>CM077675.1:72736830-75236830 GCA_039707655.1 Elymus sibiricus
CATGTCACCTTTTGTGACGAAACTATATTCAACGTGTCCTCTAGTGCACCAATTCGACCCCTTTTATACATCAATTGAGTTTTCTAGGGCCCTTTTCATACGAATGTGAATGAATTAGAAACATTTAGGCATGATAGATCGGCCGCAATCATTGATAATATTGGTTTATTGAATTCTTGTACATACAAAACTTGTATGATAACTATTTGGTGCCACGCGTCCATTTTTTTACTCCCTCCGTTTCCTTTTACTTCGCATATAGGATTTGATCAAAATCAAGCTAAACATAGTTTGACTAAATTTATACAAAAAACACATCAACGTCTACAATGCTAAGGTTATATAGTATGAAAGTTAATTTGATGATGCATCTAATAATGTTGATATTAAATTATAAATATTTATTTATTTTTCTATAAAGCTAGACAAACTTTACAAATTTTGAATTTGACCAAATTGTATATGCTAACTAAAAAGAAACGGAGGGAGTACTTGATATGGGAGAACCGTGCGTGTATAGTTGCAGGTTGATGGCAGGACGCATGTGAGCTTTCCGCCGCGCAGGCTCGACGGGACGCGTGCGAGCTGTCCGCCGCGCAGGCTTGACAGGATGCATGAGAGCTGTCCGCCGTGCATGCACGACGGGACGCATGAGAGTCTACTGTGCCTGCTCATCGGGAAGCGATACTTTGACCTCCAACCCCCCGCTCGCCTCGCTCCCAACTTCTGAATTAATGGCGTCCTACCCGCTGTTTATCATGTGGTTAATGCGTGTGGACGGAGGGACAAGTTTGCTTGTGATCACTGTTTTGTTCGTGCCTAGCCGAGAACTTTGACGTTTCGTCTGTTTTCGACTCGTATACATGTACAAATGAACGAAATAATATAACAACAAATTAGCACCGGCAAAAATAATAATTTTCTTACATATGCATGATAATAAAAAATGCCATATGTGGCAACTCCCCAAAGACACAGGGGCAAAAGAAGAATGAAGAGGTTGAAGAAGGAAGACAAAGAAAACAATCTATATCTATATCTATACTTATACTAATTAGGCACTTCCTAAAAATTCACACGTTAATCAGAAATTACCGGCCGTTAATTTGGTGGGCCCGAATTATAACGGTGCAGATCCACCGATGTAATCGTTGCAATCTATAGATTAAAAAAACAATCCACGGCCTATTATTCATTAAGAGTTACCCAAATCTTCCACATGTGACGAAAAACAATATCTCCCTTGAAGAAACCCTAACACCGTCAAGAAAGCCGTCCTCACCATGCCATCCGAAACATTAAAGTTTCATACTGCACGACCTTGAGGAAGACCTACCGCCAGGACTAGATGGCCTCCCATGCAGGACTACACGCTGGCTCTCCCATCGTGAGCTAGGGCGGCTGGATAATGTTGGCGTATGATTTTAAGGCCTGTGATTGGGACTACATGCACGGCTGCGCGGCGCCGGTGCAAGGGCAGGTACATGCTTGACTCGATTTGTTGGGACACAGTATACGATCTGCCTTTGAGGTAGGCCATACACGCTTGGCTTTTTTTGTTTGAGAAAAATACATGATTGTCTTGATTTGTTGGGACAAACAAGTATACGACCTGATATTGAGGCAGGTCGTACATGCTTGGCTTGATTTGTTGGGACAAACAAGTATACACTTTGAGGCAAGTGGGTCGATCGATTCCATCTAAACCTAGCTACCTTTTCGACCGGCCGGAAACACACAGACTTACTACAGCCATGGCTAATTGATTCTGTCAAACAGCTCGGCCTTTGATTTTGTCCGGCAGAAAACCAAACAGGAGCCATCATGCGGGACAACGTACAAGACATCGGGGTGCACACCGGCATTAGCCAGGGCCACCGGTAGGGACGAGGTGCGACCTCGGCCACAGCGGTATTCATTGTGCACAACAAGCAGCCGAGGAAATTCAAGATATGGTTTATATTATCTCATGTTCTATTCCTTTGTTCGCCTGCGTTTACACGTATAATTGCTAGCTGCACGTATAGGCTAGATATCTACAATATGCTGAAAAGTAATTACTAATAGACTTCCAAATAGGTAAGACGTTAATGATGTGGACATGTCATCATCTATCTGTAGTAGTTTGACTTTTTTCCAGATGCTTTCTAAGTAGTGTTCATCATTTAAGATTAGAACAAAAATTTACGCGTTTATGGCTGCTTGATTTCTTCGTCGTAAAAAAGGAAGAATTCACATCTTTTACATTATAGATGGTAGACGAATAAACTTGCATAATATAAATGAAATTACACAATAGTGTTTCATGACCGCGTGATGGAAGATCTTTTGTTCAGATAGAATAGAAAGAAAAAAGGATAACTGACTACAACATCAAATTCGGCCAACCGTGTCACACATTCATGTGTTTGGTTTCGGAGACCTCAAGTTTGATCAGAAGTATCAGCCATATTAATCAGGTGCTTACTCTTTGTTTTATCACGGAACAACTTCAGTCCATTGTGATTCTTGATTATTCTTCTTTAATTATAGTGACGAATTCGTGAGGTTTTGGTGTCATATCTGCCTTGGAAATGGGGGAAGAATACTATATGTAAAATCCCTCAGACGTGCTCATAGTGCACTGCAAGCAACCGAGCAAATTCAAGGTACGGTCTTTATTTTCTTATGTTATATTCCTTTGTTTCGCCCGAATTGCCACATATAATTGCAACTGCATGTATAGGCTAGATATCTTACAATATGATGCAAAAGAATTACAAATAGTCTTCCAAATGGGAAGATGTTAATGATGTCTTTTTTTTATCCTCGGTTTGTAGTAGCTGGACTTTTTTTCAGATGCATTCTAAGTAGCGTTCATCATTTAAGATTAGAACAAAATTTCTTCACTTATGTGGCTGCTTGATTTCTTCATCGTAAAAAAGGAAGCATACAAGTTTTTACATTGTAGATGGTAGATCAATAAACTCGCATAATATAAATGAAATTACTCAATAATGTATTTCATAACCATGTACCTTATCTACATTTTTTTTGTACATTAGTTATGGGGAAGATCTTTTGTTTAGATAGAATAGAAAAAAAAGATAAGTGACTATGATCAGAAGCATCAACCATTAATCGGGTGCTTACTCTTTGTTTGATCATGGAACAACTTCAATACATTGTGATTCTTGACTCTTCTTCTTCAATTTCAGGGAGGAATTGCGGTTTTTGTGTGAACTCTGCCTTGGAAACGAGGAAGTATCGTATATGTAAACTCTTTGAATATGATGTTGATGTGTTCTGCTTTTAGAATTATGCATTTTTTAGAATTAGTTTGTCCGACGATGCAATTATGTAATACGATATTCTATATATAGTGGTTGTTGTTAATTGAATTTCTAAATCATGTTTCTGCTGTAAAAACTAGAAAACTCCTTGCACATTACTCAATGGTTAAAACTTTTGGCACGTAACATATTTGGTTAATGTTGGTAGACCTCAATGACCAAACATTTCCACCATAGAATTAGCGTCCTAGATGACATCTGTTACTTCTCCAAATCACTCGAGTTTCGGTCCGTTCTATAATCAAATTTATCATATAAATCTACACATTGAAGCATTTTAACAAATTTCTAAATTTATATTTCTCTATACATGTTTAATTCCACACGGACAAGCTTATGTTAGTCTTTGAATATGATGTTGATCTATTCTGCTTCTAGAATTTCGCATTTCTTATAGTTAGTTTATCGAACAATGCAATTGTGTAATACAATATTCTACATATAGTATCCGTTGTTGGCTGTAATTAACCATCTTCCTTTGTTTTATGTAGTTACTACTGTGTTGAAGGCTCGCGCTCAAGATTTTGACTTGACGTAAATGTAGTTGTTCTTTGTCTACGTTTTTTACTTACCAAAATTTTCTTTCGTTGAATCTACAAACCTACATGTTTATTTTTAAATCATATTTATGTTTGTTAAAGCTAGAGAACTTCTTGCACCTTACTCAATGGTTAAAACTTTTGGCACATAACATAATTGGTTGAGGTTGATAGACCTCAGTCACCACACATTTGCAGTATTGATTTAGCATCCAAGATCACATCTTTTTATTCTCCAAATCACTCGAGTTTAGGTCACTTCTATAATCAAATTTATCATACAAATCTACACTATGGCGATATTTATCAATTTTCTATAATTATATTTCTGTACACATGTTTGATTCGACACAAATAAGCTTATATCATATCCTGGGTTTGACATTGTGGATTATCACGGTCCAATTTTCCCAAAGAACCTTTTGTCTATTTTAGAGTTTCTTTGAACCATGCTTTTCGTACTTTGTTTTTTAGTTTTTCATACTCGATTATGAAATAGCCACATCACAACACAATTTATCCACTTTTAACTGAGCCTAAAAGAACACAATAATGTTAAAAAAATTCCCTACATGCATTTTATCCAATCATTATAAATGATTGAAGGAATACTATTTAAGTTTGCTATATGTTGCATAAATTTGAGTAAACTTCATTGTGCGTACAAATTTCCTATTCCAAACAATGCAAATGGAATCAATGTTTTTCCATGAACTTTTACTAATTGTAGTTATGTATAATGCTAGCCCGTGCGGATGCACGGGTTGACGACTAGTCTATCTAATTCTAAATGGATTGCTGGGCGCGGAGTTCCTCAATCTCCTTCTTCATCGCCTCCACGACCTCCATCTCCTGTCGCCTCTCATCCGACATCTTCCGCATTGCGGCCATGGCGCGGGCTCTTTGCTCGAGAGCATCGATGGCCTGCGTCGCGTACGCATGAAGTTCCTTCACACGCTCCACGGATTCCTTCAGCAGCCCCTCCCGCTCGATGTGGAGCTTCGCCAAGTCTTCCAAAAGTTCCTCGGCGAGTTCTTTCAGCCTCCCCTCCGAGGCACTTTTCTTCTCGAGCAATCTCTTCCAGGCATCGTTCTCCTCCATAAGTTTCTCCACGAGGCCGGTCGCGCTGTCAGCCGAGGCGTCGCTCTTCTCCAGCAGCTTCACCAGGTCATCGATCATGGCGTCCTTCCTATCGAGCTCAGCGCGCATGTCGTCGCTGGCTGAGGAATCAAAGACTGCTAAATCGTCCAGTTTGCCTCCGAGGCGAATGCGCTTGTGACTGTGAGAGCCGTCGCCTCTCCGCGAAAGATCCTCCCGGGCGTCCGCGGCGCCACCGGACATCTCTGCTGCGGCCAAAGCGGTGTGGCTGGAGCTCTCTGGCGCTTCCGCAGCGCGGCGGCGGGACCTCTTGGTTGCTTCCGCGGCTTTGGTCTTTCTTCCCTGGTTATATCTCGACCCAGAAACCCCCCCTACCGGCCATGGCAGATGGAACGAAAGACTAACAAAGAAAGGCCAGTCTTTTTGGTGTCGGGGTTGAAGAATGAGTGGTAATTTTTGAGTACGAGTTTGTGTTTTTATAGCCTACTAAAGTAAACAACTGCTAAGTGAGAACACGTTTAGGTTTGTAGGTGTGAACTGATTTGCGACAAAAATTTAGCGCGTGGTAATTTGGAATGTGAAAGGAAACAAGCTCAATCTTTATTTATGGTTTTAGTTCCCAAGCACGGAACGCTTTATGGTTTTTAGAAACCATTTGGGAACGGGCTCATCGAGCAGACGCGTAGCCCTGCCTCTATGAGAGGTGGGCCCTGCCTGTGCTATGGGTGTAGGTTTGATTAGACGGGACACGTGCGAGCAGTCCGCCGCGCAGGCTCAGAGGGATGCGTGCGAGCAGTCCGCCGCATAGGCGCAGCTGGCTCACCGGGAATCAAGCCATTGGACCTCGGACTTCCACCCACAGCCCTATTCTCTCCCAAGTTCTCCATTAGTGCTACACCTTCCCCATACCCGTTTAGGTACAACAATCTTCTTCTCATTCTTATTATTGTACATCACATTTTATCTAGTTTTTGTTGATCTATGTTCGGCTGTCATCCAGAAAATGATTCCCACAAGCCTCGCATTGTCTCTGCGAACAGTGAAGATCTTGGCACTACAATCTATGAGCCCCAATCTGGATGAAGTTGTTAAGTTCCTTATATGCTTTCCGTGCACGGAGAAGCTATACGTCGAGGTGATGTTCCTTTCCTGTTAATTCTTAACCACAACAGAGTTCAATTTGTTGGTACTTTTACCCATGATTACAATGAAATGTGTACTATACATTTTTTTTGAGGTGTTAATCATGAACGGTCAAAGATGGCATGCCAATCTATTAGTGTATTTTATAAATCATGCAAATCAAAGAGGCCCGTAGTGTTCGATACTGCATCTAAGCACTGATATGTTGTCTTCCTTTGCAGATACAAGCAGGAGTTGGTGTGGAAAAGGTGGCGCAATATAACAATCCCATCGAATGCCTTGAATTCCATCTCACGGAAATTACTTTGCACGAGTACCGAGGCACCAATCCAGAGATTCAATTTGCTAGTTTCTTTGTTCAGAAAGCAAGGGTGCTCAAGGTAATGAGGTTTGCACTATAATTAGTGCGCCACAATGGATGATTTATTGACCAGCGGAGGCGTCTACAGCGGAATGGAAAAGGCTCTCCAGAAGCTGATTTTCACTTTGGAAGTTCATATGACAGATTATTCGAAAGCGATTCTATCGAGCCGATATATGACTTCTCGGTGGATGATCCCTTCGTAGAAATATTTCATCCCATGGATCCTGAAGATTGGATTTGATTTCTAATGTCAGTTTGTAACTTGTAATCTTTGAATTTGGGCCTCGTTATGCTGGAATTTGAACCTTGTAATATTGCTGGTAGTTGTGATACAATATTTGAAATTGCATTGTGTTCTTTTTTGTTTATGCAATCATGTTCTTATAAGTACATATGTTGTTGTTCTGGAGGCGCAGCATTGATGTTGTGCAGACCGAGCAAATCACAGTACACTCGGACTAAACTACGATGAAACCCGTCGGTGATGATTTCATCAATCACTGACAGTTGTATACCAGCAAACGTTTCCCCACAACACACACAAGTTATTAGCACCAATTGTCCGTGTTATATCTGGTGTTCGCACACGATTCTCATTACTCACATGTTTGTTGTATATCGCACACATCTTGTTATGCCGAATCATTTGTGTTCTGCTGTAGCAGCGCACACAGTTTATCCGACTGAACGGTATGCCGTACTTCACACACGTATGTAGTTTTGGTAACCGTTTCTGTTATAAGAACAAACGGTTCATAAGAACAAACTGTCTGCCGTAGATCGCACACGCAACTACTTTCTGAATCGTATTTCATGGATCCACCTTCACACACAGTTCATGCCATTAGCGACGGAGCTTGAACTATACCGTTTGCGATTCATGCATCGCACACAGTTTCGTCGAAGGGTCTCTGATTGATGTGTCGTGTTTGGACCATGCATGCCGTAGCGACACGCCCTGTCCGTTCGTGGTGTACACCAAACATCCGATCTGGATGGAGAACTCCAATGTCATGGACCTGTTACTTGACGAGGACAAGTACATAGTGGTTTGGTTCGACCTCGCGCCCCACCGCGTGCTCTGCTCTCGCGTCCCTGCGCGTGCTCTGCTCTCGTGCCCCTGCGCGTGCTCTGCTCTCGCGCCCCTCTGCCCGCGCTCTGCCAGCGGTTGGGGCCGGCCCACGATCCCGTTCGGGGCTCCATATGCATGTGGTTGAGCCACGCGCGTCGTCCCATGCAGTTACGTGCTCCACGACTGAATCACGCGCTGCAAAAACTGCCATTCGGACGTGCCGGTTTTCCAGGACGTCTGGCCCCCATTTATACCCATGGCCATTAACCATAGTCTCTTCACGCTTTCGATCGCGCCCCACAACACAATAAGCGCACCCTGGACGACGCATACAGAGAGGATGTCCAGCGGCGCTCCAATGGAGTTCGGCATGCATCATGTGGAGACCCACATGAGGAAGACGGACCTTACGGTGGTGTACACCAACGATCCGGGCATGGTGGAGGACTCTATCGACACCATGGAGCGGCTGCTTGATGCGGATGACAAGTACAAAGTGGTCGGCGTCGACCTCGCTTACACCGGCGGGCGTGCCGGGCATGATCAGAAGGTTGCCGTCGCTCAGTTGTGCGTCGGCCATCACATCCTCCTCTACCACTACTGCCTGGCCACAGTGCCTTGCGAGCGTTTCACCAGGTTTGTCAACAGCCCCAACTACAGGTTCGCTACGGTGGACACCACCGACGATCCAAAGGTGCTCAAGACTTCGGGCTTGGCTTGCCAGAAGCTTGTCGACATCCACGGCCACTACAGGGTCTGGGGCAGCAACAAGCACATGGACTCCCATGTTGACCTAGCCGAGGCCATCATCGACCCCTACTACGCTGACATGAAGGTTGAGTGTGACAAGAACAAGCCTGTCTGGCACAAGGGATGGGTGAAGAAACTGATTGAATATCACCTCCAGACCGCGGCGAAGCAAGCGTACACATGCTACGAGATGTTCAGGCGAATCGTTGACATGAGGAAGTGCCTCCTACCTAAAGTCAACGAGGGATCGAGCCACAAGCAGAGCGTTGGCGGCAAGCGTCACAAGAAGTAGATGATTTGATGATCGTTTCTCAATTCTCATACTCCCTCTATGCAGAAATATTCGTAGTTTTAGAGGGATAAGTTTATTATGCATGTAATAGTTTATTAAGGTGTGCGCCAATGTTATGTGTGTATTGGATGCTTAATTTGGTTAGGCAATCATGTTCTTCTAAACAGAGCATAGATGTTTGTGGGTAGATTGAGCAAATCACATCGCATACGGAATAAACAACCAAAACCGTCAGTGATGATTTCATCAGTCCCTGACAGTTTTTTATCCGGAACCGTTTGCCCACAACACATCCGAGTGGCCTGCGTACATCACACACATCTTGATCTGAGAAACCGTATGTGTTATTTTTGCTTATCGCACACAGTTCATCCCAGTGGTCTGTATGCCGTCTATCACACACATCTTGATCTATGTAACCATTTATGTTATTTTACCTCATCACAAACAGTTCATCCGAGTGACCTGTATGCCGTCTATAGCACACGTGATCATCTGGACAATCGTTTGTGTTCTGCTTGATCAGCGCAAACAGTTTATCGGGGTGAACTGTATGCCGTACATCGCACACACTTGTATTTTTATAAGCGTTTGTGTTATATTATCCAATCTCAAATAGTTTATCTAGGCCAACTGTTTGCCAAACATCGCACACGCAACTATTTTTTAGATCGTATTTGATGGATACGCAATCGCACACAGTTTACGTCATTAGCGACAGAGCTATAACTATACCATTTGCGATTTGGTCATCGCACACAGTTTTGTCGAAGGGTCTCTGATTGATGTGTCGCGTTAGCAGCATCCTGCAGTAGTGGGTGGTCGCGTTTTCCACCTGATCACAATTCGTCCAAATGAGCCACTGCACAAACATGTTTGCAAGGGTTGGCAAACCATGTTCTAGCACATCTGGTAACTAACAGCAACTATGAAAAATGCAATATTAACAAACTTTTGTTTGGAACATCATAAATCTGAACCAACTAAGAACAAGTACGGAAAAAGCATGCCTTTCAAGTGACAATTAGCGTGCAAATATCATGTTCAGGGGTGAAACTAAAGAACCTCAGAGGCTCAGGTGCAGCTAAAAGGCTGTAAGATTCAGATAATTTACCTTCTGTGCTCATAATAATAATAATTATTATTATTATAATGAGAGAAAAAGAGAGAAGGGACTTTGCTACTATCCTTTACCACACTTGTGCCTCAAAGTGGCACCTTGTTCCTCATATAGAGTCTCATGTTATGTCATTTTCATATGCTAGTGGGAATCATTTTTCATTATTAAAAAACTTGGCTTGTATATTATGATGACGGGGGTCCTCAAATGGCCGAGGTCTTGATACGTCTCCAACATATCGATAATTTATGAAGTATTTATGCCAATATTCTACAACTTTTATATACTTTTGGCAACATTTTATATTATTTTTTGGGACTAACTTACTTATCGAGTGCCTAGTGACAGTTCCTGTTTTTTGTGTGTTTTTTGTTTCGCAGAAATTCCACATCAAACGAAGTCCAAACTCGATAAAAATTTATGGAGATATTTTTTGGAATATAATATATGTGAATTTTTGGATTCGGAATCAACGCAAGATGGTGCCCGAGGGTGGCACAAGCCAACAGGGCACGACCCAGGGGGGCACCCTGATGGCTTGTGCCTCCCCCTTAAGTCGGTTGGGGCTCTCCTTCAGCCGCAAGAAAGATATTTTCGCGATAAAAGTCCGTTCAAAATTTCAGCCCGATCGGAGTTACGGATCTCCAGATATTTAAGAAACGGCGAAGGGCCAGAAACCAGCAGCCAAAACAGGAGAGAAACGACTTTGGACGTGTCAAATGCATTTTCTGTAGGACGGCATCATCTGAGTTACGCAGGTTTTCCTTTTATCTTGATCGTAAATTTTACAATCTAACGGTTTAACTAATTTAGATGATGTGGATTAATGACAGGTCATCAGAAGGTGCCTCCAATTAGTAAATATAAGATCATAGGAAAATAGGATAACTAAGGTGTGTCCAAAAATATTATCCACGTGTCTACTGCAAGTGCATACTTGTCAGTACATATCATATACCGTTTAAGAAATTAAAGAGATCTAGCCGTGCAACAAATTTACCAAAAAAGAAAGGATGATGTTGTATGCTACCTCCTCCCACACAATAGTTTGCAGCATGCACGGATTATGGTCAAGCTGCAAAATTTGGGGTTCTTACTGTAAACTCTGAGGCCCGCATTGACTCTATTGCAGAGAGATTTAAAAGAAGGAAGAAAAGCATTAAAAGTAAGCCAAAGCAGCGTACACCATAGTTCTTGCAGCATCTCATAGAGACATATAGGAAACTTAGGCCATCAAGCTCAATTCATTCATAATCTGACATAGAATTCTTGAGATGCAAGGAAAAGAGAGAAAAGAAGAAGTGTGTACTTGTGGGAGGCAATGCAGAAAATTGGAGATGCGAGAGATATATACGATGTATCCAAGCAACACCTTAAGAAGCTCTCCGCCTACTTATATGCCTTCTTCCTCATTACCGTGCTTCCACTTGGTGGGCGTTGGTTATGGGCCTCGTAGCTTTATCCGCCCCGGCTACCGGACGGGATGTCCGCTTCTTCTTCGCAGGCGTGGGATTGTTGCTTCTTCTTCGCATGCGTGGGATTGTTCCTTGCTTCATGAGCGTGGTCTTCAACGCTCCAGCAACATCGGCAGGCTGCTGCCTCCTTCAAAACATCTGGCTAATTACTCTGTCCCGCGGAGATGGAGGACAGAGCAAGCCATGATGCATGCTGGGAAGATGATCCAACTGAATTAGATCGACGCGAATCTTGTTTCTGGGGATATCAGAATCAAGGGGAGGAGGTGGTTGTTCGGTTGGGGTAGGGTAGTTGATTTCTAATTATCGATTGACTGGATGCATTGGGAGATCGGAATCAAGGGGAGAAGGTGCCTGTGTGGCTGGGCCGGGCTAGCATAGTTCATTTTTTTTCTACATACCGATGGATTGGATGCATGGTCCTGGACCGTGTGCGTGTTACAAGGGCACATACTATTTAATAATCTATCCATCTTTTGACAATTAAAAGATGAATCGGATTGACATTTTTCTTCCTAAAATTAGTGCATGTGGGACATCATCCCAGGACTCCTAAGGCACGTCATCCAACGGCTGTAGATAATTAATTTAGAGATCGGACGAAAAATTTGCTTACTTTTCAGGATTACCGTGGAGCCTCGTATGGTGCATCCAATGAGTAAATATTTTAGTTTGTATTTTCACGGTACTTTATGCAATATAGATCATCTTTATGTGGTAATACTTTGGTATAGTTTTTGACTTACTAACATAACACTTCTTTTAGATTTACATGTTTTATGATATGGGTTTTAAATAATTCATTCGTATGAAAAAAGAATATACTAGCCCATGCATGGCAACTTGTTAAACTAATTGGATGATCACAATCGATGGATCTCCGAAATAGTCTATTAAGACTAGGGGTGAAAGAAATTACAAACCAATACCCTTCATTAAGTTACCTTATGTACCTTCCACCTCCATGTTTAAAAAAGAAAAGAAAACGATCTATAAAACCTCATGATCTCTCTCATGTTCAAGAGATAAAAAGTCACAATCCCAACTTCACATTTCTCTTCCCTCAATTTTTTTTACATATATATCTCTTATTTTATCTCCAAATCCTCATCTCTCCTATAAATGTTGCCAAGGCCATGCATATATGAGCGCAAAGTTATTCATGTACTATCATTACAAGAACAAATTGAAACTGAAAGCTCTCAAATCTGGTTGTGGCATGCATGGAGATTCTACATTATTGGATATCGTTTCTGCAGGATAGTGCAAATATCATAGATGTGCTTCCACCACACATCTGGTTCCAAACCTTAGTGTTAAAATTCATGATGTTCCAACGCTACCATGCTAGCTAATGATCGTCATTAATCCTACATGAATAGATCATGGCTAGGGTGTCATGCCACAAGAAGAGAAGCCAATTAGATGAGCTGAATCAACAATAGGATTTGATTCCTGTGTCTGATTTGTTTTCTATTTGCGATGCAGTCAAAGATTGACAACGACAGTACCGAGTTAGCGGCAGGGCTGAGTGGATTGTCTATCATGTTCTCACGTAGGCCGCCACCGTCGCCTTCACCTTGCATTTGCTCATGACTCATGCACGTTGCACGGTATTCGTCAAAATGCCCTTGGCCCATCCACATCCACATAACGGTCTGATATTTAGTGTCTTCGATCTGCATTCGTATACAAAGAGGCCTCAGATTTCAAACAGGTATGACGAATGCATGTACATAGCAAGGAGCTATGGTACGTGCCTCAAGTTTCAAACATTAATCACAAAAGGATCTATATAAAAAAGGTACTAGATAGGTACACACCTCGCATTTTAGACATGCCTCGTGTTTGCATCTATGTAGCAAGGAGCTAGCTATGTACAAGTTTGAAGAAGAACTTGCCTAGCCTCGAGATCGATTAATTGTAGACTTACTTTTGCAGAAAATCAAAGCTACAGACATGATAGTATTTTTGTACAACTCCATTAGTTGATGTACAATATAATATAGAATCCCTAGATTTTTATTTCGATCAGCAATATAAAAGAAGAGGCACGTCTCTATTATTGTGTTGTCTATATGGCAATATTAAAGAAACAAATGCCACATCCAACATAGTTTCAATTCTATAGACTATACTTGTGTACTTGCCTCGGTTTTTTCTCCGAGCCAGATAGAGGTGCGCGGAAATTTGCACGAATCTGCTATCTTAGAGAAGGAACATATAACTCAAAATTCACAAGAACCACCATGTCTATCCGAGAAGGAATAGTTTTCTACACTAAATTATTTCAGATGTCTACCAAACATTATAATATCATTTATGACTAGCTATTAGGTATGGTTCCATACTTCAGGCATCGGTATAAATTTCACCAGAATATTTCGGAATATATCTATTTACATGCTTGTGTAGCTAATGTACATGTCCTCTTTTAGTGATGCTTTTTGTGATATTACAAAAATTGGCAAAGAGTGAATACAATCACACATTTTGTTATCAAGCAATAATTAACTACATCATACCTTCATATGCATAACTAAAGAGGCATGTGATGGGGTTGTGTGTGTGCCCTATGTGTGGCTATGGGGAGGAAATGTTACTTCATGCCCTTATAACATGTGATCATGCAAGTTTATTCTGGGTTTCTGCTCTTGAATTTGAAATATATTGGATACATGTTTCCTTGATCGAAGGAAGAGCGCTATTAATTCTTCAGTTATGGGGGTGATTTTGAGTAGCCACAATGAATATACTCATGTTGAAGAGAAGTACCAGTCAAAAAAATCAATGCAATTTATTGATGAATTGATTGCTTCTCTGGTAATAATTGATCAAGGGCAAGACAAGGATGTGGAGATATCATTTAAAATTTGAAGGAACTTGAGCCGTGGTGGATCAACAACAACTTAGATTGTGTAGTAGGTTATGCACAAGGTTGTGTTAGTGAAGGCTCGGATGCACTTACTACATTTCCCAATAAATGCCTTATTTGTAGAATCGATATAATATACTAATTCTGAACCAAAATCATGCAAGAAGGTCAAAACTCAGAAAGCTCACTATTAATAAGTTCAATGTGGATAGTCCTTACTACTTTAATAATACTTCATTTTAAGAGTACAGAAAAATATATTTCAATTTAATCCAAGTTTCACAATAATTTTGTTATGCTTAGATTAATGTGACATAAATATATACTTAATGCATAATATATTGTTATGTATGAAGTTGTGAACAGGCATATCATAAGACTCAAACAAACAATCATATGTAGACAAGAACAATGTTTGTCTTTTATTGCCAACTTTGAACTAGTACATCTGGCATGATACGCCAGGTGAGTACTTTGAATGTACTCGCAAGCTCATGACAACCAAGTAATGCAGCAAACAATAGCATGGCAATCAGCAGGTTTAATTCGTAAACAATGTACTTACTGTACCGATCATCCACTTACGCTCTTCCGGGTTGTCCCACAACCCTCGGAATACTCATAACCATCGAGTACTTCCGAACACAAGACGAGTTCTTCCATCATTACTAACATCAATACGGTTGACCATCTAGTGAGGTTTGGACGGGCTGTCCAATACCGTGGACATAGCTATTCGAATAGATTTGACACTCTGCAGAGGTTGCGCACTTTACCCACACCATGAAGCACCTGGCCTCTTGATCCCACTCGGGTGGACCAGCGTTGCTTCAACAAAACCTGCCTGACCCGTGACTCTTTCATCGTACCACCGGCATGCATCCTCCCCCGGAGGTCTGCCCTGGGTGGCCCCTGTGTCCTCATGACACCTGCCACCACCATGGCCAAACTAAACTGTCCCAAACGGGGACGCCGGCACAAACAAACAACAACTGGGCTCATAGGGTTATCGCCACTTACCTGATCAGGGTAGCACGCCGCGCATAACCCTCCCTCTTTGGAGGTACCGGTGAAAGATCACGCAGTCAGGCCCGGTCAGGGTCGTCCCATACCGGCAAATGTGGTTGCACGAGTATGCCCGGACAGGTGACTCAAGATCAACCACTAAGCTATTTAGCAGTATAGTGGTTCATCAAACTATACCATTATCTAATTAAATTTATTCTATGAATTATCCTAAAGCAAATAAGTATGTATAATGCATTAAAATATGCAATACTATTGATATGCTTCATGAAATGGAAATCATGGCTTGCCTTGCTCTGTTGGGTGGTTCAAAAGTTCCTGGTCTTCAAAGATATCACAATCCCCTTCTGAAAATAGTTTAAAAATGCAAGAGAAAATGTTACTTATTGCATTTCTGTTAAACAGAAATTCTGTGAGTATTGGAAAAATACCAAAATTTGTCAGCAACTAAAGGGTTTCAAAACAAACACAATGCAAAAAGAATCAAATGAAATGGAGCTATAGATAAAAAGTTATTAAAGGTCATAGTCTGGTCAAAATTCTGGATTAAATTGAATTTAAACAGAAAATCAGAAAAAAAACTCCAGCGGGCCACGTCAATGGCGTATTCGCAGAATACGCCTCCACTTACCCCCTCGCGCGCGCGGCTGAGCCGCTCGACGGCGAACCTACACGTACCCGCAGCTCCTCCGGAGGTGGACGGATGGCGTCACCCCCTTTTTCTCCGGCGGGTGGGGCTCTCGGTGGTCGCCGGCGACGACGATTCCGACGGAAATCGAGCAGGGCAACGAGACAAGGAGGAGTAGGGAGACTCACTGATCCCTAGAGCGGGCTCAGGATGGCTAGGAAGGGACTCGAGATGGTCGGTGACGGAGAAGATCCAGGCGGCGGAGCCTTCGCCGAAGACGAGGGAGACGAGCTCCCGACTCTTGCTGGGGCGCTCTAGGGACGATTCAGAGGTGGAGGGGCGGGGATGAGGAGCAAGGAGGGGCTGGGAAGAGCCTTTTATAGGCCAGCGACGAGCGCTGCCGAGATCTCCCGAAGCGGCGAGGCTCGGGCCTGCCACTGGAGCAAGGACGGCGAGCTGGCCGTCGTGGAGCGGACTGAGGGGATGGAGGAGGGCAGAGGAGCGACGGGGCGGGTTCGGCGCCATCAATGGCGTGCGGACGACCACAGTGGCCAAAGCCCACTGTTCGGCCCGTGGCGGAGCTTGGGTGGGAGCGGCGACAGCCTTCGCCGGCGGTCAGGAGGGTTCGGGAGACTCCACGCGTTCTCCTAGAGCGCTGTCGGCACCAATGGACAAGGGGGGACAGCGAGGGACGGCTCGAGCGAGCGCATCCGTCTCTGGCACCGCGCAGAGCGCGCGCTCTGGCATGCCAGCCCCGTGCTCACCACGGGTGTGGCCACCAGGAGGCCACGTAGGCCTGGCGCTCCTTGTCTAGGGTGTCGACCTTCGTACCCTTAGCCTCTCTGTTCCACTGGATCGACCAGATTCACTCTGGTTTGATGGGGCACATCAACAACAGATTCTGCTAGCTATCTTGAGGAGGATCTGGAGAAGAAATGGGATAGGAATGGAACCAGAGGAGATGTCTAGCATTATCTACTTTGGAAGGACTCTAAACTGGCAAGGTTTGAAGAGGTTTGAAGCAGGTTTGAGCATAGATCCATTGGAAACCATCATTCTGGTCCAGAAGCTAAATGAGCTTGTGGCACTCACTTGGAAGCTCTGCTATTGATGAAACTTGGTAGAGGGAAGTCATTTGGTGGTGCACACATGCCATAAAAATTGTAGATCAATTGTGCACCCCTAGCTTGTACTTCCTTCACAAAGCTTTCAAATAAGCAGAATCTTGCCAGAGTTTTGCTGCTCAAAAATTGTACTGGACCAGATGATGTTTTTGGATATTGGGGCTAGATAGGATCCCTAGGGGCTTGAGGAATTTATTGGGAATTTTCTGGGACAGGAAAAATGGGGTTGCTTCACAATGGTCCAATTCTGGTCAGAAACAAAATAATTATTCTGGCCAGAATTTTACATTGGGCAATGGAATATTTTTGGAGATTATGGAATCATATGATGATGAGAAGATGAGGGAAAGAATTTGGGAATTAATTGATCATCCAAATTATAGGTTGCTTCACAACCCATAGTGGTGACCTAATTTCCCAAATAAAGAAAAGGTTTATTTGAAAAGATTAAATATTAAAAATTGACCAAGAGAGGTAAATAAAGGTTTTGGCAAAGTGGGGAGGGTTTTTTGTTTTACTTAGAAAAATATTCAAAGACTCATAGATCCAATTCAACTGAAATGGTTTGGAATTATACAAATTTGCAAATGAAATCTAAATGGTTTTGAAAAGAGAAAGTTGTCAAAAACCAGGATGTCACAAACTTACCCCCCTTAAGATGAATCTCGTCCTCGAGATTCGGTTGCTCAGGGAACAAATACGGGTATGCAGATCTGAGGAAATCTTCTCTTTCCCATGTAGCTTCTTCCTCAGTGTGGTGTTCCCATAACACCTTGTATAACCTTATCACCTTACTTCTGGTTGTCCTTTCCATCTCATCCAAGATTCTGACAGGCCTCTCTTCGTAGGTCAGGTCTTTGGCCAGCTCTAACTCACTCGTATCCGCTTGCTTGATTGGTGGGGCAATGCACTTCCTTAAATGTGATATATGGAACACATCGTGAACGTCAGACAATTCTGATGGCAGTTCCAACTGGTATGCTACTCTGCCTCTTCTAGCAACCACTAGGAATGGACCGATATATCTCGGTGCAAGTTTTCCCCGAGTATGGAATCTCTTTACTCCCTTCATAGGGGTGACTCGGAGGTAAGCATATTCTCCAGGCTCGAAAGTCACTTCCCGGTGTTTTGGATCATAATAGCTCTTCTGTCGGGACTTGGCTGCTCGCAGGCGCTCCTGAATATCCTTAACTTGTTTCTCAGCCTCGAGCATCAAGTCCGTACCGAAGATACGGCTATCTCCGGTCTGAGACCAATTTAATGGAGTGCGGCACTTCCGCCCGTACAGTGCTTCAAACAGTGACATCTTCAAACTCGACTGATAGCTGTTGTTGTAGGAGAATTCCGCATAAGGTAAGCTGTCTTCCCATTTAGGCCCATGGGTGAGAGCACAGGACCGAAGCATATCCTCCAGTATCTGGTTTATTCTTTCGGTCTGTCCATCCGTCTGCGGATGGTATGCTGTGCTATGCTTCAGCATGGTGCCTAAAGCTTGATGCAGCCGTAGCCAGAATGCGGAAGTGAATAGGGAACCCCTGTCCGAAGTGATGGACTTAGGTACTCCATGGAGGCTGACTATCCGGGACATGTAGAGCTGAGCCAGCTGATTTGCGTTGAAAGTGGTCTTTACCGGAATGAAGTGAGCCACTTTTGTGAGTATGTCCACAATGACCCAAATAGCATCGTTGCCTCTTGTTGCTTGGGTAATCCAACAATAAAGTCCATACATATGTCGTCCCACTTCCACTGGGGAACCGGTAAAGGTTGCAATAGCCCCGCGGGTTTCTGATGTTCAGCTTTGACCTTGTTATATACGTCGCAGCAGGCGACATAGTATGCTATATCCCTTCGCATTCCAGGCCACCAAAATGTCTCTCTTAGATCTTGATACATCTTTGTACCTCCCGAGTGAATGGAATAGGCTGACTCATGGGCTTCTCTGAGTATCTGCTGTCTCGGGTTATTTTGGTCGGGCACACATATGCGCTTTTCAAACCATAGAGTGCCTTGGTCATCCACGTGGAAGGACTTGGCTTTCCCTATCAGAATCAGCTCCTTGATCTTCTTAATTTCTTCATCAGGCTCTTGGGCCTTCTTAATTTCTTCCATAAGGGTGGGTGTAATTTCCAGTGTATCCGGGGTGGTTGGTACGCATAGCACCATATTGAGTTCCGCGAATTCTTCCTGCAGCCTTGGATGCATACTTCCCATTAGTACATTCACGGTGCCTTGTTTTCGGCTGAGAGCGTCTGCGACCACATTGGCTTTTCCCGGATGGTAGTTTATCCTAATGTCATAGTCCTTGAAGAGTTCAAGCCACCTTCTTTGCCTGAGATTCAGGTCCGGTTGGGTGAAAATATACTTGAGACTCTTATGGTCCGTGTATATTTCACAACGTTGTCCAATGAGGTAGTGCCTCCAAATCTTCAAGGCATGTACCACAGTTGCTAATTCCAAATCGTGGGTAGGGTAGTTCTCCTCATGGGGTCGTAGTTGTCTGGAGGCATAGGCCACGACCTTCCCTTCTTGCATTAATACGCAGCCGATCCCTCGTCTGGAAGCATCACAGTAGATGTCGAAGCTCTTATGTATGTCCGGAAGGACTAGGACAGGTGTTGTAGTGAGTCTGGTCTTTAGTTCCAGAAAACTACTGTCACACTCTGTCATCCAGACAAACCTTTGATTCTTCTTGAGCAATTCCGTCAGGGGCTTGGCTATTTTAGAGAAGCCTTCTATAAAATGTCGATAATAGCCTGCCAATCCCAGGAAACTACGAACTTCGGCCACCGTGGCCGGTGTTCTCCAATTCAATACCGCAGTTACCTTTCTGGGGTCGATGGCTACTCCTTGTTCTGACAGAATATGCCTCAGAAATCCCACCTCTTTTAGCCAAAATTCACACTTACTGAACTTGGCATACAGGCGGTGGTCTCTTAACCTTTCCAAGACAGCACGGAGATGCTGTTTGTGCTCTTCTTCACTCTTGGAGTATATCAGGATATCATCGATGAACACCACCACAAATTTATCCAGAAAGTCCATAAAGACTTTATTCATCATGCTCATGAAGTAGGCTGGAGCATTTGTGAGTCCAAATGACATGACTGTAAATTCATACAGGCCATATCGGGTGGTGAACGCTGTCTTGGGTATATCCTCTTTTCGGATTTTTAGCTGATGATATCCGGTCCGGAGGTCAATCTTGGAGAATACCCGGGCTCCGTTCAACTGGTCGAACAGATCGTCGATGCGAGGGAGTGGGTACTTGTTCTTAATAGTGACCTCATTTAGCTGGCGATAGTCTACGCACATTCGTAGACTTCCATCCTTCTTCTTGACAAGGAGTACTGGTGATCCCCAGGGCGAGATGCTTGGGCGAATATACCCTTTTTGCAACAATTCATCCATATGCTTCTTTAGCTCTGCCAGCTCTGGTCCTGGCATACGGTAGTATTTCTTGAAAATTGGAGCAGTACCGGGAACTACTTCGATTGCAAATTCCAATTCCCGGTCGGGTGGCATTCCTGGTAATTCTTCAGGAAATACGTCCGGAAATTCACAAACTACCGGAATCAAGTTCATATCTGAGGCGGTAGTTTGGTATGCCATTCCTTTCTTTGACATCATCTTGCTGGCAAGGAATCGGACTGTTTGTCCTGCTGGGTTAACTAACGTCACTGTCCTTGTGGCACAGTTAATGCACACCTGGTGTGGTGTCAACCAGTCCATTCCTAGTATTACGTCCATTCCCGAGGATTCGATGGCAATGAGAGCAGCTGGAAATTTAATCCCATGTATCGAAATTTCCAGATCTCTATACATCCGATTTGTTCTGAGCAGAGAGCCAGGGGATTGTACCACCATGATTTTATCCATAAGCGAAGGGGAAAATTTGTTCAGGGTGGCAAAACTCCACGAAATAAACGAGTCGGAAGCCCCAGAATCAAATAAAATTACTGCAGGTATGTCATTAACAGAGAACATACCGAGGACTACTTTTGGAGCTTCGCAGACTTCCTCAGCGGAGATATGATGGACGCGTCCGTGGCAAAAGTTGTGATTAGGGCGACGTCCAATGGTGTTGACCTGCGGCTTGACATCAGAAGATGGTTTTCCGTTGTTGGCGGGGCACTGCTTGGAGTAGTGTCCGCTCTGACCGCAGGTGAAGCAGGTATTGTTGCGGCGGCAGTCTTCTATCACGGGCTGTTTGCCGAAGGTCTTGGTCTGGCTCACTGTCTTGTTGTGGTTGGAATTGCTGTTGCTCCACGCTGGCTTGTACTCGGATGAACTTGGCTGCCAGGTGCGTGGCTTCGGCGCAACCGCCTCACGGTTGTCCTTCTTAGGCTCAAACTTCCTCTTGTGGTTGTCTTAGCCGGACTTGTGTTCGCGCTCAGCGATAAAGGCTTTGTTTATCAGGGTTTGAAAGTCCGGAAAGTCTAGCATGCAAAGCTGACAACGGAGGGCATGAGTCAGTCTTCCTAGGAACCGATCTATCTTTCTTTCTTCAGTGGCCACATCATAGGTAGAGTACCGTGCTAGATTGTTGAATTTGTTTAGGTACTCTGCCACAGACATACTTCCTTGTGTCAGAGCAAGGAACTCCCTTTGCTTCACCTTGATTATGCCTGTGGGGATATGATATTTGCGGAACAGTTCCTTGAACTTCTTCTTCCGAAGACCATGTGGCCTTTGTGTTGTCCCACCACATAGCTGCTGGCCCTTCCAGATAATGAGTGGCAAATGGAACCTTGTCAGACTCTTCGCAACGGGTTATTTCCAGCTTCTTTTCCATAGTCCTTAACCAGTCAACTGCTTCTATAGGATCCACAGCCTGGCTGAAATTGGGTGGCTTCGTGCGCTGGAAGTCAGACAACCTGGAGTGGGTTCCGTGATGGTTGTTTTGTCCCACCATAGTCTGCATGCTTTTCAGAAATTCCATAAGGTCCTGATTCCTTTTCTCCTCAAACATCCTCATAATTTGGTCAGTGGTCGGTGTTTGAGGTGGTGGAGGTGGTAAATCCTCCGGTGATTGTCTTGCTTGTCTGGCGGATCGACGAACGGGGGTTCCATCGCCGCCTTGGCTACAACTTCTCTTCATCCTAAATTTGTTCCCATTGCAAAATACCGAATCGATGAGCAACATCCATAAAGGGAAACACAGGGGTATGACACCAGAAAGGGAATACTCGAACAAAAGGCGAACAAAGCAAACAACATAATTATACAAGATAACCCAACATCATACATGGCAAGCTAGTAGAGGATATCATGACTAAACTGCTCATACGGCAGTTGACATATGCAAAGATGCATGCACTACACTCAAGCCTCCACTCTAGTGGCGAGAGTGGCACGAACACTGCCATACCACAGACTCCTTGTCATCAGATCCTGAGTCAGAGTCAGAACTGATGATATGGATAGCATCCTCCGGATCAAAGGAAACACGGCGACGCTGCTGCGACGGTTCTCCTTCTGGGGGAGAAGGAGCACGACGCCTCAGCATCGGAGCGGCTGGAGTGGCAAGAAGGGAGGCCCACTCAGCCGGAGTCTCACGATGGCTGCCAGACGAAAAGCTTGGTGGCACAGTAGAGCTAGAAGGAGCCTCAAATCTGGGTGGATGTGGAACTGGTGGGAGATATATGGGCAGAAAGACAGGCCGAGCTGGGGGATGCGGAACCGGAGTCACGGCTGCAAGTGCCCCCTGGACACGGGACAGCTCCTCAGCCAAGGATATGATCGTGCGATAACTGGCATTCAGATAGCGGGATAGCACAACGGTCGCACGATCATTCACCGGGTCAACTGGAGCGAAAATGACTCGCCCTGTCGCCGGTGACAGGGTGGGATAATGGAAGAAACCTGGATGAGTCTGCATCTCAACCTCGCGAAAGCGCAAGTCAGTGAGAGCCTCCATCGCAGCAAACTGGATCGCCAGCTCCGGAGTAGAAGCCGTTCCACCCTTGGCAGAGCGAGAATAGCTACCGATGTCCGAGCTCACGATCAGGAAAGCCTCTGCATGGTACTCGAATACTGACTCGGCAAGCTGCTCCCGAAACACCTGGTACACTGGATCTTCGTCGTTGGGGTACAGTCGAAACCAGACGTCACGGAGCAGTGAGGGGAAGGAGAATGGTGCAGGCTCATGATGAAAGTGGTATGGAGCTGGTGCCATCTACACTCACAATGCCAATGGTTAGTAAAACAATGAATTATGATGCATCCTATGCAACAATCAAATGCAACAAGCAAGATGCACACTCAAAGTTCTACACTACTCCCGGTTCTAGCGCGGTTAACTAGGGTGTCCTATAGTCAGCACGGCTCTGATACCAAGCGTTATGGCACCCCGGCTCAGAGAACCGGTCTACCAGTGTTTCCATCCCAGAGATCATGTCTTCTGGAAACACTCAACAAATTGGTACAGAACAGAACTGAACTTTATTGATAGACTTGGGGTACAAGCTCGTATTTACATCATCATCGAGGCCAAAGGCACCCTCGGTGCTATGACGGTATCTACATTATTTATGAGACATAGAGGGCCTCGGAACTACTAGGTACTTATATAGCGTAGCGGAACATAGCGACGACTCCATCCACAGGGACACTGCTGTGGACACATCCTAGTTAGCGTAGCACGATTCATCGGGACCTCCGTCCTCAGCTTCTCCTGCATCTGGCATGATACGCCAGGTGAGTACTTTGAATGTACTCGCAAGCTCACGACAACCAAGTAATGCAGCAAGCAATAGCATGGCAATCAGCAGGTTTAATTCGTAAACAATGTACTTACTGTACCGATCATCCACTTACTCTCTTCCGGGTTGTCCCACAACCCTCGGAATACTCATAACCATCGAGTACATCCGAACACAAGACGAGTTCTTCCATCATTACTAACATCAATACGGTTGACCATCTAGTGAGGTCTAGACGGGCTGTCCAATACCGTGGACACGGCTATTCGAATAGATTTGACACTCTGCAGAGGTTGCGCACTTTACCCACACCATGAAGCACCTGGCCTCTTGATCCCACTCGGGTGGACCAGCGTTGCTTCAACAAAACCTGCCTGACCCTTGACTCTTTCATCGTACCACCGGCACGCATCCTCTCCCGGAGGTCTGCCCTGGGTGGCCCCTGTGTCCTCATGACACCTGCCACAACCGTGGCCAAACTAAACTGTCCCAAACGGGGACGCCGGCACAAACAAACAACAATTAGGCTCACAGGGTTATCGCCGCTTACCTGATCAGGGTAGCACGCCGCGCATAACCCTCCTTCTTTGGAGGTACCGGTGAAAGATCACGCAGTCAGGCCCGGTCAGGGCCGTCCCATACCGGCAAATGTGGTTGCACGAGTATGCCCGGACAGGTGACTCAAGATCAACCACTAAGCTATTTAGCAGTATAGTGGTTCATCAAAATATACCATTATCTAATTAAATTTATTCTATGAATTATCCTAAAGCAAATAAGTAAGCATAATGCATTAAAATATGCAATACTATTGATATGCTTCATGAAATGGAAATCATGGCTTGCCTTGCTCTGTTGGGTGGTTCAAAAGTTCCTGGTCTTCAAAGATATCACAATCCCCTTCTGAAAATAGTTTAAAAATGCAAGAGAAAATGTTACTTATTGCATTTCTGTTAAACAGAAATTCTGTGAGTATTGGAAAAATACCAAAATTTGTCAGCAACTAAAGGGTTTCAAAACAAACACAATGCAAAAAGAATCAAATGAAATAGAGCTATAGATAAAAAAGTTATTAAAGGTCAAAGTCTGGTCAAAATTCTGGATTAAATTGAATTTAAACAGAAAATCAGAAAAAAAAACTCCAGCGGGCCACGTCAATGGCGTATTCGCAGAATACGCCTCCACTTACCCCCTCGCGCGCGCGGCTGAGCCGCTCGACGGCGAACCTACACGTACCCGTAGCTCCTCCGGAGGTGGACGGATAGCGTCACCCCCTTGTTCTCCAGCGGGTGGGGCTCTCGGTGGTCGCCGGCGACGACGATTCCGACGGAAATCGAGCAGGGCAACGAGACAAGGAGGAGTAGGGAGACTCACTGATCCCTAGGGCGGGCTCAGGATGGCTTGGAAGGGATTAAATTGAATTTAAACAGAAAATCAGAAAAAAAAAAACTCCAGCGGGCCACGTCGATGGCGTATTCGCAGAAAACGCCTCCACTTACCCCCTCGCGTGCGCGTCTGAGCAGCTGACGGGTGGGGTCGGCCTCTTTTCAAAATAGAGAGAGAGAGGGGAACAGAGAAGGAGCGGCTCACCGGCGACGCTCGCCGGCGATAGAGACGGCGGCGAGGTCCGGCGATCGCTGGGATGGAACGGTCGCTCGACGGCGAACCTACACGTACCCGCAGCTCCTCCGGAGGTGGACGGATGGCGTCGCCCCCTTCTTCTCCGACGGGTGGGGCTCTCGGTAGTCGCCGGCAACGACGATTCCGACAGAAATCGAGCAGGGCAACGAGACAAGGAGGAGCAGGGAGACTCACTGATCCCTAGGGCGGGCTCAGGATGGCTAGGAAGGGGCTGGAGATGGCGGGCGACGGAGAAGATCCAGGCGGCGGAGCCTTCGCCGGAGACGAGGGAGACGAGCTCCCGGCTCTTGCTGGGGCGCTCTAGGGACGATTCAGAGGTGGAGGGGCGGGGATGAGGAGCAAGGAGGGGCTGGGCAGAGCCTTTTCTAGGCCAGCGACGAGTGCTGCTGAGCTCTCCTGAAGCGGCGATGCTCGGGCCTGCCACTGGAGAAAGAACGGCGAGCTGGCCGTCGCGGAGCGGACTGAGGGGATGGAGGAGGGCAGAGGAGCGACGGGACGGGTCCGGTGCCATCAATGGCGTGCGGATGACCACAGTGGCCGAAGCCCACTGTTCGGCCCGTGGCGGAGCTTTGCTGGGAGCGGCGGCGGCCTTCGCCGGCGGTCAGGAGGGTTCGGGAGACTCCACGCGTTCGCCTGGAGCACTGTTGGCACCAATGGACAAGGGGGGACAGCGAGGGACGGCTCGAGCGAGCGCATCCGCCTCTGGCGCCGCGCAGAGCGCGCGCTCTGGCATGCCAGCCCCGTGCTCACCACGGGTGTGTCCACTAGGAGGCCACGCAGGCCTGGAGCTCCTTATCCAGGGTGTCGACCTTCGTACCCATAGCCTCTCTGTACCACTGGATCGACCAGATTCACTCTGGTTTGATGGGGCACATCAACAACAGATTCTGCTAGCTATCTTGAGGAGGATCTGGAGAAGAAATGGGATAGGGATGGAACCAGAGGAGATGTCTAGCATTATCTACTTTGGAAGGACTCTAAACTGGCAAGGTTTTAAGAGGTTTGAAGCAGGTTTGAGCATAGATCCTTTGGAAACCATCATTCTGGTCCAGAAGCTAAATGAGCTTGTGGCACTCACTTGGAAGCTCTGCTATTGATGAAACTTGGTAGAGGGAAGTCATTTGGTAGTGCACACATGCCATAAAAATTGTAGATCAATTGTGCACCCCTAGCTTGTACTTCCTTCACAAAGCTTTCAAATAAGCAGAATCTTGCCAGAGTTTTGCTGCTCAAAAATTGTACTGGACCAGATGATGTTTTTGGATATTGGGGCTAGATAGGATCCCTAGGGGCTTTAGAAATTTATAGGGAATTTTCTGGGACCGGAAAAATGGGGTTGCTTCACAATGGTCCAATTTTGGTTAGAAACAAAATAATTATTCTGGCCAGAATTTTACATTGGGAAATGGAATATTTTTGGAGATTATGGAATCATATGATGATGATAAGATGAGGGAAAGAATTTGGGAATTAATTGATCATCCAAACTATAGGTTTCTTCAGAACCCATAGTGGTGACCTAATTTCCCAAATAAAGAAAAGGTTTATTTGAAAAGATTAAATATTAAAAATTGACCAAGAGAGGTAAATAAAGGTTTTGGCAAAATGGGGAGGGTTTTTTGGTTTACTTAGAAAAATATTCAAAGACTCATAGATCCAATTCAACTGAAAAGGTTTGGAATTATCCAAATTTGCAAATGAAATCCAGATGGTTTTGAAAAGAGAAAGTTGTCAAAAACCAGGATGTCACAAACCTACCCCCCTTAGGATGAATCTTGTCCTCGAGATTCGGTTGCTTAGGGAACAAATACAGGTATGCAGATCTGAGGAAATCTTCTCTTTCCCATGTAGCTTCTTCCTCAGTGTGGTGTTCCCATAACACCTTGTAAAACCTTATCACCTTACTTCTGGTTGTCCTTTCCATCTCATCCAAGATTCTGACAGGCCTCTCTTCATAGGTCAGGTCTTTGGCCAGCTCTAACTCACTCGTATCCGCTTGCTTGATTGGTGGGGCAATGCACTTCTTTAATTGTGATATATGGAACACATCGTGAACGTCAAACAATTCTGATGGCAGTTCCAACTGGTATGCTACTCTGCCTCTTCTAGCAACCACTGGGAATGGACCGATATATCTTGGTGCAAGTTTTCCCCGAGTATGGAATCTCTTTACTCCCTTCATAGGGGTTACTCGGAGGTAAGCATATTCTCCAGGCTCGAAAGTCACTTCCCGGTGTTTTGGATCATAATAGCTCTTCTGTCGGGACTTGGCTACTCGCAGGCGCTCCTGAATATCCTTAACTTGTTTCTCAGCCTCGAGCATCAAGTCTGTACCGAAGATACGGCTATCTCCGGTCTGAGACCAATTTAATGGGGTGCGGCACTTCCGCCCGTACAGTGCTTCAAACAGTGACATCTTCAAACTCGACTGATAGCTGTTGTTGTAGGAGAATTCCGCATAAGGTAAGCTGTCTTCCCATTTAGGCCCATGGGTGAGAGAACAGGACCGAAGCATATCCTCCAGTATCTGGTTTATTCTTTCGGTCTGTCCATCCGTCTGCGGCTGGTATGCTGTGCTATGCTTCAGCATGGTGCCTAAAGCTTGATGTAGCCGCAGCCAGAATGTTGAAGTGAATAGGGAACCCCTGTCCGAAGTGATGGACTTAGGTACTCCATGGAGGCTGACTATCAGGGACATGTAGAGCTGAGCAAGCTGATTTGCGTTGAAAGTGGTCTTTACCGGAATGAAGTGAGCCACTTTTGTGAGTATGTCCACAATGACCCAAATAGCATCGTTGCCTCTTGTTGACTTGGGTAATCCAACAATAAAGTCCATACATATGTCATCCCACTTCCACTGGGGAACCGGTAAAGGTTGCAATAGCCCCGCGGGTTTCTGATGTTCAGCTTTGACCTTGTTGCATACGTCGCAGCAGGCGACATAGTATGCTATATCCCTTCGCATTCCAGGCCACCAAAATGTCTCTCTTAGATCTTGATACATCTTTGTACCTCCCGGGTGAATGGAATAGGCTGACTCATGGGCTTCCCTGAGTATCTGCTGTCTCAGGTTATTTTGGTCGGGCACACATATGCGCTTTTCAAACCATAGAGTGCCTTGGTCATCCACGTGGAAGGACTTGGCTTTCCCTATCAGAATCAGCTCCTTGATCTTCTTAATTTCTACATCAGGCTCTTGGGCCTTCTTAATTTCTTCCATAAGGGTGGGGGAAATTTCTAGTGTATCCGGGGTGGTTGGGACGCATAGCACCATATTGAGTTCCGCGAATTCTTCCTGCAGCCTTGGATGCATACTTCCCATTAGTGCATTTACGGTGCCTTGTTTTCGGCTGAGAGCGTCTGCGACCACATTGGCTTTTCCCGGATGGTAGTTTATCCGAATGTCATAGTCCTTGACGAGTTCAAGCCACCTTCTTTGCCTGAGATTCAGGTCCGGTTGGGTGAAAATATACTTGAGACTCTTATGGTCCGTGTATATTTCACAACGTTGTCCAATGAGGTAGTCCCTCCAAATCTTCAAGGCATGTACCACAGCTGCTGATTCCAAATCGTGGGTAGGGTAGTTCTCCTCATGGGGTCATACTTGTCTGGAGGCATAGGCCACGACCTTCCCTTCTTGCATTAATACGCAGCCGATCCCTCGTCTGGAAGCATCACAGTAGATGTCGAAGCTCTTATGTATGTCCGGAAGGACTAGGACAGGTGTTGTAGTGAGTCTGGTCTTTAGTTCTAGAAAACTACTGTCACACTCTATCGTCCAGACAAACCTTTGATTCTTCTTGAGCAATTCCGTCAGGGGCTTGGCTATGTTAGAGAAGCCTTCTATAAAATGTCGATAATAGCCTGCCAATCCCAGGAAACTACGAACTTCGGTCACCGTGGCCGGTGTTCTCCAATTCAATACCGCAGTTACCTTGCTGGGGTCGATGGCTACTCCTTGTTCTGACAGAATATGCCCCAGAAATCCCACCTCTTTTAGCCAAAATTCACACTTACTGAACTTGGCATACAGGCGGTGGTCTCTTAACCTTTCCAAGACATCACGGAGATGTTGTTTGTGCCCTTCTTCACTCTTGGAGTATATCAGGATATCATCGATGAACACCACCACAAATTTATCCAGAAAGTCCATAAAGACTTTATTCATCATGCTCATGAAGTAGGCTGGAGCATTTGTGAGTCCAAATGACATGACTGTAAATTCATACAGGCCATATCGGGTGGTGAACGCTGTCTTGGGTATATCCTCTTTTCGGATTTTTAGCTGATGATATCCGGTCCGGAGGTCAATCTTGGAGAATACCCGGGCTCCGTTCAACTGGTCGAACAGATCGTCGATGCGAGGGAGTGGGTACTTGTTCTTAATAGTGACCTCATTTAGCTGGCGATAGTCTACGCACATTCGTAGACTTCCATCCTTCTTCTTGACAAAGAGTACTGGTGATCCCCAGGGCGAGGTGCTTGGGCGAATATACCCTTTTTGCAACAATTCATCCTACTGCTTCTTTAGCTCTGCCAGCTCTGGTCCTGGCATACGGTAGTATTTCTTGTAAATTGGAGCAGTACCGGGAACTACTTCGATTGCAAATTCCAATTCCCGGTCGGGTGGCATTCCTGGTAATTCTTCAGGAAATGCGTCCAGAAATTCACAAACTACCGGAATCAAGTTCATATCCGAGGCAGTAGTTTGGTATGCCATTCCTTTCTTTGACATCATCTTGCTGGCAAGGAATCGGACTGTTTGTCCTGCTGGGTTAACTAACATCACTGTCCTTGTGGCACAGCTAATGCACACCTGGTGTGGTGTCAACCAGTCCATTCCTAGTATTACGTCCAATCCCAAGGATTCGATGGCAATGAGAGCAGCTGGAAATTTAATCCCATGTATCGAAATTTCTAGATCTCTATACATCAGTTTTGTTCTGAGCAGAGAGACAGGGGATTGTACCACCATGATTTTATACATCACCGAAGGGGAAAATTTGTGCAGGGTGGCAAAACTCCGCGAAATAAACGAGTGGGAAGCCCCAGAATCAAATAAAATTACTGCAGGTATGTCATTAACAGAGAACATACCAAGTACTACTTCTGGAGCTTCGCAGACTTCCTCAGCGGAGATATGATGGACGCGTTCGTGGCAGAAGTTGTGACTAGGGCGACGTCCAATGGTGTTGACCTGCGGCTTGACATCAGAAGATGGTTTCCCGTTGTTGGCGGGGCACTGCTTGCAGTAGTGTCCGCTCTGACCGCAGGTGAAGCAGGTATTGTTGCGGCGGCAGTCTTCTATCATGGGCTGTTTGCCGAAGGTCTTGGTCTGGCTCACTGTCTTGTTGTGGTTGGAATTGTTGTTGCTCCACGCTGGCTTGTACTCGGATGAACTTGGCTGCCAGGTGCGTGGCTTCTGCGCAACCGCCTCACGGTTGTCCTTCTTAGGCTCAAACTTCCTCTTGTGGTTGTCATAGCCGGACTTGTGTTCGCGCTCAGCGATAAAGGCTTTGTTTATCAGGGTTTGAAAGTCTGGAAAGTCTAGCATGCAAAGTTGACAACGGAGGGCATGAGTCAGTCCTCCTAGGAACCGATCTATCTTTCTTTCTTCAGTGGCCACATCATAGGTAGAGTACCGTGCCAGATTGTTGAACTTGTTTAGGTACTCTACCACAGAGATACTTCCTTGTGTCAGAGCAAGGAACTCCCTTTGCTTCACCTTCATTATGCCTGTGGGGATATGATATTTGCGGAACAGTTCCTTGAACTTCTCCCAAGTAATTTCTTCTTCCGAGACCATGTGGCCTTTGTGTTGTCCCAGCACATAGCTGCTGGCCCTTCCAGATAATGAGTGGCAAACGGAACCTTGTCAGACTCTTCGCAACGGGCTATTTCTAGCTTCTTTTCCATAGTCCTTAACCAGTCATCTGCTTCAATAGGATCCACAGCCTAGCTGAAATTGGGTGGCTTCGTGCGCTGGAAGTCAGACAACCTGGAGTGGGTTCTGTGATGGTTGTTTTGTCCCACCGTAGTCTGCATGCTTTTCAAAAATTCCATAAGGTCCTGATTCCTTTTCTCCTCAAACATCCTCATAATTTGGTCAGTGGTCGGTGTTTGAGGTGGTGGAGGTGGTAAATCCTCCGGTGATTGTCCTGCTTGTCTGGCGGATCGACGAACGGGGGTTCCATCGCCGCCTTGGCTACAACTTCTCTTCATCCTAAATTTGTTCCCATTGCAAAATACCGAATCGATGAGCAACATCCATAAAGGGAAACACAGGGGTATGACACCAGAAAGGGAATACTCGAACAAAAGGCGAACAAAGCAAACAACATAATTATACAAGATAACCCAACATCATACATGGCAAGCTAGTAGAGGATGTCATGACTAAACTGCTCATACGGCAATTGACATATGCAAAGATGCATGCACTACACTCAAGCCTCCACTCTAGTGGCGAGAGTGGCACGAACACTGCCATACCACAGACTCCTCGTCATCAGATCCTGAGTCAGAGTCAGAACTGATGATATGGATAGCATCCTCCGGATCAAAGGAAACACGGCGACGCTGCTGGGACGGTTCTCCTTCTGGGGGAGAAGGAGCACGACGCCTCAGCATCGGAGCGGCTGGAGTGGCAAGAAGGGAGGCCCACTTAGCCGGAGTCTCACGACGGCTGCCAGACGAAAAGCCAGGTGGCACAGTAGAGCTAGAAGGAGCCTCAAATCAGGGTGGATGTGGAACTGGTGGGGGATATATGGGCGGAAAGACAGGCCGAGCTGGGGGATGCGGAACCGGAGTCACAGCTGCAAGTGCCCCCTGGACACGGGACAGCTCCTCAGCCAAGGATATGATCGTGCGATAACTGGCATTCAGATAGCGGGACAGCACAGCGGTCGCGCGATCACTCGCCGGGTCAACTGGAGCGAAAATGACTCGCCCTGTCGCCGGTGACAGGGTGCGATAATGGAAGAAAGCTGGATGAGTCTGCATCTCAACCTCGCGAAAGCACAAGTCAGTGAGAGCCTCCATCGCAGCAAACTGGATCGCCAGCTCCGGAGTAGAAGCCGTTCCGCCCTTGGCAGAGCGAGAATAGCTACCGATGTCCGAGCTCACGATCAGGAAAGCCTCTGCATGGTACTCGAATACTGACTCGGCAAGCCGCTCCCGAAACACCTGGTACACTGGATCTTCGCCGTTGGGGTACAGTCGAAACCAGACGTCACGGAGCAGTGCGGGGAAGGAGAATGGTGCAGGCTCATGATGAAAGTGGTATGGAGCTGGTGCCATCTACACTCACAATGCCAACGGTTAGTAAAACAATGAATTATGATGCATGCTATGCAACAATGAAATGCAACAAGCAAGATGCACACTCAAAGTCCTACACTACTCGCGGTTCTAGCGCGGTTAACTAGGGTGTCCTATAGTCAGCACGGCTCTGATACCAAGCGTTATGGCACCCCGGCTCAGAGAACCGGTCTACCAGTGTTTCCATCCCAGAGATCATGTCTTCTGGAAACACTCAACAAATTGGTACAGAACAGAACTGAACTTTATTGATAGACTTGGGGTACAAGCTCGTATTTACATCATCATCGAGGCCAAAGGCACCCTCGGTGCTATGACGGTATCTACATTATTTATGAGACATAGAGGGCCTCAGAACTACTAGGTACTTCTATAGCGTAGCGGAACATAGCGACGACTCCATCCACGGGGACACTGCTATGGACACATCCTAGTTAGCATAGCACGATTCATCGAGACCTCCGTCCTCAGCTTCTCCTGCATCTGGCATGATACGCCAGGTGAGTACTTTGAATGTACTCGCAAGCTCACGACAACCAAGTAATGCAGCAAACAATAGCATGGCAATCAGCACGTTTAATTCGTAAACAATGTACTTACTGTACCGATCATCCACTTACCCTCTTCCGGGTTGTCCCACAACCCTCGGAATACTCATAACCATCGAGTACTTCCGAACACAAGACGTGTTCTTCCATCATTACTAACATCAATACGGTTGACCATCTAGTGAGGTCTGGACGGGCTGTCCAATACCGTGGACACGGCTATTCGAATAGATTTGACACTCTGCAGAGGTTGCGCACTTTACCCACACCATGAAGCACCTGGCCTCTTGATCCCACTCGGGTGGACCAGCGTTGCTTCAAAAAAACCTGCCTGACCCGTGACTCTTTCATCGTACCACCGGCACGCATCCTCCCCTGGAGGTCTGCCCTGGGTGGCCCCTGTGTCCTCATGACACCTGCCACCACCGTGGCCAAACTAAATTGTCCCAAACGGGGACGCCGGCACAAACAAACAACAACTGGGCTCACAGGGTTAACGCCGCTTACCTGATCAGGGTAGCACGCCGCGCATAACCCTCCCTCTTTGGAGGTACCGGTGAAAGATCACGCAGTCAGGCCCGGTTAGGGCCGTCCCATACCGGCAAATGTGGTTGCACGAGTATGCCCGGACAGGTGACTCAAGATCAACCACTAAGCTATTTAGCAGTATAGTGGTTCATCAAAATATACCATTATCTAATTAAATTTATTCTATGAATTATCCTAAAGCAAATAAGTAAGCATAATGCATTAAAATATGCAATACTATTGATATGCTTCATGAAATGGAAATCATGGCTTGCCTTGCTCTGTTGGGTGGTTCAAAAGTTCCTGGTCTTCAAAGATATCACAATCCCCTTCTGAAAATAGTTTAAAAATGCAAGAGAAAATGTTACTTATTGCATTTCTATTAAACAGAAATTCTGTGAGTATTGGAAAAATACCAAAATTTGTCAGCAACTAAAGGGTTTCAAAACAAACACAATGCAAAAAGAATCAAATGAAATGGAGCTATAGATAAAAAGTTATTAAAGGTCAAAGTCTGGTCAAAATTCTGGATTAAATTGAATTTAAACAGAAAATCAGGAAAAAAAACTCCAGCGGGCCATGTCGATGGCGTATTCGCAGAATACGCCTCCACTTACCCCATCGCGCGCGCGGCTGAGCCGCTGACGGGTGGGGTCGGCCTCTTTTAAAAACAGAGAGAGAGGGGAACAGAGAAGGACCGGCTCACCGGCGACGCTCGCCAGCGACAGAGACGGCGACGAGGTCCGGTGAACGCTGGGATGGAATGGCCGCTCGACGACGAACCTACACGTACCCGCAGCTCCTCCGGAGGTGGACGGATGGCGTTGCCCCTTTCTTCTTCGGCGGTTGGGGCTCTCGTTGGTCGCCGGCGACGATGATTCCGACGGAAATCGAGCGGGGCAACGAGACAAGGAGGAGCAGGGAGACTCACTGATCCCTTGGGCGGGCTCGGGATGGCTAGGAAGGGGCTGGAGATGGCGGGCGACGGAGAAGATCCAGGCGGCGGAGCCTTCGCCGGAGACGAGGGAGACGAGCTCCCGGCTCTTGCTGGGGCGCTCTAGGGACGATTCAGAGGTGGAGGGGCGGGGATGAGGAGCAAGGAGGGGCTGGGCAGAGCCTTTTCTAGGCCAGCGACGAGCGCTGCTGAGCTCTCCCGACGGCGAGGCTCGAGCCTGCCACTGGAGCAAGGACGGCGAGCTGGCCATCGCGGAGCGGACTGAGGGTCTGGAGGAGGGCAGAGGAGCGACAGGACGGGTCCGGCGCCATCAATGGCGTGCGAACGACCACAGTGGCCGAAGCCCACTGTTCGGCCCGTGGCAGAGCTTGGTTGGGAGCGGCGGCGGCCTTTGCCGGCGGTCAGGAGGGTTCGGGAGACTCCACGTGTTCGCCTGGAGCGCTGTCGGCACCAATGGACAAGGGGGGACAGCGAGGGACGGCTCGAGCGAGCGCATCCGTCTCTAGCGCCGCGCAGAGCGCGCGCTCTGGAATGCCAGCCCCGTGCTCACCATGGGTGTGGCCACCAGAAGGCCACGCAGGCCTGGCGCTCCTTGTCCAGGGTGTCGACCTTCGTACCCTTAGCCTCTCTGTACCACTGGATCGACCAGATTCACTCTGGTTTGATGGGGCACATCAACAACAGATTCTGCTAGCTATCTTGAGGAGGATCTGGAGAAGAAATGGGATAGGGATGGAACCAGAGGAGATGTCTAGCATTATCTACTTTGGAAGGACTCTAAACTGGCAAGTTTTGAAGAGGTTTGAAGCAAGTTTGAGCATAGATCCTTTGGAAACCATCATTCTGGTCCAGAAGCTAAATGAGCTTGTGGCACTCACTTGGAAGCTCTGCTATTGATGAAACTTGGTAGAGGGAAGTCATTTGGTAGTGCACACATGCCATAAAAATTGTAGATCAATTGTGCACCCCTAGCTTGTACTTCCTTCACAAAGCTTTCAAATAAGCAGAATCTTGCCAGAGTTTTGCTGCTCAAAAATTGTAATGGACCAGATGATGTTTTTGGATATTGGGGCTAGATAGGATCCCTAGGGGCTTGAGGAATTTATTGGGAATTTTCTGGGACAGGAAAAATGGGGTTGCTTCACAATGGTCCAATTCTGGTCAGAAACAAAATAATTATTCTGGCCAGAATTTTACATTGGGCAATGGAATATTTTTGGAGATTATGGAATCATATGATGATGAGAAGATGAGGGAAAGAATTTGGGAATTAATTGATCATCCAAACTATAGGTTGCTTCACAACCCATAGTGGTGACCTAATTTCCCAAATAAAGAAAAGGTTTATTTGAAAAGATTAAATATTAAAAATTGACCAAGAGAGGTAAATAAAGGTTTTGTCAAAATGGGGAGGGTTTTTTGGTTTACTTAGAAAAATATTCAAAGACTCATAGATCCAATTCAACTGAAAAGGTTTGGAATTATCCAAATTTGCAAATGAAATCCAAATGGTTTTGAAAAGAGAAAGTTGTCAAAAACCAGGATGTCACAGTGGCCCCACTGACCCTAATTCTGCCACTATAAATTCCTATTTTTGGAGAAAAAAATGAGAGAGAAAGTTTCATCGCGTTTTACGATACGGAGCCGCCGCCGCCTCCATTTCTTCATCGGGAGACCAGATCTGGAGCCCGTTTGGGGCTCCGGAGAGGGGAATCTTCTGTCTTCGTCATCACCAACCTTTCTCCATCGCCAATTCCATGATGCTCCCCACCAAGAGTGAGTAATTCCTTTGTAGGCTTGCTGGCCGGTGAGGAGTTGGATGAGATTCATCATGTAATCAAGTTAGTTTTGTTAGGGCTTGATCCCTAGTATCCATTATGTTCTGAGATTGATGTTGCTATGACTTTGCTATGCCTAATGCTTGTCACTAGGGCCCGAGTGCCATGATTTCAGATCTAAACCATTTATGTTATCATCTCTATATCCATGTTCTTTATCTGATCTTGCCTAGTCATATGCACCTATTACGTGTTATGATCCGTCAACCCCATAGTGACAATATTTGGGATACTTCGCGGTGATGACCGTAGTTTGAGGAGTTCATATATTCACCATGTGTTAATGCTTTGTTCCAGTTCTCAATTAAAAGGAGGCCTTAATATCCCTTAGTTTCCTTATGGACCCTGCTGCCATGGGAGGGTAGGACAAAAGATGTCATGCAAGTTCTTTTCCATAAGCACGTATGACTATTTACGGAATACATGCCTACATTACATTGACAAACTGGAGCTAGTTCTGTATCGCCCTAGGTTATGACTATTATATGATGAATATCATCCAACGAGTTACCGATCCAGTGCCTATGAGCTTTCCACTTATTATTCTTGCTAAGTTACTATTGCTGTTGCTGCTGTTCCAACTACTACAAAACTACTGCTACTACTGTTACCGCTACTGTTTTGCTACTGCTACCAAACTATCATATTACCGTGCTACTGATCACTTTGCTGCAGATACTTAATCTCCAGGTGTGGTTGAATTGACAACTCAACTGCTAATACTCTCAAGTATTCTTTGGCTCCCCTTGTGTCGAATCTATAAATTTGGGTTGAACACTCTACCCTAGAAAAATGTTGCGATCCCCTATACTTGTGGGTTATCACCTACCATTCCTCTCCTACCTCGCGACGGACTCCTGCTCTTGCACGATATCGCCGCCGCGGAATCCCTTCTGCCGCACCCGATCTCTCCAATTCCCATGCGATTATCAAGTGTATACACCGCGTCATGACCCTCTCGATCTCCTCTGCCGATTTCCTGCCTCGCCTCGTGGGATTGAGCTCGAAATCGAGCACATGGAGCTCGCCTGATCTCACCAAAGCTTCGATGGCCGCCGTTCTTTGCAGGGCGAATCCATCGCCTCTGGAGGTTCCCTGCCTATCCTTTTGCCACAATCCTCTTCGCCTTTGTCTTCTCTGTCTCCCTCACCTCCAACCTCGTACAGGGACGCACCGGGTCGAGCGCATGGACCAACTCCCGTAGCACACCATCGCCATCTCTGGTTCAGCCGACCACCGCCACGGTAACAGGACGCCCCCAACGCCACCGTGGTCTCCATCTCCTTCGCAGTTCTTTTCCACAAGCACCCGTGCCACTCCCGAAGCCCAAGGACCACTAGTCCGAGCAACCGGCCCATCACCCGACGCCGCGCCGAAGCTCCGGGGCATGCCGGAGTTCTCGTTGTTGCCGACAGCCACAGAGGACACCCACGTCACCGTCTTCTCCACCATAGCCAGCCTGACACACGCCGCGTCCTCCCTCCACTTCATCTTCGCCGGAGAGCCACCGGAGGAGCACCGCCGTCCACTCCCGAGACCACCCCCATTTCCTTTCTTTCCGATGAACACGCGCATGCAAAGAGCCCCTACAGCCAATCCTCTCGCAACACGTGGCGTATGCTACAGTACCGCAGCAGCTCCAGATTTGGGTATGTCTATTTTGGACAAGATTTTCACACAAATTTCGAATAGCTTTAACTTTTAATCTGTAAATCCGTTTTAGGTCATTCTTTTTCCTATGAGCTCACAGTGACCAGAGAATATTACATAACCAAATTTTCACACGTTTGCAAGTTTTCAAATTTAAATTTGATCAAATTTAAATTGAACCTTCCGGAGGCCATAATTTGCAAACCATTTAACGAAATGTATTGATTCTTTTTGTGTTGTATTCCTATTGATTTGTAGATGTTTTGTACCTACTGATATGCTACTGTTGTTTGTATTAAAAAATTATTTCTTTCTGTTGGATTTATTTGGTGTTATTTGAGTGCGGTGATTTATTTATTGTATTGTTTGAAACGTGTAGATTGTCCGGAGTGTGACGCGTAGAAATATCAGGCTTGTGAGTGCGACGACCTTCATCAAACATACCAGGCAAGTTACACCTTGATCATCCTTTACCTGTTTTTCTATGCATGTAGTTCTATATCACATTACTATCTTAGGCATGTGTAGGAATACTATGGTAGTATGTTATTGCTATTGAGTTTCAGCTTAGTAGAGGCTTATGTAGATCGTGGTAGTGTATTCTTGCTATGCTATGTAGACGGGGATTGATTCATGTATTCATCGAGATTATGTGAGGACTATAACATAACTTCTGTTGAAACTTAATATATATAATTCACCTCTGGGCGGATGTAGTATTGCTGGGTGGTTTCAAGAACATCATGGTTTCGACCCTCTGAATGTAAGTGGAATGCCGCCCATGTTCAAAAAGATCAGACAGACTTAGTGACTAGTAGCTTCCATGTGCGACCACTAGCTATACGGGCTCTGGCTTAGTTGATCAGTTGTGGGAACCTTACCCGGATGTGCCAGCAGATGTAGTTATGATAGTTGGTATGGGCCTCCTGTGGGACTAGGTGACTGCTTATGAAAGACTTCGTCTCAATCTCTGGGTTGGGGCCAGTGGGTAAAGCATACTAAACTCTGCAGAGTATTAAAACTAATCATGATTAGCCGTGTCCCGGTTATGGACGAATTTGAGCAGCTAGGCCATTACAGTTGTTGGATGATAAAAAATTGAGTGAGAAACTTAATAATGGGGATAGGTTGGAATTGTTGTGCCCAACTCAACCATACGTATTTAATTGTAGTAAGACAAATAAAAATTTAACTATTATATTATGTAGTTATCAGGGAAAAATTAGCTTTCTGCAAAACAACCACTAGAACATCCTCTTGATATAACTTGCATGTAGATGTAGGTCTATTATATCATTCCTGTGTGACTTGCCAGTACATTAAACATACTGGCCCTTGTGGCTGCAACTTATCATGTTGCAGATTTTACTACACGAGTGAGTGATACGATGTAGGGTTACGATGTCTATACTCAACATTTTCCTGTGGTGTTGATGGATTCATGAAGATTGTATTTGCTTTTCCGCTATATTTTATTTGTATGGTAGCCTTGAGCTATGAGGTAAGTATTTTATTAAATTCTGGATCTGCGGTGTAATATTATGACATGTGGTTTATTCTTGATATTATATCTTGTACTGTGTGTGCTAGATATTGATCCAGGGACTAGCACAGTAAGCACAGAGACATCAAATCTTATCAGGTTTGGGTCGTTACAATATGCTTGTCCCATGGGGAGTAGTGACTTCATATACTAAGAGTATAAACAATAAAATTTATTGGAGGTTAGCAAACATAGCATTGGTCACTTGAACAATTCATGAATGAATATTCAAGGAAGAGAAATTTCACATATAAATATACTATCTTGGACATCTTCTATGATTATGAGCCCCCATTAATTATTTTCAAACTTGATCAAGGAGATGACGTTGGACAAGGAAGACAACGTAATGGTTATGTTTGCTTATATTCACATAGTAGTTATATTGTTATGGATCCTCTAACATGTGGTGCTTGCTTAGGATCTTTTGCTAGCCCAAAAATTCGTACTAAGTAGAGATACTACTTGTGCATCCATGACCCTTAAACCCAGTTTCTTGCCATGAGAGTCCACCATACCTACCTATGGATTGAATAAGATCCTTCAAGTAAGTTGTCATCGGTGCACAAAGCAAAAACAAATTGCTCCTAAACATGTGTGATCTTTTATTGTAAGGGAAAATAAGCTTCGTACGATCTTGTGATGGCAAAGAAATAAAAGCGACAGACTGCATAATAAAGTTTGCTATCACAAGGGGCAATATGGATGTTCCTTTTCATTAAGAGATTGCACATCCAAAAATAAAAAGCGCATGACAACCTCTGCTTGCCTCTACGAAGGGCCTATCTTTTACTTTTATGTATTTCTACATTTACTTTTATGCAAGAGTCAATAATGTTCATCCCTATTCCAATCTATTAATTATTTAGTTGGCAAGCATCATGTGGTGGGGAAAGATCCAGGTATATATATCCAGTTGGATATAGGTGATCATGATTTATTATTGTTGACATTATCCCTAAGATAAATAAGTTGGGAGGCGGAACATTAAGCCCCTATCTTCCTATGTGTTTGATTGAAACTGCTTGTTCTAAAAATATGCCTTGAGTGTCAGCAATCATGGAAGACTAAATGATAGTTGAGTATGTGAAATTTGCTAAATCAAAGCTCTTACATAGACCCTTCCTGAAAAAAAGATAAATTGTAATTGTTTGATGACTGAAAACATAGCTTGCTAGTTTTCAAGAAAGTTTATGGTCTGTACTTTAACATGTGAATAGCTTGGTACTTGATCATGAGAATTTCTATGAGAAAAGAGTTGCTGTTTTATGACGCTAGAAAAAGTGATTGGAAGTAACATTGATCAAACTAATATACTATGCTAGCATTCACACTTCATAAATTATTTCTTTTATCATTTACCTACTCGAGGACGAGCAGGAATTAAGCTTGGGGATGCTGATACGTCTCCAACGTATTGATAATTTATGAAGTATTCATGCCAATATTCTACAACTTTTATATACTTTTGGCAACATTTTATATTATTTTTTGGGACTAACTTACTTATCCAGTTCCCAGTGTCAGCTCCTGTTTTTTCTGTGTTTTTTGTTTCACAGAAATTCCATATTAAACGAAGTCCAAATGTGATAAAAAATTTACGAAGATTTTATTTGGAATATATGTGAATTTTGGGAGTCGGGATCAACGCAAGACGGTGCCCGAGGGAGGCACAAGCCAACAGGGCGCGACCCTGGGTCCACCCTGATGGCTTGTGCCTCCCCCTTAAGTCAGTTGGGGTTGTCCTTCCGCCTCAAGAATGATATTTTCGCGATAAAAATCCCTTCAAAATTTCATCTCGATCGGAGTTACGGATCTCCGGATATTTAAGAAACGGCGAAGGGCCAGAAACCAGCAGCGAAAACAGGAGAGAAACAGAGAGAGATCCAATCTCGGAGGGGCTCTCGCCCCTCCGGAAGCCATGGCGGCCAAGTACCAGAGGGAGGACCTCTCCCTAGATGGGGAGAGGCCATGGAGGAGGAAGCCTAAGGGGGGAGACTCTCTCCCCCTCTCTTCCAGCGACGCCGGAGTGCCTCCGGGGGAGCCATCGCCGCGGTGATCGTATTCATCAACATCACCATCTTCATCACCTTCCTCATCTCTTTTCAGCGGTCCACTCTCCCGCACCCCACTTTAATCCCCTACTTGAACATGGTGTTTCATGCAACATAATATTAATCAATGATGTGATGCCATCCTATGATGTTTGAGTAGATCTATGTTGTCCATTGGGTTGATTGATGATCTTGATTGGTTTGAGTGTATGTTTTATTTTGCTGCTGTCCTAAGGTGCCTTCTGTGAGGCACACACGTGAAGGATTCACGCTGGCGGGTGTTGCAATATGTTCATGATTCTCTTATAGTTGGTGGCTAGAGTGACAGAAGCTTACACCCGAGTAAGGGGGTTGTTTACGTATGGGAGTAAAGGGGGGCTTGATGTTTAATGCTATGGTTGAGTTTACCTTAATGATTTGTATTAGTTGCGGATGCTTGCTAGAGATCCAATCATAAGTTCATATGATCCAAGTACGGAAAGTATGTTAGCTCATGCCTGTCCCTCATATAAAATTGCAAGACTGATTACCGATCTTGTTGTCAATTGCCTAGGATGATTCCGCACACCATACCATCATTATTCCACACTTGCTATTTGTAATATATTGTAATATATTCTAACTTTATTTAGGCAGAAACTATTTTCATATTTTAGTTCTCCAATATCATCCAAAGCTATGCTCTTTATACCCACAACACGGTTTTATTTCTCGTTACTAGATAGAAGCAAACGTGTGGTGTATGTAGAGTCGTATCGATGGCAGATAGGACTTGAGAGAATATTGACCTTACCTTTAGCTCCTTGTGGGTTCGACACTCCATACTTATCACTTCCATCTTTGGAAAGTTCTACGATGATTCCTTGCACTTGGGGATTATCAGGTCTTCATGAGCAAGCAAGTTGGATGCACACCCCACTTAGCTTCAGTTGAGCTTTCATACACTTATAGCTCTAGTGCATCATTTTCATGGCAATCCCTACTCCTCGCATTGATATCTATTGATGGGCATCTCCATAGCCCGTTGATACGTCTAGTTGATGCGAAACTTTCTTCTCTACTTTTTACCCCTTTGATATCTACCACCATATTCTATTCCACCTTTATGCTATGTCCATGGTTCACCCTCATGTATTGCGTGAAGAATAAAAAGTTGATGCATATTGAAAAAGTAGGATCCAATTGCCTGACTTGGACACCGTGGTGCTTGCCGATCATGCTATATCATACCCGGCAATTGCTAAACCAATCTCCGATTGTTATTGATCTTGTTGAAGGCACGATCAACCTGAACAACAAGGTCCGCATTCCTGCAAGCAACCAAAGAACCAGCAAGAACGATGGTGAATTGCAATCTAAAATTGCGGATAATAAATTGAGCACACGAAAGATTCCATTGTGAATCTGACAAGGCGGTAGTCCTACTCCTACATGTATTGTAGATACAAACTATAGCGATGGCTAGACAATACAGTAAAACCCGAGACTAAATCTAATAGAAACTAACTGTTTATTATGTGCGGTCGCCGCCCTTGCTCAGCCTGGACGTGTCCCATCTGGACTGCTACCGTCAAAGGAAATATTCATCATGGGTCGGCCCACATGTAAACACAATATGGTATTGCCTGGCTGGGATTCTTTCCTTGTTTAACTGGGCTGGTGTGTACTAACATGTATTAATGTCCATCGATATAATTAGTTACTCTCTCCATTCCCTTATACAAGGCCACTATGAAAAATACATTTTGCATCTATATAAGGCCACCAACAGTAATCGAGGTAAACATTAATGATGTTTCCTCATACTAGCAATGTGTTTAATACTTGCATGCACGTATTCATAATGACACATAGCTACTTTCTTCTCATTCATTCATTGCATGCATGCGGCGTATGACGTGGCTTGAGACTGCGCCGGTATTTCTCCAAAGAGGAAGGGATGATGCAGCACAACGACGCTAAGTATTTCCCTCAGTTATGAAACCAAGGTATCGAACCAATAGGAGGATCACGCAACACTATGTAAACAACACCTGCACACAAAGAACAAATACTTGCAACCCGACGCGAAAGAGAGGTTGTCAATCTCTCTACGGTAAAAAGATAGATTAGGTAATGATAGATTGGATAGACAGATCTTGCAAGAGCACAAAATAAAATAGGCAAATAAAAGGTGCAGCAAGGTGAATAATATATCTGAAAACAAAAGCGGCAAAAAGATAAATCGGAAAGCAATATGTTGGAAAAGTAGACCCGGGGGCCGTAGGTTTCACTAGTAGCTTCTCTCATGAGTATAGCACATGGTGGGTGAACAAATTACTATTGGGCAATTGATAGAAGATCAAATAATCATGAAGATATCCAAGGCGATGATCATTATATAGGCATCACGTCCAAGATTAGTAGACCGAAAGGATTCCGCATCTACTACTATTACTTCACACATCGACCGCTATCCAGCATGCATCTAGTGTATTAAGTTCAGGGAAAAACGGAGTAATGCAATAAGAACGGTGACATGATATAGACAAGATCTATTCATGTAGGAATAGACCCCATCTTGTTATCCTTAATAGCAACGATACATGCATGCCTCGCTGCCCCTTCTATCACTGGGAGAGGGCACCGCAAGATTGAACCCATCACAAAGCACCTCTTCCCATGGCAAGAAAAATCGATCTAGTTGGCCTAACTAAACCAAAGATTCGAAGAAGAAATACGAGGCTATAAGTAATCATGCATATAAGAGATCAAAGAAGACTCAAATAATATTCATGGATAGAAACTGATCATGAACTCAAAATTCATCGGATCCCAACAAACACACCGCAAAAAGTTTACATCAAATAGATCTCCAAGAGACCATTGTATTGAGAATCAAAAGAGAGAGAGGAAGCCATCTAGCTACTGTCTACGGACCCGTAGGTCTATGGTGGACTACTCAAGCATCATCCGAGAGGCAACAATGAGGATGATGAACCCCTCCGTGATGGTGTTAGATTGGATCTCGCGGTTCTGGAACTTGCGGCGGCTGGATGTATTTTTCATCGACTCCTCTAGGATTTCTAGAATATTTGGGTATTTATAGAGCTTAGAGGCGGTGGAGGCGACTCCTGAGGCGGCCACAACCCATCAGGGCGCGTCCGGGGCCCCTGGCACGCCCTAGTGGGTTGTGGGCGGCCTGGGCTCCCTCTTGGTTACTTCTTGGGCCCACTGGCCTTCTTCTGGTCCAAACAAATTCTCCAAAAAGTTTCGTCGCGATTGGACTCCGTTTGGTACTGATATTCTGTGAAGTAAAAACAAGCAAAAACAGCATCTGGCACTTTGGCACTATGTCAATAGGTTAGTCCCAAAAAATGATATAAAGTTGCTAAAAAATGATTGTAAAACATTCAAGAATGATAATATAACAGCGTGGAACAAGCAAAAATTATAGATACGTTGGAGACGTATCAGCGTATTAATGATTTCGGTTAACGAAAAGAAAACTTGACTTTTTAAGTGGTCATTAAATTTTGCCTTGGTGCCTGTAATATGAGTTTGTGGCCTTGTACAAGGGAATGGAGGGAGTATTAGCTTTCCATTACCGGCATTGGCTATTTTTGTAAAAGTTAGTATCTTTCCATCGCCAGCATTGGCTATTTTTGTAGTGTTTTTGTTTCAGTTGGTATACACATTGATCAAAATGGCTGTACCAAGGCCTAGTGGTTGCATAATATATTCTTGAATGACCTCAAAAGCCTCACCGTTAATATTTAGTCATCCAACCATACGTCTGCACGGTCTACCTACTTTATAACGATATTAAATATTGAAATACAGTGTTTAGGCACACTAGAATGATCCTCACCACATTTTTTGTTGTCCTGTTTGTTCTCAAGTGGTTGCTTTCTCTCAATAAGAATATGATTAAATCTGCCAATAAAACGTATATGCAAGGACATTAGTTATTAGACTACCATATTATTTAGTCGATATTTTGTGTTTCTTAATTTTTATTGTATAACATAACTTTGTAAGAGCTAATACTGTAAGTATCTGAGCCAACAACAGAATACAAATTAGTAACACTAGCCGTCAACCCGTGCATTTGCACGAGCTAGCTTCTTATACATGCATTAGGTAAACATTGATAGCAGCTACAGCTTGGATGATAAAGATTGTCCATCTTATTAGTTTCTAGTGAAGTCATAGTTCCTATCTGCTTGACAATTTGTGCTACTTTTAGTAACTTGTGGTACAACCAATTGCTTTTCCCATGTAGTCATGAAAGTCTCACTTGCTCCTCATTATGGCTTTGACCCAACGACCAAGGATTCTCCGAGCACACATGTGCGTCTATATACTACAACATGGAGGCAACAAGAACCCATCCATCATCTCAAATGCACCCTGAGGAATGAACATGTCAAAGAAGACATAAGCAAAGATCAAGCTCAACAATTGCACAAAAGAGTTCAAATCAATCGGACAGAATATTCATCACTGTACATAATGTAGTGATGAAAAAGAGAGAGAATCAATGTAAGCATAAATATTAGAAACATATTATATCTCAAGAATGAAGACCCATGCTCAAGCTTTTTATGCAATCCAGATTAGGTCTAAATAATCTAATAGCATTGAGGTCGCCAAAACTCCCTCATTATATGTGATATATTTCGGGCATGCCTGATCAGCTACTTCTTGGCGATGTCAGAGCGCCGTTTTCGGCGAATGCGTACGTCCTCACGAGTAGTAATCCAAAGAAGTTATTTCCACGACATTTCAAACATTAACCATGACCATGAGAACTTCGTTATCTAGTAAAATGCTCTCAATTGACCTTAGACTTTGACTTCCATATATAACAAGTTTTTTCTGAATTCCATAACAATGTGAATAGTGGAAAAATATCTCACTATAGGCTTTGCACTCCATATGCACTCCAAGTTCGTCTGAAAATTGTATGCACTACTATAAAGATATAAAATATCACGTCTAGCATGAAATTATTGTTTCCTATTGGGTAAGAGGACATCCTTTTAGATTTATATTGGGTAACATAACTATTTTTAGGTTTAGTGGGTAAGATAAATTAACAACACTAAGCATAAGACCATCAATTGGTGGTGTACTTATACCCCTCACTAATTGCTTTCCCATGTTATTCCACTAGATCATTGAAGGCGCGCGTTGCTGTGCCCGTTAATTTTGGCATTTTAATTTTGGTATTTGATACAACTATTTGCAGCAGTAGTATTTTTCATGTTAGTTATTGAAAAACAAAATATTTCAAAATTTTCGTATTTATGTGTCGTTGGAGCAAAATGTCAGATTGTAAGTAACTTAGGAGGTTTTCCAAAGAAAAAAGGTTAGTACGTTTTTGTGAGATACCTGATTTTTTTATTTTTCATTTGGTTCCTCACCACATACGGACGTTTTTCCGTGGGGTCTGTTCAACAGTGGCGAGGCTTAGGTCGCTCGCCTCATACAAACGGTTCTCCCACTTGCATGTCCAGTTGGCAAGAATTGTTTCTCATTGTGTAGAGGAGATGACACTCACGGATCAACCTGCGAGTATTATGATTATGATTAAAAAACGATTTGCCCAACTGCAAGCTAGGGCGTTGGCAATTTATGTCGCTTTCCTCTGTTGCCGCTCACACGCCAAAGGCTCATAAAGTCCAAATAGCATAAGAGCTTCCATTTCGTTATGAGAGCAACGACCCAGCCCGTGTAGCATTCTTCGGTCAACTAAAGCCCACGCGGGATTGTGAGATGATCACACAGTCAAAAAAGCCCAAAGTCCACACCCGAGTACCAATCCATTAGTCCAATATAAATTTGTTGGAATTTTCGTATATTGGAAGGAGGAAAATTTAGCTGTGTTGTGGAAATGTCAAATTACAACATGGTGTACACGTTGATATAGAGATTATAAGTACACTACTAATTGGGAATAGATTATAAATTCAGAAAATTATATACATGGTGTACTTGTATATTCAGAAAATCCTGCATCTGTGTCATCCATCTTGGTTCATCTGCTTACAGATCAATAAATTCCTCTAATAGAGAAAATTATCGTCTTTGGAGCGATTTGTTTTCTTTCAGATCAATGCATTCCTCTAATAGAGAAAATTATCTCGTCCACTGTGCACATCTTCTCACCTGCCAACCAATCATAACCACAGCTAACAACATATTGTTAGTTTCCTCGTCTCTTCCGTTCTCCCATCCACCGAAATCTAGGTAATGATTTGCCTGAACTATAAGACAAACAACACATAGATAATTATGGGAAACCATTGATGAAAGTAAATTACTGCCCCAACTTTGATTCGTCTCTTCCGTTCTCATATCCACCGAAATCTAGGTAATGTTTTGCCTGAACTATAACTCAAACAACACATACATAATTATGAAAAGCATCGATGAAACTAAATTAGTGCCCAGCTTTGCCACACCTGACTGGCAACTCTATCATAAGATTTTCATGAATTTATTTTAGTACCAGTAAGTAAAGGATTGATAGTCAGTCAATATTAAGTCCTACCTTTTCAGTAAATTCTATCAAAAGCATTAGCAAGCTGCAAAATCGAAGACCCAGGTCTTGCATGAATGTAATCAACAACATGTGTTTATTTTTTTTTTGCGGGGGAACAACATGTGTACTACGTGTCAGAACTTTTGGTGGCGTCAACAAGAATATCTCTTGAAAAAAATCAAACATACTTTCTGTTAAAATTAGTATTAAGGTGATACTTTGAAGCAAATTCTATCAGTACGGTTTCATGCATCTCTACAATCAGTGGAGCAATAAAAGTCAGTGCTAAGTCCAAAATTTCTAGGCATTTGTTTCAGTCAATTTAGCAAGGAATGTAGTATCAATTTAATCCCCATATCTCCAACAGAATTATCTAATCAAGCCGTGGATACTTTGGAGCCACGTGTGCCCCTAAATTTTTTTACCGGAATTTGTGTACCTTGCATTGGAGCGTTTGCCCAAAAGCGCTTGCATTCGGCCTCCTTGTGAGCCACCTCCACGATGTGGGCGGACAGCTCCTTGCGCTTCCTTTGCTTGACCAGACGGAGCCGCTCTTGCCCCTCAGCGGCCAGGTCGTGCTCCTGCCTCGGTTTGCCTGGCAGCCAGTTGGCTCCCGAGGGCCTGGTCGCTGCGCCATGGACGGAGAGTGAGGGATCGAGGAGGAAAGGAACATTCGTTCGCTCACAGCCTCGGTCGCTACCTAGCCAGATGCAAGGTAGGAAGGAGGGACTATATGGACACGGCGTGGAGTACTGGAAGAAGGAGCGCCATGGTTACTGAATTGAAATTAACCTCCGGCGGCCAGTGGTGCGCATCAATTGCCATTAAATCTGTATAGGAAAGGTGAATCACTCCCTCAATCACCGGCGAGTAGTGCCGAATCGACAGGTGACGATTGGCTTCCCTCGACCCGTCTCGGTCGGACCGAAAGCGCCGTCGGCATGCGTTGCCATCGGTCGCGTCAGTCGGAACCCAAGCGCGGTTGCAAACGGAAGGACGGACGCGTAGGGGTACTTTTTTTTGGCTGCACGGACTGAAAATGGTAGAAGCCCATTAGACCCAATTTCATAGCAGACGCTCAAAAATGTTACCGGAGCAGCGGCCCAACATAGATACGGATCAAGCGTAGCGAAGGAAGCCAGCCCGCTAGATTAGGAGAAATCGGACGGCTGAAACTGTCTAAAACTGAATATCCAATGGTTGCGAATGCTAATAGCCTGACATGGCTGGAAAAGTGCTCAGTTATAATGTATTTAAATAAGTGGGAGACAAAACGATGTTGAAACCTCATGGTGGCTGTCGAGCTATTTTTTTTGTTACTATAGTCGTGCTCTAAGTGATGAAAGCTTACTGTGTGAAGGTCACTGTGCTTGGGGTAGAGTATGTAGCCGTACATTACTGGTAGAAACTATCACAATGTGTGCCTGTTCCGCAACTTTTTGTGACTCGCTCAACATGGAAGTTAGTGCAATTCTACTGGAAGAATAACCTTAAGTAGTGTATGCCCAGAAATATGTGTTAATTTAAGTTTTAGTTCTGAGGCAAAAAAAATCATATTTGAAAGGGAAAGTAGTAGCTGCACCCCACCACGCTGCACCCCCGTTGCACCCCCTCAAAAAACATAGCAAAACATTTCAAAAAACTCCAAAATTTTGTGGGAGTGATTAGGAAGAAATGTTATGGATGGTTGCAAAGTTTGGTGGCCAAATAACATTTGAGGAGCTCTGTACAAAAAACACAAAATTTCAAAATCTGCTCAAATAGTACACATACATTTTGAGTAATTTCGACCGATTTTGTCTTTTTAGTACAGAGCTCCTCGAATGTTATTTGGCAATCAAACTTTGCAAGCACGTATAATATCGGTTCATAATCATTCCTACAAAGTTTTGGAATTTTTTGAAATGTTTTGCTATGTTTTTTTTGATGGGGTGCAGCGGGGGTGCAGCATGGTGGGGTGTAGAAAACATACATAAACTCCAGGGAAAGGTACTGCTAAACACGTCGTCAACACAAAGTACGACATGCCAACATGATAGGTTGATATGCATTACCTAGCAGGTGGCGATAGGAATGAAGAGGCTGATCCATCCTCAATCCTTATATTTATTGGGATACTGAAGTCGACAATTGCTGATATAGATGCTGAGGACATCACGACACAATCAGCATATGACACCCAATTCAGACACAGATTAGAAGGAATTTAATTTGTAGTTAGAACACAAATAATAATGCTTATTAATTATCATCATAGGAAAATAGGATAATTAAGGTGTGTCCAAAAATATTATCCACGTGTCTACTGCAAGTGCATACTTGTCAGTACATATCCTATACTGTTTAAGAAATTAAAGAGATCTAGCCGTGCAACAAATTTACCAAAAAAGAAAGGATGATGTTGTAAGCTACCTCCTCCCACACAATAGTTTGCAGCATGCACGGATTATGGTCAAGCTGCAAAATTTGGGGGTTCTTAGTGTAAACTCTAAGGCCCGCATTCACTCTATTGCTTAGAGATTTAAAAGAAGGAAGAAAAACATTAAAAGTAAGCCAAAGTAGCGTACGCCATAGTTCTTGCAGCATCTCATGGAGACATATAGGAAAGTTAGGCCGTCAAACTTAATTCATTCGTAATCTAACATAGAATTCTTCAGATGCAAGGAAAAGAGAGAAAAGAAGAAGTGTGTACTTGTGGGAGGCGATGCAGAAAATTGGAGATGCGAGAGATAGATACGATGTATCCAAGCAACACCTTAAGAATCTCTCTGCCTACTTATATGGCCTTCTGCCTCATTACCGTGCTTCCACTTGCTAGGCTTTGGTTATGGGCCTCGTAGCTTTATCCGCCCCGGCTACCGGACAGGATGTCCGCTTCTTCTTCGCAGGCGTGAGATTGTTGCTTCTTCTTCGCAGGCGTGGGATTGTTCCTTGCTTCATGAGCGTGGCCTTCAATGCTCCAGCAACATCGGCAGGCTCCTGCCTCCTTCAAAACATCTGGCTAATTACTCTGTCCCGCGGTGATGGAGGACAGAGCAAGCCACGATGCATGCTGAGAAGATGATCCAACTGAATTAAATCAACGCGAATCTTGTTTCTGGGGATATCAGAATCAAGGGGAGGAGGTGGCTGTTCGGTTGGGGTAGGGTAGTTGATTTCTAATTATCGATTGATTGGATGCATTGGGAGATCGGAATCAAGGGGAGAAGGTGCATGTCTGGCTGGGCCGGGGTAGCATAGTTCATATTTTTTCTACATACCGATGGATTGGATGCATGGTTCTTGACCGTGTGCGTGGTACAAAGGCACATACTATTTAATAATCTATTCATCTTTTGACAATTAAAAGATGAATCGGATTGATGTTTTTTTCCTAAAATTAGTGCATGTGAGACATCATCCCAGGACTCCTAAGGCACGTCATCCAACGGTTGTAGATAATTAATTTAGAGATCGGACGGACAATTTGCTTACTTTTTCAGGATTACCGTGGAGCCTCGTATGGTGAATCCAATTAGTAAATATGAGATAAGATTAGTTTGTATTTTCACGGTGCTTTATGTAATATAGATCATCGTTCTGTGGTAATACTTTGGTATAACTTTTGACTTACTAACATAACACTTCTTTTAGATTTACATACACACACTCTCTCACACACACATATACTAGCCCATGCATGGCAACTAGTTAAACTAATTGGATGATCACAATCGATGGATCTCCGAAATAGTCTATTAAGACTAGGGGTGAAAGAAATTACAAACCAATAGCCTTCATTAAGTTTCCTTATGTACCTTCCACCTCCATCTTTAAAAAAAGAAAAGAAAACGATCTATAAAATCTCATGATCTCTCTCATGTTCAAGAGATAAAAAGTCACAATCCCAACTTCACATTTCTCTTCCCTTAAAACTTTTTTACATGTCTCTTATTTTATCTCCAAATCCTCATCTCTCCTATAAATGTTGCCAAGTCCATGCATATATGAGCGCAAAGTTATTCATGTACTATCATTACAAGAACAGATTGAAACTGAAAGCTCTTAACTCTGGTTGTGGCATACATGGAGATTCTACATTATTGGATATCATTTCTGCAGGATAGTGCAAATATCATAGATGTGCTTCCACCACGCATCTGGTTCCAAACCTGAGTGTTAAAATTCATGATGTTCCACTGCTACCATGCTAGCTAATGATCGTCATTAATCCTACATGAATAGATCATGGCTAGGGTGTCATGCCACAAGAAGAGAAGCCAATTAGATGAGCTGAATCAACAATAGGATTTGATTCCTGTGTCTGATTTGTTTTCTATTTGTGATATAGTCAAAGATTGAAAACGGCGGTACTAAGTTAGCGGCAGGGCTGAGTGGATTGCCTATCATGTTCTCACGTACGCCGCCACCGTCGTCTTCACCTAGCATTTGCTCATGACTCACGCACGTTGCACGGTATTCGTCAAAATGCCCTAGGCCGATCCACATCCACGTAGCGGCCTGATATTTAGTGTCTCCGATGTGCATTCGTATACGAAGAGGCCTCAGATTTCAAACAGGTATGACGAATGCATGTACATAGCAAGGAGCTATGGTACGTGATACGTCTCCAACGTATCTATAATTTTTGATTGTTCCATACTATTATATTATCTATTTTGGATGTTTTATATGCATTAATATGCTATTTTATATTATTTTTGGGACTAACCTATTAACCTAGTGCCCAGTGCCAGTTTTTGTTTTTTCCTTGTTTTTGAGTATTGCAGATAAGGAATATCAAACGGAGTCCAAACGGAATAAAATTCTACGATGATTTTTCTTGGACCAAAAGAAACCCAGGAGACTTGGAGAAGAGGCCAGAAGACCCACAGGTGGGCCACAAGCCACCAGGGCGTGCCCCTGGGGGGGTGCCCCCCTGGCTTGTGGGCCCCTCGTAGCTCCTCCAACCCTAATTCTCCGCCTATAAATTCAGAAATATTCCCCCAATACCAAAAAAAGCCACGATAATACTTTTCCGCCGCCGCAAGCCTCTGTTCCCGTGAGATCCCATCTTGGGGCCTTTTCCGGTAATCTGCCGGAGGGGGATTCGATCACGGAGGGCATCTACATCAACACCATTGCCCCTCCGATGATGGATGAGTAGTTCACCTCAGACCTTCGGGTCCATAGCTAGTAGCTAGATGGCTTCTTCTCTCTCTATGTTCTTCAATACCGTGTTCTCCATGATCTTCATGTAGATCTATCCGATGTAATACTCTTTTGCGGTGTGTTTGTCGAGATCCGATGAATTGTGGATTTATGATCAGATTATCTATGAATATTATTTGAATCTTCTCTGAATTCTTATATGCATGATTTCATATCTTTGCAAGTCTCTTCGAGTTATTGGTTTGGTTTGGCCAACTAGATTGGTAATTCTTGCAATGGGAAAAGTGCTTAGTTTTGGGTTCAATCTTGCGGTGTCCTCACCCAGTGACAAAGTTGGGGTAGCGAGGCACGTATTTGTATTGTTGCCATCAAGGATAAAAAGATGGGGTTTTCATCATGTTGCTTGAGTTTATCCCTCTACATCATGTCATCTTACTTAATGCGTTACTCTGTTCTTCATGAACTTAATACTCTAGATGCAGGCAGGAGTCGGTCGATATGTGGAGTAATAGTAGTAGATGCAGAATCGTTTCGGTCTACTTGATACGGACGTGATGCCTATATGCATAATCATTGCCTTGGATATCGTCATAACTATGCGCTTTTCTATCAATTGCTCGACAGTAATTTGTTCACCCACCGTATTATTTTCCTTCAAGAGAGAAGCCTCTAGTGAAACCTATGGCCCCCGGGTCTATTTTCCATATTATATTTTCAGATCTATAAACCAAAAATACCAAAAATACTTTGCTGCAATCTATTTACTTTTATTTTACTTTTCGTTTTAGTAATCTTTTATATCTATCTCTATCAGATCTCATCCTTGCAAGTAACCGTGAAGGGATTGACAACCCCTTTATAGCGTTGGGTGCAAGTGTTTAATTGTTTGTGCAGGTGCATAGATTGGGGCCTTGCTTGTTCCTCCTACTGGATTGATACCTTGGTTCTCAACAACTTAGGGAAATACTTATCTACTTTGCTGCATCACCCTTTCCTCTTCAAGGGAAAACCAACGCAAGCTCAAGAAGTAGCAAGAAGGATTTCTGGCGCCGTTGCCGGGGAGGATACATAGCAAGTCAAGACAAGCCTACCAAGTACCCATCACAAACTCATCTCTTGCATTTACATTATTTGCCATTTGCCTCTCGTTTTCCTCTCCCCCACTTCTAAAACGATTTTTAGAAAAAACCAAAAAGATTTGCCTTTTTATTCGCCCTTCTTCCATTCGTCTTTTCGTTTGCTTGTGTGTTAGATCGTTTGCTCATCTTTATGGTTCAACCCAAAAGCTTTGATCCTTATCTTAGGAAGTTGGAAGATATTGAGAATAATGCTAAAAGTTTCATGTCGCTCCAATTTGACCATAATAGTTTCTTTAGAAACGAGCTTAAAGAACAAAAGGCTATGCTGGAATACATGAATAAAGAACTTGATGATATGACTAAGGAATTTTATGGTTTGAAATCTCAGTTTGCTCATCTTCAAAATTTAGTAGGCCAAATTTCGGATAAACAAACTACCTTAGTCAATAAAATGGCCGCGAAGCCAGAATCTTTAAATCATGATGAAGATCTTAAAGTGATTGATGTGACTCCTATTGAATCTTTGTTTTCTAATTCAAATCTTGATAAAGATGGGACTGGAGATAAGTCAACTTTAGTTAAAAGTCGTCCCAATGATTCGGAGCTTAAAGATCTTAATGCTAAAATTGATAAAAGTGGGATTGAAGAGGTGAAAACTTTAAATAGCAACGAACCCACTCTTTTGGATTTTAAGGACTTTAATTATGATAGTTGTTCTTTGATTGATTGTCTTTCCTTGTTGCAATCCATGTTGAATTCTCCGCATGCTTATGATCAAAATAAAGCTTTTACTAAACATATCGTTGATGCTATGATGAAATCTTTTAAAGAAAAACTTGAGTTGGAAGTTTCTATACCTAGAAAGCTTTATGATGAGTGGGAACCTACTATTAAGATTAAAATTAAAGATTATGAGTGCCATGCTTTGTGTGATTTGGGTGCTAGCGTTTCCACGATTCCGAAAAGTTTATGTGATGTGCTAGGTTTCCATGAACTTGATGATTGCTCTTTAAATTTGCATCTAGCGGATTCCACTATTAAGAAACCAATGGGAAGGATTAATGATGTTCTTATTGTTGCAAATAGGAATTATGTGCCCATAGATTTCATTGTTCTTGATATAGATTGCAATCCTACATGTCCTATTATTCTTGGTAGACCTTTCATTAGAACGATTGGTGCAATTATTGATATGAAAGAAGGAAACATTAGATTCCAATTTCCGTTAAGGAAAGGCATGGAACACTTTCCTAGAAATAAAATTAAATTACTTTATGAATATATTATGAGAGCTACTTATGGATTGCATACCAAAGATGACAATACCTAGATCTATTGCGTTATGCTTAGCTAGGGGCGTTAAACAATAGTGCTTGTTGGGAGGCAACCCAATTTTCTTTTATGTTTTTCTTTTTTATTTCTGTTATTGAGTGATTTACACATTATTACCTCTGTAGTAATTGTTTTTTAGTGTTTTAATTAGTGTTTGAGCCAAGTAAGACCTTTGGGATGGTCTACGGTGATTGTTGATTTGGTTTTGCTGAAAAACAGAAACTTTTGCACTCAGTCCAGGAATTTTATAAATTCACTAGAGCGTCAATTGGATCTGAACTTTTTACACAAGATTTATATACAAATTTCCCAGATTTTCCTAATTTTTCAGACTTTTTGGAGTTACAGAAGTATTCGAAGTTTACAGATTGCTACAGACTGTTCTGTTTTTGACAGATTCTGTTTTCTTTGTGTTGTTTGCTTATTTTGATGAATCTATGGGTTGTATCGGGGGGTATGAATCATGGAGAAGTTGGAATACAGTAGATATAACACCAATATAAATAAATAATGAGTTCATAACAGTACCTAAAGTGGTGATTTATTTTTCTTATACTAACGGATCTCACGAGTTTTCTGTTGAGTTTTGTGTTGTGAAGTTTTCAAGTTTTGGGTAAAGATTTTATGGACTATGGAATAAAGAGTGGCAAGAGCCTAAGCTTGGGGATGCCCAAGGCACTCCAAGGAATATTCAAGGATACCAAAGAGCCTAAGCTTGGGGATGCCCCGGAAGGCATCCCCTCTTTCGTCTTCAATCCATCGGTAAATTTACTTGAGGCAATTTTTTTATTCACCACATGATATGTGTTTTGCTTGGAGCGTCTTGTATGATATGAGTCTTTGCTTTTTAGTTTGCCACAATCATCCTTGATGCACACATATTTTGAGAGGGACACGCATGAATTGTGAATTTATTAGAATACTCTATGTGCTTCACTTATATCTTTTGAGCTAGGCAATTTTGCTCTAGTGCTTCACTTATATCTTTTTAGAGCACAGTGGTGTTTTATTTTATAGAAATAATTAAACTCTCGTACCTCACTTATATTATTTTGAGAGTCTTTAAACAGCATGGTAATTGGTTTAGGTTATGAATTTAGTCCTAATATAATGGGCATCCAAGAGGGATATAATAAAAACTTTCATATAAAGTGCATTGAATACTATGAGAAGTTTCATTCCTTGCATATAGTTTTGAGATATAAAGATGGTGATATTAGAGTCATGCTAGTGAGTAATTGTGGATTGGTAGAAATACTTGTGTTAAAAGTTTGTGATTCCCGTAGCATGCACGTATGGTGAACCGTTATGTAACGAAGTCAGAGCATGATTTGTTTATTGATTGTCATCCATTGTGTGAGGGTCGGGAGCGCGCGATGGTTAACTCCTACCAACCTCTCCCCTAGGAGCATGCATCTAATACTTTGCTTCGATAACTAATATACTTTTGCAATAAGTATGTGAGTTCTTTATGACTAATGTGAGTCCATGGATTATACGCACTCTCACCCTTCCACCATTGCTAGCCTCTCTAGTACCGCACATCTTTCGCCGGTGCATTAAACCCACCATATTCCCTTCCTCAAAACAGCCACCATACCTACCTATTATGGCATTTCCATAGCCATTCCGAGATATATTGCCATGCAACTTCAACCGTTCCGTTTATTATGACACGCACCATCATTTTCATATTGCTTTGCATGATCGTAAGATAGCTAGCATGATGTTTTCATGGCTTGTCCATTTTTTGATGTCATTTGCTATGCTAGATCGTTGCACATCCCGGTACACCGCCGGAGGCATTCATATAGAGTCATATTTTGTTCTAGGTATCGAGTTGTAATTCTTGAGTTGTAAGTAAATAAAAGTGTGATGATCATCATTATTAGAGCATTGTCCCATGAGAGGAAAGGATGATGGAAGCCATGATTCCCTCACAAGTTGGGATGAGTCTCCGGACTTTACAAATAATAAAAGAGTCCAATGAAGCCCAAATAAATAAATAAATAAGAGGCCAAAGATGCCCATCAAAATAAAAAAATGAGAGAAAAGAGAGAAGGGACAATGCTACTATCTTTTTTCCACACTTGTGCTTCAAAGTAGCACCATGATCTTCATAATAGAGAGTCTCCTATTTTGTCACTTTCATATAACTAGTGGGAATTTTTCATTATAATGCACACCCACTTAGTTTCTTTTTCAGCTTTCATACACTTATAGCTTTAGTGCATCCGTTGCATGGCAATCCCTACTCACTCACATTGATATCTATTGATGGGCATCTCCATAGCCCGTTGATATGCCTAGTTGATGTGAGACTATCTTCTCCTTTTCCTCACAACCTCCACCATATTCTATTCCACCTATAGTGCTATATCCATGGCTCACGCTCATGTATTGCGTGAAAGTTGAAAAGGTTTGAGAACATAAAAGGTGTGAAACAATTGCTTGACTTGTCATCGGGGTTGTGCATGATTTAAATACTTTGTGTGGGGAAGATGGAGCATAGCCAGACCATATGATTTTGTAGGGATAACTTTCTTTGGCCATGTTATTTTGAAAGGACACGGTTGCTTTGTTAGTATGCTTGAAGTATTATTGTTTTTATGTCAATATTAAACTTTTGTTTTGAATCTTATGGATCTGAACATTCATGCCACAATAAAGAATATTACATGGATAAATATGTTAGGTAGCATTCCACATCAAAAATTCTGTTTTTAGCATTTACCTACTCGAGGACGAGCAGGAATAAACTTGGGGATGCTTGATACGTCTCCAACGTATCTATAATTTTTGATTGTTCCATACTATTATATTATCTATTTTGGATGTTTTATATGCATTAATATGCTAGTTTATATTATTTATCGGACTAACCTATTAACCTAGTGCCCAGTGCTAGTTTCTGTTTTTTCCTTGTTTTTGAGTATTGCAGATAAGGAATATCAAACGGAGTCCAAATGGAATAAAATTCTACGATGATTTTTCTTGGACCAGAAGAAACCCAGGAGACTTGGAGAAGAGGCCAGAAGACCCACGGGTGGGCCACAAGCCACCAGGGCGCGCCCCTGCACTACTAGGAAAAGAGCTATAGATGATATGGCTACTAATGGCGCACCATACATGTGGTGCGCCACTACTATATAGTAATGGCGCACCATGAGTTGGTGCGCCATTAGTGTGGTAGACACTAATGGCGCACCAGACCCACGGTGCGCCATTAGTGACAAATGTTTTTTTTTTCATTTTTCCAAAAATACTAATGGCGCACCAGGGAAGAGTGCGCCATTACTAGTTTAACTAGTAATGGCGCACCTCCAACACAGTGCGCCACTACTATTTTTTTTTATTTTTTTTTGCAAAACTACTAATGGCGCACCTCAAGCTGGTGCACCATTAGTAACCAGGGTTACTAATGGCGTATCTATGGGTGGTGCGCCATTAGTAACCTGGGACCAGCTAGATATTTTGGACAGCCACACCTACACACTCACTTTCCCCACTTCATTCTCTCCACCTCCTCCTCCAAGATTGTGTCGGCTGCCTCCTCCTCCTCACCTCATTTGCACCATAGATTCATCAAAATTAGGTGGTTAAATTACCTTTTTTTGATAGGTAAGTAAGGGGAAAGCTATCTTTATGTTGTAGATCTACTTTTTTTCTCTCCCTCGCTCCAACAACGTGCACATGCACTTTTTATGGCCTTGCTAGATCTATGTATGTTTGTGGTGTTGCATATGTTTGTGGTGTTGCATATATGTTTGTGTTTGCAGGTACCGGTATTTGAAATGCGATAGTTGCCAATATTTTGCCGGAATGTTGATTCATTTCCGTTTCGGCGAGAATTTTGGCACTATGCATTCTTTTTGGTCCTATTTTTAGGGAAAGTCATGCCAAATTTTTTCTTGGTTCTAAAATATCGTTTTGCTCTACCCCGCAGGCGACCATGGTCCGCACGATGACCGAAGGCATCGTGAATAGGTTTTTGAGCTCCGCGAAGGCCGAGATGCTTCAAAAGAACGAGACGGAGATAAGATGTCCGTGTCGAAGATGCAAGCTGAAGAGCCTTATTGCGGACCCGGATTCCGGGCAGGTGCGGGACCACCTGCTCTTGCGTGGTTTCATGGATGGCTATCGGTGGCAAGGTGATGAAGATGACTATGAAGTCGTCCATGGGGGCCGGGCAAGAAATGAGGAAGGGCAGCAAGACAACCACCGCGGCGAGGGCGGTCGAGAAGACGAAGAATCTCCATGACATGATCACGACGGTGATGCTGTACACAGTCATCATGTAGAAGATGCCGGACATGATGATGAGGAAGATCAAGACGAAGGGCATGATCATGAAGATGAAGATGCCGGAGCAGACGACGATGGAGGCTGGGTGTAGGACCCTCATATTCAAGAGCTGCTTCTCAAGCAGATGGATAACGCAAGAGCTGCCGCCCGAGAGAAAGCCAAGCTGGATCAACTGGAGATAGACGCGGTTACTCCATTGTATGAAGGATGCAGGCCCGAGGATACCCGCCTGAAAGTAACGCTCATGGCTCTGGAGATGAAGGTAAAACACAAAATGACCGACGCATGCTTCGACGAGAACATGTCATTCTGGCACGAACGTCTTCCCAAGGGGAACAAGTGCCCGACCAGTTTCGAGGAGGCGAAGAAAATCGTGTGTCCTCTGGATTTACCGCACATGAAATACCATGTGTGCATGAACAATTGCATCATTTATCGGGACGAGCACGTGGAGTCTACCATATGTCCGGTGTGCGGCGTCACTCGATACAAGAAGAGGAAGAAAGCTCCTCGAAAAGTGGTGTGGTACTTTCCGATCACTCCTCGTCTGCAGCGGTATTTCGCGGACCCTAAGGTAGCAAAGCTCCTGCGTTGGCACGCGGATAGGGAGGAGAAGAAGCGAGAAGATGACGGAAATGATCCGGAGATAAATAAAAAAGACAAGATGCTGAGTCACCCTAAGGATGCGAGCCAGTGGCAAGCGTTGAACTTCGAAGACCCAGAATTTGGGAACGATCCAAGGAACATCGTGCTGGGCGCGAGCACCGATGGAGTCAATCCGTTTGGCAGCCAGAGAAGCACACATAGCACCTGGCCTGTGTTTGTGTGGATGTACAACCTTCCCCCCTGGTTGTGCATGAAGAGGAAGTACATTCACATGAGTATGCTAATTGAAGGGCCGAAACAACCAGGGAACGGCATCAATCTGTATCTGGGGCTGCTGAAAGAGGAGCTAGACACGCTGTGGAAAACGCCAGCCAATACGTGGGACGCCGCAGAGAAAGAATATTTCCCTATGAGAGTCGCACTGCTCACGACGGTGCACGACTATCTCGGTTACGGATATCTCGCGGGGCAGGTGGTCCACGGATTTTCTGGATGCGTCAGGTGCATGGATGACACAACGTATCGCCAGCTAGATAGAGATCCTGGGTCTTCGAAAACCGTGTTCATGGGACATCGAAGGTGGCTTCGCGACAATGACCCGTGGAGAAAACGCAAGGATCTGTTCGATGGTGAAACCGAACCCCGAAGACGCCCGCGTACGACGAGCGGCGAGGAAATAGACGAGCTGTTGAAAAATTGGAAAGATTGCCCACTGCCGGGAAAGAAGCAAAAGGCGCCAGAGCCGGGAAAGAAGCGAAAGGCGCCAGAGCCGCTGCTGAAGGTATGGAAAACGAGGTCTGTTTTCTGGGACTTGCCGTACTGGAAGATCCACCGTGTGCCTCACAGCCTTGATGTCATGCATATCACGAAGAACGTGTGCGAGAGTCTGCTTGGTACCCTGCTCAACATGCCAGAGAGGACCAAAGATGGGCCGAAAGCAAGGGCAGACTTGAAATCAATGGGCATCAGGGAGGAGCTTCACGCTAATGATGATGATGATGAGGCGAAGCAGGACACAGAAAGTCGTCGCAAAGGCAAAAAGGCCAAGAAGACCGGAAATGACTACCCTCCCGCGTGCTTCACTCTAAGTCAGGAGGAGATCGAGCAGTTTTTCACCTGCCTCGTAGGAGTAAAACTTCCTTACGGTTACGCGGGGAAGATAAGCAGATACCTAGACCCAGCGAAGCAGAAGTTCAGCGGGATGAAGTCTCACGACTGTCATGTGCTGATGACGCAGATACTTCCAGTTGCAATCCGTGGGATCATGGACGCGCACGTCCGTGAAACGCTATTTGGCCTATGCAACTTTTTCGACGTCATCTCTCAGAAGTCGGTTGGCGTGAGGCAACTCAGAAGGCTACAGGAAGAGATCGTGGTGATACTATGCGAGCTTGAGATGTACTTCCCGCCCGCATTCTTCGACGTTATGGTGCATCTGCTGGTCCATATCGTGGAGGATATCATCCAACTCGGGCCGACGTTCCTGCACAGCATGATGCCGTTCGAAAGGATGAATGGTGTCATCAAAGGATACGTTCGCAACATGTCACGTCCAGAGGGAAGCATAGCCAGGGGCTTTCTGACCGAAGAGTGCATCTCCTACTGCACGAATTATCTAGGCATCGAGAACCCCGTTGGTCTGCCCGTCAACAGGCACCTCGGCAGGCTCGCTGGATGGGGTCACCATGAGGGTCGGCGCGAAATGCATGTCGACTTCGAGGGTCGACTCGCCGACTTTGAAAGAGCAAACCTAGTCGCGCTACAACACATAGACGTGGTCGATCCTTGGGTGGTAGAGCACAAAACCTTTATTGAGAAGACGTACAATGACCGAGGCCAACAGAGGACGGACGGAGATATAATCAAAGAGCACAACTCATGTTTCACGCGTTGGTTCAAGCAGAAGCTTCTGTCGTACCCTTTACATGAGGATTCTTCCGCGGAAGAACAACTCATATTCGCCTTGTCACAGGGCGCCGAGCACAACCTGATGACCTATGAGGCGTATGATATCAACGGCTACACATTCTACACCGAGGACAAGGACATGAAGAGCGATGGTTATCAGAACTCCGGGGTAACGATGGAATCCTACACCGGTAACGACAAGGACAGATACTACGGAAGGATCGAGGAGATCTGGGAGCTGAGCTACGCTGGAGAGAAGGTCCCGATGTTCCGTGTCAGATGGGCCAAGAGCGTCCTAAAAGAAGATCGGTATTTCACCACCATGGTTATACCCGAAGCCAAATCCAAGACCGCGGGCGCAAACGTCACCGCGAAAAATGAGCCATGGGTACTGGCTTCCCAAGTGGACCAATGCTTCTTCATTACCGACCCGTCAAAGCCCAGTCGTGTTGTTGTGAGGAGAGGCAAAAGGAAGATCATCGGAATGGATGGAGTCGCCAATGAGCAAGACTTCGACAAGTACGGCGACCCGAAGATGGAACATGACGACGACGATGAAGTAGCAGCATACACCACAAGAAGAAGCAGGACCACCCTACCTAAAGGACGTCCGTTCCACAGAAGAACTCCATTTGCGAAAAAGAAGGGCAAGAAGATTGTGAACAGATAGCTAGCTAAGATCGATTGTATTTAAATCGTAGTCTTCATTTCTCGATTGTATTTCATGGGCACTTTTTGAACTCATGAATATTTTTAAATTTCATGGGCACTTTTTGAATTCATGAATATTTTTTCAAATTTGATGATATTTTTTCATATTAAATATGAAAAAATATTGAATATTCATGAGGACACTCGATCTCGATCCCCCTCCATCTCGATCGCTATCCCCCTCCATCTCGATCTCGATCCCCCCCGCACCCTCCCCCGCTAGCTCCACCGCCGCCGACGACCCACCGCACCCTCCCCCGCTCCACCGCCGCCCCCAACCCCCCGCACCCTCCCCGGCCCGCTCCACCGCCGCCGAGCACCCCCCGCACCCTCCCCCGCTCCACCGCCGCCGCCGAGCACCCCCATTTGATGATATTTTCAAATAACAAATTTGATGATATTTTTTCATATTAATAAAAAAATTATTACTGTTTTTATAACAAATTATTACTGTTTTTATAAAAAAATATTAAAAATAGCAACAAAAAATAATAATAAAAAAACATACTAATGGCGCACCGCTCGGGTAGTGCGCCATTGCTATCTAAAAAAAAAGCTTTCTAATGGCGCACCTCTAAGGGGTGCGCCATTGCTATCAAAAAAAAAGATTTCTAATGGCGCACCGCTCGGGGGTGCGCCATTAGTAAGCTTCCCCCTAGCTCTAACTCGCCCGACCCCTTCGTCCCTCCCTCTCGCCAGATCCACTCCCCCCCCCGCGCACTGCCCCGACCCACGACGCCGCCGCCCCTACGTGCGCCGCCGCCCCCGCGCCCCCGCGCCCCCCCACCACTGCAGCTCCGCCATCGCCGACGCCTCCGCGACCTCGCCGTCGCCGACAGCCTCCCCGCGTCGGCCCCTACCCTGTGCCGCCTCTACCTCAGTCCGGGCACGGGGTGCAGGACGACGACCGCCGCCGACCCGCGAAGCACGTGGCCATCGGCTACCCCACGACCAACCGAGGCGCCCAGGAGGACCGCCGCCGTCTTCTTCTTCGACTACGAGGACCCGGACGAGCTCGGACGCCCTCGAGCCATCCCTTCGACGCCGCCGCCGCCGCCGACCCCGACCCCGACCCCGACCCCTCCGGCGACCGGCCGCGCCCGCCCAGGTACCTCTCCTCCTTCCTCCTTCCTCTGCCCACCTCCTCTGCTCCCAGCGAACACGACCTCGGGTTCAGTCTCAGTAACAAGGAAAGGGACAGGAATTTGGGATGCAGGTTCAGTCTCTGTTCATTACTGAAAAATTTGATCATGAAAGTTCAGAAATTTGGAGTAGGTCATGAAATTTCCTGATCAATGATTTGCTATAGAAAGTTCAGAAAGGTCATGAAACGAAATTTGATAAATGTTGTCCTACAGTGTACAATGAAAGTTCTAAAATTATGCTATCATGCAGCAAATCCTTTGTTCCATGCTCTCTCTTTTTTGATCATGAAATGTTCAGTGTAAATGTTCAGAAATGTTGTCCCCTGTGTAATGTTGCTAAAGACTGAATTGTTGGGAGTAGGTCTCTGTGTTCAGAAATTCTGTTCAGAAATTGTTCATGATAGCAGAGGAAATACTCCATCCTCCTCGCTGTTTGCAAATCTGTTCATAACCTGTGAGTACCCCGAGAGGCCCTTGAGTTTGCCGGAATGTCGATTAACTTCTGTTCCGGCAAATTCGGGTACTCCATATGTCCTATTTTCAGCAAAGGTCATGCTGAAATTTTCCGTGAATTTTAGCATGACTTTGCTAAAAATCGGACATATGGGGTACTTGCTACTAATGCATGGGCCGGGGTATCTTAGTACTTAATTAAGTAGCTTTTAGGGTGCCTCGGTGTCGATAAGAACCTAAATTATGAAAGCTTAGGCTTTTAGGGTGCCTCGGCGTCGACAAACCCTAAATGATAAAAGCTTAGCTTTTAGGATGCCTCGGTGTCGACAAACCCTAAATGATGAGACCATGATCTTGTTCCTTGACAATAACCAACTTTTTGACCAAACTTTTTTCCTATTTAGAGCGAAACATGGCCCACAACGATGAGGTCGGTGGTTCGGGCGGCAAGCAATTCTGGGAGCTGTCCCAGGAGATGGAGGAACAACCTCACCGCTATGAGGACGCCGCGGAAGACACCGATCCTGACTACACAACCCCTAGTGGCGTCGGGGATGACACCACTGATGGTGCCGCCGAGGATGCCACCACTGATGGTGCCGCCGAGGATGCCACCACTGATGATGGCAGCGCACGCACAGATGGCAGCCAACCGAAGAGGCAACGGAAGGATCGGCGCCCGAACGTGCTCCGCAACGTCAAGGAGGAATTTACTCAAGTGGACTCCGACGGGCATCCAACGGAGCCCAAACAAATAGTCAAGGGGTACTCGGTTCAGCTCGGGTGCATTCTCCGGAGCACCGTCTCGATCAACACCGAGAACCTAAGGCATAAGGACCGAGGGAATTTGCGCAACCTCCTCTTCACGAAGCTGCACGAACGATACAAGTTCCCCGCTGAATTTGAAAACACATGCCTCTCAGGGAATAAAGTGAACAGTGCCGCCCTCACGAGGATGAGCACGGCCCTGTCTACTTGGAGAAGCGCGGTGAAAAGAATGATTGAGAAAGGTGATAGTTATGAGAAGATCAAGGCGAAAAATCCTTCGATCAGCGAAGATGACTACAAGGAGTTCAAGATCAAGTGCGAGAGCAGCGCAACCTCCGAATCAAGTCAGTGGGGGAAAGAAATGCGGGAGTTGAACTTAGGGGAACACAAACTCGGTCCCGGCGGTTACAGAGTGGCGGAGCCTATATGGGACAAGGAGGACGCGGAGCGTGCCGAGCAAGGCCTACCGCCCCGCTTCGAGAAATACCGTGACAAGCAGACCAGGAATTATGTCAGGGCCCGGTACAAGGAGGACCCGGTAACAAAGGAGCTTACCACGGATCCGAAGACCAGGGCGCTTGAGCTTGTTCTGGCGCAGGAGACTGAAAGCAGTAGCGCGGGGTCGTCTCAGAGCATCCCTTGGGACAACACTCTAAATAGGGCGTTGAACGTAATGAAAAACAAGGATAAGCTCAGTAAGCCGTCGTCAGCTGGTCGTGTGGCCGGCAAAGGCTTGTCCACAAAATGGTCGTCATACTATAACGCTGGTGGGCGAAAGGAGAGAAAGACCAGCTCGGAAAGCCAGTCGCGCGAGGTTCAAGAACTCAAGGCACAAGTGGCGCGGATTCCGGAGATTGTCCAAGAGCAAGTGCAACAACAACTGGGATCGACGCTCACCGGCATTATGCCTACCTTGATTCATGGGCTGACGACGTGGATTGCGAGCGGCCAACAGGGGCCGCCCCCGATTCCCAGCTTCACGGCCAGCAACTCGCACAACGCGCAGGCGGCGCCATTGGTGTCTCCGGCGGAGCCGGTATTGGTGTCTCCGACGCCAGCACGGGCATTGGAGCTTAATGCACCCGGGTGTACGCCGGCCGGCACCTCGGCAGCAAGCGGCCCCTCCGTCAATTGCACGCCCGCCGTTAGCTGTGCCTCGACATTAGCCGAGCTCGACGCCATCATCACGGTAACTAATTAAGCCTCTCGGCCGAGGACTTCATCTCCTTGCCTTTGACTGGGCATCCCTGACGCCCTACATGTTTTCGCAGGGCGCCGCCGACGTTCCGTGCACTCTCCTGCACTTCGTGAACAACGAGTTGGTCGATGTCGCCAAGGGCAAAATCGTTCAACCGGGCAACCCCGTGTTCCACGGTAATCCAATGCCACCCACCGTGTATAGGGTTCAACTGGTTCGGGTGCTGCCAGGCTGCGACGAGTTGTTACCTCCGATTCGACCCGCCGGGGCCGACGAAGATGATGTGATGACCCTCAGCGCCTGCCTAAGCTGGCCCCTGCTTTGGCCGAAGAGCCAGATTCGTTTGGGGGCGGGGGACACCACCCCAAAGACAACACCGCCAGTCGTGCCGGCGCCAAGCCATGGCAAGACCGCTGCAACGCTACCGGACATGCCGGACATGCATATGGCACAGGATCCGGGCATGCATATGGCACAGGATCCAGACGACGACGACAACGACGACGGTACATTTACCAACGTCGATAAGTACTTCAACGAACATGGGTCCGATGACGAATTCATGGGGCCTCCTTCTCAAGAACCCAACCCTGCAAAAGACGATCGCGATCTAGCTGGTACCGCGGAGAAACCCAATTGCAACAGGCGTCGTCTGGCGTTCAGTTCTCAGGAGACGCCTCCAGCTGCCGACTTCACCGAGCCTCAGATAGCCGAGGTGCGAAATATTATCAGCCCTAGCACACTCAAGAAGGCGGTCTGTGAGCAGAACTCGGTCCCATTACAGCAGAAGAAGAAGGGACGGAAAATAAAGAGTAACAAGGGTGCGAGCCAGCCGGCACCGAGTACGACCCGTGCTCAGGACGGGCCACCTTCACCTAAGGATATCTCGAGGAGGGTGCATGTGGCGGGTAGGCCGATGCTACCGACTAATATGCTCAATGCTGCAACCGGTGCTATGCGGAGTCTGCATGACAGTGTTCTTTCTTTGGAGAAGCGGCGTCTCCGAGAGAATGACGTGGCATACCCGGTTTTCGTGGCCAAGGTGCCAGAGGGCAAGGGCTTTGTGGATAGCGCCATCGGGGGTACGATCGTCCTGCGGTTTGATGACATCTTCGCTATGTTTAACCTTCATCCGCTGCACTACACCTTCGTTCGGCTATTTTCGCTGAGTATGGAGATGCGGATCATTAGAGACAAGACCCCGGACATCGTGATAGTCGACCCCTTCTACATGCGTGCCAAGATCTTGGGCAGCGCTGGGGACCGGCAAGTCGCGAGCTCTTACCTCGAAGGCGTCATTCTGGCAAACCCAGATAAGGATAACTTCCTCGTGCCTTACTTTCCCGAGTAAGTCGTCCCCTCAACCGCCCCGTAACATATGATTTCTTAGATTTCGATCGTTTTTTTTAACATTCCGTGTTTTGTGCAGTGACACACATTGCACACTCATCCTCTTAAGCCTGAAATATTCCATGGCCACGTATTTCGACTCGGACCGTCAGTCGAAGAAAGACTACACAAATGTCAAGAAAGTTCTTGATGATGTTCTCCCCGGCTACGCCAAATCTGGAGGCACCTTCACCAGGCCAGTTCGTAAGTACGGCAAGCACGTGTTCGCCCACAATACGACGTTCCCCTGCGTCAAGCAGCCGCCTGGCGGTCAAAAGGATGCCTACTACGCCCTCCATCACATGCGGGCGATCGTACGGGACCATAATCACCTTCTGCTACCAAATAATCTCAAAGCTTGGGCCGCAAGCTTGTCGGCAATCCAGGACACGGACATCAGACAAGAATTCTTTCGCATCCAGTCGGAGTTTGCGGAAATCATCCATCAAGATGTCCTTCGTACCTCGGGGCAGTTCTACCTCAGAAATCAACCGTCCAACAGTGAGATAGACACAACGCTACAAATGCAGGCTGACAACGCCCGCGATTTCATGACCATCACGATAGACGGCGGCTTCATCCACGCTCCGGTCCCTTGAGTCGAGTCGAAAGTAGTGATGCTATGTCTAGTTTTGAAACATCGATTGGCTCATGTTGTAATTAAACTTTGATGAACTTGTATGTCTCTTTGGTTTGGACAGTCGTTCAACTTAGATGTAATCGATGCTATTAATGTCTTGCTTTTCTCTTTCGATCCTTTTGTTGCATACTTATATATTGCTTATGTATTGTCTGTGAATTGGTACTAACGTTTTGTTTGGCTAGTGCATAGAGATGCCGTCGTATGTCGTGTACAAGGGTAGGGTTCCCGGAGTCTACGACGACTGGGAGGAGTGTCGGACACAGGTTCACCGTTTCAGCGGTAACAGTTACAAAGGGTACACCACTAGGGCGGAGGCGGAATCTAGATACGCGCGCTATCTAGCGGGAGAGAGGAGGGAGCATTGGAGGAACCGGATGAAGACCAGTTTCATCGCGATTATGCTCATCGTGATGACCGCAGCTCTCTTCTATGTGATGGTAGTTTAGATGATCGATATCGACTTGTAATGTGAAGACAAACTCGCTACTCGCGGTTTCGAGACTTGTAATGTTCTAACTTTGTTCGGTATTTTAAATTCGGAGACTAATATGATGAATTGTATTCGGACACTAATCTTCTATTGTATTCGATGAATCTGCTGTTGCTGTGTGGTGCTAGCTATATTCTGTCAAATAATATATTTTGTAACCTGTGAAAATATCAGAAACGAAAAAAAAATCCCTAATATTCATACTAGTGGCGAACCACCACATAGTGCGCCATTAGTAAGCCAGAGCACACTAATGGCGCATCATCCACCAGTGCGCCATTAGTATGCCAAAGCACATGGGTAAATATGGCCCCTGGGAGGCATACTAATGGCGCACCGTGGGCTATACTAATGGCGCACTGCATGGTGCGCCATTAGTATACCAGATACTAATGGCGCACTAGTGGTGCGCCATTAGTAAAAAATTCTAATGGCGTGGTGCTAGTGGCGCACCTGTAGTGCGCCATTAGTAGCGAAAACAGGTGCGCCACTAGCAGCCCTTTTCCTAGTAGTGCTGGGGGGGGCGCCCCCTGGCTTGTGGGCCCCCCGTAGCTCCTCCAACCCTAATTCTCCGCCTATAAATTCAGAAATATTCCCCCAATACCAAAAAAAGCCACGATAATACTTTTCCGTCGCCGCAAGCCTCTGTTTCCGTGAGATCCCATCTTGGGGCCTTTTCCGGTAATCTGCCGGAGGGGGATTCGATCACGGAGGGCATCTACATCAACACCATTGCCCCTCCGATGATGCGTGAGTAGTTCACCTCAGACCTTCGGGTCCATAGCTAGTAGCTAGATGGCTTCTTCTCTCTCTATGTTCTTCAATACCATGTTCTCCATGATCTTCATGTAGATCTATCCGATGTAATACTCTTTTGCGGTGTGTTTGTCGAGATTCGATGAATTGTGGATTTATGATCAGATTATCTATGAATATTATTTGAATCTTCTCTGAATTCTTATATGCATGATTTCATATCTTTGCAAGTCTCTTCGAGTTATTGGTTTGGTTTGGCCAACTAGATTGGTAATTCTTGCAATGGGAGAAGTGCTTAGTTTTGGGTTCAATCTTGCGGTGTCCTCACCCAGTGACAAAGTTGGGGTAGCGAGGCACGTATTTGTATTGTTGCCATCAAGGATAAAAAGATGGGGTTTTCATCATGTTGCTTGAGTTTATCCCTCTACATCATGTCATCTTACTTAATGCGTTACTCTGTTCTTCATGAACTTAATACTCTAGATGCAGGCAGGAGTCGGTCGATGTGTGGAGTAATAGTAGTAGATGCAGAATCGTTTCGGTCTACTTGATACGGACATGATGCCTATATGCATAATCATTGCCTTGGATATCGTCATAACTATGCGCTTTTCTATCAATTGCTCGACAGTAATTTGTTCACCCACCGTATTATTTTCCTTCAAGAGAGAAGCCTCTAGTGAAACCTATGGCCCCCGGGTCTATTTTCCATATTATATTTTCAGATCTATAAACCAAAAATACTTTGCTGCAATCTATTTACTTTTATTTTACTTTTCGTTTTAGTAATCTTTTATATCTATCTCTATCAGATCTCATCCTTGCAAGTAACCGTGAAGGGATTGACAACCCCTTTATAGCGTTGGGTGCAAGTGTTTGATTGTTTGTGCAGGTGCAAAGATTGGGGCCTTGCTTGTTCCTCCTACTGGATTGATACCTTGGTTCTCAACAACTGAGGGAAATACTTATCTACTTTGCTGCATCACCCTTTCCTCTTCAAGGGAAAACCAACGCAAGCTCAAGAAGTAGCAGTACGTGCCTCAAGTTTCAAACATTCATCACAGAGGGATCTATATAAAAAAGGTACTAGATAGGTACACACCTCGCATTTTAGACATGCCTCGCGTTTCCATCTATGTAGCAAGGAGCTAGCTATATATGAGTTTGAAGAAGAACCTGCCTAGCCAATAGATTGATTAATTGTAGACTTACTTTTGCAGAAAATCAAAGCTACAGACCTGATAATATTTTTGTACAACTCCATTAGTTGATTTACAGTATAATATAGAATCCCTAGATTTTTATTTCTATCAACAATATAAAGGAAGAGGCACGTCTCTATTATTGTGTTGTATATATGGTAATATTTAAGAAACAAATGCCACGTCCAATATAGTTTCAATTCTATAGACTATACTTGTGTACTTGCCTCGGTTTTTTCTCCGAGCCAGATAGAGGTGCGCGGAAATTTGCACGAATCTGCTATCTTAGAGGAGGAACATATTACTCGAAATTCACAGAAACCACCATGTCTATTAAAGAAGGAATAGTTTTCTGCACTAAATTATTTCAGATGTCTACCAAACATTATAATATCATTTATGACTAGCTACTAGGTATGGTTCCATACTTCAGTCATCTGTATAAATTTCACCAGAATATTTCGGAATATATCTATTTACATGCTTGTGTAACTTATGTACATGTCCTCTTTTAGTGATGCTTTTTGTGATATTACAAAAATTGGCAAAGAGTGAATACAATCACACATTTTGTTATCAAGCAGTAATTAACTACATCATACCTTCATATGCATAACTAAAGAGGCATGTGATGGGGTTGTGTGTGTGCCCTATGTGTGGCTATGGGATGGAAATGTTACTTCATGCCCTTATAACATGTGATCATGCAAGTTTATTCTGGGTTTCTGCTCTTGAATTTGAAATATATTGGATACATGTTTCCTTGATCGAAGGAAGAGCGCTATTAATGCTTCAGTTATGGGGGTGATTTAGAGTAGCCACAATGAATATACTCATGTGAAGTTGATGAATTGTTTGCTTCTCTCGTAATAATTGATGAATTGATTGCTTCTCTCGTAATAATTGATCAAGGGAAAGACAAGGATGTGGAGATATCATTGAAAATTTGAAGAAACTTGAGCCGTGGTGGATCAAAAACAACTATGATGGTGTAGTAGGTTATGCACAAGCTTGTGTTAGTGAAGGCCCGGATGTAATAACTACATTTCCGAATAAATACTTTATTTGTAGAATCGATATAATATACTAATTCTTAACCAAAATCATGCAAGAAGGTCAAAACTCAGAAAGCTCACTATTAATAAGTTGAATGTGGATAGTCCTTCCTACTTTAATAATACTTCATTTTAAGAGTACACTAAAATATATTTCAATTTAATCCAAGTTTCACAATAATTTTGTTATACTTAGATTAATGTGACATAAATATCTACTTAATGCATAATATATTGTTATGGATGAACTTGTGAACAGGCATATCATTAGACTCAAAAAAACAATCATATGCACACAAGAACAATGTTTGTCTTTTATTGCCAAGTTTGAAATAGTACAGTTCGGGTTCACCCATGATAGTGCATGGTACTTTATTTTTCACCGCTACAACGACCAAACAACGATTAAGAAACGGTGTTCCATATATCTATTACTAGAGTTCTTCTCTTCTCAGTTGGTACCGATGCTACCAAATGGTGCGTTGGTGGTAGAGTAGTATGGAGGGACAAACACATTGCACAATGCTGGTAGTGTCTGTAGCGCTAAGTTCCTTATCTCCTCAAACTGAGGAATTTGTTGAGGCTGGATAAAGACCTAGCGCTGTGGGTACTATAGCGGAGATTGCGGGAAGGAGACCTGGCCTGACGGGTATGGTTGTTGAGGTTGTTGGATGGATCCCTTGACCAACGGGTATTGTTGTTGTTGTAGTAGTAGTAGTTGTTGTTGTAATTGATGCACAATAATTGCCTGAACGACACTGTGGATGGCTTGGCACCGTGACTGCTCAGGGACCTGCCATAACTGCTGGCAACATTGTTGTTGCAACTGTTGGTACCTTACAGGAGCTACGTTGCATTGTTGCAAGAGGGCATCCCTGCAGGGAATCAACTGTTGTTGAAGAAACAGTTGAAGGATTTGTTGTTGTTGTTGTTGTTGTGGAACTTGTTGTCCCTATTCCTGCAAAATTGGTTGTTGTGGCTGCGGATATGGTTGTTGTGGTGGAAACGGTTGCGGCTCCGGATATGGTTGTTGTGGTGGAAACGGTTACGGCTGCGGATATGGTTGTTGTGGTGGAAATGGTTGCGGCTGCGGATATGGTTGAAATGGTTGCGGCTGTGGATATGGCAGTTGTGGTGGGAATGGTTGTTGCTGCCATGGAAATTGTAGTTGTGGTTGCTGCAGAGATGGATTTTGCAGCTGCATTGGGCCTGTAAGTGCGGCGGTGGCGGTGGTCGCCGCGATAGCAAGGAGGGAAAGGATGAGAAAGGTCTTCATGGTGGATTTAGATTTTCTGCTACTCGCTTGGCTTGTATGATGTGCCCAAGTTATGAGAATGATGGGTGAGGAATGATGATCATCATGCTACATGCCTATTTATAGTTGGCATGGCATGATCTCTTTCACTATTTGCATTTGCTTTTCTGAAAAGTGCTTGGATGCTTCTTGAAATCATAATTGTGTACGTTATGTTTGGTGGCACTACTTACATGTGTATTCTTGGACTTGTACTTAACGTTCTTTGTTGTTGCACTATCATTCCACCACCAAAAAGGTGTGATAACTCACATGACTCATCTTGTTCACTTTACAGCTCAAACTCTGATCTAGATTGCCTAATTTTCTTAAACTAAGTTTGTAATGTTATACAAGTTGTTACGTGTAAACTATATAAGCGTGGCTTGCACAAAACTTAGTTTGTAATCTTGTGTGGCATGTTAAGATAGATGAGACTATTAATATAACTTTCTTTGATATGCCATGACTCATCAAATTCTTTTTACATGCCAAGTGTTGAAGTGTTTTAGAAGTTATTACAACATATCAAATTTGTACTCTTCTTCAAGTTGTTACGTGTAAACCAGATAAGCATGGCTTGCACGAAATAAAGTTTTTAATCTTGTGTGGCCTGTTAAGATAGATGAAACTAGTAATCTAGCTTGCTTTGATAGACCATGACTCATCAAATTCATGTTTCTTGTCTGAAGTGTTTTTTTCAGTTGATATACAAATTGATCAAAATGGCAGTAGGCCAGGTGGCTGCATAATATATTATTGAATAACCTCAAAAGCCTCACAACTAGTATTTAGTCATCAACACATACGCCTACACGGGCTACCTACTTTATAACGATATTAAATATTGAAATACTTTATTTAGGCACACTAGAATGATGCTCACCACATTTTTTTGTCATGTTTGTTCTCAAGCGGTTGCTTTCTCACAATAAGATTTTGAGTAAATCTACCAATACAAATTATATGCAAGGACATTAGTTATTAGACTACCATATTATTTAGTCGATATTTTCTTTTTCTTAATTTGTATTGTATGACTTGACTTTGTAAGAGCTAATATTGTAAGTATATGAGACAACAACAAAATACAAATTAGTAACATTAGTTTGTATATTCACGGTGCTTTATGTAATATAGATCATCATTCTGTGGTACTACTTTGGCATAGTTTTCGACTTACTAACATAACACTTCTTTTAGATTTATATGTTTTATGATATGGGTTTTAAATAATTCATTTCTATGAAATATACTAGCACAAATGGTCGTGCGTTGCAACGGGAGAAAACAATATCACACTCCCAGCTCAATAAGCATGGATCAATACTCCCTCACAAGTCCATACCCTATATTTTAACACGGCGTCAGACCCATGTCATCAACGGTGGTGCGTTGTCCACCTGATCACAATCAGTCCAAATGTTCGTCAATCGCAAGGTAATGAGATGAGCCACTGCACAAACATGTCTGCAAGGGTTGGTAAACCATGTTCTAGCACATTTGGTAACTAACAACAACAACTATGAAAAATGCAACATTAACAAACTTTTGTTTGGAACATCATAAACCTAAACCAACTAAGAACAAGTACGGCAAAAGCATGCCTTTCAAGTGACAATTAGCCTGCAAATATCATGTTCAGGGGTGAAACTAAAGAACCTCAGAGGCTCAGGTGCAGCTAAAAGGCTGTAAGATTTAGATAATTTACCTTCTGTACAATTGACATAGGACCAAGTAGCAAGTACACCCAGTTAGAACAGAGTAGAGAGCAACTAATATCATACAAATAATCAAGAATAATTCAAACATCGTCTATTTACCTGGTAATATTGATACCAGTCTTCGTGCTGCAAGCATACAATTTATGTCAAGCTGTCAACAGCTACATTCTTACCCTTCATAAAAGGCGTTTGCGGGTTAGGCACCAAACTTTAGAAAAAGATATTGATTTGCAAATACATTACCCAACCGAGAGTTTACAAGCTAAGTGCTTTGAGTTGGCCAGGTCTACTCGAAGTTGTCTCCTTAGGTTCATACACAGAAAAGGAGTTTGAATAGAAGATCTGATGTTCAAGTTTATTATTTTCATGTGGGAAAATTCTTAAAGTTATCTACTGGGCTGTTTAATTTAGAGTAACCTTAGTTCTGAGGAGTACTTGTTGATTTGTGCAATGCAAGTAGCTAGCCTCCTTGAAAAAACATTTACAGTGGCATGTCTTTTCTTTGTGTACATTGGCAAAAACAATATCTTATTAGTTACCCACGTGAAGCACTATGGACAGAAAGAACTTGAATGTGCAACGAATAGTTAACATTTTCCAATTCATAAATGCCTAAACGTGTTGGACCATGTTTACAGACGCAGTTCAGTTATAGTTATCCTACCTTCAGAGGCCACAAACACGGAGTTTTACTGCAGCAAGCAGACCATGGCCATAAAATGCAGCACCCACATCACTTCATACCACCCATCCATCATGGTCACTATCTGCACCATACAGCCAGCATCAGTAAATTAAAGAGGTTAAATGCATCTTCTACAATCATCTATTGTAGACCTTCCGCAGGTACACCTTGGCATCTCAGGAATGCACAGTATAGTGTTGTATTATTGAGTTCCATCATGTGGTCGGCTGTATGTTGCTAATTAAAGCGGCCTGGGAGTTTTGAAGTGCTGCTCTAGCATTCCTCGCAAAGGTCAAATCAAATTACTTTTGTGCAATCCTTGCATTTGTATCGCTTGCCTCATATTGTATAGACCTGCATTGTGTGTACCTGCACGAGGTCGTCAAAACCAATGTGTGTACGTGCACATTTAATCTTACCAAAATGATCAAAGTTATTCAAGACATGGGACCAAAACCAATGATACATTGGTGTTTATAAATACATCCCAATTGGATTTCACATTAAATCAGAATGGGGGAGGCGGGAGCACTTTCATGTATATACCTGCATGTGGTCGTCAAAGTTATGTCAACAGAGAAGGAAACCTGGGTGGAGGAGCCGGCTTCCTTGGACAGCACACGCTTCGCCGTCGGCGCGACCGGACCATCTCGAGACAACGTGGAGAGATGGCTGATAACCCACAAGTGTAGGGGATCGTTTGTAGCCTTTTTCGATAAGTAAGAGTGTCGAACCCAACGAGGAGCTAAAGGTAGCAAAAATATTCCCTCAAGTTCTATCGACCACCGATACAACTCTACGCACACTTTAACATTTGCTTTACCTACAACAAGTATGAAACTATTTTGTAGGTGATAGGATAGTTTGCACGAATAAAACTAGAAGTACTTAGCGGGAATAAAACTATGAGTAAATTACAAGATAATAAAAGTTAGTTGTTTAGTAGAAAGCTTATGACAAACAAGAAGGTTATTTGTCCCTAGGCAATTGATAACTAGACCGGTAATCATTCTTGCAATTTTATATGAGGGAGAGGCATGAGCTAACATACTTTTCGTACTTGGATCATATGCACTTATGATTGGAACTCTAGCAAGCATCCGTAACTACCAAAGATCAGTAAGGTAAAACCCAACCATAGCATTAAGTATCAAGTCCTCTTTACTCCCATATGCAACAACCCACCTACTCGGATTTGTGCTTTTGTCACTCACGCCACCCACCATAAGCAAGTTATGAACACATTGCAACACCCTACAGCGGGGATCCCCCACGTTTGTGCGAGACGAAGGGCACCGTAGGACAACACCATAATAAAATATACACTCATACCAACCACGATCATCAATTAGCCCATAGGACAAAATGGATCAACTCAAACATCATAGGATAGCCACATATCATTGGGAAATAATATATGGAGTTGAGCACCATGTTTAAGTAGAGATTACAGCAGGGAAGAGAGGTGTTACACCGCTGCATAGAGGGGGAGAGAGTTGGTGTTGACGGCGGCGAAGTTGTTGGTGTAGATCGCCGTCACGATGATTGCCCCGGCGGCGTTCCGACGCCACCGGGAGAGAGGGGAAGTGATCCCCCCTCCTTCTTCTTGTTCCTTGGCCTTCCCCTAGATGGGAGGAGAGTTCCCCCTCTAGTCCATGGCCTCCATGGCGGCGGCGGGGCAGGAGCCCCTCCTAGATTTGATCTCCATCTCTGTTCTCTTCTGTTTCACATTCCTAGTTTCTGGCCGAAAGCCATTTCTTATATTCCCAAAGATCCGTAACTCTGATTGCGCTGAGATTTTAACACGATTTTTTTCCGGATATAAGCTTCCTTGCGCCCGAAGGAGAGCTCCAACCGACTTACGAGGATCGCACAATCCTCCACCACGCGCCTGGGCCCAAGGGCGCGCCCTGGTGTCTTGTGGTGGCCGTGGGCCCCCTTTTTCGTTGATTCCAGCTCCCAAAAATCACTTATATTCCAAAATAATTCTCCGTAAATTTTTATCGCGTTTGCACTTTTTTGATATGGATATTCTACGAAACGAAAAAAACATGCAACAAACAGGAACTGGCACTCGACACTGGATCAATATGTTAGTCCAATAAATCATATAAAATGTTGCCAAAAATATGTGAAAGTTGTATAATATTGGCATGAAACAATCAAAAACTATAGATACGATGGAGACTTATCAGCATCCCCAAGCTTAATTCATGCTCGTCCTCGAGTAGGTAAATGATAAAAAAGATTATTTTTTATGTGGAATGCTACCTAGCATAAACTTGATCATATATCTAATTTGGCATGAATATTAAGACACAAGTGATTCAAAGCAATAGTCTAGTTTTGACATGAAGACATTAATACTCAGGCATCCCAACAAACAATCATGTCTTTCAAAACATCAAGGCTAAAGAACGCTATCCCTACAAAATCATATAGCCTTGTCATGCTCTGTCTTCTTAACACAAAGTATAAATCATGTACTACCCCGGTGTCAGCCAAGCAATTGGTTCATACTTTTTAACGCGCTTCAGCATTTTCAACTCTCGCGCACTACATAAGCGTAAGTCATGGATATAGCACTATGGGTGGAATAGAGTATGATGATAGGGGTAAATATAGAGAAGACAAAAAGGAAGATAGTCTCACATCGAAGCGGCTAATCAACGGGCTATGGAGATGCCCATCAATTGATATCAATGCGAGGAGTACGGATTTCCATGCAACGGATGCACTAAGAGCTATAAGTGTGTGAAAGCTCAATATGAAAACTAAGTGGGTGTGCATCTAACTCTATAATGAAAAATTCCCACTAGTATATCAAAGTGACAACATAGGAGACTGTCTAAATGAAAAACATGGTGCTACTTTGAAGCACAAGTGTGGAATTAGCATGCTCCTTCTCTCTTTGTCTCTCATTTTTTTCATTTTTTCTTTTTTTTTCTTTTTCTTTTTTCTTCTTATTTTTTTCTCTTTTTATATTTGTCCGGAGCCTCATCCTGACTTGTGGGGGAATCATAGTTTCCATCATCCTTTCCTCACTGGGACATGCTCTAATAATGAATAATGATGATCATCACACTTCTATTTACTTACAACTCAATATTACAACTCAATAGTAGAACAAAGTATGACTCTATATGAATGCAATGATCTAGCGTAGCAAAGATATCAAAAAACAGACAAGCCATGGAAACATCATGCTAGCTATCTTACGATCATGTAAAGCAATATGACAATGAATGCTCAAGTCATCAAAACGGAAGCGGTGCAAGTTGCATGGCAATATATCTCGGAATGGCTATGGAAATGCCATAATAGGTAGGTATGGTGGCTGTTTTGAGGAAGATATAATAAGGCTTATGTGTGATAGAGCATATCATATCACGGGGTTTGGATGCACCGGCGAAGTTTGCACCGACTCTCGAGGTGAGAAAGGGCAATGCACGGTACCGTAGAGGCTAGCAAATTGCGGAAAGGTAAGAGTGCGTATAATCCATGGACTCACATTAGTCATAAAGAACTCACATACTTATTGCAAAAGTTTATTATCCCTCAAAGCAAAGTATTACTACGCATGCTCCTAGGGGGGAGGTTGGTAGGAGTTAACCATCGCGCGCCCCCGACCTTCACACAAAGATAGACAATCAAGGATAAATTGTGCTCCAACTTCCTAGCATAACAGGAGACTATATGTGCATGCTTCGGGAATCACAAACCTTAACACAAATATCTTACTAAACACGATCATCCACTAGTACCTCCCACATATTATCATTTCTATATCGCAAAACTATTGCAAGGAATCAAACATATCATATTCAGTGATCCATAAGTTTTATGTAGGATTTTATGACTAACCATGCAAATGACCAATTCATGTTGACTCTCTAAATATATATATGTGAAGCAAGAGAGTTTAATTCTTTCTACAAAAGACCAAGCTCTAACAAATATAAGTGAAGCAAAAGAGCATTCTACAAATAATGGTTTTCTATGTGAAGAGAAACGGGCAATTCAAACTTCAAATGATATAAGTGAAGCACATGAAGCATTCTATAAAGCCATACTCAAAAGATATAAGTGAAGTGCAATGAGCATTCTATAAATCAACCATGGACTATCTCATACCAGCATGGTGCATAAAATAAAAGTGAAAACTAAACACAAAAGACGCTCCAAGATTTACACATATCACATGAACGAAACAAAAACGAAAACATACCGATACTTGTTGAAGAAAGATGGGATGCCTTCCGGGGCATCCCCAAGATTAGATGCTTGAGTCTCCTTGGATATTTACTTGGGGTGCCTTGGGCATCCCCAAGCTTGAACTCTTGCCTCTCCTCCTTCTCCTCATATCGAGACCTCCTCGATCTTTGAACACTTCATCCACACAAAACTTAACAGAAAACTGGTGAGATCCGTTAGTATAATAAAGCAAATTACTACTTTAAGTACTGTTGCAAAATCATTCATATTTTATACTTGCATTATCCCTGCTGTATTATAACTTCTCCGTGGCTTATACCACTGATAAAATCGATAGTTTCATCAAAACAAGCAAAACAATGCATCAAAAACAGAATTTGTCTTAAACAGGACAGTCTGAAGTAATCTGAACTTTGACCATACTTCTGTAACTCCAAAAATTCTGAAAATTAGGAAGAAATAAAACATTTGTATAGAAATAATGTGTAAAAATTTCACAATCTGTTGACGTTCCAGTAAAAAATGTAAATTCACGCACTACAGCCAAAGTTTCTGTTTTTACACCGCACATACCAACAAGCAATCTAATCATCCTAAAGGCAAATCTTGGCACATTATTTTTATAATACAATGGATTTGTACAAGGGGATAATTATTATTTTTGAAAAGTTTATGTGATTTAAGATTCACAACGTTTCCATGGGCATGAACAAAGTTCAAGGCTAGCCGCACTTCAACGATGCTCATCATCTCTCTCACTTTCACCTTTCTTTTGTGAAGTTTTAGGTTCCCCTCTATATTTTTTTGTTTTTAAACTTTATAAAAGCACTCAACGGAATAAAATGACTCTCTAAAACTTCCGGGTTGTCTCCCTGGCAGCGCTTTCTTTAAAGCCATTAAGCTAGGCATAAGGTGCTCAAGTAATGGATCCACCCAGATCCCAAGGTATATCAAAGCCAATTTTAATTAACAATGATTTGTAATTTAGTAGTGAGCACAAAGAAACATATATAATGCAATGACGAAGTCTAACTCTCTTCCTATGCATCGGCATGTCATAAAAGAACAATTCATGCACAACAAGTAAAGGCCAATGCATAGTATAAACAGTTTCTTGCAATTTTATCGTATTGGAAACATAAAGAGGTGGAGATGTAGTTCCTCTATAATAATAATTGCGAGTAGGAGCAGCAAGCACATGCATATTATATTCATCAAAATCATCATGTGTAGTAGCAAACACAACCCATCAATATAATCCTTAATAAGAGCAAACTTCTCCGATATAGTGTAGTTGGGAGAATTCAAAAAGATAATAGGACTATCATGTGTGGGTGCAATAGCAACAATTTCATTCTTAACATAAGGAACTATAGAAACTTCATCTCCGTAAGCATAATTCATATTGGCATCTTGTCCACAAGCATAGCAAGCATCAAGTTCATCAAAAAGGGATATTTCAAATGAATCCAAGGGATCATAGCAATCATCATAGCATTCATCCTTCGGTAAGCACGAAGGGTAATTAAACAATGTATGAGTTGAATATTTACTCTCATTAGAAGGTGGGCACGGGTAGCTAATCGGCTCTTCCTCCTTTTGTTCTTCGCTCTCCTCCTCATCTTTTTCATCTAATGAGCTCACAGTTTCAGCAATTTCTTCTTCCATAGATTCCTGCAAAATATTAGTCTCTTCCAAGGCAGCGGTCATTCTTTTAATAAATTCAATAATATCAGCATTGCAATCATAATTCTCATAGCAATATTGAAGTATGGATAAATTTTCAGATTCGTAAGGAACATCATCATCATACTTTTCAAGCAAAGAAGCAATTTCATAAGCACCTTTAAAAGCAATAAATTCTTCTATTCGTTCCACATCATAGTAATCATAAATACCTTTAGCATAAGAAGCCAAGATTTCATTATCGTCAAATTTACATTGAAAGGGAAGGTGTGGAGCCTTTATCTTAGAGCAACAAGTAAAATCACATCTCAAGCATGCATCCCAAGCAAACCATTGCAATATTCTAATTTGATCCCATAAGTGTTCCCCTTTTTCAGACAAGCGATAATCCCTAAAGTACTCACGTTGATCCAACGTGTCTCCCATTATAAAGTTTAATGATGATTTCTTAGGATTATCAGAGTAATTAACGCGTCCCACATAACGAGCATCGAGGGTTTTAGGAGGTTCTCCATCTCCATGAGTAGCAAGTACAACTAATTTTTTTTGGTGTTTCATGTTCCATATCGATAACAAAAGATATAAAACAACTAATAACAGAAAATAAAAATTACTTAGTGATAAAGAAAACAAGCACACACGAGAATATTCACCCCACGCTATTGCTCCCCGGCAACGGCGCCAGAAAAAGGTCTTGATAACCCACAAGTGTAGGGGATCGTTTGTAGCCTTTTTCGATAAGTAAGAGTGTCAAACCCAACAAGGAGCTAAAGGTAGAACGAATATTCCCTCAAGTTCTATCGACCACTGATACAACTCTACGCACACTTTAACGTTTGCTTTACCTAGAACAAGTATGAAACTATTTTGTAGTTTATAGGATAGTTTGCACGAATAAAACTATAAGTACTTAGCGGGAATAAAAACTACGAGTAAATTGCAAGATAATAAAAGTTAGTTGTTTAGTAGAAAGCTTTTGTCAAACAAGAAGGTTAGTTGTCCCTAGGCAATTGATAACTAGACCGGTAATCATTCTTGCAATTTTATATGAGGGAGAGGCATGATGAGCTATCATACTTTCCGTACTTGGATCATATGCACTTATGATTGGAACTCTAGCAAGCATCCGCAACTACCAAAGATCATTAAGGTAAAACCCAACCATAGCATTAAGTACCAAGTCCTCTTTACTCCCATATGCAACAAACCACCTACTGGGATATGTGCTTCTGTCACTCACGCCACCCACCATAAGCAAGTTATGAACACATTGCAACACCCTACAGCGGGGATCCCCCATGTTTGCGCGAGACGGAGGGCACCGTAGGACAGCACCATAATAAAATATACACTCATACCCACCACAATCATCAATTAGCCCATAGGACAAAACGGATCTACTCAAACATCATAGGATAGCCACATATCATTGGGAAATAATATATGGACTTGAGCACCATGTTTAAGTAGAGATTACATCGGGGAAGGGAGGTGTTACACCGCTACATAAAGGGGGAGAGAGTTGGTGTTGACGGCGGCGAAGTTGTTGGTGTAGATCGCCGTCACGATGATTGCCCCGGCGGCGTTCCGGCGCCACCGGGAGAGAGGGGGAGAGAGCCCCCTCCTTCTTCTTCTTCCTTGGTCTCCCCCTAGATGGGAGGAGAGTTCCCCCTCTGGTCCATAGCCTCCATGGCGGTGGAGGGGCAGGATCCCACCTAGATTGGATCTCCCTCTCTGTTCTCTTCTGTTTCACGTTCCTGGTTTCTGGCCGAAAACCGTTTCTTATATTCCCAGAGATCCGTAACTCTGATTGCGCTGAGATTTTAACACGATTTTTTTCTGGATATAAGCTTACTTGCGCCCGAAGGAGAGCACCAACCGACTTATGAGGAGGGCACAACCCACCACCACGCGCCTAGGCCCAGGGGCGAGCGCTGGTGTCTTGTGGTGGCTGTGGGCCCCCTTTTTGGTTGATTCCAACTCCCAAAAATCACATATATTCCAAAATAATTCTCCGTAAATTTTTATCGCGTTTGGACTTTGTTTGATATGGATATTCTGCGAAACAAAAAAACAAGCAACAAACAGGACTGGCACTCGGCACTGGATCAATATGTTAGTCCAATAAATCATATAAAATGTTGCCAAAAATATGTGAAAGTTGTATAATATTGGCATGAAACAATCAAAAATTATAGATACGACGGAGACGTATCAATGGGGAGACAGCTCGGCGGGGCTAGTATGCGGGATTGAGTGCTCGATGTGGGGTGTCGAGGAGCAGAGGGTGGATGGATCTTGAGCCGTTGGAAATCCTAGGCGAGGAAGCCGCCGTGAAAATTAAATCCCTACGTAAGCAGAACAGGAATCATGAAATCGAATGATAAGTCCTACCAAAGCTTCCTTGTGTGCTTCTATGAAATGCCAAGTCATTAGAAAAACACAACTCATCTGTTCAGGATTTTGCAAGCCAAAAGGCAACATACGCCACTTATCTGTCAAGGAGGCACAATGACAAACAGCGGCAGTAGCATCTCAGAATGCCCCACAAAAAATTAGCACCTCAATTGAGCCTCATTCAATGCCAGCTATATGTTGATTGGCAAGAAAGAGAAGATAGGATGTCCCAAGCTTTATGAAAATAAAATATGTTCATCACAACATGGGCTAAATATTCACTCACAGAAAAATATTACTCTCAGCAAATATAAAAACGAAGTGATGATTTGATTTATGACCCACATCAATTGTTCCCAACATGACAACAAATTATGTTTTCAACCAGAACATCTTTGTGGACAAGCTAAGAAATGTATGCATTTTATTGGTTTGCGGCTTTCCGAGAGCCTGTTGCAATGGATACATGTTCTTAGAAATCTGGAAAAAAATACCGCTCAAACAATTTTGCAAGTAGGAAAACAATATTGGAAATATTCAAAAGTACCAAGGGACATTAATTTTCTAGTGGTTCAACGTCAATTGTGTCTAATATATACTTTTAGTATCCACTTGCTCGCCATGTGACTTTTTTTTATCAAACACACTGGACTTTTTTACCGTTAAATCTTGTTCGATAAAAAATAATTGTGGTCTTCATTTTACACGGTTCGCCACCGCCGTCAATGACGCATCATGACGGCGGGGCGCCCCAAGCATGCCATAGTAGATGATTTGCAGTCAGCCCCACCGAGCATCTCTGAGCAGGTAGTTCAGGTCGAATCCAGATAAGTGAAATATACAAATGACATTCGATCATGTACCCAAATACCCAATCACGGAACATGTTATCTACCAAACTGTAATGGTGTTTGGTGTATCTCCACACAATGTTGCCGCCATACAGCATTGACTTGATACTTTGGAGAATGTATATCTCTTATTTTGTAGTATACATTCAATAATTATTCTAGACATTAAGAGTGCAGATATCCATTAAACTTATTTGTTCGAACCATACATGATATAGTATGATTCTACAGTCTCAATAACAAAGGAAAGTTGGACTAACGGTTTAATATATCTATCCATTGCTGAATTCTCCTGCTTTTAACTGGGAAAAGGTTGCATTCCTTTTTATTTGAATAAACAAACTACAAACGCCCTCATGATATTCGTTAGATTATTTCACTTTTACTAATCTCAGTATATGACAGGTTGTTTTGGGAAATGTAGCTCATGATCTGACGAGGTCACCTACCCTAGGTAGGGTCACATACCTCTATACTAGGACACCCCGGGGTCCTACAAGTTCATGGAAGTCCTTGGTTCACCTCGACTATCGGCTGAATGCACAAGCTGCACTCGGAACCTAGAAAGTCACTCGGACGTCACTCATCACTCGGCGCCTTTCGGGACACTCGGATAGAAAGGAGCAGGACCGTTGTGGGAGAGGCAACGTTCGAGGGACTTAATACGCCTTAAGTATTGTAAAGACCACGTTACCTGTAACGGCTGTAGTTAACTTAGCAGTTTCTAGTAACCCCTGCCGTTACTAGCATTAATGGCCCTAGTGATGGCGCTCGGTTGATGGCGGCGCACTCTATATAAACTGCCCTCCGACGCTAGAGGAAGGGTTACGAACTCTCTGTAATCATATACCCATACAAGGAAAACACACAGCCCCAGGGCTCGAGACGTAGGACTGTTACCACTTCCGAGTGGGGTCCGAACTCGTAAATTCCAAGTGTGACACTTATTCCGTAACTAGGCTTCCCCCTACTCATTCGTACCCCCCGTACTATTGTCAGGATTACTCCCACGACAGTTGGCGCCCACCGTGGGGCGGAGGGTCTAGCGAATTCTGGCGTAAGTGGATTCAAGCCTTTTCTCATTCACCATGTTGGCACTCGGCTGTGAGTTTCGCTTCGGCACCTTGGGTTTCTTCGCCGACGGTTCAGCTTGGTTGCACGAAGCACCGCTGGATCCTGACTCGTTCCCCGCGCGGGGAGCGTCGCACTTCAGCGCCACAGCCCACGACATCCTCTTGCGGCAGCCGTCGGAGCCTTACGGCTCCTCGTCTGTTCTCGGCTCTGGGAGTCACCGCAGGCGCTCCGGGCGCTCTCGGTGGCAACGGTGGGTCGAGCATGCCATGGCTCGTCAGTCGGCAGACGCCCAAGTGGCTGTGATCGACTCTGACGAACCCAGCGTCGATTTGTTCCCTCTTCGGGGGACGAATTGTCCGATGAGGCGGAATTCGGAAGCAGCGGAGACGCCGTTGAAGTCATGGTGGCCAACACCACCAACAACGGGCCTCTCGGGTACTCTAGGGGTGGTCCTCATAGTCGCGACGGCGACCGTCACGCTGGCGACACAAGCGGCTATGTTCCCCGGCCTCTCACTCGGGAGCAGCGGGAGGATAGGAGGAGGAGGGACGACGAAGTTCTCCTCACTCCGATCACGGGGACCACTCCGGAGGAGTTGTCTCTGGAGGCTACGCGCTTGGCCACTTTGGCCCAGCGCGAGCGCCTCGAGCGTCTCCAACAGTCGCTCGACGAGCGCGCAGCACGGGACAGACCGAGTTCTAGCAACCTGAGGCATCCGCTGTTCCAGAGCAGCCGACCCCCCAAAGTCCCGGTGATGCGCACACCGATAGAGAACTTGGCTGCAGCCACTCGGATCGCTGAATCTATTCAGTCGTCTGGGTCGACAGCTGGCGAGGGCATTCGGCAGATCCAAGCTCTGCTGAAGACCGCACTATAGCAAAATTCTGAAGTTTCGCAGTCGTCCCTGCGGATTCACGGACGGTCAGTGCAGGCGGACACAGTGCAGTCTGCTCACATTCCACACACGTACGGAAAATGCATACGCTCTCCACCTCCTCCGAGAGGTCCATACGGGGGGCGTTGGCGAGATGAGCGCGATGTCAGTCGGACCCCTCCTCCGAGAGGGGATTCGTACGGCAAGCGTCCGTTTGATGATGGACGCCACTACAGAGAAGATCATAATCGGACTCCTCCTCGGCCCCGTGGCTACGAGGGAGCTGGCTGGTGGCCTCCGCTGCCCAACACCAGGTCTACCATCACACAAAGGATGGTAGATAGGAACCGAGTGATCAGAGGCCGAGTGAGAGGCTGGGGAACATCGGGTCTCGAGTGCTTCTGGAGGTATATCCGAGAAGCCGAGATACCCCCCAATTACCGTTTAGCGACCGGGATCGGAAAGTTCAACGGCGAATCCAAGCCAGAGACCTGACTCGAAGATTACCGAGTGGCTGTGCAGATTGGGGGTGGTGATGACTTCGTGGCCATGAAACACCTCCCCCTCATGCTGGAAGGATCCGCTCGGGCGTGGTTGAACCAGTTACCTTCTAGTAGCATCTATTGCTGGGAGGATCTGGCCCAAGTGTTCATCAAGACGTTTGAAGGCACGTACAAGCGTCCGGGTGGTCTGACTGAGTTGCAGCACTATGTCCAGAAGAGCAATGAGACTCTCCGAGAGTATATTTAGCGATGGACTACGCTGCATAAGACGGTAGAGAATGTCACTGAGCATCAGGCCATTTGTGCTTCCAAGGCTGGTACTTCGTACCGAGAACTCGTTTTGAAGTTTGGTCGATCGGGAGATCTATCTCTCAGTCGGGCCATGGAAATCGCCAATAAGTATGCCAATGGCAAAGAAGAAGATCGCCTCCGAAGCGGCAAAGGTCGAGCAGGCGATACCCGACAGTCGGCTGGGAACGCCGACAAGAAGCAGAAGTGGAAAGCTGATCCTTCGGGAAAAGCGGAAGTGGCAGCTGTTCCTGGCCAAGGGAAGCTGAAGGCTAAGAAAAATAAGAAAAAAGATTGGGTTAACAAGAAGAAACCCGAGTATAACTCTGAGGTGATGGATCAGCCCTGCGCGATCCACACAAAGAAAGATGAAGAGGGCAACGTCATTTGCCCGAACCACACCACTCGGGAATGCCGTTTGCTCAAGCATGAGATGGTAAAAGAGACTTCTGCAGAGAAAGACGCTGATGAAGAAGAAGAGGGTAATCCAGAATACCCACACGTCGACAAGGTCTTAAACATGATCTTTGCAGACGTCGAGAGTAAGAGCCGATTGAAGATCATCACTCGGGAGGTGAACATGGTAGCTCCGACTGCCTTGAAGCACCTTAATTGGACGAAGACTCCTGTCACTTTCGATCAGTCTGATCACCCGGCCCACATAGCCACTCCTGGGAGGCAGGCACTGGTTGTCTATCCGGTTGTGAATGGGGTCCAACTGCGCAAAGTCTTAATGGATGGTGGCAGCGGACTCAATATAATTTACGCGGATACACTCAGTGCAATGGGCATTCCGATGTCCCGACTGAGTAAGAGTAATATGCACTTCCATGGAGTCATTCCTGGGAAGAAGGCCGAGTCACTCGGTCAGATTGCTCTGGATGTTGTGTTCGGAGCAGAGAAGAACTTCTGGAAGGAACGCCTAACATTTGAAGTGGTGGACTTTCGGAGTGCCTATCACGCCATCCTGGGTAGGCCCGCCTACGCACGTTTCATGGCCCGACCATGTTACGTATATCTTAAACTTAAGATGCCAGGACCGAATGGTGTGATCACGATAACTGGTGATCAGATAATTGCCGAGGAGTGCCTCCAGTGGGGTTCCAAAATAGCCAGTGAATAAGTTCTCGCAGCCGAACATGACGGCTACAAGAAAGCGGTGGATGCTGCAGACTTACTCAAGTCTAAGCGCCTGGCAACGGAATCGGCGCTTCAGTTGGCCGGCGAAACCAAGCAGGTTCACATTCATCCCAACGATCCGAGTGCGGCTCCGACCAACATCTCGACATCGCTTGACGACAAATAGGAAGCGGAGCTCATCCAGTTCCTTCGTGAGAACTGGGATATCTTCGTATGGAAGCCGTCTGACATGCCGGGGGTGCCCAGGGGACTGGCTGAGCATCGACTCCGAGTGGATCCAAAGATCAAGCCAGTCAAAGAGCATTTGCGTCGATCCTCCGTAGAGAAGTGCAAGGCGATTGGCGAAGAGATTGCTCAACTCCTAGCTGCCGAATTCATTCGGGAAGTTTTCCATTCCGAGTGGCTGGCCAACCCAGTGTTGGTGCCTAAGAAGGACAAGTCTCTCCGAATGTGTATCGATTTCAAGCACCTCAATCGGGCCTGCCCGAAAGATCACTTTCCCCTTCCCTGCATAGATCAGATAGTAGATTCCACCGCCGGATGTGAACGCCTGTCGTTCTTACATGCGTACTCCGGGTACCATCAAATCCAAATGTATGGACCAGATGAAATAAAAACGGCTTTCATCACCCCATTCGGGTGTTTCTGCTACATCACTATCCCATTCGGTCTGAAGAATGCTGGGGCAACGCTTATGCACATGATTCAGAAATGTTTCCAGGAATAAATCAGTCGGAATGTCGAAGCGTACATGGACGACATCGTGGTTAAGTCTAGGAAAGGTTCCGACCTCCTAGCTGACCTCGCCGAGACCTTCGGAAACATCCGACGCTACCAAATAAAGCTCAATCATGCAAAGTGCACATTTGGAGTCCCTTCGGGTAAGCTTCTCGGTTTTCTTGTTTCTGAATGAGGGATTGACGCTAATCCTGATAAAATTGGAGCAATAATCCGAATGAAGAAACCTGTCCGCTTGCACGATGTCCAGAAACTCACGGGTTGCCTGGCTGCCCTGAGTAGATTCATCTCTCGTCTCGGTGAGAAGGCCTTACCTCTTTACCGATTGATGAAGAAGTCTGACACATTCGAGTGGACCCCTGAAGCACAAGAGGCATTCGATCAGCTCAAGGCTTGGGTTTCCACCAAGCCGGTGTTAGCTGCTCCGGGCAGCCGAGAGCCTTTGCTCTTGTACATTGCCGCTACTAGCCAAGTGGTCAGCACAGTCCTCACTATGGAGCGTGAAGAATCGGAAAAAACTTTCAAGGTGCAAAGGCCTGTGTATTATATTTCGGAAATCTTGACTCCCTCCAAGCAAAGGTATCCGCATTACCAAAAATTGGTTTATGGCATTTACCTCACTGTCAAGAAGGTAGCTCATTACTTTCAAGAGCACTCGGTCACAGTTATTAGCGACGCTCCTCTTTTGAAAATCCTAAATAACAGAGACGCTACTGGCCGAGTGGAAAAGTGGGCGATTTGAACTCCTCTCGTTGGAGATCAATTTTGAAGCTAAGAAGGCGATCAAGTCGCAAGCCCTAGTTGACTTTCTGGCCGAGTGGATTGAACAGGAACAGCCATTGCCGAGTATCCCTGAACACTGGACCATGTTCTTTGATGGATCTAAGATGCTCCAAGGATCCGGAGGTAGAGTAGTTCTCGTTTCCCCTAGAGGAGACCGACTGAGCTATGTCTTACAGATTCATTTCGATTCATCCAATAATGAGGCCGAGTACGCAGCACTCCTCTACGGAGTCCGAATGGCAATCGCACTTGGCATTCGACACTTGATGGTATTCGGAGACTCCGACCTTGTTGTCAACCAAGTGTTGAAGGAATGGGACATAAGGAGTCCTTCTATGACTGGATATTGCAATGCAGTCCGAAAACTAGAGAAGAACTTCCAAGGTTTAGAGTTGCATCATATCCCCGGAGTGAAAAATCAGGCAGCTGATGACCTGGCTAAAATAGGCTCCACTTGGAAAGTCGTACCGAAAGATGTATTCCTTGAACACCTTTATTCCCCTTCGGTCAAAGAAGATCCTTTTACCAAAGAACCCCCACAAGCAGTCGGTCCTACAAATCCGACTGAGGTAGACATCCCAGCTGTAGTGGATCTCGTCCAAGAGATGTTGGTGATCACTCCCGAGTGGACCCAACCGTATTTAGCGTACTTGCTCCGGCAAGAGCTCCCTGAAGATGAAGAGGAAGCCCGAAGGATCGTCCGATGATCCAAATCCTTTGAAGTGGTGGGAGATCAGCTATACAAAAAAAGCACTACTGGCGTGGCTCAGAGATGTATATCCCCGGAAGAAGGATTACAAATCCTACATGACATTCATTCGGGAACCTGCAGTCATCACGCATCCTCTCGGACATTGGTCGCAAAGGCGTTCCGTGTAGGTTTTTATTGGCCCCGAGCCAATGCAGCAGCGAAGGACATGGTGGATCTTTGTGTTGGATGCCAGTTCTACAAGAATCAGACACACAAGCCAGCATCCGCTCTAAAGACTATTCCGCTCACCTGGCCATTCGCCGTTTGGGGTATCGACATGGTCGGTCCTCTACGCACAGGTTCGAGTTTTTTTACCCACCTGCTGGTCGCTGTGGATAAGTTCACCAAGTGGGTTGAGGCGAAGCCCATCAAAAGTTTGGATTCAGCTAACGCTGTCAGTTTTATTCGGCAAATCATATTCAGATTCGGAGTCCCGCATGACATCATCACAGATAATGGGAAGAATTTCGATTCGGATGAATTCCGTGAGTTTTGTTACTCTCAAGGTACTCGGGTCAATTATGCTTCCGTAGCTCACCCGCGGTCGAACGGACAAGCAGAACGAGCGAACGGAATGATTCTTCAAGGATTGAAACCCCGATTGATGAGAGACCTGGAGATTGCTGCTGGTGCGTGGGTCAAGGAATTACCTTCTGTCTTGTGGGGCATTCGGACGACCCCGAATCGTTCAACCAAGCGCACTCCTTTCTTCATGGTATACGGATCCGAAGCTGTTTTGCCGAGTGACATTCGCCACAACACTCCCCGAGTGGAGCTCTATAACGAAGACGAAGCCGAAGTGGCACGCTAGGACGGCCTTGACCTTTTGGAAGAGGAAAGAGAGCAAGCCCTGATCAGGTCGATGCTTTACCAGCAAGACTTGAGGCGTCTTTATGACAGACAAGTCAGAAGACGTGCTTTCCAGGAAGGTGATCTCGTCCTCCGATTGGATCAGCAGAAGCCACACAAGCTAGCGCCTCCGTGGCAGGGGCCCTTTGTCATCTCCAAAGTTCTCAACAATGGAGCTTATTGGTTGTACAACATTGTCGACGATAAGGAAGAGCCCCGAGCGTGGAACACGGATTTGCGCCGCAAATTCTATACCTAGTGTTAAGACACTTTGCCATCTTTGTAATACACTTCCGAGTGAACCTGATGAATAAAATATCTACTTTCTCAGTTCTTTGTTCAAACTGTTTGCTACTCCGAGTGAGGATTTCATCCACACTTGGGGGCTTAGCTGCGATCCTGTATCGCCTAAGTTAAAACTACTCCGAGTGAGGATTTCATCCACACTCGGGGACTTAGCTGCGATCCTGTATCGCCTAAGTTAGAAACTGCTCCGAGTGAGGATTTCATCCACACTCGGGGACTTAGCTGCGATCCTGTATCGCCTAAGTAAAAACTACTCCGAGTGAGGATTTCATCCACACTCGCGGGCTTATCTGCGATCCTGTATCGCCTAAGTAAAAACTACTCCGAGTGAGGATTTCATCCACACTCGGGGGCTTAGATGTGATCCTGTATCGCCTAAGTTAGAAACTGCTCCGAGTGAGGATTTCATCCACACTCGGGGGGCTTAGCTGCGATCCTGTATCGCCTAAGTTAGAAACTGCTCCTAGTGAGGATTTCATCCACACTCGGGGACTTAGCTGCGATCCTATATCGCCTAAGTTAAAACTACTCCGAGTGAGGATTTCATCCACATTCGGGGGCTTAGCTACGATCCTGCATCGCCTAAGTTAGAAACTGCTCCGAGTGTGGATTTCATCCACACTCGGGGACTTAGTTGGGATCCTGTATCGCCTAAGTTAGAAACTGCTCCGAGTGAGGATTTCATCCACACTTGGGGGCTTAGCTGCGATCCTATATCGCCCAAGTTAGAAATTGCTCCGAGTGAGGATTTCATCCACACTCGGAGACTTAGCTACGATCCTGTATCGCCTAAGTAAAAACTACTCCGAGTGAGGATTTCATCCACACTCGGGGGCTTAGCTGCGATCCTGTATCGCCTAAGTTAAAACTACTCCGAGTGAGGATTTAATCCACACTCGGTTACTTAGCTGCGATCTTGTATCGCCTAAGTAAAAACTACTCCGAGTGAGGATTTCATCCACACTTGGGGGCTTAGCTTCGATCATGCATCGCCTAAGTTAAAACTACTCCGAGTGAGGATTTCATCCACATTCGGGGGCTTAGCTGCGATCATGTATCGCCTAAGTTAAAACTACTCCGAGTGAGGATTTCATCCACACTCGGGGGCTTAGCTGCGATCATGTGTCACCTAAGCTAAAACTACTCCGAATGAGGACTTCATCCACGCTCGGGGGCTTAGCTGCGATCCAGTATCGCCTAAGTTAAAACTACTCCGAGTGAGGATTTCATCCACACTCGGGGGCTTAGCTGCGATCATGTGTCGCCTAAGTTAAAACTACTCCGAGTGAGGACTTCATCCACGCTCGGGGGCTTAGCTGCGATCCAGTATCTCCTAAGTTAAAACTACTCCGAATGAGGACTTCATCCACACTCGGGGGCTTAGTTGCGATCCAGTATCTCCTAAGTTAAAACTACTCCGAGTGAGGATTTCATCCACACTTGGGGGCTTAGCTGCGATCCTGTATCGCCTAAGTTAAAACTACTCCGAGTGAGGATTTCATCCACACTCGGGGGCTTAGCTGCGATCCTGTATCGCCTAAGTTAAAACTACTCCGAGTGAGGATTTCATCCACACTCGGGGGCTTAGCTGTGATCCTGTGTCGCCTAAGTTAAAACTACTCCGAGTGAGGACTTCATCCATGCTCGGGGGCTTAGCTGTGATCCAGTATCACCTAAGTTAAAACTACTCCTAGTGAGGATTTCATCCACACTCGGGGACTTAGCTGCGATCCTGTATCGCCTAAGTTAGAAACTATTCCGAGTGAGGAATTCATCCACACTCGGGGACTTAGCTGCGATCCTGTATCGCTTAAGTGAGAAACTGCTCTGAGTGAGGATTTCATCGACACTCGGGGACTTAGCTGCGATCCTGTATCGCCTAAGTTAAAAACTATTCCGAGTGAGGACTTCATCCGCGCTCAAGGACTTAGCTGTGATTCTATATCGCCTAAGTTAAAAATCCGCATTCGACAAAAATGCAAACAAGCATCTAAAACGATCAAGCAAAAGCATTCAAATGTCATGAAGTTCAAAGCAAAAGTGCAGATAACCGGAGCCGCAAAGTCACGGCGAAAGTATCGGTACAGGACCACTCGGCATTCCGAGGCAAATGTAATTTAAAGTGTTTTTCCCGACGATCAGTCGGAAGATGGTGGAGATGCTGCGTCAGTAAAGGTGTCCAAGTCGATGACGTCCGCAATCCGAGTGGCGGTTGGCAAGAAAGTCTCCATGAAGTCATCGATCTTGGCATTCTTCTTGTTGACGACCTTCAGTGACTTCAGTTTTTCCTCATCCACGCCTCTGCAGTGCACACGGACAAGGGAAAGAGCGATGTCTGCCCCGGCCCGAGCTGTGGATTTCTTCCATAACTGCACTCGGCGCGGCACATCCTTCAGACAATTGACGAGGACATCCAAGTCACTCGGGAGCTCTTCCTCAGGGCCGGTCTCCTTGTCAATCTCGTTGGCGGCCTCACGCAGACGGTTGAGGAAATGGGCTGCCTCCGTGGTGCGCTCGTCTAGGCGAAGCAACGCAAGTGCCGCACTGTCGCGGAGGAGTCCAGCACTCGGATCCAGTTCCTCCTCAATCTTGGAAGTTTCTTCTTCCTCATCCGTGCACAGATCTGATGGACATTCGAGGGGTAAAAGTAAGAGGGGGGACAAGATAAGTTGGAAAGGTTTGAAGTTTGACCGGGCCGAGTGCGTACCTTTGAGTCTCTTGTTCATTTCACCACAGTAGTCCTCCACAAGCTTCTCAAGCTCAGCCTTCTTGCCTGAGACGCCCTTCAGCTTTGCTTCAGCCTCAACAGCCTCCAGGGTGCTCCTCTTGGCGACATCCTCCAACGTCTTCTTCTCCTCCTCCCACTTCTTGACTGCCTTCAGTTTGTCCTCCGCCTCCTTGGCTTTCCAACTAGCTTCCTTCTGGGCAAGTGCCAGATCATTGTCCTTCTTCTCCAAGGCGGTCTTCATTGTCTCTATAGAAATGGAAACACGTAGTCTCTTAGCAAGCTGGAGATTTTCACTACGTACATTTGGCGGAGTACTTTCAGTCGGACAGGGAAAAGGATCGAACTCAAAGTAATCGGTCAAAATCTGATTACCTCCGAGTGTCAATTTCTCCTCCTCCAGACGTGCACACTTGGTCTTCTCAACTTCGAGGTTGCGACGCAGCTCTTGTACCTCCTCCTCAAGAGTTTTATAGCGAGATCCGATCTCGCACACACCCTACATACAACGGCAACAATAGCAAAGAGTATCAGATACAATGTAGAGGTACAATGGCATTCGGATTTTGAGACTGTCGCCGACTGCCCCAGTCGATGGCAGCCTCGAGGACTACACCCAGTTGGTTCGCTCAGCGCGCCCCCACTGGAGAAGTATAGGTTCTACACCCCAACGGACGACGTCGATCGAGACGCTCTGGTCCATGGACCATCACCGCATCCTCTTAGACAAGTATCTCATCATTCGGATCCTACTACTTCTACATTCGGATTTTGAGACTGTCGCCGACTGCCTCAGTCGACGGCAGCCTCGGGGACTACACCCAGTGGGTTCGCTCAACGCGCCCCCACTGGAGAACTACAGGTTCTACACCTCGACGGACGACGTCGAGAGGCTCTGGTCCATGCACCATCACCGCATCGTCTTCGACAAGTATCTCATCATTTGGATCCTACTACTTCAACATTCGGATTTTGAGACTGTCGCCGACTGCCTCAGTCGACGGCAGCCTCGGGGACTACACCCACTGGGTTCGCTCAGCGCGCCCCCAGTGCAGAACTACAGGTTCTACACCCCGACGGACGACGTCGAGAGGCTCTGGTCCATGGACCATCATCGCATCCTCTTCAACAAGTATCTCATCATTGGGATCCTACTACTTCTACATTCGGATTTTGAGACTGTCGCCGACTGCCTCAGTCGACTGCAGCCTCGGGGACTACACCCAGTGGGTTCACTCAGCGCGCCCCCACTGGAGAACTACAGGTTCTACACCCCGACGGACGACATCGAGAGGCTCTGGTCCGTGGACCATCACCGCATCCTCTTCGACAAGTATCTCATCATTCGGATCCTACTACTTCTACATTCGGATTTTGAGACTATCGCCGACTTCCTCAGTCGACGGCAGCCTCAGGGACTACACCCAGTGGGTGTGCTCAGCGCGCCCCCATTGGAGAACTACAGGTTCTACACCCCGACGGACGACGTCGAGAGGCTCTGGTCCATGAACCATCACCGCATCCTCTTCGACAAGTATCTCACCATTCGGATTCTACTACCTAAAACACCCAGTGGGTGTACTCCCACTACTGACGTAAACCCATTCGGGACTCTACGTAAACCCACTCGGGATTCTACAGGATTCTGAAAACATTTTCAACACAAATATTATGTCTAAAAAAGGTACTTATGAGAGTACTTACTCGGACGGTCTCCTCCAGAGCCTCGCCGGCATCGCGGGCCTCCTTCAGCTTGTCGTTCATCAACTTCAGCTGGATTAGCGCCTCCTTGCTCGCTCCCACCTGGTCCTCCGAGATGCGTTGCAGACTGGTGATGTTGGTCATAGGGGGAGTTGGAGGAGGAGTTCCGAGTGCTGATCCTGCCCTTGAAGAAGTTCCTCGAGCCTGAGGCAGCTCCTGGACAAGCGAGACATCTTGCATCATGACATCCGCATCAACAGCAAGATTCGGCGGGTCAACTTGTTCGTCCACGTCAATCTGGATCACCTCACGCGGCTCTGCAAACAAGCGACAGTCATTCGGAAATGAGCCGAGAGGAGAAACTAAGGATCCGGAATTCACAAATAGGAAAGCTGAGTGATACCTTTTGATGTTGCTGCATCAGTTTCAGCCTTGTCCTTCCCTAGCGAGTCAGATGAAGTGTCGGCCCTACATCAAAGTCATTCGGATTGCTTATCCCAATGGGTTAATTACTCGAAATGTCAATCGGCATTAAGAAACTTATGTGGAGTCCACTAGCACGTTCATCTTGGTCTTGGGCAAGGCCGCCTTCTGGGGTTTACTGGTCGTGATCTTCGCTTCCTTCGCGGTCTTCTCTGGAGATATGACGGGATCACTGCGCCCATGCTTCGACGTCCGAGAGGGAGGGATCCTCGCGGAAGGATTGGTAGCACCCGGACCACCCGTACAACTTCCACGGACTCCAGGGTCTTGGCAGGCCTTGGAACGGGGCTCGGGAAGCACCCCTTCCGAAGGGGAAGATTCCGCCTCATCTCCGGGGTCAGACCCCTCCTCCTCTTCTTCACCGTCGCTTTCATCTTCAGACTCTTCTTCCCCGCCCAAGTCGCCACGGCGCTCGTTGTCACTGGCCACGTCTGCAGTCGCGTTGGCACCCGCGGGAATCAAGCTCTCCATGTTCGTGTAACCCTGTGGAAATGGAAGTCGCAAGGATCAAAACTTGTCAAAGGAAAATCACTTCACTCGAAATTATTGGCATTCGGAGTTTACCTCACTCGGCAGGTGGTTGGCCGAGTACGGCGGCCCGAGCCTTGACCCTCTGGGTTTGTCCCGAGCTGGAGCTATGGCCTTCAGTTTGTTCGCCACTGCTTCGGCGCTGAGCTCTTCCGGGTGCGTGAGAGTTACATCACTCGGACCCAAGTACTGCCACATGGGATGGGCTCTAGCCTGAAGTGGCTGGATCCTTCTCTGGAAGAAGACCTCCAGTAAATCTAGCCCGTTGACGCCCTGGTTCACTAAAGCTACCAGTGCGATCACGAGCAAATCTACGTCGACCTTCTCCTCCTTGGACACGGTCAGCTTTGGAAGCCGCCGAATGCGTTCGGTGGAATATGGGGGGAGGCCCGACTGACCCTCACCGGCTGAGACATCATTATAGTAAAACCATGTGGATTGCCAACCCTTGACTGTATCTGGAAAATTTAGTGTGGGGAAGCTACCTTTACCCCTCAACTGGATTCCCAAACCACCGCATAACTGAGCTACATTTGTTTTCTCTTCCGAGAGGGCGGTTTTCTTTACCGTCATCATTCGGCAAGTGAACAAGTGTTTGAAAAAGCCCCAATGCGGGTGACAGCCAAGAAAGTTCTCACATAGGGAGACGACAGCAGCTAAGTACGTGATGGAGTTGGGAGGGAGATGATGCAGTTGAGCCCCAAAGAAATCCAAGAAAGCCAGGAAGAAAGGATGAGGTGGAAACGAAAACCCTCGGTCGATATGAGTCGTAAGGAGTACCCGTTCGCCTCCGCGCGGCGCGGGCTCGACTTCTCCCTTCTCCGGTAGCCGCCAGCTCCCCGGTGTCGGTGTCAAAACTGGCGGATCTCGGGTAGGGGGTCCCGAGCTGTGAGTCTAGGATCGATGGTAACAGGGGACGAAGGAGACGACGTTTACCCAGGTTCGGACCCTCATATGGAGGTAAAACCCTACGTCCTGCTTGATTATATTGAGGTGTATGAAGGTTACAGAGTTGATCTACCACGAGATCAAATAGCTAAAACCCTAGATGAGTTTCTCTACCTTACAATCTAAAACTCTCTGGCTTATATAGACGCTAGGGGTCCCTAGGGTTACACATGGTCAGTTGCCCATCGAAGGAAAAAACATGCCTATTCTACTATCTTAAACTTGAAAGACACGCCACGGCTCCTGAGGTCTCCTCCCTAGCGACGGGGCCTTCGATCAGTCCAATCCTCAGCGAGCGGCCCATGAGTCCGGCCTATAAGAAATAGGCCGGCAGTCCGAGGACACCTTAATCCCGGACTCCCTCAGTAGCCCCCGGACTGGCCTCCAATGCCGAGGCATATTATCCGGACAATCTTGCGCGTCAAAGTCTTCGGCTTACGAGGCGAGTCCCTCTATCCCTTCTTGTTTGGCAACCATCCCGTCATCGATGAATTCTCAATCGTTGAGAATTTGCGGGACCCATTGTAGTAACTTCGACGTCCCTGGATCCTTGTGCGCCGAGGGGAGACGGGCGGCCCAGTAGCTTTTTATAGGACTGCCCCTCCCACAAGGATGCACCACCCATTTAAACAGGCGGAATCATGGTCTGGGCCACCCCTTCCTCTTCTTCCCATCAGAAAAAGCTTCGAACGAGAGATCACCTAGAAAACATGGTGAGCGTCCCTGGCTCTTCCTCGCGTCCTTACGGCACCCTTCCCGGGGATTGGGCAAGTTGCTCTGTATCCCTCCTTCGGCTGCGCGACCTCGAGACCCAAGGTTATCTTCCCTCCGCGGATTTGGCGGCTACCCGCGCCGAATTAACTTCTTATGGCAACGAGGCCTTCGCAGAGAACTTCCCTAACCCTCACAAGGGAGAGCGGGTATGCTTCGTGCCTTTCCTCTTGCGGGGCCTAGGGTTCCCCACCCATCCCTTCTTGAGGGGATTACTGGAATTCTACGGGATCCAGCTCCATCATCTTACCCCTAGATCTATTCTGCACTTCTCGGGCTTTGTTGCTCTTTGCGAGATGTTTCTGGGCTGCGAGACCCACTTTGGATTATGGAGGAAGTACTTCTGTCTCGTCCCCCGCACTTGGGGTGAGACAATTCGGGAAGTCGGAGGAGCCGAAGTATGTCGTATAGCCGGGACGGGGTATCCAGTGGGACTCCGAAGAAGGAGTCCGACGAATGGTCCTCGGAGTGGTTCTATATTGAGGACGTCCCCCTGTTCGATCCAGCTCGGAGGGGTTTGCCCGAATACTCCGACGCCCCTTTGAAGAAAAGGTATAACTGGTGACCGAAGAGTTCATCCCAAGAGGAAGATGCTGAAGTGCAATGCCTGGCTACCCAAGTAAGGCTGCTAGCTCATAACAAGCTGACCATTATTGATGTGATGGCCGCCGCCATCGCTCGATGCGTTCAACCCCTTCAGCAAAGGATACACCCTTTGTAGCATTACAACGGAACAAGCGACACCACTCGTTCCCGATAGCTAGGCCCTGCCAATCAAGCGGTGATGGCGGCCGTACTGGCAGACCTGTTCAAAGGGGAAGAAAAAGACTTTGTTCGGCTACCGGTTAAGGAGGGCTACTCGGGTTATAACCCCATCGAATGGGTAAGCCTTTCGACTTTCTGACCTGAGTTTGGGTTTTTCACTTGCCCCTTTTGACCGAAGCTTTCCATCTGTGCGAACAGAGCTGGAGATGCATTGTCGTGACCATTAACTGTCCGGCACCTCAACCAGAGAACTACTCTCGCGATGACGATCCAGGATTCCACGACGATCTGGAACTATCAATCGAGCACGAAGACGGGGTCTTTTACCAAGAGAGCCTTGATGGTTCAAAGGTGGTTATCATAGCCGATCACCCCGGATCACTCCCTTCTCCTACTACAGGCAAAAAGAAAAAAAAATCCCGTAAAAGGCAAGCGACCTCCGTCGACCCGAATGTGCCGGTTTCTGCTCCCAAGCATCGTCGGTCCACGCGACGAACGTTGACTACAGCAACAATGCCCGGACCGAACAGCAACAGGAATCCTTCATGCGAGCAAACCGCGGGGATGACCCCGACGACTTGTTCAACCAAAAGGTACCTCGTTCGGCCGCTTAATCTATTGTCATCATGATCGATAGGATTTTACAGAGAATCCCTGTCGAAATACTCAGGAAATTAGTACAACCATCTTCTGCCGGGAATGTTGCCGGGGTGCCTGGCAACACTCTTGAATCAAGGCCTTCTGCTCATGTTGAACCTGCTGCGGAGGCCCCTGTGGCCAATCCGGCCCCTGAAGATTCCGGGGACGCAGTATCAGTTACTAACTCCGATGAAGAGAGTGCGATGAACCACCGGCGGCGACAAGAAGCCCTGTGCCACCATGTGTTTTCCGGACAAGAGTTTAATGCTCTATGTTCGGTAGATGCATACATCGGAGCTGCCCGAGCTGGGCTTGGGGAAGCCGTGAAACTGATATCTTCCAGCCTGGAGGTGAGTGATCGGTTTTAATAATTCGGACACACGTATTAACCCAGTAGCCCCCGAGCCTTGAATTGGTCGGGACAGCCGAGTTAAGGATCCATATATTGTTTTATTGATGATGTAGGCTTCAAGGCAGCAGAATGAGCAATTGGCCAATGACCTGGAGGTGAGCCGGACGCAGGTGCAAGCCGTGAAGGCCGAACTTGAACAAGTGAAGAATTTTACCCGGGAGTCGCATGGTGAGTATGTCCATTTTTGCCGATCTTAGTATATAGTCTCATGCTGACGCAAGGGTACTTCGTAGCAGCTGAGTCTATAGGGCAGTTGCAAAAAGATTTAGATGCAGCCTGTCGGGGATATACCCCACGATTAGGAGTCCCTGAAGATGAGCCCTGAGGCTTATGCTGAAAGCAGCCCTGAGGCTTATCCTGAAAGCCGCCCTGAGGCTTATGCTGAAAGCCGCCCTGAGGCTTATGCTGAAGCAGCCCTGAGGCTTATGCTGTAAGCAGCCCTGAGGCTTATGCTGAAAGCAGCCCTGAGGTTTAAGAAGAAAGCCGCCCGAAGGCTTGAGTCGCCCGGGGAAAGATAAGCCCAAGATGAGAAGCCCAAGATGAGAAGGCCGCGGTAAGTTGCCCGCGGTAGAAGGCCCGTGATAAGAAGGCAGATGAGATTAGATCCAAGTCCGACTAGGACTCTTCATGTAAGCCTCCCCTCCAACTTATATAAGGAGGGGCAAGGCACCCCCAGAGGGACAAGCAAGGAGAGATTAGGTCTAGACAGACAGATTAGAGGCTCTCGAGATTAGAGGCTTCGTAACACCTCCTTCGTAACCGAGACCTTCATGATCAATATCAATCAAGCAGGATGTAGGCTTTTACCTCCACCGTGAGGGGCCGAACCTGGGTAAAACCTCGCGTCTCGCGTCCCGCTGAACCCCTCTCAAGCTACCTCTTAGATGCGTTTTGGCCTCACACCTAAGTTCTCTCACGAGAGCATCTGCCGTGAAAATACCACGACACAGACCGAGAATCCCAGAGGTACGCCGAGTCTCGGTATGAGGCCGGCTGCCTTTTGTCGCAACGAAATCTTGAGGAGAAGAAACGACTCCAGGCGGAAAACCGGCAGCAGGCCGAAGAAATTGAGAGTTTAAAAACTCAATTGGCTCAAACCCAAGAAGAGAACCAGAAATTACAGAGGGGCATGTTCGGTAAGTGCGATTATAACATCGAAGGGTACCTCTAATACATAAAGTGTAATGGACATGCCTCGTCTCATGTATAGGTCTCCTGACCGGGCGGCCTCAAGAAGAGATCGGATCCTACCGGGGGAACCTTCTGAAGGAACTATCCGCCGTACATGAGCAGGCTCGGAAGGCTATGAGGAGCATGATGAAAGCGCTATGGCCTGCCGAGAAGCCTCCGGGGGGGATGGCCGAACTGGCTGATCGGTTCAAGGGAGCCCAGTGTCGGTTCGAGCTATGGAAGACATCGGCCTACCGAGAGGGAGCACGAGAGGCGTGGGCAATGATCAAGACCCATTATACCGGTCTTAACCCCGAGCATATGGCTCGGGTTGGGCCGGCAGGGCCGGATGGGCAAGAAGTGCCGCTTCACTTGGTGTACGACCAATTGATGCCCGCCGTTCGTCTCTCGCAAGAAGACTGCACCCTGGATGCCTTAATAGACAATCTTGACCGGCAGCCAGATGAGTGATGTTATGTAACTATGTACTTTAAATCAAAAATTGCTCCGTCTGTGCCGTAAACTTTGTCTTAACCGACCATCGGCTTCGACCTCCCTTGCTAAGAGCTTGGGAGTGTTCCTTATCAAATTTCCTTCGATAAGAGGGAATTCTTCCGCGGAACCAGGCAATCCGGCCATTTGGTGCGAACAGACAGAAAGTGCACAGGGAGATATGTTATATTACTGCTTAGCGTAAGAAACATCTTCCAAAGAAAATAGTACCTCCATCGGTACCTTCCTTCAGGCTGCTACGTAAATCGTACATAGTAAGGCCGTATAATGCTAGTATGTGACTAATGGCTTTCTTGAGAAAAGAAGCCCAAGTAATGGTGATAACAACCATAATTTTTATTTGTTGCTTCCGTCGTAGCTGACCAATTGTCTGCTAAAGATAGCTAGCTTTTGGCTTCACCCGTCTGAGGTACGTATCCGGGTGATCCGGTCGTAACAATCGCAGAGGTGCTCCCTTTACCCTCTAGCTGAACAATCGGGAACGTAGAGGGTAAACACAGGAGCGAGGCAACCCAGCTTGGCAAAAATCTTAGTTCTAATTGATTCATATAATGGCTTCAAAATCGACAAGGGAAACATGCATACACAATGAATGTGAATAGATGCTTAAAATATATAATCATCGGCTTCGGAAAGATGCCCCCCAGGTATTTTGTTCGGGTTTAACATTTGAGGATGTATGCTGAAAAACTTAACACGAGCTCGGTTTAGCCGAACATAGACTTGGGAAAAGAAAATCCGAACCTGCAAAATCAAGGTGGAAGGGAAAGAAATATGAAAGGAAAGGAAGAAAAGGAAAAGGAAGGTAAAGAGTATGACGACACCGGTCTAGCCATAAAAGCGCTGAAGACGAGCTGTGTTCCATGGGTTTGGTTCGAGCCGGTTATCCAACGGGTTGCGAAGACGATAAGTCCCTCCTGTGAGTACTTCGTCAATTATGAAGGGGCCTTCCCACTTGGGATTGAGTTTATGCTTCTGCTTCTCCAGGAGTCGTAAGACGAGTTCGCCCACATTGTACGCCTTTGCCCTGACCTCCCTGCTCTGGTAACGCCGGGCTTGCTGTTGATAAAAAGTAGAACGAGCCCGAGCTATGTCGCGCTCTCCTTCTAAGGCGTCCAAGTTGTCCTGCCGATCTAACTCGGCTTCCTTTTCTTCATACATGCGCACCCTTGGTCCGTCGTGAATAATATCACAGGGAAGGACTGCTTCTGCCCCATAGACCATAAAGAACGGTGTGTATCCCGTTGATCGATTCGGGGTGGTACGCAGACCCCACAGAACGGAGTCAAGCTCCTCTACCCAATGGCAGTCGGATTCATGAAGAGACCAGACCAGACGTGGTTTAATACCACTCATGATGAGGCCATTTGCCCGTTCGACTTGTCCATTGGTCTGCGGGTGATACACCGATGCGTAATCGAGCTTGATGCCCATGTTTGCGCACCAGTCCTTTACCTCTTGGGTGGTGAAATTGGATCCATTGTCCGTTATTATACTATGCGGGACACCGTAACGGTGTACCATGCCGAATATAAAATTGACTACTGGTCCGGACTTGGCTGATTTGACACGTTTTGCTTCGATCCATTTGGTGAACTTGTCAACCATGACCAGTAGATATTTATTCTTCTTGGTCCCCCCTTTAAGTGGTCCGACCATATCCAGCCCCCAGACCGCAAAAGGCCAGGTAATCGGAATAGTCCGAAGAGCTGTTGGGGGCATGTGGCTTTGATTTGCAAATAGTTGACATCCCACGCAATGCTGGACAAGTGTCTGGGCGTCCGCTCGAGCGGTGGGCCAGAAGAAACCGGCTCGAAAGGCCTTGCTTACTAAGGCCGTTACTGCGGCGTGGTGGCCGCCCATTCCTGCATGGACTTCGGCCAAAAGTTGCCTTCCTTCTTCCTTAGATATGCACCGCTGGAGTATTCCGGTGGTGCTTTTCTTGTACAACTCACCCTCGTGGACTTTATAAGCCTTGGATCGCTGAATTATGCGTCTCGCCTCTGTCTGATCGTCGGGGACTTCTTGGCGAAGAAGGTAAGCAAGGAAGGGCTCGGTCCATGGTGCGATTACTGCCATGACTTCGTGAGCCGAAGGCGTTTCGTCCATTACGGAGCCGCCGATGATTTGGTCGTCTGGTTCATTTATAGGGGGAACAACCTCTTTCGCACTGATGGATCCGGCACCCTTATTGTCGTCGTGCCAAACCACCGACGGCTTGAAGAGCCATTCAAGGAAGGTGTTTTTCAGGACAGGGTCGCGTTTGGCCCCCATGCGGGCCAATATGTCAGCGGCTTGGTTGTTGTCTCTAGCGACATGGTGGAATTCCAGCCCCTCGAACCGTGCGGATATTTTAAGGATGGTGTTTCTATATGCCGCCATCTTCGGGTTTTTGGCATCGAATTCGCCGTTGATTTGAGAGATGGCCAGGTTGGAGTCTCCCCGTACCTCCAGCCATTGTATGCCCGTTGATGCTGCCATCCGAAGACCATGCAAAAGTGCTTCGTATTTGGCTGCGTTGTTGGAATTGGCATACATGATTTGCAACACGTATCGGACATTGTCACATGTGGGAGATGTGAGTATAACTCTAGCCCCCAGTCCGGCCAATGTTTTGGATCCGTCGAAGTACATCGTCCAATGGGAATATGTACTATATTCCCTGGGGAGCTCGGCCTCGGTCCATTCGGCGAGGAAATGTGCCAACACCTGAGATTTAATAGCTCGTCGTGGCTTATAGGCGATTTCGAAAGGAAGGAGTTCAATGGCCCATTTGGCTATGCGGCCGGTGGCGTCCCTGTTATTGATTATATCGTTCAGGGGTACTTCGGATGCCACCGTGACCGAACACTCTTGAAAGTAGTGTCTGAGCTTCCGTGATGCCATAAACACTGTGTAAGCTATCTTCTAGTAATGCGGGTATCTGGACTTGCATTGCGTTAGCACTTCTGACACATAGTAGACCGGCTTATGTAACCGGAATTTGTGACCCTCCTCTTCTCGTTCGATGACGAGCACTGCGCTAACCACTTGATTGGTGGCTGATATGTACAATAACATTGGTTCACCAGTGCCTGGTGTTGTGAGTATGGGGTTGCTTGCCAGGAGTGTTTTGATCTCCTCTAACGCAGCCGCTGCTTCATCGGTCCACTCGAAATTGTTGGTCCGTTTCAGCAACCTGTAAAGCGGTAAAGCCTTTTCACCGAGGCGGGAGATAAAGCGACTTAATGCCGCCACGCAACCTGCCAACTTTTGGACATGCTTTAGCTCTATAGGAATCGCAAGTTCCGATAGGGCGCGGATCTTATCCGGATTGGCTTCTATTCCTCTATGGGAAACAATGAATCCGAGTAGTTTACCGGCGGGAACTCCGAAGACACATTTCTCCGGATTGAGTCGTATACCATACTCACGTAGGCTAGCAAAGGTTTGTCTTAGGTCGTCAAACAACTGGCTGACATGTTTGGTTTTAATGACCACGTCGTCCACGTATGCCTCGACTGTTTTACCTACCTGTTTCTCAAGACATGTTTGAATCATGTGCTGGTATGTAGCCCCTGCGTTTTTTAGCCCGAAAGGCATTGTGTTAAAGCAGAATGGGCCGTAGGGGGTGATGAATGCAGTTGCAGCTTGATCAGATTCCTTCATTTTGATCTGATGGTATCCGGAATAAGCGTCTAGGAAGCACAAAGAGTTGTGTCCGGCTGTGGCGTCGATAATCTGGTCTATGCGTGGTAAGGGGAAAGGGTCCTTAGGGCAGGCCTTATTAAGGTCTTTAAAGTCGACGCACAGCCTCCAGGATTTATCTTTCTTTGGTACCATCACCAGGTTTGCCAACCATTCGGGGTGCTTGATTTCCCGTATGAATCCGACCTCTAGCAATTTGGCTAGTTCTTCGCCCATAGCTTGTCGTTTGGGCTCGGAAAAGTGGTGTAGAGTCTGTTTGACGGGCTTGAAGCCTGTGATTATGTTCAGACTATGTTCTGCTAGCCGCCATGGGATTCCTGGCATATCAGAAGGATGCCAGGCGAAGATGTCCCAGTTTTCTCGTAAGAATGCTCGCAGTGCCTCGTCCACAATGGGGTCCAGCTGAGCTCCGATGGACGCTGTTTTATTGGGGTCCGTTGGGTGTACCTGAAATTTAACAATTTCTTCTGCAGGTTTGAAGGACGTGGGTTTGGGCCTTTTACTAAGGATCACATTGTCATTGTCCACTGTTGACCGGAGTGCGGTCAATTCCTCTACAGCGAAGGTCTCGGCTAGTGCCTCGAGGGCGAGCGCTGCTATTTTGTTCTCAGCTCGAAGGGCTATATTCGGGTCACTGGTGATTGTGATTACCCTGTTTGGGCCTGGCATCTTGAGCTTCATATACCCATAATGTGGTATAACCTGGAATTTTGTGAAGGCGTCACGCCCCAACAGGGCGTGGTAGCCACTGGGGAAGGGCACGATATGGAAGAGAAGTTCTTCGGATCGGTAGTTTTCGGGCGTGCCGAACACCACGTCCAGGGTGATGCACCCGGAACAACGCGCCTCTTTCCCAGGGATGATCCCTCGGAAGGTTGTGTTGCTATGTTCGATGCGAGATCGGTCGAACTGCATTTTTTCCAGGGTGTCCTTGTAGATGAGGTTTAAACCACTGCTGCCGTCCATTAGCACCTTTTGTAACCTAAAACCATCGACGATGGGGTTTAGGACTAGAGCGGCCGGTGCTCGGCCGGGGCGGGTGGTTGATTGGTCAGTTTCCCCGAAGGTGATGGGTATGTCTGCCCATGAACTTGTTGCCGCCACATGGTAGACCTGTTCGAGTTCTCTAAGAGCTCTTTTCCTCCTGTTCCTGGAGGGAAACGTTTCGTATATCGTCAGGAGTTCAGCGTTGTAATCTTGTGGCGTTCTTGAACGTCTGTTCGGAGGTAGTGCCTCGAGGATGGCCTCTCCGCTTTTTGCGACCTGCCTAATGACCCAGCAAGCTCTGAGGCTGTGAGTCGGGCTTGTGTTCAGCAAGACAGAATGTATAGGGCATGGCTCGTCCAGTAGTCCGTCGAGGACAGTTCTGACTCCCGTGGGGGGTCTATTTCTTTTTTCGGCGGGTTCGTGTCCGGCCAGCCACTTCGGAGGTATCCGCTTTTTCCGATCTCCTCTAGGGTATTCGGCAAAGACTGGTTCCGAAAGTAATCGTCTGGCTTGCCAGGTGCTCTCCATGGCGCAGTATTTTTGTACCAGGTCCGATAGCTCGGTGAAGTTGTGAATGTGTCGACGGGCTAGAGCGTTGAAGATCCCTTCATCATGACAATTGCGACTGAAGGTTGCCATTATCTCCTGGTCACTAGAGCCTGGTACTCTGTCTCTAACAAGGAGGAGTCTAGCCCAAAAATGATGAACCGACTCCCCTGGCAGTTGTTTAACATCCCGTAAGTCCAAAGACTTGGACTCTCCTGCGATGCTTGAATGCTCGACTTGGGTGGTGGGCGGGAAAAATTTTGGTTCCGCGCCGCGATGTGAGTCCGGAATCACGGGGTTCGGCGCGGGGGAGTTGGAGTCCGTATTGATTATAGGACCCTTCCGCGCGGGGTTCGAGTTGCGCGCTAGACCGGGGATCGATTCCGAACTATTTTCGGAGCGAACTCCGGAGTCTGGGTTATAGGAGAGATCCTGATGATCGGAAACCGGGATATAAATCGTCTTTAGTTCCGGTTGTGGGAAGGACGAGCCTCCAGCCGGACACTCGACAGTGGCGACTAAGTGAGTGACCGAGGGGGTGCGAATCTCCCTAACGTCGGGTTTAAGCCCGATCCAGTCATAGACCGGGGTCTGGTCGTCGGACATGCCCATGGTTTGAATCCGATCAAGTAGCTCTTTAAGGGACGAGACGTCGGTGGGGTACGTGTCGCCGAAGCGCACGGGATCGATCCGATGCGCCGTGGTTCCAGGGTCGCTCGACGGCGAATCCAGGTTATGTTCGGCCGTGGCGGATCCGGGCACATCGACTGGGTTGGGCGTTCTAGACAGCCCGAGGGTAGCGACCACCTCAGAGGTGGGGCCCGATGCTCCCGGCGTTGAGGCGTCGGGATCTACAGGCTCCTCCATGAGAGCTGAGGGCTTCATCAAAACAAGTTCTCCCCGTGAGTCAGCGACGAACTCTAGGTTTCCGAATCTGATTTCTTAATCGGGGAAGAAACTTCCGATCTGGCCAAGATGGTCAGCCGGATCGGCACGCGACAGGATGTTGCCGCCTGCGGAAATCTGAGCAGGGACGGAGACATCCTTGCTGCAGATTTCATTGCTTATGAAAAGGTGAGCCATCGATCCCTTTGGTGATCACAACGGAACTCTCAATGAATGCACCAATGTCGGTGTCAAAACCGGCGGATCTCGGGTAGGGGGTCCCGAGCTGTGAGTCTAGGATCGATGGTAACAGGGGACGAAGGAGACGACGTTTACCCAGGTTCGGGCCCTCCTATGGAGGTAAAACCCTACGTCCTGCTTGATTATATTGAGGTGTATGAAGGTTACAGAGTTGATCTACCACAAGATCAAATAGCTAAAACCCTAGATGAGTTTCTCTACCTTACAATCTAAAACCCTCTGGCTTATATAGACGCTAGGGGTCCCTAGGGTTACACATGGTCGGTTGCCCATCGAAGGAAAAAACATGCCTATTCTACTATCTTAAACTTGAAAGACACGCCACGGCTCCTGAGGTCTCCTCCCTAGCGACGGGGCCTTCGATCAGTCCAATCCTCAGCGAGCGGCCCATGAGTCCGGCCTATAAGAAATAGGCTGGCAGTCCGAGGACCCCTTAATCCCGGACTCCCTCACCCGGAGCGAGGAGGCCTTGGCTCTCGTACTCCTCCAATCGGCTGGCAGCGACTCGGAGCGCCAACCATTCGCCTTGGACGAACCCAGCCGAGCCGCCTGCGCTCGAGGAGGACTCGCGCGAAGCCTTCTTCGCCTTCTCGACCTTGGCGGTGGAGTTCCTCGACATCTTCGACGAGAGTTGGCGGCGAATCGGCAGTCCGGTGGTGCTAGCAGAGCTCACGGTGGAGCTACAGTGGAGATTGGGAGGAGAAAGAGAGGATATCTTCTCCTTACCTCCCCCCGGTCCTCTTTTTATACCCCTGTTCGGCTGATTTCCAGTCGTCGGATTTGGAAAGGCCGCGCAATCAATGGACGAGCCCAGATCCGCCAAATCTTCGGGGCAGAGTAGTGGGGACGCATGGCGAAATTGGCGGCATGGAAATCGAGGCGCCGCGGCCACCTCCCCCATGCCTCTAACACAACCGTCACAATCACGCGCGCGCGCTTCCCCGCGATTTCGAAATCACCGAAGATTTCGCGACGCCGCGTTTCGAGTGGACTCCTCGTTTGCTCGGGCGTTCCGACGTACCAAATTTGACCGAGTGTCTAATGACTGGTCAAACTTCCACCGAGTGGACAAAGTTTCATTGACACTCGGATCAATCTCCAAACACTACTGAAACCTCCAAATGAAGATCAGGTAAAAGTTCTAATGACGGCATCAAGCTCGAGGTTCATCTCTCCCGAGAGTTGATCAACCTTGAACCGAGTGGCCCAGGCGGTCCGAGCTGTGAGGGCCATTTGGAAGACATTACACCTTGAATCGATTGCGGCTCAAACACCGAGCTGGAAACGGTCCGATCTATTTTCAAAATGCCCCCGAGACGATTTTAGCATCACGACATGCAGGTCACTGGGTCCCCTGAGACTCAATCGATTCGGGGGCTACTAACAAGGTCACCTACCCTAGGTAGGGTCACATACCTCTATACTAGGACACCCCGGGGGTCCTACAAGTTCATGGAAGTCCATGGTTCACCTCGACTCTCGGATGAATGCACAAGCTGCACTTGGAACTTAGAAAGTCACTCGGACGTCACTCATCACTCGGCGCCTTTCGGGACACTCGGATAGAAAGGAGCAGGACCGTCGTGGGAGAGGCAACGTTCGAGGGACTTAATTAATACACCTTAAGTATTGTAAAGACCATGTTACCTATAACGGATGTAGTTAACTTAGCAATTTCTAGTAACCCCTGCAGTTACTAGCATTAATGGCCCTAGTGATGGCGCTCGGTTGATGGCAGCACACTCTATATAAGCTGCCCTCCGACGCCAGAGGAAGGGTTACGAACTCTCTGTAATCATATACCCATACAAGGAAAACACACAGCCCCAGGGCTCGAGACGTAGGACTGTTACCACTTCCGAGTGGGGTCCGAACTCGTAAATTCCGAGTGTGACACTTATTCTGTAGCTAGGCTTCCCCCTACTCATTCGTACCCCTGTACTATTCTCAGGATTACTCCCACGACATGATCGAAAAGGGACTATGTTATACTCATCTGATATGTGACCAAGAGGATTAAAACCAGGCCTAATGCTTGATGTCCGTCGCACTTGTGGACGTGGCTCGACCACCCATATGATTCTATCTGAATATTTGATTATTACAGTGGAACTCTGAATAGAATTAGTGCATGTATCTACCAGTTTCGGATCTCTTGCTCCCATACATGATGTGGATCCTCCAACGAGATAGTCCTCTGTTGTACTGTATTGACACAAAATAATTGACATCAAGAGCTAACTAAAATATAGAAGTCAGGTAATGAGTGTCAGTGTTTATCGGAAAAAAATATTGTAATTAAATTGTGTGATTTCAATGAGCTAAGAGGGTTCGATTAGTTGGAATCAAAATTCCGTGACCATTTCTACGTAAAGGAGTGTCAAAAGAGATACTTATTGTAGATAACATGAGCAGCCAATAAATGTATTTATCTAATAGAAAACAACAGGTAGAGAATCTTTTATAAATAAAATCAATCCTTGATAATTCAGAAATGAACGATGAACTACGCATAGATTAAAGCATCACTAATTCGAATTTTGAACCAACCCTAGACTACCAGTGTGGCACTTGATGTTGGTTGTGTTGCCAAAGTTAAGGAAGAGTTGCTTCGAAATTTGTAGTCCACACAAACAATGTCCATCATTGTTGCTAAATTAGTAATCCACACAAACAAAGTCCATCAACCTTGTACCAAATTCAGCTCTGAATTGTAAGTGCCTGAAGGACACATAACCTACTACCAAAACATAAGAGATTGGTCACCTAATCCATACAACTTAGTCTTAGATGATAAGAGTAATGGTAAGTAGCTACTGCTGGGAGCTGTGATTTATTGTTGCATACTGACATTGTACATGAACATTTTACAAAAGCTTAATATATGAACATCAACTGATATATATCTAGTTATCTATATGGGAGCATTTCGGCAAACACATAGCGAGCATGAGTGTCGCACAAACCTGCAGCTTCCTAGATTTCCATGTCTCACAGGTGGTGGTGGGAAACAGCAGCAGCATCATGTCACTCCTTAGCTTGGGGGCCCTGGTCATGGTCGACCCTGCTAGCGGCGGGGGTAACAGGGCAGCGGCCAGCAGCACGTATGTAACCCTGTACCTTTGCATCAAGGTGTCTCCCATGTCAACCATAGATGTAAATTTTACACAGTTAGGAGAGGGTAGTGGAGGCACTACTGCAGGATGCTGCTAACGCGACACTACAATCAGAGACCCTTCAACGAAACTGTTTGCGATGCATGAATCGCAAACGGTAAAGTTCAAGCTCCGTCGCCAATGACATGAACTGTGTGCGATGGAGGATCCATCAAATACGATTAAGAAAATAGTTGCGTGTGTGATGCTCGGCATAAAGTTGGTGCTTATGAACTGTTTGCGATTAGACAAGATAACACAAACGGTTATCAAAATACATATGTGTGTGAAGTACGACATACAGTTCATTTAGAAAAACTGTTTGCGTTGATTGAGCTAGAACACAAACGAGTTACCATAACAAGGTATGTGTGATACCAGGCAAACAGTTCATTCATCAGAATTGTGTGGGAAGACCAATAATAAACCAAGACGGTTGCTGCCAAACAATTGTCAGCGATGGATGAAATCATTATCGACGCTTCGTTGGGAAGTGTCGTTTGCCTATATTAATATCGCAGACATTTTATTATTATGACCCGTGTGCCTGCGCATCACCCCGTCCTCCTCTCTCGCATCTTGTCACCACGTTGCCGCTCGAGGATTCCAGTGCACGCTTCGGCACCGCTTTTGGCCACGCGTCCGCTCGATAGCCCGTTCCCGCGCACAACCGCGCAGGTTCCCGCGCACAAAACCGTCCTACGGCCCTAGCTTCCCGCCCGGCTCGGTGAAATCCCCAATGCTTGCCGGCCTTCTATATAAACCCTCACGGCCGGCGACTCCACATTGCCTTCATCACCTCCCTCCCCGTAGCTTGTCTAGTTTGATTCTCCCCCAATCGCCAATGGCATCGGCCGTTCATCGTCGCCCAGCCACTCCGCCAAAGGACAGCTCCAGCTGGGAGGCTTCACCACGTCGGCGCGGCAGTCCTCTCAAGTGTGTGGTGCACGTGGCGTCCCTCGTGGGTGTGCGCCCGCCACCAACTACAGGCTCCACCACCGCTGCCCGAAGGCAGCTGCTGCTGGTGGCCGCCGTGGCCGCCAACACGCCGGCAGCCACCATGGCCCGAATGCGGGAGGTGGAGGCCACCAAAGGCCCTCCGCCGGGCTTCTGCGTCGCAACCCTTGCGCGCTAAATATACTTCCTAGAGAAGGAGGTGGAGTGCCAGGTCACGCACGCGAAAAAGCTCACCGACGCCGTGGCCGCAGGAGAAGCCGCAGCGGCGTCACGGAATGCAGAGATCTACGCCGAGTCCCGTCGCTTCGAGGAGGGGCGTCTTGAGCGCCGGAGGGCAGCACTGGCAGGCAACGGACACGACTCCACCAACTCGTCGGCAGGCTCCTCCTCCACTTGCTCTTACTGAGCGCGCTCAATTCTGCTGGAAATGATACAAAGCCCCTCCGTAGTACTAGTATTTAGGGGCTATTTTGTTCAGTTCATCTAACTATAGATATGGTTGAACTGTACCACGTAATTTAAATTAGCTAGTATATATAGTTGAACTAGCTATTTCAGTACGTGGTTGGCAACAATTGGGGAAAAGTTTGTTCGATTCAGCTGTCGAGTTGAACTATTTTGCACAAAGACCAATGGTTAATCTATGAATAAAATCCATGTTAGCTGAATTTCAGTTGCAAAAGTGCACCGTAATAGTGATTTTGTTCCTGCGGAATTCGACAAATGCCAGTGCTACAATGTTGACAAATGCCATTGTTACTAGATCGACAGATGCCAATGCTTCCGATTTGACACATGGCAATTTACCCAATATGATAGATGCAAATCTTCCTGGATTGTCTGTACTAGGCACACGAGTCATATTAGAGAAACGTTTGCGATGACGCATTGCACCAATCCTTCGCGCCAATATTTTCACTTGGCTTACGGGCGAAGGAAAGATAGCTGTTGATCTATATACGGATATTCAACCTGAACCGTTTGTGATGAGTGTTTATTCAAAGAAAACGATGATGGTTTATTGTTTGCTATGTGAATTCAGAGATAAATACTTAGTTCATCAAACCATAGATTTAATTCAATCAAGCTTTGACTTTACATTCATACAATCGAGATACAATATAAAGAAAACTAGTTGCGGCGGCGGCGGCGGCGTCCTACGGCAGTGTTCTCGTGCTCTGGGGCGAAGTTGTACAGTTCTTCAAACGAGACCAGAATGTTATGTACTTCACAATCAAAGAGCCGGTCGTCGCCCGATCGACGGACGCGGGGCCGAGAGGCGGCGACTAGCGGTGCTGCGAGGAAGCTGTCGACGGCAGTTTACCAATCCGCTGAGGGGCCCGTGACAGGTGCAGGCGCGCGCACAGGGTCGGGCGCCATGGGTGCGGGCACGCGCACTGGTACCGGTGTGGCGTGTGTAGGGGCGCGCACGAGCACGGGCGAGGGAGGAGGCGCTAGCGCTTGCACGTACATGAGCTCGCGCGGGTCCGCGGGGACCTCCCTGACGCATGCGGTTTCCAGCGCTGCGATGATGCTCGGCGACCAGCACGTCAATGCCACGGGGATGGTTGCTGGCGCCGGCGCGGGGATGGTTGCTGCCGAGTGCGTTGGGGCAGCATCCGCTGCGGCATGCAGCTCTTCCAGGGCCATGTACATGCCGTCCCATTTGACTTTATGTTCTATCTCTTCTGGCTCGGTGTCAACTTCACCAAACCGGAAGACTAGTGGCATATGATCCTTGTGCACCATGGCGTACGTCGCCGTGGAGGTCTGATTGATGGAGGGGAATGGGAGGCGAAGATGTAGAGACGATTGCGAGTGAGTGGGCAGTAAAGCCGCCTATTAAACAGCGGCTCGGGCGCCATTGATGGACAGGTTGGAAACGAGGAGGGTGGATACGGAGGTCAAAGGGCTCGCTTTCCGGTGAGGCTGCGGCGTACAGCCCGCACGCCTCCCGGTGAGCCTGCGGAGCGAAGGCCAGCTCGCACGCCTCCTGTCAACTCTAGCAACTGCTCGCACGGCACCTCCTAAGCCCTAGCCAATAGAAGAGTGCGACGGTTGGCAGCACGTAAGGGCAGTAGAATGCCCACGGTTTGAAAAAAATGCAACCAGTTCTGTGGAAACGTGACAGTTCTTTGTTCCAAAAAGCTTTTGTTAGCTATTAATGTGTCCGTTTTTTCCAAAATGGACACGAAAAATACCAGAACATATTTGTGCTATATCATGACGCCATTCCCAATTTCTTGAATTTTGTGTCAGTTCTAGATTTACTATGATTTAACGTAATATTCTCAATATTGGCTCTAAAAGAAAAAATATATTAAAAAACAAGTCTCAAATAGGAAAACAAAATGATATGACGCCTTTATGTGCCATGTTCATGATAGCAGGCCAAGTTTCATGAATCTTCTGACGAGTTTTTGATTTACGTGATTTAAAACCCGAGTTTCTCAATGTTTCTCTCGCCTAGCCAAGACCCCGAGATGATTGAAATTCATTCCCATATCTTGCATGGGACCTAAAGATGCATGCACACTAATATGGTTTTCTAACCATTTTGATGCACCGAACCTTGTGTTAGTAGTTCAAATTTGAATTATGCATATAAAAGTCAATTAATGTATAAAAAATCCAAATGAACCATGTATAATTTCATATTTTGGCACGACACTCATTTTGGTATATGTTGCCTCTGGAAATATATAGTTCAAGATGAGAAGGTGCAGCGGATGTCGATTCGCCCACATAAGGTGACGTGTTCCATATCGAAACCACAAAAGCTTCCCGTGAGAAGCTTAGGTTTGTGAGAGGCTTGTGCCAAAACTTGCCCAAAATTGGATATTATTTTACTAGGGCACATATGAGCCATGCATGTCATGACACCATGCCAAGTTTCATGACTTTTCTCACGAGTTTTTGATTTATACATGATTTAAAACCCGAGTTTCTCAATGTATGTGTGCCCGAGCCAAGACCGTGAGATGTTTGAAATTAAATCCCATATCTTGCATGGGATCCTAAAGATGCATGTACACTTATATTATTTTCAACCTGTTTTGATGCACTAGACCTTGTGATTGTATTTCAAATTAAAATTATGCACGTTAAATAATGCATAAAATTCAATTAATGTATAAAAAGGCCAAACGAACCATGTATATTTTTCATATTTTTGGAACGACACTCATTTTGGTATATGTTGCCTCTAGAAATATATAGTTCAAGACGAGAAGATGCAGTGAATGTCGATTCGTCCACATAATGTGACGCGTTCCATATAAAAACCACAAAAGCTTCCCGTGAGAAGCTCATGTTTGTAAGGGGCTTGTTGCAAAACTTGTCCCAAATCGGACACTTTTTCACCAGGGCGCGTATGAGCCATGTCATGACACCATGCCAAGTTTCATGAAATTATGACGAGTTTTTGATTTATACATGAATGTAAAACCAAGCTTCTGAATGTATGAGGCCGAGCCAAGACCCCGAGATGTTTGAAATCCATTCACATATCTTGCATGGGGCCCAAGTAGCCATGGACACTTATATGATTTTTCAACCCATTTTGATGCACCAGACCTTGTGATTTTAGTTCAAATTTTAATTATTCACATTAAATGCCTAGAGAACTCAATTAACGTATGAAAATGCAAAAAGAACCCTGAATAATTCCATATTTTAGCAAGACACTCTTGCTGGTCTATGTTGCCTCTAACAAAAGTTCAAGGCGAAAAGATGAGTGGATGTCGTTTTGCCCACATAATTAAGGTTACGTGTTCCTTATCGGAACCACAAAGCTTGCAGTGAGAAGCTCCGGTTTGTAAGGGACTTGTGCCTATAATTGTCCCAAGTTGGACATATTTTTCAATGGCACATATGTGCCATATCATGACAACATGCCAAGTTTTTAGAATTTCTGACGCGTTTTGGATTTACAGTAATTTAAAAACTAGGTTTCTCAACATTTGAGGCCGAGCAAAGAACCCGATATGTTTGAAATTCATTCCCATTTCTTGCCCGTGACTTAAAAAAAACCATGGACACTAATATGATTTTCATCCCATTTTGACGCACCGGACATTGGGACGATAGTTCAAATTTGAATTATACACATTAAATGCCTAGAAAACTCAACTAATGCATAAAAATGCCAAACGGACCCTGAATAATTCCATATTTTAGCACGACACAGCTATTGGTAAGTGTTCACTGCAGATAAATCTTATTGCAATCCAAACACCGTCTTTTGTCGAAGTAACCTCATTTTTTGTTTTAAAAACATTTTGAAAATCAAGTCTTTCACAAACAGTTCAAGTTCAGGAATCGTGTGTGATGTAGTACAAAACATCTTGGGCCAATCCTCATAAAGTCATAATGCATGGCGTAGGACGGAAGCTTCGTCGGCTATAGTACACCGCCGGTGAGTTTACTGCACGGACTCTCCAGAGCATTTTACTTTTCAATCGTCGCCGGTGAAAGATGGGGACGTGGATCCCCGTCGTGAGGGCTACTTCGGCAACCCACTCCGGCCCGAGCGCGGCCGCATCAGCCATGAGCGCGCTCTCAAGATGCTTGAACGCGGCCGCTACCTCCGACAGGGCGGCTGCAGCAACCGAAAGGGCAGCTGCTGCAGCTGAGAGGGCGACAGCAACAACCGCGACAGGGATAGCAAATGGCGAGAATAGCACATCAGCTGTCAGTTTCTTGGCGGTCGCCGTAGCCCTGATGGCGGACGCCCAGTCCCATCTCGAGGCCGCCCACGCCCATCTCGTGTCGGTCACTGCACAAATCACATCTGCCTTCTCCGACATGGGTCGATAACCCACGTATGATGAGTTGGTAATCGCTGAGTGTGCTCGAGCAGGCGTCCATTCGTCGGCGGCCTCCCTAGCCAAGATTGTGGCCGTCCATGCCCGGAGCAAGGCCGCCCACGCCCGGCTCATGGCGGCCTTATCCAAAGAGATGGTGGAGGAAGACTGCGAGGTGCTGGAGTATGTGGCGACGGATCCCATGGATCTCCTTACCCCGGAGGTCGTCGAGCGGGAGCCGGTCATCGAGGAGGCGGCGGAGATCGATGAATGCCAGGCGGAATATTAGTCTCTGTCTAGAGCGATGGTCTTTTGTTAGAGTAATGTTTAGGTCAACTAACTAATGTTTATTAGTTGCTCGATTAAGTAAGTGCGGGCAGTGATGTAGGCTCTTTTGTGCAGTACTCAAATTTGCAAGTGTTGTTAAATTAAGCAATGACGTCGATGACCAATGTAACGAGGGAAATTCGGACCAAAATTTGCCACCGTATCCCCCTTTTCTCTTCCAAATGAAAATGAAATGCAAGTACCTCAAACAGTTATTGTAAAGGGACTGTGTCTGATGTGACTGATCAACTATAGGATTCGTTTGTGTTGTTGAATATCTCAAACAGTTATTGTAAAGGGACTGTGTCTGATGTGACTGTGCGCGCTACTTTTTTGCCACACCGAATGAAATTTTGGGCTGTCGCGCAAATATCTACCTCCCCCGCCCCTCGTACCAACAAAAAGCCACACCCCCTGCTTCCCCCTTCCTTTCCTAAGTTCAAACCTGCACGGCTTGCTTGCAGCGCCGCCTCCTCGCCGGAGACGCTCCTTCCTGTTGCTCGCCCTCCTCCATCTAGTCAGGTAATCCACACCTTCCCCACACCCCTTCCCCTCCACCCCCTCCTCCTCAATTCCACATGCCCCGACCGCCGGTGCGACCCATTCCACCAAAATCACTGGCCCACCCCCACATAATCGCCGCTGAAAGACATGGTGCACGTAGTATAGCCAGGATCTCAAGGAGCACCTCGCAGCGGAGAAGCAAATCGCGACCGCACACGCGGATGAGGCCGCGATGGTTGCCATGCGTGCCGACCCCCAAATCTTATAGCAGCACATCACCGTCGAGGCCACCGTCGACGCCTCGCACGCGGACGCTGCCACGCGGTTGTCTACTTTGAACAACTCGTTGTGTTTTCTCGAGAGATCCTCTTTTGCCTTTGACGACTACTACGAGTTGTTTTCTCGACGTGCTCGTGCTTTCCTCAACTCCAGAGCCGGCAGGTTTGTGCCCGGACAGGCTGAGGCCACTCACCACTACGAGGAGGGCACCCACGATGTGGAGGCCTTGCCCTCTTCCAAGACCATCGTTATCGATATCTCCGACAATGAGGAATAGCTTGTTTTTTAGCTTAGTTACTAATGACCTGTGTTCAGGTAGCTATGCCTGTTAAGCATGTTTTCTTTACCTGTTGCATGTGCTGCTCTTGCATTTCCTTCAGAAATTCTAGTGAAATATGCAAGTAATGCTACTATGCAATCTAACCTTCTAGTATGTTCTATTGTCCAATGTGATGCTCAGTTAACTGTTTGGTTCATTTCTTTTGGTGATCATCTACAATGTGATGTTCGATTATTGTTGGTACAATTTCGCATTGTTATGCATGTGAAACATACAATTGCTATATTTCAATGCGTTAAAACCTGATCAATATCTATCTTAAATGCGTTACAGGGGGAACAATGGTATACACTGAAGTTTACCATCGAGGTTTGCACTTTCATGATCCTTTGGCTAATAGCACATTATTGTGCAATTGTAGGAACCATTCTAATATTTAGGTTTCTAATAATAATTTGGTCTGGCACATGTAGGTCCTGCTGTAAGAGGTTTAGACCCACTGTTCGACCCATTTTGCATGTGGGGAAATGATGTGTTCATGAATATCAGTCAAATCAAGAAAGTCGGAAAGATTGTTAAGATAAAGAAACTTGTGACGAAAAACAAGCTGTTTGTCTGCACAATGAAGAAGACATCAGTGAACTATAGGATGGTACTATCGCTTTTACCTTGTCTTTTTCCCTTTGAGACATTACAATTTTTCAAAACGAAATTTATGCATATCTTTGTTTGCAGTCCTTTCCAAAGCAGATCATCGATGAGTACGTCTCAAACCACCTGTATGGTCAAGAGGCGAGGAAGGTATTCATAAAGCACCCACGGTATAATCTTGAAGTCTTCCTCAAGAGGATGAAGGATGGGCGGGCAACCATCCACAGGCACTGGCATAAAGTTGCAAGGACCTTCGACATCAGCGAAGGCTCAATATTTGCCTTCCGCTTCAACAGTTTTCTAGACGAGATTCATTTGTCTATTTACCGTATATGATGCTATATTCCAAAGGTTTTAGATGTTGCATGTGAAACTCGGTCCTGTCGTGTAATTGGGTAGCTAGGTAGTATATGCCTATATGATGTTGTACTCTGATGTATTCCAATTTAGAAATCATGGTTGCCGTAATACGAAATGAAATATATTGTGTGCTTGATATGAAGTGTCAATTTGTTTACTAGCTGGATTATAAATAATAGAGCAATTAGCCTGATTATTGTGGTTTCATATTGCAGATGGTTTGTCATAGAATACCGTGGGCGATTACCTCACCAAACCCACACGGTTCTTGGAAATTTGGCGTGTTGGACCAGTAAAAAATCACACATGACTTCCGGCCGTAAACTGTGTGCATTAGAACACACATTCGTAAACGTTTTCACATAAAATTATGTGTGTGATGGACAGCCCTATGCCAAACAGTTTCTTTTAGGAACCGTGCGTGATGGCCACCCCTAACACAGACGATGTTATGCAGAAAATTGTGTGTGATGTAGAATGCGAACGGAAACGTACGTTTGGGATTCACATTATGGGATGCTAAGCACATCTCACATGACTTCCCAAATATATCTGTTTGTGATGGCCCTTCCAATCGCACATGACATATTTTTGCTCATCGTGTGTGACCGGGCGCAGCCATCGCCGACGGGTTTTCTGTGTCGTGTGGGATAGCCCCCCCCCCCCCCCTATCGCCCACACATGAAAGGCGACGGTTTGAGACTACGTCACGGAAAGGAGTTAAAAACCGTTTGTATAGCAGGCGCCTGCACTAGTGAGGCTTACTCACATCAAACGGAAGAAGGAGAGAGGACGCCGAATCTTGATGATGGGTGGCTGGGACCGACGACGCGCCCGAAGACCCGAGGACATGCAACAACATGGTAGCTCCACCGTGATGGTTTACGTCACTTGGTCTCTCACGCCATGGAAAGAAGGCAGGGAGGAGAGGGGCCTCCCGAAGGGCGACGGCGACCCGAGATCCCTCGCGCCTGCAGAGCCACGGAAAGAAGTCAGGGAGGAGAGGGTGCTCCCGAAGAGTGACAACGACCCAAGTTCCCTCACGCCCGCAGGGGAGCAGGAGGTTGCAGATCGAGGAGGCTGGGGGTGGCGGATGGGGAGGGGAAGGAGAAGATTAGGGGCCAGAGAAGAAGACCGGCCGCCGCCGCCATACCCGTACCCGCATGGATCTAGGAGAGCACTCAGGTGACGGCGACGGCCACCCGAGATCCCTCGCTCCCGTGCTCGTGTGTGATTAGCCACCTCGGGATGAATACATCAAACTATAGGGTCCTTTTTGCAAAAACGGAACGTTTTCTCAGATAATCCACTAAAGAAGGGACTATGGGTTAAAACCAATAATAATAGGGGCTATTCAGCAAAAGTGACGCGACGGTGAACCCGGTAGAACCAATGCATGCTTTATTATTAGGTAAAGATATTAGCTTGTCATAGAACTAGTTAAGGTTTTCAACGGTGAAGAAGTTTCTAATAATTCTGAAAAAATTACGGAAACACCACACCTATAATATAACATGATCCAACGGAGCGATTGAAAAAAATACAACTTTATGTGTCCTGGACAAAAAAAAACAAGTAGGTCATTATATATTTTATGTCAACGCAAGCTGAAATGCTTGTTTTTTTTTTTTTTGCTGAGGACACATAAATGCATATTTTCATAATCTCTCCGTTGGATCATCTTGTTACATTAGAGAGATACTACACTATTTATTTCACATTTTTTGATAATTTTTAAACCGTTAAAAGCTTAGCGAGCCTAAGCAAGTTCTGTGACAAGCTATGGTAGACACAATTTTGACAGGCTATGTATATATTTATATACACACATACATACATATATATATACACACACACATACATACATATATACACACACACACTAGCCCATACATGGCAACTAGTTAAACTAATTGGATGATCACAATCGATGGATCTCCGAAATAGTCTATTAAGACTAGGGGTGAAAGAAATTACCCACCAATACCCTTCATTAAGTTTCCTCATATACCTTCCACCTCCATGTTTAAAAAAGTAAATAAAATGATCTATATAATCTCACGATCTCTCTCATGTTCAAGAAATAAAAAGTCACGATCCCAACTTCACATTTCTCTTCCCTCAAAAAAAATTCACATGTCTGTTATTTTATCTCCAAATCCTCATCTCTCCTATAAATGTTCTATCGTATATGTAAAGAATTGATGCCCCATGGAGAATTTCGTTTCTTCAATCAGCTTTCCCGTGGCTACATCATGGAGAATTTTATATTTTTCAATCAGTTCTCCCGCATGGCTATACTTTCTTCAATCAACTCTTCCGTGGATGCATCATGGAGAATTTTGATCTTCAATCAGCTCTCCTGTACGACCGTACCGTCTTGTCCGTGCCACCTTCCGATGTTGCTAGTTTTTCCATGAACGAGTTATCATAGCAGTCACAGATGTGAGGTACAAAAAAATTGATGCCAAGGTCATGCATATATGAGGGCAAAGTTACTCACGCACTATCAATACCAAAACAGATTGAAACTGAAAGCTCTCAAATCTGGTTGTGGCGTACATGGAGATTCTACATTATTGGATATCGTTTCGGCAGGATAGTGCAAATCTCATAGATGTGCCTCCACCAGGCATCTGGTTCCAAACCTCATTGTTAAAATTCATGATGTTCCACCGTTACCATGCTAGCTAATGAGCGCCTTTAATGCTACATGAATAGATCGTGGCTAGGGTGTCATGCCACAAGAAGAGAAGCCAATGAGATTAGCTCAATCAACAATAGGATTTGATTTCTGTGTTTGATTCGTTTTCTTTTTGCGATGCAGTCAAAGATTGACAATGGAGGTAATGAGTCAGCGGCAGGGCTGAGTGGATTGCCTATAATGTGCTCACGTACGCCGCCACCATCGCCTTCTCCTAGCATTTTCTCATGACTCACGCACGTTGTATGGTGTTTATCAAGATGCCCTTGGCCGATCCACATCCACATAGCGGATTGAGATTTAGTGTCTCCGATGTACATTCGCATAGATAACGGACTCAAATTTGAAACAGGTATGACAAATGCATGTACATAGAAAGGAGCTATGGTACGTCCCTCAAGTTTCAAACATTCATCACAAATGGATCTATATAACAAAGGTGCTAGCTAGGTACACACCTCGTATTTTAGACATGCCTCGCGTATGCATCTATGTAGCAAGGAGCTTGCTATGTACGAGTTTGAAGAAGAACTTGCCTAGCCTCGAGATCGATTGTAAACTTACTTTTGTAGAAAATGAAAGCTACAGCCATGATAGTATTTTTGTACAACTCCATTAGTTTATGTATAATATAACATAGAATCCCTAGATTTTTATTTTCAACAGCAATATAAAAGAAGAGGGTGACGTGGCTTGAGACTGCGTCGGTATTTCCACAAAGAGGAAGGGATGATGCAGCACAGCAACGGTAAGTATTTCCCCCAGGTACGAAACCAAGGTATCGAACCAGTAGGAGGATCACGCAACACTATGTAAATAGCACCTGCACACAAAGAACAAATAATTGCAACCCGACGCGAAAGAGAGGCTGTCAATCTCTCCACGGTAAAAAGATAGATTAGGTTGTAATAGATTGGATAGATAGAACTTGCAAGAACACAAAATAAAAGAGGCAAATAAAAAGTGCAGCAAGGTATTTTGGGGTTTTTGGAATAATAGATCTGAAAACAAAAGCGGCAAAAAGATAGATCGGAAAGCAATATGTTGGAAAAGTAGACCCGGGGGGCGTAGGTTTCACTAGTGGCTTCTCTCATGAGTATAGCACACGGTGGGTGAACAAATTACTGTTGGGCAATTGATAGAAGATCAAATAATCATGACGATATCCAAGGCGATGAACATTAGATAGGCATCACGTCCAAGATTAGTAGACCGAAACGATTCTGCATCTACTACTATTACTCCACACATCGACCGCTATCCAGCATGCATCTAGTGTATTAAGTTCATGGAAAAATGGAGTAATGCAATAAGAGCGGTGACATGATGTAGACAAGATCTATTCATGTAGGAATAGAGCCCATCTTGTTATCCTTAATAACAACGAAACATGCGTGCCTCGCTGCCCCTTCTGTCACTGGGAGAGGACACCGCAAGATCGAACCCGTCACAAAGCACCTCTTCCCATGGCAAGAAAAATCAATCTAGTTGGCCTAACTAAACCAAAGATTCGAAGAAGAAATACGAGGCTATAAGTAATCATGCATATAAGAGATCAAAGAAGACTCAAATAATATTCATGGATAGAAACTGATCATGAACTCAAAATTCATCGGATCCCAACAAACACACCGCAAAAAGTCATTACATCAAATAGATCTCCAAGACACCATTGTATTGAGAACCAAAAGAGAGAGAGAAAGCCATCTAGCTACTGCCTACGGACCCGTAGGTCTATGGTGGACTACTCACGCATCATCGGAGAGACACCAATGAGGATGATGAACCCCTCCGTGATGGTGTTAGATTGGATCTCGCGGTTCTGGAACTTGCGGTGGCTGGATGTATTTTTTGATGACTCATCTAGGGTTTCCAGAATATTTGGGTATTTATAGAGCTCAGAGGCGGTGGAGAAGGTTCCCGAGGCGGCCACAACCCACCAGGGCGCGCCCGGGGCCCCTGGCGCGCCCTGGTGTCTTGTGGGCGGCGTGGGCTCCCTCCTGGTTACTTCTTTGGCCCACTGGCCTTCTTCTAGTCGAAAAAAATTCTCCAAAAAGTTTTGTCGTGATTGGACTCTGTTTGGTACTGATATTGTGTGAAGTAAAAAAAACAAGCAAAAACATCCACTGGCACTTGGCACTATGTCAATAGGTTAGTCCCAAAAAAATTAAATAAAGTTGCTATAAAATAATTGTAAAACATCCAAGAATGATAATATAACAGCATGGAACAAGCAAAAAATTATAGATACGTTGGAGACGTATCAGCATCCCCAAGCTTAATTCCTACTCGTCCTCGAGTAGGTAAATGATAAAAACAGAATTTTTGTTGTGGAATGTTTCCTAACATATTCATCACATATTCTCTTCTTTTGTAGCATGGACATTTGGACTTTTAGATGGTTCAAAGCAATAGTCTAGTTTTGACATAAGGACTTTAATACTCAAGCATGCCAACAAGCAACCATGTCTTTCAAAATATCAACACTAAATAAAGTTATCCCTAGCCCATCATCCTCAATCATTGATCCATTCATGAAACACACTCAAATATTAACTACACCCAATGCACAAGTATGATCATAGTGCCCCCTAGCTGGTGCTTTATAAGAGAGGATGGAGACTCAAATTAAAAATAAAAATTGCATAAAGTAAATAGATAGGCCCTTCGCAGAGGGAAGTAGGGATTTGTAGAGGTGCCAGAGCTCAAAGTTTAAATGGAGAGAGAAAAAATATTTCGGGTGGCATGCCTTTCATGTCAACGAAAACGACAAAGTAGATCTCAATACTTTCCATGCTAGATACATCATAGGCGGTTCCCAAACATAAAGTAAAGTTTATTCCTTTTTCCACCATTCTTTCACAATCCATGGCTAGCCATATCCACGGTTGTCTTCCATACCAACACTTTCCAAGGAATTTATTATTTGACAACATAAAGTAAATTTCTTTTTCATTTCGGGACTGGGCATCCCTATTAACGCCGTACTCTCGTGCAATGACAAGGGAATGAACAATCATCTTGAGAATAACACATCTAGCATGGAAAAATATTGGATATCCCCTATCGTTTCATGAGCGGTACGAGCACACAAAAAGGAAATTTATTTTGAAAATTAGAGATGGCACATACAAATTTGCTTAGAACGGCATGGAAATACCGCATATAGGTAGGTATGGTGGACTCATAAGGTAAAACTGGGTTTAAGGATTTTGGATGCACAAGTAGTATTTCTACTTAGTACAAGTGAAGGCTAGCAAATAAATTGAGAAGCAACCAACCAAGAAACGAAAATTCAAATAAACGGGCATTGAACATAACTAACACCGAATAATGCACCATAAGTAAGATGTAATTTCATTGCATAACTATTGACTTTCGTGCTTGCATAGGGAATCACAAACCTTAACACCAATATTCTTACTAAAGCATAATTACTCACCAACATGAGTCACATATCACTATCATCATGTCTCAAAACTATTACAAGGAATCAAGTTTAATTTTTCCAATGATATTCATGAAAGTTTTTATTATATCCCTCTTGAATATCTATCACTTTGGGACTAGTTTCATATATTGCCATTGCTTTTGACAACCTCAAACAAATTTAAGTGAAGAACATGAGCATAAAAGTTTCATCTCTCAAAATAATATAAGTGAAGCATGAGAGAATTTATTCAAAATTTACTAACTCTCAAATTAATCTAAGTGAAGCATGAGAGTGTTTCTTCAAAAATCTAAAGCACACAGTGTTCAAAAAGATATAAGTGAAGCACTAGAGCAATTCCATAGCTCAAAAAAATTTAAGTGAAGCATATAGAGCAATTCTAACAAATCACAGCATAATTTTGGCTCTCTCAAATAGGTGTGTCCAGCAAGGATACTTGTGACAAACTAAAAAAGCGAAGCAAGCAAAGACTCAAATAACACAAGACGCTCCAAGCAAAACTCATGATATGTGACGAATAAAAATATAGCTCCAAGTAAAATACCGATGGTCGTTAGAAGAAAGAGGGGATGCCACTCGGGGCATCCCCAAGCTTAGTTGCTTGTTTATCCTTAGATAATATCTTGGGGGTGTTGTATCATCCCCAAGCTTAGACTCTTTTCACTCATTTTTTCTTCATCCATCGTGATCTCACCCAAAACTTGAAAACTTCAATCACACAAAACTCAACAAAACCTTTGTGAGATCCGTTAGTATAATAAAGCAAATCACCACTTTAAGTACTGTTGCAAACTCATTCAAATTTTATTATTGCATTATATATACTGTATTTTAACTTTACCATGGCTTATACCCTTCAATACAAACCATAGATTCATCAAAACAAGCACAGAATGCAACGAAAACAGAATCTGTCTCAAACAGAACAGTCTGTAGTAATCTGTACTCTAACCATACTTCTGTAACTCTAAAAATTCTGAACAATTAGGATAACATAACGAATTTGTATATAAACACTGTGTTAAAATTTCAGCTCATTATCACGCTCCACTAAAAATGAAAATTCACGCACTGGAGTCAAAGTTCTGTTTCAGATTCAGCATTGTTTCTACTCATCTTATGAATCATCCTAAAGGCTTTACTTAGCACAAACACTAATTAAAACATAAAAAACACAATCATAACAGTAGCATAATTGTGTCAACACTCAAGAACAGAAAGAAAAAGGTAAAAATAAATTTTATTCATTGGCTTGCCTCCCCACCAGCCATTGTATGCCCATTGATGCTGCCATCCGAAGACCATGCAAAAGTGCTTCGTATTTGGTTGCGTTGTTGGAATCGGCATACATGATTTGCAACACGTATCGGACATTGTCACATGTGGGAGATGTGAGTATAACTCTAGCCCCCAGTCCGGCCAATGTTTTGGATCCGTCGAAGTACATCGTCCAATGGGAATATGTACTATATTCCCTGGGGAGCTCGGCCTCTGTCCATTCGGCGAGGAAATGTGCCAACACCTGAGATTTAATAGCTCGTCGTGGCTTATAGGCGATTTCGAAAGGAAGGAGTTCAATGGCCCATTTGGCTATGCGGCCGGTGGCGTCCCTGTTATTGATTATATCGTTCAGGGGTACTTCGGATGCCACCGTGACCGAACACTCTTGAAAGTAGTGTCTGAGCTTCCGTGATGCCATAAACACTGTGTAAGCTATCTTCTAGTAATGCGGGTATCTGGACTTGCATTGCGTTAGCACTTCTGACACATAGTAGACCGGCTTATGTAACCGGAATTTGTGACCCTCCTCTTCTCGTTCGACGACGAGCACTGCGCTAACCACTTGATTGGTGGCTGATATGTACAATAACATTGGTTCACCAGCGCCTGGTGTTGTGAGTATGGGGTTGCTTGCCAGGAGTGTTTTGATCTCCTCTAACGCAGCCGCTGCTTCATCGGTCCACTCGAAATTGTTGGTCCGTTTCAGCAACCTGTAAAGCGGTAAAGCCTATTCACCGAGGCGGGAGATAAAGCGACTTAATGCCGCCACGCAACCCGCCAACTTTTGGACATGCTTTAGCTCTATAGGAATCGCAAGTTCCAATAGGGCGCGGATCTTATCCGGATTGGCTTCTATTCCTCTATGGGAAACAATGAATCCGAGTAGTTTACCGGCGGGAACTCCGAAGACACATTTCTCCGGATTGAGTCGTATACCATACTCACGTAGGCTAGCAAAGGTTTGTCTTAGGTCGTCAATCAACTGGCTGACATGTTTGGTTTTAATGACCACGTCGTCTACGTATGCCTCGACTGTTTTACCTACCTGTTTCTCAAGACATGTTTGAATCATGTGCTGGTATGTAGCCCCTGCGTTTTTTAGCCCGAAAGGCATTGTGTTAAAGCAGAATGGGCCGTAGGGGGTGATGAATGCAGTTGCAGCTTGATCAGATTCCTTCATTTTGATCTGATGGTATCCGGAATAAGCGTCTAGGAAGCACAAAGAGTTGTGTCCGGTTGTGGCGTCGATAATCTAGTCTATGCGTGGTAAGGGGAAAGGGTCCTTAGGGCAGGCCTTATTAAGGTCTTTAAAGTCGACGCACAGCCGCCAGGATTTATCTTTCTTTGGTACCATCACCAGGTTTGCCAACCATTCGGGGTGCTTGATTTCCCGTATGAATCCGACCTCTAGCAATTTGGCTAGTTCTTCGCCCATAGCTTGTCGTTTGGGCTCGGAAAAGCGGCGTAGAGTCTGTTTGACGGGCTTGAAGCCTGTGATTATGTTCAGACTATGTTCTGCTAGCCGCCATGGGATTCCTGGCATATCAGAAGGATGCCAGGCGAAGATGTCCCAGTTTTCTCGTAAGAATGCTCGCAGTGCCTTGTCCACAATGGGGTCCAGCTGAGCTCCGATGGACGCTGTTTTATTGGGGTCCGTTGGGTGTACCTGAAATTTAACAATTTCTTCTGCAGGTTTGAAGGACGTGGGTTTGGGCCTTTTACTAAGGATCACATTGTCATTGTCCACTATTGACCGGAGTGCGGTCAATTCCTCTACAGCGAAGGTCTCGGCTAGTGCCTCGAGGGCGAGCGCTGCTATTTTGTTCTCAGCTCGAAGGGCTATATTCGGGTCACTGGTGATTGTGATTACCCTGTTTGGGCCTGGCATCTTGAGCTTCATATACCTATAATGTGGTATAACCTAGAATTTTGTGAAGGCGTCACGCCCCAACAGGGCGTGGTAGCCACTGGGGAAGGGCACGATATGGAAGAGAAGTTCTTCGGATCGGTAGTTTTCGGGCGTGCCGAACACCACGTCCAGGGTGATGCATCCGGAACAACGCGCCTCTTTCCCAGGGATGATCCCTCGGAAGGTTGTGTTGCTATGTTCGATGCGAGATCGGTCGAACTGCATTTTTTCCAGGGTGTCCTTGTAGATGAGGTTTAAACCACTGCCGCCGTCCATTAGCACCTTTTGTAACCTAAAACCATCGACGATGGGGTTTAGGACTAGAGCGGCCGGTGCTCGGCCGGGGCGGGTGGTTGATTGGTCAGTTTCCCCGAAGGTGATGGGTATGTCTGCCCATGAACTTGCTGCCGCCACATGGTAGACCTATTCGAGTTCTCTAAGAGCTCTTTTCCTCCTGTTCCTGGAGGGAAACGTTTCGTATATCGTCAGGAGTTCAGCGTTGTAATCTTGTGGCGTTCTTGAACGTCTGTTCGGAGGTAGTGCCTCGAGGATGGCCTCTCCGCTTTTTGCGACCTGCCTAATGACCCAGCAAGCTCTGAGACTGTGAGTCGGGCTTGTGTTCAGCAAGACAGAATGTATAGGGCATGGCTCGTCCAGTAGTCCGTCGAGGACAGTTCTGACTCCCGTGGGGGGTCTATTTCTTTTTTCGGCGGGTTCGTGTCCGGCCAGCCACTTCGGAGGTATCTGCTTTTTCCGATCTCCTCTAGGGTATTCGGCAAAGACTGGTTCCGAAAGTAATCGTTTGGCTTGCCAGGTGCTCTCCATGGCGCAGTATTTTTGTACCAGGTCCGATAGCTCGGTGAAGTTGTGAATGTGTCGACGGGCTAGAGCGTTGAAGATCCCTTCATCATGACAATTGCGACTGAAGGTTGCCATTATCTCCTGGTCACTAGAGCCTGGTACTCTGTCTCTAACAAGGAGGAGTCTAGCCCAAAAATGATGAACCGACTCCCCTGGCAGTTGTTTAACATCCCGTAAGTCCGAAGACTTGGACTCTCCTGCGATGCTTGAATGCTCGACTTGGGTGGTGGGCGGGAAAATTTTTGGTTCCGCGCCGCGATGTGAGTCCGGAATCACGGGGTTCGGCGCGGGGGAGTTGGAGTCCGTATTGATTATAGGACCCTTCCGCGCGGGGTTCGAGTTGCGCGCTAGACCGGGGATCGATCCCGAACTATTTTCGGAGCGAACTCCGGAGTCTGGGTTATAGGAGAGATCCTGATGATCGGAAACCGGGATATAAATCGTCTTTAGTTCCGGTTGTGGGGAGGACGAGCCTCCAGCCGGACACTCGACAGTGGCGACTAAGTGAGTGACCGAGGGGGTGCGAATCTCCCTAACGTCGGGTTTAAGCCCGATCCAGTCATAGACCGGGGTCTGGTCGTCGGACATGCCCATGGTTTGAATCCGATCAAGTAGCTCGTTAAGGGACGAGACGTCGGTGGGGTACGTGTCGCCGAAGCGCACGGGATCGATCCGATGCGTCGTGGTTCCAGGGTCGCTCGACGGCGAATCCAGGTTATGTTCGGCCGTGGCGGATCCGGGCACATCGACTGGGTTGGGCGTTCTAGACAGCCCGAGGGTAGTGACCACCTCAGAGGTGGGGCCCGATGCTCCCGGCGTTGAGGCGTCGGGATCTACAGGCTCCTCCATGAGAGCTGAGGGCTTCATCAAAACAAGTTCTCCCCGCGAGTCAGCGACGAACTCTAGGTTTCCGAATCTGATTTCTTGATCGGGGAAGAAACTTCCGATCTGGCCAAGATGGTCAGCCGGATCGGCACGCGACAGGATGTTGCCGCCTGCGGAGATCTGAGCAGGGACGGAGACATCCTTGCTGTAGATTTCATTGCTTCTGAAAAGGTGAGCCATCGATCCCTTTGGTGATCACAGCGGAACTCTCAATGAACGCACCAATGTCGGTGTCAAAACCGGCGGATCTCGGGTAGGGGGTCCCGAGCTGTGAGTCTAGGATCGATGGTAACAGGGGACGAAGGAGACGACGTTTACCCAGGTTCGGGCCCTCCTATGGAGGTAAAACCCTACGTGCTGCTTGATTATATTGAGGTGTATGAAGGTTACAGAGTTGATCTACCACAAGATCAAATAGCTAAAACCCTAGATGAGTTTCTCTACCTTACAATCTAAAACCCTCTGGCTTATATAGACGCTAGGGGTCCCTAGGATTACACATGGTCGGTTGCCCATCGAAGGAAAAAACATGCCTATTCTACTATCTTAAACTTGAAAGACACGCCACGGCTCCTGAGGTCTCCTCCCTAGCGACGGGGCCTTCGATCAGTCCAATCCTCAGCGAGCGGCCCATGAGTCCGGCCTATAAGAAATAGGCTGGCAGTCCGAGGACCCCTTAATCCCGGACTCCCTCACCCAGAGCGAGGAGGCCTTGGCTCTCGTACTCCTTCAATCGGCTGGCAGCGACTCGGAGCGCCAACCATTCGCCTTGGACGAACCCAGCCGAGCCGCCTGCGCTCGAAGAGGACTCGCGCGAAGCCTTCTTCGCCTACTCGACCTTGGCGGTGGAGTTCCTCGACATCTTCGACGAGAGTTGGCGGCGAATCGGCAGTCCGGTGGTGCTAGAAGAGCTCACGGTGGAGCTACAGTGGAGATCGGGAGGAGAAATAGAGGATATCTTCTCCTTACCTCCCCCCGGTCCTCTTTTTATACCCCTGTTCGGCTGATTTCCAGTCGTCGGATTTTGAAAGGCCGCGCAATCAACGGACGAGCCCAGATCCGCCAAATCTTCGGGGCAGAGTAGTGGGGACGCATGGCGAAATTGGCGGCATGGAAATCGAGGCGCCACGGCCACCTCCCCCATGCCTCTGACCGGTCAAACTTCCACCGAGTGGACAAAGTTTCATTGACACTCGGATCAATCTCCAAACACTCCTGAAACCTCCAAATGAAGATCAGGTAAAAGTTCTAATGACGGCATCAAGCTCGAGGTTCATCTCTCCCGAGAGTTGATCAACCTTGAACCGAGTGGCCCAGGCGGTCCGAGCTGTGAGGGCCATTTGGAAGACATTACACCTTGAATCGATTGCGGCTCAAACACCGAGCTGGAAACGGTCCGATCTATTTTCAAAATGTCCCCGAGACGATTTTAGCATCACGACATGCAGGTCACTGGGTCCCCTGAGACTCAATCGATTCGGGGGCTACTAACAAGGTCACCTACCCTAGGTAGGGTCACATACCTCTATACTAGGACACCCCGGGGGTCCTACAAGTTCATGGAAGTCCATGGTTCACCTCGACTCTCCGATGAATGCACAAGCTGCACTTGGAACTTAGAAAGTCACTCGGATGTCACTCATCACTCGGCGCCTTTCGGGACACTCGGATAGAAAGGAGCAGGACCGTCGTGGGAGAGGCAACGTTCGAGGGACTTAATTAATACACCTTAAGTATTGTAAAGACCATGTTACCTGTAACGGATGTAGTTAACTTAGCAGTTTCTAGTAACCCCTGCAGTTACTAGCATTAATGGCCCTAGAGATGGCGCTCGGTTGATGGCAGCACACTCTATATAAGCTGCCCTCCGACGCCAGAGGAAGGGTTACGAACTCTCTGTAATCATATACCCATACAAGGAAAACACACAGCCCCAGGGCTCGAGACGTAGGACTGTTACCACTTTCGAGTGGGGTCCGAACTCGTAAATTCCGAGTGTGACACTTATTCTGTAGCTAGGCTTCCCCCTACTCATTCGTACCCCCGTACTATTGTCAGGATTACTCCCACGACATGATCGAAAAGGGACTATATTATACTCATCTGATATGTGACCAAGAGGATTAAAACCAGGCCTAATGCTTGATGTCCGTCGCACTTGTGGACGTGGCTCGACCACCCATATGATTCTATCTGAATATTTGATTATTACAGTGGAACTCTGAATAGAATTAGTGCATGTATCTACCAGTTTCGGATCTCTTGCTCCCATACATGATGTGGATCCTCCAACTAGATAGTCCTCTGTTGTACTGTATTGACACAAAATAATTGACATCAAGAGCTAACTAAAATATAGAAGTCAGGTAATGAGTGTCAGTGTTTATTGGAAAAAAATATTGTAATTAAATTGTGTGATTTCAATGAGCTAAGAGGGTTCGATTAGTTGGAATCAAAATTCCGTGACCATTTCTACGTAAAGGAGTGTCAAAAGAGATACTTATTGTAGATAACATGAGCAGCCAATAAATGTATTTATCTAATAGAAAACAACAGGTAGAGAATCTTTTATAAATAAAATCAATCCTTGATAATTCAGAAATGAACGATGAACTACGCATAGATTAAAGCATCACTAATTCGAATTTTGAACCGACCCTAGACTACCAGTGTGGCACTTGATGTTGGTTGTGTTGCCAAAGTTACGGAAGAGTTGCTTCGAAATTTGTAGTCCACACAAACAATGTCCATCATTGTTGCTAAATTAGTAATCCACACAAACAAAGTCCATCAACCTTGTACCAAATTCAGCTCTGAATTGTAAGTGCCTGAAGGACACATAACCTACTACCAAAACATAAGAGATTGGTCACCTAATCCATACAACTTAGTCTTAGATGATAAGAGTAATGGTAAGTAGCTACTGCTGGGAGCTGTGATTTATTGTTGCATACTGACATTGTACATGAACATTTTACAAATGCTTAATATATGAACATCAACTGATATATATCTAGTTATCTATATGGGAGCATTTCGGCAAACACATAGTGAGCATGAGTTTCGCACAAACCTGCAGCTTCCTAGATTTCCATGTCTCACAGGTGGTGGTGGGAAACAGCAGCAGCATCATGTCACTCCGTAGCTTGGGGGCCCTGGTCATGGTCGACCCTGCTAGCGGCGGGGGTAACAGGGCAGCGGCCAGCAGCACGTATGTAACCCTGTACCTTTGCATCAAGGTGGCTCCCATGTCAACCATAGCTGTAAATTTTACACAGTTAGGAGCGGGTAGTGGAGTTACTACTGCAGGATGCTGCTAACGCGACACTACAATCAGAGACCCTTCGACGAAACTGTTTGCGATGCATGAATCGCAAACGGTATAGTTCAAGCTCCGTCGCCAATGACATGAACTGTGTGCGATGGAGGATCCATCAAATACGATTAAGAAAATAGTTGCGTGTGTGATGCTCGGCATAAAGTTGGTGCTTATGAACTGTTTGCGATTAGACAAGATAACACAAACGGTTATCAAAATACATATGTGTGTGAAGTACGACATACAGTTCATTCTGAAAAACTGTTTGCGTTGATTGAGCTAGAACACAAACGAGTTACCATAACAAGGTATGCGTGATACCAGGCAAACAGTTCATTCATCAGAATTGTGTGGGAAGACCAATAATAAACCAAACGATTCATACTGACAAGCTGTGTGGGTTGTTGGCAGACGGTTGCTGCCAAACAATTGTCAGCGATGGCTGAAATCATTATCGACGCTTCGTTGGGAAGTGTCGTTTGCCTATATTAATATCGCAGACATTTTATTATTATGACCCGTGTGCCTGCGCATCACCCCGTCCTCCTCTCTCGCGTCTTGTCACCGCGTTGCCGCCCTAGGATTCCAGTGCACGCTTCGGCACCGCTTTTGGCCACGCGTCCGCTCGATAGCCCGTTCCCGCGCACAACCGTGCAGGTTCCCGCGCACAAAACCGTCCTACGGCCCTAGCTTCCCACCCGGCTCGGTGAAATCCCCAATGCTTGCCGGCCTTCTATATAGACCCTCACGGCCGGCGACTCCACATTGCCTTCATCCCCTCCCTCCCCGTAGCTTGTCTAGTTTCATTCTCCCCCAATCGCCAATGGCATCGGCCGTTCATCGTCGCCCAGCCACTCCGCCAAAGGACAGCTCCAGCTGGGAGGCTTCACCACGTCGGTGCGGCAGTCCTCTCAAGTGTGTGGTGCACGTGGCGTCCCTCGTGGGTGTGCGCACGCCACCAACTACACGCTCCACCACCGCTGCCCGAAGGCAGCTGCTGCTGGTGGCCGCCGTGGCCGCCAACACGCCGGCAGCCACCATGGCCCGAATGAGGGAGGTGGAGGCCACCAAAGGCCCGCCGCCGGGCTTCTGCGTCGCAACCCTTGCACGCTAAATATACTTCCTAGAGAAGGAGGTGGAGTGCCAGGTCACGCACACGAAAAAGCTCACCGACGTCGTGGCCGCAGGAGAAGCCGCAGCGGCGTCGCGGAATGCAGAGATCTACGCCGAGTCCCGTCGCTTCGAGGAGGGGCGTCTTGAGCGCCGGAGGGCAGCACTGGCAGGCAACGGACACGACTCCACCAACTCGTCGGCAGGCTCCTCCTCCACTTGCTCTTACTCAGCGCGCTCGATTCTGCTGGAAATGGTACAAAGCCCCTCCGTAGTACTAGTATTTAGGGGCTATTTTGTTCAGTTCATCTAACTATAGATATGGTTGAACTGTACCACGTAATTTAAATTAGCTAGTATATATAGTTGAACTAGCTATTTCAGTACGTGGTTGGCAACAATTGGGGAAAAGTTTGTTCGATTCAGCTGTCGAGTTGAACTATTTTGCACAAAGACCAATGGTTAATCTATGAATGAAATCCATGTTTGCTGAATTTCAGTTGCAAAAGTGCACCGTAATAGTGATTTTGTTCCTGCGGAATTCGACAAATGCCAGTGCTACAATGTTGACAAATGCCAATGTTACTAGATCGACAGATGCCAATGCTTCCGATTTGACACATGGCAATTTACCCAATATGATAGATGCAAATCTTCCTGGATTGTCTGTACTAGGCACATGAGTCATATTAGAGAAACGTTTGCGATGACGCATTGCACCAATCCTTCGCGCCAATATTTTCACTTGGCTTACGGGCGAAGGAAAGATAGCTGTTGATCTATATACGGATATTCAACCTGAACCGTTTGTGATGAGTGTTTATTCAAAGAAAACGATGATGGTTTTTTGTTTGCTATGTGAATTCAGAGATAAATACTTAGTTCATCAAACCATAGATTTAATTCAATCAAGCTTTGACTTTACATTCATACAATCGAGATACAATATAAAGAAAACTAGTTGCGGCGGCGGCGTCCTACGGCAGTGTTCTCGTGCTCCGGGGCGAAGTTGTACAGTTCTTCAAACGAGACCAGAATGTTATGGACTTCACAATCAAAGAGCCGGTCGTCGCCCGATCGACGGACGCGGGGCCGAGAGGCGGCGACTAGCGGTGCTGCGAGGAAGCTGTCGACGGCAGTGTACCAATCCGCTGAGGGGCCCGTGACAGGTGCAGGCGCGCGCACAGGGTCGGGCGCCGTGGGTGCGGGCACGCGCACTGGTACCGGTGTGGCGTGTGTAGGGGCGCGCATGAGCACGGGCGAGGGAGGAGGCGCTAGCGCTTGCACGTACATGAGCTCGCGCGGGTCCGCGGGGACCTCCCTGACGCATGCGGTTTCCAGCGCTGCGATGATGCTCGGCGACCAGCACGTCAATGCCACGGGGATGGTTGCTGGCGCCGGCGCGGGGATGGTTGCTGCCGAGTGCGTTGGGGCAGCATCCGCTGCGGCATGCAGCTCTTCCAGGGCCATGTACATGCCGTCCCATTTGACTTTATGTTCTATCTCTTCTGGCTCGGTGTCAACTTCACCAAACCGGAAGACTAGTGGCATATGATCCTTGTGCACCATGGCGTACGTCGCCGTGGAGGTCTGATTGATGGAGGGGAATGGGAGGCGAAGATGTAGAGACGATTGCGAGTGAGTGGGCAGTAAAGCCGCCTATTAAACAGCGGCTTCTCGCACGGCACCTCCTAAGCCCTAGCCAATAGAAGAGTGCGACGGTTGGCAGCACGTAAGGGCAGTAGAATGCCCACGGTTTGAAAATAATGCAACCATTTCTGTGGAAACGTGACAGTTCTTTGTTCCAAAAAGCTTTTGTTAGTTATTAATGTGTCCGTTTTTTCCAAAATGGACACGAAAAATACCACAACATATTTATGCTATATCATGACGCCATTCCCAATTTCTTGAATTTTGTGTCAGTTCTAGATTTACTATGATTTAACGTAATATTCTCAATATTGGCTCTAAAAGAAATATATATTAAAAAACGAGTCTCAAATAGGAAAACAAAATGATATGATGCCTTTATGTGCCATGTTCATGATAGCAGGCCAAGTTTCATGAATCTTCTGACGAGTTTTTGATTTACATGATTTAAAACCCGAGTTTCTCAATGTTTCTCTCGCCTAGCCAAGACCCCGAGATGATTGAAATTCATTCCCATATCTTGCATGGGACCTAAAGATGCATGCACACTAATATGGTTTTCTAACCATTTTGATGCACCGAACCTTGTGTTAGTAGTTCAAATTTGAATTATGCATATAAAAGTCAATTAATGTATAAAAAATCCAAACGAACCATGTATAATTTCATATTTTGGCACGACACTCATTTTGGTATATGTTGCCTCTGGAAATATATAGTTCAAGATGAGAAGGTGCAGCGGATGTCGATTCGCCCACATAAGGTGACGTGTTCCATATCGAAACCACAAAAGCTTCCCGTGAGAAGCTTAGGTTTGTGAGAGGCTTGTGCCAAAACTTGCCCAAAATTGGATATTATTTTACTAGGGCACATATGAGCCATGCATGTCATGACACCATGCCAAGTTTCATGACTTTTCTCACGAGTTTTTGATTTATACATGATTTAAAACCCGAGTTTCTCAATGTATGTGTGCCCGAGCCAAGACTGTGAGATGTTTGAAATTAAATCCCATATCTTGCATGGGATCCTAAAGATGCATGTACACTTATATTATTTTCAACCCGTTTTGATGCACTAGACCTTGTGATTGTAGTTCAAATTTGAATTATGCACGTTAAATAATGCATAAAATTCAATTAATGTATAAAAAGGCCAAACGAACCATGTATATTTTTCATATTTTTGGAACGACACTCATTTTGGTATATGTTGCCTCTAGAAATATATAGTTCAAGACGAGAAGATGCAGTGAATGTCGATTCGTCCACATAATGTGACGCGTTCCATATCAAAACCACAAAAGCTTCCCGTGAGAAGCTCAGGTTTGTAAGGGGCTTGTTGCAAAACTTGTCCCAAATCGGACACTTTTTCACCAGGGCGCGTATGAGCCATGTCATGACACCATGCCAAGTTTCATGAAATTATGACGAGTTTTTGATTTATACATGAATGTAAAACCAAGCTTCTGAATGTATGTGGCCGAGCCAAGACCCCGAGATGTTTGAAATCCATTCACATATCTTGCATGGGGCCCAAGTAGCCATGGACACTTATATGAGTTTTCATCCCATTTTGATGCACCAGACCTTGTGATTTTAGTTCAAATTTTAATTATTCACATTAAATGCCTAGAGAACTCAATTAACGTCTGAAAATGCAAAAAGAACCCTGAATAATTCCATATTTTAGCAAGACACTCTTACTGGTCTATATTGCCTCTAACAAAAGTTCAAGGTGAGAAGATGAGTGGATGTCGTTTTGCCCACGTAATTAAGGTGACGTGTTCCTTATCGGAACCACAAAGCTTGCAGTGAGAAGCTCCGGTTTGTAAGGGACTTGTGCCTATAATTGTCCCAAGTTGGACTTATTTTTCAATGGCACATATGTGCCATATCATGACAACATGCCAAGTTTTTAGAACTTCTGACGCGTTTTGGATTTACAGTAATTTAAAAACCAGGTTTCTCAACATTTGAGGCCGAGCAAAGACCCCGATATGTTTGAAATTCATTCCCATTTCTTGCCCGTGACTTAAAAAAAACCATGGACACTAATATGATTTTCATCCCATTTTGACACACCGGACATTGGGACGATAGTTCAAATTTGAATTATACACATTAAATGCCTAGAAAACTCAACTAATGCATAAAAATGCCAAACGGACCCTGAATAATTCCATATTTTAGCACGACACAGCTATTGGTAAGTGTTCACTGCAGATAAATCTTATTGCAATCCAAACACCATCTTTTGTCGAAGTAACCTCATTTTTTGTTTTAAAAACATTTTGAAAATCAAGTCTTTCACAAACAGTTCAAGTTCATGAATCGTGTGTGATGTAGTACAAAACATCTTGGGCCAATCCTCATAAAGTCATAATGCATGGCGTAGGACGGAAGCTTCGTCGGCTATAGTACACCGCCGGTGAGTTTACCGCGCAGACTCTCCAAAGCATTTTACTTTTCAATCGTCGCCGGTGAAAGATGGGGACGTGGATCCCCGTCGTGAGGGCAACTTCGGCAACCCACTCCGGCCCGAGCGCGGCCGCATCAGCCATGAGCGCGCTCTCAAGATGCTTGAACGCGGCCGCTACCTCCGACAGGGCGGCTGCAGCAACCGAAAGGGCAGCTGCTGCAGCTGAGAGGGCGACAGCAACAACCGCGACAGGGATAGCAAATGGCGAGAATAGCACATCAGCTGTCAGTTTCTCGGCGGTCGCCGTAGCCCTGATGGCGGACGCCCAGTCCCATCTCGAGGCCGCCCACGCCCATCTCGTGTCGGTCACTGCACAAATCACATCTGCCTTCTCCGACATGGGTCGATAACCCACGTCCGATGAGTTGGTAATCGCTGAGTGTGCTCGAGCAGGCGTCCGTTCGTCGGCGGCCTCCCTAGCCAAGATTGTGGTCGTCCATGCCCGGAGCAAGGCCGCCCACGCCCGGCTCATGGTGGCCTTATCCAAAGAGATAGTGGAGGAAGACTGCGAGGTGCTGGAGTATGTGGCGATGGATCCCATGGATCTCCTTACCCCGGAGGTCGTCGAGCGGGAGCCGGTCATCGAGGAGGCGGCGGAGATCGACGAATACCAGGCGGAATATTAGTCTCTGTCTAGAGCGATGGTCTTTTGTTAGAGTAATGTTTAGGTCAACTAACTAATGTTTATTAGTTGCTCGATTAAGTAAGTGCGGGCAGTGATGTAGGCTCTTTTGTGCAGTACTCAAATTTGCAAGCGTTGTTAAATTAAGCAATGACGTCGATGACCAATGTAACGAGGGAAATTCGGACCAAAATTTGCCACCGTATCCCCCTTTTCTCTTCCAAATGAAAATGAAATGCAAGTACCTCAAACAGTTATTGTAAAGGGACTGTGTCTGATGTGACTGATCAACTATAGGATTCGTTTGTGTTGTTGAATATCTCAAACAGTTATTGTAAAGGGACTGTGTCTGATGTGACTGTGCGCGCTACTTTTTTGCCACACCGAATGAAATTTTGGGCTGTCGCGCAAATATCTACCTCCCCCGCCCCTCGTACCAACAAAAAGCCACACCCCCTGCTTCCCCCTTCCTTTCCTAAGTTCAAACCTGCACGGCTTGCTTGCAGCGCCGCCTCCTCGCCGGAGACGCTCCTTCCTGTTGCTCGCCCTCCTCCATCTAGTCAGGTAATCCACACCTTCCCCACACCCCTTCCCCTCCACCCCCTCCTCCTCAATTCCACATGCCCCGACCGCCGGTGCGACCCATTCCACCAAAATCACTGGCCCACCCCCACATAATCGCCGCTGAAAGACATGGTACACGTAGTATAGCCAGGATCTCAAGGAGCACCTCGCAGCGGAGAAGCAAATCGCGACCGCACGCGCGGATGAGGCCGCGATGGTTGCCATGCGTGCCAACCCCCAAATCTTATAGCAGCACATCGCCGTCGAGGCCACCGTCGACGCCTCGCACGCGGACGCTGCCACGCGGTTGTCTACTTTGAACAACTCGTTGTGTTTTCTCGAGCGATCCTCTTTTGCCTTTGACGACTACTACCAGTTGTTTTCTCGACGTGCTCGTGCTTTCCTCAACTCCAGAGCCGGCAGGTTGGTGCCCGGACAGGCTGAGGCCACTCACCACTACGAGGAGGGCACCCACGATGTGGAGGCCTTGCCCTCTTCCAAGCCCATCGTTATCGATATCTCCGACAATGAGGAATAGCTTGTTTTTTAGCTTAATTACTAATGACCTGTGTTCAGGTAGCTATGCCTGTTAAGCATGTTTGCTTTACCTGTTGCATGTGCTGCTCTTGCATTTCCTTCAGAAATTCTAGTGAAATATGCAAGTAATGCTACTATGCAATCTAACCTTCTAGTATGTTCTATTGTCCAATGTGATGCTCAGTTAACTGTTTGGTTCATTTCTTTTGGTGATCATCTGCAATGTGATGTTCGATTATTGTTGGTACAATTTCGCATTGTTATGCATGTGAAACATACAATTGCTATATTTCATAGTTCTTAGCACGCTTGGCTTTTTCATGTGGCTTGAATTAATATGTTGGATCTGCAATGCGTTTATTTTTCATTAACATATTTTAGTGATAGCACGCCAAATCTCACTTAAAACCTGATCAATATCTATCTTAAATGCGTTACAGGGGGAACAATGGGATACACTGAAGTTTACCATCGAGGTTTGCACTTTCATGATCCTTTGGCTAATAGCACATTATTGTGCAATTGTAGGAACCATTCTAATATTTAGGTTTCTAATAATAATTTGGTCTGGCACATGTAGGTCCTGCTGTAAGAGGTTTAGACCCACTGTTCGACCCATTTTGCATGTGGGGAAATGATGTGTTCATGAATATCAGTCAAATCAAGAAAGTTGGAAAGATTGTTAAGATAAAGAAACTTGTGACGAAAAACAAGCTGTTTGTCTGCACAATGAAGAAGACATCAGTGAACTATAGGATGGTACTATCGCTTTTACCTTGTCTTTTTCCCTTTGAGACATTACAATTTTTCGAAACGAAATTTATGCATATCTTTGTTTGCAGTCCTTTCCAAAGCAGTTCATCGATGAGTACGTCTCAAACCACCTGTATGGTCAAGAGGCGAGGAAGGTATTCATAAAGCACCCACGGTATAATCTTGAAGTCTTCCTCAAGAGGATGAAGGATGGGCGGGCAACCATCCACAGGCACTGGCATAAAGTTGCAAGGACCTTCGACATCAGCGAAGGCTCAATATTTGCCTTCTGCTTCAACAGTTTTCTAGACGAGATTCATTTGTATATTTACCGTATATGATGCTATATTCCAAAGGTTTTAGATGTTGCATGTGAAACTCGGTCCTGTCGTGTAATTGGGTAGCTAGGTAGTATATGCCTATATGATGTTGTACTCTGATGTATTCCAATTTAGAAATCATGGTTGCCGTAATACGAAATGAAATATATTGTGTGCTTGATATGAAGTGTCAATTTGTTTACTAGTTGGATTATAAATAATAGAGCAATTAGCCTGATTATTGTGGTTTCATATTGCAGACGGTTTGTCATAGAATACCGTGGGCGATTACCTCACCAAACCCACACGGTTCTTGGAAATTTGGCGTGTTGGACCAGTAAAAAATCACACATGACTTCCGGCCGTAAACTGTGTGCATTAGAACACACATTCGTAAACGTTTTCACATAAAATTATGTGTGTGATGGACAGCCCTATGCCAAACAGTTTCTTTTAGGAACCGTGCGTGATGGCCACCCCTAAAACAGACGATGTTATGCAGAAAATTGTGTGTGATGTAGAATGCGAACGGAAACGTACGTTTGGGATTCACATTATGGGATGCTAAGCACATCTCACATGACTTCCCAAATATATCTGTTTGTGATGGCCCTTCCAATCGCACATGACATATTTTTGCTCATCGTGTGTGACCGGGCGCAGCCATCGCCGACGGGTTTTCTGTGTCGTGTGGGATAGCCCCCCCCCCCCCCCCCCCCTATCGCCCACACATGAAAGGCGACGGTTTGAGACTACGTCACGGAAAGGAGTTAAAAACCGTTTGTATAGCAGGCGCCTGCACTAGTGAGGCTTACTCACATCAAACGGAAGAAGGAGAGAGGACGCCGAATCTTGATGATGGGTGGCTGGGACCGACGACGCGCCTGAAGACCCGAGGACATGCAACAACATGGTAGCTCCACCGTGATGGTTTACGTCACTTGGTCTCTCACGCCATGGAAAGAAGGCAGGGAGGAGAGGGGCCTCCCGAAGGGCGACGGCGACCCGAGATCCCTCGCGCCTGCAGAGCCACGGAAAGAAGTCAGGGAGGAGAGGGTGCTCCCGAAGAGTGACAACGACCCAAGTTCCCTCACGCCCGCAGGGGAGCAGGAGGTTGCAGATCGAGGAGGCTGGGGGTGGCGGATGGGGAGGGGAAGGAGAAGATTAGGGGCCAGAGAAGAAGACCGGCCGCCGCCGCCATACCCGTACCCGCATGGATCTAGGAGAGCACTCAGGTGACGGCGGCGGCCACCCGAGATCCCTCGCTCCCGTGCTCGTGTGTGATTAGCCACCTCGGGATGAATACATCAAACTATAGGGTCCTTTTTGCAAAAACGGAACGTTTTCTCAGATAATCCACTAAAGAAGGGACTATGGGTTAAAACCAATAATAATAGGGGCTATTCAGCAAAAGTGACGCGACGGTGAACCCGGTAGAACCAATGCATGCTTTATTATTAGGTAAAGATATTAGCTTGTCATAGAACTAGTTAAGGTTTTCAACGGTGAAGAAGTTTCTAATAATTCTGAAAAAATTACGGAAACACCACACCTATAATATAACATGATCCAACGGAGCGATTGAAAAAAATACAACTTTATGTGTCCTGGACAAAAAAAACAAGTAGGTCATTATATATTTTATGTCAATGCAAGCTGAAATGCTTGTTTTTTTTTTTTGCTGAGGACACATAAATGCATATTTTCATAATCTCTCCGTTGGATCATCTTGTTACATTAGAGAGATACTACACTATTTATTTCACATTTTTTGATAATTTTTAAACCGTTAAAAGCTTAGCGAGCCTAAGCAAGTTCTGTGACAAGCTATGGTAGACACAATTTTGACAGGCTATGTATATATTTATATACATACATACATACATATATATATACACACACACATACATACATATATACACACACACACTAGCCCATACATGGCAACTAGTTAAACTAATTGGATGATCACAATCGATGGATCTCCGAAATAGTCTATTAAGACTAGGGGTGAAAGAAATTACCCACCAATACCCTTCATTAAGTTTCCTCATATACCTTCCACCTCCATGTTTAAAAAAGTAAATAAAATGATCTATATAATCTCACGATCTCTCTCATGTTCAAGAAATAAAAAGTCACGATCCCAACTTCACATTTCTCTTCCCTCAAAAAAAATTCACATGTCTGTTATTTTATCTCCAAATCCTCATCTCTCCTATAAATGTTCTATCGTATATGTAAAGAATTGATGCCCCATGGAGAATTTCGTTTCTTCAATCAGCTTTCCCGTGGCTACATCATGGAGAATTTTATATTTTTCAATCAGTTCTCCCGCATGGCTATACTTTCTTCAATCAACTCTTCCGTGGATGCATCATGGAGAATTTTGATCTTCAATCAGCTCTCCTGTACGACCGTACCGTCTTGTCCGTGCCACCTTCCGATGTTGCTAGTTTTTCCATGAACGAGTTATCATAGCAGTCACAGATGTGAGGTACAAAAAAATTGATGCCAAGGTCATGCATATATGAGGGTAAAGTTACTCACGCACTATCAATACCAAAACAGATTGAAACTGAAAGCTCTCAAATCTGGTTGTGGCGTACATGGAGATTCTACATTATTGGATATCGTTTCGGCAGGATAGTGCAAATCTCATAGATGTGCCTCCACCAGGCATCTGGTTCCAAACCTCATTGTTAAAATTCATGATGTTCCACCGTTACCATGCTAGCTAATGAGCGCCTTTAATGCTACATGAATAGATCGTGGCTAGGGTGTCATGCCACAAGAAGAGAAGCCAATGAGATTAGCTGAATCAATAATAGGATTTGATTTCTGTGTTTGATTCGTTTTCTTTTTGCGATGCAGTCAAAGATTGACAATGGAGGTAATGAGTCAGCGGCAGGGCTGAGTGGATTGCCTATAATGTGCTCACGTACGCCGCCACCATCGCCTTCTCCTAGCATTTTCTCATGACTCACGCACGTTGCATGGTGTTTATCAAGATGCCCTTGGCCGATCCACATCCACATAGCGGATTGAGATTTAGTGTCTCCGATGTACATTCGCATAGATAACGGACTCAAATTTGAAACAGGTATGACAAATGCATGTACATAGAAAGGAGCTATGGTACGTCCCTCAAGTTTCAAACATTCATCACAAATGGATCTATATAACAAAGGTGCTAGCTAGGTACACACCTCGTATTTTAGACATGCCTCGCGTATGCATCTATGTAGCAAGGAGCTTGCTATGTACGAGTTTGAAGAAGAACTTGCCTAGCCTCGAGATCGATTGTAAACTTACTTTTGTAGAAAATGAAAGCTACAGCCATGATAGTATTTTTGTACAACTCCATTAGTTTATGTATAATATAACATAGAATCCCTAGATTTTTATTTTCAACAGCAATATAAAAGAAGAGGGTGACGTGGCTTGAGACTGCGTCGGTATTTCCACAAAGAGGAAGGGATGATGCAGCACAGCAACGGTAAGTATTTCCCCCAGGTACGAAACCAAGGTATCGAACCAGTAGGAGGATCACGCAACACTATGTAAATAGCACCTGCACACAAAGAACAAATACTTGCAACCCGACGCGAAAGAGAGGTTGTCAATCTCTCCACGGTAAAAAGATAGATTAGGTTGTAATAGATTGGATAGATAGAACTTGCAAGAACACAAAATAAAAGAGGCAAATAAAAAGTGCAGCAAGGTATTTTGGGGTTTTTGGAATAATAGATCTGAAAACAAAAGCGGCAAAAAGATAGATCGGAAAGCAATATGTTGGAAAAGTAGACCCGGGGGGCGTAGGTTTCACTAGTGGCTTCTCTCATGAGTATAGCACACGGTGGGTGAACAAATTACTGTTGGGCAATTGATAGAAGATCAAATAATCATGACAATATCCAAGGCGATGAACATTAGATAGGCATCACGTCCAAGATTAGTAGACCGAAACGATTCTGCATCTACTACTATTACTCCACACATCGACCGCTATCCAACATGCATCTAGTGTATTAAGTTCATGGAAAAATGGAGTAATGCAATAAGAGCGCTGACATGATGTAGACAAGATCTATTCATGTAGGAATAGAGCCCATCTTGTTATCCTTAATAACAACGAAACATGCGTGCCTCGCTGCCCCTTCTGTCACTGGGAGAGGACACCGCAAGATCGAACCCGTCACAAAGCACCTCTTCCCATGGCAAGAAAAATCAATCTAATTGGCCTAACTAAACCAAAGATTCAAAGAAGAAATACGAGGCTATAAGTAATCATGCATATAAGAGATCAAAGAAGACTCAAATAATATTCATGGATAGAAACTGATCATGAACTCAAAATTCATCGGATCCCAACAAACACACCGCAAAAAGTCATTACATCAAATAGATCTCCAAGACACCATTGTATTGAGAACCAAAAGAGAGAGAGAAAGCCATCTAGCTACTGCCTACGGACCCGTAGGTCTATGGTGGACTACTCACGCATCATCGGAGAGACACCAATGAGGATGATGAACCCCTCCGTGATGGTGTTAGATTGGATCTCGCGGTTCTGGAACTTGCGGTGGCTGGATGTATTTTTCGATGACTCATCTAGGGTTTCCAGAATATTTGGGTATTTATAGAGCTCAGAGGCGGTGGAGAAGGTTCCCGAGGCGGCCACAACCCACCAGGGCGCGCCCGGGGCCCCTGGCGCGCCCTGGTGTCTTGTGGGCGGCGTGGGCTCCCTCCTGGTTACTTCTTTGGCCCACTGGCCTTCTTCTAGTCGAAAAAAATTCTCCAAAAAGTTTTGTCGCGATTGGACTCTGTTTGGTACTGATATTGTGTGAAGTAAAAAAAACAAGCAAAAACATCCACTGGCACTTGGCACTATGTCAATAGGTTAGTCCCAAAAAAAATGAAATAAAGTTGCTATAAAATAATTGTAAAACATCCAAGAATGATAATATAACAGCATGGAACAAGCAAAAAATTATAGATACGTTGGAGACGTATCAGCATCCCCAAGCTTAATTCCTACTCGTCCTCGAGTAGGTAAATGATAAAAACAGAATTTTTGTTGTGGAATGTTTCCTAACATATTCATCACATATTCTCTTCTTTTGTAGCATGGACATTTGGACTTTTAGATGGTTCAAAGCAATGGTCTAGTTTTGACATAAGGACTTTAATACTCAAGCATGCCAACAAGCAACCATGTCTTTCAAAATATCAACACTAAATAAAGTTATCCCTAGCCCATCATGCTCAATCATTGATCCATTCATGAAACACACTCAAATATTAACTACACCCAATGCACAAGTATGATCATAGTGCCCCCTAGCTGGTGCTTTATAAGAGAGGATGGAGACTCAAATTAAAAATAAAAATTGCATAAAGTAAATAGATAGGCCCTTCGCAGAGGGAAGTAGGGATTTGTAGAGGTGCCAGAGCTCAAAGTTTAAATGGAGAGAGAAAAAATATTTCAGGTGGCATGCCTTTCATGTCAACGAAAACGACAAAGTAGATCTCAATACTTTCCATGCTAGATACATCATAGGCGGTTCCCAAACATAAAGTAAAGTTTATTCCTTTTTCCACCATTCTTTCACAATCCATGGCTAGCCATATCCACGGGTGTCTTCCATACCAACACTTTCCAAGGAATTTATTATTTGACAACATAAAGTAAATTTCTTTTTCATTTCGGGACTGGGCATCCCTATTAACGCCGTACTCTCGTGCAATGACAAGTGAATAAACAATCATCTTGAGAATAACACATCTAGCATGGAAAAATATTGGATATCCCCTATCGTTTCATGAGCGGTACGAGCACACAAAAAGGAAATTTATTTTGAAAATTAGAGATGGCACATACAAATTTGCTTAGAACGGCATGGAAATACCGCATATAGGTAGGTATGGTGGACTCATAAGGTAAAACTGGGTTTAAGGATTTTGGATGCACAAGTAGTATTTCTACTTAGTACAAGTGAAGGCTAGCAAATAGATTGAGAAGCAACCAACCAAGAAACGAAAATTAAAATAAACGGGCATTGAACATAACTAACACCGAATAATGCACCATAAGTAAGATGTAATTTCATTGCATAACTATTGACTTTCGTGCTTGCATAGGGAATCACAAACCTTAACACCAATATTCTTACTAAAGCATAATTACTCACCAACATGAGTCACATATCACTATCATCATGTCTCAAAACTATTACAAGGAATCAAGTTTAATTTTTCCAATGATATTCATGAAAGTTTTTATTATATCCCTCTTGAATATCTATCACTTTGGGACTAGTTTCATATATTGCCATTGCTTTTGACAACCTCAAACAAATTTAAGTGAAGAACATGAGCATAAAAGTTTCATCTCTCAAAATAATATAAGTGAAGCATGAGAGAATTTATTCAAAATTTACTAACTCTCAAATTAATCTAAGTGAAGCATGAGAGTGTTTCTTCAAAAATCTAAAGCACACAGTGTTCAAAAAGATATAAGTGAAGCACTAGAGCAATTCCATAGCTCAAAAAAATTTAAGTGAAGCATATAGAGCAATTCTAACAAATCACAGCATAATTTTGGCTCTCTCAAATAGGTGTGTCCAGCAAGGATACTTGTGACAAACTAAAAAAGCGAAGCAAGCAAAGACTCAAATAACACAAGACGCTCCAAGCAAAACTCATGATATGTGACGAATAAAAATATAGCTCCAAGTAAAATACCGATGGTCGTTAGAAGAAAGAGGGGATGCCACTCGGGGCATCCCCAAGCTTAGTTGCTTGTTTATCCTTAGATAATATCTTGGGGGTGTTGTATCATCCCCAAGCTTAGACTCTTTTCACTCATTTTTCCTTCATCCATCGTGATCTCACCCAAAACTTGAAAACTTCAATCACACAAAACTCAACAAAACCTTTGTGAGATCCGTTAGTATAATAAAGCAAATCACCACTTTAAGTACTGTTGCAAACTCATTCAAATTTTATTATTGCATTATATATACTGTATTTTAACTTTACCATGGCTTATACCCTTCAATACAAACCATAGATTCATCAAAACAAGCACAGAATGCAACGAAAACAGAATCTGTCTCAAACAGAACAGTCTGTAGTAATCTGTACTCTAACCATACTTCTGTAACTCTAAAAATTCTGAACAATTAGGATAACATAACGAATTTGTATATAAACACTGTGTTAAAATTTCAGCTCATTATCACGCTCCACTAAAAATGAAAATTCACGCACTGGAGTCAAAGTTCTGTTTCAGATTCAGCATTGTTTCTACTCATCTTATGAATCATCCTAAAGGCTTTACTTAGCACAAACACTAATTAAAACATAAAAAACACAATCATAACAGTAGCATAATTGTGTCAACACTCAAGAACAGAAAGAAAAAGGTAAAAATAAATTTTATTCATTGGCTTGCCTCCCCACCAGCCATTGTATGCCCATTGATGCTGCCATCCGAAGACCATGCAAAAGTGCTTCGTATTTGGTTGCGTTGTTGGAATCGGCATACATGATTTGCAACACGTATCGGACATTGTCACATGTGGGAGATGTGAGTATAACTCTAGCCCCCAGTCCGGCCAATGTTTTGGATCCGTCGAAGTACATCGTCCAATGGGAATATGTACTATATTCCCTGGGGAGCTCGGCCTCTGTCCATTCGGCGAGGAAATGTGCCAACACCTGAGATTTAATAGCTCGTCGTGGCTTATAGGCGATTTCGAAAGGAAGGAGTTCAATGGCCCATTTGGCTATGCGGCCGGTGGCGTCCCTGTTATTGATTATATCGTTCAGGGGTACTTCGGATGCCACCGTGACCGAACACTCTTGAAAGTAGTGTCTGAGCTTCCGTGATGCCATAAACACTGTGTAAGCTATCTTCTAGTAATGCGGGTATCTGGACTTGCATTGCGTTAGCACTTCTGACACATAGTAGACCGGCTTATGTAACCGGAATTTGTGACCCTCCTCTTCTCGTTCGACGACGAGCACTGCGCTAACCACTTGATTGGTGGCTGATATGTACAATAACATTGGTTCACCAGCGCCTGGTGTTGTGAGTATGGGGTTGCTTGCCAGGAGTGTTTTGATCTCCTCTAACGCAGCCGCTGCTTCATCGGTCCACTCGAAATTGTTGGTCGTTTCAGCAACCTGTAAAGCGGTAAAGCCTATTCACCGAGGCGGGAGATAAAGCGACTTAATGCCGCCACGCAACCCGCCAACTTTTGGACATGCTTTAGCTCTATAGGAATCGCAAGTTCCAATAGGGCGCGGATCTTATCCGGATTGGCTTCTATTCCTCTATGGGAAACAATGAATCCGAGTAGTTTACCGGCGGGAACTCCGAAGACACATTTCTCCGGATTGAGTCGTATACCATACTCACGTAGGCTAGCAAAGGTTTGTCTTAGGTCGTCAATCAACTGGCTGACATGTTTGGTTTTAATGACCACGTCGTCTACGTATGCCTCGACTGTTTTACCTACCTGTTTCTCAAGACATGTTTGAATCATGTGCTGGTATGTAGCCCCTGCGTTTTTTAGCCCGAAAGGCATTGTGTTAAAGCAGAATGGGCCGTAGGGGGTGATGAATGCAGTTGCAGCTTGATCAGATTCCTTCATTTTGATCTGATGGTATCCGGAATAAGCGTCTAGGAAGCACAAAGAGTTGTGTCCGGTTGTGGCGTCGATAATCTAGTCTATGCGTGGTAAGGGGAAAGGGTCCTTAGGGCAGGCCTTATTAAGGTCTTTAAAGTCGACGCACAGCCGCCAGGATTTATCTTTCTTTGGTACCATCACCAGGTTTGCCAACCATTCGGGGTGCTTGATTTCCCGTATGAATCCGACCTCTAGCAATTTGGCTAGTTCTTCGCCCATAGCTTGTCGTTTGGGCTCGGAAAAGCGGCGTAGAGTCTGTTTGACGGGCTTGAAGCCTGTGATTATGTTCAGACTATGTTCTGCTAGCCGCCATGGGATTCCTGGCATATCAGAAGGATGCTAGGCGAAGATGTCCCAGTTTTCTCGTAAGAATGCTCGCAGTGCCTCGTCCACAATGGGGTCCAGCTGAGCTCCGATGGACGCTGTTTTATTGGGGTCCGTTGGGTGTACCTGAAATTTAACAATTTCTTCTGCAGGTTTGAAGGACGTGGGTTTGGGCCTTTTACTAAGGATCACATTGTCATTGTCCACTGTTGACCGGAGTGCGGTCAATTCCTCTACAGCGAAGGTCTCGGCTAGTGCCTCGAGGGCGAGCGCTGCTATTTTGTTCTCAGCTCGAAGGGCTATATTCGGGTCACTGGTGATTGTGATTACCCTGTTTGGGCCTGGCATCTTGAGCTTCATATACCCATAATGTGGTATAACCTGGAATTTTGTGAAGGCGTCACGCCCCAACAGGGCGTGGTAGCCACTGGGGAAGGGCACGATATGGAAGAGAAGTTCTTCGGATCGGTAGTTTTCAGGCGTGCCGAACACCACGTCCAGGGTGATGCATCCGGAACAACGCGCCTCTTTCCCAGGGATGATCCCTCGGAAGGTTGTGTTGCTATGTTCGATGCGAGATCGGTCGAACTGCATTTTTTCCAGGGTGTCCTTGTAGATGAGGTTTAAACCACTGCCGCCGTCCATTAGCACCTTTTGTAACCTAAAACCATCGACGATGGGGTTTAGGACTAGAGCGGCCGGTGCTCGGCCGGGGCGGGTGGTTGATTGGTCAGTTTCCCCGAAGGTGATGGGTATGTCTGCCCATGAACTTGCTGCCGCCACATGGTAGACCTGTTCGAGTTCTCTAAGAGCTCTTTTCCTCCTGTTCCTGGAGGGAAACGTTTCGTATATCGTCAGGAGTTCAGCGTTGTAATCTTGTGGCGTTCTTGAACGTCTGTTTGGAGGTAGTGCCTCGAGGATGGCCTCTCCGCTTTTTGCGACCTGCCTAATGACCCAGCAAGCTCTGAGGCTGTGAGTCGGGCTTGTGTTCAGCAAGACAGAATGTATAGGGCATGGCTCGTCCAGTAGTCCGTCGATGACAGTTCTGACTCCCGTGGGGGGTCTATTTCTTTTTTCGGCGGGTTCGTGTCCGGCCAGCCACTTCGGAGGTATCTGCTTTTTCCGATCTCCTCTAGGGTATTCGGCAAAGACTGGTTCCGAAAGTAATCGTTTGGCTTGCCAGGTGCTCTCCATGGCGCAGTATTTTTGTACCAGGTCCGATAGCTCGGTGAAGTTGTGAATGTGTCGACGGGCTAGAGCGTTGAAGATCCCTTCATCATGACAATTGCGACTGAAGGTTGCCATTATCTCCTGGTCACTAGAGCCTGGTACTCTGTCTCTAACAAGGAGGAGTCTAGCCCAAAAATGATGAACCGACTCCCCTGGCAGTTGTTTAACATCCCGTAAGTCCGAAGACTTGGACTCTCCTGCGATGCTTGAATGCTCGACTTGGGTGGTGGGCGGGAAAAATTTTGGTTCCGCGCCGCGATGTGAGTCCGGAATCACGGGGTTCGGCGCGGGGGAGTTGGAGTCCGTATTGATTATAGGACCCTTCCGCCCGGGGTTCGAGTTGCGCGCTAGACCGGGGATCGATCCCGAACTATTTTCGGAGCGAACTCCGGAGTCTGGGTTATAGGAGAGATCCTGATGATCGGAAACCGGGATATAAATCGTCTTTAGTTCCGGTTGTGGGGAGGACGAGCCTCCAGCCGGACACTCGACAGTGGCGACTAAGTGAGTGACCGAGGGGGTGCGAATCTCCCTATCGTCGGGTTTAAGCCCGATCCAGTCATAGACCGGGGTCTGGTCGTCGGACATGCCCATGGTTTGAATCCGATCAAGTAGATCGTTAAGGGACGAGACGTCGGTGGGGTACGTGTCGCCGAAGCGCACGGGATCGATCCGATGCGCCGTGGTTCCAGGGTCGCTCGACGGCGAATCCAGGTTATGTTCGGCCGTGGCGGATCCGGGCACATCGACTGGGTTGGGCGTTCTAGACAGCCCGAGGGTAGCGACCACCTCAGAGGTGGGGCCCGATGCTCCCGGTGTTGAGGCGTCGGGATCTACAGGCTCCTCCATGAGAGCTGAGTGCTTCATCAAAACAAGTTCTCCCCACGAGTCAGCGACGAACTCTAGGTTTCCGAATCTGATTTCTTGATCGGGGAAGAAACTTCCGATCTGGCCAAGATGGTCAGCCGGATCGGCACGCGACAGGATGTTGCCGCCTGCGGAGATCTGAGCAGGGACGGAGACATCCTTGCTGCAGATTTCATTGCTTCTGAAAAGGTGAGCCATCGATCCCTTTGGTGATCACAGCGGAACTCTCAATGAACGCACCAATGTCGGTGTCAAAACCGGCGGATCTCGGGTAGGGGGTCCCGAGCTGTGAGTCTAGGATCGATGGTAACAGGGGACGAAGGAGACGACGTTTACCCAGGTTCGGGCCCTCCTATGGAGGTAAAACCCTACGTCCTGCTTGATTATATTGAGGTGTATGAAGGTTACATAGTTGATCTACCACAAGATCAAATAGCTAAAACCCTAGATGAGTTTCTCTACCTTACAATCTAAAACCCTCTAGCTTATATAGACGCTAGGGGTCCCTAGGATTACACATGGTCGGTTGCCCATCGAAGGAAAAAACATGCCTATTCTACTATCTTAAACTTGAAAGACACGCCACGGCTCCTGAGGTCTCCTCCCTAGCGACGGGGCCTTCGATCAGTCCAATCCTCAGCGAGCGGCCCATGAGTCCGGCCTATAAGAAATAGGCTGGCAGTCCGAGGACCCCTTAATCCCGGACTCCCTCACCCGAAGCGAGGAGGCCTTGGCTCTCGTACTCCTTCAATCGGCTGGCAGCGACTCGGAGCGCCAACCATTCGCCTTGGACGAACCCAGCCGAGCCGCCTGCGCTCGAAGAGGACTCGCGCGAAGCCTTCTTCGCCTACTCGACCTTGGCGGTGGAGTTCCTCGACATCTTCGACGAGAGTTGGCGGCGAATCGGCAGTCCGGTGGTGCTAGAAGAGCTCACGGTGGAGCTACAGTGGAGATCGGGAGGAGAAAGAGAGGATATCTTCTCCTTACCTCCCCCCGGTCCTCTTTTTATACCCCTGTTCGGCTGATTTCCAGTCGTCGGATTTGGAAAGGCCGCGCAATCAACGGACGAGCCCAGATCCGCCAAATCTTCGGGGCAGAGTAGTGGGGACGCATGGCGAAATTGGCGGCATGGAAATCGAGGCGCCGCGGCCACCTCCCCCATGCCTCTGACACAACCGTCACAATCACGCGCGCGCGCTTCCCCGCGATTTCGAAATCACCGAAGATTTCGCGACGCCGCGTTTCGAGTGGACTCCTCGTTTGCTCGGGCGTTCCAACGTACCAAATTTGACCGAGTGTCTAATGACTGGTCAAACTTCCACCGAGTGGACAAAGTTTCATTGACACTCGGATCAATCTCCAAACACTCCTGAAACCTCCAAATGAAGATCAGGTAAAAGTTCTAATGACGGCATCAAGCTCGAGGTTCATCTCCCCCGAGAGTTGATCAACCTTGAACCGAGTGGCCCAGGCGGTCCGAGCTGTGAGGGCCATTTGGAAGACATTACACCTTGAATCGATTGCGGCTCAAACACCGAGCTGGAAACGGTCCGATCTATTTTCAAAATGTCCCCGAGACGATTTTAGCATCACGACATGCAGGTCACTGGGTCCCCTGAGACTCAATTGATTCGGGGGCTACTAACAAGGTCACCTACCCTAGGTAGGGTCACATACCTCTATACTAGGACACCCCGGGGGTCCTACAAGTTCATGGAAGTCCATGGTTCACCTCGACTCTCGGATGAATGCACAAGCTGCACTTGGAACTTAGAAAGTCACTCGGATGTCACTCATCACTCGGCGCCTTTCGGGACACTCGGATAGAAAGGAGCAGGACCGTCGTGGGAGAGGCAACGTTCGAGGGACTTAATTAATACACCTTAAGTATTGTAAAGACCATGTTACCTGTAACGGATGTAGTTAACTTAGCAGTTTCTAGTAACCCCTGCAGTTACTAGCATTAATGGCCCTAGTGATGGCGCTCGGTTGATGGCAGCACACTCTATATAAGCTGCCCTCCGACGCCAGAGGAAGGGTTACGAACTCTCTGTAATCATATACCCATACAAGGAAAACACACAGCCCCAGGGCTCGAGACGTAGGACTGTTACCACTTCCGAGTGGGGTCCGAACTCGTAAATTCCGAGTGTGACACTTATTCTGTAGCTAGGCTTCCCCCTACTCATTCGTACCCCCGTACTATTCTCAGGATTACTCCCACAACATGATCGAAAAGGGACTATGTTATACTCATCTAATATGTGACCAAGAGGATTAAAACCAGGCCTAATGCTTGATGTCCGTCGCACTTGTGGACGTGGCTCGACCACCCATATGATTCTATATGTATATTTGATTATTACAGTGGAACTCTGAATAGAATTAGTGCATGTATCTACCAGTTTCGGATCTCTTGCTCCCATACATGATGTGGATCCTCCAACTAGATAGTCCTCTGTTGTACTGTATTGACACAAAATAATTGACATCAAGAGCTAACTAAAATATAGAAGTCAGGTAATGAGTGTCAGTGTTTATTGGAAAAAAATATTGTAATTAAATTGTGTGATTTCAATGAGCTAAGAGGGTTCGATTAGTTGGAATCAAAATTCCGTGACCATTTCTACGTAAAGGAGTGTCAAAAGAGATACTTATTGTAGATAACATGAGCAGCCAATAAATGTATTTATCTAATAGAAAACAACAGGTAGAGAATCTTTTATAAATAAAATCAATCCTTGATAATTCAGAAATGAACGATGAACTACGCATAGATTAAAGCATCACTAATTCGAATTTTGAACCGACCCTAGACTACCAGTGTGGCACTTGATGTTGGTTGTGTTGCCAAAGTTACGGAAGAGTTGCTTCGAAATTTGTAGTCCACACAAACAATGTCCATCATTGTTGCTAAATTAGTAATCCACACAAACAAAGTCCATCAACCTTGTACCAAATCAGCTCTGAATTGTAAGTGCCTGAAGGACACATAACCTACTACCAAAACATAAGAGATTGGTCACCTAATCCATACAACTTAGTCTTAGATGATAAGAGTAATGGTAAGTAGCTACTGCTGGGAGCTGTGATTTATTGTTGCATACTGACATTGTACATGAACATTTTACAAATGCTTAATATATGAACATCAACTGATATATATCTAGTTATCTATATGGGAGCATTTCGGCAAACACATAGCGAGCATGAGTGTCGCACAAACCTGCAGCTTCCTAGATTTCCATGTCTCACAGGTGGTGGTGGGAAACAGCAGCAGCATCATGTCACTCCGTAGCTTGGGGGCCCTGGTCATGGTCGACCCTGCTAGCGGCGGGGGTAACAGGGCAGCGGCCAGCAGCACGTATGTAACCCTGTACCTTTGCATCAAGGTGTCTCCCATGTCAACCATAGCTGTAAATTTTACACAGTTAGGAGCGGGTAGTGGAGGCACTACTGCAGGATGCTGCTAACGCGACACTACAATCAGAGACCCTTCGACGAAACTGTTTGCGATGCATGAATCGCAAACGGTATAGTTCAAGCTCCGTCGCCAATGACATGAACTGTGTGCGATGGAGGATCCATCAAATACGATTAAGAAAATAGTTGCGTGTGTGATGCTCGGCATAAAGTTGGTGCTTATGAACTGTTTGCGATTAGACAAGATAACACAAACGGTTATCAAAATACATATGTGTGTGAAGTACGACATACAGTTCATTCAGAAAAACTGTTTGCGTTGATTGAGCTAGAACACAAACGAGTTACCATAACAAGGTATGTGTGATACCAGGCAAACAGTTCATTCATCAGAATTGTGTGGGAAGACCAATAATAAACCAAACGATTCATACTGACAAGCTGTGTGGGTTGTTGGCAGACGGTTGCTGCCAAACAATTGTCAGCGATGGCTGAAATCATTATCGACGCTTCGTTGGGAAGTGTCGTTTGCCTATATTAATATCGCAGACATTTTATTATTATGACCCGTGTGCCTGCGCATCACCCCGTCCTCCTCTCTCGCGTCTTGTCACCGCGTTGCCGCCCTAGGATTCCAGTGCACGCTTCGGCACCGCTTTTGGCCACGCGTCCGCTCGATAGCCCGTTCCCGCGCACAACCGTGCAGGTTCCCGCGCACAAAACCGTCCTACGGCCCTAGCTTCCCACCCGGCTCGGTGAAATCCCCAATGCTTGCCGGCCTTCTATATAAACCCTCACGGCCGGCGACTCCACATTGCCTTCATCCCCTCCCTCCCCGTAGCTTGTCTAGTTTCATTCTCCCCCAATCGCCAATGGCATCGGCCGTTCATCGTCGCCCAGCCACTCCGCCAAAGGACAGCTCCAGCTGGGAGGCTTCACCACGTCGGCGCGGCAGTCCTCTCAAGTGTGTGGTGCACGTGGCGTCCCTCGTGGGTGTGCGCACGCCACCAACTACAGGCTCCACCACCGCTGCCCGAAGGCAGCTGCTGCTGGTGGCCACCGTGGCCGCCAACACGCCGGCAGCCACCATGGCCCGAATGCGGGAGGTGGAGGCCACCAAAGGCCCGCCGCCGGGCTTCTGCGTCGCAACCCTTGCACGCTAAATATACTTCCTAGAGAAGGAGGTGGAGTGCCAGGTCACGCACGCGAAAAAGCTCACCGACGTCGTGGCCGCAGGAGAAGCCGCAGCGGCGTCGCGGAATGCAGAGATCTACGCCGAGTCCCGTCGCTTCGAGGAGGGGCGTCTTGAGCGCCTGAGGGCAGCACTGGCAGGCAACGGACACGACTCCACCAACTCGTCGGCAGGCTCCTCCTCCACTTGCTCTTACTGAGCGCGCTCGATTCTGCTGGAAATGGTACAAAGCCCCTCCGTAGTACTAGTATTTAGGGGCTATTTTGTTCAGTTCATCTAACTATAGATATGGTTGAACTGTACCACGTAATTTAAATTAGCTAGTATATATAGTTGAACTAGCTATTTCAGTACGTGGTTGGCAACAATTGGGGAAAAGTTTGTTCGATTCAGCTGTCGAGTTGAACTATTTTGCACAAGGACCAATGGTTAATCTATGAATGAAATCCATGTTTGCTGAATTTCAGTTGCAAAAGTGCACCGTAATAGTGATTTTGTTCCTGCGGAATTCGACAAATGCCAGTGCTACAATGTTGACAAATGCCAATGTTACTAGATCGACAGATGCCAATGCTTCCGATTTGACACATGGCAATTTACCCAATATGATAGATGCAAATCTTCCTGGATTGTCTGTACTAGGCACATGAGTCATATTAGAGAAACGTTTGCGATGACGCATTGCACCAATCCTTCGCGCCAATATTTTCACTTGGCTTACGGGCGAAGGAAAGATAGCTGTTGATCTATATACGGATATTCAACCTGAACCGTTTGTGATGAGTGTTTATTCAAAGAAAACGATGATGGTTTTTTGTTTGCTATGTGAATTCAGAGATAAATACTTAGTTCATCAAACCATAGATTTAATTCAATCAAGCTTTGACTTTACATTCATACAATCGAGATACAATATAAAGAAAACTAGTTGCGGCGGCGGCGTCCTACGGCAGTGTTCTCGTGCTCCGGGGCGAAGTTGTACAGTTCTTCAAACGAGACCAGAATGTTATGGACTTCACAATCAAAGAGCCGGTCGTCGCCCGATCGACGGACGCGGGGCCGAGAGGCGGCGACTAGCGGTGCTGCGAGGAAGCTGTCGACGGCAGTGTACCAATCCGCTGAGGGGCCCGTGACAGGTGCAGGCGCGCGCACAGGGTTGGGAGCCGTGGGTGCGGGCACGCGCACTGGTACCGGTGTGGCGTGTGTAGGGGCGCGCATGAGCACGGGCGAGGGAGGAGGCGCTAGCGCTTGCACGTACATGAGCTCGCGCGGGTCCGCGGGGACCTCCCTGACGCATGCGGTTTCCAGCGCTGCGATGATGCTCGGCGACCAGCACGTCAATGCCACGGGGATGGTTGCTGGCGCCGGCGCGGGGATGGTTGCTGCCGAGTGCGTTGGGGCAGCATCCGCTGCGGCATGCAGCTCTTCCAGGGCCATGTACATGCCGTCCCATTTGACTTTATGTTCTATCTCTTCTGGCTCGGTGTCAACTTCACCAAACCGGAAGACTAGTGGCATATGATCCTTGTGCACCATGGCGTACGTCGCCGTGGAGGTCTGATTGATGGAGGGGAATGGGAGGCGAAGATGTAGAGACGATTGCGAGTGAGTGGGCAGTAAAGACGCCTATTAAACAGCGGCTCGGGCGCCATTGATGGACAGGTTGGAAACGAGGAGGGTGGATACGGAGGTCAAAGGGCTCGCTTTCCGGTGAGGCTGCGGCGTACAGCCCGCACGCCTCCCGGTGAGCCTGCGGAGCGAAGGCCAGCTCGCACGCCTCCTGTCAACTCTAGCAACTGCTCGCACGGCACCTCCTAAGCCCTAGCCAATAGAAGAGTGCGACGGTTGGCAGCACGTAAGGGCAGTAGAATGCCCACGGTTTGAAAATAATGCAACCATTTCTGTGGAAACGTGACAGTTCTTTGTTCCAAAAAGCTTTTGTTAGTTATTAATGTGTCCGTTTTTTCCAAAATGGACACGAAAAATACCACAACATATTTATGCTATATCATGACGCCATTCCCAATTTCTTGAATTTTGTGTCAGTTCTAGATTTACTATGATTTAACGTAATATTCTCAATATTGGCTCTAAAAGAAATATATATTAAAAAACGAGTCTCAAATAGGAAAACAAAATGATATGACGCCTTTATGTGCCATGTTCATGATAGCAGGCCAAGTTTCATGAATCTTCTGACGAGTTTTTGATTTACATGATTTAAAACCCGAGTTTCTCAATGTTTCTCTCGCCTAGCCAATACCCCGAGATGATTGAAATTCATTCCCATATCTTGCATGGGACCTAAAGATGCGTGCACACTAATATGGTTTTCTAACCATTTTGATGCACCGAACCTTGTGTTAGTAGTTCAAATTTGAATTATGCATATAAAAGTCAATTAATGTATAAAAAATCCAAACGAACCATGTATAATTTCATATTTTGGCACGACACTCATTTTGGTATATGTTGCCTCTGGAAATATATAGTTCAAGATGAGAAGGTGCAGCGGATGTCGATTCGCCCACATAAGGTGACGTGTTCCATATCGAAACCACAAAAGCTTCCCGTGAGAAGCTTAGGTTTGTGAGAGGCTTGTGCCAAAACTTGCCCAAAATTGGATATTATTTTACTAGGGCACATATGAGCCATGCATGTCATGACACCATGCCAAGTTTCATGACTTTTCTCACGAGTTTTTGATTTATACATGATTTAAAACCCGAGTTTCTCAATGTATGTGTGCCCGAGCCAAGACTGTGAGATGTTTGAAATTAAATCCCATATCTTGCATGGGATCCTAAAGATGCATGTACACTTATATTATTTTCAACCCGTTTTGATGCACTAGACCTTGTGATTGTAGTTCAAATTTGAATTATGCACGTTAAATAATGCATAAAATTCAATTAATGTATAAAAAGGCCAAACGAACCATGTATATTTTTCATATTTTTGGAACGACACTCATTTTGGTATATGTTGCCTCTAGAAATATATAGTTCAAGACGAGAAGATGCAGTGAATGTCGATTCGTCCACATAATGTGACGCGTTCCATATCAAAACCACAAAAGCTTCCCGTGAGAAGCTCAGGTTTGTAAGGGGCTTGTTGCAAAACTTGTCCCAAATCGGACACTTTTTCACCAGGGCGCGTATGAGCCATGTCATGACACCATGCCAAGTTTCATGAAATTATGACGAGTTTTTGATTTATACATGAATGTAAAACCAAGCTTCTGAATGTATGTGGCCGAGCCAAGACCCCGAGATGTTTGAAATCCATTCACATATCTTGCATGGGGCCCAAGTAGCCATGGACACTTATATGATTTTTCATCCCATTTTGATGCACCAGACCTTGTGATTTTAGTTCAAATTTTAATTATTCACATTAAATGCCTAGAGAACTCAATTAACGTCTGAAAATGCAAAAAGAACCCTGAATAATTCCATATTTTAGCAAGACACTCTTACTGGTCTATATTGCCTCTAACAAAAGTTCAAGGCGAGAAGATGAGTGGATGTCGTTTTGCCCACGTAATTAAGGTGACGTGTTCCTTATCGGAACCACAAAGCTTGCAGTGAGAAGCTCCGGTTTGTAAGGGACTTGTGCCTATAATTGTCCCAAGTTGGACTTATTTTTCAATGGCACATATGTGCCATATCATGACAACATGCCAAGTTTTTAGAATTTCTGACGCGTTTTGGATTTACAGTAATTTAAAAACCAGGTTTCTCAACATTTGAGGCCGAGCAAAGACCCCGATATGTTTGAAATTCATTCCCATTTCTTGCCCGTGACTTAAAAAAAACCATGGACACTAATATGATTTTCATCCCATTTTGACGCACCGGACATTGGGACGATAGTTCAAATTTGAATTGTACACATTAAATGCCTAGAAAACTCAACTAATGCATAAAAATGCCAAACGGACCCTGAATAATTCCATATTTTAGCACGACACAGCTATTGGTAAGTGTTCACTGCAGATAAATCTTATTGCAATCCAAACACCGTCTTTTGTCGAAGTAACCTCATTTTTTGTTTTAAAAATATTTTGAAAATCAAGTCTTTCACAAACAGTTCAAGTTCATGAATCGTGTGTGATGTAGTACAAAACATCTTGGGCCAATCCTCATAAAGTCATAATGCATGGCGTAGGACGGAAGCTTCGTCGGCTATAGTACACCGCCGGTGAGTTTACCGCACGGACTCTCCAGAGCATTTTACTTTTCAATCGTCGCCGGTGAAAGATGGGGACGTGGATCCCCGTCGTGAGGGCAACTTCGGCAACCCACTCCGGCCCGAACGCGGCCGCATCAGCCATGAGCGCGCTCTCAAGATGCTTGAACGCGGCCACTACCTCCGACAGGGCGGCTGCAGCAACCGAAAGGGCAGCTGCTGCAGCTGAGAGGGCGACAGCAACAACCGCGACAGGGATAGCAAATGGCGAGAATAGCACATCAGCTGTCAGTTTCTCGGCGGTCGCCGTAGCCCTGATGGCGGACGCCCAGTCCCATCTCGAGGCCGCCCACGCCCATCTCGTGTCGGTCACTGCACAAATCACATCTGCCTTCTCCGACATGGGTCGATAACCCACGTCCGATGAGTTGGTAATCGCTGAGTGTGCTCGAGCAGGCGTCCGTTCGTCGGCGGCCTCCCTAGCCAAGATTGTGGTCGTCCATGCCCGGAGCAAGGCCGCCCACGCCCGGCTCATGGCGGCCTTATCCAAAGAGATAGTGGAGGAAGACTGCGAGGTGCTGGAGTATGTGGCGACGGATCCCATGGATCTCCTTACCCCGGAGGTCGTCGAGCGGGAGCCGGTCATCGAGGAGGCGGCGGAGATCGACGAATACCAGGTAGAATATTAGTCTCTGTCTAGAGCGATGGTCTTTTGTTAGAGTAATGTTTAGGTCAACTAACTAATGTTTATTAGTTGCTCGATTAAGTAAGTGCGGGCAGTGATGTAGGCTCTTTTGTGCAGTACTCAAATTTGCAAGCGTTGTTAAATTAAGCAATGACGTCGATGACCAATGTAACGAGGGAAATTCGGACCAAAATTTGCCACCGTATCCCCCTTTTCTCTTCCAAATGAAAATGAAATGCAAGTACCTCAAACAGTTATTGTAAAGGGACTGTGTCTGATGTGACTGATCAACTATAGGATTCGTTTGTGTTGTTGAATATCTCAAACAGTTATTGTAAAGGGACTGTGTCTGATGTGACTGTGCGCGCTACTTTTTTGCCACACCGAATGAAATTTTGGGCTGTCGCGCAAATATCTACCTCCCCCGCCCCTCGTACCAACAAAAAGCCACACCCCCTGCTTCCCCCTTCCTTTCCTAAGTTCAAACCTGCACGGCTTGCTTGCAGCGCCGCCTCCTCGCCGGAGACGCTCCTTCCTGTTGCTCGCCCTCCTCCATCTAGTCAGGTAATCCACACCTTCCCCACACCCCTTCCCCTCCACCCCCTCCTCCTCAATTCCACATGCCCCGACCGCCGGTGCGACCCATTCCACCAAAATCACTGGCCCACCCCCACATAATCGCCGCTGAAAGACATGGTACACGTAGTATAGCCAGGATCTCAAGGAGCACCTCGCAGCGGAGAAGCAAATCGCGACCGCACGCGCGGATGAGGCCGCGATGGTTGCCATGCGTGCCAACCCCCAAATCTTATAGCAGCACATCGCCGTCGAGGCCACCGTCGACGCCTCGCACGCGGACGCTGCCACGCGGTTGTCTACTTTGAACAACTCGTTGTGTTTTCTCGAGCGATCCTCTTTTGCCTTTGACGACTACTACCAGTTGTTTTCTCGACGTGCTCGTGCTTTCCTCAACTCCAGAGCCGGCAGGTTGGTGCCCGGACAGGCTGAGGCCACTCACCACTACGAGGAGGGCACCCACGATGTGGAGGCCTTGCCCTCTTCCAAGCCCATCGTTATCGATATCTCCGACAATGAGGAATAGCTTGTTTTTTAGCTTAATTACTAATGACCTGTGTTCAGGTAGCTATGCCTGTTAAGCATGTTTGCTTTACCTGTTGCATGTGCTGCTCTTGCATTTCCTTCAGAAATTCTAGTGAAATATGCAAGTAATGCTACTATGCAATCTAACCTTCTAGTATGTTCTATTGTCCAATGTGATGCTCAGTTAACTGTTTGGTTCATTTCTTTTGGTGATCATCTGCAATGTGATGTTCGATTATTGTTGGTACAATTTCGCATTGTTATGCATGTGAAACATACAATTGCTATATTTCATAGTTCTTAGCACGCTTGGCTTTTTCATGTGGCTTGAATTAATATGTTGGATCTGCAATGCGTTTATTTTTCATTAACATATTTTAGTGATAGCACGCCAAATCTCACTTAAAACCTGATCAATGTCTATCTTAAATGCGTTACAGGGGGAACAATGGGATACACTGAAGTTTACCATCGAGGTTTGCACTTTCATGATCCTTTGGCTAATAGCACATTATTGTGCAATTGTAGGAACCATTCTAATATTTAGGTTTCTAATAATAATTTGGTCTGGCACATGTAGGTCCTGCTGTAAGAGGTTTAGACCCACTGTTCGACCCATTTTGCATGTGGGGAAATGATGTGTTCATGAATATCAGTCAAATCAAGAAAGTCGGAAAGATTGTTAAGATAAAGAAACTTGTGACGAAAAACAACAAGCTATTTGTCTGCACAATGAAGAAGACATCAGTGAACTATAGGATGGTACTATCGCTTTTACCTTGTCTTTTTCCCTTTGAGACATTACAATTTTTCGAAACGAAATTTATGCATATCTTTGTTTGCAGTCCTTTCCAAAGCAGTTCATCGATGAGTACGTCTCAAACCACCTGTATGGTCAAGAGGCGAGGAAGGTATTCATAAAGCACCCACGGTATAATCTTGAAGTCTTCCTCAAGAGGATGAAGGATGGGCGGGCAACCATCCACAGGCACTGGCATAAAGTTGCAAGGACCTTCGACATCAGCGAAGGCTCAATATTTGCCTTCCGCTTCAACAGTTTTCTAGACGAGATTCATTTGTCTATTTACCGTATATGATGCTATATTCCAAAGGTTTTAGATGTTGCATGTGAAACTCGGTCCTGTCGTGTAATTGGGTAGCTAGGTAGTATATGCCTATATGATGTTGTACTCTGATGTATTCCAATTTAGAAATCATGGTTGCCGTAATACGAAATGAAATATATTGTGTGCTTGATATGAAGTGTCAATTTGTTTACTAGCTGGATTATAAATAATAGAGCAATTAGCCTGATTATTGTGGTTTCATATTGCAGACGGTTTGTCATAGAATACCGTGGGAGATTACCTCACCAAACCCACACGGTTCTTGGAAATTTGGCGTGTTGGACCAGTAAAAAATCACACATGACTTCCGGCCGTAAACTGTGTGCATTAGAACACACATTCGTAAACGTTTTCACATAAAATTATGTGTGTGATGGACAGCCCTATGCCAAACAGTTTCTTTTAGGAACCGTGCGTGATGGCCACCCCTAACACAGACGATGTTATGCAGAAAATTGTGTGTGATGTAGAATGCGAACGGAAACGTACGTTTGGGATTCACATTATGGGATGCTAAGCACATCTCACATGACTTCCCAAATATATCTGTTTGTGATGGCCCTTCCAATCGCACATGACATATTTTTGCTCATCGTGTGTGACCGGGCGCAGCCATCGCCGACGGGTTTTCTGTGTCGTGTGGGATAGCCCCCCCCCCCCCCCTATCGCCCACACATGAAAGGCGACGGTTTGAGACTACGTCACGGAAAGGAGTTAAAAACCGTTTGTATAGCAGGCGCCTGCACTAGTGAGGCTTACTCACATCAAACGGAAGAAGGAGAGAGGACGCCGAATCTTGATGATGGGTGGCTGGGACCGACGACGCGCCCGAAGACCCGAGGACATGCAACAACATGGTAGCTCCACCGTGATGGTTTACGTCATTTGGTCTCTCACGCCATGGAAAGAAGGCAGGGAGGAGAGGGGCCTCCCGAAGGGCGACGGCGACCCGAGATCCCTCGCGCCTGCAGAGCCACGGAAAGAAGTCAGGGAGGAGAGGGTGCTCCCGAAGAGTGACAACGACCCAAGTTCCCTCACGCCCGCAGGGGAGCAGGAGGTTGCAGATCGAGGAGGCTGGGGGTGGCGGATGGGGAGGGGAAGGAGAAGATTAGGGGCCAGAGAAGAAGACCGGCCGCCGCCGCCATACCCGTACCCGCATGGATCTAGGAGATCACTCAGGTGACGGCGATGGCCACCCGAGATCCCTCGCTCCCATGCTCGTGTGTGATTAGCCACCTCGGGATGAATACATCAAACTATAGGGTCCTTTTTGCAAAAACAGAACGTTTTCTCAGATAATCCACTAAAGAAGGGACTATGGGTTAAAACCAATAATAATAGGGGCTATTCAGCAAAAGTGACGCGACGGTGAACCCGGTAGAACCAATGCATGCTTTATTACTAGGTAAAGATATTAGCTTGTCATAGAACTAGTTAAGGTTTTCAACGGTGAAGAAGTTTCTAATAATTCTGAAAAAATTACGGAAACACCACACCTATAATATAACATGATCCAACGGAGCGATTGAAAAAAATACAACTTTATGTGTCCTGGACAAAAAAAACAAGTAGGTCATTATATATTTTATGTCAATGCAAGCTGAAATGCTTGTTTTTTTTTTTGCTGAGGACACATAAATGCATATTTTCATAATCTCTCCGTTGGATCATCTTGTTACATTAGAGAGATACTACACTATTTATTTCACATTTTTTGATAATTTTTAAACCGTTAAAAGCTTAGCGAGCCTAAGCAAGTTCTGTGACAAGCTATGGTAGACACAATTTTGACAGGCTATGTATATATTTATATACATACATACATACATATATATATACACACACACATACATACATATATACACACACACACTAGCCCATACATGGCAACTAGTTAAACTAATTGGATGATCACAATCGATGGATCTCCGAAATAGTCTATTAAGACTAGGGGTGAAAGAAATTACCCACCAATACCCTTCATTAAGTTTCCTCATATACCTTCCACCTCCATGTTTAAAAAAGTAAATAAAATGATCTATATAATCTCACGATCTCTCTCATGTTCAAGAAATAAAAAGTCACGATCCCAACTTCACATTTCTCTTCCCTCAAAAAAAATTCACATGTCTGTTATTTTATCTCCAAATCCTCATCTCTCCTATAAATGTTCTATCGTATATGTAAAGAATTGATGCCCCATGGAGAATTTCGTTTCTTCAATCAGCTTTCCCGTGGCTACATCATGGAGAATTTTATATTTTTCAATCAGTTCTCCCGCATGGCTATACTTTCTTCAATCAACTCTTCCGTGGATGCATCATGGAGAATTTTGATCTTCAATCAGCTCTCCTGTACGACCGTACCGTCTTGTCCGTGCCACCTTCCGATGTTGCTAGTTTTTCCATGAACGAGTTATCATAGCAGTCACAGATGTGAGGTACAAAAAAATTGATGCCAAGGTCATGCATATATGAGGGTAAAGTTACTCACGCACTATCAATACCAAAACAGATTGAAACTGAAAGCTCTCAAATCTGGTTGTGGCGTACATGGAGATTCTACATTATTGGATATCGTTTCGGCAGGATAGTGCAAATCTCATAGATGTGCCTCCACCAGGCATCTGGTTCCAAACCTCATTGTTAAAATTCATGATGTTCCACCGTTACCATGCTAGCTAATGAGCGCCTTTAATGCTACATGAATAGATCGTGGCTAGGGTGTCATGCCACAAGAAGAGAAGCCAATGAGATTAGCTGAATCAACAATAGGATGTGATTTCTGTGTTTGATTCGTTTTCTTTTTGCGATGCAGTCAAAGATTGACAATGGAGGTAATGAGTCAGCGGCAGGCCTGAGTGGATTGCCTATAATGTGCTCACGTACGCCGCCACCATCGCCTTCTCCTAGCATTTTCTCATGACTCACGCACGTTGCATGGTGTTTATCAAGATGCCCTTGGCCGATCCACATCCACATAGCGGATTGAGATTTAGTGTCTCCGATGTACATTCGCATAGATAACGGACTCAAATTTGAAACAGGTATGACAAATGCATGTACATAGAAAGGAGCTATGGTACGTCCCTCAAGTTTCAAACATTCATCACAAATGGATCTATATAACAAAGGTGCTAGCTAGGTACACACCTCGTATTTTAGACATGCCTCGCGTATGCATCTATGTAGCAAGGAGCTTGCTATGTACGAGTTTGAAGAAGAACTTGCCTAGCCTCGAGATCGATTGTAAACTTACTTTTGTAGAAAATGAAAGCTACAGCCATGATAGTATTTTTGTACAACTCCATTAGTTTATGTATAATATAACATAGAATCCCTAGATTTTTATTTTCAACAGCAATATAAAAGAAGAGGGTGACGTGGCTTGAGACTGCGTCGGTATTTCCACAAAGAGGAAGGGATGATGCAGCACAGCAACGGTAAGTATTTCCCCCAGGTACGAAACCAAGGTATCGAACCAGTAGGAGGATCACGCAACACTATGTAAATAGCACCTGCACACAAAGAACAAATAATTGCAACCCGACGCGAAAGAGAGGCTGTCAATCTCTCCACGGTAAAAAGATAGATTAGGTTGTAATAGATTGGATAGATAGAACTTGCAAGAACACAAAATAAAAGAGGCAAATAAAAAGTGCAGCAAGGTATTTTGGGGTTTTTGGAATAATAGATCTGAAAACAAAAGCGGCAAAAAGATAGATCGGAAAGCAATATGTTGGAAAAGTAGACCCGGGGGGCGTTGGTTTCACTAGTGGCTTCTCTCATGAGTATAGCACACGGTGGGTGAACAAATTACTGTTGGGCAATTGATAGAAGATCAAATAATCATGACGATATCCAAGGCGATGAACATTAGATAGGCATCACGTCCAAGATTAGTAGACCGAAACGATTCTGCATCTACTACTATTACTCCACACATCGACCGCTATCCAGCATGCATCTAGTGTATTAAGTTCATGGAAAAATGGAGTAATGCAATAAGAGCGGTGACATGATGTAGACAAGATCTATTCATGTAGGAATAGAGCCCATCTTGTTATCCTTAATAACAACGAAACATGCGTGCCTCGCTGCCCCTTCTGTCACTGGGAGAGGACACCGCAAGATCGAACCCGTCACAAAGCACCTCTTCCCATGGCAAGAAAAATCAATCTAGTTGGCCTAACTAAACCAAAGATTCGAAGAAGAAATACGAGGCTATAAGTAATCATGCATATAAGAGATCAAAGAAGACTCAAATAATATTCATGGATAGAAACTGATCATGAACTCAAAATTCATCGGATCCCAACAAACACACCGCAAAAAGTCATTACATCAAATAGATCTCCAAGACACCATTGTATTGAGAACCAAAAGAGAGAGAGAAAGCCATCTAGCTACTGCCTACGGACCCGTAGGTCTATGGTGGACTACTCACGCATCATCGGAGAGACACCAATGAGGATGATGAACCCCTCCGTGATGGTGTTAGATTGGATCTCGCGGTTCTGGAACTTGCGGTGGCTGGATGTATTTTTTGATGACTCATCTAGGGTTTCCAGAATATTTGGGTATTTATAGAGCTCAGAGGCGGTGGAGAAGGTTCCCGAGGCGGCCACAACCCACCAGGGCGCGCCCGGGGCCCCTGGCGCGCCCTGGTGTCTTGTGGGCGGCGTGGGCTCCCTCCTGGTTACTTCTTTGGCCCACTGGCCTTCTTCTAGTCGAAAAAAATTCTCCAAAAAGTTTTGTCGTGATTGGACTCTGTTTGGTACTGATATTGTGTGAAGTAAAAAAAACAAGCAAATACATCCACTGGCACTTGGCACTATGTCAATAGGTTAGTCCCAAAAAAATGAAATAAAGTTGCTATAAAATAATTGTAAAACATCCAAGAATGATAATATAACAGCATGGAACAAGCAAAAAATTATAGATACGTTGGAGACGTATCAGCATCCCCAAGCTTAATTCCTACTCGTCCTCGAGTAGGTAAATGATAAAAACAGAATTTTTGTTGTGGAATGTTTCCTAACATATTCATCACATATTCTCTTCTTTTGTAGCATGGACATTTGGACTTTTAGATGGTTCAAAGCAATAGTCTAGTTTTGACATAAGGACTTTAATACTCAAGCATGCCAACAAGCAACCATGTCTTTCAAAATATCAACACTAAATAAAGTTATCCCTAGCCCATCATCCTCAATCATTGATCCATTCATGAAACACACTCAAATATTAACTACACCCAATGCACAAGTATGATCATAGTGCCCCCTAGCTGGTGCTTTATAAGAGAGGATGGAGACTCAAATTAAAAATAAAAATTGCATAAAGTAAATAGATAGGCCCTTCGCAGAGGGAAGTAGGGATTTGTAGAGGTGCCAGAGCTCAAAGTTTAAATGGAGAGAGAAAAAATATTTCAGGTGGCATGCCTTTCATGTCAACGAAAACGACAAAGTAGATCTCAATACTTTCCATGCTAGATACATCATAGGCGGTTCCCAAACATAAAGTAAAGTTTATTCCTTTTTCCACCATTCTTTCACAATCCATGGCTAGCCATATCCACGGTTGCCTTCCATACCAACACTTTCCAAGGAATTTATTATTTGACAACATAAAGTAAATTTCTTTTTCATTTCGGGACTGGGCATCCCTATTAACGCCGTACTCTCGTGCAATGACAAGTGAATAAACAATCATCTTGAGAATAACACATCTAGCATGGAAAAATATTGGATATCCCCTATCGTTTCATGAGCGGTACGAGCACACAAAAAGGAAATTTATTTTGAAAATTAGAGATGGCACATACAAATTTGCTTAGAACGGCATGGAAATACCGCATATAGGTAGGTATGGTGGACTCATAAGGTAAACCTGGGTTTAAGGATTTTGGATGCACAAGTAGTATTTCTACTTAGTACAAGTGAAGGCTAGCAAATAGATTGAGAAGCAACCAACCAAGAAACGAAAATTCAAATAAACGGGCATTGAACATAACTAACACCGAATAATGCACCATAAGTAAGATGTAATTTCATTGCATAACTATTGACTTTCGTGCTTGCATAGGGAATCACAAACCTTAACACCAATATTCTTACTAAAGCATAATTACTCACCAACATGAGTCACATATCACTATCATCATGTCTCAAAACTATTACAAGGAATCAAGTTTAATTTTTCCAATGATATTCATGAAAGTTTTTATTATATCCCTCTTGAATATCTATCACTTTGGGACTAGTTTCATATATTGCCATTGCTTTTGACAACCTCAAACAAATTTAAGTGAAGAACATGAGCATAAAAGTTTCATCTCTCAAAATAATATAAGTGAAGCATGAGAGAATTTATTCAAAATTTACTAACTCTCAAATTAATCTAAGTGAAGCATGAGAGTGTTTCTTCAAAAATCTAAAGCACACAGTGTTCAAAAAGATATAAGTGAAGCACTAGAGCAATTCCATAGCTCAAAAAAATTTAAGTGAAGCATATAGAGCAATTCTAACAAATCACAGCATAATTTTGGCTCTCTCAAATAGGTGTGTCCAGCAAGGATACTTGTGACAAACTAAAAAAGCAAAGCAAGCAAAGACTCAAATAACACAAGACGCTCCAAGCAAAACTCATGATATGTGACGAATAAAAATATAGCTCCAAGTAAAATACCGATGGTCGTTAGAAGAAAGAGGGGATGCCACTCGGGGCATCCCCAAGCTTAGTTGCTTGTTTATCATTAGATAATATCTTGGGGGTGTTGTATCATCCCCAAGCTTAGACTCTTTTCACTCATTTTTCCTTCATCCATCGTGATCTCACCCAAAACTTGAAAACTTCAATCACACAAAACTCAACAAAACCTTTGTGAGATCCGTTAGTATAATAAAGCAAATCACCACTTTAAGTACTGTTGCAAACTCATTCAAATTTTATTATTGCATTATATATACTGTATTTTAACTTTACCATGGCTTATACCCTTCAATACAATCCATAGATTCATCAAAACAAGCACAGAATGCAACGAAAACAGAATATGTCTCAAACAGAACAGTCTATAGTAATCTGTACTCTAACCATACTTCTGTAACTCTAAAAATTCTGAACAATTAGGATAACATAACGAATTTGTATATAAACACTGTGTTAAAATTTCAGCTCATTATCACGCTCCACTAAAAATGAAAATTCACGCACTGGAGTCAAAGTTCTGTTTCAGATTCAGCATTGTTTCTACTCATCTTATGAATCATCCTAAAGGCTTTACTTAGCACAAACACTAATTAAAACATAAAAAACACAATCATAACAGTAGCATAATTGTGTCAACACTCAAGAACAGAAAGAAAAAGGTAAAAATAAATTTTATTCATTGGCTTGCCTCCCCACAAGCGCTATCGTTTTATGCCCCTAGCTAGGCATGAGATTTCAATGATGCCCTCATGAAAGATAATAATAGCAACACAAAGAGAGCATCATGAAGCATATGGAAAACACACTTAAGTCTAACATACTTCCTATGCATAGGTATTCTAAAAGCAAACAAATTATCAAGGCAAGCAAAAAATAGCATATGTAAGGAAGAAGAAAGAGACAATAGCAATCTCAACATGAAGAGAGGTAATTTAGTATCATGAAAATTTCTACAACCATAATTTTCTCTCTCATAATAATTACATGCAAGAACATAATCAAATTCAACAATATATCTATCATAAACAATACTCTCTTTACGATCAACATGCATAAAAATTTTATCATCTTCCAAAATAGTGGGATTATCATCAACTAAAGTTATGACCTCTCCAAACCTACTTTTATCAAAAAATTCATAAGATTGAACATTCTCCAAATATGTGGTATTCTTTTTACCTAAAGTTGACGCACTTCCAAACCCACTTTCTATACTATTGCAAACATTATTATCAATAACATATTCAACATGAGGCTTAAATAAATTTTCAAGATCATAATAAGAAGCATTATCATCCCAATCATGATCATTGCAATAAGAAGTGGACAAAATTATCATCCCCAAGCTTGTAGTTTTGCATATCATTAACATAATTGACATTAATAGAATTTATAGTAACATCATTGCAATCATGCTTTTCAATCAAAGAGCTATCGTGAATCACCTTATAAATTTCTTCTTTCAACACTTCATCAAAATTTTCAGATTCATGATTTTCAAACAAAACTTCATAGAGATAATCAAGTGCACTCAACTCACTAGCAATTGGTTCGTCATAATTTGGCCTTTTGAAAAGATTAGCAAGTGGATGAGGATCCATATCAATAGATTTTTAGCAAGCGAAGATGCAAGCAAATAGAAGACACATGGCAACACAAGCAAAGATAGCAAACAAGCAAAAAGGCAAACGGAAAAGAGGGCGAATAAAATGGCAAATTTGTGAAGTGGGGGAGAGGAAAACGAGAAGCAAATGGCAAATAATGTAATTGCAAGGAGATGAGATTTGTGATTAGGAACCTGATAGATGTTGATGATGTCTCCTCGGCACCAGAGATTGGCACGTTGAAGAGACTGCTTCCTCCCCGGCAACGGCGCTAGAAATTCCTTTGACGTGGCTTGAGACTGCGTCGGTATTTCCCCAAATAGGAAGGGATGATGCAGCACAACGATGGTAAGTATTTCCCTCAGTGATGAAACCAAGGTATCAAACCAGTAGGAGGATCACGCAACACTATGTAAATAGCACCTGCACACAAAGAACAAATACTTGCAACCCGACGCGAAAGAGAGGTTGTCAATCTCTCCACGATAAAAAGATAGATTAGGTTGTAATAGATTGGATAGATAGATCTCGCAAGAACACAGAATAAAAGAGGCAAATAAAAAGTGCAGAAAGGTATTTTTGGGTTTTTGGAATAATAGATCTGAAAACAAAAGCGGTAAAAAGATATATCGGAAAGCAATATGTTGGAAAAGTAGACCCGGGGGTCGTGGGTTTCACTAGTGGCTTCTCTCATGAGTATAGCACACGGTGGGTGAACAAATTACTGTTGGGCAATTGATAGAAGATCAAATAATCATGACGATATCCAACGCGATGATCATTGTATAGGCATCACGGCCAAGATTAGTAGACCGAAACGATTCTGCATCTACTACTATTACTCCACACATCGACCGCTATCCAGCATGCATCTAGTGTATTAAGTTCATGGAAAGATGGAGTAATGCAATAAGAACGGTAACATGATGTAGACAAGATCTATTCATGTAGGAATAGACCCCATCTTGTTATCCTTAATAGCAACGATACATGCGTGCCTCGATGTCCCTTCTGTCACTGGGAGAGGACACCGCAAGATCGAACCCATCACAAAGCACATCTTCCCATGGCAAGAACAATCGATCTAGTTAGCCTAACTAAACCAAAGATTCGAAGAAGAAATACGAGGCTATAAGTAATCATGCATATAAGAGATCAAAGAAGACTCAAATAATATTCATGGATAGAAACTGATCATGAACTCAAAATTCATCGGATCCCAACAAACACACCGCAAAAAGTCATTACATCAAATAGATCTCCAAGAGACCATTGTATTAAGAATGAAAAGAGAGAGAGAAAGCCATCTAGCTACTGCCTACTGACCCGTAGGTCTATGGTGGACTACTCACGCATCATCGGAGAAGCACCAATGAGGATGATGAACCCCTCTGTGATGGTGTTAGATTGGATCTCGCGGTTCTGGAACTTGCGGTGGCTGGATGTATTTTTCATCGACTCCTCTAGGGTTTCTAGAATATTTGGGTATTTATAGAGCTCAGAGGCGGTGGAGAAGGTTCCTGTGGCGGCGACAACCCACCAGGGCGCGTCCGGGGCCCCTGGCGCGCCCTGGTGTCTTGTGGGCGGCCTGGGCTCCCTCCTGGTTACTTCTTTGGCCCACTGGCCTTCTTCTGGTCCAAAACAATTCTCCCAAAAGTTTTGTCGCGATTGGACTCCGTTTGGTACTGATATTCTATGAAGTAAAAAACAAGCTAAAACAGCAACTGGCACTTGGCACTATGTCAATAGGTTAGTCCCAAAAAAATGATATAAAGTTGCTATAAAATGATTGTAAACATCCAAGAATGATAATATAACAGCATGGAACAAGCAAAAATTATAGATACGTTGGAGACTTATCAGAGGGGCATCTTTATTATTGTGTTGTATATATTGCAATATTCAAGAAAAATATGCCACATCCAAGATAGTATCAATTCTATAGACTATACTTGTGTACTTGCCTTGGTTTTCTTTCTTCAACCCAGATAGAGGTGCGCGGAAATTTGCCCAAATCTGCTATCTTAGAGGACGAATATATTACTCGAGATTCACAAGAACCAACAGGTCTATTCGAGAAGGAATAATTTTCTACACTAAATTATTTTAGATGTCCAAACATTATAATATCATTTATGATTAGCTACTAGGTATGGTTCCATACTTCAGGCATCGGTATAAATTTCATCCAAATATTTTGGAATATATCTATTTACATGCTTGTGTAGATTATGTACATGTCTTTTTAGCGATGTTTTTTGTGATATTACAAAAATAGGCCAAGAGTGAATACAATCACACATTTTGTTATCAAGCAGTAATTAACTACATCATACCTTCATATGCATAACTAAAGAGGCATGTGATGGGGTTGTGTGTGTGCCCTATGTGTGGCTATGGGGAGGAAATGTTACTTCATGCCCTTATAACATTCGATCATGCAAGTTTCTTCTGGGTTTCTGGTCAAGAATTTGAAATATATTGGATACATGTTTCCTCGATCGAAGGAAGAGCGCTATTAATGCTTCGGTTATGGGGGTGATTTAGAGTAGCCACAATGAATATACTCGTGTTGAAGAGAAGTACCAGTGAAAAAAATCAATGCAATTTAATGATGAATTCATTGCTTCTCTGGTAATAATTGATCAAGGGCAAGACAAGGATGTGGAGATATAATTGAAAATTTGAAGGAACTTGAGCCGTGGTGGATCAACAACAACTTTGATGGTGTAGTAGGTTATGCACAAGGTTGTGTCAGTAAAGGCCCGGATGCAATTACTACATTTCCCAATAAATACCTTATTTGTAGAATCGATATAATATACTAATTCTGAACCAAAATCATGCAAGAAGGTCAAAACTCACAAAGCTCATTGTTAATAAGTTCAATGTGGATAGTCCTTACTACTTTAATTAATAATACTTCATTTTAAGAGTACACAAAAATATATCTCAATTTAATCCAAGTTGCACAATAATTTTGTTATGCTTAGATTAATGCGACATAAATATCTACTTAATGCATAATATATTGCTAGGGATGAACTTGTGAACAGGCATATGATTAGACTCAAAGAAACAATCATATCCAGACAAGAACTATGTTTGTCTTTTATTGCCAAGTTTGAACTAGTACAGTTCGGGTTCACCCATGATAGTGCATGGTACTATTTTTCACCGCTACAACGACCAAACAAAGATTAAGAACGGTCTTCCATATATCTATTACTAGAGTTCTTCTCTTCTCAGTTGGTACCGATGCTACCAAATGGTGCGGTGGTGGTAGAGCAGTATGGAGGGACAAACACATTGCACAATGCTGGTAGTGTCTGTAGTGCTAAGTTCCTTATCTTCTCAAACTGAGGTATTTGTTGAGGCTGGACAAAGACCTGGCGCTGTGGGTACTGTAGCGGATATTGCAGGAAGGAAACCTGGCCTGACGGGTATGGTTGTTGAGGCTGTTGGATGGATCCCTGGACCAACGGGTACTGTTGTTGTTGTAGTAGTTGTTGTTGTTGTTGTAATTGATGCACAATAATTGCATGAACGACACTGTGGATGGCTTGGCACCGTGACTGCTCAGGGATCTGTCATAACTGTTGGCAACACTGTTGTTGCAACTATTGGTACCTTACAGGCGCTATGTTGCGTTGTTGCAAGAGGACATCCCTGCAGGGAATCAACTGTTGTTGAAGAAACAGTTGAAGGATTTGTTGTTTTTGTTGTTGTTGTTGTGGAACTTGTTGTCCCTGTTCTTGCGAAATTGGTTGTTGCGGCTACGGATATGGTTGTTGTGGTGGAAACGGTTGCGGCTGCGGATATGGTTGTTGTGGTGGAAATGGTTGCGGCTGCGGATATGGTTGAAATGGTTGCGGCTGTGGATATGGCAGTTGTGGTGGGAATGGTTGTTGCTGCCCTGGAAATTTTAGTTGTGGTTGCTGCAGAGATGGATTTTGCGGCTGCATTTGTGGCACCGGACCTCTAAGTGCGGCGGTGGCGGTGGTCGCCGCGACAGCAAGGAGGGCAAGGATGAGAAAGGTCTTCATGGTGGATTTAGATTTTCTCCTACTCACTTGGCTTGTATGATGTGCCCAAGTTATGAGAATGATGGGTGAGGAATGATGATTATCATGCTACATGCCTATTTATAGCTGGCATGGCATTATCTCTTTCACTATTTGCATTTTGCATCTTTTTAATTTTATAATTTTCTTTTTGGTATCTGCGTAGAAGATTTTATTTAAAAGTTGTAAGCTACTATCATGGGCACATGTATTTTACTTTTCCATTCTACAATTGACTATGTCGTTTTGCATTCTCGACCATATTGAAGACCTCCCTGGAATTGTTATACATCCAATTGTACGTCAATTCATTGCTCAAACTATTATTTACTTCTTGTCACCTTTTTTTGGTCCCAAATAATAGAAAGCTCTACTCCAAACCCCGTTGACACAGATGCTATGGGCTCTGGACCGGGCCGTTATTTGAGAATACAAGACGTCAGCACTTAAAAAAAGATGTGAGGTAAAATGGAAATGAATAAAGAAAAGATTTCACACCCCGCTTATCCCACATTGTCACTTTTTCTGTGACGAGAGCTATGCAAGGCAACTCGATGGAGATATTCATTCACGCGTTTGTGGTGCATGGCCTTCTGATGTGAATTAGTTTACTAATTTAAATAAACAATATTAGATCAAGATTTCATATCAAGAAAATACGCCGCCATTTTGCATTGTTCAAAACCATAATCGCTGGGCATCTGTAACAGGTACCAGCCCTGCGCCGGCCAGTTTGGCCCAGACCAGAGATTCCCATCGTAATGCATATGATATGCTGCATGATGTACCCGTGAGCAAGCACCAGCACTGCGCCGGCCACTTTGTGGTAAAGCAGACCCGTGAACACCTTTCAGTGTGTTTATTGTTCACAGCTGGATTGAGCTTAGTCAAACTAGTCGGGGGAAGCTTGCAAAACATGTTCAGTCCTGTGGGTAGCAACTTGTTTGGCCAAGATGAGGAGATTGAGCAAAACACAAGAAAACCAGCAAATCGGAGAAACAGCAACAGCAAACCACCTTCTACCACTAGGAAATGCAAGCACTATGGCCAACCTGGGCACCACGTGAGCACGTGTCCAACATACAACGGGCCTAGGAAGCCACCGAAAGAGGTGAGATGCACAAAGTGCAAGCTTGGGGTCACTACCATACAACTTACGGCGGTGACACAACCTACAAGCGCAAGCAGGCCCATCAGGGCATTTCCAACGACAACCCGTAAATTTTCTTTTACATCCGTTCATAGACGGATGCGTGAGAACGACATCCAAAGCTAGCTGCATACATTTTGACAATAATTTGAACTAATCGAACGAAATTCGTACAAACACGGCCGGATTTCATATAAACATGGCGGATTTCATATAAACCGAACGAAAACTTTTACATTTTGAACATATTTTAACTAAGAAGGTAAGACTATGTGCACGTACGGTCATGCGGAGCTACACACCCACGACACGGATACACTACACTAGTCTACGGCCGACCGCGGTGGATCCCTTTGTCTTCCCCATGTCCGGCACCCCGATCACCAGACTGTCAGGAGCCCCGGAGGCATATGCTTCAGCGCAAAGGACGGTTCGCTTTCCCACCACTCACCGGAGAGGAACCCCCGACTGATACTTCAATGGGAGGGGAAGGGGGCGCCTCCGCTTCTATTGTGTACGTCGGCGTCTCCTCGGCGGTGGCCTTCATGAGACCCAAGCGGCGGCGGCTCCCGTGTTCTACTTCTCCCCGATCATGGCGGCGGACGCGGAGGTGCTGGCCACCGACTCGTCGCTCTCCGAGCACCCGTGTTCTACTTCATAATTTGCCGAGTATGAAACTCGGCAGATCCACAACCAGTTCACTGAGTATGAAACTCAGCAGATCTACGCCCTGCTTTATTTCTGACGTTGTCTGTTCGCTGAGTTTCAAGTGGTCATCCCACTTGGGAACTGTTCGCCGAGTTTGATGGCCTGAAACTTGGGGAAGATTGGTTGTTTGCCGAGTTGCGCACTCGGTGAATAAGCTCAGTGCATAGCCTATTCAGCTCTTTATCGAGATTCGATACTCGACAAATGTCCTATCAGGTTGTCCCGGTAAAATACATTTTTGCAGGATCGACATTGCACAGATTATCAATATATATTGTTCGCCACAGCAATTTAATCAACACACGTACATCATTGAAGAACATACAACAATAATGATACAAATTTGTCCATAATGTACTCACGACAAATGTAGACACATCAAACACAATGTGCATATCCGTTTCAACAAAACACAGTTATGGATTCACGAGTTTGCTAGGAAGAAAAACAGGCCTATGGAAAGGCATGACTAGTGTGCTACAGCAGCTTGTACATCGACAATCAAAGCCATCCGCGATGTAAACCTATTAAACAAGAATAAGGACTAGTGAGTTACAAAGTCACCAAAAAAATTGGTCATGGCATCATTTATGAATATTATGGCCATGCATGGAAGCAAAAATAAGCCATTTCGATCATAAACGATGCAATGGCAGCATAAATGGTTTTTCTCTTGCTTTAAGACTTGTTATCAAACCTGAGTCAAGTTTTTGGCGACGCCAGGGTCGTACTAACAATAGCGTCGGAACGGCTAGCACATTGTGAACCTTGTGAATGTCCAGCTGCAGGGTTATTCGAACCAGCTGACATAAACACTATCTGCAACGGCATATTGTGGGAGGTTAAGAGAAGTTCATTTGATACACAATGACTACAAAGGGCAATAATGTTTTCACGAAAAGGTTTTAAAGAGAACTCACTTGACCGTATGTCGTTGGCGGTGGAGTGACAATGTCTGGGATTGATGGCGGGGGTTGGTTCTGTGCAACACAAAGACGCTGCATATTTTGCCCACGAGGAAAGGTTACATATTCTACCCCAACGCAAATGTTATGTAATGAAACTAAGACTATACCTCCTGTCCCTTTTAATTCATGTGAAGTTAGTGTCTGTAAGAAGATGTGACACTCTTAGGAGGTGAGAAATTAAGGACGTTTGGTATTGATAATATTATTATGTGTATAATGCGATTATCATTTATCACATTAGTGGGTAATTATGTAGAGGTGGCTTGGACCTTGATTACATGAATTATTTCTTCCCCTCCTTTTTTTACTATGAACCTTGTTTAATAAGTTGTTTCTTATATCTTTATGCATATATGTCGTTACATGATTACTATCAGATGTTCCTACATAGAGATTTATGGTGTGTTCGTTCAACCATTGCACTTGTTGAGGAAGTCTTGGACTAAGGGGTCCTCGGGCCGCCAGCCTATCTCTCATAGGCCAGCTTGGTGGACCGCTCTCTGATTATCGCAGGAAGGGCCGGGATATGCGACGACCCCGTATTCTAGAAGGAAACCTCCGAAGACGCGGCATGCACTCCAAGTCAAGATGAGGGGATCAGCGTCTTTACTTCCGGCTGGAGACTTATCATGTGTAAACCCTAGGTACCCCCGGTGTCTATATAAACCGGGGGGTTTAGATCGTAGAAAACAGACAAACTCATCTAGGGTTTTGGCTACTTGATCTCGAGGTAGATCGACTCTGTAATCTTCATACACATCAATACAACCAAGCAGGACGTAGGGTTTTACCTCCATAGGAGGGCCCGAACCTGGGTAAACATCGTCTCCCTCGTCCCTTGTTACCCATCGATCCTAAACTCACAGCTCGGGACCCCCTACCCGCGATCCGCCGGTTTTGACACCGACATTGGTGCTTTCATTGAGAGTTCCGCTGTGAGATCGCAAGAGAAATTGATGGCTCGCCTAATCATTAGCGATGAAGTCCGTAACGGGGACTCCTTCGCCCCCGGACAGATTTTCGCTTTCGGCAGCATCGTGCTGCACGCCGACCCGACCGGCCACCTTGGTCGGATCGAGAGTCTCGCCCCCGATCAAGAGATCAGATTCGGGAACCTAGAGTTCTCCGTAGACTCCCGGGGCGATCTTTCATTCGCTGGGCTCGCGATCTCATCTGACGAGCCCGAAGTCTCTGAAGCCTTAACTTCGGATCTCCTTCTCGACTCCGCCCTCGGATCTATCCCTGTCGATGATCTGGCTCTTTGTCCGGATCCGGTTACAGTACCTGAGGGCCAGGGGTCGGCCCCTACCGAACACACTCTTTGTACGGACACGTTGGAGGTTAACTCCGAAAGTCCTAGGCAGATCGATCCGGTCGAGCTCTCGACAATCAACGAGGCGCTGGATCGGATCCTATCAATAAAAATCACAGACGACCCGACCTCGACCCATGCTCAGATCGGTCTGAAGGCGGGTCATGGGGAATTTTTCGACCCACCCACCACCCACTTGGTAGCCACTATCGAAGACTTAACCGATATGCTAGACTACGCCTCCGAGGAGGCAGAAGACATGGATGGAGAGGACGGCGTCCCCGCCCCTGTCAACACTAGGCGATGGACTGCCACCTCCACCTACGACGTCTACATGGTAGACACCCCTGACGATAAGGGCGATCGCACCCCTAAGAAGAATGGCGATAAATCCGGTGAGGAGCCGTCAAGGCGCCGGAAGCAGGGCAAACGATCTAAGGCAAACAAGGGAAGGGAGGTCATTGCAGGCACCGGGGAAAACGACACCCCGGAAGACCTCGGCGACCCTGAAATCCCCGAACAACCACTGGAGGACCAGGAAAGGCCCGAAGATCGGCGCGACACCGAGGATCTTAATGATTCCGAGGACGACAACTACCTCCCCCTGTCGAGGAGGAGGACAGCCTGGAAGCCGAAGACTTCACCGTCCCCGAAAACCCCGCGGATCAGGAACGGTTTAGGCGGCAGCTTTTAGCCATCGCCCGAAGCCTAAAGGAAAAACAACAGCAACTCAAAGCCGAACAAGACACCCTCAATGATAGATGGACGAGGGTCTTGGCAGCCGAAGAAGGGTACGGTACCGATCTACCGGAGCAACCCAAGAGCTACCCACGTCGGCGGCTGCTGCCGCAGTTCGATGACGAGGTCCTTGAAACATCGCCTCCCAGGCATACTCCGTACGACCAGCCGGACCGCCCTCCCCGAGGACAGGATAGGACGGCCGACGAGGCCGAGTACAGACCTGCGGTACCCCGCGGGGGAGGAAAAAAGCCAGCAGATCCTGAGGACAGGTATGACTTACGACAGGACCTGGATTATAGAGCAGGCCACACAAGATCCATCTATGGATCTAGAGGGTACTCCCCCGCTAGACGGGACGGGTACCAGTCTTGGCTCGACCGCAACAATAGAAGTTGGGAACAAAACCGGGCCCGATCGACCGCCGATCGTAGGCATGACATAGCTCGGGTCAGAGGCACTACCCACCCACTGTGCTTCACAGACGAGGTGATGCAGCATCAGTTCCCTGAAGGGTTTAAACCCGTTAACATAGAGCAATACGACGGGACAACAGACCCAGCCGTGTGGATTGAGGACTTCCTCCTCCACATTCATATGGCACAAGGAGATGATCTCCACGCCATCAAGTATCTGCCCCTAAAACTTAAGGGGCCAGCTCGACACTGGTTAAACAGTCTCCCCGAGAATTCCATCGGGAGCTGGGAAGAGCTCGAGGACGCCTTCCGATCTAACTTCCAGGGCACTTATGTCCGGCCACCAAAGCAATGTTGTCCAGAAAGCAGGTGAATCGGCTCGGCAATTCTGGAATCGGTTCCTGACCAAGAAAAACCAGATCGTTGACTGCCCGGACGTCGAGGCAATAGCCTCCTTCAGACATAATATCCGGGACGAGTGGCTAGCTCGTCAGTTCGGCCAGGACAAGCCGAGGACAATATCCGCCCTTACCTCACTTATGACCCGCTTTTGCGCGGGTGAGGATAACTGTCTAGCTCGACGAGGCCATAACCCCGAAGACCCCGGCACCTCCGAAGTCCGGGATGGAAATGGGAAACCACGACGTAACAAAAACAAACGCCGGCACAGCAACGGCGATGCTGAGGACACGGCCGTTAATGCCGGTTTCCGCAACCCAAAATCCGGACAGCGGAAGAAACCTTCTAAAGGAAATCGAGACGGACCTACCACGCTGTACAAAATCATGGATAGGCCCTGCCAGATCCATGGCACCCAAGACAAGCCCGCCACCCACACCAACCCTAATTGTTGGGTATTCAAACAAGCTGGCAAGCTCGCAGCCGAAGAGCAAGGCAAGGGCCCACGGAGCGAGGACGATGACGAGCCCCGCGGTCCAAGCAATGGAGGACAAAAGCAGTTCCCTCTAGAGGTAAAAACTATGAACATGATATACGCCATTCACATACCGAAAAAGGAGAGGAAGCGCGCCCTTCGGGAGGTCTACGCCGTAGAGCCCGTAGCCCCGAAGTATAACTCATGGTCGGATTGCCCGATCACCTTCGACCGACGGGACCATCCGACCAGTATCCGTCACGGAGGTTCGGCAGCCCTCGTCCTAGACCCCATTATCGATGGGTATCATCTCACTAGAGTCCTAATGGACGGAGGAAGTAGCCTTAATCTGATTTACTCAGACACGGTGAAAAAGATGGGTATAGATCCGTCAAGGATCAAACCTAGCAACACTACCTTTAAAGGAGTGATCCCAGGCGTCGAAGCCCACTGCTCGGGCACCGTGAATCTGGAAGTAGTGTTCGGGTCGCCCGACAACTTCCGCAGCGAAGACTTGATCTTCGACATTGTCCCTTTTCGTAGCGGTTATCAGGCCCTACTCGGCCGCACAGCATTCGCTCGCTTTAACGCCGTCCCCCACTACGTGTACCTGAAGCTCAAGATGCCCGGGCCCAAGGGGGTCATTACTGTCAACGGCAACACAGAGCGCTCCCTCCGAACTGAGGAACACACAGCGGCCCTGGCAGCCGAATTCCAGTACGGCGACGATAGGCCGACGCCCAAATCAGCCATAAAGGCACGTCAGGTTAGTAAACGAGCTCGGTCTCAACCCGAACTCCCGGAATCATCTTCCGCCCAACAAAAATAGGGATACGCCCCCCACAGCACAGCCCTAGTTCTGGTAAAATATGTGCCGAGAAGGCACAACTTCACGCTCAAAATACCATGGGCAGCTGTGGGGACCCACTATCAAAGGGAAAGTGTTCGGCTGGACTGAACTACTATCAACACATGTCTTCGGACAAACCACAGGTACCATCTAGGACCTTCCAAGCGTAAAGCTCATCCACAATGCGGCGACTTCTCAAGATCTTCTTCCCAAGGTCCGTTCGCCGATAGCAATCACCTTTAAAGGAACGCAACCCCCTCGGGAGCAAAGGAGCAGACATGCGACAGGGCACATTGAGGACGTCAAGCCACCCATCGAAGACCCCAGGTAAAAGTTCTCCTTTGTAAACTTTATTTTTCATTTCAAAATACCTGTAACAGTTGCTTCGGCAGTTTGAGTTATAAGAATTCATCAGAAATAAAGACCATCCTTAACTGCCTCCTCGCTGTATTTTATGTCACATACTCTGTTCTCTACTCGCCGACGTCGATAGCAAAGCTGTTCGGTACATATTACGATGTGACCGGCTAATAGACCGGGGGCTTGACTATAAAAATCGCCCCAAGCATCACCCCGGCACTATTGTTTATGTGTTCGGCGTCTCGGATGTTGCGTTATATGAATCGGTTCCGAATTATGTCTTGGGTCAATGGTTGGGTTGCCCGGCTCCTGTGTTTGCCCTCTTACGTTCCGCTCATTCGGCTAAAAGGGTAAAGGGCGAACCACTGCGATTGTGCTTCCAGCTCGCCTGGTCAAGTACCTTAGTGGAGAAAGCCGAAAACTGACTGTCATGATAAGCGAGAACCGGTCTGCAATCCGAGCATAAGTGTCAAACTAAAAATCGATAGAGGTTATTCCGTGTTATACGAGGGGTTTGTACGATTACAAACCATGTGATGCTGGTTTCAACCTCGGTGTATCCGAATATCACAAAACACTGGGGGCTAGTCATCAGCCCCCGCAGTCAAGCTCCTACGGCTAAGTGAAGGCACTAAAGCATCATAGTCCAATTGCCTTGTTCCCCTCGCACTACAGCCTTCGGGCACCGATACGTCGGCTAAGGGTCACAGTGTGGAGGTAGAAACACCTCGTGTAGTATCTACATGGGGGCTGAAGCCAACGACTCGCAACTTTCAGATAAAACGGCCACATAGGAGTCAAAATAATACAAAGCTTAAAGACATGATAAACCATGCAACCGCATTATAAAGTGGAACAGTCAGCGGATACATGACAAAACGCTCATTCATAAATTATATCCTTAGGACATTGGGCTTCTATCACCCGAGCACCATCCATCACGGTGGAAAAGTATTGCTCGGGGCGCCTATGCTCCTTCGCAGGGGGCGGAGGCGCGGTGGCCATCTCGGTCGGCTTGAGCCTCGGCCAGTGCATCATGGTCCTTGCAAAGGCCATCCGAGCTCCCTCGATGCACGTAGAACGCTTTAGAGCGTCAATTCGAGGCGTAACGTCGCACAGTTTCTGCACCAAGCCGAAGTAACTGCTCGGCAACGGCTCTGCAGGCCACAGCCGGATGCAGAGGTCCTTCATGGCCGGCTCCGCCATCCTGTGCAGCTCCATCAATTGTTTCATCTGCTTGCTCAGGAGGGGATTATGCTCGGGGGCTTGAAATTGCGCCCAGAATAGCCGAGGCTCAACATCCCCATCCCGAGAGGCGAAGTATTTCTTCGAGTCCGCTGCACTCCTCGGGAGGTCCGTAAAGGCGCCTGAGGAACGCCACACCCCACTACTAGGGAAAACCTTATACACAGAACCTTAGCAGTAGCGCTGGATAGACAGCGGCGCTACTGCTACATAGCAGTAGCGCGCGTCCAGAACAGGCGCTACTGCTAACTGCTTAGCAGTAGCGCGGCATTATAAAAAGCGCTACTACTAATATTGCCCCACCGTTGCCGCCAGGCTAGGTTTAGCAGTAGCGTTGGTTCCTGAAACGCGCTATAGGTACGTCAGGTAGCAGTAGCGCGCGTCCCTAAAAAGCACTACTACTATCTTGACATAAACCCGGCCCGCGCGGGCTTCTTCCTCCTCCACTTCTTTCCTCCATCCCCATTCCCCCATTTGATCCCTCTCCTCTGTCGCCCTCTCTCCATTCGATCCTGTCTCCCTCTCATCACTCCCTCTCCCCCGACCACCGCCGTCGCCATCGCCTCGACGCCGCCACCGTCGCGCCCCCTCACTCGCCGTCGCGCCCCCTCCCTCGCCGTCGCCTACCCCCGAGCCCCGACCCGGACGCCACCACCGTCACGCCCCCTCCCTCCGCAGGTAGCCACCACTCCCTCCTTCCTCCCTCTTCCCTCTCCCCTCACTCCCTTCATAGGCAGAGCAGTTTGATTCTTGGGTTAGGGGGGTTAGGTTGATTCTAGGGTTAGGTTTTGTAATATTAGGAAAAATCTCTCTAGGGACCCAATATAGTTAGTTCATGGTGGTGGAAAAAATTAGTTTAGAGCAAAAAATCAATATAGAAATAAGCTTGCTTTGGATTGTTCACTTTGAATTGTTCGATAATTGTGCCCAAGTGCCCTATATATGAATGTGCCCAAGTGGCCTTTTGTTGTTTGCAGGGTAAATGATTCGAGTGGCCTATGTTTTGCCAAAATGTTGATTCATTTCCGTTCCAGGGAATTTCAGGCGCTCGATATGTCCACTTTTTAGCAAAGGTCATGTCGAAATTTTGGCATGACTTGTGCTAGAAAGTAGGCATATCGAGTGCTAGCAAAGATCATGTCAAAAATGAGTCTAAAATGAGTTTAAAAAATTAGTGATTAAACGACAAGAAAATGTTCTCATAGGAATTTGTCTTGACGTCGACGATGCCTGGCCCGCATCCTCATCGTCGTCGAGTCGTAGGCGACATCCTTGAGAGGCGCAATGTCCGGGACTGGGCTCCGCCGGGCTGGCACTGGGAGGTGCTGCCTTCCCGGGCTCGGAGCTTGGTGAGGAATCCTGGTCTCGTCGTTGACCCGGAGCTTCTTTGGTGGCGGTCGCGTGGGCCACTTTCGGTGCAGAGGGAGCGGGCCCCCGCGGAGGTGGTATGTCGTCGTGTCAGGGAGGAGGACGAGCACGTCCGTCGCTACATGGCGGCATTGGATGCCAGGTTCTCCAATACCTGGCAGGTTCTTCAGGGATCTCACCCGAGTTATGATCCGGTGATGGTTCCTTATCTTTGGGTGTCCACCGCCAGTGACTCAGAGACCGCTAGTGAACCGGGTTCACCGTCCTCCACTTTGGATTCTAGGATGTTCGATCTGTATTAGTGATCTTATATGATAATACTCGAGATGTATTAGTTAATATTTGATGATGCATTAACTGGATTATTTGAGATGATGTATTAGTGATATTATATTCGAGTTCATTATAAATGTATTAGTGATATTATATTCGAGTTCATTATAAATGTATTAGTGATATTATATTGGTATAATGCGTGTGTGACTTTCGGTCTGTCGTTGCTCCTTGTGTGACTTTCATGTGTGTTCTTGATGGAGGAATCTTGACTGTTGTCGTGGGGGCCGCTTCCTCCTCTTCTCTTCTTGCGATATATACCTCGATGTAATGCGCAAGGAGAGGAGAGGAGGTGCGCCCATCACCGACGGTCGAACTATTAGTGTGAGAGAGTGTCCACCAACATATATACACCACCATATCAGTGTGAGAGAGTGCGCACCAACACACCATAAGATATGAGAGTTATTTAAGGAAAGCCTCGCCGGACCGAAAATCAACCGATATTGAATTAGGTCTATTTGGACATGTGTGTATGTTATTGCAGGGAACCCCTCCTAGTGCCTATGTTTTGCCGGAATGTTGATTTATTTCCGTTCCGGCAAATTTTAGGCTCTCAATATGTCTTACATTAGAAATGGTCATGCCGTAATTTTTGAATCATGAACACAGGAAATGTCGTCGTCTGATGACGACGATAGGATCCAAGCGTGTGAACTCTGCGGCGAAGATAAGGGTCTTTGCGACCAGCCTGGGCTGCGAGATGAGAGGTTCTTCACCATCAAGCTTGACGAGACCTTCATTGTTTCTATGGTACGCAACGATGACAAGTGTTTTTTCATAATTAAGCATGACTTATGTTTCTTTGCTTCAACGTGTAATTTCTGTTTTATACAATTCGACTAGTTCATCCCCTGCCATGCAAGACGGTATGTCTTGGAGAGGCTCGGTTTCGAGGACCACGAGAGTATGGAGACGAGGAGAGCTAACCTGAGGACTAAACATGGTCACACATTTCTGGTCAAAGTAATGAATGCAGTTAATAACACAGAATTAGGGTGCTCAAATTGGGAAGCTCTTTGCAAGGCATATGAATTTCAGGAGGATATGGAAATAACCTTCGATCTTCGTCATGAAGATCATATTGAAGGTAACATCGACATTTGGGTGGATGTCGATATGCTTCCTGTTTTACCTCCATGTGAGTTTATCAACCATGCATATTTGTCAAGTAATTTGCATTCTATATTTAAAAATAGTTGGTGTTCATCCATACTAAATTTGTTAATTTATAATTTACAGCTTATTTCGTTTCTTCGAGTGAAACACAGAAAATAATTGACACGACACACTACACTTATGGATCACATCTAACTTGGGAGGAGAAGGATGATCTTATCAACTTTGTTATTGGTGTCCTAGTTGGTAGGGAGATCTTCCCGTATAATTTGGGAACTGGCCCAAATTATACATTGTACAGGACACTAGTGCATAGGTTGAGGGCGGATGACATTCGCCGAAATATCTTGGTAAGAGTTGCTAATTAAGTACACTACTATTGCGTAAATGGTATTGATTACATTGCTAACTAGGCTACTATTATGTTCTTCAACAGAAACTGCCAAATGAAGTTGTGCCTCCGTTGATGCATGGCGAAGGTAATAAGATAATTAAAAGCCCTATGAGGCCCCAGTTCTCTTTTGCATACTCGACTGAGCGCAAACCACCAAGACTGCTCCAAATTGAAGCATGGGGAGAAATAAAGAAGGATCGCAAGCCACAAGTTGGAGACCGTTGGATCTCTTTGCTTCATCATGGAGACATAGGTGTTATTCTGTTTTATGTCATTTTACCTAGGAGGGAGGACTAGGTCCTATGAGAGAGAAGTTTTTCTGGTTTATATTAACTTGCATGATCGATTAGGATGATTACTATTATGATGTTTTCTGTTTTATGAGATTTTAACTTGGTATGATTAAGATGATGATGAGTTGTTAGATGAGTAAGATGATGATGAGTTATATGACATATTTGATTAAGGTGGATGGATGCAAGTGATCATGTTGAATTAGAGGAAAATATGATGTTGCGATTGGCAACATCATATTTTCTTCTAATTCAACATGATCACTTGCATACATGCACTTTAATCTAAATGTAGTTGCTAGCACAATAATTATTGATGTTGTCATATGATGAAACTACTATATAGAGCATGCACAAATACGTAGAGGGGAATGTAATCTGTGAAAGCGGGAATATTAGCAGTAGCGCTGGTAGGCGTCTAGCAGCAGCGCTGGTTTATCAGCAGCGCTTGTTGTTTTCCAGCGCTACTGCTAACCGTACTTACCAGTAGCGCTGGTTTTCTAGGGCTACTGCTACAACTTAGCTGTAGCGCCTTAGCAGTAGCGCTGCCACCAGCGCTACTGCTACGGGTATTTCCAGCGCTGCTAGTAGGCTTTCTCCTAGTAGTGCCCGGGTGAGCAATGCAAACCTGTTACCACCAAAGGCACATTGCAGTAAGTACGGCTTACCATCCGCGATCGCCTTGACTTGGCGGAGTTCTTCTTCAAAGAACTGCCTATCAACTCGCTTCGCTTTGAGCTCTGATTTTAGCACGGATAGTTCGGTGGCCTGATCTTCGTTCTTTTGCTCAAGGGCCTCACACTTCGTGCTGCATCCTTGAGCTCCAGCTGCACCTCTGCCACCCGGGCCTCATGCTTGCCGCTCACAGCTTTTAACGCCGACAGTTCGGCTGCTGCTTGTTCGGCCGCCGCCTTCTCATCCGCGGCCTCCTGCCTTACCTTTTTCAACTCGGCCTTGAGGTTCTCGACCTCTGCGGCCAGAGCTGTGGTAACAATGAGTAAATAACACTTAGGGATAATAATCCGGATATCTCAATCAATGAGGATAGACAATAGCCCGAATGATACAATTCGGACTCACCTTGCGTCTCGTCAAATCTCTTGTTCAGGCGATCGAGCTCCTCATCAGAGCTCTTGATCTTCCGGTTTAGCTCGGCAAGCTCCACTGCATTGGCGGCCGCCGCCGATGAAGAGGCCTACAAAACAACTTATGTGCATTAAAACTCCTGAGCTGTCGGACTCAGACCCTGGGTAAGTACTCTCCGGAGCTCTTAGAATAATGAGGGACAAAGGGTGCCTTGAGCATCATTACCAATTTCCGGACATTTGACCCCCGGGTGGGTTTTTCAAACTCACCCAGGGCTCGGGGGCTACTACACTTATAAGGCTTGCATAAACTTGGTAAATTAACCTTTTTCTGGAAAAAAGAGTATTACGTGGCTCACCTTGAAGCCCGTCAAGAGACCGTTGAAGGCCTCTTTCAGTCCGCTATCAACGGACTGAATGCCTTGCAAAACCGCACCCATAAGGGCGCGGTGATCTTCGGCGATGGAGGAGCCGGATAAAGCTTCCTCCATCGCGGCTGGCCACCCAGTCATGGGCGGCACCGGTGGTGACCTACCAACCCTCCCTCCGGTGGGGGATTGGGCTGGCAACTCCTGAGGCATAGAGCGCTCCGGAGATGTCCTCGGAAGGGACTGGACCGGACCTCGTCCCCCCTCTTTAGTTGCCAGGAGATGTTCCTCCTCCTGGTCTTCGGCGGCCGAGGTATTAACCTCAGCCATAACGTCGTAACCCCCGCCGTCGGTGTTCGGCTCAGAGGGAGCCTGGCGTGATAACACCTCCGCGGCCTCCTTCGAGACCTCAGGAGGCGTAGGATGCGACGCAGTCCCACTTTCCGCCAGGTCGGCGGGCAGAGACTCCCCGTCTGAGATTTGGTCGGTGGGGAGATTGCGTGGTGGGCTGCAAATTGAAAGACGTTCTCCCATTTAGCATTAAAAGCTCTATATAAGTGACCCAGAGGGTCTTCGGATTCATACCTCCGGGCTGGGGGCTTAACCCTTGGGTTCCTTCGGGGAACCTTCTCAAAAGCCTCAGACTCCTTATCGGAGTCCGAGTTATCGTCGGCCAGGACTGCCTTTGTCCGGCATGTCCTCTTCGGGGCAGCAGGAGGTAGGTCCTCCGCGGCGTCCGCTAACGCCGCCCTTTTCCTTATGAGGGGGGAGTCGCACTCCCCTTCGTTCTCGTGCTCTTCCTCGTGAGTGGAAGAAGCATGGGTCTCCTCGGACTTAGTGTCCATAAGACCCCTTAGACGAAGACCCTCTCGGGCCTCCTTCTTCTCCCCTTTCTTCTTCTTCTCCTTCTTCTCTGGCGCCGAATACGGCGCAACGACGAGCATCTCCGTCAACAGATCCGACCGAGGGTCTTCGGGCTGCGGGGCCGGACAGTCAATTTGCACGACCTTGCTCAGCCATTTCTGTGGAGATGAGGGAGAAGGGGTTCAGCTTTTTGTCAAAAAACAGAGCTGGAGAATTAAAGTTTTATCATACCTTGGTAGGAGGGGTTTCGGCGTCAAGACCGGTGTCCTCCTCCTCGGCCGGCCAGCTCTTCTGGGGCTTGAATAGCACTTTCCACAATTTCTCATGGGTAGTGCGGAAGAATTGACGCACGGTGACCGGGTCCTCGAGCTGGTAAGCCCACATTGGGGAGGCCCGATGCTGGCAGGGGAGGAGACGGCGGTGGAGCATGACCTGGATCACGTTGACCAGCTCGATTTTGGCCTCAATCATCGTGGAGATGCGCTTCTACAGCGATTTTACCTATGCGGCCGACCCCCAGTCAAGGCCTTTCTTGAGCCACGAGGTTAGCCTCGTGGGGGGTCCGGATCTGAACTCAGAGGTGCCACCCAGTCCGCGCTCCTTGGTTCGGTGATGTAGAACCATTCCTTTTGCCAGATCTTTACCGTGTCGATAAAGGTACCGTCCGGCCACTCGACACGGGGGAGCTTGCTGATTACCGCCCCTCCACAATCCGCATGCGCGCCCGCAACTGTCTTCGGCTTGACGTTGAATATTTTGAGCCACAGGCCGAAGTGCGGATGTACCCGTAGGAAGGCTTCGCAGACGATGATGAACGCCGAGATGTGCATGAAGGAGTTCGGGGGGAGGTCATGGAAATCTAACCCGTAAAAGAACATGAGGCCCCTGACGCAGGGGTGGAGCGGAAAGCCCAGTCCCCGGATGAAATGGGGGACGAACACCACCCTCTCGCCCGGCTTCGGTGTGGGAACCACCTGATTCGTCTCTGGAGCGCGGTGGGCGATGTTGGCGGAGAGGTAGCCGGCACGCTTTAGCTCCCGAATGTCGTTGTCGGTGATGGAGGAGGCCTCCCACTTGCCCATGGAGCCCGAACCAGCCATGGCCGAACTCGGAGGGAAAATTGAGGAAGAACTGGATCTGGGCTCTCGGAGCTTGGGAAGGTTGAGAAGGCAAAGGGTGCGAATTTGGAGCGTGAACAGGCCTTGGGGGGTTTCTCCCTTTTATGGGGTGCTGTAATACCAAGAGCCTCCCTTTTACTGCGATGCAGGCCTCGCCACTTCCCGAAACAATCGTGCCATTATGCGCGCGTGGGATGACCCAGGGCACTAATCATATCCCGTAAGAAACGGGACACGATCTACACGTTGATGAGACGTGCCAATGGAGAAACGGCCTCGAACCGAGAATCGAGTTTTTGTAACCGTCTCAGCGGTCGTGATAGGCCACGACCCTTCGTCAGAAAGGCTGTCAGGAAATATTGTTCACACTTTGACGTTCGGCCTTCGAAGTTAAGCGACTTATGGCGTCCGGATAACTACATGTTCGGATAACTACATGTCATTGGCGGCCGGACTAGAGCCAGCCGATCATAAAGGGGGAAAAGAACTCACCCCGCAAGCCGGAAACACTGATCACACGAAGCTGCTAGTGTCATGACCCCTGGCGTTGGGGGCTAGTTTGGGGGCTACTGAGGGAGTCCTAGACTAAGGGGTCCTCGGGCCGCCGGCCTATCTCTCATAGGCCGGCTTGGTGGACCGCTCTCGATTATCGCAGGAAGGGCCGGGATATGCGACGACCCCATATTCTAGAAGGAAACCTCCTAAGACGCGGCGTGCACTCCAAGTCAAGATAAGGGGATCAGCGTCTTTACTTCCGGCTGGAGACTTATCATGTGTAAACCCTAGGTACCCCCGGTGTCTATATAAACCGGGGGGTTTAGATCGTAGAAAGCAGACAAACTCATCTAGGGTTTTGGCTACTTGATCTCGAGGTAGATCAACTCTGTAATCTTCATACACATCAATACAACCAAGCAGGACGTAGGGTTTTACCTTCATAGGAGGGCCCGAACCTGGGTAAACATCGTCTCCCTCGTCCCTTGTTACCCATCGATCCTAAACTCATAGCTCGGGACCCCCTACCCGAAATCCACCGGTTTTGACACCGACACTTGTATAGTCCATATAATGTGGGAAACTAGGGGTACCAACTTATTTCATTATATACTCTTTTTATGATATCTACAATTAACTTCCATGTAATTTGCAAGTACATTCAGATTATAGTATTGCTATGTACTCCCTCCGTCCCAAAATAAGTGTCGCAGATTTTGTACTAAACTAGTATAAATTTTGTACTAGATCGTCGACACTTATTTTGGAACGGAGGGAGTAGTATCTAATATGCTTGGTCACATTATGGCTTTACAACAGGAGTTTTGACTGACTTCTCCAGCTACTACTTTTGGAGACAATGAATGGACGGCAATAACGAGTACTACTTATCAAGCTACTACTGCCTTTATCAAGTAAAGGATCTCAACAGTGGATTTTTTTGAACTTTATTAGGTATATGCATCTCGCTCTTCCTCTGTTGTAATTTTTGTACATACGAAGTTTTATTTTAAAAGAGCTTCTTATATTTCAGTGTTGCCGGTCAGCACAATCACTATGACGCAATGATGAGTCACTCTTCTTCTATTGTTGCATCTACATAATTCACCTTGTAGTTTTCCTGTTTACACCAATATATTTGTCCATATAGTGGCAAGCTAGATTTATCCATGGATGCATGGAAAATATTATTCTTGTAGGATTAATTCATCTGAATTATGAGCTATGGCACACTTTGCAGAGTACACAGACTTCAGTTCACATACTAATAAAAATATTTTGTTTCGAAAAAATAATAAGAAATCTGTTTGTGCATAGGTTGATGTTCCTGACAAGGTACTTCATGTTTGTTTCTTTCTGGGACAGGCTGCAACCAATGTGCAAGATGGGGATTAGAGAAGTCGACTGAGACGGGAGAGGGTGCCATGAGGAGGGCAGTCAGGAGGAAGCCTAGAGTCTACATTCATCACCAAAGCCCTCACCACAGGAGAGAACAACGATGTGATCCTGGTGACTGATGTTTCTACCTAAAGCACATATTTCTTTGATTCTTCCATGGTGTTTGTTATTCTTTATCATTTCATGTTAATTAAGCCTTTAAGAAAACAATTATTGGCCTTATTTTTGATATTTGCTGGTCTTTTCTACAATGCAAGATCTCTCATAAGTATTTTTTTTCGTGTAATCTCCAATCATTGTTCATGCACTACTAGGGAAAACCCTAGCAGTAGCGCCGGTTTTTGAACTATTAGTAGCGCGGGTGCCTGCGCTACTGGTACGGCGCTACAGCTAACTTTTAGCAGTAGCGCCGGTTGCCTAGCGCTACAGCTAAATTTTAGCAGTAGCGCATGTTGCCCAGCGCTAGTGGCAACTGAGTTAGCAGTAGCGTGCTTTTCTAACCAGCGCCACTATTAATCGCACATATTTCTTTTTTTATATTTATGTTGTATTTACACACGGTTATACATATTAATATAGAACATCAATAATAATTGTGCAAGCAACAACATTTAGATTAAAGTGAATGGATGCAAGTGACCAAGTTGAATTAGAGGAAAATATGATGTTGCGAATCCGCAACATCATATTTTCCTCTAATTCAACTTGGTCACTTGCATCCATCCACTTTAATCAAATATATGTCATATAACTTATCATCCTCTTAATCATCTAACAACTCATCATCCACTTAATCATCAAACAACTCATCATCCTCTTAATCATGTAACAACTCATCATCATCTTAATTATCTAAAAACTCATCCTAATCGATCATGGCAAGTTAATATAGACCAAAAAAACTTCTCTCTCATAGGACCTAGTCCTCCCTCCTAGGTAAAATGTCATAAAACAGAATAACACCTATGTCTCCATGATGAAGCAAAGAGATCCAACGGTCTCCAACTTGTGGCTTGCGATCCTTCTTTATTGCTCCTCATGCTTCAATTTGGAGCCGTCCTTGTGGTTTGCGCTCAGTCGAGTATGGAAAAGCGAACTGGACCCTCATAGGGCTTTTAATTGTCATATAACCTTTGCCATGCATTAACGGAGGCACAACATCATTTGGCAGTTTCTGTTGAAGAACATAATAGTAGCCTAGTTAGCAATGTAATCAACACCATTTATGCAATAGTAGTGTACTTAATTAGCAACTCTTACCAAGATATTTCTGCGAATGTCATCTGCCCTCAACCTATGAACTAGTGGCATGTAGAATGTATAATTTGGGCCAGGTCCCATATTATACGGGAAGTCGTCCCTCCCAAACAGGACACCAATAACAAAGGTGATAAGAACATCCTTCTCCTCCCAAGTTAGATGTGGTCCATAAGTGTAGTGTGTCGTGTCAACTATTTTCCGTGTTTCACTCGAAGAAAGGAAATAAGCTGTAAATTATAAATTAACAAATTTAATATGGATGAACACCAACTATTTTTAAATATAGAATGCAAATTACTTGACAAATATGGTTGACAAACTCACATGGAGGTAAAACTGGAAGCATATCGACATCCACCCAAATGTCGATATTACCTTCAATATGATCTTCAGGACGAAGATCGAAGGTTATTTTCATATCCTCTTGAAATCCATATGCCTTGGCTAGAGCTTCCCAATTTGAGCACCCTAATTCTGTGTTATTAACTGCATTCATTACTTTGACCAGAAATGTGTGACCATGTTTAGTCCTCAGGTTAGCTCTCCTCGTCTCCATACTCTCATGGTCTTCGAAACCGAGCCTCTCCAAGACATACCGTCTTGCATGGCAGGGGATGAACTAGTCGAATTGTATAAAACAGAAATTACATGTTGAAGCAAAGAAATAGAAGTCATGCTTAATTACGAAAAAACAGTTGTCATCATTGCGTACCGTACAAACATCGAAGGTCTCATCAAGCTTGATGGTGAAGAACCTGCCATCTCGCAGGTGAGTTCTGTCGCAGAGACCGTTATCTGCGCCGCAGAGATGACACTCAGGGATCCTATCATCGTCAGACGACATTTCCTGTGTTCATGATTCAAAAATTACGGCATGACCATTGCTAAAGTAAGACATATTGAGCACCTAAAATTTGCCAGAACGGAAATAAATCAACATTCCGGCAAAACATAGGCACTAGGAGGTGTTCCCTGCAATAACATACGCACATGACCAAATAGACCTAATTCAATATCGGTTGACTTTCGGTCTATCGAGGCTTTCCTTAAAAAAACTCTCATATATATCATGATGTCTTGGTGCGCACTCTCTCACACTGATATATGGTCGTGTATGTTGGTGGACACTCTCTCACACTAATAGTTCGACCGTCGGTGATGGTCGCACCTCTTCTTCTCTCCTTGCGCATTATACTGAGGTATATATCACAAGAAGAGAAGAAGAGGAAGCGACCCCCACGACAACAGTCGGGATTCGTCCATCAATAACACACATGAAAGTCACTCAAGGAGCAACGACAAATCGAAATTACCTGATTTTTTTACTAAAAATTTCTAGAGCTATTTTTTTACTAAAAAATTATAATGCATGAGGTATTTATAATGAAACTTCTTATCTTAAAACATCTGAAATTGCTACTCAATTTATAATGAACTATCTACCATATGAACCCTGTAATAAAATGTTCATATAATTTTTATGCAATTATTACTCAATTTATAATGAACTATCTACCTATAAACTAAATCCCTACAAAAACTAAATCCTACCTATAAACTATCTACCATATGAACCCTGTAATAAAATGTTCATATAATTTTTATGCAATTGCTACTCAATTTATAATGAACTATCTACCTATAAACTAAATACCTACAAAAAGTAAATCTTGCCTATAAACTATGTACCATATGAACCCTAAAACTTAAAACAAAGAAGAAGAGAGGTAGAGGATGGAGGCTACCTGCGACGGAGGGGGTCCACGACGGGCCGGGGGGGACGGGATGGGGAGGGACGGAGGAGAGCGGGATGGGCCGGCCGGGGAGGGACGGAGGAGGGGGGACGGGTCGGGGAGGGCCGCCGCGTTGGGAGGACGGCCGGGAGGAGCGCCGCGTTGGGAGGACGGCCGGGAGGAGCACCGCGTTGGGAGGACAGCCGGGAGGAGCGCCGGCGCAAAGGAGAGAGTGAGACGGGCATGCGGGGAAGAAGTAAAGGCGCTACTTAGCAGTAGCGTGGGGTGGCAAAGGGCGCTACTGCTATGGATTTAGCAGTAGCATTGATTTTTGACAAACGCTACTACTACAGGTAGCCCCTGCGGTCGCGAAGGGACCACTTAGTAGTAGCGCTGCTTCAGAAGACAGCGCTACTGCGACGGCGTTAGTAGTAGCGCCAGTTCTGGACAGCCGCTACCACTACAGGTAGCCACTGGCGGTGGCGACGGGACCACTTTGCAGTAGCGCTGGTCAGGTGGCCAGCGCTACTGGTACTTTTCTACTTGTAGCGCTGGTCGGTTACCCACGCTACTACTACTTAGCAATAGCGTTTTTCCTCTTTCCAGCGCTACTGCTAAAATCCTATCTATAGGCTTTCTCCTAGTAGTGATGCTTTATTAATTCAGTAATGCAAGATATATTGTTTAGAGAATGGACCGCTTCCACCTGATGCTCCATCATGGTGTCGGGCTCCATTTGATTCTCGAGGCCTCCTTTTTGGTTAGTAATTCACCACTCTTAACAATTGCCTACCATTTTTAAACCAGCTTGACTTTAACTAAGTTCTAACCGGATGTTCTTTTGCTTTATCAGCTCAATGTAGTGATTGTGACATGTTTGGGTGGGCTGCGATGTGGACTTGGACTTGTACATTTCAAGGTATGACACGGATGCTTGTTTCTACATTTGAATATTTCTTCTTGTGGTGAAGTTAGCCGCATTCTATTTTTCCCTCTTGGGATAAACTTGCTTGAAGAAGAACAAAGGACGAATTATCAATTTTTAACCCCTTCCTTCAGCATATAGCATTTGCATTTGCTTGCTTAAAGTATTACACTAATACACTACATAGGCAATTATGCATGTGCCTTCCCCCTCCCCCCCCCCCCCATCTCTCTCTATACACATTTCTCCACCGATTAGTAACACCCCTGATCAATAGAACATGAATGATCTGTATATGCTATAGAACACAACATATTTTTTGTAAATGGGGGAGAATAGAGATGCATAGTTAAAAGAAATTTTGCAGGTTCTTTTGGCATTATATTCCAAATTTCTATAGTCATTATATTCCATATTTTCTTTTGGCATGTGTAGTTGTGAAAGTGGCAGCGAAGGCATAGGAGAAAGAGCAACATGGACAAGCAAGTTTTACAAACGAACCCTGTGAACAAACTGAGTTTTTGCTTTTCTTTTTCGGATGCACTTTTAATGTTAGTTTTTTTCATTCGTGTAGCTACAGGAGCACAAGCTAAGTTTCCTACCCAGCGCTCCCTCTCATGCGTGCACATGTCGCCGACTAACTGTGTGCCTCATGTAGTCACCGTCGACTCCCTTTACTGCAAGAGTGTACATCATTTTGGTTATGAGAGTAAATGATATCTAACCTCTAATGAGGTTGTAAGATTTACTTTGGTTAAACTTTCTATTTACCCCCTTCAAAACAATTGTAAATGGCATTTGGTTATCCACGTATACCAGTATGACTCATGGCATTTTTGGATTGTCAATAGCCCTGATCTGATTGCTTGATGTAATCAATTTCTTTTCAGTCACCTCTTCATCCGAGCAAGGGCGATGAGGGAAAAGAACTGGCCGTGGTGAATGTCGGTTTAGTGCTTCAAGGATTGGAGGTTGTGAGATTTGCAAGAGATGATGGAGGACAATTAGTTGTTGCGGCTTAACGTAAAGGAATCAAAGATTAGAGCAAGCATAAGCTGGTTGACAATCTGTAGAGAATGAGACACATATACTTTTGCAATCTTATTCATTATCTAATGTAAGATGATCAAATATGTATGTTGTTCTTCTCAATGTAGACAAGGATGATCTTGGCATTGCTATATAATAAACATATATAATATGTTCATGAAGCTACATGAATGCTCGATGCTCGGTTAAAGACTTCTAGACTAAAAAGTGTCTCAAGTTTGAATCTTTAGCTCTCTAAATAAAACCATCGATGATTAACATGATTTATGGAGATCTGGTTGGAGCTTAGGGCATCTTTGGGACCGCTCTACTCCATCAAAATCAGTTCGCTCCACCAAATTCACTCTGGAGCAGTTTCATACAGGAGTTGCAACTCTTCCAAAGAGAATGTTTGGTTTTCATCTAGCTCTAGCTTCAAGAAAGCAAAATTTGATGGAAAGGATCTATTTGATTGGATGAGAGGGGAGAAAAAAAGGGGTATCCACTTACTCGTGACAATGGTGGGTCATTTCCTTCTAACTCCAGCTTCTACAGTTTTATGGAGCACCTCCTAGAGAGCTTCACAAAAAAAACAAGGAGTTGTATCCCGGATTCTATTTTTTCGTGGAGTGGCAAATCATGGAGCTATCGCGTTTGGCTTACGTTTTCGAGGGCGGAGCTGAATTTCATGGAGCGGAGCAGTCCCAAACAGGCCCTTAGTAGGCTTGAAGTCATTGACATTTATCAAGATAAGTTGCTTGGGCGGGGAAACGGTGACAGACGGTTAGGAAGGTGGAGGTGGTCTGGTCGATGGGTGCGTGGGGTCACCAGGGTCGGAGAAGATGGTGGGGGGGTTAGAGAAATGGCAGAGGGTGGCCCCAGCTTGGGCAGGACGGCGACAGACGATTAGGCAGGTGGAGGTGGTCGGGTCGACTGGTGTGCGGGGTCACCAACGTCAAAAATGCTTGCGAGGTTTAGAGGCATGGGTGGGGGTGGCGGTGCCTTGGGCGGGGCAGCAACGGCGGGCAATTAGGCAGGTAGAGGTGCTCGGGCCGACGAGATGGAGGAAGAAGGCGTCGGGAGGAAGACATTAGTGCTATGTGCAAATTGCAACTACATGCTGGAACATTTGGTTTGCATAATTCATCCCGAAAGTCATTGAATAGAAGAAATATGTGCAACCATGTTAGAGATCTATTTGGATGGATGGAGGGTGCGGGGGTTTGTAGATCATGACTCCATTCACTTTTATCACCAACTTATTTATTTTACTTAATCATCTTTTTAATTCACTTACATACGTTGCCACCTTAGCAACACATTTTATGGGTATTATCCCCCATAGCAAAGCACATGCATTTTACTGTCAGATTGTCATGATGTGAAGGAGAGAGGGTGCCATGGGAACAACGAGATGAGCATCATCCAGTTATAAATAAGACAGCTCCAGCGAGAAATGTCCTACTATGACAGGAAATCGAGCAGGAGGGGGGAGGGTCCGACACGAAAAGAAAAGGGTGTGTTGTGGGATGGGGTTTTTGTGTTGGGATCACGTGTTGAAGATGACATAACGGATAGTCTGAACAATCCGCTTGTATATCAAATGGTTTCCAATAGCACTTGTTCAAAAGAAGAAGAAAAACCGCTCATCTTTGTTGGTTTCTGTACTCATGGAGGATTATTGTTTCCTGTTTTGGATCTGGTCATCTGTTACTCCGTGGCTAGCGGTACTACCTGTGCACCCGGTCCGTTGACACATTCAAAAGTTATAAAGAACTGTGGAAAGGAAATATAGACAGAATATACTAGTAGAAGCACGTGGTGTCTTTGGGTCAACTGTAAATAAGATATTCCCTCCATTCCATAATATAGGTGTCCTTGGTTTCAAGCTTTAAATTTAACCGTAAATTTAACCAACGTGGACGACTGCGGCGGGAACAAAAACTGTACCATTGAAAAGTTCATTCGAATACGAATTCAGTGGTATAATTTTTGCTCTCGCCGCAGTCGGTCTCGTTGGTTAAATGTATGATCAAACTAAGATTTTAGGAAGGACGAGCGCACTACATTGTGAAATGATGGGGTATCTTTTACCCTATGGGCAACTCCAAAAGCAGCCACGGAAGATCTTGGATGGATTTCCTTTTTTCATCACCAGCACGTGGGGTGTGAAGGTGTGCAGCAGGTGCAGTGTGTGGATGACTCCATAAAAACTCCTTTCGACCTCATTTTGGCGCGTGACCACCCAAAACGGATCCAAGAAATTATAGCCGTTGGATCAATTAAGTTTTGGTATGATAAGCGGTAACGATTTACTTCATGGAGAAAACCAACGGCTAAGACGTGTTTCTATGTATCACAAGAAGAGAAGAAGAGGAAGCGACCCCCACGACAACAGTCGGGATTCCTCCATCAATAACACACATGAAAGTCACTCAAGGAGCAACGACAAATCGAAATTACCTGATTTTTTTACTAAAAATTTCTAGAGCTATTTTTTTACTAAAAAATTATAATGCATGAGGTATTTATAATGAAACTTCTTATCTTAAAACATCTGAAATTGCTAGTCAATTTATAATGAACTATCTACCATATGAACCCTGTAATAAAATGTTCATATAATTTTTATGCAATTATTACTCAATTTATAATGAACTATCTACCTATAAACTAAATCCCTACAAAAACTAAATCCTACCTATAAACTATCTACCATATGAACCCTGTAATAAAATGTTCATATAATTTTTATGCAATTGCTACTCAATTTATAATGAACTATCTACCTATAAACTAAATACCTACAAAAAGTAAATCTTGCCTATAAACTATGTACCATATGAACCCTAAAACTTAAAACAAAGAAGAAGAGAGGTAGAGGATGGAGGCTACCTACGACGGAGGGGGTCGACGACGGGCCGGGGAGGGACGGGATGGGGAGGGACGGAGGAGGGCGGGATGGGCCGGCCGGGGAGGGACGGAGGAGGGGGGACGGGTCGGGGAGGGCCGCCGCGTTGGGAGGACGGCCGGGAGGAGCGCCGCGTTGGGAGGACGGCCGGGAGGAGCACCGCGTTGGGAGGACAGCCGGGAGGAGCGCCGGCGCAAAGGAGAGAGTGAGACGGGCATGTGGGGAAGAAGTAAAGGCGCTACTTAGCAGTAGCGCGGGGTGGCAAAGGGCGCTACTGCTACGGATTTAGCAGTAGCATTGATTTTTGACAAACGCTACTACTACAGGTAGCCCCTGCGGTCGCGAAGGGACCACTTAGTAGTAGCGCTGCTTCAGAAGACAGCGCTACTGCTACGGCGTTAGTAGTAGCGCCGGTTCTGGACAGCCGCTACCACTACAGGTAGCCACTGGCGGTGGCGACGGGACCACTTAGCAGTAGCGCTGGTCAGGTGGCCAGCGCTACTGGTACTTTTCTACTTGTAGCGCTGGTCGGTTACCCACGCTGCTACTACTTAGCAATAGCGTTTTTCCTCTTTCCAGCACTACTGCTAAAATCCTATCTATAGGCTTTCTCCTAGTAGTGATGATTTATTAATTCAGTAATGGAAGATATATTGTTTAGAGAATGGACTGCTTCCACCTGATGCTCCATCATGGTGTCGGGCTCCATTTGATTCTCGAGGCCTCCTTTTTGGTTAGTAATTCACCACTCTTAACAATTGCCTGCCATTTTTAAACCAGCTTGACTTTAACTAAGTTCTAACTGGATGTTCTTTTGCTTTATCAGCTCAATGTAGCGATTGTGACATGTTTGGGTGGGCTGCGATGTGGACTTGGACTTGTACATTTCAAGGTATGACACGGATGCTTGTTTCTACATTTGAATATTTCTTCTTGTGGTGAAGTTAGCCGCATTCTATTTTTCCCTCTTGGGATAAACTTGCTTGAAGAAGAACAAAGGATGAATTATCAATTTTTAACCCCTTCCTTCAGCATATAGCATTTGCATTTGCTTGCATGAAGTATTACACTAATACACTACATAGGCAATTATGCATGTGCCTCCCCCCCCCCCCTCCATCTCTCTCTATACACATTTCTCCACCGATTAGTAACACCCCTAATCAATAGAACATGAATGATCTGTATATGCTATAGAACACAACATATTTTTTGTAAATGGGGGAGAATAGAGATGCATAGTTAAAAGAAATTTTGCAGGTTCTTTTGGCATTATATTCCAAATTTCTATAGTCATTATATTCCATATTTTCTTTTGGCATGTGTAGTTGTGAAAGTGGCAGCGAAGGCATACGAGAAAGAGCAACATGGACAAGCAAGTTTTACAAACGAACCCTGTGAACAAACTGAGTTTTTGCTTTTCTTTTTCGGATGCACTTTTAATGTTAGTTTTTTCATTCGTGTAGCTACAGGAGCACAAGCTAAGTTTCCTACCCAGTGCTCCCTCTCATGCGTGCACATGTCGCCGACTAACTGTGTGCCTCATGTAGTCACCGTCGACTCCCTTTACTGCAAGAGTGTACATCATTTTGGTTATGAGAGTAAATGATATCTAACCTCTAATGAGGTTGTAAGATTTACTTTGGTTAAACTTTCTATTTACCCCCTTCAAAACAATTGTAAATGGCATTTGGTTATCCACGTATACCAGTATGACTCATGGCATTTTTGGATTGTCAATAGCCCTGATCTGATTGCTTGATGTAATCAATTTCTTTTCAGTCACCTCTTCATCCGAGCAAGGGCGATGAGGGAAAAGAACTGGCCGTGGTGAATGTCGGTTTAGTGCTTCAAGGATTGGAGGTTGTGAGATTTGCAAGAGATGATGGAGGACAATTAGTTGTTGCGGCTTAACGTAAAGGAATCAAAGATTAGTGCAAGCATAAGCTGGTTGACAATCTGTAGAGAATGAGACACATATACTTTTGCAATCTTATTCATTATCTAATGTAAGATGATCAAATATGTATGTTGTTCTTCTCAATGTAGACAAGGATGATCTTGGCATTGCTATATAATAAACATATATAATATGTTCATGAAGCTACATGAATGCTCGATGCTCGGTTAAAGACTTCTAGACTAAAAAGTGTCTCAAGTTTGAATCTTTAGCTCTCTAAATAAAACCATCGATGATTAACATGATTTATGGAGATCTGGTTGGAGCTTAGGGCATCTTTGGGACCGCTCTACTCCATCAAAATCAGTTCGCTCCACCAAATTCACTCTGGAGCAGTTTCATACAGGAGTTGCAACTCTTCCAAAGAGAATGTTTGGTTTTCATCTAGCTCTAGCTTCAAGAAAGCAAAATTTGATGGAAAGGATCTATTTGATTGGATGAGAGGGGAGAAAAAAAGGGTATCCACTTACTCGTGACAATGGTGGGTCATTTCCTTCTAACTCCAGTTTCTACAGTTTTATGGAGCACCTCCTAGAGAGCTTCACAAAAAAACAAGGAGTTGTATCCCCGATTCTATTTTTTTCGTGGAGTGGCATATCATGGAGCTATCGCGTTTGGCTTACGTTTTCGAGGGCGGAGCTGAATTTCATGGAGCGGAGCAGTCCCAAACAGGTCCTTAGTAGGCTTGAAGTCATTGACATTTATCAAGATAAGTTGCTTGGGTGGGGCAACGGTGACAGACGGTTAGGAAGGTGGAGGTGGTCTGGTCGATGGGTGCGTGGGGTCACCAGGGTCGGAGATGATGGTGGGGGGGTTAGAGAAATGGCAGAGGGTGGCCCCAGCTTGGGCAGGACGGCGACAGACGATTAGGTAGGTGGAGGTGGTCGGGTCGACTGGTGTGCGGGGTCACCATAGTCAAAAATGCTTGCGAGGTTTAGAGGGATGGGTGGGGGTGGCGGTGCCTTGGGCGGGGCAGCAACGGCGGGCAATTAGGCAGGTAGAGGTGCTCGGGCCGACGAGATGGAGGAAGAAGGCGTCGGGAGGAAGACATTAGTGCTATGTGCAAATTGCAACTACATGCTGGAACATTTGGTTTGCATAATTCATCCCGAAAGTCATTGAATAGAAGAAATATGTGCAACCATGTTAGAGATCTATTTGGATGGATGGAGGGTGCGGGGGTTTGTAGATCATGACTCCATTCACTTTTATCACCAACTTATTTATTTTACTTAATCATCTTTTTAATTCACTTACATACGTTGCCACCCTAGCAACACATTTTATGGGTATTATCCCCCATAGCAAAGCACATGCATTTTACTGTCAGATTGTCATGATGTGAAGGAGAGAGGGTGCCATGGGAACAACGAGATGAGCATCATCCAGTTATAAATAAGACAGCTCCAGCGAGAAATGTCCTACTATGACAGGAAATCGAGCAGGAGGGGGGAGGGTCCGACACGAAAAGAAAAGGGTGTGTTGTGGGATGGGGTTTTTGTGTTGGGATCACGTGTTGAAGATGACATAACGGATAGTCTGAACAATCCGCTTGTATATCAAATGGTTTCCAATAGCACTTGTTCAAAAGAAGAAGAAAAACCGCTCATCTTTGTTGGTTTCTGTACTCATGGAGGATTATTGTTTCCTGTTTTGGATCTGGTCATCTGTTACTCCGTGGCTAGCGGTACTACCTGTGCACCCGGTCCGTTGACACTTTCAAAAGTTATAAAGAACTGTGGAAAGGAAATATAGACAGAATATACTAGTAGAAGCACGTGGTGTCTTTGGGTCAACTGTAAATAAGATATTCCCTCCATTCCATAATATAGGTGTCCTTGGTTTCAAGCTTTAAATTTAACCGTAAATTTAACCAACGTGGACGACTGCGGCGGGAACAAAAACTGTACCATTGAAAAGTTCATTCGAATACGAATTCAGTGGTATAATTTTTGCTCTCGCCGCAGTCGGTCTCGTTGGTTAAATGTATGATCAAACTAAGATTTTAGGAAGGACGAGCGCACTACATTGTGAAATGAAGGGGTATCTTTTACCCTATGGGCAACTCCAAAAGCAGCCACGGAAGATCTTGGATGGATTTCCTTTTTTCATCACCAGCACGTGGGGTGTGAAGGTGTGCAGCAGGTGCAGTGTGTGGATGACTCCATAAAAACTCCTTTCGACCTCATTTTGGCGCGTGACCACCCAAAACGGATCCAAGAAATTATAGCTGTTGGATCAATTAAGTTTTGGTATGATAAGCGGTAACGATTTACTTCATGGAGAAAACCAACGGCTAAGACGTGTTTCTATGTCACGGCTGATGGCTGGTCTCAAGTTTAAAATGTGTTGTACTGTCGTAGTAGAGATATAAATCTATAATACAAATTCAAGTCAAAATTTGAAATACTAGTCCCAAAACAAAAAGGACAAAATCGTTGTCAGTAGCGCTGATTGGCCAAATTCAAGGCCCAACTTATTCGATGTTGAAGTTTGGATTTGAAATGTCATGACATGTTAGGATATGTGTTGCGGGTTTAGATTTGAAATGTCATGACATGTTAGACGCAAGTTGTGTATTTGTCCTAGTTTGTTTCCCCAAAAAAAAATTTAAAAAAAAGTTTTCAATCTTGCTCGCTGCAACTTCTTCCCTTTAGAATCTAACCAAACCCTCTAAAAAGACCTCATTCACTTTTTAACATCTCATCAATCAATTTCAGATATCAGCAAGTATAAACAGAGGAATAAATCGGATATTCATTTTGGCTCTAGGGAGCATATGCTCCTGCGTGTTGAAAATGAATTTTACAAATGTCAAAAAAAATTGAAAAAAAATATATGTGTTCATTGTCACATTCAAATGGTACATGCAAATTTGCAGGTGAAAAACATAAGCATTTTCACCTGTAAAAAAAAACAAGTCGAACGCCAAATGTTATCTCCAAATGTTACACTTAATTTTGTTTTTTTCACCGACGAAACATCACTGTCCCATATGGCATGAAAATTGACAGGCACACTTGCCACACTAATATGAACATCTACAAAAAAATTCAGAATTTTTAAAATTTATTTACTATTTATTTTGATTTTACTGTTCATTAGGGAGCATATGCTCCCGAGAGCCAAAAATCCACGTCCTAAATCGGAATAAATGAGATGAGGCCGCCCTCTCCACACTCTACTGTAAGTAAAACAGCAAGTGGAGGACTGGAGGCCTCTGAGCTTGACCAAACAAGCAAAAGTTCAATGACCATGGACGAATTTTCCATATAGTTATGACAAAATAATTGCAAAGCAATTGCCGAACGGCGTGATTAAAAGCAGCAAGCAACGCAAGCAATGAAGAAGGTCAAATATTCCGTAACCAACATAGCCAGAACTAAGGCATAAATGTTGCAATAACCAATACCAACTTCTACACTATAGTACCACTTGGTACCACAAATACAGGACAAATATGGACAGTATATTGGAAGCTCCAACACGCACACACACACTCTTGCCATGGTGTAACAATCAACTGAAACCATCATCTGGGTGTCTCTATACCTATTCCAGACAAGTGGGGGCCAGTCCAGAACATGATCGACGACGGAGGATCATGAAACACCAAAGGTGCAGGTGACGAGGACACGGTCAAATGCTCAGTCTCGCCGTGCGTCAGCACCAGTTTCTCCCTCCAGGTGCTCCGTAAAGCCTTCAGCTTGTCGGCCACCTGGGTCATGGACGGCCTCTCTTCCCCCCTGGTGCTCAAGCACATCCTACCAAGCTCGGCGACTTCTCTCAGCAGGGTCTCCATCCCGACGATCAGTATGCTCGCATCCAGGATGCCATCGAGGCTCTCCTCCTTCATCGCTAGCAGGAAGGACGACGCGAGGCTCTTGCCTTCCTTCGGGCCGTCGTGGTAGATGGCCGTCTTCGCTGTGATCAACTCCAGCAGTACAACGCCGAAGCTGTAAACGTCACTCTTCTCCGTGAGCTGCCGTTCCTGCAGGTACTCGGGATCCAGGTAACCAAGGGTGCCCTGCACCAATGTCATGAACTGAACCTCATCCTTTGGGAGTGTCCTTGATGCCCCAAAATCGGTCACCTTCGCCATGTAGTTTTCATCCAGGAGAATGTTCATGGATTTGACATCTCCGTGCACTATGGGGCGGTTCATGGACAAGTGTAGATATGCGAGTGCTTCAGCGGATTCTTGAGCGACCCTGAGACGGGTGTCCAGCGAGGGAGGTGGACTCCCGTAGTTACGGTGGATGAACTCAAAGAGAGTGCCGTTAGGGATGAATTCATAGACCAGTATGGGGACTTCCACCTCTAAGCAGCACCCTAGAAGCCTGACCACATTCCGATGGTTGGTCTGTGAAAGTATGATAATCTCCTGCACAAATTCATTAGTTTCGGCCACATTCATGATCTTGGAGCGCTTCACGGCTATTACTCTTTCATCCTTAAGAACACCCTTGTAGACAGTGCCATGACCGCCCTTGCCCACTTCCCTGCTCTCGTCAAAATCATTCGTAGCCTTCTTTAGATCTTCATGCGTGAATATCATCAATGTATCGACCTGTTTTGACATAATTTGATGGTATAATATCTGACCACCATTCTGATCAAAGAATCTTTCCTTCTCTTTTGCCAGCTTCCTTTTCTGACAGTCAGCCCGTAGAGCGAACATGCAAACCATGAGGAAGACGACACTGGCGGATGTGCCTGAAAATCATGACAGTTACATCAGTTCAACTACAGACATTGCCCACATTTGGCTAAAAAATAGTTCTGCATATTGTGCCATCTCCATTGCTTTACTACATGACATCTGTACAAGCTGTACTCTACTCAGACTTATAAGACTGGCATAAAGAAGTACAGAAAAGCTTTATAATTATGATCAAGCAGTGAAAGTACAGAGGTGTGCATAACCCATACCTAAGGCCACTTTCAGAGCTTTGTTTGGGTCAGCTCTAACGCAGGGTATGCTCTTCGGATCATCGCTCCTGAATCCTGATGGGCATGAACAGGTGTAGCTCCCAACGGTGTTTCTGCAATTACCTTTGCAAGGATACAAGGACTGGTTTGGAGGTTCGCACTCATTGATGTCTGTCATTTCAAGGAAGCGAGGACAACATTAACATGAATTCTGCAAGATAAAGCTGATATAAAGGAGCGTAGGTTGATTCTGCGAGATGCATATACGTACCTTTGCACCCTCCTTGTAGGTAGGGATTGCCTTCATAACCTTGAGAGCAGTTGCAACGGTAACCAGGGCCATTGGACACATCAACGCATTCGCTGTTCATGGCTTGGCAGGCATACTGTGATCCCATCTTGTGGGCTTCTGAACAACTTCCATTACCAACAACCCAATCAAGTACCAAAGGGACCCCATCTGTGTACTTACTTGCGAAATTTGTAGAGTTGACATAGGATTGATTGAACGTGAACCAGCCATCCTCAACAACGAATGAGTAGCTGCAGGGGCTGAAAGACTGAATGGTAGAGTTGTATATACCTGGTACTGGTGCAGATGTGGTTGCGAAGGCGCTGATGTTTCCTGAAAAGGAGGTCTGGCAGCAACCCATGCCAGAGCACCCTGCGCTACCATCAACACCACTTGCGTCGGTGCAGTATGAAAAGCATGAGCTCGCTGTGGGGTACTCAAGCTGGTCCTTGCCCATGACGCTTCCCACAATCATCGCAAGCTTAGCACACCCGATATATGTCAGCTTATTTTTGGTGTTGGATACCTTGTGAAAAGAATCCAGACTTAATGGATCCGAAACACTGCTGCTATTGGTGCCGTTGGTGTAGCTGCATTGCCAATCTATGTGTGGGTTCTGAACACGAACCTCACCAAGGGTAAGACTGATCTCCAGTATCCTAACTTCAGTTGAGGCAAGATATGCCCCGGTCTCATTGCATGTGACATTAAATGGTTCTCGGAAGCAGCCTTTTCCGGTGCCAAATGGGTACGGGACGCTGATGCTCCCACACTTATCTGGGCAGCCAGGCCGTGCAAGGCTGATGCTCTCAGAGGACCCAGCCCCATAAGCGGTAGTACTATGATGTAGGACTAGGGTGGCGGCAACAAGTAGTAAGAGCTTCTGACCTGTAGGCAATGACCAAGAGATGTGTCTCTCAGTTATTTCTGATTTCATATCTTTTGCCATCACAAATTAACTTGAATTCAAATTTGGTATGGATAAAAAGAAACAAGAATAAGACGAATTATGCAGCTATGCTGGGGAGTAGACCAAAAAGGAGAGTCGCTACTAAGTGTACACTTCAGACTCTATGTTTCTTCATGTTCTCATTCTAGAAATCGCAGGGAAAGTAGCACCACTTATATAAGATAATCCCTATGTTCATCAATATAGGACGTTTCAGACTGACCATACAAGTCTCTAAAACGTCCTATATCAATGAACAGAGGGTGTAAACATTCAGCAGCTTTTCAGTTTGCATTTATTTGTCATTTGGGTTTTCATATGACATACAGTATCTTTTTAATTGTTTATCAGCAGCAATGTTAAAACTTTAGCAGACACTCAAGATGGGGAAAATGTATATTAGAAAACAAAAATACTAGTAACCTGTTTGTTGTTCTATTTACATAAAGCTAAATTGGTACGTACATTGGGTGCCTTTGGGTAGAACCATTCAGTATTCATTGCAGACTCCATTTTTTCCCTTTCTCATTCGAGTACTTGTTAGGGGGGGAGTACTACTGCCTGTAATTCAAAAATATCATTCGGTACCTTGGGAAGACTGAATACACACATCTTCAATCCAAATGTTCCTTTTCCAATCGGAAAACAGTCTATTTCTTCCATATAAGCACCCCATGAATCTGATTCGTACATCCCAAACCCATTTCGCCCCTGATTTCACATGTGAGGCAGTAAACTGGAAATTCCCTCTACGAAGCAGTTGATCGTCTTCGTTGTTTCGGTGATGGAAAAAAGGACAGACTGCCTATGTTGGGCGCTTGCATCTCTGCCTCTGCTCCAGGAAAGAAATCTCGAATTGAACAAAATGCGTCCCAAATCACGCACCATACGCGTTAGCCTAGGGTTTCCCGTACCTTACAGGGCCTGATAGCCCTTGGCGCAGCACGGCGCGGCAGCCGAATACGGCTGGGCACGACGCCGGAGGAGGCGGGGCCCGCGCGTAGCGTCGGACACTCGGATGGATCCGACGTGGCGGCACCACCGCCGGCTGCAGGAGCCAGATCTCCGCCCGCGGGAACTCGACAGAGGTGGAGGGGATCCCCGAGGTTCCGTACAGGTGGTGGTGAGCAGATGGAGCCTTCCCATCGGCGGCGCCAGGCATCTCGCCGGCGAGGCGACAATGGCGGGTCGGGTGGGGGGGGTCACTTCGCTCTGGAAGGGTGGAGGAGAGGGTGCATCTGTCATTTCCAAAGTGACACATTGGAAAATGATGAAAAGAAAAGATTGTGGAGTTGTTTTTGGAGTTTTTTGAAACTTCAAAATACTATAAATTTGGCACTATTTAAAATATAGGGCTCCAATGCATCCGTTCAACAAAAGTGACTTTTAAGGGATGTGCCATTTATTTATCTTATTTTCTGGTGGTACCATTTTATATTCGATATAAGGAACTAGAAGATTTAGGAGCTGTTCGGCAGTCCACCCGCTCCGTGAAATTTAAGAATCTGCGGAGTACCTTTTCGTCCGCTCCGTAGTTTTTAACTGGAACTCCGTCAGCTCCGGGAGCGGCCTGGTGGAGCGGAGGGACTCCGAACGGGCCCTTAATCCCCACCAATCCCTGCCAAATCCCCTCCTTTTTTCTGTCAACCGAACAAGCCCAGGAAAATTTAGAGGAATGGTCCAAAATGAATATCGGAGGGTGGTCAACCTTTTCTTGGCAAAACTAGTATGGAGACTAGCTGTAAGAGAAAACAGACTACCAAAAATGACCGGACCGTGCGCTGCCACCCAGGCCAAGCATATTTACAAGATTTGGTCTGCCCATGCGTGGATTGCAGTACTAGTTACTGTCTACTGTAGCTGTAGTAGTGTATGGACAGCGAGACAAGACAGGGCAGAAGAAGCTCTTACCTGTAACCACCGAGCAACCCATGATCGGAGCTTGTCCCTCCCTCCCTCCACCACCACCAGCGCGTGTGTGATCGGGGCGTGCGTGAGAGATCGTGCTTATATATACGAGAAGATGGATACGATGTAGTCGTTGGTCGTCGTCGTCATCGTCTTCGTCGTCGTCGTCAAGTCTCACCCCTCGGTCGTCGTCTGCCGGAGTAAGAAAAGGAGCCGCCCCTCGCCGGGAAACAGAGTGCTCGATCAAAACCGGGTGACATGGGCAGGTAGGAGGGGCGCTGCTGTTGAAGGCATGTGGATGTTTTTAAAATATGCTCGCTACGTTTCATAATTCTTGTCGTGGTTTTAGTTTATAAAATTATGAGGCGGAGGGAGTATATACTAGTAGTAAACTACTCCCTCCGTTTCATAATGTAGCGCGTCTTCGGTTTTCGAGCTTGAACTTTGATCATGAATTTAACTCACTAGACCGATTGCGGCGGGAGCAAAAACTATACCACTGAATTCGTATTTAACCAACAAGACCGATTGCGGCGGGGTAAAAACTATACCACTGAATTCGTATCGAAAATACGAATTCAGTGGTATAGTTTTTGCTCCCGCCGCAATCGGTCTAGTGGGTCAAATTCATGGTTAAACTTAGATTTTGGGAAGCGCGGGTGCACTACATTGTGGAACGGAGGGAGTACTAGCAACGAATTGGGCATGAAATGATATGCCAAGCACTACAAAAGCTTTGATAGGATATGCCGAAGTTTAATATGTCACGTACCACCAAGGGAACCGATTTAGCGAGGCGTTCGATCTTCATGTCGATTATTATGGGCATGTGATCGTTGGTGGTGATTTTTTTTCTTTTTTGAAACACGGTATAGATAAACGTGTATATATATTCATCCCAATCAACGCATACACGTATGTCTTATTCCTATGAGCATCTTCGAAAGACTGAGACGAGAAAGACTAGGACAGGGAGTCTTGAGATTGAAAGTCACCACTCACTAGTAGAAAACAGGCCATTAGTCCCGGTTAGGAAGGGCCTTTAATCCCGGTTCCCCAACCGGGACTAAAGTATAGAGACTAAAGGGTCCAAGCCTTTAGTCCCGGTTGGCTACGAACCGGGACTAAACCCTGGCCACGTGGTCGGCAGCGCGCGCCAGGGCATGGGGACCTTTGGTCCCGGTTGGTAATACCAACCGGGACTAAAGGTTTAGGGGTTTAGGGGTTTAGGTGTTTAGGGGTTTAGTGTTTATTGTTTATTTTTTCTTTTCATTTTGTGTTTTCTATTTAATTCTTTTTCATTTCAAACATATTTTACGCTACTATATACTGTACACGTTATGCATATATAATAGAATACTTCGTAGAACCGATCATATATCATAAAATTTCTCGTACAAGCAATCATATATCATAGAATTTCTCGTACGATCACATGCATACACATATATATATACAATTTGGTATATATAATTTCTTGTACAATTTGCAGATCATTTGGGGATCGGGTAATGGTATTCTCCGTCGGGAGATATGACCTGCTCAAGCAAAAATCCCGCAATTTCCTCTTGAATTGCTCGTGTGCGGTCCGTTGGTAGGAGCTTATCCCGCATCTCGTGCATCTTTAAAGAAGGTGATCAATATGAACATGTTAGTTGTGTGTATATGTATTAGATCATAATAAAAAAATATGAATGGTGTTTACGTACCCAAAGATCTCTTGCACTCCTGTTGCTTTCGGTCATAAAGCGAATGTTCTCGCAAACGTAATATGCACATAGTTCAGTCCCCTGTGCCTGCCTCATGCACTTTACGAGAATAGAATTCAATCAGATAATAATGAAGCATGACAATGGTATTGAAACTAAAATTAAAGAGATGCGCGGACGTAGCTAGTACTACTTAATTACCTTGGGTTTTCGCCATCTCAGCTCCTCTTTCCATTCACCTCTAACATCTTTGGTGAACTTTTCCCAAACCCTGCCCGGCAAACAAAATGAATAAAGGAGTTATTAATTACTTGATATCAGGAAATGAACTAATAAAGAAGCCGACATAGTGCGTCAATGATTGAAATTACCTTTCGAGCAACAAATGCAAGCTTTTGTAATCTTCAGGGTCTTTACTTAGCGAGTCCAGTACTTCAACAGTTCCATCGTCAACACTAATGATTAGAAGGATCCAGTGGTAGCTGCGCACACGATTTGTATAAGCGGGCATGCATAACTCATCAACTACACTTAACATCAAGTATATATATAAATATAAGCAAAAATAGAATTTGTAGTACAAGAAAGTAACACTCACTGGAAGTTCCAAGGTAAAAGTATTTCTGCTTTGTACTTTAGGGCCTTCAAAAACCTTAGAAGCATTTTCTCCGTCTCTTTAGGGTCCCTTCTCAACACTTCTTCATTGACGGTATTTGGGTCAATGAACCCAATGCCATAGACTCCGGCTCTTTTCAATTCAAAAATCTTCATTCTGCATAATACCACACAAAAGAATATAGTGAGTATAATAACAGGCAATGAACGAGCTGAGCTAGAGACTTAAATTACAGAAAGAAATCACTTACAGACAATAGCAACTGACGATAGATTTGTCGAGTGTTTTTTGATTGAATAACTGAAAAAATTCCGAGTTTTCAATCCACAAAGCATTTTTATGGACGTAATGCTCTTTGTCGACTTTCACCATGAGGCTCTCCATCCCGTTCTTTATTTCTCTCATGTACCAGTCATGCAATTTGTACATTTGCGTTGTTAGAAGCTTCTCGTCGTCAGGACTGACCAGAGGTTGCCCGGGGACATATTGCCGTTCTATTTCCTTCGGATCTAACGGTGGAAATTCCTCGATCTCTAGGAATTGTTCAACGGTGATACCGAGCATTCTAGCAGTCTCTCTATCAGCGTCGGTTATTACCACGTTATTGGCACTCACCTTGAGCGGGCTGATCGATTGGACTGCCTGTTCTCCGAGCTGGGGAACAGTTTTCCCGCATTTACTGCTACCGCTCGACTTCTGTCTTTTCTAGGATGATGCATAGGACTTGGTAATACAGCGTTCATAGTCTGATACCGGTCTTTTCTCCGCCGGTTTAGCTGCATCAATAAAGTGTTGTACGACCTCCTCTGGTATTTTCTCCTTTGGCGGCGGGGGCGATTTCGGTCCAAAACAGGCCCGCAAAGCGAGCTTCACTGATTCATCGAGTTCCTCGTCAGTATTCTCGTAAGATAACTTATTTTTGGCAGGAGGCTCGGGTTTCTTCTTTTGTGTTCTCTTCCGCTTTGGAGACGCTGTTTTTTGATATCGTGGACGTCTCGCGCTAGGCTCTGTCTCGGGGTGGGATGGACTCTGCTGACGTGGCGGAGCTTGATATCGCGGACTCGCCATGCGCTCCGTCTCGGGGTGGGATGGATTCGGCTGGCGCGGCGGAGATGGATTCGAAGGACTCACCCTGCGCTCCGTCTCGGGGAGGGTTGGAGTTTGCTGACGCGGCGGACTTGGAGGAGGAGTCGGTGGCCTTGGCACCGAGTTTGGAAACACGATGCATTCCTTTTTCCATAAAATGACACAACGCCTGGCTTCTCCCAGTGTCCGCTCCCCTTCACCTCCAGGGTAGTCAAGATCTAGTGTTTCATATGCCGGCACAACTTGATCCACCCCGACACGAGCATAGCCAGGTGTAATCGGATTGCCGTGGAAAGTTGCTTCATGTCCACTCGGTAAAGCAAAGCCGTCCGCCGCCTTCATGGATATGTTCTTCAGTTTCACGTGTAGCTCACAAGGTGTCGACTCTAAGATATCATCCACGGGGTAGCGAGCCAGCAGTGCATCATCGGCCGGGACCTCCGTGGAACCCACGCTGCTTTTCGGCATAGATGATGGAATGGTACCATCCAATGCTGGATCTGGTTGCTGCTGCTGCTGAGACGCGCTTTGCTGGCTACAAGGATACCCCTTATAAAGCAACAAACATTCTACAACGATTTGACTATATGTTGTAAAATTTCGAATAGATACGCATATAAGGGTTGTAGAATATGTGTTGCAGATTTGCAACTCATAACCCTATCATGATTATTTTATTTATTAAACAGAGGAGATAAGAGAGAGAAAGACGCGCGAGCAACAGAGCGCACGATTCCCCTCATCTCTCCCAAATCGCCGCCACCAATGGATCGTCTCCCTCCTCCGACCCGCCTCGTCTCCCTTGCCGCCGTCCCTCCCCCTCCCCTCTTCCCACCTCGTAGCTCCGGAGGCTGCCAGATCTGCCACATCCCCACCCAACTGCCCCTCTCGCGTCCCATCCCGCTCTCTTCACGCGGCTCCTCGCCGAGCTGCCTGAGGTGGCTGATCCAGGCGATGTCCGACGAACCCGCCCCCACGAAGGACAGCCAGAGGTCCCCCCCCACTCTCCGGCGCCCTCCCATCCGGCTAGATCCAGCGCTCATGGCCACCAAAGCCCACCCGCGACCCACCCCTATGGTTAGGGTTTCGGGCGTCAGTTCCAGCGCCGGTGGCCATGTCGTCCTCGTTTCATCCAGTGAGTGCATCCCTTCCCCTGGCTTCATCCTCTCTCTCTCCCTTCCCTAACCTCTTCTCTTCACTTCTCATGTAGACGTGCGGGGAGGAACGGCCATTGGACAGCCTTGCTGTTTCTCGGGATGAAGCATCCATGAGCTTGCTCCTCTTGCTTCAGGTTAGTTGGTTCACTCCTCCCCTCTGCTATGGTTCGTGCCACATAAGGAGACATTTTTGTTCTGGTGGTGTTAGGATTTTCTACTGTTTGAGATTAAGTGCCTACTGGTTGAGGTCAAATTGATTTTGTTGTGCTGCTAAAATGTCAAAGCAGAGGACGATCACATGCTGGACTGAGTCCCGATGCGTTGAGGCTGGGAAGGTTGGCGTGGCCTGCAACCATGGCAAAACACCCACTATGTTGCTGCCTTGCAAGCAGTAGTGGCTAGAAATCAACCCCTAGCTTCATATTCTTTATAGGGTAACAATATTGTAGGGAACGGTTCTCTTTCCAGTAAGAGATTCTGAAGCCCATATACGTCTTAGAGCAGCAACCAGTGTGTTTCAGGCAATTAGTACAAAAAAAACCTAGGTATAGTTAAAAATCAGGTTAGGGTCTAATTAATACAGTATATATCTCCAAGGCCTCAATCGTTTTCTTTTCCAATCTTTAATATTCTTATGTTTCAGGTTTTGACCATGGCTAACATATATTCTTTTAGGCTAATTACTAAATCAATCTAATGATGGTTCATGTGGCAGCAGAGGTGTAGCGACGGCAGTTTGAAGGTGCCGCATGCGTTTTGGCAGCAAGGCTGTCGACTGAAGGAAATGGTGGCGTGGCGATTTGTGTTCTATTCTCCATCCTTTAAGCTCATAACAAAAGAAAGAACTATGCAATCGACTTGATCGCTGTTGTTTTATCAAGAAACAAATTTGTCTTGTACGTATGTATTGATGAGTACTCCTCTTGACTCGATTGTGTTGTAGGGAGTGAAAGCATCCAGTTTGGGTGGTCTGCAGCTCTGATTGCCTCCAGCAGCACCACATAATCAAGGTTCCAAACAGTAGTGCTGCAGTGATGCCTCCAGCCAACCATTTCACCTTGATGTTTATAGGTGGCTTAACATAATCATTGGATGTGTTTATTATGTAGAAGATTTGAGTGATGTACGTGTTTATTTCAGAAAACATTTCTTAATGAAGGTTTGTAGAAGACATATATTCATGTACATTAGCTTTAGTTTTTTTTTTGTTAACTGGAAAGTGTGGTTTCCTTTTTTTAACCGAACTCACTAAAGCATGGGATCCATTTGGGGTTCCTAGAGACCTAAACAACTAATTTTAGGAGCACACAAGATTTAGACTCCTGCTATGTAATTAAAGGAAATCACAATATTGACTAATATCCTCTGTATATTTACTAACCCCGGATCCCAGACTTTTACATATAAATTATAATTTGGAAAATTTATTTATAGGAATGATAAATAGTATGTATAAATGCCTTTATTAAAATAAATTTATTTCACCCACATGGAAGCTAACACAGTATCACATGTAATATTTCTCAATTAGTTAAAAGTATGCTTCTTTTAAAATTTATGGTTCTATTTTTTTTCTTACATACAAATATTCTAGTTATACAGGGCAAACTAAAATAGTCTAGCCCGTGCAGACGGGTTGATGACTAGTCTAACTAACTCGGGGATAAATTCATTGAGCCAGATGTAAAGTTGCCAAGATAGTAACTAGGACACATAGAACGGGAGGAATATATCTTGCTCTTCTTTCATTAAGTAGGAATGGAACTTGGTGAAGCTTTACTTGTGTTGCGATGTTATAGAGATGCATGAGACACCTGTAACCTTTTTCGCTTGGCTTTGCAGCTGCGCGCACCAACTTGATGTAGGGGGACGCCATGGAGCAAGTCATGGACGATGCCATGGAAGGTATACACTCTCCCTCTCCCTACTGTACTGCTGCTCGTTGTGTCCACTACCATTGAGCCATGCTAGGTTTTATGCTATTGTCGATGCAAATTTATAGGATTTGGGGCTGTAGGCTTAAATCTACCAGTTCACACAAAATAGTTTGACTGTAGGTGTATAGAATTAGAAATGGATCTCTAGGCTGGTGATGACCATTTAAATTCGTTTCATTGTATTTGGGGCTGTAGGTTTTTTCCAAAGCGTGGTGAGCACCTGTGGGGTTTGTCTGTTTCCTGTTGGATGATTGAAACTAGTTTGCTAATTAAATGGAGAAGAGAAGATAAGTAGTATTGTCACTCACATTGCCCTTGAATGCACAACAACGCTTAGGCTACTGTCCATATAATGTTATTGAGCCATGTTGTTCTGCAGGCTATGTCGCATATTGTGGCGTCTGGATTATTCATCAATGAAAACTAACACCCATGTGAGTATCTTTACATAATCATAACAGTGACGTAGCTCTTGCTACTGTTCTAAGTTATGATCCTCAATTTAAATTTTGATAGTGCTGAAATTACAAATGCATTTTGGGCAGTGTAATATAGGACTTGCGAAACTGAAGATTTGGCACAAAGTCGCAAAAACGGCAATACTATTGGATATGCAGAAAATAGAAAGATTGTCTGGTCTTCAACCTTTATACGTGTCTAATATACTTCCTTTATCACTACTTGCATCATGTCAATGCATTGTGTGTTAACAATTCATTTTGTTCTTTTCTTTGTAGATTGAAAAGATATATGGATGATTATATGGGTGCGTAACAAGTATATTGCAATGATGATGATGATGATGATGATATTCTGGCTCATGACGATGATGATGATATTCTGGTTCATGATGATGATGATGGATGCTTTCAGTTTTAGCTAAGTTGTGGGATGTTCCTGTTGGATGATGTTCCTCAGTTAGTTTTAGTTAAGTTGTAGCGATGTTGATGGATACTTTCTGTTTAGGTTTTGCTGTCAAGAAAATATTAGATTATGCATCACATTTGGGTGATGTTCCTCCTGTAATATCCTTTATTGTAATCCAACAGTTTTATCCAATATATGATTCCTTCCTCTTGTGAGTATATTCTTATTTTTTTCCTCACTTGATATACTAACTATCAGTATTATGTGGAGCATTAATTTCATTGCTGGCAATATATAATATTATTCACATTATATATGCACCAACACATGAAGCCTTACAAATTCTTTGTTTCTAGCAATCAGACTAGCAATCAGATGCAATCAGATTTTGATTCCTGTACATTAAGCCCCAACGTATAAAAGTGTTGTAAAAAGTCAGTCTATGTGTTGTACTCTTGCAACGGTCCCTTTTACCAACGGCAGTATAAGCGTTGCACTATGCGCTAGCAACGCTGGATAAGGCTACGCATCCCAATTCGTTGGTAAACACCTTAGCAACGCATATATGGACTTTTAGATACGGAAAAAAGCGTTGCTATAGGGGGGGTCATGTTGTAGTGTACCGCTCGACTTCTGTCGTTTCTGGGATGATGCATAGGACTTGGTAATACAGCGTTCATAGTCTGATACCGGTCTTTTCTCCGCCGGTTTAGCTGCATCAATAAAGTGTTGTACGACCTCCTCTCGTATTTTCTCCTTTGGCGGCCGTGGCGATTTCGGTCCAAAACAGGCCCGCAAAGCGAGCTTCACTGATTCATCGAGTTCCTCGTCAGTCTTCTCGTAAGATAACTTATTTTTGGCAGGAGGCTCGGGTTTCTTCTTTTGTGTTCTCTTCCGCTTTGGAGACGCTGTTTTTTGATATCGTGGACGTCTCGCGCTAGGCTCCGTCTCGGGGTGGGATGGACTCTGCTGACGTGGCGGAGCTTGATATCGCGGACTCGCCATGCGCTCCGTCTCGGGGTGGGATGGATTCAGCTGGCGCGGCGGAGATGGATTCGAAGGACTCACCCTACGCTCCGTCTCGGGGAGGGTTGGAGTCTGCTGACGCGGCGGACTTGGAGGAGGAGTCGGTGGCCTTGGCACCGAGTTTGGAAACACGATGCATTCCTTTTTCCATAAAATGACACAACGCCTGGCTTCTCCCAGTGTCCGCTCCCCTTCACCTCCAGGGTAGTCAAGATCTAGTGTTTCATATGCCGGCACAACTTGATCCACCCCGACACGAGCATAGCCAGGTGTAATCGGATTGCCGTGGAAAGTTGCTTCATGTCCACTCGGTAAAGCAAAGCCGTCCGCCGCCTTCATGGATATGTTCTTCAGTTTCACGTGTAGCTCACAAGGTGTCGACTCTAAGATATCATCCACGGGGTAGCGAGCCAGCAGTGCATCATCGGCCGGGACCTCCGTGGAACCCACGCTGCTTTTCGGCATAGATGATGGAATGGTACCATCCAATGCTGGATCTGGTTGCTGCTGTTGCTGAGACGCGCTTTGCTGGCTAAGTTTGTTGATTTGCTCCTGCTGCATGTTATATTTGCGTTCCAAGTCCTGGATCCGATCTACTTCATGCTTCTTCTTTCTGTCACGACTTCTGTAGTTGTCGTTCCAATCCGCAAACCCCATAAACCACGGAACCATGCCTTTGCCTCGTGTTCGTCCCTGGTGTTCAGGATTCTTGAGGGTGCGGGAAAGCTCGTCGTTCTCTCTCTCCGGCTGGTACACACCCGCTCGAGCTTCTTCTATTGCTTTAATTATCTCGTCTGTGGCATCTTTAAGACTGGCCTGTTCAAGAACCTGGCCTGTCTTTGGGTCCAACTTTCCCCCATGTGCATAAAACCAAGTCCTGCACCTCTCGGGCCAAGTATCTGTTACTGGAGAGACCCCTGCAGCCCTCATGTTTCGCTCAGATTCATCCCACTTAGGCAACCCAGACTTGTAGCCGCCTGGCCCCAGACGATGGTGCCACGTTTTTTTGTCGGCATTTTTCTTGTTTATTCTCGACCGTTTCTTAGCTTCTTCTGATTCCTTGAACTTCACAAATTCATCCCAGTCATCTGCTAACTTCACATATTCTCCTTTGAATTCTGGAGTCTTCCTTTTGTTTTCCACGTAACTTTTCCATAATCTTTTCTTCCAAGACTAAAATTGTGTGGCCATCTTCTTAAGAGCACACTTCTTGACTTTCTCCCATTGGAGATCTGTGAGAGCCTCTGGTAGGGTGAAATGTTTCATTAGCTCCTCCCAAAGCAGATCTTTTGCTCTTTGGCTGACAAAAGAAACTGCTTGGGTATTTTTTGGCTGATTCCATTCTTGAACGGTGATTGGGATTTGGTCCCTAACGATAACTCCGCATTGACGTATAAATTTGTCCGCATTCTCTTTAGGAGTAATCGGTTCGCCATCTGCTCTGATTTGATCGATGTTAAACTTTACGCCTTGTTTCAACTTTTTTGTCGGGCCACGTTTAACCCTTGTAGAAGATTTGCTTGATCCGGAGGACTAAAAGGAAGAAAGATTCGTTAATATATACAAATCAATCAATACATCTGATGATCACCAGAGGGCAAATTAATACCTCGCCGGACTCTGTTAAATGGACAAAAATTTCTTCGCCATCGTCATTGTCAGCTGGTTCGCCTTCGTCTCTTGGTTGTTCTTCCTCAATTCCCTCACCGGATGAGTTAAGGTATTGTGAGCCATCATCTACTTCATTCTCTTCGTTTCCGGAGCGTATCACGTCGTACATGGCATTCTCTTGATCACGGTCGTCCATAGCTTAACTAATCCAGAACAAATATAAAACAATTAGAATGCATTCAATAAGCAGAACCGGAGATATGCAAATCAATACAAGGCTTATGGTCCGCATTCATTCTCATGGGATGTGCATTAGTATGAAGGACACACACATATATGCTAAGTTTAGGTAGTCTGTACAACTGCAAAATATTTGTAGCCTTGTGATAAGACATCATATTTCACATGAAGGATTTAGCAGGTAAGACTGACTTCTCGCTTGAATGCACCTGAAAATAAACCTTGACTTCTGACTGTTGCAACAAATTAAGCTACATTTTAAGTGCAGTACATATCAAGCATAAAATGAAAGAGATCACTTAAGAGGAGAAAAATGTCCAACATTGTAGTAATTTTGTAGTTAGAAAAAAGCACAGTAGGATTCCTAGAACGGGAAGACCTCAGATCTTGGATCTGGCTACTCTTGGACAGGGTTAAGACCTTGGAAAGACGTCAAATCTTGGGACTGTCTGCTCGGGTTTGAGGGATGCAGAGATCAACCTTTATGGCCAGGCTGTGAACCGACTTCTCTAACGTCTTGAGACCGAGCCAGATCAGGTTTGAGAGTGGTAGCTAGACCATCCGATCAATCTATCTTCTGTTGTTGCAGTAAAGACCAAGTCTGTTTAAGGAATTATAGGAAGACATGTTAGGTTTGTCCCTTGTCACTCATCTATCTTCTGCATTTTCATGATTATATATACACTGTAGTTTCTGAAGTCAAAGCTGAGTTTACAGGACACTAAGAACCATGTATGTTCTTGCAAATTGTTGTCTGAGCTTACACCCTTCAGAAAATTCGAAAGAATGAGGTCTTCCACTCAACATATAAACCCAACATTTTTTTCTTTTTTGCTTTTCAGTTTCTCATGTTCTACCATAAAGCACTAAGTGTCCATATATGTATTGAATTTAACTTGACTCTTTTCATTTGTTATGAACTTTTGCTAATGCCCTTCACTGAATCTTCCCTTTTAGGAAATTTTGCAAGTGGAGATTAGAAGGATTGTTCTAAACTGATGGATGAAGCAATGTGTCCTTTTAGCAGACTTGTATATGTTTGAATAGTTTTTGCTCTTCAAAATGAAGCTTGGAATATTTTAGGAATTTTTAGCGGACTTAAGTTTCATGTATGACTTACTATCTTGTAAACTAAGCTTGTGTATGTTCGAACTTAAACCTGGATGGATCATTCAACATTTTCTTCTTTGTCGTCGTGAAACAACCTTTGCGTGTATAATTCAACATGTTTTTTTGGTGATTTTATAGTTAATCAAACTGGAAAATAAACACTAGCATAGAGTAGAGGATTCGGCCATCACACACATCTCATGCATCAGATCAAATTCACTAGTAACTCACAAGTTGTCTCATAACAATTTAACTACTATCTCAATTTTTAGCAAAGGTTAACAGTAACAAGAGAAGAGAGAGATTCAGAGATTCAGAGATCGGGCTTACGGCGTGGAGGAGGAGAGCGGCGCCGGCGGAGCTTACGGCGACGGCGTGGAGGAGCGGCGCCAGCGGAGCTGAGGGTGCCGGCGTGGAGGAGGAGAGCGGCGGCGGAGTCGGCGGAGGTGAGGGAGGATCGGCGGAGCTGAGGGCGACGGCCGACGGCTGGGAGGAGCGGCGCCGGCGGAGCTGAGGGCGACGAAGTGGAGGAAGAGAGCGGCGGCTGCGCGTGGACGGACGACGCCGTCGATCGAGGGCGCGGGCGGGGCAGCCTGGCGGCGTCGTCGAAGCGAGTGAAGACGGAGTGAATTTGGGGGAGGAAGAAGCCGTTGCTAATATAGGGAGGACCTTTAGTCCCGGTTGGTATCACCAACCGGGACTAAAGGTCCCCCTTTAGTCCCGGGCCTAAAGAGGCCTTTTCGGCGGCCCAAATTCGCGCGGGAAGGGACCTTTAGTCCCGGTTGGTGGCTCCAACCGGGACTAAAGGTCCATTTTCTCTTTTTTTTTGTTTTTCTGTTTTTATATTTGGAACAACTGTTTTTATATTTGCAATAACTGTTAGAATATTTATAGTTTTTTAATGAAACTTCTTCATTTAGGTCAAAACAATTACAAACTTTCTGTTAGTGCCAGTAGTTTTCAAATTTAAATAGTTTAAATTTGAATTATTTTGAAATTTTTGTGAATCACTAGTTTGTGAATAACTTTAGTTTAAAAATAGATTTTTCAGTGATTTTTTTGCTGTTGTTTAATATTAGTATGTTTTATCATTATGTTAAATTTTGGAATTTTTAGGATATTTTAAATAGGTGTTTTAATCAAAACCAGATTCTGTTTAACTCTTTTTAGTTTTATACCTTCATTTGTTTTAATCAAAATCACTATTAATGAACTCTAAAAAGGTTGAAACTTGGCATGGTATCATCATTTCACCCACATAGCATGTGCTAAAAAGTTGAGAGGGTTACGGCAAAAACTGGATGCACTTCGTGTACAAAATGGACAATCTCTTTCGAAGTATCAGGGTTTCGGACGAAAACTCGTCTGTTACAAAAGGATTTCAATTTTTTTAACTTATTTCAACTCCAGACTTTTTGTGCATTCAATATGAACCATTAGAAGCCACATCCTAAAATTTCAACCCTATCTAACTTCATTTGCTATTTTTCATGCATTTAATGAATTGTTTTGAGCTAAATGACCCTGAAATTAAAAGCACCACAAATGAACTCTGAAATGGTTGAAACTTGGCATGGTTTAATCATTTAACCCACATAGCATGTGCTAAAAAGTTGAGAGGGTTACGGCAAAAACTGGATGCACTTCGTGTACAAAATGGACAATCTCTTTCGAAGTATCACGGTTTCGGACGAAAACTCGTCTGTTACAAAAGGATTTCAATCTTTTTAACTTATTTCAACTCCAGACTTTTTGTGCATTCAATATGAACCATTAGAAGCCACATCCAAAAATTTCAACCCTATCTAACTTCATTTGCTATTTTTCTTGCATTTAATGAATTGTTTTGAGCTAAATGACCCTGAAATTAAAAGGCACCACAAATGAACTCTGAAATGGTTGAAACTTGGCATTGTATCATCATTTCACCCACATAGCATGTGCTAAAAAGTTGAGAGGGTTACGGCAAAAACAGGATGCACTTCGTGTACAAAATGGACAATCTCTTTCGAAGTATCAGGGTTTCGGACGAAAACTCGTCTGTTACAAAAGGATTTCAATTTTTTTTAACTTATTTCAACTCCAGACTTTTTGTGCATTCAATATGAACCATTATAAGCCACATCCTAAAATTTTAACCCTATCTAACTTCATTTGCTATTTTTCATGCATTTAATGAATTGTTTTGAGCTAAATGACCTTGAAATTAAAAAGCACCACAAATGAACTCTGAAAAGGTTGAAACTTGGCATGGTATCATCATTTCACCCACATACCATGTGTTAAAAAGTTGAGAGGGTTACGGCAAAAACTGGATGCACTTCGTGTACAAAATGGACAATCTCTTTCGAAGTATCGGGGTTTCGGACGAAAACTCGTCTGTTACAAAAGGATTTCAATCTTTTTAACTTATTTCAACTCCAGACTTTTTGTGCATTCAATATGAACCATTAGAAGCCACATCCAAAAATTTCAACCCTATCTAACTTCATTTGCTATTTTTCATGCATTTAATGAATTGTTTTGAGCTAAATGACCCTGAAATTAAAAAGCACCACAAATGAACTCTCAAATGGTTGAAACTTGGCATTGTATCATCATTTCACCCACATAGCATGTGCTAAAAAGTTGAGAGGGTTACGGCAAAAACTGGATGCACTTCGTGTACAAAATGGACAGTCTCTTTCGAAGTATCACGGTTTCGGACGAAAACTCGTCTGTTACAAAAGGATTTCAATTTTTTTAACTTATTTGAACTCCAGACTTTTTGTGCATTCAATATGAACCATTAGAAGCCACATCCTAAAATTTCAACCCTATCTAACTTCATTTGCTATTTTTCATGCATTTAATGAATTGTTTTGCGCTAAATGACCCTGAAATTAAAAACACCACAAATGAACTCTGAAATGGTTGAAACTTGGTATGGTATCATCATTTCACCCACATAGCATGTGCTAAAAAGTTGAGAGGTTTACGGCAAAAACTGGAAGCACTTCGTGTACAAAATGGACAATCTCTTTCGAAGTATCAGGGTTTCGGACGAAAACTCGTCTGTTACAAAAGGATTTCAATTTTTTTAACTTATTTCTACTCCAGACTTTTTGTGCATTCAATATGAACCGTTAGAAGCAACATCCTAAAATTTCAACCCTGTCTAACTTCATTTGCTATTTTTCATGCATTTAATGAATTGTTTTGAGCTAAATGACCATGAAATTAAAAAGCACCACAAATGAACTCTGAAAAGGTTGAAACTTGGCATGGTATCATCATTTCACCCACATACCATGTGCTAAAAAGTTGAGAGGGTTACGGCAAAAACTGGATGCACTTCGTGTACAAAATGGACAATCTCTTTCGAAGTATCAGGGTTTCGGACGAAAACTCGTCTGTTACAAAAGGATTTCAATTTTTTTAACTTATTTCAACTCCAGACTTTTTGTGCATTCAATATGAACCATTAGAAGCAACATCCTAAAATTTCAACCCTGTCTAACTTCATTTGCTATTTTTCATGCATTTAATGAATTGTTTTGAGCTAAATGACCTTGAAATTAAAAAGCACCACAAATGAACTCTGAAAAGGTTGAAACTTGGCATGGTATCATCATTTCACCCACATACCATGTGCTAAAAAGTTGAGAGGGTTACGGCAAAAACTGGATGCACTTCGTGTACAAAATGGACAATCTCTTTCGAAGTATCAGGGTTTCGGACGAAAACTCGTCTGTTTCAAAAGGGTTTCAATTTTTTTAACTTATTTCAACTCCAGACTTTTTGTGCATTCAATATGAACCATTAGAAGCCACATCCTAAAATTTCAACCCTATCTAACTTCATTTGCTATTTTTCATGCATTTAATGAATTGTTTTGAGCTAAATGACCCTGAAATTAAAAAGCACCACAAATGAACTCTGAAATGGATGAAACTTGGTATGGTATCATCATTTCACCCACATAGCATGTGCTAAAAAGTTGAGAGGGTTACGGCAAAAACTGGATGCACTTCGTGTACAAAATGGACAATCTCTTTCGAAGTATCACGGTTTCGGACGAAAACTCGTCTGTTACAAAAGGATTTCAATTTTTTTAACTTATTTCAACTCCAGAATTTTTGTGAATTCAATATGAACCATTAGAAGCCACATCCTAAAATTTCAACCCTATCTAACTTCATTTGCTATTTTTCATGCATTTAATGAATTGTTTTGAGCTAAATTACCCTGAAATTAAAAAGCACCACAAATGAACTCTGAAATGGATGAAACTTGGTATGGTATCATCATTTCACCCACATAGCATGTGCTAAAAAGTTGAGAGGGTTACGGCAAAAACTGGATGCACTTCGTGTACAAAATGGACAATCTCTTTCGAAATATCACGGTTTCGGACGAAAACTCTTCTGTTACAAAAGGATTTCAATTTTTTTTAACTTATTTCAACTCCAGAATTTTTGTGCATTCAATATGAACCATTAGAAGCCACATCCTAAAATTTCAACCCTATCTAACTTCATTTGCTATTTTTCATGCATTTAATGAATTGTTTTGAGCTAAATGACCCTGAAATTAAAAAGCACCACAAATGAACTCTGAAAAAGTTGAAACTTGGCATGGTATCATCATTTCACCCACATAGCATGTGCTAAAAAGTTGAGAGGGTTACGGCAAAAACTGGATGCACTTCGTGTACAAAATGGACAATCTATTTCGAAGTATCAGGGTTTCGAACGAAAACTCGTCTGTTACAAAAGGATTTCAATTTTTTAACTTATTTCAACTCCAGAATTTTTGTGCATTCAATATGAACCATTAGAAGCAACATCCTAAAATTTCAACCCTGTCTAACTTCATTTGCTATTTTTCATGCATTTAATGAATTGTTTTGAGCTAAATGACCTTGAAATTAAAAAGCACCACAAATGAACTCTGAAAAGGTTGAAACTTGGCATGGTATCATCATTTCACCCACATACCATGTGCTAAAAAGTTGAGAGGGTTACGGCAAAAACTGGATGCACTTCGTGTACAAAATGGACAATCTCTTTCGAAGTATCACGGTTTCGGACGAAAACTCGTCTGTTACAAAAGGATTTCAATCTTTTTAACTTATTTCAACTCCAGACTTTTTGTGCATTCAATATGAACCATTAGAAGCCACATCCAAAAATTTCAACCCTATCTAACTTCATTTGCTATTTTTGAAGCATTTAATGAATTGTTTTGAGCTAAATGACCCTGAAATTAAAAAGCACCACAAATGAACTCTGAAATGGATGAAACTTGGTATGGTATCATCATTTCACCCACATAGCATGTGCTAAAAAGTTGAGAGGGTTACGGCAAAAACTGGATGCACTTCGTGTACAAAATGGACAATCTCTTTCGAAGTATCACGGTTTCGGACGAAAACTCGTCTGTTACAAAAGGATTTCAATCTTTTTAACTTATTTCAACTCCAAACTTTTTGTGCAGTCAATATGAACCATTAGAAGCCACATCCTAAAATTTGAACCCTATCTAACTTCATTTGCTATTTTTCATGCATTTAATGAATTGTTTTCAGCTAAATGACCCTGAAATTAAAAAGCACCACAAATGAACTCTGAAATGAATGAAACTTGGTATGGTATCATAATTTCACCCACATAGCATGTGCTAAAAAGTTGACAGGGTTACGGCAAAAACTGGATGCACTTCGTGTACAAAATGGACAATCTCTTTCGAAGTATCAGGGTTTCGGACAAAAACTCGTCTGTTACAAAAGGATTTCAATTTTTTTAACTTATTTCAACTCCAGACTTTTTGTGCATTCAATATGAACCATTATAAGCCACATCCTAAAATTTTAACCCTATCTAACTTCATTTGCTATTTTTCATGCATTTAATGAATTGTTTTGAGCTAAATGACCTTGAAATTAAAAAGCACCACAAATGAACTCTGAAAAGGTTGAAACTTGGCATGGTATCATCATTTCACCCACATACCATGTGCTAAAAAGTTGAGAGGGTTACGGCAAAAACTGGATGCACTTCGTGTACAAAATGCACAATCTCTTTCGAAGTATCACGGTTTCGGACGAAAACTCGTCTGTTACAAAAGGATTTCAATATTTTTAACTTATTTCAACTCCAGACTTTTTGTGCATTCAATATGAACCATTAGAAGCCACATCCAAAAATTTCAACCCTATCTAACTTCATTTGCTATTTTTGAAGCATTTAATGAATTGTTTTGAGCTAAATGACCCTGAAATTAAAAAGCACCACAAATGAACTCTGAAATGGATGAAACTTGGTATGGTATCATCATTTCACCCACATAGCATGTGCTAAAAAGTTGAGAGGGTTACGGCAAAAACTGGATGCACTTCGTGTACAAAATGGACAATCTCTTTCGAAGTATCACGGTTTCGGACGAAAACTCGTCTGTTACAAAAGGATTTCAATCTTTTTAACTTATTTCAACTCCAGACTTTTTGTGCATTCAATATGAACCATTAGAAGCCACATCCTAAAATTTGAACCCTATCTAACTTCATTTGCTATTTTTCATGCATTTAATGAATTGTTTTGAGCTAAATGACCCTGAAATTAAAAAGCACCACAAATGAACTCTGAAATGGATGAAACTTGGTATGGTATCATAATTTCACCCACATACCATGTGCTAAAAAGTTGAGAGGGTTACGGCAAAAACTGGATGCACTTCATGTACAAAATGGACACTCTCTTTCGAAGTATCAGGGTTTCGGACGAAAACTCGTCTGTTACAAAAGGATTTCAATCTTTTTAGCTTATTTCAACTCCAGAATTTTTGTGCATTCAATATGAACCATTAGAAGCCACATCCAAAAATTTCAACCCTATCTAACTTCATTTGCTATTTTTCATGCATTTAATGAATTGTTTAGAGCTAAATGACCTTGAAATTAAAAAGCACCACAAATGAACTCTGAAAAGGTTGAAACTTGGCATGGTATCATCATTTCACCCACATACCATGTGCTAAAAAGTTGAGAGGGTTACGGCAAAAACTGGATGCACTTCGTGTACAAAATGGACAATCTCTTTCGAAGTATCAGGGTTTCGGACGAAAACTCGTCTGTTACAAAAGGATTTCATTTTTTTTTAACTTATTTCAACTCCAGAATTTTTGTGCATTCAATATGAACCATTAGAAGCCACATCCAAAAATTTCAACCCTATCTAACTTCATTTGCTATTTTTCATGCATTTAATGAATTGTTTTGAGCTAAATGACCCTGAAATTAAAAAGCACCACAAATGAACTCTCAAATGGTTGAAACTTGGCATTGTATCATCATTTCACCCACATAGCATGTGCTAAAAAGTTGAGAGGGTTACGGCAAAAACTGGATGCACTTCGTGTACAAAATGGACAGTCTCTTTCGAAGTATCACGGTTTCGGACGAAAACTCGTCTGTTACAAAAGGATTTCAATTTTTTTAACTTATTTGAACTCCAGACTTTTTGTGCATTCAATATGAACCATTAGAAGCCACATCCTAAAATTTCAACCCTATCTAACTTCATTTGCTATTTTTCATGCATTTAATGAATTGTTTTGCGCTAAATGACCCTGAAATTAAAAACACCACAAATGAACTCTGAAATGGTTGAAACTTGGTATGGTATCATCATTTCACCCACATAGCATGTGCTAAAAAGTTGAGAGGGTTACGGCAAAAACTGGAAGCACTTCGTGTACAAAATGGACAATCTCTTTCGAAGTATCAGGGTTTCGGACGAAAACTCGTCTGTTACAAAAGGATTTCAATTTTTTTAACTTATTTCTACTCCAGACTTTTTGTGCATTCAATATGAACCGTTAGAAGCAACATCCTAAAATTTCAACCCTGTCTAACTTCATTTGCTATTTTTCATGCATTTAATGAATTGTTTTGAGCTAAATAAACTTGAAATTAAAAAGCACCACAAATGAACTTTGAAAAGGTTGAAACTTGGCATGGTATCATCATTTCACCCACATACCATGTGCTAAAAAGTTGAGAGGGTTACGGCAAAAACTGGATGCACTTCGTGTACAAAATGGACAATCTCTTTCGAAGTATCAGGGTTTCGGACGAAAACTCGTCTGTTACAAAAGGATTTCAATTTTTTTAACTTATTTCAACTACAGACTTTTTGTGCATTCAATATGAACCATTAGAAGCAACATCCTAAAATTTCAACCCTGTCTAACTTCATTTGCTATTTTTCATGCATTTAATGAATTGTTTTGAGCTAAATGACCTTGAAATTCAAAAGCACCACAAATGAACTCTGAAAAGGTTGAAACTTGGCATGGTATCATCATTTCACCCACATACCATGTGCTAAAAAGTTGAGAGGGTTACGGCAAAAACTGGATGCACTTCGTGTACAAAATGGACAATCTCTTTCGAAGTATCAGGGTTTCGGACGAAAACTCGTCTGTTTCAAAAGGGTTTCAATTTTTTTAACTTATTTCAACTCCAGACTTTTTGTGCATTCAATATGAACCATTAGAAGACACATCCTAAAATTTCAACCCTATCTAACTTCATTTGCTATTTTTCATGCATTTAATGAATTGTTTTGAGCTAAATGACCCTGAAATTAAAAAGCACCACAAATGAACTCTGAAATGGATGAAACTTGGTATGGTATCATCATTTCACCCACATAGCATGTGCTAAAAAGTTGAGAGGGTTACCGCAAAAACTGGATGCACTTCGTGTACAAAATGGACAATCTCTTTCGAAGTATCACGGTTTCGGACGAAAACTCGTCTGTTACAAAAGGATTTCAATTTTTTTAACTTATTTCAACTCCAGAATTTTTGTGAATTCAATGAGAACCATTAGAAGCCACATCCTAAAATTTCAACCCTATCTAACTTCATTTGCTATTTTTCATGCATTTAATGAATTGTTTTGAGCTAAATGACCCTGAAATTAAAAAGCACCACAAATGAACTCTGAAATGGATGAAACTTGGTATGGTACCATCATTTCACCGACATAGCATGTGCTAAAAAGTTGAGAGGGTTACGGCAAAAACTGGATGCACTTCGTGTACAAAATGGACAATCTCTTTCGAAGTATCACGGTTTCGGACGAAAACTCGTCTGTTACAAAAGGATTTCAATTTTTTTAACTTATTTCAACTCCAGAATTTTTGTGCATTCAATATGAACCATTAGAAGCCACATCCTAAAATTTCAACCCTATCTAACTTCATTTGCTATTTTTCATGCATTTAATGAATTGTTTTGAGCTAAATGACCCTGAAATTAAAAAGCACCACAAATGAACTCTGAAAAGGTTGAAACTTGGCATGGTATCATCATTTCACCGACATAGCATGTGCTAAAAAGTTGAGACGGTTACGGCAAAAACTGGATGCACTTCGTGTACAAAATGGACAATCTATTTCGAAGTATCAGGGTTTCGAACGAAAACTCGTCTGTTACAAAAGGATTTCAATTTTTTTTAACTTATTTCTACTCCAGACTTTTTGTGCATTCAATATGAACCGTTAGAAGCAACATCCTAAAATTTCAACCCTGTCTAACTTCATTTGCTATTTTTCATGCATTTAATGAATTGTTTTGAGCTAAATGACCTTGAAATTAAAAAGCACCACAAATGAACTCTGAAAAGGTTGAAACTTGGCATGGTATCATCATTTCACCCACATACCATGTGCTAAAAAGTTGAGAGGGTTACGGCAAAAACTGGATGCACTTCGTGTACAAAATGGACAATCTCTTTCGAAGTATCAGGGTTTCGGACGAAAACTCGTCTGTTACAAAAGGATTTCAATCTTTTTAACTTATTTCAACTCCAGACTTTTTGTGCATTCAATATGAACCATTAGAAGCAACATCCAAAAATTTCAACCCTGTCTAACTTCATTTGCTATTTTTCATGCATTTAATGAATTGTTTTGAGCTAAATGACCTTGAAATTAAAAAGCACCACAAATGAACTCTGAAAAGGTTGAAACTTGGCATGGTATCATCCTTTCACCCACATACCATGTGCTAAAAAGTTGAGAGGGTGACGGCAAAAACTGGATGCACTTCGTGTACAAAATGGACAATCTCTTTCGAAGTATCAGGGTTTCGGACGAAAACTCGTCTGTTTCAAAAGGGTTTCAATTTTTTTAACTTATTTCAACTCCAGACTTTTTGTGCATTCAATATGAACCATTAGAAGACACATCCTAAAATTTCAACCCTATCTAACTTCATTTGCTATTTTTCATGCATTTAATGAATTGTTTTGAGCTAAATGACCCTGAAATTAAAAAGCACCACAAATGAAGTCTGAAATGGATGAAACTTGGTATGGTATCATCATTTCACCCACATAGCATGTGCTAAAAAGTTGAGAGGGTTACGGCAAAAACTGGATGCACTTCGTGTACAAAATGGACAATCTCTTTCGAAGTATCACGGTTTCGGACGAAAACTCGTCTGTTACAAAAGGATTTCAATTTTTTTAACTTATTTCAACTCCAGAATTTTTGTGAATTCAATATGAACCATTAGAAGCCACATCCAAAAATTTCAACCCTATCTAACTTCATTTGCTATTTTTCATGCATTTAATGAATTGTTTTGAGCTAAATGACCCTGAAATTAAAAAGCACCACAAATGAACTCTGAAATGGATCAAACTTGGTATGGTATCATCATTTCACCCACATAGCATGTGCTAAAAATTTGAGAGGGTTACGGCAAAAACTGGATGCACTTCTTGTACAAAATGGACAATCTCTTTCGAAGTATCACGGTTTCGGACGAAAACTCGTCTGTTACAAAAGGATTTCAATTTTTTAAACTTATTTCTACTCCAGACTTTTTGTGCATTCAATATGAACCGTTAGAAGCAACATCCTAAAATTTCAACCCTGTCTAACTTCATTTGCAATTTTTCATGCATTTAATGAATTGTTTTGAGCTAAATGACCTTGAAATTAAAAAGCACCACAAATGAACTCTGAAAAGGTTGAAACTTGGCATGGTATCATCATTTCAGCCACATACCATGTGCTAAAAAGTTGAGAGGGTTACGGCAAAAACTGGATGCACTTCGTGTACAAAATGGACAATCTCTTTCGAAGTATCAGGGTTTCGGATGAAAACTCGTCTGTTTCAAAAGGATTTCAATTTTTTTAACTTATTTCAACTCCAGACTTTTTGTGCATTCAATATGAACCATTAGAAGCCACATCCTAAAATTTCAACCCTGTCTAACTTCATTTGCTATTTTTCATGCATTTAATGAATTGTTTTGAGCTAAATGACCTTGAAATTAAAAAGCACCACAAATGAACTCTGAAAAGGTTGAAACTTGGCATGGTATCATCATTTCACCCACATACCATGTGCTAAAAATTTGAGAGGGTTACGGCAAAAACTGGATGCACTTCGTGTACAAAATGGACAATCTCTTTCGAAGTATCACGGTTTCGGACGAAAACTCGTCTGTTACAAAAGGATTTCAATCTTTTTAACTTATTTCAACTCCAGACTTTTTGTGCATTCAATATGAACCATTAGAAGCAACATCCTAAAATTTCAACCCTGTCTAACTTCATTTGCTATTTTTCATGCATTTAATGAATTGTTTTGAGCTAAATGACCTTGAAATTAAAAAGCACCACAAATGAACTCTGAAAAGGTTGAAACTTGGCATGGTATCATCCTTTCACCCACATACCATGTGCTAAAAAGTTGAGAGGGTGACGGCAAAAACTGGATGCACTTCGTGTACAAAATGGACAATCTCTTTCGAAGTATCAGGGTTTCGGACGAAAACTCGTCTGTTTCAAAAGGGTTTCAATTTTTTTAACTTATTTCAACTCCAGACTTTTTGTGCATTCAATATGAACCATTAGAAGACACATCCTAAAATTTCAACCCTATCTAACTTCATTTGCTATTTTTCATGCATTTAATGAATTGTTTTGAGCTAAATGACCCTGAAATTAAAAAGCACCACAAATGAAGTCTGAAATGGATGAAACTTGGTATGGTATCATCATTTCACCCACATAGCATGTGCTAAAAAGTTGAGAGGGTTACGGCAAAAACTGGATGCACTTCGTGTACAAAATGGACAATCTCTTTCGAAGTATCACAGTTTCGGACGAAAACTCGTCTGTTACAAAAGGATTTCAATTTTTTTAACTTATTTCAACTCCAGAATTTTTGTGAATTCAATATGAACCATTAGAAGCCACATCCTAAAATTTCAACCCTATCTAACTTCATTTGCTATTTTTCATGCATTTAATGAATTGTTTTGAGCTAAATGACCCTGAAATTAAAAAGCACCACAAATGAACTCTGAAATGGATCAAACTTGGTATGGTATCATCATTTCACCCACATAGCATGTGCTAAAAATTTGAGAGGGTTACGGCAAAAACTGGATGCACTTCGTGTACAAAATGGACAATCTCTTTCGAAGTATCACGGTTTCGGACGAAAACTCGTCTGTTACAAAAGGATTTCAATTTTTTTTAACTTATTTCAACTCCAGAATTTTTGTCTATTCAATATGAACCATTAGAAGCCACATCCTAAAATTTCAACCCTATCTAACTTCATTTGCTATTTTTCATGCATTTAATGAATTGTTTTGAGCTAAATGACCCTGAAATTAAAAAGCACCACAAATGAACTCTGAAAAGGTTGAAACTTGGCATGGTATCATCTTTTCACCCACATAGCATGTGCTAAAAAGTTGAGAGGGTTACGGCAAAAACTGGATGCACTTCGTGTACAAAATGGACAATCTCTTTCGAAGTATCACGGTTTCGGACGAAAACTCGTCTGTTACAAAAGGATTTCAATCTTTTTAACTTATTTCAACTCCAGACTTTTTGTGCATTCAATATGAACCATTAGAAGCAACATCCTAAAATTTCAACCCTGTCTAACTTCATTTGCTATTTTTCATGCATTTAATGAATTGTTTTGAGCTAAATGACCTTGAAATTAAAAAGCACCACAAATGAACTCTGAAAAGGTTGAAACTTGGCATGGTATCATCCTTTCACCCACATACCATGTGCTAAAAAGTTGAGAGGGTGACGGCAAAAACTGGATGCACTTCGTGTACAAAATGGACAATCTCTTTCGAAGTATCAGGGTTTCGGACGAAAACTCGTCTGTTTCAAAAGGGTTTCAATTTTTTTAACTTATTTCAACTCCAGACTTTTTGTGCATTCAATATGAACCATTAGAAGACACATCCTAAAATTTCAACCCTATCTAACTTCATTTGCTATTTTTCATGCATTTAATGAATTGTTTTGAGCTAAATGACCCTGAAATTAAAAAGCACCACAAATGAACTCTGAAATGGATGAAACTTGGTATGGTATCATCATTTCACCCACATAGCATGTGCTAAAAAGTTGAGAGGGTTACGGCAAAAACTGGATGCACTTCGTGTACAAAATGGACAATCTCTTTCGAAGTATCACGGTTTCGGACGAAAACTCGTCTGTTACAAAAGGATTTCAATTTTTTTAACTTATTTCAACTCCAGAATTTTTGTGAATTCAATATGAACCATTAGAAGCCACATCCTAAAATTTCAACCCTATCTAACTTCATTTGCTATTTTTCATGCATTTAATGAATTGTTTTGAGCTAAATGACCCTGAAATTAAAAAGCACCACAAATGAACTCTGAAATGGATCAAACTTGGTATGGTATCATCATTTCACCCACATAGCATGTGCTAAAAATTTGAGAGGGTTACGGCAAAAACTGGATGCACTTCGTGTACAAAATGGACAATCTCTTTCGAAGTATCACGGTTTCGGACGAAAACTCGTCTGTTACAAAAGGATTTCAATTTTTTTTAACTTATTTCAACTCCAGAATTTTTGTCTATTCAATATGAACCATTAGAAGCCACATCCTAAAATTTCAACCCTATCTAACTTCATTTGCTATTTTTCATGCATTTAATGAATTGTTTTGAGCTAAATGACCCTGAAATTAAAAAGCACCACAAATGAACTCTGAAAAGGTTGAAACTTGGCATGGTATCATCTTTTCACCCACATAGCATGTGCTAAAAATTTGAGAGGGTTACGGCAAAAACTGGATGCACTTCGTGTACAAAATGGACAATCTATTTCGAAGTATCAGGGTTTCGAACGAAAACTCGTCTGTTACAAAAGGATTTCAATTTTTTAACTTATTTCAACTCCAGACTTTTTGTGCATTCAATATGAACCATTAGAAGCAACATCCTAAAATTTCAACCCTGTCTAACTTCATTTGCTATTTTTCATGCATTTAATGAATTGTTTTGAGCTAAATGACCTTGAAATTAAAAAGCACCACAAATGAACTCTGAAAAGGTTGAAACTTGGCATGGTATCATCATTTCACCCACATACCATGTGCTAAAAAGTTGAGAGGGTTACGGCAAAAACTGGATGCACTTCGTGTACAAAATGGACAATCTCTTTCGAAGTATCACGGTTTCGGACGAAAACTCGTCTGTTACAAAAGGATTTCAATCTTTTTAACTTATTTCAACTCCAGACTTTTTGTGCATTCAATATGAACCATTAGAAGCCACATCCAAAAATTTCAACCCTATCTAACTTCATTTGCTATTTTTGAAGCATTTAATGAATTGTTTTGAGCTAAATGACCCTGAAATTAAAAAGCACCACAAATGAACTCTGAAATGGATGAAACTTGGTATGGTATCATCATTTCACCCACATAGCATGTGCTAAAAAGTTGAGAGGGTTACGGCAAAAACTGGATGCACTTCGTGTACATAATGGACAATCTCTTTCGAAGTATCACGGTTTCGGACGAAAACTCGTCTGTTACAAAAGGATTTCAATCTTTTTAACTTATTTCAACTCCAGACTTTTTGTGCATTCAATATGAACCATTAGAAGCCACATCCTAAAATTTGAACTCTATCTAACTTCATTTGCTATTTTTCATGCATTTAATGAATTGTTTTCAGCTAAATGACCCTGAAATTAAAAAGCACCACAAATGAACTCTGAAATGGATGAAACTTGGTATGGTATCATAATTTCACCCACATAGCATGTGCTAAAAAGTTGAGAGGGTTACGGCAAAAACTGGATGCACTTCGTGTACAAAATGGACAATCTCTTTCGAAGTATCACGGTTTCGGACGAAAACTCGTCTGTTACAAAAGGATTTCAATTTTTTTAACTTATTTCAACTCCAGACTTTTTGTGCATTCAGTATGAACCATTATAAGCCACATCCTAAAATTTTAACCCTATCTAACTTCATTTGCTATTTTTCATGCATTTAATGAATTGTTTTGAGCTAAATGACCTTGAAATTAAAAAGCACCACAAATGAACTCTGAAAAGGTTGAAACTTGGCATGGTATCATCATTTCACCCACATAACATGTGCTAAAAAGTTGAGAGGGTTACGGCAAAAACTGGATGCACTTCGTGTACAAAATGGACAATCTCTTTCGAAGTATCAGGGTTTCGGACGAAAACTCGTCTGTTACAAAAGGATTTCAATCTTTTTAACTTATTTCAACTCCAGACTTTTTGTGCATTCAATATGAACCATTAGAAGCCACATCCAAAAATTTCAACCCTATCTAACTTCATTTGCTATTTTTCATGCATTTAATGAATTGTTTTGAGCTAAATGACCCTGAAATTAAAAAGCACCACAAATGAACTCTGAAATGGATGAAACTTGGCATGGTATCATCATTTCACCCACATAGCATGTGCTAAAAAGTTGAGAGGGTTACGGCAAAAACTGGATGCACTTCGTGTACAAAATGGACAATCTCTTTCGAAGTATCACGGTTTCGGACGAAAACTCGTTTGTTACAAAAGGATTTCAATTTTTTTAACTTATTTCAACTCCAGAATTTTTGTGAATTCAATATGAACCATTAGAAGCCACATCCTAAAATTTCAACCCTATCTAACTTCATTTGCTATTTTTCATGCATTTAATGAATTGTTTTGAGCTAAATGACCCTGAAATTAAAAAGCACCACAAATGAACTCTGAAATGGATCAAACTTGGTATGGTATCATCATTTCACCCACATAGCATGTGCTAAAAATTTGAGAGGGTTACGGCAAAAACTGGATGCACTTCGTGTACAAAATGGACAATCTCTTTCGAAGTATCACGGTTTCGGACGAAAACTCGTCTGTTACAAAAGGATTTCAATTTTGTTTAACTTATTTCAACTCCAGAATTTTTGTCTATTCAATATGAACCATTAGAAGCCACATCCTAAAATTTCAACCCTATCTAACTTCATTTGCTATTTTTCATGCATTTAATGAATTGTTTTGAGCTAAATGACCCTGAAATTAAAAAGCACCACAAATGAACTCTGAAAAGGTTGAAACTTGGCATGGTATCATCTTTTCACCCACATAGCATGTGCTAAAAAGTTGAGAGGGTTACGGCAAAAACTGGATGCACTTCGTGTACAAAATGGACAATCTATTTCGAAGTATCAGGGTTTCGAACGAAAACTCGTCTGTTACAAAAGGATTTCAATTTTTTAACTTATTTCAACTCCAGACTTTTTGTGCATTCAATATGAACCATTAGAAGCAACATCCTAAAATTTCAACCCTGTCTAACTTCATTTGCTATTTTTCATGCATTTAATGAATTGTTTTGAGCTAAATGACCTTGAAATTAAAAAGCACCACAAATGAACTCTGAAAAGGTTGAAACTTGGCATGGTATCATCATTTCACCCACATACCATGTGCTAAAAAGTTGAGAGGGTTACGGCAAAAACTGGATGCACTTCGTGTACAAAATGGACAATCTCTTTCGAAGTATCACGGTTTCGGACGAAAACTCGTCTGTTACAAAAGGATTTCAATCTTTTTAACTTATTTCAACTCCAGAATTTTTGTGCATTCAATATGAACCATTAGAAGCCACATCCAAAAATTTCAACCCTATCTAACTTCATTTGCTATTTTTGAAGCATTTAATGAATTGTTTTGAGCTAAATGACCCTGAAATTAAAAAGCACCACAAATGAACTCTGAAATGGATGAAACTTGGTATGGTATCATCATTTCACCCACATAGCATGTGCTAAAAAGTTGAGAGGGTTACGGCAAAAACTGGATGCACTTCGTGTACATAATGGACAATCTCTTTCGAAGTATCACGGTTTCGGACGAAAACTCGTCTGTTACAAAAGGATTTCAATCTTTTTAACTTATTTCAACTCCAGACTTTTTGTGCATTCAATATGAACCATTAGAAGCCACATCCTAAAATTTGAACTCTATCTAACTTCATTTGCTATTTTTCATGCATTTAATGAATTGTTTTCAGCTAAATGACCCTGAAATTAAAAAGCACCACAAATGAACTCTGAAATGGATGAAACTTGGTATGGTATCATAATTTCACCCACATAGCATGTGCTAAAAAGTTGAGAGGGTTACGGCAAAAACTGGATGCACTTCGTGTACAAAATGGACAATCTCTTTCGAAGTATCACGGTTTCGGACGAAAACTCGTCTGTTACAAAAGGATTTCAATTTTTTTAACTTATTTCAACTCCAGACTTTTTGTGCATTCAGTATGAACCATTATAAGCCACATCCTAAAATTTTAACCCTATCTAACTTCATTTGCTATTTTTCATGCATTTAATGAATTGTTTTGAGCTAAATGACCTTGAAATTAAAAAGCACCACAAATGAACTCTGAAAAGGTTGAAACTTGGCATGGTATCATCATTTCACCCACATAACATGTGCTAAAAAGTTGAGAGGGTTACGGCAAAAACTGGATGCACTTCGTGTACAAAATGGACAATCTCTTTCGAAGTATCAGGGTTTCGGACGAAAACTCGTCTGTTACAAAAGGATTTCAATCTTTTTAACTTATTTCAACTCCAGACTTTTTGTGCATTCAATATGAACCATTAGAAGCCACATCCAAAAATTTCAACCCTATCTAACTTCATTTGCTATTTTTCATGCATTTAATGAATTGTTTTGAGCTAAATGACCCTGAAATTAAAAAGCACCACAAATGAACTCTGAAATGGATGAAACTTGGCATGGTATCATCATTTCACCCACATAGCATGTGCTAAAAAGTTGAGAGGGTTACGGCAAAAACTGGATGCACTTCGTGTACAAAATGGACAATCTCTTTCGAAGTATCAGGGTTTCGGACGAAAACTCGTCTGTTACAAAAGGATTTCAATCTTTTTAACTTATTTCAACTCCAGACTTTTTGTGCATTCAATATGAACCATTAGAAGCCACATCCAAAAATTTCAACCCTATCTAACTTCATTTGCTATTTTTCATGCATTTAATGAATTGTTTTGAGCAAAATGACCCTGAAATTAAAAAGCACCACAAATGAACTCTGAAATGGTTGAAACTTGGCATGGTATCATCATTTCACCCACATAGCATGTGCTAAAAAGTTGAGAGGGTTACGGCAAAAACTGGATGCACTTCGTGTACAAAATGGACAGTCTCTTTCGAAGTATCACGGTTTCGGACGAAAACTCGTCTGTTACAAAAGGATTTCAATATTTTTAACTTATTTCAACTCCAGACTTTTTGTGCATTCAATATGAACCATTAGAACCCACATCCTAAAATTTCAACCCTGTCTAACTTCATTTGCTATTTTTCATGCATTTAATGAATTGTTTTGAGCTAAATGACCCTGAAATTAAAAAGCACCACAAATGAACTCTGAAATGGTTGACACTTGGTATGGTATCATCATTTCACCCACATAGCATGTGCTAAAAAGTTGAGAGGGTTACGGCAAAAACTGGAAGCACTTCGTGTACAAAATAGACAATCTCTTTCGAAGTATCAGGGTTTCGGACGAAAACTCGTCTGTTACAAAAGGATTTCAATTTTTTAAACTTATTTCTACTCCAGACTTTTTGTGCATTCAATATGAACCGTTAGAAGCAACATCCTAAAATTTCAACCCTGTCTAACTTCATTTGCAATTTTTCATGCATTTAATGAATTGTTTTGAGCTAAATGACCTTGAAATTAAAAAGCACCACAAATGAACTCTGAAAAGGTTGAAACTTGGCATGGTATCATCATTTCAGCCACATACCATGTGCTAAAAAGTTGAGAGGGTTACGGCAAAAACTGGATGCACTTCGTGTACAAAATGGACAATCTCTTTAGAAGTATCAGGGTTTCGGATGAAAACTCGTCTGTTTCAAAAGGATTTCAATTTTTTTAACTTATTTCAACTCCAGACTTTTTGTGCATTCAATATGAACCATTAGAAGCCACATCCTAAAATTTCAACCCTGTCTAACTTCATTTGCTATTTTTCATGCATTTAATGAATTGTTTTGAGCTAAATGACCTTGAAATTAAAAAGCACCACAAATGAACTCTGAAAAGGTTGAAACTTGGCATGGTATCATCATTTCACCCACATACCATGTGCTAAAAAGTTGAGAGGGTTACGGCAAAAACTGGATGCACTTCGTGTACAAAATGGACAATCTCTTTCGAAGTATCACGGTTTCGGACGAAAACTCGTCTGTTACAAAAGGATTTCAATCTTTTTAACTTATTTCAACTCCAGACTTTTTGTGCATTCAATATGAACCATTAGAAGCAACATCCTAAAATTTCAACCCTATCTAACTTCATTTGCTATTTTTCATGCATTTAATGAATTGTTTTGAGCTAAATGACCCTGAAATTAAAAAGCACCACAAATGAACTCTGAAATGGTTGAAACTTGGCATTGTATCATCATTTCACCCACATAGCATGTGCTAAAAAGTTGAGAGGGTTACGGCAAAAACTGGAAGCACTTCGTGTACAAAATGGACAATCTCTTTCAAAGTATCAGGGTTTCGGACGAAAACTCGTCTGTTACAAAAGGATTTCAATCTTTTTAACTTATTTCAACTCCAGACTTTTTGTGCATTCAATATGAACCATTAGAAGCCACATCCAAAAATTTCAACCCTATCTAAACTCCTTTGCTATTTTTCATGCATTTAATGAATTGTTTTCAGCTAAATGACCCTGAAATTAAAAAGCACCACAAATGAACTCTGAAATGGTTGAAACTTGGCATTGTATCATCATTTCACCCACATAGCATGTGCTAAAAATTTCAGAGGGTTACAGCAAAAACTGGATGCACTTCGTGTACAAAATGGACAATCTCTTTCGAAGTATCAGGGTTTCGGACGAAAACTCGTCTGTTACAAAAGGATTTCAATTTTATTTAACTTATTTCAACTCCAGACTTTTTGTGCATTCAATATGAACCATTATAAGCCACATCCTAAAATTTCAACCCGGTCTAACTTCATTTGCTATTTTTCATGCATTTAATGAATTGTTTTGAGCTAAATGACCTTGAAATTAAAAAGCACCACAAATGAACTCTGAAAAGGTTGAAACTTGGCATGGTATCATCATTTCACCCACATACCATGTGCTAAAAAGTTGAGAGGGTTACGGCAAAAACTGGATGCACTTCGTGTACAAAATGGACAATCTCTTTCGAAGTATCAGGGTTTCGGACAAAAACTCGTCTGTTACAAAAGGATGTCAATCTTTTTAACTTTTTTCAACTCCAGACTTTTTGTGCATTCAATATGAACCATTAGAAGCCACATCCAAAAATTTCAACCCTATCTAACTTCATTTGCTATTTTTCATGAATTTAATGAATTGTTTTGAGCTAAATGACCTTGAAATTAAAAAGCACCACAAATGAACTCTGAAAAGGTTGAAACTTGGCATGGTATCATCATTTCACCCACATACCATGTGCTAAAAAGTTGAGAGCGTTATGGCAAAAACTGGATGCACTTCGTGTACAAAATGGACAATCTCTTTCGAAGTATCAGGGTTTCGGACGAAAACTCGTCTGTTACAAAAGGATTTCAATCTTTTTAACTTATTTCAACTCCAGACTTTTTGTGCATTCAATATGAACCATTAGAAGCCACGTCCAAAAATTTCAACCCTATCTAACTTCATTTGCTATTTTTCATGCATTTAATGAATTGTTTTGAGCTAAATGACCCTGAAATTAAAAAGCACCACAAATGAACTCTGAAATGGTTGAAACTTGGTATGGTATCATCATCTCACCCACATAGCATGTGCTAAAAAGTTGAGAGGGTTACGGCAAAAACTGGAAGCACTTCGTGTACAAAATGGACAATCTCTTTCGAAGTATCAGGGTTTCGGACGAAAACCCGTCTGCTACAAAAGGATTTCAATTTTTTTAACTTATTTCAACTCCAGACTTTTTGTGCATTCAATATGAACCATTAGAAGCAACATCCAAAAATTTCAACCCTGTCTAACTTCATTTGCTATTTTTCATGCATTTAATGAATTGTTTTGAGCTAAATGACCTTGAAATTAAAAAGCACCACAAATGAACTCTGAAAAGGTTGAAACTTGGCATGGTATCATCATTTCACCCACATACCATGTGCTAATAAGTTGAGAGGGTTACGGCAAAAACTGGATGCACTTCGTGTACAAAATGGATAATCTCTTTCGAAGTATCAGGGTTTCGGACGAAAACTCGTCTGTTACAAAAGGATTTCAATCTTTTTAACTTATTTCAACTCCAGACTTTTTGTGCATTCAATATGAACCATTAGAAGCCACATCCAAAAATTAGAACCCTATCTAACTTCATTTGCTATTTTTCATGCATTTAATGAATTGTTTTGAGCTAAATGACCCTGAAATTAAAAAGCACCACAAATGAACTCTGAAAAGGTTGAAACTTGGCATGGTATCATCATTTCACCCACATAGCATGTGCTAAAAAGTTGAGAGGGTTACGGCAAAAACTGGATGCACTTCGTGTACAAAATGGACAATCTATTTCGAAGTATCAGGGTTTCGAACGAAAACTCGTCTGTTACAAAAGGATTTCAATTTTTTAACTTATTTCAACTCCAGACTTTTTGTGCATTCAATATGAACCATTAGAAGCAACATCCTAAAATTTCAACCCTGTCTAACTTCATTTGCTATTTTTCATGCATTTAATGAATTGTTTTGAGCTAAATGACCTTGAAATTAAAAAGCACCACAAATGAACTCTGAAAAGGTTGAAACTTGTCATGGTTTCATCATTTCACCCACATACCATGTGCTAAAAAGTTGAGAGGGTTACGGCAAAAACTGGATGCACTTCGTGTACAAAATGGACAATCTCTTTCGAAGTATCACGGTTTCGGACGAAAACTCGTCTGTTACAAAAGGATTTCAATCTTTTTAACTTATTTCAACTCCAGACTTTTTGTGCATTCAATATGAACCATTAGAAGCCACGTCCAAAAATTTCAACCCTATCTAACTTCATTTGCTATTTTTGAAGCATTTAATGAATTGTTTTGAGCTAAATGACCCTGAAATTAAAAAGCACCACAAATGAACTCTGAAATGGTTGAAACTTGGCATTGTATCATCATCTCACCCACATAGCATGTGCTAAAAAGTTGAGAGGGTTACGGCAAAAACTGGAAGCACTTCGTGTACAAAATGGACAACCTCTTTCGAAGTATCAGGGTTTCGGACGAAAACTCGTCTGTTACAAAAGGATTTCAATCTTTTTAACTTATTTCAACTCCAGACTTTTTGTGCATTCAATATGAACCATTAGAAGCCACATCCAAAAATTTCAACCCTATCTAAACTCCTTTGCTATTTTTCATGCATTTAATGAATTGTTTTCAGCTAAATGACCCTGAAATTAAAAAGCACCACAAATGAACTCTGAAATGGTTGAAACTTGGCATTGTATCATCATTTCACCCACATAGCATGTGCTAAAAAGTTGAGAGGGTTACAGCAAAAACTGGATGCACTTCGTGTACAAAATGGACAATCTCTTTCGAAGTATCAGGGTTTCGGACGAAAACTCGTCTGTTACAAAAGGATTTCAATTTTATTTAACTTATCTCAACTCCAGACTTTTTGTGCATTCAATATGAACCATTATAAGCCACATCCTAAAATTTCAACCCGGTCTAACTTCATTTGCTATTTTTCATGCATTTAATGAATTGTTTTGAGCTAAATGACCTTGAAATTAAAAAGCACCACAAATGAACTCTGAAAAGGTTGAAACTTGGCATGGTATCATCATTTCACCCACATACCATGTGCTAAAAAGTTGAGAGGGTTACGGCAAAAACTGGATGCACTTCGTGTACAAAATGGACAATCTCTTTCGAAGTATCAGGGTTTCGGACGAAAACTCGTCTGTTACAAAAGGATTTCAATCTTTTTAACTTATTTGAACTCCAGACTTTTTGTGCATTCAATATGAACCATTAGAAGCCACATCCAAAAATTTCAACCCTATCTAACTTCATTTGCTATTTTTCATGCATTTAATGAATTGTTTTGAGCTAAATGACCCTGAAATTAAAAAGAACCACAAATGAACTCTGAAATGGTTGAAACTTGGTATGGTATCATCATTTCACCCACATAGCATGTGCTAAAAAGTTGAGAGGGTTACGGCAAAAACTGGAAGCACTTCGTGTACAAAATGGACAATCTCTTTCGAAGTATCAAGGTTTCGGACGAAAACCCGTCTGCTACAAAAGGATTTCAATTTTTTTAACTTATTTCAACTCCAGACTTTTTGTGCATTCAATATGAACCATTAGAAGCAACATCCTAAAATTTCAACCCTGTCTAACTTCATTTGCTATTTTTCATGAATTTAATGAATTGTTTTGAGCTAAATGACCTTGAAATTAAAAAGCACCACAAATGAACTCTGAAAAGGTTGAAACTTGGCATGGTATCATCATTTCACCCACATACCATGTGCTAAAAAGTTGAGAGGGTTACGGCAAAAACTGGATGCACTTCGTGTACAAAATGGACAATCTCTTTCGAAGTATCACGGTTTCGGACGAAAACTCGTCTGTTACAAAAGGATTTCAATCTTTTTAACTTATTTCAACTCCAGACTTTTTGTGCATTCAATATGAACCATTAGAAGCCACATCCAAAAATTTCAACCCTATCTAACTTCATTTGCTATTTTTGAAGCATTTAATGAATTATTTTGGGCTAAATGACCCTGAAATTAAAAAGCACCACAAATGAACTCTGAAATGGTTGAAACTTGGCATTGTATCATCATCTCACCCACATAGCATGTGCTAAAAAGTTGAGAGGGTTACGGCAAAAACTGGATGCACTTCGTGTACAAAATGGACAACCTCTTTCGAAGTATCAGGGTTTCGGACGAAAACTCGTCTGTTACAAAAGGATTTCAATCTTTTTAACTTATTTCAACTCCAGACTTTTTGTGCATTCAATATGAACCATTAGAAGCCACATCCAAAAATTTCAACCCTATCTAAACTCCTTTGCTATTTTTCATGCATTTAATGAATTGTTTTCAGCTAAATGACCCTGAAATTAAAAAGCACCACAAATGAACTCTGAAATGGTTGAAACTTGGCATTGTATCATCATTTCACCCACATAGCATGTGCTAAAAAGTTGAGAGGGTTACAGCAAAAACTGGATGCACTTCGTGTACAAAATGGACAATCTCTTTCGAAGTATCAGGGTTTCGGACGAAAACTCGTCTGTTACAAAAGGATTTCAATTTTATTTAACTTATTTCAACTCCAGACTTTTTGTGCATTCAATATGAACCATTATAAGCCACATCCTAAAATTTCAACCCGGTCTAACTTCATTTGCTATTTTTCATGCATTTAATGAATTGTTTTGAGCTAAATGACCTTGAAATTAAAAAGCACCACAAATGAACTCTGAAAAGGTTGAAACTTGGCATGGTATCATCATTTCACCCACATACCATGTGCTAAAAAGTTGAGAGGGTTACGGCAAAAACTGGATGCACTTCGTGTACAAAATGGACAATCTCTTTCGAAGTATCAGGGTTTCGGACAAAAACTCGTCTCTTACAAAAGGATGTCAATCTTTTTAACTTTTTTCAACTCCAGACTTTTTGTGCATTCAATATGAACCATTAGAAGCCACATCCAAAAATTTCAACCCTATCTAACTTCATTTGCTATTTTTCATGAATTTAATGAATTGTTTTGAGCTAAATGACCTTGAAATTAAAAAGCACCACAAATGAACTCTGAAAAGGTTGAAACTTGGCATGGTATCATCATTTCACCCACATACCATGTGCTAAAAAGTTGAGAGCGTTATGGCAAAAACTGGATGCACTTCGTGTACAAAATGGACAATCTCTTTCGAAGTATCAGGGTTTCGGACGAAAACTCGTCTGTTACAAAAGGATTTCAATCTTTTTAACTTATTTCAACTCCAGACTTTTTGTGCATTCAATATGAACCATTAGAAGCCACGTCCAAAAATTTCAACCCTATCTAACTTCATTTGCTATTTTTCATGCATTTAATGAATTGTTTTGAGCTAAATGACCCTGAAATTAAAAAGCACCACAAATGAACTCTGAAATGGTTGAAACTTGGTATGGTATCATCATCTCACCCACATAGCATGTGCTAAAAAGTTGAGAGGGTTACGGCAAAAACTGGAAGCACTTCGTGTACAAAATGGACAATCTCTTTCGAAGTATCAGGGTTTCGGACGAAAACCCGTCTGCTACAAAAGGATTTCAATTTTTTTAACTTATTTCAACCCCAGACTTTTTGTGCATTCAATATGAACCATTAGAAGCAACATCCAAAAATTTCAACCCTGTCTAACTTCATTTGCTATTTTTCATGCATTTAATGAATTGTTTTGAGCTAAATGACCTTGAAATTAAAAAGCACCACAAATGAACTCTGAAAAGGTTGAAACTTGGCATGGTATCATCATTTCACCCACATACCATGTGCTAATAAGTTGAGAGGGTTACGGCAAAAACTGGATGCACTTCGTGTACAAAATGGATAATCTCTTTCGAAGTATCAGGGTTTCGGACGAAAACTCGTCTGTTACAAAAGGATTTCAATCTTTTTAACTTATTTCAACTCCAGACTTTTTGTGCATTCAATATGAACCATTAGAAGCCACATCCAAAAATTAGAACCCTATCTAACTTCATTTGCTATTTTTCATGCATTTAATGAATTGTTTTGAGCTAAATGACCCTGAAATTAAAAAGCACCACAAATGAACTCTGAAAAGGTTGAAACTTGGCATGGTATCATCATTTCACCCACATAGCATGTGCTAAAAATTTGAGAGGGTTACGGCAAAAACTGGATGCACTTCGTGTACAAAATGGACAATCTATTTCGAAGTATCAGGGTTTCGAACGAAAACTCGTCTGTTACAAAAGGATTTCAATTTTTTAACTTATTTCAACTCCAGACTTTTTGTGCATTCAATATGAACCATTAGAAGCAACATCCTAAAATTTCAACCCTGTCTAACTTCATTTGCTATTTTTCATGCATTTAATGAATTGTTTTGAGCTAAATGACCTTGAAATTAAAAAGCACCACAAATGAACTCTGAAAAGGTTGAAACTTGGCATGGTTTCATCATTTCACCCACATACCATGTGCTAAAAAGTTGAGAGGGTTACGGCAAAAACTGGATGCACTTCGTGTACAAAATGGACAATCTCTTTCGAAGTATCACGGTTTCGGACGAAAACTCGTCTGTTACAAAAGGATTTCAATCTTTTTAACTTATTTCAACTCCAGACTTTTTGTGCATTCAATATGAACCATTAGAAGCCACGTCCAAAAATTTCAACCCTATCTAACTTCATTTGCTATTTTTGAAGCATTTAATGAATTGTTTTGAGCTAAATGACCCTGAAATTAAAAAGCACCACAAATGAACTCTGAAATGGTTGAAACTTGGCATTGTATCATCATCTCACCCACATAGCATGTGCTAAAAAGTTGAGAGGGTTACGGCAAAAACTGGAAGCACTTCGTGTACAAAATGGACAACCTCTTTCGAAGTATCAGGGTTTCGGACGAAAACTCGTCTGTTACAAAAGGATTTCAATCTTTTTAACTTATTTCAACTCCAGACTTTTTGTGCATTCAATATGAACCATTAGAAGCCACATCCAAAAATTTCAACCCTATCTAAACTCCTTTGCTATTTTTCATGCATTTAATGAATTGTTTTCAGCTAAATGACCCTGAAATTAAAAAGCACCACAAATGAACTCTGAAATGGTTGAAACTTGGCATTGTATCATCATTTCACCCACATAGCATGTGCTAAAAAGTTGAGAGGGTTACAGCAAAAACTGGATGCACTTCGTGTACAAAATGGACAATCTCTTTCGAAGTATCAGGGTTTCGGACGAAAACTCGTCTGTTACAAAAGGATTTCAATTTTATTTAACTTATTTCAACTCCAGACTTTTTGTGCATTCAATATGAACCATTATAAGCCACATCCTAAAATTTCAACCCGGTCTAACTTCATTTGCTATTTTTCATGCATTTAATGAATTGTTTTGAGCTAAATGACCTTGAAATTAAAAAGCACCACAAATGAACTCTGAAAAGGTTGAAACTTGGCATGGTATCATCATTTCACCCACATACCATGTGATAAAAAGTTGAGAGGGTTACGGCAAAAACTGGATGCACTTCGTGTACAAAATGGACAATCTCTTTCGAAGTATCAGGGTTTCGGACGAAAACTCGTCTGTTACAAAAGGATTTCAATCTTTTTAACTTATTTCAACTCCAGACTTTTTGTGCATTCAATATGAACCATTAGAAGCCACATCCAAAAATTTCAACCCTATCTAACTTCATTTGCTATTTTTCATGCATTTAATGAATTGTTTTGAGCTAAATGACCCTGAAATTAAAAAGAACCACAAATGAACTCTGAAATGGTTGAAACTTGGTATGGTATCATCATTTCACCCACATAGCATGTGCTAAAAAGTTGAGAGGGTTACGGCAAAAACTGGAAGCACTTCGTGTACAAAATGGACAATCTCTTTCGAAGTATCAGGGTTTCGGACGAAAACCCGTCTGCTACAAAAGGATTTCAATTTTTTTAACTTATTTCAACTCCAGACTTTTTGTGCATTCAATATGAACCATTAGAAGCAACATCCTAAAATTTCAACCCTGTCTAACTTCATTTGCTATTTTTCATGAATTTAATGAATTGTTTTGAGCTAAATGACCTTGAAATTAAAAAGCACCACAAATGAACTCTGAAAAGGTTGAAACTTGGCATGGTATCATCATTTCACCCACATACCATGTGCTAAAAAGTTGAGAGGGTTACGGCAAAAACTGGATGCACTTCGTGTACAAAATGGACAATCTCTTTCGAAGTATCACGGTTTCGGACGAAAACTCGTCTGTTACAAAAGGATTTCAATCTTTTTAACTTATTTCAACTCCAGACTTTTTGTGCATTCAATATGAACCATTAGAAGCCACATCCAAAAATTTCAACCCTATCTAACTTCATTTGCTATTTTTGAAGCATTTAATGAATTGTTTTGGGCTAAATGACCCTGAAATTAAAAAGCACCACAAATGAACTCTGAAATGGTTGAAACTTGGCATTGTATCATCATCTCACCCACATAGCATGTGCTAAAAAGTTGAGAGGGTTACGGCAAAAACTGGATGCACTTTGTGTACAAAATGGACAACCTCTTTCGAAGTATCAGGGTTTCGGACGAAAACTCGTCTGTTACAAAAGGATTTCAATCTTTTTAACTTATTTCAACTCCAGACTTTTTGTGCATTCAATATGAACCATTAGAAGCCACATCCAAAAATTTCAACCCTATCTAAACTCCTTTGCTATTTTTCTTGCATTTAATGAATTGTTTTCAGCTAAATGACCCTGAAATTAAAAAGCACCACAAATGAACTCTGAAATGGTTGAAACTTGGCATTGTATCATCATTTCACCCACATAGCATGTGCTACAAAGTTGAGAGGGTTACAGCAAAAACTAGATGCACTTCGTGTACAAAATGGACAATCTCTTTCGAAGTATCAGGGTTTCGGACGAAAACTCGTCTGTTACAAAAGGATTTCAATTTTATTTAACTTATTTCAACTCCATACTTTTTGTACATTCAATATGAACCATTATAAGCCACATCCTAAAATTTCAACCCGGTCTAACTTCATTTGCTATTTTTCATGCATTTAATGAATTGTTTTGAACTAAATGACCTTGAAATTAAAAAGCACCACAAATGAACTCTGAAAAGGTTGAAACTTGGCATGGTATCATCATTTCACCCACATACCATGTGCTAAAAAGTTGAGAGGGTTACGGCAAAAACTGGATGCACTTCGTGTACAAAATGGACAATCTCTTTCGAAGTATCAGGGTTTCGGACGAAAACTCGTCTGTTACAAAAGGATTTCAATATTTTTAACTTATTTCAACTCCAGACTTTTTGTGCATTCAATATGAACCATTAGAAGCCACATCCAAAAATTTCAACCCTATCTAACTTCATTTGCTATTTTTCATGCATTTAATGAATTGTTTTGAGCTAAATGACCCTGAAATTAAAAAGAACCACAAATGAACTCTGAAATGGTTGAAACTTGGTATGGTATCATCATTTCACCCACATAGCATGTGCTAAAAAGTTGAGAGGGTTACAGCAAAAACTGGATGCACTTCGTGTACAAAATGGACAATCTCTTTCGAAGTATCAGGGTTTCGGACGAAAACTCGTCTGTTACATAAGGATTTCAATTTTATTTAACTTATTTCAACTCCAGACTTTTTGTGCATTCAATATGAACCATTATAAGCCACATCCTAAAATTTCAACCCGGTCTAACTTCATTTGCTATTTTTCATGCATTTAATGAATTGTTTTGAACTAAATGACCTTGAAATTAAAAAGCACCACAAATGAACTCTGAAAAGGTTGAAACTTGGCATGGTATCATCATTTCACCCACATACCATGTGCTAAAAAGTTGAGAGGGTTACGGCAAAAACTGGATGCACTTCGTGTACAAAATGGACAATCTCTTTCGAAGTATCAGGGTTTCGGACGAAAACTCGTCTGTTACAAAAGGATTTCAATCTTTTTAACTTATTTCAACTCCAGAATTTTTGTGCATTCAATATGAACCATTAGAAGCCACATCCAAAAATTTCAACCCTATCTAACTTCATTTGCTATTTTTCATGCATTTAATGAATTGTTTTGAGCTAAATGACCCTGAAATTAAAAAGCACCACAAATGAACTCTGAAATGGTTGAAACTTGGCATGGTATCATAATTTCACCCACATAGCATGTGCTAAAAAGTTGAGAGGGTTACGGCAAAAACTGGATGCACTTCGTGTACAAAATGGACAGTCTCTTTCGAAGTATCACGGTTTCGGACGAAAACTCGTCTGTTACAAAAGGATTTCAATTTTTTTAACTTATTTGAACTCCAGACTTTTTGTGCATTCAATATGAACCATTAGAACCCACATCCTAAAATTTCAACCCTATCTAACTTCATTTGCTATTTTTCATGCATTTAATGAATTGTTTTGAGCTAAATGACCCTGAAATTAAAAAGCACAACAAATGAACTCTGAAATGGTTGACACTTGGTAAGGTATCATCATTTCACCCACATAGCATGTGCTAAAAAGTTGAGAGGGTTACGGCAAAAACTGGAAGCACTTCGTGTACAAAATAGACAATCTCTTTCGAAGTATCAGGGTTTCGGACGAAAACTCGTCTGTTACAAAAGGATTTCAATTTTTTAAACTTATTTCTACTCCAGACTTTTTGTGCATTCAATATGAACCGTTAGAAGCAACATCCTAAAATTTCAACCCTGTCTAACTTCATTTGCAATTTTTCATGCATTTAATGAATTGTTTTGAGCTAAATGACCTTGAAATTAAAAAGCACCACAAATGAACTCTGAAAAGGTTGAAACTTGGCATGGTATCATCATTTCACCCACATACCATGTGCTAAAAACTTGAGAGGGTTACGGCAAAAACTGGATGCACTTCGTGTACAAAATGGACAATCTCTTTCGAAGTATCAGGGTTTCGGACGAAAACTCGTCTGTTACAAAAGGATTTCAATCTTTTTAACTTATTTCAACTCCAGAATTTTTGTGCATTCAATATGAACCATTAGAAGCCACATCCAAAAATTTCAACCCTATCTAACTTCATTTGCTATTTTTCATGCATTTAATGAATTGTTTTGAGCTAAATGACCCTGAAATTAAAAAGCACCACAAATGAACTCTGAAATGGTTGAAACTTGGCATGGTATCATCATTTCACCCACATAGCATGTGCTAAAAAGTTGAGAGGGTTACGGCAAAAACTGGATGCACTTCGTGTACAAAATGGACAGTCTCTTTCGAAGTATCACGGTTTCGGACGAAAACTCGTCTGTTACAAAAGGATTTCAATTTTTTTAACTTATTTGAACTCCAGACTTTTTGTGCATTCAATATGAACCATTAGAACCCACATCCTAAAATTTCAACCCTATCTAACTTCATTTGCTATTTTTCATGCATTTAATGAATTGTTTTGAGCTAAATGACCCTGAAATTAAAAAGCACAACAAATGAACTCTGAAATGGTTGACACTTGGTAAGGTATCATCATTTCACCCACATAGCATGTGCTAAAAAGTTGAGAGGGTTACGGCAAAAACTGGAAGCACTTCGTGTACAAAATAGACAATCTCTTTCGAAGTATCAGGGTTTCGGACGAAAACTCGTCTGTTACAAAAGGATTTCAATTTTTTAAACTTATTTCTACTCCAGACTTTTTGTGCATTCAATATGAACCGTTAGAAGCAACATCCTAAAATTTCAACCCTGTCTAACTTCATTTGCAATTTTTCATGCATTTAATGAATTGTTTTGAGCTAAATGACCTTGAAATTAAAAAGCACCACAAATGAACTCTGAAAAGGTTGAAACTTGGCATGGTATCATCATTTCGCCCACATACCATGTGCTAAAAAGTTGAGAGGGTTACGGCAAAAACTGGATGCACTTCGTGTACAAAATGGACAATCTCTTTCGAAGTATCAGGGTTTCGGACGAAAACTCGTCTGTTACAAAAGGATTTCAATTTTATTTAACTTATTTCAACTCCAGACTTTTTGTGCATTCAATATGAACCATTATAAGCCACATACTAAAATTTCAACCCGGTCTAACTTCATTTGCTATTTTTCATGCATTTAATGAATTGTTTTGAGCTAAATGACCTTGAAATTAAAAAGCACCACAAATGAACTCTGAAAAGGTTGAAACTTGGCATGGTATCATCATTTCACCCACATACCATGTGCTAAAAAGTTGAGAGGGTTACGGCAAAAACTGGATGCACTTCGTGTACAAAATGGACAATCTCTTTCGAAGTATCAGGGTTTCGGACGAAAACTCGTCTGTTACAAAAGGATTTCAATCTTTTTAACTTATTTCAACTCCAGACTTTTTGTGCATTCAATATGAACCATTAGAAGCCACATCTAAAAATTTGAACCCTATCTAACTTCATTTGCTATTTTTCATGCATTTAATGAATTGTTTTGAGCTAAATGACCCTGAAATTAAAAAGCACCAGAAATGAACTCTGAAATGGTTGAAACTTGGTATGGTATCATCATTTCACCCACATAGCATGTGCTAAAAAGTTGAGAGGGTTACGGCAAAAACTGGAAGCACTTCGTGTACAAAATGGACAATCTCTTTCGAAGTATCAGGGTTTCGGACGAAAACCCGTCTGCTACAAAAGGATTTCAATTTTTTTAACTTATTTCAACTCCAGACTCTTTGTGCATTCAATATGAACCATTAGAAGCAACATCCTAAAATTTCAACCCTGTCTAACTTCATTTTCTATTTTTCATGAATTTAATGAATTGTTTTGAGCTAAATGACCTTGAAATTAAAAAGCACCACAAATGAACTCTGAAAAGGTTGAAACTTGGCATGGTATCATCATTTCACCCACATACCATGTGCTAAAAAGTTGAGAGGGTTACGGCAAAAACTGGATGCACTTCGTGTACAAAATGGACAATCTCTTTCGAAGTATCAGGGTTTCGGACGAAAACTCGTCTGTTACAAAAGGATTTCAATCTTTTTAACTTATTTCAACTCCAGACTTTTTGTGCATTCAATATGAACCATTAGAAGCCACATCCAAAAATTTCAACCCTATCTAAACTCCTTTGCTATTTTTCATGCATTTAATGAATTGTTTTCAGCTAAATGACCCTGAAATTAAAAAGCACCACAAATGAACTCTGAAATGGTTGAAACTTGGCATTGTATCACCATTTCACCCACATAGCATGTGCTACAAAGTTGAGAGGGTTACAGCAAAAACTGGATGCACTTCGTGTACAAAATGGACAATCTCTTTCGAAGTATCAGGGTTTCGGACGAAAACTCGTCTGTTACAAAAGGATTTCAATTTTATTTAACTTATTTCAACTCCAGACTTTTTGTACATTCAATATGAACCATTATAAGCCACATCCTAAAATTTCAACCCGGTCTAACTTCATTTGCTATTTTTCATGCATTTAATGAATTGTTTTGAGCTAAATGACCTTGAAATTAAAAAGCACCACAAATGAACTCTGAAAAGGTTGAAACTTGGCATGGTATCATCATTTCACCCACATACCATGTGCTAAAAAGTTGAGAGGGTTACGGCAAAAACTGGATGCACTTCGTGTACAAAATGGACAATCTCTTTCGAAGTATCAGGGTTTCGGACGAAAACCCGTCTGCTACAAAAGGATTTCAATTTTTTTAACTTATTTCAACTCCAGACTTTTTGTGCATTCAATATGAACCATTAGAAGCAACATCCTAAAATTTCAACCCTGTCTAACTTCATTTTCTATTTTTCATGAATTTAATGAATTGTTTTGAGCTAAATGACCTTGAAATTAAAAAGCACCACAAATGAACTCTGAAAAGGTTGAAACTTGGCATGGTATCATCATTTCACCGACATACCATGTGCTAAAAAGTTGAGAGGGTTACGGCAAAAACTGGATGCACTTCGTGTACAAAATGGACAATCTCTTTCGAAGTATCAGGGTTTCGGACGAAAACTCGTCTGTTACAAAAGGATTTCAATCTTTTTATCTTATTTCAACTCCAGACTTTTTGTGCATTCAATATGAACCATTAGAAGCCACATCCAAAAATTTCAACCCTATCTAACTTCATTTGCTATTTTTCATGCATTTAATGAATTGTTTTGAGCTAAATGACCCTGAAATTAAAAAGAACCACAAATGAACTCTGAAATGGTTGAAACTTGGTATGGTATCATCATTTCACCCACATAGCATGTGCTAAAAAGTTGAGAGGGTTACGGCAAAAACTGGAAGCACTTCGTGTACAAAATGGACAATCTCTTTCGAAGTATCAGGGTTTCGGACGAAAACTCGTCTGTTACAAAAGGATTTCAATTTTATTTAACTTATTTCAACTCCAGACTTTTTGTGCATTCAATATGAACCATTATAAGCCACATACTAAAATTTCAACCCGGTCTAACTTCATTTGCTATTTTTCATGCATTTAATGAATTGTTTTGAGCTAAATGACCTTGAAATTAAAAAGCACCACAAATGAACTCTGAAAAGGTTGAAACTTGGCATGGTATCATCATTTCACCCACATACCATGTGCTAAAAAGTTGAGAGGGTTACGGCAAAAACTGGATGCACTTCGTGTACAAAATGGACAATCTCTTTCGAAGTATCAGGGTTTCGGACGAAAACTCGTCTGTTACAAAAGGATTTCAATCTTTTTAACTTATTTCAACTCCAGACTTTTTGTGCATTCAATATGAACCATTAGAATCCACATCTAAAAATTTGAACCCTATCTAACTTCATTTGCTATTTTTCATGCATTTAATGAATTGTTTTGAGCTAAATGACCCTGAAATTAAAAAGCACCACAAATGAACTCTGAAATGGTTGAAACTTGGTATGGTATCATCATTTCACCCACATAGCATGTGCTAAAAAGTCGAGAGGGTTACGGCAAAAACTGGAAGCACTTCGTGTACAAAATGGACAATCTCTTTCGAAGTATCAGGGTTTCGGACGAAAACCCGTCTGCTACAAAAGGATTTCAATTTTTTTAACTTATTTCAACTCCAGACTTTTTGTGCATTCAATATGAACCATTAGAAGCAACATCCTAAAATTTCAACCCTGTCTAACTTCATTTTCTATTTTTCATGAATTTAATGAATTGTTTTGAGCTAAATGACCTTGAAATTAAAAAGCACCACAAATGAACTCTGAAAAGGTTGAAACTTGGCATGGTATCATCATTTCACCCACATACCATGTGCTAAAAAGTTGAGAGGGTTACGGCAAAAACTGGATGCACTTCGTGTACAAAATGGACAATCTCTTTCGAAGTATCAGGGTTTCGGACGAAAACTCGTCTGTTACAAAAGGATTTCAATCTTTTTAACTTATTTCAACTCCAGACTTTTTGTGCATTCAATATGAACCATTAGAAGCCACATCCAAAAATTTCAACCCTATCTAAACTCCTTTGCTATTTTTCATGCATTTAATGAATTGTTTTCAGCTAAATGACCCTGAAATTAAAAAGCACCACAAATGAACTCTGAAATGGTTGAAACTTGGCATTGTATCATCATTTCACCCACATAGCATGTGCTACAAAGTTGAGAGGGTTACAGCAAAAACTGGATGCACTTCGTGTACAAAATGGACAATCTCTTTCGAAGTATCAGGGTTTCGGACGAAAACTCGTCTGTTACAAAAGGATTTCAATTTTATTTAACTTATTTCAACTCCAGACTTTTTGTACATTCAATATGAACCATTATAAGCCACATCCTAAAATTTCAACCCGGTCTAACTTCATTTGCTATTTTTCATGCATTTAATGAATTGTTTTGAGCTAAATGACCTTGAAATTAAAAAGCACCACAAATGAACTCTGAAAAGGTTGAAACTTGGCATGGTATCATCATTTCACCCACATACCATGTGCTAAAAAGTTGAGAGGGTTACGGCAAAAACTGGATGCACTTCGTGTACAAAATGGACAATCTCTTTCGAAGTATCAGGGTTTCGGACGAAAACCCGTCTGCTACAAAAGGATTTCAATTTTTTTAACTTATTTCAACTCCAGACTTTTTGTGCATTCAATATGAACCATTAGAAGCAACATCCTAAAATTTCAACCCTGTCTAACTTCATTTTCTATTTTTCATGAATTTAATGAATTGTTTTGAGCTAAATGACCTTGAAATTAAAAAGCACCACAAATGAACTCTGAAAAGGTTGAAACTTGGCATGGTATCATCATTTCACCGACATACCATGTGCTAAAAAGTTGAGAGGGTTACGGCAAAAACTGGATGCACTTCGTGTACAAAATGGACAATCTCTTTCGAAGTATCAGGGTTTCGGACGAAAACTCGTCTGTTACAAAAGGATTTCAATCTTTTTATCTTATTTCAACTCCAGACTTTTTGTGCATTCAATATGAACCATTAGAAGCCACATCCAAAAATTTCAACCCTATCTAACTTCATTTGCTATTTTTCATGCATTTAATGAATTGTTTTGAGCTAAATGACCCTGAAATTAAAAAGAACCACAAATGAACTCTGAAATGGTTGAAACTTGGTATGGTATCATCATTTCACCCACATAGCATGTGCTAAAAAGTTGAGAGGGTTACGGCAAAAACTGGAAGCACTTCGTGTACAAAATGGACAATCTCTTTCGAAGTATCAGGGTTTCGGACGAAAACTCGTCTGTTACAAAAGGATTTCAATTTTATTTAACTTATTTCAACTCCAGACTTTTTGTGCATTCAATATGAACCATTATAAGCCACATACTAAAATTTCAACCCGGTCTAACTTCATTTGCTATTTTTCATGCATTTAATGAATTGTTTTGAGCTAAATGACCTTGAAATTAAAAAGCACCACAAATGAACTCTGAAAAGGTTGAAACTTGGCATGGTATCATCATTTCACCCACATACCATGTGCTAAAAAGTTGAGAGGGTTACGGCAAAAACTGGATGCACTTCGTGTACAAAATGGACAATCTCTTTCGAAGTATCAGGGTTTCGGACGAAAACTCGTCTGTTACAAAAGGATTTCAATCTTTTTAACTTATTTCAACTCCAGACTTTTTGTGCATTCAATATGAACCATTAGAAGCCACATCTAAAAATTTGAACCCTATCTAACTTCATTTGCTATTTTTCATGCATTTAATGAATTGTTTTGAGCTAAATGACCCTGAAATTAAAAAGCACCACAAATGAACTCTGAAATGGTTGAAACTTGGTATGGTATCATCATTTCACCCACATAGCATGTGCTAAAAAGTCGAGAGGGTTACGGCAAAAACTGGAAGCACTTCGTGTACAAAATGGACAATCTCTTTCGAAGTATCAGGGTTTCGGACGAAAACCCGTCTGCTACAAAAGGATTTCAATTTTTTTAACTTATTTCAACTCCAGACTTTTTGTGCATTCAATATGAACCATTAGAAGCAACATCCTAAAATTTCAACCCTGTCTAACTTCATTTTCTATTTTTCATGAATTTAATGAATTGTTTTGAGCTAAATGACCTTGAAATTAAAAAGCACCACAAATGAACTCTGAAAAGGTTGAAACTTGGCATGGTATCATCATTTCACCCACATACCATGTGCTAAAAAGTTGAGAGGGTTACGGCAAAAACTGGATGCACTTCGTGTACAAAATGGACAATCTCTTTCGAAGTATCAGGGTTTCGGACGAAAACTCGTCTGTTACAAAAGGATTTCAATCTTTTTAACTTATTTCAACTCCAGACTTTTTGTGCATTCAATATGAACCATTAGAAGCCACATCCAAAATTTTCAACCCTATCTAAACTCCTTTGCTATTTTTCATGCATTTAATGAATTGTTTTCAGCTAAATGACCCTGAAATTAAAAAGCACCACAAATGAACTCTGAAATGGTTGAAACTTGGCATTGTATCATCATTTCACCCACATAGCATGTGCTAAAAAGTTGAGAGGGTTACAGCAAAAATTGGATGCACTTCGTGTACAAAATGGACAATCTCTTTCGAAGTATCAGGGTTTCGGACGAAAACTCGTCTGTTACAAAAGGATTTCAATTTTATTTAACTTATTTCAACTCCAGACTTTTTGTGCATTCAATATGAACCATTATAAGCCACATCCTAAAATTTCAACCCGGTCTAACTTCATTTGCTATTTTTCATGCATTTAATGAATTGTTTTGAGCTAAATGACCTTGAAATTAAAAAGCACCACAAATGAACTCTGAAAAGGTTGAAACTTGGCATGGTATCATCATTTCACCCACATACCATGTGCTAAAAAGTTGAGAGGGTTACGGCAAAAACTGGATGCACTTCGTGTACAAAATGGACAATCTCTTTCGAATTATCAGGGTTTCGGACGAAAACTCGTCTGTTACAAAAGGATTTGAATCTTTTTAACTTATTTCAACTCCAGACTTTTTGTGCATTCAATATGAACCATTAGAAGCCACATCCAAAAATTTCAACCCTATCTAACTTCATTTGCTATTTTTCATGCATTTAATGAATTGTTTTGAGCTAAATGACCCTGAAATTAAAAAGCACCACAAATGAACTCTGAAATGGTTGAAACTTGGCATGGTATCATCATTTCACCCACATAGCATGTGCTAAAAAGTTGAGAGGGTTACGGCAAAAACTGGATGCACTTCGTGTACAAAATGGACAGTCTCTTTCGAAGTATCACGGTTTCGGACGAAAACTCGTCTGTTACAAAAGGATTTCAATTTTTTTAACTTATTTGAACTCCAGACTTTTTGTGCATTCAATATGAACCATTAGAACCCACATCCTAAAATTTCAACCCTATCTAACTTCATTTGCTATTTTTCATGCATTTAATGAATTGTTTTGAGCTAAATGACCCTGAAATTAAAAAGCACCACAAATGAACTCTGAAATGGTTGACACTTGGTAAGGTATCATCATTTCACCCACATAGCATGTGCTAAAAAGTTGAGAGGGTTACGGCAAAAACTGGAAGCACTTCGTGTACAAAATAGACAATCTCTTTCGAAGTATCAGGGTTTCGGACGAAAACTCGTCTGTTACAAAAGGATTTCAATTTTTTAAACTTATTTCTACTCCAGACTTTTTGTGCATTCAATATGAACCGTTAGAAGCAACATCCTAAAATTTCAACCCTGTCTAACTTCATTTGCAATTTTTCATGCATTTAATGAATTGTTTTGAGCTAAATGACCTTGAAATTAAAAAGGACCACAAATGAACTCTGAAAAGGTTGAAACTTGGCATGGTATCATCATTTCACCCACATACCATGTGCTAAAAAGTTGAGAGGGTTACGGCAAAAACTGGATGCACTTCGTGTACAAAATGGACAATCTCTTTCGAAGTATCAGGGTTTCGGACGAAAACTCGTCTGTTACAAAAGGATTTCAATTTTTTTAACTTATTTCAACTCCAGACTTTTTGTGCACTCAATATGAACCATTATAAGCCACATCCTAAAATTTTAACCCTATCTAACTTCATTTGTTATTTTTCATGCATTTAATGAATTGTTTTGAGCTAAATGACCTTGAAATTAAAAAGCACCACAAATGAACTCTGAAAAGGTTGAAACTTGGCATGGTATCATCATTTCACCCACATACCATGTGCTAAAAAGTTGAGAGGGTTACGGCAAAAACTGGATGCACTTCGTGTACAAAATGGACAATCTCTTTCGAAGTATCAGGGTTTCGGACGAAAACTCGTCTGTTACAAAAGGATTTCAATCTTTTTAACTTATTTCAACTCCAGACTTTTTGTGCATTCAATATGAACCATTAGAAGCCACATCTAAAAATTTGAACCCTATCTAACTTCATTTGCTATTTTTCATGCATTTAATGAATTGTTTTGAGCTAAATGACCCTGAAATTAAAAAGCACCACAAATGAACTCTGAAATGGTTGAAACTTGGTATGGTATCATCATTTCACCCACATAGCATGTGCTAAAAAGTCGAGAGGGTTACGGCAAAAACTGGAAGCACTTCGTGTACAAAATGGACAATCTCTTTCGAAGTATCAGGGTTTCGGACGAAAACCCGTCTGCTACAAAAGGATTTCAATTTTTTTAACTTATTTCAACTCCAGACTTTTTGTGCATTCAATATGAACCATTAGAAGCAACATCCTAAAATTTCAACCCTGTCTAACTTCATTTTCTATTTTTCATGAATTTAATGAATTGTTTTGAGCTAAATGACCTTGAAATTAAAAAGCACCACAAATGAACTCTGAAAAGGTTGAAACTTGGAATGGTATCATCATTTCACCCACATACCATGTGCTAAAAAGTTGTGAGGGTTACGGCAAAAACTGGATGCACTTCGTGTACAAAATGGACAATCTCTTTCGAAGTATCAGGGTTTCGGACGAAAACTCGTCTGTTACAAAAGGATTTCAATCTTTTTAACTTATTTCAACTCCAGACTTTTTGTGCATTCAATATGAACCATTAGAAGCCACATCCAAAAATTTCAACCCTATCTAAACTCCTTTGCTATTTTTCATGCATTTAATGAATTGTTTTCAGCTAAATGACCCTGAAATTAAAAAGCACCACAAATGAACTCTGAAATGGTTGAAACTTGGCATTGTATCATCATTTCACCCACATAGCATGTGCTAAAAAGTTGAGGGGGTTACAGCAAAAATTGGATGCACTTCGTGTACAAAATGGACAATCTCTTTCGAAGTATCAGGGTTTCGGACGAAAACTCGTCTGTTACAAAAGGATTTCAATTTTATTTAACTTATTTCAACTCCAGACTTTTTGTGCATTCAATATGAACCATTATAAGCCACATCCTAAAATTTCAACCCGGTCTAACTTCATTTGCTATTTTTCATGCATTTAATGAATTGTTTTGAGCTAAATGACCTTGAAATTAAAAAGCACCACAAATGAACTCTGAAAAGGTTGAAACTTGGCATGGTATCATCATTTCACCCACATACCATGTGCTAAAAAGTTGAGAGGGTTAAGGCAAAAACTGGATGCACTTCGTGTACAAAATGGACAATCTCTTTCGAATTATCAGGGTTTCGGACGAAAACTCGTCTGTTACAAAAGGATTTCAATCTTTTTAACTTATTTCAACTCCAGACTTTTTGTGCATTCAATATGAACCATTAGAGGCCACATCCAAAAATTTCAACCCTATCTAACTTCATTTGCTATTTTTCATGCATTTAATGAATTGTTTTGAGCTAAATGACCCTGAAATTAAAAAGCACCACAAATGAACTCTGAAATGGTTGAAACTTGGCATGGTATCATCATTTCACCCACATAGCATGTGATAAAAAGTTGAGAGGGTTACGGCAAAAACTGGATGCACTTCGTGTACAAAATGGACAGTCTCTTTCGAAGTATCACGGTTTCGGACGAAAACTCGTCTGTTACAAAAGGATTTCAATTTTTTTAACTTATTTGAACTCCAGACTTTTTGTGCATTCAATATGAACCATTAGAACCCACATCCTAAAATTTCAACCCTATCTAACTTCATTTGCTATTTTTCATGCATTTAATGAATTGTTTTGAGCTAAATGACCCTGAAATTAAAAAGCACCACAAATGAACTCTGAAATGGTTGACACTTGGTAAGGTATCATCATTTCACCCACATAGCATGTGATAAAAAGTTGAGAGGGTTACGGCAAAAACTGGAAGCACTTCGTGTATAAAATAGACAATCTCTTTCGAAGTATCAGTGTTTCGGACGAAAACTCGTCTGTTACAAAAGGATTTCAATTTTTTAAACTTATTTCTACTCCAGACTTTTTGTGCATTCAATATGAACCGTTAGAAGCAACATCCTAAAATTTCAACCCTGTCTAACTTCATTTGCAATTTTTCATGCATTTAATGAATTGTTTTGAGCTAAATGACCTTGAAATTAAAAAGCACCACAAATGAACTCTGAAAAGGTTGAAACTTGGCATGGTATCATCATTTCACCCACATACCATGTGCTAAAAAGTTGAGAGGGTTACGGCAAAAACTGGATGCACTTCGTGTACAAAATGGACAATCTCTTTCGAAGTATCAGGGTTTCGGACGAAAACTCGTCTGTTACAAAAGGATTTCAATTTTTTTAACTTATTTCAACTCCAGACTTTTTGTGCACTCAATATGAACCATTATAAGCCACATCCTAAAATTTTAACCCTATCTAACTTCATTTGTTATTTTTCATGCATTTAATGAATTGTTTTGAGCTAAATGACCTTGAAATTAAAAAGCACCACAAATGAACTCTGAAAAGGTTGAAACTTGGCATGGTATCATCATTTCACCCACATACCATGTGCTAAAAAGTTGAGAGGGTTACGGCAAAAACTGGATGCACTTCGTGTACAAAATGGACAATCTCTTTCGAATTATCAGGGTTTCGGACGAAAACTCGTCTGTTACAAAAGGATTTCAATCTTTTTAACTTATTTCAACTCCAGACTTTTTGTGCATTCAATATGAACCATTAGAAGCCACATCTAAAAATTTGAACCCTATCTAACTTCATTTGCTATTTTTCATGCATTTAATGAATTGTTTTGAGCTAAATGACCCTGAAATTAAAAAGCACCACAAATGAACTCTGAAATGGTTGAAACTTGGTATGGTATCATCATTTCACCCACATAGCATGTGCTAAAAAGTCGAGAGGGTTACGGCAAAAACTGGAAGCACTTCGTGTACAAAATGGACAATCTCTTTCGAAGTATCAGGGTTTCGGACGAAAACCCGTCTGCTACAAAAGGATTTCAATTTTTTTAACTTATTTCAACTCCAGACTTTTTGTGCATTCAATATGAACCATTAGAAGCAACATCCTAAAATTTCAACCCTGTCTAACTTCATTTTCTATTTTTCATGAATTTAATGAATTATTTGAGCTAAATGACCTTGAAATTAAAAAGCACCACAAATGAACTCTGAAAAGGTTGAAACTTGGCATGGTATCATCATTTCACCCACATACCATGTGCTAAAAAGTTGAGAGGGTTACGGCAAAAACTGGATGCACTTCGTGTACAAAATGGACAATCTCTTTCGAAGTATCAGGGTTTCGGACGAAAACTCGTCTGTTACAAAAGGATTTCAATCTTTTTAACTTATTTCAACTCCAGACTTTTTGTGCATTCAATATGAACCATTAGAAGCCACATCCAAAAATTTCAACCCTATCTAAACTCCTTTGCTATTTTTCATGCATTTAATGAATTGTTTTCAGCTAAATGACCCTGAAATTAAAAAGCACCACAAATGAACTCTGAAATGGTTGAAACTTGGCATGGTATCATCATTTCACCCACATACCATGTGCTAAAAAGTTGAGAGGGTTACGGCAAAAACTGGATGCACTTCGTGTACAAAATGGACAATCTCTTTCGAAGTATCAGGGTTTCGGACGAAAACTCGTCTGTTACAAAAGGATTTCAATCTTTTTAACTTATTTCAACTCCAGACTTTTTGTGCATTCAATATGAACCATTAGAAGCCACATCTAAAAATTTGAACCCTCTCTAACTTCATTTGCTATTTTTCATGCATTTAATGAATTGTTTTGAGCTAAATGACCCTGAAATTAAAAAGCACCACAAAGGAACTCTGAAATGGTTGAAACTTGGTATGGTATCATCATTTCACCCACATACCATGTGCTAAAAAGTCGAGAGGGTTACGGCAAAAACTGGAAGCACTTCGTGTACAAAATGGACAATCTCTTTCGAAGTATCAGGGTTTCGGACGAAAACCCGTCTGCTACAAAAGGATTTCAATTTTTTTAACTTATTTCAACTCCAGACTTTTTGTGCATTCAATATGAACCATTAGAAGCAACATCCTAAAATTTCAACCCTGTCTAACTTCATTTTCTATTTTTCATGAATTTAATGAATTGTTTTGAGCTAAATGACCTTGAAATTAAAAAGCACCACAAATGAACTCTGAAAAGGTTGAAACTTGGCATGGTATCATCATTTCACCCACATACCATGTGCTAAAAAGTTGAGAGGGTTACGGCAAAAACTGGATGCACTTCGTGTACAAAATGGACAATCTCTTTCGAAGTATCAGGGTTTCGGACGAAAACTCGTCTGTTACAAAAGGATTTCAATCTTTTTAACTTATTTCAACTCCAGACTTTTTGTGCATTCAATATGAACCATTAGAAGCCACATCCAAAAATTTCAACCCTATCTAAACTCCTTTGCTATTTTTCATGCATTTAATGAATTGTTTTCAGCTAAATGACCCTGAAATTAAAAAGCACCACAAATGAACTCTGAAATGGTTGAAACTTGGCATTGTATCATCATTTCACCCACATAGCATGTGCTAAAAAGTTGAGAGGGTTACAGCAAAAATTGGATGCACTTCGTGTACAAAATGGACGATCTCTTTCGAAGTATCAGGGTTTCGGACGAAAACTCGTCTGTTACAAAAGGATTTCAATTTTATTTAACTTATTTCAACTCCAGACTTTTTGTGCATTCAATATGAACCATTATAAGCCACATCCTAAAATTTCAACCCGGTCTAACTTCATTTGCTATTTTTCATGCATTTAATGAATTGTTTTGAGCTAAATGACCTTGAAATTAAAAAGCACCACAAATGAACTCTGAAAAGGTTGAAACTTGGCATGGTATCATCATTTCACCCACATACCATGTGCTAAAAAGTTGAGAGGGTTACGGCAAAAACTGGATGCACTTCGTGTACAAAATGGACAATCTCTTTCGAATTATCAGGGTTTCGGACGAAAACTCGTCTGTTACAAAAGGATTTCAATCTTTTTAACTTATTTCAACTCCAGACTTTTTGTGCATTCAATATGAACCATTAGAAGCCACATCCAAAAATTTCAACCCTATCTAACTTCATTTGCTATTTTTCATGCATTTAGTGAATTGTTTTGAGCTAAATGACCCTGAAATTAAAAAGCACCACAAATGAACTCTGAAATGGTTGAAACTTGGCATGGTATCATCATTTCACCCACATAGCATGTGCTAAAAAGTTGAGAGGGTTACGGCAAAAACTGGATGCACTTCGTGTACAAAATGGACAGTCTCTTTCGAAGTATCACGGTTTCGGACGAAAACTCGTCTGTTACAAAAGGATTTCAATTTTTTTAACTTATTTGAACTCCAGACTTTTTGTGCATTCAATATGAACCATTAGAACCCACATCCTAAAACTTCAACCCTATCTAACTTCATTTGCTATTTTTCATGCATTTAATGAATTGTTTTGAGCTAAATGACCCTGAAATTAAAAAGCACCACAAATGAACTCTGAAATGGTTGACACTTGGTAAGGTATCATCATTTCACCCACATAGCATGTGCTAAAAAGTTGAGAGGGTTACGGCAAAAACTGGAAGCACTTCGTGTACAAAATAGACAATCTCTTTCGAAGTATCAGGGTTTCGGACGAAAACTCGTCTGTTACAAAAGGATTTCAATTTTTTAAACTTATTTCTACTCCAGACTTTTTGTGCATTCAATATGAACCGTTAGAAGCAACATCCTAAAATTTCAACCCTGTCTAACTTCATTTGCAATTTTTCATGCATTTAATGAATTGTTTTGAGCTAAATGACCTTGAAATTAAAAAGCACCACAAATGAACTCTGAAAAAGTTGAAACTTGGCATGGTATCATCATTTCACCCACATACCATGTGCTAAAAAGTTGAGAGGGTTACGGCAAAAACTGGATGCACTTCGTGTACAAAATGGACAATCTCTTTCGAAGTATCAGGGTTTCGGACGAAAACTCGTCTGTTACAAAAGGATTTCAATTTTTTTAACTTATTTCAACTCCAGACTTTTTGTGCACTCAATATGAACCATTATAAGCCACATCCTAAAATTTTAACCCTATCTAACTTCATTTGTTATTTTTCATGCATTTAATGAATTGTTTTGAGCTAAATGACCTTGAAATTAAAAAGCACCACAAATGAACTCTGAAATGGTTGAAACTTGGCATGGTATCATCATTTCACCCACATACCATGTGCTAAAAAGTTGAGAGGGTTACGGCAAAAACTGGATGCACTTCGTGTACAAAATGGACAATCTCTTTCGAAGTATCAGGGTTTCGGACGAAAACTCGTCTGTTACAAAAGGATTTCAATCTTTTTAACTTATTTCAACTCCAGACTTTTTGTGCATTCAATATGAACCATTAGAAGCCACATCCAAAAATTTCAACCCTATCTAACTTCATTTGCTATTTTTCATGCATTTAATGAATTGTTTTGAGCTAAATGACCCTGAAATTAAAAAGCACCACAAATGAACTCTGAAATGGTTGAAACTTGGTATGGTATCATCATTTCACCCACATAGCATGTGCTAAAAAGTTGAGAGGGTTACGACAAAAACTGGAAGCACTTCGTGTACAAAATGGACAATCTCTTTCGAAGTATTAGGGTTTCGGACGAAAACCCGTCTGCTACAAAAGGATTTCAATTTTTTTAACTTATTTCAACTCCAGACTTTTTGTGCATTCAATATGAACCATTAGAAGCAACATCCTAAAATTTTAACCCTGTCTAACTTCATTTTCTATTTTTCATGAATTTAATGAATTGTTTTGAGCTAAATGACCTTGAAATTAAAAAGCACCACAAATGAACTCTGAAAAGGTTGAAACTTGGCATGGTATCATCATTTCACCCACATACCATGTGCTAAAAAGTTGAGAGGGTTACGGCAAAAACTGGATGCACTTCGTGTACAAAATGGACAATCTCTTTCGAAGTATCAGGGTTTCGGACGAAAACTCGTCTGTTACAAAAGGATTTCAATCTTTTTAACTTATTTCAACTCCAGACTTTTTGTGCATTCAATATGAACCATTAGAAGCCACATCCAAAAATTTCAACCCTATCTAACTTCATTTGCTATTTTTCATGCATTTAATGAATTGTTTTGAGCTAAATGACCGTGAAATTAAAAAGCACCACAAATGAACTCTGAATTGGTTGAAACTTGGCATTGTATCATCATTTCACCCACATAGCATGTGCTAAAAAGTTGAGAGGGTTACGGCAAAAACTGGATGCACTTCGTGTACAAAATGGACAATCTCTTTCGAAGTATCAGGGTTTCGGACGAAAAGTCGTCTGTTACAAAAGGATTTCAATTTTTTTAACTTATTTCAACTCCAGACTTTTTGTGCATTCAATATGAACCATTAGAAGCCACATCCAAAAAATTCAACCCTATCTAACTTCATTTGCTATTTTTCATGCATTTAATGAATTGTTTAGAGCTAAATGACCTTGAAATTAAAAAGCACCACAAATGAACTCTGAAAAGGTTGAAACTTGGCATGGTATCATCATTTCACCCACATACCATGTGCTAAAAAGTTGAGAGGGTTACGGCAAAAACTGGATGCACTTCGTGTACAAAATGGACAATCTCTTTCGAAGTATCAGGGTTTCGGACGAAAACTCGTGTGTTACAAAAGGATTTCAATCTTTTTAGCTTATTTCAACTCTAGACTTTTTGTGCATTCAATATGAACCATTAGAGGCGACATCCCAAAATTTCAACCCTATCTAACTTCATTTGCTATTTTTCATACATTTAATGAATTGTTTTGAGCTAAATGACCTTGAAATTAAAAAGCACCACAAATGAACTCTGAAAAGGTTGAAACTTGGCATGGTATCATCATTTCACCCACATACCATGTGCTAAAAAGTTGAGAGGGTTACGGCAAAAACTGGATGCACTTCGTGTACAAAATGGACAATCTCTTTCGAAGTATCAGGGTTTCGGACGAAAACTCGTCTGTTACAAAAGGATTTCAATCTTTTTAGCTTATTTCAACTCTAGACTTTTTGTGCATTCAATATGAACCATTAGAAGCCACATCCAAAAAATTCAACCCTATCTAACTTCATTTGCTATTTTTCATGCATTTAATGAATTGTTTTGAGCTAAATGACCTTGAAATTAAAAAGCACCACAAATGAACTCTGAAAAGGTTGAAACTTGGCATGGTATCATCATTTCACCCACATACCATGTGCTAAAAAGTTGAGAGGGTTACGGCAAAAACTGGATCCACTTCGTGTAAAAATGGACAATCTCTTTCGAAGTATCAGGGTTTCGGACGAAAACTCGTCTGTTACAAAAGGATTTCAATCTTTTTAGCTTATTTCAACTCTAGACTTTTTGTGCATTCAATATGAACCATTAGAAGCCACATCCAAAAATTTCAACCCTGTCTAACTTCATTTGCTATTTTTCATGCATTTAATGAATTGTTTTGAGCTAAATGACCTTGAAATTAAAAAGCACCACAAATGAACTCTGAAAAGGTTGAAACTTGGCATGGTATCATCATTTCACCCACATACCATGTGCTAAAAAGTTGAGAGGGTTACGGCAAAAACTGGATGCACTTCGTGTAAAAATGGACAATCTCTTTCGAAGTATCAGGGTTTCGGACGAAAACCCGTCTGTTACAAAAGGATTTCAATCTTTTTAGCTTATTTCAACTCTAGACTTTTTGTGCATTCAATATGAACCATTAGAAGCCACATCCAAAAATTTCAACCCTATCTAACTTCATTTGCTATTTTTCATGCATTTAATGAATTGTTTTGAGCTAAATGACCTTGAAATTAAAAAGCACCACAAATGAACTCTGAAAAGGTTGAAACTTGGCATGGTATCATCATTTCACCCACATACCATGTGCTAAAAAGTTGAGAGGGTTACGGCAAAAACTGGATGCACTTCGTGTACAAAATGGACAATCTCTTTCGAAGTATCAGGGTTTCGGACGAAAACTCGTCTGTTACAAAAGGATTTCAATCTTTTTAACTTATTTCAACTCCAGACTTTTTGTGCATTCAATATGAACCATTAGAAGCCACATCCAAAAATTTCAACCCTATCTAAACTCCTTTGCTATTTTTCATGCATTTAATGAATTGTTTTCAGCTAAATGACCCTGAAATTAAAAAGCACCACAAATGAACTCTGAAATGGTTGAAACTTGGCATGGTATCATCATTTCACCCACATACCATGTGCTAAAAAGTTGAGAGGGTTACGGCAAAAACTGGATGCACTTCGTGTACAAAATGGACAATCTCTTTCGAAGTATCAGGGTTTCGGACGAAAACTCGTCTGTTACAAAAGGATTTCAATCTTTTTAACTTATTTCAACTCCAGACTTTTTGTGCATTCAATATGAACCATTAGAAGCCACATCTAAAAATTTGAACCCTCTCTAACTTCATTTGCTATTTTTCATGCATTTAATGAATTGTTTTGAGCTAAATGACCCTGAAATTAAAAAGCACCACAAAGGAACTCTGAAATGGTTGAAACTTGGTATGGTATCATCATTTCACCCACATACCATGTGCTAAAAAGTCGAGAGGGTTACGGCAAAAACTGGAAGCACTTCGTGTACAAAATGGACAATCTCTTTCGAAGTATCAGGGTTTCGGACGAAAACTCGTGTGTTACAAAAGGATTTCAATCTTTTTAACTTATTTCAACTCCAGACTTTTTGTGCATTCAATATGAACCATTAGAAGCCACATCCAAAAATTTCAACCCTATCTAAACTCCTTTGCTATTTTTCATGCATTTAATGAATTGTTTTCAGCTAAATGACCCTGAAATTAAAAAGCACCACAAATGAACTCTGAAATGGTTGAAACTTGGCATGGTATCATCATTTCACCCACATACCATGTGCTAAAAAGTCGAGAGGGTTACGGCAAAAACTGGAAGTACTTCGTGTACAAAATGGACAATCTCTTTCGAAGTATCAGGGTTTCGGACGAAAACCCGTCTGCTACAAAAGGATTTCAATTTTTTTAACTTATTTCAACTCCAGACTTTTTGTGCATTCAATATGAACCATTAGAAGCCACATCCAAAATTTTGAACCCTATCTAACTTCATTTGCTATTTTTCATGCATTTAATGAATTGTTTTGAGCTAAATGACCCTGAAATTAAAAAGCACCACAAATGAACTCTGAAATGGTTGAAACTTGGTATGGTATCATCATTTCACCCACATAGCATGTGCTAAAAAGTTGAGACGGTTACGGCAAAAACTGGAAGCACTTCGTGTACAAAATGGACAATCTCTTTAGAAGTATCAGGGTTTCGGACGAAAACTCGTCTGTTACAAAAGGATTTCAACCCTGTCTAACTTCATTTGCTATTTTTCATGCATTTAATGAATTGTTTTGAGCTAAACGACCTTGAAATTAAAAAGCACCACAAATTAACTCTGAAAAGGTTGAAACTTGGCATGGTATCATCATTTCTCCCACATACCATGTGCTAAAAAGTTGAGAGGGTTACGGCAAAAACTGGATGCACTTCGTGTACAAAATGGACAATCTCTTTCGAAGTATCTGGGTTTCGGACGAAAACTCGTCTGTTACAAAAGTATTTCAATCTTTTTAACTTATTTCAACTCCAGACTTTTGGTGCATTCAATATGAACCATTAGAAGCAACATCCTAAAATTTCAACCCTATCTAACTTCATTTTCTATTTTTCATGCATTTAATGAATTGTTTTGAGCTAAATGACCCTGAAATTAAAAAGCACCACAAATGAACTCTGAAATGGTTGAAACTTGGCATTGTATCATCATTTCACCCACATAGCATGTGCTAAAAAGTTGAGAGGGTTACGGCAAAAACTGGATGCACTTCGTGTACAAAATGGACAATCTCTTTCGAAGTATCAGGGTTTCGGACGAAAACTCGTCTGTTACAAAAGGATTTCAATCTTTTTAACTTATTTCTACTCCAGACTTTTTGTGCATTCAATATGAACCGTTAGAAGCAACATCCAAAAATTTCAACCCTGTCTAACTTCATTTGCTATTTTTCATGCATTTAATGAATTGTTTTGAGCTAAATGACCCTGAAATTAAAAAGCACCACAAATGAACTCTGAAATGGTTGAAACTTGGCATTATAACATCATTTCACCCACATAGCATGTGATAAAAAGTTGAGAGGGTTACGGCAAAAACTGGATGCACTTCGTGTACAAAATGGACAATCTCTTTCGAAGTATCAGGGTTTCGGACGAAAACTCGTCTGTTACAAAAGGATTTCTATTTTTTTAACTTATTTCTACTCCAGACTTTTTTTGAATTCAATATGAACCATTAGAAGCCACATCCTAAAATTTCAACCCTATCTAACTTCATTTGCTATTTTTCATGCATTTAATGAATTGTTTTGAGCTAAATGACCCTGAAATTAAAAAGCACCAGAAATGAACTCTAAAATAGTTGAAACTTGGCATGGTATCATCATTTCACCCACATACCATGTGCTAAAAAGTTGAGAGGGTTACGGCAAAAACTGGATGCACTTCGTGTACAAAATGGACAATCTCTTTCGAAGTATCACGGTTTCGGACGAAAACTCGTCTGTTACAAAAGGATTTCAATCGTTTTAACTTATTTCAACTCCAGACTTTTTGTGCATTCAATATGAACCATTAGAAGCCACATCCTAAAATTTCAACCCTATCTAACTTCATTTGCTATTTTTCATGCATTTAATGAATTGTTTTGAGCTAAATGACCCTGAAATTAAAAAGCACCACAAATGAACTCTGAAATGGTTGAAACTTGGCATGGTATCATCATTTCACCCACATAGCATGTGCTAAAAAGTTGCGAGGGTTATGGAAAAAACTGGATGCACTTCGTGTACAAAATGGACAATCTCTTTCGAAGTATCAGGGTTTCGCACGAAAACTAGTCTGTTACAAAAGGATTTCAATTTTTTTAACTTATTTCAACTCCAGACTTTTTGTGCATTCAATATGAACCATTAGAAGCAACATCCTAAAATTTCAACCCTGTCTAACTTCATTTGCTATTTTTCATGCATTTAATGAATTGTTTTGAGCTAAATGACCTTGAAATTAAAAAGCACCACAAATGAACTCTGAAAAGGTTGAAACTTGGCATGGTGTCATCATTTCACCCACATACCATGTGCTAAAAAGTTGATAGGGTTACGGCAAAAACTGGATGCACTTCGTGTACAAAATGGACAATCTCTTTCGAAGTATCAGGGTTTCGGACGAAAACTCGTCTGTTACAAAAGGATTTCAATCTTTTTAACTTATTTCAACTCGAGACTTTTTGTGCATTCAATATGAACCATTAGAAGCCACATCCTAAAATTTCAACCCTGTCTAACTTCATTTGCTATTTTTCATGCATTTAATGAATTGTTTTGAGCTAAATGACCTGGAAATTAAAAAGCACCACAAATGAACTCTGAAAAGGTTGAAACTTGGCATGGTATCATCATTTCACCCACATACCATGTGCTAAAAAGTTGAGAGGGTTACGGCAAAAACTGGAAGTACTTCGTGTACAAAATGGACAATCTCTTTCGAAGTATGAGGGTTTCGGACGAAAACTCGTCTGTTACAAAAGGATTTCAATTTTTTAACTTATTTCAACTCCAGACTTTTTGTGCATTCAATATGAACCATTAGAAGCCACATCCTAAAATTTCAACCCTATCTAACTTCATTTGCTATTTTTCATGCATTTAATGAATTGTTTTGAGCTAAATGACCCTGAAATTAAAAAGCACCACAAATGAACTCTGAAATGGTTGAAACTTGGCATTATATCATCATTTCACCCACATAGCATGTGATAAAAAGTTGCGAGGGTTACGGCAAAAACTGGATGCACTTCGTGTACAAAATGGACAATCTCTTTCGAAGTATCACGGTTTCGGCCGAAAACTCGTCTGTTACAAAAGGATTTCAATCTTTTTAACTTATTTCAACTCCAGACTTTTTTTGCATTCAATATGAACCATTAGAAGCCACATCCTAAAATTTCAACCCTATCTAACTTCATTTGCTATTTTTCATGCATTTAATGAATTGTTTTGAGCTAAATGACCCTGAAATTAAAAAGCACCACAAATGAACTCTGAAATGGTTGAAACTTGGCATGGTATCATCATTTCACCCACATACCATGTGCTAAAAAGTTGAGAGGGTTACGGCAAAAACTGGATGCACTTCGTGTACAAAATGGACAATCTGTTTCGAAGTATCACGGTTTCGGCCGAAAACTCGTCTGTTACAAAAGGATTTCAATCTTTTTAACTTATTTCAACTCCAGACTTTTTGTGCATTCAATATGAACCATTAGAAGCCACATCCTAAAATTTCAACCCTATCTAACTTCATTTGCTATTTTTCATGCATTTAATGAATTGTTTTGAGCTAAATGACCCTGAAATTAAAAAGCACCACAAATGAACTCTGAAATGGTTGAAACTTGGCATGGTATCATCATTTCACCCACATACCATGTGCTAAAAAGTTGAGAGGGTTACGGCAAAAACTGGATGCACTTCGTGTACAAAATGGACAATCTCTTTCGAAGTATCACGGTTTCGGACGAAAACTCGTCTGTTACAAAAGGATTTCAATCTTTTTAACTTATTTCAACTCCAGACTTTTTGTGCATTCAATATGAACCATTAGAAGCCACATCCTAAAATTTCAACCCTATCTAACTTCATTTGCTATTTTTCATGCATTTAATGAATTGTTTTGAGCTAAATGACCCTGAAATTAACAAGCACCACAAATGAACTCTGAAATGGTTGAAACTTGGCATGGTATCATCATTTCACCCACATAGCATGTGCTAAAAAGTTGGGAGGGTTATGGAAAAAACTGGATGCACTTCGTGTACAAAATGGACAATCTCTTTCGAAGTATCAGGGTTTCGCACGAAAACTAGTCTGTTACAAAAGGATTTCAATTTTTTTAACTTATTTCAACTCCAGACTTTTTGTGCATTCAATATGAATCATTAGAAGCAACATCCTAAAATTTCAACCCTGTCTAACTTCATTTGCTATTTTTCATGCATTTAATGAATTGTTTTGAGCTAAATGACCTTGAAATTAAAAAGCACCACAAATGAACTCTGAAAAGGTTGAAACTTGGCATGGTATCATCATTTCACCCACATACCATGTCCTAAAAAGTTGAGAGGGTTACGGCAAAAACTGGATGCACTTCGTGTACAAAATGGACAATCTCTTTCGAAGTATCAGGGTTTCGGACGAAAACTCGTCTGTTACAAAAGGATTTCAATCTTTTTAACTTATTTGAACTCCAGACTTTTTGTGCATTCAATATGAACCATTAGAAGCCACATCCTAAAATTTCAACCCTGTCTAACTTCATTTGCTATTTTTCATGCATTTATTGAATTGTTTTGAGCTAAATGACCTGGAAATTAAAAAGCACCACAAATGAACTCTGAAAAGGTTGAAACTTGGCATGGTATCATCATTTCACCCACATACCATGTGCTAAAAAGTTGAGAGGGTTACGGCAAAAACTGGAAGCACTTCGTGTACAAAATGGACAATCTCTTTCGAAGTTTCAGGGTTTCGGACGAAAACTCGTCTGTTACAAAAGGATTTCAATCTTTTTAACTTATTTCAACTCCAGACTTTTTGTGCATTCAATATGAACCATTAGAAGCCACATCCAAAAATTTCAACCCTATCTAAACTCCTTTGCTATTTTTCATGCATTTAATGAATTGTTTTCAGCTAAATGACCCTGAAATTAAAAAGCACCACAAATGAACTCTGAAATGGTTGAAACTTGGCATGGTATCATCATTTCACCCACATACCATGTGCTAAAAAGTCGAGAGGGTTACGGCAAAAACTGGAAGTACTTCGTGTACAAAATGGACAATCTCTTTCGAAGTATCAGGGTTTCGGACGAAAACCCGTCTGCTACAAAAGGATTTCAATTTTTTTAACTTATTTCAACTCCAGACTTTTTGTGCATTCAATATGAACCATTAGAAGCCACATCCAAAATTTTGAACCCTATCTAACTTCATTTGCTATTTTTCATGCATTTAATGAATTGTTTTGAGCTAAATGACCCTGAAATTAAAAAGCACCACAAATGAACTCTGAAATGGTTGAAACTTGGTATGGTATCATCATTTCACCCACATAGCATGTGCTAAAAAGTTGAGACGGTTACGGCAAAAACTGGAAGCACTTCGTGTACAAAATGGACAATCTCTTTAGAAGTATCAGGGTTTCGGACGAAAACTCGTCTGTTACAAAAGGATTTCAACCCTGTCTAACTTCATTTGCTATTTTTCATGCATTTAATGAATTGTTTTGAGCTAAACGACCTTGAAATTAAAAAGCACCACAAATTAACTCTGAAAAGGTTGAAACTTGGCATGGTATCATCATTTCTCCCACATACCATGTGCTAAAAAGTTGAGAGGGTTACGGCAAAAACTGGATGCACTTCGTGTACAAAATGGACAATCTCTTTCGAAGTATCTGGGTTTCGGACGAAAACTCGTCTGTTACAAAAGTATTTCAATCTTTTTAACTTATTTCAACTCCAGACTTTTGGTGCATTCAATATGAACCATTAGAAGCAACATCCTAAAATTTCAACCCTATCTAACTTCATTTTCTATTTTTCATGCATTTAATGAATTGTTTTGAGCTAAATGACCCTGAAATTAAAAAGCACCACAAATGAACTCTGAAATGGTTGAAACTTGGCATTGTATCATCATTTCACCCACATAGCATGTGCTAAAAAGTTGAGAGGGTTACGGCAAAAACTGGATGCACTTCGTGTACAAAATGGACAATCTCTTTCGAAGTATCAGGGTTTCGGACGAAAACTCGTCTGTTACAAAAGGATTTCAATCTTTTTAACTTATTTCTACTCCAGACTTTTTGTGCATTCAATATGAACCGTTAGAAGCAACATCCAAAAATTTCAACCCTGTCTAACTTCATTTGCTATTTTTCATGCATTTAATGAATTGTTTTGAGCTAAATGACCCTGAAATTAAAAAGCACCACAAATGAACTCTGAAATGGTTGAAACTTGGCATTATAACATCATTTCACCCACATAGCATGTGATAAAAAGTTGAGAGGGTTACGGCAAAAACTGGATGCACTTCGTGTACAAAATGGACAATCTCTTTCGAAGTATCAGGGTTTCGGACGAAAACTCGTCTGTTACAAAAGGATTTCTATTTTTTTAACTTATTTCTACTCCAGACTTTTTTTGAATTCAATATGAACCATTAGAAGCCACATCCTAAAATTTCAACCCTATCTAACTTCATTTGCTATTTTTCATGCATTTAATGAATTGTTTTGAGCTAAATGACCCTGAAATTAAAAAGCACCAGAAATGAACTCTAAAATAGTTGAAACTTGGCATGGTATCATCATTTCACCCACATACCATGTGCTAAAAAGTTGAGAGGGTTACGGCAAAAACTGGATGCACTTCGTGTACAAAATGGACAATCTCTTTCGAAGTATCACGGTTTCGGACGAAAACTCGTCTGTTACAAAAGGATTTCAATCGTTTTAACTTATTTCAACTCCAGACTTTTTGTGCATTCAATATGAACCATTAGAAGCCACATCCTAAAATTTCAACCCTATCTAACTTCATTTGCTATTTTTCATGCATTTAATGAATTGTTTTGAGCTAAATGACCCTGAAATTAAAAAGCACCACAAATGAACTCTGAAATGGTTGAAACTTGGCATGGTATCATCATTTCACCCACATAGCATGTGCTAAAAAGTTGCGAGGGTTATGGAAAAAACTGGATGCACTTCGTGTACAAAATGGACAATCTCTTTCGAAGTATCAGGGTTTCGCACGAAAACTAGTCTGTTACAAAAGGATTTCAATTTTTTTAACTTATTTCAACTCCAGACTTTTTGTGCATTCAATATGAACCATTAGAAGCAACATCCTAAAATTTCAACCCTGTCTAACTTCATTTGCTATTTTTCATGCATTTAATGAATTGTTTTGAGCTAAATGACCTTGAAATTAAAAAGCACCACAAATGAACTCTGAAAAGGTTGAAACTTGGCATGGTGTCATCATTTCACCCACATACCATGTGCTAAAAAGTTGATAGGGTTACGGCAAAAACTGGATGCACTTCGTGTACAAAATGGACAATCTCTTTCGAAGTATCAGGGTTTCGGACGAAAACTCGTCTGTTACAAAAGGATTTCAATCTTTTTAACTTATTTCAACTCGAGACTTTTTGTGCATTCAATATGAACCATTAGAAGCCACATCCTAAAATTTCAACCCTGTCTAACTTCATTTGCTATTTTTCATGCATTTAATGAATTGTTTTGAGCTAAATGACCTGGAAATTAAAAAGCACCACAAATGAACTCTGAAAAGGTTGAAACTTGGCATGGTATCATCATTTCACCCACATACCATGTGCTAAAAAGTTGAGAGGGTTACGGCAAAAACTGGAAGTACTTCGTGTACAAAATGGACAATCTCTTTCGAAGTATGAGGGTTTCGGACGAAAACTCGTCTGTTACAAAAGGATTTCAATTTTTTAACTTATTTCAACTCCAGACTTTTTGTGCATTCAATATGAACCATTAGAAGCCACATCCTAAAATTTCAACCCTATCTAACTTCATTTGCTATTTTTCATGCATTTAATGAATTGTTTTGAGCTAAATGACCCTGAAATTAAAAAGCACCACAAATGAACTCTGAAATGGTTGAAACTTGGCATTATATCATCATTTCACCCACATAGCATGTGATAAAAAGTTGCGAGGGTTACGGCAAAAACTGGATGCACTTCGTGTACAAAATGGACAATCTCTTTCGAAGTATCACGGTTTCGGCCGAAAACTCGTCTGTTACAAAAGGATTTCAATCTTTTTAACTTATTTCAACTCCAGACTTTTTTTGCATTCAATATGAACCATTAGAAGCCACATCCTAAAATTTCAACCCTATCTAACTTCATTTGCTATTTTTCATGCATTTAATGAATTGTTTTGAGCTAAATGACCCTGAAATTAAAAAGCACCACAAATGAACTCTGAAATGGTTGAAACTTGGCATGGTATCATCATTTCACCCACATACCATGTGCTAAAAAGTTGAGAGGGTTACGGCAAAAACTGGATGCACTTCGTGTACAAAATGGACAATCTGTTTCGAAGTATCACGGTTTCGGCCGAAAACTCGTCTGTTACAAAAGGATTTCAATCTTTTTAACTTATTTCAACTCCAGACTTTTTGTGCATTCAATATGAACCATTAGAAGCCACATCCTAAAATTTCAACCCTATCTAACTTCATTTGCTATTTTTCATGCATTTAATGAATTGTTTTGAGCTAAATGACCCTGAAATTAAAAAGCACCACAAATGAACTCTGAAATGGTTGAAACTTGGCATGGTATCATCATTTCACCCACATACCATGTGCTAAAAAGTTGAGAGGGTTACGGCAAAAACTGGATGCACTTCGTGTACAAAATGGACAATCTCTTTCGAAGTATCACGGTTTCGGACGAAAACTCGTCTGTTACAAAAGGATTTCAATCTTTTTAACTTATTTCAACTCCAGACTTTTTGTGCATTCAATATGAACCATTAGAAGCCACATCCTAAAATTTCAACCCTATCTAACTTCATTTGCTATTTTTCATGCATTTAATGAATTGTTTTGAGCTAAATGACCCTGAAATTAACAAGCACCACAAATGAACTCTGAAATGGTTGAAACTTGGCATGGTATCATCATTTCACCCACATAGCATGTGCTAAAAAGTTGGGAGGGTTATGGAAAAAACTGGATGCACTTCGTGTACAAAATGGACAATCTCTTTCGAAGTATCAGGGTTTCGCACGAAAACTAGTCTGTTACAAAAGGATTTCAATTTTTTTAACTTATTTCAACTCCAGACTTTTTGTGCATTCAATATGAATCATTAGAAGCAACATCCTAAAATTTCAACCCTGTCTAACTTCATTTGCTATTTTTCATGCATTTAATGAATTGTTTTGAGCTAAATGACCTTGAAATTAAAAAGCACCACAAATGAACTCTGAAAAGGTTGAAACTTGGCATGGTATCATCATTTCACCCACATACCATGTCCTAAAAAGTTGAGAGGGTTACGGCAAAAACTGGATGCACTTCGTGTACAAAATGGACAATCTCTTTCGAAGTATCAGGGTTTCGGACGAAAACTCGTCTGTTACAAAAGGATTTCAATCTTTTTAACTTATTTGAACTCCAGACTTTTTGTGCATTCAATATGAACCATTAGAAGCCACATCCTAAAATTTCAACCCTGTCTAACTTCATTTGCTATTTTTCATGCATTTATTGAATTGTTTTGAGCTAAATGACCTGGAAATTAAAAAGCACCACAAATGAACTCTGAAAAGGTTGAAACTTGGCATGGTATCATCATTTCACCCACATACCATGTGCTAAAAAGTTGAGAGGGTTACGGCAAAAACTGGAAGCACTTCGTGTACAAAATGGACAATCTCTTTCGAAGTTTCAGGGTTTCGGACGAAAACTCGTCTGTTACAAAAGGATTTCAATCTTTTTAACTTATTTCAACTCCAGACTTTTTGTGCATTCAATATGAACCATTAGAAGCAACATCCTAAAATTTCAACCCTATCTAACTTCATTTGCTATTTTTCATGCATTTAATGAATTGTTTTGAGCTAAATGACCCTGAAATTAAAAAGCACCACAAATGAAGTCTGAAATGGTTGAAACTTGGCATTATATCATCATTTCACCCACATAGCATGTGATAAAAATTTGAGAGGGTTACGGCAAAAACTGGATGCACTTCGTGTACAAAATGGACAATCTCTTTCGAAGTATCAGGGTTTCGGACGAAAACTCGTCTGTTACAGAAGGATTTCAATCTTTTTAACTTATTTCAACTCCAGACTTTTTGTGCATTCAATATGAACCATTAGAAGCAACATCCTAAAATTTCAACCCTATCTAACTTCATTTGCTATTTTTCATGCATTTAATGAATTGTTTTGAGCTAAATGACCCTTAAATTAAAAAGCACCACAAATGAACTCTGAAATGGTTGAAACTTGGCATGGTATCATCATTTCACGCACATAGCATGTGCTAAAAAGTTGGGAGGGTTATGGAAAAAACTGGATGCACTTCGTGTACAAAATGGACAATCTCTTTCGAAGTATCAGGGTTTCGGACGAAAACTCGTCTGTTACAAAAGGATTTCAATTTTTTTAACTTATTTCAACTCCAGACTTTTTGTGCATTCAATATGAACCATTAGAAGCCATATCCTAAAATTTCAACCCTATCTAACTTCATTTGCTATTTTTCATGCATTTAATGAATTGTTTTGAGCTAAATGAACCTGAAATTAAAAAGCACCACAAATGAACTCTGAAATGGTTGAAACTTGGCATGGTATCATCATTTCACCCACATAGCATGTGCTAAAAAGTTGAGAGGGTTACGGCAAAAACTGGAATCACTTCGTGTACAAAATGGACAATCTCTTTCGAAGTATCAGGGTTTCGCACGAAAACTCGTATGTTACAAAAGGATTTCAATTTTTTTAACTTATTTCAACTCCAGACTATTTGTGCATTCAATATGAACCATTAGAAGCCACATCCTAAAATTTCAACCCTGTCTAACTTCATTTGCTATTTTTCATGCATTTAATGAATTGTTTTCAGCTAAATGACCTGGAAATTAAAAAGCACCACAAATGAACTCTGAAAAGGTTGAAACTTGGCATGGTATCATCATTTCACCCACATACCATGTGCTAAAAAGTTGAGAGGGTTACGGCAAAAACTGGAAGCACTTCGTGTACAAAATGGACAATCTCTTTCGAAGTATCAGGGTTTCGGACGAAAACTCGTCTGTTACAGAAGGATTTCAATCTTTTTAACTTATTTCAACTCCAGACTTTTTGTGCATTCAATATGAACCATTAGAAGCAACATCCTAAAATTTCAACCCTATCTAACTTCATTTGCTATTTTTCATGCATTTAATGAATTGTTTTGAGCTAAATGACCCTGAAATTAAAAAGCACCACCAATGAACTCTGAAATGGTTGAAACTTGGCATTGTATCATCATTTATCCACATACCATGTGCTAAAAAGTTGAGAGGGTTACGGCAAAAACTGGATGCACTTCGTGTACAAAATGGACAATCTCTTTCGAAGTATCACGGTTTCGGCCGAAAACTCGTCTGTTACAAAAGGATTTCAATTTTTTTAACTTATTTCAACTCCAGACTTTTTGTGCATTCAATATGAACCATTAGAAGCCACATCCTAAAATTTCAACCCTATCTAACTTCATTTTCTATTTTTCATGCATTTAATGAATTGTTTTGAGCTAAATGACCCTGAAATTAAAAAGCACCACAAATGAACTCTGAAATGGTTGAAACTTGGCATGGTATCACCATTTCACCCACATAGCATGTGCTAAAAAGTTGGGAGTGTTATGGAAAAAACTGGATGCACTTCGTGTACAAAATGGACAATCTCTTTCGAAGTATCAGGGTTTCGCACGAAAACTAGTCTGTAACAAAAGGATTTCAATTTTTTTAACTTATTTCAACTCCAGACTTTTTGTGCATTCAATATGAACCATTAGAAGCCACATCCTAAAATTTCAACCCTCTCTAATTTCATTTGCTATTTTTCATGCATTGAATGAATTGTTGTGGAGCTAAATGACCCTGAAATTAAAAAGCACCACAAATGAAGTCTGAAAAGGTTGAAACTTGGCATGGTATCATCATTTCACCCACATAGAATGTGCTAAAAAGTTGAGAAGGTTACGGCAAAAACTGGATGCACTTCGTGTACAAAATGGACAATCTCTTTCGAAGTATCGGGGTTTCGGACGAAAACTCGTATGTTACAAAAGGATTTCAATCTTTTTAACTTATTTCAACTCCAGACTTTTTGTGCATTCAATATGAACCATTAGAAGGCACATCCTAAAATTTCAACCCTATCTAACTTCATTTGCTATTTTTCATGCATTTAATGAATTGTTTTGAGCTAAATGACCCTGAAATTAAAAACCACCACATATGAACTCTGAAATGGTTGAAACTTGGTACGGTATCATCATTTCACCCACATAGCATGTGCTAAAAAGTGGAGAGGGTTACGGCATAAACTGGATGCACTTCGTGTACAAAATGGACAATCTCTTTCGAAGTATCAGCGTTTCGGACGAAAACTCGTCTGTTACAAAAGGATTTCAATTTTTTTAACTTATTTCAACTCCAGACTTTTTGTGCACTCAATATGAACCATTAGAAGCAACATCCTAAAATTTCAACCCTGTCTAACTTCATTTGCTATTTTTCATGCATTTAATGAATTGTTTTGAGCTAAATGACCCTGAAATTAAAAAGCACCACAAATGAACTCTGAAATGGTTGAAACTTGGCATTATATCATCATTTATCCACATACCATGTGCTAAAAAGTTGAGAGGGTTACGGCAAAAACTGGATGCACTTCGTGTACAAAATGGGCAATCTCTTTCGAAGTATCAGGGTTTCGGACGAAAAATCGTCTGTTACAAAAGGATTTCAATCTTTTTAACTTATTTCAACTCCAGACTTTTTGTGCATTCAATATGAACCATTAGAAGCCACATCCTAAAATTTCAACCCTGTCTAACTTCATTTGCTATTTTTCATGCATTTATTGAATTGTTTTGAGCTAAATGACCTGGAAATTAAAAAGCACCACAAATGAACTCTGAAAAGGTTGAAACTTGGCATGGTATCATCATTTCACCCACATACCATGTGCTAAAAAGTTGAGAGGGTTACGGCAAAAGCTGGAAGCACTTCGTGTACAAAATGGACAATCTCTTTCGAAGTTTCAAGGTTTCGGACGAAAACTCGTCTGTTACAAAAGGATTTCAATCTTTTTAACTTATTTCAACTCCAGACTTTTTGTGCATTCAATATGAACCATTAGAAGCAACATCCTAAAATTTCAACCCTATCTAACTTCATTTGCTATTTTTCATGCATTTAATGAATTGTTTTGAGCTAAATGACCCTGAAATTAAAAAGCACCACAAATGAAGTCTGAAATGGTTGAAACTTGGCATTATATCATCATTTCACCCACATAGCATGTGATAAAAAGTTGAGAGGGTTACGGCAAAAACTGGATGCACTTCGTGTACAAAATGGACAATCTCTTTCGAAGTATGACGGTTTCGGCCGAAAACTCGTCTGTTACAAAAGGATTTCAATCTTTTTAACTTATTTCAACTCCAGACTTTTTGTGCATTCAATATGAACCATTAGAAGCAACATCCTAAAATTTCAACCCTATCTAACTTCATTTGCTATTTTTCATGCATTTAATGAATTGTTTTGAGCTAAATGACCCTGAAATTAAAAAGCACCACAAATGAACTCTGAAATGGTTGAAACTTGGCATTGTATCATCATTTATCCACATACCATGTGCTAAAAAGTTGAGAGGGTTACGGCAAAAACTGGATGCACTTCGTGTACAAAATGGACAATCTCTTTCGAAGTATCACGGTTTCGGCCGAAAACTCGTCTGTTACAAAAGGATTTCAATTTTTTTAACTTATTTCAACTCCAGACTTTTTGTGCATTCAATATGAACCATTAGAAGCCACATCCTAAAATTTCAACCCTATCTAACTTCATTTGCTATTTTTCATGCATTTAATGAATTGTTTTGAGCTAAATGACCCTGAAATTAAAAAGCACCACAAATGAACTCTGAAATGGTTGAAACTTGGCATGGTATCATCATTTCACCCACATAGCATGTGCTAAAAAGTTGGGAGGGTTATGGAAAAAACTGGATGCACTTCGTGTACAAAATGGACAATCTCTTTCGAAGTATCAGGGTTTCGCACGAAAACTAGTCTGTAACAAAAGGATTTCAATTTTTTTAACTTATTTCAACTCCAGACTTTTTGTGTATTCAATATGAACCATTAGAAGCCACATCCTAAAATTTCAACCCTCTCTAATTTCATTTGCTATTTTTCATGCATTTAATGAATTGTTTTGGAGCTAAATGACCCTGAAATTAAAAAGCACCACAAATGAAGTCTGAAAAGGTTGAAACTTGGCATGGTATCATCATTTCACCCACATAGAATGTGCTAAAAAGTTGAGAAGGTTACGGCAAAAACTGGATGCACTTCGTGTACAAAATGGACAATCTCTTTCGAAGTATCAGGGTTTCGGACGAAAACTCGTCTGTTACAAAAGGATTTCAATCTTTTTAACTTATTTCAACTCCAGACTTTTTGTGCATTCAATATGAACCATTAGAAGGCACATCCTAAAATTTCAACCCTATCTAACTTCATTTGCTATTTTTCATGCATTTAATGAATTGTTTTGAGCTAAATGACCCTGAAATTAAAAACCACCACATATGAACTCTGAAATGGTTGAAACTTGGTACGGTATCATCATTTCACCCACATAGCATGTGCTAAAAAGTGGAGAGGGTTACGGCAAAAACTGGATGCACTTCGTGTACAAAATGGACAATCTCTTTCGAAGTATCAGCGTTTCGGACGAAAACTCGTCTGTTACAAAAGGATTTCAATTTTTTTAACTTATTTCAACTCCAGACTTTTTGTGCATTCAATATGAACCATTAGAAGCCACATCCTAAAATTTCAACCCTATCTAACTTCATTTGCTATTTTTCATGCATTTAATGAATTGTTTTGAGCTAAATGACCCTGAAATTAAAAAGCACCACAATTGAACTCTGAAAAGGTTGAAACTTGGCATGGTATCACCATTTCACCCACATACCATGTGCTAAAAAGTTGAGAGGGTTACGGCAAAAACTGGATGCACTTCGTGTACAAAATGGACAATCTCTTTCGAAGTATCAGGGTTTTGGACGAAAACTCGTCTGTTACAAAAGGATTTCAATCTTTTTAACTTATTTCAACTCCAGAATTTTTGTGCATTCAATATGAACCATTAGAAGCCACATCCGAAAATTTCAACCCTATCTAACTTCATTGGCTATTTTTCATGCATTTAATGAATTGTTTTGAGCTAAATGACCCTGAAATTAAAAAGCACCACAAATGAACTCTGAAATGGTTGAAAGTTGGCATTGTATCATCATTTCACCCACATAGCATGTGCTAAAAAGTTGAGAGGGTGACGGCAAAAACTGGATGCACTTCGTGTACAAAATGGACAATCTCTTTCGAAGTATCAGGGTTTCGGACGAAAACTCGTCTGTTACAAAAGGATTTCAATTTTTTTAACTTATTTCAACTCCAGACTTTTTGTGCATTCAATAAGAACCATTAGAAGCCACATCCTAAAATTTCAACCCTATCTAACTTCATTTGCTATTTTTCATGCATTTAATGAATTGTTTTGAGCTAAATGACCCTGAAATTCAAAAGCACCACAAATGAACTCTGAAATGGTTGAAACTTGGTATGGTATCATCATTTCACCCACATAGCATGTGCTAAAAAGTTGAGAGGTTTACGGAAAAAACTGGAAGCACTTCGTGTACAAAATGGACAATCTCTTTCGAAGTATCAGGGTTTCGGACGAAAACTCGTCTGTTACAAAAGGATTTCAATTTTTTTAAATTATTTCAACTCAACACTTTTTTTGCATTCAATATGAACCATTAGAAGCAACATCCTAAAATTTCAACCCTGTCTAACTTCATTTGCTATTTTTCATGCATTTAATGAATTGTTTTGAGCTAAATGACCTTGAAATTAAAAAGCACCACAAATGAACTCTGAAAAGGTTGAAACTTGGCATGGTATCATCATTTCACCCACATACCATGTGCTAAAAAGTTGAGAGGGTTACGGCAAAAACTGGATGCACTTCGTGTACAAAATGGACAATCTCTTTCGAAATATCAGGGTTTCGGACGAAAACTCGTCTGTTACAAAAGGATTTCAATCTTTTTAACTTATTTCAACTCCAGACTTTTTCTGCATTCAATATGAACCATTAGAAGCCACATCCAAAAATTTCAACCCTATCTAACTTCATTTGCTATTTTTCATGCATTTAATGAATTGTTTTGAGCTAAATGACCTTGAAATTAAAAAGCACCACAAATGAACTCTGAAAAGGTTGAAACTTGGCATGGTATCATCATTTCACCCACATACCATGTGCTAAAAAGTTGAGAGGGTTACGGCAAAAACTGGATGCACTTCGTGTACAAAATGGACAATCTCTTTCGAAATATCAGGGTTTCGGACGAAAACTCGTCTGTTACAAAAGGATTTCAATCTTTTTAACTTATTTCAACTCCAGACTTTTTGTGCACTCAATATGAACCATTAGAAGCAACATCCTAAAATTTCAACCCTGTCTAACTTCATTTGCTATTTTTCATGCATTTAATGAATTGTTTTGAGCTAAATGACCCTGAAATTAAAAAGCACCACAAATGAACTCTGAAATGGTTGAAACTTGGCATTATATCATCATTTATCCACATACCATGTGCTAAAAAGTTGAGAGGGTTACGGCAAAAACTGGATGCACTTCGTGTACAAAATGGGCAATCTCTTTCGAAGTATCAGGGTTTCGGACGAAAAATCGTCTGTTACAAAAGGATTTCAATCTTTTTAACTTATTTCAACTCCAGACTTTTTGTGCATTCAATATGAACCATTAGAAGCCACATCCTAAAATTTCAACCCTGTCTAACTTCATTTGCTATTTTTCATGCATTTATTGAATTGTTTTGAGCTAAATGACCTGGAAATTAAAAAGCACCACAAATGAACTCTGAAAAGGTTGAAACTTGGCATGGTATCATCATTTCACCCACATACCATGTGCTAAAAAGTTGAGAGGGTTACGGCAAAAGCTGGAAGCACTTCGTGTACAAAATGGACAATCTCTTTCGAAGTTTCAAGGTTTCGGACGAAAACTCGTCTGTTACAAAAGGATTTCAATCTTTTTAACTTATTTCAACTCCAGACTTTTTGTGCATTCAATATGAACCATTAGAAGCAACATCCTAAAATTTCAACCCTATCTTACTTCATTTGCTATTTTTCATGCATTTAATGAATTGTTTTGAGCTAAATGACCCTGAAATTAAAAAGCACCACAAATGAAGTCTGAAATGGTTGAAACTTGGCATTATATCATCATTTCACCCACATAGCATGTGATAAAAAGTTGAGAGGGTTACGGCAAAAACTGGATGTACTTCGTGTACAAAATGGACAATCTCTTTCGAAGTATGACGGTTTCGGCCGAAAACTCGTCTGTTACAAAAGGATTTCAATCTTTTTAACTTATTTCAACTCCAGACTTTTTGTGCATTCAATATGAACCATTAGAAGCAACATCCTAAAATTTCAACCCTATCTAACTTCATTTGCTATTTTTCATGCATTTAATGAATTGTTTTGAGCTAAATGACCCTGAAATTAAAAAGCACCACAAATGAACTCTGAAATGGTTGAAACTTGGCATTGTATCATCATTTATCCACATACCATGTGCTAAAAAGTTGAGAGGGTTACGGCAAAAACTGGATGCACTTCGTGTACAAAATGGACAATCTCTTTCGAAGTATCACGGTTTCGGCCGAAAACTCGTCTGTTACAAAAGGATTTCAATTTTTTTAACTTATTTCAACTCCAGACTTTTTGTGCATTCAATATGAACCATTAGAAGCCACATCCTAAAATTTCAACCCTATCTAACTTCATTTGCTATTTTTCATGCATTTAATGAATTGTTTTGAGCTAAATGACCCTGAAATTAAAAAGCACCACAAATGAACTCTGAAATGGTTGAAACTTGGCATGGTATCATCATTTCACCCACATAGCATGTGCTAAAAAGTTGGGAGGGTTATGGAAAAAACTGGATGCACTTCGTGTACAAAATGGACAATCTCTTTCGAAGTATCAGGGTTTCGCACGAAAACTAGTCTGTAACAAAAGGATTTCAATTTTTTTAACTTATTTCAACTCCAGACTTTTTGTGTATTCAATATGAACCATTAGAAGCCACATCCTAAAATTTCAACCCTCTCTAATTTCATTTGCTATTTTTCATGCATTTAATGAATTGTTTTGGAGCTAAATGACCCTGAAATTAAAAAGCACCACAAATGAAGTCTGAAAAGGTTGAAACTTGGCATGGTATCATCATTTCACCCACATAGAATGTGCTAAAAAGTTGAGAAGGTTACGGCAAAAACTGGATGCACTTCGTGTACAAAATGGACAATCTCTTTCGAAGTATCAGGGTTTCGGACGAAAACTCGTCTGTTACAAAAGGATTTCAATCTTTTTAACTTATTTCAACTCCAGACTTTTTGTGCATTCAATATGAACCATTAGAAGGCACATCCTAAAATTTCAACCCTATCTAACTTCATTTGCTATTTTTCATGCATTTAATGAATTGTTTTGAGCTAAATGACCCTGAAATTAAAAACCACCACATATGAACTCTGAAATGGTTGAAACTTGGTACGGTATCATCATTTCACCCACATAGCATGTGCTAAAAAGTGGAGAGGGTTACGGCAAAAACTGGATGCACTTCGTGTACAAAATGGACAATCTCTTTCGAAGTATCAGGGTTTCGGACGAAAACTCGTCTGTTACAAAAGGATTTCAATTTTTTTAACTTATTTCAACACCAGACTTTTTGTGCATTCAATATGAACCATTAGAAGCCACATCCTAAAATTTCAACCCTATCTAACTTCATTTGCTATTTTTCATGCATTTAATGAATTGTTTTGAGCTAAATGACCCTGAAATTAAAAAGCACCACAAATGAACTCTGAAAAGGTTGAAACTTGGCATGGTATCACCATTTCACCCACATACCATGTGCTAAAAAGTTGAGAGGGTTACGGCAAAAACTGGATGCACTTCGTGTACAAAATGGACAATCTCTTTCGAAGTATCAGGGTTTTGGACGAAAACTCGTCTGTTACAAAAGGATTTCAATCTTTTTAACTTATTTCAACTCCAGAATTTTTGTGCATTCAATATGAACCATTAGAAGCCACATCCGAAAATTTCAACCCTATCTAACTTCATTGGCTATTTTTCATGCATTTAATGAATTGTTTTGAGCTAAATGACCCTGAAATTAAAAAGCACCACAAATGAACTCTGAAATGGTTGAAACTTGGCATTGTATCATCATTTCACCCACATAGCATGTGCTAAAAAGTTGAGAGGGTTACGGCAAAAACTGGATGCACTTCGTGTACAAAATGGACAATCTCTTTCGAAGTATCAGGGTTTCGGACGAAAACTCGTCTGTTACAAAAGGATTTCAATCTTTTTAACTTATTTCAACTCCAGAATTTTTGTGCATTCAATATGAACCATTAGAAGCCACATCCGAAAATTTCAACCCTATCTAACTTCATTTGCTATTTTTCATGCATTTAATGAATTGTTTTGAGCTAAATGACCCTGAAATTAAAAAGCACCACAAATGAACTCTGAAATGGTTGAAAGTTGGCATTGTATCATCATTTCACCCACATAGCATGTGCTAAAAAGTTGAGAGGGTGACGGCAAAAACTGGATGCACTTCGTGTACAAAATGGACAATCTCTTTCGAAGTATCAGGGTTTCGGACGAAAACTCGTCTGTTACAAAAGGATTTCAATTTTTTTAACTTATTTCAACTCCAGACTTTTTGTGCATTCAATAAGAACCATTAGAAGCCACATCCTAAAATTTCAACCCTATCTAACTTCATTTGCTATTTTTCATGCATTTAATGAATTGTTTTGAGCTAAATGACCCTGAAATTCAAAAGCACCACAAATGAACTCTGAAATGGTTGAAACTTGGTATGGTATCATCATTTCACCCACATAGCATGTGCTAAAAAGTTGAGAGGTTTACGGAAAAAACTGGAAGCACTTCGTGTACAAAATGGACAATCTCTTTCGAAGTATCAGGGTTTCGGACGAAAACTCGTCTGTTACAAAAGGATTTCAATTTTTTTAAATTATTTCAACTCAACACTTTTTGTGCATTCAATATGAACCATTAGAAGCAACATCCTAAAATTTCAACCCTGTCTAACTTCATTTGCTATTTTTCATGCATTTAATGAATTGTTTTGAGCTAAATGACCTTGAAATTAAAAAGCACCACAAATGAACTCTGAAAAGGTTGAAACTTGGCATGGTATCATCATTTCACCCACATACCATGTGCTAAAAAGTTGAGAGGGTTACGGCAAAAACTGGATGCACTTCGTGTACAAAATGGACAATCTCTTTCGAAATATCAGGGTTTCGGACGAAAACTCGTCTGTTACAAAAGGATTTCAATCTTTTTAACTTATTTCAACTCCAGACTTTTTCTGCATTCAATATGAACCATTAGAAGCCACATCCAAAAATTTGAACCCTATCTAACTTCATTTGCTATTTTTCATGCATTTAATGAATTGTTTTGAGCTAAATGACCCTGAATTAAAAAGCACCACAAATAAACTCTGAAATGGTTGAAACTTGGCATTGTATCATCATTTCACCCACATAGCATGTGCTAAAAAGTTGAGAGGGTTACGGCAAAAACTGGATGCACTTCGTGTACAAAATGGACAATCTCTTTCGAAGTATCAGGGTTTCGGACGAAAACTCGTCTGTTACAAAAGGATTTCACTCTTTTTAACTTATTTCAACTCCAGACTTTTTGTGCATTCAATATGAACCATTAGAAGCCACATCCAAAAATTTCTACCCTATCTAACTTTATTTGCTATTTTTCATGCATTTAATGAATTGTTTTGAGCTAAATGACCCTGAAATTAAAAAGCACCGCAAATGAACTCTGAAATGGTTGAAACTTGGCATTGTATCATCATTTCACCCACATAGCATGTGCTAAAAAGTTGAGAGGGTTACGGCAAAAACTGGATGCACTTCGTGTACAAAATGGACAATCTCTTTCGAAGTATCAGGGTTTCGGACGAAAACTCGTCTGTTACAAAAGGATTTCAATTTTTTTTTAACTTATTTCAACTCCAGAATTTTTGTGCATTCAATATGAACCATTAGAAGCAACATCTAAAAATTTCAACCCTATCTAAATTCATTTGCTATTTTTCATGCATTTAATGAATTGTTTTGAGCTAAATGACCCTGAAATTAAAAAGCACCACAAATGAACTCTGAAAAGGTTGAAACTGGGCATGGTATCATCATTTCACCCACATACCATGTGCTAAAAAGTTGAGAGGGTTACGGCAAAAACTGGATGCACTTCGTGTACAAAATGGACAATCTCTTTCGAAGTATCAGGGTTTCGGACGAAAACTTGTCTGTTACAAAAGGATTTCAATCTTTTTAACTTATTTCAACTCCAGACTTTTTGTGCATTCAATATGAACCATTAGAAGCCACATCCTAAAATTTCAACCCTATCTAACTTCATTTGCTATTTTTCATGCATTTAATGAATTGTTTTGAGCTAAATGACCCTGAAATTAAAAAGCACCACAAATGAGCTCTGAAATGGTTGAAACTTGGCATGGTATCATCATTTCACCCACATAGCATGTGCTAAAAAGTTGAGAGGGTTACGGCAAAAACTGGATGCACTTCGTGTACAAAATGGCAATCTCTTATGAAGTATCAGGGTTTCGGACGAAAACTCGTCTGTTACATAAGGATTTCAATTTATTTAACTTATTTCAACTCCAGACTTTTTGTGCATTCAATATGAACCATTACAAGCCACATCCTAAAATTTCAACCCTATCTAACTTCATTTGCTATTTTTCATGCATTTAATGAATTGTTTTGAGCTAAATGACCCTGAAATTAAAAAGAACCGCGAATGAACTCTGAAATGGTTGAAACTTGGCATGGTATCATCATTTCACCCACATAGCATGTGCTAACAACTTGGTAGGGTTATGGAAAAAACTGGATGCACTTCGTGTACAAAATGGACAATCTCTTTCGAAGTATCAGGGTTTCGCACGAAAACTAGTCTGTTACAAAAGGATTTCAATTTTTTAACTTATTTCAACTCCAGACTTTTTGTGCATTCAATATGAACCATTCGAAGCCACATCCTAAAATTTCAACCCTATCTAATTTCATTTGCTATTTTTCATGCATTTAATGAATTGTTTTGGAGCTAAATGACCCTGAAATTTAAAAGCACCACAAATGAACTGTGAAAAGGTTGAAACTTGGCATGGTATCATCATTTAACCCACATAGCATGTGCTAAAAAGTTGAGAGGGTTACGGCAAAAACTGGATGCACATCGTGTACAAAATGGACAATCTATTTCGAAGTATCAGGGTTTCGAACGAAAACTCGTCTGTTACAAAAGGATTTCAATTTTTTAACTTCATTTGCTATTTTTCATGCATTTAATGAATTGTTTTGAGCTAAATGACCTTGAAATTAAAAAGCACCACAAATGAACTCTGAAAAGGTTGAAACTTGGCATGGTATCATCATTTCACCCACATACCATGTGCTAAAAAGTTGAGAGGGTTACGGCATAAACTGGATGCACTTCGTGTACAAAATGGACAATCTCTTTCGATGTATCTGGGTTTCGGACGAAAACTCGTCTGTTACAAAAGGATTTCAATTTTTTTAACTTATTTCAACTCCAGACTTTTTGTGCACTCAATATGAACCATTAGAAGCAACATCCTAAAATTTCAACCATGTCTAACTTCATTTGCTATTTTTCATGCATTTAATGAATTGTTTTGAGCTAAATGACCCTGAAATTAAAAAGCACCACAAATGAACTCTGAAATGGTTGAAACTTGGCATTATATCATCATTTATCCACATACCATGTGCTAAAAAGTTGAGAGGGTTACGGCAAAAACTGGATGCACTTCGTGTACAAAATGGGCAATCTCTTTCGAAGTATCAGGGTTTCGGACGAAAAATCGTCTGTTACAAAAGGATTTCAATCTTTTTAACTTATTTCAACTCCAGACTTTTTGTGCATTCAATATGAACCATTAGAAGCCACATCCTAAAATTTCAACCCTATCTAACTTCATTTGCTATTTTTCATGCATTTATTGAATTGTTTTGAGCTAAATGACCTGGAAATTAAAAAGCACCACAAATGAACTCTGAAAAGGTTGAAACTTGGCATGGTATCATCATTTCACCCACATACCATGTGCTAAAAAGTTGAGAGGGTTACGGCAAAAACTGGAAGCACTTCGTGTACAAAATGGACAATCTCTTTCGAAGTTTCAGGGTTTCGGAGGAAAACTCGTCTGTTACAAAAGGATTTCAATCTTTTTAACTTATTTCAACTCCAGACTTTTTGTGCATTCAATATAAACCATTAGAAGCAACATCCTAAAATTTCAACCCTATCTAACTTCATTTGCTATTTTTCATGCATTTAATGAATTGTTTTGAGCTAAATGACCCTGAAATTAAAAAGCACCACAAATGAAGTCTGAAATGGTTGAAACTTGGCATTATATCATCATTTCACCCACATAGCATGTGATAAAAAGTTGAGAGGGTTACGGCAAAAACTGGATGCACTTCGTGTACAAAATGGACAATCTCTTTCGAAGTATGACGGTTTCGCACGAAAACTCGTCTGTTACAAAAGGATTTCAATTTTTTTAACTTATTTCAACTCCAGACTTTTTGTGCATTCAATATGAACCATTAGAAGCCACATCCTAAAATTTCAACACTATCTAACTTCATTTGCTATTTTTCATGCATTTAATGAATTGTTTTCAGCTAAATGAACTGGAAATTAAAAAGCACCACAAATGAACTCTGAAAAGGTTGAAACTTGGCATGGTATCATCATTTCACCCACATACCATGTGCTAAAAAGTTGAGAGGGTTACGGCAAAAACTGGAAGCACTTCGTGTACAAAATGGACAATCTCTTTCGAAGTATCAGGGTTTCGGACGAAAACTCGTCTGTTACAAAAGGATTTCAATCTTTTTAACTTATTTCAACTCCAGACTTTTTCTGCATTCAATATGAACCATTAGAAGCCACATCCAAAAATTTGAACCCTATCTAACTTCATTTGCTATTTTTCATGCATTTAATGAATTGTTTTGAGCTAAATGACCCTGAATTAAAAAGCACCACAAATAAACTCTGAAATGGTTGAAACTTGGCATTGTATCATCATTTCACCCACATAGCATGTGCTAAAAAGTTGAGAGGGTTACGGCAAAAACTGGATGCACTTCGTGTACAAAATGGACAATCTCTTTCGAAGTATCAGGGTTTCGGACGAAAACTCGTCTGTTACAAAAGGATTTCAATTTTTTTAACTTATTTCAACTCCAGACTTTTTGTGCATTCAATATGAACCATTAGAAGCCACATCCTAAAATTTCAACCCTATCTAACTTCATTTGCTATTTTTCATGCATTTAATGAATTGTTTTGAGCTAAATGACCCTGAATTAAAAAGCACCACAAATAAACTCTGAAATGGTTGAAACTTGGCATTGTATCATCATTTCACCCACATAGCATGTGCTAAAAAGTTGAGAGGGTTACGGCAAAAACTGGATGCACTTCGTGTACAAAATGGACAATCTCTTTCGAAGTATCAGGGTTTCGGACGAAAACTCGTCTGTTACAAAAGGATTTCAATTTTTTTTTAACTTATTTCAACTCCAGAATTTTTGTGCATTCAATATGAACCATTAGAAGCAACATCTAAAAATTTCAACCCTATCTAAATTCATTTGCTATTTTTCATGCATTTAATGAATTGTTTTGAGCTAAATGACCCTGAAATTAAAAAGCACCACAAATGAACTCTGAAAAGGTTGAAACTGGGCATGGTATCATCATTTCACCCACATACCATGTGCTAAAAAGTTGAGAGGGTTACGGCAAAAACTGGATGCACTTCGTGTACAAAATGGACAATCTCTTTCGAAGTATCAGGGTTTCGGACGAAAACTTGTCTGTTACAAAAGGATTTCAATCTTTTTAACTTATTTCAACTCCAGACTTTTTGTGCATTCAATATGAACCATTAGAAGCCACATCCTAAAATTTCAACCCTATCTAACTTCATTTGCTATTTTTCATGCATTTAATGAATTGTTTTGAGCTAAATGACCCTGAAATTAAAAAGCACCACAAATGAGCTCTGAAATGGTTGAAACTTGGCATGGTATCATCATTTCACCCACATAGCATGTGCTAAAAAGTTGAGAGGGTTACGGCAAAAACTGGATGCACTTCGTGTACAAAATGGCAATCTCTTATGAAGTATCAGGGTTTCGGACGAAAACTCGTCTGTTACATAAGGATTTCAATTTATTTAACTTATTTCAACTCCAGACTTTTTGTGCATTCAATATGAACCATTACAAGCCACATCCTAAAATTTCAACCCTATCTAACTTCATTTGCTATTTTTCATGCATTTAATGAATTGTTTTGAGCTAAATGACCCTGAAATTAAAAAGAACCGCGAATGAACTCTGAAATGGTTGAAACTTGGCATGGTATCATCATTTCACCCACATAGCATGTGCTAACAACTTGGTAGGGTTATGGAAAAAACTGGATGCACTTCGTGTACAAAATGGACAATCTCTTTCGAAGTATCAGGGTTTCGCACGAAAACTAGTCTGTTACAAAAGGATTTCAATTTTTTAACTTATTTCAACTCCAGACTTTTTGTGCATTCAATATGAACCATTCGAAGCCACATCCTAAAATTTCAACCCTATCTAATTTCATTTGCTATTTTTCATGCATTTAATGAATTGTTTTGGAGCTAAATGACCCTGAAATTTAAAAGCACCACAAATGAACTGTGAAAAGGTTGAAACTTGGCATGGTATCATCATTTAACCCACATAGCATGTGCTAAAAAGTTGAGAGGGTTACGGCAAAAACTGGATGCACATCGTGTACAAAATGGACAATCTATTTCGAAGTATCAGGGTTTCGAACGAAAACTCGTCTGTTACAAAAGGATTTCAATTTTTTAACTTCATTTGCTATTTTTCATGCATTTAATGAATTGTTTTGAGCTAGATGACCTTGAAATTAAAAAGCACCACAAATGAACTCTGAAAAGGTTGAAACTTGGCATGGTATCATCATTTCACCCACATACCATGTGCTAAAAAGTTGAGAGGGTTACGGCATAAACTGGATGCACTTCGTGTACAAAATGGACAATCTCTTTCGAAGTATCTGGGTTTCGGACGAAAACTCGTCTGTTACAAAAGGATTTCAATTTTTTTAACTTATTTCAACTCCAGACTTTTTGTGCACTCAATATGAACCATTAGAAGCAACATCCTAAAATTTCAACCATGTCTAACTTCATTTGCTATTTTTCATGCATTTAATGAATTGTTTTGAGCTAAATGACCCTGAAATTAAAAAGCACCACAAATGAACTCTGAAATGGTTGAAACTTGGCATTATATCATCATTTATCCACATACCATGTGCTAAAAAGTTGAGAGGGTTACGGCAAAAACTGGATGCACTTCGTGTACAAAATGGGCAATCTCTTTCGAAGTATCAGGGTTTCGGACGAAAAATCGTCTGTTACAAAAGGATTTCAATCTTTTTAACTTATTTCAACTCCAGACTTTTTGTGCATTCAATATGAACCATTAGAAGCCACATCCTAAAATTTCAACCCTATCTAACTTCATTTGCTATTTTTCATGCATTTATTGAATTGTTTTGAGCTAAATGACCTGGAAATTAAAAAGCACCACAAATGAACTCTGAAAAGGTTGAAACTTGGCATGGTATCATCATTTCACCCACATACCATGTGCTAAAAAGTTGAGAGGGTTACGGCAAAAACTGGAAGCACTTCGTGTACAAAATGGACAATCTCTTTCGAAGTTTCAGGGTTTCGGACGAAAACTCGTCTGTTACAAAAGGATTTCAATCTTTTTAACTTATTTCAACTCCAGACTTTTTGTGCATTCAATATAAACCATTAGAAGCAACATCCTAAAATTTCAACCCTATCTAACTTCATTTGCTATTTTTCATGCATTTAATGAATTGTTTTGAGCTAAATGACCCTGAAATTAAAAAGCACCACAAATGAAGTCTGAAATGGTTGAAACTTGGCATTATATCATCATTTCACCCACATAGCATGTGATAAAAAGTTGAGAGGGTTACGGCAAAAACTGGATGCACTTCGTGTACAAAATGGACAATCTCTTTCGAAGTATGACGGTTTCGCACGAAAACTCGTCTGTTACAAAAGGATTTCAATTTTTTTAACTTATTTCAACTCCAGACTTTTTGTGCATTCAATATGAACCATTAGAAGCCACATCCTAAAATTTCAACACTATCTAACTTCATTTGCTATTTTTCATGCATTTAATGAATTGTTTTCAGCTAAATGAACTGGAAATTAAAAAGCACCACAAATGAACTCTGAAAAGGTTGAAACTTGGCATGGTATCATCATTTCACCCACATACCATGTGCTAAAAAGTTGAGAGGGTTACGGCAAAAACTGGAAGCACTTCGTGTACAAAATGGACAATCTCTTTCGAAGTATCAGGGTTTCGGACGAAAACTCGTCTGTTACAAAAGGATTTCAATCTTTTTAACTTATTTCAACTCCAGACTTTTTCTGCATTCAATATGAACCATTAGAAGCCACATCCAAAAATTTGAACCCTATCTAACTTCATTTGCTATTTTTCATGCATTTAATGAATTGTTTTGAGCTAAATGACCCTGAATTAAAAAGCACCACAAATAAACTCTGAAATGGTTGAAACTTGGCATTGTATCATCATTTCACCCACATAGCATGTGCTAAAAAGTTGAGAGGGTTACGGCAAAAACTGGATGCACTTCGTGTACAAAATGGACAATCTCTTTCGAAGTATCAGGGTTTCGGACGAAAACTCGTCTGTTACAAAAGGATTTCAATTTTTTTTTAACTTATTTCAACTCCAGAATTTTTGTGCATTCAATATGAACCATTAGAAGCAACATCTAAAAATTTCAACCCTATCTAAATTCATTTGCTATTTTTCATGCATTTAATGAATTGTTTTGAGCTAAATGACCCTGAAATTAAAAAGCACCACAAATGAACTCTGAAAAGGTTGAAACTGGGCATGGTATCATCATTTCACCCACATACCATGTGCTAAAAAGTTGAGAGGGTTACGGCAAAAACTGGATGCACTTCGTGTACAAAATGGACAATCTCTTTCGAAGTATCAGGGTTTCGGACGAAAACTTGTCTGTTACAAAAGGATTTCAATCTTTTTAACTTATTTCAACTCCAGACTTTTTGTGCATTCAATATGAACCATTAGAAGCCACATCCTAAAATTTCAACCCTATCTAACTTCATTTGCTATTTTTCATGCATTTAATGAATTGTTTTGAGCTAAATGACCCTGAAATTAAAAAGCACCACAAATGAGCTCTGAAATGGTTGAAACTTGGCATGGTATCATCATTTCACCCACATAGCATGTGCTAAAAAGTTGAGAGGGTTACGGCAAAAACTGGATGCACTTCGTGTACAAAATGGCAATCTCTTATGAAGTATCAGGGTTTCGGACGAAAACTCGTCTGTTACATAAGGATTTCAATTTATTTAACTTATTTCAACTCCAGACTTTTTGTGCATTCAATATGAACCATTACAAGCCACATCCTAAAATTTCAACCCTATCTAACTTCATTTGCTATTTTTCATGCATTTAATGAATTGTTTTGAGCTAAATGACCCTGAAATTAAAAAGAACCGCGAATGAACTCTGAAATGGTTGAAACTTGGCATGGTATCATCATTTCACCCACATAGCATGTGCTAACAACTTGGTAGGGTTATGGAAAAAACTGGATGCACTTCGTGTACAAAATGGACAATCTCTTTCGAAGTATCAGGGTTTCGCACGAAAACTAGTCTGTTACAAAAGGATTTCAATTTTTTAACTTATTTCAACTCCAGACTTTTTGTGCATTCAATATGAACCATTCGAAGCCACATCCTAAAATTTCAACCCTATCTAATTTCATTTGCTATTTTTCATGCATTTAATGAATTGTTTTGGAGCTAAATGACCCTGAAATTTAAAAGCACCACAAATGAACTGTGAAAAGGTTGAAACTTGGCATGGTATCATCATTTAACCCACATAGCATGTGCTAAAAAGTTGAGAGGGTTACGGCAAAAACTGGATGCACATCGTGTACAAAATGGACAATCTATTTCGAAGTATCAGGGTTTCGAACGAAAACTCGTCTGTTACAAAAGGATTTCAATTTTTTAACTTCATTTGCTATTTTTCATGCATTTAATGAATTGTTTTGAGCTAGATGACCTTGAAATTAAAAAGCACCACAAATGAACTCTGAAAAGGTTGAAACTTGGCATGGTATCATCATTTCACCCACATACCATGTGCTAAAAAGTTGAGAGGGTTACGGCATAAACTGGATGCACTTCGTGTACAAAATGGACAATCTCTTTCGAAGTATCTGGGTTTCGGACGAAAACTCGTCTGTTACAAAAGGATTTCAATTTTTTTAACTTATTTCAACTCCAGACTTTTTGTGCACTCAATATGAACCATTAGAAGCAACATCCTAAAATTTCAACCATGTCTAACTTCATTTGCTATTTTTCATGCATTTAATGAATTGTTTTGAGCTAAATGACCCTGAAATTAAAAAGCACCACAAATGAACTCTGAAATGGTTGAAACTTGGCATTATATCATCATTTATCCACATACCATGTGCTAAAAAGTTGAGAGGGTTACGGCAAAAACTGGATGCACTTCGTGTACAAAATGGGCAATCTCTTTCGAAGTATCAGGGTTTCGGACGAAACATCGTCTGTTACAAAAGGATTTCAATCTTTTTAACTTATATCAACTCCAGACTTTTTGTGCATTCAATATGAACCATTAGAAGCCACATCCTAAAATTTCAACCCTATCTAACTTCATTTGCTATTTTTCATGCATTTATTGAATTGTTTTGAGCTAAATGACCTGGAAATTAAAAAGCACCACAAATGAACTCTGAAAAGGTTGAAACTTGGCATGGTATCATCATTTCACCCACATACCATGTGCTAAAAAGTTGAGAGGGTTACGGCAAAAACTGGAAGCACTTCGTGTACAAAATGGACAATCTCTTTCGAAGTTTCAGGGTTTCGGACGAAAACTCGTCTGTTACAAAAGGATTTCAATCTTTTTAACTTATTTCAGCTCCAGACTTTTTGTGCATTCAATATGAACCATTAGAAGCAACATCCTAAAATTTCAACCCTATCTAACTTCATTTGCTATTTTTCATGCATTTAATGAATTGTTTTGAGCTAAATGACCCTGAAATTAAAAAGCACCACAAATGAAGTCTGAAATGGTTGAAACTTGGCATTATATCATCATTTCACCCACATAGCATGTGATAAAAAGTTGAGAGGGTTACGGCAAAAACTGGATGCACTTCGTGTACAAAATGGACAATCTCTTTCGAAGTATGACGGTTTCGCACGAAAACTCGTCTGTTACAAAAGGATTTCAATTTTTTTAACTTATTTCAACTCCAGACTTTTTGTGCATTCAATATGAACCATTAGAAGCCACATCCTAAAATTTCAACACTATCTAACTTCATTTGCTATTTTTCATGCATTTAATGAATTGTTTTCAGCTAAATGAACAGGAAATTAAAAAGCACCACAAATGAACTCTGAAAAGGTTGAAACTTGGCATGGTATCATCATTTCACCCACATACCATGTGCTAAAAAGTTGAGAGGGTTACGGCAAAAACTGGAAGCACTTCGTGTACAAAATGGACAATCTCTTTCGAAGTATCAGGGTTTCGGACGAAAACTCGTCTGTTACAAAAGGATTTCAATCTTTTTGACTTATTTCAACTCCAGACTTTTTCTGCATTCAATATGAACCATTAGAAGCCACATCCAAAAATTTGAACCCTATCTAACTTCATTTGCTATTTTTCATGCATTTAATGAATTGTTTTGAGCTAAATGACCCTGAATTAAAAAGCACCACAAATAAACTCTGAAATGGTTGAAACTTGGCATTGTATCATCATTTCACCCACATAGCATCTGCTAAAAAGTTGAGAGGGTTACGGCAAAAACTGGATGCACTTCGTGTACAAAATGGACAATCTCTTTCGAAGTATCAGGGTTTCGGACGAAAACTCGTCTGTTACAAAAGGATTTCAATCTTTTTAACTTATTTCAACTCCAGAATTTTTGTGCATTCAATATGAACCATTAGAAGCAACATCTAAAAATTTCAACCCTATCTAAATTCATTTGCAATTTTTCATGCATTTAATGAATTGTTTTGAGCTAAATGACCCTGAAATTAAAAAGCACCACAAATGAACTCTGAAAAGGTTGAAACTGGGCATGGTATCATCATTTCACCCACATACCATGTGCTAAAAAGTTGAGAGGGTTACGGGAAAAACTGGATGCACTTCGTGTACAAAATGGACAATCTCTTTCGAAGTATCAGGGTTTCGGACGAAAACTCGTCTGTTACAAAAGGATTTCAATCTTTTTAACTTATTTCAACTCCAGACTTTTTGTGCATTCAATATGAACCATTAGAAGCCACATCCTAAAATTTCAACCCTATCTAACTTCATTTGCTATTTTTCATGCATTTAATGAATTGTTTTGAGCTAAATGACCCTGAAATTAAAAAGCACCACAAATGAGCTCTGAAATGGTTGAAACTTGGCATGGTATCATCATTTCACCCACATAGCATGTGCTAAAAAGTTGAGAGGGTTACGGCAAAAACTGGATGCACTTCGTGTACAAAATGGCAATCTCTTTCGAAGTATCAGGGTTTCGGACGAAAACTCGTCTGTTACATAAGGATTTCAATTTTTTTAACTTATTTCAACTCCAGACTTTTTGTGCATTCAATATGAACCATTAGAAGCCACATCCTAAAATTTCAACCCTATCTAACTTCATTTGCTATTTTTCATGCATTTAATGAATTGTTTTGAGCTAAATGACCCTGAAATTAAAAAGAACCGCGAATGAACTCTGAAATGGTTGAAACTTGGCATGGTATCATCATTTCACCCACATAGCATGTGCTAACAACTTGGTAGGGTTATGGAAAAAACTGGATGCACTTCGTGTACAAAATGGACAATCTCTTTCGAAGTATCAGGGTTTCGCACGAAAACTAGTCTGTTACAAAAGGATTTCAATTTTTTAACTTATTTCAACTCCAGACTTTTTGTGCATTCAATATGAACCATTCGAAGCCACATCCTAAAATTTCAACCCTATCTAATTTCATTTGCTATTTTTCATGCATTTAATGAATTGTTTTGGAGCTAAATGACCCTGAAATTTAAAAGCACCACAAATGAACTGTGAAAAGGTTGAAACTTGGCATGGTATCATCATTTAACCCACATAGCATGTGCTAAAAAGTTGAGAGGGTTACGGCAAAAACTGGATGCACATCGTGTACAAAATGGACAATCTATTTCGAAGTATCAGGGTTTCGAACGAAAACTCGTCTGTTACAAAAGGATTTCAATTTTTTAACTTCATTTGCTATTTTTCATGCATTTAATGAATTGTTTTGAGCTAGATGACCTTGAAATTAAAAAGCACCACAAATGAACTCTGAAAAGGTTGAAACTTGGCATGGTATCATCATTTCACCCACATACCATGTGCTAAAAAGTTGAGAGGGTTACGGCATAAACTGGATGCACTTCGTGTACAAAATGGACAATCTCTTTCGAAGTATCTGGGTTTCGGACGAAAACTCGTCTGTTACAAAAGGATTTCAATTTTTTTAACTTATTTCAACTCCAGACTTTTTGTGCACTCAATATGAACCATTAGAAGCAACATCCTAAAATTTCAACCATGTCTAACTTCATTTGCTATTTTTCATGCATTTAATGAATTGTTTTGAGCTAAATGACCCTGAAATTAAAAAGCACCACAAATGAACTCTGAAATGGTTGAAACTTGGCATTATATCATCATTTATCCACATACCATGTGCTAAAAAGTTGAGAGGGTTACGGCAAAAACTGGATGCACTTCGTGTACAAAATGGGCAATCTCTTTCGAAGTATCAGGGTTTCGGACGAAACATCGTCTGTTACAAAAGGATTTCAATCTTTTTAACTTATATCAACTCCAGACTTTTTGTGCATTCAATATGAACCATTAGAAGCCACATCCTAAAATTTCAACCCTATCTAACTTCATTTGCTATTTTTCATGCATTTATTGAATTGTTTTGAGCTAAATGACCTGGAAATTAAAAAGCACCACAAATGAACTCTGAAAAGGTTGAAACTTGGCATGGTATCATCATTTCACCCACATACCATGTGCTAAAAAGTTGAGAGGGTTACGGCAAAAACTGGAAGCACTTCGTGTACAAAATGGACAATCTCTTTCGAAGTTTCAGGGTTTCGGACGAAAACTCGTCTGTTACAAAAGGATTTCAATCTTTTTAACTTATTTCAGCTCCAGACTTTTTGTGCATTCAATATGAACCATTAGAAGCAACATCCTAAAATTTCAACCCTATCTAACTTCATTTGCTATTTTTCATGCATTTAATGAATTGTTTTGAGCTAAATGACCCTGAAATTAAAAAGCACCACAAATGAAGTCTGAAATGGTTGAAACTTGGCATTATATCATCATTTCACCCACATAGCATGTGATAAAAAGTTGAGAGGGTTACGGCAAAAACTGGATGCACTTCGTGTACAAAATGGACAATCTCTTTCGAAGTATGACGGTTTCGCACGAAAACTCGTCTGTTACAAAAGGATTTCAATTTTTTTAACTTATTTCAACTCCAGACTTTTTGTGCATTCAATATGAACCATTAGAAGCCACATCCTAAAATTTCAACACTATCTAACTTCATTTGCTATTTTTCATGCATTTAATGAATTGTTTTCAGCTAAATGAACAGGAAATTAAAAAGCACCACAAATGAACTCTGAAAAGGTTGAAACTTGGCATGGTATCATCATTTCACCCACATACCATGTGCTAAAAAGTTGAGAGGGTTACGGCAAAAACTGGAAGCACTTCGTGTACAAAATGGACAATCTCTTTCGAAGTATCAGGGTTTCGGACGAAAACTCGTCTGTTACAAAAGGATTTCAATCTTTTTGACTTATTTCAACTCCAGACTTTTTCTGCATTCAATATGAACCATTAGAAGCCACATCCAAAAATTTGAACCCTATCTAACTTCATTTGCTATTTTTCATGCATTTAATGAATTGTTTTGAGCTAAATGACCCTGAATTAAAAAGCACCACAAATAAACTCTGAAATGGTTGAAACTTGGCATTGTATCATCATTTCACCCACATAGCATCTGCTAAAAAGTTGAGAGGGTTACGGCAAAAACTGGATGCACTTCGTGTACAAAATGGACAATCTCTTTCGAAGTATCAGGGTTTCGGACGAAAACTCGTCTGTTACAAAAGGATTTCAATCTTTTTAACTTATTTCAACTCCAGAATTTTTGTGCATTCAATATGAACCATTAGAAGCAACATCTAAAAATTTCAACCCTATCTAAATTCATTTGCAATTTTTCATGCATTTAATGAATTGTTTTGAGCTAAATGACCCTGAAATTAAAAAGCACCACAAATGAACTCTGAAAAGGTTGAAACTGGGCATGGTATCATCATTTCACCCACATACCATGTGCTAAAAAGTTGAGAGGGTTACGGCAAAAACTGGATGCACTTCGTGTACAAAATGGACAATCTCTTTCGAAGTATCAGGGTTTCGGACGAAAACTCGTCTGTTACAAAAGGATTTCAATCTTTTTAACTTATTTCAACTCCAGACTTTTTGTGCATTCAATATGAACCATTAGAAGCCACATCCTAAAATTTCAACCCTATCTAACTTCATTTGCTATTTTTCATGCATTTAATGAATTGTTTTGAGCTAAATGACCCTGAAATTAAAAAGCACCACAAATGAGCTCTGAAATGGTTGAAACTTGGCATGGTATCATCATTTCACCCACATAGCATGTGCTAAAAAGTTGAGAGGGTTACGGCAAAAACTGGATGCACTTCGTGTACAAAATGGCAATCTCTTTCGAAGTATCAGGGTTTCGGACGAAAACTCGTCTGTTACATAAGGATTTCAATTTTTTTAACTTATTTCAACTCCAGACTTTTTGTGCATTCAATATGAACCATTAGAAGCCACATCCTAAAATTTCAACCCTATCTAACTTCATTTGCTATTTTTCATGCATTTAATGAATTGTTTTGAGCTAAATGACCCTGAAATTAAAAAGAACCGCGAATGAACTCTGAAATGGTTGAAACTTGGCATGGTATCATCATTTCACCCACATAGCATGTGCTAACAACTTGGTAGGGTTATGGAAAAAACTGGATGCACTTCGTGTACAAAATGGACAATCTCTTTCGAAGTATCAGGGTTTCGCACGAAAACTAGTCTGTTACAAAAGGATTTCAATTTTTTAACTTATTTCAACTCCAGACTTTTTGTGCATTCAATATGAACCATTCGAAGCCACATCCTAAAATTTCAACCCTATCTAATTTCATTTGCTATTTTTCATGCATTTAATGAATTGTTTTGGAGCTAAATGACCCTGAAATTTAAAAGCACCACAAATGAACTGTGAAAAGGTTGAAACTTGGCATGGTATCATCATTTAACCCACATAGCATGTGCTAAAAAGTTGAGAGGGTTACGGCAAAAACTGGATGCACATCGTGTACAAAATGGACAATCTATTTCGAAGTATCAGGGTTTCGAACGAAAACTCGTCTGTTACAAAAGGATTTCAATTTTTTAACTTCATTTGCTATTTTTCATGCATTTAATGAATTGTTTTGAGCTAAATGACCTTGAAATTAAAAAGCACCACAAATGAACTCTGAAAAGGTTGAAACTTGGCATGGTATCATCATTTCACCCACATACCATGTGCTAAAAAGTTGAGAGGGTTACGGCATAAACTGGATGCACTTCGTGTACAAAATGGACAATCTCTTTCGAAGTATCTGGGTTTCGGACGAAAACTCGTCTGTTACAAAAGGATTTCAATTTTTTTAACTTATTTCAACTCCAGACTTTTTGTGCACTCAATATGAACCATTAGAAGCAACATCCTAAAATTTCAACCATGTCTAACTTCATTTGCTATTTTTCATGCATTTAATGAATTGTTTTGAGCTAAATGACCCTGAAATTAAAAAGCACCACAAATGAACTCTGAAATGGTTGAAACTTGGCATTATATCATCATTTATCCACATACCATGTGCTAAAAAGTTGAGAGGGTTACGGCAAAAACTGGATGCACTTCGTGTACAAAATGGGCAATCTCTTTCGAAGTATCAGGGTTTCGGACGAAAAATCGTCTGTTACAAAAGGATTTCAATCTTTTTAACTTATTTCAACTCCAGACTTTTTGTGCATTCAATATGAACCATTAGAAGCCACATCCTAAAATTTCAACCCTATCTAACTTCATTTGCTATTTTTCATGCATTTATTGAATTGTTTTGAGCTAAATGACCTGGAAATTAAAAAGCACCACAAATGAACTCTGAAAAGGTTGAAACTTGGCATGGTATCATCATTTCACCCACATACCATGTGCTAAAAAGTTGAGAGGGTTACGGCAAAAACTGGAAGCACTTCGTGTACAAAATGGACAATCTCTTTCGAAGTTTCAGGGTTTCGGACGAAAACTCGTCTGTTACAAAAGGATTTCAATCTTTTTAACTTATTTCAACTCCAGACTTTTTGTGCATTCAATATGAACCATTAGAAGCAACATCCTAAAATTTCAACCCTATCTAACTTCATTTGCTATTTTTCATGCATTTAATGAATTGTTTTGAGCTAAATGACCCTGAAATTAAAAAGCACCACAAATGAAGTCTGAAATGGTTGAAACTTGGCATTATATCATCATTTCACCCACATAGCATGTGATAAAAAGTTGAGAGGGTTACGGCAAAAACTGGATGCACTTCGTGTACAAAATGGACAATCTCTTTCGAAGTATGACGGTTTCGCACGAAAACTCGTCTGTTACAAAAGGATTTCAATTTTTTTAACTTATTTCAACTCCAGACTTTTTGTGCATTCAATATGAACCATTAGAAGCCACATCCTAAAATTTCAACACTATCTAACTTCATTTGCTATTTTTCATGCATTTAATGAATTGTTTTCAGCTAAATGAACTGGAAATTAAAAAGCACCACAAATGAACTCTGAAAAGGTTGAAACTTGGCATGGTATCATCATTTCACCCACATACCATGTGCTAAAAAGTTGAGAGGGTTACGGCAAAAACTGTAAGCACTTCGTGTACAAAATGGACAATCTCTTTCGAAGTATCAGGGTTTCGGACGAAAACTCGTCTGTTACAAAAGGATTTCAATCTTTTTAACTTATTTCAACTCCAGACTTTTTGTGCATTCAATATGAACCATTAGAAGCAACATCCTAAAATTTCAACCCTATCTAACTTCATTTGCTATTTTTCATGCATTTAATGAATTGTTTTGAGCTAAATGACCCTGAAATTAAAAAGCACCACAAATGAACTCTGAAATGGTTGAAACTTGGCATTGTATCATCATTTTACCCACATACCATCTGCTAAAAAGTTGAGAGGGTTACGGCAAAAACTGGATGCACTTCGTGTACAAAATGGACAATCTCTTTCGAAGTATCACGGTTTCGGCCGAAAACTCATCTGTTACAAAAGGATTTCAATTTTTTTAACTTATTTAAACTCCAGACTTTTTGTGCATTCAATATGAACCATTCGAAGCCACATCCTAAAATTTCAACCCTATCTAATTTCATTTGCTATTTTTCATGCATTTAATGAATTGTTTTGGAGCTAAATGACCCTGAAATTTAAAAGCACCACAAATGAACTGTGAAAATGTTGGAACTTGGCATGGTATCATCATTTAACCCACATAGCATGTGCTAAAAAGTTGAGAGGGTTACGGCAAAAACTGGATGCACTTCGTGTACAAAATGGACAATCTATTTCGAAGTATCAGGGTTTCGAACGAAAACTCGTCTGTTACAAAAGGATTTCAATTTTTTAACTTCAATTGCTATTTTTCATGCATTTAATGAATTGTTTTGAGCTAAATGACCTTGAAATTAAAAAGCACCACAAATGAACTCTGAAAAGGTTGAAACTTGGCATGGTATCATCATTTCACGCACATACCATGTGCTAAAAAGTTGAGAGGGTTACGGCAAAAACTGGATGCACTTCGTGTACAAAATGGACAATCTCTTTCGAAGTATCACGGTTTCGGACGAAAACTCGTCTGTTACAAAAGGATTTCAATTTTTTTAACTTATTTCAACTCCAGACTTTTTGTGCATTCAATATGAACCATTAGAAGCCACATCCTAAAATTTCAACCCTGTCTAACTTCATTTGCTATTTTTCATGCATTTAATGAATTGTTTTGAGCTAAATGACCCTGAAATTAAAAAGCACCACAAATGAACTCTGAAAAGGTTGAAACTTGGCATGGTATCATCATTTCACCCACATACCATGTGCTAAAAAGTTGAGAGGGTTACGGCATAAACTGGATGCACTTCTTGTACAAAATGGACAATCTCTTTCGAAGTATCAGGGTTTCGGACGAAAACTCGTCTGTTACAAAAGGATTTCAATTTTTTTAACTTATTTCAACTCCAGACTTTTTGTGCACTCAATATGAACCATTATAAGCAACATCCTAAAATTTCAACCCTGTCTAACTTCATTTGCTATTTTTCATGCATTTAATAAATTGTTTTGAGCTAAATGACCTTGAAATTAACAAGCATCACAAATGAACTCTGAAATGGTTGAAACTTGGCATTGTATCATCATTTCACCCACATAGCATGTGCTAAAAAGTTGAGAGGGTTACGACAAAAACTGGATGCACTTCGTGTACAAAATGGACAATCTCTTTCGAAGTATCAGGGTTTCGGACGAAAACTCGCCTGTTACAAAAGGATTTCAATCTTTTTAACTTATTTCAACTCCAGACTTTTTGTGCATTCAATATGAACCATTATAAGCCACATCCAAAAATTTCAACCCTATCTAACTTCATTTGCTATTTTTCTTGCATTTAATGAATTGTTTTGAGCTAAATGACCCTGAAATTAAAAAGCACCACAAATGAACTCTGAAATGGTTAAAACTTGGCTTTGTATCATCATTTCACCCACATAGCATGTGCTAAAAAGTTGAGAGGGTTACGGCAAAAACTGGATACACTTCGTGTACAAAATGGACAATCTCTTTCGAAGTATCAGGGTTTCGGACAAAAACTCGTCTGTTACAAAAGGATTTCAATTTTTTTAACTTATTTCAACTCCAGACTTTTTGTGCATTCAATATGAACCATTATAAGCCACATCCTAAAATTTCAACCCTATCTAACTTCATTTGCTATTTTTCATGCATTTAATGAATTGTTTTGCGCTAAATGACCCTGAAATTAAAAACCACCACAAATGAACTCTGAAATGGTTGAAACTTGGCATGGTATCATCATTTCACCCACATAGCATGTGCTAAAAAGTTGAGAGGGTTACGGCAAAAACTGGATGCACTTCGTGTACAAAATGGACAATCTCTTTCGAAGTATCAGGGTTTCGGACGAAAACTCGTCTGTTACAAAAGGATTTCAATTTTTTTAACTTATTTCAACTCCAGACTTTTTGTGTGTTCAATATGAACCATTAGAAGCCATATCCTAAAATTTCAACCCTATCTAACTTCATTTTCTATTTTTCATGCATTTAATGAATTATTTTGAGCTAAATGACCCTGAAATTAAAAAGCACCACAAATGAACTCTGAAATGGTTGAAACTTGGCATGGTATCATCATTTCACCCACATAGCATGTGCTAAAAAGTTGAGAGGGTTACGGCAAAAACTGGAATCACTTCGTGTACAAAATGGACAATCTCTTTCGAAGTATCAGGGTTTCGCACGAAAACTCGTCTGTTACAAAAGGATTTCAATTTTTTTAACTTATTTCAACTCCAGACTTTTTGTGCATTCAATATGAACCATTAGAAGCCACATCCTTAAATTTCAACCCTATCTAACTTCATTTGCTATTTTTCATGCATTTAATGAATTGTTTTCAGCTAAATGAACTGGAAATTAAAAAAGCACCACAAATGAACTCTGAAAAGGTTGAAACTCTGCATGGTATCATCATTTCACCCACATACCATGTGCTAAAAAGTTGAGAGGGTTACGGCAAAAACTGGAAGCACTTCGTGTACAAAATGGACAATCTCTTTCGAAGTATCAGGGTTTCGGACGAAAACTCGTCTGTTACAAAAGGATTTCAATCTTTTTAACTTATTTAAACTCCAGACTTTTTGTGCATTCAATATGAACCATTAGAAGCAACATCCTAAAATTTCAACCCTATCTAACTTCATTTGCTATTTTTCATGCATTTAATGAATTGTTTTGAGCTAAATGACCCTGAAATTAAAAAGCACCACAAATGAACTCTGAAATGGTTGAAACTTGGCATTGTATCATCATTTTACCCACATACCATGTGCTAAAAAGTTGAGAGGGTTACGGCAAAAACTGGATGCACTTCGTGTACAAAATGGACAATCTCTTTCGAAGTATCACGGTTTCGGCCGAAAACTCGTCTGTTACAAAAGGATTTCAATTTTTTTAACTTATTTCAACTCCAGACTTTTTGTGCATTCAATATGAACCATTAGAAGCCACATCCTAAAATTTCAACCCTATCTAACTTCATTTGCTATTTTTCATGCATTTAATGAATTGTTTTGAGCTAAATGACCCTGAAATTAAAAAGCACCACAAATGAACTCTGAAAAGGTTGAAACTTGGTATGGTATCATCATTTCACCCACATAGCATGTGCTAAAAAGTTGAGAGGGTTACGGCAAAAACTGGATGCACTTCGTGTACAAAATGGACAATCTCTTTCGAAGTATCAGGGTTTCGGACGAAAACTCGTCTGTTACAAAAGGATTTCAATTTTTGAACTTATTTCAACTACACACTTTTTTTTCACTCAATATGAACCATTAGAAGCAACATTCTAAAATTTGAACCCTGTCTAACTTCATTTGCTATTTTTCATGCATTTAATGAATTGTTTTGAGCTAAATGACCTTGAAATTAAAAAGCACCACAAATGAACTCTGAAATGGTTGAAACTTGGCATTGTATCATCATTTCTCCCACATAGCATGTGCTCAAAAGTTGAGAGGGTTACGGCAAAAACTGGATGCACTTCGTGTACAAAATGGACAATCTCTTTCGAAGTATCAGGGTTTCGGACGAAAACTCGCCTGTTACAAAAGGATTTCAATCTTTTTAACTTATTTCAACTCCAGACTTTTTGTGCATTCAATATGAACCATTAGAAGCCACATCCAAAAATTTCAACCCTATCTAACTTCATTTGCTATTTTTCTTGCATTTAATGAATTGTTTTGAGCTAAATGACCCTGAAATTAAAAAGCACCACAAATGAACTCTGAAATGGTTGAAACTTGGCTTTGTACCATAATTTCACCCACATAGCATGTGCTAAAAAGTTGAGAGGGTTACGGCAAAAACTGGATACACTTCGTGTACAAAATGGACAATCTCTTTCGAAGTATCAGGGTTTCGGACAAAAACTCGTCTGTTACAAACGGATTTCAATTTTTTTAACTTATTTCAACTCCAGACTTTTTGTGCATTCAATATGAACCATTATAAGCCACATCCTAAAATTTCAACCCTATCTAACTTCATTTGCTATTTTTCATGCATTTAATGAATTGTTTTGAGCTAAATGACCCTGAAATTAAAAAGCACCACAAATGAACTCTGAAATGGTTGAAACTTGGCATGGTATCATCATTTCACCCACATAGCATGTGCTAAAAAGTTGGGAGGGTTATGGAAAAAACTGGATGCACTTCGTGTACAAAATGGACAATCTCTTTCGAAGTATCAGGGTTTCGGACGAAAACTCGTCTGTTACAAAAGGATTTCAATTTTTTTAACTTATTTCAACTCCAGACTTTTTGTGCATTCAATATGAACCATTAGAAGCCATATCCAAAAATTTCAACCCTATCTAACTTCATTTGCTATTTTTCATGCATTTAATGAATTGTTTTGAGCTAAATGACCCTGAAATTAAAAAGCACCACAAATGAACTCTGAAATGGTTGAAACTTGGCATGGTATCATCATTTCACCCACATAGCATGTGCTAAAAAGTTGAGAGGGTTACGGCAAAAACTGGAATCACTTCGTGTACAAAATGGACAATCTCTTTCGAAGTATCAGGGTTTCGGACGAAAACTCGTCTGTTACAAAAGGATTTCAATCTTTTTAACTTATTTCAACTCCAGACTTTTTGTGCATTCAATATGAACCATTATAAGCCACATCCTAAAATTTCAACCCTGTCTAACTTCATTTGCTATTTTTCATGCATTTAATGAATTGTTTTCAGCTAAATGACCTGGAAATTAAAAAGCACCACAAATGAACTCTGAAATGGTTGAAACTTGGCATGGTATCATCATTTCACCCACATACCATGTGCTAAAAAATTTAGAGGGTTACGGCAAAAACTGGAAGCACTTCGTGTACAAAATGGACAATCTCTTTCGAAGTATCAGGGTTTCGGACGAAAACTCGTCTGTTACAAAAGGATTTCAATCTTTTTAACTTATTTCAACTCCAGACTTTTTGTGCATTCAATATGAACCATTAGAAGCAACATCCTAAAATTTCAACCCTATCTAACTTCATTTGCTATTTTTCATGCATTTAATGAATTGTTTTGAGCTAAATGACCCTGAAATTAAAAAGCACCACAAATGAACTCTGAGATGGTTGAAACTTGGCATTGTATCATCATTTTACCCACATACCATGTGCTAAAAAGTTGAGAGGGTTACGGCAAAAACTGGATGCACTTCGTGTACAAAATGGACAATCTCTTTCGAAGTATCACGGTTTCGGCCGAAAACTCGTCTGTTACAAAAGGATTTCAATTTTTTTAACTTATTTCAACTCCAGACTTTTTGTGCATTCAATATGAACCATTAGAAGCCACATCCTAAAATTTCAACCCTATCTAACTTCATTTGCTATTTTTCATGCATTTAATGAATTGTTTTGAGCTAAATGACCCTGAAATTAAAAAGCACCACAAATGAACTCTGAAATGGTTGAAACTTGGCATGGTATCATCATTTCACCCACATAGCATGTGCCAAAAAGTTGGGAGGGTTATGGAAAAAACTGGATGCACTTCGTGTACAAAATGGACAATCTCTTTCGAAGTATCAGGGTTTCGCACGAAAACTAGTCTGTAACAAAAGGATTTCAATTTTTTTAACTTATTTCAACTCCAGACTTTTTGTGCATTCAATATGAACCATTAGAAGCCATATCATAAAATTTCAAACCTCTCTAATTTCATTTGCTATTTTTCATGCATTTAATGAATTGTTTTGGAGCTAAATGACCCTGAAATTAAAAAGCACCACAAATGAACTCTGAAAAGGTTGAAACTTGGTATGGTATCATCATTTCACCCACATAGCATGTGCTAAAAAGTTGAGAGGGTTACGGCAAAAACTGGATGCACTTCGTGTACAAAATGGACAATCTCTTTCGAAGTATCAGGGTTTCGGACGAAAACTCGTCTGTTACAAAAGGATTTCAATCTTTTTAACTTATTTCAACTCCAGACTTTTTGTGCATTCAATATGAACCATTAGAAGCCACATCCGAAAATTTCAACCCTATCTAACTTCATTTGCTATTTTTCAAGCATTTAATGAATTGTTTTGAGCTAAATGACCCTGAAATTAAAAAGCACCACAAATGAACTCTGAAATGGTTGAAAGTTGGCATTGTATCATCATTTCACCCACATAGCATGTGCTAAAAAGTTGAGAGGGTGACGGCAAAAACTGGATGCACTTCGTGTACAAAATGGACAATCTCTTTCGAAGTATCCGGGTTTCGGACGAAAACTCGTCTGTTACAAAAGGATTTCAATTTTTTTAACTTATTTCAACTCCAGACTTTTTGTGCATTCAATATGAACCATTAGAAGCCACATCCTAAAATTTCAACCCTATCTAACTTCATTTGCTATTTTTCATGCATTTAATGAATTGTTTTGAGCTAAATGACCCTGAAATTCAAAAGCACCACAAATGAACTCTGAAATGGTTGAAACTTGGTATGGTATCATCATTTCACCCACATAGCATGTGCTAAAAAGTTGAGAGGGTTACGGAAAAAACTGGAAGCACTTCGTGTACAAAATGGACAATCTCTTTCGAAGTATCAGGGTTTCGGACGAAAACTCGTCTGTTACAAAAGGATTTCAATTTTTTTAAATTATTTCAACTCAAGACTTTTTGTGCATTCAATATGAACCATTAGAAGCAACATCCTAAAATTTCAACCCTGTCTAACTTCATTTGCTATTTTTCATGCATTTAATGAATTGTTTTGAGCTAAATGACCTTGAAATTAAGAAGCACCACAAATGAACTCTGAAAAGGTTGAAACTTGGCATGGTATCATCATTTAACCCACATAGCATGTGCTCAAAAGTTGAGAGGGTTACGGCAAAAACTGGATGCACTTCGTGTACAAAATGGACAATCTCTTTCGAAGTAGAACGGTTTCGGACGAAAACTCGTCTGTTACAAAAGGATTTCAATTTTTTGAACTTATTTCAACTCCAGACTTTTTGTGCATTCAATATGAACCATTATAAGCCACATCCTAAAATTTCAACCCTGTCTAACTTCATTTGCTATTTTTCATGCATTTAATGAATTGTTTTGAGCTAAATGACCCTGAAATTAAAAAGCACCACAAATGAACTCTAAAAAGGTTGAAACTTGGCATGGTATCATCATTTCACCCACATACCATGTGCTAAAAAGTTGATAGGGTTACGGCAAAAACTGGATGCACTTCGTGTACAAAATGGACAATCTCTTTCGAAGTATCAGGGTTTCGGACGAAAACTCGTCTGTTACAAAAGGATTTCAATTTTTTTAACTTATTTCAACTCCAGACTTTTTGTGCATTCAATATGAACCATTAGAAGCAACATCCTAAAATTTCAACCCTGTCTAACTTCATTTGATATTTTTAATGCATTTAATGAATTGTTTTGAGCTAAATGACCCTGAAATTTAAAAGCACCACAAATGAACTTTGAAATGGTTGAAACTTGGCATTGTATCATCATTTCACCCACATAGCATGTGCTAAAAAGTTGAGAGGGTTACGGCAAAAACTGGATGCACTTCGTGTACAAAATGGACAATCTCTTTCGAAGTATCAGGGTTTCGGACGAAAACTCGTCTGTTACAAAAGGATTTCAATTTTTTTAACTTATTTCAACTCCAGACTTTTTGTGCATTCAATATGAACCATTATGAGCCACATCCTAAAATTTCAACCCTATCTAACTTCATTTGCTATTTTTCATGCATTTAATGAATTAATGTGAGCTAAATGACCCTGAAATTAAAAAGCACCGCAAATGAACTCTGAAATGGTTGAAACTTGGCATGGTATAATCATTTCACCCACATAGCATGTGCTAAAAAGTTGGGAGGGTTATGGAAAAAACTGGATGCACTTCGTGTACAAAATGGACAATCTCTTTCGAAGTATGAGGGTTTCGCACGAAAACTAGTCTGTTACAAAAGGATTTCAATTTTCTTTAACTTATTTCTACTCCAGACTTTTTGTGCATTCAATATGAACCATTAGAAGCCACATCCTAAAATTTCAACCCTATCTAATTTCATTTGCTATTTTTCATGCATTTAATGAATTGTTTTGGAGCTAAATGACCCTGAAATTAAAAAGCACCACAAATGAACTCTGAAAAGGTTGAAACTTGGCATGGTATTATCATTTCACCCACATAGCATGTGATAAAAAGTTGAGAGGGTTACGGCAAAAACTGGATGCACTTCGTGTACAAAATGGACAATCTCTTTCGAAGTATCACGGTTTCGGACGAAAACTCGTCTGTTACAAAAGGATTTCAATTTTTTTAACTTATTTCAACTCCAGACTTTTTGTGCATTCAATATGAACCATTAGAAGCCACATCCTAAAATTTCAACCCTATCTAACTTCATTTGCTATTTTTCATGCATTTAATGAATTGTTTTGAGCTAAATGACCCTGAAATTAAAAAGCACCACAAATGAACTCTGAAATGGTTGAAACTTGGCATTGTATCATCATCTCACCCACATAGCATGTGCTAAAAAGTTGAGAGGGTTACGGCAAAAACTGGATGCACTTCGTGTACAAAATGGACAACCTCTTTCGAAGTATCAGGGTTTCGGACGAAAACCCGTCTGCTAGAAAAGGATTTCAATTTTTATAACTTATTTCAACTCCAGACTTTTTGTGCATTCAATATGAACCATTAGAAGCAACATCCTAAAATTTCAACCCTGTCTAACTTCATTTGCTATTTTTCATGCATTTAATGAATTGTTTTGAGCTAAATGACCTTGAAATTAAAAAGCACCACAAATGAACTCTGAAAAGGTTGAAACTTGGCATGGTATCATCATTTCACCCACATACCATGTGCTAAAAAGTTTAGAGGGTTACGGCAAAAACTGGATGCACTTCGTTACAAAATGGACAATCTCTTTCGAAGTATCAGGGTTTCGGACGAAAATTCGTCTGTTACAAAAGGATTTCAATCATTTTAACTTATTTCAACTCCAGACTTTTTGTGCATTCAATATGAACCATTAGAAGCCACTTCCAAAAATTTCAGCCCTATCTAACTTCATTTGCTAATTTTCATGCATTTAATGAATTGTTTCGAGCTAAATGACCCTAAAATTAAAAAGCACCACAAATGAACTCTGATATGGTTGAAACTTGGCATGGTATCATCATTTCACCCACATAGCATGTGCTAAAAAGTTGAGAGGGTTACGGCAAAAACTGGATGCACTTCGTGTAGAAAATGGACAATCTCTTTCGAAGTATCAGGGTTTCGGACGAAAACTCGTGTGTTACAAAAGGATTTCAAATTTTTAACTTATTTCAACTCCAGACTTTTTGTGCATTCAATATGAACCATTATAAGACACATCCTAAAATTTCGACCCTATCTAACTTCATTTGCTATTTTTCATGCATTTAATGAATTGTTTTGAGCTAAATGACACTAAAATTAAAAAGCACCACAAATGAACTCTGAAATGGTTGAAACTTGGCATGGTATCATCATTTCACCCACATAGCATGTGCTAAAAAGTTGAGAGGGTTACGGCAAAAACTGGAATCACTTCGTGTACAAAATGGACAATCTCTTTCGAAGTATCAGGGTTTCGCACGAAAACTCGTCTGTTACAAAAGGATTTCAATTTTTTTAACTTATTTCAACTCCAGACTTTTTGTGCATTCAATATGAACCATTAGAAGCCACATCCTTAAATTTCAACCCTATCTAACTTCATTTGCTATTTTTCATGCATTTAATGAATTGTTTTCAGCTAAATGAACTGGAAATTAAAAAAGCACCACAAATGAACTCTGAAAAGGTTGAAACTCTGCATGGTATCATCATTTCACCCACATACCATGTGCTAAAAAGTTGAGAGGGTTACGGCAAAAACTGGAAGCACTTCGTGTACAAAATGGACAATCTCTTTCGAAGTATCAGGGTTTCGGACGAAAACTCGTCTGTTACAAAAGGATTTCAATCTTTTTAACTTATTTAAACTCCAGACTTTTTGTGCATTCAATATGAACCATTAGAAGCAACATCCTAAAATTTCAACCCTATCTAACTTCATTTGCTATTTTTCATGCATTTAATGAATTGTTTTGAGCTAAATGACCCTGAAATTAAAAAGCACCACAAATGAACTCTGAAATGGTTGAAACTTGGCATTGTATCATCATTTTACCCACATACCATGTGCTAAAAAGTTGAGAGGGTTACGGCAAAAACTGGATGCACTTCGTGTACAAAATGGACAATCTCTTTCGAAGTATCACGGTTTCGGCCGAAAACTCGTCTGTTACAAAAGGATTTCAATTTTTTTAACTTATTTCAACTCCAGACTTTTTGTGCATTCAATATGAACCATTAGAAGCCACATCCTAAAATTTCAACCCTATCTAACTTCATTTGCTATTTTTCATGCATTTAATGAATTGTTTTGAGCTAAATGACCCTGAAATTAAAAAGCACCACAAATGAACTCTGAAAAGGTTGAAACTTGGTATGGTATCATCATTTCACCCACATAGCATGTGCTAAAAAGTTGAGAGGGTTACGGCAAAAACTGGATGCACTTCGTGTACAAAATGGACAATCTCTTTCGAAGTATCAGGGTTTCGGACGAAAACTCGTCTGTTACAAAAGGATTTCAATTTTTGAACTTATTTCAACTACACACTTTTTTTTCACTCAATATGAACCATTAGAAGCAACATTCTAAAATTTGAACCCTGTCTAACTTCATTTGCTATTTTTCATGCATTTAATGAATTGTTTTGAGCTAAATGACCCTGAAATTAAAAAGCACCACAAATGAACTCTGAAATGGTTGAAACTTGGCATTGTATCATCATTTCTCCCACATAGCATGTGCTCAAAAGTTGAGAGGGTTACGGCAAAAACTGGATGCACTTCGTGTACAAAATGGACAATCTCTTTCGAAGTATCAGGGTTTCGGACGAAAACTCGCCTGTTACAAAAGGATTTCAATCTTTTTAACTTATTTCAACTCCAGACTTTTTGTGCATTCAATATGAACCATTAGAAGCCACATCCAAAAATTTCAACCCTATCTAACTTCATTTGCTATTTTTCTTGCATTTAATGAATTGTTTTGAGCTAAATGACCCTGAAATTAAAAAGCACCACAAATGAACTCTGAAATGGTTGAAACTTGGCTTTGTACCATAATTTCACCCACATAGCATGTGCTAAAAAGTTGAGAGGGTTACGGCAAAAACTGGATACACTTCGTGTACAAAATGGACAATCTCTTTCGAAGTATCAGGGTTTCGGACAAAAACTCGTCTGTTACAAACGGATTTCAATTTTTTTAACTTATTTCAACTCCAGACTTTTTGTGCATTCAATATGAACCATTATAAGCCACATCCTAAAATTTCAACCCTATCTAACTTCATTTGCTATTTTTCATGCATTTAATGAATTGTTTTGAGCTAAATGACCCTGAAATTAAAAAGCACCACAAATGAACTCTGAAATGGTTGAAACTTGGCATGGTATCATCATTTCACCCACATAGCATGTGCTAAAAAGTTGGGAGGGTTATGGAAAAAACTGGATGCACTTCGTGTACAAAATGGACAATCTCTTTCGAAGTATCAGGGTTTCGGACGAAAACTCGTCTGTTACAAAAGGATTTCAATTTTTTTAACTTATTTCAACTCCAGACTTTTTGTGCATTCAATATGAACCATTAGAAGCCATATCCAAAAATTTCAACCCTATCTAACTTCATTTGCTATTTTTCATGCATTTAATGAATTGTTTTGAGCTAAATGACCCTGAAATTAAAAAGCACCACAAATGAACTCTGAAATGGTTGAAACTTGGCATGGTATCATCATTTCACCCACATAGCATGTGCTAAAAAGTTGAGAGGGTTACGGCAAAAACTGGAATCACTTCGTGTACAAAATGGACAATCTCTTTCGAAGTATCAGGGTTTCGGACGAAAACTCGTCTGTTACAAAAGGATTTCAATCTTTTTAACTTATTTCAACTCCAGACTTTTTGTGCATTCAATATGAACCATTAGAAGCCACATCCTAAAATTTCAACCCTGTCTAACTTCATTTGCTATTTTTCATGCATTTAATGAATTGTTTTCAGCTAAATGACCTGGAAATTAAAAAGCACCACAAATGAACTCTGAAATGGTTGAAACTTGGCATGGTATCATCATTTCACCCACATACCATGTGCTAAAAAAATTAGAGGGTTACGGCAAAAACTGGAAGCACTTCGTGTACAAAATGGACAATCTCTTTCGAAGTATCAGGGTTTCGGACGAAAACTCGTCTGTTACAAAAGGATTTCAATCTTTTTAACTTATTTCAACTCCAGACTTTTTGTGCATTCAATATGAACCATTAGAAGCAACATCCTAAAATTTCAACCCTATCTAACTTCATTTGCTATTTTTCATGCATTTAATGAATTGTTTTGAGCTAAATGACCCTGAAATTAAAAAGCACCACAAATGAACTCTGAGATGGTTGAAACTTGGCATTGTATCATCATTTTACCCACATACCATGTGCTAAAAAGTTGAGAGGGTTACGGCAAAAACTGGATGCACTTCGTGTACAAAATGGACAATCTCTTTCGAAGTATCACGGTTTCGGCCGAAAACTCGTCTGTTACAAAAGGATTTCAATTTTTTTAACTTATTTCAACTCCAGACTTTTTGTGCATTCAATATGAACCATTAGAAGCCACATCCTAAAATTTCAACCCTATCTAACTTCATTTGCTATTTTTCATGCATTTAATGAATTGTTTTGAGCTAAATGACCCTGAAATTAAAAAGCACCACAAATGAACTCTGAAATGGTTGAAACTTGGCATGGTATCATCATTTCACCCACATAGCATGTGCCAAAAAGTTGGGAGGGTTATGGAAAAAACTGGATGCACTTCGTGTACAAAATGGACAATCTCTTTCGAAGTATCAGGGTTTCGCACGAAAACTAGTCTGTAACAAAAGGATTTCAATTTTTTTAACTTATTTCAACTCCAGACTTTTTGTGCATTCAATATGAACCATTAGAAGCCATATCATAAAATTTCAAACCTCTCTAATTTCATTTGCTATTTTTCATGCATTTAATGAATTGTTTTGGAGCTAAATGACCCTGAAATTAAAAAGCACCACAAATGAACTCTGAAAAGGTTGAAACTTGGTATGGTATCATCATTTCACCCACATAGCATGTGCTCAAAAGTTGAGAGGGTTACGGCAAAAACTGGAAGCACTTCGTGTACAAAATGGACAATCTCTTTCGAAGTATCAGGGTTTCGGACGAAAACTCGTCTGTTACAAAAGGATTTCAATTTTTTTAAATTATTTCAACTCAAGACTTTTTGTGCATTCAATATGAACCATTAGAAGCAACATCCTAAAATTTCAACCCTGTCTAACTTCATTTGCTATTTTTCATGCATTTAATGAATTGTTTTGAGCTAAATGACCTTGAAATTAAGAAGCACCACAAATGAACTCTGAAAAGGTTGAAACTTGGCATGGTATCATCATTTAACCCACATAGCATGTGCTCAAAAGTTGAGAGGGTGACGGCAAAAACTGGATGCACTTCGTGTACAAAATGGACAATCTCTTTCGAAGTAGAACGGTTTCGGACGAAAACTCGTCTGTTACAAAAGGATTTCAATTTTTTGAACTTATTTCAACTCCAGACTTTTTGTGCATTCAATATGAACCATTAGAAGCCACATCCTAAAATTTCAACCCTGTCTAACTTCATTTGCTATTTTTCATGCATTTAATGAATTGTTTTGAGCTAAATGACCCTGAAATTAAAAAGCACCACAAATGAACTCTAAAAAGGTTGAAACTTGGCATGGTATCATCATTTCACCCACATACCATGTGCTAAAAAGTTGATAGGGTTACGGCAAAAACTGGAAGCACTTCGTGTACAAAATGGACAATCTCTTTCGAAGTATCAGGGTTTCGGACGAAAACTCGTCTGTTACAAAAGGATTTCAATTTTTTTAAATTATTTCAACTCAAGACTTTTTGTGCATTCAATATGAACCATTAGAAGCAACATCCTAAAATTTCAACCCTGTCTAACTTCATTTGCTATTTTTCATGCATTTAATGAATTGTTTTGAGCTAAATGACCTTGAAATTAAGAAGCACCACAAATGAACTCTGAAAAGGTTGAAACTTGGCATGGTATCATCATTTAACCCACATAGCATGTGCTCAAAAGTTGAGAGGGTTACGGCAAAAACTGGATGCACTTCGTGTACAAAATGGACAATCTCTTTCGAAGTAGAACGGTTTCGGACGAAAACTCGTCTGTTACAAAAGGATTTCAATTTTTTGAACTTATTTCAACTCCAGACTTTTTGTGCATTCAATATGAACCATTAGAAGCCACATCCTAAAATTTCAACCCTGTCTAACTTCATTTGCTATTTTTCATGCATTTAATGAATTGTTTTGAGCTAAATGACCCTGAAATTAAAAAGCACCACAAATGAACTCTAAAAAGGTTGAAACTTGGCATGGTATCATCATTTCACCCACATACCATGTGCTAAAAAGTTGATAGGGTTACGGCAAAAACTGGATGCACTTCGTGTACAAAATGGACAATCTCTTTCGAAGTATCAGGGTTTCGGACGAAAACTCGTCTGTTACAAAAGGATTTCAATTTTTTTAACTTATTTCAACTCCAGACTTTTTGTGCATTCAATATGAACCATTAGAAGCAACATCCTAAAATTTCAACCCTGTCTAACTTCATTTGATATTTTTCATGCATTTAATGAATTGTTTTGAGCTAAATGACCCTGAAATTTAAAAGCACCACAAATGAACTTTGAAATGGTTGAAACTTGGCATTGTATCATCATTTCACCCACATAGCATGTGCTAAAAAGTTGAGAGGGTTACGGCAAAAACTGGATGCACTTCGTGTACAAAATGGACAATCTCTTTCGAAGTATCAGGGTTTCGGACGAAAACTCGTCTGTTACAAAAGGATTTCAATTTTTTTAACTTATTTCAACTCCAGACTTTTTGTGCATTCAATATGAACCATTATGAGCCACATCCTAAAATTTCAACCCTATCTAACTTCATTTGCTATTTTTCATGCATTTAATGAATTAATGTGAGCTAAATGACCCTGAAATTAAAAAGCACCGCAAATGAACTCTGAAATGGTTGAAACTTGGCATGGTATCATCATTTCACCCACATAGCATGTGCTAAAAAGTTGGGAGGGTTATGGAAAAAACTGGATGCACTTCGTGTACAAAATGGACAATCTCTTTCGAAGTATGAGGGTTTCGCACGAAAACTAGTCTGTTACAAAAGGATTTCAATTTTCTTTAACTTATTTCTACTCCAGACTTTTTGTGCATTCAATATGAACCATTAGAAGCCACATCCTAAAATTTCAACCCTATCTAATTTCATTTGCTATTTTTCATGCATTTAATGAATTGTTTTGGAGCTAAATGACCCTGAAATTAAAAAGCACCACAAATGAACTCTGAAAAGGTTGAAACTTGGCATGGTATTATCATTTCACCCACATAGCATGTGATAAAAAGTTGAGAGGGTTACGGCAAAAACTGGATGCACTTCGTGTACAAAATGGACAATCTCTTTCGAAGTATCACGGTTTCGGACGAAAACTCGTCTGTTACAAAAGGATTTCAATTTTTTTAACTTATTTAAACTCCAGACTTTTTGTGCATTCAATATGAACCATTAGAAGCCACATCCTAAAATTTCAACCCTATCTAACTTCATTTGCTATTTTTCATGCATTTAATGAATTGTTTTGAGCTAAATGACCCTGAAATTAAAAAGCACCACAAATGAACTCTGAAATGGTTGAAACTTGGCATTGTATCATCATCTCACCCACATAGCATGTGCTAAAAAGTTGAGAGGGTTACGGCAAAAACTGGATGCACTTCGTGTACAAAATGGACAACCTCTTTCGAAGTATCAGGGTTTCGGACGAAAACCCGTCTGCTAGAAAAGGATTTCAATTTTTATAACTTATTTCAACTCCAGACTTTTTGTGCATTCAATATGAACCATTAGAAGCAACATCCTAAAATTTCAACCCTGTCTAACTTCATTTGCTATTTTTCATGCATTTAATGAATTGTTTTGAGCTAAATGACCTTGAAATTAAAAAGCACCACAAATGAACTCTGAAAAGGTTGAAACTTGGCATGGTATCATCATTTCACCCACATACCATGTGCTAAAAAGTTTAGAGGGTTACGGCAAAAACTGGATGCACTTCGTTACAAAATGGACAATCTCTTTCGAAGTATCAGGGTTTCGGACGAAAACTCGTCTGTTACAAAAGGATTTCAATCATTTTAACTTATTTCAACTCCAGACTTTTTGTGCATTCAATATGAACCATTAGAAGCCACTTCCAAAAATTTCAGCCCTATCTAACTTCATTTGCTAATTTTCATGCATTTAATGAATTGTTTCGAGCTAAATGACCCTAAAATTAAAAAGCACCACAAATGAACTCTGATATGGTTGAAACTTGGCATGGTATCATCATTTCACCCACATAGCATGTGCTAAAAAGTTGAGAGGGTTACGGCAAAAACTGGATGCACTTCGTGTAGAAAATGGACAATCTCTTTCGAAGTATCAGGGTTTCGGACGAAAACTCGTGTGTTACAAAAGGATTTCAAATTTTTAACTTATTTCAACTCCAGACTTTTTGTGCATTCAATATGAACCATTATAAGACACATCCTAAAATTTCGACCCTATCTAACTTCATTTGCTATTTTTCATGCATTTAATGAATTGTTTTGAGCTAAATGACACTAAAATTAAAAAGCACCACAAATGAACTCTGAAAAGGTTGAAACTTGGCATTGTATCATCATTTCACCCACATAGCATGTGCTAAAAAGGTGAGAGGGTTACGGCAAAAACTGGATGCACTTCGTGTACAAAATGGACAATCTCTTTCGAAGTATCACGGTTTCGGACGAAAACTCGTTTGTTACAAAAGGATTTCAATTTTTTTAACTTATTTCAACTCCAGACTTTTTGTGCATTCAATATGAACCATTAGATCCACATCCTAAAATTTCAACCCTATCTAACTTCATTTGCTATTTTTCATGCATTTAATGAATTGTTTTGAGCTAAATGACCTTGAAATTAAAAAGCACCACAAATGAACTCTGAAAAGGTTGAAACTTGGCATGGTATCATCATTTCACCCACATACCATGTGCTAAAAAGTTGAGAGGGTTACGGCAAAAACTGGTTGCACTTCGTGTACAAAATGGACAATCTCTTTCGAAGTATCAGGCTTTCGGACGAAAACTCGTCTGTTACAAAAGGATTTCAATTTTTTTAACTTATTTCAACTCCAGACTTTTTGTGCATTCAATATGAACCATTAGAAGCCACATCCAAAAATTTCAACCCTATCTAACTTCATTTGCTATTTTTCATGCATTTAATGAATTGTTTTGAGCTAAATGACCCTGAAATTAAAAAGCACCACAAATGAACTCTGAAAAGGTTGAAACTTGGCATCATCATTTCACCCACATACCATGTGCTAAAAAGTTGAGAGGGTTACGGCAAAAACTGGTTGCACTTCGTGTACAAAATGGACAATCTCTTTCGAAATATCAGGGTTTCGGACGAAAACTCGTCTGTTACAAAAGGATTTCAATTTTTTTAACTTATTTCAACTCCAGACTTTTTGTGCATTCAATATGAACCATTAGAAGCCACATCCAAAAATTTCAACCCTATCTAACTTCATTTGCTATTTTTCATGCATTTAATGAATTGTTTTGACCTAAATGACCCTGAAATTAAAAATCACCACAAATGAACTCTGAAATGGTTGAAACTTGGCATTGTATCATCATTTCACCCACATAGCATGTGCTAAAAAGTTGAGAGGGTTACGGCAAAAACTGGATGCACTACGTGTACAAAATGGACAATCTCTTTCGAAGTATCACGGTTTCGGACGAAAACTCGTCTGTTACAAAAGGATTTCAATTTTTTTAACTTATTTCAACTCCAGACTTTTTGTGCATTCAATATGAACCATTATAAGCCACATCCTAAAATTTCAACCCAATCTAACTTCATTTGCTATTTTTCATGCATTTAATGAATTGTTTTGAGCTAAATGACCTTGAAATTAAAAAGCACCACAAATGAACTCTGAAAAGGTTGAAACTTGGCATCATCATTTCACCCACATACCATGTGCTAAAAAGTTGAGAGGGTTACGGCAAAAACTGGTTGCACTTCGTGTACAAAATGGACAATCTCTTTCGAAGTATCAGGGTTTCGGACGAAAACTCGTCTGTTACAAAAGGATTTCAATTTTTTTAACTTATTTCAACTCCAGACTTTTTGTGCATTCAATATGAACCATTAGAAGCCACATCCAAAAATTTCAACCCTATCTAACTTCATTTGCTATTTTTCATGCATTTAATGAATTGTTTTGACCTAAATGACCCTGAAATTAAAAATCACCACAAATGAACTCTGAAATGGTTGAAACTTGGCATTGTATCATCATTTCACCCACATAGCATGTGCTAAAAAGTTGAGAGGGTTACGGCAAAAACTGGATGCACTACGTGTACAAAATGGACAATCTCTTTCGAAGTATCACGGTTTCGGACGAAAACTCGTTTGTTACAAAAGGATTTCAATTTTTTTAACTTATTTCAACTCCAGACTTTTTGTGCATTCAATATGAACCATTAGATCCACATCCTAAAATTTCAACCCTATCTAACTTCATTTGCTATTTTTCATGCATTTAATGAATTGTTTTGAGCTAAATGACCCTGAAATTAAAAAGCACCACAAATGAACTCTGAAATGGTTGAAACTTGGCATGGTATCATCATTTCACCCACATACCATGTGCTAAAAAGTTGAGAGGGTTAAGGCAAAAACTGGATGCACTTCGTGTACAAAATGGACAATCTCTTTCGAAGTATCAGGGTTTCGGACGAAAACTCGTCTGTTACAAAAGGATTTCAATCTTTTTAACTTATTTCAACTCCAGACTTTTTGTGCATTCAATATGAACCATTAGAAGCCACATCAAAAAATTTCAACCCTATCTAACTTCATTTGCTATTTTTCATGCATTTAATTAATTGTTTTGAGCTAAATGACCCTGAAATTAAAAAGCACCACAAATGAACTCTGAAATGGTTGAAACTTGGCATTGTATCATCATTTCACCCACATAGCATGTGCTAAAAAGTTGAGAGGGTTACGGCAAAAACTGGATGCACTTCGTGTACAAAATGGACAATCTCTTTCGAAGTATCAGGGTTTCGGACGAAAACTCGTCTGTTACAAAAGGATTTCAATTTTTTTAACTTATTTCAACTCCAGACTTTTTGTGCATTCAATATGAACCATTATAAGCCACATCCTAAAATTTCAACCCTATCTAACTTCATTTGCTATTTTTCATGCATTTAATGAATTGTTTTGAGCTAAATGACCCTGAAATTAAAAAGCACCGCAAATGAACTCTGAAATGGTTGAAACTTGGCATGGTATCATCATTTCACCCACATAGCATGTGCTAAAAAGTTGGTAGGGTTATGGAAAAAACTGGATGCACTTCGTGTACAAAATGGACAATCTCTTTCGAAGTATCAGGGGTTTCGCACGAAAACTAGTCTGTTACAAAAAGATTTCAATTTTTTTAACTTATTTCAACTCCAGACTTTTTGTGCATTCAATATGAACCATTAGAAGCCACATCCTAAAATTTCAACCCTATCTAATTTCATTTGCTATTTTTCATGCATTTAATGAATTGTTTTGGAGCTAAATGACCCTGAAATTAAAAAGCACCACAAATTAACTCTGAAAAGGTTGAAACTTGGCATGGTATCATCATTTCCCCCACATAGCATGTGCTAAAAAGTTGAGAGGGTTACGGCAAAAACTGGATGCACTTCGTGTACAAAATGGACAATCTCTTTCGAAGTATCACGGTTTCGGACGAAAACTCGTCTGTTACAAAAGGATTTCAATTTTTTTAACTTATTTCAACTCCAGACTTTTTGTGCATTCAATATGAACTATTAGAAGCCACATCCTAAAATTTCAACCCTATCTAACTTCATTTGCTCTTTTTCATGCATTTAATGAATTGTTTTGAGCTAAATGGCCCTGAAATTAAAAAGAACCACAAATGAACTCTGAAATGGTTGAAACTTGGTACGGTATCATCATTTCACCCACATAGCATGTGCTAAAAAGTTGAGAGGGTTACGGCAAAAACTGGAAGCACTTCGTGTACAAAATTGACAATCTCTTTCGAAATATCAGGGTTTCGGATGAAAACTCGTGTGTTACAAAAGGATTTCAATTTTTTTAACTTATTTCAACTCCAGACTTTTTGTGCATTCAATATGAACCATTAGAAGACACATACTAAAATTTCAACCCTCTCTAACTTCATTTGCTATTTTTCATGCACTTAATGAATTGTTTTGAGCTAAATGACCTTGAAATTAAAAGGCACCACAAATGAACTCTGAAAAGGTTGAAACTTGGCATGGTATCATCACTTCACCCACATACCATGTGCTAAAAAGTTGAGAGGGTTACGGCAAAAACTGGATGCACTTCGTGTACAAAATGGACAATCTCTTTCGAAGTATCAGGGTTTCGGACGAAAACTCGTCTGTTACAAAAGGATTTCAATCCTTTTAACTTATTTCAACTCCAGACTTTTTGTGAATTCAATATGAACCATTAGAAGCTACATCCAAAAATTTCAACCCTATCTAACTTCATTTGCTATTTTTCATGCATTTAATGAATTGTTTTGAGCTAAATGACCCTGAAATTAAAAAGCACCACAAATGAACTCTGAAATGGTTGAAACTTGGCATTGTATCATCATTTCACCCACATAGCATGTGCTAAAAAGTTGAGAGGGTTACGGCAAAAACTGGATGCACTTCGTGTACAAAATGGACAATCTCTTTCGAAGTATCAGGGTTTCGGACGAAAACTCGTCTGTTACAAAAGGATTTCAATTTTTTTTAACTTATTTCAACTCCAGACTTTTTGTGCATTCAATATGAACCATTATAAGCCACATCCTAAAATTTCAACCCTATCTAACTTCATTTGCTATTTTTCATGCATTTAATGAATTGTTTTGAGCTAAATGACCCTGAAATTAAAAAGCACCACAAATGAACTCTGAAATGGTTGAAACTTGGCATGGTATCATCATTTCACCCACATAGCATGTGCTAAAAAGTTGAGAGGGTTACGGCAAAAACTGGATGCACTTCGTGTATAAAATGGACAATCTCTTTCAAAGTATCACGGTTTCGGACGAAAACTCGTCTGTTACAAAAGGATTTCAATTTTTTTAACTTATTTCAACTCCAGACTTTTTATGCATTCAATATGAACCATTAGAACCAACTTCCAAAAATTACAACCCTATCTAACTTCATTTGCTATTTTTCATGCATTTAATGAATTGTTTTGAGCTAAATGACCCTAAAATTAAAAAGCACCACAAATGAACTCTGAAATGGTTGAAACTTGGCATGGTATCATCATTTCACCCACATAGCATGTGCTAAAAAGTTGAGAGGGTTACGGCAAAAACTGGATGCACTTCGTGTACAAAATGGACAATCTCTTTCGAAGTATCAGGGTTTCGGACGAAAACTCGTGTGTTACAAAAGGATTTCAATTTTTTTAACTTATTTCAACTACAGACTTTTTGTGCATTCAATATGAACCATTATAAGACACATCCTAAAATTTCAACCCTATCTAACTTCATTTGCTATTTTTCATGCATTTAATGAATTGTTTTGAGCTAAATGACCCTAAAATTAAAAAGCACCACAAATGAACTCTGAAATGGTTGAAACTTGGCATTGTATCATCATTTCACCCACATAGCATGTGCTAAAAAGTTGAGGGGGTTACGGCAAAAACTGGATGCACTTCGTGTACAAAATGGACAATCTCTTTCGAAGTATCAGGGTTTCGGACGAAAACTCGTCTGTTACAAAAGGATTTCAATTTTTTTAACTTATTTCAACTCCAGACTTTTTGTGCATTCAATATGAACCATTATAAGCCACATCCTAAAATTTCAACCCTATCTAACTTCATTTGCTATTTTTCATGCATTTAATGAATTGTTTTGAGCTAAATGACCCTGAAATTAAAAAGCACCACAAATGAACTCTGAAAAGGTTGAAACTTGGCATGGTATCATCATTTCACCCACATACCATGTGCTAAAAAGTTGAGAGGGTTACGGCAAAAACTGGTTGCACTTCGTGTACAAAATGGACAATCTCTTTCGAAGTATCAGGGTTTCGGACGAAAACTCGTCTGTTACAAAAGGATTTCAATTTTTTTTTAACTTATTTCAACTCCAGAATTTTTGTGCATTCAATATGAACCATTAGAAGCCACATCTAAAAATTTCAACCCTATCTAAATTCATTTGCTATTTTTCATGCATTTAATGAATTGTTTTGAGCTAAATGACCCTGAAATTAAAAAGCACCGCAAATGAACTCTGAAAAGGTTGAAACTTGGCATGGTATCATCATTTCACCCACATACCATGTGCTAAAAAGTTGAGAGGGTTACGGCAAAAACTGGATGCACTTCGTGTACAAAATGGACAATCTCTTTCGAAGTATCAGGGTTTCGGACGAAAACTCGTCTGTTACAAAAGGATTTCAATCTTTTTAACTTATTTCAACTCCAGACTTTTTGTGCATTCAATATGAACCATTAGAAGCCACATCCTAAAATTTCAACCCTATCTAACTTCATTTGCTATTTTTCATGCATTTAATGAATTGTTTTGAGCTAAATGACCCTGAAATTAAAAAGCACCACAAATGAACTCTGAAATGGTTGAAACTTGGCATGGTATCATCATTTCACCCACATAGCATGTGCTAAAAAGTTGAGAGGGTTACGGCAAAAACTGGATGCACTTCGTGTACAAAATGGACAATCTCTTTCGAAGTATGAGGGTTTCGGACGAAAACTCGTCTGTTACATAAGGATTTCAATTTTTTTAACTTATTTCAACTCCAGACTTTTTGTGCATTCAATATGAACCATTAGAAGCCACATCCTAAAATTTCAACCCTATCTAACTTCATTTGCTATTTTTCATGCATTTAATGAATTGTTTTGAGCTAAATGACACTGAAATTAAAAAGCACCACAAATGAACTCTGAAATGGTTGAAACTTGGCTTGGGTCAAGTGGGGTACAACTCGTATGCAACGTACCCATCTATTGCTGCATACTCAATGTTTTGATAGGGTCAAGTGGGGTCTTCTCCCAATGTTGGTGCCCTGACTTGGTGAATTTTGTCTTCATATCAGCGTAGTCCTCGTCGATCAGGGCGGCTGTCATATCATCCATTGAAGTCTTGTCATGCTCAAGCCTGAACCTGCCCTGAAGATCAATGTGGCATTCAGCTGGTATCTCAATACCCAGGTGCGCCTCATCTTGAGCTTGTCATTCGTTATATCAACGCTAGCAAAATATATGCCGCTGCGAAGGAACTCCATGAGTTTTGGACAGTGCTTGTCACTACTGCAACAACAAAATGGAACAAATGTGTTAAATACTGCTGGAACAAGTATATTTTAGAACAAGTATAATAAGAATCATAACAAGTATATTTTAGAACAACTATAATAAGAATCATAACAAGTATATTTCGGCACAAGTATAATAAGAATCATAACAAGTATAATAAGAATAACCATAACAAGTATATAATAAGAATCATAACAAGTATAATTCGGAACAAGTATAATAAGAATCATAACAAAGGAAAATTCCAATGCATTTCCTATCCTATGAATCAAAAGAAGCCCCTAAACTATGACATGTTCTCCCACGATGGCCAATATATATATGCAACTACAAGGAAAATTCTTATGCAATTTTCCTATCCTATTCCTATTCCTATGCAATTTTCCTAATCCTCCTATTCCTATGCAATTTTCTATTCCTATGCAATTTTCCTATGAATCAAAGAAAAAGCCCCAATTTTCCTATGAATCAAAGAGAAGCCCCAATTTTCCTATGAATCAAAGAAAAGCCCCAATTTTCCTATGCATTTTTCCTATGAATCAAGGAAACTATGACATGTTCTCGACATTCCCAATCCTCCTATTCCTATATGCAATTTTCCTATCCTATGAATCAAAGAAAAGCCCCGATTAAAACTATGACAAGTTCCGTATTACCTTGCCCACTGGAAGACCATGACATGTTGCTTCAAACAAAGTTGGACGACGGCAACATTGCGACCATCGGCCGTGTACTCGAGATCGAGGCCCATGAACTTGTGTTTTTCCTCTTGAAGCCATTCCTCGAACATGGAAAGAAAACCCTCGACTTTGGCGCTGTCGTTCGTGTAGACGACATGGAGATTGGTCGTGCCATGTGCGAGCACGTTGCCGTAGCGAGTTCGTGGATTCATGGTGGAGGATGGGGAAGAAGAGAAGAGAGGGAGACGGACAGAAATGGTGGCCGGTCGCGCTACTGTAGCGTTTCCGATGTATATGATCTCGCGCGGAACAACTTCCAAGGCGCGAGATTTAAACGGTTGGGACCTTTAGTCCCGGTTGGTGACACCAACCGGGACTAAAAGGGCTCGTGCCAGGCGAACGGTTGCCACCACCCCTTTAGTCCCGGTTGGTGACACCAACCGGGACTAAAGGGTCCTCACGAACCGGGACTAATGCTTATCCTCACGAACCGGGACTAATGGAGGCATTAGTCCCGGTCCAAAATGCGACCGGGACTAATGCTCCGATCAAAAGGCCTGATTTCTACTAGTGACTGCCACCTCATCACCGATGAAAACGTTACTTTCCACCGAAAGAATATTATACTTTTACGAGCAAAAAGCGTCAAACCTGGGTTTATCCTCCTCGATCTATAGTGAATCTGTATGCAAAAGAAATAATCCCAGTTTGATTCGGAGGTAGGGAAAGCAACATCTGCTGCAGTACACAGATTTACATACTACATCGGCTGTCAACAACTGCGGATGGACGTTGGTTGGTGGCCTTGACACTTCATAATTTTGTATGTGGAACTAACCAACCATCAAATTTCCGATTCGACCCCCGTGCCGCTCCCTCCCCGGGGCGACACGGGCGGCGATCCCCGCCCCTCCCGCAGCCACCCCCCACCCACCACCACCAACAACAACAATCTCCTCCCCCCCTTTGTCGTCGCCGGTGGCCCCCGACAATCAAAGCCTACGCTTAGCCAGCGGCAGCGGGGTGCTCTCTTGCCGCTGCTCGCTCGGGAGGAGGGGGTCTTGCGAGCGGATTGGCGGCTGCCCGGCGCTCGGCTTCGGGACGACGTCCTCGCTCACGGGGGAGGCGGTCTTCGGCGTGCAGCGCGGCGTCTGGTTGCGGCGTTGGGCGCGCCGTCGCGATGCGCGCGGACGCGGGTGTGGCACTCGCGTAGTCCCGATCTGGGATCTCGTGGGTTGCAGCTTGCGCGGGCAGTGATGCGGGTGGAGGGAGGCTCGACTCCTCTGATGCACGTCCTGGAGTGGTCTCCTGCAGCGTTTCTCCGGCTAGGCGCCATGGTGGTTCTGCCTGGTGCTTCGGCAGGTGGGTTGTAGATCTGGTAGCTCGTCCAGCGAGTTGGGGTGGGTGGCGGCCCCCTACCTGCTTGGGGCTCTTCTTTGGCGTTGCAGCGGCAGTGGGTTGCCTGATCTGGCCGGTTTCGGCTCGTCAGCGTCTGCCCGGCGGCGAGGATGGTGGTGGCTCTTACTTGGTCATGGCGCGGTGGCTTCGTTGGAGGTGTGTAGGTCAGCGGAGGTGTTATGTGTGCGGGAGTGGGTCTGGGTGGTGTTCCAGGCGAAAGCTTGCCGGGCTCTTGTTGGCCGACGGCATCGGCGTCTGTGGACGTCGTTTCACCTCCTTGGAGGCGCCACCGTGAAGTCCACCAGGTCGGGCGACGGCATCGGCATCGTCGCTTCCCTCTTTGGGGCGTCGCCTGGAAGAACTTTGGATCCCGTTTGCACGCTCCATGGACTGGACGCTCGCGACATTGCGGTCGGCAGGTGCCCGTCCGGTGATGTGTTTGTTCTGTGTGGCTTCTTGTGTGGCAACGATGGTGGCTTCGGGCGGAGCTGGCTTGCTGATGGTTCTTGGTAGTCAGTCTCTTCCGACGTGTTCGAGGGGTCGCCGTTCCTCGCTTTGTCTTCATGAAGTCGGAGTTGCCGAGGAAGGGCCCTTGCGGTGACGATGACACAAGACGGGTAGTCGGCTCCGGCGCAAGCCCAACGCTTTTTCCCGGCAATGCTCATCGAGAGAGTCGGAGTTGCCTGGTCATCGGCGTGTGTGGTTGACTGTTTGGCATCGGCCGGCGCAGGCCTCGACGCTTGTTCGCAGTGAGGGCTTCTTCAGTGGTCGTCAATGGTGGAGTCGGAGTCGCCCTCCCGAAGGCGTGATGACGATGACGCCTTGTGTGTCTTGTCTTTGCGCGCGATGTAACGGCTTTCGTTTGGTTTTTCGTTAATTAACCGGTCAATTCTCTTCGATCTTTTTAATGAATCGGGTCCTAAAGAACCGCGTGTCAAAAGAAAAATGCATGTGCAATGCATGCTTATGTCACGCTAAGCTGAATCCTGACGTTGACCACGTTGACCGAGTTGTTGATGGCTTCTCTCTCTCTCCTCGGTGTCGCATCTTCTTTCACATCCAACGAACGAGTTGGAGTCCGGATTTTAGGTCTGAACTCTTCAATTGTTTTGCTTATTCTTACCTGACGTCGCAGTTGAAGCACAATTGTGGTTCAAAATCATTGGGCAGCAAAACCAGTGGCGATGCATCAAGTAATTCTCAGGTAGTGAGGTCTCATTTTCTTCAGTGACGTAGGATGCACTTTTCCCAATTTAAACGGGAGTCGCACGAAACTTCTCGCTGGTCAACTCTGCATCCCGGATCAGGACCGGGGAATTCTCTACGCATTTCATGTCATAATCTACTCCCTCCATTCCTAAATATAAGTCTTTGTAGGCATTCTAACGGAGGACTACATACGGAACAAAATGAATGAATCTACACTCTAAAATATGGCTATATACATCCATACATAGTCTAATAGTGAAATCTCTACAAAGACCTACATTTAGGAACGGAGGGAGTAGTTGTCAGTTGTGTAGTTAAGTGTAGAGGAACAGCCGTGAGTAATCCACTAGATATTTTTCGTTTATTATATTTGAAAGAACATGTGCTGCCCCCATGTTTGGTTTTGGTAATTGATGACAATCTCTATGGACTAATGGTTGCCTTGAGTTATATTTGAAGGGTTTGTCCATAGGCATTGCTTGAAGACCATTTGTTGGTTTCAAGGTTATTAGAAGAAGAATGTGTGTTGACCAAGGTGCTATTCAAGGATTTATCCAAAGATTGGTCATGTGAGTGTTGAGCCTATTGCAAGCATGTCTTGAAGAAGAAGTTTGTGTGAACATTCATGCTTACCTTCAAGACATCATCCTAATGAAGAGAGTTGGAAAGATTCAAGGTTGATCAAGACTAAATATGAAGAGTGATTCAAGTTGATCAACACACAAAGCGTAGAAGATGTACGAGTAGGATCAAGTGATCTCACGGTATGGTAAGCATTGTCCATTACGCTTTGTGTACTAACCCATGTTCTATGCGAGAGTTCTATGTGGGGTTAGGTATGTTTCCATGGGCTTGCGTCAAGAGGAAGATCTCATTCAACCCATGGAGGATGACATCAAGTGGTGATCGTCATCAAGATTGCGGTGTTCAAGTTCAAGTGGAGCATCACGAAGAGATCACTGCTTGAAGCTTGCCGTTCATTGTGGTGACAATGGACTTGTGAAGATGTGCCGAAGAGTGGCTCACCCATAGTGGAGTATGGGGAAGCAATCAACTAGTCCTCATCGAGCCGGCGCAATCAAGAAAGGTGGTCCAACTTGAGAAGGTCAAGATCGTCATCATCTAGCTCAAGTGGACTGTGCGCAAGGCAAAGGTTTGCCCTTGATAGGTTTTCTATTTTACCGGTCTCATGGTAGTAGTTGGGAGACCGGGTTATAGGATCGATAGCCGTACTATCAAGGGGGGCTCTCAAGTGAGTAGCTTTATCGTATCTTCGTAGAGAGCTCAAACCATTGCATCCTTGCATCATCTTTCTTGGTTCGTGTTTGGTGTTTCTCTTTGTGAGTCATTGAGCTTTTTGGTCATCTTCATGACAAGCTCGAGGTCATCGAAAACGGAGTTCATCTATGCATCTTCTATGATGTTTTCGATGTTGGAGTTTATGCCGGTTCTTAATTCATAGAGGTTTCTCATCTCTATATGTTAGGCATATTTCCCCTGCCACTTCTTATTATAACCGGGACTAAAAGGGCTCGTGCCAGGCGAACGGTTGCCACCACCCCTTTAGTCCCGGTTGGTGACACCAACCGGGACTAAAGGGTCCTCACGAACCGGGACTAATGCTTATCCTCACGAACCGGGACTAATGGAGGCATTAGTCCCGGTCCAAAATGCGACCGGGACTAATGCTCCGATCAAAAGGCCTGATTTCTACTAGTGACTGCCACCTCATCACCGATGAAAACGTTACTTTCCACCGAAAGAATATTATACTTTTACGAGCAAAAAGCGTCAAACCTGGGTTTATCCTCCTCGATCTATAGTGAATCTGTATGCAAAAGAAATAATCCCAGTTTGATTCGGAGGTAGGGAAAGCAACATCTGCTGCAGTACACAGATTTACATACTACATCGGCTGTCAACAACTGCGGATGGACGTTGGTTGGTGGCCTTGACACTTCATAATTTTGTATGTGGAACTAACCAACCATCAAATTTCCGATTCGACCCCCGTGCCGCTCCCTCCCCGGGGCGACACGGGCGGCGATCCCCGCCCCTCCCGCAGCCACCCCCCACCCACCACCACCAACAACAACAATCTCCTCCCCCCCTTTGTCGTCGCCGGTGGCCCCCGACAATCAAAGCCTACGCTTAGCCAGCGGCAGCGAGGTGCTCTCTTGCCGCTGCTCGCTCGGGAGGAGGGGGTCTTGCGAGCGGATTGGCGGCTGCCCGGCGCTCGGCTTCGGGACGACGTCCTCGCTCACGGGGGAGGCGGTCTTCGGCGTGCAGCGCGGCGTCTGGTTGCGGCGTTGGGCGCGCCGTCGCGATGCGCGCGGACGCGGGTGTGGCACTCGCGTAGTCCCGATCTGGGATCTCGTGGGTTGCAGCTTGCGCGGGCAGTGATGCGGGTGGAGGGAGGCTCGACTCCTCTGATGCACGTCCTGGAGTGGTCTCCTGCAGCGCTTCTCCGGCTAGGCGCCATGGTGGTTCTGCCTGGTGCTTCGGCAGGTGGGTTGTAGATCTGGTAGCTCGTCCAGCGAGTTGGGGTGGGTGGTGGCCCCCTACCTGCTTGGGGCTCTTCTTTGGCGTTGCAGCGGCAGTGGGTTGCCTGATCTGGCCGGTTTCGGCTCGTCAGCGTCTGCCCGGCGGCGAGGATGGTGGTGGCTCTTACTTGGTCATGGCGCGGTGGCTTCGTTGGAGGTGTGTAGGTCAGCGGAGGTGTTATGTGTGCGGGAGTGGGTCTGGGTGGTGTTCCAGGCGAAAGCTTGCCGGGCTCTTGTTGGCCGACGGCATCGGCGTCTGTGGACGTCGTTTCACCTCCTTGGAGGCGCCACCGTGAAGTCCACCAGGTCGGGCGACGGCATCGGCATCGTCGCTTCCCTCTTTGGGGCGTCGCCTGGAAGAACTTTGGATCCCGTTTGCACGCTCCATGGACTGGACGCTCGCGACATTGCGGTCGGCAGGTGCCCGTCCGGTGATGTGTTTGTTCTGTGTGGCTTCTTGTGTGGCAACGATGGTGGCTTCGGGCGGAGCTGGCTTGCTGATGGTTCTTGGTAGTCAGTCTCTTCCGACGTGTTCGAGGGGTCGCCGTTCCTCGCTTTGTCTTCATGAAGTCGGAGTTGCCGAGGAAGGGCCCTTGCGGTGACGATGACACAAGACGGGTAGTCGGCTCCGGCGCAAGCCCAACGCTTTTTCCCGGCAATGCTCATCGAGAGAGTCGGAGTTGCCTGGTCATCGGCGTGTGTGGTTGACTGTTTGGCATCGGCCGGCGCAGGCCTCGACGCTTGTTCGCAGTGAGGGCTTCTTCAGTGGTCGTCAATGGTGGAGTCGGAGTCGCCCTCCCGAAGGCGTGATGACGATGACGCCTTGTGTGTCTTGTCTTTGCGCGCGATGTAACGGCTTTCGTTTGGTTTTTCGTTAATTAACCGGTCAATTCTCTTCGATCTTTTTAATGAATCGGGTCCTAAAGAACCGCGTGTCAAAAGAAAAATGCATGTGCAATGCATGCTTATGTCACGCTAAGCTGAATTCTGACGTTGACCACGTTGACCGAGTTGTTGATGGCTTCTCTCTCTCTCCTCGGTGTCGCATCTTCTTTCACATCCAACGAACGAGTTGGAGTCCGGATTTTAGGTCTGAACTCTTCAATTGTTTTGCTTATTCTTACCTGACGTCGCAGTTGAAGCACAATTGTGGTTCAAAATCATTGGGCAGCAAAACCAGTGGCGATGCATCAAGTAATTCTCAGGTAGTGAGGTCTCATTTTCTTCAGTGACGTAGGATGCACTTTTCCCAATTTAAACGGGAGTCGCACGAAACTTCTCGCTGGTCAACTCTGCATCCCGGATCAGGACCGGGGAATTCTCTACGCATTTCATGTCATAATCTACTCCCTCCATTCCTAAATATAAGTCTTTGTAGGCATTCTAACGGAGGACTACATACGGAACAAAATGAATGAATCTACACTCTAAAATATGGCTATATACATCCATACATAGTCTAATAGTGAAATCTCTACAAAGACCTACATTTAGGAACGGAGGGAGTAGTTGTCAGTTGTGTAGTTAAGTGTAGAGGAACAGCCGTGAGTAATCCACTAGATATTTTTCGTTTATTATATTTGAAAGAACATGTGCTGCCCCCATGTTTGGTTTTGGTAATTGATGACAATCTCTATGGACTAATGGTTGCCTTGAGTTATATTTGAAGGGTTTGTCCATAGGCATTGCTTGAAGACCATTTGTTGGTTTCAAGGTTATTAGAAGAAGAATGTGTGTTGACCAAGGTGCTATTCAAGGATTTATCCAAAGATTGGTCATGTGAGTGTTGAGCCTATTGCAAGCATGTCTTGAAGAAGAAGTTTGTGTGAACATTCATGCTTACCTTCAAGACATCATCCTAATGAAGAGAGTTGGAAAGATTCAAGGTTGATCAAGACTAAATATGAAGAGTGATTCAAGTTGATCAACACACAAAGCGTAGAAGATGTACGAGTAGGATCAAGTGATCTCACGGTATGGTAAGCATTGTCCATTACGCTTTGTGTACTAACCCATGTTCTATGCGAGAGTTCTATGTGGGGTTAGGTATGTTTCCATGGGCTTGCGTCAAGAGGAAGATCTCATTCAACCCATGGAGGATGACATCAAGTGGTGATCGTCATCAAGATTGCGGTGTTCAAGTTCAAGTGGAGCATCACGAAGAGATCACTGCTTGAAGCTTGCCGTTCATTGTGGTGACAATGGACTTGTGAAGATGTGCCGAAGAGTGGCTCACCCATAGTGGAGTATGGGGAAGCAATCAACTAGTCCTCATCGAGCCGGCGCAATCAAGAAAGGTGGTCCAACTTGAGAAGGTCAAGATCGTCATCATCTAGCTCAAGTGGACTGTGCGCAAGGCAAAGGTTTGCCCTTGATAGGTTTTCTATTTTACCGGTCTCATGGTAGTAGTTGGGAGACCGGGTTATAGGATCGATAGCCGTACTATCAAGGGGGGCTCTCAAGTGAGTAGCTTTATCGTATCTTCGTAGAGAGCTCAAACCATTGCATCCTTGCATCATCTTTCTTGGTTCGTGTTTGGTGTTTCTCTTTGTGAGTCATTGAGCTTTTTGGTCATCTTCATGACAAGCTCGAGGTCATCGAAAACGGAGTTCATCTATGCATCTTCTATGATGTTTTCGATGTTGGAGTTTATGCCGGTTCTTAATTCATAGAGGTTTCTCATCTCTATATGTTAGGCATATTTCCCCTGCCACTTCTTATTATAACCGGGACTAAAAGGGCTCGTGCCAGGCGAACGGTTGCCACCACCCCTTTAGTCCCGGTTGGTGACACCAACCGGGACTAAAGGGTCCTCACGAACCGGGACTAATGCTTATCCTCACGAACCGGGACTAATGGAGGCATTAGTCCCGGTCCAAAATGCGACCGGGACTAATGCTCCGATCAAAAGGCCTGATTTCTACTAGTGACTGCCACCTCATCACCGATGAAAACGTTACTTTCCACCGAAAGAATATTATACTTTTACGAGAAAAAAGCGTCAAACCTGGGTTTATCCTCCTCGATCTATAGTGAATCTGTATGCAAAAGAAATAATCCCAGTTTGATTCGGAGGTAGGGAAAGCAACATCTGCTGCAGTACACAGATTTACATACTACATCGGCTGTCAACAACTGCGGATGGACGTTGGTTGGTGGCCTTGACACTTCATAATTTTGTATGTGGAACTAACCAACCATCAAATTTCCGATTCGACCCCCGTGCCGCTCCCTCCCCGGGGCGACACGGGCGGCGATCCCCGCCCCTCCCGCAGCCACCCCCCACCCACCACCACCAACAACAACAATCTCCTCCCCCCCTTTGTCGTCGCCGGTGGCCCCCGACAATCAAAGCCTACGCTTAGCCAGCGGCAGCGGGGTGCTCTCTTGCCGCTGCTCGCTCGGGAGGAGGGGGTCTTGCGAGCGGATTGGCGGCTGCCCGGCGCTCGGCTTCGGGACGACGTCCTCGCTCACGGGGGAGGCGGTCTTCGGCGTGCAGCGCGGCGTCTGGTTGCGGCGTTGGGCGCGCCGTCGCGATGCGCGCGGACGCGGGTGTGGCACTCGCGTAGTCCCGATCTGGGATCTCGTGGGTTGCAGCTTGCGCGGGCAGTGATGCGGGTGGAGGGAGGCTCGACTCCTCTGATGCACGTCCTGGAGTGGTCTCCTGCAGCGCTTCTCCGGCTAGGCGCCATGGTGGTTCTGCCTGGTGCTTCGGCAGGTGGGTTGTAGATCTGGTAGCTCGTCCAGCGAGTTGGGGTGGGTGGCGGCCCCCTACCTGCTTGGGGCTCTTCTTTGGCGTTGCAGCGGCAGTGGGTTGCCTGATCTGGCCGGTTTCGGCTCGTCAGCGTCTGCCCGGCGGCGAGGATGGTGGTGGCTCTTACTTGGTCATGGCGCGGTGGCTTCGTTGGAGGTGTGTAGGTCAGCGGAGGTGTTATGTGTGCGGGAGTGGGTCTGGGTGGTGTTCCAGGCGAAAGCTTGCCGGGCTCTTGTTGGCCGACGGCATCGGCGTCTGTGGACGTCGTTTCACCTCCTTGGAGGCGCCACCGTGAAGTCCACCAGGTCGGGCGACGGCATCGGCATCGTCGCTTCCCTCTTTGGGGCGTCGCCTGGAAGAACTTTGGATCCCGTTTGCACGCTCCATGGACTGGACGCTCGCGACATTGCGGTCGGCAGGTGCCCGTCCGGTGATGTGTTTGTTCTGTGTGGCTTCTTGTGTGGCAACGATGGTGGCTTCGGGCGGAGCTGGCTTGCTGATGGTTCTTGGTAGTCAGTCTCTTCCGACGTGTTCGAGGGGTCGCCGTTCCTCGCTTTGTCTTCATGAAGTCGGAGTTGCCGAGGAAGGGCCCTTGCGGTGACGATGACACAAGACGGGTAGTCGGCTCCGGCGCAAGCCCAACGCTTTTTCCCGGCAATGCTCATCGAGAGAGTCGGAGTTGCCTGGTCATCGGCGTGTGTGGTTGACTGTTTGGCATCGGCCGGCGCAGGCCTCGACGCTTGTTCGCAGTGAGGGCTTCTTCAGTGGTCGTCAATGGTGGAGTCGGAGTCGCCCTCCCGAAGGCGTGATGACGATGACGCCTTGTGTGTCTTGTCTTTGCGCGTGATGTAACGGCTTTCGTTTGGTTTTTCGTTAATTAACCGGTCAATTCTCTTCGATCTTTTTAATGAATCGGGTCCTAAAGAACCGCGTGTCAAAAGAAAAATGCATGTGCAATGCATGCTTATGTCACGCTAAGCTGAATCCTGACGTTGACCACGTTGACCGAGTTGTTGATGGCTTCTCTCTCTCTCCTCGGTGTCGCATCTTCTTTCACATCCAACGAACGAGTTGGAGTCCGGATTTTAGGTCTGAACTCTTCAATTGTTTTGCTTATTCTTACCTGACGTCGCAGTTGAAGCACAATTGTGGTTCAAAATCATTGGGCAGCAAAACCAGTGGCGATGCATCAAGTAATTCTCAGGTAGTGAGGTCTCATTTTCTTCAGTGACGTAGGATGCACTTTTCCCAATTTAAACGGGAGTCGCACGAAACTTCTCGCTGGTCAACTCTGCATCCCGGATCAGGACCGGGGAATTCTCTACGCATTTCATGTCATAATCTACTCCCTCCATTCCTAAATATAAGTCTTTGTAGGCATTCTAACGGAGGACTACATACGGAACAAAATGAATGAATCTACACTCTAAAATATGGCTATATACATCCATACATAGTCTAATAGTGAAATCTCTACAAAGACCTACATTTAGGAACGGAGGGAGTAGTTGTCAGTTGTGTAGTTAAGTGTAGAGGAACAGCCGTGAGTAATCCACTAGATATTTTTCGTTTATTATATTTGAAAGAACATGTGCTGCCCCCATGTTTGGTTTTGGTAATTGATGACAATCTCTATGGACTAATGGTTGCCTTGAGTTATATTTGAAGGGTTTGTCCATAGGCATTGCTTGAAGACCATTTGTTGGTTTCAAGGTTATTAGAAGAAGAATGTGTGTTGACCAAGGTGCTATTCAAGGATTTATCCAAAGATTGGTCATGTGAGTGTTGAGCCTATTGCAAGCATGTCTTGAAGAAGAAGTTTGTGTGAACATTCATGCTTACCTTCAAGACATCATCCTAATGAAGAGAGTTGGAAAGATTCAAGGTTGATCAAGACTAAATATGAAGAGTGATTCAAGTTGATCAACACACAAAGCGTAGAAGATGTACGAGTAGGATCAAGTGATCTCACGGTATGGTAAGCATTGTCCATTACGCTTTGTGTACTAACCCATGTTCTATGCGAGAGTTCTATGTGGGGTTAGGTATGTTTCCATGGGCTTGCGTCAAGAGGAAGATCTCATTCAACCCATGGAGGATGACATCAAGTGGTGATCGTCATCAAGATTGCGGTGTTCAAGTTCAAGTGGAGCATCACGAAGAGATCACTGCTTGAAGCTTGCCGTTCATTGTGGTGACAATGGACTTGTGAAGATGTGCCGAAGAGTGGCTCACCCATAGTGGAGTATGGGGAAGCAATCAACTAGTCCTCATCGAGCCGGCGCAATCAAGAAAGGTGGTCCAACTTGAGAAGGTCAAGATCGTCATCATCTAGCTCAAGTGGACTGTGCGCAAGGCAAAGGTTTGCCCTTGATAGGTTTTCTATTTTACCGGTCTCATGGTAGTAGTTGGGAGACCGGGTTATAGGATCGATAGCCGTACTATCAAGGGGGGCTCTCAAGTGAGTAGCTTTATCGTATCTTCGTAGAGAGCTCAAACCATTGCATCCTTGCATCATCTTTCTTGGTTCGTGTTTGGTGTTTCTCTTTGTGAGTCATTGAGCTTTTTGGTCATCTTCATGACAAGCTCGAGGTCATCGAAAACGGAGTTCATCTATGCATCTTCTATGATGTTTTCGATGTTGGAGTTTATGCCGGTTCTTCATTCATAGAGGTTTCTCATCTCTATATGTTAGGCATATTTCCCCTGCCACTTCTTATTATAACCGGGACTAAAAGGGCTCGTGCCAGGCGAACGGTTGCCACCACCCCTTTAGTCCCGGTTGGTGACACCAACCGGGACTAAAGGGTCCTCACGAACCGGGACTAATGCTTATCCTCACGAACCGGGACTAATGGAGGCATTAGTCCCGGTCCAAAATGCGACCAGGACTAATGCTCCGATCAAAAGGCCTGATTTCTACTAGTGACTGCCACCTCATCACCGATGAAAACGTTACTTTCCACCGAAAGAATATTATACTTTTTGGAGCAAAAAGCGTCAAACCTGGGTTTATCCTCCTCGATCTATAGTGAATCTGTATGCAAAAGAAATAATCCCAGTTTGATTCGGAGGTAGGGAAAGCAACATCTGCTGCAGTACACAGATTTACATACTACATCGGCTGTCAACAACTGCGGATGGACGTTGGTTGGTGGCCTTGACACTTCATAATTTTGTATGTGGAACTAACCAACCATCAAATTTCCGATTCGACCCCCGTGCCGCTCCCTCCCCGGGGCGACACGGGCGGCGATCCCCGCCCCTCCCGCAGCCACCCCCCACCCACCACCACCAACAACAACAATCTCCTCCCCCCCTTTGTCGTCGCCGGTGGCCCCCGACAATCAAAGCCTACGCTTAGCCAGCGGCAGCGGGGTGCTCTCTTGCCGCTGCTCGCTCGGGAGGAGGGGGTCTTGCGAGCGGATTGGCGGCTGCCCGGCGCTCGGCTTCGGGACGACGTCCTCGCTCACGGGGGAGGCGGTCTTCGGCGTGCAGCGCGGCGTCTGGTTGCGGCGTTGGGCGCGCCGTCGCGATGCGCGCGGACGCGGGTGTGGCACTCGCGTAGTCCCGATCTGGGATCTCGTGGGTTGCAGCTTGCGCGGGCAGTGATGCGGGTGGAGGGAGGCTCGACTCCTCTGATGCACGTCCTGGAGTGGTCTCCTGCAGCGTTTCTCCGGCTAGGCGCCATGGTGGTTCTGCCTGGTGCTTCGGCAGGTGGGTTGTAGATCTGGTAGCTCGTCCAGCGAGTTGGGGTGGGTGGCGGCCCCCTACCTGCTTGGGGCTCTTCTTTGGCGTTGCAGCGGCAGTGGGTTGCCTGATCTGGCCGGTTTCGGCTCGTCAGCGTCTGCCCGGCGGCGAGGATGGTGGTGGCTCTTACTTGGTCATGGCGCGGTGGCTTCGTTGGAGGTGTGTAGGTCAGCGGAGGTGTTATGTGTGCGGGAGTGGGTCTGGGTGGTGTTCCAGGCGAAAGCTTGCCGGGCTCTTGTTGGCCGACGGCATCGGCGTCTGTGGACGTCGTTTCACCTCCTTGGAGGCGCCACCGTGAAGTCCACCAGGTCGGGCGACGGCATCGGCATCGTCGCTTCCCTCTTTGGGGCGTCGCCTGGAAGAACTTTGGATCCCGTTTGCACGCTCCATGGACTGGACGCTCGCGACATTGCGGTCGGCAGGTGCCCGTCCGGTGATGTGTTTGTTCTGTGTGGCTTCTTGTGTGGCAACGATGGTGGCTTCGGGCGGAGCTGGCTTGCTGATGGTTCTTGGTAGTCAGTCTCTTCCGACGTGTTCGAGGGGTCGCCGTTCCTCGCTTTGTCTTCATGAAGTCGGAGTTGCCGAGGAAGGGCCCTTGCGGTGACGATGACACAAGACGGGTAGTCGGCTCCGGCGCAAGCCCAACGCTTTTTCCCGGCAATGCTCATCGAGAGAGTCGGAGTTGCCTGGTCATCGGCGTGTGTGGTTGACTGTTTGGCATCGGCCGGCGCAGGCCTCGACGCTTGTTCGCAGTGAGGGCTTCTTCAGTGGTCGTCAATGGTGGAGTCGGAGTCGCCCTCCCGAAGGCGTGATGACGATGACGCCTTGTGTATCTTGTCTTTGCGCGCGATGTAACGGCTTTCGTTTGGTTTTTCGTTAATTAACCGGTCAATTCTCTTCGATCTTTTTAATGAATCGGGTCCTAAAGAACCGCGTGTCAAAAGAAAAATGCATGTGCAATGCATGCTTATGTCACGCTAAGCTGAATCCTGACGTTGACCACGTTGACCGAGTTGTTGATGGCTTCTCTCTCTCTCCTCGGTGTCGCATCTTCTTTCACATCCAACGAACGAGTTGGAGTCCGGATTTTAGGTCTGAACTCTTCAATTGTTTTGCTTATTCTTACCTGACGTCGCAGTTGAAGCACAATTGTGGTTCAAAATCATTGGGCAGCAAAACCAGTGGCGATGCATCAAGTAATTCTCAGGTAGTGAGGTCTCATTTTCTTCAGTGACGTAGGATGCACTTTTCCCAATTTAAACGGGAGTCGCACGAAACTTCTCGCTGGTCAACTCTGCATCCCGGATCAGGACCGGGGAATTCTCTACGCATTTCATGTCATAATCTACTCCCTCCATTCCTAAATATAAGTCTTTGTAGGCATTCTAATGGAGGACTACATACGGAACAAAATGAATGAATCTACACTCTAAAATATGGCTATATACATCCATACATAGTCTAATAGTGAAATCTCTACAAAGACCTACATTTAGGAACGGAGGGAGTAGTTGTCAGTTGTGTAGTTAAGTGTAGAGGAACAGCCGTGAGTAATCCACTAGATATTTTTCGTTTATTATATTTGAAAGAACATGTGCTGCCCCCATGTTTGGTTTTGGTAATTGATGACAATCTCTATGGACTAATGGTTGCCTTGAGTTATATTTGAAGGGTTTGTCCATAGGCATTGCTTGAAGACCATTTGTTGGTTTCAAGGTTATTAGAAGAAGAATGTGTGTTGACCAAGGTGCTATTCAAGGATTTATCCAAAGATTGGTCATGTGAGTGTTGAGCCTATTGCAAGCATGTCTTGAAGAAGAAGTTTGTGTGAACATTCATGCTTACCTTCAAGACATCATCCTAATGAAGAGAGTTGGAAAGATTCAAGGTTGATCAAGACTAAATATGAAGAGTGATTCAAGTTGATCAACACACAAAGCGTAGAAGATGTACGAGTAGGATCAAGTGATCTCACGGTATGGTAAGCATTGTCCATTACGCTTTGTGTACTAACCCATGTTCTATGCGAGAGTTCTATGTGGGGTTAGGTATGTTTCCATGGGCTTGCGTCAAGAGGAAGATCTCATTCAACCCATGGAGGATGACATCAAGTGGTGATCGTCATCAAGATTGCGGTGTTCAAGTTCAAGTGGAGCATCACGAAGAGATCACTGCTTGAAGCTTGCCGTTCATTGTGGTGACAATGGACTTGTGAAGATGTGCCGAAGAGTGGCTCACCCATAGTGGAGTATGGGGAAGCAATCAACTAGTCCTCATCGAGCCGGCGCAATCAAGAAAGGTGGTCCAACTTGAGAAGGTCAAGATCGTCATCATCTAGCTCAAGTGGACTGTGCGCAAGGCAAAGGTTTGCCCTTGATAGGTTTTCTATTTTACCGGTCTCATGGTAGTAGTTGGGAGACCGGGTTATAGGATCGATAGCCGTACTATCAAGGGGGGCTCTCAAGTGAGTAGCTTTATCGTATCTTCGTAGAGAGCTCAAACCATTGCATCCTTGCATCATCTTTCTTGGTTCGTGTTTGGTGTTTCTCTTTGTGAGTCATTGAGCTTTTTGGTCATCTTCATGACAAGCTCGAGGTCATCGAAAACGGAGTTCATCTATGCATCTTCTATGATGTTTTCGATGTTGGAGTTTATGCCGGTTCTTCATTCATAGAGGTTTCTCATCTCTATATGTTAGGCATATTTCCCCTGCCACTTCTTATTATAACCGGGACTAAAAGGGCTCGTGCCAGGCGAACGGTTGCCACCACCCCTTTAGTCCCGGTTGGTGACACCAACCGGGACTAAAGGGTCCTCACGAACCGGGACTAATGCTTATCCTCACGAACCGGGACTAATGGAGGCATTAGTCCCGGTCCAAAATGCGACCGGGACTAATGCTCCGATCAAAAGGCCTGATTTCTACTAGTGACTGCCACCTCATCACCGATGAAAACGTTACTTTCCACCGAAAGAATATTATACTTTTACGAGCAAAAAGCGTCAAACCTGGGTTTATCCTCCTCGATCTATAGTGAATCTGTATGCAAAAGAAATAATCCCAGTTTGATTCGGAGGTAGGGAAAGCAACATCTGCTGCAGTACACAGATTTACATACTACATCGGCTGTCAACAACTGCGGATGGACGTTGGTTGGTGGCCTTGACACTTCATAATTTTGTATGTGGAACTAACCAACCATCAAATTTCCGATTCGACCCCCGTGCCGCTCCCTCCCCGGGGCGACACGGGCGGCGATCCCCGCCCCTCCCGCAGCCACCCCCCACCCACCACCACCAACAACAACAATCTCCTCCCCCCCTTTGTCGTCGCCGGTGGCCCCCGACAATCAAAGCCTACGCTTAGCCAGCGGCAGCGGGGTGCTCTCTTGCCGGGGATGGACGGGGCGGCGGGGCTCCTACGCCGGAGATGGATGGGGCGGCAGCTCTCGGGCATCTCCGGTGGTGGCTCTAGGTGGGGGATGGGCTCGGGAAGGGGCGGCCATGCATGGCGGCAATGGCGGACGGGGAGGGGCGGCCATGCATGGCGGCAATGGCGGACGGGGAGGGAGGCTTCAGGAGGAGAGGGAGGAGAGTGGCTCACAGCGAGACGGCGAGGTCGAGGGAGAAGAGGCGCGCGGGGAGCTCCGGCAGCCTGGCGGCCTCGGGGCAGGGGCGGCGTCGGGGGGCAGAATGGGAGAGGTTGGGGAAGAAACGGCAAAGTCCTGCATATATAGAGGGACTCTTTAGTCCCGGGTCGAGGCTCCAACCGGGACTACAGACCTTTAGTCCCGGTTGGTGCTTCCAACCGGGACTAAAGGTCCTCCCGGGATTCCGCGCGGGAAGGTCTTTTCGGCGGCCCAAATTTCGCGCGGGAAGGGACCTTTAGACCCGGTTGGTAGCACCAACCGGGACTACAGCTGTATTTTCTCTTTTTTGTTTTGTTTTGTTTTTCTAATTTCTGTTTTTATATTTGGAATAACTATTAGAATATTTATAGTTTTTTAATGAATCTTTTTGCTTTAGGTCAAAACAATTACAAACTTTCTGTTAGTGCCAGTAGTTTTCAAATTGAAATAGTTTAAATTTGAATTCATTTGAAATTTGTGTGAAACAGTAATTTGTGAATAACTTTAGTTTAAAAATAGATTTTTGAGTGATTGTTTTTCCTGTTGTTTAATATTAGTATGTTTTATCATTATGTTAAAGTTGGGAATTTTTAGGATAATTTAAATAGGTTGAAAGAACATGTGCTGCCCCCATGTTTGGTTTTGGTAATTGATGACAATCTCTATGGACTAATGGTTGCCTTGAGTTATATTTGAAGGGCTTGTCCATAGGCATTGCTTGAAGACCACTTGTTGGTTTCAAGGTTATTAGAAGAAGAATGTGTGTTGACCAAGGTGCTATTCAAGGATTTATCCAAAGATTGGTCATGTGAGTGTTGAGCCTATTGCAAGCATGTCTTGAAGAAGAAGTTTGTGTGAACATTCATGTTTACCTTCAAGACATCATCCTAATGAAGAGAGTTGGAAAGATTCAAGGTTGATCAAGACTAAATATGAAGAGTGATTCAAGTTGATCAACACACAAAGCGTAGAAGATGTACCGAGTGGGATCAAGTGATCTCACGGTATGGTAAGCATTGTCCATTACGCTTTGTGTACTAACCCATGTTCTATGCGAGAGTTCTATGTGGGGTTAGGTATGTTTCCATGGGCTTGCGTCAAGAGGAAGATCTCATTCAACCCATGGAGGATGACATCAAGTGGTGATCGTCATCAAGATTGCGGTGTGCAAGTTCAAGTGGAGCATCACGAAGAGATCACATGCTTGAAGCTTGCCGTCCATTGTGGTGACAATGGACTTGTGAAGATGTGCCGAAGAGTGGCTCACCCATAGTAGAGTATGGGGGAGCAATCTACTAGTCTTCATCGAGCCGGCGCAATCAAGAAAGGTGGTCCAACTTGAGGAGGTCAAGATCGTCATCATCTAGCTCAAGTGGACTATGCGCAAGGCAAAGGTTTGCCCTTGATAGGTTTTCTATTTTACCGGTCTCATGGTAGTAGTTGGGAGACCGGGTTATAGGATCGATAGCCGTACTATCAAGGGGGGCTCTCAAGTGAGTAGCTTTATCGTATCTTCGTAGAGAGCTCAAACCATTGCATCCTTGCATCATCTTTCTTGGTTCGTGTTTGGTGTTTCTCTTTGTGAGTTTTTGAGCTTATGGTCATCTTCATGACAAGCTCGAGTTCATCGAAAACGGAGTTCATATATGCATCTTCTATGATGTTTTCGATGTTGGAGTTTATGCCGGTTCTTCATTCATAGAGGTTTCTCATCTCTATATGTTAGGCATATCTCCCCTGCCACTTCTTATTATAACCAGTCGCTGTTGGATAGTATTTGTCGTTATCTATCCAACAAGCTTGAGTTTGCTCAATTCGGAGCTCATTTGCAGAAGTTATGGCAGTTTCAGTCTCTGGGCAGTTTTCTTGTCACCCAAGCAGTAGTACCGCTCGGTACCACGGTAGTACCGCTTATGCGGTAGTACCGCTGTGGTCTACCGCAGCGAGTACCGCTTGTGGGATTTTCTTCTGGTATCCTGTTTTTGGTAAGCGGTAGTAGCACGGTAGTACCGCTATGCGATACTTCCGCTTTCTACTACCGCTTCCAGTACCGCTTGTTGAAATTCTACTGGTATCCTGTTTTTCCTTAGCGGTAGTTGAGCGGCTGTTGAGCGGTAGTACCGCTTGCGGCGGTAGTACCGCTCCACTACCTCGTTTCTGAGCTGTTCTGCGAACCTTTGCGGTAGTACCGCTTGTGGGTGCGGTAGTACCGCTTCGTGCGGCACTACCGCGCTCCTGTGCTTGTTGTACTCACTGGCTTCGGCTGGTAGTACCGCTCTAAGCGGTAGTACCGCTCCTTGGAGCGGTAGTACTGCTTGAGTGCATCCAGCACAGGTAACGGTTCGATTTGGTGGGGGCTATAAAAGGGGTCTTCTTCCCCAACGGTTTTCTTATCCTTTGAGCTCGTTTTTGCCCTCCATTGTTGACCTTCTAGAGCTTTGCTAACTCTCAATCCCTCCAATGATTCTTGCTCCTTCTTGAGGGAATAGAGAGAGGAGATCTAGATCCATCTTTCCACCAATCACTTTCTCCTCTATGTGAGGGAAACCTTGTGGATCTAGATCTTGGAGTTCTTGGTGTTCTCCTTGTTCTTCCTCTCACTTTCCTCCATAGCTTTTGTTGCTTTGGTGGGATTTGAGAGAGAGGGACTTGAGCACTTCGTGTGTTCTTGCCATTGCATTAGTTGCATCGGTTTGAGTTCTCCACGGTGATACGTGGAAGTTAGTAGTTGAGAAGCTTATTACTCTTGGGTGTTTGAGCACCCTAGAGCTTGTTCCTCTTGGGTGCCTTGGCGCCCTAGACGGCTTGGTGGTGCCTCGGAGCTCAATCATTGTGGTGTAAAGCTCCGGGCAAGCGTCGGGGTCTCCAATTAGGTTGTGGAGATCGCCTCGAGCAATTTGTCGGGTACCGGTGACCGCCCCCAAGGGTTGCCAAAGTGTACGGGTTCGGTGACCGCCCTCAAGGGTTGCCATTTGTACGGGTTCGGTGACCGCCCTCAAGGGTCCCTTAGTGGAATCACGGCACCTTGCATTGTGCGAGGGCGTGAGGAGAATACGGTGGCCCTAGTGGCATTGTTGGGGAGCATTGTGCCTCCACACCGCTCTAACGGAGATTAGCATCCGCAAGGGTGTGAACTTCGGGATACATCGTCGTCTACGCGTGCCTCGGTTATCTCTTACCCGAGCCCTTTACTTATGCACTTTACTTTGTGATAGCCATATTGTTTCTTGTTATATATCTTGCTATCACTTAGTTGTTTATCTTGCTTAGCATAAGTTGTTGGTGCACATAGGTGAGCCTAGTCGATTTAGGTTTTGTGCTTGACAAATTAAACGCTAGTTTTATTCCGCATTTGTTCAAGCCTAAACCGTAATTATATTAAAGCGCCTATTCACCCCCCCCCCCCTCTAGGCGACATCCACGATCTTTCAATTGGTATCAGAGCCTCGTCTCTCATTATTAGGCTTAACCGCCTAGAGAGTAAAGATGTCGACTAGGGGATTAGGATTCTTTGACACTCTTAGTTTCGATGGCACAAATTTTGATGTTTGGGTAATTCGCATGCTTAATCATTTTCGGGCCATTGACCCGTGTTTAGAGCGAATTGTAGATATGGGTTTTTCTCCTCCAAAGGATTCTCAACACATATCTTTAGAGGATGAGAAAAACTCTTATCTCAATGCTCAAGCTTCTAATGTGTTTTTTGATGCTTTGAGCAATGTAGTTATATTTCAACTCATGTCGTTTCGGGATGCTCATGAGTTGTGGACAAAGCTTCAAGACAAATATGGTGTGTCCAAGATTTGTGGGGATGATTGTTCTCCCTCCACCTCCGGTCGTGTTGTCTTCTCAACTTCATCTACTTCACCTACATGTGGATTGCCACAAGGTAATGATATGGTGAGTAGTGATGATCATTGTAATGTTGATAGTGGGATAATTGTTGATGATCCTTCATCGCTATCTTATTGCTATGCTTCATCTTTGAACTTTAACACTTCGAGCACTCTTAATGTTTCACATGCTCGTGTTGATAGCCCTTGCATATCATGTAGAAATTGCTTGACTACATCTCATAATGATATGCTTGCTATATCTTGTTGCCATGATAAAAATGTATCTATTTCCTCGAATTGTTGTGCTAACAATGTAAAGGAAACTCAACACTCCATGGAACAAGATGTGGTCTTGAATGGTGCCTCAAGGGATCCCACATCATCATCTATTGATTTTTGCCTTATAGCTAAGGCTTCAAAGGTATCTCCTCCTTTGAACCCCAATATGTCTCTTGATGATGATGTTGATGCTAATGATGATGAGGATAATGATGAAGAGAATGTTAATGTTGCATCATTAAATATTAAGGGTGAAATGATTTTTAAAGCTCTTCATAAGAATAAAATTGCTTGTTCTAACTTCCTTGAAATCATGACTATTGCCATTGAGGGCAAGAAATATATGGAGGAGTTGGAATCTCATCTCGAGGAGCATGAGGCCGCCATTGAGAAAATGGAAAGTCATGAGCGTGATTACGCTAATGAGATCGCGGAGCTATCTGAAACTCTTGAAAATGAACAAACCACCAAGGAATCTCTTGAGGAGACCTTTGCTCTAGAATTATCTAGATTAAAGGAATCCCATGAAAGAGCTCTCAAGGTGGCTAATGATTTTAGAACTAAAAATGATAAGCTTGAATTTGTGCATGCTAAACTCCTTGAGGACTTTGAGCACCTCGAAAATGGCTCAAGGGTCATTAAGAGTTCGCTCATTGAAATCACCGAGTCTCATGCCCAACTTCAAGCTTCTTATACTAAAGAGCTTGCCAACTTCAAGCTTCTTATACTAAAATTTCAACCCTATCTAACTTCATTTGCTATTTTTCATGCATTTAATGATTTGTTTTGAGCTAAATGACCCTGAAATTAAAAAGCACCACAACTGAACTCTGAAAAGGTTGAAACTTGGCATGGTATCATCATTTCACCCACATAGCATGTGCTAAAAAGTTGAGAGCGTTACAGCAAAAACTGGATGCACTTCGTGTACAAAATGGACAATCTCCTTCGAAGTATCGGAGTTTCGGACGAAAACTCGTCTGTTACAAAAGGATTTCAAATTTTTTTAACTTATTTCAACTCCAGACTTTTTGTGCATTCAATATGAACCATTAGAAGCCACATACTAAAATTTCAACCCTATCTAACTTCATTTGCTATTTTTCATGCATTTAATGATTTGTTTTGAGCTAAATGACCCTGAAATTAAAAAGCACCACAACTGAACTCTGAAAGGTTGAAACTTGGCATGGTATCTTCATTTCACCCACATAGCATGTGCTAAAAAGTTGAGAGCGTTACGGCAAAAACTGGATGCACTTCGTGTACAAAATGGACAATCTCCTTCAAAGTATCGGGGTTTCGGACGAAAACTCGTCTGTTACAAAAGGATTTCAATATTTTTTAACTTATTTCAACTCCAGACTTTTTGTGCATTCAATATGAACCATTAGAAGCCACATACTAAAATTTCAACCCTATCTAACTTCATTTGCTATTTTTCATGCATTTAATGATTTGTTTTGAGCTAAATGACCTTCAAATTAAAAAGCACCACAACTGAACTCTGAAAAGGTTGAAACTTGGCATGGTACCATCATTTCACCCACATAGCATGTGCTAAGAAGTTGAGAGCGTTACAGCAAAAACTGGATGCACTTCGTGTACAAAATGGACAATCTCCTTCAAAGTATCGGGGTTTCGGACGAAAACTCGTGTGTTACAAAAGGATTTCAATTTTTTTAACTTATTTCAACTCCAGAATTTTTGTGCATTAAATATGAACCATTAGAAGCCACATACTAAAATTTCAACCCTATCTAACTTCATTTGCTATTTTTCATGCATTTAATGATTTGTTTTGAGCTAAATGACCCTGAAATTAAAAAGCACCACAACTGAACTCTGAAAAGGTTGAAACTTGGCATGGTACCATCATTTCACCCACATAGCATGTGCTAAAAAGTTGACAGCGTTACGGCAAAAACTGGATGCACTTCGTGTACAAAATGGACAATCTCCTTCGAAGTATCGGGGTTTCGGACGAAAACTCGTGTGTTACAAAAGGATTTCAATTTTTTTAACTTATTTCAACTCCAGACTTTTTGTGCATTCAATATGAACCATTAGAAGCCACATACTAAAATTTCAACTCTATCTAACTTCATTTGCTATTTTTCATGCATTTAATGATTTGTTTTCAGCTAAATGACCCTGAAATTTAAAAGCACCACAACTGAACTCTGAAAATGTTGAAACTTGGCATGGTATCATCATTTCATCCACATAGCATGTGCTAAAAAGTTGAGAGCGTTACGGTAAAAACTGGATGCACTTCGTGTACAAAATGGACAATCTCATTCGAAGTATCGGGGTTTCGGACGAAAACTCGTCTGTTACAAAAAGATTTCAATATTTTTTAAATTATTTCAACTCCACACTTTTTGTGCATTCAATATGAACCATTAGAAGCCACATACTAAAATTTCAACCCTATCTAACTTCATTTGCTATTTTTCATGCATTTAATGATTTGTTTTGAGCCAAATGACCTTGAAATTAAAAAGCACCACAACTGAACTCTGAAAAGGTTGAAACTTGGCATGGTACCATCATTTCACCCACATAGCATGTGCTAAAAAGTTGAGAGCGTTACGGCAAAAACTGGATGCACTTCGTGTACAAAATGGACAATATCCTTCAAAGTATCGGGGTTTCGGACGAAAACTCGTCTGTTACAAAAGGATTTCAATTTTTTTAACTTATTTCAACTCCAGAATTTTTGTGCATTCAATATGAACCATTAGAAGCCACATACTAAAATTTCAACCCTATCTAACTTCATTTGCCATTTTTCATGCATTTAATGATTTGTTTTGAGCTAGATGACCCTGAAATTAAAAAGCACCACAACTGAACTCTGAAAAGGTTGAAACTTGGCATGGTATCATCATTACATCCACATAGCATGTGCTAAAAAGTTGAGAGCGTTACGGTAAAAACTGGATGCACTTCGTGTACAAAATGGACAATCTCATTCGAAGTATCGGGGTTTCGGACGAAAACTCGTCTGTTACAAAAAGATTTCAATATTTTTTAACTTATTTCAACTCCAGACTTTTTGTGCATTCAATATGAACCATTAGAAGCCACATACTAAAATTTCAACCCTATCTAACTTCATTTGCTATTTTTCATGCATTTAATGATTTGTTTTGAGCCAAATGACCTTGAAATTAAAAAGCACCACAACTGAACTCTGAAAAGGTTGAAACTTGGCATGGTACCATCATTTCACCCACATAGCGTGTGCTAAAAAGTTGAGAGCGTTACGGCAAAAACTGGATGCACTTCGTGTACAAAATGGACAATCTCCTTCAAAGTATCGGGGTTTCGGACGAAAACTCGTCTGTTACAAAAGGATTTCAATATTTTTAACTTATTTCAACTCCAGAATTTTTGTGCATTCAATATGAACCATTAGAAGCCACATACTAAAATTTCAACCCTATCTAACTTCATTTGCTATTTTTCATGCATTTAATGATTTGTTTTGAGCTAAATGACCCTGAAATTAAAAAGCACCACAACTGAACTCTGAAAAGGTTGAAACTTGGCATGATATCATCATTTCACCCAAATAGCATATGCTAAAAAGTTGACAGCGTTACGGCAAAAACTGGATGCACTTCGTGTACAAAATGGACAATCTCCTTCGAAGTATCGGAGTTTCGGACGAAAACTCGTCTGTTACAAAAGGATTTCAATTTTTTTTAACTTATTTCAACTCCAGACTTTTTGTGCATTCAATATGAACCATTAGAAGCCACATACTAAAATTTCAACCCTATCTAACTTCATTTTCTATTTTTCATGCAATTAATGAATTGTTTTGAGCTAAATGACCCTGAAATTAAAAAGCACCACAACTGAACTCTGAAAAGGTTGAAACTTGGCATGGTATCATCATTTCACCCACATAGCATGTGCTAAAAAGTTGAGAGCGTTACGGCAAAAACTGGATGCACTTCGTGTACAAAATGGACAATCTCCTTCGAAGTATCAGGGTTTCGGACGAAAACTCGTCTGTTACAAAAGGATTTCAATATTTTTTAACTTATTTCAACTCCAGACTTTTTGTGCATTCAATATGAACCATTAGGAGCCACATACTAAAATTTCAACCCTATCTAACTTCATTTGCTATTTTTCATGCATTTAATGATTTGTTTTGAGCTAAATGACCTTGAAATTAAAAAGCACCACAACTGAACTCTGAAAAGGTTGAAACTTGGCATGGTACCATCATTTCACCCACATAGCATTTGCTAAAAAGTTGAGAGCGTTACGGCAAAAAATGGATGCACTTCGTGTACAAAATGGACAATCTCCTTCGAAGTATCGGGGTTTCGGACGAAAACTCGTCTGTTACAAAAGGATTTCAATTTTTTTAACTTATTTCAACTCCAGACTTTTTGTGCATTCAATATGAACCATTAGAAGCCACATACTAAAATTTCAACCCTATCTAACTTCATTTGCTATTTTTCATGCATTTAATGATTTGTTTTGAGCAAAATGACCCTGAAATTAAAAAGCACCACAACTGAACTCTGAAAAGGTTGAAACTTGGCATGGTATCATCATTTCACCCACATAGCATGTGCTAAAAAGTTGTTAGCGTTACGGCAAAAACTGGATGCACTTCGTGTACAAAATGGACAATCTCCTTCGAAGTATCGGAGTTTGGGACGAAAACTCGTCTGTTACAAAAGGATTTCAATTTTTTTTACCTTATTTCAACTCCAGACTTTTTGTGCATTCAATATGAACCATTAGAAGCCACATACTAAAATTTCAACCCTATCTAACTTCATTTGCTATTTTTCATGCATTTAATGATTTGTTTTGAGCTAAATGACCCTGAAATTAAAAAGCACCACCACTGAACTCTGAAAAGGTTGAAACTTGGCATGGTATCATAATTTCACCCACATAGCATGTGCTAAAAAGTTGAGAGCGTTACGGCAAAAACTGGATGCACTTCGTGTACAAAATGGACAATCTCCTTCGAAGTATCGGGGTTTCGGACGAAAACTCGTTTGTTACAAAAGGATTTGAATTTTTTTAACTTATTTCACCTCCAGACTTTTTGTGCATTCAATATGAACCATTAGAAGCCACATACTAAAATTTCAACCCTATCTAACTTCATTTGCTATTTTTCATGCATTTAATGATTTGTTTTGAGCTAAATGACCCTGAAATTAAAAAGCACCACAACTGAACTCTGAAAAGGTTGAAACTTGGCATGGTATCATCATTTCACCCACATAGCATGTGCTAAAAAGTTGAGAGCGTTACGGCAAAAACTGGATGCACTTCGTGTACAAAATGGACAATCTCCTTCGAAGTATCGGGGTTTCGGACGAAAACTCGTCTCTTACAAAAGGATTTCAATATTTTTTAACTTATTTCAACTCCAGACTTTTTGTGCATTCAATATGAACCATTAGAAGCCACATACTAAAATTTCAACCCTATCTAACTTCATTTGCTAATTTTCATGCATTTAATGATTTGTTTTGAGCTAAATAACCTTGAAATTAAAAAGCACCACAACTGAACTCTGAAAAGGTTGAAACTTGGCATGGTACCATCATTTCACCCACATAGCATGTGCTAAAAAGTTGAGAGCGTTACGGCAAAAACTGGATGCACTTCGTGTACAAAATGGACAATCTCCTTTGAAGTATCGGGGTTTCGGACGAAAACTCTTCTGTTACAAAAGGATTTCAATTTTTTTTAACTTATTTCAACTCCAGACTTTTTGTGCATTTAATATGAACCATTATAAGCCAGATACTAAAATTTCAACCCTAGCTAACTTCATTTGCTATTTTTCATGCATTTAATGATTTGTCTTGAGCTAAATGACCCTGAAATTAAAAAGCACCACAACTGAACTCTGAAAAGGTTGAAACTTGGCATGGTTTCATCATTTCACCCACATAGCATGTGCTAAAAAGTTGAGAGAGTTACGGCAAAAACTGGATGCACTTCGTGTACAAAATGGACAATCTCCTTCGAAGTATCGGAGTTTCGGACGAAAACTCGTCTGTTACAAAAGGATTTCAATTTTTTTTAACTTATTTCAACTCCAGACTTTTTGTGCATTCAATATGAACCATTAGAAGCCACATACTAAAATTTCAACCCTATCTAACTTCATTTGCTATTTTTCATGCATTTAATGATTTGTTTTGAGCTAAATGACCCTGAAATTAAAAAGCACCACAACTGAACTCTGAAAAGGTTGAAACTTGGCATGGTATCATCATTTCACCCACCTAGCATGTGCTAAAAAGTTGAGAGAGTTACGGCAAAAACTGGATGCACTTCGTGTACAAAATGGACAATCTCCTTCGAAGTATCGGAGTTTCGGACGAAAACTCGTCTGTTACAAAAGGATTTCAATTTTTTTTAACTTATTTCAACTCCAGACTTTTTGTGCATTCAATATGAACCATTAGAAGCCACATACTAAAATTTCAACCCTATCTAACTTCATTTGCTATTTTTCATGCAATTAATGATTTGTTTTGAGCTAAATGACCCTGAAATTAAAAAGCACCACAACTGAAGTCTGAAAAGGTTGAAACTTGGCATGGTATCATCATTTCACCCACATAGCATGTGCTAAAAAGTTGAGAGCGTTACGGCAAAAACTGGATGCACTTCGTGTACAAAATGGACAATCTCCTTCGAAGTATCGGGGTTTCGGACGAAAACTCGTCTGTTACAAAAGGATTTCAATATTTTTTAACTTATTTCAACTCCAGACTTTTTGTGCATTCAATATGAACCATTAGGAGCCACATACAAAAATTTCAACCCTATCTAACTTCATTTGCTATTTTTCATGCATTTAATGATTTGTTTTGAGCTAAATGACCTTGAAATTAAAAAGCACCACAACTGAACTCTGAAAAGGTTGAAACTTGGCATGGTACCATCATTTCACCCACATAGCATTTGCTAAAAAGTTGAGAGCGTTACGGCAAAAACTGGATGCACTTCGTGTACAAAATGGACAATCTCCTTCGAAGTATCGGGGTTTCGGACGAAAACTCGTCTGTTACAAAAGGATTTCAATTTTTTTAACTTATTTCAACTCCAGACTTTTTGTGCATTCAATATGAACCATTAGAAGCCACATAATAAAATTTCAACCCTATCTAACTTCATTTGCTATTTTTCATGCATTTAATGATTTGTTTTGAGCAAAATGACCCTGAAATTAAAAAGCACCACAACTGAACTCTGAAAAGGTTGAAACTTGGCATGGTATCATCATTTCACCCACATAGAATGTGCTAAAAAGTTGTTAGCGTTACGGCAAAAACTGGATGCACTTCGTGTACAAAATGGACAATCTCCTTCGAAGTATCGGAGTTTGGGACGAAAACTCGTCTGTTACAAAAGGATTTCAATTTTTTTTACCTTATTTCAACTCCAGACTTTTTGTGCACTCAATATGAACCATTAGAAGCCACATACTAAAATTTCAACCCTATCTAACTTCATTTGCTATTTTTCATGCATTTAATGATTTGTTTTGAGCTAAATGACCCTGAAATTAAAAAGCACCACAACTGAACTCTGAAAAGGTTGAAACTTGGCATGGTATCATCATTTCACCCACATAGCATGTGCTAAAAAGTTGAGAGCGTTACGGCAAAAACTGGATGCACTTCGTGTACAAAATGGACAATCTCGTTCGAAGTATCGGGGTTTCGGACGAAAACTCGTTTGTTACAAAAGGATTTCAATTTTTTTAACTTATTTCAACTCCAGACGTTTTGTGCATTCAATATGAACCATTAGAAGCCACATACTAAAATTTCAACCCTATCTAACTTCATTTGCTATTTTTCATGCATTTAATGATTTATTTTGAGCTAAATGACCCTGAAATTAAAAAGCACCACAACTGAACTCTGAAAAGGTTGAAACTTGGCATGGTATCATAATTTCACCCACATAGCATGTGCTAAAAAGTTGAGAGCGTTACGGCAAAAACTGGATGCACTTCGTGTACAAAATGGACAATCTATTTCGAAGTATCGGGGTTTCGGACGAAAACTCGTCTGTTACAAAAGGATTTCAATTTTTTTAACTTATTTCAACTCCAGAATTTTTGTGCATTCAATATGATCCATTAGAAGCCACATACTAAAATTTCAACCCTATCTAACTTCATTTGCTATTTTTCATGCATTTAATGATTTGTTTTGAGCTAAATGACCCTGAAATTAAAAAGCACCACAACTGAACTCTGAAAAGGTTGAAACTTGGCATGGTATCATCATTTCACCCACATAGCATGTGCTAAAAAGTTGACAGCGTTACGGCAAAAACTGGATGCACTTCGTGTACAAAATGGACAATCTCCTTCGAAGTATCGGAGTTTCGGACGAAAACTCGTCTGTTACAAAAGGATTTCAATTTTTTTTAAATTATTTCAACTCCAGACTTTTTGTGCATTCAATATGAACCATTAGAAGCCACATACTAATATTTCAACCCTATCTAACTTCATTTGCTATTTTTCATGCAATTAATGATTTGTTTTGAGCTAAATGACCCTGAAATTAAAAAGCACCACAACTGAACTCTGAAAAGGTTGAAACTTGGCATGGTATCATCATTTCACCCACATAGCATGTGCTAAAAAGTTGAGAGCGTTACGGCAAAAACTGGATGCACTTCGTGTACAAAATGGACAATCTCCTTCGAAGTATCAGGGTTTCGGACGAAAACTCGTCTGTTACAAAAGGATTTCAATATTTTTTAACTTATTTCAACTCCAGACTTTTTGTGCATTCAATATGAACCATTAGGAGCCACATACTAAAATTTCAACCCTATCTAACTTCATTTGCTATTTTTCATGCATTTAATGATTTGTTTTGAGCTAAATGACCTTGAAATTAAAAAGCACCACAACTGAACTCTGAAAAGGTTGAAACTTGGCATGGTACCATCATTTCACCCACATAGCATTTGCTAAAAAGTTGAGAGCGTTACGGCAAAAACTGGATGCACTTCGTGTACAAAATGGACAATCTCCTTCGAAGTATCGGGGTTTCGGACGAAAACTCGTCTGTTACAAAAGGATTTCAATTTTTTTAACTTATTTCAACTCCAGACTTTTTGTGCATTCAATATGAACCATTAAAAGCCACATACTAAAATTTCAACCCTATCTAACTTTATTTGCTATTTTTCATGCATTTAATGATTTGTTTTGAGCAAAATGACCCTGAAATTAAAAAGCACCACAACTGAACTCTGAAAAGGTTGAAACTTGGCATAGTATCATCATTTCACCCACATAGCATGTGCTAAAAATTTGTTAGCGTTACGGCAAAAACTGGATGCACTTCGTGTACAAAATGGACAATCTCCTTCGAAGTATCGGAGTTTGGGATGAAAACTCGTCTGTTACAAAAGGATTTCAATTTTTTTTACCTTATTTCAACTCTAGACTTTTTGTGCATTCAATATGAACCATTAGAAGCCACATACTAAAATTTCAACCCTATCTAACTTCATTTGCTATTTTTCATGCATTTAATGATTTATTTTGAGCTAAATGACCCTGAAATTAAAAAGCACCACCACTGAACTCTGAAAAGGTTGAAACTTGGCATGGTATCATAATTTCACCCACATAGCATGTGCTAAAAAGTTGAGAGCGTTACGGCAAAAACTGGATGCACTTCGTGTACAAAATGGACAATCTATTTCGAAGTATCGGGGTTTCGGACGAAAACTCGTTTGTTACAAAAGGATTTCAATTTTTTTAACTTATTTCAACTCCAGACTTTTTGTGCATTCAATATGAACCATTAGAAGCCACATACTAAAATTTCAACCCTATCTAACTTCATTTGCTATTTTTCATGCATTTAATGATTTGTTTTGAGCTAAATGACCCTGAAATTAAAAAGCACCACAAGTGAACTCTGAAAAGGTTGAAACTTGGCATGGTATCATCATTTCACCCACATAGCATGTGCTAAAAAGTTGACAGCGTTACGGCAAAAACTGGATGCACTTCGTGTACAAAATGGACAATCTCCTTCGAAGTATCGGAGTTTCGGACGAAAACTCGTCTGTTACAAAAGGATTTCAATTTTTTTTAACTTATTTCAACTCCAGACTTTTTGTGCATTCAATATGAACCATTAGAAGCCACATACTAATATTTCAACCCTATCTAACTTCATTTGCTATTTTTCATGCAATTAATGATTTGTTTTGAGCTAAATGACCCTGAAATTAAAAAGCACCACAACTGAACTCTGAAAAGGTTGAAACTTGGCATGGTATAATCATTTCACCCACATAGCATGTGCTAAAAAGTTGAGAGCGTTACGGCAAAAACTGGATGCACTTCGTGTACAAAATGGACAATCTCCTTCGAAGTATCAGGGTTTCGGACGAAAACTCGTCTGTTACAAAAGGATTTCAATATTTTTTAACTTATTTCAACTCCAGACTTTTTGTGCATTCAATATGAACCATTAGGAGCCACATACTAAAATTTCAACCCTATCTAACTTCATTTGCTATTTTTCATGCATTTAATGATTTGTTTTGAGCTAAATGACCTTGAAATTAAAAAGCACCACAACTGAACTCTGAAAAGGTTGAAACTTGGCATGGTACCATCATTTCACCCACATAGCATTTGCTAAAAAGTTGAGAGCGTTACGGCAAAAACTGGATGCACTTCGTGTACAAAATGGACAATCTCCTTCGAAGTATCGGGGTTTCGGACGAAAACTCGTCTGTTACAAAAGGATTTCAATTTTTTTAACTTATTTCAACTCCAGACTTTTTGTGCATTCAATATGAACCATTAGAAGCCACATACTAAAATTTCAACCCTATCTAACTTCATTTGCTATTTTTCATGCATTTAATGATTTGTTTTGAGCAAAATGACCCTGAAATTAAAAAGCACCACAACTGAACTCTGAAAAGGTTGAAACTTGGCATGGTATCATCATTTCACCCACATAGCATGTGCTAAAAAGTTGTTAGCGTTACGGCAAAAACTGGATGCACTTCGTGTACAAAATGGACAATCTCCTTCGAAGTATCGGAGTTTGGGACGAAAACTCGTCTGTTACAAAAGGATTTCAATTTTTTTTAGCTTATTTCAACTCCAGACTTTTTGTGCATTCAATATGAACCATTAGAAGCCACATACTAAAATTTCAACCCTATCTAACTTCATTTGCTATTTTTCATGCATTTAATGATTTGTTTTGAGCTAAATGACCCTGAAATGAAAAAGCACCACCACTGAACTCTGAAAAGGTTGAAACTTGGCATGGTATCATAATTTCACCCACATAGCATGTGCTAAAAAGTTGAGAGCGTTACGGCAAAAACTGGATGCACTTCGTGTACAAAATGGACAATCTCCTTCGAAGTATCGGGGTTTCGGACGAAAACTCGTTTGTTACAAAAGGATTTGAATTTTTTTAACTTATTTCAACTCCAGACTTTTTGTGCATTCAATATGAACCATTAGAAGCCACATACTAAAATTTCAACCCTATCTAACTTCATTTGCTATTTTTCATGCATTTAATGATTTGTTTTGAGCTAAATGACCCTGAAATTAAAAAGCACCACAACTGAACTCTGAAAAGGTTGAAACTTGGCATGGTATCATCATTTCACCCACATAGCATGTGCTAAAAAGTTGAGAGCGTTACGGCAAAAACTGGATGCACTTCGTGTACAAAATGGACAATCTCCTTCGAAGTATCGGGGTTTCGGACGAAAACTCGTCTCTTACAAAAGGATTTCAATATTTTTTAACTTATTTCAAATCCAGACTTTTTGTGCATTCAATATGAACCATTAGAAGCCACATACTAAAATTTCAACCCTATCTAACTTCATTTGCTAATTTTCATGCATTTAATGATTTGTTTTGAGCTAAATAACCTTGAAATTAAAAAGCACCACAACTGAACTCTGAAAAGGTTGAAACTTGGCATGGTACCATCATTTCACCCACATAGCATGTGCTAAAAAGTTGAGAGCGTTACGCCAAAAACTGGATGCACTTCGTGTACAAAATGGACAATCTCCTTTGAAGTATCGGGGTTTCGGACGAAAACTCTTCTGTTACAAAAGGATTTCAATTTTTTTTAACTTATTTCAACTCCAGACTTTTTGTGCATTTAATATGAACCATTATAAGCCACATACTAAAATTTCAACCCTATCTAACTTCATTTGCTATTTTTCATGCATTTAATGATTTGTCTTGAGCTAAATGACCCTGAAATTAAAAAGCACCACAACTGAACTCTGAAAAGGTTGAAACTTGGCATGGTATCATCATTTCACCCACATAGCATATGCTAAAAAGTTGAGAGAGTTACGGCAAAAACTGGATGCACTTCGTGTACAAAATGGACAATCTCCTTCGAAGTATCGGAGTTTCGGACGAAAACTCGTCTGTTACAAAAGGATTTCAATTTTTTTTAACTTATTTCAACTCCAGACTTTTTGTGCATTCAATATGAACCATTAGAAGCCACATACTAAAATTTCAACCCTATCTAACTTCATTTGCTATTTTTCATGCATTTAATGATTTGTTTTGATCTAAATGACCCTGAAATTAAAAAGCACCACAACTGAACTCTGAAAAGGTTGAAACTTGGCATGGTATCATCATTTCACCCACCTTGCATGTGCTAAAAAGTTGAGAGAGTTACGGCAAAAACTGGATGCACTTCGTGTACAAAATGGACAATCTCCTTCGAAGTATCGGAGTTTCGGACGAAAACTCGTCTGTTACAAAAGGATTTCAATTTTTTTTAACTTATTTCAACTCCAGACTTTTTGTGCATTCAATATGAACCATTAGAAGCCACATACTAAAATTTCAACCCTATCTAACTTCATTTGCTATTTTTCATGCAATTAATGATTTGTTTTGAGCTAAATGACCCTGAAATTAAAAAGCACCACAACTGAAGTCTGAAAAGGTTGAAACTTGGCATGGTATCATCATTTCACCCACATAGCATGTGCTAAAAAGTTGACAGCGTTACGGCAAAAACTGGATGCACTTCGTGTACAAAATGGACAATCTCCTTCGAAGTATCGGGGTTTCGGACGAAAACTCGTCTGTTACAAAAGGATTTCAATATTTTTTAACTTATTTCAACTCCAGACTTTTTGTGCATTCAATATGAACCATTAGGAGCCACATACTAAAATTTCAACCCTATCTAACTTCATTTGCTATTTTTCATGCATTTAATGATTTGTTTTGAGCTAAATGACCTTGAAATTAAAAAGCACCACAACTGAACTCTGAAAAGGTTGAAACTTGGCATGGTACCATCATTTCACCCACATAGCATTTGCTAAAAAGTTGAGAACGTTACGGCAAAAACTGGATGCACTTCGTGTACAAAATGGACAATCTCCTTCGAAGTATCGGGGTTTCGGACGAAAACTCGTCTGTTACAAAAGGATTTCAATTTTTTTAACTTATTTCAACTCCAGACTTTTTGTGCATTCAATATGAACCATTAGAAGCCACATAATAAAATTTCAACCCTATCTAACTTCATTTGCTATTTTTCATGCATTTAATGATTTGTTTTGAGCAAAATGACCCTGAAATTAAAAAGCACCACAACTGAACTCTGAAAAGGTTGAAACTTGGCATGGTATCATCATTTCACCCACATAGAATGTGCTAAAAAGTTGTTAGCGTTACGGCAAAAACTGGATGCACTTCGTGTACAAAATGGACAATCTCCTTCGAAGTATCGGAGTTTGGGACGAAAACTCGTCTGTTACAAAAGGATTTCAATTTTTTTTACCTTATTTCAACTCCAGACTTTTTGTGCATTCAATATGAACCATTAGAAGCCACATACTAAAATTTCAACCCTATCTAACTTCATTTGCTATTTTTCATGCATTTAATGATTTGTTTTGAGCTAAATGACCCTGAAATTAAAAAGCACCACCACTGAACTCTGAAAAGGTTGAAACTTGGCATGGTATCATAATTTCACCCACATAGCATGTGCTAAAAAGTTGAGAGCGTTACGGCAAAAACTGGATGCACTTCGTGTACAAAATGGACAATCTCCTTCGAAGTATCGGGGTTTCGGATGAAAACTCGTTTGTTACAAAAGGATTTGAATTTTTTTAACTTATTTCAACTCCAGACTTTTTGTGCATTCAATATGAACCATTAGAAGCCACATACTAAAATTTCAACCCTATCTAACTTCATTTGCTATTTTTCATGCATTTAATGATTTGTTTTGAGCTAAATGACCCTGAAATTAAAAAGCACCACAACTGAACTCTGAAAAGGTTGAAACTTGGCATGGTATCATCATTTCACCCACATAGCATGTGCTAAAAAGTTGAGAGCGTTACGGCAAAAACTGGATGCACTTCGTGTACAAAATGGACAATCTCCTTCGAAGTATCGGGGTTTCGGACGAAAACTCGTCTCTTACAAAAGGATTTCAATATTTTTTAACTTATTTCAAATCCAGACTTTTTGTGCATTCAATATGAACCATTAGAAGCCACATACTAAAATTTCAACCCTATCTAACTTCATTTGCTAATTTTCATGCATTTAATGATTTGTTTTGAGCTAAATAACCTTGAAATTAAAAAGCACCACAACTGAACTCTGAAAAGGTTGAAACTTGGCATGGTACCATCATTTCACCCACATAGCATGTGCTAAAAAGTTGAGAGCGTTACGCCAAAAACTGGATGCACTTCGTGTACAAAATGGACAATCTCCTTTGAAGTATCGGGGTTTCGGACGAAAACTCTTCTGTTACAAAAGGATTTCAATTTTTTTTAACTTATTTCAACTCCAGACTTTTTGTGCATTTAATATGAACCATTATAAGCCACATACTAAAATATCAACCCTATCTAACTTCATTTGCTATTTTTCATGCATTTAATGATTTGTCTTGAGCTAAATGACCCTGAAATTAAAAAGCACCACAACTGAACTCTGAAAAGGTTGAAACTTGGCATGGTATCATCATTTCACCCACATAGCATGTGCTAAAAAGTTGAGAGAGTTACGGCAAAAACTGGATGCACTTCGTGTACAAAATGGACAATCTCCTTCGAAGTATCGGAGTTTCGGACGAAAACTCGTCTGTTACAAAAGGATTTCAATTTTTTTTAACTTATTTCAACTCCAGACTTTTTGTGCATTCAATATGAACCATTAGAAGCCACATACTAAAATTTCAACCCTATCTAACTTCATTTGCTATTTTTCATGCATTTAATGATTTGTTTTGAGCTAAATGACCCTGAAATTAAAAAGCACCACAACTGAACTCTGAAAAGGTTGAAACTTGGCATGGTATCATCATTTCACCCACCTTGCATGTGCTAAAAAGTTGAGAGAGTTACGGCAAAAACTGGATGCACTTCGTGTACAAAATGGACAATCTCCTTCGAAGTATCGGAGTTTCGGACGAAAACTCGTCTGTTACAAAAGGATTTCAATTTTTTTTAACTTATTTCAACTCCAGACTTTTTGTGCATTCAATATGAACCATTAGAAGCCACATACTAAAATTTCAACCCTATCTAACTTCATTTGCTATTTTTCATGCAATTAATGATTTGTTTTGAGCTAAATGACCCTGAAATTAAAAAGCACCACAACTGAAGTCTGAAAAGGTTGAAACTTGGCATGGTATCATCATTTCACCCACATAGCATGTGCTAAAAAGTTGACAGCGTTACGGCAAAAACTGGATGCACTTCGTGTACAAAATGGACAATCTCCTTCGAAGTATCGGGGTTTCGGACGAAAACTCGTCTGTTACAAAAGGATTTCAATATTTTTTAACTTATTTCAACTCCAGACTTTTTGTGCATTCAATATGAACCATTAGGAGCCACATACTAAAATTTCAACCCTATCTAACTTCATTTGCTATTTTTCATGCATTTAATGATTTGTTTTGAGCTAAATGACCTTGAAATTAAAAAGCACCACAACTGAACTCTGAAAAGGTTGAAACTTGGCATGGTACCATCATTTCACCCACATAGCATTTGCTAAAAAGTTGAGAACGTTACGGCAAAAACTGGATGCACTTCGTGTACAAAATGGACAATCTCCTTCGAAGTATCGGGGTTTCGGACGAAAACTCGTCTGTTACAAAAGGATTTCAATTTTTTTAACTTATTTCAACTCCAGACTTTTTGTGCATTCAATATGAACCATTAGAAGCCACATAATAAAATTTCAACCCTATCTAACTTCATTTGCTATTTTTCATGCATTTAATGATTTGTTTTGAGCAAAATGACCCTGAAATTAAAAAGCACCACAACTGAACTCTGAAAAGGTTGAAACTTGTCATGGTATCATCATTTCACCCACATAGAATGTGCTAAAAAGTTGTTAGCGTTACGGCAAAAACTGGATGCACTTCGTGTACAAAATGGACAATCTCCTTCGAAGTATCGGAGTTTGGGACGAAAACTCGTCTGTTACAAAAGGATTTCAATTTTTTTACCTTATTTCAACTCCAGACTTTTTGTGCATTCAATATGAACCATTAGAAGCCACATACTAAAATTTCAACCCTATCTAACTTCATTTGCTATTTTTCATGCATTTAATGATTTGTTTTGAGCTAAATGACCCTGAAATTAAAAAGCACCACAACTGAACTCTGAAAAGGTTGAAACTTGGCATGGTATCATCATTTCACCCACATAGCATGTGCTAAAAAGTTGAGAGCGTTACGGCAAAAATTGGATGCACTTCGTGTACAAAATGGACAATCTCGTTCGAAGTATCGGGGTTTCGGACGAAAACTCGTTTGTTACAAAAGGATTTCAATTTTTTTAACTTATTTCAACTCCAGACTTTTTGTGCATTCAATATGAACCATTAGAAGCCACATACTAAAATTTCAACCCTATCTAACTTCATTTGCTATTTTTCATGCATTTAATGATTTATTTTGAGCTAAATGACCCTGAAATTAAAAAGCACCACAACTGAACTCTGAAAAGGTTGAAACTTGGCATGGTATCATAATTTCACCCACATAGCATGTGCTAAAAAGTTGAGAGCGTTACGGCAAAAACTGGATGCACTTCGTGTACAAAATGGACAATCTATTTCGAAGTATCTGGGTTTCGGACGAAAACTCGTCTGTTACAAAAGGATTTCAATTTTTTTAACTTATTTCAACTCCAGAATTTTTGTGCATTCAATATGAACCATTAGAAGCCACATACTAAAATTTCAACCCTATCTAACTTCATTTGCTATTTTTCATGCATTTAATGATTTGTTTTGAGCTAAATGACCCTGAAATTAAAAAGCACCACAACTGAACTCTGAAAAGGTTGAAACTTGGCATGGTATCATCATTTCACCCACATAGCATGTGCTAAAAAGTTGACAGCGTTACGGCAAAAACTGGATGCACTTCGTGTACAAAATGGACAATCTCCTTCGAAGTATCGGAGTTTCGGACGAAAACTCGTCTGTTACAAAAGGATTTCAATTTTTTTTAACTTATTTCAACTCCAGACTTTTTGTGCATTCAATATGAACCATTAGAAGCCACATACTAATATTTCAACCCTATCTAACTTCATTTGCTATTTTTCATGCAATTAATGATTTGTTTTGAGCTAAATGACCCTGAAATTAAAAAGCACCACAACTGAACTCTGAAAAGGTTGAAACTTGGCATGGTATCATCATTTCACCCACATAGCATGTGCTAAAAAGTTGAGATCGTTACGGCAAAAACTGGATGCACTTCGTGTACAAAATGGACAATCTCCTTCGAAGTATCAGGGTTTCGGACGAAAACTCGTCTGTTACAAAAGGATTTCAATATTTTTTAACTTATTTCAACTCCAGACTTTTTGTGCATTCAATATGAACCATTAGGAGCCACATACTAAAATTTCAACCCTATCTAACTTCATTTGCTATTTTTCATGCATTTGATGATTTGTTTTGAGCTAAATGACCTTGAAATTAAAAAGCACCACAACTGAACTCTGAAAAGGTTGAAACTTGGCATGGTACCATCATTTCACCCACATAGCATTTGCTAAAAAGTTGAGAGCGTTACGGCAAAAACTGGATGCAGTTCGTGTACAAAATGGACAATCTCCTTCGAAGTATCGGGGTTTCGGACGAAAACTCGTCTGTTACAAAAGGATTTCAATTTTTTTAACTTATTTCAACTCCAGACTTTTTGTGCATTCAATATGAACCATTAGAAGCCACATACTAAAATTTCAACCCTATCTAACTTCATTTGCTATTTTTCATGCATTTAATGATTTGTTTTGAGCAAAATGACCCTGAAATTAAAAAGCACCACAACTGAACTCTGAAAAGGTTGAAACTTGGCATGGAATCATCATTTCACCCACATAGCATGTGCTAAAAAGTTGTTAGCGTTACGGCAAAAACTGGATGCACTTCGTGTACAAAATGGACAATCTCCTTCGAAGTATCGGAGTTTGGGACGAAAACTCGTCTGTTACAAAAGGATTTCAATTTTTTTTACCTTATTTCAACTCCAGACTTTTTGAGCATTCAATATGAACCATTAGAAGCCACATACTAAAATTTCAACCCTATCTAACTTCATTTGCTATTTTTCATGCATTTAATGATTTGTTTTGAGCTAAATGACCCTGAAATGAAAAAGCACCACAACTGAACTCTGAAAAGGTTGAAACTTGGCATGGTATCATCATTTCACCCACATAGCATGTGCTAAAAAGTTGAGAGCGTTATGGCCAAAACTGGATGCACTTCGTGTACAAAATGGACAATCTCCTTCGAAGTATCGGGGTTTCGGACGAAAACTCGTCTGTTACAAAAGGATTTCAATTTTTTTAACATATTTCAACTCCAGACTTTTTGTGCATTCAATATGAACCATTAGAAGCCACATACTAAAATTTCAACCCTATCTAACTTCATTTGCTATTTTTCATGCATTTAATGATTTGTTTTGAGCTAAATGACCCTGAAATTAAAAAGCACCACAACTGAACTCTGAAAAGGTTGAAACTTGGCATGGTATCATCATTTCACCCACATAGCATGTGCTAAAAAGTTGAGAGCGTTACGGCCAAAACTGGATGCACTTCGTGTACAAAATGGACAATCTCCTTCGAAGTATTGGAGTTTCGGACGAAAACTCGTTTGTTACAAAATGATTTCAATATTTTTTAACTTATTTCAACTCCAGACTTTTTGTGCATTCAATATGAACCATTAGAAGCCACATACTAAAATTTCAACCCTATCTTACTTCATTTGCTATTTTTCATGCATTTAATGATTTGTTTTGAGCTAAATGACCCTGAAATTAAAAAGCACCACAACTGAACTCTGAAAAGGTTGAAACTTGGCATGGTATCATCATTTCACCCACATAGCTTGTGCTAAAAAGTTGAGAGCGTTATGACAAAAGCTGGATGCACTTCGTGTACAAAATGGACAATCTCCTTCGAAGTATCGGGGTTTCGGACGAAAACTCGTCTGTTACAAAATGATTTCAATTTTTTTAACTTATTTCGACTCCAGTCTTTTTGTGCGTTCAATATGAATCATTAGAAGCCAAATACTAAAATTTCAACCCTATCTAACTTCATTTGCTATTTTTCATGCATTTAATGATTTGTTTTGAGCAAAATGACCCTGAAATTAAAAAGCACCACAACTGAACTCTGAAAAGGTTGAAACTTGGCATGGAATCATCATTTCACCCACATAGCATGTGCTAAAAAGTTGTTAGAGTTACGGCAAAAACTGGATGCACTTCGTGTACAAAATGGACAATCTCCTTCGAAGTATCGGAGTTTGGGACGAAAACTCGTCTGTTACAAAAGGATTTCAATTTTTTTTACCTTATTTCAACTCCAGACTTTTTGAGCATTCAATATGAACCATTAGAAGCCACATACTAAAATTTCAACCCTATCTAACTTCATTTGCTATTTTTCATGCATTTAATGATTTGTTTTGAGCTAAATGACCCTGAAATTAAAAAGCACCACAACTGAACTCTGAAAAGGTTGAAACTTGGCATGGTATCATCATTTCACCCACATAGCATGTGCTAAAAAGTTGAGAGCGTTACGGCAAAAACTGGATGCACTTCGTGTACAAAATGGACAATCTCCTTCGAAGTATCGGGGTTTCGGACGAAAACTCGTCTCTTACAAAAGGATTTCAATATTTTTTAACTTATTTCAACTCCAGACTTTTTGTGCATTCAATATGAACCATTAGAAGCCACATACTAAAATTTCAACCCTATCTAACTTCATTTGCTAATTTTCATGCATTTAATGATTTGTTTTGAGCTAAATGACCTTGAAATTAAAAAGCACCACAACTGAACTCTGAAAAGGTTGAAACTTGGCATGGTTCCATCATTTCACCCACATAGCATGTGCTAAAAAGTTGAGAGCGTTACGGCAAAAACTGGATGCACTTCGTGTACAAAATGGACAATCTCCTTTGAAGTATCGGGGTTTCGGACGAAAACTCTTCTGTTACAAAAGGATTTCAATTTTTTTAACTTATTTCAACTCCAGACTTTTTGTGCATTTAATATGAACCATTAGAAGCCACATACTAAAATTTCAACCCTATCTAACTTCATTTGCTATTTTTCATGCATTTAATGATTTGTTTTGAGCTAAATGACCCTGAAATTAAAAAGCACCACAACTGAACTCTGAAAAGGTTGAAACTTGGCATTGTATCATCATTTCACCCACATAGCATGTGCTAAAAAGTTGAGAGCGTTACGGCCAAAACTGGATGCACTTCGTGTACAAAATGGACAATCTCCTTCGAAGTATCGGGGTTTCGGACGAAAACTCGTCTGTTACAAAAGGATTTCAATTTTTTTAACATATTTCAACTCCAGACTTTTTGTGCATTCAATATGAACCATTAGAAGCCACATACTAAAATTTCAACCCTATCTAACTTCATTTGCTATTTTTCATGCATTTAATGATTTGTTTTGAGCTAAATGACCCTGAAATTAAAAAGCACCACAACTGAACTCTGAAAAGGTTGAAACTTGGCATGGTATCATCATTTCACCCACATAGCATGTGCTAAAAAGTTGAGAGCGTTACGGCCAAAACTGGATGCACTTCGTGTACAAAATGGACAATCTCCTTCGAAGTATTGGAGTTTCGGACGAAAACTCGTTTGTTACAAAATGATTTCAATATTTTTTAACTTATTTCAACTCCAGACTTTTTATGCATTCAATATGAACCATTAGAAGCCACATACTAAAATTTCAACCCTATCTTACTTCATTTGCTATTTTTCATGCATTTAATGATTTGTTTTGAGCTAAATGACCCTGAAATTAAAAAGCACCACAACTGAACTCTGAAAAGGTTGAAACTTGGCATGGTATCATCATTTCACCCACATAGCTTGTGCTAAAAAGTTGAGAGCGTTATGACAAAAGCTGGATGCACTTCGTGTACAAAATGGACAATCTCCTTCGAAGTATCGGAGTTTGGGACGAAAACTCGTCTGTTACAAAAGGATTTCAATTTTTTTTACCTTATTTCAACTCCAGACTTTTTGAGCATTCAATATGAACCATTAGAAGCCACATACTAAAATTTCAACCCTATCTAACTTCATTTGCTATTTTTCATGCATTTAATGATTTGTTTTGAGCTAAATGACCCTGAAATTAAAAAGCACCACAACTGAACTCTGAAAAGGTTGAAACTTGGCATGGTATCATCATTTCACCCACATAGCATGTGCTAAAAAGTTGAGAGCGTTACGGCCAAAACTGGATGCACTTCGTGTACAAAATGGACAATCTCCTTCGAAGTATTGGAGTTTCGGACGAAAACTCGTTTGTTACAAAATGATTTCAATATTTTTTAACTTATTTCAACTCCAGACTTTTTATGCATTCAATATGAACCATTAGAAGCCACATACTAAAATTTCAACCCTATCTTACTTCATTTGCTATTTTTCATGCATTTAATGATTTGTTTTGAGCTAAATGACCCTGAAATTAAAAAGCACCACAACTGAACTCTGAAAAGGTTGAAACTTGGCATGGTATCATCATTTCACCCACATAGCTTGTGCTAAAAAGTTGAGAGCGTTATGACAAAAGCTGGATGCACTTCGTGTACAAAATGGACAATCTCCTTCGAAGTATCGGGGTTTCGGACGAAAACTCGTCTGTTACAAAATGATTTCAATTTTTTTAACTTATTTCGACTCCAGTCTTTTTGTGCGTTCAATATGAATCATTAGAAGCCAAATACTAAAATTTCAACCCTATCTAACTTCATTTGCAATTTTTCATGCATTTAATGATTTGTTTTGAGCTAAATGACCCTGAAATTAAAAAGCACCACAACTGAACTCTGAAAAGGTTGAAACTTGGCATGGTATCATAATTTCACCCACATAGCATGTGCTAAAAAGTTGAGAGAGTTACGGCAAAAACTGGATGCACTTCGTGTACAAAATGGACAATCTCCTTCGAAGTATCGGAGTTTCGGACGAAAACTCGTCTGTTACAAAATGATTTCAATTTTTTTTAACTTATTTCAACCCCAGACTTTTTGTGCATTCAATATGAACCATTAGAAGCCACATACTAAAATTTCAACCCTATCTAACTTCATTTGCTATTTTTCATGCATTTAATGATTTGTTTTGAGCTAAATGACCTTGAAATTAAAAAGCACCACAACTGAACTCTGAAAAGGTTGAAACTTGGCATGGTATCATCATTTCACCCACATAGAATGTGCTAAAAAGTTGAGAGCATTACGGCAAAAACTGGATACACTTCGTGTACAAAATGGACAATCTCCTTCGAAGTATCGGGGTTTCGGACGAAAACTCGTCTCTTACAAAAGGATTTCAATATTTTTTAACTTATTTCAACTCCAGACTTTTTGTGCATTCAATATGAACCATTAGAAGCCACATACTAAAATTTCAACCCTATCTAACTTCATTTGCTAATTTTCATGCATTTAATGATTTGTTTTGAGCTAAATAACCTTGAAATTAAAAAGCACCACAACTGAACTCTGAAAAGGTTGAAACTTGGCATGGTACCATCATTTCACCCACATAGCATGTGCTAAAAAGTTGAGAGCGTTACGCCAAAAACTGGATGCACTTCGTGTACAAAATGGACAATCTCCTTTGAAGTATCGGGGTTTCGGACGAAAACTCTTCTGTTACAAAAGGATTTCAATTTTTTTTAACTTATTTCAACTCCAGACTTTTTGTGCATTTAATATGAACCATTATAAGCCACATACTAAAATATCAACCCTATCTAACTTCATTTGCTATTTTTCATGCATTTAATGATTTGTCTTGAGCTAAATGACCCTGAAATTAAAAAGCACCACAACTGAACTCTGAAAAGGTTGAAACTTGGCATGGTATCATCATTTCACCCACATAGCATGTGCTAAAAAGTTGAGAGAGTTACGGCAAAAACTGGATGCACTTCGTGTACAAAATGGACAATCTCCTTCGAAGTATCGGAGTTTCGGACGAAAACTCGTCTGTTACAAAAGGATTTCAATTTTTTTTAACTTATTTCAACTCCAGACTTTTTGTGCATTCAATATGAACCATTAGAAGCCACATACTAAAATTTCAACCCTATCTAACTTCATTTGCTATTTTTCATGCATTTAATGATTTGTTTTGAGCTAAATGACCCTGAAATTAAAAAGCACCACAACTGAACTCTGAAAAGGTTGAAACTTGGCATGGTATCATCATTTCACCCACCTTGCATGTGCTAAAAAGTTGAGAGAGTTACGGCAAAAACTGGATGCACTTCGTGTACAAAATGGACAATCTCCTTCGAAGTATCGGAGTTTCGGACGAAAACTCGTCTGTTACAAAAGGATTTCAATTTTTTTTAACTTATTTCAACTCCAGACTTTTTGTGCATTCAATATGAACCATTAGAAGCCACATACTAAAATTTCAACCCTATCTAACTTCATTTGCTATTTTTCATGCAATTAATGATTTGTTTTGAGCTAAATGACCCTGAAATTAAAAAGCACCACAACTGAAGTCTGAAAAGGTTGAAACTTGGCATGGTATCATCATTTCACCCACATAGCATGTGCTAAAAAGTTGACAGCGTTACGGCAAAAACTGGATGCACTTCGTGTACAAAATGGACAATCTCCTTCGAAGTATCGGGGTTTCGGACGAAAACTCGTCTGTTACAAAAGGATTTCAATATTTTTTAACTTATTTCAACTCCAGACTTTTTGTGCATTCAATATGAACCATTAGGAGCCACATACTAAAATTTCAACCCTATCTAACTTCATTTGCTATTTTTCATGCATTTAATGATTTGTTTTGAGCTAAATGACCTTGAAATTAAAAAGCACCACAACTGAACTCTGAAAAGGTTGAAACTTGGCATGGTACCATCATTTCACCCACATAGCATTTGCTAAAAAGTTGAGAACGTTACGGCAAAAACTGGATGCACTTCGTGTACAAAATGGACAATCTCCTTCGAAGTATCGGGGTTTCGGACGAAAACTCGTCTGTTACAAAAGGATTTCAATTTTTTTAACTTATTTCAACTCCAGACTTTTTGTGCATTCAATATGAACCATTAGAAGCCACATAATAAAATTTCAACCCTATCTAACTTCATTTGCTATTTTTCATGCATTTAATGATTTGTTTTGAGCAAAATGACCCTGAAATTAAAAAGCACCACAACTGAACTCTGAAAAGGTTGAAACTTGGCATGGTATCATCATTTCACCCACATAGAATGTGCTAAAAAGTTGTTAGCGTTACGGCAAAAACTGGATGCACTTCGTGTACAAAATGGACAATCTCCTTCGAAGTATCGGAGTTTGGGACGAAAACTCGTCTGTTACAAAAGGATTTCAATTTTTTTTACCTTATTTCAACTCCAGACTTTTTGTGCATTCAATATGAACCATTAGAAGCCACATACTAAAATTTCAACCCTATCTAACTTCATTTGCTATTTTTCATGCATTTAATGATTTGTTTTGAGCTAAATGACCCTGAAATTAAAAAGCACCACAACTGAACTCTGAAAAGGTTGAAACTTGGCATGGTATCATCATTTCACCCACATAGCATGTGCTAAAAAGTTGAGAGCGTTACGGCAAAAACTGGATGCACTTCGTGTACAAAATGGACAATCTCGTTCGAAGTATCGGGGTTTCGGACGAAAACTCGTTTGTTACAAAAGGATTTCAATTTTTTTAACTTATTTCAACTCCAGACTTTTTGTGCATTCAATATGAACCATTAGAAGCCACATACTAAAATTTCAACCCTATCTAACTTCATTTGCTATTTTTCATGCATTTAATGATTTATTTTGAGCTAAATGACCCTGAAATTAAAAAGCACCACAACTGAACTCTGAAAAGGTTGAAACTTGGCATGGTATCATAATTTCACCCACATAGCATGTGCTAAAAAGTTGAGAGCGTTACGGCAAAAACTGGATGCACTTCGTGTACAAAATGGACAATCTATTTCGAAGTATCTGGGTTTCGGACGAAAACTCGTCTGTTACAAAAGGATTTCAATTTTTTTAACTTATTTCAACTCCAGAATTTTTGTGCATTCAATATGAACCATTAGAAGCCACATACTAAAATTTCAACCCTATCTAACTTCATTTGCTATTTTTCATGCATTTAATGATTTGTTTTGAGCTAAATGACCCTGAAATTAAAAAGCACCACAACTGAACTCTGAAAAGGTTGAAACTTGGCATGGTATCATCATTTCACCCACATAGCATGTGCTAAAAAGTTGACAGCGTTACGGCAAAAACTGGATGCACTTCGTGTACAAAATGGACAATCTCCTTCGAAGTATCGGAGTTTCGGACGAAAACTCGTCTGTTACAAAAGGATTTCAATTTTTTTAACTTATTTCAACTCCAGACTTTTTGTGCATTCAATATGAACCATTAGAAGCCACATACTAATATTTCAACCCTATCTAACTTCATTTGCTATTTTTCATGCAATTAATGATTTGTTTTGAGCTAAATGACCCTGAAATTAAAAAGCACCACAACTGAACTCTGAAAAGGTTGAAACTTGGCATGGTATCATCATTTCACCCACATAGCATGTGCTAAAAAGTTGAGAGCGTTACGGCAAAAACTGGATGCACTTCGTGTACAAAATGGACAATCTCCTTCGAAGTATCAGGGTTTCGGACGAAAACTCGTCTGTTACAAAAGGATTTCAATATTTTTTAACTTATTTCAACTCCAGACTTTTTGTGCATTCAATATGAACCATTAGGAGCCACATACTAAAATTTCAACCCTATCTAACTTCATTTGCTATTTTTCATGCATTTGATGATTTGTTTTGAGCTAAATGACCTTGAAATTAAAAAGCACCACAACTGAACTCTGAAAAGGTTGAAACTTGGCATGGTACCATCATTTCACCCACATAGCATTTGCTAAAAAGTTGAGAGCGTTACGGCAAAAACTGGATGCAGTTCGTGTACAAAATGGACAATCTCCTTCGAAGTATCGGGGTTTCGGACGAAAACTCGTCTGTTACAAAAGGATTTCAATTTTTTTAACTTATTTCAACTCCAGACTTTTTGTGCATTCAATATGAACCATTAGAAGCCACATACTAAAATTTCAACCCTATCTAACTTCATTTGCTATTTTTCATGCATTTAATGATTTGTTTTGAGCAAAATGACCCTGAAATTAAAAAGCACCACAACTGAACTCTGAAAAGGTTGAAACTTGGCATGGAATCATCATTTCACCCACATAGCATGTGCTAAAAAGTTGTTAGCGTTACGGCAAAAACTGGATGCACTTCGTGTACAAAATGGACAATCTCCTTCGAAGTATCGGAGTTTGGGACGAAAACTCGTCTGTTACAAAAGGATTTCAATTTTTTTTACCTTATTTCAACTCCAGACTTTTTGAGCATTCAATATGAACCATTAGAAGCCACATACTAAAATTTCAACCCTATCTAACTTCATTTGCTATTTTTCATGCATTTAATGATTTGTTTTGAGCTAAATGACCCTGAAATTAAAAAGCACCACAACTGAACTCTGAAAAGGTTGAAACTTGGCATGGTATCATCATTTCACCCACATAGCATGTGCTAAAAAGTTGAGAGCGTTACGGCAAAAACTGGATGCACTTCGTGTACAAAATGGACAATCTCCTTCGAAGTATCGGGGTTTCGGACGAAAACTCGTCTCTTACAAAAGGATTTCAATATTTTTTAACTTATTTCAACTCCAGACTTTTTGTGCATTCAATATGAACCATTAGAAGCCACATACTAAAATTTCAACCCTATCTAACTTCATTTGCTAATTTTCATGCATTTAATGATTTGTTTTGAGCTAAATGACCTTGAAATTAAAAAGCACCACAACTGAACTCTGAAAAGGTTGAAACTTGGCATGGTTCCATCATTTCACCCACATAGCATGTGCTAAAAAGTTGAGAGCGTTACGGCAAAAACTGGATGCACTTCGTGTACAAAATGGACAATCTCCTTTGAAGTATCGGGGTTTCGGACGAAAACTCTTCTGTTACAAAAGGATTTCAATTTTTTTAACTTATTTCAACTCCAGACTTTTTGTGCATTTAATATGAACCATTAGAAGCCACATACTAAAATTTCAACCCTATCTAACTTCATTTGCTATTTTTCATGCATTTAATGATTTGTTTTGAGCTAAATGACCCTGAAATTAAAAAGCACCACAACTGAACTCTGAAAAGGTTGAAACTTGGCATTGTATCATCATTTCACCCACATAGCATGTGCTAAAAAGTTGAGAGCGTTATGGCCAAAACTGGATGCACTTCGTGTACAAAATGGACAATCTCCTTCGAAGTATCGGGGTTTCGGACGAAAACTCGTCTGTTACAAAAGGATTTCAATTTTTTTAACATATTTCAACTCCAGACTTTTTGTGCATTCAATATGAACCATTAGAAGCCACATACTAAAATTTCAACCCTATCTAACTTCATTTGCTATTTTTCATGCATTTAATGATTTGTTTTGAGCTAAATGACCCTGAAATTAAAAAGCACCACAACTGAACTCTGAAAAGGTTGAAACTTGGCATGGTATCATCATTTCACCCACATAGCATGTGCTAAAAAGTTGAGAGCGTTACGGCCAAAACTGGATGCACTTCGTGTACAAAATGGACAATCTCCTTCGAAGTATTGGAGTTTCGGACGAAAACTCGTTTGTTACAAAATGATTTCAATATTTTTTAACTTATTTCAACTCCAGACTTTTTGTGCATTCAATATGAACCATTAGAAGCCACATACTAAAATTTCAACCCTATCTTACTTCATTTGCTATTTTTCATGCATTTAATGATTTGTTTTGAGCTAAATGACCCTGAAATTAAAAAGCACCACAACTGAACTCTGAAAAGGTTGAAACTTGGCATGGTATCATCATTTCACCCACATAGCTTGTGCTAAAAAGTTGAGAGCGTTATGACAAAAGCTGGATGCACTTCGTGTACAAAATGGACAATCTCCTTCGAAGTATCGGGGTTTCGGACGAAAACTCGTCTGTTACAAAATGATTTCAATTTTTTTAACTTATTTCGACTCCAGTCTTTTTGTGCGTTCAATATGAATCATTAGAAGCCAAATACTAAAATTTCAACCCTATCTAACTTCATTTGCTATTTTTCATGCATTTAATGATTTGTTTTGAGCAAAATGACCCTGAAATTAAAAAGCACCACAACTGAACTCTGAAAAGGTTGAAACTTGGCATGGAATCATCATTTCACCCACATAGCATGTGCTAAAGAGTTGTTAGCGTTACGGCAAAAACTGGATGCACTTCGTGTACAAAATGGACAATCTCCTTCGAAGTATCGGAGTTTGGGACGAAAACTCGTCTGTTACAAAAGGATTTCAATTTTTTTTACCTTATTTCAACTCCAGACTTTTTGAGCATTCAATATGAACCATTAGAAGCCACATACTAAAATTTCAACCCTATCTAACTTCATTTGCTATTTTTCATGCATTTAATGATTTGTTTTGAGCTAAATGACCCTGAAATTAAAAAGCACCACAACTGAACTCTGAAAAGGTTGAAACTTGGCATGGTATCATCATTTCACCCACATAGCATGTGCTAAAAAGTTGAGAGCGTTACGGCAAAAACTGGATGCACTTCGTGTACAAAATGGACAATCTCCTTCGAAGTATCGGGGTTTCGGACGAAAACTCGTCTCTTACAAAAGGATTTCAATATTTTTTAACTTATTTCAACTCCAGACTTTTTGTGCATTCAATATGAACCATTAGAAGCCACATACTAAAATTTCAACCCTATCTAACTTCATTTGCTAATTTTCATGCATTTAATGATTTGTTTTGAGCTAAATGACCTTGAAATTAAAAAGCACCACAACTGAACTCTGAAAAGGTTGAAACTTGGCATGGTTCCATCATTTCACCCACATAGCATGTGCTAAAAAGTTGAGAGCGTTACGGCAAAAACTGGATGCACTTCGTGTACAAAATGGACAATCTCCTTTGAAGTATCGGGGTTTCGGACGAAAACTCTTCTGTTACAAAAGGATTTCAATTTTTTTAACTTATTTCAACTCCAGACTTTTTGTGCATTTAATATGAACCATTAGAAGCCACATACTAAAATTTCAACCCTATCTAACTTCATTTGCTATTTTTCATGCATTTAATGATTTGTTTTGAGCTAAATGACCCTGAAATTAAAAAGCACCACAACTGAACTCTGAAAAGGTTGAAACTTGGCATTGTATCATCATTTCACCCACATAGCATGTGCTAAAAAGTTGAGAGCGTTACGGCCAAAACTGGATGCACTTCGTGTACAAAATGGACAATCTCCTTCGAAGTATCGGGGTTTCGGACGAAAACTCGTCTGTTACAAAAGGATTTCAATTTTTTTAACATATTTCAACTCCAGACTTTTTGTGCATTCAATATGAACCATTAGAAGCCACATACTAAAATTTCAACCCTATCTAACTTCATTTGCTATTTTTCATGCATTTAATGATTTGTTTTGAGCTAAATGACCCTGAAATTAAAAAGCACCACAACTGAACTCTGAAAAGGTTGAAACTTGGCATGGTATCATCATTTCACCCACATAGCATGTGCTAAAAAGTTGAGAGCGTTACGGCCAAAACTGGATGCACTTCGTGTACAAAATGGACAATCTCCTTCGAAGTATTGGAGTTTCGGACGAAAACTCGTTTGTTACAAAATGATTTCAATATTTTTTAACTTATTTCAACTCCAGACTTTTTATGCATTCAATATGAACCATTAGAAGCCACATACTAAAATTTCAACCCTATCTTACTTCATTTGCTATTTTTCATGCATTTAATGATTTGTTTTGAGCTAAATGACCCTGAAATTAAAAAGCACCACAACTGAACTCTGAAAAGGTTGAAACTTGGCATGGTATCATCATTTCACCCACATAGCTTGTGCTAAAAAGTTGAGAGCGTTATGACAAAAGCTGGATGCACTTCGTGTACAAAATGGACAATCTCCTTCGAAGTATCGGGGTTTCGGACGAAAACTCGTCTGTTACAAAATGATTTCAATTTTTTTAACTTATTTCGACTCCAGTCTTTTTGTGCGTTCAATATGAATCATTAGAAGCCAAATACTAAAATTTCAACCCTATCTAACTTCATTTGCAATTTTTCATGCATTTAATGATTTGTTTTGAGCTAAATGACCCTGAAATTAAAAAGCACCACAACTGAACTCTGAAAAGGTTGAAACTTGGCATGGTATCATAATTTCACCCACATAGCATGTGCTAAAAAGTTGAGAGAGTTACGGCAAAAACTGGATGCACTTCGTGTACAAAATGGACAATCTCCTTCGAAGTATCGGAGTTTCGGACGAAAACTCGTCTGTTACAAAATGATTTCAATTTTTTTTAACTTATTTCAACCCCAGACTTTTTGTGCATTCAATATGAACCATTAGAAGCCACATACTAAAATTTCAACCCTATCTAACTTCATTTGCTATTTTTCATGCATTTAATGATTTGTTTTGAGCTAAATGACCTTGAAATTAAAAAGCACCACAACTGAACTCTGAAAAGGTTGAAACTTGGCATGGTATCATCATTTCACCCACATAGAATGTGCTAAAAAGTTGAGAGCATTACGGCAAAAACTGGATACACTTCGTGTACAAAATGGACAATCTCCTTCGAAGTATCGGGGTTTCGGACGAAAACTCGTCTCTTACAAAAGGATTTCAATATTTTTTAACTTATTTCAACTCCAGACTTTTTGTGCATTCAATATGAACCATTAGAAGCCACATACTAAAATTTCAACCCTATCTAACTTCATTTGCTAATTTTCATGCATTTAATGATTTGTTTTGAGCTAAATGACCTTGAAATTAAAAAGCACCACAACTGAACTCTGAAAAGGTTGAAACTTGGCATGGTACCATCATTTCACCCACATAGCATGTGCTAAAAAGTTGAGAGCGTTACGGCAAAAACTGGATGCACTTCGTGTACAAAATGGACAATCTCCTTTGAAGTATCGGGGTTTCGGACGAAAACTCTTCTGTTACAAAAGGATTTCAATTTTTTTAACTTATTTCAACTCCAGACTTTTTGTGCATTTAATATGAACCATTATAAGCCACATACTAAAATTTCAACCCTATCTAACTTCATTTGCTATTTTTCATGCATTTAATGATTTGTCTTGAGCTAAATGACCCTGAAATTAAAAAGCACCACAACTGAACTCTGAAAAGGTTGAAACTTGGCATGGTATCATCATTTCATCCACATAGCATGTGCTAAAAAGTTGAGAGAGTTACGGCAAAAACTGGATGCACTTCGTGTACAAAATGGACAATCTCCTTCGAAGTATCGGAGTTTCGGACGAAAACTCGTCTGTTACAAAAGGATTTCAATTTTTTTTAACTTATTTCAACTCCAGACTTTTTGTGCATTCAATATGAACCATTAGAAGCCACATACTAAAATTTTAACCCTATCTAACTTCATTTGCTATTTTTCATGCATTTAATGATTTGTTTTGAGCTAAATGACCCTGAAATTAAAAAGCACCACAGCTGAACTCTGAAAAGGTTGAAACTTGGCATGGTATCATCATTTCACCCACATAGCATGTGCTAAAAAGTTGAGAGAGTTACGGCAAAAACTGGATGCACTTCGTGTACAAAATGGACAATCTCCTTCGAAGTACCGGGTTTCGGACGAAAACTCGTCTCTTACAAAAGGATTTCAATTTTTTTAACTTATTTCAACTCCAGACTTTTTGTGCATTCAATATGAACCATTAGAAGCCACATACTAAAAGTTCAACCCTATCTAACTTCATTTGCTATTTTTCATGCATTTAATGATTTGTTTTGAGCTAAATGACCCTGAAATTAAAAAGCACCACAACTGAACTCTGAAAAGGTTGAAACTTGGCATGGTATCATCATTTCACCCACATAGCATGTGCTAAAAAGTTGAGAGAGTTACGGCAAAAACTGGATGCACTTCGTGTACAAAATGGACAATCTCCTTCGAAGTATCGGGGTTTCGGACGAAAACTCGTCTGTTACAAAAGGATTTCAATTTTTTTAACATATTTCAACTCCAGACTTTTTGTGCATTCAATATGAACCATTATAAGCCACATACTAAAATTTCAACCCTATCTAACTTCATTTGCTATTTTTCATGCATTTAATGATTTGTTTTGAGCTAAATGACCCTGAAATTAAAAAGCACCACAACTGAACTCTGAAAAGGTTGAAACTTGGCATGGTATCATCATTTCACCCACATAGCATGTGCTAAAAAGTTGAGAGCGTTACGGCCAAAACTGGATGCACTTCGTGTACAAAATGGACAATCTCCTTCGAAGTATTGGAGTTCGGACGAAAACTCGTTTGTTACAAAATGATTTCAATATTTTTTAACTTATTTCCACTCCATACTTTTTGTGCATTCAATATGAACCATTAGAAGCCACATACTAAAATTTCAACCCTATCTTACTTCATTTGCTATTTTTCATGCATTTAATGATTTGTTTTGAGCTAAATGACCCTGAAATTAAAAAGCACCATAACTGAACTCTGAAAAGGTTGAAACTTGGCATGGTATCATCATTTCACCCACATAGCTTGTGCTAAAAAGTTGAGAGCGTTATGGCAAAAACTGGATGCACTTCGTGTACAAAATGGACAATCTCCTTCGAAGTATCGGGGTTTCGGACGAAAACTCTTCTGTTACAAAAGGATTTCAATTTTTTTAACTTATTTCGACTCCAGACATTTTGTGCGTTCAATATGAATCATTAGAAGCCACATACTAAAATTTCAACCCCATCTAACTTCATTTGCAATTTTTCATGCATTTAATGATTTGTTTAGAGCTAAATGACCCTGAAATTAAAAAGCACCACAACTGAACTCTGAAAAGGTTGAAACTTGGCATGGTATCATCATTTCACCCACATAGCTTGTGCTAAAAAGTTGAGAGCGTTATGGCAAAAACTGGATGCACTTCGTGTACAAAATGGACAATCTCCTTCGAAGTATCGGGGTTTCGGACGAAAACTCTTCTGTTACAAAAGGATTTCAATTTTTTTAACTTATTTCGACTCCAGACTTTTTGTGCACTCAATATGAATCATTAGAAGCCACATACTAAAATTTCAACCCTATCTAACTTCATTTGCAATTTTTCATGCATTTAATGATTTGTTTTGAGCTAAATGACCCTGAAATTAAAAAGCACCACAACTGAACTCTGAAAAGGTTGAAACTTGGCATGGTATCATCATTTCACCCACATAGCATGTGCTAAAAAGTTGAGAGAGTTACGGCAAAAACTGGATGCACTTCGTGTACAAAATGGACAATCTCCTTCGAAGTATCGGGGTTTGGGACGAAAAGTCGTCTGTTACAAAAGGATTTCAATTTTTTTAACTTATTTCAACTCCAGACTTTTTGTGCATTCAATATGAACCATTAGAAGCCACATACTAAAATTTCAACCCTATCTAACTTCATTTGCTATTTTTCATGCAATTAATGATTTGTTTTGAGCTAAATGACCCTGAAATTAAAAAGCACCACAACTGAACTCTGAAAAGGTTGAAACTTGGCATGGTATCATCATTTCACCCACATAGCATGTGCTAAAAAGTTGAGAGCGTTACGGCAAAAACTGGATGCACTTCGTGTACAAAATGGACAATCTCCTTCGAAGTATCAGGGTTTCGGACGAAAACTCGTCTGTTACAAAAGGATTTCAATATTTTTTAACTTATTTCAACTCCAGACTTTTTGTGCATTCAATATGAACCATTAGGAGCCACATACTAAAATTTCAACCCTATCTAACTTCATTTGCTATTTTTCATGCATTTAATGATTTGTTTTGAGCTAAATGACCTTGAAATTAAAAAGCACCACAACTGAACTCTGAAAAGGTTGAAACTTGGCATGGTACCATCATTTCACCCACATAGCATTTGCTAAAAAGTTGAGAGCGTTACGGCAAAAACTGGATGCAGTTCGTGTACAAAATGGACAATCTCCTTCGAAGTATCGGGGTTTCGGACGAAAACTCGTCTGTTACAAAAGGATTTCAATTTTTTTAACTTATTTCAACTCCAGACTTTTTGTGCATTCAATATGAACCATTAGAAGCCACATACTAAAATTTCAACCCTATCTAACTTCATTTGCTATTTTTCATGCATTTAATGATTTGTTTTGAGCAAAATGACCCTGAAATTAAAAAGCACCACAACTGAACTCTGAAAAGGTTGAAACTTGGCATGGAATCATCATTTCACCCACATAGCATGTGCTAAAAAGTTGTTAGCGTTACGGCAAAAACTGGATGCACTTCGTGTACAAAATGGACAATCTCCTTCGAAGTATCGGAGTTTGGGACGAAAACTCATCTGTTACAAAAGGATTTCAATTTTTTTTACCTTATTTCAACTCCAGACTTTTTGAGCATTCAATATGAACCATTAGAAGCCACATACTAAAATTTCAACCCTATCTAACTTCATTTGCTATTTTTCATGCATTTAATGATTTGTTTTGAGCTAAATGACCCTGAAATTAAAAAGCACCACAACTGAACTCTGAAAAGGTTGAAACTTGGCATGGTATCATCATTTCACCCACATAGCATGTGCTAAAAATTTGAGAGCGTTACGGCAAAAACTGGATGCACTTCGTGTACAAAATGGACAATCTCCTTCGAAGTATCGGGGTTTCGGACGAAAACTCGTCTCTTACAAATGGTTTTCAATATTTTTTAACTTATTTCAACTCCAGACTTTTTGTGCATTCAATATGAACCATTAGAAGCCACATACTAAAATTTCAACCCTATCTAACTTCATTTGCTAATTTTCATGCATTTAATGATTTGTTTTGAGCTAAATGACCTTGAAATTAAAAAGCACCACAACTGAACTCTGAAAAGGTTGAAACTTGGCATGGTTCCATCATTTCACCCACATAGCATGTGCTAAAAAGTTGAGAGCGTTACGGCAAAAACTGGATGCACTTCGTGTACAAAATGGACAATCTCCTTTGAAGTATCGGGGTTTCGGACGAAAACTCTTCTGTTACAAAAGGATTTCAATTTTTTTAACTTATTTCAACTCCAGACTTTTTGTGCATTTAATATGAACCATTAGAAGCCACATACTAAAATTTCAACCCTATCTAACTTCATTTGCTATTTTTCATGCATTTAATGATTTGTTTTGAGCTAAATGACCCTGAAATTAAAAAGCACCACAACTGAACTCCGAAAAGGTTGAAACTTGGCATTGTATCATCATTTCACCCACATAGCATGTGCTAAAAAGTTGAGAGCGTTACGGCCAAAACTGGATGCACTTCGTGTACAAAATGGACAATCTCCTTCGAAGTATCGGGGTTTCGGACGAAAACTCGTCTGTTACAAAAGGATTTCAATTTTTTTAACATATTTCAACTCCAGACTTTTTGTGCATTCAATATGAACCATTAGAAGCCACATACTAAAATTTCAACCCTATCTAACTTCATTTGCTATTTTTCATGCATTTAATGATTTGTTTTGAGCTAAATGACCCTGAAATTAAAAAGCACCACAACTGAACTCTGAAAAGGTTGAAACTTGGCATGGTATCATCATTTCACCCACATAGCATGTGCTAAAAAGTTGAGAGCGTTACGGCCAAAACTGGATGCACTTCGTGTACAAAATGGACAATCTCCTTCGAAGTATTGGAGTTTCGGACGAAAACTCGTTTGTTACAAAATGATTTCAATATTTTTTAACTTATTTCAACTCCAGACTTTTTGTGCATTCAATATGAACCATTAGAAGCCACATACTAAAATTTCAACCCTATCTTACTTCATTTGCTATTTTTCATGCATTTAATGATTTGTTTTGAGCTAAATGACCCTGAAATTAAAAAGCACCACAACTGAACTCTGAAAAGGTTGAAACTTGGCATGGTATCATCATTTCACCCACATAGCTTGTGCTAAAAAGTTGAGAGCGTTATGACAAAAACTGGATGCACTACGTGTACAAAATGGACAATCTCCTTCGAAGTATCGGGGTTTCGGACGAAAACTCGTCTGTTACAAAATGATTTCAATTTTTTTAACTTATTTCGACTCCAGTCTTTTTGTGCGTTCAATATGAATCATTAGAAGCCAAATACTAAAATTTCAACCCTATCTAACTTCATTTGCAATTTTTCATGCATTTAATGATTTGTTTTGAGCTAAATGACCCTGAAATTAAAAAGCACCACAACTGAACTCTGAAAAGGTTGAAACTTGGCATGGTATCATAATTTCACCCACATAGCATGTGCTAAAAAGTTGAGAGAGTTACGGCAAAAACTGGATGCACTTCGTGTACAAAATGGACAATCTCCTTCGAAGTATCGGAGTTTCGGACGAAAACTCGTCTGTTACAAAATGATTTCAATTTTTTTTAACTTATTTCAACCCCAGACTTTTTGTGCATTCAATATGAACCATTAGAAGCCACATACTAAAATTTCAACCCTATCTAACTTCATTTGCTATTTTTCATGCATTTAAGGATTTGTTTTGAGCTAAATGACCTTGAAATTAAAAAGCACCACAACTGAACTCTGAAAAGGTTGAAACTTGGCATGGTATCATCATTTCACCCACATAGAATGTGCTAAAAAGTTGAGAGCGTTACGGCAAAAACTGGATACACTTCGTGTACAAAATGGACAATCTCCTTCGAAGTATCGGGGTTTCGGACGAAAACTCGTCTGTTACAAAAGGATTTCAATTTTTTTAACTTATTTCAACTCCAGACTTTTTGTGCATTCAATATGAACCATTAGAAGCCACATACTAAAATTTCAACCCTATCTAACTTCAGTTGCTATTTTTCATGCATTTAATGATTTGTTTTTGGCTAAATGACCCTGAAATTAAAAAGCACCACAACTGAACTCTGAAAAGGTTGAAACTTGGCATGGTATCATCATTTCACCCACATAGCTTGTGCTAAAAAGTTGAGAGCGTTATGGCAAAAACTGGATGCACTTCGTGTACAAAATGTTCAATCTCCTTCGAAGTATCGGTGTTTCGGACGAAAACTCTTCTGTTACAAAAGGATTTCAATTTTTTTAACTTATTTCGACTCCAGACTTTTTGTGCATTCAATATGAATCATTAGAAGCCACATACTAAAATTTCAACCCTATCTAACTTCATTTGCAATTTTTCATGCATTTAATGATTTGTTTTGAGCTAAATGACCCTGAAATTAAAAAGCACCACAACTGAACTCTGAAAAGGTTGAAACTTGGCATGGTATCATCATTTCACCCACATAGCATGTGCTAAAAAGTTGAGAGAGTTACGGCAAAAACTGGATGCACGTCGTGTACAAAATGGACAATCTCCTTCGAAGTATCGGGGTTTCGGACGAAAACTCGTCTGTTACAAAAGGATTTCAATTTTTTTAACTTATTTCAACTCCAGACTTTTTCTGCATTCAATATGAACCATTAGAAGCCACATAATAAAATTTCAACCCTATCTAACTTCATTTGCTATTTTTCATGCATTTAATGATTTGTTTTGAGCTAAATGACCCTGAAATTAAAAAGCACCACAACTGAACTCTGAAAAGGTTGAAACTTGGCATGGTATCATCATTTCACCCACATAGCATGTGCTAAAAGGTTGAGAGCGTTACGGCAAAAACTGGATGCACTTCGTGTACAAAATGGACAATCTCCTTCGAAGTATCGGGTTTCGGACGAAAACTCGTCTCTTACAAAAGGATTTCAATTTTTTTAACTTATTTCAACTCCAGACTTTTTGTGCATTCAATATGACCATTAGAAGCCACATACTAAAAGTTCAACCCTATCTAACTTCATTTGCTATTTTTCATGCATTTAATGATTTGTTTTGAGCTAAATGACCCTGAAATTAAAAAGCACCACAACTGAACTCTGAAAAGGTTGAAACTTGGCATGGTATCATCATTTCACCCACATAGCATGTGCTAAAAAGTTGAGTGAGTTACGGCAAAAACTGGATGCACTTCGTGTACAAAATGGACAATCTCCTTCGAAGTATCGGGGTTTCGGACGAAAACTCGTCTGTTACAAAAGGATTTCAATTTTTTTAACATATTTCAACTCCAGACTTTTTGTGCATTCAATATGAACCATTAGAAGCCACATACTAAAATTTCAACCCTATCTAACTTCATTTGCTATTTTTCATGCATTTAATGATTTGTTTTGAGCTAAATGACCCTGAAATTAAAAAGCACCACAACTGAACTCTGAAAAGGTTGAAACTTGGCATGGTATCATCATTTCACCCACATAGCATGTGCTAAAAAGTTGAGAGTGTTACGGCCAAAACTGGATGCACTTCGTGTACAAAATGGACAATCTCCTTCGAAGTATTGGAGTTTCGGACGAAAACTCGTTTGTTACAAAATGATTTCAATATTTTTTAACTTATTTCCACTCCATACTTTTTGTGCATTCAATATGAACCATTAGAAGCCACATACTAAAATTTCAACCCTATCTTACTTCATTTGCTATTTTTCATGCATTTAATGATTTGTTTTGAGCTAAATGACCCTGAAATTAAAAAGCACCACAACTGAACTCTGAAAAGGTTGAAACTTGGCATGGTATCATCATTTCACCCACATAGCTTGTGCTAAAAAGTTGAGAGCGTTATGGCAAAAACTGGATGCACTTCGTGTACAAAATGGACAATCTCCTTCGAAGTATCGGGGTTTCGGACGAAAACTCTTCTGTTACAAAAGGATTTCAATTTTTTTAACTTATTTCGACTCCAGACATTTTGTGCGTTCAATATGAATCATTAGAAGCCACATACTAAAATTTCAACCCTATCTAACTTCATTTGCAATTTTTCATGCATTTAATGATTTGTTTAGAGCTAAATGACCCTGAAATTAAAAAGCACCACAACTGAACTCTGAAAAGGTTGAAACTTGGCATGGTATCATCATTTCACCCACATAGCTTGTGCTAAAAAGTTGAGAGCGTTATGGCAAAAACTGGATGCACTTCGTGTACAAAATGGACAATCTCCTTCGAAGTATCGGGGTTTCGGACGAAAACTCTTCTGTTACAAAAGGATTTCAATTTTTTTAACTTATTTCGACTCCAGACTTTTTGTGCATTCAATATGAATCATTAGAAGCCACATACTAAAATTTCAACCCTATCTAACTTCATTTGCAATTTTTCATGCATTTAATGATTTGTTTTGAGCTAAATGACCCTGAAATTAAAAAGCACCACAACTGAACTCTGAAAAGGTTGAAACTTGGCATGGTATCATCATTTCACCCACATAGCATGTGCTAAAAAGTTGAGAGAGTTACGGCAAAAACTGGATGCACTTCGTGTACAAAATGGACAATCTCCTTCGAAGTATCGGGGTTTGGGACGAAAAGTCGTCTGTTACAAAAGGATTTCAATTTTTTTAACTTATTTCAACTCCAGACTTTTTCTGCATTCAATATGAACCATTAGAAGCCACATAATAAAATTTCAACCCTATCTAACTTCATTTGCTATTTTTCATGCATTTAATGATTTGTTTTGAGCTAAATGACCCTGAAATTAAAAAGCACCACAACTGAACTCTGAAAAGGTTGAAACTTGGCATGGTATCATCATTTCACCCACATAGCATGTGCTAAAAGGTTGAGAGCGTTACGGCAAAAACTGGATGCACTTCGTGTACAAAATGGACAATCTCCTTCGAAGAATCGGAGTTTCGGACGAAAACTCGTCTGTTACAAAATGATTTCAATTTTTTTTAACTTATTTCAACCCCAGACTTTTTGTGCATTCAATATGAACCATTAGAAGCCACATACTAAAATTTCAACCCTATCTAACTTCATTTGCTAATTTTCATGCATTTAATGATTTGTTTTCAGCTAAATGACCTTGAAATTAAAAAGCACCACAACTGAACTCTGAAAAGGTTGAAACTTGGCATGGTATCATCATTTCACCCACATAGAATGTGCTAAAAAGTTGAGAGCGTTACGGCAAAAACTGGATGCACTTCGTGTACAAAATGGACAATCTCCTTCGAAGTATCGGGGTTTCGGACGAAAACTCGTCTCTTACAAAAGGATTTCAATATTTTTTAACTTATTTCAACTCCAGACTTTTTGTGCAATCAATATGAACCATTAGAAGCCACAAACTAAAATTTCAACCCTATCTAACTTCATTTGCTAATTTTCATGCATTTAATGATTTGTTTTGAGCTAAATGACCTTGAAATTAAAAAGCACCACAACTGAACTCTGAAAAGGTTGAAACTTGGCATGGTACCATCATTTCACCCACATAGCATGTGCTAAAAAGTTGAGAGCGTTACGGCAAAAACTGGATGCACTTCGTGTACAAAATGGACAATCTCCTTTGAAGTATCGGGGTTTCGGACGAAAACTCTTCTGTTACAAAAGGATTTCAATTTTTTTAACTTATTTCAACTCCAGACTTTTTGTGCATTTAATATGAACCATTATAAGCCACATACTAAAATTTCAACCCTATCTAACTTCATTTGCTATTTTTCATGCATTTAATGATTTGTCTTGAGCTAAATGACCCTGAAATTAAAAAGCACCACAACTGAACTCTGAAAAGGTTGAAACTTGGCATGGTATCATCATTTCACCCACATAGCATGTGCTAAAAAGTTGAGAGAGTTACGGCAAAAACTGGATGCACTTCGTGTACAAAATGGACAATCTCCTTCGAAGTATCGGAGTTTCGGACGAAAACTCGTGTGTTACAAAAGGATTTCAATTTTTTTTAACTTATTTCAACTGCAGACTTTTTGTGCATTCAATATGAACCATTAGAAGCCACATACTAAAATTTCAACCCTATCTAACTTCATTTGCTATTTTTCATGCATTTAATGATTTGTTTTGAGCTAAATGACCCTGAAATTAAAAAGCACCACAACTGAACTCTGAAAAGGTTGAAACTTGGCATGGTATCATCATTTCACCCACATAGCATGTGCTAAAAAGTTGAGAGAGTTACGGCAAAAACTGGATGCACTTCGTGTACAAAATGGACAATCTCCTTCGAAGTACCGGGTTTCGGACGAAAACTCGTCTGTTACAAAAGGATTTCAATTTTTTTAACTTATTTCAACTCCAGACTTTTTGTGCATTCAATATGAACCATTAGAAGCCACATACTAAAAGTTCAACCCTATCTAACTTCATTTGCTATTTTTCATGCATTTAATGATTTGTTTTGAGCTAAATGACCCTGAAATTAAAAAGCACCACAACTGAACTCTGAAACGGTTGAAACTTGGCATGGTATCATCATTTCACCCACATAGCATGTGCTAAAAAGTTGAGAGCGTTACGGCCAAAACTGGATGCACTTCTTATACAAAATAGACAATCTCCTTCGAAGTATTGGAGTTTCGGACGAAAACTCGTTTGTTACAAAATGATTTCAATTTTTTTTAACTTATTTAAACTCCAGACTTTTTGTGCATTCAATATGAACCATTAGAAGCCACATACTAAAATTTCAACCCTATCTTACTTCATTTGCTATTTTTCATGCATTTAATGATTTGTTTTGAGCTAAATGACCCTGAAATTAAAAAGCACCACAACTGAACTCTGAAAAGGTTGAAACTTGGCATGGTATCATCATTTCGCCCACATAGCTTGTGCTAAAAAGTTGAGAGCGTTATGGCAAAAACTGGATGCACTTCGTGTACAAAATGGACAATCTCCTTCGAAGTATCGGAGTTTCGGACGAAAACTCGTCTGTTACAAAAGGATTTCAATTTTTTAAACTTATTTCGACTCCAGACTTTTTGTGCATTCAATATGAATCATTAGAAGCCACATACTAAAATTTCAACCCTATCTAACTTCATTTGCAATTTTTCATGCATTTAATGATTTGTTTTGAGCTAAATGACCCTGAAATTAAAAAGCACCACAACTGAACTCTGAAAAGGTTGAAACTTGGCATGGTATCATCATTTCACCCACATAGCATGTGCTAAAAAGTTGAGAGAGTTACGGCAAAAACTGGATGCACTTCGTGTACAAAATGGACAATCTCCTTCGAAGTATCGGGGTTTCGGACGAAAACTCGTCTGTTACAAAAGGATTTCAATTTTTTTTAACTTATTTCAACTCCAGACTTTTTGTGCATTCAATATGAACCATTAGAAGCCACATAATAAAATTTCAACCCTATCTAACTTCATTTGCTATTTTTCATGCATTTAATGATTTGTTTTGAGCTAAATGACCCTGAAATTAAAAAGCACCACAACTGAACTCTGAAAAGGTTGAAACTTGGCATGGTATCATCATTTCACCCACATAGCATGTGCTAAAAAGTTGAGAGCGTTACGGCAAAAACTGGATGCACTTCGTGTACAAAATGGACAATCTCCTTCGAAGTATCGGAGTTTCGGACGAAAACTCGTCTGTTACAAAATGATTTCAATTTTTTTTAACTTATTTCAACCCCAGACTTTTTGTGCATTCAATATGAACCATTAGAAGCCACATACTAAAATTTCAACCCTATCTAACTTCATTTGCTATTTTTCATGCATTTAATGATTTGTTTTGAGCTAAATGACCTTGAAATTAAAAAGCACCACAACTGAACTCTGAAAAGGTTGAAACTTGGCATGGTATCATCATTTCACCCACATAGCTTGTGCTAAAAAGTTGAGAGCGTTATGGAAAAAACTGGATGCACTTCGTGTACAAAATGGACAATCTCCTTCGAAGTATCGGGGTTTCGGACGAAAACTCGTCTGTTACAAAAGGATTTCAATTTTTTTAACTTATTTCAACTCCAGACTTTTTGTGCATTCAATATGAACCATTAGAAGCCACATACTAAAATTTCAACCCTATCTAACTTCATTTGCTATTTTTCATGCATTTAATGATTTGTTTTGAGCTAAATGACCCTGAAATTAAAAAGCACCACAACTGAACTCTGAAAAGGTTGAAACTTGGCATTGTATCATCATTTCACCCACATAGCATGTGCTAAAAAGTTGAGAGCGTTACGGCAAAAACTGGATGCACTTCGTGTACAAAATGGACAATCTCCTTCGAAGTATCGGGGTTTCGGACGAAAACTCGTCTTTTACAAAAGGATTTCAATATTTTTTAACTTATTTCAACTCCAAACTTTTTGTGCATTCTATATGAACCATTAGAAGCCACATACTAAAATTTCAACCCTATCTAACTTCATTTGCTATTTTTCATGCATTTAATTATTTGTTTTGAGCTAAATGACCTTGAAATTAAAAAGCACCACAACTGAACTCTGAAAAGGTTGAAACTTGGCATGGTACCATCATTTCACCCACATAGCATTTGCTAAAAAGTTGAGAGCGTTACGGCAAAAGCTGGATGCACTTCGTGTACAAAATGGACAATCTCCTTCGAAGTATCGGGGTTTCGGACGAAAACTCGTCTGTTACAAAAGGATTTCAATTTTTTTAACTTATTTCAACTCCAGACTTTTTGTGCATTCAATATGAACCATTAGAAGCCACATACTAAAATTTCAACCCTATCTAACTTCATTTGCTATTTTTCATGCATTTAATGATTTGTTTTGAGCTAAATGACCCTGAAATTAAAAAGCACCACAACTGAACTCTGAAAAGGTTGAAACTTGGCATGGTATCATCATTTCACCCACATAGCATGTGCTAAAAAGTTGAGAGCGTTACGGCAAAAACTGGATGCACTTCGTGTACAAAATGGACAATCTCCTTCGAAGTATCGGAGTTTCGGACGAAAACTCGTCTGTTACAAAAGGATTTCAATTTTTTTAACTTATTTCAACTCCAGACTTTTTGTGCATTCAATATGAACCATTAGAAGCCACATACTAAAATTTCAACCCTATCTAACTTCAGTTGCTATTTTTCATGCATTTAATGATTTGTTTTTGGCTAAATGACCCTGAAATTAAAAAGCACCACAACTGAACTCTGAAAAGGTTGAAACTTGGCATGGTACCATCATTTCACCCACATAGCATGTGCTAAAAAGTTGAGAGGGTTACAACAAAAACTGGATGCACTTCGTGTACAAACTGAACCATCCCGGCTACTCACTAGAGAAGAAAAGTGATGACGGTGCAGCCAGTCACATCCCAGAGTGGGATCTTGGGGTATAAAACTTTTTCTTCGCGTGTGTCCCTTGATGACTGCAGCTGACAAATATAGGTGTCCTACTAGGAAGTTCTTTGCTAAATCCAGTACCAATAATGACTGCAGCTGACAAATATATGTTGGAATCGTGCCATTGATACTGTTCTCAGAAAGCAACAACTCTTCAAGAAACGGAGCTCCAAAGTTTCGTGGCAGTGGCCCTGATAAAGAATTTCTGGAAATGTCCAGTTCCGCCAATTGCCTTGGCAACAGCGGTAGAGTACCAGCGAGGTTGTTGGAGTTCAGATCAAATATCACTGCTGAGGACATAAACTCAAGCGTCCTTGGCAACCTGCCACTGATTTGGTTACAAGAGATGGTCAAATATTGAACATTTGAAACCACACTCCAAAACCAATCCGGGAGGTTATCAACTATGCCTGCATCAGAAATGTCAAGATAAACAACACCCTTCTGCCCTTTTAGCCACAGAGGAAAATGAGGTCCCATTTTGCAGCGTGGGAAATATGCCCAGCGCAATTTAAAGGGAGGGATCCAATTTGAGCTGATCGTCATGTGTAGGGAGTTGTAAGACAAGTCCAATTCCTCCAAATTCACTAAAGTGTCAAGATGTTCCTCTGATATAGAACCATTCAAATAGTTGCCATCTAGATACAACTGTTTGAGATTGCCGAGCATACCAATTTCTAAAGGTACTGATCCTTCAAGCCTATTGGAGGAGAGTTGAAGAGTGCTCAAATCAGTCCACTGATTTATCCACCTTGGAATTTCCCCGGTGTCATTCGTGCAAGACATATCTAACAACTCTAACTTACTCCGGGCACAGTGAGGCAACCCCTCCAAAAATTGTGAAATGTCCTGATTGATCAGATTTGACCACAGTTTTAGCACTCTCAAATTGCACAGGTTTCCCAGTACTTCTGGTTTTATATTGGTGAGATAATTGCCTCCAAGACGAAGTACCTCAAGTGAAGTCATGTTTCCCATTGCATCTGGAAATGCTTCAGCAATTATATTATTCGTAAGGTCAAGATGCCTGATGGTGCCATCATCCCAGAACCAGTAGGTTGGATTGATGGTGTCAAACCCACAATCACTTAAATCAAGAATCTGAAGTGATGTGAGGTTAGAATGCACAATAGGTGTGTGTGGAAGAACAAGTCTACACAAACGGAGACGAAGGACTCTTAGATTATGTAGCATGTTAACCACTTGAACCCAATTGCCAATGGCACTGAGATTCACACGAGTCAAGTCGAGAAACCTTAGCAAAGTGAGACGCAGCAACCATGAGATATTCTCTATGTGCAACACCATGCCATAATAAGAATTATAATTCCAATTGTTGTTGAGGTCAAGATATAGCAATCTGGATAAGTTACCAAGTTGAGGAGGCACTTTACCATGAAAATCCATGGAAGAGAGGTTGAGATATATCAAGTTTTGGAGAGAGCCCAAGAATCTGGGTATTGGCACATGTACTCCACCGAGATAGTTTCCACTCAGATCTAGATACTCCAAATGATGCAAAACAACTAAGGAAGAACTTATGTTCCCACGCATCCCCTGAGGATTTTCACTGTACCAGTTACGATAGATATCGTCCAAGAAAAGATCGTTGTGGACGTCAAGCTTGACGACATGGCCTGTCCTGTTGCTGCACCTGACACCACTCCACTGGCAGCAATCTTGGCCATTCCAAGAGGAAAAGAGGTTCTGTGGATCGCTTCTGATGCCAGCTCTGAAAGACAGCAGTGCATCCCTCTCCTTTGTGATGCACCCACCGTTGTTGGTTTCTTGTGCATAGACAGGAGAGGTAGTCGTGGTGGCTAGAATAAGCACAAGGCAAAGGGCTGCAGCTGCATCCATGGAGGATACCGGAGCTGCGAAACTCGCCATTTTTTTATTTTTATTTTGGTACTCTGAGAACGAATAGCAATATGAAGCTCTGGCCCTGATATAGTCTGTTATCAGAAGAGAATTGGCCGCAAGCTGACAAACGAGTCAAAGAAGGCACCTATCAGAGAGAGAAAAATGTGCCACTGTAACGATGGTAACAGCAAACAGGTTGCTTGTGTTGACTTGCAGCTAGACTGTGCAGAATGAAGGCCCTACAAGGCTACGACCGAAGACTAGTGCAAGTGCAATAGATTGCCAATAAAAAAACACTTGATATAAAGTGACAATTCTATAAATGCTAATAAGTGACAATTTTATAAAGTTATACTTATTTTCCTGAACTGTGATGGGAGAACTATATAGACTGGAATAGTTAAATGCTAACAACTGACGGTTCCATACATAGATGCTTGACAGTGCAGAAAAAGATGACATCAGAGCTGCAAAACTCGGCATTATTTTTGTTTTACCAAGTCAACTTTGGTACTGTATAACAATATAAAGCTCTGGCCCTGATATAATCTGTTATCAGAAGAGAATTGGCTGCAAGCTGACACACCAGTCAATGAAAGCACTTATCAGATAGAGAGAAATGTGTCACTGTCTAAAGTCATGACGGCAACAGCCAACAAGGCTGCTTGTGTTAATTTTGCAGCTAAACTGTGCTGAATGAAGGCCCTATGAGGCTATGACTGAAGACTTGTGTAACAGAATAGCAATCAATAAACACTTGATTCTAGTAGCAGGCCGGCACTTCACTGCTGGAATAGTTAAATGCCAATAAGTGACAATTCTATAAAGTTATATTTCTTTTCATGAAATGTGATGGGATAACTATATATAGACAGGAATAGTTAAATGCTAATAAGTGACGGTTCTATATATAGATGCTTGCAACAGCGCAGTACAAGATGACATCGGAGGAATCAAAATTTACTGAACTCCATCAATCTAATTAAGTATGGAACTCTATACGTTAGTAATGAAGAGAAACTGTAAGCAGGAGGAAGTGGAGCAATGTCACCTGGGATTTATCCTTCTATCAAACTGTACATTTTGTAATTTCAAACTGTGGTGACAGCACAAAAATCAAAATATGTAGCTCTCCTTTTGCGTTAACCTCATGAGCAGAATAAGAGAAACCACCAATACCTGTCGGAATTAGAGTAAAGTAACTTATTGTTCACCTGACTTGAGAATCAAATCTCTAAGTAAAGAATATGAGCACGGCAGGTCCTACTTTCAAGAATCTAACAGAGATAAGAGTTCACAGAAACAACAGAACTGAGGCTGCATTTCTTAGGAATTTATTCTTCTTCCCATTCAAAGGCAACACAGGAATCTCACCTTTGTCACATCAATATGATCAACTAATGGCCTGCATATATACAGCAGGTTCACTGAAGGATTAACTGTAACAGCTCTGATACTCCTCAGTAAACTGATTTGATCAGTGTGGATACATTTTATTCTCAAAATTATTACAAAATCATTACAAAGCAACTGCCAAAAGGCATGAATAAAAAGCAGCAAGCAACACAAAAGATGATGAAGGTCAAATATTCCATAACCAACATAGCCAAAACTAGGACATAAATGTTGTAATAACAAATTCCAACTTCTACATAATACTTGATACCACAAATACAGGACACATACTGATGATACACTTGAAGCTCCAGGCCTCTAACACGTACACACACACTCTTGGCAATACTACTCGCATGGTGTAATAATAACTGAAACCATCACCTGGGTGTCTCTATACCTATTCCAGACATGTGGGGCCCAGTCGAGAACGTGCTCGTCGATGGAGGATCATGAAGCGGTGAAGCTACAGGTGAGGAGCACATGACCAGACGCTTTGTTTTGCCGTTCTCGAGCACCAGTTTCTCTCTCCAGGTGCTTCGCAGAGCCTTCAGCTTGTCAGCCACCTGGGTCATGGAAGGTCTCTCTTCCCCCCTGGCGCTCAAGCACATACTCGCCAGCTCAGCGACTTCTCCCAGCAGCATCTCCATGCCGACACCCACTATGCTCGTTTCTAGTATGCCATCAAGGCTACCATCCTTCATCGCGAGCAGGAAGGACGATGCAAGGCTCTTGCCTTCCTTGGGTCCGTCGTGGTAGATGGCTGTCTTGCCCGTGATCAGCTCCAGCAGCACAACACCAAAGCTGTAAACGTCGCTCTTCTCTGTTAGCTGCCGCTCCTGCAGATACTCAGGGTCGAGGTAACCCATGGTGCCCTGCACCAATGTCATAAACTGAACCTCATCCTTGGGGAGCATCCTTGACGCCCCAAAGTCGGTCACTTTCGCCATGTAGTTCTCGTCCAAGAGAATGTTCATAGACTTGACGTCCCCATGGACTATAGGACGGTTCATGGACAGATGCAGATATGCCAGTGCTTCTGCTGATTCTTGAGCGACCCTGAGACGGGTGTCCAGAGAGGGAGGTGGACTTGTGTAGTTACGATGGATGAACTCAAAGAGAGTGCCATTCGGGATGAATTCATAGACCAGGATTGGAACTTCCACCTCTAAGCAGCACCCTAGAAGCCTGACCACATTACGGTGGTTGGTCTGTGAAAGTATAATAATCTCCTGCACGAATTCGTCAGTTTCGGCCACGTTCATGATCTTCGAGCGTTTCACAGCTACTACCCTACTGTCCTTGAGAATGCCCTTGTAGACAGTGCCATGACCACCCCTGCCCAGTTCTCTGCTCTTGTCAAAATCATTTGTAGCCTTCTTCAAATCTTCTTGCGTGAATATTCTCAATGTATCAACTTGTTTTGACATAATTTGATGATATAGTATCTGACCACCATTCTGATCAAAGAATATTTCCTTCTCTTTCTTCAGCTTCCTTTTCTGATACTCAGCCCGTAGAGCAAAGATACAAACCATGAGGAAGACAACACTGATGGATATGCCTGGAAATCATCACGGTTAATTACCATCAGTTCAAGTAGCAATGTTGCTCACATTTGTCTAAAACATAGTTCATCACGCCATTGCTTTGCTATATGGCATGTGTCTAAACTGAACTTGGCCTTATATAACTGGCCTAAAAAGTGCAGTTAAGTAGTGTGTATACAACTGGTGTGCGAAATATTTTGATTGTTAACAGTCCCATTACCTAGCACAATTTTCAGAGATCTCTTTGTGTCAGCTCGAACGCAGGGTATGTTCTTTGGATCGTCGCTCCTGAATCCTGATGGGCACAAACATGTGTAGTTTCCCTCAGTGTTTATACATTTACCTTTGCAAGGATACAAGGGCTGGTCTGGAGGTTCGCACTCATCGATGTCTGCCATTTCATGGAAGCGAGGAGAACGTCAACATGGATAACAGAATATTGCATTCCATAAACAGTAAAGCTGGTAGAAAGGAGAGAGTATAAGTTGATTCTGCGAGATCCATATACGTACCTTGGCACCCTCCTTGTAGGTATGGATTGCCCTCATAACCTTGAGAGCAGTTGCAGCGGTAACCGGGGCCATTGGAGACATCAACACATTCACTGTTCATGGTTTGGCAGGCATATTGTGATCCCAAATTGGTGGAACAACTTCCATTACCAACAACCCAATCGAGTACCAAAGGAACCCCATCTGTATATTTACTTGTGAAATTTGTAGAGCTGACATATGAAGGATCAAATTTGAACCAGTCCTCCTCGGCGACGAATGAGTAGCTGCATGGGCTGAAAGACTGGATAGTAGAGTTGGATATATCTGGTACTGGTGCAGACGTGGTGTTGAAGGAGCTCATTTTTTCTGGAAAGGAGGTCTGGCAGCAACCCATGCCAGTGCACTCTGTGCTATCATCCACATTACTTGCGTCAGTGCAGAATGAAAAGCATGAATTGACAACAGGGAACTCAAGCTTGTTTTTGCCCTTGGTGAGACCAGTGACTAAACCAAGCGTAGCACAACCGATCGATATCAACTTGTTCTTGGTGTTGGAAAGCTTATGAAAAGGATCAAGGATTAAGCCATCCAAACCGCTGCTATTGGTGCTGTTGGTGTAGTTGCATTGCCATGCTATGTGTGGGTTCAGAACACGAATCTCACCCATGGTAAGATTGATGTCCAGTACCTTAACTCCGGAGGCTAGATATGGCACGCTATCAGTGCATGTGACATTAAAGGGTTCTTGGAAGCAGCCATTTCCAGTGCCGAACGGGTACGGAATGCTGACATTGCCACACTTGTCTGGGCAGCCAGGCCGTGCAATGTTGATGCTCCCGGAGGTCCCAGACCCATCAGTCGTAGTAATATGTTGTAGGGCTAGGGTGGCGATGACAAGTAGTAAGAGCTTCTGACCTGTAGGCCGCAACCAAGACATGTATCATGTATGTATCAATCTATATGGGCTGGATGCATGCTATATAGTAATTGATATGGGTCATTTGGCCCCAATAAGCAAAAAATCCTAATACAGCACCCTAGTAGAAAATAAATTTTGCTTTCTTCCAAAATATGTCAACTCCGTTCCTTCAATGAAAACACTATTTTAAGGAAATCCCTTAAAACTCCAATCATCCGGAATAGTTGAGCAGTTAGTTAAGAATTTGATCCCACTACAAGCATTTCGACCCAACAATCCAAGAATTGGATGCAGAAAATAAATGTATTTCCCGTCTTTGGAAGTAAACATGAATTCTGAATGTCTCTCTTAGTCATTCCCTGATTAAGGTCCTTTTTCACCGCACAAGAATTGAAGATCAAGTTTGATCTAGGTATGAAGAAACAAAACCATGTCAAAACTATACTACACTGGGGTAGAACAAAATGAAGTCGCTATTCAGTATTCACTCCAGGCTCCATGTCTCTTTCGGTTATCATTCTATAAATTGTTAGGAAAGTACAACCCCTAACCCAAAACAAGAGATTTACTAGCTTCTTCAGTTTGCACGTACTCGACATTTTTTATTTTCATATGCAACTTTTTGGATGCAATGTCTTCTCTTAATTGTTTATAGGTGGTGGTAATGTTAAGAACACCAAATGGCATACTGGGCGGGTGGGGATGGGACCCCCACACTCTTGCCCACCATCGAACACAGTTTCTAGTGATTTATATTGGATGACTTTTTTTTTCCCTGTTGTGCAAGCACCACCTTTCAGGTTCTGGTTCTGTTTTACATCTTGAATCAAAGAATTTCCAGAAATAAACTTGTACATAGATGAATAACACTCTTAACTATTTTGGCACCGAAAACAGACTATTTACTCCATGCCACTGCTTATGAAATTGATTTCATACATGTCACTGTCAAGCCTACATCTTCACTTCACCCCAACCATGAAGTGCATAAAAAAAGCGTTTTTGCCACTGATTTTTGGTTCAAGCAATGCAATATGCGCTTATCTGTAGTGTTCCCTTGCCATCTGCTCCAGAAAAGAATACCAGACAATTTCAATAGAAGGAGATGTACCAAAAAACTAACAGGCACGAAGAGTCTTCTTCTACTCTAATTTTCACCGCCGGCACCACATCGACGGGACAGGCAACAGATTGCGTCGTACGGCTAGGGTTCCCCGTACCTTACAGGGCCAGGTAGCCCTGAACGCAGGAGGGCGCGGAGGCCGAATACGCCCACGGAGGAGAGCGGCGGGCGCGGGTAGTGTTGGGCGCTCGAATCCCACGTGGTGGCGGCGCCGGCTTGAGGAACCAGCTGGACCGCCGGCCGCGAGAACTCGCCGCAGGCGGACGGGGACGAAAAGGTGCGGCGGGCGGAACGGGCCTCTCCGTCTGCGTCAGGCATCTCGCCGGCCATGGCGTGCCGGGAGGCGGGGATTTGCTCAGGCAGGAGGCAGGTCGGGGATTGGAACGCCGGAGAGATGGGGGTAGCACTCTGTCTGCGCCTCTGCGGGGTGTATTGGTCATTTCAGAAAGAAAAGAAAAAAAACTGGTTGATACTCCGATAGGGTAATTCTAGCTAATTGTTGATGGTCTTCCTCTCAACTTGACCAAACTTTGTGTAGTTTGACTTGAGAAAAAAATTATAGATCTTTTTCTCCATAAAACAAAGAAGAGTTACCAAGCATTCCCTCTGTCTCAAAATAAGTGTTTTAACTCACGTACAACATTTACTGTGTTCTTAGAAGAAGAAAAAAAACTCTAGTACAACTTTGTACTAAATTTGGTATAAAGTTGAGACAATTATTTTAGGATGGAGGGAGTATAAGAAACATCGCATACGACGAATAAAATTGCATATCTTGGTATTAGCTAAGGGAAGATAAAAAAAATTGCCTGTCTCTTGCAATTCAGCAACCATATACTGTATTAGCTAAGGGAAGATAAGTTTTTTTTTTTTTTGCCTTTCTCTTGCAACTCAGCAATCATCATACATTGATTTCGTAAGGTATCATTATTGTGGGTGCTCTCAAGAGTGTGAGGCTTCAGCTCCCGGGCTCCAATGAGCGTTGTATTTTGAAGAAACAAAAATACTAAAAGCATATTTATAAGTTAAAAGAGCGTTTTTTTTTATAGTGACAACATACAGACAACCCTTACATCAGCAATGATTTGTAGTCTACAAGAAAATAAGACAAAATTCTGGCCCAAAAGAACACAAAGTAGGCCCATCTAATTTATGTATTTATCTTTTTTGATACACTACATACATACATAGACAGATATTAACAAACAATCCTAAGCACCTGCTACACATCTGTGTTAATGTGAATAGATTTTCCAGTATCAATTTTTGTAAAGAAAATAAAATTCTTGCTAGAACCCGTCCTCCAAAACTCATTTTCGCTGCTCCCAGATCTTTACAATACTATCTTTAGTTAAACTTGTCACTAAAAGAATTTAATCTCGGCCTTTGAGTGGAAAGAAGCGTGCAACCAAAACAAAAGGACTATTTCCAATGTGGAAATAATTCCAATATATAATTAAAAAATGAAAATCCCATGTTGATGCACAGGCTGAAAGCTGTCATCTTTCTACCTCCATCTAAAAACCGCAACCTGTGGTTTGATGCCTAGTAGGACGGTGATATCTCCAGCCCACCAGGTCGACTACGAAGACATTTGTGATGACTTCGTCAATCTTAAGATGATGCGTCAGTTCAGTCTCTCGTAGGTGCTCTAGGGGTAAGGTGTGTGTGCGTCCGTTCATAGGGATGAGTGTATGTGCTTATGCATAAGCGTCTACGTTTATACTGTGTTAAAAAACACACCTTTCTCAAACCCTATTTGTACTCTGAAATAGTTTCTCCACAGAATTTGTATGCAATGACAACCTTTCACTCATGACGTAAAAGGCTGGGAAAACAGGTTTTGCATGTTTAAGAAAACTGAAATAAAAACTTATTTTTATCTTCCCTTAGAAATGACAACCTTTCACTCCTGTCACTTCGTGTCTCGCTAAATATCTTGGTGGACTCGTTGGTCGGAGAGGCAGCCAGCCCAAGTCGATCACATGGCGGAGGAAGCGAAGATGGAGGTGGCGCCACCCGCGCCGAAGCCGGCAGAGGACGTCGCAGACGAGAAGGCGGCGGTGCCGTCGCCGGAGGAGTCTAAGGCCCTCGTTGTCGCCGAGAGTACGTGTGTGTGCAGGTTGATTGATGCATGTTGCATGGTTAGCAGCGGGGAACTACATGGCCAGGTGACTCAGGTGTGCTAACCCTTTTCATGTTTCTCTCCTTCAGGTGATGCTGAGAAGCCTGCAGCTACAGGGGGCTCACACGAACGAGGTACCGGTTAATCCTCATCCAAGTCTGAAATCAACCATATATTTGAGCGGTTAAATTAATTAAAAAAAACTGATTTACAACTCTGCCGCTTCTTCAGATGCTTTGCTCACGAGAGTCGCAACCGAGAAGAAGATGTCGCTGATCAAGGCATGGGAGGAGAACGAGAAGGCCAAAGCGGAGAACAAGTGAGTTTCTCATTCTCTCTAAATTTTCACAAATAACCACCACCAGAGAAATTCACCGAGATGGCTCCATTCTTATCCGCATTCAGATTTAAACTTCTGTTGCACTCAGAATTCAGATACCAGATGCTTCATCGATGAGTTTGCATATTTATGTCACATTGATCTAAGTATAACAAAATTATTGTGAAACTTGGATTACATTGGAATATATTTTTGTGTACTCTTAAAATGAAGTATTATTAAAGTACTCCCTCCGGTCCTTTTTATTCCGCGTATTAGATTTCTGTCAAGTCAAACTTTGCAAACTTTGACCGGATATATATTAGAAAATATCAACATCTACAATACCAAATATATATACTATGAAACTATCTTTCATAATGAATCTAACAATATTGATTTGGTATTGTGAATATTGATATTTTTTTCAATAAGTTTGGTCAAAGTAGAGATACTTTGACTTCGGACAAAACTTATATGCAAAACTAAAAAGGACCGGAGGGAATAGTAAGGACTATCCACATTCAACTTATTAATAGCGAGCTTTCTGAGTTTTGACCTTCTTGCATGAGCTCGAAGAGCTGCCACTGCCATATGCATGGCAATGACAACCTTTCACTCATGACGTAAAAAGCTGGGAAAATAGGTTTTGCATGTTTAAGAAAACTGAAATAGAAACTGCTACTCCCTCTGTATCTAAATACTTGTTGTTGGGAAGAACTAGAGGGAGTAGAAAGTAAGAGTAAATACCAGGGAAGCGAACGCAATCCTTTCCAAAAATTGCGTGTTGGTAAGCTAGGACGGCTGGTAAGAAGTCCGTACCTGTATGCAGTGAGCGATCCATGGGACTGGGAGGCGACGGAGCGTGTGATCGATGAGTTCGTGGATGGATGGATCTGTGCACGAGTTAGCGGTATATATACACAAGATGAAAGATAAAACCTATCGACTCAAGTCTCCTCTGGCGTACATTTTCCATGGGTGGGAAATGGAGTACTAATCGGAGCGCAGGTGTGTGGCTGTGGCTGGAAGCAAGTCTACTCCAGCCTCTGATCTCTGTCTAATCCGAGGATGATCTCGACATGGATCAGCCTGTCGCCCTCGATCTCAGGCCAAAGCCCTGCTCATCGTAGTTTCAGACTGAAAGTTCGCGTCGACGGGTGACCGGGCGAAAAGACTCTCCTACGAGTGGTAGTACAAATCAGCTCGCTCTGCCAACGACGACGGGCGATGTACCGCCGCGTAGACAACAGAAGATTCTGCCGCAGAATTTACTCCTCCTTGCAAGAGAAGAAGAAGGCAGGTAGGCGACGGATGCGTGCGCAGACGGCCGTCCGTTCAGTCAGACATGTTGCAGCCCGTCTACTGCTGTCCGGTTGCCCGTTTTTCCGCGAACGAACGGTCATGTTCCAACATGCGGTTTTTCCGCGAACGAACGTGCGTGCGTGCGTCCCTAAGTGTGTGTTTAGTTTTTTTTTTAACACAGTACAGACACAAGCGCTCGTCCCTAAGTGTGTGTTCAGTTGGAGGAACGAAGTGGAACGTAACGGGTCGGACCCATCTTGAAGGTCATTCTCGTGTTTGGTTGAAAAACGGAATGGAACGCAGTGGTTCTGGGGAGAGGAATATTCCCACTATATGCGGAACCAAGTAGTTCCTCCAAATTGAGCGGACGACGCGGAACAGCTTCTCTCTTCGCACTCCCGCAGCCATATCCTCTCTCGTCCAGCTCGTCTCTCCCCCTCTCGCGATTTGCGCCGCCGGCCCTCCTCCTTTGATCTGCGCCGCCGGCCGTCTTCCTTTGATCTGGAACGCCGGCTCCCTTGTCTCCAAAGCACGTGTGGCGGGCGAGTGGGTGCATGCCGATCTTGCAGTGGGGCAACGGCAGCGACACAGGGCGGGGAGAGACGGAGCAGCCGCTCTAAGCGCCGGCCGTTGACCGCGCCTGAGCTCGTGCCGCCGGGATCCGTGGTCGCGCGTGGGGACGCCAAGGCCAGGCTGCGCATCCAGCCGGCCGCCACGCTCAGCTATCGTATTCTTCGCTTGTAGCTGCTGTTTATCTCGTGGTTGAGTCTGATTCTTGTCGCTTACACCTCTGTACGTTGTATGGATGGATGGATTTGATTCGTTGATGCTCAAACAAAAATTGCTTGAGCCCAATTCGGTGATGCGCACAACTCTGTTATGTAAATTAATTTTGCTAGTTCTGACGAAAATCTGTAATGTTGTCTGTTTAGTTAACATTTGGGAGATGTGTTTAGTCTGCATTTGGGAGATGCGTTTTGTTTCTTGCCTTTGATGATCCGGATACTGGTGGTTGGTTTGAGACTTTACCGGTCTGAATTTTGGTTGTCCGATTCAGTTCAGCGAGCCAGACTGCAGTTGCAGGAACTGCTTGTCCAGAAAAGAGAAGTTAAATGTCCAATAGCTTTGTTTTACGTCAAACTTTGGCACTGATTTATACCAAGTAAAAATGTGTATCTGCCTCCGTTGCATGGATGATATATTGACGACCACTTACAAATCCATTCCATTCCATCTACCAAGCCATCAAACCAAACATCAAAATGTAACCATTCCGTTCCTTCGAATTAGCCATACCAACCGCAAGGATGGAACCAACCCATTACTATGGAATGGAACCATGACATTCCATTACACTTCGTTCCCGAACCAAACACACCCTAAGACTACCCAAGGCTGTACCCTACAGTGTTACCTATAGTCTATACTTGTGTATATGTTGCCTTCTGGCTCTCTTTTTTTTTTGCGGGGAAAAAGTTTTTTCATTAATCAACCTGGATCAGAATGATCCATCTCACATAGTTTTACAACCCCATTTGGGCCCGAACGCAACCAGACTGCAGTTTTAACATCAACTCTCCCAATCCTGACAAGCTCATGACTAACTCTATTTCTTGAGCGCCTAACCGCTCTAACTATCACCTCTCTATCAGAATCAAGTAGCTCTTTTATCTCATGCACTAGGCAAGCATCCGGGGACCTATTAATAATTTTTTGGTTAATCATCATCGCCGCTTCGGTGCTATCCGTTTCCAAAATAAACGGTAAAGAGCTCCATTCTAGCGCGAGTGCAACTCCCTCACGACAAGCTTGCAGTTCCGCCTCCAGCGCGCTATTGCATGTGAACAAGTGACGACATGAAGAGAAAATAATTTGACCCGCCGTGTCACGAAGGACCATCCCAGCGCCTCCATTCATTTTTTGCTCAGCGAAAGCGCCATCAACGTTTAATTTAAGCCAGCCAGCCGGTGGTGGTTCCCAGCTCTCGAACGGCTGCTTCGCCTTGTGCATGTCACGCACGCCCAGGCTGGCCTTGGCTGATGCGTGACCCAACATGTCACCCAAGATCATCTTTCCTTTGACCATGTCTGCATGTGGGTGATGTTGAATGCACAGAAGGGAGGATATATACCCATGCAAGAACCTGCGGGACACATCCGTTGGTGGTGGAGCTTTATTATGCGTTATTTCATTACGGACATGCCAGGACCGCCATAGTGTCATCAATACCACCATTCGTGATGTATCAGACAACGGGTGTAGGACGTCGAAGAGCCACTCAGGCCCCGTGTTTCGGACTGCGCCAATGTCCGGGATCATCCAGTCCTTCGCCATTGCACTCCAAAGGCTCACAGCACGCGGGCACCTGCACATTGCGTGGAATCCGTCCTCGCGTTCCGTCCCACAGCGAGGGCACATGTCATTAGTTTCTAACTGTCGTGAAAATTTATTTGCCCATGTAGCTAACGAGTTGCAGACCAACCGCCAAGCAAAGACTCGTACCTTTGGGGGAGCAGGGCACCCCCATATAGTCTTCCAGATGGCGCGACGACCATCCGGTGCCCTGCTCGATGCGCTCGCCAATGGACGCGCGCGCTCGTCCATGGCAAAGCGGTATGCCGACCGGACGGAGAAGACACCAGATTTCTCCTGTTCCCATACGAGGACATCCTCACTGGCTCGTGGAGATGTCCTGATGCTGGTGATGATGTCGATATCAATGGGGAGGAAGTACTGTCGGAGAATATCCAAACGCCAGGCTCCATGTCCATCCAGCAGGCCCGACACCCTCCTCAGCCTGCACGTGCCCTGTGGAGTGATAAGCTCGCCCGATGGCTCCCTAGGTAGCCACCTATCACGCCAAATTCGAATTTGACGCCCGCTCCCAACACGCCAAAGCCATGTATGATCGCCTGCCATGTTACCGATGCATTGCCTGAGAATACCGTGTCCTCAAGCCGCCCCTCCGGGTAGTAGCGAGCTTTTAGGACCTGCGCACAAAGACTCTCTGGTTTTGTCAGGAGGCACCACGCCTGGCGAGCAAGCAAGGCTTGGTTGAAAACTCTGAAGTCACGGAATCCCAGTCCGCCGCATTGTTTTTGCTTTTGAATTTTTGGCCACGCCATCCAATGAGTTTTTCTCTTCCCCTCCCTAGATCCCCACCAGAAATTACGAATCATCCTATTTAAATCATCACACACTGACATAGAAAGTTTGAATACCCCCATCATATATGTGGGAATGGCCTGAGCAACTGCTTTGATCATCGTCTCCTTGCCTGCAAGTGATAGCGTATCTCCCCATGCGATAATTCTTTTCGTTAGACGAGCTTGGAGGTTTTGACATTTACCCTTTGACATTCTACCTTCTGGTGTTGGTAGGCCCAGATACTTCTCTTCAAAGGTGGAAAGTTGCCTTCTGGCTCAGCAGGTAGCAACCAGATCGATCTTCCTCATTTCATCCCGAAGGAACGTGGCCTTCTCTCACGGGCGGGCGGGCGGGAAAAGAAGCATCGTTCATTTTCAAAGAGGAAGCTGCATCGCCAGTTGTTTTTGCCCCCTTTGTATCTCTCTTTTTTTCCTTTTGGTGGGATGGATGTCAGGCTGCAAGTGGAAGTGGGGTTTAGTGGGATTAACTATCCCATCCCACTTAAATCGTTTTAGTGAGCTTTCATTGGATAGAGAAATAATTAAATGGGCTATCTCTATTAGCCCACTGGAAACCCACTTAATCCATAAGCCTCCCATGATTCTTCATCTGCTGGCGGCGTGATGGTCCGCGAGTTCTTGGCCGTGCTGGTGCGTGTGGCGCTACAGTTGGCGCTGGCGTCGCTGCTCCTCGCCAATGGCGTCACCTTCTGCCTCATCGCCGCCTCGGCCCACCCTGCCTCCTCTGTGCACGCGTCCACCGCTTGCTGTGCTCCCACTGCGGCCAAGAACAACAAGGAGCCTTCCGCTCCTGCTCTGTGACGCTCATGTCGCCGCCATCGCGTGCTTAAGCGCAGAAGAAACAGAGCAGCAGGCGTGCGCTCCTTCTGATCACGTCGACACAGGGACGAAATACGATTCAGATAAAACTCAAGGTAACTAGTCAATCGATTGCTTATTTTGTTGGAACCATGCTCGTCGTGCATCGTCGATCCGGTTGCGGCGACCGTGCTTTACCATGGCAGGGCGCTGCCGAGGGACCCCCGGCTGGAGCGGCTCGTCTACGACGGCGGCGGTGACGGCCGCATCCTACATTTCGTCGTCGGTGTGATGGGCTCCCTGGGCTGGCTGCGGGACGTGCCTAGCATGCTTTCTTAGGTCAGGAGAATCCACGGAGTAATAGTGGATGGAGTTCTTCCTACATCAAGCATCGAAGACAACTTGTAGTAATTCACAGAGGCAAACTGGGCAAGTATGATTGACTAGCCAGCCAGTAGTGTTGAATTACTCAAGGAAGTGGGATCCCATTTATACCCACCTAATCCACCTAAATTATACTGGGTTGTTGGCTATCACCCACTAAACCTTGGTGGAACTAAGTGGACTGTGGTGGGACATCCACGGTTAGTCCCACCTGCATCCTGAGATGGATGGATCAGGTGGTGGCGAGATGTCCGATCCGAAACAGCGCACGAGGAGTAGTATCGTGATTCGTGTTGGCCAACTAGGACAAAATTTCTGTTCTAACCTTTTGGCTTAAGAAATGCCGGAATCGACCTCGGTTTAAAAAAAAATTGGAATCTGGCCTCTTTTGGTCGCGCCAACATCCCTGGCGTCTGGGTTGCACGGGAGACGCCATGGTTCGTGGCGTCTGGTCCCTGGCCCGCACGACCGGCCGGCCTATTGACCAGCTGACGTGGCAAAGGTCCAGACGCCAGTGATCTCGGCGTCTGGTCGCCAGGACCCAGACGCCATAGACCCTGGCGTCTGGTCCTGGCAATTGAACTAACCCCACGGGACCCACCCCACTCACTCTCCCCAATCCAGCCCGAGTTTGCTGCTTCATTCTTGCTCTCCCCCTCTCTCCCACCTCTCAAGCCCCCCTTCAAATCCTCTCCAAAAGGTGCTTCCCTTAGGTGGATCTTTCCATCACTTTGTTGCTTGTGGTAATCTTCTCCGAATCATCCAATTATTTTTGGTTAAATCTTGTTATTTTGGTAGATTTTTTACATCTTGGAGGAACCCTAGTTCATGAGATCCCCTAATTTTAGTGTGTTTGAATAGCTTGTTTATCTTTGGTAATAGGGATATGCTTGGTGTAGGAAGAATATTTGGTTTATGAGTAGAAAGATTGGGGGTTAGGGTTTGTTAGTGTTTTAGGGTTAACTTTGCTTAGTGTATCTTAATTAATGACACATTTTCGGACATCATTAATAATGTAGTGTTGATATGATTTGGGTATAATTTATGTTTTTAGATAACCAACAATTGCCATTGATGCGTTAAATTCATGTTGTTGTTTTTAGATGAGAGACTTGTTAATGTTCATTATATGGACAAGGAGGCATTTTTTAGTAACAATGCCGACCCGGGTGAGGAAACAATGGTTTTTGATACAATCCCTAGCTATGATGAGGTTGTTGCAAAAGTGAGACATGTTTTGAAGTGGATGGACCCCAATGATGATGTTAAGTTAATAGGAAGGTATGATGTTGGAGTTGGAGCCAAATCTCGCTTAAAAAGTATGCCTATCACCTCAGATTTGCATTGGGATGTGTGCAAGGAAAAAGTTGCTCAATCGGAAGACAAGTCACTTGAATTGTTTGCCACCAAGGTTGAACCTCCTCGGTTTGCAATTGACTTGAACAATCATGTCTCTTCCCCAATGACCGAGAGGACAAGTATGCCTCTTGTTGAGCATATGGTTGTGGTTGATGCCTCCAATGCTTATCGCAAACCACGCCCTCGACCACCAACCAGCGAAGCAAATGAGGTTGAGTTGTATGCCCCTGATGTTTCTAGCCAACCACCAACTAGCCAAGCAAATGAAGTTGAGGTGATTCACCAAGATGGTGATGGTGATGCTCGTGGTGATGAGGATGAGCTAGAGGAAGGGTTTCATGGTAATGATGTTGGTGACTTGGATGCCTACATAGCGCAAAAGGAAATGGATCGTGAGTTACCTTTTAGGCGTCTATATGGGTATGACTCGGATGACGAAGGTCCGGAGGAAGAATTGGACGAGGATTGTAACACCCCAAAAATCGGGTTATCGATTTTTGTGCTGTTATTCCTTCCTAGCTTTTCTCTCCCGAATTTTTTCCTCGGGAATCTGGTAAGTGACCAGGTGAGTCCAGTCTTTCCCCAACCTCTCAGTGCCCTTCCCATGCTCTTGTGCCAGCCAACCTTCCGCCAGTAAACCTCGAATCCCATTTAAACCCTAGTTCCGAAATATTGGAACTGGGAATCCTGCCTTTGTGTTTACAAAGGAGCTATCATTTTCCTTGCTCTGTTAATCCTCCCAAAATTTCCAGAGATCCTTCTTCCCTCATAAACCCAAGATGTGCAAAAATATTGCCAAGTCATATGCAATATTTCTCATCTAGAATTAATTCCTTTTTCTGCCTTTCTGAGGAATTAAATCCAGGAAAATATCTATCCATCTCCCAAGCTCATGAAAACTTGTGGAGATATTATTTGTGATCATATTAAGCTCTCATAAAAATATTGGCCATAATTAAATAAGGGAAATTGCATTTTCCTATTTAAAGCCAATATTCAAATTTGGGGCCTTTCCAAAGGAACTACCATTTTGGTAGCTAGGAAAAATCCCAAATAATTTATGGAGCTTATCATATCCATATCTTTTCCATTTCCATCAAAATATTAAGTTCCTCAATTCAAAATTTGAGCACCACTTCCATTTGCAAATTCTGTTCAGATTTCCCATTTGCAAAGGAAGTGCATGATTCCTTGATCTCCTTCGGCTAAACTTTTGCAGGGTGATTCATGGTGATAAATTAACCTGGGACACCAAGAATTAGCCCATTCCATCTAGCCAATTTTCCTCAGCAAATTTGCCAAGTTTCTGTTCAGATTGGAGCACTGTGAAGGAAGTACCATTTCTACCTATGCAAATGGTATGAAATTTTTACAGTGCCTCCATATGCCTAAATTATTGATCTCCTCCAAATTTCATCCAAGTCCATCTAGCCATTTGACCCCAGCACCCTCATTTCCAATTCTGTCCAGTCTGGCACTTTGCAAAGGAGGTACTGTCTAGAGTGGTTCAGGAGAGCTGAAACTTTGCCAAGTTAGTCACCCTAGTAGATGATTGACCTCTGCCCAATATCAAGCCAAGAGGTGCACTGTGGTGGCCACCCCACAGCACAAACAGGTTGCTGCTGGCTGCTTGCTGACCAAGGTGTAGTCACACCAGAGCTCACTTTTCTTGCTTGAGAGGTCAAGTCATCTCAGTGTAGAGTGGAGAATAGCCTAGACATGTTTTGGCCTCGAGCAGGGCGTGTCAAGGCCCTGGCCACGTGGTGACCATGGGCAGAGCACGCCAAATGCAGTGCTCTGTGCCAGATCCTTCGGGAGCCCCTCTCCAGCTAGTTCCAGCTTGTCCGGGAGCGTCGTAGAGCTCCCTATCGCGTGCGTGAACCCTCCAGAGCCCTCTCCCCCTTGTCCCCTAGCCGTGGCCGCCTCTGCCGCCGTCCCGAAGCTCCGGTCGCCGTCCTGAAGCTTCGGCCGCCGTCGCGAAGGACCTTCCCGAGCCTATTTAAGCGTGCCCCGAGCCCCTCCTGACGAGCAGCAAGCCCCAGCCCTTCCCCTCGAGCTCTAAGAGCTCCCATCCTCTTCCCCATGGCAGAGAGCCGCCGCCGATCCCCTCGGTCGTCCCCGCACCCTGGCCCATCCCCTTCCCCCAACTCTCGCCCTCAGCCTACCCTGGAGTTCCCGGAGCCGCCGCCGTCCTCCGCGTGGCCGGGGGAACTCTGCCGGCGCGGCCTCCCCGCGAAGCTCCTCGGCAGCCGCGGCCCCGCCAATGGAGCCGGCGCTGCAGCCCGCCCCGGCGACCCTGTGACCCCCCCCACCCCCCCCCCCCCCCCGCCCCGATGCGTGGAGAGGAACAGCAGAGCCCCTGCGCCCGTCGGTCGGCCCTCCCTCGCGGCGGAGCAACGACAGCCTCGCCGGCCGACGCCTCCCCTGTCTCTGTCGGGCGCGAAGACGACGACCAGGGAGGAGTGAGGAGGAGCAGCGCGGCGGGCCCCACAAGTCAGCGTCACGGCGTTGACCGGCCCGGCCCGCTGACTTGGATAAGTGAAGGCGTAATATCAAAATGCGCTTTCCAGTGGCCAAGGCATATTCTGCTGCGTTCTAAAGCAGAAACGCGCTTTCCTATTCTGAAAGCGTATTTTTGAAATGCGGTTTCAATCCAACCGCCGGCCGAATCCTTTAAATTGTGAGCGTTCGTCTGTTAAGGGCAGAAGTGGACAGTTTTTGTCCATTTTAATGCCTAACGAACGAACGGTCGTAACTTTGCGATCGTAAACCCGATTGAGGTAAAACCAGCGCCCACGTTTTCGTCTCGTCGAGCCCGTTTCGATAGTACCATTTTCATAACGTGTTCTCACAGTAGAAATAACCATTTTGCCCTTGCCCTATATCGTTCCCCTCTGTGAGGGAACCCTTTCCGGCGAATTCGTCCGTGAGGTGATCGCACTTCCTTCCGACGTATTCATCGACCCCCAGGCAATCCAACCTCTTACCATGAGCTCCGGACTTGCGTGATGACTTTGCTTGCACCCTGTGTGTTTATCTATTACCTGTTAGTCTGCATTTGCATACGCATGTGATGACATCGGTATGAGATACTAGCATTACTTTTCATCGAATGTCATGTCCTGTTTTCATATTGCCATGCTAGTAATAATATTGCTAATGACATAGTCATGTTAGTACTGTGGTTGATCTCATGCCATGACTATCAGTACTATGATCCTGCTATGCTAGCACTTATAATTGTCGGTGAAGTGGTACGTTGATGGATATGTTGAGTTGGATTAAGAGATTACTGTCTATGATTATTTTGGGTTTCAACCGGCAGTTTGTGGATATGAGGAGTTGAATTAATGCAACTTAGTTGGTTGATCTTGAGTCACCTGTCCGGGTTTATCCGTGCAACCACATTTGCCGGTATGGGACGGCCTTGACTTGGTCTGATCGCGTGCTCTTTCACCGGTACCTCCAAAGAGGGAGGGTTATGCACGCGTGCTACCCTGATCAGGTAGGCGGTGATAACCCTGTGAGCCCAGTTGTTTGTTTGTTTGCGCGCAGTCCCCGTTTGGGATAGTTTAGTTTGGCCACGACGGTGGCAGGTGTCATGAGGACACAGGGGCCACCCAAGGCAGACCTCCGGGGGAGGATGAGTGCCGGTGGTACGATGAAAGAGTCACGGGTCAGACAGGTTTTATTGAAGCAACGCTGGTCCACCCGAGTGGGATCACGAGGCCAGGTGCTTCATGGTGTGGGTAAAGTGTACAACCTCTGCAGAGTGTAAAAATCTATTCGAATAGCCGCGTCCACGGTAATGGACAGCCCGTCCAGACCTCACTAGGTGGTCAACCATAATAATGATGATAATGATGGAAGAAGTCATCTTGGGTAGACATCAGATGATGCCAGGAATATGATATGTTAGCCAAGGGATGGCTACATGATGAGTGGTCGGATGACCACATGATTTGGAGTGGTTTTGAGTCAGTTCAGGTTGGATCATGAGTATGTCGAGGGTTGTGGGACAACCCAGAAGAGAGTAAGTTGGTATTCGGTAACAGTAAGTACTTTAAGCACCTAGGGTGATTGTTTCCATGCTATGCTAGGTAGATTATATGTTTGATCCATGCTATGCCATGCTAGATCAATGTTTTCCTGTTAATTCCATGCCATGTTTAGGATTAATTCATGCATAGCATAGGGCTTGCTTTGTCATCTGCTTGTTTGGTTGCTATGTATTTGGTTGTCTTGCGAGTACATTCAAAGTACTCACCTGGCCTTGCACGTGGCCAGTTGCAGGAGAAGATCTGTCGTGCTAGACCGTAACCTAGCCAGTCCTGTGAGTTATGGAGCCCAGCCAGAGACGTCGTTGCCGCTGAACCAATACCTTTACCGCCATTGTAGTTAGCCTTGGAGTTAGGTAATATTGTTATAAACAACAGTATTGTAACACTCCATTATAATTAATAAAGCCATTTTTATGCCTGGAATTGCTGTATCATGTCTTTGACGTGCGCCAGGTCTTATCCTGGGGCTGGCGTGCGTCGGCCCTCTATCGGGGTGCCACAAGACTTGGTATCAGAGCCAGGCTGGCTATAGGTTACCCTAGCACCAAACCACCCCTATCCTCAACCGGTAGTAAGCCCAATAGATTTGACCCGTCTCTGGCATCCGACATGGCCACTGTGGATCAACAGTCGGCGCAGTCGGAATGGACGTGTCCCTACCCAGCTGTCCGCCCACCCAGCCACCCTAGATTGGACCGTGACCCTACTCAGTTGTCGGCCGTGCCGGCGTATCTTCTACCCGGCACGAGAAGGATCCACGCCATGCTGGTGTGTTCCAGCCGACTGCCTATTTAAGCCCCCACCCGCGAGCCGTAGCCCTCTCCATTCAATAAGCCAGACCCTTGCAAGAGACCCAGGCTAGTATCCTCAAACCAGCAGCCATGGCCAGTTCTTCCAAAACCCCCAGCACGCCCACTTTCCATAGCCGAACCTTGGGTGATGGATGTCCCGGCTTTCCGCGCATCCTTTCGAGTATGCTCACTCGAGCCCTTGGCTGTAGTACCCCTCCAGTGTATCTGGTATTCCAATCAGACCCCGTTCCCCACCTTTGCCGATTTTATGCAAAGGCGTATATCAGCCCAAGTCCAACAACGGATGGGAAGCCCATGAGTTTTCAGGGCAAACCCATGCCCACCCCTGCGTTGGCTGTCCAGATGGCTGCCGCAGGAGTCATCCCCCGTCTTTGTATCCAGTTTCCGCAAGTAGCGGAGATGCAAGAGTTCCGCTATTTTTCCTCTCCGTCCGACATAGGTGGCAAGTTCTCCAGCATTGTTGGAGAAGCTGACCCAGCAATAGCTTGCCTAGTCCAGTATATTGATGCCCATGGACTTCTGCTCTCCGGCATTCTTAGAGAGTTCCAAGCCATTGACCAAGACACCACATGGGTTGTTACGGAAGCATACCGTGCGGCCCGTCGAGTTGCATCCCAGACCACCCGTTCCCTGTTGCCAAACCCAGTGCCATCCTCGCAGCTAGTGCCACTCTTGCAGCCTGTGAACCCATGTCAACCTGGCATCATCCACCCGAGTTATGTTGCCAGAGCTATTCGTCGTCTTCGTCATCGGGATGTGTTCCATCAAGTTCCAGTCACAACTCAAGCAGTTGTGCCCCAACCCATTGTGGTGCCCGACGATGAAGATGGAAGTTGGCTCAGCCTTCGTCCCCCAGGAGAGCCCCAGCAAGAGTAGAGCCATCTGTGGCTCCGGTAGTGATCGGAGCCAGGAGATGCCGCGAGTATGTGTGTTGCGAAGACTGTTTTTTTTCGCCTGCGTCTAAGATTAGGACTCTGTAGTTTGGAGTGAGTTGTTAGCTGCCTAGTAAGGCTGCGTGTTGTTGTATGCTGGTATTGCCTGTATTGCTTATGCCTGTGTGCTGTTGTAATGTCATGTATGCTTGTTTGTTCTGTGTGCTTGGTTCATCTGTCACCCTGTTAAGCAGAAATGTTTAACAGAGCTGGCAGTGGACTCTTAACAAGATTTTAGTCAGTAGAGCACTTACACCTAATAACATCGGACTCGTCCGGAGTCCCTAATTATAATGCGAGCTGGTGTAGGTGTATGTATACCAGGAGTACATACACCCACTAGCATTAAAACACTTTAGTGTAATCTGCTCAATATGCTTCTTTCTTCTGCTTGCATTTTGCCATGATGTGTATTCTGCATCTGCTTGCATATTAGTCTGGATAGATTGCATGCGTATCGTGTAAGCAAGGTCTGCACGCCGGTTGCAATCTCGGAGAAATTCTAGGAAATCTTATTGCAGCATAGATCGGTACAACCCTTCCAGCCCTAGACCTAAACCCTGATTCTACCCCAGCACCCACCCATTGTGGATGTCGCTCAGCAAGGAGCAACTAGCAGCGTGGCCTCGACACTGGTAGAGCTCCGCTGACCGCACCACACTAACCCCAGACCTAGCGGCGCCTCTGTCACCATCTTGTGTGATGTTGACAGCCCCCCCCCTCCCGCCGCCGCAGCCCGTGCTTAGTCCGCCAGCCTGAGACGACGTAGTTGACCCCCAGCCACCTCTCTGGCAGCAGCATCCCGGCGATCATCAAGGATCATCGCGCACAGCAGCAGCGAGCCGCCAACCAATGCCGCCAGCATGCCAGCCAGTAGGATCGTGATCAGTTCCGAGCCCACGTCCGCCATTAGCGCCTTGCCTCGCGCCCTGCAACCAGAAGGAAAAGGAAAAGAGGAGAAAGAAGTGAGGTAGGATGCGTGAGGTGGAAGAGAGTAGAAAGCCGCGGTCGTTTTTATAGCCCAAGTCCGGTGTACGGTGAGCAAGGTCCAGGAGAACCGCGCGTCGCTCGATCACCAGCGTCCAGGAAGCGAATCCGCGAGCAGTGCCGACCGGCATTGGCCCGCGATGGGAGTGCTCTCCGCGTTGGCCTCGTGCGCGCCGCGCACTATCATCGTAGGGTGCTTTAGGTCCCAGGAGCTAGGCGAGCGCAGTGCCTAGCCACACTCGGGACAGCGCGCGAGAGAGAGAAAGAGTCGTTGGCCGGAGATAGGAGAAGAAGGCTGCCAGAGGGCCCTGGCCCACCTGTCAGCGAGAGAGGCCACTGTTCATTGTGGTACCCCGAGCATTTTTGGAAAAAGGAAATTCTGCTTTTTCTAAAAATGTCAGGGCAACCCAGTGACCCTACCCGTAGAGGAGATCCCGCGATATCCGTATCTCGATCTGGGTGTACCAGTTTTCGGTACTCTTAACTCGGTTGTTTTCAACCACAGTGTTAAGAACCAACCCAGAGGTTTTTCCAGGAGGCGTAATATTTGTTCTAAGCTAACCCTAGGAATCTCGAGGACGAGATTCTTCTAAGGGGGGAAGGTTTGTAACACCCCAAAAACTGGGTTATCGATTTTTGTGCTGTTATTCCTTCCTAGCTTTTCTCTCCCGAATTTTTTCCTCGGGAATCTGGTAAGTGACTAGGTGAGTCCAGTCTTTCCCCAACCTCTCAGTGCCCTTCCCATGCTCTTGTGCCAGCCAACCTTCCGTCAGTAAACCCCGAATCCCATTTAAACCCTAGTTCCGAAATATTGGAACTGGGAATCCTGCCTTTGTGTTTACAAAGGAGCTATCATTTTCCTTGCTCTGTTAATCCTCCCAAAATTTCCAGAGATCCTTCTTCCCTCATAAACCCAAGATGTGCAAAAATATTGCCAAGTCATATGCAATATTTCTCATCTAGAATAAATTCCTTTTTCTGCCTTTCTGAGGAATTAAATCCAGGAAAATATCTATCCATCTCCCAAGCTCATGAAAACTTGTGGAGATATTCTTTGTGATCATATTAAGCTCTCATAAAAATATTGGCCATAATTAAATAAGGGAAATTGCATTTTCCTATTTAAAGCCAATATTCAAATTTGGGGCCTTTCCAAAGCAACTACCATTTTGGTAGCTAGGAAAAATCCCAAATAATTTGTGGAGCTTCTCATATCCACATCTTCTCCATTTCCATCAAAATATCAAGTTCCTCAATTCAAAATTTGAGCACCACTTCCATTTGCAAATTCTGTTCAGATTTCCCATTTGCAAAGGAAGTGCATGATTCCTTGATCTCCTTGGGCTAAAATTTTGCAGGGTGATTCATGGTGATAAATTAACCTTGGACACCAAGAATTAGCCCATTCCATCTAGCCAAGCTTCCTCAGCAAATTTGCCAAGTTTCTATTCAGATTGGAGCACTGTGAAGGAAGTACCATTTCTACCTTTGAAAATGGTATGAAATTTTTATAGTGCCTCCATATGCCTAAATTATTGATCTCCTCCAAATTTCATCCAAGTCCATCTAGCCATTTGACCCCAGCACCCTCATTTCCAATTCTGTCCAGTCTGGCACTTTGCAAAGGAGGGACTGTCTAGAGTGGTTCAGGAGAGCTGAAGCTTTGCCAAGTTAGTCACCCTAGTAGATGATTAACCTCTGCCCAATATCAAGCCAAGAGGTGTACTGTGGTGGCCACACCACAGCACAAACAGGTTGCTGCTGGCTGCTTGCTGACCAAGGTGTAGTCACACCAGAGCTCACTTTTCTTGCTTGAGAGGTCAAGTCATCTCAGTGTAGAGTGGAGAACAGCCTAGACATGTTTTGGCCTCGAGCAGGGCGTGGCAAGGCCCTGGCCACGTGGTGACCATGGGCAGAGCACGCCAAATGCAGTGCTCTGTGCCAGATTCTTCGGGAGCCCCTCTCCAGCTAGTTCCAGCTTGTCCGGGAGCGTCGTAGAGCTCCCTACCGCGTGCGTGAACCCTCCAGAGCCCTCTCCCCCTTGTCCCCTAGCCGTGGCCGCCTCTGCCGCCGTCCCGAAGCTCCGGTCGCTGTCCTGAAGCTTCGGCCGCCGTCGCGAAGGACCTTCCCGAGCCTATTTAAGCGCGTCCCGAGCCCCTCCCGACGAGCAGCAAGCCCCATCCCTTCCCCTCGAGCTCTAAGAGCTCCCCTCCTCTTCCCCATGGCAGAGAGCCGCCGCCGATCCCCTCGGTCGTCCCCGCACCCTGGCCCATCCCCTTCCCCCAGCTCTCGCCCTCAGCCTACCCTAGAGTTCCCGGAGCTGCCGCCGCCCTCCGCGTGGCCGGGGGAACCCTGCCGGCGCGGCCTCCCCACGAAGCTCCTCGGCAGCCGCGGCCCCGCCAATGGAGCCGGCGCTGCAGCCCGCCCCGGCGACCCTGTGACCCCCCCCCCCCCGATGCGTGGAGAGGAACGGCGGAGCCCCTGCGCCTGTCGGCCGGCCCTCCCTCGCGGCGGAGCAACGACAGCCTCGCCGGCCGGCGCCTCCCCTGTCTCTGTCGGGCGCGAAGACGACGACCAGGGAGGAGTGAGGAGGAGCAGCGCGGCGGGCCCCACAAGTCAGCGTCACGGCGTTGACCGGCCCGGCCCGCTGACTTGGATAAGTGAAGGCATAATATCAAAATGCGCTTTCCAGTGGCCAAGGCATATTCTGCTGCGTTCTAAAGCAGAAACGCGCTTTCCTATTCTGAAAGCGTATTTTTGAAATGCGTTTTCAATCCAACCGCCGGCCGAATCCTTTAAATTGTGAGCGTTCGTCTGTTAAGGGCAGAAGTGGACAATTTTTGTCCATTTTAATGCCTAACGAACGAACGGTCGTAACTTTGCGACCGTAAACCCGATTGAGGTAAAACCAGCGCCCACGTTTTCGTCTCGTCGAGCCCGTTCCGATAGTACCATTTTCATAACGTGTTCTCATAGTAGAAATAACCATTTTTCCCTTGCCCTATATCGGTCCCCTCTGTGAGGGAACCCTTTCCGGCGAATTCGTCCGTGAGGTGATCGCACTTCCTTCCGACGTATTCATCGACCCCCAGGCAAGCCAACCTCTTATCATGAGCTCCGGACTTGCGTGATGACTTTGCTTGCACCCTGTGTGTTTATCTATTACCTGTTAGTCTGCATTTGCATACGCATGTGATGACATCGGTATTAGATACTAGCATTACTTTTCATCGAATGTCATGTCCTGTTTTCATATTGCCATGCTAGTAATAATATTGCTAATGACATAGTCATGTTAGTACTGTGGTTGATCTCATGCCATGACTATCAGTACTATGATCCTGCTATGCTAGCACTTATAATTGTCGGTGAAGTGGTACGTTGATGGATATGTTGAGTTGGATTAAGAGATTACTGTCTATGATTATTTTGGGTTTCAACCGGCAGTTTGTGGATATGAGGAGTTGAATTAATGCAACTTAGTTGGTTGATCTTGAGTCACCTGTCCGGGCTTATCCGTGCAACCACATTTGCCGGTATGGGACGGCCTTGACTTGGTCTGATCGCGTGCTCTTTCACCGGTACCTCCAAAGAGGGAGGGTTATGCACGCGTGCTACTCTGATCAGGTAGGCGGTGATGTTGGAAATATGCCCTAGAGGCAATAATAAATTGGTTATTATTATATTTCCTTATTCATGATAATCGTTTATTATCCATGCTATAATTGTATTGATTGGAAACTCAAATACATGTGTGGGTACATAGACAACACTGTGTCCCTAGTAAGCCTCTAGTTGACTAGCTCGTTGATCAAAGATGGTTAAGGTTTCCTAGCCATTGACATGAGATGTCATTTGATAACAGGATCACATCATTAGGAGAATGATGTGATGGACAATACCCAAACTATGAACGTAGCATATGATCGTGTCAGTTTATTGCTATTGTTTTCTGCATGTCAAGTATCTGTTCCTATGACCATGAGATCATGCAACTCCCTGACATCGGAGGAATACCTTGTGTGTATCAAACGTCGCAATGTAACTGGGTGACTATAAAGGTGCTCTACAGGTATCTCCGAGGGTGTCTGTTGGGTTGGCATGGATCAAGACTAGGATTTGTTACTCCGTATGACGGAGAGGTATCTCAGGGCCCACTCGGTAATACAACATCACAATGAGCCTTGCAAGCAATGTGACTAAAGTGTTAGCCACAAGATCTTGTATTACGGAACGAGTAAAGAGACTTGCCGGTAACGAGATTGAACTAGGTATAGAGATACCGACGATCGAATCTCGGGCAAGTAACATACCGAAGAACAAAGGGAACATTATACGGGATTAACTGAATCCTTGACATAGAGGTTCGACCGATAAAGATCTTCGTAGAATATGTAGGAGCCAATATGGGCATCCAGGTCCCGCTATTGGTTATTGATCATAGAGGTGTCTCGGTCATGTCTACATAGTTCTCGAACCCACAGGGTCTACACACTTAACGTTTGGTAACGATTAGTATAGTTGAGTTATTTTGTTGGTGACCGAAGGTTGTTCGGAGTCCCGGATAAGATCCCGGACATGACGAGGATCTCCGAAAAGGTTCGGAGGTAAAAGATTAATATATGTGATAATAGTGTTGTGATCTTCGGAAGGGTTCCGGAATTCACCGGAAGGGGTTCCGGGTGTTTACCGAAGTGTTCGGGTGCAGCAACACTTTATATGAGCCAAAGGGATAAAGCCCACGAGGTATTGGAAAGTGCAAAAGGAAGTTTTGCTGCTGCCTTAAGCGGTACTACCGCTGGTAAGGCAGTACTACCGCGTAAGCGGTACTACCGCTTGTGTGAAGTGGTACTACCGCATAAGCGGTACTACCGCTTATGTGAAGCGGTACTACCGCTCAAGCGGTACTACCGCTCATGAGCGGTACTACCGCTTGTGCGCGGTACTGTAGGGATCCGAGTTGGACTCTTTACCTGCGGGCCAAACCGACCTTGTGCGGGCAAAACCGACCTGGAGGAGGCTTTTACTCCAAGTTTAGACCCCAAGGCTCAACATATAAATAGAGGGGCAGGGCTAGCACACGGGATACATTAAGATTTCCCAAGCCGTGTGCCGGCAACCCTAACCCTCTAGTTCTCCCGTCATAATCTCCGTAGTGCTTGGCGAAGCCCTGCAGAGATTGTTCCTCACCACCATCACCACGCCGTCGTGCTGCCGGAACTCATCTACTACTTCACCATCGCTCGCTGGATCGAGGAGGTGAAGGCGTCATCAAGCCGTACGTGTGTTGAACGCGGAGGTGCCGTCCGTTCGGCACTAGTTCGTGATCGGATCGAGGGACGACTTGCGATTTGGATCGCGGAGACGTTCGACTACATCAACCGTGTTTCTTAACGCTTCCGCTTAGCGATCTACAAGGGTATGTAGATTCACTCTCCCTCTCGTAGATGCTCATCACCATGGATAGATCTTGTGTGTGTGTAGGAAAATTTTTGTTTCCCATGCAACGTTCCCAACAGTGGCATCTGAGCTAGGTCTATGCGTAGATGAGATCTCGAGTAGAACACAAACGAGTTGTGGGCGTGGGTGTATACATATTGCTTGCCATTACTAGTTGATACTTGATTCGGCGGTATTGTGAGATGAAGCGGCCCGGACCGACATTACGCGTACACTTACGCGAGACAGGTTCCTTCAACTGACATGTAACTTCGTTGCATAAAGATGGCTAGCGGGTGTCTGTCTCTCTCACTTTAGTTGAATCGATTTCAATGAAGAGGGTTCTTTTAGAAGATCAAAAAGCAATCACTACACCACGTTGTGGTTTTGCGTAGGTAAGAACGGTTCTTGCAAACCCGTAGCAGCCACGTAAAATTTGCAACAACAATTAGAGGACGTCTAACTTGTTTTTGCAGGGTATGTTGTGATGTGATATGGCCAATTACATGATGAGATATATGTGATGTATGAGATGATCATGTGTTGTATAGAATATCACGACTTGCATGTCGATGAGTACGGCAACTGGCAGGAGCCATAGAGTTGTCTTTAATTACTTTCGCCGTTTTTGCTTTACTTTATCGCTATGAGTTAGCAATAGTCGTGGAAGCAACAGTCGGCGCGACAACCTTATGGCGACACGTTGATGGAGATCAAGATGATGGAGATCATGGTGTCATGCCGGTGACGATGGAGATCATGCCGGTGCTTTGGAGATGGAGATCAAAAGCACAAGTTCATGGCCATATCATGTCACTTATGAATTGCATGTGATGTTAATCCTTTTATGCATCTTATTTTGCTTAGGACGACGGTAGCATTATAAGGTGATCCCTCACTTAAATTTCAAGATAAATTGTGTTCTCCCCGAGTGTGCACCGTTGCGAAAGTTCGTCGTTTCGAGACACGCCGTGATGATCGGGTGTGATAGACTCTACGTTCACATACAACGGGTGTAAGCCATGTTGCACGTGCGGAACACTCGGGTTAAACTTGATGAGCCTAGCATGTACAGACATGGCCTCGGAACACAAGAGACCGAAAGGTCGAACATGAGTCATATAGTAGATATGATCAACATGAAGATGTTCACCATTGAAACCACCTCAACTCACGTGATGATCGGACTTGAGTTGGTGGATTTGGATCATGTTACACTCGAATGACCGGAGGGATGTCAATTTGAGTGGGAGTTTTTAAGTAATATGATTAACTAAAATCATTATCTAGAACAATAGTCTAAGTTGTCTTTGCTATATTTATGTTGTAGATCATGGCTCGCGCAGTAGCACCCCTGAATTTTAATGCGTTCCTAGAGAAAGCTAAATTGAAAGATGATGGAAGTAACTTTGTGGACTGGGCCCGTAATCTAAGGATTATCCTTACGGCTTCCCAGAAGGCTTATGTCCTTGATGCACCGCTTGGTGATCCACCCGCTCCAGTTGAGTCTCTAGACGTTGTGAACACCTGGCAGGCTCGTTCTGAAGATTAGTTCAATGTGCAATATTGTATGGCTTAGAACCGGGACTTCAAAGACGTTTTGAACGTCATGGAGCATATGAGATGTTCCAGGAGTTGAAGTTTATCTTTCAGAAGAATGCCCGGATCGAGAGATATGAGATCTCCGATAAGTTCTATGCTTGCAAGATGGAGGAGAACGGGTCTATCAGTGATCACGTACTCAGAATGTCTGGGTACTCCACCCGTCTGACTGAATTGGGGATGCCCCTTCCGCCAGAGGCTATCACTAACAGAGTTCTTCAATCATTGCCACCTAGCTACAAGAGCTTCGTGTTGAACTATAACATGCACGGGATGAACAAGTCAGTCGCCGAGCTGTTTGCGATGCTGAAAGCCGCTGAGTCTGAAATTCAGAAGGAGCATCAAGTGTTGATGGTCAATAAAACCACTAGTTTCAAGAAAAATGGCAAGGGTAAGAAGGGTAACTCCAAGAGTGGCAAAGCAGTTGCTCCTCCCGTGAAGAAACCCAAGGCTGGACCCAAACCAGAAACTGAGTGCTTTCATTGCAAGGGAACTGGACACTGGAAGCGGAACTGCCCCAAGTATTTGGCTGACAAGAAGGCGGCCAACAACAAACAAGGTATATATGATATACATGTTATTGATGTGTACCTTACCAACTCTCGTTGTAGTGCCTGGGTATTTGATACCGGTGCGGTTGCTCATATTTGCAACTCAAAACAGGAACTGCGGAATAGACGGAGGCTGGCAAAGGATGAAGTGACGATGCGCGTGGGAAATGGTTCCAAGGTTGATGTGATCGCCGTCGGCACGCTCGCTCTTCGATTACCATCGGGATTAATGATGAACCTGAATAATTGTTATTTAGTGTCTGCGTTAAGCATGAACATTATATCTGGATCTTGTTTATTGCGAGACGGTTACTCATTTAAATCAGAGAATAATGGTTGTTCTATTTATATGAGTAATATCTTTTATGGTCATGCACCCAATGTGAGGGGTTTATTCTTATTGAATCTCGATAGTAATGATACACATGTTCATAACATTTATGCCAAAAGATGTAGAATTGATAATGGTAATACCACTTTCTTGTGGCACTGCCGTTTAGGTCATATTGGCGTAAAACGCATGAGGAAGCTCCATGCTGATGGACTTTTGGAGTCACTTGATTTTGAATCACTTGACACATGTGAGCCATGCCTCATGGGCAAGATGACTAAAACGCCGTTCTCTGGAACAATGGAACGGGCAAGTGACTTGTTGGAAATCATACATACTAATGTGTGCGGTGCGATGAGCATTGAGGCGCGCGGTGGTTATCGTTACTTTCTCACCTTCACTGATGACTTAAGTAGATATGGGTATATTTACTTAATGAAACACAAGTCTAAAACATTTGAAAAGTTCAAACAATTTCAGAGTGAAGTTGAGAATCATCGTAACAAGAAGATTAAATTCCTACGATCTGATCGAGGAGGAGAATATCTGAGTTATGAGTTTGGCAGTCACTTAAGACAATGTGGAATTGTTTCACAACTGACACCGCCTGGAACACCACAGCGTAATGGTGTGTCCGAACGTCGTAATCGAACCTTATTGGATATGGTGCGATCTATGATGTCTCTTGCCGATTTGCCACTATCGTTTTGGGGTTATGCATTAGAGACAGCTGCATTCACTTTAAATAGGGCACCATCGAAATCCGTTGAGACGACACCATATGAACTTTGGTTTGGCAAGAAGCCAAAGCTGTCGTTTCTTAAAGTTTGGGGATGTGATGCTTATGTCAAAAAGCTTCAGCCTGAAAAGCTGGAACCCAAAGCGGAGAAATGCGTCTTCATAGGATACCAAAAAGAGACAGTTGGGTATACCTTCTACCTCAGATCCGAAGGCAAAGTGTTTGTCGCTAAAAACGGAACATTTCTTGAGAAAGAGTTTCTCTCGAAAGAATTGAGTGGGAGGAAGATAGAACTTGATGAGGTTGTTGAACCTTTACTTCAACCTGAGAATAGCGCAGCGCAGAAAGTTGTTTCTGTGGAGCCTACATTAGCTGAAAAGGAAGTTAATGATGATGATCATGAAGCTTTGGATCAAGTTGCTATCGAACCTCGTAGGTCGACAAGGACGCGTACTGCTCCTGAGTGGTACGGCAACCCTGTCTTAGAGGTCATGTTGTTGGACAACGATGAACCTACGAGCTATGGAGAAGCGATGATGGGCCCGGATTCCGAGAAGTGGTTAGAGGCCATGAAATCCGAGATGGGATCCATGTATGAAAACAAAGTGTGGACTTTGGAAGTATTACCTGAAGGGCGTAAGGCCATTCAGAACAAATGGATCTTTAAGAGGAAGACGGACGCGGACGGTAATGTCACCGTCTATAAAGCTCAACTTGTGGCAAAGGGTTTTTCACAAGTTCAAGGAGTTGACTACGATGAGACCTTCTCACCCGTAGCGATGCTTAAGTCCGTCAGAATCATGTTAGCAATAGCTGCCTTTTTCGATTATGAAATTTGGCAGATGGATGTCAAAACAGCGTTCCTTAACAGTTTCCTTAAGGAAGAGTTGTATATGATGCAACCATAAGGTTTTCTCGATCCAGAGAATGCTAACAAAGTTTGCAAACTCCAGCGATCCATTTATGGACTGGTGCAAGCATCTCGGAGTTGGAATCTTCGCTTTGATGAGGTGATCAAAGCGTTCGAGTTTATACAAGTTTACGGAGAAGCTTGTATTTACAAGAAAGTGAGTGGGAGCTCTATAGCGTTTCTAATATTATATGTGGATGACATATTACTGATTGGAAACAATATAGAAATGTTGGAAAGCGTGAAGGAATATTTGAACAAGAGTTTTTCAATGAAGGACCTAGGAGAAGCTGCTTTCATATTAGGCATCAAGATCTATAGAGATAGATCAAGACATTTAATAGGACTTTCACAAAGCACATACCTTGATAAAATTTTGAAGAAGTTCAAAATGGATCAGTCCAAGAAGGGGTTCTTGCCTGTTTTGCAAGGTGTGAAGTTGAGTAAGACTCAATGCCCAGTGACTGCAGAAGATAGAGAAAAGATGAGTGTCATCCCCTATGCTTCAGCCATAGGCTCTATCATGTATGCAATGCTGTGCACAAGACCCGATGTCAGCCTTGCCATAAGTATGGTCGGAAGGTTTCAAAGTGATCCGGGAATGGAACACTGGACGGCGGTCAAGAATATCCTGAAGTACCTGAAAAGGACTAAGGACATGTTTCTCGTTTATGGAGGTGATCAAGAGCTCGTCGTAAAGGGTTACGTCGATGCAAGCTTTGACACTGATCCGGATGACTCTAAGTCTCAAACCGGATACGTATTTATTCTTAATGGGGGTGCGGTTAGCTGGTGCAGTTCCAAGCAAAGCGTAGTAGCTGATTCTACATGCGAAGCGGAGTACATCGCTGCCTCGGAGGCGGCGAAGGAAGGTGTCTGGATGAAGGAGTTCATGACAGATCTTGGAGTAGTGCCTAGTGCGCTTAACCCAATGACTCTGTTTTGTGATAATACTGGTGCCATTGCTCTAGCCAAGGAACCAAGATTTCACAAGAGGACCAGACACATAAAGCGACGTTTCAATTCCATCCGTGATTACATCAAGGAGGACGACATAAATATTTGCAAAGTACACACGGATCTGAATGTTGCAGATCCGATGACTAAACCTCTTCCAAGGGCTAAACATGAACAACACCAGAACTGCATGGGTGTTCGATTCATTACAATGTAAATCACATAGTGATGTGAACTAGATTATTGACTCTAGTGCAAGTGGGAGACTGTTGGAAATATGCCCTAGAGGCAATAATAAATTGGTTATTATTATATTTCCTTATTCAAGATAATCGTTTATTATCCATGCTATAATTGTATTGATTGGAAACTCAAATACATGTGTGGGTACATAGACAACACTGTGTCCCTAGTAAGCCTCTAGTTGACTAGCTCGTTGATCAAAGATGGTTAAGGTTTCCTAGCCATTGACATGAGATGTCATTTGATAACGGGATCACATCATTAGGAGAATGATGTGATGGACAAGACCCAAACTACGAACGTAGCATATGATCGTGTCAGTTTATTGCTATTGTTTTCTGCATGTCAAGTATCTGTTCCTATGACCATGAGATCATGTAACTCCCTGACATCGGAGGAATACCTTGTGTGTATCAAACGTCGCAACGTAACTGGGTGACTATAAAGGTGCTCTACAGGTATCTCCGAGGGTGTCTGTTGGGTTGGCATGGATCAAGACTGGGATTTGTTACTCCGTATGACGGAGAGGTATCTCAGGGCCCACTCGGTAATACAACATCACAATGAGCCTTGCAAGCAATGTGACTAAAGTGTTAGCCACGAGATCTTGTATTACGGAACGAGTAAAGAGACTTGCCGGTAACGAGATTGAACTAGGTATAGAGATACCGACGATCGAATCTCGGGCAAGTAACATACCGAAGAACAAAGGGAACATTATACGGGATTAACTGAATCCTTGACATAGAGGTTCGACCGATAAAGATCTTCGTAGAATATGTAGGAGCCAATATGGGCATCCAGGTCCCGCTATTGGTTATTGATCGTAGAGGTGTCTCGGTCATGTCTACATAGTTCTCGAACCCGCAGGGTCTACACACTTAACGTTTGGTAACGATTAGTATAGTTGAGTTATTTTGTTGGTGACCGAAGGTTGTTCGGAGTCCCGGATAAGATCCCGGACATGACGAGGATCTCCGAAAAGGTTCGGAGGTAAAAGATTAATATATGTGATAATAGTGTTGTGATCTTCGGAAGGGTTCCGGAATTCACCGGAAGGGGTTCCGGGTGTTTACCGAAGTGTTCGGGTGCAGCAACACTTTATATGAGCCAAAGGGATAAAGCCCACGAGGTATTGGAAAGTGCAAAAGGAAGTTTTGATGCTGCCTTAAGCGGTACTACCGCTGGTAAGGCAGTACTACCGCGTAAGCGGTACTACCGCTTGTGTGAAGCGGTACTACCGCATAAGCGGTACTACCGCTTATGTGAAGCGGTACTACCGCTCAAGCGGTACTACCGCTCGTGAGTGGTACTACCGCTTGTGCGCGGTACTGTAGGGATCCGAGTTGGACTCTTTACCTGCGGGCCAAACCGACCTTGTGCGGGCAAAACCGACCTGGAGGAGGCTTTTACTCCAAGTTTAGACCCCAAGGCTCAACATATAAATAGAGGGGCAGGGCTAGCACACGGGATACATTAAGATTTCCCAAGCCGTGTGCCGGCAACCCTAACCCTCTAGTTCTCCCGTCATAATCTCCGTAGTGCTTGGCGAAGCCCTGCAGAGATTGTTCCTCACCACCATCACCACGCCGTCGTGCTGCCGGAACTCATCTACTACTTCACCATCGCTCGCTGGATCGAGAAGGTGAAGGCGTCATCAAGCCGTACGTGTGTTGAACGCGGAGGTGCCGTCCGTTCGGCACTAGTTCGTGATCGGATCGAGGGACGACTTGCGATTTGGATCGCGGAGACGTTCGACTACATCAACCGCGTTTCTTAACGCTTCCGCTTAGCGATCTACAAGGGTATGTAGATTCACTCTCCCTCTCGTAGATGCTCATCACCATGGATAGATCTTGTGTGTGCGTAGGAAAAATTTTGTTTCCCATGCAACGTTCCCCAACAGGTGATAACCCTGTGAGCCCAGTTGTTTGTTTGTTTGCGCGCAGTCCCCGTTTTGGATAGTTTAGTGGAGTCCCCGTTTGGGACAGTTTAGTTTGGCCACGACGGTGGCAGGTGTCATGAGGACACAGGGGCCACCCAAGGCAAACCTCCGGGGGAGGATGAGTGCCGGTGGTACGATGAAAGAGTCACGGGTCAGACAGGTTTTGTTGAAGCAACGCTGGTCCACCCGAGTGGGATCACGAGGCCAGGTGCTTCATGGTGTGGGTAAAGTGTACAACCTCTGCAGAGTGTAAAAATCTATTCGAATAGCCGCGTCCACGGTAATGGATAGCCCGTCCAGACCTCACTAGGTGGTCAACCATAATAATGATGATAATGATGGAAGAAGTCATCTTGGTTAGACATCAGATGATGCCAGGAATATGATATGTTAGCCAAGGGATGGCTACATGATGAGTGGTCGGATGACCACATGATTTGGAGTGGTTTTGAGTCAGTTCAGGTTGGATCATGAGTATGTCGAGGGTTGTGGGACAACCCAGAAGAGAGTAAGTTGGTATTCGGTAACAGTAAGTACTTTAAGCACCTAGGGTGATTGTTTCCATGCTATGCTAGGTAGATTATATGTTTGATCCATGCTATGCCATGCTAGATCAATGTTTTCCTATTAATTCCATGCCATGTTTAGGATTAATTCATGCATAGCATAGGGCTTGCTTTGTCATCTGCTTGTTTGGTTGCTATGTATTTGGTTGTCTTGCGAGTACATTCAAAGTACTCACCTGGCCTTGCACGTGGCCAGTTGCAGGAGAAGATCTGTCGTGCTAGACCGTAACCTAGCCAGTCCTGTGAGTTATGGAGCCCAGCCAGAGACGTCGTTGCCGCTGAACCAAGACCTTTACCGCCATTGTAGTTAGCCTTGGAGTTAGGTAATATTGTTGTAAACAACAGTATTGTAACACTCCATTATAATTAATAAAGCCATTTTTATGCCTGGAATTGCTGTATCATGTCTTTGACGTGCGCCAGGTCTTATCCTGGGGCTGGCATGCGTCGGCCCTCTATCGGGGTGCCACAAGGATGGATTCACTAAGGAGGAAAACCAAATTCACTTTGAGTTGACCAGCTTGGAAAAAAGAACTCATTTGTTTCGAGATCTCAGCCTTGCCCATAAAGCTGTAGTTGATGGCGGCCTGAGAATGACGGCGATTGAGCCAACACCTTGCCCGGATCCAGGCGAGCCCAGGGAGGAGAACAAGGATGAGAATGATTATTTGAAGAAAGGAGTGAAGTTCCCAAGTTTGGCTGGGATGAAGGTTTGGTTGTCTGACTATGCCATTCGGAACCACAGGCCATATTTGGTTGAGCACTCCAAAATAAAATTGCGTTACATCGTGAAGTGTGAGAAAGCAGGAGAGGGATGTCCATGGAAGGTTCGTTGCAGAAAGCTTGACGAAACCGGAGAATGGGTCTTAAGAACTTCGTACGACACACCGCCAGCTCACGTCAGAGTACCTCGGATACAAATTTATGAGAGACATAGCCGTTGATCCCACTGTCAAAGTGAGGTTTCTCATGCGGATGGTGAAAAAATAATTTGGTTATCAAGTCAAGTATGAAAAGGCATGGAGGGCCATGGCAAATGCTATTAGGATGTTGTATGGTGGTTATGAAGAAGCATACAACGAGCTCCCGAGGTTGTTGGGAGCGATTGCACATAGGAGTTTTTGTGTCGTGAGAAGGAGAAGAAGGAGCGCAAGAAGCGTGAGGAGGAGAGGGCACGTAAGGAGAAGGAGGCTCGTGAACAAGAGAGGGCAAGAAAAGCTTGCAAGGGCTCGTGATGCACAGGCAGAGGACGAGGCACGCGACAAGAAGGGAAAATGGCCCGGTACTACTCAGTAGACAGAGGGCACGCAAGAAAGCTTGCTGGACTTTCTTATGTGCGATGAACTTTTTATGTTATTCGAGACCTCTTGTGTGTAATGAACTTTTCATGTTATTCGAGACCTCTGTCTACACACATGAAAACACACCAACAATTGATAAGTCTTCCTTCTTACCTTCCGATTCTCAAGGGCACGAGCACGATGATCTCTGTCGAACTCCTCGATTAATCCGTCATACCAAGGGCCGTCATCATCCGCCATCCTACCAAAAAATCACATAATGATATTTAAATACATGAACAATATATGCAATATTTCTTCATAAGGAACATCTCTCTAAAACATTCCTATTGACAAAATATGCAAACACATATCATCTTGAGTACACAAACATATCTCTTGAACAACCCATTCATCACACAACCATCATATTTCATCGTCTCTTTTGCAAAAAAAATGCCAACAATATGTCCATCTACATATTGAACAAAACGAAATATAATTGCATACATATTAAACAACACCATAATATACTACATACAAATCATCTATATCATCTAACAACTACACACAAATTCCTAAAACTAAGAAATCATCTACTAATCTAACATCACCCAATCTTCAATAATGCTATAAAAAGAAGATGTTCTGACAAAAACAAATTGGAGGGATTGGGGGAGAATACCTCAAGGATGCTTGGGGGGCTCAGATCCACGGAAGAACCGATCTGTTCTATTCTCGGGCTAAGAGAGAGAGAGCGCCCGATCTGTTCTCGGGCTAAGGAAGAAGATGGGAAGGGGTGGGGCGGGCCTGTGCGCGTTATTTAGTTAACAGGACCAGACGCCAGGTTGCCACGTCAGCGAGTCAACGGGCCAGCCGGTCCAGCGGGCCCCGGACCAGACGCCAGTGACCTCGGCTTCTCCGATGCAACCCAGACGCTAGGGATGTTGGCGCCACCAAAAAAAGGTCAGATTCAAAAAAAAAAAAGAGCGAGATCAATTCCGAAATTTGTCCGCCAAAAGGTCATAACACAAAAATTGTCCGCCAACGACGCCAGCGAAACCGCTCGCGGAGTTGGCCGTTAGCGGTTTGGCAGGAAACTGGGGTTTGGTTGATGGGAGCGCTGGCAGTCTCGGACACACTGCGCTCGCCCACGTGCTCCGTGCCAAACCCGATGGATGCCTCCTCTGTCCGTTGAAGAGAAGTGGTAGTAGTCACTGGTCAGTAGAGCGCACGTGAGATGGACTCGTTTCTATATGACCGACGAGGCGGGGGCGGCGCCACCTGTGCTCTGCCGCAGCGCCGACCGACCCCGCCCGCCCGCCGGTATCGCTAGCTCGGCTGAACCACCGCCCAAAACCACGCTCTCGCTTCCCACGGTATCTATCGATCGTCTTCTTGCTTGGAGTTGGAGGGCGCGCGCGCTGCTTGGTTGCGCGGTTTCCTGCAACCTATAAAATCCGGCCAAGGCCCTCTGTTCATCTCATCTCACTCACGCTGCTACTCACAGTTCACTTTCTTCGGACATCGATCTCCCTCCCTCGCCAAGATGTCGACGGTGACCCGCGCCTACCTCGACCAGAGGCTCGCCGCCGCCAAGCGCTGCTCCAGAGGTAATCAACGACGGCCCGTTCCTAAGGCCAACGCACTCTTGCCATTTATTTTTTTGCTGCTTTCTCTCTGTGCCGACACTTGACTAGATCCTGTGACACCGGGCTTACCATTTAACTCAAACTGCAGAGGCTGCCATGGCGGGAGCCAAGGCCGCGGCCGTAGCCACCGTCGCAGCCGCAGTACCCACCGTAAGCGCACATTTCTCAGCCTGCGCCGCTATCTTGAGATCGAAGAATCATGCATCTCACGGTGTTCTTCTTCCGTGATTTTCTCTGCAGCTGGCGAGCGTGAGGATGCTGCCGTGGGCCAAGGCGCACCTGAACCCGACAGGGCAGGCTCTCATCATCTCCACCGTCGCCGGAATGGCCTACTTCATCGTCGCCGACAAGACCATCCTCTCCATGGCCAGGAAGCACTCCTTTGACGACGCCCCACCGCACCTCAAGAACACCTCCTTCCACTAATCGATCGGACTATAATATAGCTTCATTATTAGTGCGCAATGAACCGTGTAAGCAGTACGTGTATGCCACAGCGTATGGTGATCAGCAAGGGAGACCAGGGATGGCCCTAGATGGTCGTGTACTGCGAGTGCAAGCGCTCATTTCATAATTGTATAATTTTCATCATGCAACTAGCCATGTGTCTCTTGAGGTAGCAATACTGAATGATGCACTGTACCATTTGTTTAACCAGTATTTTCCGACCATCGTGGCTAATTATTGGCATCAGTCAGGTTGTGTAAAAAAGTTGAGCAACCTCAAGCTAAAGTTTAGTTTACTCTGTTGGCTCGCTAGTCGCTGCCACCCACGTGACACATCGACGTGGTCAGCTAAAAGCATCTACTGCCTAAGTTCATTTTTGTAAGACGTTGAACAGAGGAGCAGTAAACCTCAAATCCTAGCTTCTAGTACTAGCAAATTCACCGCCAGGCCCGAGGGTTTCAACCCCCTTTCGAAAAAAAACATCACCAAAAGTGTCATTTTGATCCAAGGTGATCTTAGAAAGATGTGGAAATTTATCACGGAGGGGGATACTTAGGGTATCCCAACGACAATCCGCAAATTTCCTTCTGCACCCGTTCATGGACATGGAAGACTAGTCCACGGACACGGATGCTTGAGGGCGACATCCAACCATAGACGCACACATTTTGACCACAACTCGAGCCAACCGGAGGAAATTCGTGCAAACACGGTCGGATTTCATGCAAACACGACGGATTTCATACAAACGCGACGGATTTCATTACAGTTCGAACATTTAGAACAAAAAAGAAGAAGACCCACCCTAAACCTATCCTACGGCAGCGGCGCCCAGCGTCCTAGCCCGTGTCGTCCTCCCATCCGCCGTCTCCACGAGCACCGGCTATAAGACTGATGAAGGTGCGGTCTCCACCGAGGAAGAGTAGAACACGGGAGACGGATTGGCCCACATGTACACAAGGCTCCGCCGCCTCCCGTGGCTTACTCATCCTCGGAGGAGTCCGCGACTTGTCCATCACCAGTGGACGTGAGCTCGACGATGGAAATGGTGGCGTTGACGTTGTCTTCGGCCCACCGGCCTGTTGGGTAACGTTGCATGGGAAACAAAAAAATTTCCTACGCACATACAAGATCTATCCATGGAGATGAGCATCTACGAGAGGGGAGATCGGATCCACATACCCTTGTAGATCGCTAAGCGGGAAGCGTTAAGAAACGCGGTTGATGTAGTCGAACGTCTTCGCGATCCAAATCGCAAGCCGTCCCGCGATCCAATCACGATCTAGCGCCGAACGGACGGCACCTCCGCGTTCAGCACACGTACAGCTAGATGACGATCTCCGCCTCCTTAATCCAGCAAGCGAGGGCGGAGAGGTAGATGAGTTCTCCGACAACACAACGGCGTGGTGACGGTGGTGGTGAACTAATCCGGTAGGGCTTCGCCGAGCTCTGCCGAACTAATCTAGAGGAGAAAACGATCTAGAGGGAGAGAGGGCAGCACGTGGCTTTTTCAGGGTGTGGCTGCCCTCAAAACCCCCACTATATATAGGAGGAAGGAGAGGGGTGAGGCAGCCCTAGCCCCTCCTCCAAGGAGGGGTTCGTCCGAACCAAGGGGGGAGAGTCCTCCCCCCACAAGGGAGGTGGGGTCTTGGGAGGACTCTTTCCCCACTTGGCCTCCTCCCACTTCCTGCGCATGGGCCCTTAGGGGCTGGTTTCCCAGCCCACCAGGGGCTGGTGCGCCACCTCCTAGGCCCATGTGTCCCCTGGGTGGGTGGCCCCCCCCGGTGGACCCCCGGAACCCTCCCGGCACCCCCGGTACACTACCGGAAATACCCGAAACTTTTCTAGTGACCAAAACGGGACTTCCTATATATCAATCTTTACCTCCGGACCATTCCGAAGCTCCTCGTGACGTCCGGGATCTCATCCGGGACTCCGAACAACCTTCGGTCACCAACATACATAACTCAATAATACCGAAACGTTACCGAACGTTAAGTGTGCAGACCCTGCGGGTTCGAGAACTATGTAGACATGACCGAGACACATCTACGGTCAATAACCAATAGCGGGACCTGGATGCCCATATTGGTTCCTACATATTTTACGAAGATCTTTATCGGTTGAACCTCTATGTCAAGGATTCAGTTAATCCCGTACGCTGTTCCCTTTGTTTATCGGTATGTTACTTGCCCGAGATTCGATCGTCGGTATCTCCATACCTAGTTCAATCTCGTTACCGGCAAGTCTCTTTACTCGTTCCGTAATACAAGATCACGTGTGCGTCCCTGCTTTGCCTCCTTTTCGATCAACTCATCCCATTAGGCATAGGCATTTCCAAGGTCCGGAAGGAAACCTAAGACGGAAAGGTCCTCATGTGTCCAGGCAGACACGTGGTTCCAGACGACGACCGTAAAAAGGCAATCCTTGTAAAGGTGGGTTGCTGTTTTCGGAGCCTGAAGGTAAAGTTGGCATTTCGGGTCATGCAGCCATCCACGAATAGCCAGCATATCAGCCGTGAGGATTCTGCATGAAGAATGAGCCGGGCGAAGAACTTGTACATAGGCTCAGCGTGAGCAGACCAGATCTTGTCGATATTAGGCCACAGACGCGGACGCGGAATAGTACACCCCATTAAAAGACCCATTAAAAGATGAGCCGGTTTCCATAAAAGAGACTTTACGTGTGACCCCATCCTGTAACTAGTAAAAGCCTTGCGTTATTTGAACGGTTTTGCTGAGCTGAGTTTTAGCTATGGTCTCATTCACATACTAGCATATCAACTATACTAGAAGGGTTGTGCGTGCTTTGTTGCGCCGTTGAATTTGTTGGGATTCTTAATTTTTGTACTCACTCTATATTTCAAAATATATGATGTATTACTTTTTTGAAAAGTCAAACCTCTTTAAGTTTGATCAAATTTATAAAAAAATATATCAAAACACATAATATCAAATCGGTGTTATTAGATTCCTCATGAAATTAATTTTCATATTTTTTCTTTAATATTGTGGATGTCGATATTTTTGGCTCTGAACTTGGTCAAAATTAAAGAAATTTGACTTTCCAAAAAACTAATAACCCTTATATTTTAAAACAGATGAAGTATTTAGTTTTGCCGGTGGGGGAGATGATGGAGTGTGTTTTACATTTATTGATAATGCGGTTATTTAGTGGGACTTTCGCGGCGTGATTCTGTGTATCCGCTAATCAATTCATATTTATGTGGGGATATTTTTTCATCGTTGGTTGCATGTACTATATTCGTGCTATAGTATCACATGGTGACGCTTTTTTTTTGGGTGATAGGAGTCTGCGAGGGGTTGATATATTTTTATAGGCCAGTTGCTGCTGATTGATTTGAAAAATCGTTGGCCCGATCAAAATTGTAAACAAAATCCAAAATTGAATACCTCAAACCAATGAAAAAGCTTTAAAATTAGGGAGCATAGAGAATTAAAATAATTAAATAGGTGACCTACTTGAGAAATTATTGACCCGGTCAAAATCGGGTGATCAAAGTCTAAATTCAAGCCTCAATTAATTGTAAAGATTTAAAAATTAGGAAGAATAGTGTATTGTATAATTGCTGGGCGACGCGCGCGCGATTGAGCTAGCTCGAGCGGCCGCACGCAGGCCGTCCATCTCCACGTGAGATCGTGCCACGTGCTGACCACCCCGAAAACAGAGCGGCGGATAGCGGTGGGGTTTGTCTGGCCGCTCACTCAGCCCGGCCTCTCCATTCCCCTCTCCCCTCCTCACCTTCCCACGCGAGCGGAGGGAGAGAAATCCCTAGGTCGCCGGTGATTGCGGCCGGCGAGAATCGACGAGCGCGACAAATCAGGGTGACGGAAGCGTGTGCGGGCGACGAGATCAACGACACCGACCCACCCCCACCCACCGCGGAGGCGAGCACCACCCAGATTGGGGGTCGAGGCGCTCGTGCGGACGGAGAAGGGGGGGCACGGACCGCCGGAGACGCGAAGGACCACGGGAAGGGAGGCGACGAGCACGTCTCCTAAGAAGGAAGAGAAGGTAAGCCACAGACGCGCAACTTTTTTTCTCACACTCGTGACGGGGCTGGGTGGTTTCGTCGGCGGCGGCGTGCAGGTTAGGGGAGGGGTAGATGGCGGGGGATGGTCCTTTGTAGGGAAGAGAGATTCATGCGAGAGATTTTCGTGAGCTATTGTACTCCGCGCGTCCCAATTCCCGATCTCTGAACAACGCAGCAGCAAACACAGAGCAGAGAGATCCCCTCCCGTTCAAACTGCAGGTGTTCATTTGCACAGGAGAGGTAAAATGTATCAGTGCCGTTGCTTAATTTGGGGTCCAGTTTCATTTTCTGTCAGTACTTTATATCAGTGATTGTCAACCAGGAGTAGGCAAGTTCAGCTGCATTTTTTGCACCAGATAGGCAAGTACACAGTACTGGGGGTCCATTTTTGGTTGTGTAGGCAACTAAATCAGACAACCAACACACATGTAGGCAAAAATTCACTTGGGATAGGCATTTCTAGACACTAGGTAAAATGTTTTGCCATGTTTTATCTGTGTTCGTAGGCAACACCGTGTGTTTTTGTAGGCAATCAGAGACGGATAAGTAGGCAAAATAATGCATAAATGTTTACCATGTTTTCATCCGTGTTTCTTAGGCAATCCAATGTGTTTTTGTAGGCAATCAGAGAGAGATAAGTAGGCAAAAAAATGTACAAATGTTTGCTATGTTTTTATATGTGTTCGTAGGCAACACCAGTGTGTTTTCCGTAGGCAATCAGAGAGAGATAAGTAGGCAAAACAATGCATAAGCTGTGTTCATAGGCAATAACGTGTGTTTTTGTCTTTCATCAGCTGACAACACATTTTCAGTAGAAAAATACAAGCACAGGGGCAAAATACTCACATATTTTTTTTCTTGCCATGGATTTTCTGCTTTTTTTAGGCAGTACTGTAAGATATGTGAGAAACTACAGATAGTTTTGGCATGGCATAGCTTGGAAGCACTGGTTGTGGTTCTAGTAGTGGTAGCAGATTTCAGAGATGGCACTAACCTCTGCCACTTTTCTTTTTGGCTAGCAACTAAAACTACGCGTAATATATGGCACACATTGTAGCAGGTAGTCAGGACCAGAAAGTTTTACTATGTAGCATCCCCTGACTTGAACAGATTATGAACCGACTCTTCATGTTTGCTGGAGGTAAACGTGTGACTCCTGCATTAAGAGTTCAGGAACTATGATTTGTTTTGTACTTGGCATCTTTGCCGCGTTTCTTTTCCGGAGAACTATGCTTTGGAACTGTGACTTCATATTCAAAGAATAGGTTGCTTGAGTACGCAATTACCTCGAAATCGCACGTGATATTTTCATGTAATCTGGAATCAAAACTTGAAACCATATGTGGACACTTGATTTTTAGTAATTGAACTTTTTGCCATTTCTTGAAGTTAAATGCACTGCTACTTTGAGTGAGCTCTAAGAAATAAGGACGCGTCTAGCGGGCGGCCGTTGGCCCGCTAGCGTTCCCGAGCGGCCGTCAGAATAGGAAAGATTCAGTCCCCCCGCCTCCCAGAAAAGGAAAGCCCTCCGCTTGGAGCAACAGACGCGCGTCAACCCAGCAAACCACACGCTGGACGCGGTCCCCAGGACATCATGTGCCCTTCCCTCCCATCCCGAAGCCATCACGCCCCCTGGCCGCCAACTTATTCTTCCCCACGCCCTTTACCTGCCCCCGCCTTCTTCCTTCCTAGGAATCAATGGTTTCCCAGTTCTGGATTTCTGTTGCCAGAGCTGCCATGGCAGATGAATCAAAGTGAAATAACAGCGGATCTAGAACAATTTGCTGTGATAAAAAAGAAGAAAGAGGGAGGACTGATCAGAAAGTACCAGGTAGCACCAAGAAGGGTGAAAAAAGAGGTGATCCTTTTCTCCTCCCCCCCCCCCCCCCCCCCCCCCCCCCCCCTCATTGACTTCCCTTTCCCCCTCATCAAATTTCTCTTTGCAAAAATAGCTTCTCCACAGTTGAAGAGAGCATAAAAAGAGATCAAAAACGGGGAGATACTGTACCTGTGCAATTTTAACTGATTTTTGTGCAACTACATCATGGCACAAGCTAACATATGTAGTGCTGTGTGCAACAAAACACATAAAATGTGCAAATATATAAGAGAGAGCACATAGAGAGTCTTATTTCACACATAATGCAGAAGAACAGATGTTCATGTAGCAAAAAAAAAGTATGTTGTAGGTACTATGAAAACATAACTACCAACTAGACAAGAATCTAGTTTGCATGTGTTTTTTTCCTTTGATCTTTCCACAAAGTAGTATATGTGACTTTGTAGCTTAGAATTATGTGCACAAATCTACAGCAGCTCTTGCACCCCCATAACTTGCAAAACCTGCACATGATGCAAAAAAGAAGCCTGAGAAAAAATGAACCAACTCTCGGTTGTATCTGTGCAACCTAACCAGTACAAGTGTGCAAATGACAGCACTCCCATATCCATCTACTTGTGGGGTTTGAATTTCAATAGCTAGCATCTTCAACTCATATAAAAGTTGAAGATGCCAACTCATATAATTTCAAATTCATTTTGGTTTAGTTAAAAAAATTGTATGCAAAATTCCAAAAAATCCTTATGCTGGCTGTTGTGCAACTGCAAGTACTCATGCATGCAATTCATGTTGCATGTTTGAGCAACTATGTAATGAATTTTGAACTGATGAACATGATGAATTTAGTCTGTCTTAACACAAGGAATGGAAAAAATTAGTGAATTTTAAAAGATTATGATCTTCCAAATAAGTAGTGCAACTACATTCAAGTGCATGTGCAAACCTAGAAAATCAGATGCATATGAACACATGAGGATGCCAACTGCTGAATGGTTGTTGTGCAACTAAAGGAGTTGAAGATGCCAACTCATGTGACATTGTTGTGCAACAATTAAAAAAAGTTGGGGATGCCAACTCCTGGTTGGTTGCTGTGCAACTAAAATAGTTGAGGATGCCAACTCATGTGATATTGTTGTGGGACTACTTAAAAAGTTGAGACTGCCAACTCCCAAATGGTTCTGGTGCTGTGGTGCAACTATGAAAGTTGAGGATGCCAACTCGTATGATACTGTTATGCAACTATTTGAAAAGTTGAGGATACCAAATCCTAATTGATTGTTGTGCAACTATAAAAGTTCAGGATGCATCTATAAAAGTTGATGATACCTCTCCTTCACTAGGAGCCGCATCTCCTTCTACAACCATTTTTGGTCTGTGAAGAAAAGCAAACGGGAAAAAGTGAGTAAAAAACAATTGATATAAAAAATGCCATGAGGTAAGAAACTCATGCTGATTTTTCAAAGCACACCTACAAAACAAAAAAATGTGTGCAACTTGATGCACTCTATGGCCATCTGGGCACACATGAGTGTGCAACCAAAAAAATCAGCATACACACTGCCTGAACATGATTTAGGCAGTGGAGCCAAAACTAAACTAGCCGTCAACCGTGCAACTAGATAGCCCTTCCCTGTGCAACTGCATAAGTGAGGCTAAGCCAACTAGGATATGTACTGCTTTGATCTGCAAACTCCTGTACGAACGCATACCCTTGACAACAGGGCACACATGAGTGTGCAACCAAAAAAACCACACACACTGCTTGAACATGGTTTACACAGTGTATCCATCTGAATACCATTGATTGTGCAACTGGTCAGCCCTCACTGTGCAACTTCATAAGTTGGCTAGCCAACCGAGATATGTATATGCGTCATCCAACTACGTTTGCGTTCCTGTGCAACTATTACAACAAACTAGCCAACTGGTTACTTATATGCATGCAACTTACGAGAAAACAAAGAAACCACACGGATGCATTTACGAGAAAAAAGAGGTACATAATGTAATGAAGCTCTACAGAGAGTATCATGTTTAACGAGACAATTGCAGTCTAGGCAATAATAGATGGATCAAAAATAGGATCCTGAACCATACCAATAGTGACAAAATTAGAACAGCTCGCCATGAAAATCCAACTCAAACCCACCACTAAAATCCTAATCACGCGTACAAACCCACCACTAATTCGAAGTAGAAGTGATAATTAAATACCACTTGCAACACGATAACTGGAGCAGTGATGCGATTAGTTGCGGTAGTATAATTAACTACTCTAAAAAATATTAATTAACAAAATTTGCATGTCGTAGTAGTGTTGTAGTGGCTACTTAATTTATCTTTGGAGCAATGTACGCACGGCAATGGGTCTCCAGCTGAAGCTAACTCTTCTTCTGGTGTGGCTTTCTGCACTTTAGTTGCACTGCCATCCAGAGAAACTTCTACAGTGGCAGAATGAATCTCATCTGATGATGTTTGTTAATCTTCAGACAATCTTCTGAGCTTGGCCACCGTTCTCCATGAGAAATGGCAGCATCCTCATGTAGCTAATTGAGCTCGGATGATGAACAAAGTTTGACCTCGTGCAGCGGGTAGGACACTGAAACGAGCAAAATTACAGATTATCTCACTGCTATGCAGGAAATGTAGTGAACCCTGCTGAATTTGCAGACGCAAACAAGAGACGTACTAGCATCAAGAAACATGATGTGGGCCAGCAATTCCAGCAAATCCTCACGCACTGGGCCAACCAAGAACTATACGTGAGGTGCAAATCATGATCTTTGGCCAGCTTTTGCCAGCCATGCCATGCCACCACCACGCTAGCCATGCGTGCACACAGATCTCGACCACACGGGTGTGACCCCGGGGGCCCGGATCTCGCGGATCCAGCCGCACGCCGGCGAATTCCATGCCCGGATAGATGTCGCAGAGAGAGGAGGATGAGTCACGGGTGGAGTCACTTACCATCGGGTTCAGCCTCGAGGTGCTCCTGTGGTGGAGGAAGGGGCGGGGTGGAGCGGCGAGGAGCGGAGAGCGCTTGAGGTCGGAATCCGGCGAGGATGCATAGGGGGAGCCCGTGGCTTCCATATGCCGGCGGCCGGCGGCGCGGGATGGTGGAAGGGAGAGGTGGGGATGATGGAAGAGGACTGAAGGTAGGAGGAGAGAAAATTGGACGGGTCGCCACCGCTTGCCTGTCGGCTGTCCCCACTACTTTCGCTGCCTCGCGCGTGCCTGCAAATCAATCAGCGCATCCAACGGTTCGTGTGCGGCCGCTCGGAGAGCCGGGATGGCGCACACGCACTTTTAAGAATTTGGGAAGAAATAAATCACCTTGAAATCTCGTATGATGTTTCATATAGGCTGGATTTTGATAGTTTGATGTGTGGACACTAAATAGTAACTGAAATACACCATTTTTTAGAAGTTAGATGTGCCAGTACTCAAAGCATTTGCGCAGTATTTTTCTGCAGTTGATGTGATGAAGTGAAGATCTGAGCAGATTTCCACATATATTTTCTCTTTTTTGGTGCTTCGGATTTTGTGTGGTGGTAGAGCTGGTCCCATGCTAGCTCCCAGTCTGCTGTATTTTCTCGGACGTATTTGCAAGCGCAAGCAATAGTAAGATTAATTTCGGTAATCGCACTTTAAGTGTAAAACAATGTTGTACATGTATATATGTAGGCATCTTCATTTGTATACTAGGCACTTTGTTTCATTCATTTTTTTATTTAGTAGGCAATTTGTTTCAGCCAAAACACTAAATCACTCACCCCACAATTTAACCAAATAGTTTCAGACTACTTTTTTTGCAAAGTATGCAGGCAACTTAGTCCTTTTTTACCTGCAAATTTACTTTCAGTTTTCCAACTATGAGATTTCTAAATCATTTTTGCCCACTAATAGCAGAGCAACTACAGTTTAGTGAGCAATTTTACCATCTAGTTTCAGACTACTTTTTGCAAAGCATGAAGGCAACTAAGTCATTTTTCAACTAAGCAGATTTCTTTCTCCTGAATCAAAAAAAGTCAAGTTGTTCCACACCTAAGTCGCCCACACCTAATCTCGCGATGAAGTCACCTAAGCCCCAATACATAGTCGCCGCCCCAATACACCTAATCTCAAGGCACGCCTCCTTCGGCGAACTAGGTCGCCTCCCAAGGGCACGTCAACCAAGCAAAACACATCGTGGCCCCTCTCCGGACCGGCTCGGCCCAGAAACACAATCTTGCCTCACACGGCAAGCTAGGGCGCCGTTCAACGCAAGACAAATCGCCCAACACCCGTCGCCCCCCTCCGGACCGGCTCGGCCGGGAAACACAAACTCGCCTCACCCGGCGAGTAGGTCGTCGTTCAACGCACGCCAAATCGCCCGATACCCCCCCCCCCCCCCCCTCCCGGACCGGGGTCGCCCATGGTGGCATAAACTCGCCTCACGTGGCGAGCTAAGTCGCCGCCCCACACACGACAAGTCGCCCGACACCCGCCCCCCACGGACCGGGGTCGCCCACGGTGGCACAAACTCGCCTCAGGCGGAGAGCTAGGTCGCCGCCCCACACACGACAAGCCACCCGACACCTGGTCCCGCCCCACGCCCCTACAGATCGGGTCGCCCATGGTGGCACAACCTCGCCTCACGCGGAGAGCTAGGTCGCCTCTTTTGGCGAACTAGGTCGCCTCCCAAGGGCACGTCAACCAAGCAAAACACATCGTGGCCCCTCTCCGGACCGGCTCGGCCCAGAAACACAAACTTGCCTCACACGACGAGCTAGGTCGCCGTTCAACGCACGACAAATCGCCCAACACCGATCGCCACCCTCCGGACCGGCTCGACCGGGAAACACAAACTCGCCTCACACGGCGAGTAGGTCGTCGTTAAACGCACGACAAATCGCCCGATACCCCCCCCCCCCGGGACCGGGGTCGCCCACGGTGGCACAAACTCGCCTCACGTGGCGAGCTAAGTCGTCGCCCCACACACGACAAGTCGCCCGACACCCGGTCCCCCACACACGGACCGGGGTCGCCCACGGTGGCACAAACTCGCCTCACGCGGAGAGCTAGGTCGCCGCCCCACACACGACAAGCCGCCCGACACCCGGTCCGCCCCCACTACGGACCAGGTCGCCCACGATGGCACAAACTCGCCTCACGCGGAGAGCTAGATCGCCGCCCCACACACGACAAGTCGCCCGACACCCTATCCCTCCCCCCTACAGACCGGGGTCGCCCACGGTGGCACAAACTCGCCTCACGCGGAGAGCTAGGTCGCCGCACCACACACAAGTCGCCCGGCACCCGGTCCCGCCCCACCTACGGACCGGGGTCGCCCACGCTGGCACAAACTCGCCTCACGCGGAGTGCTAGGTCGCCGCCCCACACACGACAAGTTGCCCGACACCCGGTCCCCCACACACGGACCGGGGTCGCCCACGGTGGCACAAACTCGCCTCATGCGGAGAGCTAGGTCGCCGCCCCACACACGACAAGCCGCCCGACACCCTGTCCCTCCCCCCCCCTCCAGACCGGGGTCGCCCACGGTGGCACAAACTCGCCTCACGCGGAGAACTAGGTCGCCGCCCCACACATGACAAGTCTGTTTTTGAAGCACATTGGTATATGAAGACCTCCTGGACGTGTTGGCTTTCATCAAGAAGCCAATTTGGAGAGAGTAGGCTTTGTAGTGCTCCTTAGCACCTTCAAGCGTGTCAAACTCCATGCCAATAAAAGGTTCATGTGGGCTAGACCGCACCTCGTTCTCATCAAAACCAAACAACGCATCGCCACAGCCACCTGTACGACCTTGCCCACCATCGCTAGGCAGAGTCGTACCTGGGCTGAACAGGGCAGGGACGGGCGCGATAGTTCCAGTAATTGCCGTCGCACCGGACGCAACAGTAGCAGCAGCCGTCGCAACATGAAACTCCACACCAGGGACATCCTGGACAGGATCAGAACACAAATCCGGCGACTCACCCACCCCTTCGATAGAAATGGGTACTTTTTCAGGTTGGGCTTGTGTGGAAAAACAGGGGGCCACCATCACAATCAAGAAAGTAATCGGGGAGCTCATTCAGATCAAGGCCGGCCATCTGCACATTTTTTAAGACACAATAGGGGAAGGAATTAATACGGAAGCGACATGATGTAAATGAATGAACAAGGGCAATTTTTCAGATTTCAATAGTACAACAGACAAAACTCAATGAGCTGCCTTTCTTATAGGGTTACAGGGATTTTTTTTGTACTACTAGTTTTCTAAGGCTTTTTTTATTCCTGGATACATAGTATACTTGCAAGCAACTAAACTAAACTACTAGTTTTTTTTTTGTAAGCAACTCAGTACCTTCTTTTCAACAGTTTTTTTACTATACACAGATACTAACCCAATTTTTTTGTTCCTGTTTTGCTTTGCAGAAGAAGGGTGCAAGACAATAGTAAACATACAAGTCAAGAGCCAAGCGTCCAAGCATCCAAGCTCTACAGGTGTACAGGGGGGGAGGCAAGAACAGGGGACAAGAATAAAGGCATGTTCTGAATCTAGGCAATAATAGGGTCCAAGCATCCAAGCTCTACAGGCGTAGAGGAGGCAATTCTCTTGTCCTTCTTTTCTGCAAGTAGTACATCAGATGGGTAGGTACAGAGATGGAAAACCACTAGTTTCTGGAACGAAATTCATGGACAAAAGAATGGATCTGCATGTTTACCTTTTTGATGTTATCACAGGAGAAATTTGCCCAGCTCCGGCAAAAAAATTGCCCACAATCTGCAGATTTTTTTGCCTGAAACAGCAAGAAAGAGTTGCAGACACTATTTTTGTGGTTTCCAGAATTTTTCCCCTGGTTTTTTCGCCTTGATTTCCCTTTTACAGAGTTTTTGCTGCTGTGGGAGAGGAGCTTCCCACAGCTAGACCATGGCGTCCGGCGGCAGCTGGGGATGGGGAGAAGAAGTTGCACGGTAGGGTTTATATGGCGTCTTTTTATGGTGGTGGGCTGGGAGAGGGCCGTGGGGGTAGGAGAATCACGTGAACGGGAGAGGGAGTACCATCGGGACGTGGAAACGACAGAGAGGGGGAAACTTGCCTTTTTTGGGAGCACGTGGGTGGGACCGACATCACTTTTCCTAAAACAGCCGGCCGCGAGATCCACCCCCACAGCGCGCGCGCTGTAGTACCGTCCACATTAATTAAATGAGAGTGTTTGAAAAATTGTTAACCCGGTCAAAATAGGATGATCAAATCCCAATTGAAGACCTCAATTGATTGTGAGCCTCCAATCGTAGAGAGATTAGTCATATAGTATACTAGCATCGTATACCTGGTGATTTGCGGCGAACCGTTGGCGGAATTGGATCACCGACGGGTTGGACGAAATCTGATCGCCAACAAAAGGTGCCTACGGTGACTTCGTAAATTTCAAGATGATATGCCGGCTCAGTCTCTCAGAGGTGCTCATAGGGGTAGGGTGTGCGTGTGTGCATTCATAGGGGTGAGTGTATGCGCGTGTATATGAGCGCTTGCGTCTGTACTGTGTTAAAAAAAAAACGGAGGGCACGCTCACGCACGCACATGCTCCTACTCCTACTCCTACGATGCAGCACCTACGCACGAACACACGCCACTAAAAAGAATGAGAGCCGAGCCATGTTCTCCAATCGAGTACACATCTTAGCATCTTTCCAGAGATCTTGAGTTAAAAATAACTAGTTTTGTACAACTTTGGTTCAACTGCACTCACTCATCTCACTTTTTTCTTTTTGCGATTACCGTTTGACACGCATCAGCGCACTGCAGAAGACCGACATAACACTAGACTACTACCAGTTTCATTCTTTTGATGCACTACTACTCTCCTCTGTTCTGTCCCAAAATGCACGTGGGGATCATGCCACCTGACCTCACACGTTAAATCTTTTGATACGGTTTATTGGATGCGTTGGCAAATAAGCATGTTTTCAAAAATTAATAAAAAAGCCGTTTTGAAACAAGCTTTCTGTACTGATCAGCGGGAGGACGTGACTGGAATTGGCGGGGAAAATGGGGCTCTATCACAATGAAACATGGACACAAAAAATAGTCACGATTGGCTCTGCACTATGTCTCTCCCGAAACCCCTCCCAGGCGATTTCCTCTTCCCCTCTGGGAACCGCCGATGGAAAATCCCCGAAAACAGAGATCCCACGAAAACCAATCCCGAAAACATCCTCCACAATCATGCCCAACTAGATCCCCAAGTTTTTAGCCAATGTCAAAAGGCGCCTCAGTTTCACCTCCGCGGTTGTCGATGGCTTAGAGATCCAAATCGTGTCTTTGAGATCTCAGTTACAGAACATGAGAGCCAATCTCCTAGCGACACGTCTCTCAGATGATGAGAGTAAGGGGCCGCCTGACCCAGGACGTGGGCAATCAACGGAGCCCAGAACTAACGCACGTATTAAGGGCCATGAAGAGCAGGGCGATTCATGGAGGCCGTTCCTACCTAAGAAATTGGAGGGACTCTCAGTTACAGGAAGTAATTCGGAGCATAAAGAAGGTATTTACAAGGCCATGGATGATTTGCTATTTAGGAGGAGCTTTCTTTTGCAGAATCCATCCTCCTGCCCCCCGTATCCATCCTGAAGATACGATTTGGCCTCTTCTTGTCCGTTTTGCTTTGTTGCACAGTAGGTGTTTGTTGTTTTGCCTGTGGGCAACTATGGAAGCCCACCTGAAGATTGGTCTCGAGGAGACGTCCGAGGCTGCTACTATGGAGGCGTTGGGCGCAAAGGAGTGGGGGACTGCTGCTGGTGTAGGGTAACGCAGCAGAAAACAAAAATTTTCCGAACTACGTACCAGCCCAGGATCACTATGGAGACTGCATACAAGGTTTGATCTTTTTCGTTACCGACTCGTAGCGCAGCGGAAGTAGAGTCGATGACGATCGGCGGTGCAGATCCCCGCAGCTAGGATTTACAGCCTCCCAACCGCGAGGATGTATACCCTCATCCGCCCCCGGACAGCCCTCCGGGAGGCGGTCGGACAGTCCCTCGGACGGTGTCACGGACAGCCCTTCGGGAGGACCATCGAAACTCGGACAGTCACTCGGACAGTCACTCGGACAGCCCTTCGGGAGGACCATCGAAACTAGGACGATCACTTGGACAGCCCTTCGAGAGGCACTCTCGAACTAAGACCGAAACTACGATCTCTCTACGGAGTTGCACACATACGGTGTCATCTATCCGGCAGGCTTCGCCGTCCAGAACTAGTTCCTGCCGGAACCCAGACAGCCTTTCGGCTCTACGAAACTATTTCGCTGAGAGGGAGAGAGAAGCCAGACAAGTCTATGGCATGTGTATGAGAGCAAGCATGATCTGATTTTGGAGAGCAATCTCCACCTCTATTTATAGGAGGAGCAAGGGGTAGAGGAAAGACCAAAAGGACCTTCCTAGGATCTTTCCACCACATGCCACATAAGGGTGTGTAGAAGATATCCACCATGAGGTGGAAGGACACCTCAAGGAGGGCCCCCACCATGCCATGGACGAAATTTGCAGCCCCCTTGGGGAGCTCCACCTCCCTTTCACACACAAAAGTGGTTTTCTTCTAGAAGAAAAACCCCATTTGCAAATCAGCCCAAAAAGTGCTTTTCACTATTCACGAAGACATTTTTCTGCGTCCGTTAAATCCCAAATTATTTCTGTGTGCCTAGAACAATTCTAGTACCCACGAAAATAATTTTGAACGCATTCCGAAAATTTTTCGAAACAATGTTTCTTCAGCGAAAAGCAACCAAATCGGTTCCGGCTGCTCCGGAACATTTCCGGTTTTTGTCCCGGAAAATTCCCAGAAGTTTCCAGAACACTTCCGGCATCCTCCAAGAATTTCCGGGCGTGTGCCAGAACCAATTTGACTTAATGGAATACCCTGAAACAACTTTTCAGTTTTACCGGAACTATTCCGGTGTTCTCTCCGGAACGTTTCCGTTTCGTCCGAAACTTTTTCGGTGTTTTTCTCTCAGACTCCCTGTCTAGTATTCAGCAGATAGATGACCCTTAAGCGTGTGACCCTATAGGTTCGGTGAAGTATAGACATGACTCGGAACCCCTTCCGATCAATGATCAACATCGGAGCCGTGGACACCCATATTGACCCCTATACCCACACGAATGAATATTCGAGTGAACCTCCAGTTGCCGTGTGCTATTCCTGTTGCTTCGCGATATGTTACAAATACCCGAGGTGAGACATGTTGGCATCCCCGCGGATCAACAACTTGTCCACTATGCCAGTTACCTCGTTACCGGTATTGTTCTCTTTTCTCGTTCCCGTGTTCCGGCATCCCCGTGATCAAATCACAAAGTGTCTGGCCAGACGATGATGGATACCGTAACACCGAGAGGGCCCAGAGATATCTCTCCATCGTCGGAGGAGCAAATCCCAATCTTGAGCTATCAAGTTACTTGACATACTTTTCCATGAACCCGTAAGCCGCCGTAATAGCCACCCATTTACGGATGACGTTTAACAAACCCCAAAGTTCATGAAGCAAGCATGAAGTAACTCGATACTCTCATGGTCTAAGGAATTATGCAAACGTTAACCATCTCTGTGTTATTAACCATTAACTTATGACGAATGAATCTCATAGCATAACATCAATTCGGGTCGATTCAACACAAATGTTCTTCTAACATTGTGCCCTCAAAATTGCCGGCATAGCCATGCCCATGATCAGGAAAACAGGATCATCATGCAATACTTGAGCCAGTCTTAGAGGCCAGACTAGGAATACATTTTACCGTTTATTATTCCACACGTGCATATGAGTCTTCCTCCGAGCCTCGTGGTTATTGTAGACTCGAGAACCATAGCAGTTATAGCATGGAACATAAACCTAATTATGAACAGGGAGATAATCAATAACATATATTATTGCCTCTAGGGCATATCTCCTACAGACTCCCACTTGAACTAGAGTCAATAATCTAGTCAATGCTAATGCACTTTACACCTATGGCATACTGGTGTAAAATATGCTTCGGATGTGGTATAGCCTGATGTCCAACGGATCTGACGACTTCAGCTCCGTGTGTAACTTTGCATATCCTCGCGTTTTCACGCTTTCACAAAATTCATATTTTGTGTGGACTTGGGTTTGCATATGTGTGAATCATTGGTCGAAACATGATTCCTCAGACTGAGCTATGGAGCAACTATCTGCAATAGTGTCCCATAGACCAAAGCCATCTTGGAACCATACTAAGTTCATGAATGAACTATATGATTCAACATCTTCTTTGTCGCTTCTAAAGCGTCAACATACTTAGCCTTTGTTATAGAATTCGCCACAGTATCTTGTTTGGAACAATTTCCAACTACCGTGCCACCAGGTTGTGTATTACACAAAACCCTTAACTTAAATCAAAAATCGCATGGAGCATTGATGAAGACTGTATCGATGTAATTACTTACAACGAGCACTTCATAATCTCTGCTTGCGAGAAAACATGTCATCACTACTACTCTAGTACTCAATGACATCTTTCACTGTTGTCCTATGATGAGTACTTTGATCACTATGGTATCTATACTCGCAACAACTTTGGAGTATTGGACATATCTGGTTGATTTACATACCATGGAATACATGATTAATCCAAACACAAGAGGGTGTGGAATCTCCATCATGTATTTTGCTCATCAGTATTTTGAGACACCGAGTCTTGCAAAACTCTTTCCATGTGACTTCGGCAAGAATCACTCCTTGGCGTTTTAAATGCTAAAAAGTTTTAGCATCTTGTCAATATGTATTCATAGCTTAGCCCTATTAGGTAAATCTATCTCCATAGATCATCATGCCTAATATTGAGGCTATTTAGCCTAAGCACTTCATCAAAAAACTATTTTCAAATGAAGTCCTAATTCGTGTCAAGAAATTAATTTCCAATTAACAATGTGTCAAGTACACAAGGTTTTTAGAAATATTATCATGCTCCCACTTACTTTCTTGAATCACAAGCATCTTCGATACCCATTTGATGAAGTCAAACCCTTTTGACCATTCCATCAAAAACGAAGATTCCAACTCCACTTTGCTCTCTTCTGTCCATTGCTGGAACTCTGAAGTTTGCATACTTACTAGCATCCTCTGGATCGACAAATTACTTTGGACTGTATCACATACAAGTCCTAGGTTTCATTTCCATCAGATGGAAATCCTTTTGTCATCCATGTTTCATATCTCATGATTGAAATATGTATTAATTGCTAGTTCAACCCGAACCGACTTTAAGCATCGCTACGGTGAGACAATCTCATCGTAGTCAACTCCTTGAACTTGTTATTGCAACAAGTCGAGCTTTATGGATAAAACATTTTATCCGTATCAGTTTTTAGTTCCATAAATATTCGTTAGACTCTAAGTCTTCCGAAAGGTGTATCAAGATTTTAATCTCGAATCACTTATATGGAAACTATCTCGGATTGTATTGGCATTTAGCCAATTCCGGAGTCAGGGCCCATCAACGCTTCCTTGTGTATTGTAGGTATACTGTTGTCTAACAACAATATCTCGTTTGCGCACCTGATAGGTTTGCACGAGCTTTGCCTACGTGGTTCAGCTGCAAGTTCGACCGAAGTCCATACATTTTATTGTAGAGACTTTCGTATCAGTCGCAGTAGGAAACTCCGGAATCACTTCCAAGGTTTCTTTCCTTTGATCTGATGACGAAGATACTGGTTATCTCGTCGAGTTGCACTGTCCTCCCACTCACCTTTTGAAAGAACTATTCTCTTTAAAAGCATACCGTTTTGCGGCAAAACCCTTTGCCTCGGTATAGTGGTGGGGGAATACCCAATGACTTGGGATAACCTTACAAAGTAGCACTTGTCTGATTTGGAATAGGTTTGTAACCTTTTACACAAGCCCCATATTCCAAATGTTAAGAAAAGATATAACATGGTTGGGCGTACCACACCATGGCATCATTTCAACAGACCTGATGGAGCTCTTTTCAGTGTAAAAGCCGCAGTCTCTAAAGCATCACTCTATAAAAGGGATAATGGCAAATTTATTTATGTCATCTTTGATCTTACCATGTCATAAATGGTTCGATTACATCTTCACGGACTTTTCACTTGCAGTGGTGTTCCGGGAGGTGCAAGTTATGAAACCCCTTTCATAACTCATCAGACATTCGCTAAACTTGTAACTCAAATATTCCTTTCTGCAATCGAATTGTAGAAACATAATTTTCTTGTTACAATAACTTCTACTTCATTTTTGAAAACCTTATGAATGAATTCAAAAGATCCAGACTTCGTCTCAACAAGTAAATATCCATATATCTACTTGAGTCATTTCTGAAGATAGATAAATCCACTACTTGCAACAACATTTATTGGACTACACACATCACAATGTATGATCACCAATATGTTCTTTGCTCGTTCCTTATGGCCTGTGAACGGTATTTCAGTCACTTCACTTTTCAGAGGAAAGTTGCAAGTGTCAGATGATTCAAAATCAAACGACTTCAAAATCCATCATAATGGAATTTTCCATGCGGGTTTCTCCAATGTGACCAAATGCAGTGCCACGCTTGTGTGGTATTCTTTTAGTCTTGCGACATTTAGCGTCAGTGTTATGGATGTATCATATTTTCCATCAATATTCATAACATACATCCCATCTAGGATGGAAGCATGGCCCTTCATGTTATTCATAATACTGAACAACAATTGTTGTTTTATGAACAACTCTTTTGCAACAAACATTGTGCAATGGGCTAGAGTGTATGAAACTCTAAAATGAATTATGAAAGTAAACCCAGAGGTAATGTATTATTATCAATATTCATAACACACGTCTCATTCATAATGAAAGTATGGCCCTTATGTTATTCATAACACCGAACATAAAAAGTTCTCTTATGAACAACCTTCTTGCAAGATACCTTATGCAAAGGGCTAGAGTGTGAAACTCTAAATGAATTATGAAAATAAATACATAGGTAATACACCGATGGAAGGCATAGTAACATTTACTATGTTCCCTGCGTGTATCTAAACCTCATTCCTGGCTAGTCTTTCAGGCCATAGTAGTTCTTACATCGAGTTGCAACAAAATGCAATCGAGCGGGTATCTTTGTGATTAACTCACAATACCCAAGAATTAGTGATTAACATGTTTAACCATAATTCCCAAGAACTATATCTTTGACCAGCCTTCTATACATCAAAAACTTGTATGACATTCATACATGAGCTGGATATTCCAGTCTTCTTTCCTTTTGCCTTTATACTTCTAACAGTTTAACTTTCAGTATTTCTCCTACTTTCAGAAGAAGCACCCAACTTAAGAGTGGCGTTAGCCCCGGACTTCCTAGGCGTGAAAGTCTCACTAACACCCTTCGGACACTTCCTTTCTCTTTAAGTTGTTGTTTTATTCACCTTTCATTATATGACAGGCGTTCTACTGGATCCCTCTGTCATTAGTCAAATGCATAGTAAACACCTTTTACTAATAGTTTGCAAAACAAACATTGCTTTGGATATCCCATATCTTTTAGCCTTTGTTTGTGTCTGAAAAATGATTTTCAGTTCCATGAATATCACATAGCTATCCCAAACTTTTGAAGTCTGGGTCTCATGGAAGCAAACGTATTGCACTTGACCGTAACGGAATTCTTGCTTTTGGATCGAAGGACGAGAGTCACATTATCCATAGCATTAGCGGGAGAATACTAAAAGCATGCGATATGACAAAATCCTTCTTGGCACTCTTGAGGACAATCCTCACATTACGTTACCAACCGTAAAGCTTTAACCAGATATTTAACAGCTTATTCAATTTTAATAGGGAAGGTGGAAACGCGAGCCATTATTATATAACTATTTTGCAAATTTCACTTAGACAAGGTTCATAATTAATTGCACTAAGAATTAAAAGAATTAATTCTAAAGTGCGCTCCCACTCAAATCAATATCTCTCATAATTGATTGTGAGTGATTCAAGATCCAAATTTCAATTAAACGCCATTGACGGGTTCATCACTGATGACGCGAATTTCAATCGGTAGGCCAACTTGCCAATCACATCTCTATGCGATTCTTGTTCATCTTTCGATGCGTGTGTTCCGAGCTCAGGACTGTCCTGCCTGAACGTCAAGACAACCAAGTGATCTCGCTGCAAGGTCTGACCTCACCCGCCTCACACTTCCCTAATCGTTTGTACTCATGTGTACATGGCGTACTCCGAGAAGTTAGGTGCCGTGACGGTGCTACACTTGGGAGAACACTAACTACTTGATATTTTTGTGAGAGATCACCCTAATAAAAAGCGACTACCGCGCAATCAAGAAGGGTGCATCACAAGGGATAAACATCTTAGGCAATTCATAATAGCATGATATGGTATAGCCCTTTCTGACGGAGAAGTCTTGTATTTCTTCGTCTTCGGCATTCGCATCGGTGTTCACCTTCGCGAAGTTTGCCACCACCTTGTCGATGCACCAGATAATATTGCTATCTCTATAGCTAATAAAAAAAGTGCATTACTTAAGGTTGACACGCAGGTCATTAAAGTGACAATCATATGGCTCCAGCCATCATGCCGAATCATGACACGCAGGTCATGTTAATTAATTTACATCATATAGTCATCTCATACATAATCAAATTAATATGAGCACTGCTATACCACATCATATGCACATGCAAACCATCCTGCAAAACCAAGTTAGACGCCTCTAATCGGTTTATGCAAATTTTCATTTTACGTGGCTTCTAAGGTTTCGAACAAACCGCAGCTACCAACGTTTTATCATCAAGTATGATAATTCAAGTCGCTAGATTAACATCGCGGGGTGTATGAAACACGAGATAATAAAATCTCGAGCCCCATACTAAACTTCGTCATACGCGTGACCCCCGTGCAGATCATATCTGCATTGCCCTTTCGTCTACGAAATTTCATCTTTCTTTTTAACTACGGTGGAATTCAATGAACTGTTAGCACTTCGTTGATCAATCAGGATCGCGGATTGCCAGAACATTGAAACTCCACCATACTGTTATCAAGATCAGAAATATGCAAATTCCAGGGAAGCAACAAGAACATCGGGTAACAGATTTCATCTGCTACCCGCACAAATAACTTTCAGTAATAGAACTGATCTACTACCTAATTATATTGTGCAATACCCATACATCTCTATGTATTCTAGATCGCAACCTGCATCTACGCATAGCACGGCTCTTGATGCCACTGTAGGGTAACGCGGCAGAAAACAAAAATTTTCCGAACTACGTACCAGCCCAGGATCACTATGGAGACTGCATACAAGGTTTGATCTTTTTCGTTACCGACTCGTAGCGCAGCGGAAGTAGAGTCGATGACGATCGGCGATGCAGATCCCCGCAGCTAGGATTTACAGCCTCCCAACCGCGAGGATGTATACCCTCATCCGCCCCCGGACAGCCCTCCGGGAGGCGGTCGGACAGTCCCTCGGACGGTGTCACGGACAGCCCTTCGGGAGGACCATCGAAACTCGGACAGTCACTCGGACAGCCCTTCGGGAGGACCATCGAAACTAGGACGATCACTTGGACAGCCCTTCGGGAGGCACTCTCGAACTAAGACCGAAACTACGATCTCTCTACAGAGTTGCACACATACGGTGTCATCTATCCGGCAGGGCTTCGCCGTACAGAACTAGTTCCTGCCGGAACCCAGACAGCCTTTCGGCTCTACGAAACTATTTCGCTGGGAGGGAGAGAGAAGCCAGACAAGTCTATGGCATGTGTATGAGAGCAAGCATGATCTGATTTTGGAGAGCAATCTCCACCTCTATTTATAGGAGGAGCAAGGGGTAGAGGAAAGACCAAAAGGACCTTCCTAGGATCTTTCCACCACATGCCACATAAGGGTGTGTAGAAGATATCCACCATGAGGTGGAAGGACACCTCAAGGAGGGCCCCCACCATGCCATGGACGAAATTTGCAGCCCCCTTGGGGAGCTCCACCTCCCTTTCACACACAAAAGTGGTTTTCTTCTAGAAGAAAAACCCCATTTGCAAATCAGCCCAAAAAGTGCTTTTCACTATTCACGAAGACATTTTTCTGCGTCCGTTAAATCCCAAATTATTTCTGTGTGCCTAGAACAATTCTAGTACCCACCAAAATAATTTTGAACGCATTCCGAAACAATTTCGAAACAATGTTTCTTCAGCGAAAAGCAACCAAATCGGTTCCGGCTGCTCCGGAACATTTCCGGTTTTTGTCCCGGAAAATTCCCAGAAGTTTCCAGAACACTTCCGGCATCCTCCAAGAATTTCCGGGCGTGTGCCAGAACCAATTTGACTTAATGGAATACCCTGAAACAACTTTTCAGTTTTACCGGAACTATTCCGGTGTTCTCTCCGGAACGTTTCCGTTTCGTCCGAAACTTTTTTGGTGTTTTTCTCTCAGACTCCCTGTCTAGTATTCAGCAGATAGATGACCCTTAAGCGTGTGACCCTATAGGTTCGGTGAAGTATAGACATGACTCGGAACCCCTTCCGATCAATGATCAACATCGGAGCCGTGGACACCCATATTGACCCCTATACCCACACGAATGAATATTCGAGTGAACCTCCAGTTGCCGTGTGCTATTCCTGTTGCTTCGCGATATGTTACAAATACCCGAGGTGAGACATGTTGGCATCCCCGCGGATCAACAACTTGTCCACTATGCCAGTTACCTCGTTACCGGTATTGTTCTCTTTTCTCGTTCCCGTGTTCCGGCATCCCCGTGATCAAATCACAAAGTGTCTGGCCAGACGATGATGGATACCGTAACACCGAGAGGGCCCAGAGATATCTCTCCATCGTCGGAGGAGCAAATCCCAATCTTGAGCTATCAAGTTACTTGACATACTTTTCCATGAACCCGTAAGCCGCCGTAATAGCCACCCATTTACGGATGACGTTTAACAAACCCCAAAGTTCATGAAGCAAGCATGAAGTAACTCGATACTCTCATGGTCTAAGGAATTATGCAAACGTTAACCATCTCTGTGTTATTAACCATTAACTTATGACGAATGAATCTCATAGCATAACATCAATTCGGGTCGATTCAACACAAATGTTCTTCTAACATTGTGCCCTCAAAATTGCCGGCATAGCCATGCCCATGATCAGGAAAACAGGATCATCATGCAATACTTGAGCCAGTCTTAGAGGCCAGACTAGGAATACATTTTACCGTTTATTATTCCACACGTGCATATGAGTCTTCCTCCGAGCCTCGTGGTTATTGTAGACTCGAGAACCATAGCAGTTATAGCATGGAACATAAACCTAATTATGAACAGGGAGATAATCAATAACATATATTATTGCCTCTAGGGCATATCTCCTACAGCTGGATCCTCTGTCGGCCTGCATGTCGACTGCGCCCTGCTCTCCAAGTCCAACGACCAGGGAAGGAAGTGGCCAAGACTGTCATGGGTCCTGAGAAGAAGACTCTAGTCATCAACATGACTGGGGCGCGGAAGGCGGTACAACATCGTTTCCTGGCGGTTGGCCTCTTCTTGTCCGTTTTGCTGGTGACCTCCAAGCAGTTGATTGACCACATGAAGAAAGTTTGGAAGGTGCGTGGGGAACTGGGTGACCACGAGCTAGTTGCACAGGAAGGGCAAAAATTCATCCTTGAATTCTCTGAAGATGGTGACCGGCAACACGTCATCAAGGGAGGGCCTTGGCAGTATAGGGGCGATGCGTTCCTGGTCGTAGGCCTGGAGAACGAAGCTGACCCCACATCAGTAATTTTTTCTCATGTGCCAATGTGGATTCAGTTCAGGGGAATCCCCTTCTATCTCCTCACCAAGGAGCTTGCTCGCAGCCTGGGTGATCAGGTTGGTCCTGTGGTGATGATTGACCACCATGCGAGGGGCAATATCTGCGATAAGTTTCTCAGAGTGAGAGTGCAATTGCCTTTGTACTCTGCTCTGCAGAAGGAGATCACTCTAGCTGATGAGATCACAGGGAAAGATGTGACAGTTTATCTGCGGTACGAGAGATTGCCAAATTTCTGTTTATTCTGCGGATTCATAGGACACATGGAAGCTTGGTGTGACGTTCCAATTTCTAAAAAGAAGCTAAGATACAGCAAGGAGCTCGGTGTGCTCCCAGTCCACTTTGATGACCCCCGCGCTTGGTTTCTGCCTGAGAAAATGGGGCAAGCAGGGAGGCCCCAGCCATAATCTCCCCCCTGGCGTGCTCCCAAACCTGCCAGCCAAGCCATGGTGTTGTCGGCTGTGGAACATATGCGGGATGTAGTCGCCTGCCTCTCGGTGGGCGATGAGATGGAAACTGTTACAAACCAGAAGGACAAGGATAGAAGGTCACCGGTCAACACTGGGTCTGAGGCTACTCTCTCCGAGGTTCAAAACATGGAGAGCCTGGGGACGGACAAAGATGATGAAACAAATGCAGGGGCGGTGCTTGCGACTTTGTCAGATAAGCCCACAAGCCAGATGATGGTCAACAACACCAATGCCTTGGACCCTGTTGAGAACAACAAATCCATGGTTGAAAACATGGTGGGAAAAATGGCGGAACAGAACTCTACGAACTACATGCCTAATGAGTACAAGGCGGTGGATGGGGTGGCTGTTTCTGTGTCGGCGCATGCCCCATCCAGTGTTGACATTGCAGCGGCGGTAGCGGTGTTGCCCATCGTGGGCGGCCCAATCAAGGTGATTGACGGTGCCCTGGACTAGTCTCCCGACCAGTGGGTCGGGCCGAGGACCCCCAGGGTGATTCACTAATGGGCCAGTTCGGACAGCCCATGATGCATACGAGGAAGATTCCACAAGACTTGGTGATCAAGACAAGGACTCCCCTCCACCGACGTAGCCGACTAGGACTCTTGTTATCCTAGGCCTCTGGTGTGTTATATAAGCCGATGCCAGGCTAGTCATTAGGGACGATCAGATCATCATAGATCATATCATCATACGAGCATAGCTCTTAGGGTTTAGACCACTACATACGATCTCGAGGTAGATCAACTCTGTACTCGATACGCCATCATCAATACAAACAAAGCAGGACGTAGGGTATTACCTCCATCGAGAGGGCCCGAACCTGGATAAACATCGTCTCCCTTGTCTCCTGTTACCCATCGATCCAAGATCCACAGTTCGGGACCCCCTACCCCAGATCTGTCGGTTTTGACACCGACATTTCTGCTTTCATTGAGAGTTCCGTTGTGGGATCGCTAGAAGGATCGATGATGGCTCATCTGCAGATTGCAGTTCTTCTGGACAGCGAATTTATGTTCGCCGTCCCTGTTTCCTCGAGCTTCGCTTTGACGATTGCTTCGGTGGAATTGTGTGGAATTGTATCTACAATAACCCTGAAAATTTCATCGCGTTCCGATGGAGGAATCTCCGGCAATCTCCGATCTACCGGAGCCCTGTCAAATCTGGACGAGAATCTGGACGAGTTTAGGGCGAGGAGTCCAGCGCCTAGCTCGTACATCCGTTGGAATATCCCACCGTTCATCGGCTGCGGAATTCCTATACAGATCACCCCTCAAAATTTCAGCTCGATCCGACCGTCCAAACTCCGGGAAACATCCGATTAGTACAACGAATTTTGGATTTATTTTCTGCGCGAAAACGAATCCGACCCGAGTTCGTCCTTTTCATGAACAGGTTGTCGGACGTCCTTTTTGAAGGAAATTTTCTCGTCATCTCGGTCATCCGACCAAGAGTTCGGCATCGCAAGGGCCGAATAATCATCAAGCGAACCTCGTCATCCGCGGGTTGTACGGGTCGGGCGCTCCGTTGCTTCATCAAGCCAGCATTGACCTCGTCACAAATTCCGACCTGCGTCGGCATCGCCGCGCCGTTACTTTTTCAAGCTGACGTCCACCACGCCAACCTGCTTTGACACGTCGGTTGGCATGGGGCTCTAGCGTCACCTTACCGATCTGCTCCGTCACCTCGGCTAGATTGGGGGCTTCGTCATCTCCTCATCAACCCGCTCCGGAGAATTCGGCATCACCAGCCGACCAGCTTCGACACCTCGGCTGGCGTGAGACTTCGGCGTCACCAGCCGACCTGCTCCAACACCTCGGCTGGCATGAGACTTCGGCGTCACCAGCCGACCTGCATGAGACTTCGGCGTCCGCCGATCACAGCTTCGCCATGTTAACTGGACCGAGGACTTCATCTCGCCACATCGACCATGCAGCGTCGCCACTTCGTCAAGCCGAACTCTTCGTTCAGGCACCTAGGCGCCCAGGCCATATTCCTTTGATTATTTGCTTCGCTTACATTAACTAATTAGAAGATTTTTTTAATATTATTACCTTTATTTGTTATTACTTTTGGCTTGCACTATTTTATGAGTGCAGGAAATCGACTTCGACTGCCGTCACGCGGTCACCCTGGCGTCACCTTGCCGATCTACTCCACCACCTCGGCTGGACCAGGGGCTTCGCCTCGCCACATCGGCAGAGCCGTGACACTACTTCGGTGTGCCGAACTCCTCGTTCGGTCACCTCGGGACGGGCTTGGGGGCTGGGACCTCGTTCATGCCGAAGATTACGCACCGGATCTGTCAAAGTTCGATGGGCGTCCTCGTCCCGCCACAAGCCCGGATCGCGTCATCGACACCGAGCACATTAACCAGCTAAGTCGCTTCCATGCTCAAAAACTTTCAGTTTTAAATTTTGTTCGGTTCGACCAAGCATTATACTTTTTTGACAAAAAGTTGTTTGTGAAAAACTTTCTTTGTCAAAACTTTGTTTGTTACAAACAAATTCAAATACCCTGTTTACTTGGGGACTTCCTTTATGAAGCCTTTCCTCTTGCATATGATTATTAATGTATCGCACCCTTCCTTGTTCGTGTTTACGCCAATATATGCATCATGTTGACTTAAGTGTTCCGCAAAGCTGGGTTGCCTTGCTCCTGTGCTTACCCCTACGTTCCCGATTGTTCGGCTAGGGAGTAAAGGGAGCACCTCTGCGATTGTTACGATCGGGTCATCCGAACTCGTACCTTAGACGGGTGAAGCCGAAAGCTAGCACTCTTACTGTTTTCAACTATGGTCGGCCATGACGGAAGACAAGCATACATAAATCTATTGCACACCCCTCATGGTAATCATGAGAACCCAAAGAAAGGAACCGTTGGAGGAACTATTTTCTTTGAAGATGCTTCTTACGTTAAATAGTAATATAGCATAAGTTCCCTGGGCACGCTTTGTCTGTTATAGCCTAATGGCCTGATTGCCTGGTTATTCGAAACACCTCCGATATCCTCGGATGGCGCAGTTGATAACACTTTTCGGCCCTTGGCCGAAGAGGGAGAAGCCGACGGTCGGTTAAGACGCGTTTAAAGTTCGGGCGAACACAGATATGATATAAGTACTTCGTTACATACAATCATTATACATAAAATTCTTTTACCCAAGTCACTTGGGGGCTCTTAAATTTGTATGAGCCATTTTATAATAAATGTGTTTTCTTCTTAGTCGTTGCAAAGTTTTTTTTTTCCTACTACTCCTTTTTCCGACACTAGTGTGTGGTCAATAGCCGGATAGCCTGGTTTCTTTCTAAAGCCGCTCGAGTTTAGTTCGCTAAACTGGCCTCGGAGAAACACTCCGCCTTCGGGATATGGAGGTTGAAGCTGAAGGCTGACCCGCTTGATGTCCGGAGATTGGATGTATCATATTAAAGCACGACCGAAGCACAAATTAAATTTCAGACCAATTTCGGATTGGGAAAATTTTCTTTCATCTAAACATAAAGTTTTTTGCATAAGTTTTTTGGTTTTTCCGAGCATAACTCTCGCAGTACAACGCGAGATGCATTTCACGCATCGGCAATGTTAAAGGGGTTCTACGGCTAGCACCGAACCCACCAAACACAGAGGTACTCCATGCAGTCCTCGGCAAAACGTTGTCGTATATTGCTTTATATGCACCAGTTTCGAATTGTGTCTTCGGTCAATAGTTGGGTTGCCCGGCTCCTGTGCTTGCCTCCTACGTTCCGCTTTGTTCGGCTAGAAATGCAAAGGGAGAACCACTGCTATTGTACTTCCGGTTTAACTGGTCAAGTACCTCAATGGAGAAAGCTGAAAACTGACTGTCACAATAAGCAAAAACTGGTCGGCGATCCGATGACCGTATTAAACAACGGGCCTTTCATAAAATTGGCCGGAGTGTTAACGGCTTGACCTCGGCTGAAGCCGAACACTAACCGGGGGCTAGTAACTGGCCTCCCAAACTTTAAGCTCCTATGACTAAGTGAAAGTTATAAAGCCTAGATATCTGATTGCCTCGTTTCCGCTAACACAACCGCCTTTGGGCACCGAGACGTCGGCTAAGGGTTGTCTTGTTTATATGAAAACACCCTGCGTAGTATCTACAAAGGGGTAGAAGCCGACGATGAGCCACTCTCAAATGATAAACGGTCACAAAGGAGTCAAAATAGCACATATCATCAGCGTTTGTATTTAATATACGAAAGCTGCCTTCCGTATTGATCGTTATGAAGCCATAAATATGCATCAATTTGATTTAAGATTTTGGCCAAGCTGGGTTGCCTGGCTCCTATGCTTACCCCCTACGTTCCCGATTGTTCGGCTAGGGGGTAAAGGGAGCACTTATGTGATTGTTACTTCCGGGTCATCCGGGTTAGTACCTCAGACTGGGTGAAGCCAAAAGCTAGCCATCTTAAGAATATAATTGGTCGGTAACGACGAAAGTGAAATTTTTGGTTCATTAAAGACCACAGAGTTCGGGAATATTCCCCGAACTATGTCCCCAATATTTTCCTCCTACATTGTTCGGAGTTGAGGTTTCACGGCCATGGTTAACATGATATCCTGGGAAAAGGAACTTATAAAAGAACTATTTTTCCCAGAAGATGTTTCTTACGTTAAATAAGTAATATAACATATCTCTCTGTGTACCTTTGTTTATAAAACCATATGGCCGGATTGCCTTGTTTGTCGTAAATCTTTGCCCTTATAAAGGCTTTATAAAGTAGGACAAACACTGCTCGGCTACTGGCCGAGGAGGTTGAAGCCGATGGTCGGTCAGCAAAGTCTTGTACAATGCGGATACGAGCATTAATGATGAAAAGTACTTGGATACATAGAATTATTACACATAAATTGTGTCAAACATAACAAAGTTTGTGTCAAACAAATATCGATCCTTTATTCAACCACCCGTGCCTAAAATTAAGGCTCGGGGGCTACTGCATTGCCTATTCAATGCAGCAAATCCAAAGTGCAATATGGTTCCCGAGGAGATTCGATCCTCACGTTGGTCGGCCGCACCCAACCCGAGTCTCGGAAACTACTGCGTACCGCGTTTCCATCCCTAAAGTATATCGCCGAGCAAGAACTTGATCCTCAGGCCGATTTTGCAAATCGACCTAAGTCTCAGGGGCTACTGGGATTAGTGGTTTTCTTTTATCCTTCAGGTGTATCGCGGGATTTAGACCAACACGCACCTTGCGGGCTTCTGGCTATATATCTCGGCAGAGAATAAATTGCACCAATCGAAAATATCCACGAAAAATCAGCCTACGGTCGGGGTGGTGCACCACCTCGGAAGCAGTCCAGCATAAAGCTCGGACGCAAGTGGCTGGCTCCATAGAGGGCATTTCCGGCATTAAGCTCGTCTGAATTCCTTCAATATTTTAAAGACCGAGGTAATTTATGAGACCTCGGACGCTGATCATCGTGGGAGCTCGGATGCAGTCCGGCGTTGGAGCTTGGAAGCAGTCCGGCATAAAGCTCAAGATCGGAGACACTTCGGAAGCAGTCCAGCATAAAGCTCGGATGCGAATGGCTGGCTCCATAAAAGTTTATTCCGGCATTTAAGCTCGGATTGACTCCTTCAAATTTTCAGAGACCGAGGTAATCTATGACACCTCGGATGCCAACTAGCGTTGGAGCTCGGCTGCAAGAAGATACCTCGGATACAGTTCGGCGTTGGAGCTTGGACACAAGAGGACACCTCGGATGCAGTTCGGCGTTGGAGCTCGGATGCAAGAGGACACCACCGCACGGGAAGCACTTAAACCCAAGGTGTGGCATAAAAAATAACAAGGCATTGATAATGGCCGAGAACTTAAAGGGGCTCCTCGGATGCCCGACGTGTGAACTCTTCAGATACACCTCAACGATCCTCAAGATCGGAGATGGGAAGATTTGTTGAACCAGTTTTCAAGACCGACGGCTGAAGATGAAGAACAGTTCGGAAGAACCGAGGAGCGTCCCCAACTTGAAGACCGGTTCAGGGGGCTACTGACGGTGTCCTAGACTAGGGGGTACTCACCACTGAAAGATCGTGGATGTCGCCTAGAGGGGGGGGGGGGGGTGAATAGGCGCTTTATAATAATTACGGTTTAGGCTTGAACAAATGCGGAATAAAACTAGCGTTTAATTTGTCAAGCACAAAACCTAAATCGACTAGGCTCACCTATGTGCACCAACAACTTATGCTAAGCAAGATAAACAACTAAGTGATAGCAAGATATATAACAAGAAACAATATGGCTATCACGAAGTACAGTGCATAAGTAAAGGGCTCGGGTAAGAGATAACCGAGGCACGCGGAGACGACGATGTATTCCGAAGTTCACACCCTTGCGGATGCTAATCTCCGTTTGGAGTGGTGTGGAGGCACAATGCTCCCCAAGAAGCCACTAGGGCCACCGTAATCTCCTCACGCCCTTGCACAATGCAAGATGCCGTGATTCCACTAAGGGACCCTTGAGGGCGGTCACCGAACCCGTACAAATGGCAACCCTTGGGGGCGGTCACCGAACCCGTACACTTTGGCAACCCTTGGGGGCGGTCACCGGTACCCGTCAAATTGCTCGGGGCGATCTCCACAACCTAATTGGAGATCCCGACGCTTGCCCGGAGCTTTACACCACAATGATTGAGCTCCGAGGCACCACCAACCGTCTAGGGCGCCCAAGCACCCAAGAGGAACAAGCTCTAGGGTACCAAGCACCCAAGAGTAATAAGCTTCTCAACTTTTCACCACCACGTATCACCGTGGAGAACTCAAACCGATGCAACTAATGCAATGGCAAGAACACACGAAGTGGTCAAGTCCCTCACTCCCAAATCACACCAAAGCAACAAAAGCTATGGAGGAATATGAGAGAAAGAACAAGGAGAACACCAAGAACTCCAAGATCTAGATCCAAGGGGTTCCCCTCACATAGAGGAGAAAGTGATTGGTGGAAATGTGGATCTAGATCTCCTCTCTCTTTTCCCTCAAGAACTAGCAAGAATCATTGGAGGGATTGAGAGATAGCAAGCTCGAAGAAGGTCAACAATGGGGGGCAAACACGAGCTAGAAGGGATAAGGTCCAATGGGGAAGAAGACCCCCTTTTATAGGTGGGGAAAAATCCAACCGTTATCTGCCCTCTGCCCGCAGCCAAGCGGTACTACCGCTCCTCGGAGCGGTACTACCACTTAGGCGATACAACCAAACACTGGCCAGGGGTACCCAGAAAACGAGCAGTAGTGCTGCCAGAGCGGTACTACCGTCACCCTAAGCGGTACTACCGCTTAGGGAGCCTGGCACAGGAGAGGCGGCGGTAGTAGGGGAAACTGGCGTGGTAGTACTGCGCCAAGCGGTACTACCGTTCAAGTGCCGTTCTACTACCGCTTAAGGAAAAAGGGACCCGAAAGAAACACACCTGGGATCCTCCAAGTGGTACTGGCCACGGTAGTAAGAGCGGCAGTACCGCCGTAGCGGTACTACCGTACCACTACCGGGCTACTACCGAGAAATGGAAATGAGCAACAGAAACGAGCACAACACGGATTTCCCAGGCGGTAGTAGCAACGGTAGTCCAGAGCGGAAGTACCGCCTAAGCGGTACTACCGCCTGAGCACTGAAAACTGTCCAGAGACTGAAACTGCCATAACTTCTGCAAATGAACTCCGAATAGAGCAAACTCAAGCTTGTTGGGTAGATGACGACAAATACTATCCAACAACGACTGGTTATAATAAGAAGTGGCAGGGGAGATATGCCTAAGATATAGAGATGAGAAACCTCTATGAATGAAGAACCGGCATAAACTCCAACATCGAAAACATCATAGAAGATGCATATATGAACTCTGCTTTCGATGAACTCGAGCTTGTCATGAAGATGTCCATAAGCTCAAAAACTCACAAAGAGAAACACCAAACAAGAACCAAGAAAGATGATGCAAGGATGCAATGGTTTGAGCTCTCTACGAACGATACGATTAAGCTACTCACTTGAGAGCCCCCCTTGATAGTACGGCTATCGATCCTATAACCCGGTCTCCCAACTACCACCATGAGACCGGTAAAATAGAAAACCTATCAAGGGCAAACCTTTGCCTTGCGCATAGTCCACTTGAGCTAGATGATGACGATCTTGACTTCCTCAAGTTGGACCACCTTTCTAGATTGCGCCGGCTCGATGAAGAGTAGTTGATTGCTCCCCCATACTCCACTATGGGTGAGCCACTCTTCGGCACATCTTCACAAGTCCATTGTCACCACAATGGACGGCAAGCTTCAAGCATGTGATCTCTTCGTGATGCTCCACTTGAACTTGCACACCGCAATCTTGATGACGATCACCACTTGATGTCATCCTCCATGGGTTGAATGAGATCTTCCTCTTGACGCAACCCCATGGACACATACCTAACCCCACATAGAACTCTCACGTAGACCATGGGTTAGTACACAAAGCGTAATGGACAATGCTTACCATACCGTGAGATCACTTGATCCCACTCGGTACATCTTCTATGCTTTGTGTGTTGATCAACTTGAATCACTCTTCATATTTAGTCTTGATCAACCTTGAATCTTTCCAATTCTCTTCATTAAGATGATGTCTTGAAGGTAGACATGAATGTCCACACAATCTTATTTTTCAAGACATGCTTGCAATAGGCTCATCTCTTACATGACCAATCTTTGGATAACTCCATGAATAACCCCATGGTCAACACATATTCTTCTTCAAATCACCTTGAGACCAACAAATGGTCTACAAGCAAAGCCTATGGACAAACCCTTCAAATATAACTCAAGGCAACCATTAGTCCATAGAGATTGTCATCAATTACCAAAACCAAACATGGGGGCAGCACATGTTCTTTCAACCATGTCGTCTCCCGACCAGTGGGTCGGGCCGAGGACCCCCAGGGTGATTCACTAATGGGCCAGTTCGGACAGCCCATGATGCATACGAGGAAGATTCCACAAGACTTGGTGATCAAGACAAGGACTCCTCTCCACCGACGTAGCCAACTAGGACTCTTGTTATCCTAGGCCTCTGGTGTGTTATATAAGCCGAGGCCAGGCTAGTCATTAGGGACGATCAGATCATCATAGATCATATCATCATACGAGCATAGCTCTTAGGGTTTAGACCACTACATACGATCTCGAGGTAGATCAACTCTGTACTCGATACGCCATCATCAATACAAACAAAGCAGGACGTAGGGTATTACCTCCATAGAGAGGGCCTGAACCTAGGTAAACATCGTCTCCCTTGTCTCCTGTTACCCATCGATCCAAGATCCACAGTTCGGGACCCCCTACCCGAGATCTGCCGGTTTTGACACCGACAGTGATCAACTCAGATGGAAATGGAGAAATCAGGGCTATTCCAGTGGTTCTAGCTCAGAAAGTACCCCAAAGGCTGACGAGTGATCAAATGGCTGCCCAGAGGAACTGCTCCATGCAGTCTGCAGTTCGTGACAAGACTCCGGAGCGCAAGGGTAAGATTCAGAGTAGGAAGCATGTTGGGGAGGTTACCGAGCAACCTTCAGTGCTTGGCAAAAGGCTCTATCGTGGGGCATTAGGTGAGACAGAAGAGAATAGCAAAGGTGCAGACCAGGCTGGAGAGCAGCATAAGAAAGCAAGAGGTGTTGGTGGCACTCCTGACACGGATGGTGATGATGAGTTTGGTGGACTGGAAGCGACCGACCATGGGGCTGCCGGCAAACTGACGGGCGCTAATGGCAGTGCCCGTCAGGAGCCATGACAGTCCTAAGTTGGAACTGCCGGGGCCTTGGGCAACCCCGGACAGTTCAAGAGCTCGTATGCCTAGTGCATACGTACAAGCCTAAGCTTGTTTTCCTCTCCAAAACTCGGCAAAGCAACTCGTATGTTAATAATCTTAAGTGGAGGCTAGGCCTCAAACATTGTATCACGCAACCCGGTACCGGAAAAAGTGCCAGGCTTGCGCTCTTCTTTGATGATAGTGTTGAAGTAATAAAGCTTGCCATTGGCCCCAGGTACATAGATGTGTTAATCAAACTAACTCCTAATGGTTTGCAATGGCGGGGTATGTTTGTGTACGGTGAACTAAAAGCGCACGAAAGATATCTCATGTGGGAATTACTGAGAAGGATTAAAAATAACTCTGGGGCTCCTTGGCTAATGATGGGAGACTTCAATGAGACAATGTGGCAATCTGAACATTTGTCTGCTTCGAGGAGATCGGAGAGGTACATGGAGAACTTCAGAAATGTTCTCTCTGATTGCAACCTTTTTGATCTAGGATTCAAAGGTCCGGTATGGACTTATAATAACAAGCAACAGGGGCAGAACAACGTTAGAGCCAGATTGGATAGAGGAGTCGCGTCGCCAGGTTGGTCTGACTATTTTAGAGCGGCGACTGTTGAGCACATCTGTACCTCGCATTCGGACCACCTGCCGGTACCGTTGAGAGTGGGAAATCGCAAGGAATGGAGGCCAGTAAACAACAATGTGCAGAAACCATTCTGGTATGAACATATGTGGGATCGTTTGGACTCTCTGAATTCTATAATCTCTGATGGTTGGAAGAAAGCAGGTCCTGCAGGTAACTTGCAAGATGTAGGTGCAAAAATTGTTGGCATGCAGAATCTGTTGAGAGGATGGGCAAAGAGGGATTTTGAGTCAGTCTTGAAGAAAACTGCTGTCCTCAGAAGGCGGCTGACTACTCTTTGGAACTCTCCATCCTCAGCTGCTCAACAAGACCAGATCAAACAATGCTCTAATGAATTAGATGAGCTGCTCTTGAGGGAGGAAATGATGTGGAGACAAAGATCTAGAGTCTCTTACTTGAGAGAAGGATACCATAATACAAAGTGGTTTCAAAGGAAAGCAACTTGGAGAAAGAAAAAGAATGACATCACTAGACTGATGGACAGTACTGGAGTATGGAAAGAGGATAAGGAAGGGCTACAAGACTTGACCAGGAATTTCTTCCTAAACCTTTATGCTAAAGATGGAGATGTGAGTCCTAATGAAATTCTGGAGCTTGTGAAAACAAGAGTCACTGGGGACATGAACAGAGAGCTGACAAAGCCTTTCTCGACCGAGGAGATTAGTGACTCGTTATTCCAAATTGGTCCCTTCAAAGCCCCAGGCCCTGACGGATTCTCCGCGCGTTTCTTCCAAAGAAACTGGGATGTGATGAAGGATGAGGTGGTGAAAGGTGTTTTATGTTTCTTTGATGATAGCATCCTCCCACAAGGAATAAATGATACTGTGATAGCTCTCATTCCTAAAGGAAAGAACCCTCAATCGCTGAAAGATTACCGCCCCATCAGCTTATGCAATGTAATTTACAAAGTGATTTCAAAATGTCTGGTTAACAGATTGCGGCCTTTTTTGGATGAGATCATTTCTGAGACTCAGAGTGCGTTTATTCCGGGATGCATGATCACCGACAATGCAACCATTGCCTTCGAATGTTTCCATAAGATTCAACATTCCAAGAACAAACATAACACCCATTGTGCGTACAAACTGGACTTGGCTAAGGCTTATGATAGGGTGGACTGGGCCTTCTTATAAGGGGTCTTACTGAAAACCGGATTTAATCATAAATGGACTGATTGTGTGATGCAATGTGTTAGATCAGTCAGATACTCTGTTAGATGTAACAGAGAGCTCTTAGCTCCGTTCTCCCCTGAGAGAGGCCTTCGACAAGGAGACCCGCTGAGTCCCTACCTCTTTCTCTTCGTGGCAGATGGGCTTGTCAATTTGATTAATAAAGAGATTGATGATGGGAACCTGACCCCCCTCAAAGTTGCTAGGAATAGCCCCGGTATATCTAACCTCCTTTTTGCTGATGACAGTCTATTATTTTTCAAGGCCACGACTGGACAAGCTGAGTCAATCAAAAGAGTGCCCCTTACTTTCCAGAAGTGTACGGGTCAATTATTAAGTGAGAGCAAGTGTTCTCTTCTCTTCAGTGAACATTGTCCAGTGGAGACCAGAGAGACTATTAAAGGAATTCTGGGAGTAGTATCCCCCTCCTTTGATAGCAAGTATTTGGGTCTTCCCACTCCGGATGGCAGAATGAAGAATGATTGTTTCCAGCCTATCTTGGAGAGGTTTGGCAAGCGATGCAATGACTGGTCCGGAAAATTCATGTCATACGCTGCCAAAGAAGTGCATGTCAAATCGGTTATTCAGGCTCTGCCGTGCTATACTATGGGGGTCTTTCTATTATCCAAAGGCTTTTGTGATAAATATGAAAAGTTGATCAGAGACTTTTGGTGGGGTGACGAGGAGGGACTTAGGAAAGTTCACTGGATGTCTTGGCACTACAAGAAATATGTCAACTTGCGACCATCAATATTGGTCACTGAATGGTCATTGTTTTTCATTTGCGACCTTTTTGTGACCAAAACAGTTGGTCAAAAGCTGACCGTCTTTAATGAAACTTAACGACCTTCTTTGTGATATGTAAAAGGTCGTTAGTTCTACGACCAATTATTTTGGTCACTGGCAACCTGCCCGGGCCACGTCGAACCAACGTGGCAAGCTGACGTGGCAAAATCGCGACCAATTGAATTGGTTGTTGATAAGAATCAGCCCGGTCCAGTTCAGTATCTACATGGGCCGAGCCCAACAAATCAGCCCATTTATTATATTTTTTCTGTTCATTTTGGTTAGCTACATGGGCTTGGCCCAACAATTTGGCCTTTTTAATTTCTGTGTAATGGCCTTTTAACAGCAGATTTCTTTTTGGTGTAGTATTTTTTTGGGTCGTTTTCTTAGATGGGCCTGGGCCTTATCACGTTTGAGCTACGCTGAAGTAATTGATCTGATTTTTTAGGCCGTTAACATTACTATACATCACACCACAATCTATCTTCGGCTCCGATACATTTCCAAAGCAACATGAAAAATTATAGGAGCCCAAAATATAACATTACAACCATTCATTCCAGCAGTGCATATCTTTACATCGCAAGAACCAGCAAGTGCCAAGCAAAACTATTCTACAACAAAGAAAATAAAAACATAAATTTAGATTATAAGAAATAACAGAAGTCCTTATTGTCCTCCTCCAACTTTTGAAAAGCACATTCACCTGGCAGTAGAATGATCATGCATGAGAAACTATACAATAGCAAAAAAATGTTCAAACAATGCAAAAAAGTAACGCTATGTTCATGTACATAATTGCACTACATACAACTAGATGCAGGTACACAATTAATAGCATAAAAATAGCTACAACATGAAAAATACTAAAGTACCAAGAACGACTAGTAGCTCTACACAATTGCACAACATATACAACTAGCTGAAGATACACTATATTCATGTACATACATAACAGTTAGGTTTATTCTAACAAAGATATTCAAGTGATAACAGGTAAAAGATGAACTAAAAGAGCTAAAATAAGCCTGCATTATGAACAAATATCGTCTAACCAATTATAAAAATCATGGTACAGATAGCTAACAGATATATCAAACCATCCTTAATCCTAAGCATCATCAAAACATAAATCAGAGGAGCATCATACAATCTATAAGAGATGGACTCAGGGATGGTAAGTAAACATCAGATGCAAGCAGTGTATATCAGCAACATGTAGAGACACATGAGCTAGGTGTTATCTTCAACAACCTGTAGGGCCGACGATCAGAAGGTTGTGCCCAATTGTTTTCTGAAGAACACGAAGATCCATTGGCATTCCAAGCTTGGCCTGATTTCTTCTTATTCTCAATAGTCTCCCAACCACCCCTGCATGCAGGACAGTATTATGCACAATTATTAGATAGAGTGAAGTAAACATATTTATACATAGTTGACGGGAAGGAGGTACATGAATTATATATGTTGCGGACTTACAGGCTGAAAATGTTGTAAACATTCAGTAGAGTAGTAATTGTACAACTACATGACTTTTAGCATGACATATCATTGTGAGCATACGTGAGCTAGCAAACAGAAAATGTGGTCATAAAAAAGGAAGGAGTGGACAGCTAAAACTGTTATAGCCTAAAAACTGACAAAATTAGTAGTATATGGAGTAGACTGCTCTGCAAGTTCTAGTTAGGATAATATAACTGAAACAGAGTTTATTTCACAAGGTTCAAACCATGAATTTTTCTACCAGTACTAAGTGAATAGCATTTCACTTGCCACATCACATAATTTTCTAGATGGACAACTCATGGATCAGAATACTCTTTGTTAAATTTTGAATCACGTATCTTCAACAAAAAAGATTACACAAAAGTTCTGTAGTCACACATGCATCTTGGTAAGAAGCTATACATTCAGACCTGCTACTACTATACTGTCGATTTCCGGAGTTGTACCATATGCCAAAGCTTTTAAGAAATCAAAACCTCGTTTATTCTGAAAATTTTGAAGTAATCATTCACCAGGGATAACCTACCCTAAGGAGCTCCCCATGGGATCTTCTCCATGGCCGGCCCCTTCTTTCACAAAACCAGATCAGCCTCTTCACGAACCTGCAAAAAAAACACACGCACGCATCAAATTGGGGGAGATGAGAGGAATGAAAAGAGAAGGGGAGGAGGAGGGATATATACCTTGCTGTGCTGCGGATCCCGAGCTGGGGTTTCACGCGCGAGGGGCTGGAAGTTGGGGTTGGCGTAGCGGAACAGCAGCACCTCCGCTGTGTACGCCAACGCCGGCCAATCCATTGGGGCGGGTCGAGATCACCACCACCAGACCTTCAGCGGGGAAGGCCAGACCATAGGCTCTGCCGAAGAAGGGTTCAGCAATGCCGCGCATGCCCCATGGTTGCGCTTCTGTGCCACCACATACGGAATTCTCCTGGTGGAACAACAACATTTTTCATAAGATTTCAGCAGGACCAATATTGGAAATTCATCAAACGAACATATCAAAGTTTGTTGATAGTGGCATTGTGAACTTTCCAAATGTGGATTCAGCAAATGCATAGCGAGTTCACTTTTTAATTGGCTAGTTGAGTTCTACTGATTACCAAAAGAGCACCTAAAACTGTGCTGCTATATGCACCAACAATGTATAAGGCTGACCCATGGCAGGGGTCTAGTTCTCACCCAGCCGAGTCCCTTTGGAGCCGATCAGCTCCCCAGGCAAGCAGCTTCCGGATGCAATCCAAGTCCCCGCTACGAGCGGCCAGATGCAACGACATGCTACCGGAGAAGCTGCAACACACAACAAACACATGAGTCATTCAGAAACATTCAACACCTATAGATCTAGTCAATGTCAAAGTCATCCAGAAACATTCTGAAACATCAAAGTCTCACTCGAGAAACTAGTTCAGGAAATTGTATCATCTAAACAGTTAGCCATGCATAGGTGTTTCACATCAAAAACCTGCAGAATTGCAGACTGGGACTTTCAGGAAACTTGACAATATATATCCACGCTAAAGGCCACAGATCGATTCATTCATGTCTTTGAACTGAATGTCAGTCAAATCCTAGCTACGAAAAAGCTGCAACCGAATAGGAACGCTAAGCTTCCCTTCACACACCAGCAACTCTGAAACTCTGAAATGGCTAGCTAACTGTTCAGGAATGACTTCACTCTGAAACTAGGGAACACCCCTCCTTGATTCACAGACAGACTAGTCTGACACTCCACCGAAATGTATTATGTTCCAAATTTACTCTGAAACTGCTGCCAACCACCACCACCAGTTTTGGATCATCATCATTCAGGCCTGATGGACGGGGTTGCAAAATCAGCTTGTTTACTACAGTATAGCACTATGTGATACAATACAACCACATTTTAGTTTTTTACACTACAATACATGTTATACGAGCCTTACGAAACCAACACACAACTGCAGGTTGATGGCATCTCTTAATTAAACTGATAAGATCCAAGAATAGAGTATAGGAGGCTCGATCGAGTTTAATCACAGAACAGTACCTGTAGAAGTTGCGCCGGGATGAGGTCGACGCAGCCCGTCTCCGGCGTGTAGCAGAGGATGTGGCCGATGGTGCTGCGCCAGAATGCACGCCCCGCGCGCCGACACCCGACTGCATGACGACCGTCTCCGGCGCGCAGATGTCGGCCCCCACGCGCCAGTCCCAGGTGCGGGTGGAGAAGGACTCGACCGCCCACACGCCGTTGTGCACCTGGTAGGCGACAACGAGGTCATAGTGGCGGAACCCCCCGGCGTCCTCAACGTCCTCGAAGGCGATGATGACGGCGGGGTCGGTGTCGAAGTGATGCCCGTGGGTTCACGCAAATTTTTTGAGTGCCCAAAATGAGTTTTTTTGTGAAGGATCTACCATATATTTGGTGCAAAATTGGACCAAATCATTTTTCTAAAATATTAGGTCATATTTAATGTACAATTGACTAAATGGTTGGGTGTCAAAAGCTTTGAGCCACCTCTCTTGAAAAAGACATATTTCCCCCGATTCAGCAGCAAGCAGGTCAAATTTGAACTGCAGCCGTCTTATAGTTTGCTCATGATTTTTTTCCAAAAATAATTTCTAGGTACATAAGTATCTATTTAATCAGAGATACATGGTTTTGTGGCGAGACATCAAGGTTTGGAGGGTGAACGATGGCCCCAACTCCAGAGCGCGCAAACTGGCATGCCAACCGCGCGGTCACCGCGTGACCTTAGCGTTGCCACGCGTTCTGGGCATCCTAGGTATGTCTGATGGGTTGGACACTCCCCCGGTAGGTGTTAGGAAGAAGATTACAACAGAAGAATCTCACGAGGAGACTAAACAAAGCTCAAACATGAATTAGCAGCCAAGTGTTTGATTAGCGGTGGGGGAAATGAACATGGACAATGGGCCTGGGTTTTGGCTGAGGATGATCATCTACTAAGGAGACTGTCTTGGAAAATTTTCAGCTCAAATAGAGGAGCCTAAGTGGCACTTGCTTTACAAAATACCACACTGGACCGAAATATGAATGTTGAAGCTGGGCTCAAATAAATAAATGGATTGAGCTGTAATTTGGTGGAGGATAGTAATTTGGGCATAGGAAGGCACTGTAAAAACTTTATACCATTTGTACATGCCAAAGTGGTACTTCCTTCACAATGCTCTTCTCTGGACAGAAAATAGAAATTTATTCTGGGCCCACATAGATGATTGGATTGAGCTGAAATTTGGAGGAGGATGATAATATGGGCATATGAAGGAGCTGTACAAATTCCATACCATTTGGATAAATAAAAATGGTACTTCCTTCACAATACTCTCCACTGAATAGAAAATTGGGAAAAATATTAAGGAAAATTGGCTACATTAAAATCGGATACAATTTTGTGTAGGGAGGTTCTATGGGAAGGTTCATGTCCTGGTAAATTTTCAGCAATTATAAAGCAATTTAAAATATAGTTTCTTCACAAATTGAAAATATTACGAGAAACAAAGATTGGATGGTGAGCTCACATGGATTATTAGATGGGGATCAAATTTTGTGGAGAGCTATGATTTGGGTATATATAATATGTGGCAAAAATTCAGATCATTAGGAGATAACTAGCTAGTACTTACTTCACAAAGCTTCTAGCTGAACATAAACTTTGGAAATTTGTTGAGGAAGATTTAATAGGCAAATGGAGGTGAATTTTGTCATGAGCCAATGATTTGTATAGGAAAGAGTGCCCAAAAATTTTCAGCTCAAATGGAGGAGCCTAGGTGGCACTTGCTTTGCAAAGTACCACACTGGACAGAAATATGAATGTTGAAGCTGGGATCAAATGAATGAATGTATTGAGCTAAAATGTTGTGCAGGATGGTCATTTGTGCATAGGAAGGCACTGTAAAAATTTCATACCATTTGCAGAAATAAAAATGGTACCTCCTTCACAATGCTCTCCACTGAACAGGAAATTAGGAAAAATATTGAGGGAAATTGGATAAATTAAATGAGCTAAAATTTGGTGTAGGGAGGTTATATGGGGAGGGTCATGTCCTGGTAAATTTTCAGCAATTATAAAGCAATATAAAATATAGTTGTTTCACAGACTGAAAATATTACCAGAAACAAAGATTGGATGGTGAGCTCACATGGATTGTTTATATATGTTTAACATTTTTCAAATACATGATTAACATCTGTTCGTATATTTCCAACAAAAAAACATCTTTTCATACATACGTTTTGATGTCTATATTTGGTTTTACACATTGTACATTTTTTGTATACATATAAAAAGTAGGTGGCCTTAAGTACCAATGCATCCACGTTCACAACCTCATGACCATTTATATTGGTCGTAATCAGGTAGAAATAAGGTCATCAACCACTGTTGTCCGCTTTATGACCATTTGGTGTAAGGCATATTCAGGGTTTGAGCCCTTCCTAGCGAAATGGCCGTGGATTTACGACCAATTCAGCTGGGGTCACTAAGAGAAGGTCACAAGTTGACATATTTGTTGTAGTGTGGGAGCATATGACTAGACCGAAGCGTGCTGGTGGTGTTGGTTTCAGAGATATGCACCTTTTCAATATTGCGTTGCTTGCCAAGCAAGGTTGGAGACTTCTACGGAAGCCTGAGAGCGTGTGTGCGAGAGTAATCAAGTCCAAATATTATCCTCATGGCAACTTTCTAGACACTGTGTTTGCATCTGATGCTTCCCCAGTGTGTAGGGGCATTGAGGCTGGCATTGAGCTGCTCAAGAAAGGGATCATATGGCGAGTTGGTAATGGAAAAAGTATTCAGATACAAAGGGATCAATGGATTCCAAGGTCTGATGGACTCAAAACAGCGGCTTTCATCAGGAGATCGAGGTTGCGGTGGGTCAATCAGCTTATGCTACCACACAGTAAAGAATGGAATATTGATCTAATAAAACAAATTTTCCATGACTTTGACGCGGAAGAAATTTGCAAAATCAACATCCCTAGATCCGATGCAGAGGATTGCATTGCATAGCATTATGAAAAGAATGGGGTTTTTACTGTCAAGAGTGCATACAAATTTGCGTCCTCCATCCAAGGCCAAACCCTGCTCATGGCATCGAGCTCTGCAAGTGGGACTCAGAACCGAAGTATCTGGGACATCATATGGAAGGCTCCTGTCCCGTCAAAAGTCAGAATACATGGCTGGAGACTTGCGACAAACAATTTGGCTACTAAGAAAAACAAGTTTAGAAGGACTATTGAGGAGGATTCTACTTGCACTATCTGCGGTAATGGTGAAGAAGACGAATTTCATGTAGTTATCGAATGTACTAAGAGTAGAGCCCTGAGAGGAGCAATGCGAGGGGAATGGGATCTCCCTCCAGAACGCTCATTCCGTCGCACTGGCCTGATTGGTTGCAACTGCTGTAGAAGATATGCCCTAGAGGCAATAATAAATGTTATTGATTATCTCCCTGTTCATAATTAGGTTTATGTTCCATGCTATAACTGCTATGGTTCTCGAGTCTACAATAACCACGAGGCTCGGAGGAAGACTCATATGCACGTGTGGAATAATAAACGGTAAAATGTATTCCTAGTCTGGCCTCTAAGACTGGCTCAAGTATTGCATGATGATCCTGTTTTCCTGATCATGGGCATGGCTATGCCGGCAATTTTGAGGGCACAATGTTAGAAGAACATTTGTGTTGAATCGACCCGAATTGATGTTATGCTATGAGATTCATTCGTCATAAGTTAATGGTTTATAACACAGAGATGGTTAACGTTTGCATGATTCCTTAGACCATGAGAGTATCGAGTTTCATCATGCTTGCTTCATGAACTTTGGGGTTTGTTAAACGTCATCCGTAAATGGGTGGCTATTACGGCGGCTTACGGGTTCATGGAAAAGTGTGTCAAGTAACTTAATAGCTCAAGATTGGGATTTGCTCCTCCGACGATGGAGAGATATCTCTGGGCCCTCTCGGTGTTACGGTATCCATCATCGTCTGGCCAGACACAGGGTGATTTGATCACAGGGATGCCGAAACACGGGAACGAGAAAAGAGAACAATACCGGTAACGAGGTAACTGACATAGTGGACAAGTTGTTGATCCACGGGGATGCCTACATGTCTCACCTCGGGTATTTGTAACATATCGCGAAGCAACAGGAATAGCACACAGCAACTGGAGGTTCACTCGAATATTCATTCGTGTGGGTATAGGGATCAATATGGGTGTCCACAGCTCCGATGTTGATCATTGATCGGAAGGGGTTCCGGGTCATGTCTATGCTTCACCGAACCTATAGGGTCACACGCTTAAGGGTCATCTATCTACTGAATACTAGACAGGGAGTCTGAGAGAAAATCACCGAAAAAGTTTTCGGACACCGGAAAAGTTTCGGACAGCGGAAAAGTTCCGCAGAGAGAACACCGGAATAGTTTCGGTGAAACTGAAAAGTTGTTTCAGGAGATACCAAAAAGTCAAATTGGTTTTGGCACATGCCTGATAATTCTTGGAGGATGCCAGAATCATTCTGGAAACTTTCTGTAATTTTCCGGGATGAAAACCGGAAATGTTCCGGAGCTGCCGAAACCGCTTCAGATGCTTTTCGCGGATGAAAATCACTAAACCGGAATTGTTCCGGATCGCATTGAAAATTATTTTAGTAGGTACTGGAAATGTTCTAAGCCCACATAAATATTTTCAGTTCGACCGGACGCTGAAAAATGTCGTCATGAATAGTGAAAGTGGTTTTTGGTTGCTTCTTGGAGAAGCTACCTTGAGGGCATTTTGGTAATTTTCATAGTGGATGGAAATATCTGAAAATATCTGGATAACACTATTTATGAATACTGGAAACACTATTCATGAATAGTAGAATCACTATTATGAATAGTGAAAATATCTGAGGGCATTTTGGTACTTTTACCATTGTCTCTCACCCTATAAATAGAGGTGGAGGGTGCTCTCAAATATGATATCCTTGCTCTCATACACATGCCATAGACTTGTCTGGCTTCTCTCTCCCTCCCAGCGAAATAGTTTCGTAGAGCCGAAAGGCTGTCTGGGTTCCGGCAGGAACTAGTTCTGGACGGCGAAGCCCTGCCGGATAGTTGAGACCGTATGTGTGCAACTCTGTAGAGAGATCGTAGTTTCGGTCTTAGTTTGAGAGTGCCTCCCGAAGGGCTGTCCGAGTGACTGTCCGAGTTTCGATGGTCCTCCCGAAGGGCTGTCCGAGTGACTGTCCGAGTTTCGATGGTCCTGCCGAAGGGCTGTCCGTGACACCGTCCGAGGGACTGTCCGACCGCCTCCTGGAGGGCTGTCCGGGGGCGGATGAGGGTATACATCCTCGCGGTTGGGAGGTTGTAAATCCTAGCTGCGGGGATCTGCACCGCCGATCGTCATCGACTACTTCCGCTGCGCTACGAGTCGGTAACGAAACAGATCAAACCTTGTATGCAGTCTCCGTAGTGATCCTGGGGTGGTACGTAGGTCGGAAATTTTTTGTTTTCTGCTGCGTTACCCTGCAACTGCTTCTTAGTACGGAAACGGAGGATATACGTGCAAAAATTCTGATGCTTATCTGGAGATGCTGGCACTTACGGGAGGATTGTGTGCACGAAAACAGTAAAGAAACTATAAGACATTCCGTTGCCTTCCTTCTGAAGTGTGAAGAGGAGTTGAAAAATATCTCGATGAGGCCTTCCTTGGTCTCTAGAACTGAAACAAGGGCGCTGGCCAGTTCTGCGGTTCGAGAACCGGACAGCTGCAACAGAATGTGGTTACCGCCTCCGCAAGGAACAATCAAGCTTAATATTGATGCTGCCTTCTCCATCGATACTGGGAATAGCTGGGCGGGAGGTGTTGCCAGGTATCATAATGGACAAGTCCTCCTGTCGATTGGCAAACAAATGCTGACATCGAGCAATGTCGAAGAAGCGGAAGCTCGTGCGGCACTGACTGGCCTTCTTGCTTTGGCAGAAATCTACAGAGGTCCGGTGGAGCTACAGATGGACTGCAAATCTATGTTTAACGAACTCATTTCTGATGGCCCCAGCTTGTCCGCGTGCTATGGAGTGATCTGCGATATCAGAGAAGCTCTTGCTCTGTTTTCAGAACACAAATTCTATTGCACTGGGAGAGCATGCAACGTCTTGGCTTATGAGCTAGCGGCTGAAGCAAAGCAAAAAGGAGACCTGCATATGTTAGCAAGAGTACCTGATAGATTAAGTTACCTGCTGATGCCGGGTTGTAATTCCTCTACTTGAGCGTTCCTGCTCTTGTTTCTCAAAAAAAAAAAAAATGGGGCTCTATCAACCGAAATTTAGGGGTGTGCCACTATCGAGTGCTGCTCGTGAGTCCACAGTGAAGAAAGACAAGCATCGGAGTTGCAGAATAACAGAAATTATGGCCTCAATGTCTGGCCCCAACATCGACGGGAATACTCAAAGAGTCTTGTGGTTAATATTGGTTGGCCCATAGCAGAGTGGAAAATGGAAGTTATGGCCTCAACGGTGGCCCCCTACATCGTCCAAAAGGGTCAATCAAGTCTCCTTGTGGTTGCGGTTGTTGTGGCGAAGTGGTGGGTCCAAAATTGTACGGAACGATGCAAAGTTGACGGCAACTGACCAAGACGACGTGTAGGAGCCAGACATTGGCCCAGGCCAAAATATGGAAGTCTGAGTGGCAGGAGTCGAATATGCAACTTTGGTAGTGGCACATGTTAGAGATACGGCAGACAAATCAAACGACGAAGAATGAAATCAACAAAGAAAGACATAAGATTTTAACGTGGAACACCCCTCCAACACTAAGGTCTAAGGGGAAAAAAAGCACGGGCGCCAGCCAGCGAACTTCACTATATCAGGGGAGGTTACAAACATTGTAGATTTATAATTGATCAGCTTATCCTAGCGATAACCTAGGTTAATACTGATCCCGTGCGGCGGCTTTCAGACTTTGCTATGCTCCGCTTTGGCACAAGCCTTCGGGCGACAAGCCGGAGCTCCGCTGAAAGTTAGCCTTTATCTTTATACTAATTTTTTTTTCATGATGGGTTTGAGGATATTGATTTATATCGTAGATGTTAATATTTCTTTTCTTATAAACTAGATCAAAGTGTAATTAAACAAAACTAATATGCACTCTAATTTAAATTGAGGGGAGTAGGCTTTATCTATAAGACATCATGACCGTGCATAATGATGATTTCTCGGCACTACTAATGACATTTCATAGGATTTATTTGGCATTTATTTGGATATGGATAACCTTTATCCAACCAAAACGGAAACATGTCATTTAATGACATTAATTGGATAAGGATAACCTTGATGCCACCACATCTATATAAGATGGCTGAACGGTACCCGTCATGACCACAAAAACATACCGGTTGACGGACTATTGCATAATTACATATTGTTTGTCGTTTGGTGTTCTTAGGCAATGGCAAACAATAGCATCTTCCAAGTGATCATTGCTTTTCTCATGGCGCAAGTGTGCATTCTCATGATGATGGCAGCACCGGCAGCACATGCAGCTGCTAGACCGGTGGGGTACAATCCAGTGTGCTGCCCTAGGAACATATATTGTTGCGGGTTCGGTGGCGGTTTGGCCAATGCACCCGCACCATCCATTGTGTCTTGATGTGTGGTTTTATTCTCGCCCAAGTAGTAAGCTCGAGGTATAAATGATATGTGTGGTTTTATTGTTTCATGTGTTACCTAATCCTGAATATTTATGATGCTACTTTCAAGAAGTTATTGTACTAGTTACTTACATAATAAAATGGGAGGAGATAATTATATATCTTGTAGAATTTACTACAAAGAGATCTAAACTCATGTTTACTTTAGTCCTTCTGGAAACTACTTCCTCCGTTCCTAAATATAAATCTTTTTAGAGATTTCATTATAGACTACATACGGATGTATATAGACATATTTTAGAGTGTAGATTCACTCATTTTGCTCAGTATATAATTCGTGGTGGAATCTCTAAAATGACTTATATTTAGGAATTATTTGGCAGCTTTGATTTAAGACAAAAAAAACGAGCGGTGAGGCATACGTTGACCTCATGAGTCTGCAGTGTGTGCCTTTGGGATTCTCTGTTTTATCATTCCGTTTGTCCTGCGTTGTATCAAGGTCGTCTGTGTCGTGTCAATATGCTTTATTCATAGAGAACATAATTTTTCAAAGCATTTATTGGGTCATGGAGTAAATCATCAATAAACAGAAACAAATTACTGTTGGCCATGCTTGCTTGTGAATCAAGGGATCGACACTCTTTATTTTTTGCAACAAGGCCAATGCCATATTTTAAACTTGTTCAATCCTTACAACACCATCCTTACAAAGGCCGAACATAAAACCCATGTCATGGGGGTCTATCAACGACATCTTCCTCCCGCAATCACAACTGTGAGCAGTGGCGGAGGACCCAGTAGGGCAAGGCATGGCGGCCGCCCTACCTTGATTTGTCCGGCGCAGGCTGGACGCAAGGCACCGCATCGGCATGACGGCGTTGCCGGTGGCGAGAGATCAATGCCCGCCCTACCTCAACTTTTGCCCGTCCTCCGCCACTGACTGTGAGCAAAGCTCGATGTCCCCTTTAGATTTCCATAATACCCTCAGAAGCCAGGGTAAAACACTATCTACATGTTTTCAAGTGAGTGCTTAATTCCTCACAAATAAATCATACATGCATAGAACTCTTTGAACTTTGACGGAGCACGAAGGGATTGTTTGTTGTGGATTAAGCTTGGGGGTGCTGATATCTATATTTTTGCTATGTTCATGTTATTTCGTGCCATCCTGCCTCCGTAGATTTCCCCCTCCCGCCATCTTCGACCCAATCCCCCCTGCACCGCGTTTTCCTTTTGCGCCCGACTCATCCTGGTTCGCTGGAAACTGTCGATTCGAGCGTTCCCAGCGAGCCAGGCTCTGGGGTGCTTTAAGTTCCGTGAGGATGCGAGTCAGACCTCAATGCAGGGAACCAAACGGTTCATTTTCATCCTGACAGGACCTAGTTGGGCTCTATGTAGGCAATCAAAGGCGATCAACAAATGGTTTGCAGCGAACCGCTCGCGGAATTCGATTGCCGCCGGATTGGCCGAAAACAGAGAGCGCCCAGACAGACTACACAGATCGCCAACAAAACGGAGGGCACACCTCACGCACATGCTCCTACTCCTGCTCCTATGATGCAGCACCTACGCACGGACACGCTCCCTGCCAACCCCGATCGATATCGATGCCTTATCTTTATCCAGTTACAGCGCAGTGGTCACCAAAAAGAATCACATACGAGGCGAGGCGAGGCGAGGCGCGTGCTCTGCCACAGCGTGGAGCAGCGCCGGCCACCCCGCCCGCCGGTACCACGGCACCGCTCGTCTCTAAACCACGTCCTTGGTTCCCACCGTATCAGCAGCTGATCTCGCCTTCCTCTCCGCGCGGTTTCTTGCGGCCTATAAATCCGGCTGGAGCACCGAGCTCAGCCCCATCTCATCTCACACACCACTACTCATCTTCTTCCCTGACACACTTCACTCTTACTCGTGCTGCTGCTAGCTAGGAGTAGTTCACTTCCTTCCGATCTCGTGCCACCAGCGAAGATGTCGACGGTGACCCGTGCCTACCTCGACCAGAGGCTCGCCGCCGCCAAGCGCTGCTCCAGAGGTACGTAACCAAAACGATTTCTTGCCGTTTTGCTCTAGTACAGTACATTGCAGCTTTGTGTACTGTCTCTCCGTGCTGAAACTTGGTCGTCATTAACATCCATGTGCTGATTCGTAACTGCAGAGGCTGCCATGGCGGGAGCCAAGGCCGCGGCCGTCGCCACCGTCGCAGCCGCAGTCCCCACCGTGAGTACACGTTCCTTACCCTGCACCATTGATTCTTTGAGGTCGAACGAACAATCATCTCACCGTCTTCTCCTTCCGTGCCTTTCTCTACAGCTTGCGAGCGTGAGGATGCTGCCGTGGGCGAGGGCGTACCTGAACCCGACCGGACAGGCGCTCATCATCTCCACCGTCGCCGGGATGGCCTATTTCATCGTCGCCGACAAGACCATCGTTTCCATGGCCAGGAAGCACTCCTTCGATGACGCCCCACCGCACCTCAAGAACACATCCTTCCACTAATCATTCTACTATGTAGATCAATTAGCGCGCAATAAGCTATGTACGCCGGCCTGTACGTGTCTGCTAAAAGATACGTAGTATAATGTTCAGCGACAGAGGCGAGGCGATGCAGACCAGGCCTTGCGCTTCTATCTGCTGAAATTATTCTGATGAAGTAATCATCATGTATCCAGCCAGTAATCTTGAATTAATGACTAGTATTTGTACACCTCTGTTTCCTCTGCCATCACTCATCTTGCATGTGCCAGAGCTTGTAAAAAGACCGAACGAGCACTACATTCTTTGATCCCCTTCTCCTCCCATGTCTGCGATGCATATCACGACCATGCCACTTCACTCGTTATTGTTATTAGCATAAGGTTTAGTTGAGGGTGTGACAAATAAGGGCATATTTTTAAGGAAAATAATTTTGGATGTAAACATTTGAAAAAAATGTGACAAAAAGACAAATCTGAAAGAAAAGTTTAGCCATTTTAGGTTGCCATTCCTATACTAGTGGAGTTCCTGTGGATTAATTTGAGATGTTTGTCACTAGAGATAGAGACAGGGACGTACTTGGCATTTCATTCATGACGAGCACTAATAAAATATCCTCGTATCGTATACACGTGCAAAAGTGTATTGCCAGATGCCCTCAAAAGACCAACGTGTCTAAAACGTATGTTGGAATTTTTAGGGCAAGGTTTGATTTAAGGTTATAAAACTATGTGCGTTGAACTTCTTCTATAATACGTTGGCAAATTAGTCTCTAGGATTTGAAATTTTGGCCACTCAAATAGTGAAATGGCAAAAGGCTTGTTGAGCAAACGTGATACCAAACTCTACATTATTTATTATTTTTATGAATATATGCTAACAGAAAAAATGAATTGTGTTCGATCAAATGCAACAAGATTGTTTGAAAAGATCCAATCCAATTGATAGTAAAAGAAAGTTGCTTCATCCGATCCAAATTAATCGTCGCAACTTTAGTAGGGAGTAGCAGAACCATTCCTACACCATAAGGAATTTGCTTCCCACAAAATGGATGCACTAAGAGGTACGATGTTTGCAGCCCACCGACAATATTAAGTAAAACAAAGTGCAATCCCCAATTGTTTTGTCGATCACAGTCCACATGTATGAAGCATCAAACTTTCAAAAAAAATGATAAACAAACTCATCTGATTATGAGTGAGCAGGACACCCATCCCCACCTGACGCCAAACTCATCAGATCCAAGTCCCAAACGAGGGGGGGGGGGGGGGGGGGGGGGGGCAACCAAGCTGCCAGCGGAGGCAACACCCTCTCACTCTCCTCTCCTCGCCATCGCCGGGCAAAGCCCGGTCGGTGTCGGTGTCGGCGGTGACGGGGCCTCCTCTCCTCCCGCTTGGTGGCGTTGATGCGGGCGGCAACATGACACTGGCGTAGGGCACAGCGACGCGATGTCATGCATCGGCGACGGGGCCGCCGGGGGTCTTGCCGGGGCATGGAGGGCCTCAAGGTGTTGGCTCCCATAGGGGCGGCGGTCAGGGCTAGGCTCGGCCCAGATCGGGAGCGTGGCGGCGATGGGGTGATCCGGGCGGCTCGACTGCTTGTAGGTGCGAAGCAGGCGGTCGGAGGTTGCAACACTGCTGGCTGCCGCATATGCCCGGCGGCCAGTGGTTGCTGCAGGGTTGACTGCCGTGGGTGTCCCGTGGCCGGCGGCCCAAGGCGTTGCGAGTCCGTCCTAGTGCTGGTCTCCTGCTTTTAGTGATCTTGTTCCGGCAGGCGGCGCGGGTTGGTGGTGGTGATCTCTCTTTTCCTGGGTCCTTGCCGACGATGGCGGTTGATCAGATCTGGGCCCGAGACGAGTCGGGGTTGTCGCTTCGGATAGGCGAGAGTGGGCCCTGTACCGGATTGTGCATAGTGGGGGCACTAGCCGACTTTGACGTAGCCCAAGCGGAGGTGGCGGCCGAGCAGCCGGCCATCCTCGTGTCCATCCAATCAGAGCTTGAGATCGCTGCAAACTGCCACTACCTTCGCTCGTTGGATCTGAAGCTGGAGGAACTCTTTTCACGGACGTGGAATCCCACAAGGAGCCGAGCTCCAGGCTGCGGCCAACAACCATGAGGCCGGTCCGTATGACACTTCCGGCACGAAGGTCATCTACATCTCCGACAACGAGTAGCACTAGGATAGTTTGACCTATGTACGATGTTGTATAAAGGGGGGGGGGGGGAGGGGTTGAGATTTGTTGTTTGTGGTTGCAGCGGCGGAGAAATGAAGGGTGACCGGGCCCACGCGTTCGCAAAATCTTCGCTCATAAGAAGATAGTGTTTCATTCACTTGCTCTAAAAACCATAGGAGTTACTATTCCCAAGTTCATTACACATGGCCACTCACTAGATTCAGGGCTTCCGCCGTTCTAGCTTCTCTTCATAGTTCGTTAGAATGTATCGACCATGTTTATCTGTATGAGGAGGTTTTAAATAAATTGCTATGATTGCCAAGTCGAGAAAGAACTGTGCATGAAAGTGAAAGTGGAAAGAGAAGGAAGTGTGACAAGTTCTAGAGGGTCACTTTTGAGATATGCAGCTGTTGATGCCGTAGCATTACCAACATTTCGACGGAATCGAATCATGATTTTTTTTTCTTCTGAAAATGGAATATCAGTCGCCTAGCTCTTAATCTTAACGACGCACACGTCCGTATTAATATTTATTATAAACGGTCATGAGCACGAGTAATAAAATTCAGTACACATCAATCAATCGTCATGTAGTAGGCGTGTGGACAGTGGCGAATCTAGCATGTCAATGGAGGGTAGGCTTAAAACACAAGTTCCTAAGCTTAATTAGCAAAAGAATGCAATTCTTGAATTGGAAGGGAGCTAGATTGAGTTTACACCCCGACCCCGACGTCGCCTAGCTCGGGCGGCTCGGGGGAAACCTAGCCACCCGCCGCCGGCCCTCCCCCCGTCGTCTCCTCCCTTTGCCGCTGCCGCTGGCCCCTGCCGCGGTGGCGGCGGGCCTCGCTCCCAAAGGGGGGTGGGGATGTCCGGTCGTCTGCCGGCGGCGATGAGCGTGCTCTCGGGCGCGATGTGGTGCGGTGGGGCGCCGGGGTGGCGGCCTCGGTCCGGGTTCCCGGCGTGGCCTGGTCATGGACGGCCTGCGTCGCGCGCGGAGCGCGGCGGTGCTGGGCTCGAGATGTGCGCGCGGGGCACGGATCGATGGCCGAGCGCGCCGGCGGCTGGCGCAGGTCGGGCGCGGCATCTGGCTTGGCGTGGCGGGCGCGGCGACTCTGGCGCATGAGGTGTGTGCGGGTGGCGGGCCTGCTAGCTTCTCTGCTGCTTGCTCGGGTGGCTTCGATCTGGATCTGGTCTTCGATCTGGATGCTTCTCCTTGCGACGCAGAGCTGGTTGCTGCGGCGGTGGTGGTCACGGTGGTGCTGCGGTGGTGGATGGCGGCTACGGCCAGGGTGGTGGTGCGTGTCTGGGTGTGGTGGATCATGGGATCCTGCACCCAGAGTGAGTTTGCTCTCAGCAGGGATGGTGGTTGGTGGGCGGCGGTCGTTGGTGGCAGGTGGTTGGCGCATCTTCGGGAGAAATCCCCGCTCTGATCCTCATCGGAGCCGGCGGCGGCGGCGCCCGCGGGTGCTGTGACCTTTCTTGGAAGCGTCGCAATGGAGTGTGCCCATCCTTCCCATGGCTTTGGCTCCGGAGGGAAACCTCGGATCTGTTGGATCGGGCGATGAAGGCGTCTTCGCGTCTTTCTTCTCCTTGGGGGCATCGTCTCGGAGCCGGCCACGATGGGGAGACCGGTGGATGGCGGCATCTTGGCCGCGTGGTTTGCTGAGACGGGGCGCTGGTTCCTGTTTTGGCAACGATGATGGCGTCGAGAGGAGCTCGGGTCGCGGCGTGGACTTTGGTAGTCAGTTCTTCCCGGCGTGTCCGAGGTGCTCTTCCGTGGGTTGCTTGGTTGCTCTGAAGTCGGAGCTGCGGTGGAGCGGGTCCAGGCGGCGACGATGACAAACACTAGGTGGTCGGATGCGGAGGGCACGGTCGGCGCTAGTCGTGCATATTTCCCTTGCGAGGCTCGTCATGAAAGTCGGAGCTGTCGGTTACTCGCGCGTGTGGCCTTCTGTGGCATGTGCCGTCGTGGCTTCTATGCAGCTGTTTGCGGGTTGGCTTCGATGATGGAGCTCTACGGTGAAGTCGCAGTCGCCCGTTCGAGGGCAACCGGCGATGACGATGACGCTTGCGACTCCTCGGCGGATGTTTTTCTTCTTTGCAGCTCTGTGTTTCATGTCGGTGGCCAGGTTGGCCGGTGGTACCCATGTCATTTGGGTTGGATTGTATCGGTTTCAGCCTGGTTTTCCGTTAATTAACCAGGCAATTCTCTTCTTCTTAATCAATGAAAATGGCAAGTCTTTTGCCTCGTTTCAAAAAGAATGCAATTCTTGCATATAAATCACTTGAATATAATTGTCAAGTGGTATGTTTAGCTGAAATGGGATTTTGGAGGGTAGGCTTAAGCCTATTGAAGCCCCTCTAGTGGAATCGCCACTGCGTGTGGAGCATTCTTCAAATCATTCAAAGAAATATCAATCAAGGGGAAAAGTATGGCACATCCATATAAATTATACGTGTCTTCACCCTTATACTAGATTGTTAAATATTTTAATATTCCCTATAATCAATTTGATCTAAACCACGACACTTATTTTCGATCGGAGAGAGTAATACATTAGTTGAACCGGTGATCGACTTTATCTCCCGACAAAAAAGGTGATCAACTTTACCATGCATATATGGAGTAGTATAAAGGTGATCAACTTTATCTACGCGCACACATATATGGAGTAGGATCTGCACCGAGCCGCTCGCGGAATTGGATCGCCGGCGGGTTGGTCGTAAACTGGGAGCGCCCAGATAAATCGCCAACCAAACGGAGTGCACGCTGACTAGCACTGCACTCACGCACATGCTCCTACGTGTTATCCTACACTGCCAACCCCGATGGATCTTATCCGGTGCAGACTCCGGTTTTCATATGACTGACCACCTGTGCTCTGCCGCACCGCCCGTCGGTGCCAGTATCAAAACCACGGTCTGGCTTGCTTCCCACCGTTATCAACCCGGCCGCACGCTGGTTGCGCGGTTCCCTGCAACCTATAAATTTCGCCAGAGCACCTCGCTCTGCCCATCTCATCTCCTATCGCTCACACTAGCTAACCTCACTTCACTGCCACTACTAGTTCACTTCCTTCCGATCTCGTCCCACCAAGCTCTGCTGCCGCGAAGATGTCGACGGTGACCCGCGCCTACCTCGACCAGAGGCTCGCCGCCGCCAAGCGCTGCTCCAGAGGTAACCAACGGGTGACGGCCTCAGTCAGGCCAGCACTGCTCTGCTCGTATACCCCATCCATTGCAGCTTATGTGTCTGCTGAAACTTGATCTGGATTAACATTCCCCTACGTTCATTCGAAACTGCAGAGGCTGCCATGGCCGGAGCCAAGGCCGCGGCCGTCGCCACCGTCGCTGCCGCAGTCCCCACAGTAAGTAGCCAGCTAGCCATTCAGTTCTTCAAGGAAATTCCTCCGAAGATAGCTCATCTCATGAATGTGTTTAACATGTAATTTCAGCTGGCGAGCGTGAGGATGCTCCCGTGGGCCAAGGCGCACCTCAACCCCACCGGACAGGCCCTCATCATCTCCACCGTCGCCGGGATGGCCTACTTCATCGTCGCCGACAAGACCGTCGTCTCCATGGCCAGGAAGCACTCCTTCGAGGACGCGCCGGACCACCTCAAGAACACCTCCTTCCACTAATGAGACACTTGATTAGCTAGTGCCCGATAAACTGTGTACGCTCGCCCCTACGTGTCTTCTGAAACATAGTATAATGTTCAGCGACAGGGGCCATCAGGCGAGGTGTACTGCCCTTTTCTGCGAGCAACATTATCTGATGATGTATGGGCCCATCCCAGTTAAAATCAGGGGGGAAGAGAATTATTGAGGGAAGGTTACGTAAAACTTGACGTAAGTCTTCGTAAGTGTAGGGTTATTGATGTAATAATGTCAGCATGTTCTCCATGTTACTAGTATCTTTCCAGAGATCTTGAATTAATAACAACTAGTTTTAATTCTGTACTCTACAACTCTGGTTCAAGTGCACTCCCTCGTCTCACCCTTTTTTTTGTTTGCGATTATCATCCAACATGCGTCACTGCATTGCAAAAGACCGATAACAGTGACCCCCTACTCCTGCCATGTTAGAGCATCTATAGCCGAACCCCTCAAACCCGTCTTAAACGCCCGGTCACAAAAAATCGACCCAGACGGGCCTCTCAAACCGGCCTCAAACGCCCAGCCTGACCGGCACCCCCATATCCAGCCGAAACATGGGTTGGATATGGGGGAGCCCGGGCACGCCCGCCACGTCGGCCTGACGACGTGGCCCCACGCGGACTAGCCGGGAAACCCGGCGGTTCGACCGGCGCCTCGACCGTCGCCGCGTGGCGCCGTTTCGGCTCCCCGCCCGAGGTCGGGGCCGGCTATTTAAGCCGGTCGGCGCCCCCTAGCCCTAGCACATCCGCCTCTCCCCTCACTTCGCCGCCACCCGAGCCCATCCGCCTTCTCTCGCACTCCCCTCTCCGTCAGGATGGTCCGCCGGCTCATCACCACCTACGCGCAGCTCACGCCGGAGCGGCGCCTGCAAATCGAGGCGGAGATCCAGGCTCGCCGCGCCGTCCGCATCGATGCGGGTCTCCCTCCGGACTCGCCGGAGACGGGGGAGGAGCAGCCGGAGGCCATGGAGGAGGGCGAGCCGGAGGACTCCCGACTTGAGCATGGCAGAGGCGAAGGCGGAGTTCGCCGTCGCCCAATCAGACAAGATGGCGGACTCCGCAAGCCATCCTGGATTCCATCCGGGATGAGGGCGAGGTGGAGGCCAACCACCGCCTCACCCGACAAAGGCAGGCGGAGGCCGACGCCCTCTTCGTCGAGCTGGAGGCGGAGATCGAGGCGGAGGAAGCCGGAGCGGGCGAAGGGGGCCACAACGGAGGCGTCGGAGGGGGCGAAGGGGCCCATAGCGGAGGCGCCGGAGGGGGCGGAGTTGCGGCTGGCGGCCATTTATCCGCCGGAGGGTACGGAGATCGTCGACATCTCCGGCGAGGAGTACATAGGTTCTACGTACTAAATAGGTTTTATATGTTGCATGCTTTTGCATGGATTTGAGGAATTTAATATGAGATTCCGGTTATAGAATGAATTATTTGAGGCGTGACCGGTCAGTGTCCGCGGACGTGCCCAGGCACGTCCGCAGGCGTTTTAGGGGCCGGATTTGCAAGTTGCGGTTGTAGATGCTCTTATGTTCCAAAATATACGTGAGCATCATGCCGCCTTCTTTTTTCGATAAAGAGCGAATTTTGTTGGCTCAAAATGAAGTATCGAGGTGATACAAACACGATGAGCACACGGTCTCCACATAATTATGATGCATATAACCACACCAACGCATGCACAAAAAACATGCCAGCATAAAAAGCAAGAGTTCATCGCAAAACAAAACAAATAAATTATTCTATTAAAATGTATGCCAACAAGATAAACATGATAGTAGCAAACATTACATGTTTTTACTTGTTTAAAAATGTATGCTAGCCTTAAAAGCATGAATTTAACTTAAAACAAAATGGATATGTTATTTCTCCGTAAGTGAAAAAATAGAGTATGATTCATATTGATCTGTGCGTCAAGATTGTCGAAAAAGAATGAGATAAATACACTAGGAGGGCCTGGAAAAACATGTGTTTGACGGTCACTTTGGTACCTAAAATTGTAGAATACACGTTTTTGATGCTCGAACTTACCTCATCGTGCAAATATGGTGCCTTTTCCGTATATGACAACATATAAAGGCATACAATCTACATAAAACATACTCTTCGCGTTTGTTGCATAAAATATCACCTATTGGTGTATTTCGCTGCAACTAACTCTAATGCATCATTTGATTCTGTTCACATGATTTCTAACAGATGGATCCATCTTGTAGGTGCACACATGATAACAAAAATGTCACATTAGGCGACTCGGGCTAACTAAAATTTCAAATATCCACTAAAATATGGTAAAATTAATTTGTTAGATCTATATCTAGTACATATATGACTTACTAGATCGGTTTTCTTTTCTTGAAAATGTTGAATTTTGAAAGAAAAGAAAATTGATTTAGCCAACAAACGATCAATATCTTCTAAACGCTTTCAAATAAGCTAAAAAAATCACAAACCAAATCAGTACTAGATATGTATACGATTCACTGATTTTTTTTTAAATGAAAAATTGTACAACGAACCTAAATATGTTTTAAACGAAAAATTTCAAATGTACTAAATATGTTTTAAACGAAAAATTGTAATGAACGGCTGAAACTGCCATTGTCATAATTGTAGTGAGCAACTAAAACCGTGAGTATCGGTAGTTCTTATTGGCCGGCTGATGTCTTTTTTTTGGCCGCGTATGCACTTAGAAGCAGTGTCCAATCATTGGAAATCATGTCAACGTACAACAAATCTAAAGATAGGTGTTCTATGCAATATTGGTTGTTCCCAGACCAGGAAAAACGTGGAGAAATGCCGCAGTAGCTCACACAGAGAAGGGCTAGTCCGGCCTGGGAGCAGATGCCGCCGGTTTGGCCCGAAAACTGGGAGCGCCGCTCGCCGAGCGACGACGACGAATGAAACCGGCGGCACCTGCTCCGTTTCCTTTTTTGACTGTTATTACAAACAACAAATGCCCGAGTACTAGTAGCAATTATCTATGATATCGGATTCGGATCAGCACTGCATGTTGTGCCTGACTTTAGATCGATCGAGATCTCCTTTATCTTGCTTGCTTTTGCGCGTAAAGAAAGACGATGGAGGGAGGAATGGAGGATGCCCTCCAACAAACAAACATGATCAAATCCTGTGGATAACCACCGGCATGCCCACCAACTCATATTTCGTCACTCCAAGTCCAAAACCGTGCCGAGCAGAGCACCCACGGTTTGCAATCAAAACCGTGCGTGGCCGCCAACTTTTTGCTCGCTATAAATACATGGCCAGCTCCTCGTCCTGGAAGCGTCAAGCAACACCCAGCCAGCCAGCCCATCTCATCTCACTCGACCGCACTCTTTGTACCGAGCCGCTTCTCTGCAAGATCACGGCGAAGATGCCGTCGGCGGCCACCGTCACCCGCGCCCACCTCGAGAACAAGCTCGCGCTCGCCAAACGCTGCTCCAGAGGTAGTAACCAGGATCGATCGACGGTTCAATTACGCTTTCCAAGTTGTGCACTGATAGTCTGTCTGACAGTAGCAATGCATTTCTTTTGTTAATCTTCCCCAGAGGCGACGCTCGCCGGAGCAAAGGCGGCGGCCGTCGCCACGGTCGCGTCTGCGGTCCCAACGGTGAGCTAGCTCCCTCGTCTAACAGGAGTTGTCGATTTTCATGCACGTCGGACTCTGGTTTCTAGTATAAGTGAACTGTTGATCACGCAGCTGGCGAGCGTGAGGATGCTGCCGTGGGCCAGGGCGAACCTCAACCCCACCGGCCAGGCCCTCATCATCTGCACCGTCGCCGGGATGGCCTACTTCGTCGCCGCCGACAAGACCATCCTCTCGCTGGCCAGGAGGCACTCGTACGAGGGCGCCCCCGACCACCTCAAGGACACCTCCTTCCATGGCGCCGCCGCTCGTCCGCGTCCGCCGGCATTCTTCAGCCCATGAGCTAGTGTTCCTGTTAATGTATGCATCGTCGTGGGTGTCCCAAGAAACTGCTGCGGCATGAATATCTGTCGCCGAAATAGAAACTACTACTGCTACTTATGTTATCATCGTTGTGCTTGCTTACAATGTTAGAGACAGTGGTGCCTAGTACTATAACTGACATGTAATATACTACTACATGAACACCATCTTCGTTATTCCTACATACCGTCTTCAACCTGAAGTCCTTGAAGCACAAGAAGAAGCGATTGATCATGTTGCACATGCTAACTGTTGGAACTCGCCCACGGATCGATCACATCACAGTACAACAAACACGCGCACGAAAACTATTATGACCAAAGGTACGTGTCGTGCCTTCTTTTCTTCTCTTTTATTTCTTTTTCTCAACTCATGGTCTCATACAAAACTTCACAGCCGGCTGCATATACATATACTAAATAAGCAGCGGCCGTCCCTTGCAACCTAAACCTACACGGACACAGCCAACACAACAACCTAGTAGGACTTCTAACATGACTTTCTCACGAATCCTAAACTGACTCAGACTAACCTCACGTACGGTATGCAATCTGACTACATATCCAACTTTACAAACCGAATACGATTAGGACTACTATCACGTAAACACCTAACTGATTAGGACTTGAGACACGAGGCAAGATTATTGCTAACAATCTCCCTCAAATCTTGACTTGTCATCTTCCTTCAGCTCCCTCTGATTTTGACTTGTTGGAGATCCGCGACTTGTCGATCCAAACTCCGATGCCGAGCTTGACCTTCAACTGTCATATTCGTACATCAAGTATGACCCGCCTGGAAACATGCAGCGCCTCTCCATTGCTCTGCCATGTTGTGCCGGAGATCCTGAAATAAATCCAGGAATAAATGCAAGCACCAGGATTTGAACCCTGGTGGGCTGGGGATACCACAGTCCCTCTAAACCATCCAACCACAGGTTGGTTTGCAAAAAAAAAAAAAAAAAACGACCCGGCTGATTGCACGTATAACATAGAAATAAGCCACCATCAATAAAATATTCTGCCAATTAATATCTACATGGACTCCTCTGCCTGACCGCTGCCTCATCAACTATCCCCCCTTCAATCGTACCAACTTTGTCGTACTTGAAATAAAAAGTGCTAGCCCGTGAATATCTGCGCTCGAAGAAGGGGCGGGTACCGGATCTTCTAATGATGATAAAGAACTGTGGAATGCGCTGTGGAAAATCAATGTGATCCCAAAAGTCCGGGTCTTCTATTGGCGAGTCTTAAAAGGAATCATTCCTGTTGAGTGCACCTCGAGACACCGTCACATCCAGGAGCTTGGAAGATGCAAGATTTGCATGGCGATGGATGAAGACTTGGCGCATGCCCTTCTCCACTGTTCGCATGCAAAGCAGTTCTGGGTAGAAGCACAAATGCTATTTGATTTCAACCTACGGAAGCTACACCCCACTCCTTGGTCCCGTGATATTTTGTGTGACCAATTATTCACAGAGAGGGAGCGAGCGATCATAGTCACAGTAATGTGGGCGATCTGGTTTTCTCGGAATCGTCTCACCCACGACCAGGAGAAGATCGACCCAGCTAGCTCTGTGAGGCGCATCAGAGAAGATCTTGCGATCTTGGATATACCTCGGCAACACTTGAAAATATTGCCAGGTTATGGATGGCGCCCCCCCGACAACACAATTATCAAAATAAATACCGATGCAGCCATTCACCTCGATGGCGGCAACGGTGGAGCAGGGGGCACTAGTAGAAAACATGGCTTTCGTCCTAGCCGGATCGGAGCAATAGTCCCGGTCGCGTTACGAACCGGGACTAATGTGAGCATTAGTCCCGGTTCGAGCGGCTAGGACGCCGGACGGGGCTCGGAAGGCATCAGTCCCGGTTCGAATGGGACCTTTAGTCCCGGTTGGAGACACCAACCGGGACTAAAGGGTGTCTCCAACCGGGACTAAAGTGTTATGAAAACGTAAAACGGATATAACTTTTGCATACGATGTCAATTTTTTTTTAATATATCAAAATGTTCAGCACGAGAAACTAGTTTGATTACTAAAGGTTTTTTTTCCAGTTTTTTTTTGTTTTTTTGCTTTATTTATTTTCTTTTGTTTGTACTTACAGCGAAATATTTAGACTTTTTGAGCGAAATTTGTGTGAATCACTAGTTTGTGAATAACTTTACTTTGAAAATAGATTTTTGAGTGATTCTTTTTCCTGCTGTTTAATATTAGTGTGTTTTATCATTATATTCAATTTGGTAATTTTTAGGTTATTTTAAATAGGTGTTTTAATCAAAAACAGATTCTGTTTAGCTCTTTTAGTTTTATAGCTAAAAAAATCAATAAATGCATGAAAAATAGCGAATGAAGTGGGAAAGGGTTGAAAATTGATGATGTGGCTTTTAATGGTGAATGTTGAACGCACAAAAAGTCTGGAGTTAAAATAAGTTAAAAAAAAATGAAATGCCTTTGTAACAAATGAGTTTTCGTCCGAAACCCAGATACTTCGAAAGAGATTGTCCAGTTTGTACACAAAGTGCATCCAGTTTTTGCCGTAACCATCTCAACTTTTTAGCACATGCTATGTGGGTGAAATGATGATACCATGCCAAGTTTCAACCTTTTCAGAGTTTATTTGTAGTGCTTTTCAATTTCGGGATCATTTAGCTCAAAAAAATCTATAAATGCATGAAAAATAGCGAATGAAGTGGGAAAGGGTTGAAAATTGATGATATGGCTTTTAATGGTGCATGTTGAACGCACAAAAAGTCTGGAGTTAAAATAAGTTAAAAAAAATGAAATGCCTTTGTAACAGATGAGTTTTCGTCCGAAACCAGATACTTCGAAAGAGATTGTCCAGTTTGTACACAAAGTGCATCCAGTTTTTGCCGTAACCAACTCAACTTTTTTGCACATGCTATGTGGGTGAAATGATGATACCATGCCAAGTTTCAACCTTTTCAGAGTTCATTTGTAGTGCTTTTCAATTTCGGGGTCATTTAGCTAAAAAAAATCAATAAATGCATGAAAAATAGCGAATGAAGTGGGAAACGGTTGAAAATTGATGATGTGGCTTTTAATGGTGCATGTTGAACGCACAAAAAGTCTGGAGTTGAAATAAGTTTAAAAAAATGCAATGCCTTTGTAACAAATGAGTTTTCGTCCGAAACCCTAATACTTCGAAAGAGTTTTCGTCCAGTTTGTAAACAAAGTGCATCCAGTTTTTGTCGTAACCATCTCAACTTTTTAGCACATGCTATGTGGGTGAAATGATGATACCATGCCAAGTTTCAACCTTTTTAATTCTTTTAGATTTTTGAAATTCGAAAAGAATAAAACTTCAGATTTTAAAAATTAATTTTATTTTTTTAAAATAAATGATGTCATATTTGGATTCCTCACATTTTTCTGATAATAATGGATATATTATTTGTCGAATTTCGATTTACAGATTTAAAGATATTAATTATTCCATATTAAATGAATAAATGGCAAAAATGAATAAAATGATATTATTACTTATTTTATTTTCATTGAAATTCAATATTATTATTACTTATTTTATTTTGAAATTTTTATTATTTTGGTTTTTTCGTTTTTTTCGTTTTTTGAGAATTTTTTAACTTTTTTGAAATTTTTTCCTTTTTTGAAGTTTTTAAATTAATTATTGTTGTTTGTTAATCATTGTTGTTTATTTTAATAATTGTTTGGAATTCAAAAAATTAAATCATGTGACATCAAGACCTAAGGGTTAATAGGATTGATAGCTTACTATTGTCAAGAAAACAACAAGTGCGGATGAAACTAGGGGAGATAGAACTCGAAAGTTAAGCGTGCTGGGGTTGGAGCAGTGAGAGGATGGGTGACCGACCGGGAAGTTAGATGATTTGGAATGAGTGCTGGAGCAGTGAGGAGGGGTGATTAGAGATTAAATTGTCAAATAATTCAAAGATTTGAAAATCAGAAAAAAAAAATTAAAACAAATATAAAAAATCGAAGAAAATAATAAAAAAATTGATTTTTTTAAAAAAAATCAAAAAAATTCCTTTAGTCCCGGTTGGGTCCTGCAGCCCCCGCTCCAGAAAGCTGCCACGCGGAGCCCCTTTAGTCCCGGTTCGTAATCCAACCGGGACTAAAAGCGGAGGCCTTTAGTCCCGATTGTTTTGTCCCGGTTGCAGAACCGGGACTAAAGGCCCTCTGGAACCGGGACTGATGCCCTGTTTTCTACTAGTGGGGAGTGGCTCGATCAAGATTTCACCTTTTGGGAGCTTGGAGTAAACCCCTTGTGGGTGTCACAGATCCTCTCATAGCTGAAGTCATGTCTGTTCTTGAAGGTGTGCGCTTCGCAACGCTGAGGGGTTTTCAGGAGGTGATCATCGAGACAGACTGTCTGGAGGTTTCGGAACTCTGGAAAAATCGTCACAACTCCCTTTCAGTTGTGGCACCTCTATTTTATGAAATAGGAGAGCTAGCTAATAACTTTTTATCTTTTGATATCCGTCATGTAATCTGGTCAGCTAACTATCCGGCTCATCTTTGTGCTAAGCGCGCTTGCACATTGAATGTGACAGAAAGCTGGCTGGAAGAGACTCCTAGCTTCCTGGTGAGCAGCTTGTTGGCTGACGACCCAACGAATGCTTTTATTTGAATAAAGCTCTCATTATTGCCTGCAAAAAAAGATTCTTTTTTGCACGATCGATTTTTTATTTTTTGGAACTTGGAAGTGGTGTGGGGACAACTTTTTGTACATGTACGTAGTATCTTTTTTCTTTAATTATTGGGCGTGGGTGCTGAGAAGTTTTTTTTATGTGATGGATTTCATTTTTTTTGGCTGCACCTTGAAGCGTGGATGTGGAGGACTCCTATTTTTACATGTACCTAGTGTTACGTGGGTGTTTTTTTTGAACACAGTACAGACGCAAGCGATCATATACACGCGCATACACTCACCCCTATGAACGCCCACACGCACACCCTACCCCTATGAGCACCTCTGAGAGACTGAGCCGGCATATCATCTTGAAATTTATGAAGTCACCGTAGGCACCTCGTCATCGACGGGAACGTCTCCTCCCACTGAATGCGCATCGCCGGAGTTCCTGAAATAAATCCAGGAATAAATGCAAGCACCAGGATTTGAACCCTGGTGGGCTGAGGATACCACAGTCCCTCTAACCATCCAACCACAGGTTGGTTTGCTACGTGGGTGTTTTTTTAGGGAAACGTGGGTGTTGAGGACTCCTTTTTATTTACGTGATTGATTTCTTTTTTCTTTTTGCTTTAACTTTTTGCTGGAGGACACGGCCGGGTGTCAAGAACTTCTTTTTTTACTCGTAGATCTATTTCCTTTTAGTGTATGTATGTACGTGTTGATTTTATTTACACATAAATAAGTAACGTTGTTTTAATAGATCATAACCATTAAATTTCTAATCTAACGGCTAATCTAATCTTGCTGATGTGGATTAACGTGGAGGCTCGTATGATGTATCCAATTAGTAAATATAAGATTGTTTTTTCTCATGAAAAAATTTCATCTATAAACATGTCTCAATAAAAATTCTGCCTAAATGATAACGCCCACACATGTGGCATGAGGCAACATGGTCCACACACCTTCATAACCATCCATCTTGTCACATCAAACATGATGTCTATTGGGCACTTGATTAGCTAGTGCCCAATAAACTATGGACGCTCGCCCCTACGTGTCTTCTGAAACATACGAATATAATGTTCAGCGACAGGGGCCATCAGGCAAGGTGTACTGCACTTTTCCGCAAGCAACTAATCATCTGATGATGTATGCATGGGCCCATCCCAGTTAAAATCAGGGGGGAAGAGAATTATTGAGGGAATGTTATGTAAAACTTGACGTAAGTCTTCGTAAGTGTAGGGTTATTGATGTAATAATGTGGGCATGTTCTCCATGTTACCAGTATCTTTCTAGAGATCTTGAATTACTAACAACTATTTTTAATTTTGTACTCTACAACTCTGGTTCAAGTGCACTCCCTCATCTTACCCTTTTTCTTGTTTGTGAGTATCATCCAACATGCGTCACTGCATTGCAAAAGACCGATAACAGTGACCCCCCTACTCCTGCCCCATTTTGTTCCAAAATATACGTGAGCATCATGCCGTCTTCTTTTTTGATAAAGGGCGAATTTTGTTGTCTCAAAATGAAGTATCAAGAGGATACAAACACGATGAACACACAGTCTCTACATAATTAGGATGCATACAACCACGCACAAGAAACCCACCAGCATAAAATGCAAGAGTTCATCGCAAAACAAAACAAATAAATTATTCTATTAAAATGTATGCACTTGGTACATCCAATTCTCATTATTGTATAATGTAGCTGTTCCGTGATTGAAATTCTATCCATTCTTCAACCTTTGGTGGGAATTTGTACTTGTATTTGTGCTTGTTCTCTCCCGCAATCTGCTTTTCCGTTTCAATTGAGTACTTTAAAAAGTATGCTCTCAACTTGTCGAATGTGTATTGAACTATTGCCGTCACGGGCAACGCACGGACACCCTTGAGCACCCAGTTGAAGCATTCTACCACGTTGCTTGTCATTTGATCGTATCTTCGGCCGTCTTCATCATAAGCTCGTTCCCACTTTGTCCTAAGTTGAATGTGCCTATTGAGAAATTCAAGACCCCCTGCATCAAGTTTTTTGTTTGCGAAGCGTTGTACAATCTTGCGAAACGTTTGTCGGAAAAGGTTTGACAACAATCTTGAAGATCATCCATCAACTCCTTGCTACCAAATGCTCGATAGAAGTTTGAACAAAAATGCCTCATTCACTATCGATGGTGCAAAGGAGCATGCCCGGGAATGACAATGTCAACCGCGTTAAGAATTCCTTGATTATGATCTGATATGACATAAATTTCCCTTTCGGACGGTAACACATTGGTTCTCAAAAGACGCAAGAACCACTCCCAGTTATCATTGGTCTCCGCCTCAGCCAAAGCAAAAGCCAAAGGCAACAACCGGTTGTTGGCATCATTTCCTATTGCAACCAAGAGAGTGTCCTTGAATTGTCCTGTCAAAATGGTGCCATCGATGGAGATGACCGGCCGACAGTGTTGAAAAGCCCTCACGCATTGCTCAAATGCCCAAAATGCACGGCCAAAGACTCGGACCATCCTTCCGTTGTGAATCATTGTTTTCCCCATAAGGCTCGACCACGTGAACCATGCCCGGGTTAGTGGCGACCATAGCTCCCAACAACCTAGGGAGTCTGTTGTATGCTTGATCCCAATCACCATACAACAGCTTGAATGCGGCTTGCTTCGCCTTCCATGCCTTACTGTATTTCACCTCGTAGTGAAAGAGGGCTTTCACAAGGTCATGTACGCTCTTTATGCTCATTGTTGGAAGTGAGGAGATGGAGTTGGAAAACTTGTAAGCAATGAACTCAGAGGTGAATTGTCTATGGTTTTGGGACACAAACTCACCATCAACCCTCTTGCCTCGACACATGTGAAGTGGTAGACAACTCACAATGTGCCATCCGGACCCTCCTTTCCATGGTCTTGCATGCACAATCCATGGACATCCTGGATCCTCACATGCACTAGTAGAAAACAGACCTTTCGTTCGCCCCTTTAGTCCCGGTTTGATTACGGCCCAGGACTAATGTGACCATTAGTCCCGGTTTGATTTCAGTATCATTAGTCCCGGTTCATTTGCTACCTATAGTCCCGGTTTGTGATTCAAACCGGGACTAAAGGGGTGGTGGCAGGCTGGTGTCAGCTGGGGCCCCCACGAGCCCCTTTAGTCCCGGCTTGTATCACCAACCGGGACTAAAGGCCCCCCCTTTAGTCCCGGTTGGAGATACCAACCGGGATTGGAAAAAAAATTCAATTTTTTTTTCCAAATTTTTTTTTCAATTTTTTTTTTCAAATTTTTTTTCCCAGCCCTTTAGTCCCGGTTGGTGTCTTCAACCGGGACTAAAGGTCTATCTTTAGTCCCGGTTGGAGATACCAACCGGAACTAAAGGGGGGGCCCTGCGAGCCCCTAAATCTTAGAAAAATCATAACTAAATCATTCTAATTCACCAAATTCCAAAGGGAAAATAGAGTTTTTGGACGTTTTAGACGTTTTAGGGTTTAGGGGCTAGGGTTTAGATTTCTAAGTTTAGGGTTAGGTTTTAGGGTTTGAACCTTTAATTTTACTGTTTATAATAGAGTTTCAGACGTTTTAAGTCCCGGGTTTAGGGTTTTCGGACGTTTTAAGTCCCGGGTTTAGTGCTTTTCAATTTCAGGCTAATTTAGCTCAAAAAATCATTAAATCCATGAAAAAATAGCAAATGAAGTCAAAAAGCATGTGGCTTTGAACGGTTCATATTGAACACACAAAAATTCTGGAGTTGAAATAAGATTAAAAAAATGAAATGTCTTTATAACAGCTGAGTTTTCGTCTGAAACCCTGTTACTTCGAAAGAGATGGTCCAGTTTGTACACAAAGTGCATCCAGTTTTTGCCATAACCCTCTCAACTTTTTAGCACAAGCTATTTGGGTGAAATGATGATACCATGCCAAGTTTCAACCTTTTCAGAGTTCATTTGTAGTGCTTTTCAATTTCGGCCTAAGTTAGCTCAAAAAATCATTAAATACATGAAAAATAGCAAATGAAGTCAGAAAGGGTTGAAATTTGAGGATGTGGCTTTGAATGGTTCATATTGAACACACAAAAATTCTTCAGTTAATATAAGTTTAAAAAAAATGAAATGTGGTCAAACTCTGGTCAAACAGTGGTCAAACTGTGGTCAAACTATTTATTCAATAAATATTAGTGTTACTATATAATATTGTTTTTAGAATAATAGTTTCAAACTCAAACGGTGAAGCGTGTGACATCATACTCATATTTTTCTGATAATAATGGATATATTATTTGTCGAATTTTGATTTACAGATTTAAAGATATTAATTATGACATTTTAAATGAATAAATGGCAAAATAATAATAATAATAATACTTATTTTATTTTCATTGAAATTCAATATTATTATTACTTATTTTATTTTGACCATTTTGTATTATTTTGGATTTTTGGATTTTTTTTGTTTTTTGATAATTTTTGATTTTTTTGAATTTTTTTCCTTTTTTTAAAATTTTTAAATTAATCATTGTTGTTTGTTAATCATTGTTGTTTATTTTAATAATTGTTTGGAGTTCAAAAAATTAAATCATGTGACATCAAGACCTAAGGGTTAATAGGATTGATAGCTTACTATTGTCAGGAAAACAACAAGTGCAGACTTGGAAACTAGGGGAGATAGAACCTGAAAGTTAAGCGTGCTGAGGCTGGAGTAGTGAGAGGATGGGTGACCGGCCGGGAAGTTAGACGATTTGAAATGAGTGTGGAGCAGTGGAGTAGTGAGAGGATGGGTGACCGGCCGGGAAGTTAGACGATTTGAAATGAGTGTGGAGCAGTGGAGTAGTGAGAGGATGGGTGACCGGCCGGGAAGTTAGACGATTTGAAATGAGTGTGGAGCAGTGAGGAGGGGTGATTAGAGATTAAATTGTCAAATAATTCGAAAATCAGAAAAAAATAATAAAAAAAAAAACAAAAAAAATTTCAAAAAAAAATTTCAAAAAAAAAATTTCAAAAAAAAAATTTCAAAAAAAATTCCTTTAGTCCCGGTTGGTGTTACCAACCGGGACGGACTAAAGGTCCTGCATCCCCCACCCCAAACAGCGCCACGTGGAGGGCCTTTAGTGCCGGGCCGTGTTGAACCGGGACTAAAGGGGGGGAGGGCCTTTAGTCCCCACCCTTTAGTGCCGGTTCTTGAACCGGCACTAAAGGCCGTTTTAAACCGGGACTAAATCCCGTTTTTCCACTAGTGATGCAACCGTGTAACACACCTTCATGTCCGAATGAACAACTTTGTGTGGACGATAATGCGCAACCGAAAAGTTATCCAACCACATCTTCAGTTCCAGGAATGTTTCGAATTTGACCCAGGCAAAATACCGGTCTTCCCATGTTCGTCACGGTGAGAAGTTGGCCTAACTCCAAGAAATATGCCTTTGCCGCCGTCAACCACGGCTTCATCCGCAAGACTAAGATCCTCGAACAATGGTGTCCGGTGATTCCGCTGTAATACCTTCTGGAAAGCTTCGACCTCCTTGTCCATGAACCCTTCCTCATCAACTTCTTCATCGGGACCGTCATCGTTCGACTCCGATGCATAGCCACGGGAGTACGGAATGGAATGGTCCATGGTCTCTTGCAAATAGTATTTGTCCAAATCACCAACGTTGTTGTCATGGAGAACAAAATCATCATTCTCATCATCCTCATGCTCATTATTCTCCTATTGTAATGCTTCATCTTGGATCTTTGAAATCGGGGTCAATGTTGGCCTCACTTGTTGGGTCAAAAGAGGTTCAATCATGTCATCTTGGTTCATGCGTGGAGGACTACTATGAACAATCGGAGAGGCAACCCGGTTCAAATCCAAGTGCAAGTTAGCATCAACCTTTTTAGTGGCAAATAACTCTAGAGCCTTGTCAAGTGATTCGGCGACTGTCTCCTTGTATGCAACCCAACGCTGCTCGGAGTTCACACGCATGGACTTCCAACGAATGTGCATTCCAAATCCCACATTATGCCTACCATCAAACTCAATAACATCAGTTGGGTCCATCCAATTCAAATATTTTTGCACTTATTCCAACAACTCGGCATAGCTAGGACTACTCTCAAACACCATGTCAACCTCGTCCGGGTCCGGGTCAATATTGCCTTTCAAAAAGGCATCCTTGTCCACGTGATGAACATAAACACATGTTCTTCCCATCCCTAAAAAATTTAAACAACACAACATAGAATATATTCTATAAGCACTCATCCAAAGATTACAACGCTCCATAATGAAAAGAGCAAGCCTTACTCCTAACATATATATTAAACAACCCTAACCCCATCATAACCTTAATCCCAACATAACCCTAACCCTTACATACAAAGAACCCTAATCCCAACATACCAATAACAATAACCCTTACATACAAACAAGCCTAACCCTAGCAAAGTGCAACAAAAGCATATGCATCCCAAAATTCATTGGTTTGCTCAAACTTGCATAAAAATGAGCAAATGATACTATTTTTTTGGATGAGAGGGAGGGTGTAAGAGCACATTTATCCATGTGTGGTTTTGGTAATTGATGACAATCCCTATGGACTAATGGTTGCCTTGAGTTATATTCGAAGGATTTGTCCATAGGTACTTCTTGAAGTCCATCTGTTGGTTTCAAGGAGTTTATATGGTGACCAAGGTGGTATTCAAGGTTTTATCCAAAGATTGGTCATGTGAGAGTTGAGCTTATTGCAAGCATGTCTTGAAGAAGAAGATTGTGTGAGGATTCATGATTACCTTCAAGACATCATCTTTATGAAGAGAGAAGATAAGATACAAGGTTGATCAAGACTAAGTCAAAGAGTGAACCAAGTTGATCAACACACAAAGCGTACAAGATATACCGAGAGGGACCAAGTGATCCCATAGTATGGTAAGCATTGTCCATTACGGTTTGTGTACTAACCCATGGTCTATGTGAGTGTTCTTTGTGGGGTTAGGTATATTTCCATGGGCTTGCATCAAGAGGAAGATCTCATACATCCCATGGAAGATGACATCAAGTGGTGATCGTCATCAAGGTTGCGGTGTGCAAGTTCAAGTGAAGCATCACTGAGAGATCATGCTTGAAGCTTGCCGTCCATTGTGGTGACAATGGACTTGTGAAGATGTGCCGAAGAGTGGCTCACCCATAGTGGAGTATGGGGGAGCAATCTACTAGTCTTCATCGAGCCAGCGCAATCAAGAAAGGTGGTCCATCTCGAGGAGGACAAGATAGTCATCATCTAGCTCAAGTGGACTATGCGCAAGGCAAAGGTTGACCTTGATAGGGTTTTCTATTTTACCGGTCTCATGGTGGTAGTCAGGAGACCGGGTTATACGATCGATAGCCGTACTATCAAGGGGGGCTCTCAAGTGAGTAGCTTGATTGTATCGTTCATTGAGAGCTCAAACCATTGCATTCTTGGTGTCGGTGTCAAATCCGGCATATCTCGTAGTAGGGGTCCTAAGCTAGACGTCTTGGAGCGATGGTAACATGGACACATGATTTTACCCAGGTTCGGGCTCTCTCAAGGAGATAATACCCTACGTCCTGCTTTTGATTGTATTGATATGGGGATAGTACATAGTATAGGTATCTACTACGAGATTGTAGTAATAAATATGAGATTGTCTATTGACTAGCCTGGCCTCGGTTTATATAATGTACCGTAGGCCTAGGGTTTAGAGGAGTCCTTGTCTTGTGCGCCAAGTCTTGTGGAATCTCCCTTGTATGCGTCATGGGCTGCCCGAAGTGGCCCATTAGTGAATCGCCCTGGGGGTCCTCGGCCCGACCCACTGGTCGGGAGACGACGTGGTGAGTACCCCCTAGTCCAGGACACCATCAGTAGCCCCCTGAACCGGTCTTCAAGTTGGGGACGCTCCTCAGTTCTTCCGAACAGTTCTTTGTCTTCGGTCGTCGTCCTTGGAAACTGGTTCAACAAATCTTCCCATCTCCGATCTTGAGTATCGCCGAGGTGTATCCAAAGAGTTCATACGTCGGGTATCCGAGGAGCCCCTTTAAGTTCTCGGCCTTTATCAATGCCTTGTTATTTTTACGCCACACCTCGGGTTCGAAGTGTTTCCCGTGCGGCGGTGTCCTCTCGCGTCCGAGCTCCGACGCCAGACTGCATCCGAGGTATCTTTTGCAGCCGAGCACCAATGCCGGACTGCTTCCGAGCTCCAACGCCGGACTGTATCCGAAGAGTCTTTTTACAGCCGAGCTTCAACGCCGGACTGCATCCGAGCTCTTGCGCCGGACTGTATCCGAGCGCCGGACTACATCCGAGGTGTCATAGATTACCTCGTTCTTGAAAAAGTTGAAGGGGTTCAACCGAGCTTAATGCCGGAAATGCCCTCTATGGAGCCAGCCACGAGCTTTATGCCAGACTCCTTCCGAGGTGGTGCACCACCTCGGACATGGGCTGATTTTTGTAAATTTAATTCCGATTTGTGCAATGTAGCCCTCAAGGTGTGTGTCTGTTGAATGTCCGGCATGCACCTGAAGGAAAACATAAAACCGCTGATCCCAGTAGCCCCTGAGACTCAGGTCGATTCACAAAATTGGCCTGAGGATCAACTCCTAGCTCTGCAGCATACTTAGGAATAGAAACGCGGTGTAATATATTAGAGGAAATAGTGATCGGCAAGCGGGCCCTTGAGAGAGGGTCTTGAGAAGTTGCCATAATATATTAGCTTGATGCCGGATAGGTCCAGATGGTATCTATTGTTGTCCGAAGACACGTTTGCCCATAGCTCGGTCAAGCCGAACACTGAGCATTTTGAATTTTCTGCATTTAATAGGCAATGCAGTAGCCCCCGAGCCACTGGTCAGGTGGCAACACCAGATCAGGGGATCGTTGTGCCCCTTTAATATTTGTAAATGATAAGCGCGAAGCCCAGTAGCCCCCGAGACTTAATGTGGGCACGGGTGGCCGAATTAAGGATCGATATTCGGAGTAAATTGACTTTAATCACAATTTATGTGTAATGATTCTATGTATCCAAGTACTTTACATCATTAATGCTCGGATCCGCATTGTACCAAACTTTGTCGACCGACCATCGGCTTCAACCTCCTCGGCCAGTGGCCGGGGAGTGTTTGTCCTACTTTATTAAGCCTTTATGAGGGCAAAGATTTATGGCAAACAAGGCAATCCGGCCATACAATTTTATAAACAAAGGTACGCGGAGAGCTATGTTATATTACGATTTAACGTAAGAAACATCTTTTGGGAAAAATAGTTCCTTTATAAGTTCCTTTTCCCAGGCTATCATGTTGACCATGATCGTGAAACCTCAACTCTGATCAATGTGGGAGGAAAATATTGAGGATTTAGTTCGGGGAAAGTTTCCGAACTCTGTGGTCCTTAGTGAACCTAAATTTTCACTTCCGTCGTTGCCGACCAATTATATTCTTAAGATGGCTAGCTTTCGGCTTCACCCAGTCTGAGGTACTAACACGGATGACCCAGAAGTAACAATCACAGAGGTGCTCCCTTTACCCCCTAGCCGAACAATCGGGAACGTCGGGGATAAGCACAGGAGCCAAGCAACCCAGCTTGGCCAAAATCTTAAGTCAAATTGATGCATATTTATGGTTTTATAACGATGATTACGGAAGGCAGCACTCGTATATTGAATACAAATGCTTTTATGCTATATGCTATTTTGACTCCTTTGTGACCGTTTATCATTTGAGATTGGCCCATCGTCGGCTTCTACCCCTTTGTAGATGCTACGCAGGGTGTTTCCGCAGTAACAAGACAACCCTTAGCCGACGTCTCGGTGCCCGGAGGCGGTTGTGTTAGCGGAAACGAAGCAATCAGATATCTAGGCTTTATAACTTTCACTTGGTCATGGGAGCTTAAAGTTTGGGAAGCCAGTTACTAGCCCCCGGTTAGTGTTCGGCGTCAGCCGAGGTCAAGCCGTTAACACTCCGGCCAATTTTATGAAAGGCCCGTTATTTAATACGGTCATCGGATCGCCGACCAGTTTATGCTTATTGTGACAGTCAGTTTTCGGCTTTCTCCACTGAGGTCCTTGACCAGCTAACCCGGAAGTGCAATCGCAGTGGTTCTCCCTTTGCACTCCTAGCCGAACAAAGCGGAACATAGGAGGCAAGCACAGGAGCCGGGCAACCCAACTATTGACCGAAGACACAATTCGAAACTGGTGCATATAAAGCAATATCCGAGAACGTTTTGCCGAGGACTCCTCGGAGTGCCTTGGCTTTTGGTGGGTTCGGCTCTAGTCGCAGCCCCTCGTTGATACTGCCGATGCTTTAAAAGTGTTCTGCGAGAATTATGCTCGGAAAAAACAAAAGTTTATGCAAAAAACTTTATGTTTAGATAAAAGAAAATTGTGCCAATCCGAAACTGGTCTTAAAATTAATATGTGCTTCGGCCGTGCTTTAACATGATACATCCGATCTCCGGCCTCCAAGCGGGCCAGCCTTTGGCTTCAACCTCCATATCCCGAAGGCGGAGTGTTTCTCCGAGACCTATGTAGCGAACTAAACTCGAGCGGCTTTAGAAAGAAACCCGGCTATCCGGCTATTGACCACACACTCGCGTTGGAAAAAAGGAGTAGTAGATAAAGACTTTGCAACGACGAAGAAGAAAACAAAGTTATTAAAAAAAACGGCTCATATAAATTTAAGAGCCCCCAAGCTAGTGACTTGGGTAAAAGAATTTTATGTATAATGATTGTATGTATCGAAGTACTTATATCATATATGTGTTCGCCTGAACTTTAAACGCGTCTTAACCGACCGTCGGCTTCTCCCTCTTCGGCCAAAGGCCGAAAAGTGTTATCTACTATGCCATCCGAGGATATCGGAGGTGTTTCGAATAACCAGGCAATCAGGCCATTAGGCTATAACAGACAAAGCGCGCCCAGGGAACTTATGCTATATTACTATTTAACGTAAGATGCATCTTCAAAGAAAATAGTTTCGCCAACGGTTCCTTTCTTTGGGTTCTCATGATTACCATGAGGGGTGTGCAATAGATTTATGTATGCTTGTCTTCCGTCGTGGCCGACCATAGTTGAAAACAGTAAGAGCGCTAGCTTTCGGCTTCACCCGTCTGAGGTACGAGTTCGGATGACCCGATCGTAACAATCGCAGAGGTGCTCCCTTTACTCCCTAGCCGAACAATCGGGAACGTAGGGGTAAGTACAGGAGCAAGGCAACCCAGCTTTGCGGAACACTTAAGTCAACATGATGCATATATTGACGTAAACACGAACAAGGAAGGGTGTGATACATTAATAATCATATGCAAGAGGAATGGCTTCATAAAGGAAGCCCCCAAGTAAACAGGGTATTTGAATTTGTTTGTAACAAACAAAGTTTTGACAAAGAAAGTTTTTCGCAAACAACTTTTTGTCAAAAAAGTATAATGCTTGGTCGAACCGAACAAAATTTAAAACTGAAAGTTTTTGAGCATGAAAGCGACTTAGCTGGTTAATGTGCTCGGTGTCGATGATGCGATCCGGGCTTGTGGCGGGACAAGGACGCCCATCGAACTTTGACAGATCCGGTGTGTAGTCTTCGGCATGACCGAGGTCCCAGCCCCCAAGCCCGTCCCGAGGTGATCGAACGAGGAGTTCGGCACTCCGAAGTAGTGTCACGGCTCGACCGATGTGGCGAGGCGAAGCCCCTGATCCAGCCGAGGTGGTGGAGTAGGTCGGCAAGGTGACGCCGGGGTGACCGCGTGACGGCAGTCGAAGTCGATTTCCTGCACTCATAAAATAGTGCAAGCCAAAAGTAATAACAAAGAAAGATAATAATATATTTAAAAAAATTCTTCTACTTAGTTAATTTAAGTGAAGCAAATAAGTAAAGGAATATGGCCTGTGCGCCGAGGTGCCTGAATGAAGAGTTCGGCTTGATGAAGTGGCGACGCTGCACGGTCGATGTGGCGAGATGAAGTCCTCGGTCCAGTTAACATGGCGAAGCTGTGATCGGCGGACGCCGAAGTCTCATGCAGGTCGGCTGGTGACGCCGAAGTCTCATGCCAGCCGAGGTGTTGAAGCAGGTCGGTTGGTGACGCCGAAGTCCCCAAAGCAGGTTGATGAAGGGATGCCAAAGCCCCGGTCTAGCCGAGGTGACGGAGCAAGTTGGCTGGTGACGCCGAAGTCTCAGGCCAGCCGAGGTGTCGAAGCAGGTTGACTGGTTACGCCGAAGTCTCACGCCGGCCGAGGTGTCAAAGCTGGTCGGCTGGTGATGCCGAAGTCTCACGCCAGCCGAGGTGTCGCAGCTGGTCGGCTGGTGACGCCGAATTCTCATGCCAGCCGAGGTGTCGAAGCTGGTCGGCTGGTGATGCCGAAGTCTCCGGAGCGGGTTGATGAGGAGATGACGAAGCCCCCAGTCTAGCCGAGGTGACGGAGCAGATCGGTAAGGTGATGCTAGAGCCCCATGCCAGCCGACGTGTCAAAGCAGGTCGGCGTGGTGGACGTCAGCTTGAAAAAGTAACGGCGCGGCGATGCCGACGCAGGTCGGAATTTGTAACGAGGTCAATGCTGGTTGGATGAAGCAACGGAGCGCCCGACCCGTACAACCCGCGGATGACGAGGTTCGCTTGATGATTATTCGGCCCTCGCGATGCCGAACTCTCGGTCGGATGACCGAGATGATGAGAAAATTTTCTTCAAAAAGGACGTCCGACAACCCGTTCATGAAAAAGATGAACTCGGGTTGGATTCGTTTTCGCGCTGAAAACAGATCGGAAAAATTGATGCACTCATCGGACGTTTCCCGGAGTTTGAATGGTCGGATTGAGCTGAAATTGTGAGGGGTGATCGATATGAGAATTCCGCAGCCGATGAACGGTGGGATCTTCCAAACGATGTCCAAGCTAGAAGCTGGACACCCCGCCCTAAACTCATCCCGATTCCCGTCCAGATTCGACAGGGCTCCGGTATTTCGTAGACCGCCGAAGATTTCTCCATCGGAATACGACGAAATTTTACAGGGTCATTATAGACTCAATTCCGCACAGTTCCTCCAAAGCAATAGGCAAGGCGACGCTCGAGGAAGCAGGGATGACGAACACGAGTCACTGTCCAGAAAAACTGCACGGTTGCTCGAGGACGATGTCAACATCGAGCCCCCGACCTCCATGGATGATTTCTCGTGATCTTGATAGAGATCGGAGATGATGACGATGAAAGTATCCGTCCGATCTTGACGATCCGGCACGGAGCGCAGTCCTCGGTCCAGCCGAGGTGACCAGTCGAGCCGGCGACGAAGATACCGACATCGACAACAAAGCTCGGTTCCAATGCATAGATCGCGCCGGAGACGATCTGAATTTCCATCGCACCGCGGCGACTGACAGCAGGATCTCAATGAAAGCACCAATGTCGGTGTCAAATCCAGCATATCTCGTAGTAGGGGTCCTAAGCTAGATGTCTTGGAGCGATGGTAACATGGACACAGGATTTTACCCAGGTTCGGGCTCTCTCAAGGAGATAATACCCTACGTCCTGCTTTTGATTGTATTGATATGGGGATAGTACATAGTACAGGTATCTACTACGAGATTGTAGTAATAAATATGAGATTGTCTATTGACTAGCCTAGCCTCGGTTTATATAATGTACCGTAGGCCTAGGGTTTAGAGGAGTCCTTGTCTTGTGTGCCAAGTCTTGTGGAATCTTCCTTGTATGCGTCATGGGCTGCCCGAAGTGGCCCATTAGTGAATCGCCCGGGGGGTCCTCGGCCCGACCCACTGGTCGGGAGACGACGTGGTGAGTACCCCCTAGTCCAGGACACCATCACTTGGCATCATCATCTTTCTTGGTTCTTGGTTAGATTTTCTCTATGTGAGTTCTTGAGCTTATGGTCAGCTTCATGACAAGCTCAAGTTCATCGAAAACGGAGTCCATATGCATCTTCTATGATGTTTTCAATGTTGGAGTTTTTGCCGGTTCTTCATTCATAGAGGTTTCACACCTCTATATCATTGCCTTTTTTATACTTCCTCTTCTTATTATAACAAGCTTGAGTTTGCTCAATTCGGAGCTCATTTGCAGAAGTTATGGCAGTTCTGGTCTTACCTGTTTTCTTGATACGGTTGTACCGCTGGTCCGAGCGGTTGTACCACTTGGCCGGTACGTCCGGTGCAACTACCGCCCAGGGGTGATACCCTAGGTTCACTGCTCACAGGTTGATGCCAGCGGTTGTACCGCTGCCTATGGGCGGTTGTACCGCCCAGGATCTGGCCAACCCTAGAGAGTGGCTTCAGGCGGTTGTACCGGCCCAGCACTACCCCACCACCGGACGGGGTTCTGTTTTGGTGCGGTTCTTGGGCGGTGGTGGCCCGGTTGTTCCGGTCAAATATTTTTGACCGGTACTACCGGTGTCCAGAGCGGTTGTACCGCTCGGGACTTTGCCACACCACCGCCGTGCTCGGTCCCAACGGTTGTACCGGTCTTCGTAGTGGTTGTACCGCCCCTGTGTAATTCTGCACATAACGGGCGGATTTGTGGGGACCTATTTAAGGGGGTCTTCTTCCCCAATGGTTCCCAATCCTTTTAAGCTCGTGTTTGCCCCCCATTGTTGACCTTCTTTGAGCTTGCTAACTCTCAATCCCTCCAATGATTCTTGCTAGTTCTTGAGGGAAAAGAGATAGGAGATCTAGATCCACATTTCCACCAATCACTTTCTCCTCTATGTGAGGGGTACCCATTGGATCTAGTTCTTGGAGTTCTTGGTGTTCTTCTTCGTTTTTCCTCTCATTTTCCACCATAGCATTAGTTGTTGTGGTGGGATTCGGGAGAGAAGGACTTGGGCACTCCGTGTGCCCTTGCCGTTGCATTTGGTGCATAGGTTTGAGTTCTCCACGGTGATACGTGGAAGTGAAGTTTGAGAAGCTTATTCCTCTTGGGTGCTTGGTACCCTAGAGCTTGTTCCTCTTGGGTGCTTTAGTGCCCTAGACGGTTGGTGGTGCCTCAGAGCTCAATAGTTGTGGTGCAAAGCTCCGGGCAAGCATTGGGGTCTCCAATTAGGTTGTGGAGGTTGCCCCGAGCATTTGAGGTCACCTCGGAGCCACAATCCATTGTGGTGAAGCTTCATGGTGTTGTTGGGAGCCTCCAATTAAGTTGTGGAGATTGCCCCAACCTTGTTTGTACGGGTTCGGTGACCGACCTCAAGGGTCCCTTAGTGAAATCACGGCATCTTGCATTGTGCGAGGGCGTGAGGAGATTACGGTGGCCTTAGTGGCATCTTGGGGAGCATTGTGCCTCCACACCGCTCTGAACGGAGATTAGCATCCGCAAGGGTGTGAACTTCGGGATACATCGTCGTCTCCGCATGCCTCGATTATCTCTTACCCGAGCCCTTTACTTATGCACTTTACTCTGTGATAGCCATATTGTTTCATGTTATATATCTTGCTATACCTTAGTTGTTTATCTTGCTTAGCATAAGTTGTTGGTGCACATAGGTGAGCCTAGTTGTTTTAGGTTTTGTGCTTGACATATTAAACGTTAGTTTTATTCCGCATTTGTTCAAGCCTAAACCGTAATTATTTTAAAGCACCTATTCACCCCCCCTCTAGGCGACATCCACGTCCTTTCAGAGGGGATCGGGGAGATTACCTTAAGGGAGGTGTCGAAACAGGAGGATCTTAGGTAGGGGGTCCCGAACTGTGAATCTAGGAACGATGTTAACAGGGGACGAAGGGGACAGTGCTCACCCAGGTTCGGGCCCTCGCGAGGAGGTAAAACCCTACGTCCTGCTTGATTATATTGATGAATGAGATGGTTACAAAGTTGATCTACCTCGAGATCAAAAGAGCTAAACCCTAATCAGTTGAGTCGTCCCTCTACGAACTAAGCCCCCTGGTTTATATAGACACCAGGGATACCTAGGGTTACATATGGTCGGTTTCTATCCGGTCACAGATATGCCCATTCTTTCTTGGAGGACACTCCAAGTCTTCGGGACTCCTCCTTACGAACACGGGATTGTTTGATAACTTGACAACCTCTGTACGGCCCACAAGGGACGAATAGACGGCCCGAGGACCCCTTAGTCCCGGACTCCCTCAGTAGCCCCCGAACTTTCCTCCAACACCGAGGCACTCTATGTTCGGCAGCTTTGTTCGCCAAGGGTATTCGGCTTGCGAGGCGAGTTCTTCTCTTCCCCGATTCGTCAGATGATAACCTGACCATACTAAGAACCCCCGATCACCGGAAAAGGCACTGGCTCACAACATTGATTTCCTTGCCCGAGTCCCAATGAAACTCCTCGATTCCTGCGTTCCAATAGAAAACAGGCATCCCAACAGTCCTTTTACGGAAATACCGTCGGCAAGCTGAGGGATAAGCGCCTATTTATAGCAAGTCGAACTTGCCGCAGGAATCGCTTCTCCCTCGTCCGTCTCCAAGAAATTCTAGAATCAATCAAACTTTGGAGGTATGGCGAGCGCCCCAGGCTCTTCCTCGCGCCCTGAAGGCCCCCTTCCCAGCGACTGGGCCAGTTGCTCCGTTTCTCTCCTCCGGTTGCGTAGTCTTGAGACGCAGGGATATCACCCTGCCTCAGATCTGGCACCCACTCGCGCAGGGACTACCTCTGCGAACAGCGTGGCTTTCGCGGAGAACTTCCCCGCTCCCCATGAAGACGAGAGGGTTTGCTTTACCTCCTTTCTCCTGCGAGGCATGGGTTTCCCTATTCACCCCTTCTCGAGGGGCCTATTGGAATTTTATGGGATCCAGCTCCACAACCTTACCCCCGGGTCCATCCTACATATCTCGGGCTTTGTCGCCCTCTGCGAGATGTTCCTCGGCTGCGAGCCCCACTTTGATCTATGGCAAAAATATTTCTACCTCATCCCTCGAACTCGGGGAGGAGCAATCCAGGAAGTGGGCGGAGCCGAGGTGTGTCGCATAGCCGGGACGGGGTACCTTATCGAAACTCCGAAAAAGGAAACCGAAGAGTGGGCTTCGGAATGGTTTTATATCGAAGACGTCCCCCTATTCGACCCAGCTCGAAGGGGTCTTCCCGAATACTCCGAGGCCCCTCTAAAGAAGCGATTCAACTGGCGTCCGAGGAGCGTTTCTCAAGAGGAAAGCACCGAAGTAAAGTGTCTATTCACCAAAGTGAAGCTGCTAGGTCACAGCAAACTGACCATTATTGACATGATGGCCGCCGCTATCACCCGTTGTGTCCAGCCCCTGCAACAGAGGATCCACCCCCTATGGTGCTATAATGGGACAAGTGACACGACCCGTTGCCAAAGACAAGGGCCTGCCGACCAGATGGCGCTGGCTGTCATGTTAGCCGATCTCTTCAAAGGAGAAAAGGAAGATTTTGTTCGTCTGACGACCAGGGAAGGATACTCGACTCATAACCCCATTGAATGGGTAAGTCCATTCATACTCCCCTCCTCTCGGGTCATCAATTCCTGATTTTACTGACCAAAAGTGAGTTTTTTCCTGAACAACAATGGAGGCGTCAGGTCGAGACAGTTAAATGTCCCGCCCCACAGCCGGAGGATTACTCCCGCAACGACGACCCCGAATTTCACGATGATCCAGAGACTTCAATTGAGTTCGAGGATGGGACCTTCTACCAGAGGAGCGTTGATGGGTCCAAAGTGGCCCTCCAAGCCGATCACAATGGATCACTCCCTTTCTCTACAACGAGCAAAAAGAAAGCCTCCTCTCGAAAGAGACATTCGCTTCCCGTGATCGCGATCTCGTCGACTTCTGTCCCCAAGGGCCGACGGTCCACACGCCGGTCAACCTTAGAAACTACGCCATCAGGGTGCGTGCCCAACAACGGCCGGACTCCCGCGCCAGATAATGCGGTGGAAGCTATATCGACCACTCCTTCTACCAAAAGGTATTCAACTTTGCAGTTCGGTCTCTGTTTTTGTGTGTTTCGAATATTCATGCTTTTTTAACTGTCATACTTAGGAGACGAGTAGAACCACCTCCGTCCGAAGACGTCGAGAAAGCGTCGGGCAATCCTCAACCAGGGTCTCCGGTATATGCCGAAGTGAATGCAGGAATTCCTGCCGTGGGCCGACATCCCGAGGATATAGGGGATGTCTCGGCTACCAACTCCGAGGTTGAAAGTGCGATGAATCACCGACGACGAAGGGAGGCACTGCGTCACCCCATATTTTCTGATCAGGAGTTCAATGCTCTTAATTCCGTAGACTCATACCTTGGGGTCGCTCGAGCTGGTCTTGATGGAGCTGCTAAAATAATATCTGCCAGCCTGCAGGTAAATGGTCGGCTCAGAAGGCCGATCATTATCCGTAACTGTCGGGGATATAAATCCACGGTGTAACCCTCCCTATTGGGCCGGATTAACATATTGTCGGCTCAACGATTAAGTTTAAGATGGGCCGTGTCGTGAAGACAAGACAAGCAAGGCGGTGGCTGACTAAGTCGCCAGGCGGCCCAACACCTGAAGGCGGCGGCTCAAGGCCCAGGGGCAGAAGGCACCGGTCGTTTTCCTTGCTTAAGGAGCACGGCGAGTTAGAGACATTATAGGTTACGAGTCATGTTATGACTCGGACTCTATTGTAAACCCTAGGATCTTGACCTGTATATAAAGGCAAGCCCCTAGGACCGAAAGAGACAAGTTACAACCTCTCGATAGCTAGGTTAGCGATTCCGCACCCTTGTAATCGAGATCTATCCATCAAATACACACAAAGCAGGACGTAGGCTATTACCTCCATAGGAGGGGCCGAACCTGGGAAACCTGACTCTCTCTCTCTCTCGTTCAACCCCTTCGAGTCGCCACCAAGCGGCGATGGCCTCACACCTAAGTCCTGTCACGAGGACATCTGCCGGGTTGACAAAACCACGACAGTTGGTGCCCACCGTGGGGCCCTCGCCCGGTGGATTTGAGTTTTCGAAGGGAATCCTACCAGGATTTCGGAAGTTTGCGGTGGACCAGATGGTCAAGAGTCGTCGTGACAAGATCTACGTCGGCGAACCGGCTGGGAGCGTCAAAGCTGGCCCAACTGGACACGAGCTTCGAGATCCCGCGGGAGAGATTGGTTTAGAGACCTCCGAGTCGTATGTCAACATCAACATCGACGAGCCGGCTCGGAGCGCCCGATCCAGTCAACGCCAGGGTGACCTTCGTCACGTATTTGTCGGCTTCACGCAAGTAGTCAGCCTTTCGGATGAACCGGCTTCTAGCAGCGACATCCTCATCAACTCCGACGGCGCATCATCCACAGGAGATATGGAGTCAATCTGCCCTCTTTATGATGGCGGGATTGGGGGCTCATTGGAGACCGAAGCCCCTGAGGAATACAATGACTCGTCTCGACAAGTCGCCGTCTACATGGCGGGGGCTACGACGGCTCCAGATTCGGCCGTAGCTGGAGGTTCTGGCGGGTCAACTAAAACGCCGGCTCAAGCCATGACTGATCTTATGGCTGAGATGGCAAAACTCGTGGATACCCCAGTCATTGCAGAAAATCAGGAAGAGCGCAATGTGGAGCTAACCAAATTGCATAGTCAAATAGTGGAGGTACAGAAGGAAATTGATGTGGAAAACACACGGATGGCGGAGATGCAGGCTCGCATACATCAAGAGACGGAACGCCTTAAAGCCGAGGCTTGGCGGTTAGGAGTTCAGAGGGAGGCGTCGGAGGAAGTTTATGAGAGAAGACACCACCGCAGTCTCCCTCCGAACCTTGAGCCTCAACAACTTTTTAATACCCCACAACAAACATTAGGAACTGTTCAGCAACCCGGAAACCGGCAAGAGGAAACGGCTCAACCTCCGCCGGCTCGCTCCCCGCCCCGGCGATTTCAGACTCCATGAGGCCATTTTTCTAATCCTGTTGACAACATGCTAGCAGCAACCCGGAATTTGGAAGCATTGGCCATTAATGGAAACTCCCCCATTGAGGTTGAAGCTAGAAATGCTATTGAGATGCTGAAAACAGCTGTGGTACAGCAGGCACAGTACTCATACAGCCGTGATCGGATGCATTCCACTCCCTATGCTAGCAAGGGTCGCCATATGGAGTCCCCGGCCGTGTCCAGCAGTGGGCGGAAGCAACAGCCTCAAGTCTCCCCAACCCGTCCCATGCCGTCAGACGCCCAGGCAGTTGTTGATGCAGCGAGAGGCGCACGTCAAGCAGAAGCAGAAGCGGCGGCACGGGCGATTCAATAGCTCCACCCTCAACTGGCGAGTTTGGGGACTGGATCCAACAGTAGGACGATTGGTATACCATGCTTATCTCCAGCACTCCGCGGTGAGCGCATGCCCAAAGACTTCAAGGGGCCTCGTAAGGTGCCAAATTACATGGCAGATCTTGAGCCTGCATCCTGGATCAAAAGTTATGAGTTGGCAATGGATATGCTAGATGTCAGCGACGCTGTATGTGCTAAATATTTAACCATGATGTTGGAAGGACCGGCTCAGACGTGGTTGAAGAACCTGCCGCCTAATTCCATCAACACATGGACCGAGTTGAATGAGTGATTCATCAAGAATTTCCAAGGAACCTGCAAGAAACCTATGACAATAGTAGACTTGCAACATTGTGTTCAATGAGTAGATGAGTCAGCACACCATTGGACTCGCCGGGTCGTGGAAATCATCCACTCATCGGACAGCATCAGATGAGGACAAGACCACCAAAGGCAAAAAGGCTGAAGGCGGAAAAGGCCAGCATGGTCACGGTGGTAACCAGGGGGACCAAAATAATAAACGGAAACAGCCTGATGGCGGGTCAGACTTTGTGGCCAACACTAACACAGGTTTCAAGAATCAGCGCCGCAACGGTCGACCCGGAGGGGCTTATAATGGGAATAAACCTCGCAATTATGAGGAGGCTCTTAAACCACCTTGCCCTAAGCACATCACTCAAGATAAGCCGGCCAGCCACTCTTGGGAGAATTGTTATATCATGCAAGAGTTCCGTAGCCAGGCTTTCCATAATAACCCAGGAGGCAATGGCGGAGGACACCCGGGTCAACACGGACCTGGCGAGTCACAAGCTGGCCCGGGGGCTGGTTTTCAACATCACGGAAATGATGGCAATGGGCAGCATCCTGGCCAGGGCAATTAGCATAATAACGAAGGGGGATTCCAAAGTAATCCCAAGCAGTTGAATAACGGTCAGTACCACTAGCACCTGAATCCCTAAATAAAATTCACTCTGGAGGGCCTCAAAAGAAGAAATTTTATGTCTCCGAGAGAGAAACAAGCCGGTCCTGGAACACCGGTGGCCTCCTTACAGCTAGCTCTGCCGGCTCTTTTTTGTAATTTTTCCCCCTTTGCAGAATTCTGTATATACTTCTCTATGTTTCGAGTATGAATAAAGCAGGCATATTTTATGTCGTTTCAAACTACAAACTAAGTTTGAGTCTTTATCTTCCGAAACAAAGGGCACCTGGGGGCTTCCAACTCATCGAGTTTAGCTTTCTCACCCTTGTGACCCGGCATAATAACGCCATAATACCAAGGGAATTTGGGGGCTTCCAGCCCATCGGGCTTAGCTTTCTCACCCTCTTGACCCGGCAAAAACGCCGTATATGGTTATACCTGCCTGTATGCTTGATGCGACTCCGATCAGATGACCCCGTGTACTCTTGACAAGTCAATCCTTTTTTGGACCCTGAACTTATCAATGTTAAAACACCGGCTTGAGTCATGTGAGAGCCGGCATACAGAAAGCTAGGAAAAACCATGGGTTATTATACCCGCTTCATTGAAGCAAGACTCAGGCCTCGAAAGCTGGTGTTCCCTGTCCAGCCTCGAAAGCCGACGGATTATCTGGACATTATGAATATGTGTTATTACACCTTTCTCATCATCATCACACCGTGCTTATGCGGAAAACTGATTTTCAAATCAGAATATATCACAAAGTATTTTGTGCTTTCTTATAAAGCCTTTTTTTCTGACCAGCATCTCGGTTAAACTAACTAGGATCGTGCAAAGTTATTTTCAAAAGGGGCTACTGTGTGTTTCTAAACCACAAAAGCCAGTCCCTAAAAGCGGTACTGTTTCATCACATAAAATGTTGTGGGCACGCCTTACTTTCATTACCAGTTATACATGAAATAACCGGGTTATTAGCTGCATGACCAGCATAAAATTATGTTATTTCTTAAAGAGGCTAACAAAGGACCTCAAAGCTTTGGACATCAATTTCTGCCAGGACTCATTGAGCCGGCTTATCAATATTACCTTATTTGGCCTTGTTCACTACAGCAAGTTTTCAGTTTCAAAGGCTGTTACCGGCTTACGCTTTAGAGGCCGGGTTGAACGATTGACCTTGCACAAGCAACCAATTGACAGAACATATAAATCTTCGAGCATTGTTGAAAGAGATTGTTAAAGATCAGGGCTTCCTGCCGGCTCATTTTTCCTAGCTCTAACTTACCAAAGCGCTCAAAGGGCCATATGAATAACAGGGCGGTAAAGCAGCAAAAAAAGGATCAAGCCCAGGAAAATAGGTGTTTTGCATCAATAAAAGCACAAAAACGTGCACGATGGCACAACGACAGATTCGGCTATCCCTATTACAAGCTCAAGGAAGCCACAGATTGTTTTTTACCCACTCTTGGGGGATCAAATCGACAAGATGATAATAGAATCGCCGACCTCATCATCCGGGTCAGTTGCAGTTAATCCTACACATGAGACGCCTCTGGGTTATCCATCGATTGGTCTTCCGGCTCCTGTATCTGAAGGTTATCTGCATCCAAGTTGCAGTGAGATAAAGCCTGGAACACAGCCTCATCATCAAGAATAGAAGACGGGTCAACTTCAGGGGCAAAGGCATGCTCGTGCCGTTGAGGAGCCAGGCTTTTTGATATCAAATCAGGGGGTGGAATCTGAGTATGGTTGGCACCATAAGCTGCTTGGTAGTTCCTTAGTTTCATCTCAGAAACCAGCTGAGTCGACAGTATTTGAGTGTCCTTGATACATGCCGCGTAATCCTCCTAGGAAAATCCTGACCCGTCATTTTTAAATTCGGGGAAGCCCTTCGCTAGCTCAGCTAGATCAAGCTCCTCTCCATAAGCTAAAGCCCGGCTCAATGCATATATCGCACCAGATCGGGCAGCTGGTCTTTTTAGCTCTGTAATGTGCTGAGGGATAATGGAAAGACTTTCCAATACATTCTTGATAAAATTTAAGGGCTTCTTATCCCCCATTGTCACCTTGATTGCAAGATGACTCCCAGCGTAGAGTTGCTCTGCCAAAGAATAAACAGCCTTGAGCATGAGCAGACTGTTATCATAAAAACTGCTAGTCTGGGGGCCTGCAAAATAAAATCAATGCATGAGTCGCCGGGCGCATTATATCTATATCTCAAGAAGACAAGAGGCTATATACACTTAGCAAAAATAGCTTGGGTCATGTGGGCAATATGCCGCTTTAACCCGAACAACTCCTCGGTAATGGTTTTGAGCCGGCCCTCAGCATCCTCTGCATGCTTCAGCAAGGTAGCCTTTTCATCTTCAAATGATTTCTTCTCCTTTAAAAAGCCTGCCTTGGCGTTCTCCAACTCGATCAATGAGAGGCGAAGTTTTTCTTCAACTTCTTCCTGGGAGGTTTTCCCTTTTTCCAGATCTTTTTTCAAACTGGCCACGCTGGATTCGGCTGTCTTCAAAGCTTCCTGCATCATAAATAAGTCTATGTCAAGTCCCAAGCAAATTGCAAGCAATATATTCGGCACTTGGGGGCTAATGTATCTCAGCTCTTTTTGACATTTGAAAATGTGAATAAGACTCGACTCATCTCAAGGGGATGAGCCGGCCCTTGGGGGCTACAAGTCGAAGTTCTTCAACATTATTAAAAAGACCCGACTCATCTCAAGGAGATGAGCCGGCCCTTGGGGGCTACAGGTCGAAGTTCTTCAACATTATTAAAAAGATCCGACTCATCACAAGGAGATGAGCCGGCCCTTGGGGGCTACAGGTCGAAGTTCTTCAAAATTATCAAAAAAGACCCGACTCATCTCAAGGAGATGAGCCGGCCCTTGGGGGCTATAGGTCAAAGTTCTTCAAAATTATCAAAAAAGACCCGACTCATCTCAAGGAGATGAGCCGGCCCTTGGGGGCTACAGGTCGAAGTTCTTCAAAATTATCAAAAAAGACCCGACTCATCTCAAGGAGATGAGCCGGCCCTTGGGGGCTACAGGTTGAGTCAGTCAACATTCTCAAGACCCAGCTTATCTTAGAAAGACAAAGATGGGCCTTGGGGGCTGCAAAGGGATATACAATGCGGGCATATAAAAGAGAACATACCTCGTATTTATTTTTCATCATGCTAACAAGGCCGATTTCCATCTCACGGCTTGTAGCCAAGCGATCCAAACAGGCAGCATGAAGGTCTTCAACGCTAAAGTTCTCATAATTTGGAAGCTCCATTTTGGACTTTCCCTTTTCTTGCAGTACCGCTTCATCCTTAGCAGTAACTTTTGTCCACACCCTGGAAATCTCAGGAGTAGTATAACCCGTCCCAGTAATAACAACCTCAGGGGCATCTTTGTCTGTTGCTGAAGGATTGGGCGGGTTAAGGTTAACCGCTGATGTAGCCTCAACGGTTACGGCGTCAGTACTGGCTGGTTGAGATCGTGGTAAATCGGTGGGGATCTCCTGAGGGTCTTCAGGTTGATCAACACGAACTTCAGGAGCCGCCAAATCAGGAATCTCCGGCTCAGGGGTCTCAGGGTTAGCAGAAGACCCGTCAGTTTTCCTTTTCTTGGCTTTGGCCCTGTCAAAGTTAAAGAATATAATATGAAGAATGGAAAGAAACAATAGTCTACTCAAACAGACAAATTGATGAGGAATTTACCCATGATTGATAACAAAGGGCACCAGTTTGGACACAGTTGAGTCGTCCGACAAAGGTGGCGACTCCTGATTAACCAAGGCATAGGAGTCAAAAGTTGACACATCAAGTCAGAATTTCCTTAGAAGACTGGAATATTAAGCACCTTGGCTGGTCGTTTCCGGGCGACTGACTTATCAGCTAAACCCTCAACAAGCTCACCACTCCCACTTCGGGTTTGACGCCTAGACTGGTGCTGGGTTTTCTTCAAAACAAAGTGAGGGTCCAGATGAGCGTCCGGGTGAGAAAAGCCTACCTTCCGAACAACCCGCCTTGTATTCAATGGGGGCAAAGGTTCTGAGTCGGAAGAGATGGAAATTACCTAAACATCACCCGCATGGCTTGCTTCAACATCGCCCTAAGAAGAAGAGGTGTCAGAAAGATCCAATGAAATACAAACAATAACGTAAATTTACCTCTGCTCGAGTATCAGTGGCGGTTGTTTCATCCATATGAGACGGCCCTTCAGCAGCTGCCTTATTTTTCTTCTTACTTGGGGCGGCTTTGGGTTTATTAGCCGCGGTCTTGATGCGTCTCCTACTCCAGAAAGGAGATGTGGCCTGCAAATTAAACAATCAGAGCAAATAAGCAGGGGCTCAAAGTTTGTTAAAAAAAGCCAGATTAAGATATTAAAGGTATTATACCGGAGGAGCCGGGTTAAGAGCGTAGAAAGGTTTCAGCCCGTCCTTGCTGCAGGTCTCTAGGTTTTCACCCAGCAATTTCTGCACAATCCGGTTTATTTCACCGGCCTCCAAAGAAAAATTGCTGTACCGTTGGGGGGTCATTCAAGTCGCCAGAGTAAACACACATTAAGTCATTGCGCAGACTCAACGGCAGAATTCTCCAAGATACCCAACACCGGGTTAAGTCGAACCCATTTAGTCCATTGGCTAGCAGAGCCCTCAACTTCGGATAAATGTGGGCGTGTTGGGAGCGTTCTTCTTAAGGAGCCCAACCAGGAAGTTCAAGACCCATAGGAAGGCAGTTGGGCCTATAACCCGGCAAGGGATTTTCGTTCCAAGGAGCGGTGTTCCGACAGTAAAACCAAGTCTTATTCCACCCTTTGGGGTGGCTTGGTAGGGTGGCGGCAGGAAAAAGGACATCTTCCCGCCTCTGAATTGAGACTCCACCGAGTTGTATGCCGGGACCGTCTGCACACTCTATCTGTCGGTTCAAATAGAAGAACTCCCTGAAGAGGGAGACAATGGGTTCCGTTTAAAGATACACCTCGCAAAATACTTGGAACTGGCAAATGTTCGATATGGAGTTAGGGCCCAGATCTTGAGGATGAAGATGGAAAAAGTATAAGACGTCTCGGAAGAATTTTGACCCGGGAGGCGAAAACCCCCTTTGAAGGTGATCCAAAAATATCACCACTTCTCCTTCCTCAGGGTTTGGGATTTCCTCTCCAAGGACGACTCGCCAACCAACCACATTTTGAGGCGGCAGAAACCCATGTTCCTCATAATCTTTAAGGTGAACGTCAGAAACTTGAGTGGCCTCCCAATTGCAGGCTTTTGACTCCGACATAATGAGTCGCCTGGATAAAGCAAAAAATGGCGGCTTAGGCAAATGGTTCAAATAAAAAGATCTAGTTATCAGCAATGGAAGGCTGCTTTGTAAAGAGCCGGAGTCTATACATTAGCTAAAAACGCATGGCAGGTTACAATTATTAAGCCGGCAGACGCAAGGGCGACTTGCGCTAAGGACCAATGATTTCTAAAAAGTTTTGCTAAGTGTAAGACAAACAAGTTTCCCTCGGAGCAGCAACAATTTTGGATCTAAGAATAGTTTAAAAAGGCAAAAATATTTGCTAATCCTAGCGGAGGAGCAGAGAAGCAATGACAGTACAGTTCATGTACTGCTGGGGGAGATTAAAGCATATCATACGCGAAACGGAGTTGGTATCTCTACCGTTTACTTTGGTAATTACGTTCGCGGGGTCCACTCACGGAGATAGCAATGATGATGAACCGGAGAAAGGTTGCCGAAGAACTCAAAGAACCTCGGAGTGCTATAATGGATCTAGGTCAGATGAAAGATGACTTACTCGAGTGGTCACCGGTGGCGGCAGAAGTGCATGGAGGATTGACTGACGAAGAAGAAATGCCGCGATGACCTCGAGGAAGATTGCCGAGATGAGGAAACCGCGGCGGTGGAACGAGGAGCTTCCGGGCTTGAGGAAGAAGAAGAAGCGAAGAGAATAAGTGGAATGTGAATCAGGGGCCCTTCGGTAAATATTTAAAGGGAAGGAGCTCGAAGGGGCAACTGACAGGTGCAACAATCGAGGGAATACAGTAAATTTCGGGAAACAAAAAACGCCTCGATTTTCGGGATAAACAGATATGGCCAGATTCGCCATGATGTCATTATCATTTTTCCAGATTGACGACAACGGTCAGCAGGGATGACGTCATTAATAGGCAGACACTGGAGAAATGACAAGTCTGGAAGCATTATAAGCCGACGTTATGAGATTCATGGAAGACACAAATCCAATAATGAGCCGCCAAAGGAAGAAAAGAGAAATTGACATGAATGGATTCAAATCAATTTGGGGCCTAATGTCGGGGATATAACTCCACGGTGTAACCCGCCCTATTGGGCCAGGTTAACATATTGTCGGCTCAACGATTAAGTTTAAGATGGGCCGTGTCGTGAAGACAAGACAAGCAAGGCGGTGGCTGACTAAGTCGCCAGGCGACCCAACACCTGAAGACGGCCGCTCAAGGCCCACGGGGCGGAAGGCGCCGGTCGTTTTCCTTGCTTAAGGAGCAAGGTGAGTTAGAGACATTATAGGTTACGAGTCATGTTATGACTCGGACTCTATTGTAAACCCTAGGGTCTTGACTTGTATATAAAGGCAAGCCCCTAGTACCGAAAGAGACAAGTTACAACCTCTCGATAGCTAGGTTAGCGATTCCGCACCCTTGTAATCGAGATCTATCCATCAAATACACACAAAGCAGGATGTAGGCTATTACCTCCATAGGATGGGCCGAACCTGGGTAAACCCGACTCTCTCTCTCTCTCTCTCTCTCTCTCTCTCTCTCGTTCAACCCCTTCGAGTCGCCACCAAGCAGCGATGGCCTCACACCTAAGTCCTGTCACGAGGACATCTGCCGGGTTGACAAAACCACGACAGTAACCCAGTAGCCCCCGACCCTTAATTTGATCGGAACGACCGAATTCAAGGGTTTGACAACTATGTTCATGTGCGTGTAGGTTTCAAAGCAACAGAACGAGAAGCTGTCTGCAGATCTCGAATCAAGTGAGCAGAGCTGCAGGACGTTAGGACCGAACTCGAACTGGTGAAGAAATTCACCCGGGAGGCGCACGGTGAGTACAGAGTATTACTTCTGGTGCCGGAGTTATTTAAAGGATATCACTTCTGAAGAAGCATTGTTTCGTAGCAGCCGAGTCCATAGGACAATTGCAGAAGGATTTGAATGCCTCCCGACAATCCAAAAGGTATGTTGAATCCTAGCTAGAGGCCGGGCACCGTGTATTGACTCGAAGTCTGGAGGACGAAAACCAGCTCATTGCGGAAAACCAGCGACAGGCCGAAGAAATTAAGAGCTTGAGAGCTCAATTGGAACAATCCTACCAAGAAAACCAAAGACTGCAGGGTGGCATGTATTATAACTGAAAATCTAACCTTCAGCCCACCAAGTTCTTTTGTATTGAGTGTAAGGAGCATTGTTTATTTCCTGACCAGGTCTTCTGACCGGGCGTCCCGAGGAAGAAGTTAACTCGTATGGAGGAGATCTGTTAAAGGAACTCTCCGTTGTGCACGAGCCGGCTCGGAGGGCGATGAGGGTTATGGTTAAAGCCTTATGGCCGGCTCAGACGCCTCCGGAAGGGATGGCAGAGCTTGCCGAGAAGTTCAGGGGAGCTCGGAATCGTTTTGAGATTTGGAAGACCTTCGCTTGCCGAGAAGGAGCCCCAGAAGCGTGGGCCATGGTCAAGACCCGTTTTACCAAACTCAACCCGGAGCATATGGCTCGGGTTGGGCCCATAGGGCTGGATGGTAAAGAGGTGCCAGTGAGCTTGGTTTACGACCAAGTGATGCCTGCTGCTCGAATGTCACAGGAAGATTGTGCCCTGGACACCATAATAGACCATCTTGAGTGACGGCCCTTAGTTTTGAAGCTATGTAACGATGTACTTTTTATCAAAACCTTCTCTATCCATGTTGTAAACGTTGTCTTAACCGGTCATCGGCCTCTGTCTCCGTCGCTGATAGCTAAGGAGTATTCCGTACTAAGCATCCTGTGATAACAGGGAATTGTCTCGGGAAACTAAGCAATCATACCTTGTGGTTCGAACAGACGAAACGTGCATGGGGAGGTATGTTATATTACTATTTAACGTAAGAAACTTCTTCCAAAGAAAATAGTTCCTCTATGGGTTCCTTTCTTTGGGTTACTACGTGAACCGTAGATGTCATAGTCGTGTATCCGCATTATGCGGATGATTTTGCTGCTTGGGGGGGGGGGGGGAATAGCCCCCATGCACGGCAAGAAGTGTCAACTCTACCTTTATTTTCTTCTTGCCGACCAATTTGTATCATAAGAATGCTAGCCTTCGGCTTCGCCCGTCTGAGGTACGTGTCCGGGTAAACCGGTCGTAACAATCACAAAGGTGCTCCCTTTACTCCTTAGCCGAACAATCGGGAACGTAGGTGGTAAGCATAGGAGCAAGGCAACCCGGCTTGGCTAAGACTTAAGCCTAATTGGTGCATAAGTGGCACAGAAGGGGTGTTGGGAGAGTGCATATAATACAAATAGCCAGAGTAAGGGAGGTGGCTTCTTGATGGAGCCCCCAGTTGATTGCCAGGTGATGAGGATGCCTATCCTGGGTAGGGTCATAGACCTGACATCCTAGTCCCACCGTTTGGTTCCACGTCAGCATCAAAGCTCAGAAGAAGAAGTGCACTCGGTACAATCTGAAAGGTTCACTCGGACATACCTGAAGACGCACTCGGACGGCTACGTCCGCACTCGGTCAATGAAAGCTCAACAGTCCAGGAGACGTAACATTGAGCTATATGAAGAGACATCCTCCGGGATTGATTAGTCAGACGTTACCAGTAACGTATTAGTTAAAGCGGCAGTTTCTGTAACTAGCCTTAACTAGCATTCAATGCAGCGCTCAGCCGGTGGTGGCGCACTCTATATAAGCCACCCCCGGGCGCAGTAGCAGGGTTCCGACATCTGTACTCCCATATACACCCATAAGGTAAGCAACACCAGCCTCAGGGCTCGAGACGTAGGGCTTTTACCACTTCCGAGTGGGGCCTGAACTCGTATACTTCCGAGTGTCACACCTGAGCCGTAGTTAGACAACGCCCCTCCATTCGTACCCCTAGTTCTATTGTCAGGGACATTCCCGCGACAGTTGGCGCCCACCGTGGGGCTGCGCATCTAGCGAATTCCGGCGCAGGTGGAATTTCCATCTTTCGGTTCATCATGAACACCTTCGGCGGCGAGATCTTCTTCGGGTCGCTCAAGTTCGCCGTCGACGACTCGGCGTGGTTGCAGGAAGCTCCGCTGGACGCGAAGGCGCTGCCTGCTCGCGGCGCCGTGCACTTTAGCGCGGCGACGTTCGGAGTTCTTCTCCGGCAACCGTCCACACCGTATCGGCCAGTCTCCCCTTCGCGTCTCGCGGCATTCCGCCGGCGTTCCGGGTGCTCCAGGCTACAACGTTGGATCAAATACGCCGTGGCGGCGCAGGCTGCGGGACAACGAACGGCTACGCATGAAGTCGACGAGGCTGTTCACTTCTTATTCTCTTCTTCGAGTGACGACTCTCCCGATGCTGCCGATGTCGAGAGCAGCGGGGATGTAGCTGAGGTCTTCATGGCCGGGCCGTCCCGTGACGATGTGCCTCCGAGGCACTCGGCCGGAGGCGCCCGTGATCGAGACGGCGGTCATCCTGACGCCAGTACCGACGGGTACGCCCCCCGACCGCTCACTCGGGAGCAACGAGAGGAACTCAGGCGCAGAAATGACGAGGTTCTTCAGACTCCTATTGCGGGGAACACCCCCGAGCAGATAGCCCTTGAGGCTGCTCGCCAAGTCACTCTGGCTGAGCGCGAGCGCCTCGAGCGGCTACAACAGTCACTCGACGAGCGTGTGGCGAAGGATTTACCCAGTTCGAGCCGTAGCCGCCGCCAGTTAACATTCACAAAGGAACGTCCGTACACCATCCCAACGATGCGTACCCCTTTGATGAACCTAGCCGCGGCCACTCGGATTGCTGATTCGATCCAGCCGTCCAATTCGGCGGCAGGCGAAGGCATTCGGCAGATCCAGGCACTGCTGAAGACTGCCCTTCAGCAAAATTCAGAGATATCACAATCTCACCAACGCATTCACAACGAATCCACTAGGGCAGACACTGTGCAGTCAGCTCACAGTCCTCATGTGCCGAGAAGAGACCCGCGGACTCCTCCTCATCCGAGAGGCCAGTACAGAGGACGCGGACGTGATGACCGTGATTTCAGTCGGACACCCCCTCCGAGGGGTGGCCCGCATGGTCAATGTCTGTATGACGGGACCTATCCACTCGGGAGAAACCGTGAGCGGAGCCCTGTCAGACACAGGGGCTATGACGCCTGATCAGACATCACTCAGCGGGTGGTCGATCGCAACAGGTTTGACAGAGATCGAGCTAGTGGTTAGGGAGTTACCGGACTCGGATGTTTCAGCAGATACATTCGGGAGGCAGAGATACCCCCCCAACTACCGATTGGCCACAGGGATTGGCAAGTTCAACGGCGAGTCAAAACCAGAGACTTGGCTCGAAGACTATCGAGTCGCCATTCAAATTGGTGGCGGCAACGATTATGTCGCCATGAAGCATCTTCCGCTCATGTTGGAAGGGTCCACTCGGGCGTGGCTAAATCAGTTGCCCCCCAACTGCATTTACTGCTGGGACGACTTGGCCCGAGTGTTTGTCAAAAACTTCGAGGGCACTTACAAGCGTCCAGGTTGTCTGACGGAACTCCAGCACCGTGTTCAGAAGAACAATGAGACTCTCCGAGAGTACATTTAGCGCTGGACCACTCTGCATAACACTGTGGAGAACGTCACCGAACACCAAGCCGTGTGCGCCTTCAAGGCAGGCACTCGGTATCGGGAGTTAGTTCTAAAGTTCGGCCGGTCTGGGGATCTGTCCCTCAGTCGGGCCATGGAGATCGCGAACAAGTACGCCAATGGCGAAGAAGAAGACCGCCTCCGAAGCGGCAAAGCCAGAGCCGGTAACGCCCCTCAATCGGGAGGCAATGTCGGAAAGAATCAGAAGCGCAAAGCTGACGCATCCAGTAAAGCTGAAGTCGCAGCCGTCCATGGACAAGGGCAAGGCAAGCCGAAGCCCAAAAAGAAGAAGAAAGAGTGGACTCCCAAGAAGAAGTCCGAGTATAAATCCGACATCCTCGACCAACCGTGCCAAATTCATACCAAGACGGATGAAGAAGGCAACGTTGTGCTTCCGAAGCACACCACTCGGGAATGTCGTCTGCTCAAGCAGGAGATGGGCGCCGAGCCCTCGAGTGAGAAGATCAATGTCGAGGAAGAAGAAGATACTTCCGAGTATCCGAAAATTGACAAGGTCATCAATGTGATTTTCGCCGATGTTGAGAGCAGAAGGCAGCTCAAAGTAATCAATCGGGAGGTCAATATGGCGGTTCCGGCCGTTACCAAATACCTCGACTGGACGAAGATGCCTGTCACCTTCGACCAGTCGGACCATCCACCCTATATTGCCACCCCTGGGAGGCAAGCGCTGGTCGTCGATCCAGCAGTGGGTGGTGTCCGACTACGCAAAGTCCTAATGGACGGAGGCAGCGGACTGAATATCATATATGCCGACACGCTCAGTGCAATGGGAAGCCCGATGTCCCGATTGAGCAAGAGTAACATGCATTTCCATGGGATAGTTCCTGGCAAGAAGGCCGAATCACTTGGTCAGATCGCGCTGGATGTGGTATTCAGCGACGAGAAGAATTTCCGAAAGGAGAAGCTGACTTTTGAAGTGGTAGATTTCCGCAGTGCGTATCACGCTATCCTGGGTAGGCCAGCCTACGCACGATTCATGGCCAGACCATGTTACGTGTACCTCAAGTTCAAGATGCTAGGGCCTAAAGGCGTGATCACAGTCACTGGCGATCGGATACTCGCCGAAGAGTGCTTGCAGTTGGGCACGAAGATAGCCAGTGAACAAGTGCTGGCAGCTGAACTCGAAGGATACAAGAAAGAGGTGGACACGGCTGATTTGCTCAGGTCGAAGCGCCCAGATTCAGAGTCAGCCTTCCAATCGTCTGGCGAGATCAAACAAGTTCACATTCATCTGAGTGATCCGAGTGCCGCCCCGACGAACATCTCCACTACACTCGGAGACAAATAGGAAGCCGAGTTCATCCAGTTCCTCCATGAGAACTGGGACATATTCGCATGGAAGCCCTCTGACATGCCTGGTGTACCCAGGGAACTGGCTGAGCACCGACTCCGAACCGATCCCAAGGCCAAGCCAGTCAAGGAGTACTTGCGTCGATCCTTAGTCAAGAAGAGCAAGGCAATCGGTCAAGAGATAGCTCGGCTTCTTGCTGTCGAGTTCATTCGCGAGATCTACCACTCCGAGTGGCTCGCGAATGTGGTCCTAGTGCCGAAGAAGGATAAGTCACTCCGTATGTGCATTGATTTCAAACACCTCAATTGGGCTTGCCCGAAAGATCATTTTCCTTTGCCTAGGATAGATCAAATAGTAGACTCAATAGCCGGATGTGAACGTCTGTCGTTCCTGGATGCGTACTCCGGGTACCACCAGATCCGAATGTTTGGCCCTGATGAAATAAAAACAGCCTTCATCACCCCGTTTGGGTGCTTTTGTTATATCACAATGCCATTCGGTTTGAAAAATGCTGGGGCCACTTTCATGCGCATGATCCAGAAATGTTTGCAGAAGCAAATCAGTCGGAATGTGGAGGCTTATATGGACGACATCGTGGTCAAGTCTAGGAAAGGTTCCGACCTCCTGACAGACCTCGCCGAAACCTTCGCAAACTTACGCCGTTTCGGGATCAAGTTGAACCCAGCCAAATGCACATTCGGAGTTCCCGCCGGGAAGTTACTCGGTTTTCTCGTTTCCGAACGGGGAATCGATGCTAACCCTGACAAAATCGGCGCTATAGTCCGGATGAAACAGCCAGAGCGTTTACACGATGTGCAAAAGTTAGCAGGATGCCTTGCGGCCCTGAGCCGATTCATTTCAAGACTCGGAGAGAAGGCTCTTCCTCTCTACCGACTGATGAAAAAATCTGATAAATTCGAGTGGACCGTTGAAGCGCAAGCTGCGTTCGCTGAACTCAAAGCATTGCTTTCCACCCAGCCGGTGTTAGCTGCTCCGGGCAGCCAGGAACCTTTACTCCTGTACATCGCGGCGACCAGCCAGGTGGTGAGCACAGTCCTTGCGGTGGAGCGAGAAGAGCCAGGAAAAGCATTCAAAGCCCAAAGACCTATATATTACATCTCAGAAGTGCTGACTCCTTCCAAGCAGAGGTACCCGCACTATCAGAAGCTAGTTTATGGTATTTACCTAACTGCAAAGAGGGTAATCCATTACTTCCAAGATCACTCGGTCACGGTCGTCAGCAGCGCCCCCCTGTCGGAGATCTTGCACAACAGGGACGCCGCTGGCCGAGTGGCGAAGTGGGCAATCGAGCTCCTTCCTCTAGAAATCAAATTCGAAGCCAAGAAAGCAATCAAATCCCAAGCATTGATTGATTTTATGGCCGAGTGGATTGAGCAGGAGCAACCAATCCCGAGTATTCCCGAACACTGGACCATGTTCTTCGATGGTTCCAAGATGCTTAATGGCTCGGGGGCTGGCGTGGTTCTTGTCTCTCCCAAAGGAGACCGACTGAACTATGTTCTCCAGATCCATTTTGACTCATCAAACAATGAGGCTGAATATGAAGCTCTCTTATATGGGCTCCGCATGGCCATCTCTCTCGGCATTCGTCGGCTGATGGTGTATGGCGATTCGGATCTCGTTGTCAATCAAGTGATGAAAGAATGGGACATTCGGAGTCCAGCAATGACCGGATACTGCAATGCAGTCAGGAAGCTGGAGAAGAATTTTGAAGGCCTAGAGCTGCACCACATCCCTCGTGAAGAATCAGGCCGCAGACGATCTGGCTAAGATCGGATCCACTCGGCAAGCAGTCCCGAGTGACGTATTCCTTGAACATCTCCGTGCTCCGACGATAGCAGAAGATCCTTTTACAGAGGAGACCCCGCAAGCAGTCGGTCCTTCCGACCCGACTGAGGTTGAAGTTCCAGCTATAGTGGATCTGGTCCACGAAATGCTGGTAATCATTCCCGAGTGGACTCAACCTTATTTGGCATATCTGCTCAGACAAGAACTCCCAGATGACGAAGAAGAAGCCCGTCGGATCGTCCGTTGATCCAAGTCATTTGAAGTTATGGGAGATCAGTTATACAAGAAAAGTACCACAGGAGTCATCCAGAAATGCATCTCCCCAGAGGAGGGGCTTCAGATCTTACATGAAGTTCACTCAGGAACTTGCAGACACCACGCGTCCTCTCGGACTTTGGTCGCTAAAGCTTTCCGAGCGGGTTTTTATTGGCCCCGTGCCAATGAAGCAGCAAAGGATCTGGTTGACATGTGTGTTGGATGTCAGTTTTACAAGAACAAGTCTCACAAGCCAGCGTCAGTGCTCAAGACAATTCCGATCTCATGGCCGTTTGCAGTGTGGGGCTTGGATATGGTCGGTCCTTTACGGACCGGGTCGAGTGGATTTACACATCTGCTCGTCGCGGTGGATAGGTTCACCAAATGGGTTGAAGCAAAGCCCATCAAGAGCTTGGATGCAGCACAGCTGTCAGTTTCATTCGGCAAATCATCTTCAGGTTTGGCGTGCCCCATGATATCATCACAGATAATGGGAAGAACTTTGACGCGGATGAATTCAAGCAATTTTGTTTCTCTCAAGGCATTCGGGTTAATTATGCCTCAGTGGCTCACCCGCAGTCGAATGGTCAGGCCGAGCACGCCAACAGAATGATTCTGCAAGGCCTGAAGCCTCGATTGATGAGAGACCTAAAGTATGCTGCTGGAGCTTGGGTTGAAGAATTGCCTTCCGTCTTATGGGGCATTCGGATGACTCCAAACCGCTCTACAAAGCGTACGCCCTTCTTCATGGTGTACGGGTCAGAGGCAGTACTCCCGAGTGATCTTCAGCACAATGCTCCCCGAGTGGAACTATATGATGAAGCTGAAGCCGAGACTGCTTGACAAGATGGCCTCGATCTTCTGGAGGAAGAAAGAGAGCTGGCCCTCATCAGATCAACGCTTTACCAGCAAGACTTGAGGCGTTATCATGACAGACACATTCAGCCCCGAGCCTTTCAAGAAGGAGATCTTGTTCTCCGACTGGATCAGCAGAGGCCTCACAAGCTCGCACCTCCATGGCAGGGGCCGTTTGCAATCTCCAAAGTCTTGCATAATGGAGCTTACTGGCTAGACAACATCAAAGATGAAGTAGAAGAGCCAAGGACTTGGAATGCGGATCTGCTTCGCAAGTTCTACACCTAGAACACAACTATCTTTAGTTTATTATTCCAGTATTGAATCCGAGTAGATCTCGTTGAATAAAGTTTTATTTCATTGTATCTTGTTGAAATTTGACTGCTACCCCCAGTGGGTATGAAAAACACTTAGCCACAAACCTGATTTTGCCTAAGGACAAACTACCCCGAGTGAGGATCCAACTCACACTCGGGGGCTTAGCCGCGGCTTCGCGTCGCCTAAGTTAGAAATCTCTCTGAGTGTGGATACTCTCCACACTCGGTTGTCAAGATGAACAGGACCATCATTGTTCATCTAAGGACAAACTACTCCGAGTGAGGGTCCAACCCACACTCGGGGGCTTAGCCCCGGCTCCGCGTCACCTAAGTTAGAAATCTCTCTGAATGTGGATACTCTCCACACTCGGTTGTCAAGATGAACAGGACCATCATTGTTCATCTAAGGACAAACTACTCCGAGTGAGGGTCCAACCCACACTCGGGGGCTTAGCCGCGGCTCCGCGTCGCCTAAGTTAGAAATCTCTCTGAGTGTGGATATTCTCCACACTCGGTTGTCAAGATGAACAGGACCATCATTGTTCATCTAAGGACAAACTACTCCGAGTGAGGGTCCAACCCACACTCGGGGGCTTAGCCTCGGCTCCACGTCGCCTAAGTTAGAAATCTCTCTGAGTGTGGATATTCTCCACACTCAGTTGTCAAGATGAACAGGACCATCATTGTTCATCTAAGGACAAACTACTCCGAGTGAGGGTCCAACCCACACTCGGGGGTTTAGCCGCGGCTCCGCGTCGCCTAAGTTAGAAATCTCTCTGAGTGTGGATACTCTCCACACTCGGTTGTCAAGATGAACAGGACCATAATCCTTCATCTAAGTTCAAACTACTCCGAGTGAGGGTCCAACCCACACTCGGGGGCTTAGCCGCGGCTCCGCGTCGCCTAAGTTAGAAATCTATCTAAGTATGGATACTCTCCACACTCAGTTGTCAAGATGAACAGGACCATCATTGTTCATCTAAGGACAAACTACTCCGAGTGAGGGTCCAACCCACACTCGGGGGCTTAGCCGCGGCTCCGCGTCGCCTAAGTTAGAAATCTCTCTGAGTGTGGATATTCTCCACACTCGGTTGTCAAGATGAACAGGACCATCATTGTTCATCTAAGGACAAACTACTCCGAGTGAGGGTCCAACCCACACTCGGGGGCTTAGTCGCGGCTCCGCGTCGCCCAAGTTAGAAATCTCTCTGAGTGTGGATACTGTCCACACTCGGTTGTCAAGATGAACAGGACCATAATCCTTCATCTAAAAACAAACAACTCCGAGTGAGGGTCCAGCCCACACACAGGGACTTAGTCGCGACTCCGCATCGCCTAAGTTAAAACCGTCCAAAATCAAAGATCGAACAAAAGCCAATACAAACGGAAACAGCATCATTCAGATCGAAAGGTACGGATAAAGGTTCAAACGACGGGAGCCCCAGGCTCACTTAAAGTTTCTTGGTTACAGCAACCACTTGGCATTCCGAGGCAAATACTTAAAAAGACTTAAAGATAGACGATCACTCGGACGGAGGAACTGCTTCCACGAAGGTGTCCAGGTCGATGCTGTCCGCTATCCGAGTGGCAGCCTCCATGAACATCTCCATGAACTCGTCAATCGTGGCGTTCTTCCCGTTGCCTACCTCGAGGGATTTCAGTTTCTTCTCGTCCACCCCCTTGCAATGGATACGGACCAATGAGAGAGCAATGTCAGCACCAGCTCGGGCCATAGATTTTTTCCACTCCTTCACTCGGCTTGGCACTGCCTTCACTCGAGCTAACAAAGTTTCCAGATCCTTTGAAGGCTCGTCGTCGGGGAACACATCGCTGTCAATCGCGGAAATGGCGGTGCCCAGCTCCCTAATGTACATAGCCACTTGTTCAACACGCTCCTCCAGTCGGAGCACGCTCATGGCAGCGCTGTCCTTGAGTAAACCTTGGGTGGGATCCAGCTCCTTCTCGATTTTATCTGTCTCCTCCGCCACATCGTCGCAAAACGCTGGTTCGGACATATAAAGGAAGAAGTCAGGAACGTGTAAATCACACTCGGCTTAGTCAAACTCAATGAAGTCACTCGGGAACATTACCTTTGAGTTTTTCATTGGCTTCGCCACTGAATTCCTCGACGTATTCCTCCAGCTCAGCTTTCTTGGCAATGATGTGGTCGAGTTTGGCTTGCCACTCGGTTTGCAATTTCTTCAAATCAGCAAGTTCTCGAGTGGACTTCTGGACGGCAGCCTCCAGTGTTTTCTTATCCTCCTCCAGCTTTCCGACTTACTTCAATTTTTCCTCAGCCTCCTTGGCCTTTCGGCTGGCTTCCTTCTGGGCAGCCGCCAGCTCAGTGTCCTTCTTCTCAAGAGCAGTCTTCACAGTTTCTAAAGAAATAGAATTCCTCAGCCTCTTGACAAGTTCACGATTTTCTCTACGAAAATCTGATGAAGCATACTCAGTCGGATGGGAATGGGAGCAGCTACCATTACATTTGAGTGGGAAGACATTACCTTCAAGAGTTTTTTTCTCCTCCTCCAGTCGGGCATTCTTGGTTTTCTCAGCATCAAGGCTAATGCGCAGGTCTAGCACTTCCTTCTCCAGAGTCTGGTAGTGACTTCCGAGCTCACAAACAGACTGCAAAACGAATTTAAAGCAAATCATATTGGTCAAAGAATTCGACTCGGACTCTAAGACTCCCGTCGACTGCTTCAATCGACGGCAGTCTCGGGGACTACACCCAGTGCGCACCCCCACTGGAAAATTTAAAACAAAGTATTCATTCGGATGGATAAAGCATAAAATTCATTCGGAGGAATTGAGCAAGATACTCATTCGGACTCTAAGACTCCCGCCGACTGCTTCAATCGACGACAGTCTCGGGGACTACACCCAGTGGGTGCGCTCAGCGCGCCCCCACTGGAACTCAAGTACACTCAGCGGGTGTATTCAGATCGTCACAAGACGGAAAATTGAAAAGGGTACTTACAAGGGTACTTACTCGGACATTCTTCTTCAAGGCTTCACTCGCATCATATGCCGTCTTCAGTCGGTCGCTCATTATCTCCAGTTGCATCAGCACCTCTCGCGGAGCTGCAAATAATCAAAGTCACTTGAAGGCACTCGGAGATATACTGGATTACCGAGTGAGTTCAGCACTTACCCTTCGAGGACGCAACATCAGCATCGGCCAGCTCTTTCTCCAGAGTCTGGGGGTCAGGTGATGCAGTCGAAGTATCAGCCCTGCAAGGAAATACCCAGCTTTTTGTCATTCAGATAAACATACACAGCTACTGCCAATAACAGAAGCACTTACGCTGAAGCCACTGGGATAGCCATCTTGATCTTCGGGATGATAACCGCCTTCCGAGGCTTGGTTGCAGCAGTTTTAGGTTGCTTCGACGTCTTCTCAGGAGGAGAGGCAAGCTCTTCACGCCCACGTTTTGCAGCACGTGTTGCAAGGGCATGTCCACTTGGCTTGGCGGTCCTGGATCCTTTGGGCCCTCCACCTTGGATCCCCGGGTCATGATGCGCCTTAGAGCGAGTTTCAGGCACTCGGTCTTCCGAACGTGACGACTCCACTTCGTCGTCTTCTTCTGAGCCCTCTTCGTCGTCTTCTTCGTCGTCTTCGTCTTCACCGGACTCTTTGTACTCTGCAGCTTCGGCTGTGTCGTCTGGATGATCTGTGTCACTGGCAACATCAACCGGACCTCTATCCACGAGTGGCACCAAACTGCTCATCTGAGTGAAGGCCTACCGAATGAAAGAAAGACAGTCGGATCAAATTCAACACATATTCAAATTTCACTCGAAAGTGAACACTCGGAATTTACCTCGTTTGCCGGGTTCAGCACCGAGAGTGGAGCCACTAGCCGACTCCCCCTGGGGTTGTCACACGCTGGTGTAATCGCCTTGATCTTGGCCTCCACCTCATCGTCCTTGAGCTCTTCCGGGTGAGTTCGAGTGGTATCACTCGGCCCGGAGTATTCCCACATGGGGTGACCTCTGGCTTGCAGCGGCTGGATCCTCCTCTGGAAGAAGACCTCCAGCAGGTCGAGTCCATTGACACCTTTTTGCACCAGAGCTACTAATGCTATCACTAGGATATCTACCTCTGTCTTGTCCGCCTTGGTCACTGTCAGTCTGGGAACTGGCCCGATACGATCCGAAGTATACGGCGGGAGGCCCGACTGACCCTCACCGACTAGAATATCATGGCAGTAGAACCAGTTCTCCTGCCACCCCTTCACCGAGTCAGGGAATGTCATCTTGGGAAAACAACCCTTTCCTCGCAGCTGGATCCCGAGTCCTCCACACAGTTGGGCCACGTTGGTCTTATCCTCCGACCGAGTGGGTTTCTTCACGGTCATCATTCGGCAGGTGAAGAGATGTTTAAACAAACCCCAATGGGGGTGCCAGCCCAAGAAGTTTTCGCACAGAGAAATATATGCGGCTAAATACACTATGGCATTTGGAGGCAGATGATGAAGCTGGGCACCAAAAAAGCTCAAGAACCTTTGGAAGAAGGGGTGTGACGGCAGAGAGAAACCTCGCTCGAGGTGGGGCACCAAGAGCACGCGCTCATCCCCCTTCGGCGATGGTTCTTCTTCATCCGGCCCCGGTAGCCGCCAGCTCCCCTCGCGCACGAGTCCTTGAGCCTCCAAATCAAGCATCCGGGCCTTGGTCACCCGTGACTGGAGCCATTCGCCTTGCGTCCGCCCAGCCGGCGCTCCGGTGCTGGAGGAGGACGCGTGCGCGCTCTTCTTCGCTCGCTCGGCCTTCGCTGTCGCAGACGCCGCACGCATCTTTGCCGGTGAGCTCGAGACAGTCTTCGACGGTGGAGGGGAAGGAGGAGCACTACTGGGCGTCGGAGAAGACGAGGAAGGGGGTAAATGAGATCTGTTCTCACCCAAACAGTGCCTTTCACTATTTATACCAAATATTCGGTGCAATCTCGGGCCGTCAATCTGCGAACGAAGGGAGATTTGCGAATCCTCTATTCAGCATATCGGGGACGCGTGGCATAATTTTCGGCGCAGTTATCGAGGCATCGTGCCCATTACCCCAGAAATTTCAGGACGTGATCGTTCTGCCGCGCGCCGTGCGCTGTTTCAGCGATTTCGAACTCACGGAGTTCTCTCCGCACTCGATGGAGACAAGCTCAGCGTTGCAGATGACTCTGATGACACCTTCCTACGGACCGAGTGATCTGCTCATGCCAGCTTATCACTCGGATTTAACAACTTTATGGTTTTCATCGAAAACAATGATTCTGAATCCAACTTGGTTTGAGGCCGAGTGAAAGACGACATGATCGTTTCTTGGCCTTCTCCGAAAGGTCATCGATGCTCCCGAGTGTCGATCACTCGACTTTTAAAACCTCATGGATTCGGGGGCTACTGATGAGGATGCCTATCCTGGGTAGGGTCATAGACCTGACATCCTAGGCCCACCGTTTGGTTCCACGTCAGCATCGAAGCTCAAAAGAAGAAGTGCACTCGGTACAATCTGAAAGGTTCACTCGGACATACCTGAAGACGCACTCGGACGGCTACGTCCGCACTCGGTCAATGAAAGCTCAACAGTCCAGGAGACGTAACGTTGAGCTATATGAAGAGACATCCTCCGGGATTGATTAGTCAGACATTACCAGTAACGTATTAGTTAAAGCGGCAGTTTCTGTAACTAGCCTTAACTAGCATTCAATGCAGCGCTCAGCCGGTGGTGGCGCACTCTATATAAGCCACCCCCGGGCGCAGTAGCAGGGTTCCGACATCTGTACTCCCATATACACCCATAAGCTAAGCAACACCAGCCTCAGGGCTCGAGACGTAGGGCTTTTACCACTTCCGAGTGGGGCCTGAACTCGTATACTTCCGAGTGTCACACCTGAGCCGTAGTTAGACAACGCCCCTCCCTTCGTACCCCTAGTTCTATTGTCAGGGACATTCCCACGACTATTGTCAGGGACATTCCCACGACACCAGGTAAACCATTTACCGATGAGATCATAGTTCGGTTAAGCTGAACAGAAATTTAGAGAGAAGATCTAGCCACTTCTACAAAGGAAAGTAAAAAAGAAAAAGAAACGAAATACAAGGGTTTGGTGGAGGACAAATAGACACTGGTCTATTTGTAGAAGCGCCAGAGGCGAGCTACGTTCCATGGGTTTGGCTCCAGACGATTGTCTTGCGGATTGCGAAGACGGTAAACTCCTCCTGTCAGTACTTCATCAATTATAAAAGGGCTCTCCCACTTTGGTTTGAGCTTATGCTTCTGCTTCTCTGGGAGGCGTAAGACCAACTCGCCCACGTTATAAACTTTAGCTCGCACCTCCCTGCTTTGCTACCGCCGAGCCTGTTGTTGATAGAAAGTAGATCGAGCCCGGGCTATGTCACGCTCCCCCTCCAAGGTGTCTAGGTCATCCTGCCGATCTAGCTCGACTTCTTTTTCCTCGTACATGCGAACTCTTGGCGCGTCATGAATGATGTCACAAGGGAGGACTGCTTCCGCCCCGTACACCATGAAAAATGGTGTGTATCCCGTTGATCGGTTCGGGGTTGTACGCAGACCCCACAGCACGGAATCGAGTTCCTCAACCCAATGGCAGTCGGACTCTTGAAGTGATCGGACAAGGCGAGGTTTAATACCGCTCATAATGAGACCGTTGGCCCGATCAACTTGTCCGTTAGTTTGTGGGTGGTACACCGAGGCGTAATCGAGCTTGATACCTAGGTTGGAGCACCAGTCCTTGACCTCCTGGGCGGTAAAGTTGGATCCGTTGTCGGTTATTATACTGTGTGGGACACCGTAACGGTGCACCACGTCGGATATAAAGTCGATGACTGGTCCTAATTTTGCCGAACTTACTGGTTTTACTTCGATCCATTTAGTGAATTTATCGACCATGACCAGTAGGTATTTCTTTTTCCTGGTCCCCTCTTTAAGTGGTCCGACCATATCTAACCCCCATACCGCAAAAGGCTATGTGACGGGTATCGTCCGGAGAGCCGTAGGAGGCATGTGGCTTTGATTAGCGAAGAGTTGACAGCTGACACAATGTTGAACGAGTGTGTGGGCGTCAGTTCAAGCGGTGGGCCAGAAGAACCCGACTCGAAAAGCCTTGCTTAACAGGGCCCGTGTTGCCGCGTGGTGGCCGCCCATACCGGCATGTATCTCTGCCAACAGCTGCCTTCCTTCTTCTTCAGATATGCATCGTTGGAGGACCCCCGTGGTGCTCTTTTTGTATAATTCTCCTTCATGGACCTTGTAGGCCCTTGATTGCTGCACTATGCGCCTCGCCTCCGTCTGGTCATCAGGGAGTTCTTTGTGCAGAAGGTAGGAAAGGAAGGGTTCTGTCCACGGTGCGATTACGGCCATCACTTCGTGGGCCGAGGGAGTTTCCTCAATCGTGGAACCGCCGATGATTAGCTCATCTGGTTCAACTGTGGGGGGGGATGACCTTCTCTTCGCCATTGGTTATGGCGTCCCCGCCGTTGTCTTGCCATACCACAGAGGGTTTGAAGAGCCTCTCTAGGAAGGTGTTTTTAGGGACTGGGTCACGTTTGGCGCCCATACGAGCAAGGATGTCGGCAGCTTGATTGTTGTCTCTAGAGACGTGGTGGAATTCTAGTCCTTCGAATCGTGCCGATATCTAGAGGACGGCATTTCTGTAGGCTACCATTTTCGGGTTCTTAGCATCGAATTCACCATTGATTTGAGAGATGGCGAGATTGGAGTCTCCCCGTACTTCGAGCCGCTGTACGCCCATAGAAGTCGCCATCCGGAGTCCATGCAACAGAGCCTCGTACTCGGCCGCATTATTGGAGTCGGCATACATGGAGGACATATCGGATGTTGTTGCCGGTGGGGGATGTGAGGATGACTCTAGCCCCCAGTCCGGCAAGCGTCTTGGATCCGTCGAAGTACATTGTCCAGTGTGAGTATGTGGTGTATTCCCTAAGGAGCTCGGCCTCCGTCCATTCAGCGATGAAATCAGCCAACACCTGAGATTTAATAGCTTGGCGTGGTTTATAATTGATTTCGAACGGGAGGAGTTCAATGGCCCACTTGGCTATGTGGCCTGTGGCGTCCCTGTTATTGATTATATCGTTTAAGGGCGCTTCAGAGGCCACCATGACCGAACACTCCTGGAAATAATCCCCGAGCTTTCGTGAAGCCATGAACACTATGTAGGCTATCTTCTGATAGTGCGGGTATCTGGTCTTGCACGGAGTAAGTACTTCCGATACGTAGTATACTGGCTTCTATACCCGGTGTTTATGGCCCTCGGCCTCCCATTCTACCACGAGTGTTGCACTGACGACCTGGTTGGTGGCAGAGATGTATAGCAACATCGGTTCGCCCATGCCGGGTGCTGTCAGTATGGGGTTGCTGGCTAGTAGCGTTTTGATTTCCTCTAGTGCAGCTGCGGCCTCATCGGTCCATTCGAAATTCTTGGTTCGTTTCAATAGCTTGTAAAGGGGTAGAGCTTTTTCACCGAGGCGCGAGATGAAGCGGCTTAACGCCGCCACGCAACCTGCCAGTCTTTAGACGTGTTTTAGCTCTGTGGGGACCACTAATTGTGACAAAGCTTTGATCTCGGATGATTTAGCTTCGATGCCCCTGTGTGAGACTATGAATCCGAGCAATTTGCCGGCGGGGACGCCGAAGACACACTTGTCCGGGTTCAGCCGTATATCATACTCCCACAGGCTGGTGAATGTTCGGCCTAGGTCGTCCACCAGCTGGCTGACGTGTTTGGTCTTGATGACCACGTCGTCAACGTATGTCTCGACTGTCTTGCCGATTTGTTTTTCCAGGCAAGTTTGAATCATGCGCTGGTACGTGGCGCCTGTGTTTTTGATCCCGAAAGGCATTGTGTTGAAGCAGAATGGCCCGTAAGGGGTGATGAAGGCGGTTGCGGCCTGATCAGACTCCTTCATTTTTATCTGATGATATCCAGAATAAGCGTCGAGGAAGCAGAGTGAGTCATGTCCGGCAGTGGCGTCAATTATCTAGTCAATGCGGGGTAAAGGGAAAGGATCTTTAGGGCAAGCTTTGTTAAGGTCTTTGAAATCGACACAGAGCCGCCAGGATTTATCTTTCTTTGGCACCATGACCAGGTTTGCCAGCCATTCAGGGTGTTTGATCTCTCTGATGAATCCGGCTTTGAGGAGTTTGGCGAGTTCTTCGTCCATAGCTTGACACTTGGGTTCGGAAAATCGACGTAGGGTCTGTTTAACCGGCTTGAAGCCTGCAATTATGTTCAGACTATTGATACGTCTCCGTCGTATCTATAACTTTTGATTGTTTCATGCCAATATTATACAACTTTCACATACTTTTGGCAACAATTTATATGATTTATTGGACTAACCTATTGATCCAGTGCCTAATGCCAGTTCATGTTTGTTGCATGTTTTTTGTTTCGCAGAATTACCATATCAAATGAAGTCCAAATGCGATAAAAATTTATGGAGATTTGTTTTGGAATATTTGTGAATTTTGAGAAGTGGAATCAACGCAAAAGGAGTCCCACAGCCCCCACGATACATCAGGGCGCGGCCAGGGGGCCCAACCGCGGCCTGGTGGGTGCTGCCCACCTCGTACGTCGGTTGGAGCTCTCCTTCGGGCGCAAGGAAGCTAATTTTTGGATAAAAATCCCCTCAAATTTTAGCCCGATCGGAGTTACGGATCTCCGGGAATATAAGAAACGGTTTTCGGCCAGAAAACAAAAACGCAAAACAGAAGAGAACAGAGAGGGAGATCCAATCTAGGAGGGGCTCCTTCCCCTCCGCCGCCATGGCTGCCATGGACCAGAGGGGGAACTCTCCTCCCATCTAGGGGGGAGGCCAAGGAACAAGAAGAAGGAGGGGGGCTCTCTCCCCCTCTCTCCCGGTGGCGCCGGAACGCCGCCGGAGCAAACATCATGACGGCGATCTACTCCAACAACTTCGCCGCCGTCAACACCAACTCTCTCCCCCTCTATGCAGCGGTGTAACTCCCCTTCTCCCCGCTGTAATCTCTACTTAAACATGGTTCTCAACAACATATACTATTTACCAATGATATATGGCTATCCTATGATGTTTGAGTAGATCCGCTTTGTCCTATGGGCTAATTGATGATCGTGGTTGGTATGATTGTATATTTTATTATGGTGCTGTCCTACGGTGCCCTCCATCTCGCGCAAATGTGAGAGATCCTCGCTGTAGGGTGTTGCAATGTGTTCATGATTTTCCTATGGTGGGTTGCTTGAGTGACAGAAGCATAAACCCGAGTAGGTGGGTTGTTGCATATGGGAGTAAAGAGGACTTGATACTTAATGCTATGGTTGGGTTTTACCTTAATGATCTTTAGTAGTTGCGGATGCTTGCTAGAGTTCCAATCATAAGTGCATATGATCCAAGTAGAGAAAGTATGTTAGCTCATGCCTCTCCCTCATGTAAAATTGCAAGAATGATTACCGGTCTAGTTATCAATTGCCTAGGGACAAATAACCTTCTTGTTTGACAAAAGCTTTCTACTAAACAACTAACTTTTATTATCTTGCTTTTTACTCGTAGTTTTATTTCCCGCAAAGTACTTCTAGTTTTATTCGTGCAAACTATCCTATCACCTACAAATTAGTTTCATACTTGTCTAGGTAAAGCAAACGTTAAAGTGTGCGTAGAGTTGTATCGGTGGTCGATAGAACTTGAGGGAATATTTGTTCTACCTTTAGCTCCTCGTTGGGTTCGACACTCTTACTTATCGAAAAAGGCTACAAACGATCCCCTACACTTGTGGGTTATCAAGACCTTTTTCTGGCGCCGTTGCCGGGGAGCAATGCGTGGGGTGAATATTCTTGTGTGTGCTTGTTTGCTTTATCACTAAATAATTTTATTTTCTGTTATTAGTAGTTTTCTATCTTTACATATGGGTAGGAAACGCAAAATACCAAAAAAATAGATGTACTTGCTGCTCCAAAAGTTGAGGAACCACTAGTGTTCCGTACTACCGAAGAATATTATTTGGATCATCTTCGATCCATTTGTGCTCGTGCTGAAAACCCAACTAACTTAGTTGAGGGAAAATCATTAAATGAGCATGCTTATTATGTGCGACACCGCATATCTCAAAAAGGGAAACTCTTGTGGCATCAAATTAATACTTTGTGTTGCTATGCTTGGAATTTATGTGAATTACATGATTTTACTTGTTGTTCTGAAGAAACTAAAAAACACCTTCCCTACCAATCTGTGTTTAATGATAATGAAATACCATCTTCTTATGCCAAGGAAGCCTATTGTTATTTTGATGTTGAACAAATTGAAGAATTTGTTGCTTTTAAGGGTGCCTATGAAATTGCTTCTTTGATTGAAAAGTATGATGCTACTCTTTACAAATCTGAATTTTTTTGCCATACTTAAATATTGCTATTAAAACTATGCTTCTAATGCTTATGTTAAAGAATTTATTGAAAGAATGACCGTTGCCTTGGAAGAGACTAATATTTTGCAGGGACCTATGGAAGAAGAAGTTGCTGAAATTTTGAGCTCATTAGATGAAAAAGATGAGGAGGAGAGCAAAGAACAAAAGGAGGAAGAGCAGATTAGCTACCCGTGCCACCTTCTAATGAGAGTAACTCTTCAACTCATACATTGTTTAATTTCCCCCTCGCACATACCGAAGGATGAATGCTATGATTGCTATGATCCATTGGATTCTTTTGAAATATCCCATTTTGATGAACTTGATGCTTGCTATGCTTGTGGCCATGATGCCAATATGAATTATGCTTATGAAGATGAACATGCTATAGTTCCTTATGTTAAGCATGAAATTGTTGCTATTGCACCCAGACATGATAGTCCTATTATCTTTTTGAATTCTCCCAACTACACTATATCGGAGAAGTTTGCCCTTATTAAGGATTATATAGATGGGTTGCGTTTAGCTACTACACATGATGATTTTGATGAATATAATATGCATGTGCTTGCTGCTCCTACTTGCAATTATTATGAGAGAGGAACCAAATCTTCACCTCTCTATGTTTCCAATACTATGAAATTGCAAGAAACTATTTATACTACGCATTGGCCTTTACTTAATGTGCATGAATTGTTCTTGTATGACATGCCGATGCATAGGAAGAGAGTTAGACTTCGTTGTCATATGATATATATATCACTTTGTGCTCACTACTAAATTACAAATCATTGTTAATTAAAATTGGCTTTGTTATACCTTGGGATCCGGGTGGATCCATTACTTGAGCACTTTATGCCTAGCTTAATGGCTTTAAAGAAAGCGCTGCCAGGGAGACAACCCGGAAGTTTTAGAGAGTCATTTATTTCTGTTGTGTGCTTTTATAAAGTTTAAAAACAAAAAAATATAGAGGGGAACCTAAAACTTCACAAAAGGAAAGGTGAAAGTGAGAAGAGATGATGAGCATCGTTGAAGTGGGGGACGTCCTTGAACTTTTGTTCATGACCATGGAAACTTTGTGAATCTTGAATCACAGAAACTTTTCCAACAAAAATAATTATCCCCTTGTACAAATCCATTGTATTATAAAAATAATGTGCCAAGATTTGCCTTTAGGATGATTAGATTGCTTGTTGGTATGTGCGGTGTAAAAACAGAAACTTTGGCTAGAGTGCGTGAATTTTCATTTTTTACTGAAATGTCAAAAGTTTCTGAATTATTTTACACAGTATTTCTATACAAATTTTTTAATTTGTCCTAATGTTTCAGAATTTTTGGAGTTACATAAGTATGGTCAAAGTTCAGATTACTACAGACTGTCCTGTTTAAGACAGATTCTGTTTTTGATGCATTGTTTTGCTTGTTTTGATGAAACTATCGATTTTATCTGTCGTGTAAGCCATAGAAAAGTTATACTACAGAAGGGATAATGCAAATATAAAATATGAATTGGTTTGCAACAGTACTTAAAGTAGTATTTTGCTTTATTATACTAACGGATCTTACCAGTCTTCTGTTAAGTTTTGTGTGGATGAAGTGTTCGAAGATCGAGGAGGTCTCGATATGAGGAGAAGAAGGAGAGGCAAGAGTTCAAGCTTGGGGATGCCCAAGGCACCCCAAGTAAATATCCAAGGAGACTCAAGCGTCTAAGCTTGGGGATGCCCCGGAAGGCATCCCATCTTTCTTCAACAAGTATCGGTATGTTTTCAGATTCGTTTCATTCATGTGATATATGCAAATCTTGGAGCATCTTTTGCGTTTAGTTTTCACTTTTTTTTTATGCACCATGCTGGTATGAGATAGTTCATGGTTGATTTATAGAATGCTCATTGCACTTCACTTATATCTTTTGAGTATGGCTTTATAGAATGCTTCATGTGCTTCACTTATATCATTTGAAGTTTGGATTGCCTGTTTCTCTTCACATAGAAAACCGTTATTTGAAGAATGCTCTTTTACTTCACTTATATTTATTAGAGCATGGTCTTTTGTAGAAAGAATTAAACTCTCTTGCTTCACTTATATCTATTTAGAGAGTCAACAGGAATTGGTCATTTGCATGGTTAGTCATAAAATCCTACATAAAACTTAGGGATCACTGAATATGACATGTTTGATTCCTTGCAATAGTTTTGCGATATAGAGATGATAATATGTGGGAGGTACTAGTGGATGATCGTGTTTAGTAAGATATTGGTGTTAAGGTTTGTGATTCCCGAAGCATGCACGTATAGTCTCCCGTTATGCTAGGAAGTTGGAGCACAATTTATCCTTGATTATCTATCTTTGTGTGAAGGTCGGGGGCGCGCAATGGTTAACTCCTACCAACCTCCCCCCTAGGAGCATGCGTAGTAATACTTTGCTTCGAGGGAGCTAATAAAACTTTTGCAAAAAGTATGTGAGTTCTTTATGACTAATGTGAGTCCATGGATTATACGCACTCTTACCTTTTCGCAATTTGCTAGCCTCTGCGGTACCGTGCATTGCCCTTTCTCACCTCGAGAGTCGGTGCAAACTTCGCCGGTGCATCCAAACCCCGTGATATGATACGCTCTATCACACATAAGCCTTATTATATCTTCCTCAAAACAGCCACCGTACCTACCTATTATGTCATTTCCATAGCCATTCCGAGATATATTGCCATGCAACTTCCACCGCCTCCGTTTTGACGACTTGTGCATTCATTGTCATATTGCATTACATGATCGTAAGATAGCTAGCATGATGTTTTCATGGCTTGTCCGTTTTTTGATATCTTTGCTACGCTAGATCATTGCATTCATATAGGGTCATACTTTGTTCTACTATCGGTGTAGTATTGAGTTGTAAGTAAATAGAAGTGTGATGATCATCATTATTCATTATTAGAGCATGCCCCAGTGATGGAAGGATGATGGAAACTATGATTCCCCCACAAGTCGGGATGAGGCTCCGGACAAAGAAAAATAAAAAATAGAAAATAGAAAAAAAAGAAAAAGAAAAAAAGAAAAAAAATGAAAGAAGAAGGAATAGGGGCATGCTAATTCCACACTTGTGCTTCAAAGTAGCACCATGTTTTTCATATAGAGAGTCTCATGTGTTGTCACTTTCATATACTAATGGGAATTTTTCATATAGAGTTAGATGCATACCCACTCAGTTTCATATTGAGCTTTCATACACTTATAGCTCTCAGTGCATCCGTTGCATGGCAATCCCTACTCCTCGCATTGATATCTATTGATGGGCATCTCCATAGCCCGTTGATACACTGAGTTGATGCGAGACTTTCTTCTCCACTTTTACCCCTTTGAAACCTACCACCATATTCTATTCCACCCATAGTGCTATATCCATGGCTTGCGCTCATGTATTGCGTGAGAGTTGAAAATGCTGAAGCGCGTTAAAAAGTATGAAGCAATTGCTTGGCTGACACCGGGGTAGTACATGATTTATACTTTGTGTCAAGAAGACAGAGCATGACAAGGCTATATGATTTTGTAGAGATAGCGTTCTTTAGCCTTGATATTTTGAAAGACATGATTGTTTGTTGGGATGCCTGAGTATTAATGTCTTTATGTCAAAACTAGAGTATTGCTTTGAATCACTTGTATCTTAATATTCATGCCATGATTAGATATATGATCAATATTATGCTAGGTAGCATTCCACATCAAAAATTATCTTTTTTATCATTTACCTGCTCGAGGACGAGCAGGAATTAAGCTTGGGGATGCTGATACGTCTCCGTCGTATCTATAATTTTTGATTGTTTCATGCCAATATTATACAACTTTCACATACTTTTGGCAAAAATTTATATGATTTATTGGACTAACCTATTGATCCAGTGCCCAGTGCCAGTTCATGTTTGTTGCATGTTTTTTGTTTCGCAGAATTACCATATCAAATGAAGTCCAAACGCGATAAAAATTTACGGAGATTTTTTTGTAATATTTGTGAATTTTGAGAAGTGGAATCAACGCAAACGGAGGCCCACAGCCACCACGATACATCAGGACGCGGCTAGGGGGCCCAACCGCGGCCTGGTGGGTGCTGCCCACCTCATACGTCGGTTCGAGCTCTACTTCGAGCGCAAGGAAGCTAATTTTTGGATAAAAATCCCCTCAAAATTTCAGCCCGATCGGATTTACGGATCTCCGGGAATATAACAAACGGTTTTCGGCCAGAAAACAAAAACGCGAAACAGAAGAGAACAGAGAGGGAGATCCAATCTAGGAGGGGCTCCTGCCCCTCCGCCGCCATGGCGGCCATGGACCAGAGGGGGAACTCTTCTCCCATCTAGGGGGGAGTCCAAGGAACAAGAATAAGGAGGGGGGCTCTCTCCACCTCTCTCCCAGCCGGAACGCCGCCGGGGCAAGCATCGTGACGGCGATCTACTCCAACAACTCCGCCGCCGTCAACACCAACTCTCTCCCCCTCTATGCAGCGGTGTAACTCCCCTTCTCCCCGCTGTAATCTCTACTTAAACGTGCTGCTCAACTCCATATACTATTTACCAATGATATATGGCTATCATATGATGTTTGAGTAGATCCGCTTTGTCCTATGGGCTAATTGATGATTGTGGTTGGTATGATTGTATATTTTATTATGGTGCTGTCCTACGGTGCCCTCCGTCTCGCGCAAACGTGGGGGATCCTCGCTGTAGGGTGTTGCAATGTGTTCATGATTTGCCTATGGTGGGTTACTTGAGTGACAGAAGCATAAACCCGAGTAGGTGGGTTGTTGCGTATGGGAGTAAAGAGGACTTGATACTTAATGCTATGGTTGGGTTTTACCTTAATGATCTTTAGTAGTTGTGGATGCTTGCTAGAGTTCCAATCATAAGTGCATATGATCCAAGTAGAGAAAGTATGTTAGCTCATGCCTCTCCCTCATGTAAAATTGCAAGAATGATTACCGGTCTAGTTATCAATTGCCTAGGGACAAATAACCTTCTTGTTTGAAAAAAGCTTTCTACTAAACAACTAACTTTTATTATCTTGCTTTTTACTCGTAGTTTTATTTCCCACAAAGTACTTCTAGTTTTATTCGTGCAAACTATCCTATCACCTACAAAGTAGTTTCATACTTGTTCTAGGTAAAGCAAATGTTAAAGTGTGCGTAGAGTTGTATCGGTGGTCGATAGAACTTGAGGGAATATTTGTTCTACCTTTAGCTCCTCGTTGGGTTCGACACTCTTACTTATCGAGAAAGGCTACAAACGATCCCCTACACTTGTGGGTTATCAAGACCTTTTTCTGGCGACGTTGCCGGGGAGAAATAGCATGGGGTGAATATTCTCGTGTGTGCTTGTTTGCTTTATCACTAAGTAATTTTATTTTCTGTTATTAGTTGTTTTCTATCTTTACATATGGGTAGGAAACGCAAAATACCAAAAAATTAGATGTACTTGCTGCTCCAAAAGTTGAGGAACCACTAGTGTTCCGTACTACCAAAGAATATTATTTGGATCATCTTCGATCCATTTGTGCTCGTGCTGAAAACCCAACTAGCTTAGTTGAGGGCAAATCATTAAATGAGCATGCTTATTATGTGCGACACCGCATATCTCAAAAAGGGAAACTCTTGTGGCGTCAAATTAATACTTTGTGTTGCTATGCTTGGAATTTATGTGAATTACATGATTTTACTTGTTGTTCTGAAGAAACTAAAAATCACCTTCCCTACCAATGTGTGTTTAATGATAATGAAATACTATCTTCTTACGCCAAGGAAGCCTATTGTTATTTTGATGTTGAACAAATTGAAGAATTTGTTGCTTTTAAGGGTGCCTATGAAATTGCTTCTTTGATTGAAAAGTATGATGCTACTCTTTACAAATCTGAAAATTTTGCCATACTTAAATATTGCTATGAAAACTATGCTTCTAATGCTTATGTTAAAGAATTTCTTGAAAGAATGACCATTGCCTTGGAAGAGACTAATATTTTGCAGGGACCTATGGAAGAAGAAGTTGCTGAAATTGTGAGCTCATTAGATGAAAGAGATGAGGAGGAGAGCGAAGAACAAAAGGAGGAAGAGCGGATTAGCTACATGTGCCCACCTTCTAATGAGAGTAACTCTTCAACTCATACATTGTTTAATTTCCCTTCGCACATACCGAAGGATGAATGCTATGATTGCTATGATCCCTTGGATTCTTTTGAAATATCCCTTTTTGATGAAGTTGATGCTATCCTATGATGTTTGAGTAGATCCGCTTTGTCCTATGGGCTAATTGATGGTCGTGGTTGGTATGATTGTATATTTTATTATGGTCCTGTCCTACGGTGCCCTCCGTCTCGCGCAAACGTGAGGGATCCTCGTTGTAGGGTGTTGCAATGTGTTCATGATTTGCCTATGGTGGGTTGCTTGAGTGACATAAGCATAAACCCGAGTAGGTGGGTTGTTGCATATGGGAGTAAAGAGGACTTGATACTTAATGCTATGGTTGGGTTTTACCTTAATGATCTTTAGTAGTTGCAGATGCTTGCTAGAGTTCCAATCATAAGTGCATATGATCCAAGTAGAGAAAGTATGTTAGCTCATGCCTCTCCCTCATGTAAAATTGCAAGAATGATTACCGGTCTAGTTATCAATTGCCTAGGGACAAATAACCTTCTTGTTTGACAAAAGCTTTCTACTAAACAACTAACTTTTATTATATTGCTTTTTTACTCGTAGTTTTATTTCCCGCAAAGTACTTCTAGTTTTATTCGTGCAAACTATCCTATCACCTACAAAGTAGTTTCATACTTGTTCTAGGTAAAGCAAACGTTAAAGTGTGCGTAGAGTTGTATCAGTGGTCGATAGAACTTGAGGGAATATTTGTTCTACCTTTAGCTCCTCGTTGGGTTCGACACTCTTACTTATCGAAAAAGGCTACAAACAATCCCCTAAACTTGTGGGTTATCAACTATGTTTCAGAATTTTTGGAGTTACATAAGTATGGTCAAAGTTCAGATTACTACAGACTGTCCTGTTTAAGACAGATTCTGTTTTTGATGCATTGTTTTGCTTGTTTTGATGAAACTATCGATTTTATCTGTCGTGTAAGCCATAGAAAAGTTATACTACAGAAGGGATAATGCAAATATAAAATATGAATTGGTTTGCAACAGTACTTAAAGTAGTATTTTGCTTTATTATACTAACGGATCTTACCAGTCTTCTGTTAAGTTTTGTGTGGATGAAGTGTTCGAAGATCGAGGAGGTCTCGATATGAGGAGAAGAAGGAGAGGCAAGAGTTCAAGCTTGGGGATGCCCAAGGCACCCCAAGTAAATATCCAAGGAGACTCAAGCGTCTAAGCTTGGGGATGCCCCGGAAGGCATCCCATCTTTCTTCAACAAGTATCGGTATGTTTTCAGATTCGTTTCATTCATGTGATATATGCAAATCTTGGAGCATCTTTTGCGTTTAGTTTTCACTTTTTTTTTATGCACCATGCTGGTATGAGATAGTTCATGGTTGATTTATAGAATGCTCATTGCACTTCACTTATATCTTTTGAGTATGGCTTTATAGAATGCTTCATGTGCTTCACTTATATCATTTGAAGTTTGGATTGCCTGTTTCTCTTCACATAGAAAACCGTTATTTGAAGAATGCTCTTTTACTTCACTTATATTTATTAGAGCATGGTCTTTTGTAGAAAGAATTAAACTCTCTTGCTTCACTTATATCTATTTAGAGAGTCAACAGGAATTGGTCATTTGCATGGTTAGTCATAAAATCCTACATAAAACTTAGGGATCACTGAATATGACATGTTTGATTCCTTGCAATAGTTTTGCGATATAGAGATGATAATATGTGGGAGGTACTAGTGGATGATCGTGTTTAGTAAGATATTGGTGTTAAGGTTTGTGATTCCCGAAGCATGCACGTATAGTCTCCCGTTATGCTAGGAAGTTGGAGCACAATTTATCCTTGATTATCTATCTTTGTGTGAAGGTCGGGGGCGCGCAATGGTTAACTCCTACCAACCTCCCCCCTAGGAGCATGCGTAGTAATACTTTGCTTCGAGGGAGCTAATAAAACTTTTGCAAAAAGTATGTGAGTTCTTTATGACTAATGTGAGTCCATGGATTATACGCACTCTTACCTTTTCGCAATTTGCTAGCCTCTGCGGTACCGTGCATTGCCCTTTCTCACCTCGAGAGTCGGTGCAAACTTCGCCGGTGCATCCAAACCCCGTGATATGATACGCTCTATCACACATAAGCCTTATTATATCTTCCTCAAAACAGCCACCGTACCTACCTATTATGTCATTTCCATAGCCATTCCGAGATATATTGCCATGCAACTTCCACCGCCTCCGTTTTGACGACTTGTGCATTCATTGTCATATTGCATTACATGATCGTAAGATAGCTAGCATGATGTTTTCATGGCTTGTCCGTTTTTTGATATCTTTGCTACGCTAGATCATTGCATTCATATAGGGTCATACTTTGTTCTACTATCGGTGTAGTATTGAGTTGTAAGTAAATAGAAGTGTGATGATCATCATTATTCATTATTAGAGCATGCCCCAGTGATGGAAGGATGATGGAAACTATGATTCCCCCACAAGTCGGGATGAGGCTCCGGACAAAGAAAAATAAAAAATAGAAAATAGAAAAAAAAGAAAAAGAAAAAAAGAAAAAAAATGAAAGAAGAAGGAATAGGGGCATGCTAATTCCACACTTGTGCTTCAAAGTAGCACCATGTTTTTCATATAGAGAGTCTCATGTGTTGTCACTTTCATATACTAATGGGAATTTTTCATATAGAGTTAGATGCATACCCACTCAGTTTCATATTGAGCTTTCATACACTTATAGCTCTCAGTGCATCCGTTGCATGGCAATCCCTACTCCTCGCATTGATATCTATTGATGGGCATCTCCATAGCCCGTTGATACACTGAGTTGATGCGAGACTTTCTTCTCCACTTTTACCCCTTTGAAACCTACCACCATATTCTATTCCACCCATAGTGCTATATCCATGGCTTGCGCTCATGTATTGCGTGAGAGTTGAAAATGCTGAAGCGCGTTAAAAAGTATGAAGCAATTGCTTGGCTGACACCGGGGTAGTACATGATTTATACTTTGTGTCAAGAAGACAGAGCATGACAAGGCTATATGATTTTGTAGAGATAGCGTTCTTTAGCCTTGATATTTTGAAAGACATGATTGTTTGTTGGGATGCCTGAGTATTAATGTCTTTATGTCAAAACTAGAGTATTGCTTTGAATCACTTGTATCTTAATATTCATGCCATGATTAGATATATGATCAATATTATGCTAGGTAGCATTCCACATCAAAAATTATCTTTTTTATCATTTACCTGCTCGAGGACGAGCAGGAATTAAGCTTGGGGATGCTGATACGTCTCCGTCGTATCTATAATTTTTGATTGTTTCATGCCAATATTATACAACTTTCACATACTTTTGGCAAAAATTTATATGATTTATTGGACTAACCTATTGATCCAGTGCCCAGTGCCAGTTCATGTTTGTTGCATGTTTTTTGTTTCGCAGAATTACCATATCAAATGAAGTCCAAACGCGATAAAAATTTACGGAGATTTTTTTGTAATATTTGTGAATTTTGAGAAGTGGAATCAACGCAAACGGAGGCCCACAGCCACCACGATACATCAGGACGCGGCTAGGGGGCCCAACCGCGGCCTGGTGGGTGCTGCCCACCTCATACGTCGGTTCGAGCTCTACTTCGAGCGCAAGGAAGCTAATTTTTGGATAAAAATCCCCTCAAAATTTCAGCCCGATCGGATTTACGGATCTCCGGGAATATAACAAACGGTTTTCGGCCAGAAAACAAAAACGCGAAACAGAAGAGAACAGAGAGGGAGATCCAATCTAGGAGGGGCTCCTGCCCCTCCGCCGCCATGGCGGCCATGGACCAGAGGGGGAACTCTTCTCCCATCTAGGGGGGAGTCCAAGGAACAAGAATAAGGAGGGGGGCTCTCTCCACCTCTCTCCCAGCCGGAACGCCGCCGGGGCAAGCATCGTGACGGCGATCTACTCCAACAACTCCGCCGCCGTCAACACCAACTCTCTCCCCCTCTATGCAGCGGTGTAACTCCCCTTCTCCCCGCTGTAATCTCTACTTAAACGTGCTGCTCAACTCCATATACTATTTACCAATGATATATGGCTATCATATGATGTTTGAGTAGATCCGCTTTGTCCTATGGGCTAATTGATGATTGTGGTTGGTATGATTGTATATTTTATTATGGTGCTGTCCTACGGTGCCCTCCGTCTCGCGCAAACGTGGGGGATCCTCGCTGTAGGGTGTTGCAATGTGTTCATGATTTGCCTATGGTGGGTTACTTGAGTGACAGAAGCATAAACCCGAGTAGGTGGGTTGTTGCGTATGGGAGTAAAGAGGACTTGATACTTAATGCTATGGTTGGGTTTTACCTTAATGATCTTTAGTAGTTGTGGATGCTTGCTAGAGTTCCAATCATAAGTGCATATGATCCAAGTAGAGAAAGTATGTTAGCTCATGCCTCTCCCTCATGTAAAATTGCAAGAATGATTACCGGTCTAGTTATCAATTGCCTAGGGACAAATAACCTTCTTGTTTGAAAAAAGCTTTCTACTAAACAACTAACTTTTATTATCTTGCTTTTTACTCGTAGTTTTATTTCCCACAAAGTACTTCTAGTTTTATTCGTGCAAACTATCCTATCACCTACAAAGTAGTTTCATACTTGTTCTAGGTAAAGCAAATGTTAAAGTGTGCGTAGAGTTGTATCGGTGGTCGATAGAACTTGAGGGAATATTTGTTCTACCTTTAGCTCCTCGTTGGGTTCGACACTCTTACTTATCGAGAAAGGCTACAAACGATCCCCTACACTTGTGGGTTATCAAGACCTTTTTCTGGCGACGTTGCCGGGGAGAAATAGCATGGGGTGAATATTCTCGTGTGTGCTTGTTTGCTTTATCACTAAGTAATTTTATTTTCTGTTATTAGTTGTTTTCTATCTTTACATATGGGTAGGAAACGCAAAATACCAAAAAATTAGATGTACTTGCTGCTCCAAAAGTTGAGGAACCACTAGTGTTCCGTACTACCAAAGAATATTATTTGGATCATCTTCGATCCATTTGTGCTCGTGCTGAAAACCCAACTAGCTTAGTTGAGGGCAAATCATTAAATGAGCATGCTTATTATGTGCGACACCGCATATCTCAAAAAGGGAAACTCTTGTGGCGTCAAATTAATACTTTGTGTTGCTATGCTTGGAATTTATGTGAATTACATGATTTTACTTGTTGTTCTGAAGAAACTAAAAATCACCTTCCCTACCAATGTGTGTTTAATGATAATGAAATACTATCTTCTTACGCCAAGGAAGCCTATTGTTATTTTGATGTTGAACAAATTGAAGAATTTGTTGCTTTTAAGGGTGCCTATGAAATTGCTTCTTTGATTGAAAAGTATGATGCTACTCTTTACAAATCTGAAAATTTTGCCATACTTAAATATTGCTATGAAAACTATGCTTCTAATGCTTATGTTAAAGAATTTCTTGAAAGAATGACCATTGCCTTGGAAGAGACTAATATTTTGCAGGGACCTATGGAAGAAGAAGTTGCTGAAATTGTGAGCTCATTAGATGAAAGAGATGAGGAGGAGAGCGAAGAACAAAAGGAGGAAGAGCGGATTAGCTACATGTGCCCACCTTCTAATGAGAGTAACTCTTCAACTCATACATTGTTTAATTTCCCTTCGCACATACCGAAGGATGAATGCTATGATTGCTATGATCCCTTGGATTCTTTTGAAATATCCCTTTTTGATGAAGTTGATGCTATCCTATGATGTTTGAGTAGATCCGCTTTGTCCTATGGGCTAATTGATGGTCGTGGTTGGTATGATTGTATATTTTATTATGGTCCTGTCCTACGGTGCCCTCCGTCTCGCGCAAACGTGAGGGATCCTCGTTGTAGGGTGTTGCAATGTGTTCATGATTTGCCTATGGTGGGTTGCTTGAGTGACATAAGCATAAACCCGAGTAGGTGGGTTGTTGCATATGGGAGTAAAGAGGACTTGATACTTAATGCTATGGTTGGGTTTTACCTTAATGATCTTTAGTAGTTGCAGATGCTTGCTAGAGTTCCAATCATAAGTGCATATGATCCAAGTAGAGAAAGTATGTTAGCTCATGCCTCTCCCTCATGTAAAATTGCAAGAATGATTACCGGTCTAGTTATCAATTGCCTAGGGACAAATAACCTTCTTGTTTGACAAAAGCTTTCTACTAAACAACTAACTTTTATTATATTGCTTTTTTACTCGTAGTTTTATTTCCCGCAAAGTACTTCTAGTTTTATTCGTGCAAACTATCCTATCACCTACAAAGTAGTTTCATACTTGTTCTAGGTAAAGCAAACGTTAAAGTGTGCGTAGAGTTGTATCAGTGGTCGATAGAACTTGAGGGAATATTTGTTCTACCTTTAGCTCCTCGTTGGGTTCGACACTCTTACTTATCGAAAAAGGCTACAAACAATCCCCTAAACTTGTGGGTTATCAACTATGTTCGGCCAACCTTTGGGGGATTCCGGGCATATCTGATGTGTGCCAAGCGAATATGTCCCAGTTTTCGCATAAGAACGTGCGTAGTGCTTCAGCGACCGCAGGGTCCAGCTAAGCTCCGATGGACGCCGTTTTATTGGGATCCGTTGGGTGCACCTGAAATTTTATGATTTCGTCTGCGGGTTTGGATGACGTAGACTTTGGCCTTTTGCCGAGGATCATGCCGTCCTTATCTATGATAGAGCGGAGCATAGTCAGCTCCTCGGCGGCCAGCGTCTCAGCTAGTGCCTCGAGGGCAAGCGACGCTGTTTTATTCTCGGCTCGAAGCACTCTATCTGGGTCGCTTGTAACTGTGATCACACCGTTGGGTCCATGCATTTTAAGTTTCATGTAACCATAATGAGGTATGGCCTGAAACCTTGTGAAGGTGTCACACCCTAAAAGGGCATGATAACCACTGTGAAAGGGTACGATATGAAAAAGTAGTTCCTGTGTCCTGTAGTTATCGGGAGTACCGAACACTACGTCGAGGGTTACTTGCCCCGTGCAGCGTGCCTCTCTTCCGGGGATGATTCCTCGAAAGGTTGTGCTGCTTTGCTCAATGCGAGACTTATCGAACTGCATTTTGTCCAAAGTTCCCTCGTAGATGAGGTTTAGACCGCTGCCGCCGTCCATTAGTACTTTGTCCAACCGAAAACCGTCTATTATTGGGTTGAGGACCAGGGCGGTCGGCGCCCGCTCTGTGCGGGTCATCGGTTGGTCGTTTTCGCCGAAAGTTATCGGTATATCTGTCCATGATTTCCTTGATTCCACCTGGTGTATCTGATCGAGCTCTCTTCCTCTGACCTCTCGAGGAGAACGTCTCGTAGATCGTTAGGACCTCGGGGTTAGTTTCTGGTGGTGTTATCGGACGTCTGCCTGGGGGCAAGGCCGTGAGGATGGCCTTTCCGCTCTTTGCAACCTGCCTAACGACCCAGCATGCTCGAAGGCTGTGGGATGGGCTTGCGTTTGGCGGGGTGGGATGTATGGGGCAAGGACTGTCCAGTACTCTATCAAGGACTGTTTTCTCTTTCATGGAGTATTTGTTCCTTTTTCGGCAGGCCTGTATCTGGGCGGGTATTGTGGCGACATGAACCTTTTCCGAACTTCTCTAGGTTGTTCGGTGCGGACTGGCTCTGTATAAAATCGTTGTTCTTCCCGCGTACTCTCCATAGTGCAGTACTTTTCCATCAAGTATGTTAGCTCGGAAAAGTTTTGGACGCGACAATGATCAAGGGTGTTGTGGATTCCCTTATCATGGCAGTTCCGCTGGAAGGCTGCGATCATTTCTATGTCGTTAACGTCTTTCATCTTGTTTTTACTGAGGAGGAATCTGGCCCAAAAATGATGGACCGATTCCCCATGTCGTTGCTTGACCTCCTTCATCGGACCGGGTTCTAGTGCGCTTTTAAAGCGCTCGATCTGAGTGGTGGGTGGGAAAAAGGGTCTCGCCCCGGCGAGGTGCATGTTCGGTGTCCGGACAGCCGGGTTTTGTTCCGTCGCGGGGTTGGGCGCGGTACCTCCGATCTCTGCCTCCATGGGCTTGGTGGACGCGGCATCAATAATGCTTTGTCGTGCGGGCCCCAGGTTACGTGTTAGGCTATGCGGGGCCTCAGTGTCCGGAGAGAGGTCGGATCCGGAGATTGGAATATACACCGTTTTCAACTCCGCCGGTTGGTGAGACACGTCATCAGCCGGGCACTCGATGGTGGCGACTAGATGTGTTACCGGACGGACGCGAATTTCCCTATCGTCGGGCCTCAGCCCGATCTGGTCGTAAACCGGTGTTTGGCGGTCGGCCATGCTCAAGGCTTGGACCCGACCGAGTAGCTCGCCTGGCAGTGAGGCTCCGATCGGGTCGGCACCAAGGGCGCGACTGGGGTCGGTCAGCAGCGCTGTCCTCCCGGGGTTACTTGATGGTATTCCCGAGGAGTGTGCGGCCGTGGTTGGCTCAGATGCGTCGGTCAAGATAGGTTTTAAGACCGGGCTGGGGGCCGAGGCCATCCCAGGAGCGAGGTTTACTCACTCCAACGTTAAGGCGTCGGGGGCAGTGTGTCTTTTGAGAGGAGCAGATGTCTTTGTCCAAACAAGGTCCCCCCCGGGGGTCAGCGACGAACTCTAGGTTCCCGAACCTGACTTCCGAGCCAGGGACAAAGCTTCCGATCTGGCCAATACGACCCGAGGGATCGGCTTGAAGCACCACGCTTCCGAAGGCGAGGATCTGTCCAGGAACGAAGACGTCCTTGTTACAGATCTCCCCGCCGATGATTAGACGAGCCATTGATCCTTTGACGATTCGCAGCGGAACTCTCAATGAAAGCACCAGTGTCGGTGTCGAAACCGGCGGATCTCGGGTAGGGGGTCCCGAACTGTGAATCTAGGAACGATGGTAACAGGGGACGAAGGGGATAATGTTTACCCAGGTTCGGGCCCTCGTGAGGAGGTAAAACCCTAAGTCCTGCTTGACTATATTGATGAATGAGATGGTTACAAAGTTGATCTACCTCGAGATCAAAAGAGCTAAACCCTAATCATTTCATTCGTCCCTCTACGAACTAAGCCCCCTGGTTTATATAGACACCAGGGATACCTAGGTTACATATGGTCGGTTTCTATTCGGGCACAGATATGCCCATTCTTTCTTAGAGGACATTCCAAGTCTTTGCGACTCCTCCTTCCGAACACGGGATTGTTTGATAACTTGACGGCCTCTGTACGGCCCACAAGGGACGAATAGACGGCCCAAGGACCCCTTAGTCTCGGACTCCCTCGGGAGGGATTGGGGTCGAAATCCCGGACCAAACCTTCAGAGCTGCTTGATTTGGGGATAGATTTGAGAAGAGGGAAGAGGGGAACTAAGGGGGGGCGGAGCTGTTCTTGAGATGTGTGGGAGTCAATGTGGGAGGGGGAACGGGGAGGGGGATGGGGGAGGGCCGGCCCGCGGGTCTGATAAGTCAATGTGTGGCGCCTAAGAGCTCGGCGCCACACATTGAAAGTGTGGCGCCATTACCTTAGGCGCCACACTGCGGTTCGTGGGGTCGGGCCTGACACGGGCTGCCAGCGTAGCAGTGGGTGCGACGCCTAGGACTCGGACGCCACACTGTGTAGTGCGGCGCCTGGCTGTCGGGCGCCATACAAAAGGATTAAACTAGTGAATTTGTTTCTGAAACGGTTCAATTTGTGAACTTTTTGCGTCAAGAGGTCAGATTTGTCCATTTTTGCTTCCCCCTCTTATCCAGTGCAGTGCGGCAGTGGAGCGCACGTGACGTGAGATGGTTTTTATATGACCAACGACGCCTGTGCTCTGCCACCGACCATCCTGCCCGCCCGCCGGTATCGCTAGCTCGCCTGAACCACCGCCCAAAACCACGGTCTTGCCTCCCACCGTATCTATCGTCTTCTTGCGCGCACGCTGACTGCCGGTTTCCTGCATATTGACTTATCAGACCCGCGGGTCAATGAGATCAATACACTAGGAGGGCCTGGAAAAACATGTGTTTGATGGTCACTTTGGTACCTAAAACTATAAAATACACATTTTCGACGCTCGAACTTAACTCATCGTGCAAATATGGTGCCTTTTCCGTATATGGCCACATATAAGGGCATACACTCTACATAACACATACTTTTAGGGTTTGTTGCATTAAACATCACCTATTGGTGTAATCCGTTGCAACTAACTCTAATCCATCATTTGATTCTGTTCGCATGATTTCTAAGAGGTGGATCCCTCTTGTAAGTGCACACATCATAAACAAAATGTCACATTAGCCGACTCGGACTAACTAAAATTTCAAATATCCACCAAAACTGCAGTTAAGATTAATTTGCCAGATCTGTATCTCTGGTACATAGATGACTTACTAGATTTTTTTTCTTTTCTTAAATATGTTGAATTTTAAAAGAAAAAAAATCTATTTAGCCAATAAACGACCAATATCTCCAAAACACTTTCAAATATGCTAAAAGACTCAAATCAAATCAGTACTAGATATATACATGATTCACTGATATATTTTTAAAAAATTCTAAGTTTTAAACCAATAATTGCAGTGAGCAACTAAAACTGCGAATATCGGTAGTTCTTATTGGCCGGCTGATGCCAATATTTTTTTGCCACCTATGCACTCACAAGCGGGATCGAATCATTAGAAATCATGTCAACGTATAATCAAAGAATGAATAAGAACTTGCTGCAACACAGGTTACACCAACATACGTTTTTTGCACAACAAACCTGAAGAATAAGTGTTCTATGCAATATTGGTGGTCCCCAGACCAGGAAAAACGTGGAGAAGTGCCGCAGTAGCTCACACAGAGATGGGCTAGTCCGGCCGGGGAGCAGACGCCGCCGGTTTGGCCCGAGCAACGACGACGAGTGAAACCGGCGGCACCTGCTCCGTTTCGTTCTTTGATTATGTTATTACAGACTACAAATGTCTCGGCCTCGGGGAGTAGCAATTATCTATTGTGATCAGATTCGGATCAGCACTGTTGTGCCTGACTTTAGATCGATCGAGATCTCCTTTTTGCTGCTAGCTTTAGCGGGTAAAGAAAGACGATGGAGCAATCCTGTGGATCCCTACCATAGTTTCGGATAACCACCGGCATGCCCACCAACTCGTATTTCGTCACTCCAAGTCCAAACGAGTGAGCAGAGCAGAGCAGAGCACCCATGGTTTGCGCCCAAAACCATGCGTGGCCGCCACCTTTTTGCTCGCTATAAATACATGGCCAGCTCCTCGTCCTGGAAGCGTCAAGCAACACCCAGCCATCTCATCTCATCTCACTCGACCGCACTCTTTGTACCGAGCCGTTTCTGCACAAGATCACGGCGAAGATGCCGTCGGCGGCCACCGTCACCCGCGCCCACCTCGAGAACAAGCTCGCCCTCGCCAAACGCTGCTCCAGAGGTAGTAACCAGGACCGATCGACGGTTCAATTACACTTTCCTCTAAGTTGTGTACTGGTAGTCTGACAGTAGCAATGCATTTCTGTTGTCAACCTTCCCCAGAGGCGACGCTCGCCGGAGCAAAGGCGGCGGCCGTCGCCACGGTCGCGTCTGCGGTCCCAACGGTGAGCTGAGCTAGCTCCCTCGTCTAACAGGAGTTGTTGATTTTCAATTTTTCATGCTCGTTGGACTCTGGTTTCTAGTATAACTGAACTGTTGATCACGCAGCTGGCGAGCGTGCGGATGCTGCCGTGGGCCAAGGCGAACCTCAACCCCACCGGCCAGGCCCTCATCATCTGCACCGTCGCCGGGATGGCCTACTTCGTCGCCGCCGACAAGACCATCCTGTCGCTGGCGAGGAGGCACTCGTACGAGAGCGCCCCCGACCACCTCAAGGACACCTCCTTCCATGGCGCCGCCGCTCGTCCGCGTCCGCCGGCATTCTTCAGCCCATGAGCCGGTGTTCCTGCCAATGCATTTATCGTCGTCGGTGTCCCAAGAAACTGCTGCGGCATGAATATATGTCGCCGAAATGAAACTAATTACTGCTGCTTATGTTATCATCGTTGTGCTTGCTTACAATGTTAGAGACAGTGGTGCCTAGTACTGTAACCCACTGTAACTGACATGTAATATACAACTCCATGAACACCATCTTCGTTATTCCTACATACCGTCTTCAATCTGAAGTCCTCAAGCACAAGGAGAAGCGATTGATCGTTATCCATCTTTGCCTCTGTTCAACCATCATGTTGAACATGTTAACCGGCTCTCGTCACATCTAAGACTCATCAGATCCATTGCGGTGTTCACAACAATTGGCGCATGTTCACATGCATATGTAAGCTAATTAAATTCAAGTTGTAGTAAACTAATTTAAAATATATAGTCACATCATCTCAATTAACTAATTAATTAGTTGCCTACAGAACTTGTCATAATTTAACTCAAGTTGTGTTAACATAATTAAACTCATTGTTTTTTCTCATAAAAAGATATTATATAAAAAATGTCTGAACAAAAAAAATCTAAGTAGCTACGTGTATAACCGGACAAATTTGTGCTGAACTAATTAACAATGTATACGACACTAATTAATCAATCTCACTAGAAACGTATAACACTAGTAGCTAATTATTTGACCTAGCTAGATATATATCTCTATAAATGTACGTAACTAAGTTGTGCCAAACTAATTTGCAACGTGTATGTGTATACAAATTAATCGATGTACTACATATAACACTAATTAATCAATCTAATTAACTATATATGTATGTATGTATGTGCATTCGTACGGTCGAGGTCGGCCGGATCGAACTCACGACGTTGTGGAGCAGAGAGGAGGCTCCCGCGGGGCGGTACTATGTGCGCCGCTGACATACGCGCCGTCTGGTGGGCAGGAACGGGCACAGCAACGTCAGAATCGACGCCAGTCAGCCGACGAATGTACGAACGAGCGCGGCAGAGCGAGAGAGAGAGAGGAAGGATAGAGAGTGAGGGGGAGCGGGAAGTTAAGCCGGCGCGACGGATTGTAAGAGCATCTACAGCCGCATATATCTAATTCAACATCTCAAACGCCTGCGGACCGGTCAGTGGCCGGACTAACCCCTACTTTCTCTTTCTAAAACAATCGCAACCCTCGCTTTTCAGTCCCTACTTTCTCTTTCTGTATTGGACATTTCAACGAACATGCTATGTGCACGCAGAGCAGCAGCGGCCGGCCATGGCTGTGCATGCACGCACACGGCCAGCGCACGAACGCGGCAAGCGGCTGGCTAGACAGCACGCATAGAAGCAGCGGCCAGCCAGCGCATGCACAGCCACGGACGGCCTGCGGGCGCCCGCGCACGCACGACCAGCCCGCGCCCGCGCACGCCAACAGCGGGCCCGCGCACCGGCGGTGAGCAGCGCGCCCGCGCACGCCCGCGCCCCGGCGCGCAGCCGCCGCGGTCCGGCGCATGCACGCACGGCCGTCCGACCGCCCGCCCGCGGCTGCGCGCACGCACGCACGCCACCCGCAGGCGGCTGCGCTAGCGCGGCAATCCGGCATGGCGGCCCGTGCCCGCAGCTGCGCGCACGCACGCCACGGCTGCGCCAGCGCGGCAATCCGGCATGCCGGCCCACATGCCCGTCCACGGCTGCGCGCCCGCCCGCGGCTACGCCAGCGCGGCTGCATCCAGCACGTCGCCCCGCGCCCGTGGCTGCAGGCACGCCGGCCCGTGCTTTCTCCCACGGCTGCGGTGCCAGACAGCGCGTCCCGTGGCTGCGCGGGAGGCTGGGTCGCACGTCCTTGCGACGGCGTGCCCATACGCTCGAGGCTACAGCGACATCCAGCAGGCCCGCCCGCCCCTCCCGACTGCGCGCACGGCAGCCAGCATGCCCGCGGCCGGCATCGTTGAGTGCTTCACGGGAGATAGATCAGTGAGGAAGAAGGATTGGCTCGTTGCAGGTGGGATCAAGCGGAGTGCCCAGGCCGGGCAGCTTCGTATCGTCCTCGTATTTGGAACGGGTTCGAAGGATGCCGGTCAGTTCGGGCGTACAGGGTTTTAAAGTTTGGGGATGAAATGAGGGGTCCGGTTATAGATGCTTCAAGTTTATCAACTAACCATGTATAGAGGATAGAAACACTACTAACCTATGTGCCAATTTGTACGCAAACACGGATTTTTCCTAAGAGCATCTCCAACCGGAGCGCGGCGCTGCAGAAACAGTGCTTTTAGCGCGCGCGCACCCGCGCCGGTCGCTCCAGCGGACGCCCAAAAATTGCGCGTGCTGAAAAAAAGGTTACGCGCGCAGAGCGAAACGCCATCACGTGCTATTTATTTCGGGCGTGCGCGCGGAACTGAACGAAAAACGCTAGCGCCGCACCACTCCCGCTCCCGCCGCCCCGCCTGCGCCCCGCCCCACGCCGCCGCAGCCGCCGCCTCCCGATGGAGCACGCCGGCGACATCCCCCTCACCCCTCCCTACACCCGTGACCCCTCCCCCGCCGCCGCCGCCGCAAATCCTAGGGTAGTGCTGAGCTTCGCCACCGTCGCCGGCGTCGCTCCTCCAAGCTGCGGCCTCGCGCAGGGCTTGTTCATGGCGCCACGGCCGAGCGCCCTTGATGTCGTCGCGCCGTCAAGCCACGGGCCCCCGTCCCTCGATCGAATGCGGCGGCCGCCACGGCGGAGACGTCCCGAAAGAAGAAGGCCGCGGACGGGCCAAGTAAGCGGGCGAAGAAGAAACTTGCAAGGCGTCCGGCCGCGGCTCCGCGCACTGAAGAAGCGCCGGAGAGCTCGCAATTTGTTCCGCCGGCGGCCGCCGCGGACAAGGTGCTTGATGAAATGCCCACAAGGTATGATTTCACCAAACTCGCAATTTTGTTGTTGTTTTTTTTATATAAAAATGGATTGCTTAGTTTTCTTGTACGTGCTTTGTAGTTTCGATGATAACACATACTCCCTCCGTCCCAAAATAAGTGTCTCAACTTTGTACTAGCTCTAGTACAAAGTTTTTTTTTTTGAGAAAACTCTAGTACAAAGTTGTACTAAGCTTGAGACACTTATTTTGGGACGGAGGGAGTATATGCCAACTATGGGTGTTGGCTCCAACAATTCTCATTGGTCTCAAACCAATGAAGTGCATGGAGATAATCGTGATTATGAGATGGATGAGGATGGTGAGGGTATCGTCGGGGCACCGAAAGGAAGAGCAGGCAACTACACCACCGACGAAGATATCTTGCTATGCGAGGCATGGTTGGATGTGTCTATGGATGCAACCGTTGGAGGGACCAAAGTAGAGATACATATTGGGACCGGATCAAGGAACACTTTGATGAGAGAAACAATAGTTGGATTGAGCGAACCAATAGATCTCTTCGCTTCCGGTGGTCGACAATCAACAAAGATTGTCAAAGGTGGGCGGCGGCAATGTAGTCGGTTGACAACATAAACCCAAGTGGCACCAATGATAGAGATAGGGTAAGTGACATTTTTATTTATGTTCCATGTTCATGCCTCTTTCGTGTTTCAAGTGCTAACTTGTTCTTTTGTTTGTAGCTCACTATTGCACAAAACCTATTTCAAGGAGAAGAGAAGAAGACCAAGAAAGGGAAGATCAAGAAAGAGAGAGCATTTGTGTTGGCCCATTGCTACAAAGTGTTGAAGGATGTAGAGAAATTGAAGTCCCGTGAAGACCAAGAGAAAAGAAAGGGTACTATTGATTTGGATGATGATGATGAGGAGGAGGCATCAAGTGACGATGGCAAGAGGAGCCCTACACCAAACTCGGTTGCCTACTCCAATCCAAAAAGACCAAATGGAAGTAAGAAAGAAGCAAAAGAAAAGAAGAAGAAGAGATGAGATGATGAGCTATTGAAGTCTGTGGACGCTCTAGTGGAAGCAAGAAAGGAAGCAACCGAGGTGAGGAGGATGGCAAGGATCCAAGATGCGGCGGCCGAAGAGAGGAGGGTGGTGGCCGAGGAGAGGAAGGTGGCACTGGAGGAGAAGAAATTGGCCATGGAAGAGCGAGCTAGATTATTGAAATGGGAGAAATACTTGTTCTTGATGGACACATCTACCTTGGATGATAGGCAAAAGGAGTTCATCAATCTTTCCCGTGATGAAGTCTTGGTCCAAAAAAGATCCATGATCATGGGACGCTTCGGAGGCATGGGAGCTACCATGGGAGGATTGGGAGCAAGCATGGGAGGCATGGATGGCTTCGGAGGTACCATGGGCGGCATGGGAGGCATGAGAGCATCTACGGGAGGCATTGGTGGCTTCGGAGCTACCATGGGAGGCATGGGAGGCATAGGAGGCATAAGAGCATCTACGGGAGGCATTGGTGGCTTCGGAGCTACCATGGGAGGCATGAGTTTTGGTTCCCTTATGGGAGGCATGGGAGCTCCTCCGGTTGACATGGGTGCACGCATGGCTTCCGGTGTGCCGGACGTTGCTTCGCAGGGTGCCGTTGGAGATGGTGTGGATGGACGCATGGCTCGAAACGACGAGGAAGAATCGTCTTCATCCTTGGGCGAAGAAGAGGACGACGAAGAGGAGGAAGAAGATGAGGAATGAATGTTGGAAGAAGAGGAGGAAGAATAAAGGGATGCGTTGTATGTCAACTTTTATATTTGTCATGATCTTTGTTGGAAGCTTTTGAACTATGCCATACTATTGAACTATGCTAGAGGTTGCTCTAATGCATATATTTTAAACGTTTGAAAAAAAATATAGCGCCAGACAAGCGTCTAGCGCTCGCGCCGGCTGCTCGCGCGCTTCATTTTGCAGCGCCTGTTGGAGCGGCATCGGCGCGCCCTTTTCTTCGGCGCCTGCTGGACCGGGCGCCTCGCCGCGCACAAGAAAAAAGGATTTCGGCGCTGCAAAAGTATTTTAGCGCGCCACGCCGTTGGACGCCTGTTGGAGATGCTCTAACTCTATGGGCGCGCAACCCGTATCTGCATCACAAATCCACCATGCGGTCACATCACCAGGTCCCACTATTCTGATAGGGTTGCATGGTATTCCAGTGTCCAAAGGATTTTTGACTGCCTGTATAACCAAATCTATTGCACCTGATTTGACTACCAGTGGGACCAAGCCTATAGATTCTCTTTTCACCAGGTTGTCCACATGCCTCCTATCCCTCAAGTGGCAGATCAACTATACGTTTTTAAATGGTGTTGGTAATGGTGCCAATAATTACCTTACATGTGTTAAAAATAATTACCTTACATGAGATTTTTTTCCAGAGACGTGTAATGTAATGCGGCCACCTCATTCAACTTATAGCTAGAAAGTTCTTCAAATTATCGAAATAAAGTTCTAACTCAAACGATATGAGTGCAGGAAATGGTTATATAATGTTCATAAATAGCCTATAATTTTTTTCTCTTTAAGCGAAAAGTTCTTCAGCTGTTTGTACAAAGTGCCAACCATGTAATCATAAATAGCCTATAAAGTGCTACAAATCACAAACTATGGAGACATAAAGTTCTTTCAACAAATAAATTTCCATTCAGTATAACCAAAAAGTTTGTTCAATGATCCCACAAAGCTCTTCAGCAGTTTGTACAAAGAACCAGCCATGTAAGCATAAAGTTATATTGTCAGAAGTTCATATGCCAAGCAATTCACCAAGAAGAAAAAAAACTGAAGAAAGGAAAGCATGCTCATGTACTAGAAAAGCTCTTTGGTTAGGACCAGAAACTTACTGCTAAGAAGTTCTTAGTATAAAACGTGGGACTAGTACGAGCAAAACACAGATCTCCACTGCAATATACAAAATCAATCATGCACCTACTAGCGAAAATGCCTTTTGAAGCTCGGCCTCCATGGAGGCCGGTTTTTGAAAAGTTCAAAATTCATCAAATTTCATATTTTTACATTTCAAAAAAATCTGAAAAAAATACAGATGTACATGAAGGCATAACACACATGTGTGTAAATTTTCAGAACGAAATTCATTAAAACTAGGGCTGTGCAAAAATGACAAATTTGTGGCTTTTTAACACATGATACTATTCATCCCAAAAGTTCATGAATTTGTTCTTTTTGCACAGATCGCATCTCAAGGTATTTCATCCTGAATTTTTGCACACATACACATTTCATCCTTGTATACTTGCATATTTTTTTCAGATTTTTTTGAAATCAGGAAATTTGAATTTTGAATTGTTCAAAAATAAAGGGCTCCATGGAGCCCGAGCTCCAAAACGCCCTACTCACCTACTAGCCACTAGTTTGATTGGTGATCAAGCTCAAGAAGAAACTCAATGCCCGCTGGGTAAATGGCGTAGGTATGGGGCTCACGGGGTACAGTACATCCTAGGTACGGCTGTAGGATAGCGGACAACAACGATGTGACTACCCAGACGTATAGCGGTGGTGAAAATGAGAAATGAGATTCATCGGCTGGGACCCAGTGGACTATTGCGCTCGCATCCAAAGGCAACAACAACCGCCGGGATACGCGTTGCACGCACATAGAGTTAGGAACCGCCAGGAACCACCATGATCCAACCGCTGCTAACGCCGTCTATATGGCAGCGTGCATCTGCAAGCAGAACGCTGCTAAATGTTTGGCCCTTTTCTTTAATGCAAACACAGTCGAAAATGCTTGGAACTTTGCGTGGTGCCATTATATGACCACTGGAATTTGTCGTTAAAATTAGGAAGTGTTAAGCCAAATGGTTTCATTATATGACCATTCGAATTTGTCGTTAAAATTACAAAGTGTTAAGCCAAAGTTTAATATTGATTCCTTCCAAACCGAAGAGGTATCTCCACGGGTAATCCGAAGAGTTTTGGAAAAGTGTGCCGGATTTGAGATAAAGATGATAGTGTTGTCATTTGTTTCACTTCAAAAGTGTCTATGCCTATATTATGCACCATTTATAGCTACATATGCACTTATGAGTTTATTGATGGGCCAAGCAGAATTATTTTCAGAATTTCAGATAAAGATGATAATGTTGTCATTTGTTTCACTTCAAAAGTGTCTATGCCTATATTATGCATCATTTTATAGCTACATCCACATGATCAAGTAGAATTATTTTCAGAATTTTTGACATTTTAAATGTGATACTTGAAGTATTTAAAATAAGGTCCTCCAATACACCTGGGCTCCAAAAATCCACTCTCGGCCCCCAATTGCATGTTAGGGGTATAATTGCGCCCGGGGATAAAAATGCCTCCTCTCGAGTTGCTTGTCGAGGGTGGACATGTTATTCGGAAAAACATGTTTACAACCTAGTTGCGTATCGTGGATGGACTTTCAACTCAGACAAAAAGGGGCGGCCCTCCAGTAGCATGTCGGGGGTGGAATTGTAACTATGGAAAAAAGGGTCGGCCGCCCATTGCCTCTCGAGAGTGGGATGAAAACTAGGACAAAAATGAGGTTCCTGCCCCATTGCGTATCGAGGATGGACTTTTAACTCAGACAAAATTAGGCAGGCCTCCTTAGGTGCATGTCGAGAGTGGATTTGCAACTAGGGAAAAGGTTAGGCTCTTCAGTTGCGTGTTGTGGGTGGATTTGCAATTGGGAAAAGAATTGGGACAGGCCTAGCCGTGTAATGAGTGCAGGCCGTAGGCTTTCTCTTCCATAAAGGTTTCCTCTTCGAGATCGAACTTGAAGAAAGTAGAAATAGGCAACAACAAGCAACGTAACATGTCTCTTCTGCTTCTACAACGCAAGGCAAATGAATGGGCCAGAAGAGCGCAAGAAAAAAGGCTTGATAAACAACAGACGTGCACTTTTCTTGTCTCTTTCAATTCTACGTTGCGGTTAAGAAGCAGCGCGGCGAAATGGGCTGTCAGCGCGTCATGATGATGGACCGACAAAATCAAGCCAAACATGCCAACAAAATGATGTGTGACAAACAAACAAACAAACAACGACCAACGAGGCGGGGTATCAAGCGCTTGCACGAAAACTACATAAACTAAATCATACGATGGCGAACTTAGATAAGACATCGTTAAAAATTACCTAGATGTGATTTAGCAATTCAGAAATATAAGACTAAAAAACATATGAAGCGAGTGAGAAATTAATTAACAATGGTAAGAGGCAAATGCATAGGAATGGGAAATGATAAAAATTCTCAAGTGACTACTATTGTGTCTCTCTTTCCAATACTCTCTCCCTCTCATGCTCTCAACATACCTCTCCGCATTTCATATTCGGCGCTTTCGACGTGAGTTACAGGCTATTCCGCTAACCGGCGCCTACGTCAGATCACCCATTGCTAGAAAATGGGCCAGCCCGGAAGGTACTGACGGTTTTTTTGGTTTTGTTTTTTGGACTGGGTCTTGTCGGGTTTTTTTATTCTTACTTTACATTTTCATTTTTATTTCTAAAATTTTTGAACTTTAAAAAATTCAAAAACTTATTAACGCTATTAAACCTTTATCAAGTTTTCTGATTTCCTTTCCAATTCTGCGTAACTTTTTTTATTTGGTGAACTTTTTGAAAATCGTCAACAATTTACATATTCATGAAACTTTTTCGATTTCATGAACATTTTTCAAATCCAAGACGTTTCTCTAAATCTAAGAACATTTTTTAAATTCTTGAACTTTTTTCAAGTTGGTGAACATCTTTCCAAAAAACCATGTGCTTTATAAAAATTTGTGAACTTTCGCATATGATTGAACTTTTTTAAATCAAGAATTTCTTTACATCCGTGAGCTTTTCAAATTCATGAAGTTTTCTTTTAAATTGATGATTTTATTTTTCAAAATCCATTAACTTTTTACAAATTCACAAGTACTTTTCAAATCCGTGAAGTTTCACCTAATCCACTAAATTTTTATTCAAATTCGCAAACTTTTTATTCAACCCATATTTTTTCCGAATTTTTGAAAATTTGAAATCCACAATCTTTTACAAATTCATGCAGTTTTTTGACTCTAGGCAACCTGCAAACTGTTTTTAAATGTGTTAACTTTTTTAAAACCCCAGTACAATTTAAATTCATGAAGTGTTTTGAAATATGTGATTATTTTTCAAGTGTATGAACTTTTTTCACATTCATGAACTTTTTTTGCATTACTTAACTTTATTTTAATTGGTGAACATTTTCAAAAATTCCTGAAATTTTATCCCATTCGCAAGGTTTGTCATATTTTGTGAACTTTCAAAATTTTATGAATATCTCTTAAAATGTTTTTAATATATAAATAACTTAATCTGTAAAAAACCAGACTATTTTTTCTGATGCAGTAACTAGTTTCTTTTCTTAAGGAAAATCTAATTTTTTAGCAGCTTGAGGGAGTATACGTGCTAGTGATGCGCATTCGGGCGCTGTAGGCCCCCGTTAGGAAGTGCGCCCACGCGAGAGCCTACTGGGCTGGGCCCCAAAACTCGGTCGCTCCCTTTAAAAAAAAAGGGCAGTGATCTGCGCCGGACGACCGGCCCAAAGGCTTCCGCCGGTCGCTGGAGCATCGTCCGATTGGACAAAGCGTAGGCGTCAGATTAGAAAAGCCCTTCGCCCCCAGTCAGCTCTCTTCTTCCTCAGGTCAATCCCGCGCCCGCACAGCCAGCTCCTCGCCGGCACCACCAGCCCTCGCCTGCACCACCGGCACGCACGTCTCTCGGTAGCTCCTGCGCACCCTCTGCCATGTGCACGCCCATGCCGCCCCCATTCACACGTCCCTTTCGTCTCCCGTGTAGGGGAACGCAGCGGAAAACAAAAATTTTCCGACCTACGTACCAGCCCAGGATCACTATGGAGACTGCATACAAGGTTTGATCTTTTTCGTTACCGACTCGTAGCGCAGCGGAAGTAGAGTCGATGACGATCGGCGGTGCAGATCCCCGCAGCTAGGATTTTACAACCTCCCGACCGCGAGGATGTACTCCCTCGTCAGCTCACCGGACGGATCTCCGGGCAGCCCTTCAAGAGGCCTCGGGACAGTCCCTCGGATAGTCCCACTGGACGGATCCTCGGACAGCCCTCCAGGAGGCCTCTGGGCAGTCTTTCGGATAGTCCCACCGGACGGATCCTCGGACAGCCCTCCGGGAGGCCTCTGGGCAGTCTTTCGGATAGTCCCACCGGACGGATCCTCGGACAGCCCTCCGGGAGGCCTCACGGACAGCCCTTCGGGAGGACCCCCGAAACTCGGACAGAAACTCGGACAGCCCTTCGGGAGGACCCTCGAACAGCCCCTCGGGCAAAAAGATCGAACCTACGACCTCTCTACGGGGTTGCACACATACGGTGTCATCTATCCGGCAGGGCTTCGCCGTCCAGAACTAGTTCCCACCGGAACCCAGACAGCCTTCCGGTGTCCGAAACTTTTTCGGTGATTTTCTCTCAGACTCCCTGTCTAGTATTCAGCAGATAGATGACCCTTAAGCGTGTGACCCTATAGGTTCGGTGAAGCATAGACATGACCCGGAACCCCTTCCGATCAATGATCAACATCGGAGCCGTGGACACCCATATTGACCCCTATACCCACACGAATGAAAATTCGAGTGAACCTCCAGTTGCCGTGTGCTATTCCTGTTGCTTCGCGATATGTTACAAATACCCGAGGTGAGACATGTTGGCATCCCCGTGGATCAACAACTTGTCCACTATGCCAGTTACCTCGTTACCGGTATTGTTCTCTTTTCTCGTTTCTGTGTTCCGGTATCCCTGTGATCAAATCACACTTGTGTCTGGCCAGACGATGATGGATACCGTAACACCGAGAGGGCCCAGAGATATCTCTCCATCGTCGGAGGAGCAAATCCCAATCTTGAGCTATCAAGTTACTTAACATACTTTTACATGAACCTGTAAGCCGCCGTAATAGCCACCCATTTACGGATGACGTTTAACAAACCCCAAAGTTCATGAAGCAAGCATGAAGAAACTCGACACTCTCATGGTCTAAGGAATTATGCAAACATTAACTATCTCTGTGCTATTAACCATTAACTAGTGACGATTGTATCTCATAGCATAACATCAATTCGGGTCGATTCAACACAAGTGTTCTACCAACATTGCGCCCTCAAAATTGCCGGCATAGCCATGCCCATGATCAGGAAAACAGGATCATCATGCAATACTTGAGCCAGTCTTAGAGGCCAGAATAGGAATACATTTTACCGTTTATTATTCCACACATGCATATGAGTCTTCCTCCGAGCCTAGTGGTTATTGTAGACTCGAGAACCATAGCAGTTATAGCATGGAACATAAACCTAATTATGAACAGGGAGATAATCAATAACATATATTATTGCCTCTAGGGCATATCTCCTACAGACTCCCACTTGCACTAGAGTCAATAATCTAGTCAATGCTAATGCACTTTACACCTATGGCATACTGGTGTAAAATATGCTTCGCATGTGGTATAGCCTGATGTCCAACGGATCTGACGACTTCAGCTCCGTTTGTAACTTTGCATATCCTCGCGTTTTCACGCTTTCACAAAATTCATATTTTGTGTGGACTTGGCTTTGCATATGTGTGAATCATTGGTCGAAACCTGATTCCTCAGACTGAGCTATGGAGCAACTATCTGCAATAGTGTCCCATAGACCAAAGCCATCTTGGAACCATACTAAGTTCATGAATGAACTATATGATTCAACAACTTCTTTGTCGCTTCTTAAGCGTCAACATACTTAGCCTTTGTTATAGAATTCGCCACAGTATCTTGTTTGGAACAATTTCCAACTACCGTGCCACCATATTGTGTATTACACAAAACTCTTAACTTAAATCAAAAATCGCATGGAGCATTGATGAAGACTGTATCGATGTAATTACTTACAACGAGCACTTCATAATCTCTGCTTGCGAGAAAACATGTCATCACTACTACTCTAGTACTTTAATGACATCTTTCACTGTTGTCGTATGATCAGTACTTTGATCACTTTGGTATCTATACTCGCAACAACTTTGGAGTATTGGACATATCTGGTTGATTTACATACCATGGAATACATGATTAATCCAAACACAAGAGTGTGTGGAATCTCCATCATGTATTTTGCTCATCAGTGTTTTGAGACAACGAGTCTTGCAAAACTCTTTCCATGTGACTTCGGCAAGAATCACTCCTTGGCGTTTTTAAATGCTAAAATGTTTTAGCATCTTGTCAATATGTATTCATAGCTTGGCCCTATTAGGTAAATCTATCTCCATAGATCATCATGCCTAATATTGAGGCTATTTAGCCTAAGCACTTCATCGAAAAACTATTTTCAAATGAAGTCCTAATTCGTGTCAAGAAATTTATTTCCAATTAACAATGTGTCAAGTACACAAGGTTTTTAGAAATATTATCATGCTCCCACTTACTTTCTTGAATCACAAGCATCTTCGATACCCATTTGATGAAGTCAAACCCTTTTGACCATTCCATCAAAAACGAAGATTCCAACTCCACTTTTCTCTCTTCTGTCCATTGCTGGAACTCTGAAGTTTGCATACTTACTAGCATCCTCTGGATCGACAAATTACTTTGGACTGTATCATATACAAGTCCTAGGTTTCATTTCCATCAGATGGAAATCCTTTTGTCATCCATGTTTCATATCTCATGATTGAAATATGTATTAATTGCTAGTTCAACCCGAACCGACTTTAAGCATCGCTACGGTGAGACAATCTCATCGTAGTCAACTCCTTGAACTTGTTATTGCAACAAGTCGAGCTTTATGGATAAAACATTTTATCCGTATCAGTTTTTAGTTCCATAAATATTAGTTAGACTCTAAGTCTTCCGAAAGGTGTATCAAGATTTTAATCTTGAATCACTTATATGGAAACTATCTCGGATTGTATTGGCATTTAGCCAATTCCGGAGTCAGGGCCCATCAACGCTTCCTTGTGTATTGTAGGTATACTGTTGTCTAACAACAATATCTCGTTTGCGCACCTGATAGGTTTGCACGAGCTTTGCCTACGTGGTTCAGCTGCAAGTTCGACCGAAGTCCATACATTTTATTGTAGAGACTTCCGTATCAGTCGCAGTAGGAAACTCCGGAATCACTTCCAAGGTTTCTTTCCTTTGATGTGATGACGAAGATACTGGTTATCTCGTCGAGTTGCACTGTCCTCCCACTTACCTTTTGAAAGAAGTATTCTCTTTAAAAGCATACCGTTTTGCGGCAAAACCCTTTGCCTCGGTATAGTGGTGGGGGAATACCCAATGACTTGGGATAACCTTACAAAGTAGCACTTGTCTGATTTGGAATAGGTTTGTAACCTTTTACACAAGCCCCATATTCCAAATGTTAAGAAAAGATATAACATGGTTGGGCGTACCACACCATGGCGTCATTTTAACAGACCTGATGGAGCTATTTTCAGTTTAAAAGCCGCAGTCTCTAAAGCATCACTCTATAAAAGGGATAATGGCAAATTTATTTATGTCATCTTTGATCTTACCATGTCATAAATGGTTCGATTACATCTTCACGGACTTTTCACTTGCAGTGGTGTTCCGAGAGGTGCAAGTTATGAAACCCCTTTCATAACTCATCAGACATTCGCTAAACTTGTAACTCAAATATTCCTTTCTGCAATCGAATTGTAGAAACATAATTTTCTTGTTACAATAACTTCTACTTCTTTTTTGAAAACCTTATGAATGAATTCAAAAGATCCAGACTTCGTCCCAACAAGTAAATATCCATATATCTACTTGAGTCATTTCTGAAGATAGATAAATCCACTACTTGCAACAACATTTATTGGACTACACACATCACAATGTATGATCACCAATATGTTCTTTGCTCGTTCCTTATGGCCTGTGAACGGTATTTCAGTCACTTCACTTTTCAGAGGAAAGTTGCAAGTGTCAGATGATTCAAAATCAAACGACTTCAAAATCCATCATAATGGAATTTTCCATGCGGGTTTCTCCAATGTGACCAAATGCAGTGCCACGCTTGTGTGGTATTCTTTTAGTCTTGCGACATTTAGCGTCAGTGTTATGGATGTATCATATTTTCCATCAATATTCATAACATACATCCCATCTAGGATGGAAGCATGGCCCTTCATATTATTCATAATACTGAACAACAATTGTTGTTTTATGAACAACTCTTTTGCAACAAACATTGTGCAATGGGCTAGAGTGTATGAAACTCTAAAATGAATTATGAAAGTAAACCCAGAGGTAATGTATTATTATCAATATTCATAACATACGTCTCATTCATAATGAAAGTATGGCCCTTATGTTATTCATAACACCGAACATCAAAAGTTCTCTTATGAACAACCTTCTTGCAAGATACCTTATGCAAAGGGCTAGAGTGTGAAACTCTAAAATGAATTATGAAAGTAAATACATAGGGAATACACCTATGGAAGGCATAGTAACATTTACTATGTTCCCTGCGTGTATCTAAACCTCATTCCTGGCTAGTCTTTCAGGCCATAGTAGTTCTTACATCGAGTTGCAACAGAATGCAATCGAGCGGGTATCTTTGTGATTAACTCACAATACCCAAGAATTAGTGATTAACATGTTTAACCATAATTCCCAAGAACTATATCTTTGACCAGCCTTCTATACTTCAAAAACTTGTATGACATTCATACATGAGCTGGATATTCCAGTCTTCTATCCTTTTGCCTTTATACTTCTAACAGTTTAACTTTCAGTATTTCTCCTACTCTCAGAAGAAGCACCCAACTTAAGAGTGGCGTTAGCCCCGGACTTCCTAGGCGTGAAAGTCTCACTAACACCCTTCGGACACTTCCTTTCTCTTTAAGTTGTTGTTTTATTCACCTTTCATCATATGACAGGCGTTCTACTGGATCCCTCTCTTATCAGTCTAATGCATAGTAAACTCCTTTACTAATAGTTTGCAAACAAACATTGCTTTGGATATCTCATATCTTTTAGCCTTTGTCTTTCTCTGAAAATGATTTTCAGATTCCATGAATATCACATAACTATCCAAACTTTCGAAGTTCGGGTCTCATGGAAGCAAACATATTGCACTTTGACTGAAAAGGAATTCTGGCTTTTGGATCGAAGGACGAGAGTCACATGATCCATAGCATTAGCGGGAGAATACCGAAAGCATGCGATAGGACAAAGTCCTTCTTGGCACTCTTGAGGACAATCCTCATATTACGTTACCAATCGTAAAGTTTTAACCAGATATTTAACAGCTATTCAATTTTAATTGGGATGGTGGAAACGCGAGCCATTCTTCTACAACTTTTATGCAAACCACACTTGGACAGTGTTCAAAATTAATTGCATTGAGATTTAAACAAGTTAATTCTACAGTGCGCTCCCACTCAAATCAATATCTCTCATAATTGATTGTGAGTGATACAAGACCCGCATTGTCATTCAACGCCATTGAACGAGATGAACACTGATGGCGCGAACTTCAATCGGTAGGCAAACTTGCCGATCACATCTCTATGTGATTCTTGTTCATCTTTCGATGCGTGTGTTCCGAGCTCAGGGAGATCCTTCCAGAACATCAAGACAACCAAGTGATCTCGCTGCGAGGTCTCAACTCACCCGCCTCACACTTCTCTAATCATTCGTACCCAGGGAGATCCTGTGATACCCCGAAAAGTTAGGTGCCGTGACGGTGCAACACTTGGGAGAACACTAACTACTTGATATTTTTGTGAGAGATCACCCTAATAAAAGCGACTACCGCGCAATCAAGAAGGGTGCATCGTAAGGGATAAACATCTCAGGCAATTCATAATAGCATTATATGGTATAGCCCTTTCTGACGGAGAAGTTTTTCATTTCTTCGTCTTCGGCATTCGCGTCGGTGTTCACCTTCGCGAAGATTGCCACCACCTTGTCGATGCACCAGATAATATTGCTATCTCTATAGCTAATAAAATAATGCATTACAACAAGGTTGACACGCAGGTCATTAAAGTGACAATCATATGGCTCCAGCCATCATGTCGAATCATGACACGCAGGTCATGTTAATTTACATTATATAGTCATCTCATACATAATCAAATTAAATATGAGTATTGCTATACCACATCATATGCACATGCAAACCATCCTGCAAAACCAAGTTAGACGCCTCTAATCGGTTCATGCAAAATTTTATTTTACGTGGCTTCTAAGGTTTCGAAACAAACCGAAGCTACCAACGTCCATCATCAAGCATGATAATCCAAGTCGCTAGATTAACATTGCGGGGTGTATGAAACATGAGATAATAAAATCTCGAGCCCCATACTGAACTTCGTCATACGCGTGACCCCCGTGCAGATCATATCTGCATTGCCCTTTCGTCTGCGAAATTTCATCTTTCTTTTTAACTATGGTGGAATTCAAAAAACTGTTAGCACTTCGTTGATCAATCAGGATCGCGGATTGCCAGAACTTTGAAACTCCACCATACTGTTATCAAGATCAGAAATATGCAAATTCTAGGGAAGCAACAAGAACATCGGGTAACAGATTTCATCTGCTACCCGCACAAATAATTTTCAGCAATAGAACTCATCTACTACCTAATTATATTGTGCAACACCCATACATCTCATGTATTCTAGATCGCAACCTACATCTACGCATAGCACGGCTCTTGATGCCACTGTAGGGGAACGCAGCGGAAAACAAAAATTTTCTGACCTACGTACCAGCCCAGGATCACTATGGAGACTGCATACAAGGTTTGATCTTTTTCGTTACCGACTCGTAGCGCAGCGGAAGTAGAGTCGATGACGATCGGTGGTGCAGATCCCCGCAGCTAGGATTTTACAACCTCCCAACCGCGAGGATGTACTCCCTCGTCAGCTCACCAGACGGATCTCCGGGCAGCCCTTTGAGGCCTCGGGACAGTCCCTCGGATAGTCCCACCGGACGGATCCTCGGACAGCCCTCCAGGAGGCCTCTGGGCAGTCTTTCGGATAGTCCCACCGGACGGATCCTCGGACAGCCCTCCGGGAGGCCTCTGGGCAGTCTTTCGGATAGTCCCACCGGACGGATCCTCGGACAGCCCTCCGGGAGGCCTCACGGACAGCCCTTCGGGAGGACCCCCGAAACTCGGACAGAAACTCGGACAGCCCTTCGGGAGGACCCTCGAACAGTCCCTCGGGCAAAAAGATCGAACCTACGACCTCTCTACGGGGTTGCACACATACGGTGTCATCTATCCGGCAGGGCTTCGCCATCCAGAACTAGTTCCCACCGGAACCCAGCCAGCCTTTCGGCTCTACGAAACTATTTCGCTGGGAGGGAGAGAGAAGCCAGAAATGTCATGGCACTTGTATGTGAGAAGGAAGTGAGTGTGGAGGCAGCCCCTCCACCTCTATTTATAGGAAATCCAAGGGGTAGGGTTTCTTGGCCCCCAAGCCTTCTAGAAACCTTTTAGGGAAAATATCCCAAAAGGTGACTTTTCCATAAATATCCAAAAAAGCACTTTCACTATTCACGACGACATTTTTCAGTGTCTGATCGAACTGAAAATATTCATGTGGGCTTAGAACATTTCCAGTACCCACCAAAATAATTTTCAACGCGAGCCGGAACAATTCCGGTTTAGTGATTTTCATCTGCGAAAAGCATCTGAAGCGGTTTCGGCAGCTCCGGAACATTTCCGGTTTTCATTTCGGAAAATTCCAGAAAGTTTCCAGAATGATTCTGGCACCCTCCAAGAATTATCAGGCATGTGCTGAAACCAATTTGACTTAATGGTATCCCCTGAAACAACTTTTCAGTTTTACCGAAACTGTTCCGGTGTTCTCTCTGCGGAACTTTTCCGCTGTCCGAAACTTTTCCGCTGTCCGAAACTTTTCCGGGAGGCCTCTGGGCAGTCTTTCGGATAGTCCCACCGGACGGATCCTCGGACAGCCCTCCGGGAGGCCTCACGGACAGCCCTTCGGGAGGACCCCCGAAACTCGGACAGAAACTCGGACAGCCCTTCGGGAGGACCCTCGAACAGCCCCTCGGGCAAAAAGATCGAACCTACGACCTCTCTACGGGGTTGCACACATACGGTGTCATCTATCCGGCAGGGCTTCGCCGTCCAGAACTAGTTCCCACCGGAACCCAGACAGCCTTCCGGTGTCCGAAACTTTTTCGGTGATTTTCTCTCAGACTCCCTGTCTAGTATTCAGCAGATAGATGACCCTTAAGCGTGTGACCCTATAGGTTCGGTGAAGCATAGACATGACCCGGAACCCCTTCCGATCAATGATCAACATCGGAGCCGTGGACACCCATATTGACCCCTATACCCACACGAATGAAAATTCGAGTGAACCTCCAGTTGCCATGTGCTATTCCTGTTGCTTCGCGATATGTTACAAATACCCGAGGTGAGACATGTTGGCATCCCCGTGGATCAACAACTTGTCCACTATGCCAGTTACCTCGTTACCGGTATTGTTCTCTTTTCTCGTTTCTGTGTTCCGGTATCCCTGTGATCAAATCACACTTGTGTCTGGCCAGACGATGATGGATACCGTAACACCGAGAGGGCCCAGAGATATCTCTCCATCGTCGGAGGAGCAAATCCCAATCTTGAGCTATCAAGTTACTTAACATACTTTTCCATGAACCCGTAAGCCGCCGTAATAGCCACCCATTTACGGATGACGTTTAACAAACCCCAAAGTTCATGAAGCAAGCATGAAGAAACTCAACACTCTCACGGTCTAAGGAATTATGCAAACATTAACTATCTCTGTGCTATTAACCATTAACTAGTGACGATTGTATCTCATAGCATAACATCAATTCGGGTCGATTCAACACAAGTGTTCTACCAACATTGCGCCCTCAAAATTGCCGGCATAGCCATGCCCATGATCAGGAAAACAGGATCATCATGCAATACTTGAGCCAGTCTTAGAGGCCAGAATAGGAATACATTTTACCGTTTATTATTCCACACATGCATATGAGTCTTCCTCCGAGCCTCGTGGTTATTGTAGACTCGAGAACCATAGCAGTTATAGCATGGAACATAAACCTAATTATGAACAGGGAGATAATCAATAACATATATTATTGCCTCTAGGGCATATCTCCTACATCCCGCTTCCCGCTGGAAAGAAGCTTCTGTCCTGACGGTTGAAGCTTTTCCCATCGAGGTTGAAGCTTTCCCCTCGACGGTTGCAACATCCGCGCAGTGGTTTCAGCATGAATCGCTCGGTTCCAGCATCCGCCAGCAAGGTCGCTGCTCCCCGCCGATGCAGCACGCGAACGCCGCAGTGGTAGCAAAAAAGCTTACCTATTGTAGCAATCCTGGTCATCGTGGTCACCCCATGTCGCCGCTCGTCGCACCACCGCACGCCGCTTGCCCCGCCACATGCCAGTTGCAGCAAAATCGGTAGCCGGTGGTAGCTTTCCCATTGCCGGTTGCAACAAATTTGCAGCCCGTCATCAACGGCCACACTTCATCGCCTCCCTCCCTCGTTGTAGCAAAACCGGGTGCCAGTGGTAGCTTTTCCGTTGCCCGATGCAGCAAAAAATGTGCGACGTCGTCGCCGGCAACGCTCGCCGTCGCCTGGTTGCAGCAAACACGGGCACAGGTGGTAGCTTTCCCGGCGCCGGTTGAAGCAAATCACAAAGCCAGTTGCAGCTTCAGCACCGGTGGCCGTCGTCTCTAATCCTTGCCGGTTGCAAAAACATCCGACCTCGCCGGCCCAGCCTTCTCCCGGCACAGCACCATCGGCCATCTTTGCGTCGTCCCCGACCTGTGCTAGCAGCTCGTAGCAAAAAAAAACTTCATCGTCTCTGCCAGGAAGAAAGGAGATGCGCGCGTCGGGAAGAAGATAAAGGTGGCTGGGAAAAAAAATGATGTGTGGGACCTCCCTGTGTCCAACGCGGAGGAGGGGTGTTGCTAGGCCCATGATCTAAAAACGATCGCACGACGCGCACAGAACCGGCCGAAAGCTTCGGCCGGCCTGCCGGCTGCAAGCGTTTACCTAAAAAAAGGATCGCTCGCTCCCTCTCTCACGAATCTCTTTTTCGTACAGGATAGCTCGCTCCTTGAAAAGAGTTTAAAAGTTTTGAAAAAACGTTCACGAATTAGATAAACATTCACGAATTTGAAAAGTTTCATGAATTTTCAAAAAAACAGTGCACAAATTTGGAAAAGGAGTTCATTAATTTTGAAAAAACTTCATGAATTTTGTAAAAAAAGTCATCTATTTTCAAGAAACGTTCATAAAATTTGAAAAGAGTTCATCAATTTTGAAACTTTTTTCCATTGAATTACTAAAATAATCATCGATTTTGAAAAAGGATCATAATTTGAAAAAAGTTCATCAATTTTGAAAAACTTCATCGATTTAGTTCATCGATTTTGAAAGAAAAGTTCACGACTTTGAAAAAAAGTGCATTTAAGAAAAAAAAAGAACAAGTAAAAGAATAAACAGAATACACCTCCTGCAAACTGACCAGTGAACCAGGAAAGCCGGTTTGGGAAGCTTCTGGAAGCTTCCCAAAATCGGGGCTTTCACGAACCAAAGAACAAAATTAAAGTAAGAAACAAAATAAATGCTCACAAGCTGGTGAGATGGCCTAACGGTTACTGTGCTTCAAGTTTAACCGAATAAAGAAGAGAAATGGGCTAGCCCACAGAGGGGCGGGGGGTGTGCGCCGGTTTGTAGAATGAGCTGCAACCGGTGCTAAAGGCGGCATATAGGATCTTGCGGAGGTCTCCTCCCACTCGTCAATCAGAAAAAGGCTGAAAAAAAACAAAACCGCAGCCTACACAAAAATACGAAATGCAGCCACATAAGTGGTCATGGCCCACCAGGGGCAACGCATCCCAAGCCCAGATGCCAGACATATACATGCAAAAAAATGACAATGAATCCCCTCTCAAACAAGGCATTTTCTAAAAGGTGCTTAAGACGCCCATTTATTCGGTACGTGCAAATGGGTGCACACCCCCTCCGCGCTCGGCCGACTCATATTCCACATTTTTTTCTGTAAAATCTTCAGAAAATCCGACCGTGGAGATTCAAACTCTGCACCTCACAGGTTATGTACAGCCACGGTAACAAACATGCCAAATTTCCCATTGTGCCGGTTATCTTCTTTACATAATTAAATGTAAACTTGTTATGGTTTTGTTTTGTTTCGGTCTTTCTTTAGGCCATTTTTCTTCTGCATTTCCCCTTTTTCAAAATTTGTGAATTTTTTTCACATCGATCAACTTTTTTCAAATTTGATGAACTTTTGTTGACATTATGAATTCTTTTCCAATTCGATTATGTTTTTGCAAATTGTATGAACTTTTTTTTTCAATTTCGATGAATTATTTTCAAATCATTTAACTTTTTTTCGAATTTGATGAAGTTTTTTTTAAATTGATGAACTTGGTTTTCATTTTTTGTGCACTTTTTTGAAATTCAATGAATTTTTCTCAAAAAAATAGATGAAATTTATTTTTTCAAATTTGTGAACTTTCTTTAGAGTTTGTGTATATTTTATCAAAATCAATGAACATTTTTTAAGTTTGTGAACATTTTTGAATTCACGATTTGTATCGATTTTTTTTGCTTTTTTAGTTTATTCTATTTTTTGTACTTTTTAAAAAGTCAATGGGCTGTTCAACCGCGATGTGTCAAAATGTGACCGAGCAACGAGGGTGGGGGAACAAGCGATCGAGCGCTTGCCTCTAGATGGGCTGGTCCACGATCAGGAGCGTATGGGCGTCGATTCCTCCAAGTGGCGCTTAAGGCGCCATATAGTTGCTCCCTTCAAAGAAGGCAGGATTCAACACGAACGACACAAAAACGAATTGAAAGACACGGATCTTTTTTAGGGAATGTTGCCACTTTATTCAGTGTTTAAAGCCCCTTCGGAGGCAATCTCCGAGCTAACACACTCGGGAGACACATGTAGCCAAGTTTTACATAAAGATTTCAAGCAACCCTCCTACATAGGACGTGTGTGACATTGTTTGGAACACGTCGCACCCAAGCAACTCTAAACCCCAGAAATGATCCAAGTAACACTTTTGTCTCCTCCAGCAGTTGCATGTTTGCTGAGAAGTCCTTTGGCTCATTCAAGAGCTTCCTCGCCACCACTTGTGAATCCTTCTCGAGAATGATCCTCTGAATATTCAGTTCCTTTGGCAAAGAAAGGGCCCTTCGGCATGCCATCACCTCCGCCACCTCTGCATTGTGAGTAAAAAGAAAAAATGGCAACATCCTGTTGGGGAACGAAGCATGAATTTCAAAAAAATTGCCTACGCTCACGCAAGATCTATCCATGGAGATGCATCGCTACGAGAGGGGAGAGTGTGTCTACGTACCCTCGTAGACCGTTAGCGGAAGCGTCTCACAACGCAGTTGATGTAGTCGAACAATCCTTCGAGCTCCACCGATCGAGTACCGAACGTACGGCACCTCCGAGTTCTACACACGTGCAGCTCGGTGACGATCCTCGCCTTCTTGATCCAGCAAGACGTCGAGGAAGTAGATGAGTTCCGTCAGCACGACGGCGTGGCGACGGTGACGGTGAAGTGATTCCGGCAGGGCTTCGCCTAAGCTCTCCGAATATATGACCGAGGTGGAAAACGGAGATCGGGGCACCGCACACGGCTATGGGACAATTGTGTGTCTCCAAGGGGTGCCCCTCCTCCGTATATAAAGGAGGGAGGGAGGAGGCCGGCCCCCTAGGGGTGCGCCAAGTGTGGGGAGTCCTACTAGGACCCCTTAGTCCTAGTAGGATTCCACCTCCCATACGGAGTAGGAAAGGGGGAAGGGAGAGGGAAAGGAAAGAGGGGGCTGCGCCCCCTCCCCTAGTCCAATTCGGTTTGGGCAAGGGGGGGCGCGCGCCTCCTCACGTGGCCTGCTTCTCCTTTTCCCGTATGGCCCAATAAGGCCCATTACTTCTCCCGGTGAATTCCCGTAACTCCCCGGTACTCCGAAAAATACCCGAATCACTCGGAACCTTTCCGATGTCCGAATATAGCCTTCCAATATATGAATCTTTACCTCTCGACCATTTCGAGACTCCTCGTCATGTCCGTGATCTCATTCGGGACTCCGAACAAACTTCGGCCACCAATCACATAACTCATATAATACTAAATCGTCATCGAACCTTAAGTGTGCGGACCCTACGGGTTCGGGAATGATGTAGACATGACTGAGACGACTCTCCGGTCAATAACCAACAGCGGAACCTGGATGCTCATATTGGTTCCTACATATTCCACGAAGATCTTTATCGGTGAACCTCATATGTCAACATACGTTGTTCCCTTTGTCTGGCGGTATGTTACTTGCCCGAGATTCGATCGTCGGTATCCAATACCTAGTTCAATCTCGTTACCGGCAAGTCTCTTTACTCGTTCCGTAATACATCATCTTGCAACTAACTCTTTAGTCACGGTGCTTGCAAGGCTTCTGTGATGCTGTATTACCGAGAGGGCCCAGAGATACCTCTCCGATAGTCGGAGTGACAAATCCCAATCTCGATCCATGCCAACTCAACAAACACTTTCGGAGATACCTGTAGTGCACCTTTATAATCACCCAGTAACGTTGTGACGTTTGATACACCCAAAGTATTCCTACGGTATCCGGGAGTTGCATGATCTCATGGTCAGAGGAACGTGTATTTGACATAGTGAAAGCAATAGCAATAAACTAAACGATCATTTGCTATGCTAACGGTTGGGTCATGTCCATCACATCATTCTCCTAATGATGTGATCCCGTTATCAAATGACAACTCATGTCCATGGTCAGGAAACCTTGACCATCTTTTGATCAACGAGCTAGTCTAGTAGAGGCATACTAGGGACATAGTATTTGTCTATTATCCACACATGTATTTAGTTTCCGGTCAATACAATTCTAGCATGAATAATAAACCATTATCATGAACGGAGAAATATGATAATAATAAACACTTTATTAATTGCCTCTAGGGCATATTTCCAACAGTCTCCCACTTGCACTAGAGTCAATTACATTGTAATGAATCTAACACCCATCGCATTCTGGTGCTGATCATGTTTTGCTCGTGGAAGAGGTTTAGTCAACGGGTCTGCCACATTCAGATCCGTGTGTACTTTGCAAATCTCTATGTCTCCATCCTTAATCAAATTCCGAATGGAGTTGAAGCGACGCTTTATATGCTTGGTTCTCTTGTGAAACCTAGGCTCCTTTGCTATAGCAATTGCTCCAGTGTTGTCACATAAGATAGTCATTGGACCCGATGCACTAGGTATGACACCCAGATCGGATATGAACTCCTTCATCCAGACTCCTTCATGTGCTGCTTCGGAAGCAGCTATGTATTCCGCCTCACATGTAGATCCCGCCACGACGCTCTGCTTGGAACTGCACCAACTGACCGCTCCACCATTAAGAATAAATACATATCCAGATTGTGACTTAGAGTCATCTGGATCTGTGTCAAAGCTAGCATCGACGTAACCCTTTACGACGAGCTCTTTGTCACCTCCATAAACGAGAAACATGTCCTTGGTCCTTTTCAGGTACTTCAGGATATTCTTGACCGCTGTCCAGTGATCTACTCCTGGATCACTTTGGTACCTTCCTACCAAGCTAATAGCGAGGCACACATCAGGTCTGGTACACAGCATGGCATACATAATAGAGCCTATGGCTGAGGCATAGGGGATGACACTCATCTTCTCTTTGTCTTCTGCCGTGGTCGGGCTTTGAGTCTTACTCAATCTCACACCTTGCAATACAGGCAAGAACCCTTTCTTTGACTGATCCATTTTGAACTTCTTCAAAATCTTGTCAAGGTATGTGCTTTGTGAAAGTCCAATGAGGCGTCTTGATCTATCTCTATAGATCTTGATGCCTAATATGTAAGCAGCTTCTCCGAGATCCTTCATTGAAAAACTTTTGTTCAAATAACCCTTTATGCTTTCCAGAAATTCTATGTCATTTCCCATCAATAATATGTCATCCACATATAATATGAGAAATGCCACAGAGCTCCCACTCACTTTCTTGTAAATACAAGCTTCTCCATAAGTTTGTATAAACCCAAACGCTTTGATCACTTCATCAAAACGAGTATTCCAGCTCCGAGATTCTTGCACCAATCCATAGATGGATCGCTGGAGCTTGCATACTTTGTTAGCACCTTTAGGATTGACAAAACCTTCCGGTTGCATCATATACAATTCTTCCTTAAGGAATCCATTAAGGAATGCCGTTTTGACGTCCATTTGCCAGATTTCATAATCATAAAACGCGGCAATTGCTAACATAATTCTGACAGACTTTAGCATCGCTACAGGTGAGAAAGTCTCATCGTAGTCAACTCCTTGAACTTGTCGATAACCTTTAGCAACAAGTCGTGCTTTATAGACGGTGACATTACCATCAGCGTCTGTCTTCTTCTTAAAGATCCATTTATTTTCAATAGCTCGCCGTTCATCGGGCAAGTCTACCAAAGTCCATACTTTGTTCTCATACATGGATCCAATCTCGGATTTCATGGCCTCAAGCCATTTGTCGGAATCCGGGCTTGCCATCGCTTCTTCATAGTTCGAAGGTTCATCGTTGTCTAGCAACATGACCTCCAAGACTGGATTTCCGTACCACTCTGGTGCGGAACGTGTCCTGGTTGACCTTCGAAGTTCAGTAACAACTTGATCCAAAGTTTCATGATCATCATCATCAACTTCTTCTCTGGTCTGTGTCGATGTCACAGAAATTTCTTTCTGTGGCGTACTACTATCCAGAGGAGGTACAATTACCTCATCAAGTTCTACTTTCCTCCCACTCACTTCTTTCGAGAGAAACTCCTTCTCTAGAAAGGATCCATTCTTAGCAACGAATACTTTGCCTTCGGATCTGTGGTAGAAGGTGTACCCAACGGTATCCTTTGGGTATCCTATGAAGACGCACTTATCCCCTTTGGGTTCGAGCTTATCTGGCTGAAGCCTTTTGACATAAGCATCGCATCCCCAAACTTTCAGAAACGACAGCTTAGGTTTCTTACCAAACCACAGTTCATACGGTGTCGTCTTAACGGATTTAGACGGTGCCCTGTTTAAAGTGAATGCAGCTGTCTCTAATGCATAACCCCAAAATGATAGTGGCAAATCGGTAAGAGACATCATAGAACGCACCATATCTAATAGAGTACGATTACGACGTTCGGACACACCATTACGCTGTGGTGTTCCAGGTGGCGTGAGCCGTGAAACAATTCCACATTGTTTTAAGTGATTGCCAAACTCGTAACTTAAATATTCTCCTCCACGATCAGATCTTAAGAACTTTATTTTCTTGTTACGATGGTTCTCTACTTCACTCTGAAATTCTTTGAACTTTTCAAATGTTTCAGATTTATGCTTCATCAAGTAGACATAGCCATATCTACTGAAATCATCTGTGAACGTGAGAACATAACGATATCCACCGCGCGCCTCAACACTCATCGTACCGCATACATCGGTATGTATTATTTCCAACAAGTCTGTTGCTCGCTCCATTGTTCCGGAGAACGGAGTCTTAGTCATCTTGCCCATGAGGCATGGTTCGCACGTCTCAAATGATTCATAATCAAGTGATTCCAAAAGTCCATCTGTATGGAGTTTCTTCATGCGTTTTACACCAATATGACCTAAGCGGCAGTGCCACAAATATGTTGTACTATCATTATCAATTTTGCGTCTTTTGGCATCAATATTATGGATGTGTGTATCACCACGATCGAGATTCAACAAGAATAAACCATTCACAAGCGGTGCATGACCATAAAAGATATTATTCATCAAAATAGAACAACCTTTATTCTCTGATTTAAATGAATAACCGTCTCGCAATAAACAAGATCCAGATATAATGTTCATGCTCAACGCAGGCACCAAATAACAATTATTTAGTTTCATCACTAATCCCGAGGGTAGATGTAGAGGTAGCGTGCCGACGGCGATAACTTCAACTCTTGAACCGTTCCCGACGCGCATCGTCACCTCGTCCTTAGCCAATCTTCGTTTATTCCGTAGCTCCTGTTTCGAGTTACAAATATGAGCAACCGAACCAGTATCAAATACCCAGGTGCTACTACGAGTATTGGTAAGGTACACATCAATAACATGTATATCAAATATACCTTTGTTGATGTTGCCAGCCTTCTTATCTGCCAGGTACTTGGGGCAGTTCCGCTTCCAGTGACCAGTCCCCTTGCAGTAGAAACACTCAGTCTCGGGTTTGGGTACAGACTTGGGTTTCTTCGTGGGAGCAACAACTGATTTGCCGTTCTTCTTGAAGTTCCCCTTCTTTCCCTTGCCCTTCTTGAAAATAGTGCTCTTCTTTATCATCAACACTTGATGCTCCTTCTTGACTTCTACCTCCGCGGCTTTGAGCATAGCGAAGAGCTCGGAAATAGACTTTTCCATACCTTGCATATTATAGTTCATCACAAAGCCCTTATAGCTTGGTGGCAGTGATTGGAGAATTCTATCAATAACCGAATCATCTGGAAGATTAACTCCCAACTGAGTCAAGCGATTATGCAACCCAGACATCTTGAGTATATGCTCACTGACAGAACTATTCTCCTCCATCTTATAGCTAAAGAACTTGTCGGAGACATCATATCTCTCGACCCGGGCATGAGCTTGAAATACAAGTTTCAGCTCTTGGAACATCTCATATTCTCCGTGATGCTCAAAATGTCTTTGGAGCCCCGGTTCTAAGCCGTAAAGCATGGCACACTGAACTATCGAGTAGTCATCAACACGTGTCTGCCAGGCGTTCATAACGTCGACAGACAAGGGAGGGGGCGCGACACCTAGCGGTGCATCAAGGACATAAGCCTTCTGTGCAGCAATGAGGATGATCCTCAGATTACGGACCCAGTCCGCATAGTTGCTTCCATCATCTTTCAACTTAGCTTTCTCTAGGAACGCATTAAAATTCAGTGGAACTACAGCGCGGGCCATTGATCTACAACATACAATTGCAAAGATTATTTAGACTATGTTCATGATAATTGAAGTTCAATTAATCAAATTACTTTAAGAACTCCCACTTAGATTAACATCCCTCAAGTTGTCTAAGTGTAACATGATCCATATCAACTAAACCACGTCCGATCATCACGTGAGGTGGATTAGTTATCAATGGTGAACATCTTTCATGTTGATCATATCTACTATATGACTCATGTTCGACCTTTCGGTCTCTTGTGTTCCGAGGCCATATCTGCATATGCTAGGCTCGTCAAGTTTAACCCAAGTATTCTGCGTGTGTAAAACTGGCTTACACCCGTTGTATGCGTACGAAAGAATCCATCACACCCGATCATCACGTGGTGCTTAGAAGCGTCGAACCTTCGCAACGGTGCATACTAGGGGAGAACACTGATCTTGAAATTTAGTGAAGGGATCATCTTATAATGCTACCGTCGTCCTAAGCAAAATAAGATGCATAAAAGGATTAACATCACATGCAATTCAATATATATGTGACATGATATGGCCATCAACGTCTTGTGCTTTTGATATCCATCAGCATAACACTGTCATGATCTCCATCGTCACCGGGTTGACACCTTGATCACCATCGTAGCGTCGTGACACCTTGATCTCCATCATAGCGTCGTGACACCTTGATCTCCATCGCAGCGTCGTGGTCGTCTCGCCGGCTATTGCTACTACTACTACTGCTAACTCATAGCGGTAAAGAAAAGCAATTACATAGCGTTGGCATTGCATACAATAAAGAGACAACCATAAGGCTCCTGCCGGTTGCCTGATAACTTACAAAACATGATCATCTCATACAACAACTTATATCACATCATGTCTTGACCATATCACATCACCAGCATACCCTGCAAAAACAAGTTAGACGTCCTCTACTTTGTTGTTGCAAGTTTTACGTGGCTGCTACGGGTTTGCAAGAACCGTTCTTACCTACGCAAAACCACAACGTGGTGTAGTGATTGCTTTTTGATCTTCTAAAAGAACCCTCTTCATTGAAACCGATTCAACTAAAGTGAGAGAGATAGACACCCGCCAGTCACCTTTATGCAACGAGTGCACATAGCGGTGAAACCTGTCTCGCGTAAGCGTACGCGTAATGTCGGTCCGGGCCGCTTCATCTCACAATACCGCCGAATCAAGTAACAACTAGTAATGGCAAGCAATATGTATACACCCACGCCCACAACTCACTTGTGTTCTACTCGTGCAAAACACATCTACGCATAGACCTGGCTCGGATGCCACTGTTGGGGAACGAAGCATGAATTTCAAAAAAAATTCCTACGCTCACGCAAGATCTATCCATGGAGATGCATCGCTACGAGAGGGGAGAGTGTGCCTACGTACCCTCGTAGACCGTTAGCGGAAGCGTCTCACAACGCGGTTGATGTAGTCGAACAATCCTTCGAGCTCCACCGATCGAGTACCGAACGTACGACACCTCCGAGTTCTACACACGTGCAGCTCGGTGACGATCCTCGCCTTATTGATCCAGCAAGACGTCGAGGCAGTAGATGAGTTCCGTCAGCACGACGGCATGGCGACGGTGATGGTGAAGTGATTCCGGCAGGGCTTCGCCTAAGCTCTCCGAATATATGACCGAGGTGGAAAATGGAGATCGGGGCACCGCACACGGCTATGGGACAATTGTGTGTCTCCAAGGGGTGCCCCTCCTCCATATATAAAGGAGGGAGGGAGGAGGCCGGCCACCTAGGGGTGCGCCAAGTGTGGGGAGTCCTACTAGGACCCCTTAGTCCTAGTAGGATTCCACCTCCCATACGGAGTAGGAAAGGGGGAAGGGAGAGGGAAAGGAAAGAGGGGGCTGCGCCCCCTCCCCTAGTCCAATTCGGTTTGGGCAAGGGGGGGCGCGCGCCTCCTCACGTGGCCTGCCTCTCCTTTTCCCGTATGGCCCAATAAGGCCCATTACTTCTCCCGGTGAATTCCCGTAACTCCCCGGTACTCCGAAAAATACCCGAATCACTCGGAACCTTTCCGATGTCCGAATATAGCCTTCCAATATATGAATCTTTACCTCTCGACCATTTCGAGACTCCTCGTCATGTCCGTGATCTCATCCGGGACTCCGAACAAACTTCGGCCACCAATCACATAACTCATATAATACTAAATCATCATCGAACCTTAAGTGTGCGGACCCTACGGGTTCGGGAATGATGTAGACATGACTGAGACGACTCTCCGGTCAATGACCAACAGCGGAACCTGGATGCTCATATTGGTTCCTACATATTCTACGAAGATCTTTATCGGTGAACCTCATATGTCAACATACGTTGTTCCCTTTGTCTGGCGGTATGTTACTTGCCCGAGATTCGATCGTCGGTATCCAATACCTAGTTCAATCTCGTTACCGGCAAGTCTCTTTACTCATTCCGTAATACATCATCTTGCAACTAACTCTTTAGTCACGGTGCTTGCAAGGCTTCTGTGATGCTGTATTACCGAGAGGGCCCAGAGATACCTCTCCGATAGTCGGAGTGACAAATCCCAATCTCGATCCATGCCAACTCAACAAACACTTTCGGAGATACCTGTAGTGCACCTTTATAATCACCCAGTAACGTTGTGACGTTTTATACACCCAAAGTATTCCTACGGTATCCGGGAGTTGCATGATCTCATGGTCAGAGGAACGTGTATTTGACATAGTGAAAGCAATAGCAATAAACTGAACGATCATTTGCTATGCTAACGGTTGGGTCATGTCCATCACATCATTCTCCTAATGATGTGATCCCGTTATCAAATGACAACTCATGTCCATGGTCAGGAAACCTTGACCATCTTTTGATCAACGAGCTAGTCTAGTAGAGGCATACTAGGGACATAGTATTTGTCTATTATCCACACATGTATTTAGTTTCCGGTCAATACAATTCTAGCATGAATAATAAACCATTATCATGAACGGAGAAATATGATAATAATAAACACTTTATTAATTGCCTCTAGGGCATATTTCCAACACATCCTGCCAAGAACTGGCCATGGTTGTCCCTGAGGACAACTCCCCCCTCCCGCTCCATTCACCTTTGACAGAGTGTCGTCTACGTTAGCTTTGACACACGCCTCCTCCGGCATCTTCCAGCTTTCCCGTTCAATCGTCTCCCTATGACGAACAATCACCTCATGGGTAGCCTTCCACTCCTCAACAAGAAGTAAAACTCGGTCGCAGAAAATTCTAGGATCCTCACTCCGGTTTGATTCTAGCATCGTGTCGCGAGCCATAGGAAGCTCATACCAAGCCTTGAGTACACTTTCTTTTTCATCTGGTCCACCTTTGCCGAGCCACTCCAGAATCCACGAACAAAGTCCCTCCCTCGACTGAATATAAGATGGTGCACGTGGGAGAGCTAGAACTATGGCCACTAGTAGGAAAAGGGCCTTTAGTCCCGGTTCGTAAGGGGCTTTAGTCCCGGTTGCGCAATCGGGACTAAGGAACGGGACTAAAGGTCCCCCTTTTAGTCCCGGTTGTGTTACGAACCGGGACTAAAGGGGTTCCACGTGGCCGCTGTGGAGCGCTCAGGAAGGAGGACCTTTAGTCTCAGTTGGTTACCAACCGGGACTAAAGGCCGCCACGCGTCAGGAGCTGGGGTTTAGGGTTTTGGAGGGATTTGGAGGGGTTTAGGGTTTTGGAGGGTTTAGGGTTTTCATTTTGCGTTTTCTTTTTTTTGTGTTTACCATTCAATTCTTTTTCATTTAGGGTTTTCATTTCTATTTCATGTTTTCCATTCAACTCGACGCTACTACATATATATAGCAATGAAAGAACCATTACACAACATCGTGATGAATATTGAGAAGTGACCTCTTTCTCCGTGCTTGGTCGAACAACAAGTTTTCGTATATATATTCGACGCTACTACATATAGTACACGTTCATGCATATATACAATATAATATTCCTTACGATCCCTAATATCTAATTACCAAAATTAGCTACCAATTCCCGATGGTATTCTCTGGTTTTATGTATGACCTCTTCAAGTAAGAATCCCGCCAATTCCTCTTGAATTGCTCGCAAGCGTTCCTTTGGTAGGAGACCGTCCCGCATCCGTTGGATCTAATTTAAAGAAGGGGTCAATATATATGAATGAAACTCAACACAATTGATGGTAATAAAATAAAATTGTGAATATTGTTTACGTACTTCAAGTTGTTGTAAAACCCTGCCCTTCTCAAATGTAGTATCCACATAAATTATTCCTGTCTCCCTGCCTCGAGCACTTTACGAGAATACAGTCCAATCAAAATAATAATCAAGCATGATAATGGTATTGAAACTAGAATCAAAGAGATGCGCGGACCTAGCTAGTACTACTTACATTGAGTGGTCGAAATTGCAGCTCCTCTTTTCCATTCACCCCTAGCCTCCTTGGTGAACCATTTCCAAACCCTGTCCCGCAAAGAAAATGAATAAAGGAGTTATTAATTACTTGATATCAGGAAATGAACGAAAGTTGCCGATATAGTGCGATAATGATTGAAATTACCTCTGGAGCATTTCACTCAGGTCCGCTCACATGTCAGGGTCTTTACGTTTCGAGTCCATGACAAGTACTTTTCCTGCGTCAACCTGAATGACTAGCAGAATAAATTGGAACCTGCGCACGCATAACTCATCAATTACACTTAACATTGAGTAAGCGAAACAAAATGTGTACAAGACAGTAACACTCACTTGAAGTTGTAAGGAAATAGCATTTACCTTTTGGTTTGTTGTCGAATTAACGCCCTTAGCAAGTTATCCTCTGTTTCCTTGGCGTTTTTTGTACCGTAACTTCATGTATGAAATTTGGGTTAATGAACCCAATGTCATAGATTCGTCCCCTTTTGCATTCGAGGATCTTCAGTCTGCATAATATAGTGAGGATAATTATACATGCAATTAATGAACGAGCTGAGCTAGAAACTTAATTACAGAAATAATACTTACAGACAATAGCAACTAACGATAGTTTTGTCGATGGCATCTTGATTGTATAACTGAAGTAATTCATCAAATTCAATGAACATCTCCTCGTCTCCATTGAAGTAATGCTCATCTCTAATTCCCACCATGAGAAAGCTGCTCCCTTTCTTTGAAGCTTCCATGTACCACTCATGTAATATTTGCATTTGAGTTGGTAGAAACTGGAACTCCTTAGGTTTGACGAGAGGCTTTCCGTGCTCATATCTATATGCTATCTCAGCCATGGGGAACTCTACCCCGCTTAAGAATTGAGAAAGAGTGGCCGCCACCTCCGGATCATAATCCTTCTCGGAAAACACGTTGAGCGGGGGGGGGGGGACAATTGGTTTTCCTGTTCTCCGAGCTGGGGAATAGTTTTACCCCTTGCACTACTACTTCTTCCCGACTGCTGCCGTTTATAATTATGTGACTTCATAATAGAGCGGTCATAGTTTGATGGCAGCGGAGGCGGTGGTGGTCGCGTAAGGTTTTTCAGAAGATGCTTCACTTTTGTCGGATTTATTTTCTCCTTTGGGTCGGGCCGATTCGGTGCAAACTGGCATTTCACATCGGCATCCACTTGCTTCTTGAGTTCCTCACTAGTAAGTTCGTATGGTAACTTGCCAGGAGCCTCCTTGACGCTCTTCCTTTTACCTGCCCTGGAGATCTTCGCAGTTGTAGTACTAGCTGCCGGAGCGTCGGTTCTCTTCCGCTTAGACGGCGGCGGAGGCGGTGGAGTCTGCTAACGCGACGGAGTCTGCTGCCGCGGCGGAGGCGGCGGAGACGTCGGACGCGGCGGCGGAGACGGCTGAGGCGGCGGAATCTCCTGACGCGGCGGAGACGGCTGAGGAGTCGATGGCCTTGGCGTCCAATGTGGAAGCACGATGTGTTCCTTTTTCCATAGAATGGTCGTTTTTCTGGCATATCTCAGTTCAGTCTCCCTGTCACCTGTAGGGAACTCAAGATCCAGCTGCTCAAATCCGTTGATAACTTCATCGACCCCGACAACAACATAGCCATCTGGAATCGGAACGCAATGGTGAGTTCCATCATGTATAGGAGGTAAGGCAATGCTGTCCGCCACCTTCACGGATAAGTTCATGCATTTCACATGTAGCTCACAAATTTCCCTCTGCGTGATATCATCCACGGGGTAGCGAGGAGCCGTGATATCATCTCTGGGCCGAATGAGCTCCATGGAGGCCACACTGCTTTTCTGCTGAGATGATGGGTGGGCAGTATCGAGTGGAGGATCTTTGTGCCGCTGAAAATGGCCGGTAGCTTACTGGCTGGTAAGTGCCTCTATTTTCTTCTGCTGCCACTCTAATTTCTCTTCTACCTTCTGCAGTCGGTCTGCGTGCTATTTCTTTTTTCTCGCACGACTTCTATAGGTGGCATTGCAGTTGGGAAACCCAATCTTCGATGGAACGGAGACTGATGTGCCTCGTGTTCGTCCACTGTGTTCAGCATTCCCGAGGGCGCGTGTCAGCTCGTCGTTCTCTCTGTCGGGATTGAACTTCCCGTCTCGTACGTCCTTCATTGCATTTCTAAGGGCTTCGATGGGTGTTCCTAGTTGTTCTTTTGTATAAATACACTTCCCTGTTTTTGGGTTCAACGTTCCCCCATGCCCGTAAAACCAAGTCCTTGCCCGTTCGGTCCACGACAATGGCTCTGGATCGACCCCTTTAGCAATCAGGTCGTCCTCAGTTTTCTCCCACTTAGGCCTGGCAAGCTTGTAGCCACCTGACCCCGTAACAGGGTGATATTCCTTCTATGTATCATTTCTCTTATTTGTTTCTGACCTTTTCTTAGCTTCAGCCGACTGCTTGTACTTCACAAACGCGTCCCAGTGATCTTTTATCTTCTCATTTGCTCCGGTGAATGTTGGAGTCTTGTTTTTCTGGACATACTCTTGGTTCAATCTTTTCTTCCAGTTGCAGAATAGTGCGGCCATCTTCTGAAGAGTCCACGCCTTGACTTTTTGCTCTATAACTTTGTTATTTGGATCCACCTCTGGCGGTAGGGTGAAATTTTCCATGAGCATATTCCAAAGCGTTTCTTTGCATCTATCATCGACATAAGTAACTCCATCGTCCGCCTTTGGCTTATTCCATTCTTGAATGATGATCAGGATGCTGTCCCTAACAATAACTCTGCACTGACTTACAAATGCATCTACAGTCCGCTTGGGAGCACTCGGTTTGCCATCTGCAACGACTTCTTCGATCTTGAACCTTTCATTATCGTCCAACCTTTTTTTTTGCGCCTCGTTTCTTTATAGAAGATTGGCTCGATCTGGAGGGCTAAAAGAAGAAAGAAGCGTTAATATATGTATATACAAATCAATTAATGCATCTAGTCAGTAGAGGCTTAATTCATATATATACCTCGCCGGACTTTGTAATAGACAAGGTTCCAACACCGGAGCCGTCATCTTCTTGCTCCATTCCCTCACCGGAGACGTCAATTCCCTCACTGGAGTCGTTCAGAAACTGAGTGGTGATATCATCATCTCCTTCACGGATTATTTCCTCCAACATGTCTTCTTGTTCTTCGTCTCTGGCGTGTTCCATAGTTTCTGCAAAGACATGCAAATTATTTCATAAGCATTTTATACAGTTTTAGTATTCTGGACAGGACCACAAGTTTATTTATTTTAACATGTATGATGATGTCAAAACAAAATCTACAAGAGAAATTGAAACAAATGCATATAAAGAGGTCTCGATCGGAGTTATGGTTCTACCGAAACGACGGATAGTAGCTTCTTTTCGCTGACAGCGCAATGACAAATGACCTAGATAATACAGATTGCCATGCTCTTCAAAATAAAATTGTCATGCTATATACATACGAAATTGAAAAAATACGGTTAATGCAAAACCTACTATTCTTAGTATGTATCCTTAAGACACGGTGGTTATGGAACTATATTCTCTAGAAATTATGAGTAATAGGACACAACCTATTAGACACGTGAAAACAAGTAAAAGTTCAAGACCACAACCGACCGGTAAAAAGATTACATGACTCGAACACATAAGGTAGTATTGCTGACTCGTCGGTCAAACCTATTGAATAAATTCTTGTGCTACCATCTCTTGCTAGCAAGTACCCATGCTAGGTAGCTAGCCCATTGGTTTCGGTACTTGATATAACACCGTCTATGGAGCAGAGGGTGTACAAGGGGAGGTCCGATCTTCACGGCATAGGATCGATAAGAGGATGGGGATAACTAGCTGCAAGCAGCCAAAAACGGAAAATAAGAGATTATGACCCGACGAGGAGGATGCTCACCAAAACCTGCAATCCGAACATTCGCCGATCCACAACCCGCAATACTACCCCACACAACCATGCTCAAGTCATGGAGCACGGGATAGGTGCCATCCGCAAGGAAACCACAAACTCTAACCCACACAACACGATCTAGTCATGGAGCACGAATTAGGAGCAATTTCTCAAGGAATCACGAGAATAAGGGTAACAAGAGTCTCTCCAATCTCAGGAGGAGGCTATGTCTTGGTCTTTGATAGAAATGGCAAAAGTCCCTAACGAAGGAAGAGCTAGCCTATTTATAATAGGGACAACCCCCCTGGATAGGTGTGAAAAGAAACTAGCTTTGGAACCAGCTTAGGTGTGAAAGAGAACCAGCTTTGGTTTGACTAAGTGGCTTGAGACTTAATGAGGTAGCTTCTGGAGATCTCTAGTTGGAGGTGGTTGGCGGTTCCTGACCAAACATTGTTTACTCGAGTCGAACAATGTTTCCTTCAGTAGCAAACTTGAGTTCTGGATACCTTTCGCAAGTTGGGTTATCCAAACTCGTGCATAACATTGTTTCACCAGCGCCAAAACATTGTTTGTTCAGCAGACCACATATTTCTTCGTAACTCTGTTTCTTCGTCATAAAACATTGTTTTGCCACAGACTGAAAGTGTAGTTGGACTTCTTCGATGTTGCACCTGAGTTCAACCAACAACGAAAGAGGTGAAGGCACAACCATGTTTTCAAGGTCAAACGATAAACTTAAGTTAGCGTTCACCTGATCATGGAGTTGCTTTGCGCGACTTCTTGTGATTGGAACTTTGATGGCTGTTGGTGTGATGTTCATGGTTGGGATGTCCTCATCATCCTATCCCTCTTAAGAAGGAGTCGTCCTCGGCTCTAAAGGTCCAAGGTATGGAGATAGATCGGAGACATTGAAGGTTGGGCTAATACCATATTCTGGTGGAAGGCAAATCTCTTAAGCATTATCGTTGATCCTCTCAAGCACCTCAAATGGTCCATCGCCGTGTGGCTGCAACTTGCACTTGTGTTGCTCTGGAAAACGGTCCTTCCAAAAATGTACCCATACTAAGTCGCCTTGTTCGAACACCATCTTCTTCCTTGTCTTGTTTGCCCTCTTCGTATATTGTTCAGTCATCTTCTCAATGTTTGCCTTGGCCTGGGCATGAAGTTTTTTGACAAAATCTGCACGCTTACTTGCATCAAGGCTGGTTCGCTCTTGCAGTGGCAAAGGCAAGAGATCGATGGGAGCAATAGGTTTGAAGCCATAAACAAGTTCAAATGGGCAAAATTTAGTGGTCGAATGTACTGCCCTGTTATACGCAAACTCCACATGAGGTAGGCACTCCTCCCACAGCTTCAAATTCTTCTTTAGGACTGCTATTAGCATCATGGACAATGTTCGGTTCACAACTTCGGTTTGTCCATCAGTTTGTGGGTTGCATGTCGTGGAAAATAGGAGCTTGGTGCCAAGTTTTCCCCACAAGGTCTTCCAAAAGTAGCTCAAAAATTTGGTGTCACGGTCTGAAACAATGGTGCGTGGTACTCCATGTAGCCGCACAACTTCCCTGAAAAATAAATCAGCAATGTGTGAAGCATCATCGCTCTTATGACATGGGATAAAATGTGCCATTTTGCTAAAACGATCAACTACGGCCACAAGCACCGAGTCACTCCCCCTCTTAGTCCATGGTAAACCAAGAACAAAATCCATAGAAATATCCTCCCACAGAGCATTCGGAATGGATAGAGGAGTATAAAGACCATAGGGGTTCAAACGGGACTTAGCTTTGTGACAAATCTCGCATCTCATCACGTAGCGCTCCACGTCACGTCTCATTCTTGGCCAAAAGAAGTGGTCACCCAACACACTCTCAGTCTTCTTGGCGCCAAAGTGTCCCATGAGACCACCAATGTGAGCCTCCCATAAAAGCAATAGCCGAACGGAACAATCTGGGATGCACAATTTGTTAGCTCGAAATAAGAATCCATCATGCAAGTGAAACTTCTCCCATGCCTTTCCCAGGTTGCACTTTTGAGAAAGGTTCACCAAAGTATGAGTCATTAGCATATAGTTCTTTGATGCTCTGTAAACCAAGGATTTTTACATCAAGTTGGGAAAGTAAAATATGGCGTCTAGACAAAGCATCGGCAACAACGTTATCCTTTCCTTTCTTGTACTTGACAATATAAGGAAAATACTCTATGAACTCACTCCATTTTGCATGTCTACGGTTCAATTTGAGTTGGCCCTTTAGATGTTTCAAAGATTCATGGTTAGAATGTATCACAAACTCTTTAGGCCACAAGTAATGCTGCCATGTTTCTAAAGATCGAACAAGTGCGTACAACTCTTTATCATAGACGGAGTAATTGAGCGTTGGGTTTACCTTCTTGCATTAGGACTCCGCCGATGCCAACGTCACTTGCATCACATTAAATCTCAATTGTCTTACCAAAATCAGGAAGCGAAAGCAACGGGGTTGATGTCAATCTCATCTTCAGTTCTTGGAATGACTTGTCTTGAGCATCACCCCATTTGAATGGAGTGTCTTTCTTTGTTAATTCATTCATGGGTGCAGCGATGGTGCTGAAATCCTTTACGAACCGGCGGTAGAAACCTGCAAGTTCTAGGAAGCTACGTACTTGGCTCACATTTTGTGGAGGCAGCCACTCACTGATAGCCTTGATCTTTTCTTCATCGACCTCCACGCCTTTTCCTGAAACTACAAAGCCAAGAAACACAACCTTGTTTGTGCAAAATGTGCACTTTTCCATGTTAGCATACACCCTTTCCTCCCGTAGGACAGCAAGCACACATTTTACATGTCCAACATGATCCTCCAAAGTTTTGCTATAAATCAATATGTCATCAAAGTAAACCACTACAAACTTGCCAATGAAGGACCTAAGCACATGATTCATCAATCGCATGAAAGTACTTGGTGCATTCGTTAATCCGAAATGCATCACCAACCATTCATACAAGCCAAATTTTGTCTTAAAGGCAATTTTCCATTCATCACCATCTTTCTTATTTGGTGGTATCCACTTCGCAAGTCAATTTTAGAAAATATGGTGGAACCACAAAGTTCATCAAGCATGTCATCAATTCTAGGTATAGGGTGTCGATATCTCATAGTTATGTTGTTAATGGATCTACAATCAGTGCACATTCTCATACTACCGTCTTTCTTTGGAACTAAAATAATTGGAACAACACAAGGAGAAAGACTTTCCCTTACATACCCTTTGTGAAGAAGATCTTCTACTTGCCTCTGAATTTCTTTAGTATCCTCTAGGTTTGCTCGCTACGGTGGTCGGTTTGGTAGTGGGGCGCCCAAAACCAAGTCGATTTGGTGTTCAATGCCTCGCTTCGGTGGTAGCCCGGGTGGCACCTCCTTGGGAAACACATCCTTATATTCCTGCAAAAGCTCAAATATAACACTAGGAAGAGTTGAAGGTAAGTCATTAGCAGCCAGTAAAGTTTCCTTGTACATGAGTACAAAGAATGGAGTATTAGGTTCTCTCAATTCCCGCATATCCCTTTTCCTAGCCATCATAACTAATCCCTGTTTCTCCCGGGGCTTGGTCATATTTGGCTGCGGAGCTTTTGGCTGTGGAAACACTCCCTCACTATGTTGGTGGCTCACTCTTTGTGTATGATCACTCTCTCCCTTTTTCTTTCCTTTTCTGTTCATCTCATCAAGATATACTTCTTCGGGTGTCATGGGCAGCCAAGTGAACTTTTCTCCTCTATGGGAAAAACACAAGCGATTCGCACGCCCGCTAATTTGCACGTCACGGTCATGCAACCATGGCCACCCTAGAAGCAAGTGACAAGCATGCATCGGCACCACATCACACTCAACTTCATCCTGATATGTTCCCACTGAGATTGGTATTCTCACGCTGTTCACTACCTTTATTGTGCCACAATCATTCAGCCATTGCATGCGGTATGGATGTGGGTGACGTTTTGTTTGCAATTGAAGTTTCTCAACCATCTTCGTGCTTGCAATATTGTAACAACTACCACTATCCACAATCACTCGGCACAACTTTGAGTTGACAAGGCAACGGGTGTGGAAAAGATTATGTCGCTGTCCCTTTTCCTCCTCCACAATCTGGGCATTAAGTGAACGGCATACAACCAAAGCTTCACCATTAAGTTCTTCATGAGATAATATAGTGCCTCCTACTTCCCAGCCTTGCTCCTCTTCCACTTCATCATTGCCACCTTCGGGGTCACTTTCAAACTCCCATTCACCTCGTTCATTGATGATCATAGTTCTTTGATGACCCACAAGTATAGGGGATCAATCGTAGTCCTTTCGATAAGTAAGAGTGTCGAACCCAACGAGGAGCAGAGGGAAATGACAAGCGGTTTTCAGCAAGGTAATTTCTTCAAGCACTGAAATTGTAGGTAACATATAGTTTGATAGCAAGATAATTGGTAACAAGCAAGTAACGATAACGGTAAACAAGGTGCAGCAAGGTAGCCCAATCCTTTTGTGGCAAAGGACAAGCCAAAACAATCTCTTGTAATAGGCAAAGTTTTCTCGAGGGTACACGGGAATTTCATCTAGTCACTTTTATCATGTTGGTTTGATTCGAGTTCGCTACTTTGATAATTTGATATGTGGGTGGACCGATGCTTAGGTGCTTAGGTGCCGTTCTTGTTGGAAAAGAGTCTTGATGACCCACAAGTATAGGGGATCAATCATACTCCTTTCGATAAGTAAGAGTGTCAAACCCAACGAGGAGCAGAAGGAAATGACAAGCGGTTTTCAGCAAGGTAATTTCTGCAAGCACTGAAATTGTAGGTAACATATAGTTTGATAGCAAGATAATTGGTAACAAGCAAGTAACGATAACGGTAAACAAGGTGCATCAAGGTAGCCCAATCCTTTTGTGGCAAAGGACATGCCAAAACAATCTCTAGTAATAGGCAAAGTGTTCTTGAGGGTACACGGGAATTTCATCTAGTCACTTTTATCATGTTGGTTTGATTCGTGTTCGCTACTTTGATAATTTGATATGTGGGTGGACTGGTGCTTGGGTGCTGTTCTTACTTGAACAACCTCCCACTAATGATTAACCCCCTCGCAAGCATCCGCAACTACGAGAAAAGTATTAAGATAAAATCTAACCATAGCATTAAACGTTTGGATCCAAATCAGCCCCTTATGAAGTAGCGCATAAACTACACCACAAGAAATATGTCAACTTGTGACCTTCTGGCAGTGACCCTGGAAGAAATGGTCGTAAATCTACGACCATTTGAGACCAATTGGTCGTAAACTGTTCGGGGGCCTCCAAACGCTAAACCATAACGACCAATTTGGTCAGAAAGGTCGTAATTTCCTTACACGAAATGGTCGTAAAGAAGACAACACTGGTCTGATGCCTTATTTCTAGCTGATCACGACCAATATAGATGGTCATAGCCTTGTATATTGTGGTGCATTGCTATGACTAGGCACCACCTCATCAGTTTTGCCTATGTGTCATGTCCATGTGTCAATTTTTGCCCTAGGTTGTGAAGGAGCCTACATTTCTTTCATTCCAAAGATTCCCAAAAAATTCTCATAAATACTTTGGATCATATATTCCTCAAATATGTCAAAACCCTTCCTTGCCTAGTTCAAAAATAATTCAGGAATATTCATTTTCCTATTTTGTTTAGAATAGCACTTTGTGACGGAAGTGTTATTTTATATTTTTTGGATTTACCTCAAATTTTTTGGGCACTCTTTTCTATCCAAATCATTGCCTCATGACAAAATTCAGATCAATTTGCCTATTAAATCTTCCTCAGCAAATTTCCAAAGTTTTTGTTCAGCTAGAAGCTTTGTGAAGTAAGTACTAGATAGGCAGCTCCAAATGAGCTGAATTTTTTCCACATATTCTGTAGGCCAAAATCATATCTCTCCACAAAATTTGATCCCCATCTAATAATCAATGTGAGCTCACCATCCAATCTTTGTTTCTGGTAATATTTTCAGTTTGTGAAGCAGCTATATTTTATATTGCTTTATAATTTCTGACAATTTACCAGGAGATGACCCAGCCCATAGAACCTCTCTATACCAAATTTTATCTGATTTTAATGTAGCCAATGTTCCTCAATAACTTTCCTAATTTTCTGTTCAGTGGAGAGCATTGTGAAGGAAGTACCACTTTTATTTTTTCAAATGGTATGAAATTTGTACAGTACCTTCATATGACCATGTTGTCATCCTCCACCAAATTACAGCTCAATCCAATAATCTATGCGAGCCCAGATTCAATTTCTATTTTCTGTCCAGATTAGCACATTGCAAAGCAAGTGCTACCTAGACCCCTCATATTGCCCTCAAACTTTTTGGGCACTCTTACATACTCAAATCATTGCCACATGACAATATTCAGCTCCATTTGCGTAGTAAATCTTCCTCGGTAAATTTACAAAGTTTCTATCCAAAGAGAAGCTTTGTGAAGGAAGTACTATCTAGGTTTCTCAAAATTCTCTGAGATTTTATCAAATCTTCCATATGCTCAAATCGTAACTCTCCACAAAATTTGAGCTCATTTCATTCAGCCAATTTCTCTCAATAATTTTCCCAAGTTTCTGTCCAGAGAAGAGCATTGTGAAGGAAGTACTACTTTGGCATATTCAACTGTTATAAAATTTTGACAGTGCTTTTATATGACCAAATTACCATGCTCCACCAAATTTCAGCTCAATCCATGCATTCATTTGAGCCTAGCTTCAACATGCATATTTCTGGTCATATTTTTCAGTTTGTGAAGAAAATATATTTTATATTGCTTAATTATTTTTGACAATTTACCAGGGAATGTTCCTACCTGCATAACTTACCTCCACCAAATTTGAGCTCATTTTATTTAGCCAATTCCTCTCAATAATTTTCCCAAGTTTCTGTCCAGGGAAGAGCATTGTGAAGGAAGTGCCACTGTGGCATGTCCAAATGGTATCAAACTTTTACAGTGATTTTTTATGCCCAAATTACCATGCTCCGCCAAATTTCAGCTCAATACATTCATCCATTTGAGCCCAGCTTCAACATCCATATTTTTGCACAGTGTGGTACTTTGCAAAGCAAGTGCCACCTAGGATCCTTCATTTGAGCTGAAATTTTGCCAAGACAGTCTCCTTAGTAGATGATCATCCTCAGCCAAAACTCAGGCCCATTGGCCATGTGAATTTCACCCACCGCTAATCAAACACTTTGTTGCTAATTCATGTTTGAGCTTAGTTCAGTCTCCTCGTGAGATTCTTCTGCTGTATTATTCTTCCTAACACCTGTCGGGGGAGTGACCAACTCACCAGACATGCCTAGGCAGCCCAGAACGTGTGGCAACGCCACGGTCACTCAGTGACCACGCGGCTGGTATGCCGGTTTACGTGCTGTGGAGTTGGGGCCCTCGGACACCATCCAAACCTCGACGTCTCGCCACCACACCATGTATCTCTAATTAAATGGATACTTATGTACCTACAAAAGATTTTTGGAAAAAATAAAGAGCAAACTATAAGGCAGCTGCAGTTCAAATTTGACCCGCTTCCTACTGAATCGTCGGAGATTTGGCTTTTTCACGAGAGGTGGATCAAAACTTCCGACACCTAACAATTTTGTCAATTATACATTAAATGTGGACTAATATTTTAGAAAAATGATTCGGTCCAATTTTGCAACAAATATATGGTAGGCCCTTCACAAAAAAACTCATTTTGGGCACTCGAAAAATGGAAAATGAATTTTCCGTCCAAAGAAAATGAAAACTTCCTGAGGAAACATTGTTTGTCATTCCAATATGCAGCCTTGTGCACAATATGAGATCATTTGAGCAAACTATGCCATGAATGTGGCGATAAGATTGATCATTTGGCTTGAAAGCCATGAATCTTCATACATGATAGCTCATTTTTTAGAACACTTTTTAAAAATAATTAACGTATTACAAGTTTATTATTTTTCCTGGTAACTTGTTCACATATGATGACACAATGCGAAGGTTTTACAATTTTTTGAATTTTTTTGAATTTTGCATGCCCATTTCAAAATGCGGTCAAAACGACGGGCATGACCGTTCCTAGATAGGGGTTGAATATTGAATTTTTTTTGGTGTTTCTATGATTAAATAGATACTTTTGTACCTAGAAATGATTTTTTCAAAAAATAAAAACCAATCTATGAGGCAGCTACAGTTCAAATTTGACCCAGTTCCTACTAAATCGGGGGAAATTTGTCTTTTTCACGAGAGGTGGATCAAAGCTTTTGACACCCAACCATTTAGTCATTTGTACATTAAATATGACCTAATATTTTAGAAAAATGATTTGGTCCAATTTTGCAACAAATATATTGTAGGTCCTTCACAAAAAAAACTCCTTTTGGGCACTCGAAAAATGGAAAATGAATTTTCCGTCCAAAGAAAATGAAAACTTCCTTATCCAACATTGTTTGTCATTCCAATATGCAGCCTTGTGCACAATATGAGATCATTTGAGCAAACTATGCCATGAATGTGGCGATAAGATTGATCATTTGGCTTGAAAGCCATGAATCTTCACACATGATAGCTCATTTTTTAGAACACTTTTTTAAAATAGTTGCCGTATTACAAGGTTATTATTTTTCCTGGTAACTTGGTCACATATAATGACACAATGCGAAGGTTTTCCATTTTTTTGATTTTGTTTGATTTTTTCATGCCCGTTTGAAAATGCGGTCAAATTGGCGGGCATGCTCGTTCCTAGCTAGTGGTTGAATCTTGAAATTTTTTGGTGTTTCTATGATTAAACAGATACTTTTGTACCTAGAAATGATTTTTGCAAAAAATAAAAAGCAATCTATGAGGCAGCTGTAGTTGAAATTTGACCCGGTTCTAGCTTAATCGGCGGAAATTTGTCTTTTTCACGAGAGGTGGATCAAAGCTTTTGGCACCCAACCTATTGGTTAATTGTACATAAAATATGGTTTAATATTTTCTAAAAATGGTGTGGTGCCATTTTGCAACAAATATATGTAGGTCCTTCACAAAAAGACTCATTTTGGGCACTCGAAAAATGGAAAATGAAATTTTCGTCCAAAGAAAATGAAAACTTCCTTAGGCAACATTGTTTTATATTGCAAGATGGACCCTTCTGTACAATATGAGATCATTTGAATCAACTATGCCATGAATGTGGCCATAAGATTGATCATTTGCACCACCTAGCGTCGGACTTCCGTTGCATCGAGAACCCTGCCCTGATGGCGTCCCCGCCGGTGGCATTCCCGGCGGCCAGCGCATCTGCCATGGCCATGGCGAGTCGTACGGGACGACCAAAACCAAGTTGCACCTGCACACCACCCCTAGGCCCACTACGTCCTCCGGTGTCGGATGTACGTTGGACAACCTATCACGACGCTTGATTCCGCTTTAATAGTAGAGATAATCGATTACGACCAATTTGAATGGTCATAACATCATCATAGGAGGTACTGCGTTCTGATTGGTCCAAAAGCATCTCACGCGGATCATGGACTAAGCACCGTCCGATGCTCTTGATCCAACGGCAGCCCACGTCCCACCCACCAAAGCCAAATGAAAAAGGAAAAGAAAGAGCCCACCACGATCCCTCCCCTCGTCTCCCACATCGCCGCCGCCACCCACCCACCGCCTCGTCTCTCCCAAACCTTGTCGCCGCCTCCTCTCCCCAGATTCAGAGCGACGGCGCAGTCCCTCCCTTCCATCGCCGCCCCTTCTCCTCCAGCCCCGGCATCCCTCCCTTCCGCTGGCCCCTGCTCTCCACCCCCCCCCGCCCCTCCTGTTCGACCTCACGCAACAAATCGACCACCGCCCACCTCAGCCTCGCTAGAGAGAGAGGCGTCGCCGCCCAGCGACCAAGGCTGGCTTGCTCGCTGGTGTGCGCATGCATGCTTCGATGCGTGGCATTCCGTCGAGCTGGCCAGACCTCTTCCCGAGCCGCCGCCGATCTCCTCTTCCCGAGCCTCTCCCCCGCAGTCTCGCCGGCGGCCTCCTCTAACCCGTTCGATTTTCATGGCGGACGGGACGGGGACTCCGCCTGGACCCCTCCTCCCCTGCCGCTCGTCATCTCACCTCCACAACTTTGCGCTCCCCGACCGCCCCTCCCCCGGCTCTGGATCCAAGGACGACAACAGCGCCTACTCGCGCCTCCTTCGCGCCGAGCTCTTCGGGGGCGACTCCTTCCCCGGCGGCGACAAGCAGGACTGCCCCGGCTCCAACAACCTCTTCCGCTTCAAGACGGACCCTCGCTCCTCCGCGCCCTCCCCCTCCTTCGCCGAGAAGCTAGACTGCGCCGGTGCCGGCGGCTCCCCCACCCCCAAGAAGGCGCCCCGCAAGGTGCCCAAGATGCCCCACAAGGTTCGATCCGTCCCCCCGTGCTTTTCCACAAGCACCTCGCGTGCACCGAATTCTCCCACCTACTAACGCTGTGCAGGTGCTGGACGCGCCGTCCTTGCAGGACGACTTCTACCCGAACCTCGTCGACTAGTCGTCGCGGAACATGCTCGCCGTCGGCCTCGGCACCTGCGTCTACCAGGATCAGCCTTGGAGACGTCTAGGTATAATCTTGAACTGATTAGACAATGTAGTCGATATACGTCGTAGGACTCTGAACTATTTAGGTCACAACTTTGCAAATTGTTATCACTGATGCACATTGAAAGAAAATCTCACAGCACACAAGATTTGAACATTTGTTTTATTTGCTTCAAGTACATGTTTCTAGTATACATCCACATCACAGAGCTGTTTGTTTGTTTTACTGCATCACATACACATCTAAGATCAGTATGGAAGGCTGATTTGATTGACATGTGACATCTCTATTTGCACTTTCAGGCTATTTTCCACTTGAGTAAGTTGCTTAAGAGTTTCAGCAGGCACTCTGAATTAGATATTTTTAGTCTTTTGTGCCAAGAACATAACATATAACTGTCTCCAGTTTTACACTATTTTCCACTTGAGTTAGCTTATAAGAATTGCAGCAAATACTCTGAAGTAGATATTGTCAGTGTTCTATGCCAAGAGTATGACATGTAGCTGTCTGCACTTTCACACTGTTTTCCACTTAAGTTAGTTTATAGGAGTTTCAGCAAACACATTGAAGTAGATGGAAAATCAACCTTGTGTGTTAAGAACATGATGAATAACTGTGTGTACTTCTACAGATTTGGGATAGCTCTCACTGTAAGTGGATTAGGAATATGGGAGGACAACAGACGAGGGCGGGGGTGCTAGCGTGGAACTCCACCATCTTGTCCTCCGATAGCAGGGACAAGAACATATTGCAGCACGACATCCATGTCCCCACTGACTACATCAGCAAATTTGCTGGCCACAGATCAGAGGTGAGACTTCTTCTTCCACAGGCATAACATCCCTGCAGAATAATCAACTCACTTGCATTGCACCTTGAAAGAATCCCGTGTGTAATGCTGGGATTTCCAAGCTCTTCTGTATATGAGTTGATGATGAATATGTGCAGGTCTGTGGGTTGAAATGGTCGCACGACAACCGCGAGCTTGCGTCTGGTGGAAAGGACAACCAACTTCTAGTATGGAACCAGTTGCCTAATTGGTTTTGGTCAATCTCGTGCAGCTTAGTTTATCTAATTTAGAGAAGAAACTGAGAACATGTGGCCTGTAGTTTTAAGTGGGTTGAGAGGTGGTACCTACTATGCAAAGTACCCGGTCAGGATCGACTGATGCTGACGTAGAGATTATTGTGCTTGCTTTGAGTTGAAATGGTCTGTTCTGATTGCAGTCTTGCAGATCTTATGTACCATTGTCATGCAAAGTTGCATTTTATAGCTGTAGTGTAACCTATATTGTAGTCAGATCCGTGCCTAGTGTTTTTCTGCCGTGTTGCTGCTCGCTTAGCGGTAGTAGTAGGCAACAGGATTTGGGAACCTGCTTGCCATTTCTAGCTCCAGGAGTTTGAAATATGCAGATTGCACCACTCTGGCGACACCTTACACATACTCTGTAATGCCACCCGTGGTTGTCAGTTGACACCTTATCATGAAACATGCTGGTAATGGAATAGTAGCTCAAGATTAAATTATTTGTCAGCTGTACAACTTTGAGACTAGCTTGAATGACTAGCTCTAGATCTTTCAACTTCTGTTCTCACCTTACCCGTGCCTTTATGCTAAATTTCATGTGGTCCTTACTAATTATTTGTTTTGTTCTTCGACGATGCAGGATTTTCAGGACCAAGGAGGCCTAGGCCATGGCACCCTCCAGTTCTTCTGCGTAGACACCTTCGTCACCGACGCCCTCCTCTGCTACATCTCCGCAGGTCGCTCGCGACGGCTTTCCCCTTCCTGTTTTACATGTCCATTTATATGATTTGTGGATGCAACGTTTTATTTATTTATTCAGTTTTACGGATGGTTGTTGCTGCTGCTGGTAAGTTAAAATGCATAGAAGAACTATTTTAACTGATAATAATTTGTATTCTTTAGCTGGAAATGGACCTATCTGTTGTTTGATTTGACAAGTTAAAAAAAATCTTCGTAACCTAGCAAAATTTGATGTATTAAATGTGTACACAACTGTTAATTGCTTGGAAATTAGAACATATATCACATGATTATGGACTGCTACATCTCTGTGTGACTCGATGTACCTTGCTGTCTATTCCGTTGCTTGGGCTATAAAGTATGTGGAGCAAACCCAGAAAATGTGTATAGAGTTACAATTATGCGTGTGATGAGTAGTTACCATGATAGATAAACTGTGGTTTAGAATTAGTCTGTGATTTTCCTCAAGGCATCTCAATTATGCGTGTAATGAGTAGTTATCATGCTTTCCATCTTCGCAACGAGAGTAGTATTTATTTGTTCACCGATTGTCCTATCTTGCATGTGAATTCCAATAGTCCAAATCTTTTCAGGGATTTATGAAAATGCATGTCGATTAAAAGGAGGGGCTGCATCTGCATTGCCACTTGTTCATTTATTTGTCAACTCAATCCTCCTGCTACTGTTGCTGTTTGAAGCGAGATGCTACCCTCACTTACAAGGTCGCTCCCTGCTCCCTCATTTTCATTTATTTGTCAACTCAACCCTGCTGCTGCTGTTGCTGTTTGAAGTAAGATACTACCCTCATCCTGCCACTATTTGTTAATAAAATCAAACCGCCTAGAGAATGAATGAGTTTGCAACCCTTCCTAATTTTTTGTTCTTGTTCGATTTGGATTTGGATACAACAGGTGCTCTACTCTCGCGCATGTCCGGCGGCGTCTCCAGCATAGTGGTTCTTAAGGCAACCGATGTGATGACGGCTGTGTACGACATTGATCACAAGCTCTCCGGTGAGTCGGCTCCATCTCCTGCCCCTAGCTCTCTCTTTTCTGCTCCTGTAGCATGCTTTGTTAGTTTCATACACTAGCAGTAGTAGCCTACCATGTGTACGTACTAAGCTACAGGAGCTCAGGCACCTCGTGTACACTAGCAGCTTGATTGATTATATGTATACTACCAGCAGTACCTCATGTACATGTGACTGGACTCCCAGGTTCCTTCTTGTGTCAGTAGAATGGTATTTTGTTTGGTTAGTAGAATGGTATTTTGTTGAATGGATGGTTGTGTTAGTAGAATGGTATTTGAATGGATGGTTGTGTTAGTAGAATGGTATTTTGTTTTAGGCGCAATGTGTTGCAGTGAATTTTTTTGCACGACCTGCACTTGAGTCATGCGTATTCATATTGTGTATCTGTTTTCTTGTATGAATGAGCATCTCATTTTAACTAGTTGGAGAACAAAAAGTATGGTACTAGCTCAGTTTGTGTTATCATTCTAAATAAATGTCCTTTTCTTGAATGGTTTGTTCATAATATATTTGCCCCAGTTTTTCTGATTCTTCTCTGATTCATGTAACAGGGTGACAAAGGAAGCCATGTTGCTGTTTTGTTTGTTCCCAGCCCTGACTATGGTCGTCCAGTGAGTCCGGCATGGTGTTCGTCTAACTATGGTTGTCCAGCGAGTCCGACATGTTGTTCATGATACGAACAGGTGCCTTTGGAAGGAGCTTGTAAAACAGTACTGTAGTACACTTGTAGAGCTCGTTACACTTGTAAGCTTGTTACCCTGATTGCCATTGTATTACGTGATCTGGTTGTGCTTATTTGAAGTATCATGTGTGTGATCTGGTTGAAATATGAAGAATATGAGCCTGATAGATGGGACCCACTTACCAGAACGTGACAAATGGGACCCAGTTACCAGAACTTGACAACTGGGACCCATCTGACTAGTGGACCCATTTAATAAAAAAAGGAAAATGAAATTGTTTAGACAAAAAGGCCACGGCCCAACAATAGAAAAGGCTGCAATGTTGGGCTTGGCCCATGAAGCTGACCAAAAATTGAGAGAAAAAAAATATAAAAAGGCTGAATTGTTGGGCTTGGCCCAAGTAAAGCGTCGAACTTGACCGGGCTGATTCTAATTAACGATCTTTTCATTTGGTCGCAATTTGGCCACGTCAGCTTGCCACGTCGGATCCGACATGGTGTGGGTAGATTGCCAGTGACCAAAACAATTGGTCGTAGAACCAACGACCTTTTGTTTTGGTCGTTACCTTCTACAACCATTTCACAGTGAAGGTCGTTAAGTTTCATTAAAGACGGCCAACTTTTGACCAACTTTTTTTGGTCACAAAAAGGTCACAAGTGAAAAACAACGACCATTCAGTGACCAATATTGATGATCGCAAGTTGACATATTTCTTGTAGTGCTAGGGTTAAGCTTCTGTCACTCTAGCAACCCATTATCTAATAACTACTCCACAATGCATCCCTTAGGCCCATGAATGGTGAAGTGTCATGTAGTCGACGTTCACATGACACCACTAAGGGAATCACAACATACACATCATCAAAATATCGAACACATATCAAATTCACATGATTACTTGCAACATGACTTCTCCCATGACCTCAAGAATAAAGGTAACTACTCACAAATAATAATCATGCTCAAGATCAGAGGGGTATTAAATAGCATAATGGATCTGAACATATAATCTTCCACCAAATAAACCATATAGTAATCAACTACGCAAGGTAATCAACACTACTAGTCACCCACAGGTACCAATCTGAGGTTTCGGTACAAGATTGAACACAATAGATGAACTAGGGTTTGACAGGAGATGGTGTTGTTGAAGATGTTGATGAAGATTGGCCTCCCAAAGATGAGAGGGGTGTTGGTGATGATGATGGCTTCGATTTCCCCCTCCGGAGGGAAGTTCCCCCGGCGGAATCGCTCCGCCGGAGGGCAAAAGTGCTCCTGCCCAAGTTCCGCCTCGAGGCGACGGCGCTTCGTCCCGAAAGTCCTCCTCTGATTTTTTTCTAGGTCAAATGTGACGATATACCAGAAGATGGGCTCCGGAGGTGGGCCGAGGAGGCCACGATACACCAGGGCGCGCCCTGGTGGGTCGTGCCCACCAGGCTGGTCCCCTCCGGTAGTTTTCTGCTGCAGTATTTTTTTATTAAATACAAAAATAATCTCCGTAAAATTTCAGCTTCATTGGAGTTGTGTAGAATAGGTATCTCTGATGTGCTTTTCTTGGGTCCACAATTCCAGCTGCCGGTATTCTCCCTCTTTGCGTAAACCTTGCATATTATGAGAGAAAAGGCATTAGAATCACTCCCTAAAGCATTATTATTCAACAAAACATAGTAAATAACAGTAGGAAATCATGATGCAAAATGGACGTATCAATTCCCCCAAGCTTAGACCTCGCTTGTCCTCAAGCGAAAGCCGATAATGAAAAGCATGTCCACATGGTTTGAGAGAGAGGTGTCGATAAAAACAAAATACGGACATAGAAGCATCATGCTTATTAATATAACAACAACAAACTCTATCATAGAATTTATTCAACACATTTTTATCATATAGCTTCTTATGAACAAGTAACAATTCATCACAACATAGAGGTATGAAGCATAAACCTTATTGAAAACCAACAAACTATGTTCTCAGTCAACTTTGCAACTACAATTCATCATATTTTTAGGAAGGGTCTCATGTCGGAGCCTTTTGGCAAGTCCACATACTCAACCATCATTTAGTCTTCTATGATTTCTAACACTCGCGGCATACCCATGAACAAAAAGTTTCAACCGGACACATAGGAAGATAGGGGCTTATAATTTCGCCTGCCAACGTATTCACCTCAAGGATGATGTCAACAACAATAACCCATGCCCACTCATATCCAACTGGATATATGTGCCTAGATCTTTCCTCACCACATGATGCTTGCAAAAATAAAAAGTAAAAAGGAATAGGGGAGAATACTTTGACTCTTGCATAAAAGTAAATACATAAAAGTAAAAGATAGTCCCTTCGCAGAGGGAAGCAGAGGTTGTCATGCGCTTATTGGTTTGTATGCCCAATCCCTTAATGTAAAAGAACGTCACGCTATATTGCCCCCTATGATAGCAACCTTTATTATGCAGTCCGTCGCTTTTATTACTTTGCCATCATAAGTTCGTATAGCGCCCAATTTTCTCTTACACTAATTGATCAAAACACTTTCAGAAGAAATTTTTATTTCCTTATTGCACCGATGACAACTTACTTGAAGGATCTTTCTGGATCCATAGGTAGGTATGGTGGACACTCAAAGAATGAATTGGGGTTTTGGTTTTTGGATGCACAAGTAGTATTTCTACTTAGTGCGGAATTTTTGGCTAGCAAAGATATTGAGCAAGCACCACATGTTGAAGGATCTATGACAATATAACTTCTATGTGGATATGAACAAACATAAATCATTGCGTTGTCTTCCTTGTCCAACGTCAACAATTTTGACATATAATATTTGATGGGGGCTCACAATCATAAAAGATGTCCAAGATAGTGTATTTGCATGTGAATCTTCTCTTCCCTTATTAGTTCTTTCATGAATTGCATCATTGACCAATGCTATGTTTGTCAATCTCCAACAAATTTTACTATTTATACTTTCCCTTATGTGATGTCATTACTTACCATAAGATTAGCATATGATTCTTTTCATTTGTTTCTTTTCCTTTATTTTGATTGCAACAAGAAAGTAGAGAGGCAAAAACTCAAACTAAACTTTATTATATAACTCTCACTCGATTACATAGATAGATAGGACACGAAACTAACACACAAAAATAGATCATGCTAAACTTTTATTCAACTAAAGCAAAGGGAAATTAAAGATCGAACTAAAATAGGTAAAGGTGAATAAAAGTGGTGATGATACGATACCGGGGCACCTCCCCCAAGCTTGGCTCAAGCCAAGGGGAGTGCCCATACCCGTGTGCTCAAGTCTCCTTTGGTGGTGATGATGAAGAAGGTGGTGGTGATGATGCGGCCTTCTTCTTCAACTAATATTTAAGCATGAAATTTTCCTCCCTTTGATCATCATTCTCCAACTCAAGCTTTAATATTTTTTTGCATAATGCTGCCTTGCTCTCCTGCAGAAAATGAGATGGAATAAATTGGACCTTAGGTTTGTATCTTCTAGGGAGGTTTGATTTCTTAAATTCCACATGCATGTCTCCAGGTTGAGGTAATGGATCATCCTCTTCCTCAGAGCTATCATCTTTTGTTTCCTTCATGGTAGCATCTTCCTCTTCCTCCGAGGTCCATAGATAGGGGTAAATTTCCCTAAAGATCTTTGGGTCTGCAACATAGTTGTCAACATGGCTCTCCCCCTCCGAATCTTGAGACGACATATTTTCAGATCTGCCAGGGAAAACAGCAAGAAACAAGAACAGAGGATTTTTCTGCGATGCGGTCGTCAAAACAGTCGGGGGTATATATAGAGAATTTTTATTCTTGGGAAACAAGCATATGTAAGGAAAACGGAATCAGGAAGGTGTCCGAGGTGGGCACAACCCACCAGGGTGCGCCCAGGGGTGCCTGGCGCGCCCTGGTGTATCGTGCTCACCTCGATCACCTTCCGGTTTATTTCTTTATTTCCAAAATTTTCTAATATTCCAAAACTGACAAAAAATATTTTTGCGGATTTTTCGGAGTCCGTTTACTTACCATATCACATACCTCCTCTTTTTTAGAATTCTGGAGTGTTCCAAAAGGTTTCTTTTATGTGTTCCTCCGGTGTCATGGTTTGGATATGCTTTCAACGTTAATAGGGGTACCTGAGATATAATGCTTAATTCTTTGTCCATTGACCACCTTCGGGTTAGTACCTTCGGCATTATTAATCTTAATAGCTCCAGAATGATAAACCTCTTCGATGATATATGGTCCCTCCCATTTGGAGAGGAGCTTACCTGGAAAAAATCTTAAACGAGAGTTGAACAAAAGAACATAGTCTCCTATTTTGAATTCCCGCTTTTGGATTCTTTTGTTATGCCATCTTTTTACTTTTTCTTTGAATAATTTGGCATTTTCATAGGCTTGGGTTCTCCATTCATCTAGTGAGCTAATATCAAATGGCCTCCTCACCGACAAGTTTGAAATCATAATTAAGTTCTTTAATTGCCCAAAATGCTTTATGTTCTAATTCTACATGCAAATGACAAGCTTTTCCATACACCATTTTGTATGGAGACATACCCATAGGATTTTTATAAGCTGTTCTATAGGCCAAAAGTGCATCATCTAATTTCTTAGACCAATTCTTACGAGACCTATTGATAGTTTTTTGTAATATTAATTTTATTTCTCTATTGCTAAGTTCGACCTGACCACTAGATTGAGGATGATAGGGTGATGCAATTCTATGGTTAACATCATATTTAGCAAGCATCTTATGGAAAGTACCATGAATAAAGTGTGAACCACCATCGGTCATTAAATATCTAGGTACTCCAAACCTCGGGAAGATAACCTCTTTAAGCATTTTAATGGAGGTGTGGTGATCAGCACTACTAGTTGGAATAGCTTCTACCCACTTAGTGACATAATCAACAGCAACCAAAATATGAGTGTACCTAAGCTTAGGTACACAACGTCTAATAATACCATCTACTCCTTCTTTATAAAGATGTGGGTCATCCCAAAAGTAATGTCTTAAATCATAGAATTTTTTCTCTTTTGTTGGTATGTGAAGCTAGGTGGTATATATTTAGCGACAATGTAGTTAGCATAATTAGCATACCAAGGGGTGTTTTGTGAAACACTTATTGCAGCTAACTGTTCATCAGGGAAACTATCATCAATAGGTAGTGGGTCATCAAGAATATTTTCTAACCTAGACAAGTTATCAGCTACGGGGTTCTCAGCTCCCTTCCTATCAACGATGTGTAAGTCAAATTCTTGGAGCAAGAGAACCCACCTAATGAGTCTAGGTTTAGCACCTTTCTTTTCCATAAGATATTTTTATAGCAGCATGATCGGTGTGAACAATAACTTTGGAATCAACAATATAGGATCTAAATTTATCACAGGCAAACAGAACTGCTAAAAATTCCTTTTCAGTAGTAGCATAGTTTCGTTGAGCACTGTCTAGAGTTTTACTAGCTTAATGGATAACATTCAATTTCTTATCAACTCTTTGTCCTAGAACAGCACCAACATCATAATCACTAGCATCACACATAATTTCAAAAGGCAAGTTCCAATCAGGAGGTTGAATGATAGGTGCAGAGATTAAGGCTTCCTTGAGTGTTTCAAAGGCTTCCACACAATCATCATCAAAAACAAAAGGAATATCCTTTTGCAAAATATTAGTAAGAGGCCTAGAGAAGTCTTTAATGAACCTCCTATAAAAACCAGCATGACCAAGGAAACTTCGAATACCTTTAATATCTTTGGGACATGGCATTTTCTCAATTGCATCAACTTTAGCTTTATCCACCTCAATACCTCGTTTAGATATTTTATGCCCCAAGACAATGCCTTCATTAACCATAAAGTGGCACTTTTCCCAATTCAAGACGAGATTAGTTTGTTCACATCTCTGCAAAACTCTATCAAGGTTGCTTAAGCAATCATCAAAAGAAGTTCCGTAAACGGAAAAATCATCCATGAAAACCTCCACAATCTTTTCACAAAAATTAGAGAATATAGCAGTCATACATCTTTGAAAGGTAGCAGGTGCATTGCATAAACCAAAAGGCATACGTCTATAAGCATAGGTTCCAAAAGGGCAAGTAAAAGTGGTTTTCTCTTGATCGGATTGTGACACAGGTATTTGAGAGAAACCAGAATATCCATCTAGGAAACAAAAGTGTGTGTGCTTAGATAATATTTCTAGCATTTGATCAATCAAAGGTAGATGGTAATGATCTTTCCTAGTAGCTTTATTGATTTTTCTAAAATCAATTACCATTCTATAGCCAGTAACAATTCTTTGTGGAATGAGTTCATTCTTATCATTGGGAACAACGGCAATACCTCCTTTCTTAGGGACACAATAACGGGACTTACCCATCTACTATCAGCTATGGGATAGATTATACCTGCTTCTAGAAGCTTTAATATTTCAGTTCTTACCACTTCCTTCATCTTAGGATTCAACCGCCGTTGGTGATCAACAACGGGTTTAGCTCAGGTTCCATATTAATCTTGTGCTGACATAGAGTGGGACTAATGCCCTTAAGATCATCAAGAGTATATCCAATAGCAGCCCGGTGCTTCCTTAGAACTTTTAATAATCTATCTTCTTCATGTTCTGAAAGGTTAGCACTAATAATAACAGGATATATCTTTTTCTCATCAAGATAAGTATACTTCAAAGTGTCAGGCAATTGCTTTAATTCAAACACAGGATCACCTTTAGGTGGAGGAGGACATCCAAGAGTTTCAATAGGCAAATTGTGTTTCAGGAGAAGTTGTTGTTAAAAGAAAATTTGATCTATTTTGTTTCTTTCACGCAAGTGCATATCATTTTCATGGTCAAGCAAATATTGTTCTAATGGATCAGTGGGAGGCACAGCAATATAAGCAATAGCAATTATTTCATCCTTACTAGATAACGCTTTATCATGGGGTTGTCTACTAAACTTGGAAAAATTAAACTCATGAGACACATTACCAAAACTGACACCGACGGTTTGTTTTTCACAATCTATCTTAGCATTGACGGTGCTCAAGAAAGGTCTACCAAAGATAATGGGACAAAAGTCATCTTGTGGGGAACCAAGGATTAGAAAATCAGTAGGGTATTTCACTTTCCCACACAAGACTTCGACATCTCTAACAATCCCAAGTGGTGTGATAGTATCTCTATTAGCAAGTTTAATAGTAACATCAATGTCTTCTATTTCAGCAGGTGCTATTTCATCCATAATTTCTTGGTATAAGGTAAAAGGGATAGCACTCACACTAGCACCCAAATCACATAAACCATGATAGCAATGATCTCCTATTTTGACTGAGACAACATGCATGCCTTCTATGGGTCTATGTTGATCCTTTTCATCGGGTTTAGCAATTCTAGAAGCTTCATCACAGAAGTAGATAACATGCCCATCAATATTTTCTACCAAGAGATCTTTAACCATAGCAACACTAGGTTCTACTTTAATTTGCTCAGGGGGCTTAGATGCTCTTATATTACTCTTACGAACCACAGTTGATACTTTAGCATGTTCCTTTATCCTAACAGGGAAAGGTGGTTTTTCAATATAAGCGGTAGGCACAACTGGATCAACATTGTAAAAGATGGTTTCTTCTTTAGCTATGACCGGTTCTTTAATTTCTTATTTAATAGGGGGATGATATTTAAACCAGTTCTCCTTAGGGAGATCAACGTGAGTAGCAAATGCTTCGCAGAAAGAGGCTACTATCTCAGAGTCAAGTCCATATTTAATGCTAAACTTGTGAAAAGTATCGGTATTCATAAAAGATTTAACACAATCAAACTCAAGATTTATACCTGACTCATTACCTTCGTCGAGTTCCCAATCTTCAGAGTTGTGTTTAATTCTTTCCAAGAGATCCCACTTGAATTCAATAGTCTTCTTCATATAAGAACCAGCACAAGAAGTATCGAGCATGGATTGATCATTATGAGAAAGCCGAGCATAAAAATTCTGAATGATAACTTCTCTCAGAATGTCATGATTGGGGCATGAATATAACATTGACTTAAGCTTCCCCCAAGCTAGAGCGATGCTTTCTCCTTCACGAGGCCAAAAATTATATATATAATTCCGATCACGATGAACTAGATGCATGGGATAAAACTTTTGATGGAATTCTAATTGCAAACGATTCCAGTTCCACGATCCAAGATCATCACATAGCCTATACCATGTTAATGCTTTTCCCTTCAAAGATAAAGGGAAAACCTTCTTCATCACTTCATCTCCGGGTAAACCTGCAAGCTTAAATAATCCACAAATTTCATTCACATATATAGGTGCATATCAGGATGTTCAGTTCCATCTCCTGCATAAGGTTTAGCAAGCAGTTGTTCTACCATACACGAAGGAATTTCATAGCCAATATTTTCAGTAGGTGCAATAGGTTGAGGGGCAACTAATTGTGGTTCCGGTCGAGGTGAAGATACCCCGAACAAACCCCTCAAAGGATTGTTTTCCATAGTAGCAAGTAGCAATAAATTTCAGCACGTAGTATAATTTTTTTTCCTTACCGATTTCCACTTACCAAGAGCGCTTCACTCCCCGGCAACGGCGCCAGAAAAGAGTCTTGATGACCCACAAGTATAGGGGATCAATCGTAGTCCTTTCGATAAGTAAGAGTGTCGAACCCAACGAGGAGCAGAAGGAAATGACAAGCGGTTTTCAGCAAGGTAATTTCTGCAAGCACTGAAATTGTAGGTAACATATAGTTTGATAGCAAGATAATTGGTAACAAGCAAGTAACGATAACGGTAAACAAGGTGCAGCAACGTAGCCCAATCATTTTGTGGCAAAGGACAGGCCAAAATAATCTCTAGTAATAGGCAAAGTGTTCTTGAGGGTACACGGGAATTTCATCTAGTCACTTTTATCATGTTGGTTTGATTCGTGTTCGCTACTTTGATAATTTGATATGTGGGTGGACCGATGCTTAGGTGCTGTTCTTGTTGGAAATATGCCCTAGAGGCAATAATAAAGTGATTATTGTTATATTTCCTTGTTCGTGATAATCGTTTATTATCCATGCTATAATTGTATTGATTGGAAACACAAATACATGTGTAGATACATAGACAACACTGTGTCCCTAGTATGCCTCTAGTAGACTAGCTCGTTGATCAACGATGGTCAAGGTTTCTTGGCCATAGACATGATATGTCATTTGATAATGGGATCACATCATTAGGAGAATGATGTGATGGACAAGACCCAAACTATGAACGTAGCATATGATCGTGTCAGTTTATTGCTATAGTTTTCTGCATGCCAAGTATCTGTTCCTATAACCATGAGATCATGCAACTCACTGACACCGGAGGAATACCTTGTGTGTATCAAACGTCGCAACGTAACTGGGTGACTATAAGCATGCTCAATAGGAATCTCCGAGGGTGTCTGTTGAGCTGGCATGGATCAAGACTGGGATTTGTTACTCCATGTGACGGAGAGGTATCTCAAGGCCCACTCGGTAATACAACATCACAATAAGCCTTGCAAGCAAAGTGACTAAAGAGTTAGCCACGGGATCTTGTATTAAGGAACGAGTAAAGAGACTTACCGGTAACGAGATTGAACTAGGTATAGAGATACCGACGATCGAATCTCGGGCAAGTAACATACCGAAGAACAAAGGGAACAACATACGGGATTAACTGAATCCTTGACATAGAGGTTCAACCGATAAAGATCTTCATAGAATATGTAGGAACCAATATGGGCATCCAGGTCCCGCTATTGGTTATTGACCGTAGAGGTGTCTCGGTCATGTCTACATAGTTCTCGAACCCGCAGGGTCTGCACACTTAACGTTCAGTTATGTTTCGGCAGTATTGAGTTATGTATGGTGGTGACCGAAGATTGTTTGGAGTCCCGGATGAGATCCCGGATGTCATGAGGAGGTTCGGAATGGTTCGGAGGTGAAGATTGATATATAGGAAGTCCCGTTTTGGTCTCCGGAAAAGTTTCGGGCACTTCCAGTAGTGTACCGGGAGTGACGAATGGGTTCCGAGGGGTCCAGCAAGTGGGGACCACCCACCCCAAGGGTCACATGGGCCTAGGAGGTGGCGCACCAGCCCCTGGTGGGCTGGCCGGCCAGCCCCTAGGAGGCCCTTGCGCAAGGGGTGGGGAGGAGGACAAGTGGGGAGGAGTCCTACTAGGATTCCACCACCCTTGTGGGAGGTGGACTCCCCCCCCCCTTGGTGGTGGTTCGGTCGAACCCTTAGGGAAACACTAAGGCTGCCTCCACCTCCCTTCCTCCTATATATACTAGAGGTTTTTGAGGGCATCCCCCAACCTGAAAAGACATGGCTGTCTCTCTCTCCCTCTAGATCTGTTCTCCACTAGATCGTCTCGGTTGCGCCTGGCGAAGCCCTGCCGGGATAGCACCACCACCACCGTCACCACACCGTCGTGCTGCCGGGGAACTCATCTACCTCTCCGCTCCCTCTTGCTGGATCAACAAGCCGGAGATCGTCACCGAGCTGTACGTGTGCTGAACGCGGAGGTGCCGTCCGTTCGGCGCTAGATCGGGACGGATCGTGATTGGATCGCGGGACGGCTTGCGATTTGGATCGCGAAGACGTTCGACTACATCAACCGCGTTTCTTAACGCTTCCCGCTTAGCGATCTACAAGGGTACGTAGATCCACTCTCCCTCTCGTAGATGCTCATCACCATGGATAGATCTTGCGTGTGCGTAGAATTTTTTTTGTTTCCCATGAAACGTTCCCCAACAGTGGCATCATGAGCTAGGTCTATGCGTAGCTGAGATCTCGAGTAGAACACAAAGGAGTTTGTGGGCGTTCATATTCAGATTGCTTCCCTCCTTAGTCTTTTCTTGATTCAGCGGTATTGTGGGATGAAGCGGCTCGGACAAACCTTACTCGTCCACGTACGAGAGACCGGTTCCATCGACTGACTTGTAACTTTGTTGCATAAGATGGCTGGTGGGTGTCTGTCTCTCCCACTTTAGTTGAATCGGATTCGACAGAGGCGGTCCTTGTAGAAGGTGAAATAGCAACTTGTATATCACTGTTGTGGTTTTGCGTAGGTAAGAATCGTTCTTGCTAGATACCCATAGCAGCCACGTAAAACATGCAACAACAAATTAGAGGACGTCTAACTTGTTTTTGCAGGGTATGATGTGATATGATATGGCCAGAAACATGATGAGATATATGTGATGTATGAGATGATCATGTTTTGTATAGATTATCACGACTTGCATGTCGATGAGTACGGCAACCGGCAGGAGCCATAGGGTTGTCTTTAATTTATTTTTGCCGTTTTTGCTTTACTTTATCGCTATGAGTTAGCAATAGTTGTAGAAGCAATAGTTGGCGCGACAACCTCATGGCGACACGTTGATGGAGATCAAGATGATGGATATCATGGTGTCATGCCGGTGACGATGAAGATCATGCCCGTGCTTTGGAGATGGAGATCAAAAGCACAAGATCATGGCCATATCATGTCACTTATGATTTGCATGTGATGTTAATCCTTTTTATGCATCTTATTATGCTTAGGACGACGGTAGCATTATAAGGTGATCCCTCACTAAAATTTCAAGATAAAATTGTGTTCTCCCCGAGTGTGCACCGTTGCGAAAGTTCGTCGTTTCGAGACACCACGTGATGATCGAGTGTGATAGACTCTACGTTCACATACAACGCGTGCAAGCCAGTGTTGCACATGCGGAACACTCGGGTTAAACTTGACGAGCCTAGCATGTACAGACATGGCCTCGGAACACAAGAGACCGAAAGGTCAAACATGAGTCATATAGTAGATATGATCAACATGGAGATGTTCACCATTGAAACCACCCCATCTCACGTGATGATCGGACTTGGGTTGGTGAATTTGGATCATGTGACACTCGAATGACCTGAGGGATGTCAATTTGAGTGGGAGTTTTTTTAGGTAATATGATTAACTAAACTCATTATTTTGAACAATAGTCTAAGTTGTCTTTGCAAAATTTATGTTGTAGATCAATGGCTCGCGCAGTAGCACCCCTGAATTTCAATGCGTTCCTAGAGAAAGCTAAGTTCAAACATGATGGAAGTAACTTTGTTGACTGGGCCCGTAACCTGAGGATTATCCTCACGGCTTCCCAAAAGGCTTATGTCCTTGATGCACCGCTCGGTGAACCACCCACTCCATTAGAGGCTGTAGATGTTGCGAACGCCTGGTAGGCACGTTCTGATGATTACTCAATAGTTCAATGTGCAATGTTGTATGGCTTAGAACCGGGACTTCAAAGACGTTTTGAACGTCACTAGCCATCAACCCCGTGCACCTGCACGGGCTAGCAATCTGATTACACACTAAATCATGAAAAAGGAAAAAAAATCATTTATGCATCATTGAAAACTTATATAGAAGGACAGTAGTGGCATAAAGTTTGTTGTTCATAAATCCTCCTTGTATAAGAAACCAAGTAACATGTGTATGTTAATATATAGGAAACTGATAAAATCAAATGAAATTGTGTATCGGTTTATGTCAGATTTGTTTGCAAATTCTTTTGCTTGGCACTCCTATTGGACAGTATACAAAAAATGGTATATTGGACATTCTATAATTCGACAAAATGTCTGAAGTTAAAAAATTAACCATATTGACCTATGGGAAACATGAGGCATAATTAAGCTTGTGCATTGCATAATTGTGGCTAAAAGAAGTACAATTTCTTGAACAATGTTCTTGGTATTTTATTTGCACGTAATGATAGCTAATGCTTTCAAATAAAAAATAGATAATGGCTTCGTAGGAGGACAACTGACTTTAGATTAAAAAAATATTCACTCAAATTTTAAAATCATGGATCTCTTCTTAAAAAGGAAAAATCACACGAAGAGAACTGAACTGTGCACAGTTGTATATGGAGATGTATATGCACTGGTTCACATAAAAATGCAGAACACCTTTATAATGAGATGCTAAAGAAATACGAAGGAAAACATAGCATTACAAATATACTATTAATTACTTACATCTGAATAATGTAAGGAAGTGTAGAAGTAGCTATATCTTGATCCGTTTGTGATAAAAACAGAATCAGTTTCATGTTTAATACACGGTGGGAAACTACTTTTGTTATGGATCACCAAATTGTAGAGAAAGACGTTATCTAAGACAACTGGTACCTTATTTTAAACTATGTATCCGATGACATAGCAGCAGTATGTTCATAGGCGGTTCGGGAACTGGACATTATATGTTTGGCCGAATTTGTAAAATAAACCAAGTCATAGCACGAAGGTAAATATTAAAAGTTGGATTATTGAACTTAAATTGAGGAAATAAGTGTGCTGTCGTTATGCTTTTCCTAACCATAGCATATATGCCGTCGAATATTTGTGTCGACTATTTCACCAAAACCTTGAATTCTCGCGGATGATTAGTCTGCACCACAACAAATGCCGCAATATATTGGCTCCATTACATCACAAACAATCAATCTACTTCAAAGATATGGAAAATAAATTTCAACAGATTCATATGAATAATTAAGTGTCAAGTGTGATTTATCCACATACTCTGAATTGTAGCAATACTGTACACGCTTAGTGTGCTTCATATAATAGATAAGCAATGGGAAAACTTACTAAGTTCATTTCGATCTAGGAGTCAACTCTCCTGGAGTATGTATACAAAATTCAACGGAAGCATGTGAGGAACAATCAGTAGCCAAAACTTTATGTGATATATGAAAATGCAAATATGCATACAATTTTTGGAGTAACCATTAGCAATGCATCAACTTCTAATGTTACCGTGGATATTTCACCTGCAAAGCAATCAGATACTATGAAGCCACCATCTTTCATCCTTTTGTCCTCGTCAGCTTATTGTGCTATAAAAAAATGAAAGTAGTCTTGTGAACTGGTCGAGGACAAAAACCCAGTAGTGGTGACTTTGGTCGTCGTATGGCAAGCAGCTCTAGCAACATGCATATTAGGAGAGAAGCATGTCCAATGAATTAGAGGGTTGCCCATGATAGGGAGGATATGCATGTGAAGAGAAAAGGAAGGTTGCCATACATAAGGAATATGGCGACATGAAAGGCCTGGGGAAGGAGATGGGATTGTGTTGGGGCTTCAATTTCATTGTTCAGACGGTATGGATTAGTATGATCCATGGCGCTTTTGTGACGAATACAATGTCCTGTTGAATAGATACATCAGAGGTGGAATCAAATAACGTGTTACTTGCCTGCGTCCTGATATGCTGGATCGGCGCATGCATGCATACTTAATTAGCCAGGATTGACACATCAATCAACTGATTGAATACACGGGCGCCAACCACCACATGTATCTGCCGTCGAGGTCGAGCGCCCGCACGCCGCCTTCACGCTCGGCCGCCTTGTCGCCTTTGCCAAATGCAGTACTAATACAGATATTTGCCAGGCAAGGCCCGCTGATCCATCTCCAACTCTGGTTACGTGCTATATATATATGTATGCCAAGATGCAACCATTACGTCTATCCTCCAAGCTAGCTCTCATGCAACATGGCTGGAAGTCAACATGTGAGGAGGAGAATCTAGGATAGCAGCCGATGCAATGGTCTGCTATCAAGAACTAGAAAGGTGGGCCTCGCAAATGCTAGGGCATCATCTTATTAGTGTGATTAAAATGTGAAGTGCTTAAATCACGATTCTTTCCTAGATACTCTCATCATAAATTTATAAACGCATTAGTTTGTAGGCTATTAGTAAGAGCAAGATTGTTTGTTCTCACATAGGATGGATATGTTGGGTGTATTATTCTTGAGTAAGAACATGAAAAGTAAATCAAAATTTCGTCGAGGACAAATATCGCGAGAAATTGGTGAGGATTTCATTTTACCATTTCTAGATGTTTATTCCTCAACCTCGTTTACTCCGGTTGTTTCGAAATGCATGGCACTCTTCCTCGATTTCAAACACACGAGTTTTAAGACAAATATAGGATATCTAAGATGCAACTTTGACTATTAGTTTGTATATGTATATGCTAATTGACTATTTATTTGTATTTGCAAAAAAAAAAGTTTATTTCTCGATCCAAATAAATGATATTGCTTTCTTTAGAACAATTCCAGGGATATGCTTATTTATTGTTGAAATTGACACCGCATTTTTTTAATCTATTTTCACTCGCTTTGTCCTAGTTATTGCCTACTTTAAAAATCCAGTCGTCCCAACTCATGATAGGATGATTTTTTCCCATGTAACGTGACTATATTGGCTTGGGATGGTATAGTTATCAAATCTTATAACCCATTGCTGATTTTACATTGTGGCATCACCCTCGTAATCTTTTCGAATCTATATGGCATCATGATATATATGCTCCGTAGTCAGTCGTCAACACTGCTTACAGCTTTGCCGTACGACATGTATACTAACAATTGCATGACTAATATGATTAACAAAGAATTACATAAAGCTATCTGAAACAGTACACCTTTGCAAAGAAATTGTGTAATTCATGATGTTGTAGAAGAGGTGCAGGACCCATGAACCGAGTGAATTTTCCAACAATAAAATCCAAAAGGTATTACTCCCAAAAATAAATCTGTTTGAGATTTATCGTGATATATAGAAAAAGTTCCTATGATTTATAAACCAAAAAACAAAACATAGTGGCATGCACCAATGTGCGGGTAGGATTTTGAATCTACTCTATAGTCTATATAGTACTCCTATAAATGATATCTTGATTTGATAAAATATTTACTATATACTACCCAAAATAATATAGTATTCTTAAAGTTTGTGAAGCAACTCCTTCCTAAACTAACAAAAATGTATGAGTTTGGTTCGACCCTGCCAATCTGGACTATCCAAAAATATTTGATTATGACCAATAAAATAAGTTGATCGCTGAACCCTATAATCATTCACGCACTAATTTATAGTTAGTTGTGTAAGTCCTCTCTTATTTTCGCAAATAATTGTTTTTTACACCTACCTCGTGTCCAAAGTTGCATCGTATTACTCTCTCGACATGTTCCATGTGTTGCCTATTGGGGGGTGGGGGTCTTGTTAAATACATTTGTTATGAACGTATATTGAAAGGTCACAGATTAATAGTTTTAAAAGATTGATCCACCGGATCAAGCGCCAGTATTTTCTGATTAAAGCTTAAATATGACTTATATATCTAAATATATTGTACATGATAACTAAGATTATTGTTAGGAATTGAACCTTAGTTGTGCTCTTTATTTTCCTGAGTCCCCAAAATAACAGAAACCTAAAAAGTACCGTTCAAATCCGTAACACTAAAATAGCAAGGGTGTACACCGGCCCCTCCCATATTTGTTGATCAAGTGATGAATCAAAACGGATTTCCAATGGTGGATTGCTACTTGTGGATGCTTTGTACAACAACAACATGCACGTAGCCAACCTCCTGATTGACCCTCTATCACATAGAGCTGACTGCAGTGCCCCGAACATGCACATACATGTACGACAAGTCCGCTGCCTATTGCAATCCCGATCGTTTCTCGCGTGCTGCGTGTGTGTTGTACGTTTGGCCGGTGGCCAATCATTCAGCTAGCTAGCTTTGGATTAGAGAAGAATCGACTACGTTTGGCTGGCAGCCAATCATTCAGCTAGCTAGCTTTGCATGAGAGCAGAATCCATTAGCATACATGAGGCTTACTTTGGATGCATGGTAGCTGGATCGATTAGTATTGGTTGAGGGCCTCCTTAAGTTTCTCACAGATCTAGCCACGTAGGTATTGGTGCTCTTCTTGCCGTCCGGCCGTCCGCGGGTGGGTTCGCTAGCTCTGTTAGGTTCAGAGGCCTTGACCCGCAGCACCATAGATCAGATGTAGAAGTTACAAAAGATATAAAATTCCTGGACGTACGTTAATGAAGACGGGCCCATATGTTGGATGTGTTTCACGCTTGATGGCAGAAGTTGGTAATTTTCTTTAACTCTACACGTTACAAAGATCAAACGGCTGCAATACTTCAATATATAACGATCCATCAGATGAAGGTGGCCCTCGCAAATGCGAGGGCTAGATCTTTCACGCATTAATAGTGTCGATTTTTTTTTATCTCATGCACATATTTTTGACAAACTAAATTTTTTGCCTTTGCATTTGTGAGGGCATCATCTATACGTTATTTTACGTATCTCAAGAACAAAATTATGATTTCATAGGTATTGAAAATATGGACTTCCAATAAAATCTAGTTTTATAGTCACTCTAAATATTATCATATAAGTAACATATCATCTAAATGAAAAATATTTTGAATCACTTGATTTGTGCATGAATGAGTGTTAATAAATTTCAAAAATACAATGCAACATGTTCTACAACTTCTTTTTTTCGATGTAGATAGTGGTATTTCAATCTAATTTTACATTGTTTCCACTATTCACCAATTTTCAATCAAGATGTATTTGTTGTGTCATACAATAATGCTATGCAATGTCACATAGCATAACTATTTTAATCAAGCACTGACTTACTACATGTTTTCAATCAATTCCATCACGGCAGAACGACATGCAGCCCTGCAGTTTCCGTGCACTTGCATGGCGTAGCTATTATGAGGATAAAAATTATTAACAAAACTATATTAACATGTAAAAACCATTAGACAAATTTCATTTATCATAAAACAACAATAAGCATGTCTACTATGAGCTTCATTTTTGGATGGAGTGCATCCATTTTCCCGTTTATGTTGCGCAAACTGCCATCATTGGTCCGAATGAACTCTTCCTATCATAGTTGTAAGATACATTTCTCCGTGAATGTTACACCACCTACTATTGGATGAAGCAAGTGTGTATTAATTCGATACGTATGGAAAGATACACATCTTCCTATTACAAAATAATACGTATACGAAACTACTCCACACAGGATAATTGATAACTGATTTCCGCACGACCATGTAATCAAGTGGTTGTTGCCGTTTAATTCACATGCGTGTGCGGCTCGATTTTCACTGTTGTGCATGAATCGTTCGACTGTTGTCGTTCATATAGCACTTCTTCTACATATAATTTTCATCCATATTGTAGTACAATATATAAGACATTTAGGTAAAATTTCAGAGAAAGATACACTACACATACCCACTGGTCAACAATGATTAGAAGTTGAGTGTTTTTTCAAGATAAAAAACAGCGCAATTCTTATATCTCTATCGTCATCAAATTAAATAATACAATATATCGTACTTCAAAATTTGTTTTACACTATAAACTAAAATTTTACTGGGTATTTTCAATTTAAAATTTAATGTTTGTTCTAAACTATTCCTGTTTGAAATACTCAACGGTCTGTCATGTCAACCCTTAGTACAATAACAATGGTATTCGTTCAATTATATTTCTTAAGGTAAGTTCATAGATCTTTTTTGCATGCGTGATAATTTCCGCATATTTTCTTTATTGTGTTATAATTAGGTGATTTCATATATTAAAGTAATGCCCCGAGCAATGGTGATATTTGGCAGCCATTAGTGGGAGATTTTTTTGTGAATTTGTGTATGATTTATTGTATTTTGGCTGGGTCTTCTTTTTGGACGTGGAGACTGAAATTTCCTTTTCAGTTAGGCATCACCTTCCTTTTTAATAATGAGGCTTGACCGCTTGAGGACTCCTTATTTGTAGGTTTTTTTTTTATTTGAAAGTGAAAGTGTACATGGGCCTCTCGTCTCTTGTTTTAGAAGGAACTGTGGCGTGTTTATAACTTGTGACGTGGGGGCGTGGGGCATGGTCACCTTTTATGTGTACGTACTTTTCAAGCTTCTTAGGAATACGAACGTGGGTGATGATGACTCCTTTTTTACGGCAGGCTGACTCTTTTTTAGGGAAGTTCTAATTCTTTGCGTACAGTTTATAAGTCATGGTGCACCTAGGAGATGAGGCACGTTACATAAATCACTCAGAAAAAAAAATGTATGTTACATAAATCTAACGGCTGTGCGTTCTTATTTTACTGAGGTCCACCAGATTAAGGGCCCAATGTTTCTGATTAACGTGGGATTTTCTAGCTAATTCCTCTATTTTTCATCCGTATTTTGCTTTTAGTAGATAATAGAAGATATTTTTTAGGAAGACCTAGAAGAGCCCCGCAATGAATAGGCTCCTACATGGGACAACATGCAAGGATTATGACATAATCTATCTAACGGTTGCGTGTAACTAATGGGGAGATCCAACGGACAATCTTACTAATTTCTTAGGATTAACGTGGAAGCTCGTATGGTGCATCCAATTAGTAAATATAAGATGGAGCATATGAGATGTTCCAGGAGTTGAAGTTTATCTTTGAGAAGAATGCCCGGATCGAGAGGTATGAGACCTCCGATAAGTTATATGCTTGCAAGATGGAGGAGAACGGGTCTGTCCGTAAACATGTACTCAGAATGTCTGGGTATTCCAACCGTTTGGCGGAGTTGGGAATTGTTCTCCCGTCAGAGGCAATCACTAACAGAGTTCTTCAATCACTGCCACCTAGCTACAAAAGCTTCGTGTTGAACTATAACATGCAAGGGATGAACAAGTCAGTCGCCGAGCTGTTTGCGATGTTTGAAGTCGTTGAGTCTGAGATTCAGAAGGAGCATCAAGTGTTGATGGTCAATAAAACCACTAGTTTCAAGAAGAATGGCAAGGGCAAGAAGGGTAACTCCAAGAAGAGTGGCAAAGCAGTTGCCCCTCCCGTGAAGAAACCCAAGGCTGGACCCAATCCAGAAACTGAGTGCTTTCATTGTAAGGGATCTGGTCACTGGAAGCGGAACTGCCCCAAGTATCTGGCTGACAAGAAGGTGGTCAACACCAAACAAGGTATATATGATATACATGTTATTGATGTGTACCTTACCAACTCTCGTTGTAGTGCCTGGGTATTTGATACCGATTCGGTTGCTCACATTTGCAACTCAAAGCAGGAACTACGGAATAGACAGAGGCTGGCAAAGGACGAAGTGACGATGTGCGTGGGAAATGGTTCCAAGGTTGATGTGATCGCCGTCGGCACACTCGCTCTTCGATTACCATCGGGATTAGTGATGAACCTGAATAATTGTTATTTAGTGCCTGCGTTAAGCATGAACATTATATCTGGATCTTGTTTATTGCGAGACGGTTACTCATTTAAATCAAAGAATAATGGTTGAGTAATATCTTTTATGGTCATGCACCCATTGTGAGGGGTTTATTCTTATTGAATCTCGATAGTGATGATACACATGTTCATAACATTGATGCCAAAAGATGTAGAGTTGATAATGATAGCACCACTTTCTTGTGGCACTGCCGCTTAGGTCATATTGGTGTAAAACGGATGAAGAAGCTCCATGCTGATGGATTTTTGGAGTCACTTGATTTTGAATCACTTGACACATGTGAACCATGCCTCATGGGCAAGATGACTAAGACCCCGTTCTCTGGTACAATGGAACGGGCAAGTGGCTTGTTGGAAATCATACGGATGAAGAAGCTCCATGCTGATGGATTTTTGGAGTCACTTGATTTTGAATCACTTGACACATGTGAACCATGCCTCATGGGCAAGATGACTAAGACCCCGTTCTCTGGTACAATGGAACGGGCAAGTGACTTGTTGGAAATCATACATACTGATGTGTGCGGTCCGATGAGCATTGAGGCACGCGGTGGATATCGTTATTTTCTCACTCACCGATGACTTAAGTAGATATGGGTATATTTACTTAATGAAACATAAGTCTGAAACGTTTGAAAAGTTCAAGCAATTTCAGAGTGAAGTTGAGAATCATCGTAACAAGAAGATTAAATTCCTGCGATCTGATCGAGGAGGAGAATATCTGAGTTATGAGTTTGGCAATCACTTAAGACAATGTGGAATTGTTTATTGACACCGCCTGGAACACCATAGTGTAATGGTGTGTCCGAACGTCGTAATCGAACCTTATTAGATATGGTGCGGTCTATGATGTCTCTTGCCGATTTGCCACTATCGTTTTGGGCTTATGCGTTAGAGACAGCTGCATTCACTTTAAATAGGGCACCATTGAAATCCGTTGAGACGACGCCATATGAGTTGTGGTTTGGCAAGAAACCAAAGTTGCCGTTTCTTAAAGATTGGGGATGTGATGCTTATGTCAAAAAGCTTCAGCCTGGAAAGCTGGAACCCAAAGCGGAGAAATGCGTCTTCATAGGATACCCAAAAGAGACGGTTGGGTACACCTTCTATCTCAGATCCGAGAGCAAAGTGTTTGTCGCTAAGAACGGGTCATTTCTCGAGAAAGAGTTTCTCTCAAAAGAATTGAGTGGGAGGAAAATAGAACTTGATGAGGTTGTTCAACCTTTACTTCAACCAGAGAGTAGTGCAGTGTAGAAAGATGTTTCTGTAGAGCCTGCATCGGTTGAAGAGGAAGATGATGATGGTGATCATGAGGCTTCGAATCAAGTTGCTATCGAACCTCGTAGGTCGACAAGGGCACGTACTGCTCCTGAGTAGTATGGTAACCCTGTCTTAGAGGTCATCTCGTTGGACAACGATGAACCTACGAGCTATGGAGAAGCGATGATGGGCCCGGATTCCGAGAAATGGTTAGAGGCCATGAAATCCGAGATGGGATCCATGTATGAAAACAAAGTATGGACTTTGGAAGCATTACCTGAAGGGCGAAAGGCCATTCAGAATAAATTGATCTTTAAGAAGAAGACGGACGCGGACGGTAATGTCACCGTCTATTAAGCTCGACTTGTGGCAAAGGGTTTTTCACAAGTTCAAGGAGTTGACTACGATGAGACCTTCTCACCCGTAGCGATTCTTAAGTCCGTCAGAATCATGTTAGCAATAGCTGCATTTTTCGATTATGAAATTTGGCAGATGAATGTCAAAACAGCGTTCCTTAATGGTTTCCTTAAGAAAGAGTTGTATATGATGCAACCGGAAGGTTTTGTCGATCCAGAGAATGCTGACAAAGTTTGCAAACTCCAGCGATCCATTTATGGACTGGTGCAAGCATCTCGGAGTTGGAATCTTCGCTTTGATGAGGTGATCAAAGCGTTCGGGTTTATACAAGTTTACGGAGAAACTTGTATTTACAAGAAAGTGAGTGGGAGCTCTATAGCGTTTCTAATATTATATGTGGATGACATATTGCTGATTGGAAACAATATAGAAATGTTGGAAAGCGTGAAGGAATATTTGAACAAGAGTTTTTCAATGAAGGACCTAGGAGAAGCTGCTTTCATATTAGGCATCAAGATCTATAGAGATAGATCGAGACGCTTAATAGGACTTTCACAGAGCACATACCTTGACAAAGTTTTGAAGAAGTTCAAAATGGATCAGTCCAAGAAGGGGTTCTTGCCTGTATTGCAAGGTGTGAAGTTGAGTAAGACTCAATGCCCAGTGACTGCAGAAGATAGAGAAAAGATGAGTGTCATCCCCTATGCTTCAGCCATAGGCTCTATCATGTATGCAATGATGTGCACAAGACCTGATGTCAGCCTTGCCATAAGTATGGCCGGAAGGTTTCAAAGTGATCCAGGAGTGGAACACTGGACGGCGGTCAAGAATATCATGAAGTACCTGAAAAGGACTAAGGACATGTTTCTCGTTTATGGAGGTGATCAAGAGCTTGTCGTAAAGGGTTACGTCGATGCAAGCTTTGCCACTGATCCGTATGACTCTAAGTCTCAAACTGGATACATATTTATTCTCAATGGGGGTGCGGTAAGCTGGTGCAGTTCCAAGCAGAGCATGGTAGCTGATTCTACATGCTAAGCGGAGTACATCGCTGCCTCGGAGGCGGCGAAGCAAGGTGTCTGGATGAAGGAGTTCATGACAGATCTTGGAGTAGTGCCCAGTGCACTGAACCCAATGACTCTGTTCTATGACAACACTGGTGCCATTGCTCTCGCCAAGGAACCAAGGTTTCACAAGAGGACCAGACACATAAAGCGACGCTTCAATTCCATCCGCGATTACATCAAGGAGGAGGACAGAAAAATTTGCGTGCACACAGATCTGAATGTCGCAGACCCATTGACTAAACCTCTTCCAAGGGCTAAACATGATCAACACCAGAACTGTATGGGTGTTAGGTTCATTACAATTTAAATCACATAGTGATGTGAGCTAGATTATTGACTCTAGTGCAAGTGGAAAACTGTTGGAAATATGCCCTAGAGTCAATAATAAAGTGATTATTGTTATATTTCCTTGTTCATGATAATCGTTTATTATCCATGCTATAATTGTTTTGATTGGAAACACAAATACATGTGTGGATACATAGACAACACTGTGTACCTAGTATGCCTCTAGTAGACTAGCTCGTTGATCAACGATGGTCAAGGTTTCCTGGCCATAGACATGAGATGTCATTTGATAATGGTATCACATCATTAGGAGAATGATGTGATGGACAAGACCCAAACTATGAACGTAGCATATGATCGTGTCAGTTTATTGCTATAGTTTTCTGCATGTCAAGTATCTGTTCCTATAACCATGAGATCATGCAACTCACTGACACCGGAGGAATACCTTGTGTGTATCAAACGTCGCAACGTAACTGGGTGACTATAAAGATTCTCTACAGGTATCTCCGAGGTTGTCTGTTGAGCTAGCATGGATCGAGACTGGGATTTGTTACTCCGTGTGACGGAGAGGTATCTCTGGGCCCACTCGGTAATACAACATCACAATAAGCCTTGCAAGAAAAGTGACTAAAGAGTTAGCCACGGGATCTTGTATTACGGAACAAGTAAAGAGACTTGTCAGTAACGAGATTGAACTAGGTATAGAGATACCGACGATCGAATCTCGGGCAAGTAACATACCAAAGAACAAAGGGAACATCATACGGGATTAACTGAATCGTTGACATAGAGGTTCAACCCGCTATTGGTTATTGACCGTAGAGGTGTCTCGGTCATGTCTACATAGTTCTCGAACCCGCAGGGTCTGCACACTTAACGTTCGGTGACGTTTCGGTAGTATTGAGTTATGTATGGTGGTGACAAAAGATTGTTCGGAGTCCTAGATGAGATCCCAGACGTCACGAGGAGCTTTGGAATGGTCCAGAGGTAAAGATTGATATATAGGAAGTCCCGTTTTGGTCTCCGGAAAAGTTTCGGGCACTTCCGATAGGGTACCGGGAGTGACGAATGGGTTCCGGGGGGTCCACCAAGTGGGGCCCACCCACCCCAAGGGTCACATGGGCCTAGGAGGTGGCGCACCAGCCCCTGGTGGGCTGGCCGGCCTGCCCCTAGGAGGCCCTTGCGCACGGTGTGGGGAGGAGGCCAAGTGGGGAGGAGTCCTACTAGGATTCCACCTCCCTTGTGGGAGGTGGACTCCTCCTCCTTGGTGGTGGTTCGGCCGAACCCCTAGGGAAACCCTTGGGCTGCCTCCACCTCCCTCCCTCCTATATATACTAGAGGTTTTTGAGGGCATCCCCCAACCTGAAAAGCCATGGCTGCCTCTCTCTCCCTCTAGATCTGTTCTCCACTAGATCGTCTCGGTTGCGCTTGGCGAAGCCCTGCCGGGACAGCACCACCACCACCGTCACCACGCCGTCGTGCTTCCGGGGAACTCATCTACCTCTCCGCTCCCTCTTGCTGGATCAAGAAGGCGGAGATCGTCACCGAGCTGTACGTGTGCTGATCGCGGAGGTGCCGTCCGTTCGGCGCTAGATCGGGACGGATTGTGATTGGATCTCGGGACGGCTTGCGATTTGGATCACGAAGACGTTCGACTACATCAACCGCGTTTCTTAACGCTTCCCGCTTAGCAATCTACAAGGGTACGTAGATCCACTCTCCTTCTCATAGATGCTCATCACCATGGATAGATCTTGTGTGTGCGTAGGAAATTTTTTGTTTCCCATGCAACGTTCCCCAACAGTTCTTACTTGAACAACCTCCCACTTATGATTAACCCCCTCGCAAGTATCCGCAACTACGAGAAAAGTATTAAGATAAAATCTAACCATAGCATTAAACGTTTGGATCCAAATCAGCCCCTTACGAAGTAGCGCATAAAGTAGGGTTTAAGCTTCTGTCACTCTAACGACAGCTTTGGCTTCTTGCCAAACCAAAGTTCATATGGCGTTGTCTCAACGGATTTCGATGGTGCCCTATTTAAAGTGAATGCAGCTGTCTCTAATGCATAACCCCAAAACGATAGTGGCAAATCGGAAAGAGACATCATAGATCGCACCATATCCAATAAGGTTCGATTACGACGTTCGGACACACCATTACGCTGTGGTGTTCCAGGCGGTGTTAATTGTGAAACAATTCCACATTGTCTTAAGTGACTGCCAAACTCATAACTCAGATATTCTCCTCCTCGATCAGATCGTAGGAATTTAATCTTCTTGTTACGATGATTCTCAACTTCACTCTGAAATTGTTTGAACTTTTCAAACGTTTCAGACTTGTGTTTCATTAAGTAAATATACCCATATCTACTTAAGTCATCAGTGAAGGTGAGAAAGTAACGATAACCACCGCGCGCCTCAATACTCATCGGACCGCACACATCAGTATGTATGATTTCCAACAAGTCACTTGCCCGTTCCATTGTTCCAGAGAACGGCGTTTTAGTCATCTTGCCCATGAGGCATGGCTCACATGTGTTAAGTGATTCAAAATCAAGTGACTCCAAAAGTCCATCAGCATGGAGCTTCCTCATGCGTTTTACGCCAATATGACCTAAACGGCAGTGCCACAAGAAAGTGGTATTATCATTATCAATTCTACATCTTTTGGCATCAATGTTATGAACATGTGTATCATTACTATCGAGATTCAATAAGAATAAACCCCTCACTTCGGGTGCATGACCATAAAAGATATTACTCATATAAATAGAACAACCATTATTCTGTGATTTAAATGAGTAACCGTCTCGCAATAAACAAGATCCAGATATAATGTTAATGCTTAACGCAGGCACTAAATAACAATTATTCAGGTTCATCACTAATCCCGATGGTAATTGAAGAGCAAGCGTGCCGACGGCGATCACATCAACCTTGGAACCATTTCCCACACGCATCGTCACTTCATCCTTTGCCAACCTCCATCTATTCCGCAGTTCCTATTTAGAGTTGCAAATGTGAGCAACCGCACCGGTATCAAATACCCAGGCACTACAACGAGAGTTGGTAAGGTACACATCAATAACATGTATATCATATATACCTTGTTTGTTGTTGGCCGCCTTCTTGTCAGCCAAATACTTGGGGCAGTTCCGCTTCCAGTGTCCAGTTCCCTTGCAATGAAAGCACACAGTTTCTGGTTTGGGTCCAGCCTTGGGTTTCTTCACGGGAGGAGCAACTGCTTTGCCACTCTTCTTGGAGTTACCCTTCTTACCCTTGCCATTTTTCTTTGAAACTAGTGGTTTTATTGACCATCAACACTTGATGCTCCTTCTGAATTTCAGACTCAGCGACTTTCAGCATCGCAAACAGCTCGGCGACTGACTTGTTCATCCCGTGCATGTTATAGTTCAACACGAAGCTCTTGTAGCTAGGTGGCAATGATTGAAGAACTCTGTCAGTGATAGCCTCTGGCGGAAGGGGCATCCCTAATTCAGCCAGACGGGTGGAGTACCTAGACATTCTGAGTATGTGATCACTAACAGACCCGTTCTCCTCCATCTTGCAAGTATAGAACTTATCGGAGGTCTCATACCTCTCGATCCGGGCATTCTTCTGAAAGATAAACCTCAACTCCTGGAACATCTCATATGCTCCATGACGTTCAAAACGTCTTTGAAGTCCCGGTTCTAAGCCATACAAAATTGCACATTGAACTATTGAGTAATCATCAGAGCGAGCCTGCCAGGCGTTCACAACGTCTAGAGACTCAACTGGAGCGGGTGGATCACCAAGCGGTGCATCAATGACATAAGCCTTCTGGGAAGCCGTAAGGATAATCCTTAGATTACGGGCCCAGTCCACAAAGTTACTTCCATCATCTTTCAACTTAGCTTTCTCTAGGAACACATTATAATTCAGGGGTGCTACTGCGCGAGCCATGATCTACAACATAAATATAGCAAAGACAACTTAGACTATTGTTCAAGATAATGAGTTTAGTTAATCATATTACTTAAAAAACTCCCACTCAAATTGAAATCCCTCCGGTCATTCGAGTGTCACATGATCCAAATCCACCAACTCAAGTCCGATCATCACGTGAGTTGAGGTGGTTTCAATGGTGAACATCTTCATGTTGATCATATCTACTATATGACTCGTGTTCGACCTTTCGGTCTCTTGTGTTCCGAGGCCATGTCTGTACATGCTAGGCTCGTCAAGTTTAACCCGAGTGTTCCGCACGTGCAACACTGGTTTGCACCCGTTGTATGCGAATGTAGAGTCTATCACACCCGATCATCACGTGGTGTCTCGAAACGACGAACTTTCGCAACGGTGCACACTCGGGGAGAACACAATTTTATCTTGAAATTTAAGTGAGGGATCACCTTATAATGCTACCGTCGTCCTAAGCAAAATAAGATGCATAAAAGGATTAACATCACATGCAAATCATAAGTGACATGATATGGCCATGAACTCGTGCTTTTGATCTCCATCTCCAAAGCACCAGCATGATCTCCATCGTCACCGGCATGACACCATGATCTCCATCATCTTGATCTCCATCAACGTGTCGGCATGAGGTTGTCGCGCCGACTGTTGCTTCCATGACTATTGCTAACTCATAGCGATAAAGTAAAGCAAAACGGCGAAAATAATTAAAGACAACTCTATGGCTCCTGCCAGTTGCCGTACTCATCGACATGCAAGTCGTGATATTCTATACAACACATGATCATCTCATACATCACATATATCTCATCATGTAATTGGCCATATCACATCACAACATACCCTGCAAAAACAAGTTAGACGTCCTCTAATTGTTGTTGCAAGTTTTACGTGGCTGCTACGGGTATCTAGCAAGAACAATTCTTACCTACGCAAAAACCACAACGGTGATACAAAAAATGCTTTTCAACCTTCTCAAGGACCGCCTTTGTCAAATCCGATCCGACTAAAGTAGGAGAGACAGACACCCGCCAGCCATCTTTATGCAACGAACTTACATGTCAGTTGATGGAACCGGTCTCTCGTAAGTGTACGAGTAATGTTGGTCCGAGCCGCTTCATCCCACAATACCACCGAAACAAGAAAAGACCAAGGGAGGAAGCAATCTGAATATCAACGCCCACAAACTCCTTTGTGTTCTACTCGAGATCTCATCTACACATAAACCTGGCTCTGATACCACTGTTGGGGAACGTCGCATGGGAAACAAAAAAATTCCTACGCACACGCAAGATCTATCCATGGTGATGAGCATCTACGAGAGGGAGAGTGAATCTACATACCCTTGTAGATCGCTAAGAGGAAGCGTTAAGAAACGCGGTTGATGTAGTCGAACGTCTTTGCGATCCAAATCACAAGTCGTCCCTCGATCCAAACACGATCTAGCGCCGAACGGACGGCACCTCCGCGTTCAACACACGTACGGCTTGATGACGCCTTCACCTCCTCGATCCAGCGAGCGATGGTGAAGTAGTGGATGAGTTCCGACAGCACGACGGCGTGGTGATGGTGGTGAGGAACAATCTCTGCAGGGCTTCGCCAAGCACTACGGAGATTGTGACGGGAGGAACTAGAGGGTTAGGGTTGCCGGCACACGGCTTGGAAAATCTTGATCTGTCCCGTGTGCTAGCCCTGCCCCTCTATTTATATGTTGAGCCCTGGGGTCTAAACTTGGAGAGAAAGCCTCCACAAGGTCGGTTTTGCCCGCACAAGGTCGGTTTGGCCCGCACGGAAAGAGTCCCACTCGGATTCCAGCAGTACCGCGTACAAGCGGTAGTACCGCTCATGAGCGGTAGTACCGCTTGAGCGGTAGTACCGCTTCACACAAGCGGTAGTACCGCTTACGCGGTAGTACTGCCTTACCAGCGGTAGTACCGCTTAAGGCAGCAGCAAAACTTCCTTTTGCACTTTCCAATACCTTGTGGGCTTTACCCCTTTGGTCCATATAAAGTGTTGCTGCACCCGAACACTTCGGTAAACATCCGGAACCCCTTCCGGAGATCAAAACACTATTATCACATATATCAATCTTTACCTCCGGACTCTTCCGGAGATCCTCGTCATGTCCGGGATTTTATCCGGGACTCCGAACAACCTTCGGTCACCAACACAATAACTCAACTATACTAATCGTCACCAAACATTAAGTGTGTAGACCCTGCGGGTTCGAGAACTATGTAGACATGACCGAGACACCTCTATGGTCAATAACCAATAGCGGGACCTGGATACCCATATTGGTTCCTACATATTCTACGAAGATCTATATCGGTCGAACCTCTATGTCAAGGATTCAGTTAATCCCGTATGTTGTTCCCTTTGTTCTTCGGTATGTTACTTGCCCGAGATTCGATCGTCGGTATCTCTATACCTAGTTCAATCTCGTTATCGGCAAGTCTCTTTACTCGGTCCGTAATACAAGATCTCGTGGCTAACACTTTAGTCACATTGCTTGCAAGGCTCATTGTGATGTTGTATTACCGAGTGGGCCCTGAGATACCTCTCTGTCACACGGAGTAACAAATCCCAGTCTTGATCCATGCCAACCCAACAGACACCCTCGGAGATACCTGTAGAGCATCTTTATAGTCACCCAGTAACATTGCGACGTTTGATACACACAAGGTATTCCTCCGGTGTCAGTGAGTTGCATGATCTCATGGTCATAGGAACAGATACTTGACATGCAGAAAACAATAGCAATAAACTGACACGATCATAGGCTACGTTTATAGTTTGGGTCTTGTCCATCACATCATTCTCCTAATGATGTGATCCCGTTATCAAATGACATCTCATGTCCATGGCTAGGAAACCTTCACCATCTTTTGATCAATGAGCTAGTTAACTAGAGGCTTACTAGGGACACAGTGTTGTCTATGTACCCACACATGTATTTGAGTTTCCAATCAATACAATTATAGCATGGATAATAAACGATTATCATGAATAAGGAAATATAATAATAACCAATTTATTATTGCCTCTAGGGCATATTTCCAACAGCATATTATGAGAGAAAAGGCATTAGAATCACTCCCTAAAGCATTATAAAACATAGTAAACAACAGTAGGAAATCATGATGCAAAATGGACGTATCATTCTTTTGCTTGGACATTCTGAAGAAATGTGACCTCATCGTTTGCACTTGTGGCATTGAATGTCACTGTTGCGTGTAGAACTCTTTTCTGCAGGTGGAGCGGAGGATGCTCCTATTGTGGGTGATGGCCTTTTTTCTTGATTGCCAACAGCAGGTGAGGAAGCCGTCGAAGCATGTGGGAGCCTCGATGGAGCACCCCCAAACCGAGAACCATATGGCTGTTGTGTTCTCTGCCATGAGGATGTGGTGGTGCGGCCACGAGCACGACCATTACGCATATTCTTCTTCTCAACTCGTGTAGCTTGATGTACCACATCTTGCAATGTATCATAAGGAAACATCTCCACAAAATCTGAGATCTCATCATTCAGCCCATGTAAAAATCTCGCCATCTTCGCCTTATCACTCTCATGGGTTCCTGTTCGAATCAGCAGCACCTCCATCTCTTTATAGTTCTCATCATCAGTGCGGGAACCTTGGGTGAGCTCCTGCAACCGCTTGTACAATTGCCTCTCATAGTATGATGGAACAAAACGGCGCCTCATGACTTGCTTCATCAAAGTCCAGCCGCGGATATAGTTATTGCCTGCCATCAATCGGTCGTCTTGTAGCTGATTCCACCATGTAAGAGCATAACCAGAGAAATCCATAACAGCAAGATCATCTCTCTTGGCTTCGGAAAATCCATGGATGCGAAAGATCTGGTCGCACTTCTCCTCCCACTCAATATATGCATCTGGATCCTCTTTTCCCGTGAACGATGGCACATGTATCTTCACTCTTGCTTGGTTGTCACAGTCACCTTGATCACGATGGTCATAATGATAACCATTGCGACCAAAAGCAGCACCACGGTGGGGTGGAGAGTAGGGTTCATAGTCCCCCATGCCCTCCTCCTCGTCACCATGCTCGGAGAAATCTTCATGGAAAATGTCATCACTATCATGTGCAGCTCGTCGTCGATGATCAGCAGCAAACCCGCGGGGGCCAGGGCCTCGCCCACGAGTTTCTCCTCCATGCAGCCCACCCTCACGAGGGGGAGAAATCATGCCACGCCTCCGTTCAGCCCCAACAAGAGGGGCGCCGTGGTCAGCGCCTCCTGCAACTCTTCCATGACAACTGTGGCGGTCCTCGTTTCCTTGCCGTCGCCGGTCGTCGGCGTCCATCGAGGCAGCGGGGCTGTGTTGATGTAGATCCCCATTGCCCGCAAGAGGAAGACCTCCGAATATTCTTTGCATAGCTGCAGCTATACTTTCTTCAATTAAATCACCAAGCGCTGCACGACTCTTTGGGAAGTCATCCTCCACATTTTGATGTGCATGTACACTTGAGTTGGAACCTGACATGTTAACTCTTGGAAACAAGAGGGCAAATGAAAAATATATATGTGGAAAACTCTCAGCTCACCTTCTTGCTTACCCAAATTCTAATGATTCCTTGGCGGTCATGCGGTGGTAGCAAATCGGGAGTGGGTGGGCGAATGAAAGGGAAGAAGCTAACGGTTTTTGGGTGGAGCTTGGTGGGGTAAAATGAGGAGGATAGTGCTGAGATCCAATCGATGCAAACCAAATGAAACAGATAATTTTTTTGTAGATCCTTGCACCACGTTTGAGCTGCAACACTTGCCAATACAACTTCTGAAATATCTCACTAAACTGAACATGATTGCACACTTTTTCAACACTTTCTCTTCTCCTCTTTTTTTTTGCTCTTTTTTTGCTTTTTTCTCTATCTTTTTTTTTGCAACACAATAGATCCAACAACAAGACTCAGAAAAAAATAGCAGCAACTTCGGATAGAACTTGGTGCAAACACAAAGGGGAAAGCAAACAACTAGATCTCAGCAAACAAAGGCTTGAATTTTTTTTGTGGCTTTGGACTTTAGGACGGGGAAAATCAAACGAAAAAGGATAGATCTAGAAACAAAGGGTACAGATCCTACCGTGTAAACCTTGCTCTGATTACCACATGATATAACACCGTCTACGGAGCAGAGGGTGTACAAGGGGAGGTCCAATCTTCACGGCGTATGATCGATAAGAGGATGGGGATAACTAGCTGCAAGCAGCCAAAAACGGAAAATAAGAGATTATGACCCGACGAGGAGGATGCTCACCAAAACCTGCAATCCGAACATTCGCCAATCCACAACCCGCAATACTACCCCACACAACCATGCTCAAGTCATGGAGCACGGGATAGGTGCCATCCGCAAGGAAACCACAAACTCTAACCCACACAACACGATCTAGTCATGGAGCACGAATTAGGAGCAATTTCTCAAGGAATCACGAGAATAAGGGTAACAAGAGTCTCTCCAATCTCAGGAGGAGTCTATGTCTTGGTCTTTGATAGAAATGGCAAAAGTCCCTAACGAAGGGAAGAGCTAGCCTATTTATGATAGGGACAACCCCCCTGGATAGGTGTGAAAACAAACTAGCTTTGGGAACCAGCTTAGGTGTGAAAGAGAACCAACTTTGGTTTGACTAAGTGGCTTGAGACTTAATGATGTAGCTTCTGGAGATCTCTAGTTGGAGGTGGTTGGCGGTTCCCGACCAAACATTGTTTACTCGAGTCGAACAATGTTTCCTTCAGTAGCAAACTCGAGTTCTGGATACCTTTCGCAAGTTGGGTTATCCAAACTCGTGCACAACATTGTTTCACCAGCGCCAAAACATTGTTTCTTCAGCAGACCACATATTTCTTCGTAACTCTATTTCTTCGTCATAAAACATTGTTTCGCCACAGACTTAAAGTGTTGTTGGTCTTCTTCGATGTTGCACCTGAGTTCAACCAACAACGAAAGAGGTGAAGGCACAACCATGTTTTCAAGGTCAAATGATAAACTTAAGTTAGCGTTCACCTGATCATGGATTTGCTTTGCGCGACTTCTTGTGATTGGACCTTTCATGGCTGTTGGTGTGATGTTCATGGTTGGGATGTCCTCATCAGTACTTGATCACTTTTTAAGCACCCCTAGCTATCTAACTAACTAGACTAGATTGATTTGAGTACTTTGTGTCTCTAGTTTATGTACTTGTAAGTTGTAAGGGCACGCACGTAAACTAAAATGTGGTCCGACGGTGTACTACATCGCATCACGGGCTCAATCGGTCGCCTTCGTGGGATAAAGATTGAAGGAGTGATGATACGATGATATGCTAACACTGATCGCCGACCTAAATCAATCAATCATCATTTTCCTCTCCCAGCTCCGAGGTCGAATCAATCCCCTCTCCGGCGAAGGTGACAACCATGCATTCCATCTCCGATACCTAGAAATCGAGCTAGACTCATCGACATTTCCTTCTTTTCTCCTCCGGCCGGTGGATTTGGATTCTCCTGCTTTTTTTGCCCGAGTTCGCTGAAAAGAACGAACGAACTGAAAGATGCATCTTTTTTTCTGTTTGATTCATCCTAAAGTAGATGCATCTTTCATATTGTGAATGTTGATATTTGTTCCGAAAAAGTTAGTCAAATTTTAAAAAGTTTGATTTTGACCAAATTTTATATTCAGACTAAAAAACGGAGGGAGTACCTCATTTGGCCTGTTTTTCAGATTTTTTTGAGACAATGACCTATTTTTCCAGTGAAACGGTACATCACGAAGCTACTCCATTTGACTCATTTTTCTAGAGTGAAGCATGTCAAACATTCGGCTCGTTTGCTAAGGGCATGCGGTCGTCAACGGGCTTCGCTACAAGGAAGTCTTCTCTCTCCTCTCAACTCCTCCACATCCGCCCTCGCCTCGACCCTCCGTGGGCAAACCTCACCGAGATGCAGATCGACCACGACACCGCCGCCGCCGTCCAAGGCGCAGAAGCTCACGGTGAACGAACGAATTTATTCATCTTTTTTTGAACGAACGAACGAACCGAGGGGGAGAGGGGTTGGGACATGGAGCTCACGACGAAGCTGCAGGGGTGGCGACAAGGAGCGGGGGCGGCGAGGCTCGGGCAGGAGGGTGAGGAGGTCCGGCGATGATCAGCGGGCTCAGGGAGGAGGGCGAGGAGGTCCGGCGGCGGTCAGCGGGCTCGGGGACGGCTCGGAGGTGACGGAACGATGACGGCGATCTCCGGCAGCTTGGCGGCGTCGTAGTGGTTCGACATCGGGGGAGGGAGAAAATGGAGAGGAATATTGGGTTAGGGAGAAAGCGTGGTTAAATATCCCAGGGTCTTTAGTCCCGGTTGGAGCCACCAACCGGGACTAAATCTATTTTTCGTTTAGCTCTTGTAGTTTTAGACCTTTTCAGGACATTTTAGGATATTTAGCTCAAATTTGCACACTAGCTCAAATTTTTACTAGAGCTCACCCTAGTCATATTAATTCTACCACCAGTAACTCTCTCTCTCTTACATAGCTCAAAATATTGGTAAAAACCCTCAATTACCCTTTCTGGATATTTCAAGCTTTTGAAATATTTACAAAGGAAATATTCACCATAAATTCCAAGAAAATTCTAGCATGTCACAAATGCCATATTTGATGATCTTGCCAAGTCTCATGTGTTGGAGAACTAGATAACATCATCAAATTCCCTCAAAACCATCTCTGTCCATTTTCTAGTTTGAGCAACTTTACATTGTTAAACATGTCCAAATGAGTTCAAACTTGGTAAACCTGCTAAAATGGTCTAAATATTCATCTAGGCCAAGTGGTGCATCAAGGAGAACAAATTAGCTTGGTCAAAGTATGCCAAAACCAATTCTGCCCATCTCTAGGGTTTGACAAAGTTACATTGGCAACTTTCCCCCATTGATCTCAATTTTTTACCACATTGCCAGATGGTCATGAGCATCACCCCCATCAAGTGCCACAAGTTGGAGAACAAGTTAACTTGATCAAAGCTTGTCAAAAACCCCACCATTGTTACCGGGCCCCTATTAAATTCCAAATTTTGAAAGTGACGATGAACAATCAACCTGGGCTTGAAATGTTTATTCGCTTCCTTTTGTTTTCGAGCCTTGTCATCCTGGATCGGAACCTATGCTTGTCAACCTAAAGCGGCTTATCTGGAATGCTCAGAAGACATTCATATTTTGTTTGGACATAATTACATTGATTAACTCCTCTGTATAATTAAAATACTAAAATGATAGGAATAATTGAAAATTCATAACTTAATAAAGATTCATAACACCCAAAACACATATATAAACTAGCTCTTACAAAGATTCCCTCCAGTTTGTCCGAAGTGGGACTTTCCAGCTATAAGTCTGGAAACTCACTAGAGAGAAAGTGATGAAGGTGAAGCCATCGGTCACATCCCAGAGTGGGATCTTGGGGTATAAACCTTTTTCTTCGCTTGTGTCCCTTGCTTATGATTGCACCATAACCATGGAGAATCTTCATCATTTAACAGGATGCTTGGATCAGTCTTCACTGTGAAGGGACGAATTTCATCAAACTTTTCATAATCTTCTGACATGTCTGTCTTGTCCTCCACTCCCACGATGTTTCTTTTCCCTGAAAGAACTATGTGGCGCTTTGGCTCATAGTATGATGTATTTGCTTCCTTATCTTTTCTTTTTCTCGGTTTGGTAGACATGTCCTTCACATAGAAAGCCTGCGCCACATCATTGGCTAGGACGAATGGTTCGTCTGTGTACCCAAGATTGTTGAGATCCACTATTGCCATCCCGTACTGTGGGCCTACCTTTACCCCGCCTCCTGTCAGATTGACCCATTTGCACCAAAACAAAGGGACCTTAAAAGAAGGTCCATAGTCAAGTTCCCATATCTCCTCTATGTAACCATAATATGTGTCCTTTTCCCTATTGGTGTTTGCTGCATCAAAGCGGACACCACTATTTTGGTTGGTGCTCTTTTTATCTTGGGCGATCATGTAAAATGTATTCCCATTTATCTTGTACCCTTGCAAAGTCAATACAGTCGAAGATGGTGTCTTGGCCAACAAGTACAACTCATCTCCAACAGTGGTGTTATTCGTGAGCAGTGTTTGCAACCAACCGCCGAAAGTCGCCATGTGTGTTCGTTTAATCCAAGGGTCAGACTGCTCCGGGTTCTTGGAGCGTACAATATCCATGTGTTCCTCGATATACGGGGCCACCAATGTAGAACTTTGTAGAAGTGTGTAGTGTGCTTGAGTGAAAGAATGCCCGTCCCTACATATTATTGCTTTCGGTCCTAACGGGACTTTTCCACTCAGTCTCCCCTCATGTCGCCCTTGGAGATGCTTCCTTCTGGACTAGCACGGTTATGAAAATATTTCTTTAAGACTCCCATGAACCTCTCAAAGGGGAACATATTGTGTAGAGATACAGGACCCAGAATGGCAATCTCTTCGACTAGGTGAACTAGGATGTGCGTCGTAATATTGAAGAAGGATGGTGGGAACACCAACTCAAAACTGATAAGAAATTGGACCAAATCATTCTATAACCTTGGTACGATTTCTGGATTGATTACCTTCTGAGAAATTGCATTGAGGAATGCACATAGCTTCACAATGGCTAATCGAACATTTTTTGGTAGAATCCCCCTCAATGCAACCGGAAGCAATTGCGTCATAATCACGTGGCAGTCATGAGACTTTAGGTTTTGGAAATTTTTCTCTGCCATATTTATTATTCCCTTTATATTCGACGAGAAGCCTGACGGGACCTTGATACTGAGCAGGCATTCAAAAAAGATTTCCTTCTCTGTTTTGGTAAGAGCTTAGCTGGTAGGACCTTGATACTGCTTTGGATGCATGCCGTCTTTTTCGTTCATACGTTGCTGGTCCTCCCGTGCCTCCGGTGTATCTTTTGTCTTCCCATACACGCCCAAGAAGCCTAGCAGGTTCACGCAAAGATTCTTCGTCACGTGCATCACATCGATTGCAGAGCGGACCTCTAGGACTTTCCAATAGGGTAGCTCCCAAAATATAGACTTCTTCTTCCACATGGCTGCGTGTCCGGTAGCTTCATTTGGAACAGATTGACCGCCAGGACCCTTTCCAAAGATTACTTTTAAATCCTTGACCATATCAAATATATCATCACCAGTACAGTGGGCATGCTTCTTTCGGTGATCTGCCTCACCTTTGAAATGCTTGCCTTTCTTTCTTAGGGGATGCCTGGTCGGATGAAATCGACGATGTCCCAAGTACACAACATTCTTACATTTATCCAAATATATACCTTCAGTCTCAACTAAACAGTGCGTGCATGCATTGTATCCCTTGTTTGTCTGTCCTGAAAGGTTACTAAGAGCAGGCCAATCATTGATGGTTACAAACAACAACGCTCGTAGGTCAAATTCCTCCTGTTTGTGCTCATCCCACACACGTACACCTTTTATATCCCATAACTGTAAAAGTTCTTCAACTAATGGCCTTAGGTACACGTCAATGTCGTTGCCAGGTTGCTTAGGGCCTTGGATGAGCACTGGCATCATAATGAACTTCCGCTTCATGCACAACCAAGGAGGAATGTTATAGATACATAGAGTCACAGACCAGGTGCTATGACTACTGCTCTGCTCCCCAAAAGGATTCATGTCGTCTGTACTTATACCATACCATAAGTTCCTTGCTTCATCTGCAAAGTCCGGCCACTTTCTCTCGTTTTTTATCCACTGCAACCCATCAGCGGGTACTCTCAACATCCCGTCTTTCTTACGGTCTTCTTTGTGCCATCGCAAAACTTGGCATGCTCTTTGTTTCTGAACAGACGTTTCAACCGTGGTATTATAGGAGCATACCACATCACCTAGGCAGGAACCCTCTTCCTGGGGAGCTCGCCCTCAACATCACCAGGGTCATCTCGTCTAATCTTATACCGCAATGCACCACATACCGGGCATGCATTCAAATTCTCGTACTCCTCACCGCGGTAGAGGATGCAATCATTAGGGCATGCATGTATCTTCTACACCTCTAATCCTAGAGGGCAGAGAACCTTGTTTCCTTCATACGTACTGTCAGGCAATTCGTTATCCTTTGAAAACTTCTTCTTCATCAGTTTCAGTAACTTTTCAAATCCCTTGTCAGATACACCATTCTCTGCCTTCCATTGTAGCAATTCCAGTGTGGTACCGAGCCTTGTGTTGCCATCTTCGCAATTTGGGTACAACATTTTTTTGTGATCCTCTAACATGCATTGCAACTTCAACTTCTCCTTTTCACTTTCGCATTCTCTCTGTGCATCAACAATGACCCGGCGAAGATCATCAGCGCGCACATCTCGTGCCTCTTGATCTTCAGCTTCCCCCGTTGCAGTATCACCGTATTCAGGGAACATAGGATAGTTGTGACGTGGCTTGAGACTGCGTCGGTATTTCCCCAAAGAGGAAGGGATGATGCACCACAGCAACGGTAAGTATTTTCCTCAGAAATGAAACCAAGGTTATTGAACCTAGGAGTAGGACCACGCAACGCTATGTAAACGGTACCTGCACACAAAGAACAAATACTTGCAACATGTCGTGGTTTTGTCACGGCAGATATCCTCGTATGAGAACTTTAGGTGTGAGGCCATCACAATCTATGTGGCGGCTTGAAGGGGTTGATCGGAATTGAGAGACGCGAGTTTTACCCAGGTTTGGCCCCTCCGATGGAGGTAAAAGCCTACGTCCTACTTGTCTGTCATTGATAAAGATGATGATCTCGATTACAAGGGTGCTCTTTCGCTACCTCTAGTCTCGAGGGTTTCTAATCTGTCTATCTCTAATGACTTAACTTGTCCCTCTTGGGGTGCCATACCCCTCCTTATATAAGTTGAAGGAGTAGGTTTACATGTAGAGTCCTACTAGGAGTAGGACTAGGACTAGTCTCTCTTGAATCCTAATCCGAGTCTTATTTCCGTTGTGAGGGAATCTTTCCTCTCCTTGGGCCTTCTCTGTGAGCCGGCCCTCCTGGCCTCTCTATGAGCCGCCTTCCGCCGGGGTGCACGCCGGGGCATTGGGCCTTGCCATCCAGGTTGACCCGATAAAACACGGCGCCCGTATGAGCCGCCAAATGATGGGACGGGTCATTCTCCTGGCCGGGTCAAAACCGTGGATAATATCCCTGACACAACCCGATGCGTAAGAGAGGTTGTCAATCTCTGAACGGTAAAAAGATAGATTAGGTGTAGTAGATTGGATAAATAGATCTCACAAGAACACAAAATAAAAGAGGCAAATAAAAAGTGCAGCAAGGTATTTTTGGGTTTTTAGAATAACTAGCAAAGTGGCCCGCTCGATGCGCGGGCTAGAATGCTATAAAGTTTCATAATGAGAACCCATTATTTGATTTGCAAAGAAACATTATAGAACCATATGTTACGATATTTAAAAATATAAGACTTCTGAGACCATAGTTTTTTCTTAAGTTTTTTTTACATAAATAGATATGTTATGCATCTATATACCTTCAATTATGCATGCCATTTTTTGAAAAATTATTAGAGGTTTTGATTTAGTAGGAGTCAAAATCTAGATCGAGTCTAGTTGAGAATAGTAGAAATAAGTCATATGTAATCAATTTACCAAAAAAAAAAACTCATATTATATCCAAGTGTTATGTCTTAATAGGACATCGACCTTGTCTAAAACTTTTGCTAGCCTGATTTTCTTAACTAAGATTATTTTTGACTAATAAGAGAACTCTTTCGTCCAAATTCCCACTTGTTTCTCGTTTGTAGACATGAAGATTCACCACCGCATTATAACTCATAACATTGCGTGTAAGAAACATGCAAGAAATTATATGTATACATGCAGTAGGCTAACATCCTTTGAGTGAGCCTAGCAAAAAAGTAGAGAATTTCTTTAAATATCAACTTGATTGAAATCCATCTCATGGGTAATATAATAAGAATTCATGATAACGGAGGAAAGTGAATACAAATAAAAATAACATGCAAAGATTGGAAAATACATGGTGAAAACATTTTTATTGGAACAAAAAAATTATAGTAAAAACCACACCATGATGTATAGTTGACATATTTCAAAATCTTTGCAATATTTTTAGATTATCAATTTATCAATATTGGAAGCAACTAAATAAATACTTACAGGGAAAGGGATTCATCCTCATGGCGGAAAGTGCTATATTACATAGTTGAAGCAATCAATAGTGCCTCACCATTTATGCTAGACTAATTACATCAAAAGGCAATAATATCTGTCAACAAAAGTCTTCCATACACTTCTATGCCTAGTTGCTTAAGAAAAAATAAACACTATAGAGCCTCCAAGTGCTAATGACTTGTATAGAGTTCCATGTGCATACGGACTAAGCTGAAATCATATCCAAAATCGTAAAATGGAACCTACCTAAAACATACCATGCATGATATGTTAAATTAATCCCATAAATGTAGCTTTGTAGTTACAACTCCAAGAAAATTTCCTACATTTTTTTACCACGTATCTGGATCATTTTTTTGCCATATATAATTGGCATCATGTAAATTAAATCCGCGTTATTTATTCCTCTAGAAAGTCAACTCAACTTCTGCATGGCAGCACGTGTCATAACTTTGGAACTAAATGGCATGTCCACAAAAAAACTTACTGAACTGAATACCTATTCTACCAAAAATATACTATACAACCTACAAAAATTATCTCGAGACATCTAGCAAACCCTATTTAAGGACAAAAATGCACAAAAGGGCAGAATGATTAGCCATTACATATATCATAACCAACATCCGACATCAACATCATATACCTAAGATGATGAGCGACACTAACATTTCGGAAGAAAATGTACGTGGTTGAGGAAGATAATATTTATAAGAAATACAACTCATTCGACTCATATAATTAAATTTCTAAGTACTTCCAAAAGATTAAAATCAAAGTAATATAAATTAGAAAACTTGTGAAACCAAATGATAGGTTCATGTCAAGAACAATTTGTCATCTCCAAGCCATAGTAAATTACCATGCAATATTAGGCCGAAATTTCTGGGACTTAGTAAGGAAATAATATTGGTACCGAACACAACAAACATGAGATTCATGCTGCACAAGAGGAGATTCAAAAATCCTTTCAAATAACTTTTGTGTGTGTGTGTCAAAATGCTCATGATTTATAATCCTCTAGACATACCAATTGGATCGACTAAACCATATAGAACACAAACTAATGGATCAGATCAAGTACTTTGAAAATCATGAAAGAGTAGAATAAGCACTAAATAATTAAACTTGCAATAGCCGGCGGGAGCAGTAGTCGTAAACCTCAAGGCGGCATGACGAAAAACCTAGTCGATTAGCTCCCTGCTATTAGAGAAATCCACTGACCACATTAAGGATAACATGTCTGCATCAACAAATCTATGTCAACAACTTCCTGACCTAACAACATATAAATACTGTGCTGCTAAGATAATCTGTGCCATAACTAATATTTAGACCAAAATGTAGAGGTTCTCATTTTGTTCAGAGCCAAGTTTAGTAATAGATCGCCTTGTCATGTCTTTATTGCATTCAAGTTGATGTTGAGAACATATATAATCCCAAAAATAAACCCAAACGGATCAATGCATACAATATGTTTGTCCAAAGACCGCAACAATAATCTTGTAGAGGCTCGCAGATTGTGAGATACATCATATTAGTCGATAAGAATAGACTTGCAAATACCCATGGTGCACTACAAAAATAATGATCAAAGGAGAAACGTCATACATGTTAGCAAATAAAATATGTAGGCTGACCTCAAGAAGATTGTAAACTTTCATGTACATTCTATTATATTTAGTTCATATAAGACTTTTCATACAGCTTAAATTTATGCACAGTAAAGTTGCTCGGGTTATATATGTATCATTATTTTTGTGATACATAAAGCATGAAGGAGATTTCTATCCTAGCAGAAAGGAAGTTGATATCAATCATGGTTACCGAATATCTATCTAGCCGACACTTTGTTTTTTCTCTAAGATATATCACCTTTCCCAACACATTATCGCCATGGAGTGGAAATATACCTGGTCTTTTGAATAATAAATTGGGACTGTTCCTCTTTGTACATTAGAGTAATTAGAAATTTCCTGAATATAATTTTGGAGACCAATATTAAATGGATCATAAGTAAGATGCTAGTTGTAGCCCTGCACGTAAGTTTACAACATAATGATACTTACGTGAATATAGTAATAAACAATCCGTTACATGGACTTTTGCTGATCCATACAGCTACAGTAAGTCCCCATTTAGTACTCTCCCGATTGCGTAGCTTTGGGTTATCGTTGTCCACCTCGAGGTACAGATCCGGCCGCTTGCATAGCATGTGCAGATGATATGATGTGTATTGCCAGCTTGTTAGGTGCTCATCTAGCTGACCATCCTCCGTTGGTTCAAGCTCGATCAAATGATGCCATCTCGGCACGACGCCTCACCCATGGATGTTTTTGGGGAAAATATCACACACAACAAAGGGCTGGATCCAAACTATAAGTAGCTGATCGATTGTGCTTAGATTCGTACGTTGGCATCTGCCTACTCATGAAGCTAATTACCAAGCAAGCAGCTTGATCGATATCTCGGAGGAAAACACGTACCTGGCTACTTGCTCATGCTCCCGCCCATGTATATTACTGCTGCAGCCCTATCCTGGTCCTGTGGAAGATTAGGGCACCCCGTGCGTGTGCTAGCCGCACCATCACAAAATCTAGGTTGTGCAGCAAGCTGGTTTGTGTAGACACGTGACTACGTGAGGGTGCTGGGTACTCTGTGTCTCTGTTGTCTCGCCGGAGGCCTGCTTGGTCAGCCATATGATTTGCGGCGGCGAGCATGAGGAGAAGGGAGCCATATGAGCTGCGTTTTTTTTCTTCAGGACCCATAACCTAAGATATGCAATTGGAGAGTGTGGTCATGAGATATGGAAGACATACAATTCAGACCAAGGACGTGCGGAAGGCCTATAACAGTTTTTCCATAGCGTTTTTTCTCTCAAGTTAGATTAGATCTGGTCCATTAATAATGTACTTATAGATAGAGGTCCACCAAATCAATGGACATATGTTTCTAATTATTGTTGAATTTTCTTGATTATTTCTCTTTTTCCTGGTGCACCAGTCAAATACTTTTTATATATAATAGATAGATCTGAAAACAAAAAGCGGCAAAAGATAGATCGGAAAGCAATATGTTGGAAAAGTAGACCCGGGGGCCGTAGGTTTCACTGGTGGCTTCTCTCATGAGTATAGTACACGGTGGGTGAACAAATTACTGTTTGGCAATTGATAGAGGATCAAATATTCATGACGATATTCAAGGCGATGATCATTATATAGGCATCACGTCCAAGATTAGTAGACCGAAACGATTCTGCATCTACTACTATTACTCCACACATCGACCGCTATCCAGCATGCATCTAGTATATTAAGTTCATGAAGAAACGGAGTAATGCAATAAGAACGATGACATGATGTAGACAAGATCTATTCATGTAGGAATAGACCCCATCTTGTTATCCTTAATAGCAACGATACATGCGTGCCTCGCTGCCCCTTCTGTCACTGGGAGGGGACACCGCAAGATCGAACCCATCACAAAGCACCTCTTCCCATGGCAAGAAAAATCGATCTGGTTGTCCTAACTAAACCAAAGATTCGAAGAAGAAATACGAGGCTATAAATAATCATGCATATAAGAGATCAAAGAAGACTCAAATAATATTCATGGATAGAAACTGATCATGAACTCAAAATTCATCGGATCCCAACAAACACATCGCAAAAGTCATTACATCAAATAGATCTCCAAGAGACCATTGTATTGAGAATGAAAAGAGAGAGAGAAAGCCATCTAGGTACTGCCTGCGGACCCGTAGGTCTATGGTGGACTACTCACGCATCATCGGAGAGGCACCAATGAGGATGATGAACCCCTCCGTAATAGTGTTAGATTGGATCTCGCGGTTCTGGAACTTGCGGCAGCTGGAAGTATTTTTCGTCGACTCCTCTATAGTTTCTGGAATATTTGGGTATTTATAGAGCTCAGAGGCGGTGGAGGGGGGTCCCGAGGCCACCACAACCCACCAGGGCGCGTCGGGGGCCTCTGGCGCGCCCTGGTGTCTTGTGGGCCCCCTGGGCCAACTCCCGGGTACTTCTTTCACTCCCTGGAAGTCTTCTGGTTTAGAAAAAATCTCCAAAAAGTTTCATCGCGATTGGACTCCGTTTGGTACTGATATTCTGCGAAGTAAAAAACAAGCAAAAAGCAGCAACTGGCACTTGGCACTATGTCAATAGGTTAGTCCCAAAAAATGATATAAAGTTGCTATAAAATGATTGTAAAACATCCAAGAATGATAATATAACAGCATGGAACAATCAAAAATTACAGATACGTTGGAGACGTATCAGCATCCCCAAGCTTAATTCCTACTCGTCCTCGAGTAGGTAAATGATAAAAACAGAATTTTTGTTGTGGAATGCTGCCTAACATGTTCGTCACATATTGTTTTCTTTTGTAGCATGGACATTTGGACTTTTAGATGGTTCAAAGCAATAGTCTAGTTTTGACATAAAGACTTTAACACTCAAGCATGCCAACAAGCAACCATGTCTTTCAAAATATCAACACTAAAGAAAGTTATCCCTAGCCCATCATGCTCAATCATTGATCCATTCATGAAACACACTCAAATATTAACTACACCCAATGCACAAGTATGATCATAGTGCCCCCTAGTTGGTGCTTTATAAGAGAAGATGGAGACTCAAATAAAAATAAAAATTGCATAAAGTAAATAGATAGGCCCTTCGCAGAGGGAAGTAGGGATTTGTAGAGACGCCAGAGCTCAAAGCTTAAATTGAGAGAGAAATTATTTTGGGTGGCATGTCTTTCCTGTCAACGAAAATGACAAATTAGTTCTCAATACTTTCCATGCTAGATACATCATAGGCGGTTCCCAAACAGAAAATAAATTTTATTCCTTTTTCCACCATTCTTTCATAATCCATGGCTAGCCGTATCCACGGTTGCCTTCCATACCAACACTTTCCAAGGAATTTATTATTTGACAACATAAAGTAAATTTCTTTTTCATTTCGGGACTGGGCATCCCTATTACCGCCGTACTCTCGTGCAATGACAAGTGAATAAACACTCATCTTGAGAATAACACATCTAGCATGGAAAAATATTGGACACCCCCTACCGTTTCATGAGCGGTACGAGCACGCAAAAAGGAAATTCATTTTGAAAATTAGAGATGGCACATACAAATTTGCTTAGAACGGCATGGAAATACCGCATATAGGAAGGTATGGTGGACTCATAAGGCAAAACTGGGTTTAAGGATTTTTTATGCACAAGTAGTATTTCTACTTGGTACAAGTGGAGGCTAGCAAATAGATTGAGAAGCAACCAACCAAGAAACGAAAATTCACATAAACGGGCATTCAGCATAACTAACACCGAATAATGCACCATAAGTAGGATGTAATTTCATTGCATAACTATTGACTTTCGTGCTTGCATAGGGAATCACAAACCTTAACACCAATATTCTTACTAAAGCATAATTACTCACCAACATGACTCACATATCACTATCATCATGTCTCAAAACTATTACAAGGAATCAAGTTTAATTTGTCCAATGATCTTCATGAAAGTTTTTATTATATCCCTCTTGAATATCTATCACTTTGGGACTAGTTTCATATATTGCCATTGCTTTTGACAAGCTCAAATAAATTTAAGCGAGGAACATGAGCATAAAAATTTCATCTCTCAAAATAGTATAAGGGAAGCATGAGAGAATTTCTTCAAAATTTACTAACTCTCAAATTAATCTAAGTGAAGAATGAGTGTGTTTCTACAAAATTTACTAACTCTCAAATTAATCTAAGTGAAGCATGAGTGTGTTTCTTCAAAAATTTAAAGCACACCGTGCTCAAAAAGATATAAGTGAAGCACTAGAGCAATTCTACAGCTCAAAAAATTTAAGTGAAGCATATAGAGCAATTCTAATAAATCATAGCATAATTTTGGCTCTCTCAAATAGGTTTGTCCATAAAGGATACTTGTGACAAACTAAAAAGCAAATCAAGTAAAGACTCAAATAATACAAGACGCTCCAAGCAAAACTCGTGATATGTGACGAATAAAATCATAGCTCCAAGTAAAATACCGATGGTCGTTAGAAGAAAGAGGGGATGCCACTCGGGGCATCCCCAAGCTTAGTTGCTTGTTTCTCCTTGGATATTATCTTGGGGGTTCTGTAACATCCCCAAGCTTAGGCTCTTTTCACTCCTTATTCCTTCATCCATCGTGATCTCACCCAAAACTTGAAAACTTCAATCACACAAAACTCAACAAAACCTTCGTGAGATCCGTTAGTATAATAAAGCAAATAACCACTCTAAGTACTGTTGAAAACCCATTCATATTTTATTATTGCATTATATATACTGTATTCTAACTTTGCCATGGCTTATACCCTTCAATACAAACCATAGATTCATCAAAACGAGCACACAATGCAACGAAAACAGAATCTGTCAAAAACAGAACAGTCTGTAGTAATCTGTACTCTAACCATACTTCTGGAACTCTAAAAACTCTGAAAAAATAGTAAAACGTAAAGAATTTTTATAGCAACACGGTGTTAAAATTTCAGCTCATTATCACGCTCCAGTAAAAAATGAAAATTCCTACACTGGAGTCAAAGTTTCTGTTTCAGATTCAGCATTGTTTCTACTCATCTTGTGAATCATCCTAAATGCTTTACTTGGCACAAACACTAATTAAAACATAAAAAACACAATAATAACAGTAGCATAATTGTGTCAACACTCAAAAACAGAAAGAAAAAGATGAAAATAATTTTATTCATTGGGTTGCCTCCCAACAAGCGCTATCGTTTTACGCCCCTAGATAGGCATAAAGCATAGATTCAAGTGTTGTCATCTTTAGTTTTTGCTCCATAGGATGCTCTCATGATTGATTCATATGGTGGCTTAATTCTTGTTCTAGGGAAGTTTTCCATACCCTTTCTTAGTGGAAATTAAAATTTAATATTGCCTTCTTTCATATCAATAACGGCACCTATAGTGCGTAAAAACGGCCTACCAAGTATAATGGGACAAGACGGATTGCAATCAATATCAAGAACAATAAAATCTATGGGCACATAGTTCCTATTTGCAAGAATAAGAACATCATTAATTCTTCCCAAAGGCTTTTTAATAGTAGAATCCGCCAAGTGCAAATTAAGAGAACATTCTTCAATATTGGTAAGACCAAGCACATCACATAGATATTTCGGAATTGTGGAAACACTAGCACCCAAATCACATAAAGCAAAGCACTCATAATTTTTAATCTTGACATTAATGGTACGTTCCCACTCATCATGTAATTTTCTAGGAATTGAAATCTCTAACTCCAACTTTTCTCCAAAAGATTTCATCATGGCATAAACAATATGTTTAGTAAAAGCTTTATTTTGTTCATAAGAATGGGGTGAATTTAACATGGATTGCAGCAAAGAAATATATCCAATCAAAAAGCAACTATCATAATTAAAATCTTTGCAATCCAAAATAGTGGGCACATCACTAATTAACGTTTTGACCTCTTCAAACCCACTTTCGTTAATTTTTTCACCCTCCAAATTATCGTCAAACCCACTTTGCAACCATCAAGATTTTCACTCTACTTCAGTCCCTTTATCATCAATTTTAATATTACTAAACAAGGAATCAATAGAAGGAACACCAATCTCTTTAAGATCATCATCATTTTTATCCTCTAGAGAGACTGGTTTAGCGGCCATTTGATTTACTAAAGTAGCTTGTGCGTCGGATATTTTACCTAGCAGGTTTTCAGCATGAGCATACTTAGATTGGAGATTAGAAACTTCTCTACTAATATCATCAAGTTGTTTTGTTATGGCATCTAGTACGGTAGAGTGTTCTTTAAGCTCCTCGATAAAATACTTATTATGCTCAAATTGTGTAGTCATATATTCCTTGGTACTTTTCCCAATCTCAAGCAAAATATTGGGGTAAGGAACATCATAATACTTTCATTGAGGCATCATGACTACGCAAACAAGATCCAAGACAAACAAGAGATCTGACGAAAAAAAGGCAAACGGAAAAAGAGGGCGAATAAAATGGCAAATTTGTGAAGTGGGGGAGAGGAAAACGAGAGGCAAATGGCAAATAATGTAATTGCAAGGAGATGAGATTTGTGATTAGGAACCTGATAGATGTTGATGATGTCTCCCCGGCGCCATAGATTGGCACGCTGAAGAGAGACTAAATTCGCACCTCCTCCCAGGCAATGGCGCTAGAAATTCCTTTTGACGTGGCTTGAGCCTACGTCGGTATTTCCCCAAAGAGGAAGGGATGATGCAGCACAGCGACAATAAGTATTTCCCTCAGTTATGAAGCCAAGGTTATCGAACCTAGGAGGAGGACCATGCAACGCTTTGTAAACGGTACCTACACACAAAGGACAAATACTTGCAACCCGACGCGTAAGAGAGGTTGTCAATCTCTCAACGGTAAAAAGATAGATTAGGTGTAGTAGATTGGATAAATAGATCTCACAAGAACACAAAATAAAAGAGGCAAATAAAAAGTGCAGCAAGGTATTTTTGGGTTTTAGAATAATAGATCTGAAAACAAAAAGCGGCAAAAGATAGATCGGAAAGCAATATGTTGGAAAAGTAGACACGGAGGCCGTAGGTTTCACTGGTGGCTTCTCTCATGAGTATAGCACATGGTGGGTGAACAAATTACTGTTTGGCAATTGATAGAGCATCAAATATTCATGACGATATCCAAGGCGATGATCATTATATAGGCATCACGTCCAAGATTAGTAGACCGAAACGATTCTGCATCTACTACTATTACTCCACACATCGACCGCTATCCAGCATGCATCTAGTATATTAAGTTCATGGAGAAACGGAGTAATGCAATAAGAACGATGACATGGTGTAGACAAGATCTATTCATGTAGGAATAGACCCCATCTTGTTATCCTTAATAGCAACGATACATGCGTGCCTCGCTGCCCCTTCTGTCACTGGGAGAGGACACCGCAAGATCGAACCCATCACAAAGCACCTCTTCCCATGGCAAGAAAAATCGATCTAGTTGGCCTAACTAAACCAAAGATTCGAAGAAGAAATACGAGGCTATAAGTAATCATGCATATAAGAGATCAAAGAAGACTCAAATAATATTCATGGATAGAAACTGATCATGAACTCAAAATTCATCGGATCCCAACAAACACACCGCAAAAGTCATTACATCAAATAGATCTCCAAGAGACCAATGTATTGAGAATCAAAAGAGAGAGAGAGAGAGAGAAAGCCATCTAGCTACTGCCTACGGACCCGTAGGTCTATGGTGGACTACTCACGCATCATCGGAGAGGCACCAATGAGGATGCTGAACCCCTCCGTGATGGTGTTAGATTAGATCTCGCGGTTCTGGAACTTGCGGCGGCTTGAAGTATTTTTCGTCGACTCCTCTAGGGTTTCTGGAATATTTGAGTATTTATAGAGCTCAGAGGCGGTGGATGGGGGTCCCAAGGCCACCACAACCCACCAGGGCACGCGAGGGGCCTCTAGCGCGCCCTGGTGTCTTGTGGGACCCCTGGGCCTACTCCTGGGTACTTCTTTCGCTCCCTGGATGTCTTCTGGTCCAAAAAAGTATCCAAAAAGTTTCGTCGCGATTGGACTCCGTTTGGTACTGATATTCTGCGACGTAAAAAGAAGCAAAAATCTCCAAAAAGTTTCGTCGCGATTGGACTCCGTTTGACACTATGTCAATAGGTTAGTCCCAAAAAATGATATAAAGTTGCTATAAAATGATTGTAAAACATCTAAGAATGACTGTAAAACATCTAAGAATGATAATATAACAGCATGGAACAATAAAAAATAATAGATATGTTGGAAACGTATCAAGTTGTCATCATCCTCTTCTTCTTCATTGTCCTCCATCATAACCCCTCTTTCTCTGTGCTTGGTCCAAAAATTATAGCTGGGCATGAAATCGGACTTTAGCAGGCGGATGAGAAGGACTTTCGAGGAAGAGTAATCCTTCCTATTCTCACAGTGAACACATTGACAACACACAAAACCATTCAGACTGTTTGCCTCAGCCACACCGATAAAATTATGCAGGCCCGTAATGTACTCGGTAGTGCGTCGGTCACCGTACATCCATTGCCGGTTCATCTGTATTATATAATTAAGTATATTAGAAAACCGTTGCAAAACATCATGAATAGAGAAATGACCAAATTAATACAAGTTCATCACATTAAAACCAAAGTACAGTAGTGATCAAATGTTATTACTGCAAAAATAAATACATAAAGTTCATACATAGTTCTCATAAAACAACATACAACTATCTAGAGCATCTAAAACATACATTGAAACTAACATACAACTATGTAAACCATTTAAATGCAACAACAAATGCGATCAAAATCGCAACAAAGGTAACAATTGATCCAACATCATAATGATACCAAGCCTCTTTATCAATGGCATATTTTCGAATCTTCCATATGGATCTTGTGTAGATCGACGACATCGGCAACATGCAACTCCAATTTCATCTTCTCTTCTTGAATTCTTTCAATTTTTCTTTCAAATAATTGTTTTCTTTTTCAACTAAATTTAACCTCTCGACAAGAGGGTTGGTTGGAATTTCCGGTTCACATACCTCCGACGTAAAAATATCTATGTCAAGTTGGTCGGCATAATTGTCATAAAAACTAAATGAAATAAATAGTTATAAAAGATAATATACCACATCCAAATCATAGACCGGACGAGAGCCGGCGGCGGTGGATATCAAAACCATGGCACTATATAATAACAAACAATAATACAAGTAAGAATATTATACAAGTAACTATATCTAAATCATACCAATAAGATTTTTTTTTTAAAAAGAGATAAGAACAAGAGGCTCACCACGGTGGTGCCGGCGACGAGATCGGCGCGGGCGATCGACGGCGGTGAGGACGGGGACGAGAGCTTGGAGGAAGAACAGAGGAGAAGAAAGAGGAGAAAACTTAAGTGTGGCTCGGGCACCTCATATAAATGGCATAGGCATTTCATCGAGCACCTTTTGTGCATAGGAAGGGAACACAAAGTAGCACACACCTCCCACCTTCTATGAGGCAAAAACAAAGGAGAGGACGGGCAGGGTCGAGGGTATATATAGGCAAACTTATAGTCCCGGTTGATGTCTAAAACCGGGACTGAAGAGCGACCTTTAGTCCCGGTTGGAGACACAAACCGGGGCTCCTTTAGTCCCGGTTTGTATCTCCAACCGGGAGTAAAGGTCCCACTCGAACCGGGACCGATGTCAGCCGAGCCCCGTCCGGCGTCCTAGCCGCTCGAACCGGGACTAATGCTAACATTAGTCCCGGTTCGTAACGGGACCGGAACTAATGCTTCGATCGGGCTAGAACGAAAGGCCCTTTTTCTACTAGTGGGCCTCACTCAACAGTTTCCAGAATTCCTTCGACCAAAGTTCCAGCCATCTTTTGTGGGTGTCAATGTGATTTCAACGTGAGCCAGTGCCTTGCTCACATTCCTCATAGAGACGCCAAGTTGGTTCACATGTATTTTATGACTTGTCGTAATATGTTATTTCTTTTTAGTGTAATATATATATCAAACCAATCAGAATTGAATATATACTGCGATACCAATTCTACTGTCCAGTTACATTGCTCTCCAAACAATCGTACTGAAATTGAGGTCTATTTCTAATTTTCGTGAAATTAGAATCCATAGCTTAACTAAAATACTGTATTTAATTTCAGATCGGTTATCCAGACCAATGGAAATGGGTGTAGGAAGGCACGTTCCAAAAACAAAATATGGACTGGACATATGTTACCTGATTTGATCATTCTAGGAAAATGATATCGTCTTTTTGTGAGGAAAAAGAATATCAAGCTGTTGTTTAGAGAGGCATCGATGTAACTAGAGGACTATAGCAAGTGGACTCAAGTGCATAGGTGACAGGCTGATCGAACGGTAAACTTGCAGTCTTTCGTGTAGTCCCACGTACAGTAAACCTGTTGGACTAGCTTGAGCAGTGTTGAGAAGCCTTCCACAAAAAACAGAAACAAGTGCCGAGATAACGGATCTCCTTGATGTAACCCCCTTGAAGAGAGGAACCCCTCAGAAATACCACAATTGATTTTACTGTAAATCTCGCGGACGTAACACATCTCATAATCATGGTTGTCCATGCATGAGAGAAACCAAAGCGGGCCAAAGACATGAATCTTGATCTCTGGCTAGTGTGGTTAGACAGTTAGATATGACTTAACTATTTTTCATCTAGATGAGAGTTAGCGAATCCATTATTTTGTCGATCAAGCTTAAACGAAAAAAGTTGGGTTCGGTGCCTTGAAATTAAGGCGAAGCTAGCTTATAAAAGGAAAAAAAATGGGTACATTGTCGTGCGGCCACGACTCGGTCCGGTGGCCTTTCGGGCTAAGGTGAAGGTATGGTGACCGTTGGGGCAACAAAAACTTTATGTGGTGTTAAACGTAATCTATTTTAAGACTATAATACTCCCTTCATACATAAATGTAAGGTGTTTTTGCAGTTTAGTTTAAGTTGCAAAAACGTCCTACATTTGTTTACGGAGGGAATAATTTCGAAACTCAAAATTAATTTGAAAATTTTGGGCAATTTTTTTCGAGATTTTTTGGCATTCAGGCCCCACGCGGGAAAATGGAATAGGCAAAAAAAAATCTCAGTTAGTGAACCTGGATGTATTTTTGGTTATTTTCGGTGTTCCTTATACCAACCTAACAGATGATCAATAAATCGAAAAAATTCCCGCAAACAATTAAGTATAGAATGAGCAAGCATATCCAAAAATGGACCTAGTTGGGCTGGTGGTTATCTATAATAAGTGCGACAAAGGGGTCGTTGTCTCTGTCGTGATGAGCATTATTTCATGCTATCAATAGCATGCAAATACGGATAGGCAGATGGACCACGACCGTACAACTAAGCCGAATTTCCTTGGAGTATATTATTACACTACTCAAGACGCAGTTAGTTTTATATTATTACACTAAGCCGAACGTTTTCCCTAAGTGCTTGGTAACCCATTTGCTCGCTTCAATTTGCTCCATGCACTTAGGGAAAACGTTCCACGAAAAGCTGTTGCGAAATGCATGACGTGTTTAATTTACGTCTTCTTGCATCTTCAATCATTCATGTACTAGTAAAAGAACCGTCTGGCATCATTTGGCTTTCCCTGCACAAAAAAGGACACCATTTGATTACACAATGGCTAAGAACAAGACTACTAATTTCGGCTCAAAAGAAAAACAAAACCATTAATTAATGCAGCCTCTACCATCAATTAATTAGTCTATAATTATAATGAGAAATAGAAGTGGTTAACGAGTGCTACAGCTAACCAAAAACAGCAGCAGGTGGTCACCCATCAAGGACAAACATGGTCCTTTCAGTCAGGTATTAAACGAGACGGATGGAGAAGCATTGCTATAAATGTCGATATATACGGATAGCTGCAAGGGATAAAGGAACAAGATCTAACAAAGTTAATGAAAACTGACCATCCAACGCGTCAATAATTGGCAGACTACAACACCACTTGGTCTTTTTCAAAACATATAATTGAAAGACAGAGGACGAAAATACTCATATATTTTTATTCGGAAAATACTGCTAATCTATTCATCAACAATCATGGCAATATAAATAATATTTAAAGTACCAAATTACATTCAGGTTCATAGTCCATGTAGGAACGACTACACTCACTGAACCCAGTAGAAAGTGTGCCGCTGTCGTCGCCCCTCCTCACCGAAGCTGGACAATTCTTCTTGTAGTAGACAGTTGGGAATTTGTTATGCCATGGCCCCACAAGACGAGCGCATTAGAACGACAACCGCCGTTGATGAAGAGAAGCATAGATGGAATGATCCAACCTATAGACACACAAACATAGACTAGATCCACGGAGATCCACCGCCAGAGACACATCTCCACACGCCCTCCTACACCACTTGACGCACCGCCAGACCAGGGGCTAGGTGAGAAGGATCTTATTCCATCTTTAGGGGGTCGCCACCGCTTCACCTTTCCGAGCAAGACACAAACCCTAACCGACCTTCGAAAACACCTAAAACGAAGCAGGGCTCTCCCGCCGGCAAGGGCCTAGGTCCACCATGCCTCCCCGCGGCCTTAAGGCCACAAGAGTTGAGTCTGACTGGCGGCAGCGGCAACAGGAGCCAAGAGGCCCTTGTCACCTGGGAGTCGCCTTTCGTGGGGAGGAAAACTTTTTTGCTTTGGTATACTCATATTTATTTTTCTAATCGGGTTTGGTCGGTAAAATGAAGGGGGGAAATCGGGTTTCTCATAGGAACTCGTGGAAGATTTTTGTTTTTCACATCAAATCATAGTAGGGCAGCAATCTTATCTTTGAGTAGAATGTATTAGGAACAACATTTGTTTCTTGAGAATAAAATGTTATTGATGTGTCACAGAGTTTCTAGCTTTTCATAGTACTCGAACTTGAAAGCTAGGAAAAAGAAGCTAGTCAGAATTTTGTCTAAACTTCTATTTCATGAATATGTCATGGTCTGAAAATTTTCTTATTTTTTTTACCTTTCTACGCGTTGTTTTAACATTTCCCCCCTCAACACGCATACATATTTAGCTCAACATCACATGCTTGAAACATTTGGGTACACGACTCCGGTGTTGCTCCCCATAGCAACTCCCATGTGTGCGTGTAGAATAGGACTTTCGCTCCCGGACATGGAGTTTTTGCTCCCGAACTCATATGCTCCCTCATGAACAGTAAAATCAAAAAATAGTAAAAAAAATCGAAAACTTGTGAATTTTTTTTGTGGTAAACTTTGACAAATGTTTTGTATGCTTGCAAAATTTCAGCTCAAAATAACATTTTTGGAAGTCGTGGTAAAAAAAAATCGATGCTCCAAAAATGCTAGTATTGAATACATTTTGGACTGTTGATTTTGTTTTTTTCGCTGTGACTTCCATAAATGTTATTTCGTCCTGAATTTTTGTACGCATGTAAAAAAAATTCAAAGTTTACCACAAAAAAATTCAGAATTTTTTAAATTTTGTTACTATTTATTTTCGGTTCTACTGTTCACGGGGGAGCATTTGAGCTCGGGAGTAGAATAGGACTTTCGCTCCCATGTTGTGCTATTGGTGCGCTATTGGTACACTGTATTGTGGTGCAGATACACTACAGTTAATATTCGTAATAACCAAAAATGTGATCAATAATTGCTGACAATGGTCTTGCTGGACGCCGAGAACATTGAGCTACATCTACATCATGTCACCCCTGTTCACGCGCCAGCCTTCCTCTGCCCCTGTCCTTAAATACTGGTCACCTCCTCCCATCCCTCGCAGATCTCGACACACACAACCATTGTTCATTCTTCTTCCTCATTTCCTTTCGTCTCCATTCAAGTGATACTCAACATATATCCTCCACTTGGAAAGCGTGCATACAGGCAGGGAAGTAAGCCCCCGCAAAAAAAAAAAAAAAAAAAGGCAGGGAAGTAAGTAAGTCCTACTTATTTGTATATTAATTTGCCTCTTCAACTATGACTAGCAAGAAATGCGTTTTGTATTGTAGTAACATTTTGGGATGAACTTTGAAGATATGATCGTTTGGGATACTTACTATGGAAAAAATTTAACCAGTATTTAATCCTTCATGAAATCGATCGAACTGTGTAAAATAGTTTGCATTATGTATTACAGTAGTATAGAAAAAATGCATGGAACTTTAGTTTAGCTATATGAAGCACTAAAGTGTGGCATCGATGTAGCAGATTATTAGGGTCATTGTCAGCAATAACCTTTTTTAAGGCCAACGATCTGTCTTTATTTGACAAGAGGATACGTTGCATTAGATCGGAGGAACTGAAACGAAAGCGACCAACAAAGAGCATTCTTGCAGTTATAATAATACATGAGAAATGCGACAGATTAAAGAACATGGGAAACCTCTGGTTTTTAATTTTGTTATTAACATCATTGGAATTTGTAAGTGTAGTGATATGTAAGGTGAAATATCGGTCGATCGCATGGCGCAACTGGGACTCTTGGGAGCAAAATCTGGGTAGTTGACGGCTGCCGTCAAAGATACGGCCGGCTTACTTATATTCGCCACCTGCTCTAATAAATTTCTCCTTCCTGTAGGTCAGGTGCGGGTGCAAGTGCAAGTGGGTGACTGCTCCGACCGACATCATGGCAAACGCCACGGCCAACGCTCGCGAGATCCGGCGCTTGCAGCGTGCTGATGGACCCGCGGCCGTGCTGGCCATCGGAACGGCGAACCCACAACACCGCTTGTCCCAGGACGAGTACCCCGAGTACTAGCTACTTCCGTGTCACCAACAGCGAGCACCTCGCGGAGCAGCAGAAACCCATACTCAGGATGATCTGTAAGCTTACATGCAAACTGCTACATTACTCTCTGTTTTCGGTTTTCATTTACTCCGTATATTAGCCTTGTCTCAAGTCGAACTTTGTAAATTTTGATCAAATTCATACAAAAAATTACCACACCTCCATATATCGTTTGACTCGCAAGACATGATATATATGTTTCATGGCTTTCTCAAAATATATGTTTCATGGGTCTGTTTAGGACACATCTGCATGTATCCAAATTATTGCACATTTAAGTGATTCGATCAATCATAAAAAGAAAAGAAAAAACACACGAATCTTCGTGTAAGATCAATGACATAGGAGTTGGATGTGCAAGTACTTATGTAACATCTATATGTGCTTTACAAGCAAAACTGATGTTTTCATTGTTGTCCTGATTAAACCAGGCACGCTAACTGGGAACGAGAGGCGTTTCGTTCACAACTCGGACAAAATGATGAGCGCCCACCCCGAGTTCATCGACCGCGCGACGCCGTCCCTCGAACAACGCCTCGCCATCGTTGCCGTCGTTGCTCCGGAGCTCCTCGCAGCAGCCGCGAACAAGGCCATCGCCAACTGGGGGCGTCCAGCTACGGACATCACCCACCTCATCGTCGTCACCAACTCTGGAGCCGGAGCCCCGAGCATGGACGTCCCATTGGCCACTCTTCTGGGCCTCCGCCACAACGTCCGCCGCACGGTTCTCCAGCTCAATGGCTGCTTCGCAGGCAGCGCTGCACTGCGCCTGCCAAAGGACCTTGCCGAGAACAACCGCGGCGCGCGCGTCCTCGTGGCCTGCGTTGAGCTCATGAGCGTCGCCGGCTTCCGTGGCCCCACTCAAGGGGACGACTGCGTGAACAACCTCATCAGGAACACAGTGTTCGGTGACGGGGCGGGCGCGGTGATCGTCGGCGCCGACACCGTGGAGCCCGTCGAGCGCCCGCTCTTCGAGATGGTGTCCGCCTCACAGACCGTCATACCGGACACCTTGCAGGTGGTGACGGCGGAGCTCAAGACTTGCGGCCTTGACGGAAATGTTTCCACCAAGCTGCCAAATCTGGTGGCGGACAACATCAAGCAGTGCCTACTTGACGCGTTCGGCCCACTTGGCATGGAGGTCCATTGGAATGACCTCTTCTGGGCAGTGCACCCTGGCGCCATGGCGATCTTGGACAAGATTGAGAGGGTTCTCCAGTTGGAGCCCGGGAAGCTGGCCGCGAGCCGAACTGTTGCACGAGAATACGGGAACATGCTTAGCACCACCATCATCTTCGTGCTCGATGAGCAACGGCGCCGAATGGAGGAGGAAGGAGAGTGGGCTGAGTGGGGTGCCATGGTGGCGTTTGGACCTGGTTTTACTATGGAGACAATGGTGCTTCAGGCTACCAGCAACCTCAAGAAAAATTAGCACTTCATTGTGCTAGAAGCCTACGAGCATTTATGTTCTCCATATCTATCGTTCAAATTTTCTTGTTCTTTCTTTTTGAGTTGGAAGATGAGATGCTTCAGAAAGGAAGTATTATCTATCAAAATATATGTAATTATTAAGCACGTGGATACAGTCTTTCCAGAATGCTAATAGCGACGTTGATAAATATCACGCGTGTAAGATACAAGCAACATTTGTAAGAATACAAGTTTACCTTTTCAGATTTGCTATTTCACATCTAGATGTGAAATAGTTATCTCACATCTAAGTCTAAAATCATTGGATTTATTTTGTCTTTAAAATTCGCCCACAGGTGTGCGATTGTCTGCGTTGTCTTCCTGGTCGGTCTTTTTTCTTCTTCGCAGAGATGGGCTTCAGTTTGTTACGTGGGCTGCCTTATACTATTTCCCCCCTCTCTATTCCTTAGATCTATAAGTGATTCTTTTTGCAATGAAGTGGTGGCAAGGTGCTGTGGATCCGCATCTAGGCCTGCACTGCACAATGCATGGATACATCCTCGAATTAGGTTTTGGCCTTGCTTTATATATAAAGCAAACAGTCATACACACCAGTCTTAGAACATAAGCAAAGAGCTTGCTAGGGCCAAACAGCACAAGGACGCCCAAGAAAAGGAAAAAAGAAACAAAAAAGGCCATCCAGAGGCAAATGCATGGATACATGCTAGGCTTCTGTTTTTTTTAGAACGTAAGTGTAGGTGAGATATGAAGTGTAGGTGTGGCACGAAGTGTACTTAAGAGTCAACCTTTTTTATATGCTTCTCATATCCCCTTTTTGTCTAGAAGTTTGCGACGTCTTTTATTTGTTTTTTCTCTTTCGCTTTTTGCATGATCTATTTTTCAATTTATTTGTTTCCTTTTTCATTTATTTGTTATTCTTTTTTATTTTTTAATTCATGATTTTTGTTTTGTTTTTCTTTTCACTTAATTTTAAATAACTTTATCTTTGTTTTTCTGGATTTGCTAATTCTCAGATGATTTTTAGCTATGTCACACCTAAGTTGTTCATCATGCGATCAAACATGTATGGTTCTTACGAAATTGTTTTGTTCACATGCATGTGCCTTGTGTCTAGCTGGTTTTTGCATTGTGGGGCCGGTTTTTGGCGTCGCTCTAGAGGCCGCTATTCTCGTTGTCTCCCATGTTTGTGTCGGTGTTAGTATATGGGCCTCTGTTTCGGAAAGGTTGTGACTCATTGGGATGAGATTTAGCAAATGTCTCATCTAAATTATCAAACCTACGATTTTTTGTGAATGAAATTTTCGTGCAACATCTTTATCCACGTCACATTGTCGACCCATTTCGCAGCTTTGCGTGCGCTGTGGCTGGTTATGTGTCGTCGCCCGCTGGGGGCCATTTTGCGGCTCGCATTTGTTGTTGGGGTTGTGTCGGTTTTCACTTTGTGCGGGTTGTAGCTTTTTTTCACTATCTGTTGTGGGTGCGGTTCAGTTTATGTATAGAGTAACATGACTCATTGCACTCTCTCTCTTTCTCCCATTAAGTTGCGGTTCAGTTCTCGGTTTTTTTCTTTTATATTTTGTTTTTATTTCCCTTTTTATCTTTTTAGTTTTGTGTAGTTGTCCCAGTTACATATCCATCTTGACTCACAACAGGGTCCATAGTTTTTTTATCCTACTTGCAAGTCGACACTTGACTTGCAACTAGGCTCGTAGTTTCTTAGTTGTCCCAGTTGCAAGTCCACCCTCGATTTACAAATGGGCTCGTAGTTGCCCCACTTGCAAGTCTACCCTCGACTCGGAACAAGGCATGTGTTTTATGTTTTCTCCCAATCACAAGTTCGCGCTTGACTCACAAATGGTATCGTAATTTTGTGTAGTTGTTGTAGCTGCAGGTCTGTCCTTGAGTCGTAATTGGGCCTTAGTTTTATCATCCCAGTTGCAAGTCCACCCTGGACTCGCAAATGGTCTCGTACTGTTGTAGTTGTCCTAGCTGCAAGTCCACCCTCCGACTCGCAACTGGGCACGTAGTTTCTTATCGTCCCAGTTGCAAGTCCACCATCAGCTCGCAGCTGGTATCGTAGTTTGTGTAGTTATCTCAGTTGCAAGCCCACGCTCGAGTCACAACTAAGAACGTAGTCTTTTCCATCCCAGTTGCAAGTCCATCCTGGACTCGCAACTGAGACTGTAGTTTATTTTTCATCCTAATTGCAAGTTCACCATCGACTTGCAACTAGGCTCTCAATTATCTCAGTTGCAAGTCCACCCAAGACTTGTAATTTTGCTTGTAGTTTCGTAGTTGTCCTAGTTGCAAATCCACCCTCGACTCACAACTTGGCCCGTAGTTTGTTGTTGTCCCAGTTTCAAGTCCACCCTCCGACTCGCAACTGGTTCCGTATTTTTTTTGTCACCTTAATTTGCAAGTCCACCCTCGGCTAGTAAACTGGTATTGTAGTTTTGTGTAGTTGTCTCAATTACAAGTCCATGCTCTACTTGCAACAAAGCCCATAGTCTTTTTATCCCATTTACAAGTTCACCCTCGACTCGCAATTGAGACTGTAGTTCGTTTTTCATCCCAATTGCAAATCCACCATCGACTCGCAACTAAGTTCGCACTTGTCCCAGTTGCAAGTCCACCCTTGACTCGCAACTGGTCTCGTAGTTTTGTGTAGTTGTCCCAGTTGCAAGTCCACCCTCGACTCCCAACTTGGTTCGTAGTTTGTTGTTATCCTAGTTGCAAGTCCACCCCCCGACTCGCAACTGGGTCTATAGTTTGTTTTTCATCCCAGTTGCAAGTACACCCTCGACTCGCAACTAAAGCTCGTAGTTGTCCGAGTTACAAGTCAAGTAACTGGTCTTGTAATTTTGTGTAGTTGTGTTCTAGTTGCAAGTCCACCCTCGACTCGCAAATTGGCACGCATTTTGTTTTCATCCCAATTGCATGTCCATCATCAACTCGCAAATGGGCCCAATTTGTTTTTTCCACCTTAGTATGCAAGTCCACCCTCAGCTTACAACTAGCACTGACCTTTTTTGTTTTCGGCTCTTGAACATTTTGTTTGTCGCAGTTGCAAGTCAACCAACGACTTGCAACTGGGCTCGGCCATTGTTTTCCCCAGTTGGAATTGGGCCCGATGTTTTTTTGACCCCAACATCGACTAGCAACTAGGGTCAACCCTTTTTTATCTCAGTTCCAACTCCAGCGTCGACCCGCAACTGGGTCGATCCTTTTTTTTGTCCGAGTTGCAAGTCCACCATTGACATGCAACAGGGCTCTTTGATCATTTTTTCCCAGTTTACAAGTCCATCCTTTGACTCACAACTGGGATTGAAATTTCTTTCCTCAATTGTAAGTCCATCATCAACTCGCAAATACGGCTGATTTTTTCGCCTCTTACGTGACTAAGCCCTACAATTCATTTTTGGAATGTGAAAGTCTTTTTTTATGCGTAGGATACACAGAAAACATGTCATCACACTAGTACATACATTAGTTGATCGTTGGATGAACTTTACAACATGCATGTCAAGGTAAGTGCTGGTATTTGCATCTATCCAAGGCCAAGGTATAAAAAACATGTACCACGATCAGCGCATGCAAATATACACTAAAAATCAAAAAAGGTTCACCATACACTAAAAATGTTTAGTTTGTTAAAGTAAATGTTCATCGTATATTAAAAATAGTTCATCCTACGCTAAAAAAGCTCGGTTTGTATATAAGAAATGTCGTGAAAGTTAAAACATGTTCCCATTTTAAAAAATTGCAAAAAATGTTCATGTTATAAAAGAATCAAGCTTTCAAAAAATGTTCAGGAATTAAACAAATGTTCACATTTTCAAAATAAAACGTGTTTTTTGTAACGTATTCATGTTTTCAGAAATGTTCAGAATTTTCAAAAAGTTAATATTTTTTTAATAAAAAACATGATTTCAAAACTTGTTTATGTTTTCAAAAACAAATTGTCTTTAGAAAATGTTCAGAAAAAAAGTGTTTGCACTTTTCATAAAATGTTTGGAGATCCAAAATTTCTGTTAGTTTTCACAAAATGTCAGGCATTTTCAAAATTATCCACAATTTCTAAATAAATTTTCAAAAAAAGATTTTCAGATCTGACACCGCATTGAGTTATTAAGTATTCGCGTTTATCATTTTGCCACGGACAGCGTTAGCTCTAGTGACTGTAAGGACTAGTTTAGGAGTTGCATGTTGGAAGATCGCTTCTTATGAAGTGCACCTTATTATTTGCCTTTTTTTGTTCTTCCAGAAACATAGCTGGAACAAAAAAAAAACAATAAACATTAATGAATAAAAAAACAAACAAAAGGGCCACAAACAGGGATGAAATCATCTTGGATGTGACATACCAAAATAGATGTAGTGAGACCCGAAAATTGTTCATGTTTTCGAAAACAAATTGTCCTTAGAAAATGTTCGGAAATATAAGTATTTGTTCGGGATTTTCAAAAAATATTTGGAGATCCAAAAAATCTGTGCGTTTTCACAAAATATCACGCATTTTCAAAATTATTCACAGTTTCTAAATAAATTTTCAAAAAAAGGTTTTCAGACCTGACGCCACATTGAGTTATTAAGTATTCGCGTCTATCATTTTGCCACGGATAGTCGTTAGCTCTAGTGACTGTAAGGACTTGTTTAGGAATTACATGTTGGAAGTTCGCTTCTTATGAAGTGCGCCTTAGTTTTTGCCTTTTTTTTAGAAACAGAGTTGGAACAAACAAACAACGAAACATTAATTGATGAATATAAAAAACAAAAAGGCCACAAACAGGGATGACATCATCTTAGATTTGACATAGTATCTCACATCTAGATGAGATCTAGTGAGACCCTTACTTTTTCATATGTACAATTTTTTTCTCTTCTGACTTATGTATTATTGTCATGCACACATCCTTTTATTTAAATGTATCTATTATGCAATACAAAAGTAACAAATATCAAGAGAAAGCAACAACAGCAACAAAAACATGAATATATGACAACACATATCTTATTATTAGACCGCCATGCAAAGGTTGAGTTGTCTGTGCGACCGTCACACAACGGTTCATCCTTTAGCTTTGTATAAATAACCAGTAAAAGTGTTCGGAATCTTGGTTCTGTTAAAAACATGATAAATACGACAATTCTATATTGCCCCCTGGAAGGCTTAATGAACTATCTGAAACCTAAAATAAAAATTAAGTAAACTATTTTAAGGATGTTTCTTGTGAATGCTTTACAAGTGACCATGTTCGTAATGCGATTGTATTTGCCTTGTATATTCACTAACGACTGGCAACGATGATTGAATAGAAGTTAAATGAACTATTTGATGGATGTGTCTTGCGAATGTGATCATGTTCACAATACATTTGTATCTACCCTATATAATTACCAATGACACACAACGATAATTGTTGCCCATGTTCTTCTTTGGCTGCCAACAGATGGGACAGTGACATGTGGGTTTCAGTTCTGCAAATAGGTGACATATTGCGCCGTTAGCGTAGAGACCAACTGTGGACTGGAAAGCACACTATGAGAAGCACATCTAACAAATGTCCGTTCTATGAATCGTGTCCAAAGGCCATTAGCATGGATAAAAATACATATGGGAACGATATAAATGATCTGAAGTGAATGAATGAATGAATGGAAACTAAACTATAAGCAAAAAAAAATGAAACTACAACCAAGAAGTTAAGGAACGCTATGGGCAACACGTCTATAAATGTTGGTTTTGTAAATCATCCCTAAATACCATTAGAATGAATAACAATACACAGGGAGAACGATATAAATGATCTGATGCGGATGAACGAATGGAAACTAAATTATAAGCCAAAAAATAACCTTTCGGAGGGGGATTTAGGGACAGTTCTTTTGATAGCTTTTTTGGGCTTCTAGAATAAGCTGCTACCCAGCTTATTCTAGAAGCCCAACTAAAAATATATTTTTAGAAGCTTACTAGTTAAGTCTTAATTAATAGGCTTCTAAAAGAATAATTTTGATTGGGCTTCTAGAATAAGCTAGGTAGGGGGCAGCTTATTTGAGCGTATTCTAAAAGCCAGCAAAAGAACTGGCCCTTAGAGGTTGGTTGCCTCGTCGTGTTACTATTCGGTCGTTTCGAGCTTGTGTTGCCCGAGTCGGCCCGTGCTTTTGCTAACATCATGGCACAAGGTTCTTTTCAAGGTCCCGGGCACGAGATCTTTCAAGTAGCTATGGCTCAGCCACAAGTCCGCCTTACGTTGGCGGTACCGCCAGCGGTGGCGGCGGATTTCATGGGCGGGGCGGTTGGACTCAAGCAACACCTCTTGCTCGGGCACGTTCATGTACAACACGATGGAATTGCCAACGGGAGCACCTCCTCCGTGCGCTGGTGCTCCTCAAGGAGGCGGAGGTTGTAGGCCTGGTCGGCCTGCCCCTACCGGAACTTGGTCTCCTCCTCCTCCCGCGGCTTATCCATGTAGTGCGCAGGCCTCCGATGGTGAGGCCCACACACACCGACGAGGAGGGTGACGCCGCCTCGTCCTCCATTGGGCGTCGTCGGCCTCTGTCTGCTGGTCGACCTACCAACCGGCAGCAATGGCGGCCATCTCCTTATTTTGCTCCGAGGAAAGGGTGTCCCAGAGGGCTTTGGAGCATGATGAGGCCATGATGGGCGTGGTGCAGAGAGTACAAAGAGGCCAGGAGGAGGATGATTGTGGCTATGGTCGGGGTTGCAGTTTATATAGCGGGTGGGAAGGCAATGGGCCACGGTGGTGCAGTTAATGGGGGGTGGCAGACGGGAAGGCAATGAGTCGCGGCAGTGCGATTAATGGCAGGCGACAGACCGGCGGACGTGAAGGCAATGGGTCGTGACGGTGCGGCTAATGGGGGGCGGCAGACAGGCGGACACGGAGGCAATGGGCCGCGGCGGTGCAGTTAATGGGGGGTGGCAGACGGGAAGGCAATGAGTCGCGGCAGTGCGCTTAATGGAGAGCGGCAGACGGGCGAACGGGAAGGCAATGGGTCGCGACGGTGCGGTTAATGGGGGGCGGCAAACGGGCGGACGCGAAGGCAATGGGTCGCGACGGTGCGGTTAATGGGGGGCGGCAGACGGGCGGACGCGAAGGCAATGGGCCGCGGCAGTGCGGTTAATGGGGGCGGCAGACGGGCGGACGGGAAGGCAATGGGCCGCGGCGGTGCGGTTAAGGGGCGGGGGCGACAGACGGGCGAACGGGAAGGCAATGGGCCGCGGCGGTGCGGTTAAGGGGCGGGGGGCGGCAGACGGGAAGGCAATGGGCCACGACGGTGCGGTTAATGGGGTGAGGCAGACGGGCGGACGGGAAAGGCAATGGGCCGTGGTAGTGTGGTTAATGGGGTGCGGCATACGAGCGAACGAGAAGGCAATGGGCCGCGGCGCTGCCAGAGTAGGTTCCTCGGCAACCGCATATCATTAATGTAGGGACGATGAACCGACACGGTGCCGTTTGAACATCGAGCAGTCGCCTGCACTGGGAAGCGGCATCGCTTCAATGCCGTCATCAGTGAGAGGTCGCGTCCGCTCTGGCCGGGCATGAATGCGGCACTGACGCTTTAGAGCGACTCCGACTGTTTCGGGCGGGAAGCGCGCGCAGGAGAGGGAGGGTTTTTTTTTTGCTGGCCAACTTACTCAGACACGTGTATGGCTGCTATCGTGACGCCGGCAAAGCTCCCCTAGTTTTTCTCTAGTTTGCGGCAAAAATTGCATCTGGAGTTCCGGACTGCTTGGCAGACCGATACAGGCCCGCGTTGGATGGCACAACATGTTCTGACCGCGCGGTCCGGACGGTTGCGGATGGTTTAAGGGTCCACGTTGGAAATGCCCAAGTAATAGTTAATATTGAGCAAACTTGACAACATGTATCATTATGTTTGTGTTTAGTTGGTGCCAACTAACAACAGTTATATTGAGCAAACTTTTAAATGAACTAGTGCTTACATTTGTTATAAGTAAATGGTAACCAATATGTGTTGGAACTTTGAGCTATGGTGCTAATCAATAGTACCCCCTCCTATCCATATCAGAGCATCTACATCCGAACTTGACAAATCCGACCCATCAAATGACGGGCCACGCCTCAAATAATGCATTCTACAACAAGATACCTCAAATTAGAAACCTCAAATGCAACGTAAGCAATCTTTAAGCAGAGCTCGTCCGCATCCGTCGTGCCCATGTCCGGCGACCGCTGCACTCTACATCGGTGTTGGTCCGGCCACCGGTGAGGTAGAGTAGGACATGGGACACTAGCCGGCTCGTGGGACTCGAGCTCCCGCCGTATCACATGCCCTACTCTTCCTCGTCGGAGCCCATAACCCGGACGATGCCAGTGGACGTGGGATCGATGACGAATCCCTCATGGAAGGAGCCGACGTTCACCACGACGCGATTGCGGCGCCCGCACTAGTGCACCCTACAGGGCGCCGGAGAGTGTGACTCCGCCTCTCCAACGTCCACCGCCGTGAGGGCCATCGCCGCCTCCTGCGCCCGCTGCCTCGCACGGCGGGCACGCCGCGCCATGCTAGCGCCTGCGGACGCCCATGGCCCGTCCTCGGTGCACCAATGGAGGGGTTGCGTGTCCGCCACGACGTTCGGACGCCAGACGGACTGCACCGCCTCCGGTGAGGTAGGGATGTCGTATCCAAGCACCGATTGTGCCGACGCAATGGATTCCCGACGTTACGATCGAGCGCTGTCGAAGGGCGGCCGCCTCCCGGGAGCGGCGGGGCGTAAGCCGGACGGCCATCTCCTCCTCGGGGCCGCGTGGATGAGCTCGTGGTCGACGGATCTGGAGGTGAAGGACTCAGATCCGCTGCCCGCCATGCCGGAGAAGGCCGGAGATCGTCGGATGGGGGCTTGGGTGGCCGATGGGAGTGGAGGGGAGTGTAGTGAAGTGGTTAGGGTTTGGTCCGACGAGCGGATGGGGACGAATATATGTGAGGTCGATGCGGGCCAGACGGACGTACCGGTCAGCACGGCCGTTTGAGGCCCGTTTGAAGAGTCCAGCTAGATCGAATTTTCATTATCGGTCAGTGAACGGTCGGCCTGCCCGGATGTTTGAGAGGAGGGGTCCTGGGTAACTGTCGATGTGACTTCATCCATCCACAGACCACAGTACAAAGGTGCAACTCAACCAGTAGCATCGCAACGGGGATGCAAACAGAGGATGTGCACCGGACCGCTGGCGGAATTGGCCTGATTGCCGACACGGCTATCGGAGCTAGCTAGCTAGGCCGGGTTGTGCTGGGTTGGCCGAAAACCGGGAGCGGCCACACAGACAGATCTGAACTGAAACGGAGTGCACGCTGACGGTGCCCTCGCGCACATGCTCCTACGTGTTATCCTACGCACGCTCCGTGCCAGCCCCCGATGGATCGATGCATCCTCTCCTCTTATCCGGTGCAGAGCGTAGTGGGGCGCCCGCCCGTCACGTGCTCCGCTTTTCATATGACCAACGAACGAGGCGGCGCCACCTGCGCTCTGCCGCGGAGCTAGCAGCGCCGGCCATCCCGCCCGCCCGTCTCAAAACCGTGGTCTTGCTTCCCACCGTATCAGATAGTCTTCCTCCCCGCACCCTGGTTTCGCGGTCTCCTGCAAGATGTCGACGGTGACCCGCGCCTACCTCGACCAGAGGCTCGCCGCCGCCAACCGCTGCTCCAGAGGTAACAGTGCTCTTACGCGTTCTGTTGTCCACCGCAGCTTACGTGTTCTCTGTGCTGAAACTTGCCTGTGTTGATTTGTAACTGCAGAGGCCGCCATGGCCGGAGCCAAGGCCGCGGCCGTCGCCACCGTCGCAGCCGCAGTCCCCACCGTAAGCGCACATTTCCCAGCCTGCGCCGCTACCTTGAGATCGAACAATCATGCATCTCACGGTGTTGTTCTTCCCTGACTTTCTCTGCAGCTGGCCAGTGTGAGGATGCTGCCGTGGGCGCGGGCGCACCTGAACCCGACCGGGCAGGCGCTCATCATCTCCACCGTCGCCGGGATGGCCTACTTCATCGTCGCCGACAAGACCATCGTTTCCATGGCCAGGAAGCACTCCTTCGACGACGCCTCTGACCACCTCAAGAACACCTCCTTCCACTAATCAGACACTTGATTACCTAGTGCGTAATAATCTGAGTACGCCGGCCCGTACGTGCCTGCTGACTTGAAACATAGTACTATAGTGTTCAGCGGCAGAGGCCATCAGGCGAGGCGATGGTTGCAGATGCAGTGCGAATGGTGGTGGATGATGTAATAATTAATCTAATATAGCCGTGTATCTTACTATCTTCCCAGATGATGTAATAATTAACTACTTTAGTGATCTAAATGCATTTATATTCCCTTACAGAGAGAGTACTTATCTTACAACTTTGCTACACGTGCCATGACTCATCTTACTGTTTCTTCTTTGCGGTTGTCATTTTTGTCAATTGCACTCCTTCCCCTTTTATGTGATGCACGTCAGTTTTCTTTTTCGTTATGAGGAAACGCCTAAGACCACGGCTTTTCATTAGCAAGAGCAAGAAACAAAGTACAAAAGCCTCAACAGAAGTCTAGTGAAAATGAAAAAAAAAATGCACTATACCGGTCAGGACTCTTAGCAGCTCTAACAGACCCCGTATAATGCCCCGATCCGCAAAATAACCACCAAAATACGGGTCCGTACGAGAAAAGCCGCCCGATCAGACCCCGGAAGCGCGTTGAACCCGTAATTTTTTTTGAGGGGCGCGGTAAAATCCCACCTCCAACCTGCGAAAATGCAGGTTTGCCCCTCGACCCGACGGTGCCCCGTATCTGAGAAAAGCGGTTGGCGGGAGGGACATTTCAGCCCGCGCTCGTTCCCCACCCCCTTCCTCAGCCGCCCGCCATCGGTTCCGCCCGTCCGCCGCCATCAATTCCGGCCATATCTGCGGACGGAATCACGCCGCCGGGCCGCCCCTCACCCGGTTCCACCTTGCCGCTTCACCGGCTCCCCGGATCCACCGAGCCGAGCCGCCCGGAGTCGCCGTAGCCGCCACAGGATCGACCACCGCCGAACCAGCGCCACAAGCCGCCGGTGAGTACTTGTGCTTGTGCTTTCGGATGCGATATGCATAGTTAGTTCATGCGGCTCGTATTTGTTATTTTAGATGGAATTGAGCCCTTGCGAGAAGTTTTTGCTTGAGGATTCATCTGATTCGGATGTTGAGCGCTGCTTGCAAACCATCAGCAGCAGATGTTGGTGATAGCTATCGCCGTGAAGGAGCACGAAGATGAGAACCGAAAGAGACGGTGCAGATCGACTGTCGGTCGTCTTTGCATTCCTCGCAATCTCCATCTTGGGAACGAGATGTTGATGCAAGACTACTTCGCGGACAATCCAACATATCCGCCGCACCTCTTCCGGAGTAGGTACCGAATGCTCCGATCCCTCTTTGTAAAATTAGTGCAAGCTTGCGAGGCCAATTGTAGGTATTTTATCCAAAGAAGAAATGCCGCGGGCTTGAAGGGATTTAGTGCATATCAAAAAATCTCGGCAACTATGAGGGTAATTGCATACGGCATTCCGGCTGGCTATGCCGATGAGTACCTTCGCATTGGTGAAGATACTACAATTAAGTCAATGCGTAGGTTTGCCAAAGTGATCATCCGTGTCTTTGATCCTAAATATCTTCGGACACCCAACGAGGAAGACACAAAAAGTTGATGGTATCAAATGAGAGAAGAGGTTGGCCAAGCATGCTAGGAAGCATTGATTGTATGCATTGGACTTGGAAAAACTGTCCGAAGGCATGGCAGTGAATGTATTGTCGCAAGTCTCGTGATGCAACATTGGCAAAGGGCTGGACAGTAACACATTCCATTTTTGCATTCATTTTATTTAATTCATGTGTGATTTGTATTCGGGACAAGTTTTGTATTGAATTATTTAGTTTGCTTTGGTGATTTCAATAATAATTGTAATTTGGATAACTGATGTATTGTAATATTGACATTTTATCTTATATTGAAGTCATAATTCTAAATATGTATCATATGTGTCAAATTCAGATAAAACCCCATCTGATTTGTGGGCCGACGCGGGCTGCTGCGGAGCAGACCCCGCATAGCGGACCTGTAAAACTGTCTATTTTACAGATCCGCTATCCGGGGTCTGCTCCGCAGCAGCCCGCGCCGGCCCGTAAAACCGTTTTTTCGCGAACTGTAAACGAGTTTTGCGGGTCGGCGATATACAGGGTCTGCTAGAAATGCTCTTAAGAAACTTCACCTGTCCAGCGAAGATGCATGGAGCTAGGGATGCAAGCGGACGCGTCCGTGAAAAGAACTAAGCTAGTCACTGCTACTTTAATAAGCGTGCTAATACAAAATACTCCCTCCGTTCCTATAAGTGTTTTTATAGATTTCACTACAGATTATATACAGATGTATATAGACATATACTTTAAAGTGTAAATTCACTCATTTTACTACACATGTAGTCCATAGTAAAATTTCTAAAAAAAACTTATATTTAGAAACGGAAGAAGTAGATGGATGTGGATGCTCGCGCGTCCGCCTACATGCCTACTTGAAGCTCATGTGTGATGTTGTCGCAAACGTGTATGGAGGTGATAAAATATCGTCGGTCAGAGGCAGAAAATGGTAGTGACTACGATCTGAGAAGCAGATGACCGTCCTAGAGAAGAAGGCGACGAAAGGCAGTATCCACTCTGTCCAACCGACCGCGAGTTAAGCAAATTGTCAGTGTTAAGTCCCACCAACCGCGAGTTAAGCAAATTGTCAGTGTTGAGTCACACATTAGGATCCTGCCACCACATTTGTTAAAATCTCTTAAAGAGGTTTAATGGATGTTGTGGCAAAAGGGGTCATTTTTAAGAAATTAAAAGGATCACAAATGATGAACTTTTAAAACAAAAGAATGTGACAAAATACAAGTCCAAAAGAAAAAGTTTACCCCTTTTGTGATGTCATTCATGTATTGATGGAGTTCCTTTGGGTAGGCTTCAGGTGTCTGTCGCTAGAGATGGAAACATACTCAACATTTATTTTGTGGCCAACATTATGCCGCTGCAAATGTGTATTGTGAGACATTTGTAAAATGTACATTCAAGTTCCTACAGGATTTTCAACAGAAGTGATGCTACAAGATTTTCTATGTGACTTCACCCTTATGGATTGTAGAAACGGATCGACTTTATTGGAACGCAAAAAGGGCGATTAACTTTATGTACGCGCATATACAAATATTATGTTGAAAGGTGCGAATCAACTAGCACCATGCTAAAGGCCGACGCCAGCCAAAGAAGGGATCTGCACCGAGGCGCTCGCGGAATTGGATCGCTGACGGGTTGGATGTAAACTGGGAGCGCCGAGATAGATGGCCAACAAAACGGAGGGCACGCTGACTGACACTGCACCCACGCACATGCTCCTACCTAGGAATACGTCTTATCCTACGCACCAACACGCTCCCCGTCAACCCCGAGCGATGCCTCCTCTTCTCCTCTCTTCTTATCCCGTGCAGAGCCGGTTTTCATATGACGCCGACACCTGTGCCCTGCCGTTATCATCTCCACCGTCGCCGGGATGGCCTATTTCATCGTCGCCGACAAGACCATCGTGTCCATGGCCAGGAAGCACTCCTTTGACGATGCCCCACCGCACCCCAAGAACACCTCCTTCAACTAATTATTACACAGTAGATCAATTAGTAGTGCGCAATAAACTGCACGCCGGTCTGAACTCCCGGACGTGTCTGCTGAATGATGGTAGATGAGGCCTTAGGCTGGTTGTAATGGAGAGTATCATATACTAGTATCATGCATATGATACTAGTGTATGATACTACATCTGTAATGCATAGTATCATCTGTTAGTATCATAGAGTGGTTCATTTATTATCATGCATGACACATAGTAGCACATCATTTAATATGATACGGTATCATGATATGATACTCAAACCTCTCTTACTTCATTTAATTCTATGCCACCTCATCAAAATTGCCTAGTTGGCATGTATGATACTACTTATGATACTCCCATTACGACCAGCCTTACGCCTCTATCCGTGCAAGTACTTATCTGATGGAGTAATCTTCATGTATCCAGCCAGTAATCTTGAATTAATAATGACTTGCATCTGTTCAACTCTGCTTCACGTGCCATCACTCATCTTAAATTTTCGTGTGTTGTGATTGTCATGTGATATGTGGCAGTGGCAGCGCATGCAGAAGACCGAAATAACGCTAGTTTTTTTTTTGAGGGTCGAAATAACGCTAGCTAGTACATTCTTTGATGAAAAAAGTCCAAAACAAACCTTGAACTCGTAGACGAAAGCTAAATCAAACTTTGAACTTTAAATCCCGGAAATTGACACTCCGAACTTATCAATCCCGGTCTATTTTGAACCTCGGAGTGTCTAGCTTGTATTTGCTGAGTCGGCCGGCCCATTAGTGCAGTCGCTCACGCCGCTCATACATAAAAAGGTTTATTAAAAAAATATCGACATTTCTTAAAAAATGTGAACAATTTTGAAGTGCCGAGTTTTTCAAACAAAAAATAATTTACGAAATTCTAAAAAATAAATAATGTGCTTTGAAAATCTGAAACATATTTCATAGCATGTGAAAAACTGTTGGAATTCTGAACAGTTTTTGACAAATGTGATTTTTTTTTGAAATCGCAAACAGTTCTAGAAATGCGAATAGAATTTCAAAATTCCGAACTTAAGAAAAAATACAAAAGGAATTGAATTTCTGCCAAAACTAGAAAACATTAACATTTTTTAACTTATGAACAATTTTAGAAATGCGCAAGCATTTTTTAAACTTCACGAATTCTTGTTATGGTATAGTGGGCTGGCCCAAATTCTTATCCGTGAGAGTAGCAGGTTATCCCCGTCGAGATTGTAGTTATCCTAGTCTGCCAAACCGGTCTAGGGTCCAAAATAGACCAGGATTACAAGTTCAGAGTGGCAATTTCCGGGATTCAAAGTTCAGAGTTTGATTTAGCTTTTGTCTATAATTTTAAGGTTTGTTTTGGACCTTTTCCTTCTTTGATCGCCTATTCCTCCCCAATTCTGCGATGCACGTCAAGGATCGTGCCACCTCACATGTCAAATCTTTTTGATACGGTTTATGCAACTTCGACAATGAAACACCGACTTTTTCCTGTAAATATAATATCAGAACTTTTTCATGATGGGTTTGATTATATTGACCGGTACTCTCCCTGGTTCTTTTTACTCTCGATATACGAATAGTCTGAAGTGAAACTACGTAATGTGTGACCATATTTATATGAAAAAATATGAACATCTACAATACTAAGATTATATAGTATGAAAATTAAATTCATGACATAGCTAATGATGTTGATTTCGCATTGTGAATGTTGATAGTTTTTTTTTATGAAGTTTGACTTCAAACAAATCTTATATGCGGAGTAAAAAAACCGGAGGGAGTATTGTATATGTTAATTTTTCTTTAATATAAACTACATCATAGGGTAATCAGACCAAACTAATATGCACTCTATTTTGAAATGAGGGGAGTAGGCCCTATCTATAAGACATTGTGACCGTGGATATTGATGATTTCTCAGTACTACTCATGACATTTAATAGTATTTATTTCACATTTATTTGGATAAGGATAACCTTGATACAACTAAAACTGAAACATGTCATTTAATGACATTTGGATAAGGATAACCTTGATGCCACCACAGCTATATAAGGCGAGTGAAGGGTACCCATAATGACCATAAAAAACATACCGGTTGACAGACTATTGCATAACTACATATTATCTGTTTTTTCGTGTTCTTAGGCAATGGCGAACAATAGCATCTTCCAAGTGGCCATTGTTATTCTCATGGCGCAAGTCTGCTTCCTAATGTTGATGGAAAAAGTCCAAAACAAACCATCAACTTATAGATGAAAGCTAAATCAAACCCCAAACTTCTAATCCCTGAAATTGGCACACCAACCTATCGAACCCCGGTCTATCTTAAACCTTGAGTGCGTTCTGGACAGGATTGTCGACGTGGCAGTAGTTCGAATCGGGATTCATTGGCGACTGGTCCGGCCCACCAAACATGAAACATATTTTTCTTTTGACTTAAAAATACCAAAAAAGGAAGCGTGAAACGTATTTTTCTTTTGACTTAGAAATACCAAAAAAGAAAAGAATTGGGGGAAATCGAACTTGAGATCTGGTGCTGCTGAGCTCGTCCTGTAGCCACTCCAACAGATGACTGTTGTTGATAAATATGAAGCGCGCAAATATTTAACCACACTACTTAGCATCGAGATTCGAAAACATTTTGGATTTTTTTTATTTTTTTAATCCGAATATTCTTCAAAGCAGAAAATAGTATTTAAAATTCCAAACATGTTTTGCAAAAAATTGAAAAAAAATTGGAATTACGATATTAAAAAACACAAACAAATTTTCAAATGCGAACCATTTTTTAAATCGCTGAATATTTTGTATACCTGAACCATTTTTTAAACGTGAACAAAATTTTCAAAATACTAGCAATTTTTTAAACCTGAACAAAATATTAAAGTGAGAACAATTTTCAAAACATGAACATCTTTAAACATGAACATATTTTGAAAAAGGGGAACAAATTTTGAAACCTGAAAGATATTTTAAAATGCTAACACTTTCTAGAAAACTTAAAATGGGATTTTGTTTTTATTTTTTGTTCAGGTTTCAAAATTGTTCATATTTTCAACAATTTCTTCTTTTTCCCATAAAGTGTCTGCACTTTAAAAAATGTTCGCGGCTTTCAGGAATGGTTCAAGTTTTCATGAAAAAAATATGTTTTTGAAAATCTGTTCGTAATTCCAAAACATTGTTCACATTTTATAAAAATGTTTGATATTTTAAGAATTGATTTTTTATTTTAAGAATATTTGGATTTAAAAATTGTTGACAATTTTTAAGAAAATGTTTCAAAAATTAAAAACAAAATTCAAATTTCGGCGCTACTTGTGTTCAGCAACCGCCAACTGTTCTATTGGCTAGCAGGACGATTTTACTAGGCCAGGTCATAAGTTCGATTCTTGGGTGGTCTTCAATTTCAACGTTTTTATGTCGCGTGATTCAGAAAAAATGTTGCAAAAAAGAAAGAACACGCTTTGCGTCTGATGGGCCGGCCCAGTCCGGCCGCAGCCAACGATCCCAGTTTACTTTTTTCTTAGATATTTCACCTAAAAATAACTGCTGCCACGTCAATCCCTGTTTGGGAACGCGCTCAAGGTTTAAAATAGACCGGGATTAGATAGTGCGGTGTGCTGATTTCTGGGATTTGAAGTTCAGGGTTCGATTTAGCTTTTGTCTATAACTTGAAGGTTTATTTTGGACTTTTTCCTAATGTTGATGGCAGCACCGACAATACATGCAGCTGCTAGACCAGTGGGGTACAATCCAGTGTGTTGTCCTAGGAACATCTATTGTTGCGGTTCGGTGGCGCAGAGACCAATGCACCCGGACCATCCACTAAACCTTGATATGTGGTTTTATTCTCCCCCAAGTAGTAAGCTCGACATAAACATGATGTAGGTGGTTTTATTGTTTTATGTGTTAGCTAATCCCGAATATTTGTGATGCTACTTTCAAGAAGTTATTGTACTAGCTTCTTACCTAATAAAATGGGAGGAGATTATTATATTTTGTTCAGAAGCTAGATTACTTGGCTCTTTGCCTTAAGACAAAAAAAAATTGAGCGTTGAGGCTTTTACATTGACCACATGAGCTGACGAGCCTACAGTGCGTGTCTCGAGGAATCTCTGTTTCATCATTTCGTTGGTCCTACATTGTGTCGTGGTCGGCCGGGCCATGGCGACATGCTTTATTTTTCACCGAGGGCATACATTTTAAAACATTTATTTGGTAAGGGAGTAAATCACCAATTAATAAAGACAAACTACGATTGGCGATGCTTGATTGTGAATCAAGAAATCTACACTCTATTCCTTTTTGCAATAAGCCAAGACCATATATACATCCCTTCGTCTCTCCTCCAAGAAAAGGCGGCTAGGGTTTCTGCCTCCCGTTGGCGGCGCCGCCGATCTTCCACGTCTCCTGTGGCCTTAGGGCCATGGGTGCGTGGTGGATCTCGGCCCTTGCCGATGGGAGGGCTCCGTTTTTTTGTGCTTCTGCAAGTTTTGTTAGGGTTTGTGTCCGGCTCAAGAAGACGAGACGGCGGCGGCTTCTTGAAGATGGAATAAGGTCCTCCCCGTCTAGCCCCCGCCCCGGTGGTGCGTCTAGCATCGTCGGAGGGCGTGTGGAGGTGTGTCTCCGGCGGATCTCACGGGATTCGGTCGGTGGTTGTCTTTGGTGGATCTGCTCGGATCCAGTCTTTGTTCGTCTTTGTTCTTGTGTCTTCAGGTTGGATCCTTCCGATCTAAACTTATCTTCATCGGCGACGGTTGCTGTTCTGGTGTGTTGGTCTCATGGGGCCTTAGCACGACGACTTCCCGACTGTCTACTACAACAAGTTGTGCCCGGCTCCGGCGATGGAGGGGCGATGACGGCGGCGCGCCTTCGGCTCGCTTCAGTGCTTGTAGTCGTCGCTAGGTGGTCTACGAATATGGATGTAATTTTAATTATTTTTAGTGTTCGTTGTACTGCCATGATTGAAGATGAATAGATTGGAAGTCTCTCGCAAAAAAAAAAAGCCAAGACCATATATTAAAAATTTCCAACCCTTACGAAAGCAGGAAATAAAACCATGTCCTAGGGTATATCAAGGATGTCTTCCTTCTGCACTCGCACACCTTGAGGAAAGCTCTACGTCGCCTTTGGTTTTCATAACACCTTAAGAGGCAGGGTAAACCATTATCTTCCTTTTTATCAAGTGAGTGGCAAATTACTCAAAAAATAATCAAATAAATCATATATGGACGCAACTCTTTGGTCTTTCATGGAGCACAAATGGATTGCTTGGTGTGGATCCTACATGTGGAATCTAACTATCTATTACTATACCAATAGAGATTCTTTAGAAATTCCCACTATTAGTGATAAATTATGAGTTGTTCATCTACTGGGACCAAATTATTCCTTATTACTTCTAGATCTTTCGAGTTTTTCTCATGTTAATAAAGAAAATTCATAAAATATAGGCCACCCATTTGCGGGGACCAAGTTAGTACGGTGTACATCAACCCATATAGTCATCGGTCGAAATTTTGCTATATTTGTGTAGTTCCAAATAATAATCACTAAAACCTCAGTTGTAAAAATAAAACCCCAAAAAGATACGATTCAAATTGTCATCTCACTAGTAGAAAACAGGGCTTTGGTTGAGGCCAGGATAAGGGCATTAATCCCGGTTCACTTACGAACCGGGACTAATGTGAGCATCAGTCCCGGTTCGTGAGGCCGGGGCGCCGGCCGGGCCTCAGGGGCCATCAGTCCCGGTTCAAATGGGACTTTTAGTCCCGGTTTGAGCCACGAACCGGGACTAAAGGGGTGGTGGCAACCGTTCGCCTGGCGCGTGCCCTTTTAGTCCCGGCTCGTGGCTCGAACCGGGACTAAAGGTCCAAACCGTTCGATTCCCGGGCCATGGAAGTTGTTCCGCGCGAGATCAAACGCTATAGTAACCATGACGCTATAGTAAACGCGACCAGCGCCTCCATTCTGTTCGTCTCCCTCTCCTCTCTTCTTCCCCATCCTCCACCATGAATCCAATCACTCGCTACGGGAAGGTGCTCGCACATGGCACGACCAATCTTCATGTCGTCTACACGAACGACAGCGCCAAAGTGAAGGTTTTTCTTTCCATGTTCGAGGAATGGCTTCAAGAGGAGAAACACAAGTTCATGGGCCTCGATCTCGAGTACACGGCCGATGGTCACGATGTTGCCGTCGTCCAACTTTGTTTCAAGCAACGTGTCATGGTCTTTCAGTGGGCAAGGTATATAATACGAAACTTGTCATAGTTTTAATCGGGGCTTTTCTTTGATTCATAGGATAGGAAAATTGCATAGGAATAGGAGGATTGGGAATAATGTCGAGAACATGTCATAGTTTCATTGATTCATAGGAAAAATGCATAGGAAAATTGGGGCTTTTTCTTTGATTCATAGGAAAATTGGGGCTTTTCTTTGATTCATAGGAAAATTGCATAGGAATAGAAAATTGCATAGGAATAGGAGGATTAGGAAAATTGCATAGGAATAGGAATAGGAGGATAGGAATAGGATAGGAAAATTGCATAAGAATTTTCCTTGTAGTTGCATATTGGCCATCGTGGGAGAACATGTCATAGTTTAGGGGCTTCTTTTGATTCATAGGATAGGAAATGCAAAGGAAATAGGAAACTTGCTATGATTCTTATTATACTTGTTCTAAAATATACTTGTTATGATTCTTATTATACTTGTTCTAAAATATACTTGTTATGATTCTTATTATACTTGTTCTAAAATATACTTGTTGCAGCAGTATTTAACACATTTGTTCCATTTTGTTATTGCAGTAGTGACAAGCACTGTCCAAAACTCATGGAGTTCCTTCGCAGCGGCATATATTTTGCTAGCGTTGATATAACGAATGACAAGATCAAGATGAGGCGCACCTGGGGTATTGAGATACCAGCTGAATGCCACATTGATCTTCAGGGCAGGTTCAGGCTTGAGCATGACAAGACTTCAATGGCTGATATGGCAGCCGCCCTGATCGACGAGGACTACGCTGATATGAAGACAAAATTCCCCAAGTCAGGGCACCAACATTGGGAGAAGACCCCACTTGACCCTATCAACATTGAGTATGCAGCAATAGATGGGTACGTTGCATACGAGTTGTACCGCAGGATTGGAATCTGCAATTATGGGCAGCGTCACCTCGTACCGCTAGTATCTCCTGCTTGGGGGTATTCTGATCCGGACGACGAGTAGTGTTTGCAATGGCGAACACTTTTATCTCTATTATGTAGTGCTTGGGGGTCTCCTGATTCGGATGAGTAGGTTTGCAATCCGGAAGAGTATGATTGGTATCTTCAATTATGCAGTACTTTCTGTAATGGATATCTGAACTATTATTTCTATTATGTCCCTGTTTAAGTACGGTTTGTGTGTAAGAATATTTAGTATGATGTTAGCAAGCTTTCTGAAGCATTGTGATGTATGTGATGAAGATTGTCCATGGTTACGGCGCAATAAGCAAGGGACACACGCGAAGAAAAAGTGAAGACTTTCTCTCCACAACTATTCTGATGATGGCTTTGATCTATAATATCACTGCAGTTAAATATAATATTAACTAAAATTATCAAAGTATTTATTTGTTAAAAAGAATGAACTAAAAAGAATCAACTAAAACATTAAATAAAAAGAATGAACTAAAAAGAATCAAAATAATATTAACTAAAATTATCAAAGTATTTATTTGTTAAAAAGAATGAACTAAAAAGAATCAACTAAAATATTAACTAAAATTATCAAAGTATTTATTTGTTAAAAAGAATGAACAAAAAAGAATCAACTAAAATATTAACTAAAAAGAATGAACTAAAAAGAATCAACTAAAACATTAACTAAAAAGAATGAACTAAAAAGAATGAAAGATCGTGGATGTCGCCTAGAGGGGGGGGGGGGTGAATAGGCGCTTTAAAATAATTACGGTTTAGGCTTGAACAAATGCGGAATAAAACTAGCGTTTAATTTGTCAAGCACAAAACCTAAATCGACTAGGCTCACCTATGTGCACCAACAACTTATGCTAAGCAAGATAAACAACTAAGTGATAGCAAGATATATAACAAGATACAATATGGCTATCACAAAGTAAAGTGCATAAGTAAAGGGCTCGGGTAAGAGATAACCGAGGCACGCGGAGACGACGATGTATCCCGAAGTTCACACCCTTGCGGATGCTAATCTCCGTTTGGAGCGGTGTGGAGGCACAATGCTCCCCAACAATGCCACTAGGGCCACCGTATTCTCCTCACGCCCTCGCACAATGCAAGGTGCCGTGATTCCACTAAGGGACCCTTGAGGGCGGTCACCGAACCCGTACAAATGGCAACCCTTGATGGCGGTCACCGAACCCGTACACTTTGGCAACCCTTGGGGGCGGTCACCGGTACCCGTCAAATTGCTCGGGGCGATCTCCACAACCTAATTGGAGACCCCGACGCTTGCCCGGAGCTTTACACCACAATGATTGAGCTCCGAGGCACCACCAAGCCGTCTAGGGCGCCAAGGCACCCAAGAGGAACAAGCTCTAGGGTGCACAAACACCCAAGAGTAATAAGCTTCTCAACTACTAACTTCCACGTATCACCGTGGAGAACTCAAACCGATGCAACTAATGCAATGGCAAGAACACACGAAGTGCTCAAGTCCCTCTCTCTCAAATCCCACCAAAGCAACAAAAGCTATGGAGGAAAGTGAGAGGAAGAACAAGGAGAACACCAAGAACTCCAAGATCTAGATCCAAGGGGTTCCCCTCACTTAGAGGAGAAAGTGATTGGTGGAAATGTGGATCTAGATCTCCTCTCTCTTTTCCCTCAAGAAGGAGCAAGAATCATTGGAGGGATTGAGAGATAGGCAAGCTCAAGAAGGTCAACAATGGGGGGAGAAATGAGCTCAAAGGATAAGATAACCGTTGGGGAAGAAGACCCCTTTTATAGGGCCACCCCAAATCCAACCGTTACCCGTGCTGGACGCGTACAAGCGGTACTACCGCTCTTGCGAGCGGTACTACCGCTTAAGCGGTAGTAATTCAAAAACAGCAGGCGAGAACACGGGACTGGAGCGGTAGTGCCGCACCAAGCGGTACTACCGCTCAACTAAGCGGTACTACCGCTAAAGCGAAAAGAGCAACAGAAGCTTGCACACTCTGCGAAAAACAAGCGGTAGTAGCAGCGGTAGTGGAGGGCGGAAGTACCGCACCAAGCGGTACTACCGCCCAGCAGAGCGGTACTACCGCCCTGAGCGGTACTACCGCACTACTGCCGCACTACTACCGTTTAACAGAAAACGGCAACAGAGACGTGCACAGAAGGAAACCCCGCAAGCGGTAGTGGCGCGGTAGTAAGGGCGGTAGTACTGCCAGAGCGGTACTACCGTGCTACTACCGCTCTACTACCGTGAATGGCAAACTGGCAACAGAGAGTTGCACGCTCGGGGAAACCCCAAGCGGTAGTGCCACGGAAGTACCAGCGGTACTACCGCATAAGCGGTACTACCGTGGGCACCAGCGGTACTACCGCTTGCAAGCTACTGAAAATCCACAGAAACCAGAGGATACAAATAAAACCAGAACTGCCATAACTTCTGCAAATGAGCTCCGAATTGAGCAAACTCAAGCTTGTTGGATAGAAGACAACGAGTACTATCCAAATAAGAAGTGGCAGGGGAGATATGCCTAACATATAGAGATGAGAAACCTCTATGAATGAAGAACCGGCATAAACTCCAACATCGAAAACATCATAGAAGATGCATATATGAACTCCGTTTTTGATGAACTCGAGCTTGTCATGAAGATGACCAAAAGCTCAAAGACTCACAAAGAGAAACACCAAACACAAACCAAGAAAGATGATGCAAGGATGCATTGGTTTGAGCTCTCTACGAATGATACGATAAAGCTACTCACTTGAGAGCCCCCCTTGATAGTACGGCTATCGATCCTAAAACCCGGTCTCCCAACTACCACCATGAGACCGGTAAAATAGAAAACCTATCAAGGGCAAACCTTTGCCTTGCGCATAGTCCACTTGAGCTAGATGATGACGATCTTGACCTCCTCAAGTTGGACCACCTTTCTTGATTGCGCCGGCTCGATGAAGACTAGTTGATTGCTCCCCCATACTCCACTATGGGTGAGCCACTCTTTGGCACATCTTCACAAGTCCATTGTCACCACAATGGACGGCAAGCTTCAAGCATGTGATCTCTTCGTGATGCTCCACTTGAACTTGCACACCGCAATGTTGATGACGATCACCACTTGATGTCATCCTCCATGGGTTGAATGAGATCTTCCTCTTGACGCAAGCCCATGGAAACATACCTAACCCCACATAAAACTCTCGCATAGAACATGGGTTAGTACACAAAGCGTAATGGACAATGCTTACCATACCGTGAGATCACTTGATCCCACTCGGTACATCTTCTACGTTTTGTGTGTTGATCAACATGACCAATCTTTGGATAACTCCATGAATAACCTTGGTCAACACATATTCTTCTTCTAATAACCTTGAAACCAACAAATGGTCTTCAAACAATGCCTATGGACAAACCCTTCAAATATAACTCAAGGCAACCATTAGTCCATAGAGATTGTCATCAATTACCAAAACCAAACAAGGGGGCAGCACATGTTCTTTCAAAGAATCAAAATAATATTAACTAAAATTATCAAAATATTTATTTGTTAAAAAGAATGAACTAAAATATTAACTAAAATTATCAAAGTATTTATTTGTTAAAAAGAATGAACTAAAAAGAATCAACTAAAATATTAACTAAAAAGAATGAACTAAAAAGAATCAACTAAAACATTAACTAAAAAGAATGAACTAAAAAGAATCAAAATAATATTAACTAAAATTATCAAAGTATTTATTTGTTAAAAAGAATGAACTAAAAAATTGAAATCCTTTTCTAACAGAAGAGTTTTCGTCCAAAACCCTGACATTTCGAAAGAGATTGTCCAGTTCGTACACGAAGTGCATCCAGTTTTTGCCGTAACCCTCTCAACTTTTTAGCACATGTTACGTGCGTGAAATTATGATACCATGCCAATTTTCAACAATTTCAGAGTTCATTTGCAGTGCTTTTCAATCTCAGGGTCATCTTAGCTCAAAATAAATCATGAAATGCATGAAAAATAGCAAATGAAGTCAGAAAAAGGGTTGAAAAGTGATGATGTGGCTTTGAATGATGCATATTGAATGCAGAAAAAGTCTTGAGTTCAAATATGTTTAAAAAATTGAAATCCTTTTGTAACAGAAGAGTTTTCGTCCAAAACCCTGACATTTCGAAAGAGATTGTCCAGTTCGTACACGAAGTGCATCCAGTTTTTGCCGTAACCCTCTCAACTTTTTAGCACATTCTACGTGGGTGAAATTATGATACCATGCCAATTTTCAACCATTTCAAGTTCATTTGCAGTGATTTTCAATCTCAGGGTCATCTTAGCTGAAAATAAATCATGAAATGCATGAAAAATAGCAAATGAAGTCAGAAAAGGGTTGAAAAGTGATGATGTGGCTTTGGATGGTGCATATTGAATGCAGAAAAAGTCTTGAGTTCAAATATGTTTAAAAAATTGAAATCCTTTTGTAACAGAAGAGTTTTCGTCCAAAACCCTGACACTTCGAAAGAGATTGTCCAGTTCGTACACGAAGTGCATCCAGTTTTTGCCGTAACCCTCTCAACTTTTTAGCACATTCTACGTGGGTGAATTTATGATACCATGCCAATTTTCAACCATTTCAGAGTTCATTTGCAATGATTTTCAATCTCAGGGTCATCTTAGCTCAAAATAAATCATGAAATGCATGAAAAATAGCAAATGAAGTCAGAAAAGGGTTGAAAAGTGATGATGTGGCTTTGAATGGTGCATATTGAATGCAGAAAAAAAATCTTTAGTTAAAAACTTTAATAGTAAAATGAATTTTCATAAAGTATATTTTGTTACAAGCTTTAATAGCAAAAGGAATCAACTAAAAAGAACCAATAAAAAAACTTATGCAACTAAAATTATATAATATTTATGCAACTAAAATTATATAACTAAAAATAACATATGCAAAAAATAACAATAAAATCATAATATATGCAAAAAAGGCCCGCAAAAAATAACAATAAAATCATAATATATGCAAAAAAGGCCCGCCTACTAGGCACAACGGCCTGCATACGACTAGAATTCCTACTAAATGGGCCAGGATGCAGGCCCGCGGTGCTAGCAGGCCCAACAGGGCGTCAAACAGGCATGTACTGCCCGAATTAGAGAGGAGCTCGAGATAGCACCGGCCGCAACACTTATAAACCACTCCGAGCCCCTCTCGACTAGCGAGGTGGGACTAAACTTTTGGTACGGCAGCACAGCCCTTTAGTCCCGGTTGACGCCACCAACCGGGACCAATGCCCCCCCCCCTTTAGTCCCGGTTGGTGCCACCACCCGCCACCACCCGGGACTAAAGGTCCCTGCTTCCCGCCCTTTGGGCTGCTGAAAATTGACCTTTAGTCCCGGTTGGTGGCACCACCCGGGACTAAAGGGGGGTATTAGTCCCGGTTGGAGCCACCAACCGGGACTAAAGGGGGGGCTATATAAGCCGGACTTATCAATTTTTCCAATCCATTGCAGTTTCTTCTCTCCTCGGCACCGACGACGACATCGACGCCGCCAGGCTGCCGGATTTTGCCGTCGCCCTGCCGTCCCCGAGCCCGCTGACCGTCGCCGGCGCCGGACCTCCTCGCGCGCCCTCCTACCCGCCGCCGTCGCCGCGCCCTAGCCCGCCGTCGCCTCGCCTCGCCCTGCCCCGCCGTCGTCGTCGCCGTCGCCGCGCCCTGCCCCTACGTCGCCGTCGCCGTCGCCTCGCCCGCCGTCGCCATCGCCGTCGCCTGGCCCACTGTCGCCATCGCCTGGCCCGCCGTCGCTGTCGCCTCGCCCTGCCCCGCCGTCGTCGCGCCCCTGCCCCTACGTCATCGTCGTCACCGCGCCCTGCCCCTACGTCGCCGTCGCCTCGCCCTGCCCCGCTGTCGCCCTTCCCCGCCGTCGCCTCCCCCTGCCCCGTCGCCGTCGCCGCGCCCCTGCCGGCCTTGACGTCGCCGCGCCGGCCCCTGCCCCCACAGTGAGCCCATTGAACATGGCTTGCATGTTGATGCATGCTGATGGCTTGTTGCTTTTTGAGAGTTCTTGTTTATTAATTGCCGTATCCCGTATCGCCGTATCGCCTTATTGCTTATATATGTTTACCGTATACATGTCCAGTCCATGTCATTTTATTATTACTTACATATGTTTACTATGCCGTATCCCCCACAGTGAGATTTTAAAATGAGACAGTCCATGTCATTTTATTATTACTTATATATGTTTACCGTATCGCCTTATTGCTGTTTTTAGAAATTGCCGTATCGATATCCCGTATTGCCGTACCCGTATCACTTGGTCGTGCTCCGTTGTGGCACTTGCATGCACCGTGTTGTCACCCTTCGCGTGTGCCGTCCTGGTCGTGCTCCGCTGTGGCACTTGAAGCTGCCCTGATGCCCGACGGCGGATGGTCGATGCGCCTACCTGGCGAACGCGTAGCTTGGTCGGCAGCTAGAAATGGTCGATTTTGATATAAAAATCGTCTAAATGCGAGGTCATATGCAAATTGTGTGGTCAAAACAAGAGTAAGGACAAAAGGGGGGAGGAGTCCTCGACGATCGTCTGAAACTGACTGTTACAAAACTTGTGAACTTTGCATGATGTTTCCCACTAATCCATCTCTCATGGTTGTATATTGCCATGTTGTAATATTTGCAGAAACTATGGCGGACAGAGACTTAGAAAAAGAATAGTTGTTGGGGGATATAATACGAGAGGGTGATATCGATCTCACCTGCTTGTCGTTTCTCAACGAGACCGATGGTGAGGAAAGAGAGGATGGCAGCTCCGGTGAGGAGGAAGGAGATCATGACTGCTCCGGTGATCGAACTGGGGACGAAGGAGATCATGACGGCTCCGGTGATCGAACTGGGGACGAAGGAGCCATAACTGCTTCAAAGTCCGACGAGGTATATATTAATTAATCCTCTGCTGACTAGATGCATTATTTTTTTTGTATGTACATATATTAACGCTTCTTTCTTCTTTTAATTAGCCATCCGGATCGAGCTCCACTTCGGTAAGGAGACGAGGCCCGATGAGAAGGTTGGAGGCACAAGAAAGGTTCACGATCGAAGAAGTCTCACCAGAAGGCCAACCGATTGCTCCCTACCGAACCAATAATAAATTTATACTTCAGTGCAGAGTGGTTGTTAGGGACCTCGTCCCGATCAGCTGCCAAGAATGGAATAAGAAGAAGGACCCTCAGGTTCCTTATGTCAACGATAGACTGAAAGATGATCTTTGGACCAATCTGATTAGAAATTTCAGTCTACCGCCAGAGGAGGATCCGAATAACCCAGTTATACAGCGAAAGGTCAGGGCGTTTGCTCTTAAGAAGATGGCAGAACTATTCAAGAACTGGAAGAAAGTATTGAACAGGAAGTTTGTCGAGAAAGACAAGACTCCAGAATTCAGAGGTCAATATGAGAAGATGAGAGATCACTGGCCCGCATTTGTGGCCTACAAAAAATCGGAGAAGGCTAAGAACATGTCACTTGGAAATAAGAAAAATGCCGCAAGGAAGGAGTATCAACATGTTACGGGGTCAGGTGGCTACAGAAAAGCCCGGCCTACGTGCGACAAAGTTGAGCAAGACCTGCTTGCTAAAGATGTCCAACCAGAGACATTGCACTGGCCTGATCGGGCAAGGACTTGGTTCTTTGGGGTTGGGGGAACATTGGACCCAGAAACAGGGAAGTGTGTCTGGACGAAAGCTCAACTTGCAATACCATTCAAAAAGCTTGAGGAAACAATCAAGAAATCACTGGAAGGGACGTTCGTTCCCGACAGAGAGAAGGACGAGCTGTCATTTGCCCTCGGGAATCCTGAACACCCTGGACGAACACAAGGCACATCAGGCTCCGTTCCGTGGAAGGTTGGGTTTCCTGACAGCGCTGGTTACAGAAGCCGACAGAGAAAGAAGAAAGAGGAAGCAAGCGAAATGCAGAAGTTGAATGAAAGATTAGCGAAACTAGAGGCACTTGAGAGCCAGCGAGCTACCGGCCAATCATCTCAGCGGCACGAAGATCCTTCATTGGAGACTACCCACGATGCTACCCCACCATCTCAGCGGAGAAGCAGCATGGCTTCCACTGAGCTCGTTCATCCTGATAGCACGGCTCCTCGCTACCCCGTGGATGCTATCACGCAAAATGAACATTGTGTGCTAATGGCGAAATGTCATAACCTGACCTTGAAGGCGGCGGTCGGCCATGTCTTACCTCCTCGACTTGATGCAACTTTCAATTGCACTCCGGTTCTAGCTGGCTTTGCTATTGTCGGGGTGGATGAAATAATGAACGGATTTGATGGGCTGGAGCTTGAGTACGCTACAGGTGAAGGGGAGCTTCTTCTTCGATATGCCTTAAGGACTACCTGTCTATGGAGAAAGGAACACATCGTGCTTCCATACTGGACGCCGCCTCAGCAGACTCAGGTGGAGGAGGCCCCGGTGCCTGAGTCGTCTCCGGTGCGTCAGCCGTCTCCGGTGCGTCAACCGTCTCCGCTGCCTGAGTCGTCTCCGGCACGCCAGCCGTCTCCGCCGCCTCAGCGGACACCGACGGAGGAGGCCCCTCAGCAGAATCCTACTCCGTCTCAGCTGTCTCCGCCGCGTCATCGAACTCCGCCTCCTCCGCCGCCTAAGCAACAGCGGGAGAGAGGCGCCGCCGCTCCGGCGGCTAGCAGTTGTACGAAACAGAGGAGATTCAAATACGGCCGAAGCCTCAAGCCTCCTCCCAAGTTACCCTACGAGAGGTCTGAGGAGGAACTCGACGAGATCGTGGATGCCAAAGTGAAACGTCAGCTTGCACCAAAACGCCCACCTAAAGAGGAGAAAATAGATCCGGTGAAAGCGAAGCGAACTCTGGATGCCCTTAGGCGACCACCACCGCCTCCGCCGCCATCAAACTATGACCGATGTATTCAAAAGAAACATGATGAAGCGAGGCGGTCGGGAAGCTTAAGTAGAAGTGGCTCAAGACGTGGGAAAACAATTCCCCAGCTCGGCGAACAAGAACTGCAATCGTGTCCTCCGCTCAAGGTGGTTACCGATATCGCTAATGATCTAGAGAAAGCGGACACTGGTCTTGCTATCACTGCTGATGATTACTTACCCGACTCGGTACAGTTTGAAGCGGCTGAGGTAGTACAAACCTTAAAATACGCGAACGGGAAGCCTCTCGTCACACGTGAGGAGCTCGAACGACTGCTGATGATGCGACGATTGCAAGAATCACTACTGGAATTCAGTTATTTGCCGTCTGCCAAATCTTTGCCGTCGGCTGGCAGATGGCAAAGAGGGTCTTTGCCGTCAGCTGTCAGCTGGCAGACGGCAAATAGATGGCTGATGGCACAGAGCTTCTTTACCGCCAGTCAGCTCTTTGCCGTCGGCGAGCGGACGACAAAGAGGCGCACAACAGACGGCAAAGCCACAGCTGGGCCCCACTTGACCGCGTGGTGCCTAGGTTAAACATGGCGACTTCTTTGCCGTCTGCTAGCGGACGGCAAAGAGTCCTAAAGCAGATGGCAAAGAGGCTAGCCTCTTTGCCATCCGCTAGCAGACGGGAATGCTCTAACGGGTACTAACGGCCGTCCCCGCCCCCACCCCGGCCCCTCTCTCTCACTCTCACCCACTCCCAGTCCCCTCTCCCCCCGACGCCCACCGCCGGCCGCCTCTGTCGTCTCCCCACCGCCCCGGCCGCCTCCTCTCCTCACCGCCGGCTGCCTCCGCCCCCGCCCCCGCCACCGTACGCCACGCCCCTGCCGCCCCCACCGCCCCCGCCCCCGCCGCCCCCCACCGCCCCAGCCGCCCCCGATGCCACCTCCACCCCGTCCGGCCGCCTCCGCCCCCGCCCCCGCCACCGGACGCCACGCCCCCGTCGTCCCCCGCGGCCCGGCCGCCCTCGCCGCCCCGTACGCCCCCGACGCAACGCCGCCACCTCCGCCCCGTCCGGCCGCCTCCTCTCCTCGCCGTCGGCCGCCCCCGCCCCTGGACGCCACGCCCCCAACGCCCCCCGATGCCCCGACCGCCCCCGCCGTCTCCGGTGAGCCCCCCATCCCCGGCCACCACCATTTTTTGTTTTTTTGTTTTTTCTTCTGTTAAATTAGTTAATTAGTTTATTAGGTAGAAAAACTTAGATGCTCCCTCCGTTCCTAAATATAAGTCTTTTTAGAGATTTCACCATTGAACTACATACGGATGTATATAGACATATTTTAGAGTATAGGTTCATTCATTTTGCTCCGTACGTACTCTCCTATTGAAATGTCTACAAAGACTTATATTTAGGAACGGAGGGAGTAGAAAAGAAAAAACTTAGAAGAAAAAGATGAAAATAAAAAACTAGAAGAAAAAAAAAGAAGAAAAGAAGAAGGAAAAGACGAAGGAAAAGAAGAAGAAGAAGAGGAGAAGGAAAAAAAGAAGAAGAAGAAGAAGAAGAAGAAGAAGAAGAAGAAGGAGAGAAGAAGAAGAAGAAGAAGAAGAAGAAGAAGAAGAAGAAGAAAGAGGAGAGGAGGAGAAGAAAAACCTAGTAGAACTTAGATAGAAAATAAAAAACTTAGAAGAAAATAAGAAAAGAAAAACCTAGAAGAAAAAAAAGAAGAAAAAGCAAAAGAAGAAGAAGAAGAAGAATTCTGCGGTGAGCCCCCTGCACGACACCCCTGGCACGGCACCCCGACACGACACCGCGGCACGACACCCCCGGCACGACACCCCGGCACGACACCCCCGGCGACGCCCCTCCGGTGAGCCCCCTTCTCGACACCCCGGCGACACCCCGGCGACACCACAGCACCACACCCCCGCGCAGCTGTTAATACGCCGCCCCCAACACAACTAATCCCCGACCCCCGACACCTCTTCGGCCTTCCAGAGGCCGACGGGGTCATAGTTTTTTAAATTATGTGTTAGGTCATATATTTTCCGATTTTGTTATGAAAAACATCATATTTGTGTTGATTGAGTTTCATTTTAATGTGCAGTTGTTTCGTCGCTGCGAGGGTCTGCTGTTCGACGACCTCCCCGTGAGTTGGACGAGCTCCCCTGCTGCGTTCGTGGGTGAGCGCAAATGACATCTCCTCCCCCGGCCCCCTTAATTTGCTCGGTTCCGGTCTTCGTGCCGATGAAACTTGCTAGCTATAGGTGTCTTCAATCATCAGTATGCGTGACCAGTATGCGTCTCCCGTTCGAAAGGGCGGCATCTATAAATATGCATGTCTTTGCATATTTATAACCGCCATCCTTTCGAATTCTCCAACGTTATCCATGGACAGCCCGAGTATGTGTAGATTGGGTTCGTTTTCCCGTATGCTCTGCTCCGGATCCGATGCGAAATTTCATCAGTGCCTCCCTGTTGTTCTCCGGGTACACATCCTCTCTGCTTATTGCCGAGACGTGTATCAGGAGAACAGCGGGGAGGTGCTGCCGAAATTCTGCGTCGGATCCGGAGCAGAGCATGGGAAAACGAACCCAATCTACACATACTCGGGTGGGATTAGGACCTATCTCTACCTATTAGCGTGTAGGTTGCATGGACGTAATAAAACTGACAAACTTGATTAACGGATGAATATAGATGATGAATTATATATATATTTCTTGTGTGTTTAGTAGGTAGGCAAGATGAGTGATCGTGCTTGGATGTACACCGGTCACCCTAGTCAGAAAGAAATGACCATTGAATGGTTAACAAAAACCAAGGGGTTTTTGAGCGCTGCATTTGCAAATGGCCAGGAAATAACCTGGTGCCCCTGTGTCCGGTGCGACAACCATAAAAAGTGGACACGGGATGAAATGGGTAAACACTTGCAGAAGTGGGGTTTTACGACTGATGATACGGTGTGGAGATTTCATGGTGAGTCTGCCCAACGTGCCAGAGCTGAGGTGGTTCATCGTCGCACCGACGAGCATGGTACCGGGATCGAAGACATGGTGCAAGACTTTGATGAGGCTCGGGATTCGGACGATGAGATGGAGGAATCTGCAAAGGCCTTCTATGAAATGTTGGAGTTTTCAAAACGTCCTCTCCACGAGCACACTGAGCTTTGTCAGCTGGATGCCATCACGCAAGTAATGGCTCTGAAGGCTCAGTTCAACCTGGGCAGAGAATGCTACGACGCAATGATGACGATATTTGGACGCTTTCTACCCAAAGGCCATGTATTGCCAGCAAACCTGTACCAGTCGGACAAAATCCTACGTGCGCTTAAGATGCCCTATGAGAAGATAGATGCCTGTGAGAATGGATGTGCCTTATTTAGGCTTGAGTATGCGAGCTTCAACTATTGTCCCACTTGCAAGTCTTCCAGGTATGTTGTGGTAGACAACGGTATGGGTGAGAAGAGTCAGACCAAAATCCCAGTTAATGTTCTTCGGTATATGCCAATCATACCAAGACTTCAACGTCTTTTCATGGTCGAAGAGACGGCCAGATAGATGACGTGGCATAAATTGGGCAAAAGAACCGAACTAGATGCAGATGGGAATCCGATGTTGGGACACACTTCAGACGCTTTTGCGTGGAAGCACTTCGATGCATTACATAAGGATAAAGCGGCAGATCCAAGGCATCCTCGAGTCGCCATCAGCACGGCTGGGTTCAATGTGTTTGGTATGATGGCAACCCAATACAGTTGCTGGCTAGTATTTGTCATTCCACTCAATCTTCCCCCCGGAGAGATTATGAAAAGAAAGAACATTTTCTTGACGTTGATAATTCCAGGGCCCAACTATCCGGGGAAGAATATGAATGTGTACATGCAGCCGCTTAAGGATGAATTGCAAGAAGCTTGGGATAATGGGATCAAGACATATGACGCCGCTACAAAAAAAACTTCAAAATGCATGTGTGGTACATGTACTCGTCGCATGACTTGCCAGCGTATGCGCTATTCATTGGCTGGTGTGTGCATGGAAGGTTCCCGTGCCCCACATGCAAGGCAACTCTTGAGTTCTGTTGGCTGCAGGCGGGTCGCAAGTATTCTTGCTTCGACTTGCATAGACAGTTCCTGGATCCTCGCCATAAGTTCAGAAAAGACAAGAAGAATTTCATGAAAGGTAGAGTTGTCAAAAACTCTGCACCACCTACATTGACAGGCCAACAGACCCTGGATCAGATAAACGCTCTCGAGCCGGATCCAAATCGTCCAGGGTATTTCAAAGGGTATAATTCGAAACACGCCTGGACTCACAAGATATGCTTGTGGGATCTGCCTTACTTTAAAGACCTCCTTTGCCCACACAACATCGACGTGATGCACACTGAAAAGAATATCGCCGAGGCCCTTTTTGGTACATTGTTCGGCATAGAGGGGAAGTCGAAGGATAATCCTAAGGCTAGAGTCGATCAGGAGGCTCTATGTGATAGACCGTTACAAAACATGCGACAACCGAAAGGAAAGAAGAACTGGAGGAAGCCAAAGGCATGGTTCAATCTTGGAAGGCCAGCTATGAGGGAAATGATCTTGTGGGTGAAAATGCAGTTGATGTTCCCCGATGGGTATGCAGCGAATCTAAAGAGGGGAGCGAGTCTTGACAAATTGAAAATATTTGGTCTCAAGAGTCATGATTGGCACATATGGCTTGAGCGGGTAAGGCCGGTGATGTTGCCTGGCTTTATCCCTGAGGATGAATGGCTAGTACTGGCAGAGCTGAGCGATTTCTTCCGTGCTCTTTGTGCGAAAGAACTATCGCCTGATGTGCTAGACGAACTGGAAGAGTTGGCACCGGAGTTGATCTGCAAGTTAGAAAAGATCTTTCCACCGGGATTCTTTAATCCAATGCAGCATTTGATTTTGCATCTCCCGACCGAGGCAAGATTGGGGGGGGCATGCAAAATCGTTGGTGCTTCGCAACTGAGAGGATGCAGAAGACGCTTCGAGCAAAATGTAAAAATAAACGTAGAATTGAAGCATCGATGGCCGAGGCATTCATTACTGAGGAGGCGGCAAACTTCGTGACAACACACTACAAAGCCAAGAATCGTCATTTGCATAATCCGAAGCCTCGGTACAATGATGGCGATTGTGAAAAAGGTCGATCCAACCTCAGCCTATTCAAAGGGAAGCTCGCACCAGCCGGTGCTTCGAAAGCAATAGCGTTGGATGTCGAAGAATGGCGAACCATTTCATTGTATATCTTCAACAACCTAACAGAAGTGCGGCCGTACATCGAGTAAGTTCTCGGTACATTGTTTCGCAACTTCTAATTCCTTTGAAATGCTCTTATTCCCGGATATGTGATACAGTCGATACGTCGCCAAATTCTCGGATGGAGCGGTGATCCAAAAGGATTCCATCGAAGAGTATGAGCTTCTGGCAAAGCATGGAGGCGGCTATCCCGGTTTCATCTCTTGGTTCAAACAAACGGTAATTTCCATTAGACCATTTCATTACTTCGTCTAGTTTGCGGCTAATGCAACAATCCTTTCGTATTAAACTTGTAGGCTAATGCAGAGTCCATGGACTCCGAATTGAGACAAGTCGCTAATGGTTTTGACTATAAGGTCCGTTCATTTGACAAATACGACATCAACGGGTATCGCTTTCGTACTTTTAGCAAAGAGCTATCTATGGCCGACCGAAAGTCTACAAATTGTTGTGTCTCCGCTGTCGGCGAAGGAGGTGTCGAATATTATGGAAGAGTTGAAGCAATTTATGAACTTAGATTCTTTGGTGAAAACCCACCAAACGTCGTAGTCTTCAAATGTTATTGGTTCCAGCCGAAGGAGACTAGAAGGACTCATGAACATATAGGGCTAGTCGAAATCAAACAAAGCACCCATTTAGATGTTCCCGATGTCTATATTATGGCTCAACAGGCGACCCAAGTTTTCTATCTACCGTGGGCCTGCCAAACTGATCCAAATCTGAATGGTTGGGATGTCGTTTATGATGTGCCGCCACATTTTAGACCACCTCCCCTCAATGAAGATGATTATGAACCTCACATTAACCCAGACACATATGAAGGAGAATTCTTCCAAGAAACACGTCTTTCCAAAAAACGTTTCAAGAACCGCTCTACTTCACCCCAGAACATTGAGGTAGACAGCGACAGTGAATCCGACTTCACCCCTGAGCCGGAACAAGAAGAGACGGAAGAAGAAGAGGTTACTGCTGCGGATGACCTCTCAATGCTTGACCGATTACATAAAGGAGGCCTTCCACATGTTGCTCCCGATAGTGATGATGATGCATTTATTAATGATAGTGATGATGATGATGCATTTATTGATCCCGGAGCATATATAGACGATGAAGATTAATATTAGTTCATGTCAGGTATACATGATGATGATACACTCAAATTATATATATACATATTATTATTCATGTCGGTATTCATTTTTTTATGTTGTACTAATTTCGTTTACTCTTTGTCATGGCAGGTGTTGAAATATGGTGGGCGCGGGTCGAGAGCGATCCGAGGATCCTTCGTCGGCGCGTAGTGGGAGGGGTACTTCCATTCCACCCCAAACTCTCCGGAGAGCGTTGTACGACAGTATTGGGACACCCGAGGGTGCTTCTTCATCGGCGAAGTTGCCGACCGGGAGAGGAGGTCGGGGGAGAGGTAGGAAGGCTCCTAAAGTTACACGTGGTGGCCGCGGGAGAGGTAGGAAGGCTGCTACACCTTCCTCGCCGCCACCCCCAGCTGATTCACCCAAGCACAGGACTGCTACGGTGGACCCGTCTGAGGTGGAGGCTACAAGGACTCCTGTCCATGAGCCTCGGGTCGACGATCCTTCTGTCTCAGACGCGGACACCCGCGGGACTCCTGTGCCAGATGCTTCGTCCCGCGAGACTCCTGTGCCAGACGCTTCATCCTACGAGACTCCACAGGCTTCCACCGGATGGGATACCTGGCCGGATCTGCATCAGCCGGAGCCGAGTGGCCATGCTGATGGTGGCGGGGATCGGCTTTCTGATAGCGGGGACGAGGTGGTTGAGGGCACCGTCTACCAGCGTGGGTGTACACGGCTCTCGCCCGTGCCGGCGACCCGCGAGCAGAGGTGGCTGATTAAGCCTGAGTCGCTGAAGTAAGTGCATTTACTCTTTTTAAACCTTTTGCCTTCATGTTTCTTCACATATCTAATGCGTTGGCTTTGTCATACTGCAGGGGTTGGATTCACGCCAAGGATATCCGCAGGCCCAACTCCATCCTTGGTGTGATTTTACGGCATAACTTCCCGGGGTTTGTCACGTTGCCTGGCGAGGGTCAGCAAGAAGAGGTAGGATTGAAATGGGAGCACTACTTGGCTGCCCCTGCACCGCCGGAGGAGATGATCGACGGTGTGTTATGCCACACGAGGGCCGACATGGTCATCAGGAAGTTCTGGGTAATTTCTCCTTTACACAATTAAAAATCAATAATAGCTAGTTATTGTACTAATCAGTGTTGTCTCTTTTGATTGCAGACCTTCTACAGGTGTGAGGAGGGATATGAGGAGGCCGCGGCAAAGCTTATTGATTACGAGTGCAGGCGCCTACTACAGAACTTAGGGCACGAGGCTCAGGTATAGGCTGTTCGAGACTAATATGCCTCGCAGCGTATTAAGAAGGCCAAGTCGTCGTCCCGCCGAAAGTTTCTGGACAAGGAGCAGTACATGAAGGTAATTACCTATTCTTAAGGCCTTGTACTTAGTTTCCTTTGCTTTGATTCGTAGGCGTAGCTCTCAAATTTCTCTTTATTAACTTAGGTGCCCCCTAGATGGTGTGCGGATAAGATGGGTTGTTGGGAGGCGTTGGTGAATGAATGGTGCTCTGACCAATGGCGAGTCGTCCACGACGATGCCAAGGCACGGCGTGCCCAAATGGAAGGTGTGCCACACCATCAAGGCAGCGCCAACATTTATCAGTTCGGGCGGAACTGGGTATGTGGTTTGCTTCATGATTCCTGCAATTTATTCTTGTAGTGCTAGGTTTACCCATTATTAATACTTTGTTCCTCTCTTGTAGGCTCATCACAATAAGACGGAGGTGCCAGCGGTGTACGACCTCTATGCCATGGCCCATACTGCCTCATACAAGAAGGTCAAGGCATTCTCTGAGTCTGACCTCGATGATCCCGAGAACTTCAGCAATATCTCCTCCCACCACAAGCTCGTGAGGTACAGAGATGTGGGGAAGGCGGTGAATGGGGAGGACTTCAACCCGAGCCAGCATCCACTTGATCCAGACCTGGTGATGATAGCTGGCCACGGGAGGCCCCATGGCTCAATAGCCATTGGAGATGGACATTTACGGTCTTCGAGCACTCTCCGGCAGATCAAGGCGCGCCAAACGAGCTCCTGTCTTGAGATGCCGCCTCGTCCACGGCCAGTCTAGCTCGCCATCGAGGTTAGTCATACGGACTCAGATAGGTTTCCTCCATTACATTGTGTGTGCGAACAAAGATGATTACAATGCTAACGAGGAGTTGTGTTGCAGGCTGCTCTGCAGAAAGAGAGAGAGACAACCCAGGCGCTTCTGGCGGAACAGGCCCGGCAGACGGCGGAGGAGAAGAGGGATCTGGAAGAGAGGACGGCTAGGTTGTTGGAGGAGGAGAGGGCACGGAACGATGCGTCTAACCGGGCCATGTACGAGCTCATCGTGGTAAGTTTCTTCTTCATATTAGCCAAATCATGCACTATATGTTCTTTTCATTAATAACCAATATGATTGACTTGGCAAAACCAAATGTGCAGACTTTGTGCGAGAAGAACGGCCAGACCCCTCCGCCGATGCCAGTCATTACCACGGCTGGAACGGTGAGTTCCATTTCAATGTTCATTAGTTACTAGTCTTAACATTTCAGCGTCATCATGCTAACCCAAATGATCTTTGGTACAGCATAACTCCCGAGCCGCATCGCACGACCCGAGCAACCCCAGTGCTTCACCTCCGTGATGACGAGGACGGTAAGCCCTAATATGCCACTTACTTGGCTCATTTTCTCAAACAAATACAAACATAGCACTTAGACAAACTTAGCACTTAGACAAATGTCATATTTTACCTAAGTTAGCTTGGTTTCCTATAAAATGACATAGTAAGCTTACTTACCTCCAAAATGACATATTGTACCTAAGTTAGCTCTAAAATGACCTATACTTAGCATTGTTTCCTCCACACTGACATAATAAGCTTAGTTAACTCAAAAATGACATAATAGACTTGGTAACCTCATAGATGCCATAGACTTAGCTTATTTTCTTGCAAAATGACACAATAAGCTTAGTTAGGTAAATAATGTGATAATTACCTAGGTTAGCTCTAAAATGACACAAATAAGCAATAAGAAGAAGAAAAACAAGAGGAGACAGAGAAAGAATCTTGCCACACTTTGGCTTTAGGTGCTCAAATAGTTAGCCACAATTTGGCTTGCCGCAATTTTACCACACTTTGGCTTGGCACAATTTTACCACACTTGCCTTACTTGAGGTGCTCAAATAGTTACCACACTTTGGCTTGCCTAAGGGAATCTTGCCACACTTTTTCTATCTATGACATGTGGGTCTTACTGCTAATAAAAAAAAATCTTGCCTTAGTTGTGGCAAGAACCAAACACACACCTAACATGGTCAAACTTGCCTAAGTTGAGTTGTGGCAAAGTGTGGCTAGTTGTGTCTTGAAACCAAACAACCCCTTCATCTTCTTCTAATTCTAGATCTTCTTCTACTTCTTAATTCTAGTATTATTTTTCTAACTTTCTTATTTCCAATTTTGCAGATTTGAGATGAGTTCACGGCAGCTTGCTTTGATGTAGTGCTAGGTTTACTTTCTGTTTTCATGTATTGAGTCATTTGTATCGATGAGACTATATGTATGTATGGATGAACCTATTGTAATATGGCGAACAATGTGGCATTTGATACTTTTAATTTGGTATAATTGTTGGTTGATCATATATGGCTGTTGCACATTGTTTCTGTGAATTATTTATGTATATATCATATATTGTTTGTTTGAAAATTGTTGAATGTAACAAAAACAAAAAAAGAGGCAATACAGCCTCTTTGCCGTCTGCCCCGGACGGCAAAGGCAGCTATGCCGACGGCCGCCGTCGGCAAAGCTGCCACGTGGCGGCCGCCTGTGAAACCTGGGAAAACAAGGCTGGCCCATTTTGCCTCTTTGCTGTTCGCGGCAGACGGCAAAGGGGGAGGAGGCAGACGGCAAAGGGGGGGGGAGGCAGACGGCAAAGAGGGGCGCGAGGCAGACGGCAAAGAGAGGCGCTATGCCGACGGCCGCCGTCGGCAAAGTTGCCACGTGGCAGACGGCAAAGGGGGGCGCGAGGCAGACGGCAACGGGGGGCGGGAGGCAGACGGCAAAGGATGGGGGGTCCGTTAGCCGCCTGACGGTGGCGCCGTCAGTACTACGCCGTCCAGGTCCTTTGCCGTCTGCAAGCTGACGGCAAAGAATCTTTGCCGTCCGCTGGGCCGAAGCAGACGGCAAAGAACCCCTTTGCCGGAGCTCGTTGGGCCCGAAATTGTGCCGTCCGCCTTTTGCCCTTTGCCGTCTGCCATGGCAGACGGAAAATCTCCTGATTCCAGTAGTGAATGGTACTTGAAAGCCTGCAAGGACGGGGCCGACAATATCTTTGTGGCAATTAAAGATGGGCACTTCTTCAATGGAGAGCAGGTGTTGTTCGTTGAATTTGAAGAAATATTTCAGTTATACAATCAAGCTGCCCTCAACAAAACTATCGTCAGTACCTATTGTCTGTAAGTACTTTTTTTCTGTAATTAAGTCTCTAGCTCAGCTCGTTCATTGCATGTATTAATTATCCTCACACTATATTATGCAGATTGAAGATCCTCGAATGCAAACAACAACAAATCTATGACATTGGGTTCATTGACCCAAATTTCATAAATGAACATACGTTAGAAGAATTTCCCGTTGATACAGAGAACAACTTGCTAAAGGCATTACTTGGACAAAAAACCAGAAAGGAAATACTATTTCCTTACAACTTCAAGTGAGTGTTACTATCTTGTGCACATTCTGTTTCGCTTACTCGAGGTTAAGTGCAATTAACGAGTTATGCGTGCGCAGTTTCCACTTTATTCTGCTAGACATTCAGCTTGAAGAGGGAAAAGTAACTGTCTTGGACTCGATGCGTAAAGACCCTAAGGAGTGGACGAACATGAGGCAAATTCTTCAGAAGTAAGTTCAATCATTATCGCACCATATCGGCAACTTTCGTTCATTTTCTGATATCAAGTAATCATTTTCTTTGCCGGGCAGGGTTTGGAAAAAGTTCACCAAAAAGGTTAAGGGTGTCAGCTGGAAACCGGAGATGCAATTTGTACAGCCCAAAGTAAGTACTACTCTAGTACCGCACATCTCTCATTGATGCTAGTTTCAATATCATTATCATGCTTGGTTATCATTTTGATTGAACTCTATTCTCGTAAAGTGCTTGTTGCAGGCAACCGGGACAAATTTATGTGCCTACTACGTTTGCGAGTTCATTCGCCACTCGACCTCTGAGCGGGGCCGGGGCATATCTTTACAACAATTTGAAGTACGTAAACAATACTCACATTTTTATTTTATTACCATCAATTGTGTTGAGTTTCATTCATATATTGACCCCCTTCTTTAAATTAGATCTGGCGGAAGCGGGACGAACTCCTACCAACTGATCGCATCCGAGCAATTCAAGAGGAATTGACGGGATTCTTTGTTGAGCATGTCATACCTAAAGACGGGGAATACCATAAGGATGTCGAATGCGATGTTGGTAATAGACGACGTTAGGATCGTCATAGATGTTATATTGTATATATGCATAAAAGTGTACTATATGTAATAGCGTCGAATAGATTTACGAAAACTTGTTGCATATTGTTCGACCAAGCACGGATAAAGAGAGGTCACTTCTCTCTATATATTGATCATGACGATGTTGTGTAATGGTTCCTTCATTGCTATATGTAGTAGCTAGCGTCGAGTCAAATGAAAAGCGTAAAATAAAAATGGTAAACACAAAAATAAAAGGGGGAAACACAATAGGAAAACCCCTAAACCCCCCATTTAAAAAAAACAAAAAACAAAAACCCCAGCTCCTGGCGGGTGCTGACGCGTGGCTGCCTTTTAGTCCCGGTCGGTGTTACCAACCGGGACTAAAGGTCCTTCTGCCTGGGCGCCTCGCAGAGGCCACGTGGAGCCCCTTTGGTCCCGGTTTGTAAGCAAACCGGGACTAAAGGTTTTGGGCATTAGTCCCAATCGGTTTGTCCCGGTTCCAAAACCGGGAAAAAATACTCCCATTTCAACATTTGTACTACATGGTCCCTACCTCCCCAAATAAAAAATGAATCAACCAGAAGCAATCTGCATCTAGTGCACGGTAGATGGCGTAGCACTGCCCATCCAATCTGCGACCAACTGTCTTGGTCGAAGGTGTAGGCCTTGCTCGACGGTGTGGCCGAACTGGATCTGCGCTATGAGGTGAACGTTATGACTTTGGTACTAGGGTTTGGCATAGGGTTGGCCATGGATCGGCGAAAGGGAATGGAAATGGACAGAAAATTAAGTGAAGGCACAAGACCCGTAAAGAAAGAGAAGTGAAGGCCGTGCCCTGAGCTACTCCCTAAGCACGGGAGGTTTGTACAACAAACTGCCTGCAATGGTGAGACACTAGAGGCGGTTTGTTATTACTAACCACCCCAAAATTTACTGGAGATGGTTTCGTTATTCTAACCGCCTCCAATGTGGGTATTATAGGCGACTTCGTTCTGTCGGCCCATGACCGCTTTCAGGGGCCGCTTCTAATTCCCGTTTTCTGCTAGTGGATGTTGGTTTCGTGCATTAACTTGTGATAGTTGCTTCGTTCATGGTTGCCTTCTTTGAAGTCGGAGTCGCTGGACCGAGGGCAATGGGTGAAGGTGTCTTGGGCAGCCATGGCGGAGGCAGTCTTACCGGCGGTGTTCCATGGTGGTAGCCAGCCGCTGCCATGTGTATTGATGGTAGTCTGTTGAGCGTGTTGTTACGGTTTTTTGCATGTTTTTTTATGAAAATTAATAGGACAATTATTTTCTTCTTCATAAATGAAAGTGACAAGTTATTTGCCTTGTTTAAAAGAAGTGCAAATCAACTATCTATCATGCACCCCGTGAAACGATGTCAGCCAAAACAAATATCACATGAAAACCAAGTTACGTAGTAAACTTCATGAAAACGACGTTAGAAAGCGTCCAAAAGTCCCAAAAGATATTCAAGATACTAAGAGCTTGATGTTCTATTGCCATGCGAAATTCCAAGTTCAAACACATCAGTACGAGCTGGAAGAAACAAAATCAACATTGAATAGAGATTTCAAAACATCAAAATAATGTTTCCGCGTGATTTTCATGAAACTTAATTTCTATGTGACATTCTCTCAACAAACAAAGATTTAGCACCGGACCGCAGCTGGCGGAATTGGCCTGATTGCCGACGGCCGGTCTAACCGGGTTGGGTAGGCCGAAAACTGTGAGCGCCCACACAGACAGGCAGACAGACGTATCTGAACCGAGATGGATGTGCACGCTAACTGACACTCCACTCACGCACATGCTCCTATGTGTTATCCTAGCCTATGATTCCCTGCCAACCCCTTTGATTTTTATATGACCAACGGAGCGCCGACCACCTGTGCTCTGCCGCAGCCCGCCGGTACCACCGCTCGTCTCAAAACCGCGGTCTCAGCTTCCCACCGTATCGTCTTCCTCTCCGCCCGCTGGTTGCGCGGTTTCCTGCAACCTATAAATCCCGCCGGAGCACCTCGCTCTGCCCATCTCAGTCTCACACACTCACACTACTAACTTCATCTCAGCTACTTGACTTCCCTAAGCCACTGCTACCTCGAAGATGTCTACGGTGACCCATGCCTACCTCGACCAGAGGCTCGCCGCCGCCAAGCGCTGCTCCAGAGGTAACCAAAGAGTGACGGCCGGTCCCGGCCTCAGCCCGGCAATGCTCGTATATGCCATTCCGTCGTGCATTGCAGCTTATGTGATGTCTCTGTCCACTGAAACTTGATTGTAATTAATCTGTCGGTGTTGGTGTTGCAGAGGCTGCCATGGCCGGAGCCAAGGCCGCGGTCGTCGCCACCGTCGCTGCCGCAGTCCCCACCGTAAGCAGCTAGACATCTAGTTCATCGAGAAATCCCTCAGGAGATAGCATGTCTGACGAGACGAGTGTGTTACCTCTTACCTGTAATTTCAGCTGGCGAGCGTGAGGATGCTGCCGTGGGCGAGGGCGCACCTGAACCCGACCGGGCAGGCCCTCATCATCTCCACCGCGGCCGGGATGGCCTACTTCATCGTCGCCGACAAGACCATCGTGTCCATGGCCAGGAAGCACTCCTTCGAGGACGCGCCGGAGCACCTCCTTCCACTAGTTGAACTGTACGAGAAGCTTATGCACTTCTCTGCGTGCAAAGCAAATATCTGATTATGTAATGATGTTGCTGCCGTGTATCTTCCTACCTATCAGGGGATCCTGTATTAATAACTAGTTTTTGTACAACTCTAGACCTCTGCTTCTAGTGCACTCACTCATCTTACCTTTTTCTTTTTGTGATTATCATTCGACATGTGTCAGACCGACGACGCTGACCCCTAAATCGAACACATCGTATCCATTCGTAGACTGGGGAAGACCTGACGACGGAATTTATCAGAGTTTGGATAGAAAATAGCACAAATCATCTATAAACAACATGTAAATATGTCTAGTACAATAGTTTAAATTCAACGAGATTAACAGGATGTTCAATATTTTACTCGTGGATGGATCATGTTGTCCCAAACATACTGTCCTTGAGCTTCATCCTACAATGTATGTGCGTAAATGGTCCGCCCACTGATCTATAGTATATCACGGTGTCAAAATTTGCCAGATCTATACATGGTATATATATGACTTACTAGATTATTTTTCCGTTTATTGAATTTCAATAAGAAAAAAAAACCGACTAAGCCAATAAATTGCAAATATCTCCAAAACACGTTCAAATAAGCTAAATATATATATACAATTCACTGATTTTCATTTTATATTTAAAATGTTAAGTTATAAACCAAAAAATTATAATGAACGACTAAAACTGCCATGTCATAAATGTAATGAGCTACTAAACCTGCGAATATTGATAGTTCTTATTGGTTGGTTGATGCCATTTTTTTGGCCACATATGCTAGCGGGATCCAGTCATTGGGACTCATGTCAACGCATCTATACTTGTTAATAGAGGAAACATGTATTTCTGGTCTGTGATGCTATTTTACAGAAAAACTTTGATGTTTCTCGTTTATGTCATATTTTCGGTTTTGCAAAAAAAAACCTGTTATTTTTGGCAATCAATCCGCAAGCCAGTTGTAAGTCAGATTTTTTGCTTTTGTGGAAAAAACATATTTGGGTTAATCAACCATCAGTACATATCAACTGATTTTAAAATATCCATATCTTTCAAATCCAAACTCCAAATTTAACATGTTATATATAGAATTTCATTAAAAATATATGTAGAATGTAAATATGATTTTATTTTACCTATTAATTATTTAAAAAACTACTATTGCGTTTCGTTTATGTTATCTTAAAAAACTATTAATTATTTAAAATATATGTAGAATGTAAATATGAAACCGGCGGCACCTGTTCTGTTTCGTTTATGTTATCTTACAAAGAACAAATGTCTCGGGTGGCAAATGTCTCGTTTAGATCGATCGAGATCTCCTTTTTCTTGCTTGCTTTAGCGCGTAAAGAAAGAGGACGGAGGGAGGAATGGAGGATACCTCCGACTCCAACAAACACCGTCAAATGGTTTTGGATTACCACCGGCATGCCGCACCAGGAAAGAAAGCGTGCGGTGCCCTCCCATCCCCCTGGCCTGCCCTGCCCACCAACTCATATTTCAGCACTCCAAGTCCAAGCGAGTGAGCAAAGTAGAGCAGAGTACCCAAGGTTTGCGCCCAAAACCGTGCGTGGCCGCCACCTTTTTGCTCGCTACAATAAAAGTATAAATACACGGCGAGCTCCTCGTCCTTGAAGCATCAAGCAGCAGCCAACCAACAAGAAGCATTGGCCCATCTCATCCCACTTCTTATACTGTAGTTTGTTCTGAGCCATCTGATGGGGATATGTACCTAGTCATAGGCCCGACCTACATACCCTACCTAAGGACATTACATTGAAGAACTTAAAGATTACAAGGAAGACTCCGACTGAAATCACCATGGCACATGAGTCACTCGACAAACAGTTCACTCGGAGGCTTCTCTCTCCTCTCGACAGTTATCTTTCACTCGGAAGAATCAGAAGTCACTCGACCGCAGAAGACCAGAAGCCGCTCCAGGGAGGCCAACGGGCAGGCGTTCGACTAGACACCATAAGTAGCATTTATTACGTGCGTTATCAGTAACGTATACCTTTATTACCACGATCGGACCCTTGGTTACGGGGCATTGATGAGGGACAACACACTCTATATAAGCCACCCCTCCCCTCTGGCACAAGGGTTCGCACCCCCTGTAACTCTCATATTCCACACGACAAGAGCTCCCGAGCAATGAGACGTAGGGCTGTTACCTCCACGAGAGGGGCCTGAACTCATACATCTGTGTGTACAACCTCGCCGTAGCTAGGACTCTGCCCTCTCCTTTCGTACCCCTACCTTCTACTGCCAGTCTCGTTCCCACGACAGTTGGCGCCCACCGTGGGGCAGGCGTCTAAGCGACTTCCGGCGAGGTTGCATTTTTTCTCCTTCGTCATGTCTTCCGGCGGTGGTTTGTTCCTGGGCCACGAGATCCGTCTCGGAGCGCTCACCTTCATCGCCGACGACCCGGCATGGATCCAGGAAGCGCCTCTAGATGTTGAGGCACTCCCGATCCGCGGGGCGGCGCACTTCCGCGCAAGCTCCTGCGGTGTTCTTCTACGGCAGCCGTCAACTCCGTACTTGACAGCCCTCCCCGCTGTTCGTCGCCGCAAGCGATCCGGTCGTTCACGGCTCCAGCGCTGGGTGAGGCATGCGGCGGCTCGCCAAATTTCGTCTCCGCAGATTGCGGCTATCGAGCCCGCCGAATTACTTCACGGCGTGTTCGACTCGGCGTCGGATCAGTCTGACGTTCCTTCCGAGTGTGAGAGCTGCGATCCTGCGGCTGAGGTTCTTATGGCCGGTTCGCATCAGAGTCCGCCGCCTGGCTTCGGCCGCGGCAGACGCGAGGCTGGAGGACCGTCGAATGAGCAGCAGCACCGGGATGAGGAGATTCTCCATACTCCCATCATCGGTGCGACTGCTGAGGCCCAAGCCATGGAGGCCACGCGCCTTCGGCTCAAAGAGATGCAGGAGGCACTCGACGAGCGTGCCCGCCAGCGTCCACCCGTTTCCAGTCGACGTCTGCGACAGTTGTTTCCGGGTGGATCTCATAACAACGTCAAGGTATTCCGTACTCAAATTCTGAATGTTGCAGCAGCTGCTAAGATTGCAGATTCCATTCAACCATCCCGTTCGGAGGCTGGCAGAGGTTTGCAGCAGATCCGAGCGTTGCTTGATGTGGCGCAACAGCAGAATTCGGCTGTTTCTCAGTCGCGTAACAGACTACATAGTAATTCTCCCAGAGCAGACACAGTTCAGTCGGTGCACAGTCCGGGTCGCCTCTGTGTCGCAGGGGCGGAGGTTACCGTGAGGATCAGTACCAAGATCAGGGGCGAGATCATTTTGCTCCTCGTTATCACCGTGATGACCGCCGTCGAGTGCCTACTCCTCCGCGGAGTGGTTCATATGTGCCCCGGCACAATGACGATAGGCGCCCGTTAGGCGATGAGCGGAATCCTGGGTTCGACGCGAGGAATGTCCTCGCACAAAGGGGAATCGACAGAGGCAGAGCCCACAGGGATGGTTATGACAGAGACTATCCGAGTGGAAGTGGTACCGTTGTTTCTGGCCCCGAATGTTTTAACAGAGCCATTCGCTCTGCAGAGATTCCCCCCAACTTCAGGTTGGCGGCTGGAATAAGAAAGTTTTCCGACGAGTCGAAGCCGGAAACATGGTTAGATGATTACAGAGTGGCTGTGCAGATTGGTGGAGGAAATGACAACGTAGCCATGAAGCATTTATCCTTGATGTTGGATGGTTCGGCCCGGGCGTGGTTGAATCGTTTGGCTCCTCCTAGCATCTATTGCTGGGAAGACCTTGCCCGAGTGTTCATCAGTACTTTCGAGGGCACTTGCAAGCGTCCTGCGGGTTTGATCGATTTGCAACACTGTGTTCAGAAGCCCAATGAGTCCTTGAGAGATTACATTCACCGTTGGTCCACCTTGCATCACACGGTGGAGAATGTTTCCGAGCACCAAGCTGTTTGTGCCTTCAAAGCCGGTGTGAAGTACAGAGAGCTTTACTTGAAGTTTGGGCGGACAGGTGATATTTCCCTGAGCAAGATGATGGAGATTGCCACTCGGTACGCCAATGGCGAAGAGGAAGACCGCCTCTGCAGCGGCAAAGGAAAAGCAGTCGACAATGATGCCGGCGGCAATTCTAGTCGTAAATAGAAGCGCAAAGCTGATGGCCCTGCTCAGGCAAAGGCGGCCGCTCTGGCGGCGCAAGGAAAAAATAAGGGAAAGTCCAAAGGGCAGTTGACCCCCAAGAAAGGAAAGAATCAGTCGGGAACAGACGTTCTGGATTTACCATGTGCAATCCACACGAAGAAAGATGAGGAAGGCAATTTGATATTGCCTAAGCATACCACTCGACAGTGCCGTTTACTGATCCAGTGGTTCAAGGAAGGCCAGTCGAGTGGGAAAACTCCTGAAAAGGAAGATTATGAAGATAAAGAGGATTTCCCTGATGTAAATGCCACTTTGATGATTTTTGCCGATGTAGAAAGCAAAAGTCAACTGAAAGTTATTAACAGGGAGGTCAACATGGCTGTTCCTGACACCCCCACATACCTCAAGTGGTCTCAGACTGCTGTCACCTTTGACCAGTCGGATCACCCCGCTCATGTCGCTACCCCCGGTCGGCAAGCTCTGGTGGTGGATCCTGTTGTTGGGGGCACTCGACTCCGCAAGGTTCTCATGGACGGAGGGAGTGGATTGAACATCTTGTATGCAGATACCCTCAAGGGGATGGGCATTCCGATGTCCCGACTGAGTGAGAGCAGCATGCAGTTCCACGGAGTCATCCCTGGGAAGAAGGCCAAGTCACTCGGTCAAATAGCGTTGGATGTGGTGTTTGGCACCGACAAGAATTTTCGCAAGGAGAAGTTGACATTTGAAGTTGTAGATTTCCAGAGCACATATCATGCCATCCTTGGTCGACCGGCTTATGCCCGTTTCATGGCCCGTCCATGCTACGTGTACCTCAAGTTGAAGATGCCCGGGCCCAAGGGTGTGATCACAGTCACGGGAGATCGACAGAAGGCTGAGGAGTGCCTTCAGCGAGGCTCCAAGATTGCCGACCAGTAAATGGCTGTGGTCGAGTTAGAAGAATACAAGAGGAATACTGATCCTGCCGATCTGCTGCGCACCAAGAAGCCCGCCTCTGAGTCTGCTGTTCAGTCGGCAGACGAAGGAAAGCAAGTGAGCGTTCATCCAACAGATCCTAATGCTGCCTCGACCAGCATCTCGACGACAACAGATCGCCAAGCATCATCTCCGCAGATTGCGGTTATTGAGCCCACCGAATCACTTCATGGCGTGTTTCACTCAGCGTCAGATCAGTCTGACGTTCCTTCCGAGTGCGAGAGCTGTGATCCTGCGGCTGAGGTTATTATGGCAGGTTCACAGCAAAACCCGCTTGGTTACGGGTGCGGCGGACGCAAGGTTGGAGGACCGTCGAACGAGCAGCAGCGCCGAGATGAGGAGATCCTCCATTCGCCCGTCGTTGATGCGGCTGCCGAGGCCCAGGTCTTGGATACCGCGCGCCTTCAGCTCGAAGGGATGCAGAGGACGCTCGACGTGCGTGCCCGTCATCGTCTACAATTTATCATGCCTTTTGGTCTGAGAAATGCAGGCGCCACTTTCATGCGCGTGATTCAGAAATGCCGGCTCGAGCAAATTAGCCGGAGTATTGAGGCCTATATGGATGATGTTGTCATCAAGTCTCGCAAAGGTTCCGTCCTGTTCAACTGAGTTGTTTTGATGTAATAAGAGTACTCCAGACAATGTTGTTCATCAAAATTATGGCTCCCGCAGCTTTTTGTCGATTCCGATCGCACAATCTCAAATTCAAAAACACTCTGAGTGGTGAGCAACCCTCTCAATCGGGGGCTTAGTTGCGAACCAGTTTTCGCCTAAGTTAAAAACCCTGCCGAGTGAATAGCATCCTATTCACTCGAAAACTTAGCTGCGAACCAGTTTTCGCCTAAGTTAAAAACGCTGCTGAGTGAATAGCATCCTATTCACTCGGAAACTTAGCTGCGAACCAGTCTTCGTCTAAGTTCAAAAACACTCCGAGTGGTGAGCAACCCTTTCACTCGGGGGCTTAGCTGCGAACCAGTTTTCGCCTAAGTTAAAAACGCTGCCGAGTGAATAGCATCCTATTCACTCGGAAACTTAGCTGCGAATCAGTCTTTGTCTAAGTTCAAAAACACTCCGAGTGGTGAGCAACCCTCTCACTCGGGGGCTTAGCTGCGAACCAGTTTTTGCCTAAGTTAAAAACCCTGCCGAGTGAATAGCATCCTATTCACTCGAAAACTTAGCTGCGAACCAGTTTTCGCCTAAGTTAAAAACGCTGTCGAGTGAATAGCATCCTATTCACTCGAAAACTTAGCTGCGAACCAGTCTTCGTCTAAGTTCAAAAACACTCCGAGTGGTGAACAACCCTTTCACTCGGGGGCTTAGCTGCGAACCAGTTTTCGCCTAAGTCAGAAATCCTTCCGAGTGGATAGTATTCCATTCACTCGGAAACTTAGCTGCGAACCAGTCTTCGTCTAAGTTCAAAACTTCTCCGAGTGACGAGCGATCCTCCGACTCGGAGGCTTAGCTGCGAACCAGTTTTCGCCTAAGTTAAAAACCCATCCGAGTGGATAGTATTCCATTCACTCGAAAACTTAGCTGTGAACCAGTCTTCGTCTAAGTTCAAAACCACTCCGAGTGGCGAGCGATCCTCCCACTCGGGGGCTTAGCTGCGAACCAGCTTTCGCCTAAGTCAGAAATCCTTCCGAGTGGATAGTATTCCATTCACTCGGAAACTTAGCTGCGAACCAGTCTTCGTCTAAGTTTAAAACTTCTCCGAGTGACGAGCGATCCTCCCACTCGGAGGCTTAGCTGCGAACCAGTTTTCGCCTAAGTTAAAAACCCATCCAAGTGGATAGTATTCCATTCACTCGGAAACTTAGCTGCGAACCAGTCTTCGTCTAAGTTCAAAACCTCTCCGAGTGGCGAGCGATCTTCCCACTCGGGGGCTTAGCTGCGAACCAGTTTTCGCCTAAGTCAGAAATCCTTCCGAGTGGATAGTATTCCATTCACTCGGAAACTTAGCTGCGAATCAGTCTTCACCTAAGTTAAAAACTTCGCCGAGTGACGAGCAATCCTTACACTCGGGGGCTCAGTTGCGAGTCAGTCTTCGCCTAAGTCTGAAGATGTGGGGGGACAGCAGAATGCAGATAAATCCAAAGTTTCTGGTGCAAACGAAAGTACTCAGGCTTAAGGCCTGAACGAAGTTTTAAAGCGGTTACACTTTTACTCAGCATACCGAGGCAAATAAACTGTTAACTGTGATCAAAGTTTCATCAAGCTCCGGTGGGACTCGCGGGCTCGACGAAGGTGTCCAGATCGATCCCATCAGCGATCCGAGTGGCTGCTTCGATGAAGGTCTCCATGAAATCTTCAAATTGGAGTTTCTTCGTGTTGATCACCCGTAGAGCCTTCAGTTTGTCCTCCTTGGCCTCCTTGCAATGGACCCGGACGAGTGAAAGCACCACGTCAGCTCCGCAGCGAGCAGCAGATTTTTTCCATGCCTGCACTCGACCAGGAATCTCATTAAGGCGGGTCATCATCGACTCGAGGTCAGTCTGGAGGGTGTCTTCTGGCCACAGTTCTTTGTCGACATTCTCCAGCGCAGCCCTCAGTCGAGTGATATACCCTTGAACACTACTGAGACGAGCTTCAAGTCAAAACATGTCCATGGCCACGACATCCCCGACGAGTGACTTGGTGGGGTCCAGATTTGGCTCGATCTCCTCAGTCTCCTTTTCAAAATCATGGCAGAATTCTGCACGAAGAGAAAATGAAAAGGTGGTCACACTGCTGTTCTGAAGAAATCAAAGAAATATACCCGATGGAAGAAAGTTACCTTCAAGCATGCCGAACATCTTCTTCGCGAAGTCTCCCAAGTATTTCTCCAGAGTGCTCCTTCTCTTGGTCAGCTGTTCAACCTTCTGGATCCAATCGGCCTATTCCTGCTGGAGTTTGGCGTTCTCTTCTTCCAACTTATTGGCTGCAGCAAGCTTCCTTTCAGCGGCCTCAGTTTTCTCCCTCGCCACCTTCTGAGCATCGGCGAGTGCCTTGTCTTTATCTTCAAGCGCCTTCTTCATGGTATCTAAAGAAATAACATTGTTGAGTCGCGCTTGGAGTCGACGGTTCTCATTACGTACGTCTGTTCGAGCGAGGACACTCGGTTCAAAGGATAGAAGATGAAAGTGATAACGCAATTGGTCGACAAGGATTACCTCCCAGGGTCTTCAGCTCGGTCTGTGCACGGTCTAAGTCGTTCTTGGTCACCTCCAGATCCAGCAGAAGCTGGTTTTTCTCCTTCTCCAGGTCGACGTACTTAGTCCCGAGCTCACAGGCTTTTTGAAATCAGCAAAGAAATAGTTCAGTCGACACCAATGTTTCTCCACTCCCGAGTGGAAAGGAACAAGTTCAGTCGACTAGACGGCGGCCCGCCGCCCCACCCCACACCCCTACAAAGCGTCATATCATGGTTGATGGAAATGATGTCCATGAAACCTGCAGGATAGTTCTTAAGACTACTGCCCATCGTAAACGATCGACAGTAGTCTCGGGGACTACACCCAGTGGGTGCACTCAGCGTGCCCCCACTGGACCAGAGACCACTCGACCAGGTCCGTCCTGTCCGAGTATAAAAAAAAGAGCAAACATGCAAATATTGTCTCTATCAGACCCCCGCCGATGCAACCACTCGACGGCGGTCTCGGGGACTACACCAGTGGGTGCACTCAGCGTGCCCCCACTGGACCTACTATCACTCGACCTGGTCCGTCCTGTCGAGTGACGAGCAACTATCAAAACAAATCTAAGACCCCCGCCGATGTCTTCGTCATTCGACAGCGGTCTCGGGGACTACACCCAGTGGGTGCACTCAGCGTGCCCCCACTGGACCAAAAACCACTCGACTAAGACCTGATCTACTCGAGGAAAAAACAAGCAAGTATGCATCTAAAGAAAACACCCAGTGGGTGTAGAGTCAAGATGGACAGGAATTCAATCGGAAATGAACTTACAATCGCACTTACTCGGACATTGGCTTGAAGCGCCGAGCTGGCATCATAAGCCAACTTGCTGGCCTCATACGCCTCCTTCGTACGCAACATCATTTGTCCAGCCTGGATCATGGCTTCTTTGGCAGCTCCAGTTTGGTCCCCTGGGACGTGGTACAAAGGATATGCAGACGTCGGATGAGTCGGTGCCGCAGCTGAGGTAGCAAGAGGTGCATGAGGTTGTCCAATCGGCGTAGAAACCACAAGAGTTGAAGTTGCTGGCGGGGCACTCGACAGCGGAACCACAAGATCAGCTCTGGCTTGGGAAGAGTCGCCAAGTTCTTGAAATGATGCAGTAGTCGACATACGAGGTGCCTGTCCCGATGATGTCCTCCGAGTGCGTATGCGTGGAGTGTCCAAGGCCATAACTTCACCCTCTGCACCCTGCTGCGGTTCCTCATCGTCTTCCAAGTGGATGACATCATCAACTATCAATCGACAACATTAACTCGTTCAGTCGACAGTTCTTCTTCAAAAAAACAGAGCAGAGTGAAGATTTGTTGTACCTCGTTGGGAGGTGGCCGCGTCAGCCGTGTCCACTTCCATATGATCCTCCTCATCCCGCAGAGGCGACGTCACCGAGGTAGCAGCTCTGGCGAATAAATTTCACTCGGTCAGCAAAGACATGAAGTTTCACAACAGCAGAAAAAGGAAAATGAACACTTACGTTGAGGCGACAGGCACGGCGATCTTCATGCGGGGCAGAGCCTTCCGAGGTTTTGGTGCATCAGACCTGGGCTGTTTCGCGACCTTTTCAGTCGACTCAGGTGTCGCCACCCGGTCGCGCTTCGGATTCCTGGTGCTCGACACCAAGGTTCTGCTTGGAGCAGCTTCTGGATCGTCGCGCTGCTTGGTTCGACGCTCGATGCGCGGAGGAGCCTGGGCTTCTCCCTCGATCTCCTCCAGGTCGTCGTCGCTGCCTTCACTGTCGTCGGCGTAGTCGACGTCTGCGCTGCCGCCTGTGCTCTCTTCTCCGTCTTCAGGCTGCTCTCCATTCGGCACGGGCGAATACATATTCGTAAACTCCTGCAAGATACAAACTGTAAAGTCAGTCGACTGAAGACCCAATCACTCGACGAAACATGAAAGCACTCGACAAAGATATAACTCGCCAGGTTCGTCGGTGGGTTCAAAGCAGAGAAGGGCAAGATTCGCTTGGCTCCCAGAGGGTTATCACAGGCTCCGGTGATGCTTCTGAGCCACTGGACAACAGTCTCCTCGGAAACTTCCTCTGGATGTGTCCGAGTGGTGTCTTTGGCGCCCGAATAGTGCCACATAGTGTGGTCCCTGGCTTGAAGAGGCTGGATTCGCCGACTGAGAAACGCCTCTAGGAGGTCCATATCAGTCACTCCGCCACGGATCAGATCTACTACTGCATTCACTAAAATTCCTACCTGGACTTTCTCTCCCTCTGTCACGTTCAGTGTTTTGGGAGTAGTGGGTCGATCCAATGTGAAAGGAGGAAGACCAGTCGACATATTAGGAGATGCGAGATCTTTGCAGTAAAACCATGTCGACTGCCAGCCCCGAACAAATTCAGGAAAGGTCATCGACGGAAACGCACTCCTACCCCTTTTTTGGAGTCCCAGGCCACCGCATAGCTGGATGACATGGGTCTTACTATCACTAGGATTGGCCTTTTTGACACTCTGAGATCGGATGATGAATATGTGTTTGAACAAACCCCAGTGAGGAGAACAACCCAAGAAGCATTCGCACAGAGTTATGAACACAGCGAGATGCGCAATGGCATTCGGAGGGAAATGGTGAAGTTGTGCCCCGAAGTAATTCAAGAATTCGCGGATGAATGGATGGGGAGGCAGAGAAAAACCTCGCTCGACGTGGGTGAGGAGGAGGACTCGCTCGCCTTCGCGCGGCTCCGGCTCGGCCTCTCCCTTCGACAGCCTCCACGACCCGTCAGCTATCAGCCCGTCGGCGACGAGATTTTGGACGTCCTCCTCCGTGACGGTCGACCGGAGGAAATCCCCTTGAATCCACCCCGGCGGCACCGCGGACCGGGCGCCCGACGGCTTCTTCGCCTTGGCTCCCTTCTTGGCGCGCTCGAGCTTCTCCGTCTACCCCTTCGTCATCGCGGCGGCGGAGGTCAAGGCGGAGCAGAGCGGCGCGCGTGGAGCAGGGGAGGCGGAGGAAAAGAGGGGAACGGAGGGGAAGCACTATACCGGCCCTCACATCGCTCCGCCTTATAACTGCCCGAGTGGGTCACTGACCCGCGGGCCCGCCGGATCCCTGTATATCCCGATTACAGAGGAAGCACGGTACGTGGCGATAAAGGCGGCGCGATAATCGAGGCGTCATGCCCCCACTTGCCCCAGTCGTTGCGTCATCATCGCGCAGCGCGTACCTCTCAAATTTTCGAATCCCGCAAAATCCGGGCCTGGCTAAGCGACCCGTCGCATCAAGAGGTTCCGTTGATCACTCGAATCTGAGTCAGCGCTCAAGTTCACTCGGACACATTTCAAGACATAATCGATCAGGGTGAATGACAAAGATTCCAATCGACGCAGACTTCTGTGAAGCTCTAAAATGCACTCGGAATTTTTGGGTCTTATCAGAACCCGCATCGATCCCTTTTCACTCGAACCCCGATCCATTCGGGGGCTAATGATGGGGATATGTACCTAGGGTAGGGTCATAGGCCCGACCTACATACCCTACCTAAGGACATTACATTGAAGAACTTAAAGATTACAAGGAAGACTCCGACTGAAATCACCATGGCACATGAGTCACTCGACAATAAGTTCACTCGGAGGCTTCTCTCTCCACTCGACAGTTATCTTTCACTCGGAAGAATCAGAAGTCACTCGACCGCAGAAGACCAGAAGCCGCTCCAGGGAGGCCAACGGGCAGGCGTTCGACTAGACACCATAAGTAGCATTTATTACGTGCGTTATCAGTAACGTATACCTTTATTACCACGATCGGACCCTTGGTTGCGGGGCATTAATGAGGGGCAGCGCACTCTATATAAGCCACCCCTCCCCTCTGGCACAAGGGTTCGCACCCCCTGTAACTCTCATATTCCACACGACAAGAGCTTCCGAGCACTGAGACGTAGGGCTGTTACCTCCACGAGAAGGGCCTGAACTCATACATCTGTGTGTACAACCTGACCGTAGCTAGGACTCTGCCCTCTCCTTTCGTACCCCTATCTTCTACTGTCAGGTTCGTTCCCACGACACCATCTCTGTCCAAGATGTCGTCGTCGTCGACGGCCACGGTGACCCGCGCCTCCCTCGACCACAAGCTCGCCTTCGCCAAACGCTGCTCCAGAGGTAGTAACCACTGACCAGGATGCACTTCTTCAGAGTTCAGTTCAGTTCAGTATTTTGCTGGAGCATCCATCTTACGCTAGCGATGCCTTCTTTGGCAGAGGCGACGTTCGCCGGAGCAAAGGCGGCGGCCGTCGCCACAGCAGTCCCGACGGTACGTAGTACGTGGTGCAGCAGTGCTCCTTTACTGCTGTTTAGCCTCTGCTAATTGATCGGCATGTGTTGTGCAGCTGGCGAGCGTGCGGATGCTGCCGTGGGCCAAGGCGAACCTCAACCCCACCGGGCAGGCGCTCATCGTCTGCACCGTCGCCGGGATGGCCTACTTCGTCGCCGCCGACAAGACCATCCTCTCGCTGGCGAGGAGGCACTCGTACGAGAGCGCCCCCGACCACCTCAAGGACACCTCCTTCCATGGCGCCGCCACAGCTCGCCCCCGTCCGCGGTCATTCTTCAGGCCATGAGCTAGAGTTAGTTGCTGCTGCCGCGCCGTCCGTCGATGTCCCGAGAAACTGCTATGGCATTCATGTCCGAACAAACTGCTACTTATATATTACTCCAGTTAACTAATGACAAGCATTTGCTCCCTGTTTAACTGCATGCAATTTGAATCTCCTGAATCCCCGATAAACACTCACAGACTTCAGACCTGGGCGAAGAAGATGGGATCACAGCCTCACAGGGCTGCCCGTGAGGCCGTGACCCTGACAGCACGACACGTTAAGATCTTAAAATGTTGGTCGTGTATTTAGTATTTACTGTATAGGCATACTCTGCTGGCGTTGGAGGTCCATCCCTCCAGGCTCCAGGCGTTAGTGGGATCTGGATCCAGATCCCCTCGCGGTGGGGAGGATCGGCCCACCCACGGCCTCTGCTGTACAGTGTGGCGTCGTCAGCGCCGCTGGGCCTTCTCTGCGTCGCGTGGTGGCTCCCCTCTGACAGGTCTTGGCGGGGTGGCCGCTCCATTTTCCTCCTGTACGAGCTCGTCGTCGGATGTCGCCGGATCTGGCTAGCCGGCCGGTTCTGGTTCCGTGGGGAGGCTACCCTTGCGGGGGGCTCTGGTCTTTAGCGTGGTTGCGATGCATGGTGGTGCAACAGTGGTGGCTCTACGCGGTAGTGCGGCGTGTCTGCTGCTTCAGAAGGTTTGCGGGCCAGTCGAGTGCTATGCATGGGGTGGTGGTCGTGTCTGCTCCAGGCGAAAGCCTTGCCGACGCTTGATGGTCGGCGGTGGCGGCGTCCGTGGGCATCGCTATCCTTCCTGGAGGTGACGTCGAGGAGATCTGCACTTCCTTAGCTCTCGGGCCAAGGTATCGACCACACAATAAGTCGTGAACGATTCAGTTACATTTTTATGTTCATGTATGAAAATGTTCCCACCACGCAAACTCGCTACAGTTACCTCCTTATTATAAATATCCTTATCGGATGTATGTTGACTTGTGATGTATCAATCACATCAACATGAGACGTATGCATGAAGCATTCTTTCTCCCCCACTCCCCCTCCGGCGAAACCCTTGTAGGCGGCGGCAGAAATCCACTCGCTCCTCCGCAAGATCATGGCCCCTATGTCCTTCTATCCACCACAGGCCGGTGATGGTAGGTGAGGTTTTAGTTTAGGTTTTCGTCCCAGGCGTCAATGGAAGATGATCGCATTGGTGTCGACATGAAATAAGTTCTTTCCACCTCGTCCTTGTTGTGATGATGCTTCTTGTCATCGTTGGAAGGTGTGTGAAGAGTGATGTGTTCCCAGATTTGATTCTCTAGATTGTTTCTTTCCTTCTTCTACAAGTTTGTCTCGGTGGTGCTAGCTTGTGGAGCAGATGGCACGACGGTGTGTCTCCATCTTATGGCTCCAGTCCCGATCGACGAACGTTGACCATATTCGTTCTTGTCGGCGGGCGTGTGAGATTTGTGTTCCTCAATTTTGCTTGGCCAGACCTGGGGTATTATACATGCCATCTTCGACATTTTCCTCCCCGAGGCGGTGATTGGCTATGCAGATCGCTGTCGCTGACATATTATTTTCTGGTATACATCAAAGACATTGTGACCACTATTTTTACTGCGCCAACTATTCTTGATGTGCATTGACAACTGTAGTAGTGCGAGTGGTAACACTTGGTACTTCAGTATTTCAGAATTTGCTATTCCTTGAATGCCTGGGGGGAGGGGAGCGACGGTGGAGATGGTTGGATGATTTAGAGGGTGTATCAACGACATGATGTAGGCAACCGCTTGAATAGCGTGAGGTGATGTGTGTAGCGTCGCTGGCGACGGGTGTATAGGCGACGATAATGGAAGGGAGTGCGGAGAGATGAGCCGACGACAGGGAAGTAAGACCAAGGGAGGAGGAAGAAGGCACAAGATCAACCACCAGCAAAATTATATTTCAGACATTGTCTAGGAGCTCCCAACTTATCGTGATAGAAATGGCCTCACTAAAATTTTACTCCATTCATTTTTATTTACTTCACATATTAGCTTTGTTTCAAGTCGAACTTTGTAAATTTTGACCAAGTTTATAATATTTTTTATTAACATCCAGAATACCAACTCAATACCTTAGAATCATCTTCGAATATATTTTCGTATTATGTATATTTGTTATTGTGATGTTTTCCATAAGCTTGATCAAATTTTAAAACGGTTGACTTAAGTCAAAAGTAATATGCAGAGTAAGTAACAAGTAACAATCGAGGGAGTACTTTACTTTATTTTCTTGCCTGTCTTTTTTCGCTGTCCCGTAAAACTAAACTTAATTATTTTCTTTGTCGTGTAGATTGCCGGCCAAAGAAAAGAAAATCAGAATATTTATGAACGATACTTCACACAATCTTTACCTAATAATAAAGCACGGATAACTTCTGGTCGTACGTCGTGGCGTTTTTACAAAAAAGCCCTTATGTTTTCTGGTATTCAACCCGCGGTCATCATAATAAGTCAACCCCAACGGGTACGAAGGAAAAAAAATAACCCAGCCCTGCCTCTGCCTCGCCCCGCCTCCTGCGCCGCCCCGCCTCGCCCCGCTCCGCCGGCCGCCTCCTGCCCCGCCCCGCCTCACCGCGCGCCGCCGGCCGCCTCCTGCCTCCCACCTTCTCCCACGCCTACGGTTCGAGATTTTTTTGGGGCTGCAGATTGAGCGGCGGCGCTCCCGATCCGATCGGGAGCAGGACGACGGCGGCAGGGCTGCGGGAGGCGGTGAACGTCGGGGAAGCGGCGGAGGTCGGCGCAAGGCGGATCAGGTCGGTATCCAGCGCGGCGGCGGCGGTGCATACTGGAGACCATGGCGACTCGGTCTTCTGGGAGGAGACGAGAAAGGGAGACGAGGTGAGATGGAGAGAAGAGAAGGGAGAGTAGGGACTGCGGGCTACCTGCTGCTGGTCCGGCGACGGCTCCGGTCATCGGATCCAGGTCTGTGTCCGGATTCCTCTCCTCCCCGCAAAAAAAAGTATGATGTGTCGTTGCTAATTGCTAGAGATGCCCTTCATAAGTTCAGCCCGTGGCCAACAGCGACCTCCAGGTCGCGTGAGAATTCAGTGGCATGGGCATGCTCTCCCCTGATAAATTTTGTATGGAAGATTCTTCTGTGGCGTGTGGGCAGTACCCATGAGTGTTGGAGTACATGTTCAATATACAGAACAACTTCTCTGGTGACTTCCTCATCTAATGGTTAGATACAATGTTAGCAACAGTCAATAGACGCCTGATAGGTTTGTTATCTGCTTCTGAATGTTCATAGTGTGTAAAACGATTCAATTTTACTATGATTTTGCTTGAGAAGTTGAATCTGCAAATTCTTGAGAACATTGACTATATACTGCAACACTGCAGGCCAACTCTTGATGGATTTCCAATGTTTTGCTGGCCTCCCAATTTTTCCCGTCGTGCAGCCGCTCCCCATCTCCCTGCGTCTTCCCGAGATGGTCCGGCTGGGCGCCGCCCTGACGGCCGAGCGTGTGCTATCCATGGAACACGGCTCCTCCACCCATGCCCTCCTCTGCAACGCCGGCGAGGACACTACTTTGTCCGAACCGATCATCTCGACCACGCGCAGGTACACACACATGTGCTCCGTTGCCACCCCTGCACTGATTCAAGGCGAAATCCAATTGGGAGGTATTGATAGGCACCAATCTATTCTTGGTTGAGTTCCCATATCTTGAATTACGTTAATCCTTTTGGTGAGATCAAACCGAACAAGCTGAACATCACTTGCCCAAACAAGCTGAACGTCATGCTACATTATTGCCCAATTTTGTAAAATTGATCATAGCACTCCTGCTATCATGTCATGTTTGCTAATACTTATTGAGCTGTAAAACGATATTTTCAGTTTATAAGCTAGCCCTTCTTATTATGTTTCAGAAGATCGATAATACCCATTACATTAGTACATTACAGTGTAATATGCAGAACCTGGGTTTTGGTTGCCAAGCAAATGTTTGTGCTAATTCCCACAAGAAATTATTACTTTATCAGGGCAATATCTTTTATATGACCTCATGAAATCGAATATGACACTAGATTTGCAGAATGACTAAGCGGCATAGAAAATTGATTTAGCACTACTTAATTAAACATGAAGACATATTCTTGATTTTGTGTTGATGTTTCAGATGGATTTTTTTCATATGACATCAGGGATGTAGGATAATTGGGTGAACAAGCTTCCTGTGAAACATCCAGATCCCGGCGGCGGTGCCTCCGCTCACCATCCCACGCGGCGACGTCCTCCGGCATAATGGCAAACGCCGGCAGGGGAGAGAGCAGAGCGGGAGGGGTATTGGATCGATACCATTGTGGGCATTACCAGTGCCATGATTGTGGTTAATACCCATAGGAGATTCTATCCCTATGAGCGGATTAAACATAGCTGAGTAAACATCATCCATAGGAGATGCATGTGCTGATTAAGTTTAGAGGAGAAAGTGGTTCTTTATTCTTGTAATTTTGGTGCAGATGTCATACAGGGGCAGAGAACAATGGTCTTTTGGGAAAGTCTGTTAAATTTTTGGAGCTGCCAGGTAAATGTTGGTACGAATTTATGTTAGTTCTACTTCTCCATGATGTTTAATTGCTCGGTTCTTAAGGGTTTGGAAGAGGAGATGGATTTTGGACTACTCTATTTCGGATGCCAGTAACGCGGATCTGCAGATGAAAATGAAAGAGTGTGCGTTGTGTTTTTTTCTTACAGAACACTTTTATATGCCCTGTTCTTTTTTGCTTCAGGTTTAGGACTATCTGGTCTGCTACATAATCCATGTTTTCAACCGCAAAATTTTAGTTTTTATTACTATCATATTTACTATTTCTTAGTAGTAATACATAACATGTCACCGGTGAAAAGCCTACTGGAAAGATTAATTAGTCAATACTGTTGTCTTAAGAACAGTAGTTTTAGGCTCAAAGTATAGACACTGTCAAAAAAATTGAAAAGCTGCCAGCAGGCGTTCTATGTTCACCACTGTTGCCATCTGTTCCTATTTGCTGGCTTTTCCTATGGCAGTTTGGAGCGAGTGATTGGCCTAAAATCTGATTAATATTCAGGCTTGCTGAGAATTTTTTTACTAGGAGATAAGTAGATAATCATTTAACTCACAACGAAGATAAAGTAGATTATGGTGACCGAACTGAGCACAAGCTGACTTAGTGCTTCGACCATTCATGTTTATGATTCACTAATTTTGGTCCTTCCATTACTATTGAACTAAATTCAAAGTTGTTGCTATGTCAATGTGGTTGCCTGCTTGCCATGGTTTTTCTCCCTATTTGGTGCCCTGTTGATTAGCTAATTGGCATGAGAAAGAAACATTATGTATGTACATGTATTCTTATCTCTCTGAAGTCATAAAATTGTAGTGAGATGCAGTGCCCAAGAAATTGGCATGTTTAAATATAAAATTATTTATCTTTAAAGATGGATGAGACCTTTTAGCTTAGCTGACATGTTTTTTGAATCATATATATATCATAGCTTTGTGAAACGGACTTACGATGCTTTATGTTTTTGGGCCTAGAGTTACACCTGAGCGTTCATTTCGCATCGCAATGAATATCATTGTTAGATCAAAGGAGACTTTCTGAACAGAGCAACTATAGTCCGTCGAAGATGCCCTGCTTTATTGCTAACTGCAGTTTGTCGTTCAGCAGTGCACATATAAGTTACTTTCTAATATGGTTATTCTTTCCAGCTTTGACAATATATTAAATAACTAATAAGTTTCCACATTGATGTTATTGATAGATTACATGCCAAAGATTTTTCTGTTATTTCAGAAAAAATAACAATTTTGTTGGCATGTACGTGCAACTAAGAATTTTTGTTATTTGCAACACCTCATTATTCAAACTTTGGACTTTCAATGTTATCATTTTTAGTGTTATGTTTCTTCCTTTAAGGAACAGTATGGTCCCTACTTCATTATACAAAATGAATAAATAGGGTAATATTACATGGCCACACTTTACCTTGTTGCTTGCATTATTGTGTCTTTTGGCAAGGAGAAAATTATCGTTTGGAGGAGAAAAGAGTGATGAAACCACACATAATGCATATGCAAAAGTCATTCCCTAGATGACCCTATATTGCTATTATAAATCACTGTGTACTTTTTTAGTTTACCCTGTTTGCTCCTCGGGGATTATGCTGATTATATTGGTGTGATGCTTCTTTTGTTTGGAAGGTATTGGCCTTTATTATGGATCTTTCACGACAGTGTCGTACATGAACAGCTTGCCATTATCTTATTTGCATGGATAAATACATGTTTTGCTAAGCTATATGTGTTGGTCTTACTCATGCATCCATACACATTTTTTGTCTTTGAGTTCAACATCGATATGCAAATTTAGGTTCTGTACATGTATGCCATTATTTTTATTTCATTCAGATTCAGCATCTCGCACTAATAATGTTGTTTACAAATTTTGTGTCTTCCTTTCAGCTTGCTACAACTTTCCAGTACGGGTCATGTTTACCTAAATTATATTGTTATTATAGTTAGAAGATTGCATTCTGCTTGTCTTCCATATTTTTTCTTTTTCATATAACATTATTTGGTACAAATATCCTGATCTGATAATGATGCTTTCAGTTATTTGGAAGACATACTCAAAACTGACTATATATCATCGTGATGTGTTTCAGAAAACTTAGATAATGAAGCAAATGGACAACTTTTGGCAACTCTTATGGCCGAGAAAGAAGAACTAGAGGAAGCACTTCACAGGTAGGACAGCAAACAATACATCTTAAAGACGAGATAAGTGAAGCAGAGGAAAGAAATGCTGAGCTGACAAAGACGTGTCTTCTTTGCTATCTTCCTGTTGCTTGCCCCTACAGATTTGTAGTATCCAGTGTACTTCTATCATGCATAGTCTTTCAATCTGAGTGCTACTTTTGAATAACAGTCTATAGTAAGCTCTGCTTTGAATTCAACGGGAGTTTTTCCTTTTCAGACATCGTGAGATGTTATTTTTTCTCCCGTTGCAACGCACGAGCATGTTTACTAGTAAATATAAGTCAAGAAACTTATGTAGGTCTCCCAATAAACTTTGATGGCGGGTCAAGCCGGCACTAACGACGTCCGACCGTGCGCTCGCCTAGCCTGATGGTGACCTGAGCCGCTGGAAGACGGCCCGCTGCCGGAGGTGCGCGGCGAGGACGCGGTCAGGGACCAAGTGGCAGAGGCACCACTGCAGCCGGTGGCCGAGGTTGGGCATGCAGACCGGGCGGCGGCGCCCGATCCAGCGCGCGGCCGCGCCGGCGTACGCGTCCGCCGTCGGCACGATCAGCCGCGACAGGAGGCCTCCCCGCGTCACCATGTCGGTCACCATCTTGGTGTCCACGTACAGCGGGGCCTGGCACTGCACGTCGATGCCTTTGCCCCCGTACTCGACGCAGAGGCTCCTGGAGAACTGGGACACGTACCGCTTGGTGGCGGCGTAGACGGAGTAGAGCGGGTAGGAGGGCAGCGCCTCCGCGGCGCCGGAGCCGATGTTGAGGACGGCGCCCTTCCCGCTCCCCACCACGCCGGGCAGCACGGCCGCCGTCACCGCCGTCGTGGCCCACAGGTTCACCCGTATCATCCGCACCCACGCCTCGGCGTCGCCACGCCGGCGTTGTTCACCAGCACTCCCACCTCCAGCCCCTCCACCGCCTGCCGGAGCCGCCCCATCGCCTCCTCCCCTGCCAAAACACGATGGATCAGTACAGCAACGTACGTAGGAGTACGTACGTAGTCGGTGGTTCCTTGAGGAGTGCTGCGTGGCCGGCTGCCTCACCTTGAGGAGTGGAGACGAGGGAGAAGTCGAACAGCACGGTCTTGGTGAGCACGCCGTGGGTGTCGGAGGCGGTTCCGGCGATGTCCTGGAGCTTGGCGGGGTCGCGGCCGACGAGGACGAGGTTGAGGCCGCGCCGCGCGAGCTCGAGGGCCATGGAGCGGCCGATGCCGGACGTCGGGCCGGTGACGACGGCCCACGCCCCGTAGCGGCGGCGGAGGTCCTTGGGCCCGCGCAGGCAGAGCGCGATGCCGGAGGTGTGGAGGAGGCGATACGCGACGGCTGCGACGTAGACGGCGCCGAGGATGGCCAGCGAGACGAACCATGGCTCCTGCTGCTGCCGGAGCAGAGCCTCGGCGCCCATCCGCGCGCGTTGTTCCTCTGCCCTCGCGTGTGGCTGACTTGTACTAGCTGCGCGTGCTAATTAAGTAGTGCCGCCATGTCCCACGAAACAAACCGCTGTATCACCACCCACCAACAAACACACTGTTTCTGAGCCTGCTCAAATTGATTGGGCGTACCGCCCAACTGACCGGTCACCGATTTATTACACGCCTCACACTACCCACAATACCACAATAGGAGTAATATAGATGTCATCTAAGAAAAAAAATATGATGTGACAGCTAATTAATACGAAGAGAGAAATCGAGTAACATACTATGTTACTACTACCATGAGTAACATAACACATACCAAGATAAGATGAGTCTTCTATAAGCTAATAAATGAAAGACTCAATGTTAATATCCCTATGTTAATACCCACTGTGGAGATAGTAACTTAGACTAGTAATATATGCATGTTACTACTTTATGTTACTTTTCATTGTGGTGGTCTTAAAGTATAAAGATAAGACTACACAATGGGAAGTAATATAGAATAGTAATATGTATATGTTATTAATCTAAGTTACTATCTTCATAGGGAGTACATAGCATAAATAACCTATTCTTATCTTGATATGGGTGATGTTACCCATAGTATAAATAACTGGCTATGTTACTCAATTTTTTTTCTTATTAACTAATTATTTATTTTCGTTTAGTTAACATTTATGTTACTACCTATGTTACTTCTATAATGGATAGTCTAAGAAAGCGGCACTGGTAATCTCAGTTGACTAACATTTAACGAAGTCTCAGTCAGATACATGACCGTTAGATCAAGCTCATCAAGATTCACACATAGGAGGCTCCGTCACATTATTTTTCTCGCTTCTGCGTGGCAAGTGTGGCCTGTGGCCAGCGTTTTTATAGTGCCTGGCCCGAGCTGAAGCTGTGGGCTGTTTGTCATGTCTTTCTGGGCCGTAGTGTCTGATATTTTCTCACATGGACTGTGTTCTCTTTTCCTTCCTCGTCTGGCACTTTTTCCAAGCTTCGCCCTTTTTGTTTGCTGATATATTCTGTTCTATTTTGCATTTGTCTTGTTCACAGTTTTCTTCTTATTTTTATTTTTCTAAATTTTTATTTCCTAGTCATTCCATTCACAAATATAAGATATTTTTGATATTTTTATATGGACGATATACATACTGAAATTAGGGAATAAACAAACTAAAACGTGTCTATAAGTGCTTTTATTTATTTATTTTGCAATTTTATTTTTATCTTTTCTTGTTTTCTTTCTATTTTCTCATTATTTTTACTAATGGTATGATTTCTGCTACTTTTTCATTTTTAATTTTTTATTAAGCAACTACATTTTCGTTTGTGATACATTTCAATGGAGATAAGAGCATCTCCAATAGAAGATATAGATACAAAAATAACTACCTTTTGCATCTTCGAGGCCACAAAACCCCTCTCCAACAGATGATGTAGATGCAAAAAAGAAATTACACCTCCGTCTCCCGAAGATGTAAACTACAACACCTCGAGATGTAAATATACATCTCCGGGTGCAGGAGATGTAAAACGGCCGGTTGCGCGCCTACTGCCAAACCGCTTTCATCCCCTTTCAGTTCGCCCGCCCGCCAATAATGCATGTGTGTGTCCTCCATACCTAATTTTCTTCTCCCGCCGTTTTGCAGTTTTTTTTCAAACTCCCAACTAGTAAGGGCCTCTTTGATTCACAGGATTTTGAAAACGTAGGAATAGGAAAAATAGAGGGTTGGAGTGGCATGTCCATTTGAACCCTATAGGATTAGCAAGGAGTGTTTGATGCCACAGGAAAAACAAATGAATTGTAAAAAAAGGTTGGAGTGGATGTTAGATTTTCTATGAAATGTAGTACAAAAAATTCCATAAAAAAATTCCTATGGGATCCAATCCTATGAATCAAAGGACCAATGTAGGAATTTTTTTTAAGGATTTCAATCCTCCAAAACTCCTATAGAATTCCTTTGAATCAAAGGAGCCCTAAGTCAGTAACTAAGTGCACATATGATGTGATCAAAGATATGCAATATATAATTAATTTGGATATTCATGTTCATACAACAATTAAGTAACCAATATTCGCGGCAATGCGCGAGGAGCAGGATGAATCCTAAAGGAAAAGGTACGGTAAATTCGCCCCCAAATCTTACATTCTTAAGAAGTTGATCCCCACTACTATCAATTATCTTAGCATGCAAACTGTCCACGTTAGCATCCATTCCCATGCAGCCACGTCAGCAGTAATTCTCCACCCGCATGGTTTTCCATCGCTAATCCCACTTAACTCAGCGAGCTGGGCTGCACGAAGCTATTTTTTTGCAACCGGGCTGCGCTGCCCATTTGTGGTATGCGTTCTATCTAGCTGGGCTTGGTTTGCTTAGAAAAATATAGCTGGGCTTGGTCGTACTTGCATGTACGTCTTGGTCGTACTTGCATGTACGTAGCCCATCTACCTGCTTATTTTATTAGGTCGCTGAGGGTTCGTGATCCTCAAAAAAAAATGTCGCTGAGGGTTGGTCTTCCCTGTCGCTTTGTCTTTCGGTCAGCGCCGCCATGACCGACGCGCTCTCCGTTCTTCTCCTTGAAACGACACCAACATATACTTATGAAACTTAATCATTCATCGCCTCTCATTACCTCAGGCCCCGTTACCCTCAAATTCGGAAGAAAGTGCTATATTTAACTGAGAACTGCCGGCACTTATCCTCAAAAGACAACCCTTTGATCTCCCAATTAACTCCCCTGCCGAATGATTTCTTTTCCATACCCATCTTCATCTTCTCCACCGCATTTTGTTCTTCTCCACCGAATAAATGGAGTAACGGACAGAGTTGTTCTCTTCACAATAAATAGCTCCTCTGGAGATGATTAGTCACGTATTCAGATTGAAGCCCCCGTTGTGGATGCTCGTCACTGCTGGTACAGGTCTAGAAGAGAAGGCGGGGGCTGGAAGCTTCTAGAACCAGCAACCCCAGTTGGGAGATGCAGACGTTGTCTCTGCCCATATCCAGGGTCTACGGCGTCACCCTCTTCTCCTATCTGGCCATGTTTGGCAACTTCCCAGTGGCCGAGACCTAGACGTCGTTCTTGAGTTCGCCATCACCCAGTACATCAAGGTCTCCATACACATGGTAAATCTCTTCTCGCGCCCCACCCACCCTACCTCGGCATCTACACCAACCCGGCATAATCGCGGCCACCACCGCCCGGGAAGCACTTTTCTGTTCGTGGTAGCATAAATAGCACTGGCAGGTGTTGGTATAAGAACATAGCCGCTTCACAGTTCACACACGAGATGAGTTCTGCTGAATCCCTACAACCACAGAGGCTGGGAGGGCTGTAATTCCTAATTGAGCAGCGCCCATGGTTGCCGAATACGTGGGTAGAGGCCGCCACCACAGCCGCTTCACGCATGACATAGATGCGGGCAGAGATGAGCTCTGCCGCTGGTCCACAATTTATATCTCGGCATGAGGTCCGGTCCTCCGGCAAGGCTACCGCCTGCCGGACGGCCTCCCTTCTGACGGCTCTCCCGTGTTGTGTTTCCGCTGCCAGTGTGGGAACTGATCCGGTGCCAAGTTGGTTTATATATCAGATGACATATCAGGTATCACACATCTGGTAAGCTATTTCCCTTGCTACTCTTTTATATGACAATTCTGCTTGGCTATGTTATGCACGTGAAGCTTCATGCTTTCTTGGTTGGTTGCTTCAGATTACTTGGTTCATTCTTGATTTATTCCTGCAGATGTGTGCAAATCATGAATGTTGATGTTGCTGTTCACAGAATAGGCTGCAACAAGTGCCTGATCACCATGGATAACACACCAATGTAAATCATCAAGGCTTAGTTCATGCTTTTTGTCTCATGTTAAATTTTCCTACCTTGCATACATTACCCCTTCTATGTGCGACAGCTGCAGGGCCGCATTCTTTCTTGCAAGTTGCAATCTGATAGATGTTTATTCAGAGAACAAAAGCAAGGATATTGTTGGATTTTATCAGTTCGCATTAACAGTTTCATCACACTTTCTCAGTTACCTTTTACAAATTATTGGCTGATGTAAATAATGATGTGATAATTTAGTGGAAACCATTCAGAAGAAAATGTATTCATTGTGTTCTTAATTGTGTTTTTTTCAGGCAAGATCAAAATACATCATGCTCTTAATTCTCATGCAAAGATAATCTATTTATAATAAAATGATAAAAAACAAGAAAGAAATAGAAGAACAAGGTAAAGTTTTTTTTCCATATACTCGTACTATTGCTTGAATTGTATAGATCATTCAGTACTAATTGTGAGTGGAATCATGCTTATATTTTTGGCATGCTTCGGTTTACTGTCTTGGCCAAGATTGGCTCTCAATTGTATGTCGTCTTCATGAATTATCCATTGTATTTAGTTGCGATCTTTTAATCAAATACTTAAAATTAACTTTACATAAACATTCCTTCAAATAATTTACTTGCTAACAAATTCAAAGTTTCTTTGATGAAACAATACATTATTTACAACAATTTTTAAACGGATGTCCCCCGCAACGCGCGGGGAATCATCAAGTAATGATGCAAGCCAAGCTAAAATGTTATGGAGGCAGGCCGCCCTTCACACCCTGTGACGGTGGCTTCGATGATGAGCTTATCCGCTCCATGGCCCGCTGCTGGAGGGACCCGCGACGCGAATGTGGTCGGGCACAAATTGGTAGAAGCACATCTGTAGCCGATGGCCCAGGTTGGGCATGCACATCGGGCGGCGGTGCCCGATAAATCGCGCCGCTGCGTGGGCGTACGCATCCGGCGTCGGTTTAATCAACTGGGACATGAATCCTCCCCATGTCAACATGTCCATCACCATCTTCGTGTCCACAAATAGCGGGACCTGCACCACCCAAATGTTATATTAGTGTGGTTTTTGTGTATTAACCTCGGACTAAACATCTACTCCCTCCCCGTTTAAGTGCATAAGACTAACCACAATAGGAAGTAACATAGAGTAGTAATATGCATATATTACAAGTCTAAGTTACTACCTCCATAGTGGGTAGTAACATAGATGTGGTAACATAGAAGTGTTCATTTATTAGCCTATAGGCTCATCTTGTTTTGGTATGTGTGATGTACTCATCGTATGGAGTAACTAGCCATGTTACTCCATTTATCTCTCTCCTTATTAATTAGCTGTCACATTATCTTTTTCGTTTAGGTGGCATCGATGTTACTACCTATGTTACTCTCACTGTGGATAGTCTAAGTTACATTAGACTACCCATAATGGGAAGTAACATAGAGTAGTAACATGCATATGTTACTAGTCTAAGTTACTACCTTCGCAGTGGGTAGTAACATATGGTTAGTAACATTGAGCCTTTCATTTATTAGCTTATAGACTCATCTTGTCTCGGTATGTGTTATGTTACTCATAGTAGTAGTAACATAGTGGACGTAGAGTATTTGAGCTCGAGCTCAAATGCACCCGCATGAACAGTAAAATCGAAAAAAAATTCAAAACATTTCAAAAAATTCTGAATTTTTTTTGTGATGAACTTGGACAAATGTTTGAAGCGCTTGCAAATTTTCATGATGAGATCACATTCTAGGAAGGCGTGACAAGAAAAACAAAAACGATGCTCTGAAAATGCTATTTTTGAAAGCATTTTGAAACACTAATTTTGCTTTTTTGCCACGCCTTTCTCGAATGTGATCTCATGGTGAAAATTTGCAAGCACTTAGAAAATTTGTCAAAGTTCATCATAAAAAAAATCAGAATTTTTCTGAAATGTTTTGATTTTTTTTCGATTTTACTGTTCATGCAGGTGCATTTGAGCTCGAGCTGAAAAGGGTACTTTCGTAACATAGTATGTTACTCAATTTCTCTCTCTTCTCATTAATTAGCTACCACATCATATTTTTTGCTTAGGTGGCATCTATGTTACTACCTATGTTACTCCCACTGTGGGTAGTCTTATGTGCTGCAGCACGACCAAGGTGCAAACAGATTGGAGGAGAAGGAGAAACTAGACCGGTCCTTCCTCCAATCAAAGCCTCGATTTCAACAATTGATCACAGCAATTAAGAGATGCCATTTTAGCAACCATGCAGGCCCACGTACTAATTCGCATGCCAGCCGGTTTTAGGGTTGTTTGGTTCCCAACCACAACTTGGCACACTTTGCCATACCTTAACTTAGGCATGTTTAACCAAGTTAGGTGTGTGTTTGGTTCTTGCCACAACTAAGACAAGATTTTTTTTTATTAGCACTAAGCCCCACATGTCATATACACAAAAAATATGACAAAATTCCCTAAGGCAAGCAAAAGTATGGCTAACTATATTTGTGAGGTAAGGCATCTGCGGCAAAGTTGTGTGGCAATATGTGACAAATATAGTTACAATCCAAATAGGCCTTTAATTTCTTGCCTAATCAACACGCAAACGCGCTGCATGCATTGGGTTTTCGGGGGAGATAACGAGGAAGAGGAAGTAACCCTCACAAGCGAACGAGGCTGGGAGGGGATTGAGATGCAAAGTTAATGAACGACGCCTAAGAGCATGGTTAATAATAGTATAGCCAACTACCGGCTATATAAAACTGTCATGTCATTTAAACCAATATATATAGTCAATCATACAATAAGATTTGCTTCATCTGTCCATGTGCATCGGGCATCTAATAAGGTGCAGCGCAACCTAGACGCTTATGAATTGGGCTAAACCCGGATGAATTGGCCTATGAAGCGGACTAGCAACCTCCGTCTCGGTGTATAAGTCATCTTACGAAAATCAGATTTTCTCAAAACACTTAGGCGCGGTGCATTAATTCTCACCTCGTATCTTGTTTCTTAACATGAATAAAGGAATCAACCAATAGAAAATGTGAGGCGTGTATGTATTTAATGACTTGATACTACCTAGCACCGCATACACTGGTCAGTTTATTGCATGCAATGATATTAATTAGTTAATAAGTATTAAGTTCTCTCGTTTTCTCCTTCATCTTGGTCGCAGTGCACAATGTAAGATGACTTATACACCGAGACAGAAGAAGTAATTATCATGTGTTTGTGTGTGTAATTAGTGAATTCATTAGGGTAGTGCACTTGGCCAGCCAACCACCGCGCGTGGCCGTTCGCATGCACATGCGTTTTTTATGTGCTGCCGTTTGCATGCATTTACCGTTCGCAGCGACTGGCCGTAAGTGCCTTGTTATCTGAAATTATTCACGAAATTAATTACTGCACATCATGCTAGCTAATCTTGGCGACCAATATTATTGGAACTTCTGGATTTCATTAGACGCATAATCCACTTGGACGGAGCAAGTACTTTTTCCCCTCTTCTTTCTTTCTCTTTCATTGCATTTATTACTTTTGCCTAGAAACACGCATATAGCTAGTCTCTTGCGTATACCTAAGAGCCTGCTTGCATCATTTTTTCATGTCTCTCTTTTTCATATAGGCAAAAGTGCCATGTAGGAGGGTTATAAGTTCACTATTGTACTTACTCTAAACATTTTGAGAAGATCTGATTTTCGTAAGATGACTTATGCACCTGGACGGAGGGGTACTATTATGTAGTAGTTTCATTGACCTATCTTACAGTAGTAGTTACCCTACTTTTTTCATTACTCTGCTTCTCTTCTCACTACACCACAGCACTGCATCCTGATACATAGTTGGTCGGGAAAACAACTTATACCAACACACAGTTGAGAAAACAACTTTGATCTCTATCTCTATCTCTTTTTTATCTCTACCTTTCTTTCTTTTCCTTCTACTTGAGAAAAAGTAAGGTTTTGATTTCTCTCGTCTTTGTCCAACTCTTTGTTACGTTCTCCCCTTCCCACCTTTTCATTTTTACTTTTTCCCTTTCATTTCTTGTTTATTTTTTCTTGTTTTCTTTTACTTGTTTTTCCTGAAAACTGCCTCAACTGCTTTACATATTTATTGACTTATCAACGCAAAACTTGTTTTCTATGTTAAGCCAGTAAGCGATTACCAAACAAAATTTAGTTTCTTTTCTATAGAATGAAATTTGCTACAAAGATTCTCAATTTTTTAATGCGACAATGTACAAACGACCGCCACCCAGTCTTCTGCTAACGTACTACTACCTCCATCCGGGTTTACTAGTCCGCTTCATAGGCCAGTCAAACCAAGTTTTTGTATAGCAAGAACAACAACAATAACAAACCGGGTTTACTACGACCCTAAACAAGAAGTTGGAGTAGGCTACAGCTGAAACCCATAATATATCGCAACTAACTCATGATTCTGACACATGGATAGCTAGCTTTCACGCATCCTTGTCCATGTCTAGTTTTTTGGTGATGTTTCAGTCCTTCAGATCTCTATTTACGGACTCCTTCCATGTCATGTTCGGTCTACTCGGACCTCTCTTGACATTATCAATACGTTTTAGCCGCACGCTATGCACTCGAGCTCTGGAGTCCGGCGCTGAATATGCCCAAACCTTCTCAGACGATGTTGGACAAGTTTCTCTTCAATCGGTTCTATCCCAGCTCTATCCCGTATATCATCATTTCGTACCTGGTCCTTTCTTGTGTGGCCACACATCCATCTTAACATGCGCATCTCTGCTACACCTAATTGTTGAACATGCCGCCTTTTAGTCAGGCAACACTCAGCGACATACAACATTGCGAGTCGAATGGTCGTCCTATAGAACCAGCCTTTTAGCTTGTGTGGCACTCTCTTGTCACAGAGAATGTCAAAAGTTTGGCGCCACTTCATCCATATGGCTTTGATTCGAAGGTTCACATCTTCACCGATATCCCCATCCTTCTGCAGCATTGATCCGAAATATCAAAAGTTGTCTTTCTGAGACACCACTTACCCATCAAGGCTAGCCTCCTCCTCCACGTGCACTGTAGTTCTGAAACCGCGCTTCATGTACTTGGTTTTAGTTCTATTAAGCCTAAAACCTTTTGATTCCATGGTTAGTCTTCAGAGATGTATCTTTCTATAACCTTGATCTAACCATCATCGACTAGCACCACATCATCCGCAAAGAGCATACATCATGGTATATCTCCTAGTATATCCGTTGTGACCTTATCCATCACCAAGCCAAAAAAGATAAGGGCTCAAAGCTCACCTCTGGTGTAGCTGTGTTTTCGAAAAGTCATTAGTCTCATCGTCACTTTTTATAACACTTGTTGCAACATTATCGTACATGTAGTTGATGACGGTAGTGTACTTTGTTGGGACTTTGTGTTTCTCCAAGGCCCACCACATGGTATTCCACGGTATCTTATCGTAGGACTTCTCCAAGTCAATGAACACCGTATGCAGGTCCTTTTGCTCCCCGTATATTTCAATAAGTTGTCGTACCAAGAAATGACTTCCATGATCGACCTCCCAGGCATGAAACCAAACTGATTTTTGGTCATGCTTGTCATTCTTCTTAAGCGGTGCTCAGTGACTCTCTCTCTCTCTCTCTCTCTCTCTCTCTCTCTCTCTCTCTACATATATATATATATATATATATATATATATATATATATATATATATATATATATATATCCATCTTTCTCTCTCTCTCATAACTTAATTGTATGGCTCATCAGCTAAATTCCACGATAATTAGTACAACTTTGAACATCCCCCTTGTTCTTCAAAATTGGTACTAATATACTCCGTCTCCATTCTTCTGGCATCTTGTTTGCCCAAAAACGAGGTTGGTAAGCTTACTTAGCCATTCTATATCTATGTCTCTGAGGCCTCTCCACACGTCAATGGGGATACAATCAGGGCCCATTGACTTGCCACCTTTCACCTTTTGTAAAGTCTCCTTGACCTGAGACTCCTGGATTATCCGCACAAAATGCATGTTGGTACCATCAAAGGAGTCATCCAGTTCAATGGTAGAGCTCCCATTCTCCCCATTGAACATTTTATCGAAGTACTGTCGCCATCTATGCTTGATCTCATCATCCATCACCAGGAGCTGGCATGCTCCGTCTTTGATGCATTTGGCTTGGTCGACATCCCTTGTCTTCCTCTGTCGGATCTTAGCCATTTTATAGATGTCCCTTTCGCCTTCCTTCGTGTCTAAGCACTGTCAGAGGTCCTCATACGCCCGAATCCTTTCTTCACTCACTCCTTGCTTTGCGGCCTTATTTGCCACCTTGTACTTTTCTATGTTGTCTGCACTCCTATCCAAATAAAGGCATCTAAAACCATCTTTCTTATTCTTAATAGCCTTCTGGACATTATCGTTCCACGGTATCCTTAGCTTCACTTCTACTTCCCCTGGACACTCCAAACTCCTTTGAAGCCACCTTACGAATGCAAGTCACCATCTTCATCCGTGTGCATCACCTCCTTTGTTCCAAGGGCCCTCCTTAATGAACCTCTCCTTGAACGCGTGAACTATCTCCCCCGTGAGCTTCCACCAATGTGTTCTAGCAACTTTGGGGCGTCTATCCCGCTGGACACGAATCCAAAAGCGAAAGTCGGACACCAGAAGCTTATGCTGAGGGACAACACTCCTCTAGATATCCCCTTACAATATATGCAAGCACGCCTACCCTCTCTTCTCGAGAGGATGAAATCAATCTGGCTAGGGTGTTGACCACTACTAAAAGTCGCTAGATGTGATTCTCTCTTTTTAAAAAGAGTGTTAGCTATGATCGGGTCGTAGGCTAGAGCAAAGCTTACGACCTCTTCTCCTTCTTGATTCCTGATGTCATAGCCAAATCCCCCATTGTGTCAGATGTATCCACGTGGCCATTGAGGTATCCTCCTATGAAGAGCTTCTCACCAATAGTACACTCCTAACCACGTCCTCTAGGCCTTCGCAGGACTCCCTCTTGGTGTTGTCATTGGGGCATACTTGAGGGGCATGCACGCTGACAATATTGAGAACTAAGTCCCCAACTACCAACTTGACTACGATAATGCGGTCCCCACGCCTCTTGATGTCTACCACACCATATTTGAGGCTCTTGTTGATCAAGACACTTATTCCATTTCTATTTGCATTCATCCCCATGTACCAGAGTTTAAAGCTAGTATCCTCCACCTCCCTTGCCTTATGACTCCTCCATTTGGTTACTTGGACGCAAAGGATGTCAATACCTCTCCTCACCGCTATGTCACCTAGCTCCCGAAGCTTACCTGTCAGGGACCCTACGTTCCAGCTACCTAAGAGGATCCTCCTAGGCTCGTCTAGCTTTCTTCCCGTTCACATTCATCGAGTCAAGTGTGAAGACCCTTACTCATTTTTCACTACACTGAGGTGTCGATGTATCACGCCACTAAGGATGCAACGACCCGATCCTTTCCACTGTATCCAAATCAAGATACGGTACGCCACCAGGGGGTGATGGCCCAACCCTTTACCATTTGACACTACACCCGGGTTTCGGTATGGCGCATCGCCGAGAGGGTTATGCCCCAACAATTTCTTGTGGGTACAATCTCCATAGGAGTGGCTGAGTTTTAACGTTGACTCGACAATCCTATCACAACCCTCCTGCTTTACCCTGGCTTGGGACAGGCTATGTTGAGACAACATAGGCGGAAAAAAAAGTATGATAGACAATCCTAACCACCAATTGATTCAAGTGTTGGTGTTAGATGTCTCGGTAGACAACCACATGTTCCCGGTCCCATGATACCATTTCTTCCCGTCTACCAGAACAACAACACGCACAAACACCAGTAGTCGTTGCCACGGATGCTGAACCACCTCGGCTTCTAACATCGCGTCGACAATTGACCATCCTCCGCTCCTTCTTGACTGGAGATTATGTCCTCCTCTCTCTTATCTTCCTGCATCTTGGATGCAAGTCAATGGGTTGCTATCATAGACGATCTTAGTTTGTTTCTAGTGTTGGAACCCATGAGATGCATGTGCCATCAGTTTGGGAACAATGATGCCTAGGGATGCATCAGTCCAAGTTCACCCGTTCCAACGATAACAGAGTCGGACGAGTCGGATTCACTGTCGGCGTTATGCTAGTCATAGTGGGAGTAACTTAGACCGGTAATATGCATATGTTACTACCTCTATAGTGGATAGTAAAATATGTGTCGTGCGCAAACCAACTTGTGGTTGGATGGTTAGGAGCATAGTGGTATCCCAGCCCACCAGGGTTGAAATCCTACACTTGACATTGGTTCTCGCATTTTTCTGAATTTATTTCAGGACTTTCGGCGATGTGTGTTTAGTGAAAGCATACGTTTCCATAGACTATGAAGGCGTCATTTGCGATTTCGTCAGTCGTTAGATGATGTGTTGACTTGGTCTCACAGAGGTGCTCATAGGGGTAGGGTGTGCGTGCATTTGTTCATAAGTGTGAGCGTATGTCCGTGTGTATGAGCGTCTGCATCAATATTGTCCTAAAAACATATGTGTGGTGTCATGCAACACTTTATTTATGAGGTTGTAGACTCATTTTGTCTTGTTATGTGTGATATTATCGTAACATATTATGTTACCACAAACTTCTTTTTCCTCATTAATTACATGCCACATCATCTATTTTGTCTAGTCATAGTGGGAGTAACTTAGCTCTAAACATAACACGCCTCCGGAAAGATTTGCTTATGTGGCAAGTACTTAATAAGGAGAGTGATGTTTGTCGTGACATAATGCAACCCATGGAAAAATGAGTCGACATCTTAATAAACGAAGGTTTGCATGATATTATACATATTTTACTATCAGGTTTTCTTTCTTGAGCTAGATTTTTGAAAATCGGATGGATCTGGTTTTCCCGTCACTTGTCAACAAAGTTTCGTATCGCCCAAAAAATTCAAAGTTTTTTAATCTAAACGCCAACTTAAGTCAAATAAAGATTGCGTGCTTTGCTAGAAAGTACCAACCACTTAGCATGGTGGTATGGCTTGTAGCATCATAGCTGCGCTGCGGGGTACATGATTTAATCGAGGAAGTGATTTGTGAACAAATGTTGTTAAACCTAATATATTAAAGGGAAAATATTTTGAACTAAAAATTCAGTCGAATAACTCAGCGAAAATCCCTCAAAATTTCCGGTTTTCTTCGAAAACCGAATATTCCGCCCACCATCGGGGAAAAGGGGATCGAAAAAAAATTGGTTACTACCCACAATGAAAATAGTACTCCCTCCGTTTTTATTTACTCCACGTATTAGCTTTGATCAAAGTCAAGCTTTGTAAACTTTTACAAATTTTATAGATAAAAATATTATACAATAACAAATCAATACCATTAGGTTCATTATTGAATGTACTTTCACATCATATAGATTTGTTATAGTAAATATTTATATTCTTTTCTATAAATTTGGTCAAACTTTACGAAATTTGACTTCAGTCAACTCTAATATGCAGAGTAAATAAAAACGGAGGGAGTAACATAAGGTGAAAGTAGTAACATAGGGTGTCATATGCATGACACTAGCCTAAATTACCCTTCACTATGACTAGCCTTAAATTTGGATTTGTATGTGGGACTCGATGGCTCATGAGGAGATTGATTGTGCGATTTATCACTGAGCCAATGCCTAGCATCACAAAAAAAAAAAAACATTGTGATTACAGAAGACCAACAAAAAACATGAAATACAATGTGATCAAAAGCACCCGTAAGCATTGGTTAGATACGTCATTTTTCTTTGGTCGCATGCATCACTTGGTCATAAAGGTTCATTCAATAAGGTATGGTTCAGCTGTTTTAGCTTGCAAAACGATCTTATATTATAAGATGAAGGGGTAATTTTTTTCTTAAATCAAACTTTGACTAAGTTTATCGAAAAAAGGCCGGTATCTACAGTGCCAACTAAATATTATTAGGAGAGAAGATACTATAAAACTGAAGTAGTGGTAGTGATATATAACATATATATACTCTCTCCGTCTGTAAATATTTATGAAAGAAATGAATAAAAATGAATGTATATAGAATTAAAATACGTCTGGATAAATCAATTTCTCCGACAAGTATTTTCATGACGGAGGCAGTAGAAAATTGCAAACTTACTTGACACTGCACATCGATTCCTTTGCCCGTGTACTCAACGTAAAGGCTCCTGGAGAACTGAGAGACGTACCTGTGTTCCAAATGTATGCCGAAAAACTAGTCACCTACAAAATTGCGGGTAGCATATATTTCTTTCTACACATGTGTTAGGGTAACACGTCATATTTACTGTTTGGTGGCGCCGTAGATGGAGTAGAACGGGTAGGAGGGCACGGCCTCAGTGGAGCCGGAGCCGATGTTGACGACGGCGCCCCTTCCCCGCTCCACCATCCCGGGCAGCACGGCCGCCGTCACCTCCGTCATCGCCCAAAGGTTCACCCGTATCATCCTCACCCAACCGCGCCCGGCTTCGCCACCCTGGCGTTGTTCACCAGCACCCCGACCTCCAGCCCCGCCACCGCCTCCCGGAGCCGCGCCATCGCCTCGTCCCCTGCCGAAACCACGGCCGAGACCAGCCTCCCGTCTTAGCCATTTTACGTGTTAGTGACAGTGTGCGTGTGAGCGGCACGGTGCTTCACCTTGAGGAGTGGAGACGAGGGAGAAGTCGAACTGCACGGTCCTGGCCAGAACGCCGTGGGTTTCCGAGACGGTCTTGGAGATGTCCTGGAGCGCGGCGGGGTCGCGGCCGACGAGGACGAGGTTGAGGCCGCGCCGCGCGAGCTCCACGGCCATGGAGCGGCCGATGCCGGACGTCGGGCCGGTGACGACGGCCCACGCCCCGTAGCGGCGGCGGAGGTCCTTGGGCCGGCGCAGGCAGAGCGCGAGGCCGGAGATGTGGAAGAGGCGGTACGCGACGGCTGCGACGTAGAGGGCGCCGAGGATGGCCAGCGAGACGAACCATGGCTCATGCTGCCGGAGGCACGCGTCGGTGCCCATCCTCACCCACTCTCTCTCAAAGTCTCAATCTCCTCGCTGCGTGTGGTAGTTAAGTGCGTGTCGCGGGTTTAAATTCTAGGCCCATGCATTCCCCGGCGGCCAATGAAGGTGGCAGGGCCTCGCCCAGCTGGTGGTGCTCGTGGTGGCCGCGGCCGACGGGCTCGGGGTCGACGGAATAAAGGGCAGGGGACCGATCCCCTCGGGTCATCAACCCGTGCGGTTTGCATTCAAAATTTCATTAATTTCCAATTTGTAAATGGGTTTGCTATTTCTCAACCGATTGAGAAATAGCTACTAGCTCAATAGATGCTATAGCCACGAGATTATACGTAGAGATTCATGCTGCTTTTAGTTTTTAGATTTTGATTGTCGTTCTTCTTTTCTATGGTTCTTCATTGGAGACGATCGATTGAACTCTAGGCCTTCTTCGGTACTTTCTATAGTAAAAAAGAGCGACCATTTGTCACTCAACTTACCAATAGTTATGTTTCTTAGTCGGAATCCCTAGCCGTCTCGTCCATTTGTATTTAGATGAATCTTACTGTCTAGCTCGGAATGGAATCAATTTAGAAATAACGAAAAGTGGATAAATAATCATTTCAAACCGTCACAAGCTAGCACACTTTCTTACAGTCGATCGCCCATGTTAGAATTAATCCGAGACCACGTCAATCTTTCGAGGACCAAACAATCACATGAACACGACACCGAGATGTATTAATCACGGATATGGCTACATCCGGGGTTATGACTACAGACGCTCCTCCTCGTGACATCATCACAATACCGTAACCCGGGCGCCGGCACACGCCACTGGCTCCCCCTGCGTGTCCGTGCTACCCCCACACATATAAGAGGCCTAGGATACAAGTGTCCTATTTGGACACGACTCCATATCTTATCTAAACACAATATAACTACAAGTCCAACTGTAACCTACCTTGTACATTATATTCGACACAACTCCAACAAACTTCACATTAGCGAATATTCTCCACCATCATGGATTCATCATGCGTCAAACTTCCATGTACATTGGACTTGAGTATATCCCATGAGTACCATTGCTATTCCATGTGACTCCACTTACAACTTGTAGTCCCGTTTTCTCTTGACCACGGTCAAAGTTCGAGAGAAATTAAGTCTCACTTTACTCTAGTCTATGCTCCCAATTTCCAGAGTATCCGTTCAACACCATCACACACTGATCACATATTGACCTGCGTGAAAGTGAAGAACTCACATATTGGGTGTCACACATAAGAGTTATCTGAACTCAACATCACCACACTTCCTTGACCGCCTGTCTGAAACTTGAAGGAATTTCACCATTGCTTGTCGTCATCTCGGGTCAAATTCGCAGTTGTCACATCACCAGAGCTCTGGCCCGTCTCCATGTCCCGTCACCACCGAGCTCCATCCCCAGAAGTCGTCCTCTTCAACACCCTCATCGCGGGATTCGTGGCCCAGAGGTGGCGCGCGCGGGCAGTGAGGTCTTTGAGGGTGGTGGCGGTGCGGATGTGCGGGCACAATGGAGGGGGGGAGACTGTGACGTGGCCACTAGTACAGAACCGGCTTTTAGTCCCGGTTGGGAAGGGCCTTTAGTCCCGGTTCCCCAACCGGGACTCATAAATAGGGACTAAAGCCCCCCCCCCCCCTTTAGTCTCGGTTGTCCACGAACCGGGACTAAATCCCCACCACGTGGCCGGCAGCACGCGCCGGGGGCTGGGGACCCGGTTGGTGTCACCAACCGGGACTAAATGTTTAGGGGTTTAGGCTTTATTGTTTATTTTTCCTTTTCATTTTGTGTTTTCCATTTTTTTTCATGTCAAACATATTTTACGCCACTACATACTGTACACGTTATGCATATATACAATAGAATTTCTCATAGAACCAATCATATAGCATAGAATTTCTCTCGTACGACCATGCATACACACATAGATATATATATATACAATTTGGTACATACAATTTCTCCTACAATTTGCAGATCATTACATGCAGGCATTAGGTGATCACCAAATGGTATTCTCCGTCGGGAGATATGACCTGCTCAAGCAAAAATCCCGCAATTTTCTCTTGAATTGCTCGTATGCGGTCCGTTGCTAGGAGCCTATCCCGCATTGACACCATCTTTAAAGAAGGAGATCAATATGAATATATTAGTTGTGTGTATATATATTAGATCATGATAAAGAAAATGAATACTGTTTACGTACCCAAAGATGTCTTGCATCTCCGCTCCTTTCGGTCATAAAGCGATTGTTCTCGCAAACGTAGTATGCACATAAATTAGTCCCCTGTTTCTGCTTCAAACACTTTACGAGAATAGAATCCAATCAGATAATAATAAAGCATGATAATGGTTATTAAAACTAGAATTAAATAGATGCGCGGACGTAGCTAGTACTACTTAATTATAATTAACTTGGACCGTCGCCATCTCAGCTCTGGTTTCCATTCACCGTCAATCTCTTTGGTGAACTTTTTCCAAATCCTGCCCGGCAAAGAAAATGAATAAAGGATCTATTAATTACTTGATATCAAGAAATGAACTAAAGAGGCCGACACAGTGCGATAATGATTGAAATTACCTGTCGAGCATTAAATACATGTTTTTGTATTCCTTAGAGTCTCTACTTAGTGAGTCCAGTACTTCAACAATTTCCTCATTAACTCTAATGATTAGCATGATCCAGTGGTATCTGCGCACACGTTTGTATAAGCGGGCATGCATTGTGCATTCAGCTACACACTTAACATCGAGTAAGCAAAAATAGAATTTGTAGTACAAGACAGTAACACTCACCTGAAGTTGTAAGGAAGTACTATTTCTGGTTTGGTATATAGGCTCTTCAAAAACATTAGCAAGCTTTCCTCTGTGTCTTTTTCGAACGTAGTTAACACCTCCTCATTAACGGTATTTGGGTCAATGAACCCAATGCTATGGACTCCATCTCTATTCAATTCAAAAATCTTCATTCTGCATAATACCACACAAAAGAATATAGTGAGGACAATTAATTACAGGCAATGAACGAGCTGAGCTAGAGACTTAAATTACAGAAACAGACCACTTACAGACAATAGCAACTGACGAGAGATTTGTCCAGTGCGTCTTGTTTGAATAACTGAAAAAGTTCTTCATTTTCAATCCACAAATCTTTACCATGGTAGTAATGCTCTGACTTGACTTTCACCATGAGGCTCTCTCACCCGACCTTTATTTCTCCCAGGGACCACTCGTGCAAGCTGCGCATTTGCGTTGACAGAAGCTTCTCCGCTTCAAGACTGACCAGAGCCTTCCCGGCGACATATTTCCATGCTAGGTCCTTCTCATCCGTCATGGGGATTTCCTCCATGCCTAGGAGTGCTTCAACAGTGATACCGATCTCGCTATCCTTCTTTCTATCAGCGTCGGTTATCGCCTTATAGGTACTCACCTTGAGCGGGGGGATCGACTGCACTTCCTGTTCTCCGAGCTAGGGAACAGTTTTCCCGCATTTATTACTACATGTACTCTGCGACTGCTGTTTTTTTTGTTGATGATATGACTTGCTAATACTGCGATCATAGTCTGATTGCTTTTTCTCCACAACCGGTTTAGCACAATTCAAAAAGTGTTGTACGACTTTCACAGGTATTTTCTCCTTTGGCGGTGGGGGCGGTTTCGGTCCAAAATGGGCCCGCAGTTGGGCAGCCACTTCGAGATCGGTTTCCTCCTCAGTCATCTCGTGAGCTAGCTTCTTTTTGGCAGGAGGATCGGCTTTATTCTTTGGTGCTCTCTTCCGCTTTGGAGTCAGCTGATGCGGCGCAGATCGATATCGCGGAATCGCGCTCGGCTCCGTCTCGGGGTGGGGTGGATTTGGCTGACGCGGCGGACTCGCGCTGCGCTCCGTCTCGGGGTGGGGTGGATTCGGCTGACGCGGCGGACTTGGAGGAGGAGTCGATGGCCTTGGCACCGAGTTTGGAAACACGATGCATTCCTTTCTCCATACAATGAGACACCGTATGACTTCTCCTAGTATACGGTCCCCTTCACCTCCAGGAAAGTCAAGGTCTAGTGAGACATATCCCGACAGAACTTCATCCACCCCGACACGAGCATAGCCAGGTGGAATCGGATTGTCGTGGATGGTTGCTTCGGGTGGATTCCGTAAAGCATAGCCGTTCGCCACCTTCATTGATATGTTCTTCAATTTCATGTGTAGCTCACAAGGTGTCGTCTCTTGGATATCATCCACGGGGTAGCGAGCCAGCAGTGCATCATCGGCCGGGACCCCCGTAGTACCCACGCTGCTTTTCGGCATAGATCATGGAATGGTACCATCCAATGCTGGATCTGGTTGCTCCTGCCACTGAGATGCGCTTTGCTGGCTAAGTTTGTTGATTTGCTCCTGCTGCAGCATGTATTTGCGTTCCAACTGCGCGTTCTTTGATTCTACCATTTGAATCCGGTCTAGTTCCTGCTTCTTCTTTCTCGCACGGCTTCTGTAAGTCTCGTTCCAGTCCGCAAACCCCTCAAACCACGGAACAAGGCCTTTGCCTCGCGTTCGTCCCGGGTGTTCAGGATTCTTGAGGGCGCGTGTAAGCTTGTCGTTCTCTCTCTCGGGCTGGAACACCCCCATTCGAGCATCTTCTATTGCTTTAAGTAAAGCGTTCGAGGCTTCTTTAAGACTTGCCAGTTCAATAATCTCCCCTGTCTTTGGGTCCAACTTTCCCTCATGCGCATAAAACCAAGTCCTGCACCTTTCGGGCCAACCAACTGTTTTTGGAGTGACCCCTGCGGCAATCATCTTTGCCTCAGATTCATCCCACTTAGGCAACCCAGCCTTGTAGCCACCTGTCCTCAGAACATGGTGATGCTGTTTTTTGTCAGTATTTATCTTGTTCTTTCTCGACCGTTCCTTAGTTGCTTCCGATTCCTTGAACTCCACAAATAATTCTCACTGATCTTTTAACTTCTCTAGTTTTCTAGTGAATTGTGGAGTCTTCTTTCCTTCCTTGACGTATTTGGCCCATAATCTTTTCTTAAAAGTCTGGAATTGTATGGCCATCTTCTTAAGAGCATACTTCATGACTTTCTCCAGTTGGAGATCTGTCAAACTCTGTGGTAGTGTGAAATGTGATATGAGCATCTCCCAAAGTGTATTTTTTGCTCTTTCGTCGACAAAACTAACTCGTCGACCTTCCTTTGGCTTATTCCATTCTTGAACGGTGATTGGGATTTGGTCCCTAACAATAACTCCGCATTGAGCTGTAAATTTGTCCGCATTCTTTTTAGGAGCAATCGGTTCGCCATCCGCTCTGATTACATCGATTTTGAACTTTATGCCAGCGTCCAACTTTTTGGACGGGCCTCATTTAACCCTTATAGAAGATTTGCTCAATCCGGAGGGCTAAAAGAAGAAAGATTCGTTAATATATATACCTATATATACAAATCAATTAATACATGTAATGATCACCAGAGGCCTTATATATATATACATACATACATACATACATATATATATATATATATATATATACATACATACACACACACACACACCTCGCCGGACTTCGTTAATTGAAGAACATTTCCTTCGCCATCATTGTTTGTGTGCCCTTCGTCTCTTGGTTCTTCTTCCTCAATTCCCTCACCGGACTCGTTCAGATATTGGATCGTATCATCTAGTTCAATCTCTGGGTTTTCGGAGTGCCGTATCATCTCGAAGAGATCCTCTTCATGGTCTCTGCCGCTATCGTCCATAGCTTTAACTAATCCATAAGAAAGATATATAAAACAATTTAGTATTCAAATTATAATGCATTAATTTTTTTAGCAACATCATCATATAATATCACTAATATATCTCGAATAATCCAGTTAATGCATCATCGAATATTATCAAATATTATCACTAATACACTTCGAATATTATCATATAACATCACTACTACAGCTTGAATATTATAGCTCTCGAATACAACGTGGGCGGGCGGTCGACACCCTAAGAGAAGGAACCATCACAGGATCATAGCTCGGGTGAGATCCCTAAAGAACCTGCCAGGTATTGGAGAACCTGGCGTCCAACGCAGCCATGTAGCGTCGGACGTGCTCGTCCTCCTCCCTAACACGGCGATGTACCTCCTCTGCGGGGGCCGGCTCCCTCCGCACCGATAGTGGTCCATGCGACCGCCACCAAAGAACCTCCGGGTCGACGACGGGAGACTGATTCCTCACCAAGCTGCGCGCCCCGGAAGGTAGCACCTCCTAGTGCCGGCCCGGCGGAGCCCAGTCCCGGACATGGCGCCTCTCAAGCAGGTTGTCGCCGCCGAGTCGACGACGAGGATGCGGGCCGGGCATCATCGACCCTAAACCCCTACTCATATTTATAAACAAATTCCTACTCAAACTTATAAACAAATTCCTACTCAAACTTATAAACAAATCATCTACAACATCTAAAACATCATCTAAACATCTACAAATCAGCAACATCTAAAACATCATCTAAACATCTAAACAACATCTAAACATCATCTAAACATCTAAACAACATCTAAACATCTAAACAACATCAAATTGAATGTCAAATAATTTCTTCAAAATGCAAAAAAATTAAACATCTAAACAACATCTAAACATCTAAACAACATCTAAAAAACATCTAAACATTTAAACAACATCTAAACAACATCTAAAAAACATCTAAACATCTAAATAACATGCAAAAACAATTCTCCTGGGTGGAGGAGGCCGAGGATGCCGGGATTCGGCGTTGAAGGTGGCGGCGGCGGGCGAGGGGGCGGCCAGGGCAGCGGCGCCGGCGCACGCGGCCGCGGTGGCTTCACGGATTCTACCCGCAGCAAGGCGGCCGCGGAGGAGAAGGATGAGGAGGCGAGGAGGAGGCGAGCAGGGGGAGCAGGAGCTCACGTACTGCGAAGCTGCAGGGGCGGCGAGGTTCGGGGAGGAGGGCGAGGAACTCCGGCGACAGTCAGCGGGCTCGGGGACGGCGAGGAGGCGACGGAATGATGACGGCGATCTCTGGCAGCCTGGTGGCATGGTGTGGTTCGGCATCGGGGGAGAAAATGAGGAGGAAGGAGAGCACGCGCTTAAATACCCCAGGACTCTTTAGTCTCGGTTGGTATCAGCAACCGGGACTAAAGACCCTTTAGTCCCGGTTTGTGTCACACACCGGGACTAAAGGGGGGACCTTTAGTCCCGGTTGGCATCACCAACCGGGACAAAAGGTCTCCTTATCGGCGGCCCAAATTCCACGCGGGAAGGGACCTTTAGTCCCGATTGGATCCACCAACCGCTACTAAATGTCTATTTTCAATTTTATTTTTCTTGTTTTTCTAAACAGGACAGTTTCTGTTTTTAGATTTGGAATAACTTTTAGAATATTTATAGTTTTTGAATGAATCTTTTTGCTTTAGGTCAAAAAAATTATAAACTTTGTGTTAGTGCCAGTAGTTTTCATATTTAAATAGATTAAATTTGAATTCTTTTGAAATTTGTGTGAATCACTAGTTTGTGAATAACTTTAGTTTAAAATTAGATTTTTGAGTGATTGTTTTTCCTGTTGTTTAATATTAGTATGTTTTATCATTATGTTTAATATGGAAATTTTTAGGATATTTTAAATAGGTTTTTTAATCAAAACCAGATTCTGTTTAACTCTTTTAGTTTTATACCTTCATTTGTTACAAAGGCATTTCATTTTGTTAAACTTATTTCAACTCCAGACTTTTTGTGCATTCAATATGCACCATTCAAAGCCACATCCTCCAATTTCAAACATTTCTAACTTCATTTGCTATTTTTCCTGCATTTAATGATTTTTTGGCGCTGAATGACCCTGAAATTGAAAAGCAGTACAAATGAACTCTGAAAAGGTTGAAACTTGGCATGGTATCATCATTTCACCTACATAGCATGTGATAAAAAGTTGAGAGGGTTACGGCAAAAACTGGATGCACTTCGTGTACAAACTGGACCATCTCCTTCGAAGTATGATGGTTTCGGACGAAAACTCATCTGTTACAAAGGCATTTCATTTTTTAAAACATATTTTAACTCCAGACTTTTTGTGCATTCAATATGCACCATTCAAAGCCACATCCTCAAATTTCAAACATTTCTAACCTCATTTGCTATTTTTCATGCATTTAATGATTTTTTGCGCTGAATGACCCTGAAATTGAAAAGCAGTACAAATGAACTCTGAAAAAGGTTGAAACTTGGCATGGTATCATCATTTCACCCACATAGCATGTGATAAAAAGTTGAGAGGGTTACGGCAAAAACTGGATGCACTTCGTGTACAAACTGGACCATCTCCTTCGAAGTATGAGGGTTTCGGACGAAAACTCATCTGTTACAAAGTCATTTCATTTTGTTAAACTTATTTCAACTCCAGACTTTTTGTGCATTCAATATGCACCATTCAAAGCCACATCCTCAAATTTCAAACATTTCTAACTTCATTTGCTATTTTTCATGCATTTAATGATTTTTTTGCGCTGAATGACGCTGAAATTGAAAAGCAGTACAAATGAACTCTGAAAAGGTTGAAACTTGGAATGGTATCATAATTTCACACACATAGCATGTGCTAAAAAGTTGAGAGGGTTACAAAAAAAACTGGATGCACTTCGTGTACAAACTGGCCTATCTCTTTTTCTTCGCGTGTGTCCCTTTGCGCCGTAACCATGGACAATCTTCATCATTTAAGAGGACGCTTGGGTCAGTCTTCACTGTGAAGGGAGGAATTTCATGAAACTTTTCATAATCTTCTGACAAGTCTGTCTTGTCCTTCACTCCCACGATGTTTCTTTTTCCTGAAAGAACCATGTGGCCCTTTGGCTCACTGTATGATGTATTCGCTTCCTTATCTTTTCTTTTTCTCGGTTTGGTAGACATGTCCTTCACATAGAGAACATGCGCCACATCATTGGCTAGGACGAATGGTTCCTCTGTGTACACAAGATTGTTGAGATCCACTGTTGTCATTCCGTACTTCGGGTCTACCTTAACCCCTGTCAGAATGACCCATTTGCACCGAAACAAAGGTATCTGTAATTCAGGTCCATAGTCAAGTTCCCATATCTCCTCTATGTAACCATAATATGTGTCCTTTTCCCTATTGTTGTTTGTTGCATCAAAGCGGACACCACTGTTTTGGTTGGTGCACTTTTTATCTTGGGCGATCGTGTAAAATGTATTCCCATTAATCTCGTACCCTTTGAAAGTCAATATAGTCGAAGATGGTGATTTGGACAACAAGTACAGCTCATCTCCAACACTGTCGTCTTTCATGAGATGTGTTTGCAACCAACCGCCGAAAGTCCCCATGTGTTCACGTGTAATCCAGTCGTCAGACTGCTACGGGTGTTTGGAGCGTAAAATATTCTTGTGTTCATTGATATATGGGGCCACCAAGGTGGAACCGTGTAGAACTGCGTAGTGTGCTTGAGTGAAAGAATGCCCGTCCCTACATATTATTGCTTTCTTTCCTAGCGTGCCTTTTCCACTCAGTCTCCCCTCATGCCACGATTCAGGAACACCAATCGGCTTAAGGTTAGAAATAAAGTCAACACAAAACTCAATAACCTCCTCTGTTTCATGGCCCTTGGAGATGCTTCCTTCTGGCCTAGCACAATTATGAACATATTTCTTTAAGACTCCCATGAACCTCTCAAAGGGGAACATATTGTGTAGAAATACAGGATCCAGAATGGCAATCTCTTCGACTAGGTGAACTAGGACGTGCGTCATGATATTGAAGAAGGATGGTGGAAACACCAACTCGAAACTGACAAGACATTGCACCAAATCATTATGTAACCTTGGTAGGATTTCTGGATCGATTACCTTCTGAGAAATTGCATTGAGGAATGAACATAGCTTCACAATGGCTAATCGAACATTTTCTGGTAGAAGCCCCCTCAATGCAATCGGAAGTAACTGCGTCATAATCACGTGGCAGTCATGAGACTTTAGGTTTTGAATTTTTTTCTCTGCCATATTTATTATTCCCTTTATATTCGGCGAGAAGCCAAACGGGACCTTCATACTAAGCAGACATTCAAAAAAGATTTCCTTCTCTTCTTTGGTAAGATCGTAGCTGGTAGGACCTTCATACTGCTTTGGATGCATGCCGTCTTTTTCGTGCATACGTTGCTGGTCCTCCCGTGCCTCCGGTGTATCTTTTGTCTTCCCATACATGCCCAGGAAGCCAAGCAGGTTCACGCAAAGATTCTTCATCACGTGCATCACGTCGATTGCAGAGCGGACCTCTAGGACTTTCCAATAATCTAGCTCCCAAAATATAGTTCTTCTTCCACATGGGTGCGTGCCCGTCAGCGTCATTCGGAACAGATTGGCCGCTAGGACCCTTTCGAAAGATTACTTTTAAATCCTTGACCATATCAAGTATATCATCACCAGTACGGTGGCCAGGCTTCTTCCGGTTATCCGCCTCACCTTTGAAATGCTTGCCTTTCTTTCTTAAGGCATGCTTGATCGGAAGAAACCGACGATGTCCCAGGTACACAACCTTCTTACATTTATCCAAATATATACCTTCACTCTCATCTAAACAGTGTGTGCATGCATTGTATCCCTTGTTTGTCTGTCCTGAAAGGTTACTAAGAGCAGGCCAATCATTGATGGTTACAAACAGTAACGCTCGTAGGTCGAATTCCTCCTGTTCGTGTTCATCCCATACACGTACTCCTTTTAAATCCCACAACTGTAAAAGTTCGTCAACTAATGGCCTTAGGTACACATCAATGTCGTTTCCGGGTTTCTTAGGGCCTTAGATGAGCATTGGCATCATGATGAACTTTCGTTTCATGCACAACCAAGGAGGAAGGTTATAGATACATAGAGTCACAGGCTAGGTGCTATGATTGCTGCTCTGGTCCCCAAAAGGATTGATGCCATCTGCACTTAAACCAAACCATAAGTTCCTTGCATCATCTGAAAAGTCCGACCACTTTCTCTCGATTTTTCTCCACTGCGACCCATCAACGGGTACTCTCAACTTCCCGTCTTTCTTACGGTCATCTTTGTGCCATCGCAACAACTTGGCATGCTCTTTGTTTTGGAACAAACGTTTTAACCATGGTATTATAGGAGCATACCACATCACCTTGGCAGGAATCCTCTTCCTGGGGCGCTCGCCCTCAACATCATCAACAGGGTCATCGCCCCTGATCTTATAGCGCAATGCACCGCATACTAGGCATACATTCAAATTCTCGTACTCCTCGCCGTGGTAGAGGATGCAGTCATTTGGGCATGCATGTATCTTCTGCACCTCTAATCCTAGAGGACAGACAACCTTCTTTGCTTCGTACGTACTGTCGGGCAATTCATTGTCCTTTGGAAGCTTATTCTTCATTATTTTCAGCAACTTTTCAAATCCCTTGTCAGATACACCATTCTCTGCCTTCCATTGCAGCAATTCCAGTGTGGTACCCAGCTTTTTCTTGTCATCTTCGCAATTTGGGTACAACAACTTTTTGTGATCCTCTAACATGCGCTGCAACTTCAACTTCTCCTTTTCACTTTCGCAGTTTCTCTTTGCATCAGCAATGGCCCGACCAAGATCATCAGTGGGCTCATCTGATGCCTCTTCTTCAGCTTCTTATTGTTCTTCTTCATTCTCTTCCCCCATTGTAGTAACATCGTATTCAGGGAACCCAGGATAGTTGTCATCATCCTCTTCTTCTTCATTCTCTTCCATTAGAACCCCTCTTTCTCCGTGCTTGGTCCAACAGTTATAGCCGGACATGAAACCGGACGTAAACAGGTGGACGTGAATGTCTTTTGAGCTAGAGTAATGCTTATCATTCTTACAGACAACACATGGACAACACATAAAACCATTCTGCTTGTTTGCCTCAGCCGCATGCAGAAAACTATGCACACCATTAATGAACTGGGGATAGAAGCAACAGATTATGCATACTACTTCTTTTTCTTGAGAATGAATTGAGAGAGATTGGGCACAAACTTGAAGAAGTCTTCACGTTACCGGTGAGAATTTGGAACGAATGAGAATTATTTGAATGAATGGAGATACATGAGAACGAAGAGATCATGATCCGCCGAATAGAAGACTTGAACAAAGCGCCGAAATAATTGAGATACGAATGAAGAGAAAACAATTAAGAAGAATTTGATAACGAAAGTTGAAAGCTAAGAATGAAGATATCTTCTGAAATGATGCCTTCAGAGGAACAAGAAATGAAAACAACTCTGAAACGCTCCGGATATATAAGGAAGGAATTACTCATGATCTAAAACATTTGAAAGGATAGCACCAAGCTAAAACCATGAATCTCCGAGAATGGAACAAGATTTGAGAGAAACTCTCCTTCGGTCTTCATGCTGAGAATAATGACGAGAAACACCACCAAGAATTACTGAGGCACTCCGGAATAATGAATAAGGAAAAGTTGAGCCAATGATGAAAATGATTTAGCAACGATCTTCAAGATGGGATATGACTGATGAAATTCATTCTTACGTCATATTGAAAAGAACTTGAGGACATCTCCGGAAAAGATTAGAAGAGCCAGGTAAGATCCTGGGGAAAACCTGTGGGATATGGGCCCACTCAAAAGAAAACGCCGTTGAATTGATTTCTTAGGAAGAGAGATTGCACCGGAACAAATGAAAACTTGATGAGGTGAGACCTCAAAATAATTTGAAAATATTTGAATGGGAACACGAATCTTCTGAGATATGCTGAAAACTCCAGATAGAATAGAGAGATGAATAAGCAAGAGAGGCTTGGATAAGAATTTCCAACATGGGAAAACGTTGAACGAATGGAAAGGATATGATGAACACCGAGAGGTTGAATTGAATCCACCACAAAGAAAACAAAGATGAAGACTAAGAAATGATGAAATTGAGCACTGAGCATCTTCACAACGAATCACCGGATACATCACGGAAGAGAAGATAGCGGAAGCATCACATGAATAGAAAGGCACTTGAATGAGAATTTAAACTTTTGAAGAAAAGGGCGGGAGGGTGGGAAAAAACAAAGAAAACTTGAGACAGATGAGACGATCTCCGGAAAGAAATATGAGGATTGATCTTGCAATACTGGAGAGGGTTGAATTAACTTGATGAGAAACACACCGGTTAGGAAAGATATGAATTCACCACTTTACATCGAAGCAACACGAATTACCATACTCCAAAACAACACAAAGGGTGAGGCTTGAGAATTAAGACGGAAACAAATACATAACCCATTATGCATTCGTTGGAAGGATAATCCTAGGTAACTACTTGAATTCCCACCTAAGAATTTCCGAAGTCTTTCTTGTTTATGTGATTCGGGTTGCGGACCCAGGAACGTACCCAAGGTAATCAGCTACAACTGCACCCGCAACCTTCCACACCATAAACCAAGAAACTCCGCAAACTCGTCTACCTCAGACACTCGTAGTCACAACGATACTAAACATGGCAGTACTGTCGTGGTTTTGTCACAGCAGATGTCCGAAGACTTAGGTTCGAGGCCATCACTAAGGCGGTGGACTCAAAGGGGTTGGTCGAGACGAGGGACACAAGTTTACCCAGGTTCGGCCCCTCAAGAAGAGGTAAAAGCCTACGTCCTGCTTGTGTTGTATTGCTTGGAGTATCGATTACAAGGGAGTGGATTCGCTTGACCTAGTTCTCGATTGATTGGTTTCTGTCTAAGCCACCCCAGGGCCTCACCTTTATATAGGAGGTCGAGGCTCTGGGTTACACGAGTCCTAAACCGACTCATACATCGTAGTTGATCCTGTCTCTAAGCCGCCTTGCTATCTTGGGCAAGCCGTCTTCGGGCGGCTTAACCGCCCGGGTCTTCACACCATCTTTTGTCTCTGGGCCTTCGTCGTGGCCCGTCAGGTAAGCCGCCACGCGGCCTGGCCTTCATCTTCCGGCCCACCTTACAGGTCTTGGCTACGAGCCGCCAGGTACGACCCGGCCCCTCCTGGGCGGGTCTTACCATGGGGTTATATCCCCAACATTAGGCCCCAGGTTGATTTGAGCCTGCTCATGTCAATCTTCAAACTCATTTGGCGGCGAGTCTCACATTTTGTCACCTGAAAAAGAAAACTCATAACCCGCCGTGACGTCACATCGAATATGCTAAAAAGATTCTGTGACGTTTGCAACGGATCCTCTGATTGAATGGTTGACCCGAAAATCGAGGCGCCCCTTTCGGTCAGTCTTCATTGTGCCTCTTCGATTTTTACGCGCACTGTTGCCATCCCATCCCATAAATAGGGACACGTGGTGCCTTTTTCCCTTTATCTGCCGTCGCTGTCATCTTCCTCCCTTAGTCAGCCTCGCCTCCAGAGCTCCGCCGCACGTAATCGGACCCCGCCGTCGTCCCCAACGCCGGCCGCTACATCGACCTGACTTGGACCAGAAACTCCGCCGGGCCGCCCGCATCCAGGAGGTACTGTTCTCAACCTTTCTCGAACCTAGAATCATCTCCATTAGGATCCCCCGAGTTCATCGGGTTTTCTCTAGTGTTCTTCGTAGGTTCTTCGCTGTATAAATTGTAGATGGCCCCTTGAACCTCATATTACTTGTCTATCCATTGCGGTTGCCCTTCTAATGCCAATGCCCTCTTGCTTTGGATCTGCATAGCAACCTCCACCGCGTGCTGCCCGCCTGTCCTTCTTCTGTCTTTTTAGGGTTTTTGAATATGTTTCATTTTTACCTTCGCCCGTAGATCTTGCAGCTATAGTGGTAATATGCGCAACCTGTTTATCCGTACTTAGCTATATTTTCCAGCATCGCCTTGTCCATCTAACCCACCGATACATTGGCGGCTCTCTGATAAAAACACTTCGGCAGCTTAACACCTCACCATTATGTTGACCACAGCTGCCTTGACTAGTTAATATTTTTATAACCCGCCATACTCTGCACCTTCTCGCAGTTTGATCCGCCATTATGTCGAGAGCACCCTCGCCATGCGATTGGGTCAGCTCCGGAGTCACCGAAGAACTCTTACTTGATTTCGTAGAATCGGGTATCTTGCCGGCTTAGGATGTTATCCATTGGCGGGTTCCAGGGCCAGAATCAAGACCTACTCCCAAGGAAGGGGAAGTTGTCGTGTTCACTGATCACCTCCTTCGTGGATTTAGCCCGCCCGGGTCAAAGTTTTTCCGGGATGTTCTTCATTTCTTCAAGCTTCACCCTCAAGACATAGGCCCAAATTCTGTCACCAACATGTGTCAGTTTCAAGTCTTATGTGAAGTTTACCTGCAAGAAGAGCCGTCCGTCGACCTCTTCCGTGACTACCATTACGTCAACCGCCAAACTGAAGTGGCGGCTGGACCAAGTTTGGAGCTCGGCGGCATTTCTATCCAGAGATGGAGAGATTTGCCCTATCCAGCAGCTATCCTACCAAGTCACCCCAAGGATTGGAACAAGACTTGGTTTTACTGCAAAGACACTTCTCCTGAAGGAGAGAATCCGCTGCCGGGTTACCGTCCTACCCGGCTCTGCAACACTGGAGAACTCCCAGATCGGATGTCCGCCGCGGAGCGAGCGAAATATGCTCCGGCTTTCGCGAAGATCAGGGCCTTAATGGCCAACGGTTTGACTAGCGTCGACTTAACCCGCTGCTAGGTTAGCTGGAAGATCCTACCACTGAGCTGGCGTGACCGACTCATGCATCAATTCACAGGAGAACCCAATGACACCCTCTGCTTCAGTTCCACCCCTCTGACAGAACAAGATATCAACTCCTCCGTCAAAGGACTTCTTGGCGAAAAGCAAGCGGTTTGCAACAAAGTTGGGCTGAAACCGTTCTGTGTCAAGAACCCGGCTCCAGCTGTAAGACACTTTTCCACAAATTTGGTCAAACTTTAACTTTGTCTTGCTCCTTCTAACCTTTGTTGGCGGCTTATGCACAGGCCGGCTCTTCTTTCTGGAAGAAGAAGTATAACCCTCCTGTGAGGAAACCTAAAGTGGGTAAAACCCGCGTCCAGAAGAAGAAAACTGTCGCTCAGGAACTGCCTGAGCTTGACGACTCAGAGGTATAACTTGACTCCCTTGGCCGTCTCTTTTACGCAACCTATTGACAACAATTATTCACAGGAGGAAATGGAAACTAGCCATGCAGATGCCCCTGAGGTAACTTACATCTCCTCTGACTCAGAAAACTTTCCACCAGAGAAAGTACGGCGGGTCATCCGGAAAGTCCCATTTTCTCATCCTCTTGCTTATTTAGACCCCAATTTTCTTTTGAAAAAGCAACAACATACCTCCAGACGTCAGACCCAGAGCACCGGCTCTGAAGAGCTTTTAACCGGCTTGCCAAACTCTCCGGCTCCTCGGAAACGGCCTGCTGAGGTACTCTTTTATCTAAATCCAATTTTAATTGTCTTGCATTGTAACCTTACTCTGTTTTTCATCGTCTAAACTTTTCTAGGAGTCACCTCCTTCATCTGGCGACTCTACTGCATCCAAGCTGCCTCCTCTGAAGATCAACCCGGAGTACGTACCTTTGAATTTGCATCATACGTTTTTACCATCCTTGTCCTTTATGTGACAATATTTTCTTTTCCAGGGCTCAAGCAAAGCGAAGGAAGACCGGCGGGTCTACCGCTGCCCCTGCTGCCCAAGAGCCGGAAACTGCTAAGCCGGATTCCCCTGCACCTCATGTTGAGCCCACTAAGGCTAGAACAGATGCATCTGCCGACATTCTTCAGCCTTCTGAGCCGGCTGATGATGATATGGTCACTCCTGAGAGTCCTCCGAAGGCTGATCCTAAGCCGCCGAGCCCTTCAACAGCCGCTGAAGACATAGCTCATCCAGACGTTGTTGTCACTGGGACGGGTTATCAATTCCCTGATCCCCATGTATTAACCAAGCACACCTGCCAGGCTGATACAGGCTCACCAAAAAAGCTTGAGTTTGAATTCCCCGTGTTGGAAAAAATGACTGCAGATGAACTTCATGCTGGTTATCTGAATCGCCTCTCCACAAGCCGCAATATGGAGTTGAAGCTTGTTGGACTGATGAAAAAGAAATACGAGGTACTCCTCTCTTCCTTTTCCTTATACCCTTATGTAGCTCCCAAGAGCAGGTTTAGTATTGCAAATAGTAGACCGGGTCTCCCAATCCTTATCATAATTCAAATTGCCTAACTTGTAGCCCCCAAGTATCAGGTTAATATATATATTAAGCCGGTACTTAGTTGAAGAGTAGATCAAGGGTAGCCCCCAAGTCCGGGTCAGTATGAAAATGATGAGCCGGAACTTCACCGTAAACTTGGAAAGCGCCGTGTGTATCCCCCAAGTGCTGGCTTAACTTTACAAAGATGAGCCGTAACTTCACTGTAAACTTGGAGAGTGTCGTGTGTAGCCCCCAAGTGCCGGCTTAACTTTACGAAGATGAGCCGGAACTTCATTGTAGACTTGGAGAGCAAACACAGACATTAGCCCCCAAGTGTCAAGTATATTGCTTGCAATCTGCTTGAGACTTGTAGCATAGCAACTTCATCAACCATGTATGAATATCTTATCCTGGCGATTTAAACCTCCTGGACTGTGTTATTTCTGTTTTTGTGCAACACAGGAAGCCTTGGACGCGGCCGAATCTAATCTGACCGGCGTGAAAGAAAGCCTTGCTTCGCAACAAACCGCCCGGTCTGAGGCGAAAGAAAAATGGCGGGTTACTGTTAAGGAGCTTAAGAAGGTTCAGGCTGACTTTGATGCCTTCAAAAAGAGTGCGGAGTCTACCCAAGCCGCCCTGACCAAGCGCGCAGACGATGCTGACCAGCAACTTAAGCTTGTGTCAGATGAGCTGCAAACCCTCAAGCATCATATCTCTAGGATGACTTCTGCTATCTTTGGTAAGCACTGAATACTTAGCAAATTTCCTTGCCTTGTTTAAAAACTGTGCGGGCGGCTTATAACACCAAATCTTTCCTTGCGGGCCAAAGAAGTCGCCAGCTATCTTCTGACAGCTTGTTGAAGCTGAAAGCAGTATACACCTTGACAGAACAGCTATACTGCGGGACCCTTTGCACCATCAAAGCAATGCTGGATGAAAGAAGCATCCCTAAATTCATGAAGGGAGTGATAGAACTCCTGTCAACTCTGCCGAAGCAAATCGAAGAGCTCAAACGATCAGCCGCCAGGAAGGGAGCAATGGCCGCGCTAAGCCGGTCTTTGGCCTTTGCCCCTGAACTGACTGCAGAAGAGATGATGGATGGCTTTCCGTCCAAGAAAGACGACGGCTCAGATTTCACAGAAGCTGACTATGCCATGTGTATGAAGGCCTCCAGAGTACTCGCATCAACATTGGCGGATGAAGTTGATCTGACTACCTACCAGGCGGCTTACAGCGCGGACAGCAAACGAGTACGATGCCCAACCTTCGAGGCCAGGGACTTGACTCCTGCACACCGTAAGCAACTCTTTGCTCCTGAAATTGACCCGTCCCCCCTCTTTTACGAGGCTCAGTTTGAAGGTTTAACAAACTGCAACTGGGATGTGGACAATCTTCAGATCGAAGAGGTCGAAGACCCGGCGCAGGATGACCCGCCATCGAGCTGATCACTTGCTTCTTAAACTTATAACCCGGCTTATTGACCCGCCAAGGCTAGCAGTGTACAAAAGTTTTAAGTCCGTGGTATTTTGGGCTCCCTGGAGAGTTTGTAATAGGCATAGAAAAACTTTGTTTGCCTGAGCCGTGCCATCGCGCACGTATGAACCTTTGCACAACTTGATGCATGCTTATCTGTCTTGTGTTCCGCTCATAATATCAGATTTCATGGCGGCTCATCTTAGGAGATAAACCCTGCAAAAACAAACAAGACAGAATATGTTCTGTATTGCTGTGAGGGCGGCTTGAAAAAGCACAACCCGGAGATGTTAAGTCTTTCATGACCTTGCTTTTTCGAAAACTCATATGCCGGTTCTTCTGGGTGGATTCGCTACTTGAACTCTTAACAACACAGGGTCTCTAACGAGAGTGAGCGTCAATTCCTTTGAACAGCTCAGGGTCTCTAGGCGAGATTAACTGATAAGAGCGCAACGAACCAGAGAGAGACGTAGCAGGGCATGAGTACCCCAGGGCCCATAAGTTACCTCTCACGTGACATAAATCCGTCGTTTGAACCTTAAATAGTGCAGGGTCTTTTAAAAGAGTAACTGTTTGAGAGTACGAACGGGCCACATAGCGGAGAGTCGGCAGCAGATGGTTGAGCTTATCCTCGCTTTCCGTAAGCCGGCCCTCACGTGACAAGAGCCGCCGGTTTAACCTTGAACAGTACAGGGTGTCTAGCGAGAGTGACTGTCAAATATGTTTGAACAGCTCAGGGTCTCTAATCGAGATTAACTGGTAAGAGTTCGGCGGGTCACCTAGCGGAGCAGCAGCATATAGGCAGGTTTAACTCAAACTTGCGGTGGCTGAAGAGCCGATCAAGAGGGTGTGTAAGCTAAACCCGGCGGGTTAGAAGCCCCCAAATGACCTTGTTGACGGAGTCAACTTTTTGGGTATATAACCCGGCCGTACGGTGGCTGAAGAACCGATCAAGAGGGTGTGTAAGCTAAACCCGGCGGGTTGGAAGCCCCCAAATGACCTTGTGGTTGTATCCATCTTTGCACAATCTGAGATATGTAAAACGGCAGAGGCCCCGGCTTGCAGGGATGCCAACTTTATTATATATATATATATAAGTGATATATACAATGATGATGTACAATGGGGGGAGTCGATGGCTCAAGTATAGTACGGTCGCAGATGAGCGATATTCCACGGCCGGTGGGTCTCCTGCCCAGAAGTGCGTGACTCGTCTCGTACGTCAATGAGATAGTATGACCCATTGTTGAGGTTTCTGCTAACCACAAAAGGTCCTTTCCATGGAGGAGATAACTTGTGCGCATCCGTCTGATCTTGAATTAGACGTAACACCAAGTCACCTTCTTGAAACGTCCGGGTCTTAACCCTGCGGCTATGATAGCGACGCATGTCTTGTTGATAAATCGCCGATCGAGCCGCCGCCAGATCACGCTCTTCATCCAAAGCATCTAACGCGTCCTGACGCGCTGTCTCATTGTCTGTCTCAACGTAAGCCGCCACCCGCGGCGAGTCATGACGTATATCACTTGGTAACACGGCTTCTGCGCCATAAACCATGAAGAAAGGCATATAGCCTATTGACCTGTTGGGAGTGGTTCTGATGCTCCATAAAACTGATGGCAACTCTTCTACCCAACAACCCGGTGTTCGCTGCAGAGGAACCATAAGCCGGGGCTTGATACCTCTCAAGATCTCCTGGTTAGCTCGCTCCGCCTGACCATTGGATTGTGGATGAGCAACAGCAGAGACGTCAAGCCGGATGTGCTCACTTTCACAGAACGCCTGCATAGCCCCCTTGGATAGGTTTGTGCCATTATCTGTGATGATACTATGAGGGTAACCAAACCGGTAGATCAATTTTTTGACAAACTGAACCGCCGTAGCCGCGTCACACTTGCCGACCGGCTCAGCCTCCACCCACTTGGTAAACTTATCCACCGCCACCAAAAGGTGGGTCTTCTTGTCTTTAGATCTCTTGAAGGGCCCGACCATATCAAGCCCCCAGACCGCAAACGGCCAGGTAATTGGAATCATACGCAACTCCTGAGCCGGCACGTGAGCACGTCGCCCGAACTTCTAACATCCATCGCACTTGAGAACCAAGTCTTCTGCATCCTTATGAGCCGTCAGCCAGAAGAAACCATGCCAAAAAGCCTTGGCCACCAGAGATTTTGAGCCGGCGTGATGACCACAATCGCCAGCATGAATCTCATTTAAGATTTCCTTACCTTCTTCAGGTGAAACACAACGTTGAAAAACGTCGGTGACGCTGCGCTTATGTAACTCGCCATTGACGATCAGCATGGACTTAGATCGCCTTATGATTTGCCTTGCCAAGGTCTCGTCCTCGGGTAACTCGCCGCAAGTCAAGTACGCTAGGTAAGGCAACGTCTAGTCAGGGATAGCATGCAGAGCCGCCACCAGCTGCCCCTCTGGGTCAGGTATAGCCAGGTCCTCCTCTGAAGGTAGCTTAACTGACGGGTGATATAGCACATCCAAGAAAACGTTAGGCGGCACCGGCTTACACTGAGAGCCAAGTCTTGATAATGCATCAGCCGCCTCGTTCTTGCGACGGTCAATATGATCCACCTGATAACCCTTGAAGTGACCAGCAATGATATCCACCGCCTGACGATAAGCCGCCATCCGTGGGTCCTTGGAATCCCACGTGCCTGAAACTTGCTGAGCCACGAGGTCTGAGTCGCCAAGACATCTAACCTGGCTCAGGTTCATCTCCTTAGCTACACGGAGGCCGTGGAGTAAAGCCTCATACTCAGCTGCATTGTTAGTACAGGGAAACATCAACCTTAACACATAACAAAACTTGTCACCTCTAGGGGAAGTTAAGACAACTCCAGCCCCTGATCCTTCCAATTGTCTGGATCCATCAAAGTGAATTGTCCAGTATGTGTTATCCGGCTTCTCCTCGGGCGACTGACACTCTGTCCAGTCGTTAATAAAGTCCACCAAGGCTTGAGACTTGACAGCCGTGCGGGGCACATATTTTAGATTTAGAGGCCCAAGCTCCAATGCCCACTTAGCAATCCTGCCAGTGGCTTCTCTGTTTTGAATTATGTCTCCCAACGGAGCAGAGCTAACCACAGTGATCTGGTGTCCCAAGAAGTAGTGCTTCAACTTACGATTCGCCATGAACACCCCGTATATCAGTTTCTGCCAATGTGGGTACCTCTGCTTGGACTCTATCAGAACTTCACTGACGTAGTAAACCGGCCTCTGAACCGGGTATTCTTTCCCTGCCTCCTTACGCTCCACAACAATCGCGGCGCTGACTGCCCTATTGTTAGCCGCCACGTAGAGGAGTAAAGGTTCCTTCTCAGCCGGAGCATCCAAGACCGGCGGCTCAGACAGCTGTTTCTTGAGCGCCTCAAACGCTTCACCCGCCTCCTTACTCCAGACAAAGTTGTCTGTTTTCTTCATCATTTGATACAGAGGAATAGCCTTCTCACCCAGGCGGCTTATGAACCGGCTTAACGCAGCGATTCGACCCGCCAGGCGCTGAACGTCGTTGATGCACGCCGGCTCAGACAAGGAGGTGATAGCCTTTATCTTGTCCGGATTAGCTTCAATGCCATGCTCAGAGACTAGAAATCCCAAGAGCTTGCCTACAGGAACTCCAAAGACGCACTTAGCCGGGTTAAGCATCATCTTGTAGACCCGTAAATTATCAAATGTTTCTCTCAGGTCGTCAAGTAGAGTCTCCTTCTTTCTTGACTTGACCACGATATCATCCACATAAGCATGAACATTGCGCCCAATTTGACTATGAAGACAGTTCTGCACACAACGCTGGTAAGTCGCCTGGGCACTCTAGAGCCCGAAAGGCATAGACACATAGCAGAAAGCACCAAAAGGCGTAATGAAAGCCGTCTTCTCTTGGTCTTTAACTGCCATCTTGATCTGGTGATAGCCTGAATAAGCGTCCAGGAAGAATAAACTCTCACAACCCGCCGTTGCATCAATAATCTGGTCGATACTGGGGAAAGCAAACGGGTCAACTGGACAGGCCTTGTTAAGATCCGTGTAATCCACACACATACGCCACGTGCCGTTCTTCTTAAGCACCAACACCGGGTTAGCGAACCACTCCGGGTGAAAAACCTCCACGATGAACCCTGCTGTTAAGAGCTGGGCCACCTCTTCCCCAATTGCTTTACGCCGCTCTTCATTGAAACGGCGAAGGAACTGCTTGATCGGCTTGAACTTAGGATCCACATTAAGGTGGTGCTCAGCGAATTCTCTCGGTACACCTGGCATGTCAGACGGCTTCCATGCAAAGATGTCCCGATTCTCACGGATGAATTCGATGAGCGCGCTTTCCTATGCGGGGTCCATGTTTTCCCCGATAGTGAACTGTTGTGATGAGTCGCCCGGAGTGAAATCTACCTGCTTGGTATCATCCGCCGCACACTTGAGGGGCGGCTCAGATTCCGTGTTAGGCTTCTTGAGTGGAGTCATGTCTTCCGGGTCAACATTTTCCTTATAAAACTTGAGCTCTGCATCCGCACAACTTGACTCTGTGTAAGCTGCGTCACCTTCCTCACACTCAAGAGCTGTCTTCCGATCACCATGCACGGTAATCGTCCCGTTCAACCCGGGCATCTTGAGCTATAAGTAAACATAGCAAGGCCTAGCCATGAACTTGGCGTAAGCCGGCCGTCCAAACAGAGCGTGATATGGGCTTTTGATTTTGACCACTTCAAACCACAAAGACTCCACCATGTAGTTAAATTCATCACCAAAAGCTACCTCCAAAGAAATCTTCCCCGCTAGATAAGCCGATTTTCCGGGCACCACACCGTGAAAAACTGTTGAAGAGGGCTTAAGATCCTTATCAAGCAAACCCATCCGGCTGAAAGTGTCATAATACAGGATGTTGATGCTGCTGCCACCATCCATAAGCACTTTAGTGAACACATATCCTCCTACTTGGGGGGCAACTACCAAATCCAGTTGCCCCGGGTTATCAACACGCTGCGGGTGATCCTCCCTACTCCAAGTTATATCATACTCGGACCACTTCAAATACTGTGGGAGAGCCGGCATGACCGCGTTAACCGCCCGCTTGCGTACCTTCCGGTCTCGCTTGTCGAGGCTGGTTGTAAAAACATGATACTGACCCCCACTGAGCTGTTTCGGGTTAGTCTGGTACCCCGATTGGTTATTCTGCTGCTGGCCTCCACCGCCAGGCTATTGATGATGACCTCCTTGATTGCCTTGACCCTGGTAACCGGATCCTGAGCCGCCAGCACCAAAGCCGACTCCTGACCCGCCCGGCCCTGAGCCGCCTGACGGACCATTACCGTTATTACGGTGCTGTTGAAGGCTGTAATCCCTGAACTGCCGCATAATACTGCAATCCCTCCAAGTGTGACCTGCCGGCTTATCAGGCCGGCTGTGCTCTGGACAAGGTTTATTGAGCATCTCCTCCAAGTTGAAAGGAGCTTTACCCTTGTTAAAGGGTGCCCTGAAATTCCCATTGCCCTTAGCACGATTGTTCCCAGTGCTGGTGTTCGCCACCAACTCTGACCCGCCGTCCGGGTTCTTCCGTTTGCCCGGGTTGCTGTTTCCAGCCGCGTTTTGCTGTTGACCCTTGCCATTGTTACCTTTCTTCCCGTGACCTGATTTCTCATCATCAGAGCCTGGGTCTTTCGTGTTATCAGAGTCTGCATACTTGACGAGAGCCGCCATGAGCTCCCCCATGTCTTGACATGAGCGTTTAAGCCGGCCAAGCTTCTGCTTCAGCGGTGTAAAATGGCAATTCTTCTCCAGAATCAAAACTGCTTGAGCCGCCGTAATCTGTTCCGAAGAGTGTATGATGGTTGAGACCCGCCGGACCCAGTGATGAGCCGACTCGTCATTATGCTGCACGCAATGGTCCAGATCCACAATCGTCATGGGCTGCTTGCACGTTCCTTGGAAATTTTTGATGAATTTCGCCTTCAACTCGGCCCAGGAATTAATGGTATTGGGTGGCAAGCCCTTTAACCACGTGCGAGCCGGCCCTTCCAGCATCATGATGAAGTATTTGGCACATACTGCATCACTGACGTCCAACATCTCCATGGCCAGCTCATAGCTTTCGATCCAAGCCTCTGGAGGTAGGTCCGCAGTATAATTGGGCACCTTGCGAGGACCTTTGAAATCCTTTGGCAGACGCTCATTCCGTAGAGCCGGCGCTAAGCACGGCACTCCCACAGCCCTGGAGGTTACTCCTGCCCCTACTAAGACAGAAGGTGCAACTGTGGGTTCCTGATGAGCCGCCGCCGCCGCCAGAGCCGCCGCCTCTTGTTGTGCTCTCGCCCGATCCACCAGCGCCTGAGCATCCAGAGCCGCCCGATCGACTCGCGGTGGGTTCCGATGACGTTCACTGCTAGCTGCGGCTCATAACGCCGGCTGTAGCTGCGGCTGGGGATGGGAGTTGAATGCACGCGGCTCCGGCTGTAAGTATACTTCTCCTGCTGGGCCACCGCCGTCTGCAGGTATCCAATAGCGTTCTGCACCTCTTCTGCAAAAGGCGCCTCATCGGGGATGGGGATTGTACCAAGCCGGGTTGCCGCCACCATGTTCTCAGCCGGGTTAGAATAATGACCTGGCGGCGTCGAAAAAGGCTGTGGTGGGGTCGGGTTCCGGCGGGGCGGGTCTGGCCGCTGATGCTGAACCGCCGCCCGGCCTCCAGGTACTTCCGCCGTCCGGGTCACGGTCAAAGGTACGTTCCGTCCCGTCCCTGGCGTGTTGAAAAGATTTCTGGCTTCATACTGATCTGGCAAGCGGGATTGATGCCTCATCCGCTGAACCGCCGCCGCAGACTGCTGCTCTAACTCGAAACGGAAGGCGTCCGCCCTAAGGCGCTCCGCCTCAGCATCCATCTGAGCCTTCAGCGCATTGATTTCCTGTTGGACTCCGGTCATCTGGTTCTTCAACCTCACGATCTCCGAATTACGGGCCGCTTGGTTTTCAGCAGTGACCTCAGTCGCCATCAGGGTTGTAAGCTCATTCATCAGATCCAGCAGAACCTGAGCCGGCGGCCTGCCAGCTCTAGACCCAGTCACACCGGCGGCTGAGCTGCCAGGAGCCGCCACTGAACCCGCCATGAAGACGGCAACACGGTTCGGCGGCTCATAATCTTTCGGTTCATGATACTCCGACTCGGGGTAAGGCTCGACGTAGCCCCCGAGCCCACCGTTGTGAAGCTGATAGATTGATTCCGTCTCTCCGCTCGAGGATCCATCCTCTGAACAGATGAGAGTTTCTTCCCGTGACATAGAACCTTCAAGCTCCATGCCCTGGGTGAAGCCGACGAAGACATGCTTCCTGCCCGGGTCGGCACGGGCGGGTTGCACGCGTCGGGCGGGTTGCTCGCGCCGGGCCGGCTCGACGATGTCGGTGCAGATGTCCGGCCCGGGTTCGAATCCGCCGATCTTGCCGATGAAGACGTGGATTCCGCCAAAGGGGACCCGAAAACCGTACTCAATTGAATCGGCCTCGGGGCCCCAGCCGGCGTCATCGATGTAGAGCCAGCTGCGGCGACTCTTGGTCATCCTGCCAACAGCGTACCCCTCGATCCCTGGGAGAGAGCCCTTTGAGAACTCAACACCACCGAGTGCTAGCCCCATAGTGGGCGCCAACTGTCGTGGTTTTGTCACAGCAGATGTCCGAAGACTTAGGTTCGAGGCCATCGCTAAGGCGGTGGACTCAAAGGGGTTGGTCGAGACGAGGGACACGAGTTTACCCAGGTTCGGCCCCTCAAGAAGAGGTAAAAGCCTACGTCCTGCTTGTGTTGTATTGCTTGGAGTATCGATTACAAGAGAGCGGATTCGCTTGACCTAGTTCTCGATTGATTGGTTTCTGTCTAAGCCGCCCCAGGGCCTCACATTTATATAGGAGGTCGAGGCTCTGGGTTACACGAGTCCTAAACTGACTCATACATCGTAGTTGATCCTGTCTCTAAGCCGCCTTGCTATCTTGGGCAAGCCATCTTCAGGCGGCTTAACCGCTCGGGTCTTCACACCTTCTTTTGTCTCTGGGCCTTCGTCGTGGCCCGTCAGGTAAGCCGCCACGCGGCCTGGCCTTCATCTTCCGGCCCACCTTACAGGTCTTGGCTACGAGCCGCCAGGTACGACCCGGCCCCTCCTGGGCGGGTCTTACCACGGGGTTATATCCCCAACAAGTACCCTGGACGCTCTCCCCAGTACTGGGTGACTCCAAACTTATCTCGCCACGAAAAGTAATGAAGCAATTTTGAACATCCTCCGTCCTGAGATACTAAGGAAACTGAATGATAACGATGTGCAAAAATCCCTCGGAGCTCTACTCCTCGATAACAGGAGGCACCAAGACAGAATTCCTTCACATCGGCATCTTATAGTTTCCAAAATACCCGCGTGATCCTAAAAAAAATTTGAGCGAGAAGAGGAGTAGAATCAAAATTCCTAAGTCGAATACCTCACCAGAGCATAGAAGAGGAGTAAAAGAAACCTACTCTCCGATATAACTAGACTCAAAATAGTTTTTGACTAGACTCGACTCGGCCAAAGTTCAATCAATCAAGGGGGCTCCTAGGTCGGTACAGGCTCTGATACCAACTGGTAACGCCCAAGATGCGATCCTATCCTTATTTTGGCACGAGGGCCTCGACAGGGATAGAAGCGCATCTCGTCGTTTCGCAAGAATGGATATCATTACAAGTACATGTAAAGAAGAGATGAGTATATGGAATTGGCTTACACTCGCCACAAGCTACATCAATATCACATCAATACAACAACATATCCAAATATCATACAGAAGAGCAGGGTCCGACTACGGATGAAAACAAACGATAAAATGACATCCATCCTTGCTATCCCAGGCTGCCGCCTGGAACCCATCCCAGATTGATGAAGAAGAAGTAGAAGAAGAACTCCAAATCAAACAAGCATCGCTCTCACGTCAAGCATCGCATTACCTGTACCTGCAACTGTTGTTGTAGTAATCTGTGAGCCACGGGGACTCAGCAATCTCATTTCCAAGGGTATCAAGACTATTAAATCTTAATGGGTGAGGTATGGTTAAGTGGTGAGGCTACAGCAAGCACTAAGCATTTATTTGAGTGGCTAACTTACGAGTACAAGAATAAAGGGGGATGATCGTCGCATAAACGGAAGTGATCTAGAGATGATCTCTAAGAGATCCTGAACATCTACTTACGTCAAACATAACCCCACCGTGTTCTCTCTCGGATAAGGACTCACGAGAAGAGACAGTCATGGTTACGCACATGGTTGGTGTATTTTATTTGCGTTTACTTCAAGTTTGTTATGACCGGGTGTTAAACAAAGTTTCCAAGTTGCCACGTAACCGCGCCGAAAGATTTAACCCTGCAGGGGTGCTCCAACTCATCCATCACAAACTAACCACACGCCGTGGGAATAACCTCGACCACGAATCTCTTGATCTTCCTAGGCAATTCCACTGGAAAACCGCAACCTCGAGATAGCCCAAAGTATTCTCGGAATTCCTCGCACAAGACGTTTTTCACTAGCCACGAATCTTCCTAGCCACGAATCTCTTGATCTTCCTAACCACTCAAAATAGTTTTTCACTAGACTCGACTCGGCCAAGTTCGATCAATCAAGGGGGCTCCTAGGTCGGTACTGGCTCCGATACCAACTTGTCACGCCCAAGATGCGATCCTATCCTTATTTTGGCCCGAGGGCCTCGACAGGGATAGAAGCGCATCTCGTCGTTACGCAAGAATGGATATCATTAGAAGTACATGTAAAGAAGAGATGAGTATATGGAATTGTCTTACACTCGCCACAAGCTAAATCAAGATCATATCAATACAACAACATGTACAAACATCATACAGAAGAGCAGGGTCCGACTACGGACGAAATCAAACGATAAAATGACATCCATCCTTGCTATCCCAGGCTGCCGCCTGGAACCCATCCTAGATCGATGAAGAAGAAGAAGAAGAATTCCAAATCAAATAAGCATCGCGCTCACGTCAAATCATCGCATTACCTGTACCTGCAACTGTTGTTGTAGTAATCTGTGAGCCACGGGGACTCAGCAATCTCATTTCCAAGGGTATCAAGACTATTAAAGCTTAATGGGTGAGGTATGGTTAAGTGGTGAGGCTGCAGCAAGTACTAAGCATTTATTCGAGTGGCTAACTTAGGAGTACAAGAATAAAGGCGGGTGATTGTCGAATAAGCGGACGTGAACTAGTAATGATCACTAAGTTGCCACGTAACCGCGGGCATGGCTTTCCGAAAGATTTAACCCTGCAGGGGTGCTCCAAGTCATCCATCACAAATTAACCACACGCCGCGGGAATAACCTCGACCACGAATCTCGTGATCTTCCTAGGCAAGTCCGTAGGAAAACCGCAACCTCGAGATAGCCCGAAGTATTATCGGAATTCCGCGCACAAGACGTTCGAGAAAGGTAAAACAAGTCCAGCAAGACCGTCCGACGTGTCGACGAACCCGATAGGAGCCGCGTATCTCGTTCTCAGGACACGACGGATAAGCTACGCGTACGGTGGCCTGATAGAAATCACCCAAGTTGCCCTGGGTTGGCCCCGCACAGTGCTCTAGTTTGGACCAACACTCATGAGGAGCACTGGCCCGGGTTGTTGATTAAAGATCCTCGGGTTAATTACTCCCTATGCAGGTTTATTAGTTACTAGATGACCCGTTGCGCCGATGGCGCAAAAAGCGAGAGTGAGCCGAGTATTTAAACCATGTGTATGAAGTTGATCGAGAACCAACTTCAGGCAAGAGCGACGTGTGTCTGCATTAGCAGCAGCATAGCATCCAGAAACCTTTGTTGAGATTCTAACCTACGCATACAAAAGGAATGAATAGAAGGTGTAGTCAACTGGAGCAAATATCAACAAAAGATACATAATAAGAGCAGGAAAAGCTAAAAAATGGCATGAAGCTATTTAGAGAACAACACCCACTAATACTATTTTTTGATACATGTTCATAACATAAATTGCATGGTTCAACAACATGACAAATGTTGAGCTACTTTCTTTGTAACCTTGTTCATCAATCAGATTTATGGATCTTAGTGAAAATATATAAGAAAATTTGGACAATAAGGCACAACCATTTGGACAACGTGGAACACAACAGTGTGAAATGTAACAAAGCAAGGACAAATTCTTCTGATCTTATCAGGTTGGAAGAACCATCATAAATAAATGCACTTCATTACATCAGAACTTTGCCTGGATGCGTCATATATACTGAAAATTTCACAGTTATATTGTCTAAGTAGTAGCATCTGCAATTTTTCAAGATATTCCGAAACATAATGGTGATCCTGAGAACCTTAATAAGGAGTAAAGGAGAAGGATTTCCAGCCCATTTCATTTATTTTTATTTTCTTTTAACCCCTCCCTTTGCCATTGACCAGTGGGTCTCCTTGGCAGTCCAGCATCGCCATCTCGCAAGGACACACCACACGTGCCCGCAAACCCCTGCCCCTTCACCTTTTCTCCTACTCCACCCCACTACTTCCCTCCTCGCTTCATTTCATCTTCTCTTGGATCCCCTTCCTTGTCCAGCTCGTCGGGGGCGCCGGTCGCCGTTGCAAAGCCACCCGCAGGAATCGGCAGGATACGTCAGCCCTCGGTCCGGTTCGACGTCTATGCCTCCGACTCGGGACATGCACGCCCGCTGGACGCCGCCATGAACCACCAGGATTCACCTTGTTCTTCATCAAACTCTTCCACATGATACTTTATCTTCTTTTCTATCTCAGATCTGGAAAACCATGAATTAAGAAACTAAAATCAAAATCATCTAGAACTGAGGAAAAAACTGGGGGAGGAAGATGAGCAGGCCGCAGATTGGGGACGGTGTCGGAAGTGATGGCAGGCGTGACACGAGCGCCGCCTAGAGCTCCGGCTGCGCTGCTCCCTCCCCCCATTGCCGTCCTGCTGTGCTCGTCCATGCCCATCACGAAGACCATGGCCCCCTGCTCTCACATGGAGGCGACCTGCACTGGATCCGGAACAACAACGCCCAGCAGCAGAGGAGAAAGAACGCTGATTTTTTTTAAGAAAGCATGATAGAACCTATTTCTGCATTTATGAAAATGAATATCATAATGCGGAGGTCGAATTTCTGCTTAATGAAGTCACTCAACACCACGTCCGGGTAGAGAAGAGGAATTCGCCAGTGGACCATGCCCTGCTCATCCAACTTTAACCTCTTTACCCGTCTGCCTGTCATATGCTATATTTTCGAGCATCAGACATCAGTAAAAAAGAGATCATATAATGAAAACCCGAGTTCTGTTAAAAAAACAGAAGAAAAAAGTAATGCCTAACCCAAAGCATAGAAGTGCAGACTGTATAGCTCAGTTTTTTGCTCCCAGAAAAGCCATGTAGCATGAGAAACTTGGCCCGAGCCTAAAGATATATAAAAATGTTTCTTCCACCGCTATCATGACATCCATGTTTTGCTTTTGAATTCAGAGGTTGTATCCAAACAAATACAATCTTTAGGTAGATATATTTTCATCAAGGTGGTGTATCCCGTTGTCGTCTAAAATAGCCAAAATAATAAAACAAAGATAGGAATTAGCAGGATGTAATTTTTTCTCGAAGGTTGCATCTAATTCAGTCTTTTATCTGAACAGAAACATCCGCATACCCTTTGTCCTAGACCAAAAGAAATGAAAAAATGGCTAGCATTATATAGAAACGAAAAAATGGCTCGCATAATATAGACTGGTTCTCAGCCCGAACAAATTGATTTGAAATACATTTAATGCATGGCATTTATAAGCAATCATAATGTACAAAGCACCTTGTCCCAAAAACACATAACCAGTGGTTAGGAGCAGCAACGTTCTAACCAAAATATAACTACCAAACCTATATGAGTAAAACGGAAACCTCTAAAATATCCTCTTGGCTCATATGGAACAGAGGGTGTACATCTCAAACAACATAGCAAAAAATGTATTTCTCCACGAACTAATCATATATATATGAATGATAGAGATATATTGAATAAGCAAGTCAGATAACCGTGAGATGTAACATAATGTACAGGTAAGTGTTCCATGACTGCAGCTAAATTTCAGAAGAAGAAAAAGACACTATTGAGTAGGGAATGGAGCACTAATATTACAGAGAGTAATCTTTCCTTGCAGCCGCACACCATATGACTGGGGATTAAACCTCGTTCAGCTCCACAACGTCGGTGACCTGCAGCGGTCACATACATTCATTGTTTCAGATTTCTTGTCACAACATGACTACTCTCTGAAGAAAGATTCAGTTTTCTTCTCAGAACACGGCTAAAGATTCAGAATTCTGCAGTTTTTCTCCTCTCTGAAGAACGAAAGTTGCAGTAACCAAATTGATGGGCGTGGACAAGCAGAGCATAGCATGACAGGGAGAGGGGGCAGAGAGATACCTTCCATGGCGTCCAGTAGGGTTGGAGCAGTGGCGATCCGGAGGAGCGAAGCAATGGTCTTCACTTGCTTGTGTCTGCGTGCATCAGGGAGTGAGTGAGGGAGGGGAGCGGGCAAATCAAAACAAGCAAGCAGCAGGGGGAGGGGGAGGAGAAGAGAGACCTTGCATTCTCATTTTGTGATGATGGAGAGGAAGCACATGGCTGCCGGTGCCGGTGTCGTGGTTGTGGCCGAGGTGGGGTGGTGGGGTGGGCGCCGTGCTTCTGGAAGAGATAGGTGCACCTGCGCTGCTGGCCGCTCCTGTTGCGCCGACCCCCTGTCGCTGCCGCCATTGGTGATGGCCGCTGCTGCCGTCCGAGGCTAGGGTTCGCCGCTGGACCGTGCGTGCACCTGTGTGACCAAAAGCAGCAGCAGCATGAGGCCGAGAGCAAGCCATGTATTGAAAGAGTGTACATTAATATTATTCGGGCACATATTGAAGTGATAAACATTAGACAGAGTCATCGCTACACGTTTGACCATGGCGCAAAAAAGCGAGAGCGAGCCAAGCATTCAAAGCATGTGTATGAGATTGATTTAGAATCAACTTAAAGATACTTATATTCCATTACATGAAAGCTTGATGCTTAAAACAAAATATTCAAATCACTTGGTAATAGCATACATTGGCTTTAAAAGACAGGTTATATTAGCATAGATGGATGGTGTATATAGTGCTTGCCCATTAACCATTGCTCGAGTCTTGTACCTGCCGTCGGCAGGAAGGAAAGAACCTACAACCTAGGCGGACGAACAACCTAGCCGCACACTGCAGACAGGATCAAAGGCCTGTAGAGGAACAAAAAGAATCAAGCGACTGTGTATAAAACAATAAGCAGATGGTACACTTTATTAATTATTTTTCTAGCTGTTTTTCCTTTATCACCAAGCAGCACGTATTAGTTGGGTAAGCAATAACCAGGTGGTACACTTGATATTGGAACCCCCATACATTTATTATCTCTATTCATTCAAAGAACTAACCCGAGCAGGCATTGCAAGACTATTAAGAATCGGTATGAAACTAAGAAAAGTGGGCATCCTCTATAAACATGGATATTGACCAATGGCATATGAGCACACAATCACCCAGGAAGAAAACCACCAGGACAAGCATAAGGTAAAACAGAAATTTATGATACACAGTCTGTAGATAACAATATATATAGCTTCGAGTGCACTATATACCAGTAGACATGACCATGAGGACAGATTCAAAGCCAAATGGCATGGAAAGGAGTCAAATATATACCATAGAAAAACAAAACTGGGAATGTCAAAAAGACGTAAACAGAGTATACAGATACAACGGCACGGTAAGATAAATAACATGATGTAATAGTGGCTATGATTTGTTTCTGGTAAAACCATCACAGAGAAATAAAATTCACATGAAAATATTTGCTTCCTACAGGCTTACAATGATAGGTGTAACTACCTAAACTCACAATTGGATAAGAAGAATGTATGATAAAGGCCGGAAGATATAAAAGGACAACAAATTTAAACAGAGCCTTTGTTTCCATCATTTTTTCACCTGGAGAAGTGATGCATTGCTACATAAGAACGAAAAGCACAATCGGAGAGGAATCACAAAGCCAACCAGTACATACATCGTTTTAGAAGGACATGAACATATTTTTCTTCATTAGGACTTTTACAATTTATTAGGAGGAATTTGTTTCAGGAGATCCATTTGGCAAGCACAAGTTGATCATGATGCAACAGAGAACATTCACCATGTAAAATCAAGATTACCTGAGACTGTTGTGGACCAGCCAAACCATTCAGTGCCTCTGCAAAAGAAAGGTAAGGATTTGACAGAGCAGTTCCAACCTGTGATAAAATAAATACCATTAGTGCTAGATAAACAGGTTAGTGCATGTAGGGGATATAAACAGGAAACAAGTAAACAACCAAAGCACACTAAGCTAGTAGGATCACAAGCAACGCACAAATAATTGAAGGCCAACCAGATAAAGCTGCTCCACTTCAAAAAGGCTACAACTTGCACCGCTACAAATTAGGAGGCTTCATATGCTATTCACCATTACAACGATGATGCGTCGCACGGGCACCAGTGCCTTCACTGGCTCAGATCTGGCACGTGCTTTACGTAGGGGAGGAGTGGTAGCGGTCCTGCTCCATCAATCATCAGCGTCCCATGAGTAAAACTGAAAGAAACAAATGACACAAACAGTGTTATCACCTTGTGCCTCTAGCTCTTGTTCACCGACCCAAAGACCAGTTGCAGGAAAACAACATATACTGGCGCAACTGCAGCAGTACACTGATCCAAAAAGGACAACCACAATCTATAAGCTACTGAGTTCACCATCCAACCTAAACCTCAAAGGCGAATTTAACTTCTAATCTGGCCTAGCAACACAATCAGTGGCCTCCCGTATCCGACGGCGACAACATGCAAGGATGGATGGGGGGAAGAGGGACTCGCCTTGGGTTGGGGACCGTTGAGCTGGAGAGGCACTCGGTGAGCGCCTCGCGCGGCGGATCAGAGGCGGCTCACCTCGGGTCATCTTCCTCACCTTCTCGCGCACGCGGCGACCACGCAGACGGCGGCGACGGTCTAGCCAATCGCTGGAGGCCGGGCTAGGGCACGGCGGTTGCTGGACCTGTCGGTGCTCCTCGCCTCCCTGCAAAGGCAGAGCGCCAGCCGCTGCCTCTTGGGGAGGCGCAATATCGGCCGGGAGAGGTGCCCCGCATGGTGAATCGGACTCGATGACGTGCTCCTCTCTACGGAGCAACGACGCGAGCGTCGGTCTGCACTTTCCTCCCGGCGATGGCAAGGGGTGAGCTCGCCGGGGAGGGCCATCCAATTTATATATTGTATCTTGGAAAAATCATTGCGTCAGCACGATAAAAGATTTTATACATACTTGAGATTAGGGTGCCTCTCAAGCACCATTGAAATTGCCTGTTCAAGGCGCATGTCGTGTTCCTGCTCATCGCGGGGTTTCATCGTCTGCAGCACACCATAAATTAAAGAGTATGTTAGAGTCAGCTGGAAACGCACATGAGGAAGACAAAACTGCAGCTCATGTGAGTTAATAACAACAATCTACCTCCTTAAGAATTTCTCGAATATCACGCCAACTTTAGCAGCTGTCTCCATTGGGACTGCAAGGCCGTTCTTATCGAAGAGCGAACAGCTGTAAAGGAACCAATTAACAAAATGAGATGTAAGAACATGAAAAAAATATACAAGTATGTGGATTATATCAAAGAAAAATGTATGTTCAAGTGCTGAAATCACCTTTCCAAATCATGGTCATACAGAACAGAATTGTCGCCACTTGTGTGATACAATCTCAGCCCAAGATGGCCAATCAATGGTGCTAAAGAATTCTCATTACTGACACCGTGCAACCTGAAAAAAGTTCAGCAACACCAGCACGAAGTTAGACAGATTATACAGATAAAATCTACCAAGAATTGTTCCAATTAATCGATTTAGGTGAAACTAACCATGAGGCTCCCATGTCGATGGGGCATCCAAAGGAGTAATCCGTATGAACATGGCCACCAATTCGATCTCTCGACTCAAGGACATTCACCTGCTCAGGCAGCATGGGCATCATCAAATTAGAGGAACAGCAGACAGATCAGGATTTTGTCAGTACCTCAAAAGAGGAATTGGAGAGGACATGAGCCGCGGCAATCCCTGAGATTCCGCCACCGATCACGATGACAGATGGAGGCAAAGCGCAACGCCTCTCAATGGTTGGAAGCAGAAGGCCTGCAACACATCAATGCACAGCGATTGTTCGTAATCAGCACCCGAATCAAACAGGGATAAAATCTATTATGAGCTTGGAAACGAAATTGCAAATTTGTACTCAATTATGATCGCAATTGAGTGATTAGATCCAAAAAAATCATGTTCCGGCCCCCTTCCCTGTTGGGGAACGTAGTAATAATTCAAAATTTTCCTACGTGTCACCAAGATCAATCTAGGAGATGCTAGCAACGAGAGAGAGGGAGTGCATCTTCATACCCTTGAAGATCGCTAAGCGGAAGCGTTGCAAAGAACGCGGTTGATGGAGTCGTACTCGCGGCGATTCAAATCGCGGAAGATCCGATCCAAGCGCCGAACGGACGGCGCCTCCGCGTTCAACACACGTACAGCCCGGGGACGTCTCCTCCTTCTTGATCCAGCAAGGGGGGGGGGAGAAGTTGAGGGAGAGCTCCGGCAGCACGACGGCGTGGTGGCGGTGGAGCTCGTGGTTCTCCGGCAGAGCTTCGCTAAGCACTACGGAGGAGGAGGAGGTGTAGGAGGAGGGAGGGCTGCGCCAGGGGCAAGGGGTGCAGCTCCCATGCGCCTCCCCACTATATATAGGGGTGGAGGGGGCTGGTTTCTTGCCCTCCAAGTCCATTGGGGCGTTGGCAAAGGTAGGAGGAAAGAAATCCCATCCTTTCCCTTCCCCACCGATTGTTATCCCCCCTTTTTAGGGATCTTGATCTTATCCCTTCGGGATATGATCTTATTCCTTCTAAGGGGGGATCTTGGTGCGCCTTGACCAGGGGTGTGGGGCCTTGCCCCCACTACCCACATTCATGTGGGTCCCCCCATGCAGGTGGGCCCCACTCCGGAACCTTCTAGAACCTTCCCGGTACAATACCGAAAAATCCCAAACATTTTCTGGTGGCCAAAATAGGACTTCCCATATATAGATCTTTACCTCCGGACCATTCCGGAACTCCTCGTGACGTCCGAGATCTCATCCGGGACTCCGAACAACTTTCGGTAACCACATACAATTCCCATTACAACTCTAGCGTCACCGAACCTTAAGTGTGTAGACCCTATGGGTTTGGGAACCATGCAGACATGACCGAGACACCTCTCCGGCCAATAATCAATAGCGGGATCTGGATACCCATATTGGCTCCCACATGTTCCACGATGATCTCATCGGATGAACCACGATGTCGGGGATTCAATTAATCCCGTATACAATTCCCTTTGTCCATCGGTATGTTACTTGCCCGAGATTCGATCGTCGGTAGCCCTATACCTTGTTCAATCTCGTTACCGGCAAGTCTCTTTACTCGTTCCATAACACATGATCCCGTGACTAACTCCTTAGTCACATTGAGCTCATTATGATGATGTATTACCGAGTGGGCCCAGAGATACCCCTCCGTCACACGGAGTGACAAATCCCAGTCTCGATTCGTGCCAACCCAACAGACACTTTTGGAGATACCTGTAGTGCACCTTTATAGTCACCCAGTTACATTGTGACGTTTGATACACCCAAAGCATTCCTACGGTATCCGGGAGTTGCACAATCTCATGGTCTAAGGAAATGATACTTGACATTAGAAAAGCTCTAGCAGACGAACTACACGATCTTGTGCTATGCTTAGGATTGGGTCTTGTCCATCACATCATTCTCCTAATGATGTGATCCCGTTATCAACGACATCCAATGTCCATGGTCAGGAAACCATGACCATCTATTGATCAACGAGCTAGTCAACTAGAGGCTCACTAGGGACATGGTGTGGTCTATGTATTCACACATGTATTACGGTTTCCGGTTAATACAATTATAGCATGAACAATAGACAATTATCATGAACAAGGAAATATAATAATAACCATTTTATTATTGCCTCTAAGGCATATTTCCAACATTCCCATCACCCAAAATCGCCCCTTCATGCAAGATCTAGCAGAAAACGCTGACATTACATGACAGGAATCGCCGTACCTCCGGTTTTGAAGCTGCTGGGATCCATGGCCGAAGTCGCGGCCGTCAACCGACGAGAAGAAGAGGCAGAGGAGGATGCAGACGGAGCAGCATCAGAAGAGGTGGCAAGAGGGGACGAGGAGACGCGGGCTAGGTCTTTCTTCTCTCGCTGCCCGCTTGCTCCCGCTTTTTCTCTGGGTGCTCCACGCGCACGGCGAGCTCCCGCGGCTCGGCGCCTTGCTCTGCGTCGCCGCGACGGCCGGCAGCACGAAGAGGAGGGAGGGGCTCGCGGGGCCGGGGGGGTGGACGGGGGAAGGAAGGGGTGGCGGTACTAGGAGGCTAGGGTTCGTGGGAGGGGATCGGGGAAGAGAGCAGAGTGGGTGGGTGGGGGCGCGAGTGCGGGCTCGAGTGCGGGCGGAGGCAGCGGCTAGGGTTTCTCCACGGGCGGGCTGCGTTTTATATGCCTCCGCGTGAAATGACTAAAATGCCCTTGGCGGGGCACGGAATTTACAGGCGGTGGCACGAGTACTGTTCATAGCGATTTAAAGGCGACGTGGACGCCTTCGTTCTGCCTACGAGCCTAGCGACATTTACATGTAAAATTAGGCAAATGTAGTACCAAAGTTGGGCCTTGCCAGACAAGTTTAATCCTAAAACGAAAATCAAGGGGGTCCCCATAACAACCCTGAGCATGTTAGGAGCGCTCAATTATGGAACATAACACCGGTACACAAGTAACTAGGGCGGCAAGAGTGGAACAAAACACCGAGCAAAAGGCCAAGCCTTCCACCCTTTACCAAGTATATATGTGCATTAAATTAAATAGCAATAATATTGTGATATATCAAAAACATCCATGTTGGCACATGTAAACATTGCACCTGCAACTAGCAACGCTATAAGAAGGGCTGAGCAAGCGGTAACATAGCCAAACAATGTTTGCTGGGATGTGGAGGGGTTAGAGGCTTTTCATGGCAATTTGGGAGGCTTGACATACAAGTGGTAGGTAGCGAGACAGCGATAGAAACGAGACATCTAACATGGCAATGATAGTAAGGGTATCCAGGGAAATGATCATCTTGCCTGAGATCCAGCTTGGAAGAAGATCGAGTCCATGAAGAAGACGAGCCAATCGTAGTCGAACGAATCCTCAGACTCCGAACGCTTTCGGAACTCTATCGAGAAGAAGCAATCCGGAACAAACAATCAACACACGATACACCACGACATATGCATGACATGATGCACTTCAAATATGATGCATGTTATGCATGACATGGCAAGCACAACAATCAACTTCTACACATTAAGTAAAGCTCAATATGCAACGGGTTGCATATTGACGAAACTCCACATTCGAATTACTTAGTTCACTCTCGTTAGGTACACGGTAATATTAAATGTTGTTAAACATGGCAAGAGGTGAAGCATAATGAAACTACATTATCTAGGCAAGTTTAAATGGGGCCGGAAACAACATATAGCATTTCCGAAACGACCCCATATGTTAATTTCGAAATTGGTCCAGATCTGAACTAATCAGGTTTCATATTTATTAAACAGGGAAATAAAGTGCACAATGCAATTCTACACGTCATTCTAGTCGATTTACATATATGGAACATCTCAAACGGAGCTACGGTCTAAAAGATATGACCTACACAAGATGCATATGTCATGAAGGCAAAATGCATGCAAACAATCACCACAAACATGTTAAATCATGTATACAATAAGATATTATGAAACTACATGAAATTCTAGTCAAGTTTCATATGGAACATGTTCAAAACGGAGCTACGGTTCAACCACAACAACCAACACAAGTTTTATTTGAAATCTGCCCAAAACAGCAACATGGCATATTGCACGCATGAAAACAACAAGCTACAAGATTCTAAAATGCACAAACTAAGCATGGGGCAGTAGCATATAACACACACTTCATTTCATCTTCACATATCATACTCAAAAGAGTCATGGATCACATGGTAGGAAGCTCACAACATGGCAATAAAATATAGCAGATTAGGACTTAGTGAAAATAACAGTTTTTAGCATAGCAGTTTTTCACGAAGGCATATTGGCAGCAGCAAAACTATATGCTACAGGGCATATTATGGCATGAAAATTAACAGCATGGTAGTAGACATGATGCACTACAAATCATTCCATGGTGGCAAGGTCTAATTATGCATAGAATCATGGCTAGCATCATCACAACATGGCATTATGAAGAAAACAGATTCTCAGACAGTGAAAATTAGGCTAGACATGAGCTGCAGTTTTTAACAGATTGCCATGTTGGACAGCAGAATTAATTATGATGCCAAACCTTATCATGCAAACTATTGGCACAACATGATAGGCAACAACATGCTTAACAAAAGACTCCTTGGTGGCAACCACAAAAGACTCCTAGATCAATAGCAAATCACATGGCAACACAACAACAAAATATTCCAGATTCCAGACTTGGAAATATTTAGACCCCTCAAAACAGCACATTTTTATGGCATGTTGGCAACAAGAAAATAACACCTACACATGGATTTCTATAGCAACCAAAATACCAGGGCCTAACACACATGTCCAAGGGCATATCTCATGTTCACAATTATTTCATATCATGCATGGATTAATTCACACAAAATAAACAAAAGGGCATCGTAGCAAAAATGACATTCACACAAATTACTCAAATGACAAAACTAATTGCACATATAAATTCTATGGATTTTTCTACCCCAAAATCATATATAATATGTGGGTTTTTATTAAAGAAACAATGACACAACAATTATGCGAGGTTAGGACATAAACCGTTTTAGCAAGTTATGTATGCAAATTAAATGCAAACTCCACATCAAACATTTTTTAGCATGCATGAAAAAGCGATACAATTAATCTACACATTTTTCATACATGGTTTGATTAATTCGAATGCACGCTTAAATGAATATGCATAATGCAAAAACATGACATTTATGCAAATTACAAGAAAACAACATGTTAAACATTTTTAAACATGGATGAAAATGGGATATTATGAATCTACACAAAAGTCTACACATTTTACATGTATAAAGTTTTTACATACGATGCACGGTTATTAAGTTATTAAATGCATGAACATCGAGGGTTTTTCTGTAATTTTGTAAAACTTGTAATAATAGACAGAATCACAGTGCCAGGAAAAAAATACATGGGCTGAAACTGCTCTAGGTCCAACAGTGCATAGGTGGCACAACATAGTACAGAGCGCATCGGGCAGGACTTAGGGGTCGCTGGGGCTCACCTTGGCAGACCGTGGCCCAGGTCTGGAGGAGGCCAGCTGGAGGCCGGGCCTTGCCGGATCTGAAGCAGCAGGCCTTGCACGCCCCGTTGGCCCACGCACGGGAGCAGGCAGGGCTCCATCCTCCTCCCGCGAGCAGAGGAGGGAGGCGCCATGGCATGGACGGCGACGGCGTTGAAGGGCATCCGGGAGGCGGGGAGGGCCAGAGCTGGCTGGAACCGGTAGATCCGGGCATGAGGACCTTGGATCCGGCAACGGTGGTCAACGGTGGCGCGCGAGGACGGAGATCCGGCGAGGGAGCTCAGGGAGGCGGCCATGGTGGTCTCTGGGCAACAGATTAGAGAGAGACAGGGAGGTTAGAGAGAGGAGAAGAAGAGCGCGACGAGGGGGCTTCGGCGGGCGACCTGCAATGGCGACGGTGCTCCGGTGAGCAGCAGGGTCGCCGGCGGGAGGGGGCTGGCGCGGGGATGCAGCGGGAGGAGCTCGGGAGGAGCGGGGCTGCGGGGAGGCTCGCGCTTGCGGGCGGCGGCGCAGACGGTTCGGGCCCCGATGGGCTCCGCAGGGCCCCGCACGGGCCTGGCGGGCCGCGGCGGAGAGCAGCATAGGGGAGGTGGCGAGGCAGCGGCTGGGCGCCACATGGCGGCTCCTGATCCGCTGGGTCGGCGGCTCAGGCGACGGCTGGCCAACCCGGCGGCGCCAAGTGGCGGCGGGGCATCAGGCCGGCTCGGAAACTGAGGGGCGGCGGCGGCTAGCTGGTGGGAGGAGGTTGGGCGGAGCTGATTTCGAGGCAGGGCTAGGGGATGCCCAAAATGGCATGGGGGAGCCTCTTTTATAGGCAGGGATTAGGTTAGAGGGGGGTTTTGGGGGTTTTTTGACCCTCCGATCACGATCCAATGGTTCCGATCGGAGGGGGGTTAGGGATAGGTGATGGTGGGCTGGTGGGCTGTGCTAGAGAGGCTAGTTGGGGGATAAGAGGGAATGTGATGGCCCGCGACAAGTTTTTAAAACACTGAAAACGTCTCACGATTAACCGGCGACGGTGACACTGCGGTCGACCGTTCGGGTATCAAACGACCTCCGATTGCGACGAAACTTGGCAGGCGGTCTATCTAAAATATAACAATATCGTTCGCCAAGTTTCGACCCAATCCGAGAATATTTCATACGCACATTTAAAACAATATTTTAACGATGTCGCGGGCGCGTGCGTGTGTGGTTGGTCTCGAAACGGTCACCGACGAGAACGGAGAGAACCGGCAACTACGAACGGATGCAAGTTTTCAAAAACGAGTGACGATGCTATGGAGATGATGCGAATGATGCGATGATGAATGCAACAAACAACGAATCAAACGATGACAACGGAATAAAAGGGGAATCTTTTGGAGCGTCGGCCTCGGGCTGTTACAACTTGTAACGCCCAAGATGCGATCCTATCCTTATTTTGGCACGAGGGCCTCGACAGGGATAGAAGCGCATCTTGTCATTTCGCAAGAATGGATATCATTACAAGTACATGTAAAGAAGAGATGAGTATATGGAATTGGCTTACACTCGCCACAAGCTACATCAATACAACAACATATCCAAATATCATACAGAAGAGCAGGGTCCGACTACGGACGAAAACAAACGATAAAATGACATCCATCCTTGCTATCCCAGGCTGCCGCCTGGAACCCATCCCAGATTGATGAAGAAGAAGTAGAAGAAGAACTCCAAATCAAACAAGCATCGCTCTCACGTCAAGCATCGCATTACCTGTACCTGCAACTGTTGTTGTAGTAATCTGTGAACCACGGGGACTCAGCAATCTCATTTCCAAGGGTATCAAGACTATTAAAGCTTAATGGGTGAGGTATGGTTAAGTGGTGAGGCTGCAGCAAGCACTAAGCATTTATTTGAGTGGCTAACTTACGAGTACAAGAATAAAGGGGGATGATCGTCGCATAAACGGACGTGATCTAGAGATGATCTCTAAGAGATCCTGAACACCTACTTACGTCAAACATAACCCCACCGTGTTCTCTCTCGGATAAGGACTCACGAGAAGAGACAGTCACGGTTACGCACACGGTTGGTGTATTTTATTTGAGTTACTTCAAGTTTGCTATGACCGGGTGTTAAACAAAGTTTCCAAGTTGCCACGTAACCGCGGGCACGGCTTTCCGAAAGATTTAACCCTGCAGGGGTGCTCCAACTCATCCATCACAAACTAACCACACGCCGCGGGAAAAACCTCGACCACGAATCTCGTGATCTTCCTAGGCAATTCCACTGGAAAACCGCAACCTCGAGATAGCCCGAAGTATTCTCGGAATTCCTCGCACAAGACGTTCGAGAAAGGTAAAACAAGTCCAGCAAGGCCGCCCGACGTGCCGACAATCCCGATAGGAGCCGCGTATCTCGTTCTCAGGGCACAACCGGATGAGCACTACGTACGGTGGCCGGATAGACATCCCCCGAGTTCCCCCGGGTGGCCACGCAAGTGGCTCTGTTTTGGACCAGCACCAGCAGCATTGGCCCCCCTGTATTATGTTGATTTAACTCCTCGGGTTCATGACGCCCTATGCTTTAGTTACGGTGATCAGTATTATTATGTTGGGCAAATATAGTACCAATGTTGGGCCTTGCCAGACAAGTTTTATCCTAAAACGAGAATCAAGGGGGTCCCCATAACAACCCCGAGCATGTTAGGAGCGCTCAATTATGGAACATAACACCGGTACACAAGTAACTAGGGCGGTAAGAGTGGAACAAAACACCGAGCAAAAGGCCAAGCCTTCCACCCTTTACCAAGTATATAAGTGCATTAAATTAAATAGCAATAATATTGTGATATAACAAAGGATATCCATGTTAACATATGGATCAACTTGCACCTGCAACTAGCAACGCTATAAGAAGGGCTGAGCAAGCGGTAACATAGCCAAACAATGTTTTGCTAGGATGTGGAGGGGTTAGAGGCTTATCATGGCATTTTAGGAGGCTTGACAAACCAGTGGTAGGTAGCGAGACAAGCGATAGAAACGAGACATCTAGCATGGCAATGATAGTAATGGTATCCAGGGAAATGATCATCTTGCCTGAGATCCCGCTTGGAAGAAGAACGAATCCATGAAGTAGACGAACCACGTAGTCGAACGAATCCTCACACTCCGAACGCTATCGGAACTCTATCAAGAAGAAGCAAATCGAAAACAACAATCAACACACGAGATCACCACAACATATGCCTGACATGATGCGCAAACAAATATGATGCATGTCCGGTTTAATTATGCAAGGCATGGCAATAACAACAAACATATACTACACATTAAGTGAAGCTCAATATGCAACGGGTTGCATATTGACGAAACTCCACATTCAAATTATTTAGTTCACTATCGTTTAGGTACACGACAATATTAAATGTTGTTAAACATGGCAAGAGGCGTGCATAAGTAAACTACACATCTAGGCAAGTTTAAATGAGGCCGGAAACAACATATAGCATTTCCGAAACGACCCCATATGTTAATTTCGAAATTGGTCCAGATCTAAGCTAATCATGTTTTATATTCGTTAAACAGGAAAATAAAGTATACCATGCAATTCTACACGTCATTCTAGTCGATTTACATATATGGAACATCCCAAACGGAGCTACGGTCTAAAAGTTATGACTGTCACAAGATAATATGCCATGAATGCAAAATGCATGCAAACATCAACCATAAACATCTCAAATCATGGATTCAACAAGATATTATGAAACTACATGAGATTCTAAGCAAGTTTCATATATGGCATGTGCAAAACGGAGCTACGGTTCTACCACAACAACCAACACAAGATTTAGTTGAAATCTGCCCAAAACAGCAAGATAGCATATTGCACGCATGAAAGCAACAATCTACAAGATTCTAAAATGCACAAACTAAGCATGGGGCAGTAGCATATAACACACACTTCATTTCATCTTCACATAACATACTCAAAAGAGTCATGGATCACATGGTAGGAAGCTCACAACATGGCAACAAAATATAGCAGATTAGGACTTAGTGAAAATCACAGTTTTTAGCATAGCAGTTTTTCATGGAGGCATATGGGCAGCAGTAAAACTATATGCTACAGGTCACATATTGGCATGAAACTTATCAGCATGGTAGTAGACATGATGCACTACAAATCATTCCATGGTGGCAAGGTCTAATTATGCCTAGAAACATGGCTAGCATCAACACAACATGGCAATATGAAGAAAACAGATTCTCAGACTTGGTGAAAATTAGACTAGACATGTGCAGCAGTTTTTAACAGATTGACATATTGAACAACAGAGTTAATTATGATGCTAGACCTATTCATGCAAACTATTGGCACAACATGATAGGCAACAACATGCTTAACAAAAGACTCCTTGGGAGCAACCACAAAAGACTCTTAGATCAATAGCAAATCACATGGCAACATGGCAACAAAATAACAGTTTCAGACTTAGAATTATTTTGGACCCTCAAAACTGCAATATTTTATAGCATGTTGGCAACAAGAAAATAACGCCTAAACATGCATTTCTATGGCATCCAAAAATACCAGGGCCTAGCACACATGTTCAAGGGCATATCCCATGTTCAAAATTATTCCAAAATATGCATGGATTAATTCACACAAAATAAACAAAAGGGCATCCTAGCAAAAATGACATGCACACAAAATACTCAAATGACAAAACTGAATGGACAGATAAATTCCATGGATTTTTCTACCCCGAAAACATATATAATATGCGGGTTTTTATATTTAAAAAAATGACACCACAATTATGCGAGATTAGGACATAAACAGTTTTAGCAAGTTATGTATGCAACTTAAATGCAAACACCATATTAAACATTTTTATCATGCATGAAAAAGCGATACAATTAATCTGCACATTTTACATATATGGTTTTCTTAATTCGGATGCGTGCTTAAATATTTATGCGCAATGCAAATAATGACAATTATGCAAATTACAAGAAAACAACATGTGAAACTTTTTTTATCATGGGTGAAAGTTGGATATTGTGAATCTACAGAAAATTATACACATTTTACATGTATAAATTGTTTTCATCCGATGCACGATTATTTAGTTATAGACATTTTAAAATCATGCTTTTTTTCTGAAATTAAAAATGTCTTTGTTAATTGGGAAATTCGTTCTATGGAAAAAACGTACTATGGGCCGAATTTGGCATATGGGCTGAAACAAAACATGGAGCGCAAGATAACAAATATCGTTCGCAGGCGTTACATATGCATGCCAGGAGGTGGCTCTCCAGAGGGCCATTGGCCGGAGCTGGGCTAGGCCTTGCATTGGGTCTGCGCCGGCCATGCGTGGCTGGGCCACGTGCGGTGGGGCGGCCCACGCAGCGCTGGCTGGCGGCGCCCGTGCTCCTCCCGATCCCACTGGATCGAGCGGGAGGTTACAGCCGGCGGCGGCGGCGGGTGCTACTTCTTGAGCTTGTGTTGGTTTTCCCTTGAAGAGGAAGTGATGATGCAGCAAAGTAGATAAGTATTTCCCTCAGTTGTTGAGAACCAAGGTATCAATCCAGTAAGAGATACAAGCAAGTCCCCAATCTTTGCACCTACACAAACAATCAAACACTTGCACCCAACGCTATAAATGGGTTGTCAATCCCTTCACGGTTACTTGCAAGGATGAGATCTGATAGAGATAGATATAGAAGATTACTAAAACGAAAAGTAAAACAAAAGTAAAAAGATTGCAGCAAAGTATTTTTGGTATTTTTGGTTTATAGATTTGAAAATATAATATGGAAAATAGACCCGGGGGCCATAGGTTTCACTAGAGGCTTCTCTCTTGAAGGAAAATAATACGGTGGGTGAACAAATTACTGTCGAGCAATTGATAGAAAAGAGAATAGTTATGACGATATCCAAGGCAATGATTATGCATATAGGCATCACGTCCGTGTCAAGTAGACCGAAACGATTCTGCATCTACTACTATTACTCCACACATCGACCGACTCCTGCCTGCATCCAGAGTATTAAGTTCATGAAGAACAGAGTAACGCATTAGGTAAGATAACATGATGTAGAGGGATAAACTCAAGCAATATGATGAAAACCCCATCTTTTTATCCTCGATGGCAACAATACAAATACGTGCCTCGCTACCCCTACTTTGTCACTGGGTGAGGACACCGCAAGATGGAACCCAAAACTAAGCACTTCCCCCATTGCAAGAATTACCAATCTAGTTGGCCAAACCAAACCAATAACTCGAAGAGACTTGTAAAGATATGAAATCATGCATATAAGAATTCAGAGAAGATTCAAATAATATTCATAGATAATCTGATCATAAACCCACAATTCATCGGATCTCGACAAACACACCGCAAAAGAGTATTACATCGGATAGATCTCCATGAAGATCATGAAGAACATGGTATTGAAGAACATAGAGAGAGAACAAGCCATCTAGCTACTAGCTATGGACCCGAAGGTCTGAGGTGAACTACTCACACATCATCGGAGGGGCAATGGAGTTGATGTAGATGCCCTCCGTGATCGAATCCCCCTCCGGCAGATTACCGGAAATGGCTCCAAGATGGGATCTCACAGGAACAGAGGCTTCCGGCGGCGGAAAAGTATTTTCGTGGCTCTCTTTGGTATTGGGGGAATATTTGGGAATTTATAGGCCAAAGATTAGGGTTGGAGGACCTGTAGGGGGGCCACAAACCAGGGGGGGCGCCCCCCCCAGGGGCGCGCCCTGGTGGCTTGTCACCTCCCGGCAGGTCTCCTGACCTCATATCCAAGTCTGGTAGGTTTCTTCTGGTCCAAGAAAAATCATCCCAAAGATTTTATTCAGTTTGGACTCCGTTTAATATTCCTTATCTGCAATACTCAAAAACAAGGAAAAAACAGAAACTGGCACTAGGCACTAGGTTAATAGGTTAGTCCCAAAAATAATATAAAATAGCATATTAATGCATATAAAACATCCAAAACATATAATATAATAGCATGGAACAATCAAAAATTATAGATACGTTGGAGACGTATCAAGCATCCCCAAGCTTAATTCCTGCTCGTCCTCGAGTGGGTAAATGATAAAAACAGAATTTTTGATGTGGAATGCTACCTAACATATTTATCCATGTAATATTCTTTATTGTGGCATGAATGTTCAGATCCATAAGATTCAAAACAAAAGCTCAATATTGACATAAAAATAGTAATACTTCAAGCATACTAGCAAGCAATTGTGTCCTTTCAAAATAACATGGCCTTAGAAAGTTATCCCTACAAAATCATATGGTCTGGCTATGCTCCATCTTCCCCACACAAAGTATCTAAATCATGCACACCCCTGATGACAAGTCAAGCAATTGTTTCACACCTTTTATGTTCTCAAACCTTTTCAACTTTCACGCAATACATGAGCGTGAGCCATGGATATAGCACTATAGGTGGAATAGAATATGGTGGAGGTTGTGTGAAAAAAGGAGAAGATAGTCTCACATCAACTAGGCGTATCAACGGGCTATGGAGATGCCCATCAATAGATATCAATGTGAGTGAGTGGGGATTGCCATGCAACGGATGCACTAGAGCTATAAGTGTATGAAAGCTCAAAAAGAAACTAAGTGGGTGTGCACCCAACTTACTTGCTCATGAAGACCTAGGGCAATTTAAGGAAGCCCATCATTGGAATATACAAGCCAAGTTATATAATGAAAAATTCCCACTAGTATATGAAAGTGACAAAAAATAGGAGAACCTATCATGAAGATCAAGGTGCTACTTTGAAGCACAAGTGTGGAAAAAAAGATCGTAGCATTGTCCCTTCTCTCTTTTCTCTCATTTTTTTTCCTTTTTTTATTTTGGTGGGAATCTTTGGCCTCTTTTTTTTTATTTGGGCTTCATTGGCCTCTTTTATTATTTGTAAAGTCCGGAGACTCATCCCTACTTGTGAGGGAATCATAGCTTCCATCATCCTTTCCTCTCATGGGACAATGCTCTAATAATGATGATCATCACACTTTTATTTACTTACAACTCGATACCTACAACAAGATATGACTCTATATGAATGCTTCCGGTGGCGTACCGAGATGTGCAACGATCTAGCATAGCAAATGACATCAAAAAATGGACAAGCCATGAAAACATCATGCTAGCTGTCTTACGATCATGCAAAGCAATATGATGATGATGGTGCGTGTCATAAAAAAACGGAACGGTGGAAGTTGCATGGCAATATATCTCGGAATGGCTATGGAAATGCCATAATAGGTAGGTATGGTGGCTGTTTTGAGGAAGGGTATATGGTGGCTGTTTTGAGGAAGGTGGGTTTAATGCACCGGCGAAAGTTGCGCGGTACTAGAGAGGCTAGCAATGGTGGAAGGGTGAGAGTGCGTATAATCCATGGACTCACATTAGTCATAAAGAACTCACATACTTATTGCAAAAATCTATTAGTTATCGAAGCAAAGTATTAGACGCATGCTACTAGGGGAGAGGTTGGTAGGAGTTAACCATTGCGCGCTCCCGACCCTCACACAAAGGATGACAATCATTAAACAAATGATGCTCCGACTTCGTTACATAACGGTTCACCATACGTGCATGCTACGGGAGTCACAAACTTTAACACAAGTATTTTTACCATTCCACAATTACTCACTAGCATGACTCTAACATCACCATCTTTATATCTCAAAACTATATGCAAGGAATCCAACTTCTCATAGTATTCAATGCACTTTATATGAAAGTTTTTATTATATCCCTCTTGGATGCCCATTATATTAGGACTAAATTCATAACCTAAACCAATTACCATGCTGTTTAAAGACTCTCAAAATAATATAAGTGAGGTACGAGAGTTCAATTATTTCTATAAAATAAAAAACACCACCGTGCTCTAAAAAGATATAAGTGAAGCACTAGAGCAACATTGCCTAGCTCAAAAGATATAAGTGAAGCACATAGAGTATTCTAATAAGTTCACGATTAATGTGTGTCCCTCTCAAAAGATGTGTGCAGCAAGGATGATTGTGGCAAACTAAAAAGCAAAGACTCATATCATACAAGACGCTCCAAGCAAAACACATATCATGTGGTGAATAAAAATATAGTCTCAAGTAAATTTGCCGATGGATTGAAGACGAAAGAGGGGATGCCTTCCGGGGCATCCCCAAGCTTAGGCTCTTTGGTATCCTTGAATATGGGTTGGGGTGCCTTGGGCATCCCCAAGCTTAGGCTCTTGCCACTCCTTATTCCATAGTCCATCAAATCTTTACCCAAAACTTGAAAACTTCACAACACAAAACTCAACAGAAAACTCGTGAGATCCGTTAGTATAAGAAAAATAAATCACCACTTTAGGTACTGTTGTGAACTCATTCTTTATTTATATTGGTGTAATATCTACTGTATTCTAACTTCTCCATGCTTCATACCCCCCGATACAACCCATAGATACATCAAAATAAGCAAACAACACAAAGAAAACAGAATCTGTCAAAAACAGAACAGTCTGTAGCAATCTGTAAACTTCGAATACTTATGTAACTCCAAAAATTCTAAAAATTTAGGAAAAACAGGGAAATTTGCATATAAATCGTGTGTAAAAAATTCAGATCCAGTTGACGCTCTGGTGAATTTATAAACTTCCGGGACTGAGCGCAAAAGTTTCTGTTTTCCAGCAAAACCAAATCAACAATCACCGTAAACCATCCCAAAGGTCTTACTTGGCACAAACACTAATTAATACAATAAAACACAATTACTACAGAGGTAATAATTTGCAAAACACTCAAGAACAGAAGAAAAAAAGAAACATAAAATAAAATTGGGTTGCCTCCCAACAAGCGCTATTGTTTAACGCCCTTAGCTAGGCATAACGCAATAGATCTAGGTATTGTCATCTTTGGTATGCAATCCATAAGTAGCTCTCATAATAGATTCATAAGGTAATTTAATTTTATTTCTAGGAAAGTGTTCCATGCCTTTCCTTAACGGAAATTGGAATCTAATGTTTCCTTCTTTCATATCAATAATTGCACCGATCGTTCTAAGGAAAGGTCTACCAAGAATAATAGGGCATGTAGGATTGCAATCTATATCAAGAACAATGAAATCTATGGGCACATAATTCCTATTTGCAACAATAAGAACATCATTAATCCTTCCCATAGGTTTCTTAATAGTGGAATCCGCTAGATGCAAATTTAAAGAGCAATCATCAAGATCATGGAAACCTAGCACGTCACATAAAGTTTTCGGAATCGTGGAAACGCTAGCACCCAAATCACACAAAGCATGGCACTCATAATCTTTAATTTTAATTTTAATAGTAGGTTCCCACTCATCATACATCTTTCTAGGTATGGAAACTTCCAACTCAAGTTTTTCTTCAAAAGATTTCATCATATCATCAACGATATGTTTAGTAAAAGCTTTATTTTGATTATCAGCATGCGGAGAATTCAACATGGATTGCAACAAGGAAATACAATCAATCAAAGAACAACTATCATAATTAAAGTCCTTGAAATCCAAAAGAGTGGGTTCATTGCTATTTAAAGTTTTGACCTCTTCAATCCCACTTTTATCAATCTTAGCATTAAGATCTATAAACTCCGAATCATTGGGACGACTTTTAACTAAAGTTGACTTATCTCCAGTCCCATCTTTATCAAGATTTGTATTAGAAAAAAAAAAGATTCAATAGGAGTCACATCAATCACTTTAAGATCTTCATCATTATTATCACGAGAACACACCTTTTCAAGCCATTCACGCTTAGCACGCATTCTAGCGGTTCTTTCCTTACATTCATCAATAGAAGTTCTCATAGCTTTGAAAGACTCATTAATATCACGCTTAGGTGGAGTAGATCAAATTTTCAAAGAATCAATCTCAAGAGAAATTCTATCAACGTTCCTAGCCAAATCATCAATCTTGAGCAATTTTTCTTCAATCGTAGCCTTGAAAACCTTTTGCGAACTAATAAATTATTTAATATTATTCTCAAGATCAGAGGGCATCTTATTATAATTTCCAGAAGAATTGTTGTAGGAATTACCATAATTGTTAGAGGAATTACTAGGAAACGGCCTAGGGTTGAAATTACCTCTATACGCGTTATTACCAGAATTGTTCCTACCAACAAAATTCACATCCATAGATTCATTATTATTTCCAATCAAAGAAGACAAAGGCATATCATTAGGATCCATAGGAGCACTCTTAGTAGCAAACAATTTCATTAATTCATCCATCTTTTCACTCAAAGTGTTTATCTCTTCAATAACATGCACCTTTTTACTAGTAGGAGATCTTTCGGTATGCCATTGAGAGTAATTTGCCATAATATTATCTAGGAGTTTAGTAGCTTCTCCTAATGTGATTTCCATAAAAGTACCACCCGCGGCGGAATCTAAAGGATTTCTAGAAGCAAAATTCAATCCCGCATAAAAAATTTGTATAATCATCCATAAACTCAAACCATGTGCGGGGCAATTTCTAATCATTAGTTTCATCCTCTCCCAAGATTGTGCAACATGCTCACGATCAAGTTGCTTAAAATTCATTATATCATTCCTAAGGGAGATGATCTTAGCGGGCGGAAAGTACTTGGAAATAAAAGAATCTTTACACTTATTCCATGAATCAATACTATTTTTAGGCAAAGATGAAAACCAAGTTTTAGCACGATCTCGTAGTGAGAAAGGAAATGGCTTCAATTTAACAATATCATTATCCACATCTTTCTTCTTTTGCATATCACACAACTCAACGAAAGTATTTAGATGGGATGTGGCATCTTCATTAGGAAGGCCGGAAAATTGTTCTTTCATAACAAGATTAAGCAAAGCGGCATTAATTTCATAAGATTCCACACTAGTGGCGGGAGCAATCGGAGTACTAATAAAATCATTATTATTAGTGTTGGAAAAGTCACACAACTTGGTATTCTCTTGAGTCATCGTGACAAAGCAAGCAATCTAGCACACAAGCAAACAAAAGGCAAACGAAAAGACGAACGGAAAAAGGGCGAATAAAAAGGCAAATCTTTTTGGTATTTTTCTGAAAATCGTTTTAGAAGTGGGGGAGAGGAAAAACGAGAGGCAAATGGCAAATAATGTAAATGCAAGAGATGAGTTTGTGAAGGGTACTTGGTAGGCTTGATGTAGATCTCTCTGGCAACGGCGCCAGAAATCCTTCTTGCTACTTCTTGAGCTTGCGTTGGTTTTCCCTTGAAGAGGAAAGGGTGATGCAGCAAAGTAGATAAGTATTTCCCTCAGTTATTGAGAACCAAGGTATCAATCCAGTATGAGATACAAGCAAGTCCCCAATATTTGCACCTACACAAACAATCAAACACTTGCACCCAACGCTATAAAGGGGTTGTCAATCCCTTCACGGTTACTTGCAAGGATGAGATCTGATAGAGATAGATATAGAAGACTACTAAAACGAAAAGTAAAACAAAAGTAAAAAGATTGCAGCAAAGTATTTTTGGTATTTTTGGTTTATAGATCTGAAAATATAATATGGAAAATAGACCCGGGGGCCATAGGTTTCACTAGAGGCTTCTCTCTTGAAGGAAAATAATACGGTGGGTGAACAAATTACTGTCGAGCAATTGATAGAAAAGCGAATAGTTATGATGATATCCAAGGCAATGATTATGCATATAGGCATCACGTCCGTGTCAAGTAGACCGAAACGATTCTGCATCTACTACTATTACTCCACACATCGACCGACTCCTGCCTGCATCTAGAGTATTAAGTTCATGAAGAACAGAGTAACGCATTAGGTAAGATGACATGATGTAGAGGGATAAACTCAAGCAATATGATGAAAACCCCATCTTTTTATCCTCGATGGCAACAATACAAATACGTGCCTCGCTACCCCTACTTTGTCACTGGGTGAGGACACCGCAAGATTGAACCCAAAACTAAGCACTTCTCCCATTGCAAGAATTACCAATCTAGTTGGCCAAACCAAACCAATAACTCGAAGAGACTTGCAAAGATATGAAATCATGCATATAAGAATTCAGAGAAGATTCAAATAATATTCATAGATAATCTGATCATAAACCCACAATTCATCGGATCTCGACAAACACACCGCAAAAGAGTATTACATCGGATAGATCTCCATGAAGATCATGAAGAACATGGTATTGAAGAACATAGAGAGAGAACAAGCCATCTAGCTACTAGCTATGGACCCGAAGGTCTGAGGTGAACTACTCACGCATCATCGGAGGGGCAATGGAGTTGATGTAGATGCCCTCCGTGATCGAATCCCCCTCCGGCAGATTACCGGAAAAGGCTCCAAGATGGAATCTCACGGGAACAGAGGCTTCCGGAGGCGGAAAAGTATTTTCGTGGCTCTCTTTGGTATTGGGGGAATATTTGGGAATTTATAGGCCAAAGATTGGGGTTGGATGACCTGCAGGGGGGCCACAAGCCAGGGGGCGCCCCCCCTAGGGCGCGCCCTGCTGGCTTGTCGCCTCCCGGCAGGACACCTTCCTTCATCTCAAAGTCTGGTAGGTTTCTTCTGGTGTAAGAAAAATAATCCCGAAGATTTTATTCCGTTTGGACTCCGTTTAATATTCCTTATCTGCAATACTCAAAAAAAGGAAAAAACAGAAACTGGCACTAGGCACTAGGTTAATAGGTTAGTCCCAAAAATAATATAAAATAGCATATTAATGCATATAAAACATCCAAAACAGATAATATAATAGCATGGAACAATCAAAAATTATAGATACGTTGGAGATGTATCAACGGATCAACGGACGGCCAGAGGTGGCGACGAACAGGGGCGGCGGCGACGAGCATCAACAGATCCGGGGCCAGGGGTCCGGATCCGGCCGGCTGCTGCGCGGCAGCAAGCTTCTGGGCGACGGCAACCATGGCGCGAGGCGGCTCGGCAGGAACGGGGGCGAGCTCCGCATGGCGTCCGGCGGGGCGGAGGAGCGGGTCACCAACGAGGTACTCTGGCGGCTCTGGTGGCCGGCCGGTGCGAGGCGACGGGGCGGCGGCTTCAGCCATGGGTCCCTCGGGCATGCACGAGAGCAGCTCGGGGCGCGGGCTCCCGTGAGGCGGCGGCGGCGGCTCGGGCTTGTCCGGGCCCCATATGGGCTCGGGCAGGCCATGGATGGGCTTTCCAGGGCCGGTGCGAGGTGGGAGGAGGAGAGGTGCTGTGGAGGGAGGCTGGGTGGACAAGTGGCGGCGGTGGAGGGGTTGCGCATGGAAATTAAGGAGGGCTAGGGTTCCAATTAGGCAGGTAGCGGTCTATTTATAGAAGGGGGGCTAGGGTTAGCTGATTTTTTCCGTTCTCGGACCGTACGACCGCGATCAGACGGCTCCAAGCGGAGGAGGCTTAGGCTAGGTGGTAGTGGGCTGTGTAGAGGGGGTTGGGCCAAGAAGAGAGGGAGGTTTGCGTCCCGGCAGAGGTTTTTAAACACCGAAAACGTCCGATAATAAACTGATGATGGTGCCGCTACGGTCGACCGTTCGGGTATCAAACAGACTCCGATTGCGACGAAATTTGGCAGGCGGTCTAGCTACAATATAATAAGACCGCACGCCAACTTTTGACCCAATCTGAGAAAGTTTTAAACGCACTTTAAAAACGATATTTTTTTTATGCCATGGGCGCGTGCGTGTGTGGTTGGTCTCAAAACGGTCGACGATACGAACGGAGAGAACCGGCAACTACGAACGGATGCGAGTTTGAAAAATGAATGACGTTGCTATGGAGATGATGCGAATGCTGCGATGATGAATGCGACAACCAAACGAAACACACGACGAGAATGAAAAACAACGGGAATCTTCTGGAGCGTCGGTCTCGGGCTGTTACAACTCTCCTCCACTTACAAGAGATCTCGCCCCGAGATCTTAGAACAAGAAGGGGAAGAGAAAGAGAAGAGGTAAAACTTAGTTGCTTCTCTGACAAATGAGTGAAACCAATGAAACATAAAGGTTGGAAAGAGATGAAGAATGACATGAGGAATAAGCAAGAATTCACAAGAAATTTAGGCAGCACTTCGGTAGAAAAGAGAAGAAAACTTGATAAGATGAAAGAACTGAAGAGAGGACACAACACTCCGGTTAAATGGATAAGCAAGGAAAGAACATGATCTTGACAAAACGAGATGACGGGTCGACGAGAGCAACACCACAAAGCCTCCGAAACAAAAGAATAGAAGCTAGATCATTGAAAAGAAAAGAACGGAGAAGAAAAGATAACTTCTACCAGAATTGAATTTAAAAGCATCCTACAAAGAAGGATTGAACGGAGTTGTTGGGAAATCAACAACGAAAGAAAAGCTTGTTGTGGGCTTAGGAAAAACATCTCAACACTATGAGGTGACAATCGGCCACTAACGGAAACAAAGATTACTTGGGAGTAGCAAGATATGCAAAACTTCTTACCCCAATAGGATAAATAGAGAACTTGGATCATTGATAAACACCATGATAGCAACAATCCTTAGGAGATGGCTTTAGGTGAAATCCAATCCAAGATAGCTCCAAGGAAGACAAATGGGTTTAAATATCTTATTCTTGAAACAAATTCTCTTCGAGACTCTTCATGAATCAAGAATGCTATAACACCATCTCAAAAGATAAGGGAGAAAGAATTGCATTCGGAATACAAGACGAATGATACTTGACCTCTCCAACAAGAATCTTGAAGAACACTTTGAGAAAGAAAGAAATCTTTGATGAACCACCATGAAGAACTTCTTGGAGAACACCGGAATGAAAGGATGGTAGAAAAGAATTGAAGGTTGAGAAGAATAAGATTATGACCTCCAAGATTAGATGAAGCTTCATGACGAGATGCTTGAGAAAACATGGAACTCCGGAAAAGGAAAAGATGAACAACTTAGAACCAAGAATTTGATATCATGAACAACTCTGGAAGAAGGATTGAAATCACCTTAACCAACAAGAATAAGAATTATGTTATGCTTATCCTTCATCAAGTTAAATTGATGACAAGCAACGGATTTAGCATACCACTATTTCTTCTTGAAAAGAATTGAAGAGAGAGATAGAGCACAAACTTAAAGAAGTCTTCAACGAAACACCGGTGAGAATTTAGAACGAATGAGAATTATTTGAATGAATGGAGATACATGATATGAGAACGAAGAGATCATGATCCGCCTAGAGAAATCTTGAGCGAAGCACCGGGATAATTGAGACGAACGAAGAGACAACAATTGAGAAGAATTAGAGAATGAAAGCTGAAAGCTGACAATGAAGAAATCTTCTGAAATGATGGTCTTCGGAGGATCGAGAAATGAAAACAACACTCAAATGCTCCGGATAGATCTGGATGGAATTACTCATGATCGAGAAGAATTTGATAGGATAACACGAAGCTGAAACCATGAATCTTCAAGAGAATGGAACAAGATTTAAGAGAAACACTCCTTCGGTCTTCAATGCAGAGAATGATGGCGAGAAACACCACCAAGAATTACTGAGGCACTCCGGAACAATGAATAAAGAAAGGTTGAGCCAACGATTAAAATGATATAGACCCGATCTTCGAGAAAGAATATGAGTGATGAAATTCATTCTTACGTCATTAGACAAGAGCTTGAGATCTCCGGAAAAGATTAGAAGAGTCAGGTAAGATCCCGAGGAAAAACCTGTGGGTTATGAGTCCACTCACAGAGATCACCGTTGAAGCGATTGCTTAGAAAGAGAGATTGCACCTGAACAATTGAAAACTTGATGAGGTGAGAACCTCGAAATATATAAAAGGATTGGATGAAAACACGAGCTTCTGAGATATGCTGAAAACTCCGGCTAGAATAGAGAGATGAATAAGCAAGAGAGGCTTGGATAAGAATTCCAATATGGGAAAGCATTTAGAGAATGAAAAGATATGATGAGCACCGAAAGCTTGAATTGAATCCACCAGAAAAGAAAACAAAGATGGCAAATAAGAAATGATGAACTTAGCACTTGAGCATCTTTACATGAACCACCGGATCAACATCAAAGAAAAGATAGCGGAAGCATCACATGAATAGATAAGGCACTTGGATGATAACAACTCTTTGAAAGGAAAGGGCGGGAGGGTGGGGAAAAACAAAGACAACTTAGGACGGATGGAAAGAACTCCGGGGAGAAATATGAGGATTGATCTTGCACATTGGAAATGATTGAATCATCTTGAAGAGAAGCACACCGGTTAGGAAAGATATGAAATCACCACTTGACATCGAAGCAACTCGAATTACCATAATCCAACAAAACAAAAGATGGGGCTTTACAATTAAGCCGGAAACAAATACATAACCCATTTGCATTTGCTAGAAGGATAATCCTAGGTAAATACTTGAATTCCCACCTAAGAATTTCCGAAGTCTTTCTTGTTTATGCGATTTGGGTTGCGGACCCAGGAACGTACCCAAGGTAATCAGCTACAACTGCACCCGCAACCTTCCACACCATAAGCCAAGAAACTTCGCAAACTCGTCTACCTCAGACACTCGTAATCCCAACGATACTAAACATGGCATTACCCTGGACGCTCTCCCCAGTACTGGGTGACTCCAAACTTATCTCGCCACGAAAAGTATTGAAGCAATTTCGAACATCCTCCGTCCTGAGATACTAAGGAAACTGAATGATAACGATGTGCAAAAATCCCTCGGAGCTCTACTCCTCGATAACAGGAGGCACCAAGACATAATTCCTTCACATCGGCATCATATAGTTTCAAAAATACCCGCGTGATCCTAAAAAAAATTGAGCGAGAAGAGGAGTAGAATCAAAATTTCTAAGTCGAATACCTCACCAGAGCATAGAAGAGGAGTAAAAAAACCTACTCTCCGATATAACGAGACTCAAAATAGTTTTTCACTAGACTCGACTCGGCCAAAGTTCGATCAATCAAGGGGGCTCCTAGGTCGGTACAGGCTCTGATACCAACTGGTAACGCCCAAGATGCGATCCTATCCTTATTTTGGCACGAGGGCCTCGACAGGGATAGAAGCGCATCTCGTCGTTTCGCAAGAATGGATATCTTTACAAGTACATGTAAAGAAGAGATGAGTATATGGAATTGGCTTACACTCGCCACAAGCTACATCAATATCACATCAATACAACAACATATCCAAATATCATACAGAAGAGCAGGGTCCGACTACGGATGAAAACAAACGATAAAATGACATCCATCCTTGCTATCCCAGGCTGCCGCCTGGAACCCATCCCAGATTGATGAAGAAGAAGTAGAAGAAGAACTCCAAATCAAACAAGCATCGCTCTCACGTCAAGCATCGCAATACCTGTACCTGCAACTGTTGTTGTAGTAATCTATGAGCCACGGGGAGTCAGCAATCTCATTTCCAAGGGTATCAAGACTATTAAATCTTAATGGGTGAGGTATGGTTAAGTGGTGAGGCTGCAGCAAGCACTAAGCATTTATTTGAGTGGCTAACTTACGAGTACAAGAATAAAGGGGGATGATCGTCGCATAAACGGACGTGATCTAGAGATGATCTCTAAGAGATCCTGAACACCTACTTACGTCAAACCTAACCCCACCGTGTTCTCTCTCAGATAAGGACTCACGAGAAGAGACAGTCACGGTTACGCACATGGTTGGTGTATTTTATTTGCGTTTACTTCAAGTTTGCTATGACCGGGTGTTAAACAAAGTTTCCAAGTTGCCACGTAACCGCGGGCACGGCTTTCCGAAAGATTTAACCCTGCAGGGGTGCTCCAACTCATCCATCACAAACTAACCACACGCCGTGGGAATAACTTCGACCACGAATCTCTTGATCTTCCTAGGCAATTCCACTGGAAAACCGCAACCTCGAGATAGCCCGAAGTATTCTCGGAATTCCTCGCACAAGACGTTCAAGAAAGGTAAAACAAGTCCAGCAAGGCCGCCCGACGTGCCGACAATCCCGATAGGAGCCGCGTATCTCGTTCTCAGGGCACAACCGGATGAGCACTATGTACGGTGGCCAGATAGACATCCCCCGAGTTGCCCCGGGTGGCCCCGCAAGTGGCTCTGTTTTGGACCAGCACCAGCAGCACTGGCCCCCCTGTATTATGTTGAATTAACTCCTCGGGTTCATGACGCCCTATGCTTTGTTACGGTGATCAGTATTATTATGTTGGGCAAATATAGTACCAATGTTGGGCCTTGCCAGACAAGTTTTATCCTAAAACAAAAATCAAGGGGGTCCCCATAACAACCCCGAGCATGTTAGGAGCGCTCAATTATGGAACATAACACCGGTACACAAGTAACTAGGGCGGCAAGAGTGGAACAAAACACCGAGCAAAAGGCCAAGCCTTCCACCCTTTACCAAGTATATAAGTGCATTAAATTAAATAGCAATAATATTGTGATATAACAAAAGGATATCCATGTTGACACATGGATCAACTTGCACCTGCAACTAGCAACGCTATAAGAAGGGCTGAGCAAGCGGTAACATAGCCAAACAATGTTTTGCTAGGATGTGGAGGGGTTAGAGGCTTATCATGGCATTTTAGGAGGCTTGACAAACCAGTGGTAGGTAGCGAGACAAGCGATAGAAACGAGACATCTAGCATGGCAATGATAGTAATGGTATCCAGGGAAATGATCATCTTGCCTGAGATCCCGCTTGGAAGAAGAACGAATCCATGAAATAGACGAACCACGTAGTCGAACGAATCCTCACACTCCGAACGCTATCGGAACTCTATCAAGAAGAAGCAAATCGAAAACAACAATCAACACACGAGATCACCACAACATATGCCTGACATGATGCGCAAACAAATATGATGCATGTCCGGTTTAATTATGCAAGGCATGGCAATAACAACAAACAGATACTACACATTAAGTGAAGCTCAATATGCAACGGGTTGCATATTGACGAAACTCCACATTCAAATTATTTAGTTCACTCTCGTTTAGGTACACGACAATATTAAATGTTGTTAAACATGTCAAGAGGCGTGCATAAGTAAACTACACATCTAGGCAAGTTTAAATGAGGCCGGAAACAACATATAGCATTTCCGAAACGACCCCATATGTTAATTTCGAAATTGGTCCATATCTGAGCTAATCATGTTTTATATTTGTTAAACAGGAAAATAAAGTATACCATGCATTTTTACACGTCATTCTAGTCGATTTACATATATGGAACATCGCAAACGGAGCTACGGTCTAAAAGTTATGACCGTCACAAGATAATATGCCATGAATGCAAAATGCATGCAAACATCAACCATAAACTTCTCAAATCATGGATTCAACAATATATTATGAAACTACATGATATTCTAAGCAAGTTTCATATATGGCATGTGCAAAACGGAGCTACGGTTCAACCAGAACAACCAACACAAGTTTTAGTTGAAATCTGCCCAAAACAGCAAGATAGCATATTGCACGCATGAAAGCAACAATCTACAAGATGCTAAAATGCACAAACTAAGCATGGGGCAGTAGCATATAACACACACTTCATTTCATCTTCACATAACATACTCAAAAGATTCATGGATCACATGGTAGGAAGCTCACAACATGGCAACAAAATATAGCAGATTAGGACTTAGTGAAAATCACAGTTTTTAGCATAGCAGTTTTTCATGGAGGCATATGGGCAGCAGTAAAACTATATGCTACAGGTCATATATTGGCATGAAACTTTAACAGCATGGTAGTAGACATGATGCACTACAAATCATTCCATGGTGGCAAGGTCTAATTATGCCTAGAAACATGGCTAGCATCAACACAACATGGCATTATGAAGAAAACAGATTCTCAGACTTGGTGAAAATTAGACTAGACATGTGCAGCAGTTTTTAACAGATTGACATATTGAACAACAGAGTTAATTATGATGCTAGACCTATTCATGCAAACTATTGGCACAACATGATAGGCAACAACATGCTTAACAAAAGACTCCTTTGAGCAACCACAAAAGACTCCTAGATCAATAGCAAATTACATGGCAACATGGCAACAAAATAACAGGTTCAGACTTAATTATTTTGGACCTCAAAACTCCAATATTTTATAGCATGTTAGCAACAAGAAAATAACGCCTAAACATGCATTTTTATGGCATCCAAAAATACCAGGGCCTAGCACACATGTTCAAGGGCATATCCCATGTTCAAAATTATTCCAAAATATGCATGGATTAATTCACACAAAATAAACAAAAGGGCATCCTAGCAAAAATGACATGCACACAAAATACAAAAATGACAAAACTGAATGGACAGATAAATTCCATGGATTTTTCTACCCCGAAAACATATATAATATGCGGGTTTTTATATTTAAAAAAATGACACCACAATTATGCGAGGTTAGGACATAAACAGTTTTAGCAAGTTATGTATGCAACTTAAATGCAAACACCACATTAAACATTTTTTGCATGCATGAAAAAGCGATACAATTAATCTACACATTTTACATATATGGTTTTCTTAATTCGGATGCACGCTTAAATATTTATGCGCAATGCAAATAATGACAATTATGCAAATTACAAGAAAACAACATGTTAAACTTTTTTTATCATGGGTGAAAGTTGGATATTGTGAATCTACAGAAAATTCTACACATTTTACATGTATAAATTGTTTTCATCCGATGCACGGTTATTTAGTTATAGACATTTTAAAATCATGCTTTTTCTGAAATTAAAAGTGTCTTTGTTAATTGGGAAATTCGTTCTATGGAAAAAACGTACTACGGGCCGAATTTGGCATACGGGCTGAAACAAAACATGGAGCGCAAGATAACAAATATCGTTCGCAGGCGTTACATAGGCAGGCAAGGAGGTGGCTCACCAGAGGACCATTGGCCGGAGCTGGGCTGGGCCTTGCATTGGGTTTGGGCCGGCCATGCGTGGCTGGGCTGTTGGGGAACGTCGCATGGGAAACAAAAATTTTCCTACGCACACGCAAGATCTATCCATGGTGATGAGCATCTACGAGAGGGAGAGTGAATCTACATACCCTTGTAGATCGCTAAGCGGAAGCGTTAAGAAACGCGGTTGATGTAGTCGAACGTTTCCGCGATCCAAATCGCAAGTCGTCCCTCGATCCGATCACGAACTAGTGCCGAACGGACGGCACCTCCGCGTTCAACACACGTACGGCTTGATGACGCCTTCACCTCCTCGATCCAGCGAGCGATGATGAAGTAGTAGATGAGTTCCGGCAACACGACGGCGTGGTGATGGTGGTGAGGAACAATCTCTGCAGGGCTTCGCCAAGCACTACGGAGATTATGACGGGAGGAACTAGAGGGTTAGGGTTGCCGGCACACGGCTTGGGAAATCTTGATGTGTCCCGTGTGCTAGCCCTTCCCCTCAATTTATATGTTGAGCCTTGGGGTCTAAACTTGGAGTAAAAGCCTCCGCCAGGTCGGTTTTGCCCGCACAAGGTCGGCTTGGCCTGCAGGGAAAGAGTCCCACTTGGATCCCAGCAGTCCCGCGTACAAGCGGTAGTACCGCTCACGAGCGGTAGTACCGCTTGAGCGGTAGTACCGCTTCACAGCGTTAGTACCGCTTACGCGGTAGTACTGCCTTACCAGCGGTAGTACCGCTTAAGGCACCAGCAAAACTTCCTTTTGCACTTTCCAATACCTCGTGGGCTTTACCCCTTTGGCCTATATAAAGTGTTGCTGCACCCGAACACTTCGGTAAACATCCGGAACCCCTTCCGGTGAATTCCGGAACCCTTCCGGAGATCAAAACACTATTATCACATATATCAATCTTTACCTCCGGACTCTTCCGGAGACCCTCGTCATGTCCGGGATCTTATCCGGGACTCCGAACAACCTTCGGTCACCAACACAATAACTCAACTATACTAACCGTCACCAAACGTTAAGTGTGTAGACCATGCGGGTTCGAGAACTATGTAAACATGACCGAGACACCTCTACGATCAATAACCAATAGCGGGACCTGGATGCCCATATTGGCTCCTACATATTCTACGAAGATCTTTATCGGTCGAACCTCTATGTCAAGGATTCAGTTAATCCCGTATGTTGTTCCCTTTGTTCTTCGGTATGTTACTTGCCCGAGATTCGATCGTCGGTATCTCTATACCTAGTTCAATCCCGTTACCGGCAAGTCTCTTTACTCGTTCCGTAATACAAGATCTCGTGGCTAACACTTTAGTCACATTGCTTGCAAGGCTCATTGTGATGTTGTATTACCGAGTGGGCCCTGAATACCTCTCCGTCATACGGAGTAACAAATCCCAGTCTTGATCCATGCCAACCCAACAGACACCCTTGGAGATACCTGTAGAGCATCTTTATAGTCACCCAGTTACGTTGCGACGTTTGATACACACAAGGTATTCCTCCGGTGTCAGTGAGTTGCATGATCTCATGGTCATAGGAACAGATACTTGACATGCAGAAAACAATAGCAATAAACTAACACGATCATATGCTACGTTTATAGTTTGGGTCTTGTCCATCACATCATTCTCCTAATGATGTGATCCCGTTATCAAATGACATCTCATGTCCATGGCTAGGAAACCTTCACCATCTTTTGATCAACGAGCTAGTTTAACTAGAGGCTTACTAGGGACACAGTGTTGTCTATGTACCCACACATGTATTTAAGTTTCCAATTAATACAATTATAGCATGGATAATAAACGATTATCATGAACAAGGAAATATAATAATAACCAATTTATTATTGCCTCTAGGGCATATTTCCAACATGGGCCACGTGCGGTGGGGCGGCCCACGCAGCGCTGGCTGGGGGCGCCCGTGCTCCTCCCGATCCCACTGGATCGAGCGGGAGGTTACAGCCGGCGGCGGCGGCGGGTCAACGGACAGCCGGAGGCGGCGACGAACAGGGGCGGCGGCGACGAGCATCAACGAATCCGGGGACGGGGGTCCGGATCCGGCCGGCTGCAGTGCGGCAGCAAGCTTCTGGGCGACGGCAACCATGGCGCGAGGCGGCTCGATAGGAACGGCGGCGAGCTCCGCATGGCGTTCGGCAGGGCGGAGGAGCGGGTCACCGACGAGGTACTCCAGCGGCTCTGGTGGCCGGCCGGTGCGAGGCGACGGGGCGGCGGCTTCGGCCATGGGTCCCTCGGGCATGCACAGGAGCAGCTCGGGGCGCGGGCTCCCGTGAGGCGGCGGCGGCGGCTCGGGCTTGTCCGGGCCCCAGATGGGCTCGGGCGGGCCATGGATGGGCTTTCCAGGGCCGGTGCAAGGTGGGAGGATGACGCCTTCACCTCCTCGATCCAGCGAGCGATGATGAAGTAGTAGATGAGTTCCGGCAACACGACGGCGTGGTGATGGTGGTGAGGAACAATCTCTGCAGGGCTTCGCCAAGCACTACGGAGATTATGACGGGAGGAATTAGAGGGTTAGGGTTGCTGGCACACGGCTGGGGAAATCTTGATGTGTCCCGTGTGCTAGCCCTTCCCCTCTATTTATATGTCGAGCCTTGGGGTCTAAACTTGGAGTAAAAGCCTCCTCCAGGTCGGTTTTGCCCGCACAAGGTCGGTTTGGCCCGCAGGGAAAGAGTCCAACTCGGATCCCAGCAGTCCCGCGTACAAGCGGTAGTACCGCTCACGAGCGGTAGTACCGCTTCACAGCGGTAGTACCACTTACGCGGTAGTACTGCCTTACCAGCGGTAGTACCGCTTAAGGCAGCAGCAAAACTTCCTTTTGCACTTTCCAATACCTCGTGGGCTTTACCCCTTTGGCCTATATAAAGTGTTGCTGCACCCGAACACTTCGGTAAACATCCGGAACCCCTTCTGGTGAATTCCGGAACCCTTCCGGAGATCAAAACACTATTATCACATATATCAATCTTTACCTCCGGACTCTTCCGGAGACCCTCGTCATGTCCGGGATCTTATCCGGGACTCCGAACAACCTTCGGTCACCAACACAATAACTCAACTATACTAACCGTCACCAAACGTTAAGTGTGTAGACCATGCGGGTTCGAGAACTATGTAGACATGACCGAGACACCTCTACGATCAATAACCAATAGCGGGACCTGGATGCCCATATTGGCTCCTACATATTCTACGAAGATCTTTATCGGTCGAACCTCTATGTCAAGGATTCAGTTAATCCGGTATGCTGTTCCCTTTGTTCTTCGGAATGTTACTTGCCCGAGATTCGATCGTCGGTATCTCTATACCTAGTTCAATCCCGTTACCGACAAGTCTCTTTACTCGTTCCGTAATACAACATCTCGTGGCTAACACTTTAGTCACATTGCTTGCAAGGCTCATTGTGATGTTGTATTACCGAGTGGGCCCTGAGATACCTCTCCGTCATACGGAGTAACAAATCCCAGTCTTGATCCATGCCAACCCAACAGACACCCTTGGAGATACCTGTAGAGCATCTTTATAGTCACCCAGTTACGTTGTGACGTTTGATACACACAATAGCAATAAACTAACACGATCATATGCTACGTTTATAGTTTGGGTCTTGTCCATCACATCATTCTCCTAATGATGTGATCCCGTTATCAAATGACATCTCATGTCCATGGCTAGGAAACCTTCACCATCTTTTGATCAACGAGCTAGTTTAACTAGAGGCTTACTAGGAACACAGTGTTGTCTATGTACCCACACATGTATTTCAGTTTCCAATTAATACAATTATAGCATGGATAATAAATGATTATCATGAACAAGGAAATATAATAATAACCAATTTATTATTGCCTCTAGGGCATATTTCCAACAGTCTCCCACTTGCACTAGAGTCAATAATCTAGTTCACATCACTATGTGATTTACATTGTAATGAATCGAACACCCATGTAGTTCTGGTGTTGTTCATGTTTAGCCCTTGGAAGAGGTTTAGTCATCGGATCTGCAACATTCAGATCCGTGTGTACTTTGCAAATATTTATGTCGTCCTCCTTGATGTAATCGCGGATGGAATTGAAACGTCGCTTTATGTGCCTGGTCCTCTTGTGAAATCTTGGTTCCTTGGCTAGCGCAATGGCACCAGTATTATCACAAAACAGAGTCATTGGGTTAAGCGCACTAGGCACTACTCCAAGATCTGTCATGAACTCCTTCATCCAGACACCTTCCTTCGCCGCCTCCGAGGCAGCGATGTACTCCGCTTCGCATGTAGAATCAGCTACCACGCTTTGCTTGGAACTGCACCAGCTAACCGCACCCCCGTTAAGAATAAATACGTATCCGGTTTGTGACTTAGAGTCATCCGGATCAGTGTCAAAGCTTGCATCGACGTAACCCTTTACGACGAGCTCTTGATCACCTCCATAAACGAGAAACATGTCCTTAGTCCTTTTCAGGTACTTCAGGATATTCTTGACCGCCGCCCAGTGTTTCACTCCTGGATCACTTTGAAACCTTCCGGCCATACTTATGGCAAGGCTGACATCGGGTCTTGTGCACAGCATTGCATACATGATAGAGCCTATGGCTGAAGCATAGGGGATGACACTCATCTTTTCTCTATCTTCTGCAGTCACTGGGCATTGAGTCTTACTCAACTTCACACCTTTCAAAACAGGCAAGAACCCCTTCTTGGACTGATCCATTTTGAACTTCTTCAAAACTTTGTCAAGGTATGTGCTTTGTGAAAGTCCTATTAAGCGTCTTGATCTATCTCTATAGATCTTGATGCCTAATATGAAAGCAGCTTCTCCTAGGTCCTTCATTGAAAAACTCTTGTTCAAATATTCCTTCACGCTTTCCAACATTTCTATATTGTTTCCAATCAGTAATATATCATCCACATATAATATTAGAAACGCTATAGAGCTCCCACTCACTTTCTTGTAAATACAAGCTTCTCCGTAAACTTGTACAAACTCGAACGCTTTGATCACCTCATCAAAGCGGAGATTCCAACTCCGAGATGCTTGCACCAGTCCATAAATGGATCGCTGGAGTTTGCAAACTTTGTCAGCATTCTCTGGATCGACAAAACCTTCTGGTTGCATCATATACAACTCTTCCTTAAGGAAACCGTTAAGGAACGCTGTTTTGACATCCATCTGCAAAATTTCATAATCGAAAAAGGCAGCTATTGCTAACATGATTCTGACGGACTTAAGCATCGCTACGGGTGAGAAGGTCTCATCGTAGTCAACTCCTTGAACTTGTGAAAAACCCTTTGCCACAAGTCGAGCTTTATAGACGGTGACATTACCGTCCGCGTCCGTCTTCCTCTTAAAGATCCATTTGTTCTGAATGGCCTTACGCCCTTCAGGTAATACTTCCAAAGTCCACACTTTGTTTTCATACATGGATCCCATCTCGGATTTCATGGCCTCTAACCACTTCTCGGAATCCGGGCTCATCATCGCTTCCCCATAGCTCGTAGGTTCATCGTTGTCCAACAACATGACCTCTAAGACAGGGTTGCCGTACCACTCAGGAGCAGTACGCGTCCTTGTCGACCTACGAGGTTCGATAGCAACTTGATCCAAAGCTTCATGATCATCATCATTAACTTCCTCTTCAGCTGATGTAGGCTCTACAGAAACATCTTTCTGCGTTGCGCTACTTTCAGGTTGAAGTAAAGGTTCAACAACCTCATCAAGTTCTATCTTCCTCCCACTCAATTCTTTCGAGAGAAACTCTTTCTCAAGAAATGTTCCGTTTTAGCGACAAACACTTTGCCTTCGGATCTGAGGTAGAAGGTATACCCAACTGTCTCTTTTGGGTATCCTATGAAGACGCATTTCTCCGCTTTGGGTTCCAGCTTTTCAGGCTGAAGCTTTTTGACATAAGCATCACATCCCCAAACTTTAAGAAACGACAGTTTTGGCTTCTTGCCAAACCAAAGTTCATATGGCGTTGTCTCAACGGATTTCGATGCTGCCCTATTTAAAGTGAATGCAGCTGTCTCTAATGCATAACCCCAAAATGATAGTGGCAAATCGGCAAGAGACATCATAGATCGCACCATATCCAATAAGGTTCGATTACGACGTTCGGACACACCATTACGCTGTGGTGTTCCAGGCGGTGTCAGTTGTGAAACAATTCCACATTGTCTTAAGTGACTGCCAAACTCATAACTCAGATATTCTCCTCCTCGATCAGATCGTAGGAATTTAATCTTCTTGTTACGATGAATCTCAACTTCACTCTGAAATTGTTTGAACTTTTCAAATGTTTCAGACTTGTGTTTTATTAAGTAAATATACCCATATCTACTTAAGTCATCAGTGAAGGTGAGAAAGTAACGATAACCACCGCGCGCCTCAATGCTCATCGGACCGCACACATCAGTATGTATGATTTCCAACAAGTCACTTGCCCGTTCCATTGTTCCAGAGAACGGCGTTTTAGTCATCTTGCCCATGAGGCATGGCTCACATGTGTCAAGTGATTCAAAATCAAGTGACTCCAAAAGTCCATCAGCATGGAGCTTCCTCATGCGTTTTACACCAATATGACCTAAACGGCAGTGCCACAAGAGAGTGGTATTATCATTATCAATTTTACATCTTTTGGCATCAATGTTATGAACATGTGTATCATTACTATCGAGATTCAATAATAATAAACCCCTCACATCGGGTGCATGACCATAAAAGATATTACTCATATAAATAGAACAACCATTATTCTCTGATTTAAATGAGTAACCGTCTCGCAATAAACAAGGTCCAGATATAATGTTCATGCTTAACGCAGGCACCAAATAACATTTATTTAGGTTCATCACTAATCCCGATGGTAATCGAAGAGCGAGCGTGCCGACGGCGATCACATCAACCTTGGAACCATTTCCCACGCGCATCGTCACTTCGTCCTTTGCCAGCCTCCGTCTATTCCACAGTTTCTGTTTAGAGTTGCAAATGTGAGCAACCGCACGGGTATCAAATACCCAGGCACTACAACGAGAGTTGGTAAGGTACACATCAATAACATGTATATCATATATACCTTGTTTGTTGTTGGCCGCCTTCTTGTCAGCCAAATACTTGGGGCAGTTCCGCTTCCAGTGTCCAGTTCCCTTGCAATGAAAGCACACAGTTTCTGGTTTGGGTCCAGCCTTGGGTTTCTTCACGGGAGGAGCAACTGCTTTGCCACTCTTCTTGGAGTTACCCTTCTTACCCTTGCCATTTTTTTTGAAACTAGTGGTTTTATTGACCATCAACACTTGATGCTCCTTCTGAATTTCAGACTCGGTGGCTTTCAGCATCGCAAACAGCTCGGCGACTGACTTGTTCATCCTGTGCATGTTATAGTTCAACACGAAGCTCTTGTAGCTAGGTGGCAATGATTGAAGAACTCTGTCAGTGACAGCCTCTGGCGGAAGGGGCATCCCCAATTCAGCCAGACGGGTGGAGTACCCAGACATTCTGAGTACGTGATCACAGATAGACCCGTTCTCCTCCATCTTGCAAGCATAGAACTTATCGAAGATCTCATACCTCTCGATCCGGGCATTCTTCTGAAAGATAAACTTCAACTCCTGGAACATCTCATATGCTCCATGACGTTCAAAACGTCTTTGAAGTCCCGGTTCTAAGCCATACAATATTGCACATTGAACTATTGAGTAATCTTCAGAACGAGCCTGCCAGGCGTTCACAACGTCTAGAGACTCAACTGGAGCGGGTGGATCACCAAGCGGTGCATCAAGGACATAAGCCTTCTGGGAAGCCGTAAGGATAATCCTTAGATTACGGGCCCAGTCCACAAAGTTACTTCCATCATCTTTCAACTTAGCTTTCTCTAGGAACGCATTAAAATTCAGGGGTGCTACTGCGCGAGCCATGATCTACAACATAAATATAGCAAAGACAACTTAGACTATTATTCAAGATAATGAGTTTAGTTAATCATATTACTTAAAAACTCCCACTCAAATTGACATCCCTCCGATCATTCGAGTGTAACATGATCCAAATCCACCAACTCAAGTCCGATCATCACGTGAGTTGAGGTGGTTTCAATGGTGAACATCTTCATGTTGATCATATCTACTATATGACTCATGTTCGACCTTTCGGTCTCTTGTGTTCCGAGGCCATGTCTGTACATGCTAGGCTCGTCAAGTTTAACCCGAGTGTTCCGCATGTGCAACACTGGCTTGCACCCGTTGTATGTGAACGTAGAGTCTATCACACCCAATCATCACGTGGTGTCTCGAAACGACGAACTTTCGCAACGGTCCACACTTGGGGAGAACACAATTTATCTTGAAATTTAAGTGAGGGATCACCTTATAATGCTACCGTCGTCCTAAGCAAAATAAGATGCATAAAAGGATTAACATCACATGCAAATCATAAGTGACATGATATGGCCATGAACTTGTGCTTTTGATCTCCATCTCCAAAGCACCGGCATGATCTCCATCGTCACCGGCATGACACCATGATCTTCATCATCTTGATCTCCATCAACGTGTCGCCATAAGGTTGTCGCGCCGACTGTTGCTTCCACGACTATTGCTAACTCATAGCGATAAAGTAAAGCAAAACGGCGAAAATAATTAAAGACAACTCTATGGATCCTGCCAGTTGCCGTACTCATCGACATGCAAGTCGTGATATTCTATACAACACATGATCATCTCATACATCACATATATCTCATCATGTAATTGGCCATATCACATCACAACATACCCTGCAAAAACAAGTTAGACGTCCTCTAATTGTTGTTGCAAGTTTTACGTGGCTGCTACGGGTTTGCAAGAACCGTTCTTACCTACGCAAAACCACAACGTGGTGTAGTGATTGCTTTTTGATCTTCTAAAAGAACCCTCTTCATTGAAATCGATTCAACTAAAGTGAGAGAGACAGACACCCGCTAGCCATCTTTATGCAACGAAGTTACATGTCAGTTGAAGGAACCGGTCTCTCGTAAGCGTACGAGTAATGTTGGTCCGGGCCGCTTCATCTCACAATACCGCCGAATCAAGTATCAACTAGTAACGGCAAGCAATATGTATACACCCACGCCCACAACTCGTTTGTGTTCTACTCGAGATCTCATCTACGCATAAACCTGGCTCCGATAACACTGTTGGGGAACGTCGCATGGGAAACAAAAAATTTCCTACGCACACGCAAGATCTATCCATGGTGATGAGCATCTACGAGAGGGAGAGTGAATCTACATACCCTTGTAGATCGCTAAGCGGGAGAGTCAAGAAACGCGGTTGATGTAGTCGAACGTTTCTGCGATCCAAATCGCAAGTCGTCCCTCGATCCAATCACGAACTAGTGCCGAACGGACAGCACCTCCACGTTCAACACACGTACGGCTTGATGACGCCTTCACCTCCTCGATCCAGCGAGCGATGATGAAGTAGTAGATGAGTTCCGGCAACACGACGGCGTGGTGATGGTGGTGAGGAACAATCTCTGCAGGGCTTCGCCAAGCACTACGGAGATTATGACGGGAGGAACTAGAGGGTTAGGGTTGCCGGCACACGGCTTGGGAAATCTTGATGTGTCCCGTGTGCTAGCCCTTCCCCTCAATTTATATGTTGAGCCTTGGGGTCTAAACTTGGAGTAAAAGCCTCCGCCAGGTCGGTTTTGCCCGCACAAGGTCGGTTTGGCCTGCAGGGAAAGAGTCCAACTCGGATCCCAGCAGTCCCGCGTACAAGCGGTAGTACCGCTCACGAGCGGTAGTACCGCTTGAGCGGTAGTACCGCTTCACAGCGTTAGTACCGCTTACGCGGTAGTACTGCCTTACCAGCGGTAGTACCGCTTAAGGCACCAGCAAAACTTCCTTTTGCACTTTCCAATACCTCGTGGGCTTTACCCCTTTGGCCTATATAAAGTGTTGCTGCACCCGAACACTTCGGTAAACATCCGGAACCCCTTCCGGTGAATTCCGGAACCCTTCCGGAGATCAAAACACTATTATCACATATATCAATCTTTACCTCCGGACTCTTCCGGAGACCCTCGTCATGTCCGGGATCTTATCCGGGACTCCGAACAACCTTCGGTCACCAACACAATAACTCAACTATACTAACCGTCACCAAACGTTAAGTGTGTAGACCATGCGGGTTCGAGAACTATGTAAACATGACCGGGACACCTCTACGATCAATAACCAATAGCGGGACCTGGATGCCCATATTGGCTCCTACATATTCTACGAAGATCTTTATCGGTCGAACCTCTATGTCAAGGATTCAGTTAATCCCGTATGCTGTTCCCTTTGTTCTTCGGTATGTTACTTGCCCGAGATTCGATCGTCGGTATCTCTATACCTAGTTCAATCCTGTTACCGGCAAGTCTCTTTACTCGTTCCGTAATACAAGATCTCGTGGCTAACACTTTAGTCACATTGCTTGCAAGGCTCATTGTGATGTTGTATTACCGAGTGGGCCCTGAATACCTCTCCGTCATACGGAGTAACAAATCCCAGTCTTGATCCATGCCAACCCAACAGACACCCTTGGAGATACCTGTAGAGCATCTTTATAGTCACCCAGTTACGTTGCGACGTTTGATACACACAAGGTATTCCTCCGGTGTCAGTGAGTTGCATGATCTCATGGTCATAGGAACAGATACTTGACATGCAGAAAACAATAGCAATAAACTAACATGATCATATGCTACGTTTATAGTTTGGGTCTTGTCCATCACATCATTCTCCTAATGATGTGATCCCGTTATCAAATGACATCTCATGTCCATGGCTAGGAAACCTTCACCATCTTTTGATCAACGAGCTAGTTTAACTAGAGGCTTACTAGGGACACAGTGTTGTCTATGTACCCACACATGTATTTAAGTTTCCAATTAATACAATTATAGCATGGATAATAAACGATTATCATGAACAAGGAAATATAATAATAACCAATTTATTATTGCCTCTAGGGCATATTTCCAACATGGGCCACGTGCGGTGGGGCGGCCCACGCAGCGCTGGCTGGGGGCGCCCGTGCTCCTCCCGATCCCACTAGATCGAGCGGGAGGTTACAGCCGGCGGCGGCGGCGGGTCAACGGACAGCCGGAGGCGGCGACGAACAGGGGCGGCGGCGACGAGCATCAACGGATCCGGGGACGGGGGTCCGGATCCGGCCGGCTGCTGTGCGGTAGCAAGCTTCTGGGCGACGGCAACCATGGCGCGAGGCGGCTCGATAGGAACGGCGGCGAGCTCCGCATGGCGTTCGGCGGGGCGGAGGAGCGGGTCACCGACGAGGTACTCCAGCGGCTCTGGTGGTCGGCCGGTGCGAGGCGACGGGGCGGCGGCTTCGGCCATGGGTCCCTCGGGCATGCACAGGAGCAGCTCGGGGCGCGGGCTCCCGTGAGGCGGCGGCGGTGGCTCGGGCTTGTCCGGGCCCCAGATGGGCTCGGGCGGGCCATGGATGGGCTTTCCAGGGCCGGTGCAAGGTGGGAGGAGGAGAGGCGCTGTGGAGGGAGGCTGGGTGGACAAGTGGCGGCGGTGGAGGGGCTGCGCACAGAAATTGAGGAGGGCTAGGGTTCCAATTAGGCAGGTAGGGGTCTATTTATAGAAGGGGGGGCTAGGGTGATACGTCTCCATCGTATCTACTTTTCCAAACTCTTTTGCCCTTGTTTTGGACTCTAATTTGCACGATCTGAATGGAACTAACCCGGACTGACGCTGTTTTCAGCAGAATTGCCTTGGTGTTATTTTTGTGCAGAAATAAAAGTTCTCGGATTGACCTGAAAATTTACGGAGAATATTTTTGGAATTAATAAAAAATATTGGCGAAAGAATCAACCGGAGGGGGTCCACCACCTGGCCACAAGCCAGGGGGCGCCCCCCCCCCTAGGGCACGCCCCCTGTCTTGTGGGCCCCCTGGAGCTCCGTCGACCTCAACTCCAACTCTATATATTCCTATTCGGGGAGAAAAAAATCAGAGAGAAGAGTTCATCGCGTTTTATGATACGGAGCTGCCGCCACCTCCTGTTCTTCCTCGGGAGGGCAGATCTGGAGTCTGATTTGGGCTCCGGAGAGGGGAAATCGACGCCGTCGTCATCACCAACCATCCTTCATCACCAATTTCATGATGCTCTCCGCCGTTCGTGAGTAATTCCATCATAGGCTTGCTGGACGGTGAAGGGTTGGATGAGATTTACCATGTAATCGAGTTAGTTTGGTTAGGGTTTGATCCCTAGTATCCACTATGTTCTGAGATTGATGTTGCTATGACTTTGCTATGCTTAATGCTTGTCACCAGGGCCCGAGTGCCATGATTTCAGATCTGAACCTATTATGTTTTCATGAATATATATGTGTTCTTGATCCTATCTTGCAAGTTGTAGACACCTATTACGAGTTATGATCCGCATCCCCCAGGGTGACAATAACTGGGATTCTTTCCGGTGATTACCGTAGTTTGAGGAGTTCATGTATTCACTAAGTGCTAATGCTTTGGTCCGGTTCTCTATTAAAAGGAGGCCTTAATATCCCTTAGTTTCCATTAGGACCCCGCTGCCACGGGAGGGTAGGACAAAAGATGTCATGCAAGTTCTTTTCCATAAGCACGTATGACTATATATGGAATACATGCCTACATTACATTGATGAATTGGAGCTAGTTTTGTATCACCCTATGTTATAATTGTTGCATGATGAATGCCATCCGACATAATTATCCATCACTGATCCATTGCCTACGAGCTTTTCACATATTGATCTTTGCTAAGTTACTGTTCCGTTGCTACTGTTACAATCACTACAATACTGCTACTGTCACTTTTGCCACTGTTACCGTTACTTCCATACTACTTTGCTACTAAATACTTTGCTGCAGATATTAAGTCTTTCAGGTGTGGTTGAATTGACAACTCAGCTGCTAATACTCGAGAATATTCTTTGGCTCCCCTTGTGTCGAATCAATAAATTTGGGTTGAATACTCTACCCTTGAAAACTGTTGCGATCCCCTATACTTGTGGGTTATCAAGACCTTTTTCTGGCGCCGTTGCCGGGGAGCATAGCTCTATTCTCTGAGTCACTTGGGATTTATATCTGTTGATCACTATGAAGAATCTGAAAGACCCAAAAACCAAGATCTATCCCTCTACTACGAGGGGAGGTAAGGAACTGCCATCTAGCTCTGCACTTGATTCACCTTCTGTTATGAGTAAACTTGCGACACCACCACCTGCTAGTAATTCTGATATGTCGCAAGTAATTGATGATGCCACTTCTGCTATGCATGATGCTTATGATGATACTTTGCTTGATAATATTGTGCCACTGGGTGAATTTGTTGATGAACAAATTGCTAGAGTGAATGCTGAAACTGATGATATCTCTAAATCTGATGAAATTATTGAAACTGAACACTATGATACACCTGCTAGACCTAGCTCTCCTAGATATGAATTTCCTAATATACCTAAAGGTTATGTTATGGAAGGAGAGGTAGCTAGGGACTTTCTTGCTTGTAAGGATAGAGACGATCTTAAGAAATTGCTATGCAAGTGGAAGGAAAAAATCTTTGAATGCTAGAATGCAATATGATCCTAAGTTTGCTACTTCACCTATCTTTGTTACTGATAAGGATTATGAATTCTCTGTCGATCCTGAGTTAATTACTTTGGTTGAATCTGATCCTTTCCATGGTTATGAATCTGAAACTGTTGTGGCACATCTTACTAAATTTAATGATATAGCCACCCTATTTACTCATGAGGAAAAAATTCGTTATTACTATATTCTTAAGTTGTTTCCTTTCTCATTAAAGGGTGATGCTAAGATATGGTTTAATTCTCTTGCTCCTGGTTGTGTGCGTAGTCCCCAGGATATGATATATTACTTCTCTGAAAAATATTTTCCTGCCCATAAGAAACAAGCTGCCTTGCAGGAAATATTTAACTTTGTGCAAATTGAAGAAGAGAGTCTCCCACAAGCTTGGGGGAGGCTTCTCCAATTACTTAATGCTTTGCCTGATCATCCTCTTAAGAAAAACGAAATACTTGATATCTTTTATAATGGACTAACCGATGCTTCTAGGGACCACCTAGATAGTTGTGCTGGTTGTGTTTTCAGGGAACGAACTGTTGAACAAGTTGAACTACTATTGAATAATATATTGAGGAATGATAATGATTGGACTCTTCCCGAACCACCTCCAAAGGCAACTCCGAAGAAAAGAGGTATTCTATTTCTCAGTCCTGAAGATATGCAAGAGGCAAAGAAATCTATGAAAGAAAAAGATATTAAAGCCGAAGACGTTAAGAATCTACCACCTATTGATGAAATACATGGTCTTGATAACCCGACACAGGTAGTAGAGGTAAATTCTCTCCGTAGATTTGATGAAGGTGATATTCCTTATAATAAGTCTGCTAGCCAATTTTTGGATGAGTTTGATAACTTTATTGTTAAGCAAGAAAATTTCAATGCTTATGTTAGTAGACAATTGAAACACAATGCTTACATGCTTGATCGCTTAGGTGATTATATGAGTAGAACTATCAATGATCTTAAGCTTATTAGTAAACATGCTTCCATGATAACTACTCAAGTAGAACAAGTACTTAAGGCACAAAATGATTTGCTCAATGAGATGAATGGTAAGAACAATGATCATTCTATTAGAGTTGTGACTAGAGGGGGTAAGATGACTCAGGAACCTTTGTATCCTGAGGGCCACCCTCAGAGAATTGAGCAAGATTCTCAGAGAATTAATTCTGATGCACCTAGTCATTCTAGCAAAAGAAAGAAAAATAATGATGATAGGACTTTGCATGCTGCTAGTGAACCTGTTATAGATACGCATGAAAACCCAAATGATATTTCTATTTCTGATGCTAAGACACAATCTGGTAATGAGCATGAGCCTAGTGATAATATTAATGATGATGTTCATGTTAGTAATGATAATGATGTGGAGATTGAACCTGCTGTTGATCTTGATAACCCACAACCTAAGAATAAAAGATATGATAAAAGAGACTTTGTTGCTAGGAAGCATGGTAAAGAAAGAGAGCCTTGGGTTCAGAAACCCACGCCCTTTCCTCCTAAGCCATCCAAGAAAAAGGATGATGAGGACTTTGAGCGCTTTGTTGAAATGCTCAGACCTGTCTTTTTGCGTATGCGCTTGACTGATATTCTGAAAATGTCTCCTTATGCTAAGTATATGAAAGATATTGTGACAAATAAGAGGAAGATACCGGAAGCTGAGATTTCCACCATGCTTGCTAATTATACCTTTAAGGGTGGAATACCAAAGAAACTAGGAGATCCCGGAGTACCTACTATACCATGCTCTATTAAAGGAAACTATGTTAAAACTGCTTTATGTGATCTTGGAGCTGGTGTTAGTGTTATGCCTTTCTCTTTATATCGTAGACTTGATTTGAATAAGTTGACACCTACTGAAATCTCTTTGCAAATGGCTGATAAATCAACTGCTTTACCCATCGGTATTTGCGAGGATGTGCCTGTCGTAGTTGCAAATGTTACTATCCTAACGGACTTTGTTATTCTTGATATTCCCGAGGACGACAGTATGTCGATCATCCTTGGTAGACCCTTTTTGAATACTACAGGGGCTGTTATTGATTGCAACAAGGGCAATGTTACTTTTCATGTTAATGGTAATGAGCATACGGTACACTTTCCGAAGAAACAATCTCAAGTTCATAGTATCAACTCCATTGAAAAAATTTCAATGATTATTATTGGAGGTTTTGAATTCCCTTTCCCTACTGCCAAAAAGAAATATGATATACTTATTGTTGGGGACATGCATATCCCCATTGAGGTAACCTAGTGTTATTCGAAAATTCTCCGGTTCCGGGTCATTCGAAAAAAGTTTGTCAATAAGACTTGATCAACCTTATTGATGGATTCTTTTTGACGGGCATGAGATGGATGAATTTAGAAAGCACAACCTTCTGTACCCAACTTTTACTTTCTATTATTTAGAGTTAATTACAGTAAAAATGCTATTATTTTTCTGTTTTCTGTTTTATCCGTGTAATAAAAAAGTGACCTGAAAATAAAAGTTCTCCAAAAGCCCTGAAAATGTAGTATGATTTTTTCTGGAATATTTAAGAATTTTTGGCGCTGAGAACACATCAGGGGGCTGCACTAGTGGGCCACAAGCCTGCAGGGCGCGCCCACCCCCCTGGGCACGCCCCCCTGGCTTGTGGGTCCCACGTAGGCCCCCCTCACTTATTCCAGCCACCATCCACTTCGTCTTCCTCCAGAAAAAATCCCACCATTGCTCAAACCCGTGTTCTAGCTCATTTTGCTGCCATTTTCGATCTCCTTGTGCAAAGCTCCATTTGCAAAACTGTTTTGGGGGATTGTTCTTCGGTATGTGACTCCTCCAATGGTCCAATTAGTTTTTGTTCTAGTGCTTTATATATTGCAAAATTTTAATGCTGTGGTGACCTTGTTCTTGAGCTTGCATGTCAAATTTGTAAGGTCCCAAGTAGTTTTGATGCATGATATAGCCTCTAGGCACTTGTGGGAGTAGTTGCTATAAGTTTTGTTGAGTTTTGTTCACCTTTATTGTGAGTCACTAAAAAATTCAGAATTTTTCAGAGAGAGAAAGATGTTGAGGAGAATATACCAAGGTGGTTCCTCGAGCAAGAAGACCCCGAGACTCGCGATACGTGAGCCCGACTTTGAACCAACGAGGGAAGCTCAAGTGCGGCCTTGTGAATGGCCGTCGAATCAATTCATGGTTCAAGCCGGTTTCAAGGAAGAATTTTACGCGTACATACAAAATGATGGCCTTGAAGATTTCGTTTCAGACCAATGCAAGCAATATTATCAACTCACTGATTCCTTAGTTCGGAGGTTTGAATTTTCATCCAGGCGTAATAATCATTCTGTTCTATTTAATTTTTATGATGAATCATATACCATGGACCTGGAAGATTTTAATGATGCATGCAAAATCCCACAATGGGGCAGCCATAGTGATCCTCACAAAACTGAATATAATGATTTCCTTGCTAGCATCACTGTGGGAGAAACTAGAAACATTACACAGGCCACCTTGGGGAGCATTCACTTTCCTGCTATACACTATTTTGCTCTCTTCATAGGTAGATGTATTAACGGTAAACATGATCATAGCCACCTTTGTGTACCTGATCTTAGTATTCTTAAGAGTGCGGTAATGGGAGATAGGCGATATAACTTGGGAGCTATTATTGCTAGGAGGCTACATAAAAATGCTAAGGATGGAGATTTCTTTGGCGGGATTTATGCCACCCGTGTAGCTAATTATCTTGGAGTACCCATAAGGGGGAATGATATTGAGTTACCACCTGCTTTTCTTGATTATGAGGCTATGGCGCGCTACCAGTTTCTTGAGCGGAACGAACAGTTCCTCCTGTACCGACTAATTTTTGATAGACAGCGTGCTGTCCATATTACCCTTCCTGCTCCTGCCTTCTTTAACTTTCAGGAAAAACGGAGACACTTTATAACTAGAGAGGAGGCAAACGAGTATGAGAGAGAGGCGGAAGCTGCTCGCCTCCGCTGCAGTAGTTCAGGCGGTAGCCGCTGCAGCCCAGTACAACCCTAACTATGACTTTGGATATTATCCGGGCCAGCAATGGCCATAGTCCAACTTAGGCCAAAAGCCTAAGCTTGGGGGAGTACGTATTTATCACCGACATTACATTCATGTTCACACATTCATCTTAGTAGTCGGTGCTTATACTTTTTCATTATACCATCCATGGTAGTTTATTTCTTCTTTCCGCTTTCTTCTTGTGTGCTTGATTAAGTTTGAGAAAAATCCAAAAAAAATTAGTTCTAGCTTTACCTTTTAGTTTGTTTAGTTGTATCATTAAAAGAAAACCCAAAAAGATTTCTCATTCTTCTTTTGCTAGTTGGGAGCTTTCCCATGTAAATAGTTTTCCCGTTCTAGTTTCGAAATTTCTTTTCTTTGGGTCGTAAGGAGAAGGCCATGCTGAAAATGTTGAGTGGCTCTCATATGCATCATTGTTTATCTTACAGAGAGCCCATATTACCTTGCCTTCTCCTTTGAGTTATTGTTTGCAGATTCCAGCTTAGTCCAATGCACGTGCACTCTTATTATTATTCACACCGTTCGGTCGTGCAAGTGAAAGGCAGTAATGACGATATATGATGAAGTGATTGAGATGGAGAAAAGCTGGTATGAACTCGACCTATTTTGTTTTTGTAAATATGATTAGCTCATCGTTCTGGATTCAGCTCATTATGGATGGAACATGTTTGCAATAACAATTAGAGATTATAGTTACTCATGCCATGTTTAATTAGCTAAGAGTGTATAATGGTTTGTCTTGAGTGCCAACATGCATTTTAAAATGGTTGTGATGTAGTATGATGGGATGGTATCCTCCTCTGAATGATTCAAGTGGCTTGACTTGGCACATGTTCACGCATGTAGTTGAAACAAAATCAACATAGCCTCCACGATATTTATGTTCATGGTGATTTATATCCTACTCATGCTTGCATTCAATGTTGGTTAATCTCAAAGCATGTTTATGACTGTTGTCGCTCTCTAGTTGGTCGCTTCCCTGTCTCTTGCTAGCCTTCACTTGTACTAAGCGGGAATACTGCTTGTGCATCCACCTTCATAAACCCAAAGTTGCTCCATATGAGTCCACCATACCTACCTATATGCAGTATTTACCTGCCGTTCCAAGTAAATTTGCATGTGCCAAACTCTAAACCTTCAAATAATATTCTGTTTTGCATGCCCGAATTGCTCATGTAGTAACTAGGGGCTGTCAGTATCTTCCATGCTAGGTGGGTTATTCTCACGATATGTGTTGATTCACTATCATTCACGAGAAAGTGGCTGGTATTCGGAATGCCCAGTTCCATGCTCAAAATCAAATCAAAATATAATGAAACAAAACTCCCCCAGGATTGTTGTTTGTATGGACGGTACCCGTGGATTCGGCTCGCCGTGGAGTGTGATTGATTGGTGGAGGGGGAGTAAAAACGTTACTATTCTGCTTGGGAACCGCCTATAATGTATCTAGCATGGAAGATACCGAGATCTCTCGGTTGTTATGTTGACAATGAAAGCATACCGCTCAAAATTATTATTCATCCCTGTTTTAAAAGCTCGAGCTCTGGCACCTCTGCAAATCAATGCTTCCCTCTGCGAAGGGCCTATCTATTTTACTTTACTGTTGAGTCATCCTCTTCTTATAAAAAGCACCAGTTAGAGAGCACCACCATCATTTGTATGCTTTGTTATTAATTGGTATTGAGTATGATTGTGACTGGATCTCTTTTACCATGAATTACAATGTCTAGTCAGTCCTTGTTCTTTAAAGGTGCTCTGCATTTATGTTTTGCGGTCTCAGAAAGGGCTAGCGAGATACCATTATATCATATTGTATCATGATTGTTTTGATAAAATTGTTGTCATCCGAGATTTATTATTATTGCTCGCTAGTTGGTTATGCCATTGATATGAGTAAATGTGAGACCTAAATGTTATTGTAAATGTGGTTAGTCATAATCCTTGCTGAAAATCTGAACAACAGTTAGACATATTTACAACAACAAGATCAAACAGAGTTTGTAAAAGTTTTTCTTTCTCACTTTCAGTTTGTCAACTGAATTGCTTGAGGACAAGCAATGGGTTAAGCTTGGGGGAGTTGATACGTCTCCATCGTATCTACTTTTCCAAACTCTTTTGCCCTTGTTTTGGACTCTAATTTGCATGATTTGAATCGAACTAACCCGGACTGATGCTGTTTTCAGCAGAATTGCCTTGGTCATATTTTTGTGCAGAAATAAAAGTTCTCGGATTGACTTGAAAATTTACGGAGAATATTTTTGGAATTAATAAAAAACACTGGCGAAAGAATCAACCGGAGGGGGTCCACCACCTGGCCACAAGCCAGGGGGGCGCCCCCCTCCTAAGGCGCGCCCCCCTGTCTTGTGGGCCCCCTGGAGCTCCGCCGACCTCAACTCCAACTCTATATATTCCTATTCGGGGAGGAAAAAAATCAGAGAGAAGTGTTCATCGCGTTTTACGATACGGAGCCACCGCCACCTCCTGTTCTTCCTCGGGAGGGCAGATCTGGAGTCTGATTTGGGCTCCGGAGAGGGGAAATCGACGCCGTCGTCATCACCAACCATCCTTCATCACCAATTTCATGATGCTCTCCGCCGTTCGTGAGTAATTCCATCGTAGGCTTGCTGGACGGTGATGGGTTGGATGAGATTTACCATGTAATCGAGTTAGTTTGGTTAGGGTTTGATCCCTAGTATCCACTATGTTCTGAGATTGATGTTGCTATGACTTTGCTATGCTTAATGCTTGCCACTAGGGCCCGAGTGCCATGATTTCAGATCTGAACCTATTATGTTTTCATGAATATATATGTGTTCTTGATCCTATCTTGCAAGTTGTAGACACCTATTACGAGTTATGATCGGCATCCCCTAGGGTGACAATAACTGGGATTCTTTCCGGTGATTACCGTAGTTTGAGGAGTTCATGTATTCACTAAGTGCTAATTGTAACACCCTGGTTTTCGCTCCCTGTTTTTTTCTTTTGCGGGATTTGACTCCCGTCTTTTTTCTCGGTGTTATCGGATTTCTCTAGCTCTTGGGTATGTGTAGATGGTCATTCAGCCTTGCCTTCCCTATCCAACCAGAGATTCTCCCCAGCCCAACCTTGCCACCCAAGATATTTTCTCATGACTTTGCCTCCGAAACCCTACCTTCCGAGTTGCCGGAAGGGAAACCCTAATCCTTCTAGTTACAAAGGAACCTCAATTTCCTTTAATCTTCTGCCTCCCAAACTTTTTCCAGTGATCATCCTTCATCTATAAACCCTGGATATGCAAAAATATTGCCAAGTCATTTGCAATATTTTTCATTTATAATTAATTCCTTTTTCTGCCAGTTAAAGGAATTAAATCCAGGAAAATATCTATCCATCTCCAAAGCTCATGAAAACTTGTGGAGATATTCTTTGTGATCATATTGAGCTCCCACAAAAATATTGGCCATAATTAAATAAGGGAAATTGCATTTTCCTATTTAATGCCAATATTGCATTTTGGGCACTTTCTAAAGGAACTACCATTTTGGTAGCTAGGAAAAATCCCAAATAATTTTTGGAGCTTCTCATATCCATATCTACCCCATTTCCATCAAGATCCCAAGTTCCATAGTTCAAATGTTGAGCACCACATTGATTTGCAGAATTCTGTCCAGTTGGGAAAATTGCAAAGGAAGTGCTCTATTCCTTTATCTATTTGAGCTGAAATTTTTCATGATGGTTAACATTGCCAAATCACTCATGGAAACCAAAAATCAGCTCAATCCCTCTATCCATCTTTTCCCAGCAATTTTCCTAAGTTTCTGTCCATTTGAAAGCACTGTGAAGGAAATACCACTTTGGTGTACCCAAATAGTATGAAATTCTACCAGTGCCTTTATACTCCTAAATAATTACCCTCCTCCAAATTTCAGCCCAATCCATTTATCCATTTTTGCCCAGCATCAACATCTCCATTTCTGGCCAGTTTGCAAGTTTGCAAAGGAAGTACCATTTACACTGGTTCATTGGTGCTGAAAATTTTGGCATAATGACCACCTTAGTATATGACTATCCCATGCCAAAACTTAGCCTAATTCCTTTAGCCAATTTCCCTCAGACCACTACAAACAGTGTGCTACCAGAAACTTATTCAGCAAGTGTTCCTCACTCTAGAGCCTTCCTGGTCCATCCAATGGTGCATCTCTCCTATTTGAGCAGTGAGGGAGTCAGTTAACAAGATTAGGCAGGGAGGAAAGTGCCAGAGCCTGCAAAGCGCATGGTGACCACGCGGGTGGCCTGCCATTTGACGCGCTCTGGATCTCGGGGCCCTCGGCCACCGTCCAACCAGCGAGCTCGCGCCACCGGAGCGTGTCTAGCAGCTCCGCAGAGTCCTCGCGCACCCTCTGGACCCTTCTCCCCCTCCTCGTTCCATCTCATCGCGCCACTGCGGTCGCCGACATGCCGCTGTCCCGCCCGTGACGCCGTCGCCTTCCTCTTCGTTGGCTTCTTCCTCCCCGAGCCGTCCCCTCCCCCTGTTGCTCGTCAGGTCGGCCGCTCCCCGATGCCCGCATCCAGCCAGCCACGCCACCCCGCGCTCCAGTGTGGCGATAAGGGCGCCGCGGCATCGTGCTCATCCGCTCGCCGCGGCCAGGCTATTTATAGCCCCCCCCCCCCCCTCACCCCTCAAGCTCACCAGCCTACTCTCCTCACTCCCCTGGTCCTCCTGGACCTCCCACCCGAGCTCGAGAAGCTCTCGTTGCCTCCAATGGCCTCCATGGCCGGAGCTCCCTCTCTCTTAAATTCGCCGTATACCGAGCTCTCCTCTCCTTTCCTCCGCCACCATTGCATTCCCCGTAGCCCGGCGGAGCCCCTAGACCTCTCGCCTCGTCCTCCGGTGGTCGGTAGCCGCCGCCACCATCGGCTCCCGAGCCGCCGTCCACCGTGGTCAGGGCCACGGACGCCTCGGCCCTTCCCGAGCTTCGCGTCCTACCTAGCTGGATGCGGCACGGCGCGCTGAGGACTCCGGTAGGCCGGGCGCCGCCGGAGATAGCCTACGGCGCCGGCAATCACCGTCGGGGCCGAGCCCTCCGTTGCCGGTGTCGAGAGAGGGGGAAATGAGGAAGAAGCGAGCGGGAGGAGAGGAAGGAGAGACCTGACAGGTGGGCCCCGACCCCACCTGTCAGTGAGAGAGGCACTGGCCAGCTGGATAAGTGGACGCGTAAAGCCCGAAATGCGCTTTCCTTTTTGGAAAGCGTATTTCCAGAGAAGGCGCCACCAGATTTCCACCCAGGGACCCGAGAGCAAATATTTTCTTACAGAAAGGTCCCTGGACAGTAAAACCATCTCATCTTTGCGCTCGAAACTCCGATCGAGGTGATTCTAGCGCCCACATCTTCGTCTTGTCGAGGCCGTTCTTTTGGCATCATTTTCACAAGGTGGTCACATAGTGGAAATGACCATGTTGCCCTTGCCCTTCTATCAGTCCTCCGAGAGAGAATCCTTCCCGGCGATCTCTTCCGCGGACTCTCCGCATTTCTTCCCGGAGTATTTCTTCGACCCCAGGCAAGCCGACCATCTGATCTATGCCCTAAAGCATTGCTCTGTGCTATTCTTGCGTGTTTAATTAATGATATGCTTGTGCTAGTAATAATTAAACTCCTGCCATTTCAATATTGTCATTTACATTACCTGCTACTGCTCATCTTGTCATTGCACTAATGACCTGTCGAGATATTATACGGAGATAGATGGTTATGTTTTATCATGCTTAGCTACTGCCATCTCTAGTTATTTTGATAAACAACCATGCTCGTTAAATACTGGCTAAGGCTAAACCTAGTCGGTTGATCTAGAGTCACCTGTCGGGCTTATCCGTGCAACCACATTTGCCGGTATGGGATGGCCTTGACTTGGTCTGATCGCATGCTCTTTTATCGGTACCACCAAAGAGGGAAGCTTATGCGCGCGTGCTACCCTAGCCCGGTAGGCGGCGATAACCTTGTGAGCCCAGTTGAGTTATGTGGGATCCCGTCCCCGTTTGGGACAGTTTAGTACGTCCCCGTTTGGGACAGTTTAGTACGTCCCCGTTTGGGACAGTTTAGTTGGGCCACGACGGTGGCAGGTGTCATGAGGACACAGGGGCCACCCAGGGCAGGCCTCCGGGGGAGGATGAATGTCGGTGGTACGATGAAAGAGTCACGGGTCAGGCAGGTTTCGTTGAAGCAACGCTCGTCCACCCGAAGGGGATCACGAGGCTGGGTGCTTCATGGTGTGAGTAAAGTGCGCAACCTCTGCAGAGTGTAAAAATCTATTCGAATAGCCGCGTCCACGGTATTGGACAGCCCGTCCAGACCTCAGTAGGTGGTCAACCGTAACAGTGATAATAATGATGGAAGAACTCGTCTTGTGCAGACATCAGATGATGTCAGGAATATGATATGTTAGCCATGGGATGGCTATAAGATGAGTGGTCGGATGATCACATGATTTGGAGTGGATTTGGATCAGATTCGGATTGGATCGTGAGAATGTTCGGAGTATGGAATCTTTACTTAGTATGCTTTACTTTACCGTATTTATTTCAGTAGTCATCTTGCTAGATAATCCTGTCATGCCATGATAATTAATATTGCTCTAATCACAAATACATGCTTGAATGCCATGGATTGCTTTGCTTGGGGTATATGTTAGTTTGGTTTGCTTGCGAGTACATTCAAAAGTACTCAGCGGCCTTTAACATGGCCAGGTTCACATAAGGATCCGTCGTCCGTCAGCAAGGAGCCGGAGCGTTCGCGAGCTAGGAGAGTAACCCAGTCAGATCCCTGTGCATTGGAGCCGCACCAAGACCATGCTGCCCTAGATAAAGCTTTCCGCTGCCTTCACTCTTGTAATATACCCCATGTAAGATTCATATATCCATTAATAGAAATGCATGTGTTCATGATACTTGTTGTAAACGCGCATGCCAGAGTGATTTCCTGGGCTGGTATGCGTGGCGACCGTCTGGCTACAGTGGTAATCAGGCGGGGGCGCCACAATGAATGGTATCAGAGCCAGGCTGACTGTAGGTTACCCCTAGCTAGACTTCACTGTCTTGTGTTCAGTAGAAAGCCCAGATGGATTTCATCCATCTTTGCCACCTGGCACGGTTACTATTGATCATAAGGCCACCCTATAGGTCTTCGGCTGCATCAGACCCCAACTCTCGTGGCCCTTGCCTCCGGTGTGAGACGCTCGCACCGGGCAACGACCCGTGAGCCCTAAAACCCCTAGGTAAACCAGATACCCTTACCCTGCTTGCTAGCCATGGCACTTCTCTTCTTACTCTAGTTTCCTTTGGGAAACGCTTATAAATTCTATCTCTCCTCGACAACCTTAGGAACGTTGACTAAGCCACTTTGGCTATGGTCCTGCGTCGAGTGTGATGCTCCCTAAGGAAGTAGTAGAAGCTTGACACCAGTGCTACCAGGAGCATTGTGTCGTTTCGCTTCTAAATCCTTAGAGGTGCGTCGAGTGCGCCATATTAGTTATACTAGTGAATCCTCGGCCATGTGTGTAAGGTCCGCAAAATTTGAGCTTTATTTGCTTTTTGGTTTTTCGCGGTTCTTGTTTCTTTTGTCGGTTCCGTTTCTTCGCTTCGACTGGATCCATCAGCAAGTGCCGCCAAGAAGATCAGCATACAACTGGGATAATACCCAATAATCCCAATTCAGCAAGAGTCCTGTCCAGACAACCGTCTGAAATTTAGAACATTACCACCGGATCTGTCAGGAATGAAGAATGGGTCAGAAGCAAAATATGTGTGCAACAGACAAGGCCAGAATATACCTGAGAAAATTGGCCTCAGAACAAATCACGCCCAAGGAACAAGCAGATGAGCTACTAAGAATGAACATCAGTAAGGACAAATTATTCTGTCCGCGATACAAGGATTATTTCAGTCAGTGAAGTGAACCCTGAGTCTTTTCTCAATAGACTCAAGAATCATTTATTTTCTGCCAAAGACATACTTCAAGAATGCGAAGGTGCCAAGAGCAGCAACAAAACTCCGGTATGTTGATACAAATTGCAGAGCATATCTTGAAGTTCACCGGTGCAAATACAAAATTTACTGGGCACTGTGAACAAGGCCTGCGAGGAATATGGATAAGTTCACGGTTGTCCGAATCAAGGAGCACCAAACATGCTTGGATGCTCAGCTGAACCGAATGGAATTATCCGTCGACTGCTTGTTATCGGCCACACTTGGGTTGAATACAAAGGGTATTCCGAATTAATTACCGCCATGAAGTTTGCATCAGTTCTGCCACCCTTACAGCAACGATGATCAGACCGGCAGAAGACAAGCGATGTGTGTGACCATCGGAATATCTTCAATCAAGGTAGGACCTATACCAAGTTTGGCTCCGCTATGGGTAAAATTCCGAATACCTCGGAAGGGAGCCAGAATCGGCCATGGACCCAACTGCGTACCCAAGACTTCTGGAATAAGCAACCCAGCCTTCCTCCGCAAGCCATCAGAAGGGGCTTACGATACCAGACTGCCAACCTTCCTCGGTACGCCACTCGGTGAGAGATCCTTCTGGGATACGGCACTCCCATCTTCCACAGCGTGCTACCGCGGAAAACCTCCGGCATAAGGCACCTGCCCTTCCGCGGCAAGTCACACATGAAGGAAAACTCCTGAGGTATGATACCCAACCTATTCAGCACGCTACCTTGGCAGAAGCCTCGAGCATAAGGAATTCAGCCCTCTTCAACATACCCCCGTGCCCACAACAATCCTGTCAGAAGCACGAACTAGTCTAGACACACCCGTCTGCCTCAGAACTCAGTGGTTATGAAAGGATTTATCCTACATCTGCATATGTTGTGAGCATGCAGTCCAGTGGATCAGTTCATGCGAGCCACTCATACACGGGAATAACTGTGTTCAGAGAAACATTGGCCCATGTTTAAAAGAAGAATATGAGCACATCAACCTCTACGAGGTATGCAAGAGTAAGTTCTGAGAACAAGCCCGACAAACCGGGAAAGCAATCAAGGAGCCGTGTTGACAGGTCATTACGGGACCATCAAAGGAGTCCACAAGAACAAAGAAGTTGCGGACAAACAACCTCAGTGATGGTCAACAAGATACAGCTTCACGGACAGAGTGGTAATACCAACCCTTGTCAGACTCTTGCATATACGGCCACAACAGTGCAGCTGGCATGTCAAACTCGGCATGAATATGGGCCACCAACCAAGACAGAGGGCTATGCTCCGAAAGATACACCGAATGCTAGCCATACTAGGTTGAGCTCAGTGGTCATAGCAAGGACTACAGAAGCTATATATGACAGAGCCCTCTCCACAAGCGACAGAGTTTGAAACAAGACATTCAGATAGAATGGCTCAAAGCACATCAGCATCAACAGCTCGTAAACACCATGACATCATTGGAATAAGAGATTACTATTTATGATTATGTGGTGATCATGCCTGACATTTCAGTTAAGGACATAGCAGCCATAGTTCGGTCATGTTGATTCCTTGAATTATGGATTACCTAAGGGCAAAGTCAGGATGCCGAAGACAAAAGGAAATGTTAGTACGGAACTAACAACCATACTGAGCATTCTGACACGGCAAAAGAGAACCACCCCTAGCAGCTCGAGGTCATACTAGCACGAGAGCCTGGTACAAGGAAATGATGTCTTGCCCCTGACAGTCAGGGTACGAAGCATTACAATAAAACCCGAATCAGATACTTCCAGGCCATGAAAACCGAGCTCCCTGTTGGTACTACCCGCTACCCCACCCAGCAATACCACTACCAGGACAAAAGGTACACCTGAAAGGAAAGAGAAGGATTCAAGAAAGCTGGGTGCAGAGACGACACATGGTCAATCAGAAGAGGCAGTTAAAGGGTCAGTGAACCAACGAAGACAGGACAGCTGATGGATCCAAGTCGCACATAGGTAAGTCCCCCTTCGCCGGGAGGTAAGCCCAGAAATCTCGAGGACGAGATTTTCTTAAGGGGGGTAGGTTTGTAACACCCTGGTTTTCGCTCCCTGTTTTTTTCTTTTGCGCGATTTGACTCCCGTCTTTTTTCTCGGTGTTATCGGATTTCTCTAGCTCTTGGGTATGTGTAGATGGTCATTCAGCCTTGCCTTTCCTATCCAACCAGAGATTCTCCCCAGTCCAACCTTGCCACCCAAGATATTTTTGTTGGAAATATGCCCTAGAGGCAATAATAAATTGGTTATTATTATATTTCCTTGTTCATGATAATCGTTTATTATCCATGCTATAATTGTATTGATTGGAAACTCAAATACATGTGTGGGTACATAGACAACACTGTGTCCCTAGTAAGCCTCTAGTTGACTAGCTCATTGATCAAAGATGGTTAAGGTTTCCTAGCCATTGACATGAGATGTCATTTGATAACGGGATCACATCATTAGGAGAATGATGTGATGGACAAGACCCAAACTGTAAACGTAGCATTTTGATCGTGTCAGTTTATTGCTATTGTTTTCTGCATGTCAAGTATCTGTTCCTTTGACCATGAGATCATGCAACTCACTGACACCGGAGGAATACCTTGTGTGTATCAAACGTCGCAACGTAACTGGGTGACTATAAAGGTGCTCTACAGGTATCTCCGAGGGTGTCTGTTGGGTTGGCATGGATCAAGACTGGGATTTGTTACTCCGTATGACGGAGAGGTATCTCAGGGCCCACTCGGTAATACAACATCACATTGAGCCTTGCAAGCAAAGTGACTAAAGAGTTAGCCACAGGATCTTGTATTACGGAACGAGTAAAGAGACTTGCCGGTAACGAGATTGAACTAGGTATAGTGATACCGACGATCGAATCTCGGGCAAGTAACATACCGAAGAACAAAGGGAACAGCATACGGGATTAACTGAATCCTTGACATAGAGGTTCGACCGATAAAGATCTTCGTAGAATATGTAGGAGCCAATATGGGCATCCAGGTCCCGCTATTGGTTATTGGCCGTAGAGGTGTCTCGGTCATGTCTACATAGTTCTCGAACCCGCAGGGTCTACACACTTAACGTTTGGTGACGATTAGTATAATTGAGTTATTATGTTGGTGACCGAAAGTTGTTCGGAGTCTCGGATAAGATCCCGGACATGACGAGGATCTCCGGAATAGTCCGGAGGTAAAGATTGATATATGTGATAATAGTGTTTTGATCTCTGGAAGGGTTCCGGAGTTCACCGGAATGGGTTCCGGATGTTTACCGAAGTGTTCGGGTGCAGCAACACTTTATATGAGCCAAAGGGATAAAGCCCACAAGGTATTGGAAAGTGCAAAAGTAGTTTTGCTGCCGCGTAAGCGGTACTACCGCTTGGTGAAGCGGTACTACCGCCCGAGCGGTACTACCGCTTGTGTGAAGCGGTACTACCGCCCAAGCGGTACTACCGCTTGTGTGAAGCGGTACTACCGCTTGTGCGCGGCTGTGCACGGTTCGGCAGGGATCCGAGTTGGACTCTTTTCCTGCGGGCCAAACCGACCTTGTGCGGGCAAAACCGACCCGGAGGAGGCTTTTACTCCAAGTTTAGACCCCAAGGCTCAACATATAAATAGAGGGGCAGGGCTAGCACACGGGACACATCAGGATTTCCCAAGCCGTGTGCCGGCAACCCTAGCCCTCTAGTTCCTCCGTCATAATCTCCGTAGTGCTTGGCGAAGCCCTGCAGAGATTGTTCCTCACCACCATCACCACGCCGTCGTGCTGCTGGAACTCAACCACTACTTCACCATCGCTCGCTGGATCGAGGAGGTGAAGGCGTCATCAAGCCGTACGTGTGTTGAACGCGGAGGTGCCGTCCGTTCGGCACTAGATCGGAAGGATCGTGATTGGATCGCGGGACGCTCGGCGATTTGGATCGCGAAGACGTTCGACTACATCAACCGCGTTTATTAACGCTTCCGCTTAGCGATCTACAAGGGTATGTAGATTCACTCTCCCTCTCGTAGATGCTCATCACCATGGATAGATCTTATGTGTGCGTAGGAAAATTTTTGTTTCCCATGCAACGTTCCCCAACAGTGGCATCATGAGCTAGGTCTATGCGTAGATGAGATCTCGAGTAGAACACAAACGAGTTGTGGGCGTGGGTGTATACATATTGCTTGCCGTTACTAGTTGATACTTGATTCAGCGGTATTGTGAGATGAAGCGGCCCGGACCGACATTACGCGTACGCTTACGCGAGACTGGTTTTACCGCTGCGTGCACTTGTTGCATAAAGGTGACTGGCGGGTGTCTGTCTCTCTCACTTTAGTTGAATCGGTTCAATGAAGAGGGTTCTTTTAGAAGATCAAAAAGCAATCACTACACCACGTTGTGGTTTTGCGTAGGTAAGAACGGTTCTTGCAAACCCGTAGCAGCCACGTAAAATTTGCAACAACAATTAGAGGACGTCTAACTTGTTTTTGCAGGGTATGTTGTGATGTGATATGGCCAATTACATGATGAGATATATGTGATGTATGAGATGATCATGTGTTGTATAGAATATCACGACTTGCATGTCGATGAGTACGGCAACTGGCAGGAGCCATAGAGTTGTCTTTAATTATTGTATGACCTGCGTGTCAATCATTAAGCGCTATGTAATGCTTTACTTTATCGCTAAACGTTAGCAATAGTCGTGGAAGCAACAGTCGGCGCGACAACCTTATGGCGACACGTTGATGGAGATCAAGATGATGGAGATCATGGTGTCATGCCGGTGACGATGGAGATCATGCCGGTGCTTTGGAGATGGAGATCAAAAGCACAAGTTCATGGCCATATCATGTCACTTATGATTTGCATGTGATGTTAATCCTTTTATGCATCTTATTTTGCTTAGGACGACGGTAGCATTATAAGGTGATCCCTCACTTAAATTTCAAGATAAATTGTGTTCTCCCCAAGTGTGCACCGTTGCGAAAGTTCGTCGTTTCGAGACACGCCGTGATGATCGGGTGTGATAGACTCTACGTTCGCATACAACGGGTGCAAGCCATGTTGCACGTGCGGAACACTCGGATTAAACTTGACGAGCCTAGCATGTACAGACATGGCCTCGGAACACAAGAGACCGAAAGGTCGAACATGAGTCATATAGTAGATATGATCAACATGAAGATGTTCACCATTGAAACCACCTCAACTCACGTGATGATCGGACTTGAGTTGGTGGATTTGGATCATGTTACACTCGAATGATCGGAGGGATGTCAATTTGAGTGGGAGTTTTTTAAATATGATTAACTAAACTCATTATCTAAGAACAATAGTCTAAGTTGTCTTTGCAGTATTTATGTTGTAGATCATGGCTCGCGCAGTAGCACCCCTGAATTTTAATGCGTTCCTAGAGAAAGCTAAGTTGAAAGATGATGGAAGTAACTTTGTGGACTGGGCCCGTAATCTAAGGATTATCCTTACGGCTTCCCAGAAGGCTTATGTCCTTGATGCACCGCTTGGTGATCCACCCGCTCCAGTTGAGTCTCTAGACGTTGTGAACGCCTGGCAGGCTCGTTCTGATGATTACTCAATAGTTCAATGTGCAATGTTGTATGGCTTAGAACCGGGACTTCAAAGACGTTTTGAACGTCATGGAGCATATGAGATGTTCCAGGAGTTGAAGTTTATCTTTCAGAAGAATGCCCGGATCGAGAGATATGAGATCTCCGATAAGTTCTATGCTTGCAAGATGGAGGAGAACGGGTCTATCAGTGATCACGTGCTCAGAATGTCTGGGTACTCCACCCGTCTGGCTGAGTTAGGGATGCCCCTTCCGCCAGAGGCTATCACTGACAGAGTTCTTCAATCATTGCCACCTAGCTACAAGAGCTTCGTGTTAAACTATAACATGCACGGGATGAACAAGTCAGTCGCCGAGCTGTTTGCGATGCTGAAAGCCGCTGAGTCTGAAATTCAGAAGGAGCATCAAGTGTTGATGGTCAATAAAACCACTAGTTTCAAGAAAAATGGCAAGGGTAAGAAGGGTAACTCCAAGCAGAGTGGCAAAGCAGTTGCTCCTCTCGTGAAGAAACCCAAGGCTGGACCCAAACCAGAAACTGTGTGTTTTCATTGCAAGGGAACTGGACACTGGAAGCGGAATTGCCCCAAGTATTTGGCTGACAAGAAGGCGTCCAACAACAAACAAGGTATATATGATATACATGTTATTGATGTGTACCTTACCAACTCTCGTTGTAGTGCCTGGGTATTTGATACCGGTGCGGTTGCTCATATTTGCAACTCAAAACAGGAACTGCGGAATAGACGGAGGCTGGCAAAGGACGAAGTGACGATGCGCGTGGGAAATGGTTCCAAGGTTGATGTGATCGCCGTTGGCACGCTCGCTCTTCGATTACCGTCGGGATTAGTGATGAACCTAAATAAGTGTTATTTGGTGCCTGCGTTAAGCATGAACATTATATCTGGATCTTGTTTATTGCGAGACGGTTACTCATTTAAATCAGAGAATAATGGTTGTTCTATTTATATGAGTAATATCTTTTATGGTCATGCACCCAATGTGAGGGGTTTATTCTTGTTGAATCTCGATAATAATGATACACATGTTCATAACATTGATGCCAAAAGATATAGAATTGATAATGATAATACCACTTTCTTGTGGCACTGCCGTTTAGGTCATATTGGCGTAAAACGCATGAAGAAGCTCCATGCTGATGGACTTTTGGAGTCACTTGATTTTGAATCACTTGACACATGTGAGCCATGCCTCATGGGCAAGATGACTAAAACGCCGTTCTCTGGAACAATGGAACGGGCAAGTGACTTATTGGAAATCATACATACTGATGTGTGCGGTCCGATGAGTATTGAAGCGCGCAGTGGTTATCGTTACTTTCTCACCTTCACTGATGACTTAAGTAGATATGGGTATATTTACTTAATGAAACACAAGTCTGAAACATTTGAAAAGTTCAAACAATTTCAGAGTGAAGTTGAGAATCATCGTAACAAGAAGATTAAATTCCTACGATCTGATCGAGGAGGAGAATATCTGAGTTATGAGTTTGGCAGTCACTTAAGACAGTGTGGAATTGTTTCACAATTGACACCGCCTGGAACACCACAGCGTAATGGTGTGTCCGAACGTCGTAATCGAACTTTATTGGATATGGTGCGATCTATGATGTCTCTTGCCGATTTGCCACTATCGTTTTGGGGTTATGCATTAGAGACAGCTGCATTCACTTTAAATAGGGCACCATCGAAATCCGTTGAGACGACGCCATATGAACTTTGGTTTGGCAAGAAGCCAAAGCTGTCGTTTCTTAAAGTTTGGGGATGTGATGCTTATGTCAAAAAGCTTCAGCCTGAAAAGCTGGAACCCAAAGCGGAGAAATGCGTCTTCATAGGATACCCAAAAGAGACAGTTGGGTATACCTTCTACCTCAGATCCGAAGGCAAAGTGTTTGTCGCTAAAAACGGAACATTTCTTGAGAAAGAGTTTCTCTCGAAAGAATTGAGTGGGAGGAAGATAGAACTTGATGAGGTTATTGAACCTTTACTTCAACCTAAGAGTAGCGCAACGCAGAAAGTTGTTTCTGTCGAGCCTACATTAGCTGAAGAGGAAGTTAATGATGATGATCATGAAGCTTTGGATCAAGTTGCTATCGAACCTCGTAGGTCGACAAGGACGCGTACTGCTCCTGAGTGGTACGGCAACCCTGTCTTAGAGGTCATGTTGTTAAACAACGATGAACCTACGAGCTATGGAGAAGCGATGATGGGCCCGGATTCCGAGAAGTGGTTAGAGGCCATGAAATCCGAGATGGGATCCATGTATGAAAACAAAGTATGGACTTTGGAAGTATTACCTGAAGGGCGTAAGGCCATTCAGAACAAATGGATCTTTAAGAGGAAGACGGACGCGGACGGTAATGTCACCGTCTATAAAGCTCGACTTGTGGCAAAGGGTTTTTCACAAGTTCAAGGAGTTGACTACGATGAGACCTTCTCACCCGTAGCGATGCTTAAGTCCGTCAGAATCATGTTAGCAATAGCTGCCTTTTTCGATTATGAAATTTGGCAGATGGATGTCAAAACAGCGTTCCTTAACGGTTACCTTAAGGAAGAGTTGTATATGATGCAACCAGAAGGTTTTGTCGATCCAGAGAATGCTGACAAAGTTTGCAAACTCCAGCGATCCATTTATGGACTGGTGCAAGCATCTCGGAGTTGGAATCTTCGTTTTGATGATGTGATCAAAGCGTTCGAGTTTATACAAGTTTACGGAGAAGCTTGTATTTACAAGAAAGTGAGTGGGAGCTCTATAGCGTTTCTAATATTATATGTGGATGACATATTGCTGATTGGAAACAATATAGAAATGCTGGAAAGCGTAAAGGAATATTTGAACAAGAGTTTTTCAATGAAGGACCTAGGAGAAGCTGCTTTCATATTAGGCATCAAGATCTATAGAGATAGATCAAGACGCTTAATAGGACTTTCACAAAGCACATACCTTGATAAGATTTTGAAGAAGTTCAAAATGGATCAGTCCAAGAAGGGGTTCTTGCCTGTTTTGCAAGGTGTGAAGTTGAGTAAGACTCAATGCCCAGTGACTGCAGAAGATAGAGAAAAGATGAGTGTCATCCCCTATGCTTCGGCCATAGGCTCTATCATGTATGCAATGCTGTGCACAAGACCCGATGTCAGCCTTGCCATAAGTATGGTCGGAAGGTTTCAAAGTGATCCAGGAATGGAACACTGGACGGCGGTCAAGAATATCCTGAAGTACCTGAAAAGGACTAAGGACATGTTTCTCGTTTATGGAGGTGATCAAGAGCTCGTCGTAAAGGGTTACGTCGATGCAAGCTTTGACACTGATCCGGATGACTCTAAGTCGCAAACCGGATACGTATTTATTCTTAATGGGGGTGCGGTTAGCTGGTGCAGTTCCAAGCAAAGCGTGGTAGCAGATTCTACATGCGAAGCGGAGTACATCGCTGCCTCGGAGGCGGCGAAGGAAGGTGTCTGGTTGAAGGAGTTCATGACAGATCTTGGAGTAGTGCCTAGTGCACTTAACCCAATGACTCTGTTTTGTGATAATACTGGTGCCATTGCTCTAGCCAAGGAACCAAGATTTCACAAGAGGACCAGACACATAAAGCGACGTTTCAATTCCATCCGCGATTACATCAAGGAGGACGACATAAATATTTGCAAAGTACACACGGATCTAAATGTTGCAGATCCGATGACTAAACCTCTTCCAAGGGCTAAACATGAACAACACTAGAACTGCATGGGTGTTCGATTCATTACAATGTAAATCACATAGTGATGTGAACTAGATTATTGACTCTAGTGCAAGTGGGAGACTGTTGGAAATATGCCCTAGAGGCAATAATAAATTGGTTATTATTATATTTCCTTGTTCATGATAATCGTTTATTATCCATGCTATAATTGTATTGATTGGAAACTCAAATACATGTGTGGGTACATAGACAACACTGTGTCCCTAGTAAGCCTCTAGTTGACTAGCTCATTGATCAAAGATGGTTAAGGTTTCCTAGCCATTGACATGAGATGTCATTTGATAACGGGATCACATCATTAGGAGAATGATGTGATGGACAAGACCCAAACTGTAAACGTAGCATTTTGATCGTGTCAGTTTATTGCTATTGTTTTCTGCATGTCAAGTATCTGTTCCTTTGACCATGAGATCATGCAACTCACTGACACCGGAGGAATACCTTGTGTGTATCAAACGTCGCAACGTAACTGGGTGACTATAAAGGTGCTCTACAGGTATCTCCGAGGGTGTCTGTTGGGTTGGCATGGATCAAGACTGGGATTTGTTACTCCGTATGACGGAGAGGTATCTCAGGGCCCACTCGGTAATACAACATCACATTGAGCCTTGCAAGCAAAGTGACTAAAGAGTTAGCCACAGGATCTTGTATTACGGAACGAGTAAAGAGACTTGCCGGTAACGAGATTGAACTAGGTATAGTGATACCGACGATCGAATCTCGGGCAAGTAACATACCGAAGAACAAAGGGAACAGCATACGGGATTAACTGAATCCTTGACATAGAGGTTCGACCGATAAAGATCTTCGTAGAATATGTAGGAGCCAATATGGGCATCCAGGTCCCGCTATTGGTTATTGGCCGTAGAGGTGTCTCGGTCATGTCTACATAGTTCTCGAACCCGCAGGGTCTACACACTTAACGTTTGGTGACGATTAGTATAATTGAGTTATTATGTTGGTGACCGAAAGTTGTTCGGAGTCTCGGATAAGATCCCGGACATGACGAGGATCTCCGGAATAGTCCGGAGGTAAAGATTGATATATGTGATAATAGTGTTTTGATCTCTGGAAGGGTTCCGGAGTTCACCGGAATGGGTTCCGGATGTTTACCGAAGTGTTCGGGTGCAGCAACACTTTATATGAGCCAAAGGGATAAAGCCCACAAGGTATTGGAAAGTGCAAAAGTAGTTTTGCTGCCGCGTAAGCGGTACTACCGCTTGGTGAAGCGGTACTACCGCCCGAGCGGTACTACCGCTTGTGTGAAGCGGTACTACCGCTTGTGCGCGGCTGTGCACGGTTCGGCAGGGATCCGAGTTGGACTCTTTTCCTGCGGGCCAAACCGACCTTGTGCGGGCAAAACCGACCCGGAGGAGGCTTTTACTCCAAGTTTAGACCCCAAGGCTCAACATATAAATAGAGGGGCAGGGCTAGCACACGGGACACATCAGGATTTCCCAAGCCGTGTGCCGGCAACCCTAGCCCTCTAGTTCCTCCGTCATAATCTCCGTAGTGCTTGGCGAAGCCCTGCAGAGATTGTTCCTCACCACCATCACCACGCTGTCGTGCTGCTGGAACTCAACCACTACTTCACCATCGCTCGCTGGATCGAGGAGGTGAAGGCGTCATCAAGCCGTACGTGTGTTGAACGCGGAGGTGCCGTCCGTTCGGCACTAGATCGGAAGGATCGTGATTGGATCGCGGGACGCTCGGCGATTTGGATCGCGAAGACGTTCGACTACATCAACCGCGTTTATTAACGCTTCCGCTTAGCGATCTACAAGGGTATGTAGATTCACTCTCCCTCTCGTAGATGCTCATCACCATGGATAGATCTTATGTGTGCGTAGGAAAATTTTTGTTTCCCATGCAACGTTCCCCAACAATTTTCTCATGACTTTGCCTCCGAAACCCTACCTTCGGAGTTGCCGGAAGGGAAACCCTAATCCTTCTAGTTACAAAGGAACCTCAATTTCCTTTGATCTTCTGCCTCCCAAACTTTTTCCAGTGATCATCCTTCATCTATAAACCCTGGATATGCAAAAATATTGCCAAGTCATTTGCAATATTTTTCATTTATAATTAATTCCTTTTTCTGCCAGTTAAAGGAATTAAATCCAGGAAAATATCTATCCATCTCCAAAGCTCATGAAAACTTGTGGATATATTCTTTGTGATCATATTGAGCTCCCACAAAAATATTGGCCATAATTAAATAAGGGAAATTGCATTTTCCTATTTAATGCCAATATTGCATTTTGGGCACTTTCTAAAGGAACTACCATTTTGGTAGCTAGGAAAAATCCCAAATAATTTGTGGAGCTTCTCATATCCATATCTACCCCATTTCCATCAAGATCCCAAGTTCTATAGTTCAAATGTTGAGCACCACATCCATTTGCAGAATTCTGTCTAGTTGTGCAAATTGCAAAGGAAGTGCTCTATTCCTTTATCTATTTGAGCTGGAAATTTTCATGATGGTTAACATTGCCAAATCACTCATGGAAACCAAAAATCAGCTCAATCCCTCTATCTATCTTTTCCCAGCAATTTTCCTAAGTTTCTGTCCATTTGAAAGCACTGTGAAGGAAATACTACTTTGGTGTACCCAAATGGTATGAAATTCTACCAGTGCCTTCATACTCCTAAATAATTACCCTCCTCCAAATTTCTGCCCAATCCATTTATCCATTTTTGCCCAGCATCAACATCTCCATTTCTGGCCAGTTTGCAAGTTTGCAAAGGAAGTACCATTTACACTGGTTCATTGGTGCTGAAAATTTTGGCATAATGACCACCTTAGTATATGACTATCCCATGCCAAAACTTAGCCTAATTCCTTTAGCCAATTTCCCTCAGACCACTACAAACAATGTGCTACCAGAAACTTATTCAGCAAGTGTTCCTCACTCTAGAGCCTTCCTGGTCCATCCAATGGTGCATCTCTCCTATTTGAGCAGTGAGGGAGTCAGTTAACAAGATTAGGCAGGGAGGAAAGTGCCAGAGCCTGCAAAGCGCATGGTGACCACGCGGGTGGCCTGCCATTTGACGCGCTCTGGATCTCGGGGCCCTCGGCCACCGTCCAACCAGCGAGCTCGCGCCACCGGAGCGTGTCTAGCAGCTCCGCAGAGTCCTCGCGCACCCTCTGGACCCTTCTCCCCCTCCTCGTTCCATCTCATCGCGCCACTGCGGTCGCCGACATGCCGCTGTCCCGCCCGTGACGCCGTCGCCTTCCTCTTCGTTGGCTTCTTCCTCCCCGAGCCGTCCCCTCCCCCTGTTGCTCGTCAGGTCGGCCGCTCCCCGACGCCCGCATCCAGCCAGCCACGCCACCCCGCGCTCCAGTGTGGCGATAAGGGCGCCGCGGCATCGTGCTCATCCGCTCGCCGCGGCCAGGCTATTTATAGCCCCCCCCCCTCACCCCTCGAGCTCACCAGCCTACTCTCCTCACTCCCCTGGTCCTCCTGGACCTCCCACCCGAGCTCGAGAAGCTCTCGTTGCCTCCATGGCCGGAGCTCCCTCTCTCTTAAATTCGTCGTATGCCGAGCTCTCCTCTCCTTTCCTCCGCCACCATTGCATTCCCCGTAGCCCGGCGGAGCCCCCTCACCTCTCGCCTCGTCCTCCGGTGGTCGGTAGCCGCCGCCACCATCGGCGCCCGAGCCGCCGTCCACCGTGGTCAGGGCCACGGACGCCTCGGCCCTTCCCGAGCTTCGCGTCCTACCTAGCTGGATGCGGCACGGCGCGCTGAGGACTCCGGTAGGCCGGGCGTCGCCGAAGATAGCCTACGGCGCCGGCAATCGCCATCGGGGCCGAGCCCTCCGTTGCCGGTGTCGGGAGAGGGGGAAAGGAGGAAGAAGGGAGCGGGAGGAGAGGAAGGAGAGACCTGACAGGTGGGCCCCGACCCCACCTGTCAGTGAGAGAGGCACTGGCCAGCTGGATAAGTGGACGCGTAAAGCCCGAAATGAGCTTTCCTTTTAGGAAAGCGTATTTCCAGAGAAGGCGCCACCAGATTTCCACCCAGGGACCCGGGAGCAAATATTTTCTTACAGAAAGGTCCCTCGATAGTAAAACCATCTCATCTTTGCGCTCGAAACTCCGATCGAGGTGATTCTAGCGCCCACATCTTCGTCTTGTCGAGCCCGTTCTTTTGGCATCATTTTCACAAGGTGGTCACACAGTGGAAATGACCATGTTGCCCTTGCCCTTCTATCAGTCCTCCGAGAGAGAATCCTTCCCGGCGATCTCTTCCGCGGACTCTCCGCATTTCTTCCCGGAGTATTTCTTCGACCCCGGGCAAGCCGACCATCTGATATATGCCCTAAAGCATTGCTCTGTGTTATTCTTGCGTGTTTAATTAATGATATGCTTGTGCTAGTAATAATTAAACTCCTGCCATTTCAATATTGTCATTTACATTACCTGCTACTGCTCATCTTGTCATTGCACTAATGACCTGTCGAGATATTATACGGAGATAGATGGTTATGTTTTATCATGCTTAGCTACTGCCATCTCCAGTTATTTTGATAAACAACCATGCTCGTTAAATACTGGCTAAGGCTAAACCTAGTCGGTTGATCTAGAGTCACCTGTCGGGCTTATCCGTGCAACCACATTTGTCGGTATGGGACGGCCTTGACTTGGTCTGATCGCGTGCTCTTTTATCGGTACCACCAAAGAGGGAAGGTTATGCGCGCGTGCTACCCTGGCCCGGTAGGCGGCGATAACCTTGTGAGCCCAGTTGAGTTATGTGGGATCCCGTCCCCGTTTAGGACAGTTTAGTACGTCCCCGTTTGGGACAGTTTAGTTGGGCCACGACGGTGGCAGGTGTCATGAGGACACAGGGGCCACCCAGGGCAGGCCTCCGGGGGAGGATGAATGCCGGTGGTACGATGAAAGAGTCACGGGTCAGGCAGGTTTCGTTGAAGCAACGCTGGTCCACCCAAAGGGGATCACGAGGCCGGGTGCTTCATGGTATGGGTAAAGTGCGCAACCTCTGCAGAGTGTAAAAATCTATTCGAATAACCGCGTCCACGGTATTGGACAGCCCGTCGAGACCTCAGTAGGTGGTCAACCATAATAGTGATAATAATGATGGAAGAACTCGTCTTGTGCAGACATAAGATGATGTCAGGAATATGATATGTTAGCCATGGGATGGCTATAAGATGAGTGGTCGGATGATCACATGATTTGGAGTGGATTTGGATCAGATTCAGATTGGATCGTGAGAATGTTCGGAGTATGGAATCTTTACTTAGCATGCTTTACTTTACCGTATTTATTTCAGTAGTCATCTTGCTAGATAATCCTGTTATGCCATGATAATTAATATTGCTCTAATCACAAATACATGCTTGAATGCCATGGATTGCTTTGCTTGGGGTATATGTTAGTTTGGTTTGCTTGCGAGTACATTCAAAAGTACTCAGCGGCCTTTAACATGGCCAGGTTCACATATGGATCCGTCGTCCGTCAGCAAGGAGCCGGAGCGTTCGCGAGCTAGGAGAGTAACCCAGTCAGATCCCTGTGCATTGGAGCCGCACCAAGACCATGCTGCCCTAGATAAAGCTTTTCTGCTGCCTTTACTCTTGTAATATACCCCATGTAAGATTCATATATCCATTAATAGAAATGCATGTGGTCATGATACTTGTTGTAAACGCGCATGCTAGAGTGATTTCCTGGGCTGGTATGTGTGGCGACCGTCTGGCTACAGTGGTAATCAGGCGGGGGCGCCACACTAATGCTTTGGTCCGGTTCTCTATTAAAAGGAGGCCTTAATATCCCTTAGTTTCCATTAGGACCCCGCTGCCACGGGGAGGGTAGGACAAAAGATGTCATGCAAGTTCTTTTCCATAAGCACGTATGACTATATATGGAATACATGCCTACATTACATTGATGAATTGGAGCTAGTTCTGTATCACCCTATGTTATAACTGTTGCATGATGAATGCCATCCGACATAATTATCCATCACTGATCCATTGCCTACGAGCTTTTCACATATTGATCTTTGCTAAGTTACTTTTCCGTTGCTACTGTTACAATCACTACAATACTGCTACTGTCACTTTTGCCACTGTTACCGTTACTTTCATACTACTTTGCTACTAAATATTTTGCTGCAGATATTAAGTCTTTCAGGTGTGGTTGAATTGACAACTCATCTGCTAATACTTGAGAATATTCTTTGGCTCCCCTTGTGTCGAATCAATAAATTTGGGTTGAATACTCTACCATCGAAAACTGTTGCGATCCCCTATACTTGTGGGTTATCATAGGGTTAGCTGATTTTTCCTGTTCTCGGACCGTACGATCGCGATCAGACGGCTCCAAGCGGATGGGGCTTAGGCTAGGTGGTAGTGGGCTGTGTAGAGGGGGTTGGGCCAAGAAGAGAGGGAGGTTTGCGTCCCGGCAGAGGTTTTTAAACACCGAAAACGTCCGATAATAAACCGATGACGGTGCCGCTATGGTCGACCGTTCGGGTATCAAACGAACTCTGATTGCGACGAAATTTGGCAGGCGGTCTAGCTACAATATAATAAGACCGCACGCCAACTTTCGACCCAATCCGAGAAAGTTTTAAACGCACTTTAAAAACGATATTTTTTTTATGTCGCGGGCGCGTGCGTGTGTGGTTGGTCTCGAAACGGTCGATGACACGAACGGAGAGAACCGGCAACTACGAACGGATGCGAGTTTGAAAAATGAATGACGATGCTATGGAGATGATGCGAATGCTGCGATGATGAATGCGACAACCAAACGAAACACACGACGAGAATGAAAAGCAACGGGAATCTTCTGGAGCGTCGGTCTCGGGCTGTTACAGCGTCGGTCTTCGTACATCCATTGCCGACTCATCTTCATTACATAACATCAAAGTGACCAAATTAATACAAGTTCATACATAAAGTTCATACACACTTATTCTCATAAAACAACATGCAACTATCTAGCTAAAGCATATCAAAATCGCAACTAAGGTAACAATTGATCCAACAGCATAATGATACCAAGCCTCTTTACTAATGGCATATTTTCTAATCTTTCTAATCTTCAAGCGCATTGCATCCATCTTGATCTTGTGATCATCGACAACATCGGCAACGTACGACTCCAATTTCATCTTCTCTTCTTCAACTCTTTTCAATTTTTCTTTCAAATAATCGTTTTCTTTTTCAACTAAATTTAACTTCTCGACAATAGGGTCGGTTGGAATTTCCGGTTCACATACCTCCTAGATAAAAATATGTATGTCAACTTGATGGTCATAATTATCATTAACACGAAATGCAACAAATAGTTATAAAAGAGAATATACCACATCCGAATCATAAACCAGACGAGGGCCGACGGGCATGGATACCAAAACCATGGCACTATGTATAACAAACAATCATACAAGTAAGAAAATTATACAAATAACTATCTAAATCATACAAATAAGATTTTTTTATAAAAAGGATAAGAACAAGAGGCTCACCAAGGTGGTGCCGGCGACGGGACGGTGCGGGTGATCGACGGTGGTTAGGACGGGGACGGGAAGGCACTAAGTAAACCACACCTACACATATGCAAACTAAGAAGTTAATTTGAGCTCAAATTGCATATAAATCAAATAAACTCCCACATAATTACTCCCAAACTAAAACCCACAAATCACTATAATTATAGAGCATTGTACGAGCTAATCTAGCAATGAGAGATGAAAGGACAGAGTTGCTAACCTTTGTGAACATTTGGATGGATGGGGTGCCTCAAATCTTGACAAATCTTGGCAAAATGGAGGATGAGCTCGAGCAAGGGAATGGAACAGAGAAGAGAAATGAGAAAATAGAGAGCTTGGGCTCGGGCTGGACGAAGCACTATTTATAGTGATACCTTTAGTCCCGGTTTGTATCACCAACCGGGACTAGAGGTTCCTCATGAACCGGGACTAATGCCTAGCCTCATGAACCGGGACTAGTGGACACATTAGTCCCGGTCCAAAACCCGACCAGGACTAATGCTCCGGTCCAAAGGCCTGTTTTGTACTAGTGTGGGCACGTGGTAGCTTTTTGTTTGCCAAGTGGATGCCCAGACTCTCGCATATATTTCTTAGTTTTGTTGCAACGATACCAAAATTCGGACATTTGGACTGGGCCACTGACATTTACAAACCCCGTTGGATGGCAAAAGATGTTTGGATAAAGCAATCCGGACAGTTACCGATGCTTTGAGAGACCACTTTAGAGATGCCCTAAACCAGATGGAAGGAGAAGTATGCAGGCAGAGCTAGGTATGTAGTGTTTTCCCATCTCATAATACCAGGTACTAGATCATTGATGGCGCGCGTTGCCGCGCCTGTCCGTTTATAATATTGAATGTTTGGGTCTGACTGTTTGAGGCAAATATGTGAAAACTTGTCTCAATAAATTAAGTTAACATGTCAATTTATTTGTTCTGTAGCCTTACAATGCAGAATGCTAAAAATGGTGCTGGTATATACATAACTTCACCTTGAATTGAAGACATAATAGATAATAAATCCAAGAAAACGTGGCTTATCAATATGATTATTTACCCCATTAACAAACATTACTGCACCACAGGTGAGACAATATGCAATGATCAGAAATCAAATGTTTACCTCAGATAGAAATTTCTCACGCCCTAGATCATACCTTGACAACTCTCACACATGAGCTTCTTTTTCATCAGTAAATGTAGTAACTCGGGATCAGTAAGATAGCAATGACCAGTAATTAATACAGTGTATGAGTAATGCCAATTTGAACTCAGGTTAACAATACCAGGCCGCACACAATAGAAGAAACAAATTTTAATGCCATTACATTGGAGTTTATCACTTATCAGACACCATGAGGCGTAGCAGACCTATGCAGCTTTGCTATCATGCTCTATTCCAGGAATCCACAAAGCATCATAGCCTGACATCCTTCACCATCAAATCATATCCCCTTGTATTGATGTCAATCCAAAGAGAAAAGAACATCAACACCAATACTGAATTGCTTGACAACGAACAAAATGGCGTCAACATAAATAATCACCACCTCAATAGCCACTGTAATTCCATGACCATTGTGAAGGGCTCCAGTTGCATTTATGGTGCGCTTGGTTGAGAAACTTAATAGATGCACCATTCTAAGGAAAAGTTATTATGACTTGTAAGGCAAATGCTTACCTGATTCCTTAAATTAGCCCAAAATATCACCAAAGAGGCCAACTGAGAGCAGGCAGCAAACCTCATAAGCTCTACTTAACTGGAAGAACCAGTGTGTAGATTTCAAACCTGATATATCGTCTACAAGCTATAGGTCCACATTTCAATGTAAAATCTGAAGATTCTTATGCAAAAAATATGAGTGCATCATCATTACATGTGGAAATCATCACTCTAATAATTAGAAGAGTATGCCATGTTCCTCCTAGATCCCCATTCCAAACCCCGTCTTCTCATAGGGCACCTTGGCGTCGGCAGCAGCCCCTATTCTTCCGTCCCTATCTTCTCTTATCCGGTGTATATAAGACATTCTTCATAAAAATATAATGAATTGTCGACAGTCCATGCAAATGCCTGAAGTGGCAAAGGACGCAAAGGATGTGCAAAATCCAAGCGACTATTCCTCATTTAATCAAGGTGAAGTCACATGTTCAGCAATGTTGTATGAACAGAAATATCCATACACCATGCCCATCAGATGGGCAGAGGAGAATGGCCTAAATACCGCCTAGAGTGCAAATTTCTACATGAGACCAAATTCAGTACACACACCTAGTGCCCATTTTCACACTTGCAAATTGGACAATTCGTTCTGCAGATGAATGACAGCACGTTGCAAGTGTGCGATCAACATTTGAAATATTGACCAAACCAAAAGTAAATCATTGAATCATGAACAACTAACAAATCGATTTAGAAAATTGCCCATTGAGCAACAACATACTCTGGAATTCACACTTGAATGATAAACAGTTAACCAATAGTTGTCGATTCTAACCTTTAAATTCTGCTAGGGTACATGGAGAGACTGGCCTTGAGCCCCTGAGCAAAACAAATACCACAAAAACATCAGCAGGCAACACAAGGAAGGGCATCAAGAGTAGCAAGCATGCGACCGAACAAGACAAATACAAAATTGTACTTTGACCCTGCTAATACATATGTGCACATCACTAATACAGTGAACGCTAATTTCTAATTTCTTCCTGGTACGGATGCCTACCTGAAATTACAAAAAAAATATCACTTCTATATGTACATCATAAATAGAAATGCACCCAAAAACACAACACGGAACTGGAATCTCAGGTTTTTTCAGTGAACACTAATTTCTTCCTGGTATGTATGGCTACCTAAAATTACAAAAAACAATATAACTTCTATATGTACAACATAAAAGAAATGCACCCAGTAACACAACATTGAACAGGAAACTCAGGTTTTTTCATCTCTCGTGAGTACCAAGCATCCTCCAAGTAAAACAAGATACCAAGCATCCTCCAAGTAAAACAAGATTTCATTGGTACCTGTATATCATCATAAGGCAGCAACCAAAGCGAATACAATCGAGCGGAAAACTGGATGGAGCGGAGAGGAGATCATTAATCAGAAACCATTCGTCATCGCAGATCATCTTCGCTGTTACAGATAAGAAAATAGAAGATAAGAGAGATGGATTGTCAGGGTTCCAACCATGAATAGTCCCACTCGACATAGGAAAGAGTTCACAAACCACGCCAAGGATCTCAACCTACTTCGACCTCCACATCCACGGAGGATTCAGAAACCACGGAAAGGAGAACCAACATATAGTGTCAGTTGGAATAGGAAAGGATTGAAACATTACCAGCCATGAATACGCCATGATTGTCTGCTTCAAGAGTGAGCGGAGCAGTTTCTAACACACGAGGCGTCGCCCACTATTGCCCGCATGACGCACCTCCAGTGATTCCCTCGTGCGAGTGCGACCCGCATCCCGCGATTCTGCTCGATCCCATCACGAGCTCGGGTGCGCCGGCTGGACCCGAATCCCGCACCTCCCCTGGATCCCATCGAGCCCTCGAGCGTATCGACTGGACCCGGATCCCGCGCCTCCAACCAATTCCAACGCGAGCCTTGCCTTGGCTCGATCTCGCCTCACATCGGAGCTGGATCGATATGCAGGCCGGTCGCTCCCCTCTGCGCGTGTCGCTGGATCCCCTGAGCGATTTTTTTTAGGAGCGCATGCCTGCCTTGGTTCGATAGATAAATGGGCTAGCGGCGGGCAGAACCGGCCCACTTTACGACAGTGCTTCATTTCGGCCTCCAGAGCAGCAGCCCAAAGGACATATGGGCCAGTAGCAAACAGATGCGGAACTGATGGCTATAGACACCAGATCGGACGGCCAAAAAACGCCCAAATCATCAAAACGGACGGTCAGAAACGCAAATCGCTGAGAGAGCTCGGTTAAGGTTCGGTTATACTGTCCTTAATAATAATGTAGTTTTCTTTTCTTAGACGAGGGTACATAGAGTTCTGGCCCAAAATATATTGGGCCTGGGCCAAACTGATTGACTCCACTGTTTAAAAAAAGGACCAAAAGAGGGAATTTCCTATATGATGCTCTCTACGTCTAACTGTCCAGGTAAGTCATACAACGACGACACTTAGTGAACGACTAGGCTAGCCAAACTAGGTACATACAAAGAGAAGCAGTTACCAGTTTTGAGAAGGTTTCCTCTCTGTTTGTCTTTCTGATTTTAGGAACCTTCTATAATGATTTGGTCTGACAATTTAGTTTTTCTATTTAGTTCTCTAGTGGTTTTATGGTTTTTTTCTTTCATTTTTCTTTTCTTTTGCTTCTCATTTTTTATTTTTTCACTTCCTTTTTTCAACTTCTTTTGTTTCTGTTTTGCTTTCACTAGTTTTCAGTTTTTTTCTTATTCGGTTATTTTCTCTGAACCTTATTTAATATATTTTCACAACTCCAAAGCATTATTCGTTTATTTTCTCCAAATGCTTTTTAATATATTTCATAACTTTTCAAAACAATCACAAGGTAAAAAATTGTTCACATTTTCGGTAATATGTTCAAAACATGTTCACAATTACAAAAACATCTTTGCTTTTTCTCAGAAAAAAAATGTTCTGATTTTTTTTTAAAAACACGTTTTCCAAAATCAACTGCCGTTCGAAAAAAATTCACGTGTTTTGAGAATTGTTTGTTTTTTCCAAAAAAAATTGCTTTCTTAAAAAATGCTCAAATTTCAGAAACATATCATGTTTTCAAACATTGTTTGGAGATTCAAAAAATATTCCCTTTTCGCCAAGAAAATATTTTCGTGTCTTTCTATTTTGAGAATACTTTTAAAATTCGACAACATTTTATTGAATTCGAATTTGGTTTTTAGTTTGTGAACGATGTTTATATTTCGGAACATGTTTTTACATTTTTCGACCGCTTTTTAACGTTTGAAATAGAAATATTTGTTTTTCAAAAGATGTTCGAAATAAGAAGAACACGGAAAACCGGGGGCCACGGTAAACTGGTAGCTACAACAGTGTGTCGGTCTTCACACACCACACTGTACATTGTGAGGACCGCTACAGTGCCAGTTCGCTACAGTTAATGGCTCTGTTGGCTGAATGGGCCGGCCCAGAGGCGTCCCCCAAAAGAGTGCTACAGTTCTGTTCAGCCCAACTAAGCTGTATCTTCTTCTCAAAAAAAAAACAAACTAAGCTGTATCTCAGTTCTCTCTAAAAAAAAAAGACCTAAGCCATCTCAGTGCTGTGCGACAACGACGCGTGGCGGTCGGCGGCAGGTCAGTGACGCGGTGGCTCCGGCCGTCGGCTGCAGACCGCGGCGGCGGCGAGGTCGACCGAGGAGAAGCAGCGTCGATGCGGTCGCGACGGAGCACGCGGGTGTGGGTCGGCGCTGGAGCCGCTCGGATGCCGGCTCCGTCGGCCCAACCGACGGCGGCCGGATCCAAGCGGCGCCCGCATGCCGCCGAGGGGGGAGAAGAAGCCGGAGCGAGGAGCCGCGCCTGCCTGAGCCCAAGCCTCCCCCGTGTCCCGGGTAGCGCCAAAAAAAAAGAGGAGAGCTTCAGGCAGATCTGCTCTAGGTACCGCCCGCCCAACCAAAGCCTCTTTTTACCACCGCCATCACCAGTATAAAAATGTGAGATGCCATTATCCTTTTTAGACTTCAGCGGGAAGATCAAGACGGGGATAAAAGGTGAAATGCTACGCTTTAATAAAAATTTTTAGAGCAAGTGATAAGGGGCGATGGAATATTTTAGGTGGAATAAATCGACGAATTCAGATTGACAAAAGGGAATAAAGTGGCGCCAATGGTGCTCTGCATGTCTAGAACCTGGAGCTTGATAAAATGTCCTTGTCATTTCAAATAAAAACCATTTTTTTCCTAAGCAAACCCCCCAATAGTCCCAGGTATATTGTCTCATGCAGCACCGGATTTTTCTTTTAATCACCGGGTAGTATCCGTAGCTGTCAAAGCACTGCTGGCTACGCGGAGTTTCCGCTGCACGGGATGAAAATCTGTATATGCCGTAGCGCGTGCTTTGCGCATGAGCTTCCTCTGAGGGAACAAAGGGAGGAATAATATCCTTTGGGGACACGGGGAACAATCTGTTCAAATCATAATTGAATTGGCATTGTAAGCTCAGAATCCTTTGCCTTTTTGAGAAAGCAAGAGTACCATTCTGTTGCAGCATGGACTGAACTTCACCTTCACCAGATCAGTACCCATTCATAGGATCGATTTATAAGATTAGATTTTCACCAGTTGGTCTTTGATTTGCTTTGCCGGCCGGTCAACATCCCATGGATGGATCGACAACGAACATGGTTTAGTGGAAACAGTATTTACAACCGATAACGTCTTTACATTTGCACTTCCGTGTGGAATCAATTCCTCTGCAAACCAGCAGCGCGAGAAGCATCGGCTCAGCCCTGCTCTTGCACTGCCGTTTATAGACACTAAAGCATCCAGGTCACAAAACCAAAGCTGTATGGTAGATGGTAACTGACCATTCTCTTGTTGAAAAGGGAACACCTTGTTGATGTGTCTACACCTGATTAATGTTTTGATATTTTTCGATGGTGGTCAATCTGGCTAGTGGGAAGCTTGATCCAATGATCTACAACAGATCGATTTCCATAATATGCCACACAGAGGAACAATTGCTGCATAAAAATATATGTTAAATCACATCAAACTATGTTTATTCTATATTAGATTGTGAAAAATCCAGATGAACCTCTAATTTAGTAAACTAGACCTGTCCAGTTTTTGGAAATCTGTAAATACAGCGTGCCTTGGTGAAAAACATACTTCTTTTAAAAAAATATGGAAATCATATTCTTATCACCAAGCTTCTGTCATCTATATTCATATATTACTCTGCATGTCTTGCTTGGTCTCTGAGCAACATGGTTATTCATGTTTCTTCTACTCACGTTTCAGTTTCTGACGGCAACAAGGGGAAAGGAACATACATACTCAGGGTAGTCCCGACAGATGCTTTTCATGCAAATAAAACAGTACGGATAGCTGACTAGAAGTGAACATGGAACCTCTTGAATTATTGCGGAAAGGTGTGATTTGGGGGAATATATGTTGATCAGAATAGGTTTTGTGAACGTCTGCAGGTCATGCACGTATGCGAAGAATCGATTCGCAAGTGGCTATATATATTTAACCCCAATAATACAATCTGCCCCTGGCATATAATGCCATTTAGCCAACTTTAGTACTATCTTTGGGAGGTTGCACATCATCTAGAAGGGACAAGACATGCAAACCCTGTATTAAATTAAATTTGTAGAAGCTAAAATGTTAACCGAAGAGAATTAGCTTTACTTATTTCCTTTCCAAAAGTGAGGAGTTTCAGCTCCATGCATCCGTGGCTCCACCCTGTTGTGCTGTTTGATGCAGATTGGTCCACATAGGGATGTCTGCTACTTTTTTAGTTTTTAGTTGTGTAATAAGGTTCTCAATCATGCCCTACCTTGATTATCGTGTGTTGATGTTGTAGACAGATATTAGAGGGAGTTTGTAGGAAGAGTGTTGTGATTAGTACTCCATCTTCACCCAACAATTTTGAAATGGTCAGTGACACAAACCCTAATGAAGCATCCAAGGGTGATTGAGTTTGAGTTATGGCTCCATGGAGCCAAGAAACATTTTCCTTTTCTTGTTCACTGTTTTCGCTTGAAGTAATAAGCCTACTAAGTCCTGAGCTACTAATAGCTTCGTTGAACTGTTAATATTGTTACCATGAATCTTGTAGACCATTTTCTTAAAAATTGCATGCATCTATTTTGGCCTTTCTAGTTATTTTTTTGCCTACCATTGTGCACTACAGAACAGAGGAGGACAAATATCCAGTATATTGTACTTTTCTCGCAGGCAATATATCATTATACACAACTGCATGCTTAATCAGTGATGCCCATATAGGAAGCCGGTAATGGAGCTAGAAGCACATTTACTCTGTAAATGATCTAGAGCACATTTGCTCGGTAATGGATGTACACATATGTAACAGTATGATTCCATGGATACAACACTTACAAGCTTTGCATTGAGCCCGTATGTATAATAAGGGGAATACATATGAGAAAGGCTAATTTAAGCAATTCAATTAAGCTGAGATTTTATCCAGCATTATGTACTATTTAGAACTATATTTACATTTTCTGTACAGTTGAATTTATTGAAATTTGTTTATGGACTATTAGTTTCCTCATGTTAATTGTAATAGCTTGCCTCCTTTTTTTTAATCTGCCTTCCTTTTTGTTCTTGCAGTTACTTAAGTAATGTGGCACTTTGGTCTAAGGTGGAGGCACTAGGATTTCTATTAGCCACACGAAGTGTGCATGACTGCTAGATCTGCACCTCCCCAGGTACATATTTGTAGAAGAATCAAAATCTAAAGAATATATCCTTAGATCCTAATTCCTCACACCTTTGTGTTATGGAAATAATCATCACTAATTAGCTACTGTCCATAAATAAATTTGAAGACCTTAAAGAGTTTCTCTGAAAAAAGAGAGAAAAGGTGGCAATAATATATAGCAGAAAACAACTCTTAATCAGGCTATCTTATTGTGCTGAATTTGTTGCTCTTGAATCTTCTAATATCCCTGGTGTCGCTTCAGTCTCGAGCTATTTTTGTGGTCTAACTAATCAACTATGTTTGTAGTAACTATGTAACCGATTAGCAGCATGCATGAAGGACTGGTTTATACTTGCATGCCCTGCAGACCAAATTCTTACTTCACACTTGTCTGCCTGCACATTTACAACTGGACTGATGTAGCCCTTGTAATTTATATCATAATTCTAAAATTAGCGAGTTATCCATGCCAATGAAAAGTTGATTTGGGCGTATATACTCGAAACATTTGCCTGTGTTACCTTAATCAAAATATGTTACTTTGACAACTATTTGATTTTTGGAGTAGTTAATTATAGCAGCAGTTACATTTGCGTTTGGAAGAATCAGTTAGTACATATTCAGAAGTAATATACCGTGGTGTAGACTGAGGATGTAAAACTGAAATTCTCCTTTCTTTGGCACCACTTTCCTGTTGCATTGTGGTCTTTCTTGGTTCTGCCCCCGTCCTTTTTTCTCCATTCACCCCCTTCTTCAATCTGGATACCTCAGTTAGAAAGGCTAGGTCAGAACATCTCCATGCCTCCACAGCCCCACTGGATTCGCAATTATTGAGGCGCCTCCACTATAAAAAGGCAACCATCCACAAGAAGTAAGAACACAGCGAGCAAGGAAGCAAACAAGCAAGCACACAACAAGGACAAGACAGCAACTGAGAACCCTAGTACTGAACTAAAAGCTTTCACAGGGTATGTGACCCTTCCTGTTCCTCTCTTGTTCATTTGGATGCTTTGTTTAAGACCAAGTTCCTCTATTGTTCTTCCGGCTCATCTATCAGACCGGGACCATTTGCCTATGTAATCTTCTTGAAAAAGGCCATATACTCTTATTCTGGTTCTTAATATACTAATATTTGCTCAAAAAGTATTATGTGCCAGCGTAAGTGTGATGCATGTGATGTGCATAAGATTTTAATTCCTAGCTAAACAGATTCAGTTGGTTCTTTCATAGATTAAATTGACTAGTTTGTTTTCGTTATTTTTATTGGGTAATTAGTATGTTCTCTCTTTGTGTAGCGTTTTGCTTGCCTTGTATTTTCCACCTTTTGGGACACCATCTAAAAATATCATCTTCTGTATCTACATGTGCAAATGATAGATATGGAGCACCGACTTAGCCTAATTTAGTTAAGGCAACCTTGATTATGTTTCTCTGTTGCCTTGTCTAGCCTGTACAATATTCCTCCTTTTAGTTTGTGTTTACATGGGCTATGTGCAGTACAAGCATCTTAAGTACATGTATTCTCATTCTTGGTTTTCTAGCTCATAATCACATTGGCCCAGGACATATTCCCATACATATAGTTACCACAGTACTATGGTTCTGTAATATCTCTATATGCTCATACTACACATATATGGAGCAGCGAGCTAATAACAATTAGTATAGTACTTAACGGTATAACTTATGTCTAGTTCTTTTCTTCGCTTTATGTCACAACTTGTTGACACACCCATGCATGCATGTATACAGGGCTTACTGCGAATGAACACCCAGAGGAAGCCTGGAGACTGGAACTGCAACTCGTGCCAGCACCTCAACTTCAGCCGCCGTGACTTCTGTCAGCGCTGCCGTGCCACGCGCTCGGATCTGCAGCTCGGAGACGGCCGCTATATAGGTGGTGTGCTGACCTCCCTGGACGTTCGCCCAGGTGACTGGTACTGCAATTGCGGCTACCACAACTTCGCCAGCCGCTCCAGCTGCCTCAAGTGTGGCACCATTGTGAGGGACTTCCCAGCAGGCCAGGGTGGCACTGGGGCTGCTGAGAGCGGTGGAGTTCGTGCTGGGTGGAAAGCAGGTGACTGGATATGCACAAGGTGAGCTATAGCTTCACTTCAAACATAGATGTCATCCTTATAACCTGTATGTATCCTTTATCCGGATATCTTATGCATGGCAAGAAACAGTAACATGCAGGCCTACATGTTTTGAGATGAAAGTTAACTAAATAACAACACTTATAGAGCATTCTCTTGTGGAATAGTTTGAATCATGTTTTGACACAAAACTATTTGTGTCTGTCTATTTTTTCCAGGCCTGGCTGTAATGTGCACAACTTTGCAAGCAGAATTGAGTGCTATCATTGCTATGCACCTAGGGAAGCTGGTATAGTCTTCAATTTGCAACTTATGTTCTTTTGGTGCCTTAATGTACAACTACTCTTTGATCAAATACATGCATGCATGTGTTTCGAATATGCATGCAACACTCAATGCAAAAGAGCTAAAAAACTGTTTGACAACAGTTAATTGTAGTAAAAATTACTCATAGTTGTCTCTTCGAGCAACCCTGAATCATTTGTTTGCACTGCAATTTGCAAATGTTCGTCCCACATCTTTTCTCTGTGCCCTAAAATGGAATGGTTCATTGTACCAAATTAAACAGGCACCGGGAAGTGAGGACCAGCCATGCCGACCGAGATCGAGAGGCGTGACGAGATGGCTTAGGACGAGACCAACCATTGTCATACTTGCAAGCTACGATCCAGGAAGAATAAAACTACGCAGTAGTATATATGATGAAGATGTATTGCTACATGTTATATTACTACTACTACTAGTACTACCGTTGCATGGTTGCGAGGGCAGGAGAAGTTCCCTTAGCTTCCAGAATGTAACGCGTGCATGGTCTCGTCGCGCCTCGTTTACGTTGGTCGAGGCGTCGCTCATATTGTACGGTTTGGATTACTTGAATAACTACTCTTAACCATCCTTACATGGTTGATGCACTTGTGTTTCTGTTTCCTTTTCTCTGTTGCTTGCCTGAAGTTTCGATGTTGTTTCCGAAACCTAGAAGTAGTGCAAAATTTTCGAAGCCGGCTGATCCCGTCTCAAAATTTTAGCTAAATCACATCTTTTATCTTTCGAAAACTTGTGGAAAATACAATCCATGCATGCAGATAATGGATACAAGCGTATCCATTGTATATTGGCAGGAATATATGTCCATTGGCGATCGGTGCAAAATTCACAAATTGCTCTAGCGTTCTAGAGTTTGGATGATCATTATGGGTGAGACATTATCTGCATATGCTTCAGATTTTTAGGCGTTTATGGACTATATATGGATGACCATTATGCTGACTGTTTATGGGTGTGGATAGGCTTGTTAAAACCCCTGTTCCATCAAATGAAGGCAGAACCATGACTTGGTTGGCTTCTGGGCAAGATTTTTCTTTAGAGCTTAATGCTATTGATTGTAAGGATTTGAATATTTTAGTAATACGTACAAGTGATTCACCCGCAAAAAAAACATGTTCCATCAAGAATCATGTTTTCGCATGTGTTTCTAGCACTGTGTCGTCGCTCAGTCGTGGCTTTATTTTGTTTTTGAGTATAACATATGGACAGCCATGCATATATTTTTTCTTCAGTATAAGAGTATTTGGATTTTCACGATCGACATAAAGAAATATGGCTGCCGCCACGCGTCGGCCGGCGGATCTGATGGACTGAGCGGCCGTCCGTCATCTTCTACTATGGCAACACATGTCGTGTTGCAGAAGCATAAAATTCTGCAACATAGATCAAGTTGCAGATCATTTTTGCAACTGAAGGTCTTGTAACAATTAATTTTTACAACACATGTCTTGCTGCAATTTATTTTCTTTGCAACAAAGGTCTTGTTGGAACTTATTTATTTTGTAACAGATGTCTTGTTACAGTTTTTTTTTCCTGCAACAAAGACATTGTTACAGAAACTCATTGCAGCGGATAGCGAGCAGCAACACGCTGGCGGCTGGACGCAAGAACTCACTGTGCCCACGGATGCCGACGCTCCCCCGAGACGGTGGATGCAGCTTGAGCTCAGGATCACCGCGACGGCCGACGTTCATGGTGAACACGGCGGCAGCAACCACGCCCATGTCGGCGACCTCGTCGATTTGCTGTCGGCGACGAGCAACGGTGGCAGCGGTTGGAGCAACGCGAGGAGGCGTCAACTTGATGGGGAGTTCAGGAGGAGCACGGGTGGCGACACTGCTCTCATATCTTGCAACACCAGTTGTCGCGGTGGGGAGATTGCAACAACGACCCAGTTGCAAAACTTAGTCTAGGTAATTCGTTACTCCTAGCCATATAATTAAAATCTAACGGCCACACAGGCGACGGACATCGTTATCCGCCGGTGATTCCAATCATTTCCAAAAAATATTGCATATTAGTTCCCTTTCCTCTATGCATCAACCTCATGTTTTCAAAACTCAAGAGGACCATTTTTTTTAACTATTTGTTCATCGGCCTACTTTTAGATTAAAACTCATTTTATCATGTGCAAGTCTTTTGACTATTCAAATGAATGAAAATTGACATCCGAAAATTTGGCTTTGTTAGACCGATCCATGTTCAAAAGCCTTCCATCAAAACTTGGAGGCCTAAGCCGCTTTGTCAACGATTTACAAGTTCCCCTGCATTTTTAAAAATCTACTCCTTTTGTTTTATAATGTAAGTCGTTTTTTGATGGAGTATACATTTAGTACTCTTTTCCATTCTTATATATGAAGCTTCTAGAACCGGTGTGATCGGTTGTCCACTTTACCCTTAGGAGCCTCCAGTCCCCTCCTCCCTCTCACCCATCTTCTCCTCTCCTCTACAAGCGTCGAGTTATGCTCATCGGTCGGCTACCCTCTTCCCTTTATTGCGTCCTCATTTCTTCTCCTCACAGAACATCGGTCGACGATCACTCACTTCGACTAACGGCCCGCCATTTCGAAGTTAGATTTTCATTTATATTATGAAATATGAAACACAAATTTGGAAAGGGTGGGCCCACATCTAGTAGGTGTGAAATACATCGAGTGGACGTACCACCGTACCAGTGCGGTAGGTGGCCCCACATGGCATAGACACATGTATCGCCTCTTTCCCAGCAACCTCCAATCCCAACCCAACAACCTTCGCCGGCGAGGCAGAGCGCCACCAACCAACCGGGGCTGCCGCCGACCGCCGTGCCTCCGTCGCCATGTCCATCCACCTCCGCGCCCACGCCTTCGCGGCCAACCCGCTGCGCGGCCTCGCCGGCACGCGCTCCTCCTCCGCCGTCTCCCCCTCCGCGGCCGCCGAGGCACTCCGCGCCCTCCTCGACGGCGCCGACGCCGCCGCCGTACACCACCTCTCCAGGGTCCTCCCGTTCTGCCGCGGCCGCCCCCTCGCGCGCGCGCGCTCCCCGGACCCTCCTGCTCACTCGTCCTCGTCCTCGTCCTCCTCCCCCGCGCCCCCGCCGGCCTGGCGCCTCGCGTGGCTCCCGCCCTCGCGCGTCCCCGGCGTCCCCCCGGAAGTCTTCGTGTTCTTAGGATCCCACGGCGGCGAGGGGGACGGCAAGGAGGCCGCCGCCGCCTACTGGGCCGTCGACGTCAGCGAGCTGGAGGGCGCCAGGTTCGGCGGCGCGGGGGACGAGTCGGCGTTCGTCGACTTGCGGACGCTCATGGTGGCCGCCGACTGGAGGGACACGGACGCCATGGGGGAGCTGGCCATCGCCGGCCACGTACGTGCCATTTTCTTCTCTTGGTTATTACTCCTTATTACCAACTGCAGCATTCAGAAGTAAAAATCCCCACTGATCTTGAGACATTTGTGCGATTCCGGAATGCCAAATAACTTGCTTGATCTGAATTCTGATGCGAGCAGGCTCGCGCGCTGCTAGAATGGCACAACACAGCTAAATTCTGCGGAGCGTGCGGAGCAAAGGCGGTTCCTACTGAAGCTGGGACGCGGAAGCAGTGCAGCAACGAGTCCTGCAAGAAGAGGATATACCCTCGTGTTGACCCCGTATGATTTGTACTCTTGTATTATTCACTTGCCTCTTCTAGTGTCTGCAGCTGCCAGTGGCTTGTGCTCATTTGTATCCACTGTCTCCTTAAGCCCTTTTGGTGTATTTGCAGGTTGTGATTATGTTGGTCATTGACAAAGAAAATGACCGCGCGCTCTTAAGCCGTCAGTCAAGATTTGTGCCCCGAATGTGGAGTTGTCTCGCTGGTTTCATAGAGGTGCAAATTAGTTCTTCTCTTAAGCTTATTATTATCTGCTTAGTTGCACTTGCATCCTTTCTTCTCTTAAATTTTCTTAAGCTTGTTTTGGGTCGAATGAGAAGGGACAGGACTAGGAATAACTGGGTGTACGGATAGCGGGACTAAAAGTTGCTGTCAACCTTTCAGCCCCAGTTTGTAGTGGCATACTACGTAAGAAGTTCAGTTAACTAAGAGCTTTCTTATGGAACATGTCCCTGTATCCTGCTTAGATCTTGTAACAAGTTATCATTGTCATGTTAGTCATGCTTAGAGAGTGTCTGAAGCACTTACTAAGCATAACTTGAATTTGATTAGAAATACCTGAAGTGAATCTTAATTACAGGGAGAAGAGTATACCCCGTCGATACACTGTATATATTCTGATTATGTGGCTTGGCAGTGGACACTCTGTATTTTGCCAAGCATCATAATTTGAAAGTTTAAGTCTGTCCTGTTTGACAACCAGTAGTACCTGTTAGTACCCAAAGTGAAGAACTTAATCCAGTTTTTTAAATACACAGTAATGCTTTAAGTTGATCATCTCAACCTGGCTGCATAAGCTGTCTTTGAACTTTGTAAGGTTGTAATGACACTGTTGCTGTAACCATTAAATTTCATAAGTAGAATGAACGAATGAATTAACATTGGGAAAGTTTAAAGGCTCATCCAGTTCTTATTAAAATTTTGTCCTAAGCTTATTTTTTTTGTAAGTTCCAGATCATCTGAACCTGGTCTGCATAAGCTAGCTTTGAATTCAGTAAGGTTGGAATAGCATAATTGCTGTTACTACTAAAGTTTCGTGTGGTTTCCATGAGTAGAATGAATGAATGAATGCATTGGAAAAGTTTAAAAGCAATTCCAGCTCTTGTTAATTTCTGTCCTAAGCTTGTTATGCTCACTGCAGTGTGTAGTGTTAGCTAACAAGTTCATGTTCTTGTGGTACACTGGAAGAAGCTTATGCTCACGGTATGCTCACTGCAATTGTTCTGTTTGTAGCCAGGGGAAAACTTGGAAGAGGCAGTGAGAAGGGAGACGTGGGAAGAAACCGGGGTTGAAGTTGGGCAAGTCATTTACCACAGTTCTCAACCATGGCCTGGTAACAGATTCTTCTCACTGTGTTTTTATTTTCCAATGAAAACCCATGGGGGAGTATAATACTGTGAAATTTCAAGTGTGTTAGACGTATAGTTACCGTGTCAAAAGTTGCAGAAGTACTTGTATATTTGAAAAACTACTTTCATCAGTTAAAACTAGTATGTTTTCACTCAATGTTTTCTTGTGCCAAGTCTGACAGTCGTCATATTGCATATGTTTCTTTTCAGTTGGGCCAAATACCATGCCATGCCAGCTGATGGTGGGTTTCTTTGCTTATGCTAAATCGTTGGACATACATGTTGATAAAAAAGAGCTTGAAGGTAATTTTTTAATATGCCAGGAATGACACACTGATTCTATTACCCTTTCCTGCATCAACTGATTTATCTCATCCATTTCCCATGCCATAGTTGCTCTTCCGTTATTTTCCTCTTATGTAATTGTACTATACAAGAATATATAAGACTGAATACGGCAGAAACCCAAACTTATATTTCAATTTAGGAAAAGTGTTTTTGAAATCAGCTTGGGCGCTTAGCTCTCATCTCAACTGCCAGACTGGTCTCACCCTTTCCTTTTTGTATACACGCAGATGCTCAGTGGCACAGCCGTGCAGACATCAAGAAAGCGCTAACGTTTGCAGAGTACGAGAAAGCCCAGAGATCAAGCGCTTTCAAGGTCGACCAGATATGCAAGGGCGCCGAGAGAGGGCAGGGCGCCTCCCCCGACCTCAGCGTGGAGGGCGAGGAACCCGCTCCGATGTTCGTCCCCGGGCCCTACGCCATCGCCCATCACCTCATATCGTCGTGGGCCTTCGAAGGAGCGCCGAAGGCACCCAGCTCCTTCTCCAACCTGTGATGAGCCTGGAGGACCATACTACGTTCCCCGGTGGGTATACATGCATGGCAGGGGTGTATAGCTAGCGCATCGAAACATTGTTTTGGCACACCATGCGTCTCTTACGCCCTGCTAGCTATAGCTGTATGTTGTTATTCGTTGCCGGTTGTATGTAATAGAAAGCTGGATTGCCGGAGGATTTTGCAGGATTGGCATTGTGGACATGTGAAGGACAGGCCTGACGTGTAAGGAAGGATGCATATATATGTAGAGCAGACACAGATGTACTTGCATATATTTTTTCTTGAAAGCGATGTACTTGTAGAGAGTTAGTTCTTGAACATGTCGTTTGGCCGTGCGTGCTGTTTGGACAGGCTGAAGATGAAGTTTTTTTTCTTTTCTGGAAGCTAAGCTGAAGCTGAAGTTGGGCCGGCACAACTCTAAACACGGCCCAACGGGCTGACCAAACCCTAATAACCCAATATATCTCACCGTACGCGCACTCTGGCGGGCGATCGCGGTGCTGCTCCGACACGGATACGTATATGCCTCTCGATTACCCAGCAGCGTCTACGTATGTACGTACTCTACCACGCAACGTCCAGGCCCCTAAAAAATCAACAGTGTACGTCCATCCGGATCCGACGCCTCATCGATCAGATCGAACGAGCGGAACCTCCTCGCCGCACGCTAGTCGCTAGGGCGTCTGCCACCCGCCGCCGCAGCGATCTCACCGTCGGCAGACCGCAGGAGACCGGACGGGGACGCCAGGGGCGGCGCCTCCCACGCTCCGTTGATCCCGCATCCCCGCCGGCCGGTATCGATCGACCACGTACGTGTTTGATATTTCTACCCAATCACACTTGCCCCGGCCCCATGTTCAAATCCCGGCCTAGATCTCTTGCGTCTTCTTCTTTGTCTTTTTCGTGACGTTCAAATTAATCACTGTCCCCGTGGGCAGGAAAGAATTGATCAAGTTCTCTGTTGCAGCAGTTGCTTGATGGCGCAGGTTGTCGTCAACATCAGTGATGACGACGATGATGACTACCTGCCGGGCCAAGGGGGAGGACGCGGTGGCAGCGGAAGAGGTGGTGGTGGTGGTGGTGGTGGAGGCGGAGGCGGAGGAGGAGGAGGAGGAGGCGGAGGCGGAGGAGGAGGAGGTGCCGGTGGGGCGGGCCGATGTGGATGGGGAGGTACAGGTGGAGCAGGAGGAGACGGTGCGGCGGCAAGATGGGGAAGTGCAGGAGGTGCGGGCGGGGGCAGAGGATGTGTGGTTGTAGGAGCGGCAGGAGGTGCTGGTGGGGCGGGCGGACGGGGAGGTGCCGGAGGTGCGGGTGGCGCCGGAGGATGTGTGATTATAGGTGCAGGAGCTGTGGGCAGGGCCGGAGGATGTTTGATTGTAGGAGCAGAAGGAGGTGCTGGCGGGGCGGAGGATGGGGCGGAGCCGGAGGATGTGTAATTGTGGAAGGAGGAGCTATGGGCGGCGGGTCCGGAGCAAGGTTTACGATTTCGAAGTGGCAAAAATTTCGCTCACCCTCGAAATGGTCGAAATTTCGAAAAATTCGGAAATTTCGAAAATTGTTTCGTACAAATCAACGAAATTTTTGTTTGAATTCAAATAATTTTAAATTTAAACAGATAGATATAAGAACGCGTAGCACAGAATTAACGCACTTGCATATCTAGCCTGATGGTTAATCCATAGCCTTAGAAGGTGCTGGTCGCGGTTCGAATCTCAGCCAGGACATTTTTTTGCCACAAATGTATATTTGGTGCAAAAAAAAATTCAAAATGATGGTAATCATGATTCGAACTCACAACCTACTGATCAGTAGACAACTTTCCTACCACGGCGCTACCATAATACATGTTAATTCTAGCTGATCCATGTTCATTTTTACATAGAAATTCAAACCAACCGAAATTTCTTGAACGGAAGGCAAAAATTTCGCCCACCCTCGAAATTGTCGAAATTTCGGAAATTTCGAGAAATTTCGACGAAATTTTAAACCATGGTCCGGAGGATGTTTGATTGTAGGTGCAGCGGGAGGTGATGGCGGTGCGGGAGGATGGGGCGGGGCCGGAGGTGCGGGCGGTGCCGGAGGATGTGTAATTATAGGAGGAGCGGGCTGGGCGGGAAGATGGGGTAGCGTAGGAGGAGCTGGAGCTGGAGGTCCGGGCGGAGCAGGAGCCGGTGGCGGTGGTGGTCGAGGAAGAAGGGGTAGAGCATCCGGTGACGCTGGAAAGATAAGACGTCCTCGCCGCACCGCGCGAAGTTCTCCGCTACAGCTTTGCAGTGCCCGCGGCACTGGCAACAACTGAACCGTCATCCGACAGCCGTAATTGCGTGGCGATAATGTGGCAACAGATGGGTGGAAGGAGACACCATGTCGAATTGGACAGGTTCAAGGAAAAGGCAGTGAGTAGTTGTAGACAAAGTAGTGTTTTCTCATGTGCCCGTCGCCGGCATTAGCACCGTTGCGCACTGGGATTTCGTGTTCCTGATTAGGGGCATCTAAAGGCCTCTTTATCTGTTGCTGCTGCTCTATTTCAGTGCAAAATGCTCGAAATGACAAGACCAAATCCTACAAGGCCTACTTATTTCTATGTGATCACCAAGTTTTTGACACATGATGTTTGCCTGATCGCCAAAGTTTTTCTTCCCCAAATGCCATTAATTCTTCTACATTAGCCTGGCGCGCACAGAAACAGAATATTAAGTCATGCATGGGACTGCATATTCAAGGTACAGATCGATGCCACAAGTCTACAGCTGACCGCCAACATGACATGCCCGGCCGGATAAGAATAGGTTTGTGCGACGAAGAAGTACTAGCTAGCGCTGAGATTAATTAGATGAGATAAACGCTAGAGCCTTGCTTAACATAGAGAAAACGCATGGAGCATTCATCCATCACTAACTTTGGCCACATAGAGAAAACACATTTAGCCTTCAATATATACAACTCTTTGCCCAATATAGATTGAACCAAAGGCAAGCACCTTTATCAAGCTATGCCATTTAATCAGAGCCCGGAAATTATTCTCCTTTTCAAAACAAGACGAAACTTGTGTTGTTAATAAGCGTTTAAGTGATCATCAAGCCCTAGTTGCATATGAATAGATTTATGCCCATTCTTTTGTCAACTTAATAAATGAACCCTCCCCTCCCTGGCTTCTTCCATAAGCCGTCTCCTCCATTCTAGGGGGTTAGATAGAATTAGGGCCCCAGTAGCTGAGCTAACTCCTGAAAAAACGGATCGGCCCCCTCGTCGTCTCCGGGCGACACGGGCGGCAGCCATCTCCTCCGCCCTCCACCGGCAGGCTCTCAATTTTCTTCCCTCGCCGTCACCGGAGGACGTTGCCGGGTAAAGTCCGTGCGGCAGACGGCAATGGCGAGGACTCATTCTACGTGCAGCATCGGCGGTGTAGAGGGATGCGGTTGGCCGGCGCCGCCTGCGGTGTGAGCTGCACGACGTCCTGTGATATTGGTTGATCAACGGCTCACAGCTTCTTCTGCGGTGTCTCCTCTAGCAGCAGACGTACTAGGGACTTCGGATCGCGGCTGAACCAGGCATCTCATTCGCAAGTGTCAAGCACGTACGAAGGTACAAGATGCATGCTTACATGGATGCACGGTGGCGATGTCCTCCGGCACGGCGGAGTCTCCTTTGGCGACGATGGCGGCCACGATGTTTTAGGCGGCTGCTCGGCTTCGGCAGGTCGGGCCGGTGGCCTGCCTCCTCGTCTGCGCGTCGTACTGCTGCCGCTCGAGCGCGACGTTGGTGTGCGGGGCAGCCCGGCGCGGCATGACGATGGGCCAGCCACGGGCTATGGGCAACGCGGGCCAGTGTCCTCCATCGTGGCGGCGATGACGTCGGCTTGGTGGAGGCAGCCGTGTGGCAGCGGTCTTTGTGCTCTTATCGCATCACGACAACGTTTTGCTTGATTAGTCCTCTTTGATCTGGTCATCGACGTGTTATGGAACTACTGCCGGAGATCTTGTCCAAGGATATCTAGATCAGATAGTATCTAGTTGTGCGCGTCCATATTAGCCTACGTGGCTCCCAGAGGGCGTAGCGCGAAGCTCTGTTATTTGTTGACACCATGGGACATGTCGGCATCTCGATTTCCATGGCACAGACAGCGACAGAGAAAGTCTTGATGATTGAGATTGGAGGATCAGTAAGGCGAAGGGGGCATTGAATGCGATGGAGTCAGCCAGGTGTTTGATAACTTTCAGGAGCAGCAGTGTCAAGTGGGGGCGACAACACCGGAGGATTTCATTTTTGGTGGTACTCCTCGGGTGCCGAGTCGTGATTTTCAGGGTGAAAACCTAAGGTCTGGCCTTTATTGGTTGTGGCTGACAATTGCCTTGTTGAAGGTATTGTTTTGAGAGCTCGGTCTTTCTCCAGGGTGAAAACATATGATCTTGGATCGGGCGACGACGGCGCTTGTGCACCGTTTCCTTCTTGAAGACGTCGCTTTTGGAGACCTTTAATATTGTCCGGGTGTTGTATTTGGTGGTGGTTTGTGTGCTGCTGCTGAGAGGAGTTGATCACTATGATGAGGCCTTTGTTTTCTTCATTCTTTTTTGTTTTCTTTCCGGGCTGTGTGCATCCTGGACGTCGTTATGACTTCTTATTGATGCAGAGACTGGGTGTAGTTGATATCTTCGCGATATTAATATAATTCTCCTTTTCGAAAAAAATATTTCTAGCGGGTTTATGGACTGGTTGTCCTATAACTAGCCCATATGCCCCAACGAATGGGTGGCTTACAGGAAAAAAAACCTATATACTCCTAATCGTCCAAAGTTATTGGGATGTTAATCAAATATGCCACCCAACGCCCTCTTAAAGTGCTACGAGCTAGGTCCCAGCGGATCTCTCTCTCTGTCCCTCTCTCTGACGTTGCACACCAGAATTATTTCAAATAGTAATGCCATATATAAGATGCCAACTGCTGCAAATACTGAACAAAAAATTATTGCACCGTCTATGAACCCTACGAGCCAACTACTGCATGCGTTGGGACATGAATTTATTGCACTGTCTATGAACCTTGCTAGCTGCAGTTATGCTTAATAGGGCCCGCAAAATAAGTATGGACGCGTCTAGTGGGCGCGTGAGCGCCAGGGAGGTCACCCGACCGGCCGACTAAAAATGGAAATTACCTGTCCCCTCGTCCATAAAAAGGAAAGTAGTCAAATCCCGTGCATAAAAAACGGCTAATCAAGCACCCACCCGTGCATGCCTTCTTCATTAAATGCAATCCCATCGTTGTCTTGCTGTGTATTAAATTCAGATTTTCAAATTTCTAAAAAGTGATATCTTTCAAACCGCGCCTCGGAATTAAGATCCGTCTTCACCGTTGGAACCCTCGCGAGATGCTCTTCGAAACTAGATCCCGCATGGGCATGTTTCGGCGGAAAAAAAATTGTGCAATTTAAATCCCGTTTTGTGCAACTATTAGCAGTCAATGTGCAACTACATGACAGTCGATGTGCAATTTTCTACCTACTCGTGGACGTGCAGTTTTCACTCATGCAAACAGTTGTGAACACATTTAATTTGGGTTTTCATTTTTATAAAAAAATGGATGTGCAACTACCTGATAATGGATGTGCAACTACCTGATGTAATTCTGTGCAATTTAGCCTCCGTTTTGTGCAACTGGCTAGCAGTGGATGTGCAACTACCTGATAATGGATGTGCAACTTTCTGCCTATCCCGTGAAAGTGTAGTTTTCACTAATGGCACATCCACCCCCAAGCTACCTCCTCCTAGTGAGATGTTCAAATTCGTGTTTTCCTCGGGCCAACTGCCTAGTAGTTCATGTGCAACGTCCCTCCTATCCGTGGATGTGCTTTTACTGTTTGCTGCATCGGCCAACTGTCTAGTAGTGGATGTGCAACTTCAGATACTGTCACCGCCAACTGTCTACCAGTGATGTGCAACTATCTCTCATACCTCATGGAAGTGTAATTTCCCCTACTGGAACTCCGAACCACCCCTCTAGTGGGATGTGCAACTTTAGCGCCCTGTTTATATGCAACTTTTACTACCCCCGTCAATATGTAAATTTTCACTACCCCCATGAATGTGAAATTTTCACCATCCAACTATCCATGCCTCTGAGATGTGCAACTTTAATATTGCTTCGGCCAACTGCCTAGCAGACTTTGTGCAACTCTGTTTGTTGCCCCCGCCAACCGAAACTACATATCCACAAATAGTTAGGGGAAGGAGTTGCACATCGAGTAATAGGGAGTTGCTCGAACAATAGACTAAGTTGCACAAATCACTAGTAGGGAATGTGGGGCAGGGTGTGTCAATTGTAAAAAAAATTACACATTCACGAGTAGGGACAAAGGGTTGCACATCGAGTACTACATAGTTGGTCGGGACAGTAGACTAGTTGCACACCAAGTTTTCATGGTTGCTAGGTTGCAACCTCATGCGAAGTTAGATTATGCAGCTCCAAAAACTGGTTTTAAAAAAAATTTGCACCATGCAGTACTAAAGTTGCACAATGCAGTGCTGAAGTTGCACCATATAGCACTATAGTTGGCACACACAAAAATTCGTCGAAATATACCCATGCGGGATCTAGTTTCAAAGATCTCGTCGCGAAGAATCCAACGGTGAAGACGGATCTGAATTCCGACGCACGGTTTGAAAGATATGATTTTTTCAAAATTTAGAAACCCGAAATAAATGCACAGATGGAGCAGTCTGTGGCCGGCCGCTCGGTAAGGACAACGAGCGCGCGTGCACTTTCAAGCTTTTAGGAATAAGTATATACGGTCCCGGCTCCGACGTGGTGGCATTGGTTCCGGCGTCGCCATAGGGCGGGTGAGTATTAGTTTCCCCGGATAAGATCCGTCGGGTTGTAGGGAGGAGTCGTCAATCACGATGCGTTGGTTTGTAGGGACGCTAGTGAGCTCATCAAAAATATTTCGCCATGGAGCTTTTGGCTTCGAGCCTGGGGTTGGGTCTCCTCGTTCGGCCTTCTCCTTCTTCTCAAAGACGAGTGTTAATGATTTGGATCTTTGGCAAAGTCTTGTTCTTCCCTGTCGTCGCAGTTACGACGACTCCCTGTCTTTGGCGATGCGGAGTGCGGTATCGGGCTAGGCTCACAACACGCCATCGGCTTGTGCGGGTCGTTGAGCTTGTCTACAGATTTTGTTTTCATCGAGCGTGTTCGTGTAAGACTGGGACTTGGTTAAACATATTGCTTATGGCCTTTTTGAATAAAGTTACTACATCGACGACATGTTTGAGGAGGGAAGCGTCACGGGTATGTCTCGAATCGCCTATGGGTGGGCTGTAGCCCAGTTTTACACGACGCGAGTTTTTTTTTTCTCTTTCGTTTTTAACTGTTTGTACTCCAGTTTTCCTCAGGTTTTTTTTGTTTTTTTTGTTAACATTTTCCTTTTATCTTTGTTTTTTGGTATATTCTTTGGTTTTCTTCTTTTTTCCTTTTATTTTTGTTTCTTTTTTCCCTTGGTTGTCTTTGTTACTTTCTCCGCTTTTTGTTTGTTTCTTCTCCTCTTACCGATTTTTTCTGGTCGTTTTAACACATACCTACATTTTCGTACGCACTGCACATTCCCCTCTCATACTTTAGGATTTTTTTTTAAATACACGTTTTTTTTCTAACATATGTTTTGATATCTATTTTTTTTCATACATATCATTTTCATAAACATGTAAACCATGTTTTTATAAAGGTTTCACATTTTTAAATATATGTTTTAATATTTTTACAAAAACATGTTTTGAACCTTTTTTTAATACATTTTAAACATTTTTTTAAATACACATTGGAACATTGTTTATTGATAAAAAAAATCTGAACTATACGAAAAAACATTTAAATTCTACAAACATGTTTTTGAAAATGTTACAGACGCTTTTTGGAAACTTGTGAACATTTAAGAAAAATATCATTCATTTTTTCTGTGTATGAAACATTTCATTTGTACACGAATACTTTTTTAACAATGTATAAACATTTACTAGCAAACATGCCCGTGCGTTGCAGCGGGAGATGAAAAAGATATTCTCACACCCTAAATCAGTAAGCATGAGTGAAAACAGCCCAACCCACTTTCTCTATTTCAACACGGCACCTCACCATGTTGCTGCTTATCCTCTTTCCTGCTCTTGTCGATAGTGACCACGTTGTTCACCTAATCACAACGCATGAGAACATGGTCAATCTCAATGTGATGATGCCGGCCACGCTACAGTGAACCTGTCACGCCAACGCAAGTGAATGTTTTAAACTTTATAAACAAATCACACGGAATTAGAATTGTGCAGAAGCGTGAGCAAAAAAGTCATTAAGGGGGAAGGGTTGGTCAGCTCTAGAGGTGGGCAACGGTGTTATGTTTATCCCAATCAAATCATCATTATTGTTGATACATAGCTAAAAAGAAGATAACACAGAGTATATTTGTATAGTTATAAACGAATAGCACAATACTTTTTCATGCAATAAATAATAAAATCAGCATGGTATTATTTACTCAATCAGTATCACTATCAGTACACTTTAAATTGATATTCTTACGCACGGCCTCACCCTGATCCGGAACAACTCATGATGGCTCCCCGCGTGAACGTTGCAAGGCCAGTATGCTCAATGTTCTCTCCTTCATCCTTCTATAACATCAACATGTAGAACGAAGCTGGTATTTGAGATCATAAACATTAGCATGATGTATGCAAAACCGAGCTATACTAATTAGCAAGCTAGATCAGGTTGACGTACTATGTAAGGCAAGACGCGCTAGGGCATGGCTCCTGACCGAATCTGTGCTTATATAAATTAAAAACCAAACGTGCATAAAATACTGCTTCGTATGGGACCTTATAGTATTTTATAGGAGAATGCATGCACACGCACGGTACACGGCAAACAACGGTACGTACAAGGACCAAGCTCGCCTCTATCAAAGTTGACTCACTTACACACACTTTTTATTCCTTTCTTCTTTTAAGAATTTATTTCCTCACTATTTCTTTTCTCTGGCTAGCTCATACCGGATTTTATTTTCTCTTTATTTCTTTTCTTTCGCAATTTATTCCTTATTTCTTCTTTTAGGAATTTATTAACCTATTTATTTATTTCCTTCTTGGCTCTCATACCGGAATTTATTCCCTCTTCCCTCTTTTACAAATCGTGCTTTCTGCTCATATTTATGAGCAGATCAGATCCATCTTATCCCGTTGAATCTTGAGGAGGCTTATTGACTTCAAATCATAAATGTATATAAGTTGATAGGATGAAGTAGAAGAAAGCGAGGTGGGACTACTTAATAAATAATAAAGATAAAATCGTTTGGACTCGGCCTTTGCTATTGCACCCTAGGTTGGATTCGTTTTTAACTACTTAGGCCAGCCAGCTTTGATGGGCTGAGGCCCAGTCGCGTGACGGGGCTAGATAACCTGATGGAGTCAGTTCGCATTTGGATATAGATACGTTGACCCTTCTTTCTAAACGCAAGCATCCTCTTGCTTAGTAGGCTACAGCGGGAGAAAAAGTATTAAGAGGTTGTGGGTTCTAATCCCCAATCTAGCATTAATTTTTGCCTTTTATTTCAGTATTTTTCTATTGGGCCTGCGTCATTGCTTGATGAGGCCCGAGTGGGCTGCCCTGCGGCCGAATTTTGTACATAAATTGTTTTTTCATCTGTACTGCGGGTAATTAGTACCACCTCGTGTATAATAATACAATTAACGTAGCATCAGATGCGAGACGAAACCAAGAATATCACCTTGCTTTATTAGTAGGTATAGAAACACATTATTAGTCCCTTTTGGTAAACATGATTAACATTTTCTAGATTTTTGGTTTATATTGTACATTTTTCATATACATCGAAAATATTTTCCTATATTTATTTAACATTTTCCAAATGCAAGTCTAACATTTTCATAAATTTACGTAAAAGTGTTTTTTGTAATATTTTAAAAAACTAAAGAAAAATAAATAAATTACAAAAACAAAATGTGAATAAAAAGGAAGAAAAATAATAATATGAAATCAGCATGCGAGCCGTGGTTATTGGTTTGGCCCATACTGCGGGTGGCACATAGCCGTGCCCATGATTTTCTCAAAAGAAAAAAGAAAAAAACATAGCTGTGCCCATGAGGAAAGGGCGATAGGGGTTCTTCCGGTGTCAGGCCTGGGCAAGTGCAGCACGGAATGCGCAGTATGATTAATGCGCGTCAGTTACCATGATTAAGGATCATTTATATTTTCCCTCCGTGACATCGTTAATTTCGATCTTGCATCGCCTCAGTGAGATAGACCGGGAAAAGGGCATCTCCAACGGAAATTCCTATTGGATGCACAGTGCGTCAAGTTGCTGCAGTTTCACACACAGGTCACGTAGCGAATTTTTTTATTGGCCGGCCCATTTGGTCAGCAGGGAAATTAGTTTCGAGGACCTTACTCAAGGTTCCTGACTGGTTCAGTTTTGTCTTTTACCTGTCATCTTAGGTTCCTTTTTATTTTTCGTTTTTTATTTCTTTTTCGAAAAATTCCCTTATGACAAAATTTCAGACATTTTCAAAATTTGTTACAAATTTCCAAAAAAATCCAAAATTTTAAAAAAAATCAATTGTTTTAAATGATCATATTTTCAAAAATATTGGAATTGTTTTTTTCCATTTTAATGGTTTTTAGCAAATTCCAAAAATGTTCACATTTACCAAATTATTTTGGTATTTTAAAGAATGCTCAGGTTTTGAAAAAAATATTCAGATTTTCCAAAAATATGTCCGTGCTTTAAAAAATGCTTCCAATTTTTAAAAATTCGAGTTTCTCAAAAATTGTTCACATTTCAGAAAATATTTTCTTTTACAAAAATATTCTTATTCTCAGAAAAAACGACCTTAAAAATTGGTTGCTAGAGTGTAAGTTGCGCTAAAGTGAACCGGTTGGTTCGGGCGCTACGGTTCGCGTTAAATGGGCCTGCCTAGTTGTGGCCTCCCTTGTGCGCCGAGTCCCTATTTGATGCAAAACGCGTCATATAGGAGCTCCCACTCTAACGTGGATTACCAAAGCGCTGTCATATTAATGTCCAGATCGGACGATGCAGACACTTTTAGGCCTCCACCACAAGTCATCAAGTCGGGTGGGGCATCCATAATCTTGCTGCCCGGCCCCAAATGGGACTCGACACCCCGGACCCACCCTCCAAAAACCCTATCCCATCGTTCGACTCTAGAACCCTCCGCGCATTCAACCAGATGTAACCGGTACGTGTTCATCTACCCGCATTCAAGCCGGTTGTGATCGGTTGCCCGCATTCATGTCGGCACGCTGCCTCAGAAGCCTAACTGGCTCTGCGCATGGACGTGTTCGCTGCTCTGTCTACCCCGGCTATATAAAGTCGGTTGGGCACACCTCAATACCCTATCTCTGAGCCCCTTCTCCCATCGTTTGAGCGTCGTTCGCATCCCTGTCCTGGCCGTCAACGTGGCTTCATGGTTCCAGCAGCTTTCGCCGGGGTGCCACACCAAAATCTCGGCACAGGCCTACGCCCCAGACACCCGATGCCAGACACATGACGCCGGTAAAATTTCTGGATGGACGTACTCATGTGCACAGTGGCGTGGTGCAAGGATTTAAACCTTGTGATGTCAAGCTTTACTAATGAATTATTTGATATACAATTTAAAATGAACCAGAATGATCCTACTTTATTACAGAAGTACATAATATATTTATGGTAGGATCTCTTTGCGATCATGCATACTTTGATATGTATGCATAATAGCATCAATACTAATAGACTAGAAAACATCGGTTGCAACATAAGTAGTGACACAATGATACAAGAAATATTCACCTATTCTATTACGCAAATCAGACTTGATATATTTCATTGCAGAAAGTGTTCTCTCAACTGTTGTCGCTGCAACTGGAAAAATCAATGTTAGCTTCAACAAAAGAAACACTAGAGGAAAACTAGTATACTTCTTTGTTTCAACTAGTTTTCTACAAAGACCACTAACCTCTTATAAGTTGTAGAGTCTTGTATCATCAAGAACATTTTCAAGGAAGTTGTCAAGTTGGACGCTAAGATCTTCAATCTTGCTTTCACTTTCAAAATCATCAGCATACAAATGATCCATTGCTAATACTTTGTCCTTATCAAAGTTAGAGAAGATAATATGATGAGATACATCTCTGATTTCTATAAGAAATTGTTGGGTCACCATGAGGAAGCCTACGTTACTTTAACTGGTCATGAGTTCAAAAAAGTATCTGATTCTGATAGAGATGAACTTATTGCCCCCTTTTCCTTGAAGAAGATAAAAGAGGTGGTGTTTGAGATGGAGAGAAATAAAAACCCAGGATCTGATGGCTTCCCAGCTGATTTCTATCAGGATTTCTCGGAACTTGTGAAGATGGACCTGAAAGACTTAGTCGATGATTTTGCCAATGGCTTAATAGATGTTTTCCAGGCTAAACTATGGCATTATCACCCTAGTGCCGAAAACTGCTGATGCCAAGAATATCCATAAATTTAGACCTATATGTGTATTGAATGTATGTTTCAAGATAATCACCAAAGTTTTAATGAACAGATTGACTAGATGTGTGTCTTCATGAGGCACTAAACTCCATCCATAAAAAGAAACAAAGCGCCCTGGTGTTTAAGGTTGATTTGGAAAAAGCCTATGACAAGATTAAATGGCCTTCTGTGATTCAGACGCTGAAGATGAAAGGTTTTCCTGACAAATGGTGTGACTGGGTCATGGAAACCATGAGGGGGACATGTTGGTATTAGAGTTAATGATAATATAGGTCCTTATTTGAAAAACATTTAAAGTGCTTAGGCAAGGGGACTCCCATTTGCTGTTTGATGTGGCAGCTGATGCACTGCCTGTAATTATGGACTAAGCCAAGGATCAGGGGCTGGTGAGGGGGGTCCTGTGTGAAAACTTAAATAATGGTGTCAACATGTTGCAATATGCAGATGATACTATTTTTCTTCTAGATGATGATATTGAAAGTGTTAAATACTTGAAATTGATACTATGCACATTTGAACAAATGTCAGGACTCAAAATCAATTTCCACAAAAGTGAGTTGATGCTCTTTGGGGAAGCCAATCACAAACAATCCATTTATCAAGAAATTCTAACTTGCAAGATGAGGGAAATGCCAATCAAATATTTGGGACTCCCTGTGTCCAAAAAAGAATTAGAAACAAACACTAGGGGTGTGTGGTTGAAAAATTTGAAAAAAGATGTGGATGTTGGCAAGGTAGATTGCTAGGGTCCATTGCAGGGAGAATTACTCTGGTCCAGTCCTGTTTGACTAATATGCCCATGTTCATGCTGTCATTCTATTCAATCCTTGTTGGTATTGTTAAAAAAGCTGATTTTTATAGAGCTAGATTGGTTTGGAAAGAGGATGAAAATGATTAAAAAATACCATTTGGTGAATTGGAAACAATGGTGTACTGCTAAAAATTATGAAGGACTAGGAATCGTAAATCCGTAAATCTAGAAAACACGAACAAAGCTTTACTAGCTAAATGGTTTTGGAGGCTGGAAACTGAAGAAGGTTTATGGCAATCTGTTTTGTTGGGAAAATATGTCACGGATGGCAATCTGTTCTGTTTTGGGGTATGCGGATCAAGACACGTAATAGGTGCATACAACTTGCAAGATATGATCCAAATCAATCTTATATTCAGAGGTAATATAATATGTTCAAATCTGAAATCATGGCACTCGGGCCCTAGTGACAAGCATTAAGTATAGCAAAGTCATAGCAACATCAATCTCAGAACATAGTGGATACTAGGTATCAAGCCCGATCAAACTTAACTCGATTACATAATCAATCTCATCCAATCCCACCACCGTCCAGCAAGACTACAAAGGAATTACTCACTCCCGGTGGTGAGCATCATGGCGGTGTTGATGGAGAAGGGTTGGTGATGACGACGGCGATGATTTCCCCTCTCCGGAGTCCCAAACGGACTCCAGATCATCCCTCTCAAGGAAGAACAGGAGGTGGCGGCGGCTCCGTCTCGTGAAACGCAATGAAAACTTCTCTCTGATTTTTTTTCCGAAGATGTGATTTTATAGGACTGGAGTCAGGGTCGGAGGAGCCACGTGGGCCCCAGCACACAACAGGGCGCGGCCTAGGGGGGCGCCTTGTTGGCTTGTAGCCCACAGGTGGCCTCCCTCCGGCAGGTCTTCGCTCCATAATTCATTATAAATCCCAGAAATAATCCAAAAAGTTTCGTCCAATTTCGAGAACTTTTATTTCTGCACAAAAATAACACCAAGGTAGTTTTGCTGAAAACATCGTCAGTCCGGGTTAGTTCCATTCAAATCATGCAAATTAGAGGTCAAAACCAGAGCAAAAGTGTTTGGAAAAGCAGATACGTTGAAGACGTATCAACTCCCCCAAGCTTAACTCATTGCTTGTCCTCAAGCAATTCGGTTGACAAACTGAAAGTGATAAAAAAAACTTTTACAAACTCTTTTGTTCTCGTCGTTATACACATGCTTAGCTAGTGCTCAAGTTTTCAGCCTAAATTATAAATAACCACATCCATGATTGTTGGGGAACGTTGCATGGGAAACAAAATTTTTCCTACGCACACGCAAGATCAATCTAGGAGATGACCATCTACGAGAGGAGAGATCGGATCCACATACCATTGTAGATCGCTAAGCGAGAAGCGTTAAGAAACGTGGTTGATGTAGTCGAACGTCTTCCCGATCCAAATCAGAAGCCGTTCCGCGATCCAATCACGATCTAGCGCCGAACGGACGACACCTCCGCGTTCAGCACACGTACAGCTCGATGATGATCTTCGCCTCCTTGATCCAGCAAGCGAGGGCTGAGAGGTAGATGAGTTCTCCGGCAGCACAATGGCGTGGTGGCGAAGCTGTTCCGGCAGGGCTTCGCCAAGCACTACCGAAACCGATCTAGAGGAGAAACAGATCTAGAGGGAGAGAGAGGTAGCACGTGGCTTTTTCAGGTGTGGCTGCCCTCCCTCTCCCTCTCTATTTATAGGAGGAGGAAATTTGGAGGAGGAGGAATAGTGCCGCATGAACAGTACAACGCGATTAGTAAATGCGTGAACAGTACCACGTGAATAGTGATCCTCTTTCCCCAAGTAATGCCTCTTATCTCCTATTTTAAAGGGATTTGATCTTATCACTTGGGACAGCCGCATGGGCCAAGTGGGGCTGCTACGCCTGGCCCATGAAGGGCTGGTGCGCCCCCTTTAGAGTCCATGTGGACCCTCTGTGGACTTTCGGACACCTCCGGAACCCTCCGGAACCTTCTGGAAGCTTCCCGGTACAATACCGAAAAAAAACCAAACTTTTTCCGGAACCCAAAATATGACTTCCCATATATAAATATTTACCTCCGGACCATTCCGGAACTCCTCGTGACGTCCGAGATCTCACCTGGGACCCCGAACAACATTCGGTCACCAACATACATAACTCATTAATATCAAATTGTCACCGAACGTTAAGTGTGCAGACCTTGCGGGTTCGAGAACTATGTAGACATGACTGAGACACCTCTACGGTCAATAACCAATAGCAGGACCTGGATGCCCATATTGGTTCCTACATATTCTACGAAGATCTTTATCGGTCGAACCACGATGTCAAGGATTCAGACAATCCCGTATGCAGTTCCCTTTGTCCATCGGTATGTTACTTGCCCGAGATTCGATCGTCGGTATCTCCATACCTAGTTCAATCTCGTTACCGGCAAGTCTCTTTACTCATTCCGTAATACAAGATCCCGTGGCTAACTCCTTAGTCACATTGCTTGCAAGCTTCTTGTGATGCTGTATTACCGAGTGGGCCCAGAGATACCTCTCCGTCACACGGAGTGACAAATCCCAGTCTCGATCCACGCCAACCCAACAGACACCCTCGGAGATACCTGTAGAGCATCTTTATAGTCACCATGTTACGTTGCGACGTTTGATACACACAAGGTACTCCTCCGGTGTCAGTGAGTTGCATGATCTCATGGTCATAGGAACAAATACTTGACATGCAGAAAACAATAGCAATAAACTTGACACGATCACATGCTACGTTCATAGTTTGGGTCTTGTCAATCACATCATTCTCCTAATGATGTGATCCCGTTATCAAATGACAACTCATGTCTATGGCCAGGAAATCTTGACCATCTTTGATCAATGAGCTAGTCTAGTAGAGGCTCACTAGGGACATAGTGTTGTCTATGTATCCACATATGTATCTGAGTTTCCGATCAATACAATTCTAGCATGGATAATAAACGATTATCTTGAACAAGGAAATATGATAATAACTAATTTATTATTGCCTCTAGGGCATATTTCCAACAGTCTCCCACTTGCACTAGAGTCAATAATCTAGTTCACATCACCATGTGATTAACACCCAATGAGTTTTGGGTTTTTATCATGTTTTGCTTGTGAGAGAGGTTTTTAGTCAACTGGTCTGGAACATTCAGATCCGTGTGCACTTTGCAAATCTTATGTCATACTGTAGATGCTGCTACCACGCTCCACTTGGAGCTATTCCAAATGGTGCTCCACTATACGTATCCGGATTGCTACTCAGAGTCATCCGGATTGGTGTCAAAGCTTGCATCGATGTAACCCTTTATGACGAACTCTTTATCACCTCTGTAATCGAGAAATATTTCCTCAGTCCTCAAGTTACTAAGGATAATTTTGACCGCCGTCCAGTGATCCACTCCTGAATCACTCTTGTACCCCTTGACAGATTCATGGCAAGGCACACACTAGGTGCGGTACATAGCATGGCATACTATACAGAGCCTATGGCTAAGGCATAGGGGACGACCTTCGTCCTTTCTCTTTTTTCTGCTGTGGTCGAGCTTTTGAGTCATACTCAACTTTCACACCTTACAAATCAGGCAAGAACTCTTTCTATGACTGATCCATTTTGAACTCCTTCGAAATCTTGTCAAGGTATGCACTCATTGAAAGTCTTATCAGGCGTCTTGATCTATCTCTATGGATCTTGATGCCCAATATTTAAGTAGCCTTTTATCTAGGTCTTCCTTTGAAAAACACCTTTCAAACAACCTTTTATGCTTTTCAGAAATTTCTACATCATTCCTGATCAACAATATGTCATCCACATATACTTATCAGAAATTCCATTGTGCTCCCACTCACTTTCTTGTAAATACAAGTTTCTTATAAACTTTGTATAAACCCAAAAGCTTTGATCACCTCATCAAAGCATATATTCCAACTCCGAGATGCTTGCTCCAGTCCATATATAGAAGGATCGCTGGAGCTTGCATACCTTTTAGCATCCTTAGGACCGACAAAACCTTCTGGTTGTATCACATACAACCTTTCCTCACGGAAACCGTTAAGGAAACTCTGTTTTGACATCCATCTGCCAGATTTCATAATCGAAAAATGCGGCAACTGCTAACACAATTCCAACAGACTTTAGCATCGCTACGGGTGAGAGAGTCTCATCGTAGTCAACTCCTTGAACTTGTCGGAAACCACTTTGCGACAAGTCGAGCTTTATAAATGGTGACAATTACCATCAGCGTCTGTCTTCTTCTTAAAGATCCATTTGTACTTAACGGCCTGCCGTTCATCGGGCAAGTCTACCAAAGTCCATACTTGGTTTTTATACATGGATCCTATCTCGGATTTCATGGCTCCTAGCCATTTGTTGGAAGCTAGGCCCACCATCGCTTCTTCATAGTTTGTAGGTTCACTGTTGTCTAACAACATGACGTCCAAGACAGGATTGCCGTACCACTCAGGGGCGGTACGATTCCTTGTCGACCTATGAGGCTCAGTAGTAACTTGATCTGAAGTTTCATGATCATCATCATTAGCTTCCTCTTCAATTTGGTGTAGTCGTCGCAGAAACATCTTTCTGCGTCGTGCTACCATCCAACTGAAGTGACGGTTCAATAACCTCATCAAGTTCTACCTTCCTCCCACTCAATTCTTTCGAGAGAAACTCTTTCTCGAGAAAGGACCCGTTTTTAGCAACAAACACTTTGCCCTCGGATCTGAGATAGAAGGTATACCCAACTGTTTCCTTAGGGTATCCTATGAAGACGCATTTGTCCGCTTTGGGTTCGAGCTTATCAGGTTGAAGTCCTTTCACATAAGCATCGCATTCCCAAACTCTAAGAAATGACAGCTTAGGTTTCTGCCAAACCATAATTCATATGGTGTCATCTCAACGGACTTTAGATGGTGCCCTATTTTAAAGTGAATGTACTTGTCTCTAATGCATAACCCCCAAAATGATAGTGGCAAATCGGTAAGAGTCATCATAGTACGTACTATATCCAATAGAGCACGGCTATGACGTACGGACACACCATCACACTATGGTGTTCCAGGCGGCGTGAGTTGTGAAACAATCTCCACATTGTCTTAAATTGCATACCAAACTCGTAACTCAGATATTCACCGCCATGATCATATCATAGACATTTTATCTACTTGTCACGATGATCTTCAACTTCACTCTGAAATTGCTTGAACTTTTCAAACATTTCAGACTTGTGTTTCATTAAGTAAATATACCCATATCTACTCAAATCATCAGTGAAGGTATGAAAATAACGATATCCACCGCATGCTTCAACACCCATTGGACCTCATACATCAACATGTATCATTTCCAATAAGTCACTTGCCCGCTCCATCATATTGGAAAACGGGGTCTTTAGTCATCTTGCCCATGAGGCATGGTCTGCATGTCTCAAGCGATTCGAAATCGAGTGAGTCCAAAGATCCATCAACATAGAGTTTCTTCATGCGCTTTACACCAATATGACCTTAGCGGCAGTGCCACAAGTATGTGGTACTATCATTATTAACTTTGCATCTTTTGTCATCAATATTATGAACATGTGTATTACTACGATCGAGATTCAATAAACCATTCACATTGGGTGCATGACCATTGAAGGTATTATTCATGTAAACAGAATAACTTATTACTCTCTGACTTAAATGAATAATCGTATTGCAATAAACACAATCTAATCATGTTCATGCTCAACGCAAACACCAAATAACATTTATTTAGGTTCAACACTAATCCCGAAGGTAGAGGGAGCGTGCGATGGTGATCACATCAACCTTGGAAACACTTCCAACACACATCGTCACCTCACCCTTAGCTAGTCTCCGTTTATTCCGTAGCTTTTACTTCGAGTTACTAACACTAGCAACTGAACCGGTATGTAATACCCAGGTGCTACTAGGAGTACTAGTAAGGTACACATTAATAACACGTATATCAAATATACTTTTGTTAACGTTGCCAGCCTTCTTATCTGCCAAGTATCTGGGGCAGTTCCGCTGCCAGTGACCGTTCCCCTTATTATAGAAGCACTTAGTCTCAGGTTTGGGTTCAACCTTGGGTTTGTTCACTGGAGCGGCAACTGGCTTGCCATTCATGAAGTTTCCGTTCTTGCCCTTGCCCTTCTCGAAACTAGTGGTTTTACTAGCCATCAACACTTGATGCTCCTTCTTGATTTCTACCTTTGCGGTGTCAAACATCGCGAATAGCTCAGGGATCATCTCCATCCCTGGCATGTTATAGTTCATCACGAAGCTCTAGTAGCTTGGTGACAGTGACTTGGAGAACTCTGTCAATCACTATACTATCTTATCTGGAAGATGAACTCCCACTTGATTCAAGCGATTGTAGTACCCAGACAATTTGGGCACATGCTCACCTGATTGAGCTATTCTCCTTCATCTTGCAGGCAAAGAATCTTGTTGGAGGTCTCATATGTCTCAACAAGGGCACGAGCCTGAAATCCCAATTTCAGCTCTTGGAACATCTCATATGCTCCGTGACATTCAAAACGTCTTTGGAGCCTCAATTCTAAGCTGTAATGCAGGACGCACTGAACTATCAAGTAGTCATCAGAACGTGTCTGTCAGATGTTCACAACATCCACAAACCACACCGAGCGGTGCATCAAGGACATAAGCCTTCTGTGCAGCAATGAGGACAATCCTCAGATCACGAACCCAGTCCGCATAACTGCTACCATCATCTTTCAACTAACTTTTTCTCTAGGAACGTATCAAAATTTAAGCAGCGCGAGCTATCGATCTACAATATAATCTTGCAAATACAACTTTAGACTATGTTCATGATAATGAGTTCAATTAATCATATTACTAAAGAACTCCCACTCAAATTGACATCCCTCCGGTCATCCGAGTGCTACATGATCCAAATTCACCAACCCATGTCCGATCATCACGTGAGATGAGGTGGTTTCAATGGTGAACATCTCCATATTGATCATATCTACTATATGACTCATGTTCGACCTTTCGGTCTCTTGTGTTCCGAGGGCATGTCTATACATGCTAGGCTCGTCAAGTTTAACCCGAGTGTTCCGCATGTGCAAAACTGGCTTGCACCCGTTGTATGTGAACGTAGAGTCTATCACACCCGATCATCACGTGGTGTCTCGAAACGACAAACTTTCGCAACGGTGCACACTCGGGGAGAACACAATTTTATCTTGAAATTTTAGTGAGGGATCACCTTATAATGCTACCGTCGTCCTAAGCATAATAAGATTCATACAAAGGATTATCATCACATGCAAATCATAAGTGACATGATATGGCCATGAACTTGTGCTTTTGATCTCCATCTCCAAAGCACCGGCATGATCTCCATCGTCACCGGCATGACACCATGATCTCCATCATCGTATTACCATCGGGGTTGTCGCTGTCGGTGTCAAAACTGGCGGATCTTGGGTAGGGGGTCCCGAACTGTGATACTTGGATCGATGGTAACAGGAGACAAAGGGGACAAGGTTTTACCCAGGTTCGGGCCCTCCTATGGAGGTAATACCCTACGTCCTGCTTGATTGTATTGAATGTATGGAGATTATAGAGTTGATCTACCACGAGATCGTATGACTAAAACCCTAGATGAGTTCCCCCCCTTACATCCTAAAACCCTCCGGCTTATATAGACGCCGGGGTCCCTAGGGTTTACACATGGTCAGTTACACGTCGAAGGGATAAACATGCCTATTCGCTATTCCAAACGTGGAGAACAATCCACGATTCCTGAAGCTTCCCTCTTGGAGATGAGATCTTCTATTCCTCTAGTGTTCGGCAAGTGGCCCATACAGTCCGGCCCATAAGACATAGGCCGGCCTCCCGAGGACCCCTTAGTTCAGGACTCCCTCAGTAGCCCCCGAACTAGCCTCCAACGCCAAGGGTCCAGGCTCCAGCTGCTTCGAGTGATCAGAGTCTTCGGCTTGCGAGGCGAGTTCCACCTTTTCCAAATTATGATTAGCCGGGCTATAGTTTGGCCCCCGTCGACGTGTAATCTTTCCCGATCATAGATCGTCCGTATATCACGAATAGCTCGGCCCCGAAGGCCAAACGTCAAAGAGTCAACAGTGTTTCTTGGGCTCCGCACGTTGTGGGGAGGCGAGCAGCCCAGTAGCTTTGTACGAAACTACCCTTAACACAAATGAGGCTCCACCCATTTAAACAAACTGAGTCGTGGTCCGAGCCACAACCTCTTCTTCCCCACCGGAAAAAATCTCCAGCGAAAGGTCTCCACCAAAGATGGCGAGCGTCCCTGGTTCTTCCTCGGATCCTTACGGATCCCGTCCCGGGGACTGGATTAGCTGCTCCGTGTCGCTCCTTCGACTCCGCGACCTCGAGACCCAAGGGTACCTCCCTTCCTCGGATCTGACAGTCGTCCGCGCCGGCTTGACGTCATTCAACGGCGAGGTCTTCGCAGAGAATTTCCCCCATCCGCATAAAGGGGAGAATGTGTGCTTTGTGCCATTCCTCTTGCGAGGACTCGGGTTTCCCATTCATCCGTTCCTGAGAGGGCTACTGGTGTTTTATGGGATCTAGCTCCACCACCTTACTCCAGGGTCTATTCTGCACATCTCGGGTTTCGTCGCCCTCTGCGAGATGTTCCTGGGTTGCGAGGCGCACTTTGATTTATGGAGGAAATATTTTTGCCTTGTCCCTCGTACTCGGGATACGACAATTTTCGAGGTCGGCGGAGCCGAAGTATGCCGCATAGCGGGGACAGGATACCCCGTGGGGACACCGAAGGAATCCGAACTATGGACTTCGGAATGGTTCTATATCGAGGACGTCCCTTTATTCGATCCAGCTCGGAAGGGTCTGTCCGAATACTTTGATGCCCCCTTGAGGAAGAGGTACAACTGGCGCCCGAAGACTCGTCCCAAGAAGACAGCGTTGAGGTGCAGCGCTTAGCGGCGCGTGTAAGAATACTGGCCCATCATAAGCTGACCATGATAGACGTCATGGCCGCCGCCATCTCCCGGTGCGTCCAACCCCTTCAACAGAGGGTACACCCCTTGTGGCGATACAACGGGATGAGCGATACCACTCGTTCCCGAAGACAGGGTCCTGCCGATCAAACGGCATTGGCCGCCGTACTTGCCGACCTATACAAAGGGGAGCAAGATGATTTCATTCGGCGGTCGACCAAAGAGGGATACTCAAGCCATAATCCCATCGAATGGGTGAGCCTTTCAATCCTGTGACCACAATTCGAATTCTTAATTTGTCCTTTTTTGACCGAAGTCTTTTATGTTCATGTAAACAGGAATGGAGGAGCTTCATCGAGACAGTACATTGTCCGGCCCTTCAGCCCGAAGACTATTCCCGTGACGATGATCCGGGTTATCATGAAGACCCAGATCTGTCCATTGAACTCAAGGACGGGGTTTTCTACCAAGAGGGCCTTGATGGCACCAAGGTGGCTATCATTGCCGATTACCCTGGGTCCTTCCCTTCTCCTGCGACAAGCAAGAAGAAGAAAACTTCCCGCAAGAGGCAAGTGTCCTCTGCTAACCCCAACACACCAGCTCCTACGCCCAAGCGCCGTAGATCCGCGCGACACACATCGGCAGCAGCAGCGGCACCTGCCGAGGACGCCGCCAGGACGCCCGGCGGTGCTCAAGATTCTAGGCCCTCCACCCATGCCGATCCTGCTACAGGAGTCCCCACCGTCCATCCCAACCCAACTGGTTCTGGTGACGCCATATCAGTCACCAAATCGGAGGTTGGGAGCGCCATGCATCATCGGCGGCAACGTGAAGCCTTGCGTCATCCAGCCTTTTCCGAACAAGAGTTCGGTGCGCTGCGCACGGCGGATGCATACTTAGGGGCCGCCCGAGCTGGGTTCGGGGAGGCAGTTAAGTTGATATCGTCCGGCCTGCAGGTAAGTAATTGTTTGTTAAAGTCCGAACACTTGTGTAGACTCAGTAGCCCCCGAGCCTTAAATTGGTCGGTACGACCGAATTAAGGATCTCCGTACGAATTGACTGGCAATGCAGGCCTCTAAGCAGCAGTGCAAGCAGCTTGCCAAGGATCTGGAAACCAGCCGGACACAGGTCGAATCTTTGAAAGCCGAACTGGAGCAAGTAAAGAGCTTTACTCGGGAGGCGCACATGAGTGTATATATTCTGCCGATCTTTAGTATATCCCCGTGCTTACGCAAGGGTACCATGTAGCAGCTGAATCAATAGGGCAATTACAAAAAGATTTGGATGTAGCCCGAGAATCTCAGCAATATGCCGAGTCCTAGCTGGAAGCTGGCCATCGCGTTTTAAAACATCATCTTGACGAGAAGAACCGCCTGAAGGAGGAGAACAGACAACAAGCCGAACAAATCAAAAATTTAAAGGCTCAATTAGCTCAGGCTCAGGGGGAAAACCAGAATTTACAGAGAGGCATGTTCGGTAAGAGCGATTTTAAAATCGGAAAGTAACTCTTATAAGTGAAGTGTGACACGCATGCCGTAACGTATATGCAGGTCTGTTGTCCGGGCGACCCAAAGAGGAAATCGGATCCTATCAGGGGAATCTGCTGAAGGAGCTGTCCGCCCTTCATGAGCGGGCGCGGAAGGCCATGAAAAGCATGGCGAAGGCATTATGGCCTACCGAGCAACCTCCAGAGAGGATGACCGAGCTACTTGATCGCTTCAAGGGGGCCCGAACTATGTTCGAGCTGTGGAAGACATCGGCTTGCCGAGAGGGAGCACGAGAGGCGTGGGCGATGATCAAGACCCGCTATACTGGACTTGACCCCGAGCGTATGGCTCAGGTTGGACCAGTGGGGGCAGATGGACAAGAAGTGCCGCTCCACCTGGTATACGACCAGGTGATGCCGGCCGCCCGTCTCTCTCAACAAGACTGCTCTCTGGACACCATAATTGATAATCTCGATCGGCAGCCAGATTTATGATCATATGTAGCTATGTACTTGACGATCGAAAAATTGCTCCGTCTGTGTTGTGAACTTTGTCTTAACCGGCCATCGGCTTTAACCTCCCGTGCTAAAAGCTCGGGAGTGTTCCTTGTAAGTTATCACCCGAAGGGGAGGGAACTGTGTTCGGGGAACCAGGCAATCCGGCCATGTGGTATGAATAGACAGAAAGCACACAGGGAGATATGTTATATTACTGCTGAGTGTAAGAAACATCTTCTGAAGAAAATAGTAACTCTATCGATACCTTTCTTCAGGGGCACTACGCAAATCGTAGGAGAAAAGCCGGATATTGTTAGTATGCGGCCAAGGGCGTGTGTAAAGGGAAAAACCCGAATAATGGTCATGAATGGCCATAATTAAATCCGTCGTAGCCGATCAATTGTCTACTTAAGATAGCTAGCTTTTGGCTTCACCCGTCTGAGGTACGTATCCGGATTACCCGGTCGTAGCAATCGTAGAGGTGCTCCCTTTACCCTCTAGCCGAACAATCGGGAACGTAGAGGGTAAGCACAGGAGCAAGGCAACCCAGCTTGGCAAATTCTTAGTTCGAATTGATGCATAAGATGGCGTATCAAACGACAAGGAAAGTATGCATACACAATAAATGTACACAGGTGCTGATAACACAAAAGCACTGGCTCCGGAAAGGAAGCCCCCGGGTACTATGTTCGGATATAGCACTTAAAGGTGTAGGCCGAAAAATTATTAGTACAATATCAGTTGAGCCAAACATAGAGTTGGGGAGAAAAAGAAATAAATCCTACCAGAAAGAACGGTGGGAAGGAGAAGAAATAATAATGAAGAGAAAAAAAATGTAAAAAGTGTGACAACACCGGTCTAACCGTAGAAGCGCCGAAGACGAGCTGCGTTCCATGGGTTTGGTTCAAGGCGGTTGTCCTGCGGGTTCCGAAGACGGTAAGCTCCTCCTGTGAGTACCTCATCGATGATGAAGGGGCCTTCCCATTTGGGTTTGAGTTTATGCTTCTGCTTCTCCGGTAGTCGTAAGACTAGTTCGCCCACGTTGTATGCTTGTGCCCTAACCTTCCTGCTCTGGTAACGCCGGGCCTGCTGCTGATAAAAAGTAGAACGGGCCCGAGCTATATCGCGCTCCTCTTCCAAGGCGTCCAAGTCGTCCTGCCGATCTAACTCGGCTTCTCTTTCTTCGTATATGCGCACTCTTGGTGCGTCGTGAATGATATCACACGGAAGGACCGCTTCAGCCCCGTAGACCATGAAAAATGGTGTGTATCCTGTTGATCTGTTCGGGGTGGTGCGCAAGCCCCATAGAACGGAGTCGAGCTCCTCTACCCACTGACAATCGGACTCTTCAAGAGACCGGACCAAACGTGGCTTGATGCCGCCCATTATGAGGCCGTTTGCTCGTTCGACTTGTCCATTAGTCTGTGGGTGATAAACCGATGCGTAATCGAGCTTGATGCCCATCTTTGCGCACCAGTCTTTGACCTCCTGGGCCATGAAATTGGATCCGTTATCAGTTATTATACTGTGCGGGACACCGTAACGGTGTACCACGGCGGATATAAAGTCGATTACTGGTCCGGATCTGGCTGATTTAACAGGTTTGGCCTCTATCCATTTGGTGAATTTGTCGACCATGACCAGCAAGTATTTATTTTTCTTGGTCCCCCCTTTAAGTGGTCCGACCATGTCCAGCACCCAGACCGCGAAGGGCCAGGTGATCGGAATGGTCCGAAGAGCTGTTGGGGGCATGTGACTTTGGTTTGCGAAAAGTTGACACCCCACGCAATATTTGACAAGTGACTGGGCGTCCGCCCGAGCTGTGGGCCAAAAGAACCCCGCTTGGAAGGCCTTGCTTACCAAGGCTCTTGCTGCGGCGTGATGACCGCCCATCCCTGCGTGGACTTCGGCTAATAGCTGCCGCCCTTCTTCCTCGGAAATGCACCGCTGTAGTACTCCAGTGGTGCTCTTCTTGTACAACTCTCCTTCGTGTACCTTAAAGGCTTTGGAGCACCGAACTATGCACCGTGCCTCTGTATGATCGTCGGGAAGCTCTTTGCGAAGGAGGTAAGCGAGGAAAGGCTTGGTCCATGGCGCGATTACTGCCATGACTTCGTGAGCCGAGGGCGTCGCGTCCATGACGGAGCCACCGATGATTTGGTCGTCTGGTTCGTTTACAGGGGGAACAACCTTGTCTGCATTGGATGGATCGACGTCCTCCTGATCTAGCCAAACCACGGATGGCTTAAAGAGCCATTCCAAAAAGGTGTTTGGTGGGACAGGATCACGTTTGGCTCCTAGGCGAGCCAATACATCAGCAGCTTGGTTGTCGTCTCTAGCGACGTGGTGGAATTCCAGCCCCTCGAACCGTGCGGATATCTTGAGGACGGCGTTTCTATATGCCGCCATCTTTGGATTCTTAGCATCGAACTCACCGTTGACTTGAGAGATGGCCAGATTGGAATCTCCTCGTACTTCCAGCCGCTTTATGCCCATTGAGGTTGCCATCCGAAGACTGTGCAGGAGGGCTTCATATTCGGCTGCATTGTTGGAGTCGGCATACATGATCTGCAATACGTATCGGACATTATCACCTGTGGGGGATGTGAGAACGACTCCAGCCCCCAGTCCGACCAAAGTTTTGGATCCATCAAAGTACATCGTCCAATGGGAGTATGTACTATATTCTCGGGGGAGTTCGGCTTCTGTCCATTCGGCGAGGAAATCTGCCAATACCTGAGATTTAATAGCTCGGCGTGGTTTGTAGGTAATCTCGAAAGGGAGGAGCTCGATCGCCCATTTGGCTATACGGCCAGTGGCGTCCCTGTTATTGATTATATCATTCAAGGGGACTTCGGATGCCACCGTAACCGAACACTCTTGGAAGTAGTGTCGTAGTTTCCGTGAGGCCATAAAAACTGTATAGGCTATCTTCTGATAGTGCGGGTATCGGGACTTGCATTGCGTTAGTACTTCTGACACATAATATACCGGCTTCTGTATATGGAATTTGTGTCCTTTCTCTTCTCGCTCGACAACGAGCACCGCGCTAACGACTTGGTTGGTGGCCGAGATGTATAATAACATGGGCTCACCAGCGCCTGGTGCTGTGAGTATAGGGTTACTTGCCAGGAGTGTCTTGATTTCTTCTAACACAACCTTTGCTTCATCGGTCCATTCGAAATTCTTGGTCCGTTTCAGCAACTTATACAGTGGTAAAGCTTTTTCACCGAGGCGGGAGATGAAGCGGCTTAATGCCGCCATGCAGCCCGCCAATCTCTGGACATGCTTTAGCTCTGTGGGAACAGCAAGTTCGGATAAAGCGTGGATCTTGGCCGGATTCGCTTCTATTCCTCTATGGGAAACGATGAATCCGAGCAATTTGCCCGCGGGAACGCCGAATACACACTTCTCCGGATTGAGCCAAATATCGTATTCGCGTAGGTTAGCAAAGGTTTGCCTTAAGTCGTCGATCAGATTGGTAACGTGTTTGGTTTTGATGACCACGTCGTCCACGTATGCCTCGACTATTTTTCCAACCTGTTTTTTGAGACAGGTCTGAATCATGCGCTGGTATGTAGCCCCAGCGTTTTTAGCCCGAAAGGCATTGTGTTGAAGCAAAAAGGCCCGTACGGGGTGATGAATGCGGTTGCCGCTTGATCGGATTCCTTCATTTTAATCTGATGGTATCCGGAATAAGCATCGAGGAAACACAGCGAGTCGTGTCCGGCTGTGGCGTCAATAATCTGGTCTATTCGTGGTAGAGGGAAAGGGTCCTTGGGGCAGGCCTTGTTGAGGTCTTTAAAGTCGACGCATAGCCGCCAGGATCTATCTTTCTTTGGTACCATAACCAGGTTTGCCAACCATTCGGGGTGCTTAATGTCCCGAATGAATCCGGCCTCTAGTAATTTAGCAAGTTCTTCACTCATAGCTTGTCGTTTGGGCTCGGAGAAGCGGCGCAGAGTCTGTTTTACGGGCTTAAAGCCTGCGATGATGTTCAGACTATGTTCTGCCAGCCGTCGTGGGATGCCGGGCATATCGGAAGGGTGCCAGGCAAAGATGTCCCAGTTTTCTTGTAAGAAAGCTCGTAATGCTTCGTCCACTTCAGGATCGAGCTGAGCTCCGATGGACGCTGTTTTATTTGGGTCCGTCGGGTGTACCTGAAATTTAATGATTTCCTTTGCCGGCTTAAAGGATGTAGATTTAGGCCTCTTGCTGAGGATCACATCATCTTTGTCTACCGTTGACCGGAGTGTGGTCAACTCCTCCGCAGCAAAGGTCTCGGCTAGAGCCTCGAGGGCAAGCGCCGCCGTTTTGTTCTCGGCACGCAGGGCTATATTCGGGTCACTAGCAGCTGTGATTACTCCGTTAGGTCCTGGCATCTTAAGTTTCATATACCCGTAATGTGGTATAGCCTGGAATCTTGTGAAGGCGTCACGTCCTAGTAGGGCGTGATGGCCACTTGGGAAGGGCACGATGTGGAAGAGAAGTTCTTCAGATCGGTAGTTGTCGGGTGTGCCGAACACTACATCCAGGGTGACACATCCTGAACAGCGTGCCTCCTTCCCCGGGATTATCCCCCGGAAAGTTGTGTTGCTATGTTCGATGCGAGATCGGTCAAACTGCATTTGTTGCAAAGTATCCTCGTAGATTAGATTTAAACCACTGCCGCCGTCCATTAGCACCTTGTGTAACCTGAAGCCATCAATAATGGGGTTCAGGACTAGTGCGGCCGGTGAATGACCGGGAAGAATGGCTGGTCGGTCGACATCTCCGAAGGTGATGGGTATGTCTGCCCATGCACTCGTTGCTGCCACGTGATATATTTGTTCGAGTTCTTTAAGAGCTCTTTTCCTCCTGTTCCTTGATGGGAATGTTTCGTAGATCATCAGTACTTCGGCTTTATATTCCGATGGCGTTGCAGAGTGCCGGTTAGATGGTGATGCCTCAAGAATGGCTTCGCCACTTTTTGCTATTTGCCTGACGACCCAACAAGTTCTGAGGCTGTGAGTTGGAGCTGTGTTCAACAACACAGAGTGTATAGGGCAGGGTTTGTCTAGCAAATCATCCAGGACAGTACTGACCCCTGGAAGGGGCCTGTACCTCTTTTTGGCGGGCTCGGGTTTGGCTGGCCGGTTTGGAGGTATCCTCTTGTGCCGATCTCCTCTAGGGGATTCAGAAGGGATGGTCTCCGAAAATAGCCGCTCATCGTGCCAAGCACTTTCCAGGGCGCAATACTTCTGTACCAAGTTTGACAGTTTGGCAAAGTCGATAATGTGTCAGCGCGCGAGGGCATTAAGGATTCCCTTGTCATGGCAGTTACGTTTGAAGGTTGCCATTACTTCTTGATCACTGAAGCCCCGTATTTTGTTTCTGGCGAGCAGAAGTCTAGCCCAGTAATGATGGACCGACTCCCCTGGTAAATGTACAATGTCCGGTGGGTCCGAAGACTTGGGCCCCTGTGCGATGCTCGAGTCATCGGCTTGGGAGGTGGGTGGGAGAGAATTTGACTCCACGCCACGGTAGGAGTTCGGAATCGCAGATTCCGAACTGTGTGATAGGTCAGGGGCCGATACCGGACTGCTTCCGGAGCGAACGCCAGAGTCCGGGTTGTCAGCAGGGTCTTGGTGATCAGAGACTGGAGTATAAATCGTTTTTAATTCCGACAGCTGGGAGGTCGAGCCCCCAGCCGGACACTCGACGGTGGCGACAAGGTGGGTGACCATGGGGATGTGAATTTCCCTATCGTCGGGTTTAAGCCCGAGCCGGTCATAGACCGGGATCTGGTCATCGGCCATCCGCATAGTCTCCATGCGATCAAACAACTCGTTGAGAAACGAGGCGATGGCGGGATGCGTGTCGCTAAAGCGAGTAGGGTCGGTATGCGGCGTCGCGGTTCCAGAGTCGCGCGAGAGCGTTCTCGGATTCCGCTTAACCATGATAGATCCGGTGGTGAAGGCTGGATCGGGTGGCCCAGACGGTCCGGAGATAGCAATTCCTTCTCCGGAAACGAGGTCCGATGTCCCTGGCGCCGAGGCGTCGGGATCTGCGGGCTTCGCCGTAGGGGTGAAAGGTTCCATCAACAAAAGTTCTCCCCGAGAATCAGTTGAGAACTCTAGGGTTCCGAACCTGATCCTTTGGTCGGGGGAAAAGTTTCCGATCTGGCATGGATGGCCGATCGGGCCAGAGCGTGACGAGGTGTCACCACTCGCGTGGATCTGATCCGAGGCGAGGATTCCCCGGGCACAGATCTCGCTGTTAATGACAAGGCGAGCCATCGATACCTTCTGACGATCACAGCGGAACTCTCAATGAAAGCACCAATGTCGGTGTCAAAACCGGCGGATCTCGGGTAGGGGGTCCCGAACTGTGATACTTGGATCGATGGTAACAGGAGACAAAGGGGACAAGGTTTTACCCAGGTTTGGGCCCTCCTATGGAGGTAATACCCTACGTCCTGCTTGATTGTATTGAATATGTATGGAGATTACAGAGTTGATCTACCACGAGATCGTATGACTAAAACCCTAGATGAGTTCTCCCCCCTTACATCCTAAAACCCTCCGGCTTATATATGTAGGAGATATGCCCTAGAGGCAGTAATATAAGTTACTTTTGTATCTCAGAGTTTGTAATGAATGTTTATGTTCCATGCTATAACTGCAATGATTCTCGAGTCTACAAATTAAACAAGGCTTGGAGGGAAACTCATGTGCACGTGTGGTATAATAAACGGTAAATTGTATTCCTAGTCTTGCCTCTAAGACTGGCTCAAGTATTGCATGATGATCCTGTTTTCCTGATCATGGGCATGGCTATGCCGGCAATTTTGAGGGCACGATGTTGGTAGAACACTTGTGTTGAATCGATCCGTATTGATGTTATGCTATGAGATACATTCGTCATAAGTTAATGGTTAATAACACAGAGAAGTTAATGTTTGCATAATTCCTTAGACCATGAGAGTATCGAGTTTCTTCATGCTTGCTTCATGAACTTTGGGGTTTGTTAAACGTCATCCGTAAATGGGTGGCTATTACGGCGGCTTACGGGTTCATGGAAAAGTATGTCAAGTAACTTAATAGCTCAAGATTGGGATTTGCTCCTCCGACGATGGAGAGATATCTCTGGGCCCTCTCGGTGTTACGGTATCCATCATCGTCTAGCCAGACACTTTGTGATTTGATCACGGGGATGCCGGAACACGGGAACGAGAAAAGAGAACAATACCGGCAACGAGGTAACTGGCATACTGGACAAGTTGTTGATCCACGGTGATGCCAACATGTCTCACCTCGGGTAATTGTAACATATCGTGAAGCAACAGGAATAGCACACGGCAACTGGAGGTTCACTCGAATATTCATTCGTGTGGGTATAGGGGTCAATATGGGTGTCCACGGCTCCGATGTTGATCATTGATCGGAAGGGGTTCCGGGTCATGTCTATACTTCACCGAACCTATAGGGTCACACGCTTAAGGGTCATCTATCTGCTGAATTCTAGACGGGAAGTTTGAGAGAAAGTCACCAGAAAAGTTTCGGTGACGACGGAAGAGTTCCGGAGAGAGAACACCGAAAGAGTTTCGATAAAACCGAAAAGTTGTTTCGGAATATATGATTAGGACAAAATGGTTCCGGCACTCACCTGGAAATTCTTAGAGGGTCTCAGAATTGGTGTGGGAACTTCTGGGATTTTTTCGGAGAAAAAACCCGGAAATGTTCCGGAGCCGCCGGGACTGCTGTTGTTGCTTTTCGCTGATGAAAACCACCATACCGGAAATGTTTCGGCATGAGACCATAATTATTTTGGAGGGTACCAGAAATGTTCTGGGACCGTCCGGGATTTTTTCATAAGAAACGATCGCGGAAAAACATCTTGTCTCAGTACGAGGGGACAAGATCCCACGAATCGGGGGTTGCATGTTTGGTGGCTTTTTGTCTAGGGAACACCCATGTTTCTAGGAGACATGTTGGTGGCTTGTTGGGGGGTCCCCCCCATGGGGGGGGGGACAAGGTTGTGGCCGGCCAAGGGGTGCCCCCTTTGGTGTCCCCTTGGTGGCCCACTTGCCTTGCCTTTTTGCCTTACATGTGGGACATGTTGCTACGGCATTTTTGGTATTTCCTCCTCCACCCCACCCCTTGCCTTGGCCTGTAAAAGGAGGAGAGTTGGCTGCCATTTCTCCTCATCCCTTGTGCTCTTATACACATGCTTTGCTTTGCAAGCTCTCTCTCTCCCTCCCACGAAAAGAGTCTTTCGTAGAGCCGAAAGGCTGTCTGGGTTCCGGCAGGAACTAGTTCTGGACGGCGAAGCCCTGCCGGATAGATGACACCGTATGTGTGCAACCCCGTAGAGAGGTCGTAGTTTCGATCTTTTGCCCGAGGGGCTGTTCGTGTGTCCTCCCGAAGGGCTGTCCGAGTCTCCGTTCGAGTTTCAAGGGTCCTCCCGAAGGGCTGTCCGCGACATCGTCCGGGGGACTGTCCGACCGCCTCCTGAAGGGCTGTCCGACGAGGGAGTACATCCTCGCGGTTGGGAGGTTGTAAAATCCTAGCTGCGGGGATCTGCACCAACGATCTCCACCGACTCTTCTTCCGCTGCGCTTCGAGTCGGTACGGATCAGATCAAACCTTGTATGCAATCTCCATAGTGGTCCTGGGCGTGCTCGCTATACCCGAAATTTTTGTTTTCTGTCGCGTTCCCCAACAGTGGCATCAAGAGCCAGGCTATGAGTAGATGCATGTTATGATCTAGAATACATGAGATGTATGGGTATTGCATAGTATAATTTTGTAGTAGATGAGATCTATTGCTGAAAATTATTTGTGCGGGTAGCAGATGAAATCTGTTACCCGATGTTCCTGTTGCTTCCCGTAAATTTGCGTAGTCCTGATCTTGATGGCATGGTGGAATCTTACAAAGTTCTGGCAATCCGCGATCCTTTCATGCTGCTCTTGAGTATGCTGATTGACAGATCAACGAAGTGCTAACAGTTCTTTGGGTTCCACCATAGTTAAAGAAAGATGGATGTTTCGCAGACGAAAGGGCAATGCAGATATGATCTGCACGGGGGTCATGCGTATGACGAAGTTTAGTATGGGGCTCGAGATTTTATTATCTCGTGTTTCATACACCCTGGAAAGTTAATCTAGCAACTTGAAGTATCATACTTGATGATAAACGGAGGTAGCTGCGGTTTGAGTCAAAACCTTAGAAGCCACGTAAAATAAATTTTTGCATAAACCGATTCGAGGCGTCTAACTTGGTTTTGCAGGATGGTTTGCATGTGATGTGGTATAGCAATGCTCATATTCAATTTGATTATGTATGAGATGGCTATATGATGTAATTAACATGACCTGCGTGTCATGATTCGGCATGATGGCTGGAGCCATATGATTGCACTTTAATGACCTGCGTGTCAACCTTATGTAATGCACTTATTTTATTAGCTATAGAGATAGCAATATTATCTGGTGCATCGACAAGGTGGTGGCAATCTTCGCAAAGGTGAACGCCGACGCAAATGCCGAAGACGAAGAAATACTTGACTTCTCCGTCAGAAGGGGCTATACCATATCATGCTATTATGAATTGCCTGAGATGTTTATCCCTTATGATGCACCCTTCTTGATTGCGCGGTAGTCGCTTTTATTAGGGTGATCTCTCACTTAAAATATCAAGTAGTTAGTGTTCTCCCAAGTGTAGCACCGTCACGGCACCTAACTTTTCGGGGTGCGCCATGCTGACATGGGTACGAACGATTAGGGATGTGTGAGGAGGGTGAGTTAAGACCTCGCAGCAAGATCACTTGGTTGTCTTGACGTTCAGGCATGAAAGTCATGAGCTCGGAACACACGCATCGAAAGATGAACAAGAGTCACATAGAGATGTGATTGGCAAGTTTGCCTAACAATTGAAGTTCTCGTCATCAGTGATGCTAACCATCAATGGCGTTGAATTAAAATTCGTGTCTTGAATCATTCATAATCAATTTTGAGAGATATTGATTTGAGTGGGAGCACACTTTAGAATAAAATTGTTTATTCACTAGTGCCAAATATCATTATGAACAAAGTCTAAGTGAACTTGTGTTTTCCGTTGTAGATCAAATGGCTCGCAACACCGCGTTCAGCTTAGGCCCTATGTTAGAGAAAGAGAAGTTAGCTGTGAATGGAAACAACTATGCGGACTGGGTCCGTGCCCTGAGGATTGTCCTCAGGGGTGCTAAGAAAGTGTACGTGCTTGACGGACCTCTTCCTCCTAAACCGGTGGCAACTGCCGCGGCAGACATACAAAATGTCTGGGCCACTAAGGATGATGATTACAACTTAGTGCAGTGCCTCATCCTGTCTTGCATGAGTTCAGAGCTTCAAAAACGTTTTGAATTCCATAACTCCTTTGATATGATCAAGGATCTGGATGCTCTTTACAAGTTTAATGCAAGGTCTGAACGTTTTGACATCATGAAAATGATGGCGGAGACCAAGATGGCTGAGGGCAGTTCAGTTGGCGAGCACATAGTCAATATGATTGGCTACGCTGAAAGGCTTAAAACCCTGGAATTCCCACTTCCAGAAGAGCATGTTATGGACTTGCTGCTAGGTTCACTCCCCCCGTCTTATGGCGGTTTTATCATGAACTACAACATGAATGGGTTGGACAAAACAGCAAATGAGGTGCTTGCCATGCTGAAAACTGCTGAAGGAGGATTGCAGAAAAATCGCAAGCAAGTGTTGCTTGTGAATAAAACTGCCAGTTTCAAAAAGAAAGGCAAGCCAAAGAAAGGCAAGGGCGCCGGTAAGACCGGCTTCCAACGCAAATCTAAGGGCGGAGCCAAGAATGAAACTGAGTGCTTCTACTGCAAGGGCACAGGACACTGGAAGAGAAACTGCAAGAAATATCTGGAAGATAAGAAGTCCGGGAAAACTGGAAAAGGTATAATTGTTATAGAAGTTAATGTCATTGACGTTTTTCTTGCTAGCGAAAATTCTAAGTCTTGGGTATTTGATACCGGATCGGTTGCTCACATTTGCAACTCGATACAGGGGCTTCAGAAGGTGCGCAAGCTGGCAAAGAATGAAGTCGTGATGCGTGTCGGGAACGGCGCTGGGATCGCCGCTCAAGCCGTCGGCATTATGCCTCTACGTCTCCCTTCAGGATTTATTTTGGAACTTAGTAACTGTTATTTTGTTCCATTGTTGTGTAGAAACATTATCTCTGGATCATGTTTAGTACACGATGGGTACTCCTACAAGTCTGAGAACAATGGTTGTTCACTTTATTGTAAGGATATGTTTTATGGATTTGCACCCATTGTTGGGGGCCTTTTCATACTAAATCTTGAATGTGGAAATGATGTTTTTAACGTGAATGCTAAACGCTATAAGAAGGCTGATACCACCACCACTTATTTGTGGCACTGTCGGCTTGGCCACATCGGAAAGAAACGCATGCAAAGACTCCATAAAGATGGAGTTTTACCGTCCCTTGATTTTGAATCATTTGACACATGTGAAGCTTGCTTGATGGGAAAAATGACCAAGACGCCGTTCACGGGTCATCCTGAACGGGCGGGTGAATTATTGGAAATAATACATAGTGATGTATGTGGTCCAATGAACACGGCCGCACGGGGTGGGTATTTTTACTTCGTGACTTTTACTAATGATTTAAGTCGGTATGGCTATATCTACTTGATGAAGCTTAAGTCGGAAACCTTTGAAAAGTTCAAAGAATTTCAGAATGAGGTAGAAAATCATCGTGACAAAAAGATTAAGTTTCTGCGGTCTGATCGCGGAGGCGAATATCTTAGTCACGAGTTTGGCCAACATCTGAGTGACCGTGGAATCGTTTCACGGCTTACGCCTCCCGGAACTCCACAAAGAAACGGAGTGTCGGAACGACGTAACCGAACCCTGTTAGACATGGTAAGGTCGATGATGTCTCTTACAGATCTACCGATATCTTTTTTGGGGTCACGCACTACTCACTGCTGCTCACACATTAAACAGAGCACCGTCTAAGTCTGTTGAGACGACACCATATGAGTTATGGCTTGGGAAGAAACCCAATTTGTCGCATCTCAAAGTTTGGGGTTGTGAAGCTTATGTAAAACGTTTACAACCGAGCAAACTCGATCCCAGATCAGACAAATGTAACTTTGTAGGTTATCCCAAGGAAACCTTTGGGTATTCCTTCTACCACCCATCCGAGGGCAAAGTGTTTGTCGCAAAAACCGGAATCTTTCTTGAAAAGGAGTTTCTCGCTAAAGAAGTGAGTGGGAGGACAGTACAACTTAATGAGATTAGTGAATCTTCGGTAACCGTTGATATGGCTAAGGAACCGGAAGTAATTCCGCAAATTATCCCTACAACCGAGCCGGAAGTTGTCGCATGTGATGCGGAAACTTCAAACAATGTTGTTACTGAACCGCGCAGATGAGGTAGGGCTATCCAGCCACCTGAATGGTTTCATAACGAAATCTTCATTCTTGAAGACGATGAACCTGCACACTACAAGGAAGCGATGGCGGGGCCTAGCTCAAAGGAATGGCACAAAGCCATGAGATCCGAAATGGAATCCATGTACGAAAACCAAGTTTGGAACTTGGAAGAACTTCCAGATGGCGTAAAACCCATTGGTTCTAAATGGATTTTCAAAAGAAAGACGGACGCGGATGGTAACATTACTATCCACAAAGCTAGACTTGTCGCGAAAGGGTTCACGCAAGTTCTAGGGGTAGACTACGACGAGACTTTCTCGCCCGTAGCTATGCTAAGGTCTGTTCGGATATTACTAGCAATTGCTGCTTATTTCGATTATGAAATATGGCAGATGGATGTCAAAACGGCTTTCCTAAATGGAAACCTTGAACATGATGTATACATGATACAGCCAGAAGGTTTTGTCGATCCTAAGAATGCTGGAAAGGTATGTAAGCTTCAGAAAGCCATTTATGGTCTGAAGCAAGTATCAAGGAGCTGGAACATTCGTTTTGATGAAGTGGTCAAAGAGTTTGGCTTCATCAGGAACGATGAAGAATCTTGTGTGTACAAGAAGTTTAGTGGGAGCGCAAAAGCATTTCTAATATTGTATGTAGATGACATATTGTTGATTGGAAATGATGTGAAATTTCTTAGCGAAATAAAAGACTCATTGAAGAAGAGTTTTTCAATGAAAGACTTAGGCGAAGCGGCATATGTATTGGGCATCAGAATCTATAGAGATAGATCAAGACGCCTGATAGCGCTTAGCCAAAGCACGTACATTGACAAGGTGTTGAAAAGGTTCAACATGGAGAACTCCAAGAAAGGCCTACTCCCCATGTCACCTGGCACAGTGCTTTGCAAGAATCAGTGTCCTCGGACCCTCGATGAGCGAGTACAAATGAATGATATTCCATATGCTTCGGCAGTTGGTTCTATTATGTATGCCATGCTATGTACAAGACCGGATGTTTCCTATGCGCTAAGTGTTAGCAGCCGGTACCAAGGTGATCCAGGATTGGAACACTGGGCCGCAGTTAAGGGTATTCTTAAGTACCTCAGAAGGACCAAGGATTTACTCCCTGTGTACAGAGGTGATGAAGAGCTCATTGTAAGTTGTTACACTGATGCAGGCTTCATGACTGACCCAGATGACTTCAAATCTCAATCAGGCTATGTTTTCATATTGAACGGCGGCGCAGTTGATTGGAAAAGTTCCAAACAAAAGACTGTGGCGGATTCTACGACGGAGGCGGAATATGCTGCTGCTTCAGAAGCCTCCAAGCAAGCTGTCGGTATCAAGCAATTCCTTGAAGACCTTGGTGTGGTTCCAAGTGCTCTGGACCCGGTGGAGATCTATTGTGATAATAGTGGCGCCGTGGCTCAGGCAAGGGAGCCATGTTCGCACCATAAGACAATGCATATTCAACGCAAATTTAAACTCATTCGACATCATGTCAAAGAAGGTTTAGTGAAAGTATGCAAAGTTCACACGGATCTGAATGTGTCAGACCCGATGACGAAGCCTCTACCACGAGCAAAGCATGAGCAACACCAGATAGCCATTGGTGTTAGGGAAGCCATGTAACTGGATTATGACTCTAGTGCAAGTGGGAGACTGTAGGAGATATGCCCTAGATGCAGTAATATAAGTTACTTTTGTATCTCAGAGTTTGTAATGAATGTTTATGTTCCATGCTATAACTGCAATGATTCTCGAGTCTACAAATTAAACGAGGCTTGGAGGGAAACTCATGTGCACGTGTGGTATAATAAACGGTAAATTGTATTCCTAGTCTTGCCTCTAAGACTGGCTCAAGTATTGCATGATGATCCTGTTTTCCTGATCATGGGCATGGCTATGCCGGCAATTTTGAAGGCACGATGTTGGTAGAACACTTGTGTTGAATCGATCCGTATTGATGTTATGCTATGAGATACATTCGTCATAAGTTAATGGTTAATAACACAGAGAAGTTAATGTTTGCATAATTCCTTAGACCATGAGAGTATCGAGTTTCTTCATGCTTGCTTCATGAACTTTGGGGTTTGTTAAACGTCATCCGTAAATGGGTGGCTATTACGGCAGCTTACGGGTTCATGGAAAAGTATGTCAAGTAACTTAATAGCTCAAGATTGGGATTTGCTCCTCCGACGATGGAGAGATATCTCTGGGCCCTCTCGGTGTTACGGTATCCATCATCGTCTGGCCAGACACTTTGTGATTTGATCACGGGGATGACGGAACACGGGAACGAGAAAAGAGAACAATACCGGCAACGAGGTAACTGGCATAGTGGACAAGTTGTTGATCCACGGTGATGCCAACATGTCTCACCTCGGGTAATTGTAACATATCGTGAAGCAACAGGAATAGCACACGGCAACTGGAGGTTCACTCGAATATTCATTCGTGTGGGTATAGGGGTCAATATGGGTGTCCACGGCTCCGATGTTGATCATTGATCGGAAGGGGTTCCGGGTCATGTCTATACTTCACCGAACCTATAGGGTCACACGCTTAAGGGTCATCTATCTGCTGAATTCTAGACGGGAAGTTTGAGAGAAAGTCACCAGAAAAGTTTCGGTGACGACGGAAGAGTTCCGGAGAGAGAACACCGAAAGAGTTTCGGTAAAACCGAAAAGTTGTTTCGGAATATATGATTAGGCCAAAATGGTTCCGGCACTCACCTGGAAATTCTTAGAGGGTCTCAGAATTGGTGTGGGAACTTCTGGGATTTTTTCGGAGAAAAAACCCGGAAATGTTCCGGAGCCGCCGGGACTGCTGTTGTTGCTTTTCGCTGATGAAAACCACCATACCGGAAATGTTTCGGCATGAGCCCATAATTATTTTGGAGGGTACCAGAAATGTTCTGGGACCGTCCGGGATTTTTTCAGAAGAAACGATCGCGGAAAAACATCTTGTCTCAGTACGAGGGGACAAGATCCCACGAATCGGGGGTTGCATGTTTGGTGGCTTTTTGTCTAGGGAACACCCATGTTTCTAGGAGACATGTTGGTGGCTTGTTGGGGGGTCCCCCCCATGGGGGGGGGGGGGGACAAGGTTGTGGCCGGCCAAGGGGTGCCCCCTTTGGTGTCCCCTTGGTGGCCCACTTGCCTTGCATTTTTGCCTTACATGTGGGACATGTTGCTACGGCATTTTTGGTATTTCCTCCTCCACCCCACCCCTTGCCTTGGCCTATAAAAGGAGGAGAGTTGGCTGCCATTTCTCCTCATCCCTTGTGATCTCATACACATGCTTTGCTTTGCAAGCTCTCTCTCTCTCCCTCCCACGAAAAGAGTCTTTCGTAGAGCCGAAAGGCTGTCTGGGTTCCGGCAGGAACTAGTTCTGGACGGCGAAGCCCTGCCGGATAGATGACACCGTATGTGTGCAACCCCGTAGAGAGGTCGTAGTTTCGATCTTTTGCCCGAGGGGCTGTTCGTGTGTCCTCCCGAAGGGCTGTCCGAGTCTCCGTTCGAGTTTCGAGGGTCCTCCCGAAGGGCTGTCCGCGACATCGTCCGGGGGACTGTCCGACCGCCTCCCGAAGGGCTGTCCGACGAGGTAGTACATCCTCGCGGTTGGGAGGTTGTAAAATCCTAGCTGCGGGGATCTGCACCAACGATCTCCACCGACTCTTCTTCCGCTACGCTTCGAGTCGGTACGGATCATTTCAAACCTTGTATACAATCTCCATAGTGGTCCTGGGCGTGCTCGCTATACCGGAAATTTTTGTTTTCTGTCGCGTTCCCCAACAATATAGACGCCGGGGTCCCTAGGGTTTACACATGGTCAGTTACACGTCGAAGGGATAAACATGCCTATTCGCTATTCCAAACGTGGAGAACAATCCACGATTCCTGAAGCTTCCCTCTTGGAGATGAGATCTTCTATTCCTCTAGTGTTCGGCAAGTGGCCCATACAGTCCGGCCCATAAGACATAGGCCGGCCTCTCGAGGACCCCTTAGTTCAGGACTCCCTCAGTCGCGCCAACCATGCTTCTACTACTATTGCTACCGCTTAGCGATAAAGTAAAGCATTACATAGCGCTTAATAAGTGACACGCAGGCCACATAATAATTAAAGACAACCCTATGGCTCCTGCCGGTTGCCGTATCAACATGCAAGTTGATATAAACTATTACAAAACATGATCATCCCATACATCACATATATCACATCATGTCTTTGTCCATATCATATCACAACATACCCTGCAAAAACAAGTTAGACGTCCTCTAATTTGTTGTTGCATGTTTTACGTGGCTCCTATGGGTATCTAGCAAGAACGATTTTTACCTACGCAAAACCACAACGGTGATATACAAGTTGCTATTTGACCTTCTACAAGGACCGCCTTTGTCAAATCCGATTCAACTAAGGTGGGAGAGACAGACACCCGCCAGCCATCTTATGCAACAAAGTTACATGTCAGTCGATGGAACCGGTCTCTCATACGTGGACGAGTAAGGTTGGTCCGAGCCGCTTAATCCCACAATACCGCTGAATCAAGAAAAGACTAAGGAGGGAAGAAATCTGAATATCAACGCCCACAAACTCCTTTGTGTTCTACTCATGATGTCATCTATGCATAAACCTAGCTCTGATACCACTGTTGGGGAACGTTGCATGGGAAACAAAAAATTTCCTACGCACACGGAATATCAATCTAGGAGATGACCATCTACGAGAGGAGAGATCGGATCCACATACCCTTGTAGATCGCTAAGCGGAAAGCGTTAAGAAACACGGTTGATGTAGTCGAACGTCTTCGCGATCCAAATCGCAAGCCGTCCCGCGAACCAATCACGATCTAGCGCCGAACGGACGGCACCTCCGCGTTCAGCACACGTACAGCTCGATGACGATCTCCGCCTCCTTGATCCAGCAAGCGAAGGTGGAGAGGTAGATGAGTTCTCCGGCAGCACAACGGCGTGGTGGCGGTGGTGGTGGAGCTGTTCCGACAGGGCTTCGCCAAGCACTACCGAAACCGATCTAGAGGAGAAATAGATCTAGAGGGAGAGAGAGGCAGCACGTGGCTTTTTCAGGTGTGGCTGCCCTCCCTCTCCCTCTATATTTATAGGAGGAGGAGGAATAGTGCCACGTGAACAGTACCACGTGAATAGTAATCCTCTTTCCCAAGTAATGCCTCTTATCTCCTATTTTAAAGGGATTTGATCTTATCACTTGGGACAGCCGCATGGGCCAAGTGGGGCTGCTGCGCCTGGCCCGTGAAGGGCTGGTGCGCCCCCTTTAGAGTCCATGTGGACCCTCTGTGGTCTTCCGGACACCTCCGGAACCTTCTGGAAGCTTCCCGGTACAATACCGAAAAAACCGAACTTTTTCCGAAACCCAAAATATGACTTCCCATATATAATTCTTTACCTCCGGACCATTCCGGAACTCCTCGTGACGTCCGGGATCTCATCCGGGACTCCGAACAACATTCGGTCACCAACATACATAACTCATTAATACCAAATTGTCACCGAACGTTAAGTGTGCAGACCCTGCGGGTTCGAGAACTATGTAGACATGACCGAGACACCTCTACGGTCAATAACCAATAGCAGGACCTGGATGCCCATATTGGTTCCTACATATTCTACGAGGATGTTTATCGGTCGAACCACGATGTCAAGGATTCATACAATCCCGTATGCAGTTCCCTTTGTCCATCGGTATGTTACTTGCCCGAGATTCGATCGTCGGTATCTCCATACCTAGTTCAATCTCGTTACCGGCAAATCTCTTTACTCGTTCCGTAATACAAGATCCCGTGGGTAACTCCTTAGTCACATTGCTTGCAAGCTTATTGTGATGTTGTATTACCAAGTGGGCCCAGAGATACCTCTCCGTCACACGGAGTGACAAATCCCAGTCTCGATCCACGCCAACCCAACAGACACCCTCGGAGATACCTGCAGAGCATCTTTATAGTCACCCAGTTACGTTGCGACGTTTGATACACACAAGGTACTCCTCCGGTGTCAGTGAGTTACATGATCTCATGGTCATAGGAACAGATACTTGACATGCAGAAAACAATAGCAATAAACTTGACACGATCACATGCTACGTTCATAGTTTGGGTCTTGTCCATCACATCATTCTCCTAATGATGTGATCCCGTTATCAAATTACAACTCATATCTATGCCCAGGAAACCTTGACCATATTTGATCAACGAGCTAGTCTAGTAGAGGCTCACTAGGGACATAGTGTTGTCTATGTATCCACACATGTATCTGAGTTTCCGATCAATACAATTCTAGCATGGATAATAAACGATTATCTTGAACAAGGAAATATGATAATAACTAATTTATTATTGCCTCTAGGGCATATTTCCAACAATGATAACAACTAAACATCATATTAACTCATGGCAATACATAACCAACTAGCAAGTAATAATAAGATATCTCATATGCCAACAATTTATCAAAACAATCATGATATAATATGGTGACATGGTATTTCGCTAGCCCTTTATGAGACCGCAAAACATATATGCAGAGCACCTCTGAGGTTCAAGCAGTGACTAAACATTATAATTCAGAGTAGAAAAGATCCAGTCATACTCACATCCAACATTAACTAGACTCAATGCATAAGTATGACAATAGTGTTCTCTGGTCTGGTGCTTTTAGTAAGAGGGTGATGACTCATCATAAAAATAAATAGATAGCCCCTTCACAGAGGGAAGCATTGATTTGCAGAGGTGCCAGAGCTCAAGTTTTAAAACATGATTGAAATATAGTTTTTGGGGTGGTGCACTTTTCTTGTGAAAGTTACGACAAAGGTTTTCAAAATCTTCCATGCTAAACTCATTATTGGCGGTTACCAAACAGAATAGTAAAGTTTACTCCTATCCACCGTCCATACACAAACCATGGCTGACCGAATGCACGGATGCCTGCCAACATATCAACTATCCCAAGGAGTTTTGTTTAATTAATTTTGATTATGCAAGACTGGGCATCCTTTTTATCAGCCTCTCTCGTGCAATGACGGCGAATAAACGACCGTCTTGAGAATAACTCCCTTATCATGGAAGATACCGACCGCCTCGTCTCTCCATGAGCGAGACGAGTGCACAAAATGGATATTTATTTGAATATCTAGAGATGACACATGCAAATTTACTTGGAACGGCAGGGTAATACCGCATATAGGTAGGTTTGGTAGACTCATGTGGAATAACTTGGTTTAAAGGTTTTGGATGCACAAGCAGCATTCCCTCTTAGTACAGGCGAAGACTAGCAATAGGTTGGGAAGCGACCAGCTAGAGAGCGAAAACGGTCATATGTATGCATTATGAATAATTAATAGGAGTAGGATATGAACACTCTGAATTTAAACATCATGAAGGCTGCATTGCTTTTGAATTAACTACATGTTTGCACATGGGCCAAGTCAAGCCGCTTGAATTTCTCAGAGGGAAATACCATACTACCATACCACATCATAACCATTTTAATGCATGTTGGCCTATAAGATAAATCATTATTCACTACTAGCTCTTTAAGCATGGCATGAGAAGCTATAATCTCTAATTTTCATCATGAACATGTTCACTCATAATATACTGAATCAAGATCGAACGAGCTAAACATATTTACAAAAACGGAAAACAAGAAGAGTTCATACCAGCTTCCTTTGCCACGATCACTTCGTCAAATATCGTCATAATTGCCTTTCACTTGCATGACCGAATGATGTGATAATAATAATAGTGCAATAATACCGTGGACTAAGTTGGAATCTATAGGGCATTTTTAGACAAAGGAGAAGACACGGTAATATTGGCTCTCTGTTATATCAACAATAAAGCATATAAGATCCACTCAACATTTTCATCGTGGTCCTCTCCTTTCAAAGACTCAATAAAAAGAAAAGAAATTCAGAGAAACACAATGAAATATTTTTGGAGTTTTTGTTTTTATCAAACAAGAAAGTAAACTAAGGGAAAAATAAAAACGAGAAAAACTATTTACACGGGAAAGCTCCCAACATGCAAAGGAAATCTTTTTGGGTTTTCTTTTTAGTACTAAAGATAATTAGACGGGGAAAGAAAACTAAAAAGAAGCGAGAAATATTTTTGGGTTTTCCAAAGTTTTTCAAACACACAAGAAGAAAGCGGAAAAATAAAACTAATATGGATATACAATGAAAGAGGATGAACACCGACAATTTATATGAAGTGTGTGAACATGAATGTAATGTTGGTGAAAAATACGTACTCCTCCAAGCTTAGGCGTTTGCCTAGCTTGGTGATCACCACTGATAATTTGGAAATTGGTTGAAATGGTAACTTGTGGGGGCGTTCCTGGCCTCCTCCTCTGCCAAACGAGCAGTCTCCACTGCAGCTTTGTATTCCCGCACCTCGTCCTCAAGAACATAATAATGCTATCGAACCTGAAAATCAAAGAGGGCAGGTGCAGGCAAAGTGACAGACACTGGCGTATATTTCCCAAATATTAAGTTATACTCATAACCCTAGCACGGTTTACAATATACTCATGATAACGCATAGCTTCAAAATTTAAATATCTATCAGGCAAGATGGGATCATTAGGTTGGGGCGACACCCTCAGTTGTGCAGCTACACGGGAGGCATAAATTCCCCCATACAAGTCACCATTGCTAGAGTTAGAGTTCAACCTTCGGGCAACAATTGCACCAAGGTTATAGCGTTGTTCACCAGTTACCACAGTGTGGATAAGGCTCAAGTCAGGTGCACATAAGGCAATGCAATCTTGTTTTCCTACTACGCATTTCCCATTAAACAGTGCAAAGTAACGAATAGAGGGAAACTGTATGCTTTTAATTCTTGCCTCTGTTACTCCCCTATCTTCTCCAACGCAAAGACTCTCGAGGAACATATTATAATCAGTTTTTGAAGGTTTCTCGAGCGAACCCCAAAGTGGAAGTTTGCAAGCAACCGAGAATTCTTCGAGAGTCATGCTAAAGGATTTATCATAAATTTTAAATAACACTCTAAAAGCATGTGATTGATAACGAAATCCTTGCGTGAATGTATGGGTAAGGTCATAGTGTTGGACACACTTATATGTGAGGAAATTGGTGAGGCCGGTATTATCAATGAATCGGTCAAATTCCTCCTTGATACCTGCACCTCTCATGAATTCTTCACTTGGCCATCAACATGATTTGGCGTCAGCCATAACTATCTGGTTGTCCTGGGGTTCAATGTAAGCTTGTCGTACTAAGCTCTCACTAGATGACTCATTCGTGGTGAGTCTTCTTGAGGAGCTCCTCCTAAAGAAACTCAACCTCCCGAGCACAAATTTCTGAAATTTTTGAGCCACAAATTCATGTCAATAAAACTGTGCAAGATTGATAGCAACTACTCATAATGATGCCTAGAGGCCATATCAAGCATTCATACTACTTGGAAATCAAAGAATTCAACATGCAAGCTCATTTTCTGTAGCACCAAGTGTAGCACATTATGCAAAATATAAACCACTAAAACAAAAACTAATTGGAGAAGTGGAGGAGTCACATACCTAGGAGCATTTCCTCAAAACAGTTTCAGAAACGGAGTTCCGAGCAAAGAGATCGAAAATTTCAGTTTCTAGGGGAAGAACACGGGAGAGAGAGAGCTAGGGAATTTTTTCTGGAGGTAGGAGAAGGAGTGGGCTGAAGGGATAAGGCAGGGAGCCCCCGTGGGCCCCACAAGCCATCATGGCGCGACCTAGCGGGGGGCGCCCTGTTGGCTTGTGGCCCACAGGTGCACTCCTCTGCTGCAATTTTTATGCCAAAAATTCTTATATATTCCAGAAAAATTTATGTTAAAAATTTGTGGCAATCTGAGACTTTATATTTTTGGTCATTTTTCTATGCATGGGAAAAACAGAAAAACAGAAAATCAAGCTAATTTATTTTATATAAACTGAAAATAATAGAGGATAAATTTTTGATACAGAGAGTTGTGAGTACTAAATTCATCAATCACATGCCTTCCGAAAAGGATCCATTAATAAGGTTGATCAAGTCTTATTAAGAACCGTTTCCGATTAACATGCAACCGAAGAATTTTCGTATATCACTAGGTTACCTCAATGGGGATTTGCATCTCCCCAACAATAAGATTATAATATTTCTTCTTGACAGTAGGTAGAGGAATTGCAAAACTTCCAATGATAACCGTGGGAGTAGGCTCAATGACATTAATATTATTAACCAAAGTTTGCTTCTTCGAAAAATGCACGGTATGTTGCTTGCCATTGACATGAAAGGAAACCTTGCTTTTATTGCAATCAATAACAACCCCTATAGTATTTGAAAAGGGTCTACCATGGATGATCGCCATATTGTCGTCCTCGGGCATATCAAGAATAACAAAGTCTGTCAAGATAGTAACATTTGCAACCACAACAGGAACGTCCTCGCAAATCCCAATAGGTAAAGCAGTGGATTTATCAGCCATTTGCAAAGATATCTCAGTAGATGAAAGCTTACTCAAATCAAGTCTTTTATAAAGGGAGAAAGGCATAACACTAACACCGGCCCCTAAATCACATAAAGCAATTTAACATAATTTCTTTTAATAGAGCAAGGTATTGTGGGTATACCAGGATCTCCTAGCTTCTTAGGTATTCCTCCATCAAAAGAATAATTGGCAATCATAGTAGCAATTTCATTTTTAGGCATTTTTCTTTTGTTGGTAATAATATCTTTCATATACTTAGCATACGGGGGAATTTTTAGTATACCGGTCAAACGAGTACGCAAAAAGATAGGTCTAATCATTTCAACAAAGTGCTCAAAATCTTCATCATCCCCACTTTTAGAAGGCTTACGAGGGAATGGCATGGGTTTTTGAACCCATGGCTCTCTTTGCCTTCCATGTTTTCTAGCAACAAAGTCTCTCTTATCATAACGTTTATTTTTAGGAGGTGGGTTATCAAGATCCTCGACAGGTTCTATCTCTACATCGTTATCATGTTATTTATTACTATCTGGTGGAGCATCTACATGCACAATATTATTTTCATCTTCCTTTTCATTATTACTAGGTACATGTTCATTACCAGACTAGGTCTCAGCATCATAAATAGAAACATCATTATGGTTCTCGGTGGGTGTTTCTATAATAGGTTCACTAGGAGCATGCAAGTTCCTATCATTTTTCTTTTTCTTTTTCTTATTAGAGGAACTAGGTGCATCAACATTAGTTTTCTGAGAATCCTGTTCTATTCTTTTAGGATGACCTTCCGGGTAGAGAGGTTCTTGGGTCATACCTCCCCTAGTCATTACTCTAACAACATGATCATTCATATTATTATTTACTTCAGCAAGCAAATCATTTTGTGACTTACCAACTTGGTCTAGTTGAGTGTGAACCATAGAAGCATGTTTACCTAGACCTTTGACATCATTCGCAATTCTAAACATCAAGTCACTTAAGCGGTCTATCATCATGGCATTACATCTCAATTGATCCTTAACATAGTTATTGAAGTGTTCTTGCTTAACAACATAATTGTCAAATACATCCATGCATTCTTCAGGAGTCTTAGTGTAAGGTATATCATATTTACTAAAGGAACGGAGAGAGTTTAGCTCTACTACCTGTGTCGGGGTATCAAGTCCATGTATTTCTTCAATAGGTGGTAGTTTCTTGATATCCTCAATTTTAATACCTTTCTCCTTCATAGTTCTTTTTTCTTCTTGCATATCTTCAGGGTTGAGGAATAGAATACCTCTTTTCTTTTGAATAGGTTTCGAAGGTGGTTCAGGAAGTGTCCAATCATCGGCATTTTGCAATATGTTATTCAATAGTTCTTCAGCTTGACTGACAATTCTTTCCATGAAAACACAACGAGCACAACTATCTAGGAAGTCCCTAGAAGCATCGGTTAGTCCATTATAAAATATATCAAGAATTTCATTTTTCTTAAGAGGACAATCAGGAAAAGGTCTAAGTAACTGGAGAAGCCTCCCCAAGCTTGAGGGAGATTCTCTTCTTCAATTTGCGCAAAGTTAAATATTTCCTGTAAAGCAGCTTGTTTCTTATGAGCAGGAAAATATTTTTCAGAAAAGTAATGAACCATATCCTGGGGACTACGCATACAACCAGGGGCAAGAGAAAGAAACCATTCCTTGGCCTCGCCTTTTAGCGAGAAAGGAAAAAAGCTTAAGGATATAATAATATCGTATCTTTTCATCAGTTGTAAACAAAGCAGCAATATCATTTAGTTTCATAAGGTGTTCGACAACAGTTTCATTTTCATAACCGTGGAAAGGATCAGACTCTGCTATAGGAATTAACTCAGGGTCCACACAGAACTCATAATCCTTATCAGTAACAAATATAGGAGAAGGATCATATTTCATTTTCTCCATCATAGATTTTTCTTTTAGTTTGCATAGCAGTTTCTTCAAGTCATCTATATTTTCACAAGCAAAGAAATCCCTAGCTGTTTCCTTATCCATGACATAAGAGCAACTCCAATGCGGCGACCCATTTTGTCCGCGCGTGTCCATTTGGGTCACCGCGGACAAAAACGATGGCCCAACGCGCCGACCCATACCCAAATCGTGTCCGTCCCCAGTCCGCGCCGACCCATTTCAGGCCCAATTTTGGGCTAGATTTGCATCCTCACGGACACGAACCGGACGCGCCCCGCGTCCTCACCGCGTCTGCCTCGGGTCCACATGCCGGCCACACAACTACCACCCGTGGTCGTATTAAACGTGACCACCAACCTCGGGCCCACCTGGCAGCGGCTGGAAGCTGTCGGTCGCCGTCCTTTTTAATCCAAGAGTGCGGCAAGGCCAGCCTCATCCACTTCCCCTACCGTCCACATCTGGCCACTTTTGCTCCCCTGGCGGCGACCAGGAAACCCTAGCCAGCCAGCACCACCGTCCACCATGGGCTTCTTCAGCAAGGGCAAGGGCAGGCACACCCCACGCGTAAGCTCGTCCGGGACGCCGGCGCCACCTCGCCGCGGTGCGCCACCGCGGGAGCGCCTGTACATCCCAGTCCACCAAGCTCGGTGGCACTGGCAGTACAGGCAACCTCTGCCCTACCCAGATGTTAACCTCCCCCATAGTTGGCATCTGGACCCCCACCGCATCCCCGTCCCTGCAGTGTCGCGGTCTGCGCGCACGTACGCCGAGGAGGTCCACCAACGGTGCAAGCTCCTCACCCCCAAGCAGCGGCGGGATCCTGCGTACGCGGCCAACTCCCCTAACTGGGAGGTTTGGTTCGCCCTGGAGCATGAGCAGGAGCGCCTCTACGACATCCAGTTCGATCCGGCCGTCCCACTGCCACCCCCCTAAGGTGAAGCCAGAGGAGCAGGAGGAGGAGGCTGCCTACCAGGCCGCCCTCGAGGAGGCATGTGACGCCCTGGTTTTGTGCTACAGTAATCTCTGTAATTAAACTACAGTAATCCCGCACTAATGATTCCACGTCACCGCGTTTACTGTTGTTAAACACGCGTTGGTTCAAACCCCGTTTGATTCCGTTGCAAATTTAATTCGTCCGAAAAGTGGATTTTAAAAGTTTTGTGAAACTGAAAATAAAAATGTTGGATGGGTTGTAGATATTCCCTAAGGATTTATAAAATTGAAACCGGAATTTTTCGAAGTATTTTAGAGCCCCTAATTATTTAAAACAGAAGTTGTTTAATTAAAATAATAATAATAAAAAAACCTACTGGGCCAAAATCGGGCCGGCCCATTTTAGCACTATAAGGGGGCCAGTGGCAACCCTAGCGCCCCCAGCCGCCCCCGATTCCCCCCCCCCCGCCGCCAGCGCCCTGTGGCTCATCGAGCCCCCCCGCGGCGATCCCCCCCCCCCCCGCGGACGCCGGCCCGCGCCAATGCCCGAAGCCCCCCGGTGCTCCTCCCGCCCCCCCCCCCGCCGGCGACCTGAGCCGGCCCGCGCCGGGCCGCCTGACCCGCGCCCCCCCCCCCCCCCCGCCGGACGACGCGGCCGCCTCGCCCGCACCCGACGGGCAGCGCTCGCCGCCAACTCCGACCGCGCCGTCGCCCGCCCTGCCGCCCCGCCGCGTGTGTATGTGCTGTGGTGTGTGCGTGTGTGTGTATATGTGTGTATGTATGTATGTGTATACATATGTATGTATATACATACGTATGTATGTATTTATACATATACGTATATGCTAAAAACAAAAAAATAAAATAAAATAAATAAATAACTATATTTATTAATATTAATATTTAATTAATTAGTGAATTAATTAAATAAGTAATTAATTAGTTAATTAGATGATTAAGTTTAATTAGATTAGTTAATTAAACTGTTAATTAATCTGTTAATTAATTAAAATTAAACAATATTTTACTGTTTTGAATAATTCCAATTAATTAAATCAGTTAATTCGGATTTAATAATTAAATGAATTTCAGAAAATGATTTAATCTTTAGAAATTAATATAAAATAAACCGTAGCCCGGATTAAAAAGTTTTGAACATGAAAGTTGCTCAGAATAATTCTACGGTTCCAACTACGTAGTCCGTTAGTCTGTCACATGCCTCTAGCATAGCAAACATGCAACTTTTCCATCGATTTCGTCTGTCCGGTAGTAGCCCGAGACCCGGGAAATATCATCAGATATTATTCCGATCCGTCTGCGACGTATAATACTGTGTTAGTGCATGCCTAGCCCTGCATATTGCCATGTCATGCATCATGCTGCATTTGTCCGCTTTGTATTTATTGTTTCTCCCCCCTCTTCTTACCGGTAGACCCCGAGACTGACGCTGCTGCCGGGTACGACTACGCGACTGACGATCAGCCTTTTGCCGCAGAGCAGCAAGGCAAGCAAACCCCCCCTTGAGCATTCCGATATCACCCATTCCTTTCCCTCTTATTCTTGCATTAGATTTTTGCTATTGTATTAGCTAGCTCCTATTCTGATGCATAGCCTGCTTTTGATAAACTGCTACTATACCTGCAACAATATCAACTGTTTAGTATAGGTTGATCAATGAATCCCCAGTGACCCCCTTAGTCCCAGTTGCCCCTGCTTCTTCATCGACGACTCGACGACCCAAAGACCCGAAGACTCGGTCAACCGACCGATGATGCCAGGCCCCTCACATCACCGCACACCCCTTAAGTATGGCACTGCAGAGCTACTATCGGGTGCCGAGGGTGATACCTCACTTAGCACCCCCGATGTTAATTCTGTAGCGTAGCTAATCGGTCGTGGGTATCGAGGGTGATTCCTCCTTCCCATTTATCGATAGCGACTCTTGTCATACACATACCTCGAGTGGGATCCATCGAGGGTGATTCCTCGGATATCCACTTGGTGTATAAACACACAGTTACTTCTACTTGACTTTGTTTACATGTGAAAGACGGGACTGGAGGGACAGGCGGTACCACCCTGGTTGAGGTGGACCTGAGTTCCCGACAGTCTTGAGACGGGTCGGCCCCAAGGGTACCCGTGCGTGAGATGTGGTGGGATGCGCCGGTAAGGCATCCGGGTTATGTTGAGGCGTGGACGGGCAGGAGAGGCCCTTGCCACACATCCTCGAGACGGGTTGACGGGACCGCACTTTATGGGTCGCGCTTGCCCCGCATTAATAAACTACTAATGGGTTGGGTATTTAATCTGAGTTGGGTCGTTGGCCTTTTTACGGAAGCTCTTCGGACGTCAGCAATGGAGCGGCGCGCGACGGATTGGACTGGACGGTGCAGCTCTTGGACTGGAGTGTACTAGGTCTGTTTCCGGCCGCGTACGCATCGTGCAGGAGTGCAAGGGCAAGTGGGCCCACGAAACCTGCGCGCTTAGGATTTAGACCGGCGGGCTGGCCTCTTCGTTGAGCCTAGGTGGGGCGACGACGTGCTGCTATCCCGAGGCCGGGCATGACCCAGGAAAGTGTGTCCGGCCGGAGGTGATCAGGCGTGTTGGAGATGCGGTGCACCCCTGCAGGGATGATTAATCTATTCGAATAGCCGTGTCCACGGTAACAGGACGACTTGGAGTTGTACCTTGACCTTATACAACTATAATTGTGATTTAAATTTGAAATGAATTGTGGCTCCGAGATTGCTTCCTCGCAGGGAGTCGAGGAAGAATCTCTGGGCGTGGTTACTTAATAAAATTGCTACAATAATATGACTATATATGAGATACAGGTCTACTCTCTTCTAATGTTGCAAGATGCTGAAGATGCTAGTCTTCGATAGGACTAGGCCTTTCCCCCTATTCTTGCTTTCTGCAGTCAACCCAGATATACCCCATTCCCTTGATAATGATGCATACTTAGCATAGTTCTGATGTCAGTCTTGCGAGTACTTTGGATGAGTACTCACCGCTGCTTTGCATTCTTTTCCCCCCTCGATACGTTTACCGCGTTCAGACGATGGAGCCCAGGAGATGGAGTACGCCGGAGACGACTACTACACCACCGCTGGAACCTACTACTACGTGGAGACTGCCGACGCTCAGGAGTAGTTAGGAGGTTCCCAGGCAGGAGGCCTCGCCTCTTTCGATCCGTTGCTTATGTTTGTGCTAGCCTTCTTAAGGCAAAACTTGTCTAACTTATGTCTGTACTCAGATATTTTTTTGCTTCCGCTGACTCGTGCTTTGTCGAGCTTTGTGTTCGAGCCCTCGAGGCCCCTGGCTTGTAATATGAAGCTGTATGACTTTAATTTGTGTCTAGTGTTGTGTTGTGATATCAATCAGTGAGTCCCTAATCTTGGTCGTACGCATTGCGTGTATGTTTAGCGTACGGTCGAGATCGGGGGCGTCACAAGTTGGTATCAGAGCTGACTGCCTGTAGGTAGCCCCCTTTCCAACTCCTTGGCCGAAGTTGAGTCTAGTACTTGAAAAGCTTTTACTAACTTAGTTGTGTGGCTTACGGGCCCACATCTCAATTGGGTGGTATTAGGATCTTTTATTCCTCATCTATACTCTGGGTTCTAACCTCTCTTCTTTTTCGGGTTAAAGATTTTGCTAAATCTAACATTAGGTTCTCGTGATCACATCCACCAGAGATTGTTTCGTTGACAATTGTTTTCTCTTGAAGTATGATGCATGCACTGTCATTTGACATCTTGAATCTCCTTGTTACAGATGCGTCCCGCTAGGCAGATCGTTCGTCTGACCTTCGCGCACGATACAACTGGGTTCCCGGCCATTCTGGTCGGCCTCTTGAAGAAGCTGGGATATCGCTGGTACCCCGAGTACACTGTTTACAAGGACTACCGCGAGTTCAACCAGGAACAGTATGAGGCTGAGATGGTTATGTGGGATCGACAGGACCTCTCCATCACTGAGCTGCACACCTTCCGTGGCATTGGAGTGACTGTTGAGATGGCAGTACAGGATGCTGCCTATGCTGCTATTGTTCGTCTCCGAGCAGCGAACCCTTGCTTGGAGGAGACGGCATACAGATACATCCCGTATGCTCCTGCTAGAGTTGATACTGCGGCCGACGCCGAGGTCTTGACCCCTTTCGCGCCGCAGCGCAACGACCGGTCCTACACTGCTGTCTGCACCCCCTACGTGAGTCGTCGTTACGACCCCCAGGTTCTGGTCCAGTACACTGAGGCTCTGGATCACACTGTCAGTGCTCTTAACGTCGAGCTGTACGCCACCCGAGCTCGTCTGCATCAGGCTATGGAGCAGTTGATGCCAGCAGTCCATGCGAGGATACATCCGGAGCACATCCTTTACCCGCCTCGGACTGAGTTTTCCTCCAGGTCTTGAATGGCCTGAGGTTGGAGGTCGTACTCCGGCACGTGGACCTGCGCTCCCGCTTAATATGCAGATTCTGCATCAGAGTGTGCACGGGATGCAGGACCCCTGCCACCAGGTTTCACATTCAGGGTCACGTGCAGTTCCGTGGTTACTTTCGTTGTCCCCGACGTTGATGTAGCTTATCGCTATGTCCCGTTGTTGTATCCCTCCACCGTGTGCCTGCGTGCCGCCTAGTTGTCTAGGTTATTTTCATGCCGGACCTAACGTCTATTTTGTAACAGACTTATGGTTTGTAATAGACCTATGTATGGATCTGTATGTTGTAATTTGAACTACTATGTCGTATCTATTGCACTGCTTTCTTTGTGCAATTTACTTCATGAATGATTCCTTGTCTTTGCAAATACACAATGCTAAACTACCACTGTTAAAAATTTGACAGTATGGTTAGACCAGCTGGTCGTGGTCATGGTGCACCTGAACCACCACCACCACCTGAATACATGGCTGGTATGATGCAGCAGTTTGAACTGAATCGCCAATTTATGCAAGGGTTTATGGACCAGTTCCCGAGGCCGAATATGAATCAACAGCCAGCCCCAATGACTCTGCAAGACTTTATGCGCCTCAACCCTGCGATCTACCGCAGCTCAACTCAGCCGCTTGACGCAGATGACTGGCTCCGTGACATCACTTATGACCTAGAGTCTTCAGGCGCCCCAAAGGCTAGCTATGTCACCTTTGCCTCGTACTTTCTGAAGGGCCCCGCTGCTCAATGGTGGGACAGCCACAGGCGCTCTCAGCCTGTTGGAACAATCATCACCTGGCCGGAGTTCCAAGCTGCGTTCCGTGCTCGTCACATTCCTCAGGGAATGATGGATAAGAAGAAGCGTGAATTCTGCAACTTAGTCCAGGGCAACAAGACTGTGGATGCTTATCAGCAGGAATTTCTGGATTTGTCTTGCTATGCTGAAGAAGACGTTGCAACTGATGCTCGTAGGCAGGAGAAGTTCCGTGAAGGCCTCCACCCGGATATCAAGCTGGCACTCATTGCTCAAGACTTCGGTAACTTTGCCACCTTGGTAAACAAGTCTATTATAGTGGAAACAGGTCTGCAGGACTACAAGGACAGCCGCAAGCGCAACCGTGACATGGGCTCATCTTCGGGTCCATCTGCTCAGAAGCGCAAGATCTGGATCCCCCACAACATGTACCATGCATCGCCTCTTGCTCCAAGGCCGTCCTATGCTGCACCTCGTCTGCCTCCACCCCCACCTAGGCAGCCGAGGCTCCCAGCTCCGCCACCACGAGCTCCTGCTCCCCCTTCTCGTCCTGAGGATGGGCTGTGCTTCAAGTGTGGTCGTCCAGGACACCGTGCTAGAGAATGCAGGCAGAATCAGAATCAACTTGCACTGCCTTCCAACCAGCCCCGCAACAGCAACGCCAGGCCTAACACTGGTCGTGTTCAAGCTAACAATATTGATCTGAATCAAGTTCAAGACCAGCCTGCTACTGTGATGGGTACTCTTCTCGTCAATTCAGTACCAGCTTCTGTATTGTTTGATACAGGAGCATCGCATTCTTTTATGTCTGAAGATTTTGCATACATGCATGACATTAAGTGTGAAGAGATGAATGTCCCAATAGTGGTAAACACCCCCACAGGCCAATGTCAGACTTCCATTATTAGCCACAATGTTCCCATTGAAATTGAAGGGTTGGAATTCCATGCCTCCCCCCATAATGCTGAAGTCTTCCAATATCGATCTCATTCTCGGAATGGATTGGTTGAAGGCACATACCGCTTCAATTGTTTGCGACACCAAAACCGTCCACCTCCTGCATCCTTCGAACGAGATTGTAAGCTATCATGCTCATCTTGTTCGGAATGCTGAAGCCCGACTGTATGCTATGAATGCATTAAATGAGTCACCTCTTGAAGGGATTGAAAACATTCCAGTTGTCCGGGATTTCCAAGATGTTTTTCCGGAAGAACTTCCAGGGATTCCCCCTGCTAGAGCTATCGAGTTTGTTATCGACTTGGTACCTGGTACCACTCCTATAGCCAAGCGTCCGTATAAGATGCCACCACATGAACTCCTTGAACTTAAGCAAGAAATTGACAATTCGCTTCGTCTGGGTTTCATTCGTCCAAGTTCCTCTGCTTGGGGAGCACCTTCTCTCTTTGTCAAGAAGAAAGATGGTACGAATCGATTGGTCCAAGATTACCGTCCCATCAACCAAGCAACGATGCAAAACAAATACCCGCTTCCTCGGATCAACGATCTGTATGATCAACTTGCTGGTTCAGCAGTGTATTCGAAACTCGACTTGAGATTGGGTTACCATCAGATCCGGGTTCGTGAAGAGGATATTCCCAAGACTGCATTTGTTACTCGCTATTGTTCATACGAGTACACCGTCATGTCCTTCGGCTTAACCAATGCCCCAGCAACCTTCTCTCGGCTGATGAACTATATATTCATGGACTACCTCGATAAATTCGTCGTGGTTTATCTGGATGATATTCTGGTATTCTCCAAGAATAAAGAAGAGCATGCTGAACATCTTCGTCTCATACTGGAGAGGCTTCGAGAACATCAACTCTATGCTAAGTATTCAAAGTGTGAGTTCTGGATGGACGAAGTAACCTACCTTGGTCGTGTGATCTCCAAGGATGGTATTGCGGTCAACCCTGAACGAGTTCAGGCTATTCTTGACTGGACTCCCCCGAAGAATGTCAAGCAAGTCAGAAGTTTTCTCGGACTCGCCAGCTATTGCCGTCGATTCGTCGAGAACTTCTCCAAGATTGCAAAGCCCTTAACCAATTTGCTTCACAAAGGTGTTAAATATGAGTGGACAGAAAAATGTCAGGAGAGCTTTCAGGCACTTAAGGACAAACTGACGTCTGCTCCAGTGCTTGCTCCTCCGGATACTCGTAAGGACTTCGTTATCTATTGTGATGCTTCACGACAAGGCATGGGCTGCGTCCTAATGCAAGAGCGCAGAGTGGTTGCTTATGCATCTCGTCAATTGCGTCCTCATGAAGAGAACTACCCAGTTCATGACCTTGAACTTGCAGCAGTAATTCATGCACTGAAAGAGTGGTGGCAATACCTTGTTGGGAACCGTTGCGAAATCTACACCGACCACCAAAGTCTGAAGTATCTGTTTACTCAGAAAGATCTGAATCTCCGTCAACAGAGATGGATGGAGCGCATAGCAGATTACAATGTGGGTATTTCTTATACACCAGGCAAGGCTAATGTAATGGCTGATGCTTTGAGCCGCAAATCATACTGCAATCACCTTCAGGTTCACAAGGTTCACCCCCTTCTTCAAAAGGAATTTCGTAAGCTGAACCTCCATATTGTTCCTCAAGGTTATCTCGCTCCCCCTCCTGAAGGGTCCTACAAAATGAACCTCCACGTTGTTTCCCAGGGTTCTCTTAATACCCTGGTTGCTAAACCAGATCTTGTGGACGTCATCAAGTGGATCCAGAAGTGTGACAGTGAAGTCGAGAGGATTAAATTCGATCTCGCAGAAGGAAAGCCTTCACCCTTCACTATTGCTGAGGATGGCGCTTTGTACTTCAAAGGCCGCCTAGTGGTACCGTGTAAGGAGAAAAACAATGATTTGACTCAGGAGGTCATGAAAGAAGCACATGACACTCCGCTGTCTATTCATCCTGGTAGTACCAAGATGTACCAAGACATTCGGCAAAGATTCTGGTGGTCTAACATGAAGCAAGACATTGCTCGCTATGTTGCCCAGTGTGATGTTTGCCGTCGTATCAAAGCAGAACATCAAAGGCCTGCTGGAACTCTACAACCTATTTCTATTCCTGAATGGAAATGGGATCATGTTGAAATGGACTTCATTACTGGTTTTCCCAGATCGCAGAAAGGTAATGATGTTATTCTTGTCATCATTGACCGACTGTCCAAAGTTGCACATTTTCTAGCCGTCAACGAAACGATCACTGCTAGTCAGCTGGCAACTCTCTACATGTCCAGAATTGTTTCACTTCACGGTATTCCACTGGTTATCAGTTCAGACTGTGGCAGCTTATTTACTTCAAGATTCTGGGCAAGTTTCCAGGAAGCTATGGGAACTCATTTGTCATTCAGCACCGCTTTTCACCCTCAACTCAGGGTCAAGTTGAAAGAGTCAATCAGATTCTCGAAGACATGCTTCGAGCTTGTGTCATTTCTTTCGGTAAGAAATGGGAGGAATCTCTCCCGTATGCTGAGTTCTCCTACAACAATAGCTATCAAGCTAGCTTGAAGATGGCTCCCTTTGAAGTATTATATGGACGTAAGTGTCGAACTCCTCTGAATTGGTCAGAAACTGGGGAACGTACAGTTATCGGTCCGGATATAATCCAACATGCCGAAGATCAAGTCCGCATTATTCATGCAAATCTAAAGGCTGCTCAGTCTCGTCAGAAGAGTCAGTATGACCGTCATCACAAAGATATGGTCTATCAACCTGGCGAAAAGGCTTATCTTTGAGTCACGCCAATGAGAGGTACACACTGTTTCGGGATCAAGGGCAAGCTGGCTCCTCGATATATTGGTCCTTTCACTGTTCTCGAAAGGCGTGGTAAAGTGGCATATCAATTGGAATTACCATCAAACCTTTCTCAGGTTCACGATGTGTTCCATGTGTCGCAACTTCGTCGCTGCTTCAAGGATCCTATCCGAGCAGTGGATCATGATATGTTGGAACTGCAACAAGACCTTTCTTACAAGGAGCAACCAGTCCGCATTCTCGATGAAACTGAACGTCGGACTCGTCAGAAGGTTACCAAGTTCTTCAAGGTGCAGTGGGCAAACCATTCTGAAGATGAAGCTACTTGGGAACGCGAAGATCTTCTTCGTGCAGAACACCCCGGGCTCTTTCCTTCTACTTCTTGATTCTCGGGACGAGAATTCTTTTTAGTAAGGGAGAATTGTGACGCCCTGGTTTTGTGCTACAGTAATCTCTGTAATTAAGCTACAGTAATCCCGCACTAATGATGCCACGTCACCGCGTTTACTGTTGTTAAACTCGCGTTGGTTCAAACCCCGTTTGATTCCGTTGCAAATTTAATTCGTCCGAAAAGTGGATTTTAAAGTTTTGCGACACTGAAAATAAAAATGTTGGATGGGTTGTAGATATTCCCTAAGAATTTATAAAATTGAAACCGGAATTTTTCGAAGTATTTTAGAGCCCCTAATTATTTAAAACAGAAGCTGTTTAATTAAAAAAAAAACCTACTAGGCCAAAATCGGGGCAACCCTAGCGCCCCCAGCCGCCCCCGATCCACCCCCCCCCCCCCGCCGCCAGCGCCCTGTGGCTCCCCGAGCCCCCCCGCGGACACCGGCCCGCGCCAGCGCCCGAAGCCCCCCCGGTGCTCCTCCCGCCCCGCCCCCCCCCGCCGGCGACCTGAGCCGGGCCGCCCGACCCGCGCCCCCCCCGCCGGACGACGCGGCCGCCTCGCCCGCCCCGCCGCGCCGCCGCCTCACCGGCTCTCGCCGCCCCGCCGCCTTCCGTCGACCGCCGCCGCTTCGCCCGTCCGTCGCCCCCCAGTGAGCTCCCCCCCCCCCCCCCCCGGCCTGTGCGTGCATGCGTGCGTGCGTGTGTATGTGCTGTGGTGTGTGCGTGTGTGTGTATATGTGTGTATGTATGTATGTGTATACATATGTATGTATATACATACGTATGTATGTATTTATACATATACGTATATGCTAAAAACAAAAACATAAAATAAAATAAATAAATAACTATATTTATTAATATTAATATTTAATTAATTAGTGAATTAATTAAATAAGTAATTAATTAGTTAATTAGATGATTAAGTTTAATTAGATTAGTTAATTAAACTGTTAATTAATCTGTTAATTAATTAAAATTAAACAGTATTTTACTGTTTTGAATAATTCCAATTAATTAAATCAGTTAATTCGGATTTAATAATTAAATGAATTTCAGAAAATGATTTAATCTTTAGAAATTAATATAAAATAAACCGTAGCCCGGATTAAAAAGTTTTGAACATAAAAGTTGCTCAGAATAATTTTACGGTTCCAACTACGTAGTCCGTTAGTCTGTCACATGCCTCTAGCATAGCAAACAGGGAACTTTTCCATCGATTTTGTCTGTCCGGTAGTAGCCCGAGACCCGGGAAATATCATCAGATATTATTCCGATCCGTCTGCGACGTATAATACTGCGTTAGTGCATGTCTAGCCCTGCATATTGCCATGTCATGCATCGTGATGCATTTGTCTGCCTTGTATTTATTGTTTCTCCCCCCCTCTTCTTACCGGTAGACCCCGAGACTGACGCTGTTGCCGGGTACGACTACGCGACTGACGATCAGCCTTTTGCCGCAGAGCAGCAAGGCAAGCAAACCTCCCCTTGAGCATTCCGATATCGCCCATTCCTTTCCCTCTTATTCTTGCATTAGATTTTTGCTACTGTATTAGCTAGCTCCTATTCTGATGCATAGCCTGCTTTTGATAAACTGCTACTATACCTGCAACAATATCAACTGTTTAGTATAGGTTGATCAATGAATCCCCAGTGACCCCCCTTAGTCCCAGTTGCCCCTGCTTCTTCATCGACGACTCGACGACCCGAAGACCCGAAGACTCGGTCAACCAACCGACGATGCCAGGCCCCTCACATCACCGCACACCCCTTAAGTATGGCACTGCAGAGCTACTATCGGGTGCCGAGGGTGATACCTCACTTAGCACCCCTGATGTTAATTCTGTAGCGTAGCTAATCGGTCGTGGGTATCGAGGGTGATTCCTCCTTCCCATTTATCGATAGCGACTCTTGTCATACACATACCTCGAGTGGGATCCATCGAGGGTGATTCCTTGGATATCCACTTGGTGTATAAACACACAGTTACTTCTACTTGACTTTGTTTACATGTGAAAGACGGGACTGGAGGGACAGGCGGTACCACCCTGGTTGAGGTGGACCTGAGTTCCCGACAGTCTTGAGACGGGTCGGCCCCAAGGGTACCCGTGTGTGAGATGTGGTGGGATGCGCCGGTAAGGCATCCGGGTTATGTTGAGGCGTGGACGAGCAGGAGAGGCCCTTGCCACACATCCTCGAGACGGGGTGACGGGACCGCACTTTATGGGTCGCGCTTGCCCCGCATTAATAAAATGCTAAAGGGTTGGGTATTTAATCTGAGTTGGGTCGTTGGCCTTTTTACGCACCAAACCATCGCGTGGGAGAAGTTATGGCTACTCAGCGTCGTTGTATCAGCCGAAGCTCTTCGGACGTCAGCAATGGAGCGGCGCGCGACGGATTGGACTGGACGGTGCAGCTCTTGGACTGGAGTGTACTAGGCCTGTTTCCGGCCACGTACGCATCGTGCAGGAGTGCAAGGGCAAGTGGGCCCACGAACCTGCGCGCTTAGGATTTAGACCGGCGGGCTGGCCTCTTCGTTGAGCCTAGGTGGGGCGATGCGTGCTGCTATCCCGAGGCCGGGCATGACCCAGGAAAGTGTGTCCGGCCGGAGGTGATCAGGCGTGTTGGAGATGCGGTGCACCCCTGCAGGGATGATTAATCTATTCGAATAGCCATGTCCACGATAACAGGACGACTTGGAGTTGTACCTTGACCTTATACAACTATAATTGTGATAACAGGACGACTTGGACTTGGAGTTGTGGCTCCGAGATTGCTTCCTCGCAGGGAGTCGAGGAAGAATCTCTGGGCGTGGTTACTTAATAAAATTGCTACAATAATATGACTATATATGAGATACAGGTCTACTCTCTTCTAATGCTGCAAGATGCTGAAGATGCTAGTCTTCGATAGGATTAGGCCTTTCCCCCTATTCTTGCTTTCTGCAGTCAGCCCAGATATACCCCATTCCCTTGATAATGATGCATACTTAGCATAGTTCTGATGTCAGTCTTGCGAGTACTTTGGATGAGTACTCACCGCTGCTTTGCATTCTTTTTCCCCCTCGATACGTTTACCGCGTTCAGACGATGGAGCCCAGGAGATGGAGGACGACGGAGACGACTACTACACCACCGCTGGAGCCTACTACTACGTGGAGACTACCGACGCTCAGGAGTAGTTAGGAGGTTCCCAGGCAGGAGGCCTCGCCTCTTTCGATCTGTTGCTTATGTTTGTGCTAGCCTTCTTAAGGCAAAACTTGTCTAACTTATGTCTGTACTCAGATATTTTTTTGCTTCCGCTGACTCGTGCTTTGTCGAGCTTTGTATTCGAGCCCTCGAGGCCCCTGGCTTGTAATATGAAGCTGTATGACTTTAATTTGTGTCTAGTGTTGTGTTGTGATATCAATCAGTGAGTCCCTAATCTTGGTCGTACGCATTGCGTGTATGTTTAGCGTACGGTCGAGATCGGGGGCGTCACAAGGCACTGGACTACGCCATCGAGCAGAGCAGGCGCAACGAGGATGTGCACTGGGAGGGCCTCGACGAAGCCCTCGCACTGTCCGCGGTGGGCGACCGCGTCGTGCCTCCTCCTCCAGCTCCGCCGGCGCCTCCGGCGCTTCACGAGCCCAGGGCCGAGGTGGAGGAGCGCCAGCCGGAGCGCTACCAGTGGACCGGCCAGCTCCGGGAGTGGGTGTCCGCGCCTTCCATCTGGCTTAAGGCCACGCCGGAACAGGAGGCGACATATCTCTTGCACTGGAAGTCACGCGCGCTGGCGGTGGAGCGTGCCGAGGGCGAGGAGCAGATGAAGCTGGAGCGCCGGTGGGTGCAGGAGGAGGAGGAGCGTCGGGAGCGGGAGGCGGAGGAGCGAGCCCGTTAGCCTGCGCCCCCGCCACCGGCGCAGGACACTACTTAGGCGTGGGAGGCGGCGTTCCCCTGGGCTGGGCCGGCGCCGGAGCTCATCGACCTCACCTCCCCCGACGACGATGAGGACGACGATGCATAGGGCAGGCCGAGCGGCCGAAACTTTTTAAAATTATGTTTAATTAAGTTTTATGTGGACTTGGGCTGGCTTTTGACCGGTTTTTATTGTATAATTATGTTTAATATCGTTGTTTGGGCTGTCTTTTTTTAGTGCGAGTTTGAAATATGGGTCGACGCCTGCGTTGGGCGGACTAGCCGACCCATTTGCAAAAGCGGACACCAGCATCCGCTCGGCCGACCCAAACGGACAAAAAGCGAACAAACCGCACGTCTGTTTGGGTCGCCCGATTGGAGTTGCTCTAACCTTCAGGTGCATAAGGCAATTCATATCTATTAGGTGAGCGAGGTGTAACAGGTGATTCAAAGTCCTCATCAGTTTCAGCATTTTCAAGTTCCCTAGCTTTAGCAATATGAGCATCAAGTAATTCATTTAGTGGCACAGTTTCAGTTTCAACATGTGTAGCAATAGTATCATCATTAATTTCAAAGGTAGCATCATCAAGTTCATGTGACAAAAACTTCTCTCTGGTTTTTTTCTCCGAAGATGTGATTTTATAGGACTGGAATCAGGGTCGGAGGAGCCTCGTGGGCCCCAGCACACAACAGGGCGTGGCCTAGGGGGGACGCCTTGTTGGCTTGTGGCCCACAGGTGGCCTCCCTCTGGTAGGTCTTCGCTCCATAATTCATTATAAATCCCAGAAAAGATCCATAAAAAGTTTCGTCCAATTCCGAGAACTTTTATTTCTACACAAAAATAACACCAAAGTAGTTCTGCTGAAAACAGCGTCAGTCCGGGTTAGTTCCATTCAAATCATGCAAATTAGAGGTCAAAACCAGAGCAAAAGTGTTTGGAAAAGTAGATACGTTGGAGACGTATCAGGATGTAAAGGAGAAAAAAGATGCGTATTTTGTGGAGAGATGAAAATGTTGATCATATGTTCTTTACATGATCTGCTGCTTCTCTTCTATGGAGCCTAGTCAAATGTGCCTTTAATTTGAGAACTATTCCTACCTCCATGAATGATTGTATGTGGAGATGGGTTAGGACTTTGAGTAAGAAAGATAAGAATTTGGTCCTGGTTGGGACTCTTGCCTTGCTTTGGTCTATTTGGAAAAATAGAAATGCTATTATCTTTTATAGGAAATTTATTAATGACCCAATGATTCTGATCAAAGTTGCTTGTCATTGGACCGTGGCCTGATCTATATTGCAGATAAAGGTCATTGACAAAAAGCTGTTGAAGCTGGGAGCAAGGCTGCTCGAACATGCAGCAAGTGAGGTCTACACTTCATCCTAGGGCTGGAGATTTGCTGTGCCGCGTCTGCAGGGTTGAAGTTTGATGTTTCTGTTGGATGTTTGGTAGTCTTCGCTAGGTTTTCTTTTGGTGGAGTCTTGCAGATGTAACTGCTTGTTCCGAGTGCTACTTGTATCCCGATCATTCATTGGACCTGGTTGTTGGTTGTTGTTGGAAACAGTTTCCTTCCCCTGGGGGAACTGCTCCTGGGTGATGCTTAATTGATCTGTTACGCGGTAGTTCTTCTAGATGGTAGTTTTTAGTGGTTTGCTCTTACTTTCCTAATTTGTAGCCTGAACTTGGTTTCTAGTAATGGAAATCGGAAGGGGAAAACCCTTCTTTTACTCAAAAAAAATTCAAAGTTAGAGAACGAATCAGAAGGATCCAAACAAGCCATGTCAAGAAGCAATATAATGTCGTACTGCTCTCACTAAAGTGGCCATCAAGCTCTACACATAATAGATCAATAACAACATACATCACACTTTGGTAGTAATCCTTATTCGATATGCCATCAATTTGAGCCTTACGCTTTGATTTTGATCCTGGAATATGCATATCATTCATATCTGGAAGTTGAATATCATATTTGAGGCAAAAATGAGTAAACTTTGTAAACATACCTTCCCAACCTTGATTTCTCATTTCTTATAGCCTTCTTTTTGTTGTACAAAGATATGACACAACATTCACAATATCTTGATCCTTCCTTTGCAAAGCGAGATTCAAATCATTAGTAATCTCGAGTATAACCTGCATCAAGTGCATCATGAAAACAATGTCAAATGTTTGAATAGCATCAAGAACTCCTTTTGCTTTAATCCTATCTAGAGCTTTGCTGGCATTTTGTGCATTATCATAACAACTTCAATTACGGAAGGGAACATAACAATCATATTCAATATAGAATTGAATTGAGAACCCCAACGAGTATCGCCGGCTCTTTGAAGTCCAAGTTCTTGATTCAAACCTCTCCCATTTCAAGTTCACCATTTTGTAGTGCACATGGACATCGGGACATTTTCGTTCTCGGTCCACCCCATGCTCTTATCCATTACTGCAAACTCTGGACAGTGCCGCTGCTCTTTTATTGCACTTCCTATCAACCGCAATACTAGGAGATCAATTAGAACGAAGGTGGTTGATCGTAGTACTTATAACAAGTCCGGTGATTACTTCTATTCTAAGCCTAGACCACGGACGGTTAAGAGAGAAGGGAACACGAGAACCAACCTTTTGTCTCCGCGAGTACTGAGCATCGAGTCCATCTCAAACGACGTACAATTCCACAATATTTGGCTCTACTGTTCATAAAGCCACACGCACTTCCTAGGGCTGCTAGCAATCCATGTGATATATAGTGTAATTGTGAAAACATGTTCTAGGGTCACCCCGAATACCTCCATAACCCAAATGGATGTGCAAGCAAAGCATACAAAATGAACAGGAACTCACCATTTTTCTGACCGATGCTAATTAAGAAGGATGCACATTGCAGATTCGGCATGGGTTCAAAATGCACTTGTACGAAGTCGACCACTCCATAAAACCTGTGTAAAACCTTGCAATGATAATGGGTAAACGACCAAGATTTAACTCTTCCATGGATGTCATAATAAATAAAGCACTGCTACCATAATAAAGAAAATAATGCACTGCTAACAAACGTTGAGACTTCCTGCAGAGACCCCTCGATCCAAATATATGTGAGAAGTACAATCTTGTTTATATTATAAACCCAATGACGAGAACATCATGACCGAAGCCGTCACACCACCATGACGGCATTTCCCCCAAGTGTGGCTGCTCTCATTGTGGCCAGGGCTGAAACAACTTCCTTTCCATGCTAAAACCTTTGCACATAATAGCATATTACTCCCTCCGTCCCATAAGAGCGTTGATGACACTACGCTAGTGTAAAAAACGCTCTTATATTATAGTTCTGACTGCTGACCTTCCAGGGATAATTCAAACCCATGGTGACCATTTTTCAAACACACGATGAGTACTATTAATTCCAACCTTTTCAGGATGAAAGCCACTTCACTCCCACGGCGGGCTTCCGCATAATGACTGCTGCAACTTACAATTCTCTTTCAGTGGCCATTTTAGTGGAGTGGATCCCAAAAAGAATCCCAAAACTCGCCAGTACTGGTGAATTGGCCATAAACACTCCATTAATCAAACTAGATCAAATGGTCTAAACACCTATGGTGTTGTGCACACCAACATTGTCCATGTCTCCACGATCTTTCTCTCATGCTCTTGATGTAGACCTATTACCAGTTTTGATAGTCACTACTCACGGCCGTCAGTAGTAGATCACAAGAAACAACAATTTACACCAAAGGATCACACGGTCCACTCCGCAAATAACACAACCATCAACAATACCGATACTTGTCTCATGTTGCTTACTGGTATACATGACTGTAGCAAGAGTTTCTAGCAATAAACCTATCTCCACAATTTATTTCCCGCTGTCACCGGCCCCATATTTGACTGATGCCTCTTCAAACCGATCATTGGCTGGCGTCGATGATTAAAAGTGTGTGCTAGTATTTGTGAATGCTGCCCAACAGAAAATTATCACGAGGGGCCAAAGTTCAAGCAGTATGCTCCACACAAACTGCTTTACAAACACTTGCAAGGTCCAAAATAGCCCCTTCCTAGCCCAGAAGGGTCCAGCAAAAAGACACCATCTTTTCCAATAATCAACATTTTTCCAGAGCAGCACAAAAGGGCTAACGGCACACATGGCGACGGCGGTCTTGTAAGAGACGGGAGCCAGCACCATGTACACCCCCAGCGCAAACGCGGCGGTCAGGCTTGTGACCGAAGCCTCCATGAAATACACCGATGAGCGCAGGTGGAACTTACGGCTTCTTCTATTAACCATGGGAGTCCCGGAGAACATGAAACCTACTGTTGCCATTGAGGCACAGATGAAGGCCAGTGTGTTGGCCATCATGAACGCATCGAAAGCGTATGTTCCTGCAAGGGTCGGTGAGCCTCCTTTCGTATGATCGTCAGCTCTATAACCACCGGGCAGTGCGAATGTGGCACCGAATGTCACCGTCGCTATCAGCACGGACCCGATGCTTAGAGTCTGTGTCGTCTCCTTCATGTTCTTTGATTCTCTGTTTTCCTCTTCCGGCTTTAGCCGGTGATTTCTCTCGTAGTTTTCCTCGAAGTGATCCTCACGAGAAGTGCCGCTCCGAGCACCAATCATCGCAAGTGCACGACGGATACGTGCTTCCGAGTTCTACACAAACAAATAAAATAAAATGAATCAATCTGATCTTTGCCTAATTATTCCAGTGGCAACGCTTGACCATCGAAAAAGAGGGAGTAGCTAGATTACCTGGCTGTAAAACATTCCTGGGGGAATATTATACCGTGATAAATCCAGACAAGTTTCCCCTTTCTCATTTGGCAAATTCAGGTGTACCTGCCGATTCCCAAGTAAACGGCAGAACATTCGAAGGCTCCCACCTCGGACCGCAAGGTGCATCGCCGTGTTCCCATCCTTGTCGCGCATGTTGAGAATCCATCGTAGTGACGTATCCCTGGTAACATGATCCAGGATCCCCACCACCTTCTTCTCAGTAGCGATATGGAGGAAAGTCCGGCCATGGGCATCGCGCAGGCCGGCGATGCTAGGGTACTCTCTAAGAAACAGGGTGACTGTCTTCGTTGCTCCTGCGGAGGTAGCTACGTGTATTGGATATGACCCACGGTGGTCCGGCTCATACAGCGCGGCTGGGTTAGCTTCGAGCAGCTGCAAGCAGACGTCTTTTGGCCGGCCGTGCAGCCTCAACAGAGACATGAGCTTCCTGCGCATTTGTGTGACGATGGTTGAATGGCTCTTTCGCCATTCGTGCAGATCGTCGTGAAACTGTGTTGAATAAGATGAGTTTGGTGGCTGGCCTTGCCGGCTCAGGGCTGCGGCGAAGTGAAGAGGCGTACTCCCTGTTTCATCCTTTTGTGCTGAAAGAGCTTTTTTCCTCTTTAACAGCTTCTCCGTAAATACTGCGAATTAATGGGTTATCCATGTTATGTTGTGCACTAATCCAATCAAAACATTCATATGCCTAGTGTACAGTATTCAAAACAAAAAAAAGAACTTCTATAATGGAACATTCATAGTGCAAGCATCTTACTTACCTGGGCCTCGGATAGCAGCAGCGTGTAATGCATTTTGTCCATTTGGTCCGGAGTAGGAAAGGCTCGTACCGCCACCACTCAATTTAAACAGTTTTTCAACGATACCTTCATTCTCCAGCAAGATGGCTAGGTACAGCGGCGAGGTCCCGCCGGTTCTCGGAAAACAGGCCAAGTCCTGGTCCTCCTTCATCAGCAGCTCCACTATATCCACCCTATCAATCCTGACGGCCTCGTGCAAGGCCGTCTCCTTAAGATTGTTCTCCTTCTCCAGCAGCGACTTCACTGGATCAGCAGCAGCATTCATATCCTCCTCTCCCAATTTAGCCAAATGAATGAGCCAAGAGACCATCTCGAGATTCCCCGCCCTCGCCGCGCAGTGCACGGGCGTATCTCCCTCCTTGTTCTGTGTGAACAGGAGGTGCCCCGCCTTCCCGTGGATGATGTCGGCGCTCCTCAGGAAGATCTCGCTACGGCCGTAAGCGGCCACCGCGTGGAGTGCAGTGTTCCCTTCACCGGCCACCCCCTCCAGGAGTGGTGGCGATGCAGGCAGGGCACAACCTTCCTCTACATCATCAGAACCTCCGTTGCTCGACGCGTACAAGGCTAGATTGGCAAGGATTTCTTGAGCTTGTGCTTGTGTGGTGATCCTGTTGTTGACAAGAAAGTCTAGGCCTGCAGAATCGCCACTGCATGCCAATCCTAAAAGGACAGGATTGATGGTCGCGAGGGTGGGTTCTTTCCCGGTGGTGGCCAGATTTCCCGACACCGTCGCTGCGGCATCTTCCTTATTGAGCATATCATTCAGCCGCTCGCCATCACCCTGGCTTGTGGCCATAAGCAGTTTGGCAGGCACGGTGGTCGATCGACGAGGCACGGCGAGTTGGAGACTTGGATGGCCAATGTATAACTGATTTGTGTACACTACTCTGTCTCTTGAGCATACGCTGCTATATGAACTGATGCTATCTAATCTAACCATGTATGTGCAGCACGAGCTGGCATCAATTTGGGGTCCGTATTTGTTTATCTTCTTTGCTTTAATTACCACCGGTAGCTTCAACGTGTGTAAAAGTCGATTCCAAGACTTTCAGTGGCTTGCACGTGGAAGCAATATTCTTCCTTTGGAGTGGATGTAGATGATTAGTCTAACTTAATTAGTATAGTAAGAGGAGCCTTAACCCATGCTGCAACCTTTGATAGCATTAGGCAGCATGGATCTCGAGGCCAACTAAAGTTGCTTAATTATTTGTTGAAAGTTAAACCTGAAAGATAGTCTAAGCACATGGCTGTCCAGTGCCTGTCCACTAACTCATAACCACTAATCTCACTTTTCATACCACGTACATCAATAGTAAGTATAGATTTATATATGTATATATAGGTAATATTCGTTGATTATGCCTAAAATCTTGGCTATTCATCTGGCGCCCAAGATGGAAACACTCAATAGAACAGATAACCAGTTATGGATATATAGATATGAGTGTTTCTGAAAATTGTGACTAGGGCATCCATATCAGTACCACCACTGCATCACTAGCAAGTAACTGAACAATAGGAGTTCAATACCAATCAATGTCAAGGTTAAAAAATTCTGAGTTCAAAATTAATTTGAAAATTTTGAGGGTATTTGCTGAGTATTTTACGGTAACCACGTTATGATTAGATAAAAGGTTCTTTTATCTTTAGCTAACGCTTTCTTTACGTGATTAGTGGTACTCCTATTTATATACCACTGCACCATCGCTGGTTTTCTGTTTTCTGAGTGTTTCCACTTTCCACCCTATTTAACTATAGGTGTCCCACTTAAATTCATTTTTTTCAAAAAAACCGGCATTTTTTGCTCGGTGCACGTGTTTACCGGGGGTGGCGAGATACGTGGTTACCAGGCAGTAACCAAATTTACTGCCGGGTAACCAAATCCTTGGTCGCGACTAACCAAAGCGTGTTTGTCCATCGTCTTTGCATCCACGACAACATTGTCATGGTGCAGCAATCGGCCAAAAGTGTCCATAGGAAGAAAATCCCATCTCTTATGCTTAAGCTTGGACATCATTGGCGTTTTGATAGCGTCTCATGGTCCTTCTTGCTGAGTGTTCACTGGCAAAGAAGTTATAGCCCATGGTGGATTCGATAGATCATCCTCCCCATGGCTCGACTAGCACCAAGGTGTTGCTGGTTAATTATAGTCATGGCGATGCTTTCACACAAGGGTGTGGCCTTCGGCAAGGGGACCCTTTGTCCCCTCTCCTATTCAGCATGGTTATGGATACTAGTCATCAACCCATGCGTCCACATGGGGCTAATATGTGAATATATGTACACAATATAAATTTGATGTGTAAACATCATTTGGTATGTGCATCACAACCTGGATGCATTTCTCTGTATTTTTGCAAAAATAATATCACATAATGTTCTATTGATTTGATTTTCCCAGAGTATAGTTAAGTTAGGAACATAGTTTCTTGTCTAATAGGGATTAATTATTAGGATTCATTGCCGTCACTAGCCGCGGCAGTTGCTTGAAATTGAACCCTTCAACTTGGTTATAACATAATCGACATGTGAAGCCGATTTTTTGTCAGCAATGATAGCTGGCATGAGTTGTGACAATAAGAAACAGATGAATCTGAAATACATGATTTCATTGAGAAAGGTCATTCTGTCCAAACTAACTACATTATACACGTTTATTCAGCTGCTATGGAAGTCTTAGGTATACTAATGTGACCTACAATAAATAAGAAATCTAGGATTAATCTAACCACAGTAATGTCCTTGTCGTGAAGATCCACGAAAACTACTGAGCATCCAACCGTTCATCCATAAACGTTGAGATGGAGTTTGCCGAATTAGCTGTGGCTTTTTTAACTACAATTCCAAGTATATACACAATAAAAGATCAATCTAACAACAACACTTTAACAGGTTAAATTCCGAGGAAACCGCGAACGATTCCTGGAATAATCTATACTCCCTCCGTCCCAAAATAAGTGTCTCAAGTTTAGTACAACTCGAGACATTTGAGACACTTATTTTGGGACGAGGGGAGTATCTTATAGACTTAAATCCTGAAAAACAGAGCACCAGTTCCAGATCTAAGCATAAGGGGAGATGCAAACAACGTCATAATGTTTCCCGGAGAGGGTTCAGTGGAAGCATATCAGTCCAAATCAAGTACTTCATACAGTACTTAGTATGGTCGTATATTCCAGAAGAATAGAATTATTTGAGTAGTAAATTGTTCTTTTACACGTTTTACTTCCTTATTTCTGTATATTCCAAATGTAGGTGCATCAAAAAAAATGTTTGGGAAAACTGCAAAATTGAAATTCTTACAATGCTACACTTTTGATTAAAGAGGACAGTTCAAAGGTTATTAGCGGAAGTACATAGAATACAATTTAAGACTTACTTTGTACTTTTGTCCTCCCTTAATGTAGAATTTGTCTCAGCTATCAGAATGCTATGCGATCACGCCGAAGCGCTCCATCAATCTCAACGATATTCCAATAAACAGAGATCGATTTATCAATGCCATTAGTGGAAGTCGTAGTGAATCAACGACGTGGGACTGAATTTATCTACTTTGCAGTACAGAGACAGACAGTAGCGCTCTTTCTGCAGTCGGTGGTCGCCGGCGCCCCAGAGCGCTCCACTACTCAAGCATTTGAATTTTTTATAAACTATTTATAGTAAAATGTTGACCATATATATTAAAAAAAAGTTAAATTTGTGCTGGGAAATTTTTAACATGTATTAGATTTTTTTTGTTGATGTATACAAAACAAATGTAGAATAAAAACCGAAAAAGTGAAAACCAAAAAAAATGAAGAAAAAGAAAATGAAAAATAAAACCTAAGAAACAAATAAAAATAATGAAAAATAATGGAGAAGTATAAACGTAAAGAAACAAATAAAATTAAAAAATTAAAAAAATAAGAAAACGAAGAAGAAACAATGGAAATCCGACTCGTTTGGCCAAAGGCAAAGCCTGGTGACTGGCCGCGCGGTCTTTAAGCCAGGAGAACATTCAAATCCCCCTGTGCTTTGTTTTTCTTTCCTTTTTCCGTTTATTACTGTGCGTGAATGGGCCGACCGGAGTGTTGTAGACCCTTCAGCGAGAGCGGTTATGTCTCGCTTAATGCAAGACATAGCTGTCGTGGCCTTGGTGTTTTTATGCCCAGCCGTTCACCTATCCAGGCAAACAAGAATCAGCCCACAAAGCAACTGCCCGCTTTGAGTGTTGTGTAGTTCCCTAGAAAACACAAAGTATCCATCTTGGAACCCTCCGTCAATAGAATGTGGAAGTGATCTTTACAATAGATATATTCCTAAATTAGTGATATCGCTAGTCACGCGACCTAGGCCACGGTCGGAGCAGCATGGGCATGGGTACGCCCCTTGCTTCACGGTGCCATGATCCATCTTAATTTTTGGACCCATGCAACTGGCACAAAGAAACTAGGTAACCGGAAACTGAAATATAAGCGCACTATTTGTTACTCCCTATGTAAAGAAATATAAGATCGTTTGGATCACTAATATCGTATGATCAACGAGAAACACACTCGCTACGGAACAACACTTTTATCAAAAAGATTGCCCCATCATTCACGTGAAATGCTCATCTATTTTAACAAAATAATTTACCTACATTATTTTAAAAATGATATTAAAAATCAAATTTTCAAGAAGACCTCACACATTTTCTAGGTGATGGAGACGGGCGACGCGCGATGGGAGGCGACTTTTGCCTCGGATTTCCGATCTCAGCACACGGTGATGTTCCGGCCCGGCGTGCTCCTCCTACGGCGGGACGCTCTCCGCCTCATGCTGCTGGACGCAGCGGGGCGCACGGTGGACGCGCGCTCTATGGGAGGGAGAGTGCATATACGATGGCGGGGCCATGGCGCTCCCATGTCATCTGGTGCGGGTGGACCGACGCGTCCTGGAGCCATGCAAGTCGCCCGGTGCACCTGGGCCCTGCTCGCGAGAGGGGCCATGGCGGCATGCAGCCGCTCTTGGGCAGACACCTGGCACGACGGTGGGGATCGGGTCCATGGGGTCGAGGCCATCCGACCGCCATGGGGGACCCAGCGAGTCGACGCGAGGGGGATATGACCCGGCCCTCGCGGCTCCGCCCATTCCACCCCCATCTGGAGCTAGGGTTAGCGACTCTCACCTCGCTCCTCTGTTTTCGCATCTATGGGCCAGATCTAGGGTTTCTCCGCCCTCTCCAGCCGATTCGTTCCACTGGTGGCCGGGGAAGGTCGTCGGGGACACGAGATCCTTCGCTCAGGTGGCTGGTGCGGCGTGTTCGTCGTCTCCTTCATCCATGGCGGGGCGTGGGGGCGGAAGGGTGGGAGGAAGACAAGAGGGCGCTGGCCGGGGCAACTTCGGCGGGAACAGGGCGATGGGCGCGACCAACCAGGGGCGCAACCTGGTGTGGCAGCGCTCGGATCCACCTCCTCCTCCTCTCGGTTCGGCCAGATCTACTTCATCAGATCGTTGGGAGGAGGCGGCGAAGATGCAGGGCGGCGGATCCAAGGAGCCGTGGTCGGGGGCGATGCCGGCGGCGCCGACAAAAGGGGGGCACTATCCCACCTCCTCCTGCTCCTCCCATCTCCAACCAAGGCGGCAAGAGTGTCGTCGAGCTATGTCACAACTGCAACCAGTCAAGTCACTTTGCTCCTCGCTGCCCTACCATCCGCTGTGAGATGTGTGGTAAATTAGGACATATGATGCAGCTCTGTCAGACCCCTCGTCCTTGGGAATGTATTCCATCCTTGTGCGGTTTTCAGTCTCCTGGGCAGGGGATTTTCTTCATCCCTGATTGCTCCATGGTCAAAAAAAGTAATGAGAAAACTAACATGGTTGTGATTACGGTCCTGGAAGGGGTTGCCTCGGTTAAGGAAATAGAATCTGAATTCAATGGGTTCTACTCCAAAAAACAAAACAAAAAATGGCGTTGTACTGCTCGGCAGATTAGCCCCTCACAGTTTGTTATGAGGTTCCCTAACGCTGGTGACGTGGAGAGGGCTAGTTGCTATGGCAGGCGTTTACCTATTCTGAATGATTCTGTTATTGTCAATATTTCTCCTTGGTCTGTTTCTGTGGGAGCTAAAGCTATCCTGCAACAAGCTTGGGTGCGTGTGAGAAACGTACCATTGGAAAAAAGGTGTCCTGAACATATTTCTTATGCTGGTGGATTGGTTGGGGTAACCTTGGAGGTTGATCCTGCAACTGTTCATAAGCCAGAGTATGCTAGAATCCTTCTTGGGTGTAGAGAGGTGGACAAGATTCCTCCATCTGCTGAAGGCATGCTGGGTGGGCAGTTCTATGATTTGTATTATGAGATGGAGAAAGTTGTGGTTGGGCCTCTTGAAATAACTCAATCTTCCATTCGAGTTGACAGCAATTGTTCCCCATCTGTTGCAAAGAGACCTAAGTTTGACTTTAATCAGGAATCCACCAATGAACATGGGAGTACTAGTGCTTCTGTGGTGGGGAACTCTTCATCCCAGAACTATCGCACTAATTCCAAGCTGTCCACTGTCTCTGAAACTGAGGAAGAAGATGACAGTGATGAAGGGGATCATACTGAACTGCTTATAGATTCCTTGGCAAAGGAACTTGCAGCCAAGTTATCTCCTATGTCTCTTGCTGGGGAGATTGGGGATGAACAATCTGATGATGAGATGGATGGAAATGACCCCTCTGGTGCTATCTCTGGTTCTGAGGATATGCGATCAGGTGCTTGGGCCGTTACACCTGTGCCACCTTCTCCTGCTTTTTTGCAGTTCGCTGATGATCATGGTGTTGGTAATATTCCTCGTTTGTCAGATTTTATTGCATGGCCCTCCCTGCCTCGTGTTGTGGAGCTTGAGGAAGATTCTATGGAAGGGGCTGAGACCCACAGTGCCTACACCGTTGAGTTTCCTACTGGATCTCCAGTTCATGAGCAGGATGTTGGTGGAACTGAAGCCAGGGGGTTCGCAATCAATACCAGAAGCTGGCCCGGATGGACGAAATGGCTGCCATTCGTATGAAGAAGCGCGACAGTGAAGGTACCTCATCTCTTTCTGACCACAACCAATTTTCGCTCTTGTCCGATTCTGAGATTGTTGTGCGGGCTTCTCTTATGGGTGTGCAAATTCCTGATGATAATTTTGCTACGATCGATATGCTGCGTGAATTAGAAATAACTAGGCAGTCCTTACATGATAAGAACACAGATCCTACTAGTATGGTGATTAATGACTGCATGGGTAATCCTACTCCCCTCTCCCTTTCCTGGGATGAACATGAAGAGGAAGGATATCCCATTTAGTGTGGTCAAATCTAAGAAGAAGGGTAAAAAAGGAAATAGTAAGAAAAATGTGGCGATTACCCCTCCGAATCATAAATCTCGGCCCCTTACCAGGAAACAAAAACTTGAGGCGGCTGGTATGGATGCCCTGATTCCTAGCAGACCTACCAGAGCTAAAGACAAACCCAGCCGATATAAATGATAGGGCTCTTTTGGAACTGTAGGGGGGCAGGAAAAAAAGGCATGGCTTCCTGTCTCACGGATATCATTAATGCCAATGGTATTGATTTTATTTGTTTCAAGAAACCATGAAAAGGGATTATAAAACCTCTTTCTTCAGGAGGTTTGACCCTCAAATGGATTTTTGTTGGGAGTGGATTCCTGCCAAAGGAAAATCTGGAGGAATCTTGTGTGGCATGCGGGCTGATAAATTTGACATCATTAGTAGTGTTCGGGGCAAATATGTTCTACAGTTGAATTTGCTTGATAAGCACAAAAACTATAAATGGGCTCTTCTCGCTGTTTACGGAGCGGCTCATGATGAATATAAACCTGAATTCTTAGCAGAATTGTCCTCATTCTGCAACAAGATAGACACTCCTTTTTTGGTTGGCGGGGATTTCAACATCCTTAGACATTGTGTTGAAAAAATAAGAATACCCCTTTGTCTCATTTCTCGGATGTGTTCAACTCTATCATCCATTTGCTGGGGCTTAGAGAAATCTTCATGTCCGGAGGTAGTTTCACTTGGACTAACAGCCAAGAGCACCCTACTTTAGAGAAACTAGATAGAGTCCTTATGTCCTCGAGCTGGGAAGACTTGTATCCCCTTGTCTCTGTCAGAAAGTTGATTAGGGAGTTGTCTGATCATAATCCCTTGCTGCTTGATGGTGGGAATGCTCCCCTGATGTCTACTACGCAACCTTCTTCTTGTAGACTCGTGTTGGGCCTCCAAGCACAGAGTTTTGTAGGACAGTAGCAAATTTCTCTCAAGTGGATGACCTAACGTTTATCAATCTGTGGGAGGCGTAGTATGAAGATGGCCTCTCTCAAACAACCCTGCAACCAAATAACAAAGAGTCTCTTGTGTCCCCAACACACCCAATACAATGGTAAATTGTATAGGTGCACTAGTTCGGCGAAGAGATGGTGATACAAGTGTAATATGGATGGTAGATATAGGTTTTTGTAATCTGAAAATATAAAAACAGCAAGGTAGCAAGTAACAAAAGTGAGCAAAAACGGTATTGCAATGCTTGAAAACAAGGCCTAGGGTTCATACTTTCACTAGTGCAACTTCTCTCAACAATACTGACATAGTTGAATCATATGTAAATCCCTCACGTGCGACAAAGAGTTCACTCCAAAGTCACAAATAGCGGAGAACAAACGAACAAATTATTTTAGGGTATGAAACCACCTCAAAGTTATCTTTTCCGATCAATCGTATGAGCTATCCCTATAAGTGTAACGAACAGCCCTAGAGTTCGTACTAAAATAACACCTTAAGATACACATAAACCAAAACGATAATGTCACCTAGATACTCCAATGTCACCACGAGTACCCATGGGCTTGATTATATGATATGCATCACACAATTTCAGATTCATCATGTTCAATCCAACACAAATAACTTCAAAGAGTGCCCCAAAGTTTCTACCGGAGAGTCAAGACGAAAACATGTGCCAACCCCTATGCATAGATTCCCAAGGTCACGGAACCCGCAAGTTGATGACCAACACATACATCAAGTGGATCAATAGAACATCCCATTGTCACCATGGATATCCCATCGCAAGACATACATCAAGTGTTCTCAAATCCTTAGAAGACTCAATCCGATAAGAAAACTTCAAAGGGAAAACTCAATTCATCACAAGAAGATAGAGAGGGGAAAACTCCATATGATTCATCTATATTAATAAAGCTCGCGGTACATCAAGATCGTGTCATCTCAAGAACACGAGAGAGAGAGCTCAAACACATAGCTACTGGTACATACCCTCAGCCCGAGGGTGAACTACTCCCTTCTCATCATGGAGACCACCGGGATGATGAAGATGGCCTCCGGTGATGGTTTCCCCCTCCGACAGGGTGCCGGAACGGGCTCCCGATTGGTTTTTCGTGGCTACAGAGGCTTGCGGCGGCGGAACTCCCGATCTAGGTTTCTTTCTGGGGGTTACGGGATTTATAGGAGAACTTGGCATTGGAATCAAGTCAGGGGGACTCCCGAGGGGCCCACAAGCCAGGGGGCGCGCCCTAGGGGGGGGGGCACCCCCTAGGCTTGTGGTTGCCTCGGGACTCCTCTTCGGTATCTTTTTGCTCCAGTATTTTTTATATTTTCCAAAAATATTCTCCGTAAATTTTCAGCCCATTCCGAGAACTTTTATTTCTGCACGAAAAAATGACACCATGGTAGTTCTGCTGAAAACAGCGTCAGTCCGGGTTAGTACTAATAAAATCATACCAAAATCATATAAAATTATTGTAAACATGGCATGAATACTTCATAAATTATAGATATGTTGGAGACATATCAGCATCCCCAAGCTTAATTCCTGCTCGTCCTCGAGTAGGTAAATGATAAAAGAAATAATTTATGAAGTGTGAATGCTAGCAAGTGCACAAGTTTGATCAATGATAATTCCAATCACTTTTTCTAGCATCAATATAAACCATAAACAGTAGCTCATCTCATAAAACTTCTCATGATTAAGTAACAAGCTATTCACATGTTAAAGTATAGACCAGAAAGTTTCTTGAAAACTAACAAACGATATTCCAAGTCATCGAACAATTGCAATTCATCTTATTTTCAGGAAGGGTCTATGTAAGAGCTTTGATTTAGCAAATTCCACAAACTCAACTATCATATAGTCTTCCATGATTATTGACACTCAAAGCATATTTTTAGAACAAATAGCATCCATCGAACACAGAGAAAGATAGGGGCTTAATGTTTCGCCTCCCAACTTATTTATCATATAGATAATTGTCAACAATAATAATTCATGATCAAATATATTTGTGTGGATATATATGTCTAGATCATTCCCCAACACATGACGCTTGCCAAGAGAAAAAGGCGAAATATAGGAAGTGGTGAAGATCACCATGACTCTTGCATAAAGGTAAGTACTAGAAAGTAAAAGATAGGCCCTTCGCAGAGGGAAGCATTGATTTGCAAAGGTGCCAGAGCTCGAGCTTTTAAAATAGAGATGAATAATAATTTTGAGCAGTATGCTTTCATTGTCAACATAACAACAAAGAGATCTCGGTATCTTCCATGCTAGATACATTATAGGCGGTTCCCAAACAGAATGGTAAAGTTTTTACTCCCCCTCCACCAATCAATCACACTCCACGGCGAGCCGAATCCACGAGTACCGTCCATACAAACAACAATCTTGGGGGAGTTTTGTTTCATTATATTTTGATTTGATTTTTGAGCATGGAACTGGGCATCCCGAATACCAGCCACTTTCTCGTGAATGATAGTGAATCAACACATATCGTGAGAATAACCCACCTAGCATGGAAGATACTGAAAGCCCCTAGTCACTATATGAGCGATTCGGCCATACAAAACAGAATATTATTTGAAGGTTTAGAGTTTGGCACATGCAAATTTACTTGGAACGGCAGGTAAATACCGCATATAGGTAGGTATGGTGGACTCATATGGAATAACTTTGGGTTTAAGGGTGTTTGGATGCACAAGTAGTATTTCTACTTGGTGCGGAAGTTTTGGCTAGTATGAGGTGGAAGCAAGCACCACATGTTGGAGGATCCATAACAATATAACTTCTATACAAATATACCCAAACATAACTCATTAAGTTGTCTTACTTGTCCAATTTTAACTAATTTGCTTGAGTTTGAAAACAATTAATGAGCTCACAATCATAGAAGATGTCCAAGATAGTATATTTATATGTGGAATCTCTCTTCCTTCAATATTCTTTCATGAATTGTTCAAGTGACCAATGCGGTGTTTGCTAACTTTCAATAAATTTTACCACCTATACTTATTATGTGTGAAGTCATTACTCCCCATGGGATAAGTATATGAAGCATAGTTAATTTCAGATTTATGATATTCAATTCATTCAACCATTTACTCATAGGATATAAGTGAAGCACGAGAGTGAATGACAAACTACTCCAAAAAGATATAAGTGAAGATCAATGCGTAGTAAACAATTAAATAACTATGTGAAGACTATCTCATCTAAGAATTTCAGATCTTAAGTATTTTATTAAATAGCAAGCAAAAGAAAAATAGCACTCCAAGTACATATCATGTGGACGAATAAAACTTTAGGCTCAACATAGGCTAACCGATAATTGTTGATGAAGAAAGGTGGGATGCGTAGCATCCCCAAGCTTAGATGCTTGAGACTTCTTGAAATATTTACTTGGGGTGCCTTGGGCATCCCCAAGCTTGAGCTTTTGTATCTCATTCAATCCTCTCATACCACGGTTTCACCTATTCTCAAAAACTTCATCCACACAAAACTCAAAAAGAACTCGTGAGATAGGTTAGTACACATAAGAACAAATCAACACTTGGGTACTGACAAGACAAGTTGCACAATAATTTCAATCATCATCTACTGTTTACTATCATTTCCACAATTTATATCTACCAATATAGGCTATGGAAACTATAGAATAAGTAGATAACAAAACTATGACATCAATCTGTCCAAACAGAACAGTCTGTAGCAATTTATGAAAACAGTGTACTTCTGTAACTCAAACAATTATGAAAATTTAGGACCTGCTAAATAATTTATATGACAACACTGTGTAAAACTTTCAGGAACTTTCCACGTTCCAGTAAAATATTAAAATTCAAGCACTACAGCAAAAGTTTCTGTTTATACACAACACACATCAAACATGCAATTCAAGCATCCTAAAAGGCAATTCTTGGAACTTTTTATTGAAAAACAAGATTATAAATAACACCTAACAGAGAACAACAAAATATAATGACGATCCAAGCAAAACACATATTATGTGACGAATAAAAATATAGCTCTAAGTAAGATGTACCGATAGTGTTGAAGACGAAAGAGGGGATGCCTTCCGGGGCATCCCCAAGCTTAGGCGCTTGAGTCTTCCTTGGATATTACCTTGGGGATGCCTTGGGCATACCCAAGCTTAGGTTCTTATCACTTCTTATTCTCCTCATATCAGTGTCTCACCCAAAACTTGAAAACTTCAAATCACACAAAACTTAACGGAACTTCGTGAGATGGGTTAGTATAATAAAGATAAATCATTCACTTAGGTACTGTCAAGACAAGATTCATAATTTTTCCCACATCATACCTACTGTATTATATCATTACCATAATTTATATCACTCAATATAAGTTATAGAAACACTAAAACAAGTAAACTATGCATGCAAAACAGAATCTGTCAAAAACAGAACAGTCTGTGAAGATCTGTAGTGTAACTATACTTCCCTGTCTCTAAAAATTCTGAACAATTAGTACGACCTGAAGAATTTGTATATCAAGACTGTTTAAAAATTTCAGATCATTATCACGCTCCAGTAAAAAATGAAAAATCCTTTACTGGAGTCAAAAGTTTCTGTTTTTGCACAGAATCAAGTCAACTATCATCCATACTATCCCAAAGACTTTACTTGGCACTTTATTGAAACAAAAGCTATAAAACATGATTACTACAGTAGGTTAATCATGTGAACACACTAAAAAAGAAAGGAAAAGTGTTGGGTTGTCTCCCAACAAGCGCTTTTCTTTAATGCCTTTTTAGCTAGGCATGATGATTTCAATGATGCTCACATAGGAATAGTATTTGAAACATGCAAGAGAGCATCATGAATCTCATGAAAAGCACATTTAAGTCTTACCCACTTCCTATGCATAGGGATTTTGTGATCAAACAATTTATGGGAACAAGAATCAACTAGCATAGGAAGGCAAAACAAGCATAACTTCAAAACTTTGAACACATAGAGAGGAAACTTGATATTATTGCAATTCCTACAAGCATATGTTCCTCCCTCATAATAATTTTCAGTAGCATCATGAAGGAATTTCACAACATAACTATCACATGAAGCATTATCTTCATGATCCACAAGCATAGAAAATTTGTCACTCTCCACATAAGCAATTTTCTTCTCATTCATAATAGTGGGAGCAAACTCAACAAAATAACTATCATGAGAAGCATAATCCAATTGAAAATTAAAATCATGATGATAAGTTTCATGGTTATCTTTATAGCATACATGTCATCACAATAATCATCATAAATAGGAGGCATGCTTTCATCATAATAAATTTGCTCATCAAAACTTGGGGGACTAAACATATCATCTTCATCAAACATAGCATCTCCAAGCTTGTAGCTTTGCATATCATTAGCATCATGAATATTCAAGGAATTCATACTAACAACATTGCAATCATGCTCATCACTCAAAGATTTAGTGCCAAACATTTTAATAACTTCTTCTTCTAACACTTTGGCACAATTTTCCTTTCCATCATTTTCACGAAAGACATTATAAAGATGAAGTATATGAGGCAACCTCAATTCCATTTTTTTGTAGTTTTCTTTTATAAAACCAAACTAGTGAAAAACAAGAAACTAAAAGATTTAATTGCAAGATCTAAAGATATACATTCAAGCACTCACCTCCCCGGCAACGGCGCCAGAAAAGAGCTTGATGTCTACTACGCAACCTTCTTCTTGTAGACTCGTGTTGGGCCTCCAAACGCAGAGTTTTGTAGGACAGTAGCAAATTTCCCTCAAGTGGATGACCTAAGGTTTATCAATCCATGGGAGGCATAGGATGAAGATGGTCTCTCTCAAACAACCCTGCAACCAAATAACAAAGAGTCTCTTGTGTCCCCAACACACCCAATACAATGGTAAATTGTATAGGTGCACTAGTTCGGCGAAGAGATGGTGATACAAGTGTAATATGGATGGTAGATATAGGTTTTTGTAATCTGAAAATATAAAAACAGCAAGGTAGCAAGTAACAAAAGTGAGCAAAAACGGTATTGCAATGCTTGAAAACAAGGCCTAGGGTTCATACTTTCACTAGTGCAACTTCTCTCAACAATACTGACATAGTTGAATCATATGTAAATCCCTCACGTGCGACAAAGAGTTCACTCCAAAGTCACAAATAGCGGAGAACAAACGAAGAAATTATTTTAGGGTACGAAACCACCTCAAAGTTATCTTTTCCGATCAATCGTATGAGCTATCCCTATAAGTGTAACGAACAGCCCTAGAGTTCGTACTAAAATAACACCTTAAGATACACATAAACCAAAACGATAATGTCACCTAGATACTCCAATGTCACCACGAGTACCCATGGGCTTGATTATATGATATGCATCACACAATTTCAGATTCATCATGTTCAATCCAACACAAAGAACTTCAAAGAGTGCCCCAAAGTTTCTACCGGAGAGTCAAGACGAAAACATGTGCCAACCCCTATGCATAGATTCCCAAGGTCACGGAACCCGCAAGTTGATGACCAAAACATACATCAAGTGGATCAATAGAACATCCCATTGTCACCACGGATATCCCATCGCAAGACATACATCAAGTGTTCTCAAATCCTTAGAAGACTCAATCCGATAAGAAAACTTCAAAGGGAAAACTCAATTCATCACAAGAAGATAGAGAGGGGAAAACTCCATATGATTCATCTATATTAATAAAGCTCGCGGTACATCAAGATCGTGTCATCTCAAGAACACGAGAGAGAGATCAAACACAAAGCTACTGGTACATACCCTCAGCCCCGATGGTGAACTACTCCCTCCTCGTCATGGAGACCGCCGGGATGATGAAGATGGCCTCCGGTGATGGTTTCCCCCTCCGACAGGGTGCCGGAACGGGCTCCCGATTGTTTTTTCGTGGCTACAGAGGCTTGCGGCGGCGGAACTCCCGATCTAGGTTTCTTTCTGGGGGTTACGGGATTTATAGGAGAACTTGGCGTTGGAATCAAGTCAGGGGGACTCCCGAGGGGCCCACAAGCCAGGGGGGCGCGCCCTAGGGGGGGCCGCCCCCTAGACTTGTGGCTGCCTCGGGACTCCTCTTCGGTATCTTTTTGCTCCAGTATTTTTTATATTTTCCAAAAATATTCTCCGTAAATTTTCAGCCCATTCCGAGAACTTTTATTTCTGCACAAAAAAACGACACCATGGTAGTTCTGCTGAAAACAGCGTCAGTCCGGGTTAGTTCTAATAAAATCATACCAAAATCATATAAAATTATTGTAAACATGGCATGAATACTTCATAAATTATAGATACGTTGGAAACGTATCATCCCCCTAGAGCTCATGGAGCTAGATGTTTCAAATTTGATATTTCCTGGTTGGATAATGCGGATTTTCTGCCCTTAGTGGCCGATATTTGGGCTAAACCTGTATACGCGAATGATCCTATTGACATTCTTAACATCAAACAGAGGAGGATCAAAAAATTCTTTAAGGGGTGGGGGTCCAATATTTTTGGGAACAATAAAATTAAGAAAAACTTGCTCAGAATGGAGCTCCAAGAACTAGAGCTTTTAGAGGAATACGGAGATTTGTGTGGGGATGCTAGTGTTAGAAAACTGGACATTCATGTAGAGCTTAATAACATGTTTGTGGAAGAGGAACTTTTTTGGCATCAAAAGTCACATGAGAGGTGGCTGCTCAAAGGGGACAATAACACTGACTTCTTTCATAAGGTTGCAAATGGGAGGCGGAGGAAAAATATTATGCACTCGCTGGAATGCGGGCATGTGGTTATTGAAGGGACAAAGAATCTTTTGTCCCACGCCACCAATTTCTATAAGGAGCTGTTTGGCCCTGCTCTTGGCAATATTTGTAAGATAGATGCCAACTTGTGGTCGCAGGAGGAAAAATTATCGGAAGATGACAATGATTATCTAACTAGGCCTTTTACACTTGAGGAAGTTAAGGAGGCCCTGTTTGCCATGAAACCTAATCTGGCCGCTGGTCCTGACAGTATCCCTGCTGAGTTCTACCAGCATTGTTGGGAGGTGGTCCACTTTGATCTGTTTCGGTTGTTTGAATGGTTTTATGAGGGTAGGCTGGATGTACAACGTTTAAACTATGGTATTATTACCTTGTTGCCTAAAGTTCTGTAGCTAATAAGATTCAACAATATCGCCCAATTTTCTTACTCCGTTGCCCCTACAAACTGATCACTAAGGTGATGGATAGGAGGGTGGAGATGTATGCCCCCAAGTTGTTTAGTATTAAAAAAATGCCTTTATTAAGGGTAGAAACATAATGGATGGGATTCTTTCTCTCCATGAAATTATGCATTACACTCACATCAAGAAAAAAATTGGGGTTATCCTAAAGCTTGACTTTGAGAAAGCATATGACTAGGTCAATTGGGATTTCCTACTCGATTGCCACACCAAACAAGGGTTCAATGACAAATGGTGTGGCTGGGTGTCACAAATCCTTCGTAATGGCACGATGAGTGTGAAGATTAATGATGAGATGGGCCCCTATATTCAGACTGCCAAGGGTGTTAGACAAGGGGACCCCTTCTCCCCCTTTTTGTTCAATATGGCCGCTGAATGTTTAACTAAAATGATGTTAGCTGCTCAAAAAAATAACCTGATCCAAGGGTTGGCTCCTGACCTTGTTGATGGGGGTGTGGGCATACTTCAGTATGCTGATGATACAGTGTTGTGTTTCTTGCATGATGAGGAGAAAGCTGTGAATGTTAAACTTCTCTTGTACCTCTTCGAGGTGATGTCAGGTCTAAAAACCAATTTCGAAAAGAGTGAGGTTTTTACTATTGGAGGGGATAATAATATTGATCAGCTTTATGCTGAGATGTTTGGTTGCCAAATAGGGAAACTGCCTATGAAATATCTGGGGGTCCCTGTGACATATGCTATGCTGAAAACAGTGGACTGGGACTTCCTTGATGCAAAACTCCTTAAAAGGCTGTCAGCCTGGATCAGTTATATAGCCTCTTCAGGTGCCAGAGTGACCCTTATTGATTCTAGTCTGGACGGGATCCCTTCTTATTGGATGTCCATGTTTCTCCTTAATAAAACCTTCATAGAAAAAATGAATGTCCATCGTAGACGCTTCTTTTGGAGAAAAGGAAAAAAGAAGCGTGCTTATCATTTAGTCAAGTGGACTAGGATTTGCCGGTCTAAAAAGATTGGTGGTCTGGGCATTAAGGACTTGCACAAACAGAATGTCAGTCTCCTAGTCAAGTGGTGGTGGAAGTTAGAAACTAGAGATGGTCTGTGGCAACGTATAATTCGCGCTCGATACTTTAAGCGCAAAACTATAGGTAATATCCAATCTAGATTTAATAATTCTCCCTGCTGGAAAGCCATCATGAAACTTAAGGAAACTTATATGGAGGGCAGGTTGATCAAAATGAACAAAGGGGATTTGGCCAGAGTTTGGCATGATCCCTGGATGGATAATCTGACCCTTAAAACCTCCTATCCAATCCTATTTGATATCTGCCAGAACCAGGACTGCACTTTTGCAGATTTTGCTAGTAACGGCTACAATTTGCAATTCAGACGGGCTTTGTTCCCACCTCTGGATGATCAATGGAATAAGATAGTTACCGCTGCTATAGCATTCCCTCTTAATTCTTCTCCTGACAAGGTCATGTGGAGATTTGGAAAGAAAAAAGACTTTACTACGAAGTCTGTTTATGAATGGTTGGAAAGGAACCTATCGGGACCTGATTATAAATGGATTTGGAAGGCGATGATTCCTTTGAAAATCAAAATCTTTATGTGGCAATTGTTTCAAAATGCAATTCCTACTAGAGATAACACGAGGAAGAGAAAATGGCTGGGAACCCTGTTTGCTCTTTCTGTAATAATATAGAAACTGCGAATCATCTATTCTTCGGATGCACTTTTGCTAGGGTTGTGTGGGGGGCCTTTGGGCTGGCAATGGACGCTCCTTGCTGCCCCAAATCTATTTGGCAAAGTTGGGTGTGGCTGTACAAGTATTTACCTGGGGGTAAACAACACTATATGACCATTATTGCTGCTGTGTGTTGGGGGATTTGGTGCACTCGGAACAGGGTGGCTTTTGATAAACATATCGTGTGATCTCCTCTTGAGGCAGTATTTACCGCGTGTTCCTTTTTGATGTATTGGTTAGGTTTGTTGAAAGAAGTGGACAGGACAAGCTTCCGGGCCGGGGTGCGGAGGATGGTTCAGGTGGCGGCCTCTCTGGCAGATCGCTCAACTCCACGAGGCAGGCTGACGCTGGAAGGCAGGATCGGGGCGTGATGCATAGGCGTTGGGCGTCTTCTCTTTTGGTCGATGGTAGTCGGCTCCCTTGCTGGGGTGTGATACCCGTTGAGATGTCTGTGGTTTCGTTTTGCTGGTACTGGTCTCTTGTGGGAGTTAGTCCCGGTTATGTTAGACTTTTCGAGGACGGGTGGTTTGTGTCAATAGGTTTTTGCCTCACAGTGGGTGACTCGTTTCAGAGTCGTTCACAGTGGGTTTCCTATTGATGCTCCAACTCGCTCTCCCCTTTCGGTTTCCTGTTATTGCTAGTTTGTAGGTTCTGCTGTCATCCTGGGTAGTGATTGGACAAAGACTGATGTATTTCCGTTAAGCAATTATTAATGGAAAGGGGAATGAGCCCGGTTGAAAAAAAAAGATATATAATGTTACATAGATTAACGTTTGACAAGGCGGAGAGGATTTATTTTCAAGTCCATATATAGTAGAAGAAAGGGAGCGTTTAGAGCTAGTCGATTGAGAAATACGGGGTACAAGTATTTTTCCAGTTGTCTCCTAAAAGATACTAGTAACAGATAAGAAATAAAAAATAAAAATGAAAGTATAAATCCGCATAATCCCACGGCTGGTGTTGGTTGAGCTAATTCCCGAAGAAGAAAACGACGAACGAGCGGTTGCGGCAGCGTCCAATATTTCGTCGTCGTACTCGCACCTCACACGACTCGTCGGTGCACTTTGCTCCATCAAATAAACCACTGATCCACTGATCCACATATGCGGTTGTGCCGCCATGAACATCCGCGTGCGAGTTCTCGAGGCCACCTATGTCCGGCCGGAGATGTCTGCGCACACCACAGCCCACGAGCCCGCCGCCGTCAGGCTGTCTCTCTTCGACACTCTGTTCCTCGCGCTCCCACCGATCCAGCGGCTCTTCTTCTACGATGGTGAGTACGTCCCGCCGTTCTTGGCGCTCGTCAGCTCGCTGCGGTCCTCCCTCGCCGCCACGCTCGCCATCTTCGCTCCGCTCGCCGGGAGGATCGCGGCCTGCCCCGACGACGACCTCGTCATCGACTGCTCCCCTGATGCTCTCCGCCCCGGCGTCAGGTTCGTTGTGGCCGAGTACTCCGGCGACGCCGCCGACATGCGCCACCTATGGACCCGATTATGTGATCGGGCATGGGTCTGGTATAGGTCGACCCAACTAAACCCGACCCGATTGCAAGGTTGACTCACAGGTCACAGCTCGCACGGAGCAGAGCAGCTAGCCACCGACCGCCGCCTGATAGCGCATCTGTTGGCTGCCGCGGCGCCGGACGCCGGCCACAGCTCGCACGGAGCAGAGCAGCTAGCCACCGACCGCCGCCTGATAGCGCATCCGTCGGCTGCCGCGACGCCGGCCGCCGGCCATGAGCGCATCTGCGTTTCGCCTCACGCCCCACCTACAGATCCCCCCCGCAGACCAGCACACAGTCCAGCCGAGAGCCGACAGTGAGCCGTCGTGCCCACGGCCCAGGTAACGGCCGAACGGCGAGCTGGTTAACCGCCGATGACGGCGAGGCAGCGACTTTGCTGGCTACCTCTTTCTCTGAATCTATCTAAGTCTCTACAAGTTGAGCAGGTAAATCAACTGAATCAATCCCAATTTTATTCCCCTAAATCCACTTAGGTCATTGTTCAACGAAATTGAATAATTCCCAAATTCCCCAATTGACTAAAAATTTCACCGAAGATCATTGTAGTTTACTGTCTAGTGTAGTGTACACATGGTTTCTAATTTGGTACTTTTGGCAAGTTCAGTTTACACAATTGAGCAATTGGCCTTGCTGCATCATATAAATAATTCACTCACTTGTGTTTCCAGAGTACAAGTTGAGGTGTAGGCAGCCATGGGCAAGGCGAGTCATCGGAAAATTGATTTGGTTTTCAAAAGAAAAAGAGATGATGCCATGATTGGAATTGAGGAAGATCCTTCACCAATAGCAGATCAACCTTTGCCAATGCTTGAAATTGAATAGCCACACCCAGAGTGCCAAGATGAAGGTCTTCATGCAAATGAACCTATAACATTTCGAGGTATTGAGTTATTGCAGCGAGACCCAGGATTACGCCCGCAAATTTGGCAATATCCACCCGAACAAAGAGATAGTGTGCGGAGAATAAAGGCAACTTTCTTGAAATGGTGGAGCTTCTTGCTGAATTCAATCTTGATATTGCCAAATGTGTGTTGGCGAATGCTCCATATGGTTCTAAATACACATCACCGGAAATTCAGAAGGAGATTTTGAGTATATTTGCATTGAAAATCAGGAATCATATCCGCGAGGAAATTGGGGATTCTAAGTTCTCTATATTAGTGGATGAAACATGTGATGTAGCAAAGAGAGAGCAAATGGCTCTTGTTCTCAGATTTGCTCATAAATTAAGGTGGTATTCTGTAAGAGCGGTTCTTTGACTTGATACATGTAGCAAACACAAGGTCTTTAACACTTAAAGACAAATTGAGTTTTGCTTTAACCAACCATGGTTTTGACATTCAGAACCTTCGAGGACAAGGTTATGACGGCGCTAGTAACATGAGAGGCGACTTGAATGGACTTCAAGCTCTTTTTCTCCAAGAATGCCCATATGCTTATTATGTCCATTGTTATGCCCATCGCTTGCAACTTGCTCTTGTTGATGCATCCAAAGAAGTGGTTTATATCTCTCAATTCTTCCAGAAACTGATATATATCATAAACATTGTCGACTCATCTTCAAAGCGACACGATCAGCTCCATCAAGCCCAACTAGTTGAACTTGAAAATGCGATTGCTAATGCCAACACTGAGACAGGTCAAGGGGCAAATCAGATCCATACCCTTAAGAGACCGGGGGACACACGGTAGGGTTCTCATTTTGGTTCAGTTTACAGCCTTATGAAGATGTTCAGTGCTGTTTTCTCTGTCATACAGGATATAGCAGCCGATAGATCAAGTGGCTCATTGCGTGCAGATGCGGACACTTGTTTCGGCTACTTGTCCTCCTTCGAGTTCATATTTAACTTATGTTTGATGAAAGAGATATTTGACATAACCGAAGTGCTTAGCCAAGCTTTACAGAAGAAGTCACAAGATATTGTAAATGCTGTTCGTTTAGTGTCCTCAACTAAAGAGTGTCTCCAACAGCTAAGATTAGATGATGGCTACCAGGAATTTGTTGTCACAGTTGTTGAGTTCTGTACAAACCATTCCATTGTCATTCCAGACTTTGAGGAAGCATACATCATGCGTGGTGGTCGTGCCCGTCATCAACCCAATCAGCTAACCAATGAGCATTACTTCCGAGTCGAAATATTCTATGCAACACTGGACACTCAACTATTTGAACTAAATCATAGGTTCAATGAGAAGGTAATGGATCTTCTAACCACCAGTGCCACCTTGATTCCTAGAAACAAATTTAGAGGATTTAAAGCTAGTGATATATGTGACATGGTGAAAAAGTACTACCCAACATACTTCCCCCAACAAGATATTTATGGATTACAACTACAACTAAAACATTTTGTTTTGGATGCTTCCAATGATGAATATATGAAAAATATATCAAACTTGATTGATCTTTGTCGATGCCTTGTGGAGTCAGGAAGACATGTTGTCTTCAATTTGATTGAAAGATTACTCCGTTTGGTCATTACCGTTCCGGTTTCTACGGCGAGTGTTGAGCGTGCGTTTTCTAGTATGAAGATCATTAAAACAAGGTTGCGCAATACAATGGAGGATGACTTTCTTGCCAATAACTTGTTAGTTAACATAGAGGGTGACATTCTGGAGAAGTACAACTATGAAGATATCATTGAAGATTTCAAATGCGTGAAGGAACGGAAAGCTGATTTGTAGTATGTAACTCCACACAACCGTGCCTGATGGTCAAATGGTTGGCTTATTTTGGTTTGGAGTAGTATATATGGTCAAGTGCTATGGCTTATTTTGGTCTCGGCTAGTATATATGTATATATATGCATCTGCTTCTCTTGTAATCAATGCGAACAGAAGATGTAGTGACTATGTCTTAGAATTTGAAAATATTGTTCTCTCTGGCCCGCCCAACTTTTATTTTGAAGCTCCGTCACTGCTCATGCAGTAGCAGCAACATACTTGGATTCTATGAACACATATGCTTAAAATAAATTTATGTACTTGGAGTTAAATTCTTTTGATTAGCTTTTAATTTGAAAAATCCAAAAATCTCGAAAAAATAATCTGTTTTTGACCAAACAAAAATCCCTATTTTTTAAACCAAGTCATTTGTCTTCCAACACATGGCAATTATTTAGGTGTTTTTTATGCCCACATGGTGTCTATTGTCTACTCTTGCTCTACCGCGTGGGTGCACTGCAACCATGTCTGAATTTTTTTATCACTTATTCATGGCAAATATTTTTTACTTGTTCGCAAACAAACTATGAGTATCTTAATTTAGATCACAACACATTCTAATAATTTTATACAGTGAATCAATCATTTTTATTCTAATGATGCATATGAGCATGCTTCTCAAACAGATCGGACAATGGCGGTCAACAGGTACTGCATGCCGGCGCACCAGAACCTTCCTCCTTCTCGCTGACGAGATCCAGTCGTTGAAGCGACACATTTCACAACTTCTACACAAACCGGCGAGCGCCTACGTAGCCAAGCTGTCGTCACATATGATCCACAACGACACCATCCTTTTTTTTGAACACAGTACACACGCAAGCGTTCACATACACGCGCATACACTCACCCCTATAAACACGCGGACTATCGTGGCCGTTTTCGCGGGCCCCCGATCGACGAGGGTTTCTTCGAAAACTGTGTCAAGCCATGCTACACGAGAGCCAAAGCGGAAGACCTGATGTCACCCTGTCGCCGCATCTTCTACAAATGGGATATCACTGCATGATGTTGCCACAAAAAACCAACTTCATCTCGTAGGATTGCTCCCATGCTACAAGCTCCCCTGTCAGGATCAAAGGTAGCGTCGACATTGAGTTTTGAGAATTCCCTCTGGTGGCTTACTCCATCCATTTCTCTTCATCCTTGCGGGCAGAAATGTGTGTCCTGGCTCCAATGCTATTCTAGAAATGCAAAAAATATAATAATAGATGAATTAGAAAACTCAACTGTTCTTTGTGATTCGATACCGCTTGAACTAATTGGCCCAATTCTTGGTAGGTACTTATTAGGGGGAGGGCCAACCACCGAATGAACAACGATCTCCCGGTCCCACTTTTGATACCTGGGGAATTTAGGGAACCCTGCGGACTTGACTCTTTTAAGAGGAAGAAATTCGAAGTAAAATATCTAGAATATGCTTTACACTCCATTTTCACACAGGCATGCCCCCCTACCTTTCTGTAGATTGATGCACTAATAAGACTCCAAACCCTTGGTTTGAGCTTGCTTCGATTTTGCCTTGGAAAAGTTTTAAGCAAAATCTGCTTGGTTCATAGACATGCTCACTATGAGTGTAGTGGCGCCTTTCCCACCATATGTACCATACTGCAGTGGCCACAAGGACGTTGTGTTGCAGGTCGGTCAAATGGGCCATGGTAGCGTTCGTTGACAGTAACAGATCGGCCAACATTGAGCCACCTTCTCTCTCCATTTCAGATACCTCCTGTACGGCATTTTGAAGTCCCAAGATCCTCCAAACTTCTACTCTAGGACACATGAACATGGCATGTCTAATGCTTTCGCAATCCGAAGTGCATAGGGGGCACTGGCAGCTCGTGATCATATGTCTGTTTGCGAGGACTCCATTGCAGGGATGGCTTCAAGCAACTATCTCCATACATGTATTTTGATTTTTGCCGGCACATGCAATTTCAAATTTGGTACGTCAAACTGGACTAGTATAGTACTTGAGGCTTGTATAGAGTTAGTCATCCTCAACTTTCGTCCGTGTTGATACTCCCATTCTTCATGGTATGCCAATCTAACCGAAAAAATTCCACTCCTATTAAAGTGCCATGACACGAGGTCATCCATCATTCCCAGAGCCAATGGAATATTTAATGTGCGGCCCTGTCGGTGGTACGTGGGGGCGGGGAGGGTGTTGAGGAACCGTTGGCTGGTGAGGGAGATGGATGGTGGGTCACTGGATTTTCATCGGACGGATAGGATTTAGATCGGGACATTGATTGCCGGCAATTTTGTTTTTCTAAATACCTTTCAAATAGGCAGTCCTATAAATTCCACCTGTTGGGCCCCGCTCCTACATGCCTCTCGAAACAGGTTTTGGCCCGGACGCAGAGTTTTTGACCCCAAGCTCAAATGAGCTTGGGTGAACAGTAAAATCAAAAAACATTTCAAAAAAATCTATATCTTTTCATGGCAAACTTTGACAAATGTTCTAAGAGCTTGTAAAGTTTCATCATGAAATCACATTTGTGAAAGTCGTGACAAAAAAAAATCGATACTCAGAAAATGCTACTTTTGAAAGCATTTTGGAGCACTGTTTTTTTTTTGTCATGACTTCCACAAATGTGATTTCATGATGAAATTTTTTAAGCTATTAGAATACTTGATAAAGTTTGTCATAATTTTTTTTAGATTTTTTAAACATTTTTAAATGTGTTCAAGTTACTGTTCACCCCGAGCTCATTTGAGATCGGGTGCAGAAGGGGACTTCCTTTTTCGCCCCCACTTTATTGTATACTATATAGCAAACCATCACATCCAGACAACAAGATGAAGTGACGGAAAGAAATGAAAATAAGTCTGCTAGAGCAACAACACAAACATGCTGAAAAAGAGAAAAGGAAAAAGCGATACAAGGCTCCATGGAGCCGCTGGAGAACTAGCTAGGCGGCAAAGCAAAGACACTGTCCTGCGCACACAGCACATTAGTCTTGCCGCCTAGCCGATCCTTATCATGTTGTCTAGAAAGCGGGTGCTAGAGGTGTAAAATGGCCATAAATTTAAACACGGAGTCACCGACATGGCGTAAAAAGACTCGCTCGATCACCATCATGTTACGTGTCGTTCACAAGGTTTAGGTCATCACCATTAAACACTAACCAAAAGAGGTATCTCCTCCTACCGATATGGTTGGCATGGGCTTCGAAGAACTGTTCGAGATCCGGGACCCGCTCAGGTCCAGATTCTCATGGACAAAGCTCCATAGAAAAGGAGCAGCATGACATGAAAGGAAAATGTGGGTCTCAGACTCAAAGTCAGGGGATGCCACATAGCCCACAAGGGTCGTGTCTCTTCGGTCTTCGCCACCTCTGTCCCCAAGGGAGGCGATCGCGCATAGAAGCTGCCAAAAAAGATAAAAGATGGTCTTGATCTTCAAAGAAAGCGGCGTTTTCAGTGATCCCACGCTAGAGCCAACACAGCAAATAGCACTGTACGCTGAGACAATAGAGAAGAGCCCCGCATGCCTCTGCCACTAATATTCACATTCCCATGAATCGCAGCCGCGCTACGTACGTACTGCCGTAGTGTTATTCCGTGTCTCCGGCACAGACAACAACATATATGTACGTATATACCTGACGATCGGGTCAATATAAACACCCATGCTTGGTCGTGCATTCCCTTCACCCCAAACAGTGTTGCTTCCCATATGGACATCAGCAACGACCATGACTACCTGCACCTACTACCTGAGGACGAAGGAGGAGGAGGAGGGGGAGTAGGAGGAGGTGGTGGTGGTGGCGGTGGCGGTGGAGGAGAAGAAGAAGTCTTTGCCGTTGGGCTGCTGCGCCAGGTTCTCCGCTACAGCTTCGAGGGCATGCAACAGCTTGGCGCCGCCGTGGCTGACATCGTCCCGTCCACCATCGTCACAGATACTCCGGACGAGTTGGAGTTTGATGGTCGCGGAGACGACGCAGAGTTTGTGGCGGCACAAGAAGAAGAAGACAACGACGAAGAACAAGCCTTCACGGTCGCAGTGCTGCACGAGGTTCTCCTCTGCGGCATTGAGGGGATACGACAGTTCGGCGCCGCCATTGTGGCCAACACATCCAACATCATCTCGAGCATGGCCGGCGGTGACCAAAAGGAGGAGGATGAAGAGGTAGAAGATGGGGAGGACTCAGAAGACTATGATGCTGAGGAGGAAGAGGACAGTGATGAAGTGGACGAAGAAGAGGAGGATGAAGAGGACGAAGAAGAGGAGGATGAAGAGGACCAGGAAGAAGCCGTGCTGCGCCTGCGTGAAGTTCTCCGCTACCACTTCGCGGCACAACTGGCTGGGATGGAGACGGTGGAGGCGCCCTCCGACGGCAGCGATTGCCCGATCTGTCTGGACGATGACGCGGTGGCCGGGGTGTGGAAAGAGACGCCCTGTGGACACAGCTTCCACGGGCAGTGCCTGGAGACGTGGCTGCAGGCGAACCGGAGCTGCCCCATGTGCCGCGTCAGGTGCTGATGGTACGTACCGTGATTTCATGTGGTTTCCGGAGGACGTCGTAACTGATCTATTTGGGAATCGTCCGTTATGCAAATGGGTCCAAATGATGTTGAGAGATGTAATCGTAGAAGTACGCTTATTCACGTGTTTACATATGTTGTCGTTGTTGTCATGTTCTCTTATGTTCCTCTCTGTAATTGGTAGTAGTGGATATTCTTGCAGCTGTTGTTTACGTATGTTGTTGCTCATCACTTCTAATTATGTTTCTCTGTAACTGGTAGAAATAGATGGCGCAGCTGTTGTTTACATTTGTTGTTGCTCTCTCTTCTCCACGAGAGAAGGCCATATGCAAGCTGCTCTTTCTAAAAATATCGAGTTCAATGTTTAATTTCTTTGTGTGTGTGACCAAACGTGCTTAAGTGCCAGCGAGCGCTGGAATTCGTAGTGCGAAAAGAAGGTATACCAGACCCAGTTCTAGAAGCTCCAAGCTCCAAACGAGGTGGGGTATGGGTAATGATTATACGAGGCAAGTCTTATCAATGCCCGAACACAGGACATCTTTGTCATAAGTATGCTTAGTAAAATTTTTATTTTGTTCGTAAGTATTGGGTGAACTAATCATGACGAGTACTTCACGATTGTGCCAAGCCTGTCCTTTTGGCAATCATACTTCAGCATTACACATTTTTATGATACCTTGGTAATCCTAGAGAGAACACTACACCATAAACATCAACCATTGAGGGCCGCCTAAATCACTATGCACCGATGGGTTATATGCCCGTTAGCGGTGACGAGTTAAGGGAGATGAAAGCACAACTAATGGGGATTAGTAGTGATACCACAAACAATCAAATAAGAGGCCTAGTCTAAAGACCTGGCACCATAACTCCCCCTCTTTTTAGAACATAAGAGAGCCATAAGGCATCCCCGATTCTATTTTCAAATGAAACCAAAGGTAACAAAGTGCATTGTCTGAAAATAGGAAAACTAGAAATTAAGGGCACGAAATCATGGCCAAAATTGCCATTGATGCTGCCGTGATGTAAGCAAGGGAGTTAGCTCTGTCTTCAATCTCTTCAGCGGAGACTGATTTGGGAGCACGATAGTTCCAGAGGCGTCACATGACTGACAACGGCGGCCTTGAGCTCCTAGTGTGAGCTCCCAGAGGCAACTCCTTTGGCCGTTGCTGCTTGCTGACACATACACACACCCACAATGCGTCCTTACAATTGCCCGTCCTCCACAACTGCTCGACACCGTGGCACACGAGAGACGGCGTCGATGTCACGATCTTCATCAGATCATAGCCCGCCACCCGTGGCGGTGGAAGCTGGCGCATCCCATAATCCCAAATGTGTCGTCTTTAGTCTATATCGTCCCATGTACAGGGGGCAACGCAAGCTCACCGATTCATCGTCGCCTGTGCAGTGATGAAAAGGTTGGGTATCTATACCCAACAGCATTAGCCGCCGCCACCGACCATGTAGAGGGGGCAACACGAGCACACGGACTCATTTTGGGTGGTGCCACATGCCCACCTGGGTACCTATATCCCTCGCTGGCATCGAAGGCGTCGAAGTCCAAGTAACTTTTTTGCTAAAAATGCACCATTTGTTAGTCCTCACTAGGGGTAGGTGATATTGCTGATGGGTTTCCATCAATCAGAAAACGAAAATCCTACACCTACAAAAATTGGTTACAAAAGTTAGCTTACGATCAAAAGCTGTCAACTAATCCCTCGAAACAGGTTTTCGCCTCGTTTATATAAAAATCAACAACCGAACGAAGTACAGTGTCGAATGATACGAGGTGAAGAGGTAGCCCCCTTACAAAGCAGATCCCGAGAAAGTCGGACCAACTAATTCCTTACGTTAAGTTTTGTAGGTGTAGCAAAGCTCATCAGAAAATGGTGTGTTTTCTGGTAGTAAAAGCTGAGAGCAGAGTATAAATTAAATGTGATCGAAAAAGAAAAAGGAGTAGGAATGGGATGTGGCAGGGACTTCTCAGCTAAGTAAGTGGTACAAGTGACTGAGAACTGACTGGGAGTGGGACAAGCTGCAGCCTCTCACGACCAGCACCTCAAGTCGTCGCGCGATTCCGATCCCTTTGCAGCCAGTCGTATGCAATGACGTAACCAATCCAATGAGGTGGAACCTTGGAAGCGTTCGGATATACTCTCGGTCGGCGCGCAGCTAAGCACCAGCCTCCAGCTAGCACCGTTGTACTTCCTCCGTTTCTAAATATAAAACTTTTAAAAGATTCCACTGTGAATGTGTATAAGCATATTTAAAATGTAGATTTACTAATTTTCTTTCGTATGTAGTGCGTAGGGAAATCTTTAAAAAGCTTTATATTTAGAAACGGAGGAAGTAATACGTACGTCAGGCACCATGTTATCCCGAGGTACGCTGAATGTGAACAAGCTTCCAACCACATGACATATGTGATAAGCAAATAAAATTATTCAAAAAAAAAAAGCTTCCATATGCATGCATGCATGCATGCGCCCAAAGCCAAAACTTTTCTACGTACTACTTATAGATCGCTTAGCATTATTAAAGGGCCCAACACCGATTGCCGGTAGATCATGCAACACCAGATCTTGGCATTCATCCCTCATCAGCGTCTAACTTCCGTTTTTCGTCAAGACTGGTCGTGCTTTGAAATCCTGCGTCCTTTCCTGGCACTCGAGTTTCAGTACCGCCATCATCATCATTGCACTGATGAAAGATACTTGGATACCTTAGTCTCGAAGGTGTCTTATTCGTGCAGCCACATTCTTCACCGGCTGCATCGCGAAAATTCGTTGAGACACGCACCTGTCGAAACGCCTCCTGCCGTCCATCTGAGCACATGTTTGAAGACAAAATGGTTGAAAAATGGATGAAAATTGTTAATTCTCTGAATACAAAACAGTATACATGCTTATTGTGTACAAATATGTTTGTTCACCTGTCTGTATCCTACACCCCACCCCCCTCCTCTGGTTATGTTACGAATACCGTTCCACGACTTCCTATCACTATTCATCATCTTCTTCCTTTCTACTTGCGTTGTTGTTATATTATTTCAGTTCAAGAGCATCTACAACCATGATTGCCTAATTTGGCACCCTATACATCCCGCGGACGCGTCCACGAAGCAGTAGCCAGTCACTCCCCATTTCTTTGCGTCCGCAACCATGGTCCCCAAATGTCTGCCCCTAAATCCATATAAATGCATGAAACATGATGATCACTACGTAGATCACATAGCAACATAGAAACATAGCATGTCCATATATAGATTGGGGATTCAAGTTATGCACACTTTGACCCAAAAGAGAAAGTTCATCCACTTAACTATAACAAGAAGCTAGATTAACTAAATAAACGGAGAGGGCCGTCGGATTTTTGTGCTTCCTCGTTAGCCGCTTCCCCTTGGGACCTACCGAGCGGCGGTTGTATTCCTCTGCATAGGCATATGCGGCAGGAGGAGAGTCGTCGTGGTCGGGCGTGGTTTCGCCGTAGGACGAGGAGGAGGAGGAGATGACCATAAGACAGGCGGCACGGGTGTGCTCCCTCGCAAGCCGGGGGGCTTTCTCCCTGGAGGCCGCCTTCTGCTCACGAGTTGCTTGGAGTGCCGCCTCATTTTTGCCCGATGCGGAGCGCTGCCACATTTTTTAGGCACCGGCGGCGGGCGTCTGTCTTCACCGAGGTGAAGGAGCGGCATACCACGTTGTGGAGGATCTCGTCGATCGCGGCGGCGGGCGGAAGAGGCTCCAAATCAGATATGCAGGAGCCGCATCAGGAATGGCTGCGCATTACATGGCGATAGGCCCGCATCTAGGACTTCGAAAGCCACGGTTGCACGCTCGGTGGTGTAGGAGGACCATGGGCTGGAGGTGTTGGGCGCCACCGATTGCCCTGCCGCGTGACCGGGGAAGCCGTGGGCCGACGAGGAGTTGCAACCGCCCCTCCGGACCACTAGGGACATCACGGGGGAGGAGCTCCCACCCCTGTCCATCCATGGTCGGCGGATGGCAATGCGGAGCTTGATCTCCTTCACGGCCGCGGACGAGCTGGAGTCCTAGCTCCTTGACAAGCATCCTCCTGTCAATGAATTCCAATTCGCTGCCAGATCCGTTGCTAGCCATGGTGCAGGGCAGGAGAGAGGAAAGGGAGGAGATGGGCAATGGAGCGGAGTGGTCGAGAGGAGTGAGGGTTTGAGTAGGACTTGTTTCAGATGGGGTATTTGTGGGGACAGGGTGGAATGGAGTGGGTCGGTCCGATGTGGCGGACGTGACCGATCATGTCTAGTCCGCCCCATATCCGCCCAAGATATGTTCTGGGTTAGAGGAATGCCGGCCAACCCGGACGTTTAGGCTGACTATGCGAGGTCCGATTGGATGGCATTTCCTTGACCATGCAGTGACCAGGCTGTCCGCTCGAACGTATAGGGACGACAGGGGCGGACCCACGTTGGGTTTAGTGGGGCCTAGGCCCCAGTCAATTTATATTTTGACTGGTTTGAATTCCAATATTTTACTAGTTGGACCCCAGTTAGCCAAATATTTGGGCCCCAGTCACTTGGGCCCCCGCTGGATACTTGGGCTGGGTCCGCCCCTGAGGGACGATATGAGAAATCTATGTATTTCTCAATGAAAAATACATGCAATATATACAATCGTCAGCAACATAAACAATTGAGAAACATGGATGATCCTGGACACCTGCTGCCGTGGCGGTTTTACTGGTACTGGTTAAGGCACTCGGTTGGACGGCCCTCGGCAATCATTAATACTGCCGAGTGCATTCTATCGCGAACTCTGCGAACTAGTAAACAATGTTTGCCGGGTTTCGATCGGAAACAACTTGGCGTACCACACCGGCAGACTCGACGTGCCGTTAACGGAAGTGCGGCGTGACATCTTTCTCTGCCGAGTTTTCAACTCGGCAAACCTTGCCCAATAGGAATAATCCAGGTGCCAGTACACATTGCCCAGTGCAAAATATCTATCGAGTTGGTCATCAGGCTGAACTGGGCAAAATGTTTGCCGACTTCCAAACTTGGCAGTTTACTGTCCAATAAGGACCCGCCGCATGGCGCAGCTCCATTGCCCAATGCTACATATAGCCGAGTTGGTAAACACTAAAACTGGGCAATTTGTATGCCGAGTTGCAAACTCGGCAGAATTCCATCCAGTAAGGGACAAACGCGTGGCGGTTCCTTATTCGCCAAATTTCGCCGAGTTCAACCTTTTGACCAACTGGGCGAATAATTTGCCGAGTATGAAACTCGGTAGATCTACAACCAGTTTGCTGAGTATGAAACTCGGTAGGTCTACAATAAGTTCGCTGAGTATGAAACTCGGCAGATCTACGTCCTGCTTTATTTTTGAGTTTGTCCGTTCGCTGAGTTTCAAGTGGTCGTCCCATTTGGAAACTGTTCGCCGAGTTTGATGGCCTGAAACTCGGGGAAAATTGGTTTTTTGCCGAATTGCGCACTCGGTTAATAAGCTCAGTGCGTAGCCTATCCAGCCCTTTATCGAGATTCGGTACTTGACAAATGTCCTATCAGGTCGTTCCGGCAAAATACATTTTTTGCAGGATCGACATTGCACGGATTATCAATATATATTGTTTGCCACAACAATTTAATCAGCACACGTACATCGTTGAAGAATACAACAATAATGATACGAATTTGTCCATAATGTACTCGCGATAAATAGACATATTAAACACAATGTGCATATCCGTTTTAACAAAACACAGTTATAAATTCACTAGTTTGCTAGGAAAAAAACAGGTCTATGGAAAGGCAGGTACCTATTGATCTGTTCGGTGGCAATTTGGAACTCCGTCTTTTCGGACATGCACACACGCATCGCAAGGGGCAGACAGCAGAGACAAACTTTGAATTGCATGTGTCAACTTTGCAAGCTCAACGTTCTCCGCCGCCCACCGCTCGCCGCCCGTCGCCCGGATGATGATTTTGCTTGTCGCCCAGCGTCGCAGTGTAATCGTGTTGCGGTGCAGTTTTGTTTGACACCTTGGTACGTCGTCCCACCGCTTCAGAGAGCTTTAGCTTCTAATAAATCTACAGCAAGCACGGGATTTTGTTTTCGTTCGATCCACCGCTTTAGACCACCAGCTTCTTCCTGCAGCATCGAGCGATCATGGGCGGGATAGCCGACCAGGTGCGAGTTGTCGGCGTCACCCACGTCCGCCCAGACCACCAGATCACCAACCTGCGGCCGCTGGCCGACGACCACACCGTCATGAAGCTCTCCTTCCTCGACTCCTTCCACGTCGCTACGGGCCTGATCCAGCGGCTCTTCTTCTACGAGGGCCCCGGCCTCCCGCCGTTCCCGTCCGTCGTCGGCTCGCTCCGCTCCTCGCTCGCTACCACACTCGCCGTCTTCCTCCCGCTCGCTGGCAAGCTCACCTTCCGGCCCTCCTCCGGCGACGTCGTCCTGGACTGCTCCCCCTCCGCCGTCTCCTCGGGCGTCAAGTTCATGGAGGCCGAGTTCCTGGCAGGCGCCGACGCCTTGCGCCGCCTCGGCGGCGACGACGAGCACGACACCGAGGCGTTCACGCAGCTGGTGCCGGAACTCGATGGTGCCGGGAAGCTTCCGGCGCCGGTGCTCGCCGTGCAGGTCACGAGGCCGGCTGGCGATGGCACCGGCGTGGTGGTCGTGGGCGTATCCCTCTGTTGAAAGGGGAGAAAGGGATTTGGTGGAATAGTTGTTGTATTGCTAGAGCCTCGTGGGCATATATATATAGGAGTACATGATCATCTTGGAGTACAAGTCAAGGTAGAATAATATCTTACGCTATCCTATCTTTCCTAATAATCAATATACTCAACATCCCCTCGCAGTCACAACGGTAGCGACGCAAACGGTGAGACTGGAGAAGAATCCGAAGGTAAGCCGACGATCATCCCCCCACAGTCGTAATGGTCGATGCATCGCGGAAGTCGTGGCTGGAGTAGAAACCGACGAGGTTGCTCAAGCAAGACGGTAGCCCTTTGTGCCTATGTCGAGGTAGCCGAGAGCGTAGGATGGTGTAGCCGTGGTCGAGGTAGCCGTGCAAAGAACGCCGTGGTCGATGTCGAGTCGGGATAGCCGGTGTCGAGGTAGTCGCCGAGGAGCCGCGGGCGCAAGGAGGCGCCGAGTTAGTCATGGGCGCAGTGGTGTCGAAGTAGTGGTGCGCCAGGAAGAAGACGAAGTTGAGACGCGTCGCGCCGGAATTGCCAAGTCCGGGGACACGTCGTGGATGAAGGCACGCATCGGTGTTGCCAGCACCGGGCATGCGTAGACGGACGAAGTCGATGTTGGCGATGCGTCGCTCCAGTCTTGCCAGACCTAGGAACACATCGGGGGCTCTGATACCATGTTGAAAGGGGAGAAAGGGATTTGGTGGAATAGTTGTTGTATTGCTTGAGCCTCGTAGACATATATATAGGAATACATGATCATATTGGAGTACAAGTCAAGATAGAATAATATCCTACGCTATCCTATCTTTCCTAATAATCAATATACTCAACACCCTCCACCACGCCGTGGCCGATGGCAAGTCGTTTTGGCAGTTCATGAGGTGGTGGTCCGCCACGTCGCGTGGAGACTTGCTCGCCGTGCCGTCCGACCTCGTGCCGCCGTCGTTCGACCGGACGGTGATTCGGCACCCTGGGGCGGAGGAGCTCACCGCCTGGATATTGCGCTTGAGAGCGCCAACGCTTCCTACGATTCCTACGGTATATCTTTGGATACTTCTCACACGTACGTGTCATTGTCTTGTAGATTTTGCCTTTCCTACATGTGTTTTTTCATAGAGTTTTCATGCAGTGGTTCCTATTGTTGTTAGCACTAGAAGATACCCTGCACGCTTTGTACAAATGCATTGCAAATAGTATTCCCTTGTTTCATAATGTAGTGCATATATTTAAAAAAAATCAAACTTTGTAAACTTTAATCAAATTTATAAAGAGAAATATTTATATCTACAGTACAAAAATATAAATATGAAACTATATCTTATGATGAATATAATGGTATATATTTGGCATTCTAGATGTAAATATTTTTCTTCACACACTTGGCCAAAGTTTGTGAGGTTTGACTTTTCTAAGAAAATTATATGCACTATATTATGGGGTAGAGGGAGTATATTATATACTATATATTAGTGAGATTTGATTGTACGAAACATAATAGATAATAGTATGCTAAGAAAAACTAAAAGTACATGTGATGTATTGTGTTTGATAATTGTAAAGTTATCAAATAATTATTAATATAAATAACACAACATAATGAAAGTTCTCATGTTTGCTGGTTGAGAAGAGGTTTTTTCTATGCACCGTTCGATGTTAAGATGAGCCTTTTTCTATGTATATTGTATGCTCAGATGACATGCTAGTATTTGTGAGAAATAGATTAATGTGGTTAGCTATTTATATAAATATAAATTTTTTTGTCCCCGTGCTCCAGAACTCTGTAGATCGGTGGCAAAGCTCCTTGTTCTACTTCGAATTTGCTTCTTTGTTCGGCGAAATAAATTAAGTGCACAACGACGAACTGTACGCAATCTAGAGAAGTCTAGAAGAGACTATGTGACGTCACAAATCAAACTAACAACGGGCATGCTAAAACCTCAGTTGATTGAGATTTAACCAAGTCTTAATGGAACTTGCAGCATTTTGTCCTATTGTTTGTAACATTTCTTCCTATCAGTTGCATCATTTGTCATTGCCATTTGCAGCATCTAGCCATGTCGATCATAGCATCACAACGACGCTGACGTCACTTGAGTCTTAATTGATTGATTTTTAGACACACCCAAATAACAGTGTAGTTACACAGTAGATTTTGCATGCATGCTGAACCGTGTCAGAGTTTGAAACCTTAAAGCTTCCAAATTTGATTGTTTTTTTTCTTCTAGAACGGAGTATTTTAGTTGCATCTCTCCGCATTCGAATAATTTTATTCATGTTCAGCCATTTATTCCGTTCAACAGCTGTCATGGCGGCCGCCGGCGGTTACTATGTGCCGGCGGACCAGAACCTTCCTCCTTTGTGTCAATCAGATTCAATCGCTCAAGGCACAAATTTCACAACAGCTGCCCAAACCGGCGAGCGCCTATGTCGCCATCTCGTCCCTGGCCTGGACGCGCATCGTCAACGCCAAGACTTCGTCACACATGATCCACCACGACGACGATACCATCCTGATGGTGCACGCGGACTGCCGCAGCCGTCTCCGCGGGCTCCCGATCGACGAGGGCTTCTTTGGCAACTGTGTCAAGCCATGCTATGCGAGAGCCAGAGTGGCGGAACTGATGTCACCGTGCCGCCTTGGTGAGAACATTGACGGCCTTGCTCATGCCGCCGCCGCCATGCAGGAGGCGATCCATGACGGCTTGGAGGTGGCAGGGGAGCACCCGTTTTCCGACTTCGGGGAGGTGCGGAAGTACCACATGACGCTGCCGCCTGGGAGGGCGATCACAATGGGGTCCTCTCACCGGTTCATGGCGTACGAGACAAACTTTGGATGGGGCCCCCCTAGCCGCGTCGAGCTGGCGTCCATCTTCGGGAGCAGCGACATGGTGGCGTTGCTCGGAGCGAGGGATGGCGGTGTGCAGGTCTCGGTGACGCTCGACAGGGCCTGCATGGATGCCTTCGCCCCTGATTTCCTCGGACTGATCAATGGCTTGAAATTCTAGATCAATGTACACATGTAATAATTCTAAATAGATATGAATAACACATGGTTAATTGTGCCTTAGTATTTGGTGATATTTACATATTTTAGTGTAAACTTTCAAAAAACCAAACTCCGGACCGAATTCTAGGTCAAGGGGATTTGCTCGGACTTGATCTCCAGTGTGAAAACCCGTCATCCGACCTTTGGTGGTTGGACCAAGTGACGGCGTCGCTTAAATGTCATTCCCTTCCTAAAGATATTACTGTTGGAGAACCGTTTCCGTTGTACTTGTGATGTCAAGGGGGACCGGTGAGGATATGGTTGGTGATGTAACTTGTTGATCACTTCAGATTTTTCTCTCTCTCTCTTTACTCCACCAAGGCATTGCTTGGGTCTTGTATGACTTTGCTACTTGCCAGTATGATTCTTTGTGTGTGTGGTTGGTGTTAGTCACTACCGGAATAAAGCTCGACCCCGACGGCCTAATCTATGCCGACGGTGGCCGTAGGCATCGTCGGAGCTATCCCGACGGCCCGGGTCGAACCGTAGGTGTAGAAAAGCCGTCGGCGTCCCCCTATCTATCCCGACGGTGGCCGTAGGGACCGGAAGGCCGTCGGCGTATCCACCACTATCCCGACGGCCCCTGTCGGCGCAAACGGGCCGTCGGCATAGAAATGACCTAGACAGGCCGGGAACGAACGGCGAGCTGACGACGTTAGAACTACGCCGACGGCTTTGCCAACGGCCGTCGGCATAGATACGCCGACGGTTTAACCGTCGGGGTAGAATTCGTCCACGTCATCAATCCGCGACGCTAGCCACGTCATCGATCCGAGTCGCGGCTGGGGGGGGGGGGCGTCGCTGATTCATATCTACGCCGACGGCCTAACCGTCGGCAAAGCATTTTTTTCTATTTTCTGATTTTGTTTCCCTGTTTTTAAGTTTTTATTATTTTCCTAAATTAAATTTTGATTAACTTCATGTCTTTCGCATATAAGTCCCTATACTTTACTGAATTCACAAAAAAATGATAATTACGTCCATTTTGACAAGTTTTATATGTTTTTATAAGAATCTTGAAAGTGGTAGATCCGCCGGTCAACTGTAACAGGGTTTGACGGGACGGGGGACTTTGGGGGGTAGCTATGCCGTGAGGTCTTGCGCTGGGCCCTCTTACGTACACGTCCCGAAATGTGGTAGCGTGACCCCCCTCACGGACGTCGCTGCCGCCGTCACTCGGAGGGTGGAAACGACCACGTCGGGTAGACACGGAGGGAATCTTGCGGTGGGTTGGGCCCGGACCTTGATCCGAAGTGTACCTATGGGCTCCCCCATGACAGCCAGGTGGAAATGTCCCTCGGTCAAACCCCGTCCGGTGAAAGTCAAAGGGGTAGATCCGTCCGGTCAACAGTGTTAGGGTTAGACGGGACGCGGGACTTTTGGGGGGTACCTATGCCACGAGGTCTTGCGCGAGGCCCTCTTACACGTGTGGAAGAGTGGTGACAGGTTTAAGCACCCGGCACGCGGCTCCGTAGCGTGGCCCCCCGCACGGACGTCGCTGCCGCCGTCACACGGAGGGTGGAAAGGGCCACGTCGGGTAGACACGGAGGGAATCTTGCGGTGGGTTGGGACCGGACCTTGATCCGAAGTGTACCTATGGGCTCGCCTATGACAGCCACGTGGAAATGTCCCTCAGTCAAACCCCGTCCGGTGAAAGTCAAAGCGGTAGATCCGTCCGGTCAACAGTGTAAGGGTTAGACGGGACGGGGGACCTAGAGGGGGGCTATGCCGTGAGGTCTTGCGCGAGGCCCTCTTACACGTGTGGAATAGTGGTGACAGGTCTAAGCACCCGGCACGCGGCTCCGTAGCGTGGCCCCCCTCACGGACGTCGCTGCCGCCGTCACACGGAGGGTGGAAAGGGCCACGTCGGGTAGACACGGAGGGAATCTTGCGGTGGGTTGGGCCCGGACCTTGATCCGAATTGTACCTATGGGCTCGCCTATGACAGCCAGGTGGAAATGTCCCTCGGTCAAACCCCGTCTGGTGAAAGTCAAAGGGGTAGATCCGTCCGGTCAACTATTTCAGGGTTAGACGGGACGGGGGACCTGGAGGGGCGCTATGCCATGAGGTCCTGCGCGAGGCCCTCTTACACGTGTGGAAGAGTGGTGACAGGTGTAAGCACCCGGCACGCGGCTCCGTAGCGTGGCCCCCCTCACGGATGTCGCTGCCGCCGTCACACGGAGGGTGGAAAGGGCCACGTCGGGTAGACACGGAGGGAATCTTGCGGTGGGTTGGGCTCGGACCTTGATCCGAAGTGTACCTATGGGCTCGCCTATCACAGCTAGGTGGAAATGTCCCTCGGTCAAACCCCGTCCGGTCAAAGTCAAAGGGGTAGATCCGTCCGGTAAACTATGTCAGGGTTAGACGGGACGGGGGCCTTTGGGGGGGGGGGGGTAGCTATGCCACGAGGTCATGCGCGAGGCCCTCTTACACATGTGGAAGAGTGGTGATAGGTCTAAGCACCCGGCACGCGGCTCCGTAGCGTGGCCCCCCTCACGAACGTCGCTGCCGCCGTCACACGGAGGGTGGAAAGGGCCACGTCGGGTAGACACGGAGGGAATCTTGCGGTGGGTTGGGCCCGGACCTTGATCCGAAGTGTACCTATGGGCTCGCCTATGACAGCCACGTGGAAATGTCCCTCGGTCAATCCCCGTCCGGTGAAAGTCAAAGGGGTAGATCCGTCCGGTCAACAGTGTCAGGGTTAGACGGGACGGGGGACCTGGAGGGGGGCTAAGCCGTGAGGTCTTGCGCGAGGCCCTCTTACACGTGTGGAATAGAGGTGACAGGTCTAAGCACCCGGCACGCGGCTCCGTAGCGTGGCCCCCCTCACGGACGTCGCTGCCGCCGTCAGACGGAGGGTGGAAAGGGCCACGTCGGGTAGACACGGAGGGAATCTTGCGGTGGGTTGGGCCCGGACCTTGATCCGAATTGTACCTATGTGCTCGCCTATGACAGCCAGGTGGAAATGTCCCTCGGTTGAACCCCGTCCGTTGAAAGTCAAAGGGGTAGATCCGTTCGGTCAACAGTGTCAGGGTTAGACGGGACGGAGGACCTGGAGGGAGGCTATGTCGTGAGGTCTTGCACGAGGCCCTCTTACACGTGTGGAATAGTGGTGACAGGTCTAAGCACCCAACACGTGGCTCCGTAGCGTGCCCCCCCTCACGGACGTGGCTGCCGCCGTCACACGGAGGGTGGAAAGGGCCACGTCGGGTAGACACGGAGGGAATCTTGCGGTGGGTTGGGCCCGGACCTTGATCCGAATTGTACCTATGGGCTCGCCTATGATAGCCAGGTGGAAATGTCCCTCGGTCAAACCCCGTCCGGTGAAAGTCAAAGGGGTAGATACGTCCGGTCAACTATGTCAGGGTTAGACGGAACGGGGGCCCTGGAGGGGGGCTATGCCGTGAGGTCCTGCGTGAGGCCCTCTTACACGTGTGGAAGAGTGGTGATAGGTCTAAGCACCCGGCACGCGGCTCCGTAGCGTGACCCCCCTCACGGATGTCGCTGCCGCCGTCACACGGAGGGTGGAAAGGGCCACGTCGGGTAGACACGGAGGGAATCTTGCGGTGGTTTGGGCTCGGACCTTGATCAGAAGTGTACCTATGGGCTCGCCTATCACAGCTAGGTGGAAATGTCCCTCGGTCAAACCCCGTCCGGTGAAAGTCAAAGGGGTAGATCCGTCCGGTAAACTATGTCAGGGTTAGACGGGATGGGGGACTTTTGGGGGGTAGCTATGCCACGAGGTCTTGCGCGAGGCCCTCTTACACGTGTGGAAGAGTGGTGACAGGTCTATGCACCCAGCACGTGGCTCCATAGCGTGGCCCCCCTCACGGACGTGGCTGCCGCCGTCACACGGAGGGTGGAAAGGGCCACGTTGGGTAGAGACGGAGGAAATCTTGCGGTGGGTTGGGCCCGGACCTTGATCCGAAGTGTACCTATGGGCTCACCTATGACAGCCACGTGGAATTGTCCCTCGGTCAAACCCCGTCCGGTGAAAGTCAAAGGGGTAGATCTGTCCGGTCAAAAGTGTCAGGGTTAGACGGGACGGGGGACCTGGAGGGGGGCTATGCCGTGAGGTCTTGCGCGAGGCCCTCTTACACGTGTGGAATAGTGGTGACAGGTCTAAGCACCCGGCACGCGGCTCCGTAGCGTGGCCCCCCTCACGGACGTCGCTGCCGCCGTCACACGGAGGGTGGAAAGGGCCACGTCGGGTAGACACGGAGGGAATCTTGCGGTGGGTTGGGCGCGGACCTTGATCCGAATTGTACCTATGAGCTCGCCTATGACAGCCAGGTGGAAATGTCCCTCGGTCAAGCCCCGTGCGGTGAAAGTCAAAGGGGTAGATCCGTCCGGTCAACAGTGTCAGGGTTAGACGGGACGGGGACCTGGAGGGAGGCTATGTCGTGAGGTCTTGCGCGAGGCCCTCTTACACGTGTGGAATAGTGGTGACAGGTCTAAGCACCTGGCACGCGGCTCCGTAGCGTGGCCCCCCTCACGGACGTCGCTGCCGCTGTCACACGAAGGGTGGAAAGGGCCACGTCGGGTAGACACGGAGGGAATCTTGCGGTGGGTTGGGCTCGGACCTTGATCCGAATTGTACCTATGGGCTCGCCTATGACAGCCAGGTGGAAATGTCCCTCGGTCAAACCCCGTCCGGTGAAAGTCAAAGGGGTAGATCCGTCCGGTCAACTATGTCAGGGTTAGACGGAACGGGGGACCTGGAGGGGGGCTATGCCGTGAGGTCCTGCGCGAGGCCCTCTTACACGTGTGGAAGAGTGGTGACAGGTCTAAGCACCCAGCACGCGGCTCCGTAGCGTGGCCCCCCTCACGGATGTCGCTGCCGCCGTCACACGGAGGGTGGAAAGGGCCACGTCGGGTAGACACGGAGGGAATCTTGCGGTGGGTTGGGCTCGGACCTTGATCCGAAGTGTACCTATGGGCTCGCCTAGCACAGCTAGGTGGAAATGTCCCTCGGTCAAACCCCGTCCGGTGAAAGTCAAAGGGGTAGATCCGTCCGGTAAACTATGTCAGGGTTAGACGGGACGGGGGAATTTTGGGGGGTAGCTATGCCACGAGGTCTTGCGCGAGGCCCTCTTACATGTGTGGAAGAGTGGTGACAGGTCTAAGCACCCGACACGCGGCTCCGTAGCGTGGCCCCCCTCACGGACGTCGCTGCCGCCGTCACATGGAGGGTGGAAAGGGCCACATCGTGTAGACACGGAGGGAATCTTGCAGTGGGTTGGGCCCGGCCCTTGATCCGAAGTTTACCAATGGGCTCGCCTATGACAACCACGTGGAAATGTCCCTCGGTCAAACCTCGTCCGGTGAAAGTCAAAGGGGTAGATTCGTCCGGTCAACAGTGTCAGGGTTAGACGGGACGGGGGACCTGGAGGGGGGCTATGCCGTGAGGTCTTGCGCGAGGCCCTCTTACACGGGTGGAAGAGTGGTGATAGGTCTAAGCACCCGGCACGCGGCTCCGTAGCGTGGCCCCCCTCACGGATGTCGCTGCCGCCGTCACACGGAGGGTGGAAAGGGCCACGTCGGGTAGACACGGAGGGAATCTTGCGGTGGGTTGGGCCCGGACCTTGATCCGAATTGTACCTATGGGCTCGCCTATGACAGCCAGGTGGAAATGTCCCTCGGTCAAACCCCGTCCGGTGAAAGTCAAAGGGGTAGATCCGTCCGGTCAACAGTGTCAGGGTTAGACGGAACGGGGGACCTGGAGGGAGGCTATGCCGTGAGGTGTTGCGCGAGGCCCTCTTACACGTGTGGAATAGTGGTGACAGGTCTAAGCACCCGGCACGCGGCTCCGTAGCGTGGCCCCCCTCACGGACGTCGCTGATGCCGTCACACGGAGGGTGGAAAGGGCCACGTCGGGTAGACACGGAGGGAATCTTGCGGTGGGTTGGGCCCGGACCTTGATCGGAATTGTACCTATGGGCTCGCCTACGACAGCCAGGTGGAAATGTCCCTCAGTCAAACCCCGTCCGGTGAAAGTCAAAGGGGTAGATCCGTTCGGTCAACTATGTCAGGGTTAGACGGGACGGGGGACCTGGAGGGGGGCTATGCCATGAGGTCCTGCGCGAGGCCCTCTTACACGTGTGGAAGATGTTGCGGAACGTTGCATGGGAAACAAAATTTTTCCTACGCACACGCAAGATCTATCCATGGTGATGAGCATCTACGAGAGGGAGAGTGGATCTACATACCCTTGTAGATCGCTAAGCGGAAGCGTTAAGAAACGCGGTTGATGTAGTCGAAGGTCTTCGTGATTCAAATCGCCGAGCGTCCCGCGATCCCATCACGATCTGTCTCGCGATTCAATCACGATCCGTCCCGCGATCCCATCATGATTCGTCCCGCGATCTTGATCACGGTCCTTCCGATCTAGCACCAAACGGACGGCACCTCCGCGTTCAACACACGTACGGCTTGATGACGCCTTCACCTCCTCGATCCAGCGAGCGATGGTGAAGTAGTAGATGAGTTCCGGCAGCACGACGGCGTGGTGATAGTGGTGAGGAACAATCTCTGCAGGGCTTCGCCAAGCACTACGGAGATTATGACGGGAGGAACTAGAGGGCTAGGGTTGCCGGCACACGGCTTGGGAAATCCTGATGTGTCCCGTGTGCTAGCCCTGCCCCTCTATTTATATGTTGAGCCCTGGGGTCTAAACTTGGAGAGAAAACCTCCACAAGGTCGGTTTTGCCCGCACAAGGTCGGTTTGGCCCGCAAGGAAAGAGTCCAACTCGGATCCCTGCAGTACCGCGCACAAGCGGTAGTACCGCTCGTGAGCGGTAGTACCGCTTGAGCGGTAGTACCGTTTCACACAAGCGGTAGTACCGCTTACGCGGTAGTACTGCCTTACCAGCAGTAGTACCGCTTAAGGCAGCAGCAAAACTTCCTTTTGCACTTTCGAATACCTCGTGGGTTTTACCCGTTTGGCCCATATAAAGTGTTGCTGCACCCGAACACTTCGGTAAACATCCGGAACCCCTTCCGGTGAATTCCGGAACCCTTCCAGAGATCAAAACACTATTATCACATATATCAATCTTTACCTCCGGACTCTTCCGGAGATCCTCGTCATGTCCGGGATCTAACCGAGACTCCGAACAACCTTTCGGTCACCAACACAATAACTCAACTATACTAATCGTCACCAAATGTTAAGTGTGTAGACCCTGCGGGTTCGAGAACTATGTAGACATGACCGAGACACTTCTACGGTCAATAACCAATAGCGGGACCTGGATGCCCATATTGGTTCCTACATATTCTACGAAGATCTATATCGGTCGAACCTCTATGTCAAGGATTCAGTTAATCCCGTATGCTGTTCCCTTTGTTTATCGGTATGTTACTTGCCCGAGATTCGATCGTCGGTATCTCTATACCTAGTTCAATCTCGTTACCGGCAAGTCTCTTTACTCGTTCCGTAATACAAGATCCCATGGCTAACACCTTAGTCACATTGCTTGCAAGGCTTATAGTGATGTTGTATTACCGAGTGGGCCCTGAGATACCTCTTCGTCACACGGAGTAACAAATCCCAGTCTTGATCCATGCCCACTCAACAGACACCCTCGGAGATACCTGTAGATCGTCTTTATAGTCACCCAGTTACGTTGTGACGTTTGATACACACAAGGTATTCCTCCGGTGTCAGTGAGTTGCATGATCTCATGGTCATAGGAACAGATACTTGACATGCAGAAAACTGTAGCAATAAACTGACACGATCATATGCTATGTTTATAGTTTGGGTCTTGTCCATCACATCATTCTCCTAATGATGTGATCCCGTTATCAAATGACATCTCATGTCTATGGCCAGGAAACCTTGACCATCTTTGATCAACGAGCTAGTTAACTAGAGGCATACTAGGGACACAGTGTTGTCTATGTACCCACACATGTATTTGAGTTTCCAATCAATACAATTATAGCATGGATAATAAACGATTATCATGAACAAGGAAATATGATAATAACTAAATTATTATTGCCTCTAGGGCATATTTCCAACAGTCTCCCACTTGCACTAGAGTCAATAATCTAGTTCACATCACCATGTGATTTACATTGTCTTACACCCAATGAGATCTGGGGTTCGATCATGCTTTGCATGTGAGAGAGGTCTTTAGTCAACGGTCTGCAACATTCAGATCCGTGTGTTCTTTGCAAATCTCTATGTCATACTGCAGACACTGCTACCACACTCCACTTGGAGCTATTCCAAATGGCTGCTCCACTATACGTATCCAGATTGCTACTGAGAGTCATCCGGATTGGTGTTAAATGCATCGACGTAACCCTTTACGATGAACTCTTTATCACCACCATAATCGAGAAATATTTCCTTAGTCCTCTAGTTACTAAGGATAATCTTGACCGCTGTCCAGTGATCCACTCCTGGATCACTCTTGTACCCCTTGACAGACTCATGGCAAGGCACACACAGGTGCGGTACACAGCATGGCATACTATACAGAGCCTATGGATAAGGCATAGGGGACGACCTTCGTCCTTTCTCTTTCTTCTGCCATGGTCGAGCTTTGAGTCTCACTCAACTCCACACCTTACAAATCAGGCAAGAACTCTTTCTTTGACTGATCCATTTTGAACTCTTTCAAAATCTTGTCAAGGTATGTACTCATTGAAAGTCTTATCAGACGTCTTGATCTATCTCTATAGATCCTGACGCCCAACATTTAAGTAGCTTTATTCCAGGTTTTCCTTTGAAAAACTCATTTTCAAACAACCCTTTATGCTTTCCAGAAATTCTACATCATTTCCGATCAACAATATGTCAACCACATATACTTATCGGAAATTCTATAGTGCTCCCACTCACTTTATTGTAAATACAAGTTTCTCATAAACTTTGTATAGACTTAAAAACTTTGATCACCTCATCAAAGCGTATATTCCAACTCCGAGATGCTTGCTCCAGTCCATAGAAGGATCGCTGGAGTTTGCATACATTTTAGCATCCTTAGGACTGACAAAACCTTCCGGTTGTATCATATACAACCTTTCCTCACGGATACCGTTAAGGAAACGATGTTTTGACATCCATCTGCCAGATTTCATAATTGAAAAATGCAGCAACTGCTAACATAATTCCAACAGACTTTAGCATCGCTACGGGTGAGAAAGTCTCATCGTAGTCAACTTCTTGAACTTGTGAAAAACCCTTTGCCACAAGTCGAGCTTTATAGACGGTGACATTACCGTCCGCGTCCGTCTTCCTTTTAAAGATCCATTTGTTCTGAATGGCCTTTCGCCCTTCAGGTAATACTTCCAAAGCCCATACTTTGTTTTCTTACATGGATCCCATCTCGGATTTCATGGCCTCTAACCATTTCTCAGAATCCGGGCCCATCATCGCTTCTCCATAGTCTCGTAGGTTCATCGTTGTCCAACAACAACATGACCTCTAAGACAGGGTTGCCGTACCACTCAGGAGCAGCACGCGTCCTTGTCGACCTACGAGGTTCGATAGTAACTTGATCCGAAGTTTCATGATCATCATCATTAACTTCCTCTTCAACTAACGTAGGCTCCACAGAAACAACTTTCTGCGCTGTGCTACTCTCTGGTTGAAACAAAGGTTCAACAACCTCATCAAGTTCTATCTTCCTCCCACTCAATTCTTTCGAGAGAAACTCTTTCTCGAGAAAGGACCCATTTTAGCAACAAACACTTTGCACTTGGATCTGAGATAGAAGGCACACCCAACTGTTATGTTAGGGTATTCTATGAAGATGCATTTGTCCGCTTCGGGTTCGAGCTCATTAGGTTGAAAACCTTTTCCACATAAGCATCGCAGCCCCAAACATTAAGAAATGACAGCTTAGGTTTCTGCCAAGCCAAAATTCATACGGTGTCATCTCAACGGACTTAGATGGTGCCCCCTTTTAAAGTGAATGTAGTTGTCTCTAATGCATAACCCCAAAACGATAGTGGCAAATCGATAAGAGACATCATAGTTCGCACCATATCCAATAAAGCACGACTACGACGTTCGGACACACCATCACACTATGGTGTTCCAGGTGGCGTGAGTTGTGAAACAAGTTCCACATTGTCTTAAGTTGTATACCAAACTCATAACTCAGATATTTACCTCCACGATCATATCGTAGACATTTTATCTTCTTGTCATGATGATTTCAAACTTCACTCTGAATTTGTTTGAACTTTTCAAACATTTCAGACTTGTGTTTCATTAAGTAAATATCCCCATATCTACTCAAATTATCAGTGAAGGTAGGAAAATAACGATATCCACCACACAATACAACACTCATTGGTCTGAATACATCAACATGTATCATTTCCAATAAGTCACTTGCCCGCTCCATCATACCGGAAAACGGGGTCTTAGTCATCTTGCCCATGAGGCATGGTCCGCATGTCTCAACCGATTCAAAATCGAATGAGTCCAAAGATCCATCAGCATGGAGTTTCTTCATGCGTTTTACACCAATATGACATTTAGCGGCAGTTCCACAAGTATGTGGTACTATCATTATTAACTTTATATCTTTTGGCATCAATATTATGAACATGTGTATCACTACGATCAAGATTCAATAAACCATTCTCATTGGGTGCATGACCATTAAAGGTATTATTCATGTAAACAGAATAACCATTATTCTCTAACTTAAATGAATAACCGTATTGCAATAAACATGATCTAATCACGTTCATGCTCAACGCAAACACCAAATAACATTTATTTAGGTTCATCACTAATCCCGAAGGTAGAGAGAGCGTGCGATGGTGATCACATCAACCTTGGAAACATTTCCAACACTCATCGTCACCTCACCCTTAGCTAGCCTCCCTTTATTCCGTAGCTTTTATTTCGACTTACTAACATTTAGCAACCGAACCGGTATCCAATACCCAGGTGCTACTAGGAGTACTAGCAAGGTACACATCAATAACACGTATATCAAATATACTTCTATCGACGTTGCCAGCCTTCTTATCTACCAAGTATCTAGGGTTGTTCCGCTTCAGCGACCGTTCTCCTCATAATAGAAGCACTTAGTCTCGGGTTTGGGTTCAATCTTGGGTTTCTTCACTGGAGCAGCAACTGACTTGCCATCCATGAAGTTTCCCTCCTTGCCCTTGCCCTTCTCGAAACTAGTGGTTTCACTAAACATCAACACTTGATGCTCCTTCTTGATTTCTACCTTCGCGGTGTCAAACATCGCGAATAGATCAGGGATCATTACTTCCATCCCTGCATTTTATAGTTCATCACAAAGCTCTAGTAGCTTAGTGACAGTGACTTGGAGAACTATATCAATCACTATCTTATCTGGAAGATAAACTCCCACTCGATTCAAGTGATTGTAGCACCCAGACAATCTGAGCACATGCTCAACGATTGAGCTATTCTCCTTCATCTTGCAGGCAAAGAATCTTGTTGGAGGTCTCATACCTCTCAACACGGGCATGAGCCTGAGATCCCAATTTCAGCTCTTAGAACATCTTATATGTTCCGTGACGTTCAAAACGTTTTGGAGCCTCAATTCTAAGCCATAATGCATGACGCACTGAACTATCAAGTAGTCATCGGAACGTGCCTGTTAGATGTTCACAACATCTACAGACGACGCTAGAGGGGGTGGCGCACCGAGCGGTGCATTAAGGACATAAGCCTTCTGTGCAGCAATGAGGACAATCCTCAGATCACGGACCCAGTCCGCATTATTGCTACCATCATCTTTCAACTCTATTTCTCTAGGAACATATAAAAATACAAGGGAGCTACAGCGCCATCTAGTAATCTACAACATAATTTGCAAAGACATTTTGACTATGTTCATGATAATGAGTTTAGTTAATCATATTACTTAAAAACTCCCACTCAAATTGACATCCCTCCGGTCATTCGAGTGTCACGTGATCCAAATCAACCAACTCAAGTCCGATCATCACGTGAGTTGAGGTGGTTTCAATGGTGAACATCTTCATGTTGATCATATCTACTATATGACTCATGTTCGACCTTTCGGTCTCTTGTGTTCCGAGGCCATGTCTGTACATGCTAGGCTCATCAAGTTTAACCCGAGTGTTCCGCACGTGCAACACTGGCTTGCACCCGTTGTATGCGAACGTAGAGTCTATCACACCCGATCATCACGTGGTGTCTCGAAACGACGAACTTTCACAACGGTGCACACTCGGGGAGAACACAATTTTATCTTGAAATTTTAAGTGAGGGATCACCTTATAATGCTACCGTCGTCCTAAGCAAAATAAGATGCATAAAAGGATTAACATCACATGCAAATCATAAGTGACATGAAAAGGCCATGAACTTGTGCTTTTGATCTCCATCTCCAAAGCACCGGCATGATCTCCATCGTCACCGGCATGACACCATGATCTCCATCATCTTGATCTCCATCAACGTGTCGCCATGAGGTTGTCGCGCCGACTGTTGCTTCCACGACTATTGCTAACTCATAGCGATAAAGTAAAGCAAAACGGCGAAAATAATTAAAGACAACTCTATGGCTCCTGCCAGTTGCCGTACTAATCGACATGCAAGTCGTGATATTCTATACAACACATGATCATCTCATACATCACATATAACTCATCATGTAATTGGCCATATCACATCACAACATACCCTGCAAAAACAAGTTAGATGTCCTCTAATTGTTGTTGCAATTTTTACGTGGCTGCTACGGGTATCTAGCAAGAACGGTTCTTACCTACGCAAAACCACAACGTGGTGTAGTGATTTCTTTTTGATCTTCTAAAAGAACCCTCTTCATTGAACCGATTCAACTAAAGTGAGAGAAACAGACACCCGCCAGTCACCTTTATGCAACAAGTGCACGTAGCGGTGAAACCAGTCTCGCGTAAGCGTACGCGTAATGTCGGTCCAGGCCGCTTCATCTCACAATACCGCCGAATCAAGTATCAACTAGTAACGGCAAGCAATATGTATACAACCACGCCCACAACTCCTTTGTGTTCTACTCGAGATCTCATCTACGCATAGACCTAGCTCAGATGCCACTGTTGGGGAACGTTGCATGGGAAACAAAAAAATTCCTATGCACACGCAAGATCTATCCATGGCGATGAGCATCTACGAGAGGGAGAGTGGATCTACATACCCTTGTAGATCGCTAAGGGGGAGCGTTAAGAAACGCGGTTGATGTAGTCGAACGTCTTCGCGATTCAAATCGCCGAGCGTCCCGCGATCCCATCACGATCTGTCTCGCGATTCAATCACGATCCGTCCTGCGATCCCATCATGATTCGTCCCGCGATCTTGATCACGGTCCTTCCGATCTAGCACCGAACGGACGGCACCTCCGCGTTCAACACACGTACAGCTTGATGACGCCTTCACCTCCTCGATCCAGCGAGCGATGGTGCAGTAGTAGATGAGTTCCGGCAGCACGACGGCGTGGTGATAGTGGTGAGGAACAATCTCTGCAGGGCTTCGCCAAGCACTACGGAGATTATGACGGGAGGAACTAGAGGGCTAGGGTTGCCGGCACACGGCTTGGGAAATCCTGATGTGTCCCGTGTGCTAGACCTGCCCCTCTATTTATATGTTGAGCCCTGGGGTCTAAACTTGGAGAGAAAACCTCCACAAGGTCGGTTTTTCCCGCACAAGGTTGGTTTGGCCCGCACGGAAAGAGTCCAACTCGGATCCCTGCAGTACCGCGCACAAGCGGTAGTACCGCTTGAGCGGTAGTACCGCTTCACACAAGCGGTAGTACCGCTTACGCGGTAGTACTGCCTTACCAGCGGTAGTACCGCTTAAGGCAGCAGCAAAACTTCCTTTTGCACTTTCCAATACCTCGTGGGTTTTAACCCTTTGGCCCATATAAAGTGTTGCTGCACCCGAACACTTCGGTAAACATCCGGAACCCCTTCCGGTGAATTCCGGAACCCTTCCGGAGATCAAAACTCTATTATCACATATATCAATCTTTACCTCCGGACTCTTTCGGAGATCCTCGTCATGTCCGGGATCTTATCCGAGACTCCGAACAACCTTTCGGTCACCAACACAATAACTCAACTATACTAATCGTCACCAAACGTTAAGTGTGTAGACCCTGCGGGTTCGAGAACTATGTAGACATGACCGAGACACTTCTACGGTCAATAACAAATAGCGGGACCTGGATGCCCATATTGGTTCCTACATATTCTACGAAGATCTATATCGGTCGAACCTCTATGTCAAAGATTCAGTTAATCCCGTATGTTGTTCCCTTTGTTCATTGGTATGTTACTTGCCCGAGATTCGATCGTCGGTATCGCTATACCTAGTTCAATCTCGTTACCGGCAAGTCTCTTTACTCGTTTCGTAATACAAGATCTCGTGGCTAACACCTTAGTCACATTGCTTGCAAGGCTTATAGTGATGTTGTATTACTGAGTGGGCCCTGAGATACCTCTCCGTCACACGGAGTAACAAATCCCGTTATCAAATGACATCTCATGTCTATGGCCAGGAAACCTTGACCATCTTTGATCAACGAGCTAGTTAACTAGAGGCATACTAGGGACACAGTGTTGTCTATGTACCCACACATGTATTTGAGTTTCCAATCAATACAATTATAGCATGGATAATAAACGATTATCATGAACAAGGAAATATGATAATAACTAAATTATTATTGCCTCTAGGGCATATTTCCAACAGTCTCCCACTTGCACTAGAGTCAATAATCTAGTTCACATCACCATGTGATTTACATTGTCTTACACCCAATGAGATCTGGGGTTCGATCATGCTTTGCATGTGAGAGAGGTCTTTAGTCAACAGTCTGCAACATTCAGATCCGTGTGTTCTTTGCAAATCTCTATGTCACACTGCAGACACTGCTACCACACTCCACTTGGAGCTATTCCAAATGGATGCTCCACTATACGTATCCAGATTGCTACTCAGAGTCATCCGGATTGGTGTTAAAGCTTGCATCGACGTAACCCTTTACGATGAACTCTTTATCACCACCATAATCGAGAAATATTTCCTTAGTCCTCTAGTTACTAAGGATAATCTTGACCGCTGTCCAGCGATCCACTCCTGGATCACTCTTGTACCCCTTGACAGACTCATGGCAAGGCACACACAGGTGCGGTACACATCATGGCATACTATACAGAGCCTATGGATAAGGCATAGGGGACGACCTTCGTCCTTTCTCTTTCTTCTGCCGTGGTCAAGCTTTGAGTCTCACTCAATTCCACACCTTACAAATTAGGCAAGAACTCTTTCTTTGACTGATCCATTTTGAACTCTTTCAAAATCTTGTCAAGGTATGTACTCATTGAAAGTCTTATCAGACGTCCTGATCTATCTCTATAGATCCTGATGCCCAACATTTAAGTAGCTTTATTCCAGGTTTTCCTTTGAAAAACTCATTTTCAAACAACCCTTTATGCTTTCCAGAAATTCTACATCATTTCCGATCAACAATATGTCAACCACATATACTTATCGGAAATTCTATAGTGCTCCCACTCACTTTATTGTAAATACAAGTTTCTCATAAACTTTGTATAGACTCAAAAACTTTGATCACCTCATCAAAGCGTATATTCCAACTCCGAGATGCTTGCTCCAGTCCATAGAAGGATCGCTGGAGTTTGCATACATTTTAGCATCCTTAGGACTGACAAAACCTTCCGGTTGTATCATATACAACCTTTCCTCACGGATACCGTTAAGGAAACGATGTTTTGACATCCATCTGCCAGATTTCATAATTGAAAAATGCAGCAACTGCTAACATAATTCCAACAGACTTTAGCATCGCTACGGGTGAGAAAGTCTCATCGTAGTCAACTTCTTGAACTTGTGAAAAACCCTTTGCCACAAGTCGAGCTTTATAGACGGTGACATTACCGTCCGCGTCCGTCTTCCTTTTAAAGATCCATTTGTTCTGAATGGCCTTTCGCCCTTCAGGTAATACTTCCAAAGCCCATACTTTGTTTTCTTACATGGATCCCATCTCGGATTTCATGGCCTCTAACCATTTCTCGGAATCCGGGCCCATCATCGCTTCTCCCTAGTCTCGTAGGTTCATCGTTGTCCAACAACAACATGACCTCTAAGACAGGGTTGCCGTACCACTCAGGAGCAGCACGCGTCCTTGTCGACCTACGAGGTTCGATAGTAACTTGATCCGAAGTTTCATGATCATCATCATTAACTTCCTCTTCAACTAACGTAGGCTCCACAGAAACAACTTTCTGCGCTGACGACATGAGAACTACGCGGACGGCTTTGCCAACGGCCGTCGGCATAGATACGACGACGGTTTAACCGTCGGGGTAGACTTCGTCCACGTCATCAATCCGTGACGCTGGCCACGTCATCGATCCGAGTCGCGGCTGGGGGGGCGTCGCTGGTTCATGTCTACGCCGACGGCCTAACCGTCGGCAAAGCATTTTTTCTGTTTTCTGATTTTGTTTCCCTGTTTTTAAGTTTTTATTATTTTCCTAAATTAAATTTTGATTAACTTCATGTTGTTTTGCATATAAGTCCCTATACTTTACTGAATTCACAAAAAAATGATAATTACGTCCATTTTGACAAGTTTTATATGTTTTTATAAGAATCTTGAAAGTGGTAGATCCGCCGGTCAACTGTAACAGGGTTTGACGGGACGAGGGACTTTGGGGGGTAGCTATGCCGTGAGGTCTTGCGCTGGGCCCTCTTACGTACACGTCCCGAAATGTGGTAGCGTGACCCCCCTCACGGACGTCGCTGCCACCGTCACTCGGAGGGTGGAAACGACCACGTCGGGTAGACACGGAGGGAATCTTACGGTGGGTTGGGCCCGGACCTTGATCCGAAGTGTACCTATGGGCTCCCCCATGACAGCCAGGTGGAAATGTCCCTCGGTCAAACCCCGTCCGGTGAAAGTCAAAGGGGTAGATCCGTCCGGTCAATAGTGTCAGGGTTAGACGGGACGGGGGACTTTTGGGGGGTAGCTATGCCACGAGGTCTTGCGCGAGGCCCTCTTACACGTGTGGAAGAGTGGTGACAGGTTTAAGCACCCGGCACGCGGCTCCGTAGCGTGGCCCCCCTCACGGACGTCGCTGCCGCCGTCACACGGAGGGTGGAAAGGGCCAGGTCGGGTAGACACGGAGGGAATCTTGCGGTGGGTTGGGCCCGGACCTTGATCCGAAGTGTACCTATGGGCTCGCCTATGACAGCCACGTGGAAATGTCCCTCGGTCAAACCCCGTCCGGTGAAACTCAAAGGGGTAGATCTGTCCAGTCAACAATGTCAGGGTTAGACGGGACGGGGGACCTGGAGGGGGGCTATGCCGTGAGGTCTTGCGCGAGGCCCTCTTACACGTGTGGAATAGTGGTGACAGGTCTAAGCACCCGGCACGCGGCTCCGTAGCGTGGCCCCCCTCACGGACGTCGCTGCCGCCGTCACATGGAGGGTGGAAAGGGCCACGTCGGGTAGACACGGAGGGAATCTGGCGGTGGGTTGGGCCCGGACCTTGATCCGAATTGTACCTATGGGCTCGCCTATGACAGCCAGGTGGAAATGTCCCTCGGTCAAACCCCGTCCGGTGAAAGTCAAAGGGGTAGATTCGTCCGGTCAACTATGTCAGGGTTAGACGGGACGGGGGACCTGGAGGGGGGCTATGCCGTGAGGTCCTGCGCGAGGCCCTCTAACACGTGTGGAAGAGTGGTGACAGGTCTAAGCACCCGGCACGCGGCTCCGTAGCGTGGCCCCGCCTCACGGATGTCGCTGCCGCCGTCACACGGAGTTTGGAAAGGGCCACGTCGGGTAGACATAGAGCGAATCTTGCGGTGGGTTGGGCTCGGACCTTGATCCGAAGTGTACCTATGGGCTCGCCTATCACAGCTAGGTGGAAATGTCCCTTGGTCAAACCCCGTCCGGTGAAAGTCAAAGGGGTAGATCCGTCCGGTAAACTATTTCAGGGTTAGACGGGACGGGGGACTTTTGGGGGGTAGCTATGCCACGAGGTCTTGCGCGAGGCCCTCTTACACGTGTGGAAGAGTGGTGACAGGTCTAAGCACCCGGCACGCGGCTCCGTAACGTGGCCCCCCTCACGGACGTCGCTGCCGCCGTCACACGGAGGGTGGAAAGGGCTACGTCGGGTAGACACGGAGGGAATCTTTCGGTGGGTTGGGCCCGGACCTTGATCCGAAGTGTACCTATGGGCTCGCCTATGACAGCCACGTGGAAATGTCCCTCGGTCAAACCCCGTCCGGTGAAAGTCAAAGGGGTAGATCCGTCCGGTCAACAGTGTCAGGGTTAGACGGGACGGGGGACCTGGAGGGAGGCTATGTCGTGAGGTCTTGCGCGAGGCCCTCTTACACGTCTGGAATAGTGGTGACAGGTCTAAGCACCCGGCACGCGGCTCCGTAGCGTGGCCCCCCTCACGGACGTCGCTGCCGCCGTCACACGGAGGGTGGAAAGGGCCACGTCGGGTAGACACGGAGGGAATCTTGCGGTGGGTTGGGCCCGGACCTTGATCCGAATTGTACCTATGGGCTCGCCTATGACAGCCAGGTGGAAATGTCCCTCGGTCAAACCCCGTCCGGTGAAAGTCAAAGGGGTAGATCCGTCCGGTCAACAGTGTCAGGGTTAGACGAGACGTGGGACCTGGAGGGAGGCTATGTCGTGAGGTCTTGCGCGAGGCCATCTTACACGTGTGGAATAGTGGTGACAGGTCTAAGCACCCAGCACGTGGCTCCGTAGCGTGGCCCCCCTCATGGACGTCGCTGCCGCCGTCACAAGGAGGGTGGAAAGGGCCACGTCGGGTAGACACGGAGGGAATCTTGCGGTGGGTTGGGCCCGGACCTTGATCCGAATTGTACCTATGGGCTCGCCTATGACAGCCAGGTGGAAATGTCCCTCGGTCAAACCCCGTCCGGTGAAAGTCAACGGGGTAGATCCGTCTGGTCAACTATGTCAGGGTTAGACGGAACGGGGGACATGGAGGGGGGCTATGGCGTGAGGTCCTGCGCGAGGCCCTCTTACACGTGTGGAAGAGTGGTGACAGGTCTAAGCACCCGGCACGCGGCTCCGTAGCGTGGCTCCCCTCACGGATGTCGCTGCCGCCATCACACGGAGGGTGGAAAGGGCCACGTCGGGTAGACACGGAGGGAATCTTGCGGTGGGTTGGGCTCGGACCTTGATCCGAAGTGTAGCTATGGGCTCGCCTATCACAGCTAGGTTGAAATGTCCCTCGATCAAACCCCGTCCGGTGAAAGTCAAAGGGGTAGATCCGTCCGCTAAACTATGTCAGGGTTAGACGGGACGGGGGACTTTTGGGGGGTAGCTATGCCATGAGGTCTTGCGCGAGGCCCTCTTACACGTGTGGAAGAGTGGTGACAGGTCTAAGCACCCGACACGCGGCTCCGTAGCGTGGCCCCCCTCACGGACGTCGATGCCACCGTCACACGGAGGGTGGAAAGGGCCACGTCGGGAAGACAGGGAGGGAATCTTGCGGTGGGTTGGGCCCGGACCTTGATCCGAATTGTACCTATGGGCTCGCCTATGACAGCCAGGTGGAAATGTCCCTCGGTCAAACCCCGTCCGGTGAAAGTCAAAGGGGATATCCGTCCGGTCAACTATGTTAGGGTTAGACGGAATGGGGGACCTGGAGGGGGGCTATGCTGTGAGGTCCTGCGCGAGGCCCTCTTACACGTGTGGAAGAGTGGTGACAGGTCTAAGCACCCGGCACGCGGCTCCGTAGCGTGGCCCCCCTCACGGATGTCGCTGCCGCCGTCACACGGAGGGTGGAAAGGGCCACGTCGGGTAGACACGGAGGGAATCTTGCGGTGGGTTGGGCTTAGACCTTGATCCGAAGTGTACCTATGGGCTCGCCTATCACAGCTAGGTGGAAATGTCCCTCGGTCAAACCCCGTCCGGTGAAAGTCAAAGGGGTAGATCCGTCCGGTAAACTATGTCAGGGTTAGACGGGACGGGGGACTTTTGGGGGGTAGCTATGCCATGAGGTCTTGCGCGAGGCCCTCTTACACGTGTGGAAGAGTGGTGACAGGTCTAAGCACCCGACACGCGGCTCCGTAGCGTGGCCCCCCTCACGGACGTCGCTGGCGCCGTCACACGGAGGGTGGAAAGGGCCACGTCAAGTAGACACGAGGGAATCTTGCGGTGGGTTGGGCTCGGACCTTGATCCGAAGTGTACCTATGGGCTCGCCTATGACAACCACGTGGAAATGTCCCTCGGTCAAACCCCCTCCGGTGAAAGTCAAAGGGGTAGATCCGTCCGGTCAACAGTGCCAGGGTTAGACGGGACGGGGGACCTGGAGGGGGTCTATGCCGTGAGGTCTTGCGCGAGGCCCTCTTACACGTGTGGAAGAGTGGTGACAGGTCTAAGCACCCGGCACGCGGCTCCGTAGCGTGGCCCCCTTCACGGACGTCGCTGCCGCCGTCACACGGAGGGTGGAAAGGGCCACGTCGGGTAGACACGGAGGGAATCTTGCGGTGAGTTGGGCCCGGACCTTGATCCAAATTGTACCTATGGGCTCGCCTATGACAGCAAGGTGGAAATGTCCCTCGGTCAAACCGCGTCCGGTGAAAGTCAAAGGGGTAGATCCGTCCGGTCAACAGTGTCAGGGTTAGACGGGACGGGGGACCTGGAGGGAGGCTATGTCGTGAGGTCTTGCGCGAGGCCCTCTTACACGTGTGGAATAGTGGTGACAGGTCTAAGCACCCGGCACGCGGCTCCGTAGCGTGGCCCCCCTCATGGACGTCGCTGCCGCCGTCACACGGAGGGTGGAAAGGGCCACGTCGGGTAGACACGGAGGGAATCTTGCGGTGGGTTGGGCCCGGACCTTGATCCGAATTGTACCTATGGGCTCGCCTATGATAGCAGGTGGAAATGTCCCTCAGTCAAACCCCGTCCGGTGAAAGTCAAAGGGGTAGAGTCGTCCGGTCCACTATGTCAGGGTTAGACGGGATGGGGGACCTGGAGGGGGGCTATGCCGTGAGGTCCTGCGCGAGGCCCTCTTACACGTGTGGAAGAGTGGTGACAGGTCTAAGCACCCTGCACGCGGCTCCGTAGCGTGGCCCTCCTCACGTGTGGAAGGACAGTGGGTGTTTTAAAAAAAGGTAGAAGTTTTAAAAAAAATTGAAGTTGAGGTTGAAGAAAAAAAATTGAAAAATATATAAGCCTACGGTTTTGCCGTCGGCGTAGGTGGCCACGTGGCATCGGCACCTATCCCGATGGCTAAACCGTCGAGATACCCCCCCTTATCCATCCGTGGGGCAACCCCCTCCACTCATTCCCCATCGACGCCCACCCGGCCCGCGCCCCCCCCCCTCACACCCGCCCCGCCGCCACCGCCGCCGCCCCACTCGACCCCGATCCGCGCCGCCACCGCCCATCTCCACCCCGACTCCGAGCCCGTCCGCCACCGCCGCCCAGCACCACCCTGACCCGTGCCACCGCCGCGACCCTCTCCGCCCCCTCCTCGCGCCGCCGCCGCCACAGCCTCGCCACCTCCACGTTGTCGGTGTCAAATCCGGCATATCTCGTAGTAGGGGTCCTAAGCTAGGCGTCTTGGAGCGATGGTAACAAAGGGACGAAGGAGACGATGTTTACCCTGGTTCGGGCCCTCCTATGGAGGTAAAACCCTACGTCCTGCTTGATTATATTCATATGGGGATAGTACAGAGTACATGTGTCTACCACGAGATTATGATATGTAATGTAATATATTCATCTATTGACTAGCCTGGCCTCGGTTTATATATGCACCGTAGGCCTAGGGTTTAGAGGAGTCCTTGTCTTGTGCGCCAAGTCTTGTGGAATCCTCCTTGTATTCGGCATCATGGGCTGTCCGGACTGGCCCATTAGTAAACCGCCGTGGGGGTCCTCGGCCCGACCCATAGGTCGGGAGACGACGTGATGAGTACCCCCTAGTCCTGGACACCGTCAGTAGCCCCCTGAACCGGTCTTCAAGTTGGGGACGCTCCTCGGTTCTTCCGAACTGTTCTTCGTCTTCGGTCGTCTGTCTTGAAAACTGGTTCAACAAATCTTCCCATGTCCGATCTTGAGGATCGCCGAGCTGAACCCGAAGAGTTCACACATCGGGCATCCGAGGAGCCCCTTTAAGTTATCGGCCTTTATCACTGCCTTATTATTTTTTACGCCACACCTCGGGTTTGAAGTGTTTCCCGTGTGGCGGTGTCCTCTTGCGTCCAAGCTCCAACGCCGAACTGCATCCGAGGTGTCTTTTTACAACCGGGTTCCAACGCCGGACTGTGTCCGAGCTCCAACGCCGGACTGTGTCCGAGCTCCGACGCCAGACTGTGTTCGAGGTGTATTTTTAGCCAAGCTCCAACGCTGGTCGGCATCCGAGGTGTCATAGACTACATCGGTCATGAAAAGTTTGAAGGAGTTCAACCGAACATAATGCCGGAAAAACCCTCTAGGGAGACAACCACTCGCGTCCGAGCTGTCCTTTTGTAGCCGAAGTCTAATGATGTTCGGCATCCGAAGTATCATAGATTACCTCGGTCTTGGAAAGTTTGGAGGACTTCATCCGAGCTTAAATGCCGGAATAGTCTTTTATGGAGCCAGCCATTCACATCCGAGCTTTATGTCGGACTGCTTCTGAGGCATCTCTGATCTTGAGCTTTATGCCGGACTGCTTCCGAGCTCCAACGCCGGACTGCATCCGAGCTCCAATGATGATCGGCGTCCGAGGTATCATAAACTACCTTGGACCTTAAAAATTAAAGGAATTCATCCGGGCTTAATGCCGGAAATGCTCTCTATGGAGCCAGCCACTTGCGCCCGAGCTTTATGCCGGACTGCTTCCGAGGTGGTGCACCACTTCGGCCATGGGCTGATTTTTGTAAATTTAATTCCGAATTGTGCAATTTATTCTCTGCCGAGATATATAGCCAGTAGCCCTCAAGGTGTGTGTCGGTCTAAAACCCGAGATGCACCTGAAGAATGACATAAAACCGCTGATCCCAGTAGCCCCTGAGACTCAGGTCGATTCGCAAAATCGGCCTGAGGATCAACTCCTATCTCGGCAGCATACTTCGGAACACAAAAGCGGTGTGCACAGACCTCGAGACTCAGGTTGGGTGCGGCCAACCAACCCAAGGATCAGAATCTCCTCGGAAACTGTATTGCACTTAAATTTTCTGCATTGAATTGTCAATGCAGTAGCCCCCGAAACTTGGGTTGGGCAATATGGCCGACCCTAGGATCGTATCTCCTCGGGAACTAGTTCGACCGTTATGTACGTTTTGACAACGCCGAGGTGGAGTTCGGCAGGAAAGATGCCGAACCATAGTTCGGAAAAGAGTTTTCGGACAAGACCATCATGCCGAACACCTCAACCAAGAGGATGTCTTGGTTCCTGAAAAGAAAACATAAAACCGCTGATCCCAGTAGCCCCTGAGACTCAGGTCGATTCACAAAATCGGCCTGAGGATCAACTCCTAGCTCTGCAGCGTACTTAGGAATAGAAACGCGGTGTAATATATTAGAGGAAATACTGATCGGCAAGCGGGCCCTTGAGAGAGGGTCTTGAGGAGTTGCCATAATATATTAGCTTGATGCCGGATAGGTCCAGATGGTACTTATTATTGTCCGAAGACACATTTGCCCATAGCTCGGTCAAGCCGAACACTGAGCATTTTGAATTTTCTGCATTGAATAGGCAATGCAGTAGCCCCCGAGCCACTGGTCGGGTGGCAACACCAGATCAGGGGATCGATGTGCCCCTTTAATATTTGTAAATGATAAGCGCGAATAGTGTTCGGCATCAGCCGAGGTCAAACCAGTAACACTTCGGCCAATCTTATGATAGGACCATCGTTTAACACGGGGCGACCTCTATCGATCTGTAGTTTGACACAGTCATCAGATCGATGACCAGTTTACGCCCATTGTGACAGTCAATTTTCGGCTTTCTCCACTGAGGCGCTTAACCATTCGAGCTGGAAGCACAATCGCAGTGGTTCTCCCTTTGCACACCTAGCCGAACAAAGCGGAACATAGGAGGCAAGCACAGGAGCAGGGCAACCCAACTATTGACCAAAGACACAATTCGAAACGGATGCATATAAAGCAATATCCGAGAATGTTTTGCCGAGGACTATTCGGAGTACCTTGGCTTTTGGTGGGTTCGGCTCTAGTCGGAGCCCCCCGTTGATATTGCCGATGCTTTTAAAAGTGTACTGCGAGAGTTATGCTCGGAAAAAACAAAATACTTATGCAAAAAGGTTTATGTTTAGATAAAATAAAATTATGCCAATACGAAAGCGGTATAAAATTTAATATGTGCTTCGGTCGTGCTTTAACATGATACATCCGATCTCTAGACTTCAAGTGGGCCAGCCTTCAGCTTCAACCTCCCTATCCCGAAGGCGGAGTGTTTCTCAGGCCAGTTTAGCGAACTAAATGCGAGCGGCTTTAGAGAGAAACCAGGCTACCCGGCTATTGATCATACACTTGAGTCGAGAAAGGAGTGGTAGAAAAAGACTTTGCAACGACTGAGAAGAAAACATCTATTATAAAACGGCTCATATTAATTTAAGAGCCCCCAAGTGACTTGGGTAAAAGAATTTTATGTATAATGATTGTATGTACCGAAGTACTTATATAATATTTGTGTTCGCCCGAACTATGAACGCGTCTTAACCGACCGTCGGCTTCTCCCTCTTCGGCCAAGGGCCGAAAAGTGTTATCTACTCCGCCTACCGAAAATATCGGCGGTGTTTCGGATAACCAGGCAATCAGGCCATGAGGCTGTAACAGACAAAGCGCGCCCAGGGAACTTATGCTATATTACTTATGTAACGTAAGAAGCATCTTCAAAGAAAATAGTGCCCCCAACGGTACCTTTCTTTGGTCGCTCATAATTACTATGAGACTTGTGCAATAGATTTGTGTACGCGTGAGTTCCGTCGTGTGCCGACCATAGTTGAAAACAGTAAGAGCGCTAGCTTTCGGCTTCACCCGTCTGAGGTACGAGTTCGGATGACCCGATCGTAACAATCGCAGAGGTGCTCCCTTTACTCCCTAGCCGAACAATCGGGAACGTAGGGGTAAGCATAGGAGCCAGGCAACCCAGCTTTGCGGAACACTTAAGTCAACATGATGCATATTTTGGCAGAATACACGAGCAAGGAAAGAAGCTGTACAATAATAATCGCATGCAAAAAGAAAATGTTTCATAAAGGAAGCCCCCAAGTAAACGGGGTATTTAAATTTATTTGTAAAAACAAAGTTTTGACAAAGAAAGTTTTTCGCAACGAACTTTTTGTCAAAAAGGTATAGTGCTTGGTCGAACCGAACAAAAAGTAAAATTCTAAAGAGAGCTGAGCACGAAAATGACTTAGCTGGTTAATGTGCTCGGCGCGGTCCGGGGTTGTGGCGGGACAAAGACGTAGTCCTCGGCCTGGCCGAGGTCCCAGCCCCCAAGCCCGAGGTGACCGAGCGAAGAGCTCGGGTCGAGAAGTGGCAACACAGCACGGTTGCTGCGGCGAGGCGAAGCCCCCGGTCCAGCCGAGGAGACAGAATAGTTCGGCAGCGTGACGACGAAGCCCCCAGTTATCATGGGAAAAGGAAGTGTTGTTAACAAACAAACTTTTTTATTTAACATAAATATAATGCTCGGTAGAACCGAGCAAAAATTTAGAAATTTGAGCATTAAAGCAACTCAGCTGGTTAATGTGCTCGGTGTTGACGACGCATGCCGAGCTTATAGCGGGTCAAGGTCCCAGCCCCCAAGCCGGTCCCGAGGTGACCGAACGAGGAGTTCGGCACTCCGAAGTAGTGTCATGGCTCGGCCGATGTGGTGAGGCGAAGCCCCCGGTCCAGCCGGGGTGGCGGAGTAGGTCGGCAAGGTGACGCCGAACTGACCGCGCGACGCAGCCGAAGCCGATTGCCTGCACACATAAAATAGTGCAACCCAAGAGTAATAACAAATAAAGGTAATAATATATTTAAAAAAAAATCTTCTACTTAGTTAATTTAAGTGAAGCAAATAAGTAAAGGAATATGGCCTGGGTGCCGAGGTGCCTGAACGAAGAGTTCGGCTTGACGAAGTGGCGACGCTGCACGGTCGATGTGGCGAGGTGAAGTCCTCGGTCCAGTTAACATGGCGAAGCTGTGAACGGCGGACGCCGAAGTCTCATGCAGGTCGGCTGGTGACGCCGAAGTCTCATGCCAGCCGAGGTGTTGAAGCAGGTCGGCTGGTGACGCCGAAGTCCCCGGAGCAGGTTGATGAAGGGATGCCAAAGCCCCGGTCTAACCGAGGTGACGAAGCAGATCGGCTGGTGACGCCGAAGTATTAGGCCAGCCGAGGTGTTGAAGCAGGTCGGCTGGTGATGCCGAAGTATTAGGCCAGCCGAGGTGTCGAGGCAGGTCGGCTGGTGACGCCAAAGTATTCGACCAGCCGAGGTGTTGAAGCAGGTCGGTGTGGTAGACGTCAGCTTGAAAAAGTAATGGCGCGGCGATGCCGACGCAGGTCGGAATTTGTGACGAGGTCAATGCTGGCTTGATGAAGCAACGGAGCGCCCGACCCGTACAACCCGCAGATGACGAGTTTCGCGCGATGATTATTCGGCCCTCGCGATGCCGAACTCCTTGTTCGGCTAGCCGAACTATTAGTCGGCTCGCTGAGGTGATGATCCGATGAGGTTGACCTCAGCTCGGCGAAGTGACGAGCTGTCTAACATAGGTCGGCAGCCGTAGGGTAATGTTGTCGGTCTGGTTTGACACCATCGCGACGGCGAAGATTACCTTGAAAAAGCCTTTAAGATCTGTGGGCGCGTGTTCGAGAACAACACACAGTACCCTGGGAGAAAAAGTCCTTAAAAAGATGTCCAATATCCCGTTCGTGAAAAAAGATGAATTCGGGTCGGATTCGTTCTCGCGCAGAAAACAGATCCGAAAATTGGTGCACTCATCGGACGTTTCCCGGAGTTTGAACGGTCGGATCAAGCTGAAATTTGGAGGGGTGATCGGTATGAGAATTCCGCTGCCGATGAACGGTGGGATCCTCCAAACCATGTCGAGCTGGAAGCTGGACACCTCGCCCTAAACTCGTCCCGATTCACGTCCAGATTTGACAGGGCTCCGGTATTTCGTAGATCGCCGAAGATTCCTCCATCGGAATACGACGAAATTTTACGAGGGCATTATAGACTCAATTCCGCACAATTCCACAGAAGAAATCGTCAAAGCGATGCTCGAGGAAGCGGGGACGACGAACACGAGTCGCTGTCCAGAAAAACTGCATGGTTGCTCGAGGACGATGTCAACATCGAGCCCCCGAGCTTCATAGATGATTTCTCGTGATCTTGATAGAGATCGGAGATGATGACGATGAAAGTATCCGTCCGATCTTGACGATCCGGCACGGAGCGCAGCCCTCGGTCCAGCCGAGGTGCCCAGTCGAGCCGGCAACGAAGATGCCGACATCGACAACAAAGCTTGGTTCCAACGCGTAGATCGCGATGGAGACGATCTGAATTCCCATCGCACCGCGGCGACCGCCAGCAGGCTCTCAATGAAAGCACCAATGTCGGTATCAAATCCGGCATATCTCGTAGTAGGGGTCCTAAGCTAGGCGTCTTGGAGCGATGGTAACAAAGGGACGAAGGAGACGATGTTTACCCAGGTTCGGGCCCTCCTATGGAGGTAAAACCCTACGTCCTGCTTGATTATATTCATATGGGGATAGTACAGAGTACATGTGTCTACCACGAGATTATGATATGTAATGTAATATATTCATCTATTGACTAGCCTGGCCTCGGTTTATATATGCACCGTAGGCCTAGGGTTTAGAGGAGTCCTTGTCTTGTGCGCCAAGTCTTGTGGAATCCTCCTTGTATTTGGCATCATGGGCTGTCCGGACTGGCCCATTAGTAAACCGCCGTGGGGGTCCTCGGCCCGACCCATAGGTCGGGAGACGACGTGATGAGTACCCCCTAGTCCAGGACACTGTCACACGTCGCGGCGCCGCCGCCACCACCCTCTCCGCCCCCTCACCCCACCACCACCCCCGTCCGGCCTGCCACCTCTCGCCGGCCTGCGCGTCCACGCCGCCCCGACCCCGTGCCCTCCCTCTCCTGCTCGGGCCTCGGCCCTCGCCGTGCCGGCCGGGGCTCGGAGCCCCCCGCCGCCGACGCCCTGCAGCAGCGGCCCCGGCCCCGTCCACCCTTCCTCGGCCCCGCCCCCGGCCTCCCTGCTCGCCCGCTGCACCGGCGCCCAAAACGCCCCTGGTGAGCTTTTTTTTTCATTTTTTTGCATTATGTTCATGTTTGTTATGTGCATGGATGCATGGGTGAATTTTGTTAGATGGATTGATGAATATTGTTAGATGGATTTGTGATAGATGGATGGATTGATGAATTTGTTAGATGGATTTGTGATAGATGGATGGATGAAATTTTGTTAGATGGATTTGTGATAGATGAATGGATTGATGAATATTGGTAAGTTTTGTGTTTGGTCAAGTTAGTGTTAGGTCATGTTGTTTCATAAGACACGTTACTTGTCATGTTTAGTGTTAGGTCATGTTGTTTCATAAGACACTTAATGAAGCTTTTTTTGTAATTTGAGATGTTGTTTCATGTTGGTTCATAATGTAGTGTCAATGCTTTATGGGATGTGATGAGTTAAATTTTTTTCAATCGGTCGAATTTACAGGATTTGGTCCGCGATCCCGCCGCTGTTCGACTACTTCCTCTACAGCCGAGGGTGAGCTATGAATCCACCTTCACCTCCTACGCTCTTTGAATCATGTCACTAGATTTTCTTTTCACGTCAAGTCGTGTAACCTAGGCGTCTCCCGTCCAAAATGGTTGCATGGATAAATATGAATTCAATTGCATATTTATCACCGCAACTGTTTCGGATTGTCCAGCGTTTTCCACAGACAGCCCAAGAATATGTAGATTGGGTACGTTTTCCATGCTCTACCCCGTTCTGCGACAGGATTTCGGCGGCGCCTCCCCGTTGTTCTCTGGATGCACATTCTCTCGGATTTTTGCCGAGACGTGTATCTAGAGAACAGCGGGGAGGTGCTGCCGAAATTTTGTCTCGGAACGGGGTAGAGCATGGAGAACGTACTCAATCTACACATCCTCGGGTGGGATTAGGACCCTCTTTACCTATTAGAGATGTAGGTGGATTCAGTGCCGTTTTTCGTTAACCCGGTAGAAAATAAAAATTGTATGTGATTAATTTTAATGAATCCATAATTTTGTTGTGTGGCTAGTGATAAAGCAGAGGATGGCAGATAATCAGTGGATGTACAATGGTTTTATCCGTCGGAATCAAGTGACAACAGAGTGGGTCGAGAAAACCGATGTGTTCTTAAAGGAGATATTCCGTCCTCCAATGATAATTAACCCAGAATGCCCCTGTGCAAAATGTGAAAGACGTCACCGTAGATCTCAGGGAGAAATGACTTTGCACCTTCGCTCGTTTGGATATATGGAAGACTTTAACATGCCCATAAACTTTGCCGAGCGGGACCGTGGTAGAGAGGAGGTGATGCGACAACGCATCGGTGGTTATGAGGACGATGGGGTTAGAAACATGCTAGATGAAGTCTTTGCTGCCGAGACAACACATACAACACCTTCAGAGAATGAACCGAAGGAGCCGGAGGCAATCGCAAAGGCCTTCTTGGAGGTCTTGGCCTCGTCAAAGAAACCTCTTTATGCGGGTTCCAAAATTTCTCAGTTGGATGCCATCTCCCAATTGATGGCAGTCAAGGCTGAGTACGGCTGCACCCATGCTTGCTTCGAAGCATTTCTGGGAGTATGGGCTAACAGCCTTCCTGAGGGTCATGAACTGCCGAAAAGCATGTACGCTACGAAGAAAATCATGAAGGCACTATCTATGAAATATGAGAAAATAGATGTTTGTCCGAAGAATTGCCTTTTGTTTAGGCACGAGTATGCCGGTGACAAGTACTGTAGGGAGTGCGGTTCCTCTCGGTACCTTGAGGTGGTCGATGAGCATGGTGAGAAGAAGCAACTAGACATCCCCGTAAAGATTCTTCGGTATCTCCATTTCATAGAAAGACTGCAGCGCCTTTTCATCACGGAGGAGTCTGCCAAAATGATGAAGGGGCACAAGGAAGGAAAAATGTACGATAAAAAAATCGTACATCCATCGCAAGCTGAAGCATGGAAGTCATTTGATAAAGAGTACCCCGAGTGAGGGAGTCCTGGACTAGGGGGTCCTCGGGAGGCCGGCCTATCTAATATGGGCCGGACTATATGGGCCGTTCGCCGGACACTGGGTCACTTGAAGGACCGGACTCCAGAAGGGAAGTTTCTAGAAGCAAGGCGTGTGCTCCACGTTTAAAGTAGAATAGGCATGTTTATCCCCTCGATGTGTAACCGACCATGTGTAAACCCTAGGCACCCCCGGCGTCTATATAAGCCGGAGGGTTTTAGATCATTAGGAGAGAGAACTCATCTAGGGTTTTAGTGATACGATCTCATGGTAGATCACTCTGTAATCTCTATACAATCAATACAATCAAGCAGGACGTAGGGTATTAGCTCCATAGGAGGGCCCGAACCTGGGTAAAACCTTGTCCCCTTCGTCTCCTGTTACCATCGATCCAAGCATCATAGTTCGGGACCCCCTACCCGAGATCCGCCGGTTTTGACACCGACATTGGTGCTTTCATTGAGAGTTCCACTGTGATCGCCAGAAGGAATCGATGGTTCGCCTAGTCGTTAACGAAGAGGTCCGCAACACAGGGACTTTTGCCCCTGGACAGATCTTCGCCTTCGGCAGCATAGTGCTGCACGCCGACCCGACCGGCCGCCTTGGCCGCGTCGAGAATTTCGCCCCTGATCAGGAGGTCAGATTCGGGAACTTAGAGTTCTCCGTAGACTCCCGCGGTGATCTATCACTAACCGGGCTTGCAGTCTCGCCTGCCATGCCCGATGACCCTGAGGCTTTAACCTCGGATCCTTCTTCCGGCTCCGCCCATGGGATCTGCCCTGGTGGAGGCCCGATCTTAAGTTCGGATCAGGTCATAGCGCCCGACAGCCGAACACCCGTTCTTGCCGAACACACTCCGTGCACGGATGCACCGGAGGCTAACTCCGGAAGCTCCGGGCAGATCGGTCCGATCGAGCTCTCGATTCTCGACAAAGCCTTAGATCGGATCTCGTCGATAAAAATCAACGACGACCCAGCCCCGATCTGCTCTCAGATCGGTCTTCGTACGGGTCGGGATGGATCTGAACAGGATCCAAGAACGCCCTCGCGCGACTCTGGAACAGCGACGCCGCATACCGACCCCACTCGCTTTGGTGACACGCATCCCACCATCGCCTCGTTTCTCAACGAGTTGTTCGATCGGATGGAGACTATGTGAATGGCCGATGACCAGATCCCGGTCTATGACCGGCTCGGGCTTAAACCCGATGACAGGGAAATTTACGTCCCCACGGCCACCCACCTCGTCGCCACCATCGAGTGTCCGGCGGAGGGTTCGACCTCCCAGCTACCGGAACTAAAAACGGTCTACACCTCAATTTCCGACCACCGAGATCTTGCCCGTGACCCATTCACCGGCTCCAGCAATAGTCCGGTGTCGGCCCCCGACCTATCCCGCAGTTCGGAACTTATAGTTCCGGACTCCCATCTTAGTGAGGGACTACCTTTTCTCCCACCCACCTCCCAAGCCGACGACCCACTCATCGCATCAGAGCCCAATCGTTCGAATCCACTAGACATTGCGCATCTGCCAGGGGAGTTGGTCCATCATTACTGGGCCAGACTACTCCTCACACGACACAACATGCGCGGCCTCAGCGACACAGATATAATGGCAACCTTCAAACGTAATTGCCACAACGAGGGAATCCTCAACGCCCTGGCGCGGCGGCACATAACTGACCTTTCCGAGCTTCCATCTTGGTACAGAAGTATCGTGCCATGGAAAGTGCTTGGCAAGCAGAGCGGCTATTTTCGGACCAAACCTCTGCCGAATACCTTAGAGGAGATCGGCAAAAGAGGATACCCCCGAACCGAACAACCCAAACTCAGCCCGCCAAAAAGAGAAACAGATCCCTTCCTGGGGTCAGTACTGTCCTGGACGGACTATTGGACAAACCTTGCCCTATACACTCCGTATTGCTAAACACAGCTCCAACCCACAGTTTTAGAACTTGCTGGGTTGTCAGACAGATCGCAAAAAGCGGCGAGGGCATCCTCAAGGCGTCACCGCCCAGAGGGCGCCCCGCAGACTCATCGGAACATCACACCGAAGTCCTGACGATCTACGAAATGTTCCCTTCGAGGAACAAAAGGAAGAGAGCCCTTAAAGAAATTGGACAGGTGTACCACGTGGCTGCAACAAGTGTATGGGCAGATACACCCATCACCTTTGGAGATGCTGATCGACCAGCCATTCATCCCGACCATTCACCAGCCGCACTAGTCCTGAACCCCGTCATCGACGGCTGCCGGTTACACAAAGTGCTAATGGACGGCGGCGGCGGTCTAAACCTAATTTATGAAGACACGCTAGAAAAAATGCAATTCGACCGATCTCGGATCGAACATAGCAACACAACCTTTCGGGGAATAATCCCAGGGAAGGAGGCACGCTGCTCAGGATGTATTACCCTGGACGTAGTGTTCGGCACGTCCGACAACTACCGATTGGAAGAGCTCCTCTTCCACATCGTGCCCTTCCCAAGTGGCTATCACGCCCTTCTCGGACGTGAAGCCTTCACAAAATTCCAGGCTATACCACATTACGGGTATATGAAACTTAAAATGCCAGGACCAAACGGAGTAATCACAATAGCTGGTGATCCGAATATAGCCCTACGGGCCGAAAACAAAACAGCAGCACTCGCCCTCGAGGCCCTAGCTGAGACCTTTGCTGCAGAAGAGCTGACCGCACTCCGGTCAACGGTAGACAAAGACAACGTGATCCTCAGCAAGAGGCCCAAATCCACGTCCTTCAAGCCAGCAAAAGAAATCATTAAAGTTCAGGTCCACCCGACGGACCCTAACAAGACAGCGTCCATCGGAGCACAGCTCGACCCTACCACGGAGGAGGCGCTGCGAGCATTCTTAGAAGAAAATTGGGATATATTTGCCTGGCATCCTTCCGATATGCCTGGCATCCCACGACGATTGGCAGAACACAGTCTGAACATCATGGCAGGTTTTAAGCCCGTCAAACAGACTCTCCGCCGTTTCTCCGAGCCCAAATGACAAGCTATGGGTGAAGAATTAGCTAAATTGCTAGAGGCCGGATTCATTCAGGACATTAAGCACCCCAAATGGCTGGCAAACTTGGTGATGGTACCAAAGAAAGACAAATCCTGGCGGCTGTGCGTCGACTTTAAAGACCTCAACAAGGCCTGCCCCAAGGACCCTTTCCCTCTACCACGAATAGACCAGATCATTGATGCCACAGCCGGACACGACTCGTTGTGTTTCCTCGACGCTTATTCCGGATACCATCAGATTAAAATGAAGGAATCCGATCAAGCGGCAACCGCATTCATCACCCCCTACGGGCCGTTCTACTTTAACACAATTCCTTTCGGGCTAAGAAACGCCGGGGCTACATACCAGCGCATGATCCAGACCTGTCTTGAGAAACAGATCGGCAAAACAGTCGAAGCATACGTGGACGACGTGGTCATCAAAACCAAACATGTTAGCAATTTAATCGACGACCTAAGGCAAACCTTTGCAAGCCTACGCGAATATGATATTCGGCTCAATCCGGAGAAGTGTGTCTTCGGCGTTCCCGCTGGTAAGTTGCTCGGATTCATCGTTTCCCATAGAGGAATAGAAGCGAATCCGGCCAAGATCCGCGCCTTGTCAGAACTTGCAATCCCCACAGAGCTAAAGCATGTGCAAAGATTGGCGGGCTGCGTGGCGGCATTAAGCCGCTTTATCTCCCGCCTTGGTGAAAAAGCTTTACCGATGTACAAATTGCTGAAACGGACCAAGACTTTTGAATGGACCGACGAAGCAAAGGCTGCGTTAGAAGATATCAAGACACTGCTGGCAAGTAACCCCATACTCACAGCACCAAGCGCGGGTGAGCCCATGTTGTTATACATATCGGCCACCAACCAAGTTGTCAGCGCAGTGCTCGTCGTCGAACGAGAGGAGGAGGGGCACAAATTCCAGATACATAAGCCAGTCTATTATGTGTCAGAGGTGATAACGCAATGCAAGTCAAGATACCCGCACTACCAGAAGATAGCCTATACGGTATTTATGGCATCACGTAAATTAAGACATTACTTCCAAGAGTGTTCGGTCACAGTGGCATCGGAGGTACCCCTGAATGATATAATCAATAACAGGGACGCCACAGGCCGTATAGCCAAATGGGCGATTGAGCTCCTTCCTTTCGAGATCACATACAAACCGCGCCGAGCTATTAAATCTCAGGTATTAGCCGATTTCCTTGCCGAATGGACAGAAGCCGAACTCCCCAGGGAATACAGTACATACTCACATTGGACGATGTACTTTGATGGATCCAAAACCTTGGCCGGACTGGGGGCTGCAGTCGTTCTCACATCCCCCACAGGTGACAACGTCCGATACGTGCTCCAGATCATGTATGCCGACTCCAACAACGCAGCCGAATACGAAGCCCTTCTACACGGTCTTCGGATGGCAGCTTCAATGGGCATACATCGGCTGGAGGTACGGGGAGATTCTAATCTGGCCATCTGTCAAGTAAACGGTAAGTTCGACGCCAAAAATCCGAAGATGGCGGCATATCGAAACGCTGTCCTCAAAATATCCGCACGGTTCGAGGGGCTGGAGTTCCACCACGTCGCTCGAGACGACAACCAAGCCGCTGACATACTGGCACGTTTAGGAGCCAAACGCGACCCTGTCCCGCCGAACACTTTCCTGGAACGGCTCTTTAAGCCATCCGTGGTTTGGCAGGACGATCAAGCGGGCGCCGATCTCTCAAGCGCACACACGGTTGTTCCCCCTGTTGACGAACCAGACGACAGAATTATCGGCGGCTCCGTAATGAACGAAACGCCCTCGGCCCACGAGGTCATGGCAGTAATCGCTCCTTGGACCGAACCCTTCCTCGCCTACCTCCTTCGTAAGGAACTCCCCGATGATCAAACGGAGGCCCAACGTATAGTCCGGCGCTCCAATGCCTTTAAGGTACACGAAGGAGAGTTATATAAAAAGAGCACTACTGAAGTACTACAGCGGTGCATATCTGAGGAAGAGGGGCGGGAGCTTCTCGCCGAAGTACACGCAGGGATGGGCGGTCATCATGCCGCAGCAAGAGCCTTAGTAAGCAAGGCCTTCCGGGCGGGGTTCTTTTGGCCCACAGCTCGGGCGGACGCCCAGTCACTTGTCAAATATTGCGTAGGGTGTCAACTTTTCGCAAACCAAAGTCACATGCCCCCAACAGCTCTTCGGACTATTCCGATCACTTGGCCTTTCGCGGTCTGGGGGCTAGACATGGTCGGACCACTTAAAGGGGGGACCAAGAAAAATAAATACTTGCTGGTTATGGTCGACAAGTTCACCAAATGGATTGAGGCTAAACCCGTCAAGTCAGCCAAATCCGGACCAGTAATCGACTTTATATCCGGCGTGATACACCGTTACGGTGTCCCGCACAGTATAATAACTGATAACGGATCCAATTTCACCGCTCAGGAAGTCAAAGACTGGTGCGCAAAGATGGGCATCAAGCTCGATTACGCCTCGGTTTATCACCCGCAGACTAATGGACAAGTTGAACGAGCAAACGGCCTCATAATGAGCGGCATCAAGCCACGTTTGGTCCGGTCTCTGCAAGAATCCGATTGTCAGTGGGTTGAGGAGCTGGACTCCGTACTATGGGGCTTGTGCACCACCCCGATAGATCAATGGGTTACACCCCGTTCTTTATGGTCTACGGGGCCGAAGCGGTCCTTCCTTGTGATATCATTCACGATGCGCCAAGAGTACGCATGTACGAGGAAAGAGAGGCCGAGTTAGATCGGCAGGACGACTTGGACGCCTTGGAGGAAGAGCGAGACATAGCTCGGGCCCGTTCCACTTTTTATCAGCAGCAGGCCCGGCGTTACCAGAGCAGAGAGGTGAGGGCGCAAGCATACAAAGTAGGCGAATTAGTCCTACGACTCCCGGAGAAGCAGAAGCATAAACTCAAGCCCAAATGGGAAGGCCCCTTCATAATCGACGAAGTGCTCACGGGAGGGGCTTATCGTCTTCGGAACCCGTCGGATCACCGCCTCGAACCGAACCCATGGAACGCAGCTCGTCTTCGGCGCTTCTACGGATAAACCGGTGTCGTCGCACTCCTTACTTTATGTTTCTTCCTTCTTGTTTTCCTTTTTATTTTCCAATTCTCCTTTAGCACTAATGTTTGGCAGGTTTGCACCCTTTTTACCCCAACTCTGTGTTCGGCTCATTCAATCTCGTTATGAGACTTTTCGTTTCACACCTTCAAGTGTTAAATCCGAACACAGCACCTGGGGGCTTCTTTTCCGAAGCCAATGATTTTATATTCTACGCACTTGTTCACACTCACTGTGGGTGCCCGTTTTCCTTGTCGTTTTCAAGCCATCGTATGCATCAATTCGAACTAAGATTCGCCAAGCTGGGTTGCCTCGCTCCTGTGGTTACCCTCTACGTTCCCGATTGTTCGGCTAGAGGGTAAAGGGAGCACCTCTGCGATTGTCACGACCGGGTCATCCAGACACGTGCCTTAGACGGGTGAAGCCAAAAGCTAGGTATCTTGCGTAGACAATTGATCGGCCCGACGGAAATAATTTGTCACACTATGGTCGTCATGACCATTACCAGGGTCTTGTCTTCTTACAATCACCCTTAGCCATATACTATCAGTGTACGGGCTACAGCCTACGCCTTACGTAGCAACCTGACGAAAGGTATCGGTAGAGGTACTATTTTCTTCAGAAGATGTTTCTTACGCTAAATAGTAATATAACATATCTCCCTGCGTGCTTTCTGTCTGTTCGCACCACATGGCCGGATTGCCTGGTTCCCCGAATATAGTTCGTCCACCCTAGGGTGATACTTTCAGTGGAACACTCCCAAGCTTTTAGCACGGGAGGCTAAAGCCGATGGCCGGTTAAGACAAAGTTTACAACACAGCGGAGCAAATCTTTGATTGATAGTACACAGCTACATACAATCATGTACCCGGCTGCTGATCGAGATTATCGATTACATTGTCCAGGGAGCAGTCCTGTTGTGACAATCGGGCGGCAGGCATCACCTGGTCATAAACCAGGTGGAGCGGAATTTCTTGTCCATCTACCCCCACTGGCCCAACCCGAGCCATATGCTCGGGATCAAGTCCGGTATAGCGGGTCTTGATCATCGCCCACGCCTCCCTCGCTCCCTCCCAGCATGCCGATGTCTTCCACAGCTCGAACCTAGCTCGGGCTCCCTTGAAACGATCGACTAGCTCGGTCAGCCCCTCGGAAGGCTGCTCAGCGGGCCACAGTGCTTTTACCATGCCCTTTATGACCTTCCGAGCCCGCTCGTGCAAGGCGGTTAGATCCTTTAGCAAGTTTCCCTGGTAAGATCCGATCTCGTCTTCGGAACGCCCGGTCAGGAGACCTACACATGAGTTATGGCATACAGGTTATATTACATCCATAAAGGAAAAATTACCTTCTGATGTTAGAATCACGCTCACCATACATGCCCCTCTGTAAGATTTGGTTCTCTCCCTGGACCTGGGCCAATTGAGCCTTCAAGCTTTCAATTTCCTCGGCTTGCTTCTGGTTCTCCTCTTTGAAGCGGTTCTTCTCTTCAATGTGTCGCGTCATAACGCGACCTCCAGCTTCGTGCTGGGACTCGGCGTACTGCTGAGATTCTCGGGCTACATCCAAATCTTTTTGTAATTGCCCTATTGATTCAGCTGCTACATAGTACCCTCGCGTAAGCATGGGAACATGTTATATATTCGGCTAATATATGCACTCACCGTGTGCCTCCCGAGTAAAGATCTTCACTTGCTCTAGCTCAGCCTTCACAGATTTGACCTGTGTTTGGCTGGCTTTAAGTTCCTTGGCCAGTTGCTCGCACTGTTGCTTAGAGGCCTGCATTTGCAGAAAGGGATCCTTAATTCGGTCGTGCCGACCAAGTTAAGGCTCGGGGGCTACTGGGTTTACATGCGTGTTCGGATTTTAAATAACCAACAACTCACCTGCAAGCTGGACGATATCAACTTTATAGCTTCACCGAACCCAGTTCGGGCGGCCCCAAGGTATGCATCCGCCGTGCGTAGAGCGCCGAATTCTTGTTCGGAAAAGGCTGGATGTTGCAGGACCTTACATCGCTGCCGATGACGCATAGCGCTCCCAACCTCTGATTTGGTGACCGATATGGCATCGCCCGAATCGGCTGGGGCGGGATTGGCGGTGAAAGCTCCGGCAACAGGATCAACATGGGCGGAAGGCCCCGAACCTTGGGCACCGATGGATGTCTTTACGGCGTCCTCGGCAGGAGACGGCCGAACCTCTTGCCTGAATATTTCGGCGGAATTATCTTTCGACGAGCTTTATCAATCATGGTGTTAAATCGTGTGATCAAGCGAAATACCTTTGGGATGAGCTCGCTGGTGCGCTTGCCCTTGTGACCGGCCTATCTGCCGGATCCTTATTACTTCCCGATTCGGCCACTGTCGCTGCGGCCGGTGTAAGTCGCGCAGATCTACGCCGTTTGACGATAGGAACCGGTATGTCAGGGTCACTGGTGGACACTTGTCTCTTGTGGGACGTCTTCTTCTTTTTCTTCTTGTTTACGGTGGGGGAAGGAAAAGATCCAGGGTAGTCGGCAACGACGGCCACTTTGGCGTAATCAAGGCCCTCCTGTTAGAAAACCCCGCCTTCGAATTCGATTGATAGGTCCGGGTCTTCGTGATAGCCCGGATCATCCTCGCGGGCATAGTCTTCGGGTTGAGGAGCCGGACAGTTGACTGTCTCGATGAAGCTCCTCCATTCCTGTTTGCATAAAGTTTGACGGCTTCGGTCAGAAAGGGACATAATGGAAAAACCGAACTATAATAGGTATAAAGGCTCACCCATTCGATGGGATTGTGGCAAGAATATCCGTCCTTTGATGACCGCCGAACAAAGTCCTCTTGCTCCCCCTTGAATAGATCGACAAGTGCGGTGGCTAATGTTGTTTGATTGGCAGGACCTAGTCTTCGGGAGCGAGTAGTGTCGCTTGTCCCGTTATAGTGCCACAAAGGATGTACCCTCTGCTGAAGAGGTTGGACGCATCGAGTGAGGACGGTGGCCATGACGTCAATCATGGTCAGCTTGTGATGGGCTAATAGCCTCACGTGGGTCGATAAACGCAGCACCTCAGCACTTTCCTCTGGGGGCAGGCTCTTCGGACGCCAGTTCTACCTTTTCTTCGGAAAGGCATCGGAGTATTCGGGCAAGCCCCGCCGAGTTGGATCGAACAAAGGAACGTCTTCAATATAAAACCACTCCGAGGTCCACATTTCAAATTCCTTCGGGGTTCCTACGGGGTAACCCGTCCCCGCTATGCGGCATACTACGGCTCCGCCAACTTCGAAAATTGTCCCGTCCCTTGTATGTGGGACAAGGCAAAAATACTTCCTCCACAATTCGAAATGTGCCTCGCACCCCAGGAACATCTCGCAGAGGGCCACGAAGCCTGAGATGTGAAGGATAGACCCTGGGGTAAGGTGATGGAGCTGGATCCCGTACAATGCCAATAACCCTCTCAAGAATGGGTGGATGGGAAATCCGAGCCCTCGCAGGAGGAACGGACAAAGCACACCTGCTCTCCCTTTTGTGGACGGGGGAAGTTCTCCGCAAGAACCACGCCGTTGAATGAATTCAAGCCGGCACAGACGGTCGTCAGATCTGAGGAAGGGAGATACCCTTGGGTCTCTTGTTGGCGAAGACGAAGAGTTGACACGGAACAGCTTCCCCAATCCCCTGGGCGAGATCCATAAGGATCCGAAGAAGAACCAGGGGCGCTCGCCATTTTCTTTTGGTAGAGGTCTTTTTGCTGGGGGTTTCGTCTAAAGGGGGAAGGTGAAGATGTGATCGCAATCCAGTTTAATTAAATAGATGGTATCCCTTTTCGGAGGGGGGCAGCTCTGTAAAAGAACTGCTAAACCATTCATCTCCTCGCAATGCGCGAGGTTCGAGAAGCATTATTGCAATGGACTTGGCAATCCCGCAACGTTTGGGATTTCGCCGATCACAGGTCGGATGCCGAACAGTCAGGGGAAGAGGGACACGCCTCGCAAGCCGAAGACTTCTTTGTTCAAGATTCTCCGGATACACATCGGCGTTGGAGGCTAGTCCGGGGGCTACTGAGGGAGTCCTGGACTAGGGGGTCCTCGGGAGGCCGGCCTATCTAATATGGGCCGGACTATATGGGCCGTTCGCCGGACACTGGGTCACTCGAAGGACCGGACTCCAGAAGGGAAGTTTCTAGAAGCAAGGCGTGTGCTCCACGTTTAAAGTAGAATAGGCATGTTTATCCCCTCGACGTGTAACCGACCATGTGTAAACCCTAGGCACCCCCGGCGTCTATATAAGCCGGAGGGTTTTAGATCATTAGGAGAGAGAACTCATCTAGGGTTTTAGTCATACGATCTCGTGGTAGATCACTCTGTAATCTCTATACAATCAATACAATCAAGCAGGACGTAGGGTATTACCTCCATAGGAGGGCCCGAACCTGGGTAAAACCTTGTCCCCTTCGTCTCCTGTTACCATCGATCCAAGCATCATAGTTCGGGACCCCCTACCCGAGATCCACCGGTTTTGACACCGACACCGAGGAAGCAGCCGAGGCAGGGAATGTCAGGATTGCGATAACAGGTGACGGGTTGAATCCGTATGGTATGTCGTCCAATCCATACAGCTGCTGGCCCGTGTTTGTTATTCCGCTCAATCTCCCTCCCGGTGTCGTAATGCAACGCAAGACCATGTTCTTGTCGCTGATCATTCCGGGGCCTGATTACCCGGGAAAGAATCTGGGAGTGTTTATGCAGCCGCTAGTGGATGATTTGCTCCATTGTTGGTACTTCCCGAGGTTGACATACGACCGACATCTGCAAAAAAAAATCTTGATGAAAGTTTGGTTGATGTATTGCATGCATGACTTTCCCGGCTATGCCCTATTTTGCGGATGGTGTACAAGTGGGAAGATGCCATGCCCAGTGTGCATGCAGGCTATACGTTTTATTTGGCTGCAGAAGGGTGGCAAGTATGTAGCCTTTGACATGCATCGACAGTTCCTCCCTGCAGACCATCCAGATAGGGAAGACAAGAAGAACTTCACGAAAGGCCGGGTTGTCCATGAAGTAAACGAGATTCTAACGTTTTCTGGGGCAGATGTTCTTGCTCAGCTAAAAGCTCTCAAGCCTAAAGGCAAAGGCAAAGGCAAAGGCAAAGGCAAAGGCAAAGGCAAAGGGGAAAGTGAAGGCGAAGGCCCAGGCAAATGCAAAGGCAAAGGCAAAGCGAAACGCTTTGAGGGATATGGTGAGACGCACAACTGGACTCACATTACCCCGTTCACGAAGCTTCCCTATTTCAAGGACCTCAAACTTCCTTATAACATCGATGTGATGCACACCGAAAAGAATGTCGCAGAGTCCCTTTTTTCCACGATCCTCAACATTCCTGATAAGACAAAGGATAACGTTAAAGCTAGAGCCGATCAATAAAAAATTTGTGATAGACCACGGCTAAACATGCGGCCTCCAACAGACGGTCGAAGAAACTGGTTCAAACCAGATGCTGACTTCGTCCTTAAACCGCCGATGGTACTAGTTTGCTAAGCAAACTCGCCGCGAAGGTTAGTCGGAGTGGTCGACTCCGTAATGTCCCCTCCCGACTACTTGACGATGAGTCTCACAGGGAGGTCGAGGGGGAGGTGCCCCTAGAGGAGGACGTGGTGGGGGGAGAGGCCCAGGGGGACGGTCTCGGGGCCAGAAACTGCGCTCTGTGACCGACATAGGGGGGTCGTCTTCGCGACCCTTCTCTAGTGAGGTAACCTCTGAGGAGGAGGAGGAGGTTGGGGAGGAGGAGGAGGAGGAGGAGCAGGAGGTTAGGGAGGAGCATGAGGATGGTGGCGAGGAGGGGGATGGTGGCGAGGAGGGGGGTGCTGGCGGGGAGGGGGGTGGCGGTGATGATGGTGGTGGCGGGAACGGGGGTAGCAAGCAGAAGGGTTGGCTGCGTGGTGGTGCACGACTCCCAAAAGCTCCTGATACCGAGGAGATGAAGTGGCTCATTAAGCCCAAGGGGAAAAGGTAAGTGTGCCCCTTAATAATATTTTAAACACATAGCATCATTTTGATTGTACACATGCTAATATTTTCATTCTTTTGCAGTAGCTGGGAATATCCTCAAGGTGCCCGTGTTCCAAACGGCATCCTCACTATCCTGTTGAAGAAGCTTTGGCCGGGGATGTTCGCTCCAGACCAAGACAACGAGGAGCACAAGATTTTGGCCACGTGCTGGGAGCACTACGAAGCGGCCTTCCACCCAACCCATGTGATGGCCGCTAAGGCCGTGATATCAAAGTTTTGGGTAAGTTCTCTTGACAAGCACAATTCTTGAGTTACTTTCATAGTTTATCATCAAATCGTTTAACTCATGGCTTGTTCCATTCTGGTTTCATGAATGACTGTAGAAATTCTATAGAGTTCTTGAGGAGGACAAGGCCGAGGCCGATGAGTTCTTGCTGCGGGCTGCAAGGAAGCAGGCCCGTCAGTTGCAGTACGAGGTGCGCTGGGTGGCCATCTTGCATTATTATCACGAGGTATGTAACGAGAAGGTGACCAGGGATGACGTGAAGGAGCATAACCTTACCTTGACTAAGGAGCAGTACATGTTGGTAAGTATAACAAACTTTTCATTACGACGTTTGTGGTAAATTACATTGTTCCGTGGTCACATGCCATTATGCTTCTTATGTAGGTGCGTCCTGATTGGTGCTTTGGAAAGAATGATGGATGGGAGGGATTGGTGGATCTGTGGGTCGGCGAGGACGCAGAGTTTGCTGCCAAGAGCAAGATAAACAAGGCTAATCGAGGTACCGACGGAACACACCATCAGGGAAACCGAAACCACTGGCGCCACAAGAAACTTCAGGTATATCTATGTACATGAAACATTCTTGATCTTCTCTTTACCGTATGTTATTATGTATGACTAACCTCTGTTTGGCGGTGCAGGAGGAGAAATTGAAGCGGCCGCTCTCAGACATCGAGTCGTGGAGGCTCGCTCGTGTGCTGCCTAATCCCAAGGCCGGCGAGAGTGAGTACTACGGCCATACCGGGGAGAACCTGACGTCATACACGAAGGAGTTTCAGAAGTGGAATCCTGGCACATCAGACCCCTTGTCTCTGGATACCGACGAGAGGGCCGCCGTCAGCATAGGGCCGAAGAGTCATGGTCGGCATCCGATTCTGGATTCTGTGATCACCCCTTCTGTCTCCTACAGGCGGATCCGCGCTACCGACCCGAGGCCGAGCCAGCGCCCGCGCCCCAGTGCGTCCTCTACACTGTCACTCATAGCCCAGCAGAACTCTGTAAGTATTTTCCTTCTTATCTTCTTTCTTTCGACCTTTATTTTCCACATTGCTATGTTTTATGAGTTCCATCATGTCATATTTGTAGGCCTACATGGACTTCGTACGTACGCAACTCTTCGACTGGAACGAGAGAGTTGCAGCAGCCACTGAGTACAACAGCCGCATGACGCAGCTTGTGGTTGCGTCTATGGCACCCGGGCAGATTCCTACACTGCCACCACCACCACCACCTCCTGGACCACAACCAGTGCCGCCTACGTTTGAACAATTCCTGGCAGAACACTATGGCACTCCGGTTAGTACATCGCCAAACTATTCAGCCACAACTTACCATTTATTCAATACAATCATATATTGCCTTCCCATCTCTTTTCAAACATGTAGGGAACCGGTGGATCATCCGCCGGTGGTGGTGCTACTTGTGGTTCCACTCCTGAGTCACAAAGCCTAGTCACTCCGGTCTGGCGAGGCGGTGGCGGTGGCGGTAGCGCTAGCGGTGGCGGTGGCGGTGGTGGTAGCGCTAGCGGTGATGACCTCGGCTTTGGCTACCTCAGCTTTGGCGGTGGAAGTGATGGCACTTAAGCCTTTGGCGGTGTTTTATGTTTTGTTCAACTTGTGATGATGTTGGCTTTGTTGAACTTGTGATGATGTTGGCTTTGTTGAACTTGTGATGATATTGTTGGCTATGTCGAACTTGTCATGATGTTGAATTTGTGATATTATCCTCTCTATTCTGTTATGGTCTGTTGTGATGATATATATATATATATATATATATATATATATATATATATATGTATATATATATATGCTGTGAATTTGTGTCTTTCAATTGAAATGCAACCAACAAAATGGGGAAAAATTTCTGTGCACAACTATCCCGACGGCATAACCGTCGGCGTAGTATGGCACGAGGCACCAGTGCACGCCACGCGGCAGCCGCTGGTAGCTCCTGGTGGTCCTCTATGCCGACGGTTTAACCGTCGGCATAGGCTGTAGGTATCCCGACGGCATAACCGTCGGCGTAGTATGGCACAAGGCACCAGTGCACGCCATGCGGCAGCCGCTGGCAGCTCCTGGTGGTCCTCTATGCCGACGGTTTAACAGTCGGCACAGGCTGTAGGTATCCCGACGGCAACACCGTCGGCATAGAGGATGACAAGGAGCTGCCAGCGGCGGCCACGTGGCATGCCCTGAATGGGTGGCCTCGCCGTCAGCCACCGTCAGACACAATTCGTTGCCGACGGCCTATTTATGCCGAGGGCCGTTCCCGACGGTGTTTCTATGCCTACCTATCCCGACGGTGTTTCTATGCCGACGGCCACCCGACGGTACGCCGACGTTCGAGTTTCCGACGGACGTACGCCGACGGCCACCGTCGGGATAGGTCTATCCCGACGGTTTTCCGGCCTAGGCCGACGGCCTGAGGCCGTCGGCAACGTGCGTTAGTCTGGTAGTGAGTTGTGTGCATCCTAACTATGAAAAAGTCAAGTGTGTGCTTATTGTGTTTGTATCCCCTTGATGCTTCATTTTGAGTTAATAAAATTCATCCTTTATTAAAAAAATACTGAATGCTAACAGCTCCTTGATAGAAATGGATAGCACCATGCACTCATGTTCACATTCGGTACGTGTTGGTGTATTTAGTGGAATTTGAAGCGCTTATGCATAAATTTTGTCGCTATATACGTTTGATTAAAGAACTCATTAAAACAAACAAACAAACAAACAAACAGACAGACAAGCAAACAATACCTTCAAGTTATCGTCTTATTTGAAACATATCTCTTGAAAGCTTAAGAATTCCAATCTTTCATGCAACACTAATCCACGCAGAGGTTGCGCGTTCTGATCCAATCTCAACGTAAACACCCGCACCTTCGAGGCAACCTTTGTTTCTTGAGGGTCACTCATTCTCTATTGCTCGTGCGATTGACACCGCTAACCGATGCACTAGCAAGTTCTCATGCCTCTTCTTCATGTGCACCAGATTACAATATGTATCACCGCATGCTAAACGTGCCACTGCATTCAAAATCAAGAACCATGGATCATCTTGTCTTGGTGAGCTCAAGGGGATACCTATAATCGGCTGCACGTCCATGGGTAAGAATGGATATTGTTGAGTGCTACCTCATTAGACATTCCTAACGTACGATCAATAAGCTGCACCAAGACGGTATGATGTGAATAGGCCTGGCTTGTGAAGTTGCGATTGATCCCAAGAGCTCTTCTCATGGAATGAAATAATGCTCCCATATTTGTTTTTGAAAAGGAGGAAGACCCCCGGCCTCTGCATCTAGGCGATGCATGCAGCCACTTTATTGATTATTCACAAAAGTCTTTACAAAGCAATACAACAATAAGTCTGAAGCCACCGTCTAGGCAACTTCTGTCGCTACTTCTATCCAGTTGATGAAGGAATGCTGATAGTCAGGGCCTAATACCAAACAGACCTCGCAGCCAAGCCTAACATCTAAGACCTGAGGCCCCAACCAAGCCACTTGTCGAGTATGGGGCACCCACCGGTCCGGCGCACACACAGAGGCCGCCACCGCCACCTGCCACCAATCCATCTTCAGAGTTGTACATACGCATCAACCTTGCCCGGTCTAGCTGCCGTTGACGCCAGACAACGCCACCATCCTGCGCTCGTCCATCAACACATGCCCAGCAATGAGACCCCGCTGCTCCATGCTGCTGAGACCAGCCGTTGTCGATGTGTCAGATGCAACGCCGCTCCTCCTTCCCGAACACCACATGCATCCACTGGTCCCATTCCCTCCACCTGCAGATCCTCTGTACTCCCAACCGAGCTCCAAGGCCCTTGACGACACCTCTAGGAAGGTCACGACGCGAACAGCACCACTCCCGCCAAATCCAAAGAGGATTGAAGGTTTTCACCCGGTAGGAGAACGGGATGGGTAAATTGGGCCCTCAGTTGCGCCTTCACGAAGGAAAGCGGCACCCATGGGCGACTGATACGTCTCCAACGTATCTATAATTTTTGCTTGTTCCATGCTGTTATATTATCATTCTTGGATGTTTTACAATCACTTTATAGCAATTTTATATCATTTTTTGGGACTAACCTATTGACATAGTGCCAAAATGCCAGTTGCTATTTTTGCTTGTTTTTTACTTCGCAGAATATCAGTACCAAACGGAGTCCAATCCCGACGAAACTTTTTGGAGATTTTTTTGGGGCCAGAAGACACCCAGTGGGCCAAAGAAGTGTCGGAGAAGAAGGCCGAGGAGGGCACAAGACACCAGGGCGCGCCCCAGGCCCCCTGGCGCGCCCTGGTGGGTTGTGCCCACCTCGGGACGCCTCTCCACCGCCTATGATGCCTATAAATACCCAAATATTCAGAAAACCCTAGGGGAGTTGACGAAAAACACATCCAGCCGCCGCAAGTTCCAGAGCCTCAAGATCCAATCTAACACCATCACGGAGGGGTTCATATTCTTCATAGGTGCCTCTCCGATGATGCGTGAGTAGTCCACCATAGACCTACGGGTCCGTAGGCAGTAGCTAGATGGCTCTCTCTCTCTTTTCATTTTCAATACAATGGTCTCTTGGAGATCTATTTGATGTAAACTTTTGCGGTGTGTTTGTTGGGATCCGATGAATTTTGAGTTCATGATCAGTTTCTATCCCTGAATATTATTTGAGTCTTCTTTGATCTCTTATATGCATGATTACTTATAGCCTCGTATTTCTTCTTTGAATCTTTGGTTTAGTTAGGCCAACTAGATCGATTTTTCTTGCCATGGGAAGAGGTGCTTTGTGATGTGTTCGATCTTGCGGTGTCCTTTCCCAGTCACAGAAGGGGCAGCAAGGCACGCATGTATCGTTGCCATTAAGGATAACAAGATGGGTCTATTCCTACATGAATAGTTCTTGTCTACATCATGTCATCATTCTTATTGCATTACTCCATTTTTCCATGAAATTAATACACTAGATGCATGCTGGATAGCGGTCGATGTGTGGAGTAATAGTGGTAGATGCAGGCAGGAGTTGGTCTACTTATCATGGACGTGATGCCTATATAATGATCATCGCCTGGGATATCGTCATGATTATTTGATCTTCTATCAATTGACCAACAGTAATTTGTTCACCCGCCGTGTGCTATACTCATGAGAGTAGCCACTAGTGAAACCTACGACTCTCGGGTCTATTTTTCCAACATATTGCTTTCCGATCTATCTTTTTGCCTCTTTGTTTTCAGATCTACTAAACCAAAAACCCAAAAATATATTACTACACTTTTTATTTGCCCTTTTTATTTTGTGTTCTTGAGAGATCTATCTCTCCTATCTATCATATCCTAATCTATCTTTTTATCGTGGAGAGTTTGACAACCTCTCTTACACGTCGGGTTGCAAGTATTTGTTATTTGTGTGCAGGTGCTGCTTATTGGGTGGTGGTGATCCTCCTACCGGTTTGATACCTTGGTTTCATAACTGAGGGAAATACTTACCGTCACTGTGTTGCATCATCCCTTCCTCTTTGGGGAAATACCGACGCAGTCTCAAGCCACGTCAAAGGAATTTCTGGCGCCGTTGCCGGGGAGGAAGCAGTCTCTTCTACTTGCCAATCTCAGGTGCCGAGGAGATTCCATCATCAGCTACCAGGTTCCTAATCACAAATCTCAACTCCGTGCAATTACATTATTTGCCATTTGCCTCTCGTTTTCCTCTCCCCCACTTCACTAATTTGCCGTTTTATTCGCCCTCTTTTTTGTTTGCCTTTTTCTCGTCAGATCTCTTTCTTGCTTGCAATCTTGTTTGCGTGGTCACGATGACTCAAGAAAATACCAAGTTGTGTGATTTTTCCAATACTAATAACAATGATTTTATTAGTACTCCGATTGCTCCTCCCGCCACTAGTGAGGAGTCTTGTGATATTAATGCCGCTTTGTTGAATCTTGTCATGAAAGATCAATTTGCCGGTACTCCTAATGAGGATGCCGCGTCCCATCTAAACACGTTCGTAGAATTGTGTGATATGCAAAAGAAAAAAAATGTGGACAATGATATTGTGAAGTTGAAATTGTTTCCTTTTTCCTTGCGGGATCGTGCAAAAATTTGGTTTTCTTCTTTGCCTCGCAATAGTATCGATTCTTGGAATAAGTGCAAGGATGCTTTTAGTACTAAGTATTTTCCGCCCACGAAACTTATTTCCCTTAGGACGCAAATCATGAATTTTAAGCAACTTGAGCATGAACATGTTGCACAATCTTGCGAAAGAATGAAATTGATGCTAAGAAATTGTCCTACTCATGGTTTAAATCTTTGGATGATCATACAAAAAATTTATACGGTATTAGATTCTGCCGTGGGTGGTACTTTTATGGAAATTACTTTGGGTGATGCTACTAAATTTCTAGATAATATCATGGCAAATTATTCACAATGGCATACCGAAAGAGCACCTACTAGTAAAAAAGTTAATTCGGTTGAAGAAATTAGTACTTTGAGTGATAAGGTTGATGCTTTGATGAAATTGGTTGCTAGTAAAAATGCTCCTATTGATCTTAATGATGTGCCTTTGTCTACTTTGATTTAACAAAATAGTGATTCCGTAGATGTGAACTTTGTCTCGCGAAACAATTTCAATAACAATGCTTATAGAGGTAATTTTAATCCTTGGCCTTTTCCTGGAAATTCCTCTAATAATTATGGTAATTCCTATGGTAATTCATCTTACAATAATAATAGGAACACCTCTGATCTTGAGAGAAATATTAAAGAATTTATCAATGCGCAAAAAGCTTTCAATACTACGATAGAAAAAAAGTTGAATAAGATTGATGATATGTCTAGAAGCATTGATAGAATTTCTCATGATGTTGAAAGTATCAAGTTGAAAGCTTTTGTGCCTAAGATTGATATATCAATTAAATATTTATATGTCTCTATGGATGAAAGTAAGAAAAGAACCACTATGCTTAGAGCTAAAAGAGAAATCTTAGAAAAATCGTTTTCTAGCGATTGCCTTCATAGAAATGATGAAGATCTTAAAGTGATTGGTGTTTCTTCTATTGATTCCTTGTTTAGTAATATTAAGATTGATGATAAAGGGACTGAAGTAGAGTCAACTTTAGCTAGAAGGCATCCCAATAATTTTGGAGGGTGAAAATCTTGATGAAAATTTTGATAAAAGTGGGTTTGAAGAGGTCAAAACTTTAACTAGTGATGTGCCCACTATTTTGGATTGCAAAGACTTTAATTATGATAGTTGCTCTTTGATTGAATGTATTTATTTGTTGCAATCCATGTTAAATTCACCCCATGCTTATGAATAAAATAAAGCTTTTACTAAACATATCGTAGATGCCATGATGAAATCTTTTGAAGAAAAGTTGGAGTTGAAAATTTCTATTCCTAGAAAATTACATGATGAGTGGGAACCTACTATTAAAGTCAAGATTAAAAATTATGAGTGCTTCGCTTTATGTGATTTGGGTGCTAGTGTTTCCACGATTCCGAAATCTTTATGTGATGTGCTTGGTCTTACCAATATTGAAGAATGTTCTCTTAACTTGCACTTGACGGATTCTACTATTAAAAGGCCTTTCGGAAGAATTAATGATGTTCTTATTCTTGCAAATAGGAACTATGTGCCCATAGATTTTATTGTGCTTGATATTGATCGCAATCCGTCTTGTCCCATTATACTTGGTAGACCGTTTTTACGTACTATAGATGCCATGATTGATATGAAAGAAGGCAATATTCGTTTTAAGTTTCCACTAAGAAAGGGTATCAAACACTTACCTAGAACAAGAATTAAGCCACCATATGAATCAATCATGAGGGCATCCTATGGATCCAAAACCAAAGATGACAATACTTGAAACTATGCGTTATGCCTAGCTAGGGGCGTAAAACGATAGCGCTTGTTGGGAGGCAACCCAATGAATAAATTTATTTTTGCTTTTTTCCTTTCTGTTTTTGCGTGTTGACACAATTATGACTTTGTTATGATTGTGTTTTTATGGTTTATTTAGTGTTTGTGCCAAGTAGAGCCTTTAGGATGATTCATAAGATGAGTAGAAGCGATGCTGAATCTGAAACAGAAACTTTGCGTCCAGTATTTGAATTTTCATTTTTTACTGTAACGTGATCTTGAGCTGAAATTTTAACACAGTGTTTATATACAAATTCTTTACGTTGTCCTAATTGTTCAGAATGTTTTGAGTTAGAGAAGTATGGTTAGAGTACATATTACTATAGACTGTTCTGTTTAAGACAGATTCTGTTTTCGTTGCATTGCGTGCTTGTTTTGATGAATCTATGGGTTATATTGAAGGGTATGAGCCATTGTAAAGTTAAAATACAGTAGGTATAATGAAATAAAAAAATATGAATGGCTTTGCAACAGCACCTAAAGTAGTGATTTTCTTTATTATACTAACAGATCTCACGAAGATTTTGTTGAATTTTGTGTGATTGAAGTTTTCAAGTTTTGGGTGAGATCACGATGGATGAAGGAATAAGGAGTGAAAAGAGCCTAAGCTTGGGTATGATACAGCACTCCCAAGATATATCCAAAGAGAAACAAGCAACCAAGCTTGGGGATGCCCCCGAGTGGCATCCCCTCTTTCTTCTAACGACCATTGGTATTTTACTTGGAGCTACATTTTTATTCGTCACATATCATGAGTTTTGCTTGGAGCGTCTTGTATCATTTGAGTCTTTGCTTGCTTTGCTTGTTAGTTTTTCATTTGTACACTTTCTGGACACACCTATTTGGGAGAGCCAAAATAATGCTATGATTTGTTAGAATTTCTCTCTATGCTTCACTTAAACTTTTTGAGCTATAGAATTGCTCTAGTGCTTCACTTATATCTTATTGAGCATGGTGTGCCTGGAAATTTTGGTAGAAATACTCTCATGCTTCACTTAGATTAATTTGAGTGTTAGTAAATTTTGAAGAAATCCTCTCATGCTTCACTTATACCTTTTTGAGAGATGAAATCTTTATGCTCATGTGCTTCACTTAAATTTTTTTGAGCTTGTCAAAAAGCAATGGCAATATATGAAACTAGTCCCAAAGTGATAAATATCCAAGGAGGATATAATAAAAACTTTCATGAAGATCATTGGACAAATTAAACTTGATTCCTTGTAATAGTTTTGAAACATGATGATAGTAATATGTGAGTCATGCTAGTGAGTAATTATGCTTTAGTAGGAATATTGGTGTTAAGGTTTACATCCTACTTATGGTGCATTATTTGGTGTTAGTTCTGCTCAATGCTCGCTTATGTGAATTTTCATTTCTTGGTTTGGTTACTTCTCAATCTATTTGCTAGCCTCCATTTGTACTAAGTAGAAATACTACTTGTGCATCCAAAATCCTTAAACCAAGTTTTGCCTTATGAGTCCACCATACCTACCTATATGCGGTATTTCCATGCCGTTCAAGCAAATTTGTATGTGCCATCTCTAAATTTTCAAAATAATTTTTCTCTTTTGTGTGCTCGTACCGCTCATGAAACGGTAGGGAGTGTCCAATATTTTTCCATGCTAGATGTGTTATTCTCAAGATGAGTGTTTATTCACTTGTCATTGTACGAGAGTGCGGCGGTAATAGGGATGCCCATTCCCGAAACGAAAAAGAAAAAAATATTTACTTTATGTTGTCAAATAATAAATTCCTTGGAAAGTGTTGGTATAGAAGGCAACCGTGGATACGGCCCGCCATGGAAAGTGAAAGAATGGTGGAAAAAGGAATAAACTTTATTTTCTGTTTGGGAACCGCCAATAATATATCTAGCATGGAAAGTATTGTGAGCTACTTTGTCGTTTTCGTTGACAGGAAAGGCATGCCACCCAAAATATTTTTCTCTCTCAATTTAAAACTTTGAGCTCTGGCACCTCTACAAATCCCTACTTCCCTCTGCGAAGGGCCTATCTATTTACTTTATGCAATTTTTATTTTTACTTTGGGTCTCCATCTTCTCTTATAAAGCACCAACTAGGGGGCACTATGATCGTACTTGAGCATTTGGTATAGCTAATATTTGAGTGTGTTTCATGAATGGATCAATGATTGAGCATGATGGGCTAGGGATAACTTTCTTTAGTGTTGATATTTTGAAAGACATGGTTGCTTGTTGGCATGCTTGAGTATTGAAGTCATTATGTTAAAACTAGACTATTGCTTCGAATCATCTAAAAGTCCAAATGTCCATGCTGCAAAGAAAAGAATATGAGATGAACATGTTAGGCAGCATTCCACATCAAAAATTCTGTCTTTATCATTTACCTACTCGAGGACGAGTAGGAATTAAGCTTGGGGATGCTGATACGTCTCCAACGTATATATAATTTTTGCTTGTTCCATGCTATTATATTATCATTCTTGGATGTTTTACAATCACTTTATAGCAATTTTATATCATTTTTTGGGACTAACCTATTGACATAGTGCCAAAGTGCCAGTTGCTGTTTTGCTTGTTTTTACTTCGCAGAATATCAGTACCAAATGGAGTCCAATCACGACAAAACTTTTTGGAGATTTTTTTGGGCCAGAAGACACCCAGTGGGCCAAAGAAGTGCCGGAGAAGAAGGCCGAGGAGGGCACAAGACACCAGGGTGCGCCCCAGGCCCCCTGGCGCATCCTGGTGGGTTGTGCCCACCTCGGGACGCCTCTCCACCGCCTATGAGGCCTATAAATACCCAAATATTAAGAAAACCCTAGGGGAGTCGACGAAAAACACATCCAGCCGCCGCAAGTTCCAGAGCCTCAAGATCCAATCTAACACCATCATCGAGGGGTTCATCTTCTTCATAGGTGCCTCTCCAATGATGCGTGAGTAGTCCACCATAGACTTACGGGTCCGTAGGCAGTAGCTAGATGGCTCTCTATCTCTCTCTCTCTCTCTCTCTCTCTCTCTTGATTCTCAATACAATGGTCTCTTGGAGATCAATTTGATGTAAACTTTTGCGGTGTGTTTGTTGGGATCCGATGAATTTTGAGTTCATGATCAGTTTCTATCCATGAATATTATTTGAGTCTTCTTTGATCTCTTATATGCATGATTACTTATAGCCTCGTATTTCTTCTTCGAATCTTTGGTTTAGTTAGGCCAACTAGATCGATTTTTCTTGCCATGGGAAGAGGTGCTTTGTGATGGGTTCGATCTTGCGGTTTCCTTTCCCAGTGACCGAAGGGGCAGCAAGGCACGCATGTATCGTTGCCATTAAGGATAACAAGATGGGGTCTATTCCTACATGAATAGATCTTGTCTACAGCATGTCATCATTCTTATTGCATTACTCCGTTTTTCCATGAACTTAATACACTAGATGCATGCTGGATAGCGGTCGATGTGTGGAGTAATAGTGGTAGATGCAGGCATGAGTCGGTCTACTTATCTTGGACGTGATGCCTATATAATGATCATCGCCTTGGATATCGTCATGATTATTTGATCTTCTATCAATTGCCCAACAGTAATTTGTTCACCCACCGTGTGCTATACTCATGAGAGAAGCCACTAGTGAAACCTACGGCCCCCAGGTCTACTTTTCCAAAATATTGCTTTCCGATCTATCTTTTTGCCTCTTTGTTTTCAGATCTACTAAACCAAGAACCCAAAAATATATTGCTACACTTTTTATTTGCCCTTTTTATTTTGTGTTCTTGAGAGATCTATCTCTCCTATCTATCATATCCTAAGCAATCTTTTTACCGTAGAGAGATTGACAACCTCTCTTACGCGTCGGGTTGCAAGTATTTGTTATTTGTGTGCAGGTGCTGCTTATTGGGTGGTGGTGATCGTCCTACTGGTTCGATACCTTAGTTTCATAATTGAGGGAAATTCTTAACGTCGCTGTGCGGCATCATCCCTTCCTCTTTGGGGAAATATCGAAGCAGTCTCAAGCCACGTCAGCGACGTCGCCGCCGGGCCGACAAGACCGGCCAAGGTTTCCCCCGGACCCAAGGTACACCACCATAGCTCACCATCACCAGAGCCTGCAGCCGCAAACCACCAGGATGATGAGAGAGGCAGCAGGAGAAAGGGATCTGACGCCTTGGCCGCCCCAGATCACTCTGCCGCCACAGCTGCCACTGGGTCATCGGCCGGTCGGCGCGCTCCAGATGGAGGCTGCGGCGGGCTAGATCGGCGCTGCGGCCATAGATCGGGACCTTATCCTCGAGAACGGAGATCTCGCGCATCTCGAGCCCGGAGTGAGATGGCGATGCCTCCGCCGCCGCCGTCGCACGCGCGGGCTTAGCCCGGCGCCGACCACCGGCGGCAGCGGAGGGGAGTGGGAAGGAGGAGGGGGCCCGGTGGCGGAGAGTTGGGTCCCCTCGGTCGCCCGCGCGGTGGGCGACGGAGGGGAGATGGGGTGGGCTCCCATATATTCATTGATTCCCCATTACCAACTCTCCATGTGAGCCCGTGCTTCAAAACCTAAATCTTGCTTCAAAACCTAAACATCCCGACGCGGTAGTGGTTTTTCGATGGTGTAAGATCTCAATGTAATTTTTATTATGTTTGTGATGCTTTATACTTTTGATGAACTTTTCAAAAAAGAAAAGCTCTTCACAGGATGACTTTCTCTAAAGAAAATTCAAACGATAACAAACACAGGCACAATACTATTTCAAAATATAAAACACAGGCACACTACAATGCGCCAGCAGTTTACGTCTTCTAATCTTGGTAGCGCCGTCAAATCACTCCATTGCGCCGTCGTCTACTCCCTCCCCTGATTAGATCGCGTCGTCATCCTGCTCGCATCACCTCTCCGTCCCCCGGTCGTGGCGCCCACATTGAGGCCGTCATCTCTGACGAGCGCATGCTTGCCTGCCGGCCGTCGTCCTCCCCTGAGATCCACCCTGCCGTTGCCCGCCGGAATTCGCCCCGGACCTGCGGCTCCATGCCCGAACTCGCCGATCCCGGCTGCCATTCCAACCAGAGGTCCGCCGCCACCTTGCCCGGTTCCGCCGCCCGCCGTGCACCAGCAATCACCGGTCATTGTCCTTTTCCTCCTAAAGCGGCTCTGTTCCCCTCCTGAAGTTGAGTATTTGCTCACAGGGGTCTGACGGAAAACAGTACATCTGATTATTTTGTTGAGAGAAAAGTCCACATTTCAACTCTCAACTAACCACGTGGTTTGATTTTCGACCCTGAACTCCAAACCTGGTCTGATTTAACCCTTAACTTGTCACATGTCCAGATGACAACCCTCGACTCAGTTTCGAGCTAGTCCACCGGTTTTGACCCAGTCAAAGCTGACTGGGCAGCCCAATCAGCATGCCACGCACACATCAAATCCAACCCTATCCCCATCTCTCCGTCTCTCGTTCACAGCCACACCCGACAAAGTCCACCCCGCCGCCACCTGGGTCGTGAGGAACGCCGCCGCCTGCGCCTACTAACTCCACCGCCGGCGACCGCAGACAGGCGGCGCCGCCACACCGCCGGAAGGTACTTCTCTCTTCACTCCCTTTCTACCCATTAGGCTGCTGCTGCTAACCCTAGTGCCTTGCTACTGCTGTGGTCGCCGCGGACTAGCTGTTGCTGCTTCTGCCGCCCCCGTCGGCAAGCTGTTGGTGGTGGCGCCGCTGGCTAGCTGCTGCTGCTGCTAACCCTAGCCGACCTACTGCTGCTGATGCATCCACCATTTGCTCGACTTGTATGTAGTTTTCGAGGTTCAGACAATGTCGGGCCGCAACGGTTACTCCGGCGAGGGAGGTGATTCAATCATGTCCTAGACATGGTCATATTGCCACCGTCGGAGGAACTACTTGTAAGGGTTTTATTGTGCTATGTGATCTTCATTACCTTATGAGGATTTGTTGTGTTGATTTAGTTGATGTCTCATTATCGGATGAACAATCGGTACCATTGCCATCAACAGCATCACTTTGCTTTGATTCCTCTTTACCACCAGCAAGTACTTCATCATCCCCAAAACTTTGCTTTGAATTCTCTTCACCGCCTGCGGGTACTTCATCATCCCAATAACTTTGTTGTTCTAGCTCATTACTACTAATGTCCTCGACATAGATGTCCACTACACCTCCATCTGTTACATATGAGAGCATGTACTTCACAGAATTTTCATCAACTAATGCCATCAATCCATCAGACAATTGTTTTCCAGGACATAACCAATGCAGCATCATGATTACTCCTCGTCGAGCAACACTGTAATGTACTTTCAGATTTACAATGATAGTGCCTAAGGACAAATTGCGCCGCTCGACATGAGCAATTTCCTCCCTGCCTCTAACATATTCCAAAATTTGACCCTCACGCACAACGCACCATTGAAATGGAATCGAACAACCAAGAAATCCAGAGGATCCATTCAATCTACAAAAGATGAAAAAACAAAAGAAGAAATCATTACTAGGGTTTGAGAAACAGAGAGAGGGAGAAAATCACTATGAACAAGGGTGCAAGGGCAGTACCAACAACAACAGCTAGCCCAAGCTAGCAGCTTGCTGGCGGGGGCATCAGCAAAAGCTCGCCCAAGCTAGCAACAACAGCTCGCCGGCGGCTAGGGTTAGCAACATCAATAACAACCTAAGGGAAACAGAGGGAGGAAGGAAGAGAGGGCGAACCTGCCATGGTGAGGCAGCACGGCTGGTCTCCGGTCGCGGGCGGTTGAGGTGGTGGCCGCGGGCGGCGGCGGCCCTTGCGAGCCAGGCGGCGGCGGGGTGGATTTGGGTGCGGGGGTGAGGAACTGAACAAACGAGAGACAGAGATGGGGATAGGGTTTGATTGATGTGTGCATGGCATGCTGACAGGGCTGCCCAGTCAGCTTTGACTGGGTCAAAACCGCTTGACTAGCTCGAAACTGAGTCAAGGTTTGTAATCTGGACCCTGTGTCAAGTTGAGGGTTGAATCCAACCGGTTTCGGAGTTCAGGGTTGAAAATCAAACCACGTGGTTAGTTGAGGGTTGAAATGTGGACTTTTCTCTTTTGTTGACGGCAGTAGTCACCGGAGCCATCAGAATGACAACCATGTCACTGATCATTCGGGAGAATCAGATGGTGACACGAAACGGAAGCGCTACCCGCTTGTCGAAGAACACGCCACCCTCTGTCGAGCATTTTTCCATGAAACATCATCCTCTGCAAGGCATCATCATCATCCTCTACCTATGTTGACATATTGTATGAAGCTGATGCAATGGATTGTCCAGAGTATGATTATCCATGCCAGTCTACACTTTTTGAGAAACTGAGGCCTGAATTCAGATTAAAACATGGCATTAGCAACTGTCTGGATGATCATGTTAGGATGATACGTGATATGGTGCATCCAAAATTACCCGCAGCATATGCCGAGAGGGGTTCCCATTAAATGGACAAATGGCTTCGTAAACTCATTTCCTCGAAACCTTACCTTACGCACTCTTATGAACGCCATAGTACCATGGCTCGGCTTATGGAAGACTTCCCGATTAGTTCAACACTTTCTCGATTCGCTATCCAAGATGCGATTGATGTTTATTGTTCTACTTGGAACCTCAGTTTCATCCTATAATACGGGATGCTCAAAAGGACTTCCTTATAAAGATAGCTCATCAGTTCAATATTGCACAAGAGCACAATTCGCGCAAGCCCCTCGAGCCGGAATTCAATGATTTTCCTGCCTATTTGCAACCATATGCACGTTCGTACATCTATAGAATGAAGATAGAGTGCAAGTATTTTGAGGCAAGAGAACATGTCCGTCTGCATCAGGAGTTTGACCAATACTTGGCATCAGGCGAATTGGACGATGATGTCTATAAGTTCAATTCTTCACAGGATAAATCTGTTCTGCAATTTGCTGAGAAACACGTTGTGAGAAGTCGGTTTGGAAAGCTGGACCATAAGCTCATGAAATTATCTTTGGAGGACCGAGCTGAGGTTGTGGATACACATCATCACATAGACGCTTATTCTAAAAACTTGAGAGACATCCTCGCGGACAAGGAGCTGAATGTCAGCCTCCAAAAACTGATGAACAAGCTAGAGTTTTTTTTATTTAGAAAAGGAGGATAACCTCCGGCCTCTGCATCAGCATGATGTATACGGCCTCTTTATTAATGATAAAAACAAATAGTCTGCGGTCTCGAATATGCTTTGAAGGAGCAAAATACATAATTCGTAAAACACAAATAGAGCCACAACCGGCGAAAATAGGCCTAGAAGCCTAACCATCTATCCTATTACTGGACCGCCATCCAAACCGGTTGAATATATCCCGCGCTACCATCTCCCACCGGAGAGACCCAGTAACCAAAGGCTCCCTGGTTTCCGCAGGAGTGAGTAACGACCACGTACGGATTAACGCCGATGCCCTGTGTAGTACCTGCAAAAAATTTATATGTATTTGTCTGTTAAAAACCATGTCATTCCTGCAGTTCCATATAGCCCATAAAAGTGCACACACTCCTATGCGAATATGTCTAGTGGTATTTACATCCACTCCATTTAGAGATGTACCAAATAACATGTCAATACTATCTGGAGGAATAATATTAAAAGTTATACGAATAGTTTGCCATAATAGTTTTGCTAGCGAACAATGGAGAAAAAGGTGTTTGATGGTTTCTTCATGATTACAAAAGCTACATCGCGTACTTGCCGGCCAATTGCGCTTTGCTAAATTGTCCTTAGTGAGAATCACCTTCTTGTGAACAAACCACATGAAGACTTTGATTCTCAATGGAACCTTGACCTTCCATATATGAATCGACTTGGAGATAGCAGTTGTGTCAATAAGGCTAAGGTACATCGATTTTACTGTGAATATTCCGGATATCGTTAGCTTCCACCGAAGCTTATCGGGTTCATCCGATAGCTGAACATCCATAAGTCTTCTGACTAAGTGCAACCACTCAGCCCATCGATGTCCTATCAGAGATTGTCGAAACTGAATATTTAGAGGACTTGACTGTAATATCGTGGCAACATACGCATCTTTACGTTGCACAATATTATACAGAGCAGGATACTATAAGGCCAAGGGCGTCTCCCCCAACCACGTATCTTCCCAGAATCTCGTTGACCCACCGTTTCCAATAATGAATTTAGTTCTATGGAAAAATTGTGCCTTCACCTTCATCAAACCTTTCCAGAATGGGGAGTCAGTGGGTCTAACAGTGACCTGGGCCAAAGTTTTGGAATGCAAGTACTTATTACGTAAAATTTGTACCCACGTCCCTTCTGTCTCTACAGATAGTCTGTATAGCCACTTACTAAGCAAACATCTGTTCTTAACCTCTAAATTCTCAATCCCTAGACCTCCCTGGTCCTTGGGTCTACAAATAATGTCCCATCTGGTAAGTCTATATTTCTGCTTAACTTCATCACTCTGCCAAAAGAAGCGGGATCGATAAAAATCCAATCTTTTGCGTACCCCTACTGGTACCTCAAAGAAAGACAGGAGGAACATAGGCATACTCGTAAGCACCGAGTTAATCAATATTAGCCTTCCTCCATAAGACAAAAGCTTACCCTTCCAGCAGCTCAGTTTCTTCTCAAATCGATCCTCTATACACTTCCACTCTTTATTTGATAGCTTACGATGGTGAATAGGTATGCCCAAGTAGCTGAACGGTAGGCTTCCCAACTCACATCCAAAAAACTGTTTATAATCATCTTGTTGTTCTTTGGCTCTCCCAAAGCAAAACAATTCACTCTTGTGAAAGTTGATTTTTAAACCCGACAACTGTTCGAATAAGCAGATGATAAGTTTCATGTTCCTTGCTTTCGCTATGTCATGTTCCATAAAGAGAATAGTATCATCCGCATATTGTAGAATGGACACCCCACCCTCAACTAGATGAGGTACTAATCCACCTACCAGGCCCTCCTGTTTAGCCCTTCCTATTAGTATTTCTAACATGTCTGCAACTACATAAAATAGGATCGAAGACCTTTGTGGGTTTGGAAAAAATGACCAATGTCATCATTAACTTTAATTCCAACACTCCCTTTTTGTATGAAAGATTCGACTTGCTTCCTCCATAGCTCATCAAACCCCTTCATACGTAATGCTTGTTGTAGGAATGGTCATTTTACTTTATCATATGCTTTCTCGAAATCCACCTTGAAGATAACCCCATCCAGTTTCTTCGAATGAATTTCATGAAGGGTTTCATGTAGGACAACCACTCCCTCCAAAATGTTTCTACCTGGCATGACCGCCGATTGACTGGGTTGCACCACAGCATGTGCAATCTGCGTCAATCTATTGGTCCCAACCTTAGTAAATATTTTGAAGCTCACGTTAAGAAGGCAAATAGGTCTGAACTGTTCAATATGCACCGCCCCTCCTTCTTTGGAAACAACGTAACAGTCCCAAAGTTTAGGTGGAATACCTGCAAGTGCCCATCAAACAAGTCCTGAAACATCGGAAGTAGGTCACCCTTAATGAAGTGCCAACATCTCTTATAAAATTCTACGGGAAACCCATCCGGTCCTAGTGCCTTGTTATTCTTCATTTGCGATATTGCATCAAACACCTCCTTCTCCGTAAACGATGCATTTAAAATCAGATTCTCGTCCGTCCCGAGCTGAGGGATATCACCGACAAACTGCTCATCCACGGACACTGTGTTGTCCTCTGGTGCACCAAAAAGTTTCTTGTAGTATTCCGAGATGTACAACTTTAGGTTTTCATGCCCAACGATTGTACCCTCATCCTGTTCGAGTTGATAAATTTTCTTCGTTCTATGTTTTCCATTAGCTATCAGATGGAAATACTGGGTATTATCGTCCCCTTCAACTACTTGACGCACTTTCGCTCTAAGTGCCCATCTCAACTCCTCTTCTCTGAGAAGTTGTTTAAGATCATGCTCTGCCTCCGCTTTTGATGCCCTCTCATTACCATCCAACAACACGGATTCAGCTTTTATATCTAGCTCATTTATAAGTTCGAGAAGCCTTTGTTTCTTCAACTTATAAACGCCGCTTTCATGCTTTGCCCAACCCCGTAAGAATTGCCTTAGATGTCTAATTTTATTTTGCCATTTATCAACGTTTGATCTTCCCCCCGTGACCCTCGCCCATTCTGTAGCTATAAGGTCCATGAACCCTTCTCTTTCAAACCAGGCCAACTCGAAAGAGAAAGCATTCTTGTTACCCACGTGGGTTGCCTCCCCAGAGTCAACAAACAATAGGGTATGATCGGAAATGACCCTGGACAACGCTCGCACTATCACCCGTGGGAATTTCTGCTCCCATTCCACACTAGTAAGAACCCGATCCAACTTCTCAAACGTTGGATTAGGTAGAGTATTCTCCCAGGTAAAGTATCTTCCCGACATCTCTATCTCTCGTAAGTCCAGACTCTCGATGATTGTATTGAACATGAATGACCATCTGCCATCAAAGTTATCATTATTCTTTTCATCTCTACGCCTGATTATGTTAAAGTCACCTCCCACTAATATGGGTAACCTCTCGTCCCCGCAAATTCGGACGAGGTCGGCTAAAAAGTCCATCTTGAGCTCCGGCTGGGCCACACCGTATACCGCCACTATCGCCCATTGGAACCCATCTTCCTTGGAGCGCACTATAAATTTGACGGCAAAAACTCCCAAAACCACGCTTCGGACTTCTAGCGTCTCACACCTAACCCTAAGTAAGATCCCTCCAGACCTTCCTCTTGGAGGTAAACAATGCCAGTCAAAGTCAATACCACCGGAGAGCATGCCGAGAAACTGAGATGTAAAATTATCTCTACCAGTTTCCATTAAAGCGAGAAAATCAAGCCTTTGCTCAAGAGTTGTTTCCGCCAGAAATCTTCTTTTAGCCAAGTCCGCAAGACCTCTGCTATTCCAAAAGATTCCTTTCATCTTTCATCATGAAATTTCTTAGCAGTCTTGAATCAAGCACTCCGGCGGACTGCCGAAACAGGATACACCTTTCTCATCCATGATCGTTTTGGCTTATCCTGTCAAGCGACACGGTCCGCATAACTGGTCTCTGTCTGTGAGCACTCATTCGGCTGCGTAGGTGCCACATACCCCTCCGTACCGATGTCATTATCCTCCTCAGTTACCAGAGATGTGTAGGAGATATGCCCTAGAGGCAGTAATCACAGTTATTTTGTATCTCCGAGTTTGTAATGAATGTTTATGATCCATGCTATAACTGCAATGATTCTCGAGTCTACAATAACCACGAGGCTTGGAGGGAAACTCATGTGCACGTGTGGTATAATAAACGGTAAATTGTATTCCTAGTCTTGCCTCTAAGACTGGCTCAAGTATTGCAGGATGATCCTGTTTTCCTGATCATAGGCATGGCTATGCCGGCAATTTTGATGGCACGATGTTGGTAGAACACTTGTGTTGAATCGGCCCAAATTGATGTTATGCTATGAGATTCATTAGTCACAAGTTAGTGGTTAATAACACAGAGATAGTTAATGTTTGCATAATTCCTTAGACCATGAGAGTATCGAGTTCCTTCGTGCTTGCTTCGTGCACTTTGGGGTTTGTTAAACGTCATCCGTTACTGGGTGGCTATTACGGCGGCTTACGGGTTCACGGAAAAGTATGGCAAGTAACATGATAGCTCAAGATTGGGATTTGCTCCTGCGACGATGGAGAGATATTCTCGAGCCCTCTCGGTGTTACGGTATCCATCATCGTCTGGCCAGACACAGTGTGATTTGATCACAGGGATGCCGGAACACGAAAACGAGAAAAGAGAACAAAACCGGTAACGAGGTAACTTGCATAGTGGACAAGTTGTTGATCCACGGGGATGCATAAAATCTCACCTCGGGTGTTTGTGACATATCGCGAAGCAACAGGAATAGCTCACGGCAACTGGAGGTTCACTCGAATATTCATTCGTGTGGGTATAGGGGTCAATATGGGTGTCCACGGCTCCGATGTTGATCATTGATCGGAAGGGGTTCCGGGTCATGTCTATACTTCACCGAACCTATAGGGTCACACGCTTAAGGGTCATCTATCTGCTGAATACTAGACAGGGGGTCTGAGAGAAAATCACCGAAAAAGTTTCGGACACCGGAAAAGTTTCGGACAGCGGAAAAGTTCTGCAGAGAGAACACCGAAACAGTTTCGGTAAAACTGAAAAGTTGTTTCAGGGGATACCATTAAGTCAAATTGGTTTCGGCACATGCCTGATAATTCTTGGAGGGTGCCAGAATCATTCTGGAAACTTCTGGGAATTTTCTGGAAGAAAAACCGGAAATGTTCCGGAGCTGCCGGAACCGCTTCGGATGCTTTTCGCAGATGAAAATCACTAATCCGGAATTGTTCCGGATCGCATTGAAAATTATTTTAGTGGGTACTGGAAATGTTCTAAGCCCACATAAATAATTTCAGTTCGACCGAACGCTGAAAAATGTCGTCGTGAATAGTGAAAGTGCTTTTTGGGATATTTTTGGAAAGTCACCTTTTGGGATATTTCCAAAAGGCTTCTAGAAGGGCTTGGGGGCCAAGGAAGCCCCTCATGGGGGGGCCCCCAAGGGGTGGCCGGCCAAGGGTGGAGCTCCACCATGGAGCTCCACATGGCACCCCTTTTCCCTCTTATGGTTTTTTATGTGTGACATAAAGTGGGGGAAGTTTGGTACTTTGTGTGACCATCCTACCCCTTGGCTTTCCTATAAACAGAGGAGGTGACGGCTGCCATCTCTTCATCTCTTGCTCTCATACACATGCTATGCTTTGCTAGCTCTCTCTCTCTCCCTCCCACGAAAAGAGTTTTTCATAGAGCCGGAAGGCTGTCTTGGTTCCGGCACGAACTAGTTCAGGATGGCGAAGCCCTGCCGGATAGATGACACCGTATGTGTGCAACTCTGTAGAGAGATCGTAGTTTCGGTCTTAGTTCGAGAGTGCCTCCCGAAGGGCTGTCCGAGTGACCGTCTGAGTTTCGAAGGTCCTCCCGAAGGGCTGTCCGTGACATCGTCCGAGGGACTGTCTGACCGCCTCCCGAAGGGCTGTCCGACGAGGGAGTACATCCTCGCGGTTGGGAGGTTGTAAATCCTAGCTGCGGGAATCTGCACCAATGATCTCCACCGACTCTTCTTCCGCTGCGCTTCGAGTCGGTACGGATCAGATCAAACCTTGTATGCAGTCTCCATAGTGGTCCTGGGCGTGCTCGCTGTACCGAAATTTTTGTTTTCTGTCGCGTTCCCCAACAAGATGATGGCATAAGATCTTCACATAAACGTTCTATAGCCCCCATCCTTAGTTCATTAATCTCAGCATCGTTCATGGGTTTTACCGCCGCCATATTGCGCAACATATCCATAGCCCGCTCTGCCTCTAAGTCTAAAAGGTCATTTACAGATTTTGATATTTCCTTTCCGTTGCTACCCAAAGACACCCCTAATTTATTTGCATTTGAAATAATATCATCATTAGAAAAATGCAAGATAGAACAGCTGGTGTTGACGGCCATACCTGTCGTCGCCTCGATGTCACGAAGCTTAGCTGCCCGCATGGCACGACCCATCAGCAGGTCATCAGCGTCCGGTTGAGCCTGTAGTCGGTGACTCGTCCGCCTATCCCCGGTTGCCGGGTCTGGTATACCACCGAACGCGACGACCTCCTCGGCAGAGGGCACGGTCAGAGAGGGGCCGCCTGCCCCTAGTCCAACCGGTCCTGTAGGCCCGCTGTCGGCCACAGGGCGACCTCCTATCGCCGGCGTGGCACCGCCAGAGATCCCACCTGCGGCACTCCCTGCTGTGGCACTCGCTGAGTGGTGGTGGATGGCCTTACCGCCAGGAGACCGCGCCGTCGTCATGCCAGTTGGGGTATAGCCGCCCGCTAGCATCCCAACTGCACCCGTCGACCCCTGGACGCCAAGGGGTGAAGCAGCAATCTTGCTCAGCCCGCCCTCCCTGGTTGGAGAAACGACATCTGAGCCTATAGTGTGCCCGTCTGCCCTAGGCGCGGCCGCCGCCCTCAAGAGAGGCGTACTGGATACAAGTGGTGTCATAGGAGGTGAAAGCGGAGGAAGCTCCTGTCCTCCGGATCATCGAGCTCCGCCCTAACACCCCAAAGTCTGCCCGGAGCCGAGGAAGAACCAAAAGAGCCAAACCGAAGCTGATTAGAGGAGGAAGACACCTTGGTCTGCTCCTTATTATTACCAGTCTGAGCTGATTTGGCCGGTGGAGTCGCCCCCCTGTTAGTCATCTCTCCCTGATTGGTATCCTGCTGAAGATTCCCATCTCGGTCATGTCCCTCATCAGTATCCATGTCGACCTGCTTGGCCAACTCCTGAAAACCGGCATTCTCCTCAATCTCAATATCCAACATAAAACTCTTTCCATCATATGTCCATCTGACCGTGTCCGGTATATGCTCAATACTGATGACACTCACGAACAGTCGAGCCACTCCATGTGACCGTGTAAAAGGCATGTCTACCTTCTCAGTCTTACCAACAAGATATCCTAGACTCCAAGTGACCCTCACATCATCAAGTGCCACCTGTGGAGCTCCCAAGAATCTGACACACAACTGAGGTAGGGGAGTTCCCTCCGGTTCGCGCTGAGTCCAGGGCTCGAACTCAAGAACACATGAGCTGTTTGGAACCTTGCTCATCCCAAACGAAAGAAGCCTCGCAAGATCATCCTTCGTAGGAAAATCCACTCTGAAAACCTGCTCATCGAGCCTGACAGGGTCCCACTGGAAGCTGGCTGACACTAGCTGACGCAGCCGCTGCACCACCTGTTCTCTAGTCATCACTCCACGAGTTACTCGCACGACCCCAGTCCGGGAACTCTCCGGAATCGGTGTAGTCGACGAAGAACGAGGAGACTCAAAAAACATCAGTTCCGGGCAACAAGCCCCATAGATCGTGACCACCGGTTTCGGTCCCAAGAGAAACGGGCACTCTCCCGTATCATGCTTCGGCTTCTGGCAGAGATCACACAACTCAACGGTACACTCAGCAGCAAAGTGCCCCGGTCCGCCGCACCGGTAGCAGCTCATCTTCTCTTTCTTGCGTGCCCACTTTGTTAATTTTTCTCCCTCAGATTTGTCAGACACTTTATCGGACCCAGCATCCCGAGCCGCAGCACCCTTTGTCTTCGTCATGTTGACATTGGAAAGAGCACTAACGGCTGCGAAGGCCGCCCCGGACAGCACCGGAGCAACTGTTGCCTCCCCCGTAGCCGGAGAGGGCCCTGTCGGCGCCGTCATGGGCTCCTGCCCTTCCACTGTTTTGGGTTGCGTTTCAGTCAGCGGAGGAGGAGGGAACCGGCGAGGGGGAGGCCCCCTTCCTCCGCCCCGATCCCTGCGGAATCCGCGATAACCACCACGCTGACGATACGAAGGACCGGATACTCCCTCGACGAACGTGCCCTGAGGTCCATCATATCCCCAGCCACACTCATCTCCCCGTCCACCTCCGGTGGAAGAAGAACCGCGGTGAAACCCTTCACCATACGCATCATAGCCGTCATCTCCCCAATATCCTATAGAAGAACTCCGGTTTTCAGCGTAGGACGCAAAACCTCGGCCTCCAGTGAAGCCCCCACGACCACGGCCGGGTCCTTGGCCGCCATCCTCAGCGCCAGCGGTCCGCAACACACGGGCCGGCGGCAGCTGTTGTTGTTGCTCCGCCCTAGACTGCGGGGGAGCTTGCCGCTGCTGCGGCGAAGGATTCCCGCGCCCAGTCATGCCCGACAGCGGCGCCGAAGACCCTTCCGCCTTCGGTGGTCTCACCCTGGCCGCACGTCCCGACCCGAGCGATGGGAATCCAGGCCTCGCAATCCTCCTACGAGCCCTAGATGAAGACGTCTCCGCACTCGGGATTCCACCGATGGATAGACGCAGGATATTCGGCTCGATCACAGCATCGGCTTCGTTTTGGGTTGCTGGCTGGGCCACATACCCAGCCCTCGTACAACCCACGACAGCCGCTGCAGGCCCATCGCGGCCCAACAGCAAATTCAAATGACAGGCGCGGCCTGATCGGATCTCGGCCGCCGAGCCCTTCGCCAGCGCCGGCGCCTGTACCGGCCGCCCTCGCCGCTTATTCCTCTTTTGAACCAATGTCCACGATGCATCGGACAAGAAATCTGAGAGGGTTGGCTTCGGTAGACGTACCTTAGGTAGAGGACCTTGCCATGGCCGGATCGCCGCCAGCGCCCAAAAACGCCCACCCACTTGCCGGCGGCCACCGGTGGACGGCTCGATCGCCTCCCCCCTCATCGCCGCCCCAATCTCCACCAAGGTAACTGTGTCCCCCTTTATAATGGGGGAGAATTTCACTTCCCCGGCCTCTGCACCAACTAAGGATGCATACAGCCTTTTATGTATGAGTACTAGGATTTTTAATCTTGGTTACGCACCAAGCCTAGTCCTCAATAAATGCGTGAGTACCAGGAAAGCCTGGTCCTCAAGAATAAATAGGAACCTAAATTCGCCTCCGTGAGAATTTGAACCCAGGTGTTGGGTTTGCACATCTACTCCCCCAACCAGTTGAGCTAGGCTCACTCCCCAAACAAGCTAGAGGTGGATGGCTTTTTCGACGTTGATAACGATTATATCTTCTGGGACAAGCCATGTTTTGTATCACTTATAGACAGATTTGAGCAGCTGGTTTTCAAAGGGCATGGCTGCCCCAGACATGTTGCTGTTCAAGGAATTATGGAGTACTGGGCAATCTCACAAAGAAGCGACGTAATAACTGGACAATTTCCTCTTGAAAAGGTTGTTGAAGTAGAGTGTCATAGATGGAAAGAGAACATCGCAGTTCTTTGGATGGATACAAGATACTATGAGGAATCATATCATGACTATCTGAGAAAACATTTGAGAAAGATACAACTAGTATAATGCAGAGTCCATCACTCAGGTTTTGGTCACAGCCAACAAAACATACAGGAAGCCTTCTTTGCTGGTGAATTAATATTAGCATTTCGGCACGTTCGCAAGTGTCTACTTTTCAAATAAGACTGGCAAGCTATTTGCCGACGTATTATGCATATGAATCTGAGACATATGTATGCACTCTAGTTTTTTTTTTCCTTTGCACTATACTATACATTTGATCACAGTGTTAATTCGAGTACTCTGCATGCACACTGAATATGTTGAATGCATAGATATACGTTGCCAAATATTTCACTGAATCAAGCGTTAACTGCACAATTTGGCATTGATCACTGAGTTTAATGTCATGTTTTCAATCCACAAAAACATAACATGAATTAATTTCCGAGATATTACACCCGTCACATCATCTACCTGTTAGGCTGTTACTACCAAGGAATTTACTACTTAATGATGCACGCTTGCTCTAGCTGTTAAACAAAGTGGCCTACTAGCTCGCAGGAAATTTCTCGCACTACGGATTTGAAACAAGAAGCACACACACCGACAGAAACGAAACGTTCTTACTGAACTCGACTTCTCAACGGCCGGAAAAAGATGCGTCCTGGTCAGCAGCTGCTTGATCTAGCTACTATATTACTACAAAATAGCTAGCTTCTGTCCAGCTTACACATGACCGGTTCATACATACGTACATCAGCCATGTAACCATCAGGTTTAGTGAGCTCGTTTTCTAAAGAAATCAGGGTCAGTGAACTACTGTTTGTTACTCCTTACTATATACGTACTATTTGTGTATCATCATATCTTCACCGACGCCCTGTGAGATTTTTTTTCGGTGCAACTGGGTGTGAGGAGCACAGTCAGCCAATTAAACATCGATCGACCAGTGCTGGCAACTACCGGCCGGTGTGGTAACGTTCCACCAAAAGCAAAAGGATCCCAAAGAAAATCATTGCTAATTTTGAGCACATTGCAACTTAATTATGCCAAGGCTAGCTCGGTCTTCGGATGCTCACCTATATAAGTAGCTTCCTGCTGGAACTATAGCATCAGGCATTCTCCGCGCACTGATCGATCACCTCCCTCTGCTTCTCTCTCTTTTATCTTAGTCAAGACCTCGAGCTAGCTTGCCACAATGGCGGCTGCTGGTGCTGAGAAGCTGCACGCTGTGGTGGTTTTTGCCTTGCTCCTGCTGTTTGCTGTGGGCTGCCAGGCCAGCCCTCTGCAGATCGGGTTCTACCACGACAGGTGCCCCCAGGCGGAGGCTGTCGTCAAGGGCGTCATGATGGAGGCCATCTCCCAGAACCCCGGCAATGGCGCCGCCATGATCCGCATGCTCTTCCACGACTGCTTCGTGGAGGTACGTACTACTAGTCCACTACTCACTCCAAGGAATGGATTCGGCATGCAAACAGGTACATATAGTTGATTAATTACGTCTGAGTCTGAGTCGTTGGTGATTTCCTTTAGGGCTGTGATGCTTCGGTCCTCCTGGACCCGACCCCATTCAGCCCGACGCCGGAGAAGCTCAGCCCGCCGAACAACCCGTCCCTGCGAGGCTTTGAGCTTATTGACGCCATCAAGGACGCCCTTGAGGCGGCCTGCCCGGGCGTCGTCTCATGCGCCGACATCATCGCCTTCGCAGCCCGCGACGCGTCCTGCATCCTCAGCGCAGGCAGGGTACACTTCGACGTGCCGTCTGGCCGCCGCGACGGCACCTTCTCCAACGCCTCCGAGCCGCCCAAGTTCCTCGCCCCGCCCACGTCCAACCTCAGCGACCTCGTGGACAGCTTCGTAGTCAAGGGCCTCGACGTTCAGGACCTGGTCATCCTCTCCGGAGCGCACACCATCGGTCGCTCCCACTGCTCCTCCTTTGTGCCCGACCGCCACAACGTACCCTCTGACATCAACGGTGGCCTCGCCGCGTTCCTGCGTGACCAGTGCCCCGCTGATGCCGCCCCGGGCGGCAACGACCCCACAGTGATGCAGGACGTCGTGACCCCGAACGACCTGGACAGGCAGTACTACAAGAACGTGCTCTCACACACGGTGCTCTTCACCTCCGACGCGGCACTCCTGACGTCGGAGGAGACGGCAAGGATGGTGGTGGACAACGCCAACATCCCCGGGTGGTGGGAGGACAGGTTCGAGAAGGCCATGGTGAAGATGGCTGGCATCGAGGTCAAGACCGGCGACGAGGGGCAGATCAGGAAGAACTGCCGCGCAATCAACTACTACTAAGTGCATGTACGTCTACGTGCACGCATGGTGAAGATCGCTCCTTCTCCAGTGTTTGCTTCATCCTGCAGGCGAGTTTCTTTTTTTTTAGCACTCAATGATTGTTGTCTTTTCTTTTGTCATTCCTTAGTTCCATTCTCGCCAACGGGAATTACCCGTGTACCAACGGGCAATTGCGCTGCGAACCAATGTTCTTTGTATTTGGGAATTCGGATAATAAAGTTAATAAGTTATGCATGTAACATGATTTCAACTGCGAATTTGGATGCTTTGAACATGACATCTGAAACCCTGCCATGCACTACCGGAATAAAGCTAGACCCCGACGGCCTAATCTATGCCGACGGTGGCCGTAGGCATCGTCGGAGCTATCCCGACGGCCCGGGTCGAACCGTAGGCGTAGAAAAGCCGTCGGCGTCCCCCTATCTATCTCGACGGTGGCCGTAGGGACGGGAAGGCCGTCGGCGTATCCACCACTATCCCGACGGCCCCTGTCGGCGTAAACGGGCCGTCGGCATAGAAATGACTAAGACAGGCCGGGAACGAACGGCGAGCTGACGGCGTTAGAACTACGCCGACGACTTTGCCAACGGCCGTCGGCATAGCCGACGGTTTAACCGTCGGGGTAGACTTCGTCCACGTCATCAATCCGCGACGCTGGCCACGTCATCGATCCGAGTCGCCGCTGGGGGGGGGGGGGGGGGCGTCGCTGCTTCATATCTACGCCGATGGCCTAACCGTCGGCAAAGCATTTTTTCTGTTTTCTGATTTTGTTTCCCTGTTTTTAAGTTTTTATTATTTTCCTAAATTAAATTTTGATTAACTTCATGTTCTTTTGCATATAAGTCCCTATACTTTACTGAATTCACAAAAAAATGATAATTACGTCCATTTTGACAAGTTTTATATGTTTTTTATAAGAATCTTGAAAGTGGTAGATCCGCCGGTCAACTGTAACAGGGTTTGACGGGACGGGGGACTTTGGGGGGTAGCTATGCAGCGAGGTCTTGCGCTGGGCCCTCTTACGTACACGTCCCGAAATGTGGTAGCGTGACCCCCCTCACGGACGTCGCTGCCGCCGTCACTCGGAGGGTGGAAACGACCACGTCGGGTAGACACGGAGGGAATCTTGCGGTGGGTTGGGCCCGGACCTTGATCCGAAGTGTACCTATGGGCTCCCCCATGACAGCCAGGTGGAAATGTCCCTCGGTCAAACCCCGTCCGGTGAAAGTCAAAGGGGTAGATCCGTCCGGTCAACAGTGTCAGGGTTAGACGGGACGGGGGACCTGGAGGGAGGCAATGTCGTGAGGTCTTGCGCGAGGCCCTCTTACACGTGTGGAATAGTGGTGACAGGTCTAAGCACCAGGCACGCGGCTCCGTAGCGTGCCCCCCCTCACGGACGTCGCTGCCGCCGTCACATGGAGGGTGGAAAGGGCCACGTCGGGTAGACACGGAGGGAATCTTGCGGTGGGTTGGGCCCGAACCTTGATCCGAATTGTACCTATGGGCTCGCCTATGACAGCCAGGTGGAAATGTCCCTCGGTCAAACCCCGTCCGGTGAAAGTCAAAGGGTAGATCCGTCCGGTCAACTATGTCAGGGTTAGACGGGACGGGGGACCTGGAGGGGGGCTATGCCGTGAGGTCCTGCGCGAGGCCCTCTTACACGTGTGGAAGAGTGGTGACAGGTCTAAGCACCCGGCACGCAGCTCCGTAGCGTGGCCCCCCTCACGGATGTCGCTGCCGCCGTCACACGGAGGGTGGAAAGGGCCACGTCGGGTAGACACGGAGGGAATCTTGCAGTGGGTTGGGCTCGGACCTTGATCCGAAGTGTACCTATGGGCTCGCCTATCAAAGCTAGGTGGAAATGTCCCTCGGTCAAACCCCGTCCGGTGAAAGTCAAAGGGGTAGATCCGTCCGGTAAACTATGTGAGGGTTAGACAGGACGGGGGACTTTTGGGGGGTAGCTATGCCACGAGGTCTTGCGCGAGGCCCTCTTACACGTGTGGAAGAGTGGTGACAGGTCTAAGCACCCGGCACGCGGCTCCGTAGCGTGGCCCCCCTCACGGACGTCGCTGCCGCCGTCACACGGAGGGTGGAAAGGGCCACGTCGGGTAGACACGGAAGGAATCTTGCGGTGGGTTGGGCCCGGACCTTGATCCGAAGTGTACCTATGGGCTCGCCTATGACAGCCACGTGGAAATGTCCCTCGGTCAAACCCCGTCCGGTGAAAGTCAAAGGGGTACATCCGTCTGGTCAACAGTGTCAGGGTTAGACGGGACGGGGGACCTGGAGGAGGGCTATGCCGTGAGGTTTTGCGCGAGGCCCTCTTACACGTGTGGAAGAGTGGTGACAGGTCTAACCACCCGGTACGCGGCTCCGTAGCGTGGCCCCCCTCACGGACGTCGCTGCTGCCGTCACACGGAGGGTGGAAAGGGCCACATCGGGTAGACACGGAGGGAATCTTGCGGTGGGTTGGGCCCGGACCTTGATCCGAATTGTACCTATGGGCTCGCCTATGACAGCCAGGTGGAAATGTCCCTCGGTCAAACCCCGTCCTGTGAAAGTCAACGGGGTAGATCCGTCCGGTCAACAGTGTCAGGGTTAGACGGGATGGGGGACCTGGAGGGAGGCTATGTCGTGAGGTCTTGCGTGAGGCCCTCTTACACGTGTGGAAGAGTGGTGACAGGTCTAAGCACCCGGCACGCGGCTCCGTAGCGTGGCCCCCCTCACGGACGTCGCTGCCGCCGTCACACGGAGGGTGGAAAGGGCCACGTCAGGTAGACACGGAGGGAATCTTGTGGTGGGTTGGGCCCGGACCTTGATCCGAATTGTACCTATGGGCTCGCCTATGACAGCCACGTGGAAATGTCCCTTGGTCAAACCCCGTCCGGTGAAAGTCAAAGGGGTAGATCCGTTCGGTCAACTATGTCAGGTATGACGGGACGGGGGACCTGGAGGGGGCTATGCTGTGAGGTCCTGCGCGAGGCCCTCTTACACATGTGGAAGAGTGGTGACAGGTCTAAGCACCCTGCACGCAGCTCCGTAGCGTGCCCCCCCTCACGGATGTCGCTGCCGCCGTCACACGGAGGGTGGAAAGGGCCACGTCGGGTAGACACAGAGGTAATCTTGCGGTGGGTTGGGCTCGGACCTTGATCCGAAGTGTACCTATGGGCTCGACTATGACAGCCACGTGGAAATGTCCCTCGGTCAAACCCCGTCCGGTGAAAGTCAAAGGGGTAGATCCGTCCGGTCGACTATGTCAGGGTTAGACGGGACGGGGGACCTGAAGGGGGGCTATGCCGTGAGATCCTGCGCGAGGCCCTCTTACATGTGTGGAAGAGTGGTGACAGATCTAAGCACCCGGCACGTAGCTCCGTAGCGTGGCCCCCCTCACGGATGTCGCTGCCGCCGTCACACGGAGGGTGGAAAGGGCCACGTCGGGTAGACACGGAGGGAATCTTGCGGTGGGTTGGGCTCGGACCTTGATCCGAAGTGTACCTATGGGCTCGCCTATCACAGCTAGGTGGAAATGTCCCTCGGTCAAACCCCGTCCGGTGAAAGTCAAAGGGGTAGATCCGTCCGGTAAACTATGTCAGGGTTAGACGGGACGGGGGACTTTTGGGGGGTCGCTATGCCACGAGGTCTTGCGCGAGGCCCTCTTACACGTGTGGAAGAGTGGTGACAGGTCTAAGCACCCGGTACGCGGCTCCGTAGCGTGGCCCCCCTCACGGACGTCGCTGCCGCCGTCACACGGAGGGTGGAAAGGGCCACGTCGGGTAGACACGGAGGGAATTTTGCGGTGGGTTGGGCCCGGACCTTGATTCGAAGTGGACCTATGGGCTCGCCTATGACAGCCACGTGGAAATGTCCCTCGGTCAAACCCCGTCCGGTGAAAGTCAAAGGGATAGATCCGTCCGGTCAACAATGTAAGGGTTAGACGGGACGGGGGACCTGGAGGGGGGTTATGCCGTGAGGTCTTGCGCGAGGCCCTCTTACAAGTGTGGAAGAGTGGTGACAGGTCTAAGCACCCGGTACGTGGCTCCGTAGCGTGGCCCCCCTCACGTACGTCGCTGCCGCCATCACACGGAGGGTGGAAAGGGCCACGTCGGGTAGACACGGAGGGAATCTTGCGGTGGGTTGGGCCCGGACCTTGAGCCGAAGTGTACCTATGGGCACGCCTATGACAGCCACGTGGAAATGTCCCTCGGTCAAACCCCGTCCGGTGAAAGTCAAAGGGGTAGATCCGTCCGGTCAACAGTGTCAGAGTTAGACGGGACGGGGGACCTGGAGGGGGGCTATGCCGTGATGTCTTGCGCGAGGTCCTCTTACACGTGTGGAAGAGTGGTGACAGTTCTAAGCACCCGGTACGCGGCTCCGTAGCGTGGCCCCCCTCACGGACGTCGCTGTCGCCGTCACACGGAGGGTGGAAAGGGCCACGTTGGGTAGACACGGAGGGAATCTTGCGGTGGGTTGGGCCCGGACCTTGATCCGAATTGTACCTATGGGCTCGCCAATTACAGCCAGGTGGAAATGTCCCTCGGTCAAACCCCGTCCGGTGAAAGTCAAAGGGGTAGATCCGTCCGGTCAACTATGTCAGGGTTAGACGGGACGGGGGACCTGGAGGGGGGCTATGCCGTGAGGTCTTGCGCGAGGCCCTCTTACACGTGTGGAAGAGTGGTGACAGGTCTAAGCACCCGGCACGTGGCTCCGTAGCGTGGCCTCCCTCACGGATGTCGCTGTCGCAGTCACACGGAGGGTGGAAAGGGCCACGTCGGGTAGACACGGAGGGAATCTTGCGGTGGGTTGGGCTCGGACCTTGATCCGAAGTGTACCTATGGGCTCGCCTATCACAGCCAGGTGGAAATGTTCCTCGGTCAAACCCCGTACGGTGAAAGTCAAAGGGTTAGATCCGTCCGGTAAACTATGTCAGGGTTCGACGGGACGGGGGACTTTTGGGGGGTAGCTATGCCACGAGGTCTTGCGCGAGGCCCTCTTACACGTGTGGAAGAGTGGTGACAGGTCTAAGCACCCGGCACGCAGCTCCGTAGCGTGGCCCCCCTCACGGATGTCGCTGCCGCCGTCACACGGAGGGTGGAAAGGGCCACGTCGGGTAGACACGGAGGGAATATTGCGGTGGGTTGGGCTCGGACCTTGATCCGAAGTGTACCTATGGGCTCGCCTATCTTAGCTAGGTGGAAATGTCCCTCGGTCAAACCCCGTCCGGTGAAAGTCAAAGGGGTAGATCCGTCTGGTAAACTATGTCAGGGTTAGACGGGACGGGGGACTTTTGGGGGGTAGCTATGCCACGAGGTCTTGCGCGAGGCCCTCTTACACGTGTGGAACAGTGGTGACAGGTCTAAGCACCCGGCACGTGGCTCCGTAGCGTGGCCCCCCTCACGGACGTCGCTGCCGCCGTCACACGGAGGGTGGAAAGGGCCACGTCGGGTAGACACGGAGGGAATTTTGCGGTGGGTTGGGCTCGGACCTTCATCCGAATTTTACCTATGGGCTCGCCTATCATAGCTAGGTGGAAATGTCCCTCGGTCAAACCCCGTCCGGTGAAAGTCAAAGGGGTAGATCCGTCTGGTAAACTATGTCAGGGTTAGACGGGACAGGGGACTTTTGGGGGGTAGCTATGCCACGAGGTCTTGCGCGAGGCCCTCTTACACGTGTGGAACAGTGGTGACAGGTCTAAGCACCCGGCACGTGGCTCCGTAGCGTGGCCCCCCTCACGAACGTCGCTGCCGCCGTCACACGGAGGGTGGAAAGGGCCACGTCGGGTAGACACGGAGGGAATCTTGCGGTGGGTTGGGCCCGGACCTTGATCCGAAGTGTACCTATGGGCTCGCCTATGACAGCCACGTGGAAATGTCCCTCGGTCAAACCCTGTCCGGTGAAAGTCAAAGGGGTAGATCCGTCCGGTTAACAATGTCAGGGTTAGACGGGACGGGGGACCTGGAGGGGGGCTATGCCGTGAGGTCTTGCGCGAGGCCTTCTTACACGTGTTGAAGAGTGGTGACAGGTCTAAGCACCCGGTACGCGGCTCCGTAGCGTGGCCCCCCTCACGGATGTCGCTGCCGCCGTCACACGGAGGGTGGAAAGGGCCACGTCGGGTAGACACGGAGGGAATCTTGCGGTGGGTTGGGCTCGGACCTTGATCCAAAGTGTACCTATGGGCTCGCCTATCACAGCCAGGTGGAAATGTCCCGCAGTCAAACCCCGTCCGGTGAAAGTCAAAGGTGTAGATCCGTCCGGTCAAATATGTCAGGGTTAGACAGGACGGGGGACCTGGAGGGGGGCTATGCCGTGAGGTCTTGCGCGAGGCCCTCTTACACGTGTGGAAGAGTGGCTCACGGACATAGGCTCCGGGGTGTGGCCGCCCTCACGGACGGCGATGTCGCCGACACTTGGAGGGGTGAAACCGCCGCGTAGGTAGCCTTCGGAGGGTAGGAAGGACAGTGGGTGTTTTAAAAAAAGGTAGAAGTTTTTAAAAAAAAATTGAAGTTGAGGTTGAAGAAAAAAATTGAAAAATATATATGCCTACGGTTTTGCCGTCGGCGTAGGTGGCCACGTGGCATCGGCACCTATCCCGACGGCTAAACCGTCGGGATACCCCCCCTTATCCATCCGCGGGGCAACCCCCTCCACTCATTCCCCATCGACGCCCCCCCCCCGGCCCGCGCCCCCCCTCACACCCGCCCCCCCCCCGCCGCCGCCGCCCCAATCGACCCCGACCCGCGCCGCCGCCGCCCATCTCCACCCCGACTCCGAGCCCGTCCGCCACCGCTGCCCAGCACCACCCCGACCCGCGCCGCCGCCGCGACCCTCTCCGCCCCCTCCTCGCGCCGCCGCCGCCACAGCCTCGCCACCACCACGTCGCGGCGCCGCCGCCACCACCCTCTCCGCCCCCTCACCCCACCACCACCCCCGTCCGGCCTGCCACCTCTCGCCAGCCTGCGCGTCCACGCCGCCCCGACCCCGCGCCCTCCCTCTCCTGCTCGGGCCTCGGCCCTCGCCGTGCCGTCCGGGGCTCGGAGCCCCCCTCCGCCGATGCCCTGCAACGGCGGCCCCGGCCCCCGTCCACCCTTCCTCGGCCCCGCCCCCGGCCTCCCTGCTCGCCCGCTGCACCGGCGCCCAAAACGCCCTTGGTGAGCTTTTTTTCATTTTTTTGCATTATGTTCATGTTTGTTATGTGCATGGATGCATGGGTGAATTTTGTTAGATGGATTGATGAATATTGTTAGATGGATTTGTGATAGATGGATGGATTGATGAATTTGTTAGATGGATTTGTGATAGATGGATGGATGAAATTTTGTTAGATGGATTTGTGATAGATGAATGGATTGATGAATATTGGTAAGTTTTGTGTTTGGTCAAGTTAGTGTTAGGTCAGGTTGTTTCATAAGACACGTTACGTGTCATGTTTAGTGTTAGGTCATGTTGTTTCTTAAGACACTTAATGAACCTTTTTTTTGTAATTTGAGATGTTGGCTCATGTTGGTTCATAATGTAGTGTCAATGCTTTATGGGATGTGATGAGTTAAATTTTTTTCAATCGGTCGAATTTACAGGATTTGGTCCGCAATCCCGCCGCTGTTCGACTACTTCCTCTACAGCCGAGGGTGAGCTACGAATCCACCTTCACCTCCTACGCTCTTTGAATCATGTCACTAGATTTTCTTTTCACGTCAAGTCGTGTAACCTAGGCGTCTCCCGTCCGAAATGGTTGCATGGATAAATATGCATTCAATTGCATATTTATCACCGCAACTGTTTCGGATTGTCCAACGTTTTCCACGGACAGCCCAAGAATGTGTACATTGGGAACGTTTTCCATGCTCTACCCCGTTCCGAGACAGGATTTCGGCAGTGCCTCCCCGTTGTTCTCTGGATGCACATTCTCTCAGATTTTTGCCGAGACGTGTATCTAGAGAACAGCGGGGAGGTGCTGCCGAAATTTTGTCTCGGAACGGGGTAGAGCATGGAGAACGTACTCAATCTACACATCCTCGGGTGGGATTAGGACCATCTTTACCTATTAGAGATGTAGGTGGATTCAGTGCCGTTTCTCGTCAACCCGGTAGAAAATAAAAATTGTATGTGATTAATTTTAATGAATCCATAATTTTGTTGTGTGGCTAGTGATAAAGCAGAGGATGGCAGATAATCAGTGGATGTACAATGATTTTATCCGTCGGAATCAAGTGACAACAAAGTGGGTCGAGAAAACCGATGTGTTCTTAAAGGAGATATTCCGTCCTCCAATGATAATTAACCCAGAATGCCCCTGTGCAAAATGTGAAAGATGTCACCGTAGAGCTCAGGGAGAAATGACTTTGCACCTTCGCACGTTTGGATATATGGAAGACTTTAACATGCCCATAAACTTTGCCGAGCGGGACCGTGGTAGAGAGGAGGTGATGCGACAACGCATCGGTGGTTATGAGGACGATTGGGTTAGAAATATGCTAGATGATGTCTTTGCTGCCGAGACGACACATACAACACCTTCAGAGAATGAACCGGAGGAGCCGGAGGCAATCGCAAAGGCCTTCTTGGAGGTCTTGGCCTCGTCAAAGAAACCTCTTTATGCGGGTGCCAAAATTTCTCAGTTGGATGCCATCTCGCAATTGATGGCAGTCAAGGCTGAGTACGGCTGCACCCAAGCTTGCTTCGAAGCATTTCTGGGAGTATGGGCTAACAGCCTTCCTGAGGGTCATGAACTGTCGAAAAGCAGGTACGCTACGAAGAAAATCATGAAGGCACTATCTATGAAATATGAGAAAATACATGTTTGTCCGAAGAATTGCCTTTTGTTTAGGCACGAGTATGTCGGTGACAAGTACTGTAGGGAGTGCGGTTCCTCTCGGTACCTTGAGGTGGTCGATGAGCATGGTGAGAAGAAGCAACTAGACATCCCCGTAAAGATTCTTCGGTATCTCCATTTCATAGAAAGACTGCAGCGCCTTTTCATCACGGAGGAGTCTGCCAAAATGATGAAGTGGCACAAGGAAGGGAAAATGTACGATAAAAAAATCGTACATCCATCGCAAGCTGAAGCATGGAAGTCATTTGATAAAGAGTACCCCGAGGAAGCAGCCGAGGCAGGGAATGTCAGGATTGCGATAACAGGTGACGGGTTGAATCCGTATGGTATGTCGTCCAATCCATACAGCTGCTGGCCCGTGTTTGTTATTCCGCTCAATCTCCCTCCCGGTGTCGTAATGCAACGCAAGACCGTGTTCTTGTCGCTGATCATTCCGGGGCCTGATTACTACGGAAGGGTAGGAAAAATATACGAGCTGTCATTCGATCTTGGGGCCGAGGACCTAAATCTAGCTGTGTTCAAATGCCGATGGTTCGACCCATATGAGGGGTTGAGACATACGCCTTCCCTTGGTTTGGTCGAAGTTAAACCATCCACCGTTTATGCAGGAGCTGATCTTTTTATTGCGGCTACCCAGGCCACACAAGTTTATTATTTGCCCTACCCATGCCAGAAAGAGTACCTAAAGGGTTGGGAAGTTGTGTTCAAGGTGGCGCCACATGGTAAGCTACCGGACCCGGACGATGACGATTACTTCTACATTAACCACATGACATACGAGGGAGTGTTCTATCAAGAGCAACTTGATGATGTTGATGTGGTTCGATACAATGACGCTGATGCCTTGGGTGATGTTGATGTGGATCCAAACGATGACGATGCACGGAATGATGGCGAGACCATTGTGAACGACCAAGACATACTTATGCTAGAGAAATTAAATGAATACGCTGAAGACGAGGAAGAGCCAGCACCTACGTCAGACAACGAAGATGATATGCGTGATAGTGACGATGAGACCGGTCGAGGAAACGGTTACAACAGTGATGATTCGTATGGGTTCTAGCAGATGTATGTTCCATGTCTTATTTGTATGTTCTATTAATATGTCTTTTTTTATATGGTTTATTATTATGAATGCGCTTTTTTATTCCTTTTTATTATGTCTACTTCATTATTAATACACTAACTTTTTATTCTCTTTTCAATGCAGGTTCGCTAAGTATGGGAAAGGGCAAGGCCGATGGTACTGCTTTGCTAAGCAAACTCGCCGCGAAGGTTAGTCGGAGTTGTCGACTCCGTAATGTCCCCTCCCGACTACTTGACGATGAGTTCTCACAGGGAGGTCGAGGGGGAGGTGCCCCTAGAGGAGGACGTGGTGGGGGGAGAGGCCCAGGGGGACGGTCTCGGGGCCAGAAACTGCGCTCTGTGACCGACATAGGGGGTCGTCTTCGCGACCCTTCTCTAGTGAGGTAACCTCTGAGGAGGAGCAGGAGGTTGGGGAGGAGGAGGAGGAGGAGGAGCAGGAGGTTAGGGAGGAGGAGGAGGAGCAAGAGGTTAGGGAGGAGGATGAGGATGGTGGCGAGGAGGGGGATGGTGGCGAGGAGGGGGGTGCTGGCGGGGAGGGGGGTGGCGGTGATGATGGTGGTGGCGGGAACGGGGGTGGCAAGCAGAAGGGTTGGCTGCGTGGTGGTGCGCGACTCCCAAAAGCTCCTTATACCGAGGAGATGAAGTGGCTCATTAAGCCCAAGGGGAAAAGGTAAGTGCCCCTTAATAATATTTTAAACACATAGCATCATTTTGATTGTACACATGCTAATATTTTCATTCTTTTGCAGTAGCTGGGAATATCCTCAAGGTGCCCGTGTTCCAAATGGCATCCTCACTATCCTGTTGAAGAAGCTTTGGCCGGGGATGTTCACTCCAGACCGAGACAACGAGGAGCACAAGATTTTGGCCACGTGCTGGGAGCACTACTAAGCGGCCGTCCACCCAACCCATGTGACGGCCGCTAAGGACGTGATATCAAAGTTTTGGGTAAGTTCTCTTGACAAGCACAATTCTTGAGTTACTTTCATAGTTTATCATCAAATCGTTTAACTCATGGCTTGTTCCATTCTGGTTTCATGAATGACTGTAGAAATTCTATAGAGTTCTTGAGGAGGACAAGGCCGAGGCCGATGACATCTTGCTGCGGGCTGCGAGGAAGCAGGCCCATCAGTTGCAGTACGAGGTGCGCTGGGTGGCCATCTCGCATTATTATCACGAGGTATGTAACGAGAAGGTGACCAGGGATGACGTGAAGGAGCATAACCTTACCTTGACTAAGGAGCAGTACATGTTGGTAAGTATAACAGACTTTTCATTACGACGTTTGTGGTAAATTTCATTGTTCCGTGGTCACATGCCATTATGCTTCTTATGTAGGTGCGTCCTGATTGGTGCTTTGGAAAGAATGATGGATGGGAGGGATTGGTGGATCTGTGGGTCGGCGAGGACGCAGAGTTTGCTGCCAAGAGCAAGATAAACAAGGCTAATCGAGGTACCGACGGAACACACCGTCAGGGAAACCGAAACCACTGGCGCCACAAGAAACTTCAGGTATATCTATGTACATGAAACATTCTTGATCTTCACTTTACCGTATGTTATTAAGTATGACTAACCTCTGTTTGGCGGTGCAGGAGGAGAAATTGAAGCGGCCGCTCTCAGACATCGAGTCGTGGAGGCTCGCCCGTGTGCGGCCTAATCCCAAGGCCGGCGAGAGTGAGTACTACGGCCATACCAGGGAGAACCTGACGTCATACACGAAGGAGTTTCAGAAGTGGAATCCTGGCACATCAGACCCCTTGTCTGTGGATACCGACGAGAGGGCCGCCGTCAGCATAGGGACGAAGAGTCATGGTCGGCATCCGATTCTGGATTCTGTGATCACCCCTTCTGTCTCCTACAGGCGGATCCGCGCTACCGACCCGAGCCCGACCAGCGCCCGCGCCCCAGTGCGTCCTCTACACTGTCACTCGTAGCCCAGCAGAACTCTGTAAGTATTTTCCCTCTTATCTTCTTTCTTTCGACCTTTATTTTCCGCATTGCTATGTTTTATGAGTTCCATCGTGTCATATTTGTAGGCCTACATGGACTTCGTACGTCAGCAACTCTTCGACTGGAACGAGAGAGTTGCAGCAGCCACTGAGTACAACAGCCGCATGACACAGCTTGTGGTTGCGTCTATGGCAACCGGGCAGATTCCTACACTGCCACCACCACCACCACGTCCTGGACCACAACCAGTGCCGCCTACGTTTGAACAATTCCTGACAGAACACTATGGCACTCCGGTTAGTACATCGCCAAACTATTCAACCACAACTTACCATATATTTAATACAATCATATATTGCCTTCCCATCTCTTTTCAAACATGTAGGGAACCGGTGGATCATCCGCCGGTGGTGGTGCTACTTATGGTTCCACTCCTGAGTCACAAAGCCCAGTCACTCCGGTCTGGCGAGGCGGTGGCGGTGGCGGTAGCGCTAGCGGTGGCGATGGCGGTGGTGGTAGCGCTAGCGGTGATGACCTCGGCTTTCGCTACCTCGGCTTTGGCGGTGGAAGTGATGGCGCTTAAGCCTTTGGCGGTGTTTTATGTTTTGTTCAACTTGTGATGATGTTGGCTTTGTTGAACTTGTGATGATATGGTTGGCTATGTCGAACTTGTCATGATGTTGAATTTGTGATATTATCCTCTCTATTCTGTTATGGTCTGTTGTGATGATGATATATATGTTATGTCGAACTTGTCATGATGTTTTATGGTCCGTCGGCATGCCTACCTATCCCGACGGTGTTTCTATGCCGACGGCCGCCCGGCCGTACGCCGACGTTCGAGTTGCCGACGGACGTACGCCGACGGCCACCGTCGGGATAGGTCTATCCCGACGGTTTTCCGTCCTAGGCCGACGGCCTGAGGTCGTCGGCAACGTGCGTTAGTCTGGTAGTGATGGTTCCCTGAATCAGTTGGTATATACGTCTCTACCTCTGGCATGATGCCGTGACATCACACTACTGTAATCGACGAAGATGCATATTTCTTGGAGTAATGGAGTTTGCCGAGTATTTTATCATGACTAAATAAACTCGGCAGTGGCATGAAACTCGACAAACATGACTGTTTGCTCATTGACGAGGAAAAGCAACTTGGCAAGCATTCAAAATTCGGGAGGTCTTTTGGCTGCTGAGTCCCAGGCAAACAAACTCGGCAAAGGCCTGACCGAGAGGCCCGACACAAACGAGCGTGCGGCTAGGTGATAGAGGGGGCTTGCTTCGCCAAGTTTCCACGAATGGAAACTCGATGAACATTTATCATTTTCTTTCTTTAAGTGAAAAAAGCCAGGAGCCGCCACGTGGTCTCGTTGCCAAGCACCCAACATATGGAACAACAAAGACTAGCTTCTTCAGTCCCCTAGTACTATAAAGAATAGATGCCCCGGCACCAGCTCGCCTCTAATCAACGGGACACATCGTTGCTGCTGCACCACATCCATCTCACCACAGCTACCGCCGTGCTGCCACCTCCTAGCCATTCTCCACGCAACCCCGAATCCGTAGTCACCGTCACCTCCATGTATCTCACAACCATTGCCGGCTCCACCGCGACACCACCACTAGCATCCATGCATTCCGCAACATTACCCGCCATCGTCGACTTCCCTGCGCCCAGAGCCATAGCCTCCGTCGCTGACTCTCCCACCCTCACTGTCACTGGATCTTAAATAACGGAACATTTCTCGTGAAAGAGGTGAGTGGGAAGATGATGCAACTAGATGAGATTACAGAATATCCAGTGAAAATTCAAGGTGATGATGCCTCGGATCTAATTCCGCAAGTCATCCCTATGATTGAACGGGAAGAGTGCATTTGATGCGGAAACTTCAGGCAAGAGTGCAGCTGAACCATGCAAGACAACTAGAGTTCGTCATACATGCTTCAGTGGTTTGATAACGAAATATTCATACCAGAGGATAATGAACCAACATATTACAAGGAAGCAATGGTGAGCCTTGGCTCCACTAGATGGTTTAACGCCATGAAATCCCAAATATAATTCATGTATGAAAACCAAGTTTGAAACTTGGTAGATACTCCAGAGGGTGTGAAACCAATTGAATGTAATGGCTTTTCAAAAGGAAGACATACACGGATGGTAATGTGGCTATCCATAAAGCTTGACTTGTCGTGAAAGGGTTCCGACAAGTTCAAGTAATTGGTTACGACGAAAGTTTCTCGCAGGTAGCGATGCGTAAGCCTGTGTAAATTTTGCTTGCAATTGTTGTTTATTTTGATTATGAGATATGGTTGATGGATGTGAAGACAACTTTTCTAAATGAAAATATTACCGAGGAAATGTATATGATACAACTCGAGGGTTTTGTCGATCCTAAGAATTCTGGAAAAGTATGCAAGATGCATAGAGCCATTTATGGTCTGAAGCATGCATCGAGTACCTGAAATCTTCGTTTCGATGAAGTGGTCAAAGATTTTGGCTTCATCCACAATGATGAAGAAGCTTGTGTATACAAGAAGGGAATTGGGAGTTCGAAAGCTTTTATAATCTTATATATGGATGAAGTATTAATAATATTGATCGGGAAAGACATGAATTTGGTTAACACAATAAAATAGTCATTGAAAAAGAGTTTTAAATGAAATGCTTAGGAGAAGCGGCATAGATATTGGGCCTCAAAATTTATAGAGATATATAGAGATGCCTAATAGCGCGTATCCAGTGCATGTACATTGACAAAGTTCTAAAAGATTTAAAATGAAGAGTGCAAAGAGGTGCTTACTCTCAATGTCACGTGGCACTGTACTTAGAAAGAATCAATGCCTGCAGTACACTGATAAGCGAGTACAGATGCGTACAGTTCCATTTCCTTTGGCAATTGGATCCATTATGTACATCATGATGTGTACAATATCAGATGTTTTTTGCGCTATGTGTTAGAAATAGGTACCAAAGTGATCCAGGAATCATCATTGGACAATAGTTATGTTTTCATACTCAATGATGGTGAAGTCAACTAGAAGAGTTTCAAATAAAGGACTCTAGCGGATTCTACAACGGAGGTGGAGTATCTCACAACTTTTGAAGATTTGAAGGAGGGCTATTGGATTAAGAAGTTTTTCACCGAGCTTGGTGTGGTTCCAATTGCACTGGACTAGGTGGATATATATTGTGATAATAGTGCCACCATGGCTCGGGCAAGGGAGTCAAGGTCCCACCAAAAATCCAAACAAATTGAACGCTATGTTCACATTATCTATCACTTTGTGGACAGAGGATTTCTGAATGTACGGAAGATTCACACAGACATGAAGGTGCAAAACCTCTACCATGAGCAAAGCATGAGCAATGCTAGGATGCCATTGATGTTAGAGAACTTATGTAAACTAGATTGTGGCCTCTAGTGTAAGTGAGAGGCTGTGGAAAATATCTTCATACCTGAATGCATGAATGATTTTGTAGCAACATGAAATCAAAGATCTCATAAGAAAGCAACAAGAAAAAAAATGAAACTCTAAAGAAGGAAAAACAAGAGAAAAATGATGCTCTTGAAATGATGGGGCAAGAACTCATGGAGCGATGAATTTTGTCATAAGGAGTGACTGTGTCCTGGATTAGAGGGTGCACACCACATGGGCCCGTCATTCGTGGGCCGGGTCGAGGACCCACCGACAACCGAAGAATAGGCCAGGCAGGTCGTGACTCTCAACGTACTTAAGATGGAATCGTCCAAAGACTTGGCGTACACTTCAAGGCATATTCAAATGATAGACAAGTTATCCCTGGTTGTAGTCAACATACTTGTAACACTAGATACCCCCAGTGCCTATATAAGCCGAGGGGTTTAGTCCGTAGAGGAAGGTTTTTAATAGATTAGAACACATTCATGCGATCTCGTGGTAGATAATCATGTACTTTGTACCCCCATCAACAATTAATACGATACATGCAGGACATAGTGTTTTACCTCTTCGAACGGGTCCGAACCTGGGTAAATACTTTGTCCCCTTTGCTTCATGTCATCATCGTGCCAAGATCACCAGTTCGGGACCCCCTACCCGAGATCCGTCGGTTTTAGCACCAACATTGGTGGCCCATACATGTATATGTGGTCGCAAAGGCTCAATGGCAAAGTGTTGGTCCGGGGGCCCCACGCGACCCTGGCTCTTGCGCCAGCAGGCCGCGTGGAAGGGCGGCAAGGAAGCTGCCCCCCTAGGTGGGCTTCTAGCCTAATGGCTTTTATGGCATGAAAATCCATTTGTATTTTTGAGCCATGAAAAGTTTTATCCCCTGAGAAGTAAAAAAGAAAACAGAAAATGTCAGCTAGACACTGGATTATTTGGTTACTCCAATAAATTAATAAAAGATGATACCCAAACCATGCATAAATGACAAGAATGTACCATGAATACTTAAAAAATATATTATAGATACCTTTCATACATATCACGCGCCCGCGAGCACACCGAGCTGGCCGACGCCGAACGCTTATGATGGCACCAATCATATCACACGGGTATTTGAGCCAATCGTGTGCTTGTTTGATACATGCTGCACCGAGATGAAATGTGTGCGACGTGTTCCATTATCACACTCGATTAGGTTCTCTAAACCGTATGCTAAAATTCAATAACGATTTGGCTTCACTTTTCATGTGCAATGATATCAGCCATCACACACGTTTCTCCCAAATTATCTGTGTGCACATACAGTTTAGCGAAGGCAATCGTGTGCCATGGGTCAGGAATCACTCAGACGATCCTTTTATTTAAAAAGGTTTCAGATTTTATATCTCATCGCACATAACTAGACGATAATTAAGGTGTGCGATAGGGGGGCTTGATTGGACCGACGTGCAGTGCAAGGCCTCGGAGAGAATTCTCGCACTACAAGGGTATTTAGGGCATCTCCAAAGCACACCCTCAAATCGTCCGCATACGTGGGAACTGCGTGGTTCGAACTTTTTTTTTATCATCCACCAGACCACCACGGCTCTGTATCGGTTTGCCGACTGCTCCGGACGCGCTTTTTCTCGCAAATTGGATGGGTGCCACGTTTGACTCGGACACCCTGGCCCACTCAAATCCCTTTTCCGATCCCATTCTCTTCCACTTTACCCCTTATCCTGCTTGTTTATCATCCGCGCACTCCTTCTCCAACGCCGTCGTTGTACCTCTCCGGCCGCCACCCATGGATTGCCGGACACCCTCAACCATCACCCACATGCCCGCTCGCCTTGTATTACAGCGCCGTCCATCATGATCCATCCACAACCTGGTACGGTCAGCCCCCTGTCGACGACGTCCATGGCGGTCACCACACCCGGCAGGTGTTCGGTCAAATGCCATTGAACTTATTTTTGAATTTCATGTAGTTTTTTAGAGTATGAAGGATGGCGAGGTCCTCGAGCATGGAGGATGAGTTATTGTGCTATGCGTGATTGGTTGTATCCATTGATTTCGTAGGCAGGAGCAGGAGGGGGGGGGGGGGGTCTTTTGATAGCGCGTGCATTGTTCATTTCATGCGTGAAAGCACATTGCGCTCTAAGACATGCACATCATCCATGAACGCAATGTGAAGTCATTAGCGTATCGATGGTACAACATCCAGACCACCATCACCAAGTTTTATAGGGCGGTTGATCGGTTGGAGGCAATTAATGTGGCCATTGCACATGGCAACCCTGGAGATCCTGGGTTTTGCTTCTTCTTGATCAACTTGTTGATCAAACCATTCATTCACTGGGACGAAATGATCCGTTCTGTGATGTACCATAGGATAGAGGGCAGACCATTTAAATACATACACTGTTGGATGAAACTCAAGGGGCAATATGTGTGGGATGACATGATCCGTTCATGAAAAACGTGTTGAACATCCGGTTAATCACGTTGAATTTGAACTGTTATTGTACTAGACTTATTTACATGCTATATATGTATTGATAATTTGTACTATTTTCTATTCGGACTTTGATGAATTCTGCCATGTTGGTTGAATTTTGTCCGGTTAGTTGAAATATGGTTTAAAATATTTTTTGAAAAGAGAGGGGCTTCCCCAGCTCCAACTTTATTAAGTCAAGGCCAAACCTCAAGCATCGAGACTGTTTAGCAGCTCCCAGCGACAGCCTAAGAGTAGCTGCCACTGACACATAAAACTAGATAAAGGGTTCTTAAGCTAGCCCTATACGGTTTAAAATATATGCGAATAGTCTTGGATAGCCGTCACGAGACTAGTCCCTTGTCCACGAACGGATGTGATGTCTGGTTTGTGGGTCAGTGTTGCAGATGCCCTTATTCGTATCTAGGTAGAAACCCTAACCGGATTTGAGACATGAAGCGCACACACCGGCAAAGGTCACAAAGGAAATGTTCTTATATTACATAACATGGCCTCTCAACAGCCAGAAAAACATACGTCCCCATCTGTCACCGGTGAACACATCAATCAGTTGCTTGATCTAGCAACTATACTACTACAAAATAGCTAGGTAGCTCCAGTCCAGCTTATACACGGCCGATTCATACGTAAGTCAAGTCAACCGCATGTAACCATCAGGGCTAGTGATCTATATCTTAAAAAAAATCAAGGTTAGCGAACTAATGCTTGCTATTTATGTATCAAGCCATTCATTACTGGCGCCCTCTGATTAATTCCCGGTGCCACTGCGAACTGGACGTCGACGATTGGTGGCAACTACCGGCCGGTGTACGTAGTAACGTTCCAACGAAGCACATGGCCAGTTCTAGTTGACAACATACGCTTCGAAAGTTCGAATGTCCACCTATATAAGCAGCATCATGCTCAAACTATATACAGCAGCTAGCAGGCATTCTCACTCTTCCCATCTTAGTCAGGCATTCCCCGCCCACCGGTCGATCACCTCCCACACTTCTCATCTTCCAATCTTAGTCAGGAACTCGAGCTAGCTTCAATGGCGGCTGCTGGTGCTGAGAAGATGCACGTTCTGGGGGCGTGTGCCTTTCTGCTGCTCACCGTGGGGAGCCAGGCCAGCCCTCTGCAGATCGGGTTCTACCACGACAGATGCCCCCAGGCGGAGGCCGTCGTCAAGGGCGTCATGATGGAGGCCATCTCCCATAACCCCGGCAATGGCGCAGCCATGATCCGCATGCTCTTCCACGACTGCTTCGTCGAGGTACACTACACACTACTCACTGCAAGAAATAAATTGCAAATCAAACATGTATGCATACTTTTATAGTTGATTGATTTTGTCGAGACGTTGGTGATCACCTCAATTAGGGATGTGACGCTTCAGTCCTGCTGGACCCGACCCCGTTCAGCCCGACGCCGGAGAAGCTCAGCCCGCCGAACAACCACAAAGTTCTTTTGTAGCACGAGCTACGTGGTTCCGTGCGAGGCTTTGAGCTTATTGACGCCATCAAGGACGCCCTTGAGGCGGCCTGCCCGGGCGTCGTCTCATGCGCTGACATCATCGCCTTCGCGGCCCGCGACGCGTCCTGCATCCTCAGCGCAGGCAGGGTACACTTCGAGGTGCCGTCCGGCCGCCGCGACGGCACCTTCTCCAACGCCTCCGAGCCCCTAAAGTTCCTCGTCCCGCCCACGTCCAACCTCAGCGACCTCGTCGATAGCTTCGTCGTCAAGGGCCTCGACGCGGAGGACCTGGTCATCCTCTCCGGGGCGCACACCATCGGTCGGTCCCACTGCTCGTCCTTCGTGCCCGACCGACTCAACGCTCCCTCCGACATCAATGGCGGCCTCGCCGCGTTCCTGCGTGACCAGTGCCCCGCCGACGCGGCCCCGGGCGGCAACGACCCCACCGTGATGCAGGACGTGGTGACCCCGAACGACCTGGACAGGCAGTACTATAAGAACGTGCTGTCGCACACGGTGCTCTTCACGTCTGACGCGGCGCTCCTGACGTCCGAGGAGACGGCGAGGATGGTGGTGGACAACGCCAACATCCCCGGGTGGTGGGAGGACAGGTTTGAGAAGGCCATGGTGAAGATGGCTGGCATCGAGGTCAAGACCGGCGACGAGGGACAGATCAGGATGAACTGCCGCGCTATCAACTAATTAAGTAAACGTACGTCTAGGTGCATGCATGCATGGTGAAGGACCTCTCCTTCTCCAGTGTTTGCTTCATCCCGCAAGCGAGTTTCATTTAGCATTTAAATCATTGTTGTCTTCTCTTTGGTTTTTCCTTGATTAGTTCAATTCTCGCCAACGAAACTGTTCGTGTATACATGTGCAACTAAACCAATGTTCTTTGTATTTGGGTTAATAAAGCATGGATCCCGATAAGTATCACATGCGTGGCATGAACATATGACACTTCGAACGTTTTGCATGACAAGTTTAGTGACGAGAGGACGAAAACTTTAGTTGTCAAGTATGACAACTTTCTTTTTGGATGACAAGTTTTTTTTTTCCTTTTGGATGACACTTATCATCAGTCTTTAGTTGTAAAATTGTCAAATTCGAAGTGTTTCGTGCCACACATGTGACACTTATCATTTGGGTAAAGCATTGTCTGTAACCTAATTTTGACGACAGCGATCTTGGATGCCTCGAACATGACGTATTAACCCCTCCCATTATTTATGTAACACTTCTGCTTCGGTACAATACCTAAACACATCGACAAGGAAGATTTCTTCATACCTCTTCATAATAAAAGGTAGGATGGTTTTTTTCAAAAGTATTTCGTCCTCGTTGAGCACGATACGCGGCATGTGTACGTACGTCCTGGGTTGTACGCCGTGGCATGTGTACGTACCGCCCTGGGCTGACTCATTTTACACTTTTTTACCATTTTGTAAAACCTTTAAAAAATTGAGTGTGTCTTGAGGCATGTGTACGTACAACCTTGAGCAGGTTCAGGGCCTCTTTGATTCGCAGGATTTTAAACGCACAGGAATAGGAAAAGTAGAGGGTTGGAGTGGCATGTCCATTTGAACTATATAGGATTAGCAAGGAGTGTTTGATGCCACAGGAAAAACAAAGAAATTGTAAAAAGAGGTTGGAGTGGATGTTAGATTTCCTATGAAATGTAGTACAAAAGATTCCATACGAAAAATTCCTATGGGATCCAATCCTATGAATCAAAGGACCAACGTAGGAAAAAATCCTAAGGATTTCAATCCTCCAAAAATCCTATAGAATTCCTTTGAACCAAAGGAGCCCTCATTTTACTTTTTTTTACCTTCTACAAATGTGGTAACCAACTGGACCATTTTCTTGTTGTTTCTAGTTGCCTTCTTTTTCCTCCTTCTAGTCTGTTTGTTTTCTTTTTCGTTTTTGTTTTTCCGCTTTTTCTTCCTTTTTCTCTTTCTTTTCTTTTTAGAAAAAATGGCGACATATTTTTAAATCGTGACTTTTTAAAATCTTGAACAATTCAAATTTATGAACATTTTAAAAATCATGAACTTTTTTTTCAAATTCAGAAACTCTTTTCAGATTTTATGAACTTTTTCTTAAAGCCCGGGATTTTTCTCAAACTCATGAACATCCTTTTTACAAAGTTGATGCCCATTTGACAAATCCGTGACCGGTTGGGGCGGCCCAACAGGCGCCTGACGGGCGCGATACGATCCACTAGTTGGACAAAGGCCTAAGCGTTTTTTCCTTTCTTTTTTTCGTTAATTCATTTTTCTCATTTTTTATCTTTATTCTTATTTTGGAAAACAGCTAAAATTTTGAAATATTGTTTGGAATACCAAAAATGTTTCTTGTTTTTTAATATAGTTTACATATTGAATTCGTTTTCCAGAATTTCAAAAAATGTGTTCTTTTTCGAATTTTTTGTTCACAAATTTTAAAAGTGTTTGTGTTTCAAAAAATTGATAATTTTTAGAAAAATTAAGTGGTTTGCAAGTTTTGTTCAATATCAATTGTTGGGAATTTGTTAACAATTTTAGACAAAGTGTTCAAGTTTGTAAAATTTTCATACACATTTTAAAATTACAAAACTATTGGCAAATTTCAAGAAATGATTACGATATAAGAAAATTTTCATGTTGCTTGATAATTACGGAAATTGAAAATAAAAGAAGCATTAATATTAGGAAACTACATGCTCATGGTTGCACCCGTCTGCCCTAGTCTAGCACACTCATGGTGTTTTATTTACTATGGATAAATGAACTCAACTTCTTGCAGCAGTCTGACACGGACATACGAGGCATCTATGTCAGATTTGAACGAATTCTAACACCGTATGCAAATTGTGTCATGCCCGACCATTTATTGGCCATGTTTCACTGAGAAAACTCCAGAAAATGCAAGAATTGTCGAAAACACGAACAACTTGGCATGATGACTTTAATTGGTCACAGAAGCTGGTGGAAAAAATGAAGACAATTTCAAGGATGGAGGGAAAATAGCGTGCTCTCAGACGGAGCCTTTTGGCCTATGTTTGGACATGAATAGCAACAGTTGTAGCGGCGATTTTAGATCAAGGGCTCGGGGCGGGCGGACGGCTGAGAAAGGGGACATGCACAGATGCTGACTCATCAAGCGCGAGAGTGGTGATCGGACATATGCGGCAGTGTATGCCTCCAGGAGCGAGGCAAGGCGCGACGGCGGGTTGGACCCGGGCGCATGGCGGTGTTTCTAGGTTGTGTTGCATGTGTGCTCCCTTCGGGAGGGGCGCCAGCATGTTGTAGCTCCCGGACGACATGTTGTTGTTGGGCCACATCGGCTGTGTGTTGGGCTAAGTCCCTCCACATGGAGCTGTGTTGGCAACCCAACATCAGTCCAAAAGTCCAACATGTATGAGCCGTTGATCTTCACTGCATTCAACGGTTGTGAGTGCTTCCTAGTGAAGTGAGCAGAGAAGAAAACCTAGCCACTCCATCCCTACTAATGGTGGATGCCATTTTCGTGATGGTGAGAGTGAGAGAAGACAAAAGAGAACACAACATGTGTGTGTGTGTGAGAGAGAGAGAGAGAGAGGAAGAAGAGGAGGAGGAGGTTCGGTCCAGATTTGCTGCTTCTGACTAGATAATGTTCAAGTTTGTGATTGTAGGCTCAAACATGCTTGGATTGACCCCAAACTTGTCGAGCTCCTTCCTTACTTCGATCTGTTAGATGGTTTGAGGATTGGGTCAATGGAGCATCAAATTTAACAGTGATTTTGTCAGCTTGGACTGTGGCAGTTTCAGAGCAGAGTAGTTTTGGGAGAGGAACAATTAGGGTAGGCTAATAGTATCTGGTTGAGCTCAAATTTTAAGGGGATCTTAGAAACTCTTGTGTCTACATGTGCCAAATTTGATGTTGTTTGGTTAAGCAGTTTGCGAAACACAGAAGGAGTCAGAAGTTGTGTAAACTCTAGTTCGCTAAAATCTTGCCTCTTGTGGTTGTTGTTGCCGGTTGTCAACATGGAGAATGTGGTGTAAACCTCTGTAGAGTTTCTAAAGAAACTTTATACTCATCATTCTTATAGTCAAGTTGTGTGGACCATTCGGTCCGTGGTTCTTTTAATCCTCAAGTTGAGCGGGTTTTTCCACGTTTAACACTGTGTTAATGTGCATGTTGTTTGTATTATTCCGCTGCTTATTTCTTGGTTGAAGTTGATCTTAAAGTTCACGACAAGTGAAGGGGACTATGTAATGTGTATATTTACCGTGTCGGTGAATCTTCTATTCTTAAATAGCTACGACCCACTAGCTAATTTTCCTTTCCATGCAACAATGTCACATCATTAAGTCATGCATGGAGTCATAAGTTACCTTTTCCATTAATCTCTTCATGCAAAACATACCACCTCATACATGACTTTTTTCCAGCGAATAATATACTTCTTCCGTCTCGGTGTATACGTCATCTTACGTTGTGCACTGCGACCAAGGTGAAGGAAAAAACGAGAAAACTTAATATTTATTAGCTAATTAATATCATTGCATGCAATAAATTGATCAATGCATGCGGTGCTAGGTAGTCTCAAGTCATTAAAAACATACACGCCCCACATTTTTTATTGGTTGATTGTTAAGAAACAAAAAACGAGGTGATAATTAATGCACCGTGCCTAAGTGTTTTGGGAAAATCTGATTTTCGTAAGATGACTTATACACCGAGACGGAGGGAGTAATATAATTTTAGTCTTCTATCATTTATTCATACATTTTTTTAACAAGGTTCCCGCAGCAACGCGCGGGCATTGTCTAGTTTATACAACGCAACTTTTGCTGTCGAGCCCCAACACTAGGTGCGCTCGCGTCCGGCGCGTGAGGGCATGGGCGGCGGTCCCTCTCCCCTCTCTGTTATCTTTGTTCCCACTGACTTCGTCTCTCACCGCTGCAGAGAATTTACGACGACCTGGAGCAGGAAAAATGAGCAGGCGTGTTAATCATGCCTGATGGATGCGTGCATGTGTTGGTAGATGCACACCTTTGTGTTGACCTGTGCGCGGGTGTTTTTTATCGGGACAAGAGCTGCAAGATATTGCCCCCCCCCCCCCCCCCCTCCCCCCTCTTATGTGTGTTCTTCGTCGGAATTCGGAAGGAAAGTGATTTTGAGGGAATCTCAGTGTGATCTACGTATACACGTAATTGTAGATGCATGGTGTATAAATTTCACATGTACCAATGTTGTAATTATTTAGTTTGGGCAAACGCGTGTGGATAGTTTTAGGCCAAAATAGCTTCGTTTTCCGTCTGTTCATCGTCACCACCGCCGAAGCTAAATAAATCTTCCGACAAGGCGATCGATCCTATGGTTAGGGATGGATTTGGAATCCAGTCTGTTCAAGTGAGGATGGTGCGGCGGCGGCGGCATCCTCGTGGTGGACCTGTGTCCTCGCGCTCCGTCATTGCGACGGCGTTTGCTCCAGCGCCGGCGCGGAGCCTTGGAGGTAGTCCAGGAGTGGATGCAGATTATGGTCTGCACTGGCGGCATCTGGAAGATGGTGGGTCATGTACTGGGTTCGTGGTAACTGGATGGTAGGTATGGTTTCCTCCTCCGACGTATTAGTCATGTGGGGGTGTCAGATCTGGAGTTCGATGGCGTGTCTGGGGTGTTGCCCCGGTCTGATTCGTTCAATGGTAATGGTTTCGTCTTTGGCAAGCCACCTTGAAGGTCCGCAAAGCTGCACATCACCGATGGAGCCGCGTCGAGCTCGGGTGTGGAGGTGATCCGTCATTTTTTTCTTTAGTGGCTACTGTGGTGGTGCTAGAGGCAGGTGATGGGCGTTGGTGTCAAGCTCGGAGGTTTCTTGGTCTTGTTTGTATTTTACTGCTTGGTAGGTGTTCCTTTGTGCAAAGGCTAGTGTTCTGCTATTTTTGCAGCTTTGTTGTGTCGGTATGTTCGTCACTTGTACTTTGATTTTTATGATATAAATGATACACGTATTGCCATGCAAAAAAATTGATTGTGTGCAGGTAATCTCATCATTTATTTATTTATTTTTAAAAAATCATCATTTATTTATTTATTTATTAAAAAATCATCATTTATTTTAATAAAAATATTTCGCAATAAAACATTTAATTAAATATCCATCCAACCAATAAAAGGGAAACATTTATAATCGACATGCCGGCTGAAAATTCCACGGGCCATGCGCGCATTGTCGGTTGCCAGCAATCGGACGGCCCTCACGCGCAGTCCTTACAATGGGCCCCGTAACTTTCTCTTCCTTATCTCATCATGAACCTTATCTTCTGCCTTTCTCCCTTTGTTCTCCTCCTCTCACACTTTTTACCCTTCTTCTTGTCGCTCCCTTCCCTCATGGCGTGCCCCCGATGACCTCTGCTTTCCCCTTCGTCAGGGTCGCCGTCCCATAGAACCACGCCTCATAGCCACCCCCCTCTCTATGTCCATCCCCGTGCCATCATGGTATTGATGACGCCGCGAGAGCGCCGTGGATTATGGAACCGGCGTCATGCGTTGCTACTACTAGCGCCGACCTTTGCTACTACCGACAACTTCGGTGCTGGGGCAAGCTGGCGCCGGGCGGCCGTTCTACAACCGGCTAGCAATTTGCTGGGATCGGTGGGGCCACCTTACTAGGACCATCAGGCCAATAGGCTGGCAACAACAGGATTACATTACGATCCGCACTTGGGGCTCCTTTGATTCAAAGGAGTTTTATAGGGTTTTTGAAGGATTGAGATTCTTAGGAATTTTTCTTACATTGGTCCTTTGATTCATAGGATTGGATCCCATGGGATTTTTTCCTCTGGAATCTTTTGTACTAAATTTCATAGGAAATCTAACATCCATCCCAACCTCTTTTTTATAATTTCTTTGTTTTTCCCGTGACATCAAAATACTCCCTGCTAATCCTATAGGGTTCAAATGGACATACCATTCCAACCCTATACTTTTTCTATTGCTGCCTTTTCAAAATCCTACGAATCAAAGAGGCCCTTGGCGTTTTTTGTTGTTCACATTTTTTTTGCTGGAACAAGCATTTGTTTTTGCTGGAACCGGCTAATTCGAATGCTACAATCGACTATTTCCAACTGAGAGTTTTGTTGGAACCATCATTGAGTTTTGCTAGAATCAGCATTTTTTTTGTTGCTTCAAGCACCTTTGCTTTGCTAGAACCGACGGGAAGAGTCGCTGGAACCAGTACCCAAAAATACTACCATCTGATTTCCTTTTTGCTGGACCAACACTATTTATATGCTACCACCGTAGTGTCTTTAACCAACATTTTCAAACGTTTCAACGGAGCGGCGACGCAAAGCTGTTTCAGCAACTTTTTTTTGCGATTGACGATGACAAGCTGCGACAGCGAGCACGGGCGACTACTGACATCAAGGGCAAACTGAGGAGGGTGGACGCGTGCTGCACGACGCGGGGGCAGGCGGCCGCCATAGCTGTGTGTTTTTCCAGATTTTGTATGCAGGGTGTGTGAGAAGCGTCAAGGAAGAAAGAATCGAACGGCTATGCGGGAAACGCATCGAACGACTAGCGCGCGGCCAACCCAATTCTGGGCCGGTCGACCGGCGCCTAGCACGCTGAAACAAACAAAAAACATGGCTATCCCATCAATCTCTATTCCTGACAACCAAACAAGAATCGAGGATATCCCCGTGGTTGAGTGTATCTCCAGCCAATCCCTCGCCGCCCTCAAACCAAACATCGACTGCCCATCATAAAAGTGGGGCGATGATCAAGGGAAATTCCAATCCCGTTGTCGTGCCGTGTGGATGACAACACGGCTGTACGTATGTTCTCCCTAAATGACTTGTTACCTGCCAACCATCAGTGTCAATCAGAAGAAAACTCTATTAATCATCCGTCTTAAAATTCTATTATCCTGTACATGATACAGTTAGATTAGAAGACTGCTAGCAGTGCTCGCTCGCTCGCCGTCGAGTCTCTTCCGATTGAATGCTCACCACCCAACCGCCCGCGGAACCGAGGGGAAGAAGCCACCAGCTTTGAATGCCATCAACAGACGTGATGCCATTGCAATCACTGTACCACTGTATAGATCGAAGGCGCGAACAGGACGAACGTGTCGCCGCTCTATGGCAGCGGCAGTACCACTGTACCAGGCTACGAGTACGTGGGTCGGCCGCGGCTGTCCATGATGCCATTATGGAAGCAGCTGCAAGCCATCACGCTCGCACGCACCAACTACCCGTGTCTGGCATGTTCGATCCCGTCCAACGATATATAACTCGGGTACGTGGGTCGCTGCGGATCATGCTTCAGAGCGCTGCAGCGTCACTGTGGTTGTAGGCAGCTCTGACTGAAGCAATGAGTTACCAGCTGAAGAAGAAGAGCAGGAGCGAAGAACCAACTCACCAGAAAGCAGCGTCCTCTTCGGAAGAACAGCAGCGAGAAAAGGTACTATAATTAGCAACTCTTCTCTCTGTCTGAATTCCTTCCTGCCGGCCATGGCCATGCCTGCATGTCTGCTCGAATTCGTTACCAAAATCAGTGGGTGTATCTACGTCCATGTGTTTCTTCAGAATTGATTGATTTTGGAAAGTAATTAACTATAGTAGTAACTTTTCACGGGAAGAGATTAACTACTACTCCGTAGTAACTTTGTATCTTGATGATTTGCACGAACGTGCATGCAGCAGATACATGAGGTGCGGGGTCTCCTGGGCAGTCTGACGGAGGAGATGCCGAGTTTTCTGACGGACGCCACCATCCGCCGTTTCCTCCGGGCGAGGAGCTGGAGCACGGAGCAAGCAACCAAGGGTCTCAAGGAGACTGTCAAGTGGAGGCGTGAGTACAGGCCGGATGCAATTTCCTGGGTCAGTAAAAATCCAAGCCTTATGGATCACTCTGTCTCCAAGTATCTGCTTATGCTTATAGCTTCAGTGAATTGCGTGAACAACGTGCTCTTCTCTGTTGCCAACAAATTAAATCGCAGGAAGACATCGCAGAAGTAGAGAACGAGGCCCGGAGGACACATGTGGCCGACTACCTCGACAAGAATGGAAGAAGTGTCCTCGTAGCAAACGTACCAATGAAGGTAATTAATTATGTATGGTCTTTTACAATGATCAATCCAGGCTTCTTTCAATGTAAATGTGCTTAGATGACATGTTAAGAGCATTAAATAGTTTAGTAACTCAACTCCTCAATGCATAGGTGCTTAACTTCTTGTTGCTAAGCTCACTTTATTTAATGATTTAGCACATAAACCCTTTCGTACATTATCTTCTTTTCATTTAAGTGGTTTGCCTAGGTTCACGTGATTGACATTGGGTCTTCTTGGGATCATCAAAGTGCTCTCTTTTCTCCTTAATTATTGTGCCATGTCATGTTTTTGCCTATGTGACATGCTTAGCACCTGTACACCGTGGAACACGGGGAAGAGCCTTGCATGGTAACTAACTAGTAAGAGTCCGAATAGCAACAAAGAAGTGGTTCACTAACTTGTACAACAAACAGTCTAAAGTTCCAGGCAAGGAGCAGATAAAGCACCTGGTGTATCTCCTAGAGTATTTCGCCACCAACTCAGCGGATGAACAAGAGGACTTCATTGTTTGGCTGACCGACTTCCGAGGCTGGTCGATCTCGAGCACGCCACTGTGGCAGACCCGCGAAACCATACACATAATTCAAAACTATTACCCGGGGCTGATAGCCGTGGCGATCCCTTTCGACCCTCCCAGGATTTTTGAATCCTTTTGGAAGGTATGCAAACGTTCTAATCTATAATTGTGGTGTTCATGCATTCATCCAATGTTTTTTGCCGCCTTATGAGAGTGTGTTTCCTGTTTTATCAGTGAATATTTCAGTCTGATTTTGATTTAAAAGACTCTGCCCTTTGTCTGTTTTGCAGATAGCTAAGAACTTCGTCCAGCCATACATGAGGGAGAAAGTGAAGTTTGTATATCCTAACAAGCCGGAGAGCCTCAAGATAATTGCTGACATCTTTGATTTGGATACGCTTGAGTCTTCATTTGGAGGAAGAAGCACCACCACGGCCTTCGACATCAACAAGTATGCCGAGAGAATGAGAAGAGCCGATAAGATGAGAGGAGCATCAAAAGATACAAATGGCTAGTACAACTGATCTCCCTGACCATTCACCTCACCAAATACTACTGGAACAAGGAAGCGCAGGTTGTCGCGCCCGCCCCGCCCATCTTAATAAAGGAATGGTAGAAATATTTGAGAAAGTCTATAAAAAGGGTAAATACACAATGAAAGTTTTTAATGGATCGAATTAAAAAGCCTTGATGTATGTGCATGCTTTTTTCTGTTCAAAATTCCAGGCCCGTCCAACGCTAGTAACAAATACGATTTGCATATAAATTAGCCTATGCATATCCAGGAAGAACTGGTTAGGATGTTTAATACCATAGCAGACAAATATTTGAGTAAATAATGCCAGGACATCACATGGTACGGCAGACATGATGTTCCACTTGTGTGGAACACATTTTTTCTACGCGGGGATTGTGTGAAACTATTAAACTCAACATCCCGCGATGACGTCGATTTGTTGAGGAAAACAATTATAGCACGACATCAAGATTTGTTAATGAAGTTCACGGACATGGTTGTATCTTGATTATGGGCGCTCTTTCAAGTAGGGCGTTTTGGTGACCGGGCTTCATGGAGCCCTTTATTTTTGAAAAAATCAAATTTAAATTTTCCGGTTTAAAAAAATCTGAAAAAAATGCAAGTATACAAGGATGAAATGTATATGTGTGTAAAAATTCAGGATGAAATACCTTTAAATGTAACATGTACAAAAAACACAAATTTATGGACTTTTGAGAATGAATAGTATCATGTGAAAAGCTCCAGATTTTTTTTGCACAGCCCTCATTTCAACGTATTTTATCCTAAAAATTTGCACACATGTACATTATGCCTCCATGTATATCTGTATTTTTTTTTTAAATCTAAAATGACAGAATATGATTTTTGATGAATTATGCAAAAGGGGGCCTCCAAAAGAAAATTTCATGCTCTTTCACTATACCAAATTAACATATTACAATAGATGACAAGCCCGCCTAGTCCATCAAACAACATCTTCGACGACCAGCCACGCCCGATCCGTCCACCCCTGCCACGGGAGTCAGTATCGTCCCTCTCATTATCTCTATCTAGTATTCCCCTTTACTTCAGTACCGTCCCTGTCATTATCTCTATCTAGTATTCACCTTTACTTCTAAACTCTAGGGATAGATCTTTGTATCGACAGATTAATTATATCTAAGTGTGACGTCGGTGGAACCTTTAAACCACACGAGATGTGTGGGGTAGAGGGCTCGATGTACCCCCCACCCCCACCCCCTCTTGATCCAGTTTTTGCTTCGCTTTGCTAGTTAATCACCTAAAATCCAAGGGCAGAAAATGAATATGGCAGCCCCTCGGAAAGTCATATAGGAATTTCCAACGAATTTTCTAGTTATAATCAAAGTACAACGAACTTAATAATAAATAGTCAATTTCCTCTACGAAGAGCGAGTCAACACTAGTAGAAAAAGGGCCTTTAGTCCCGGTTCCAGAGGGCCTTTAGTCCCGGTTGCGCAACCGGGACTAAGGAATCGGGACTAAAGGCCCCCCTTTTTAGTCCCGGTTGTGTTACGAACAGGGACTAAAAGGGTTCCACATGGCCGCTGTGGAGCGCTCGGGAGGGAGGACCTTTAGTCCCGGTTGGTAACACCAACCGGGACTAAAGGCCGCCACGCGTCAAGAGCTGGGGTTTAGGGTTTTGGAGGGGTTTGGAGGGGTTTAGGGTTTTGGAGGGTTTAGGGGTTTCATCTTGTGTTTCCTTTTTTTTTACCATTCAATTCTTTTTCATTTAGGGTTTTCATTTTTATTTTATGTTTTCCATTCAACTCGACGCTACTACATATATATAGCAATGAAAGAACCATTACACGACATCATGATGAATATAGAGAAGTGACCTCTTTCTCCGTGCTTGGTCGAACAACAAGTTTTCGTATATATATTCGACGCTACTACATATAGTACACGTTCATGCATATATACAATATAATATCTCTTACGATCCCTAATACCTAATTACCAAAATTAGCTACCAATTCCCGATGGTATTCTCCGGTTCTATGTATGACCTCTTCAAGTAAGAATCCCGTCAATTCCTCTTGAATTGCTCGCAAGCGTTCCTTTGGTAGGAGACCATCCCGCATCCGTTGGATCTAATTTAAAGAAGGGGTCAATATATATGAATGAAACTCAACACAATTGATGGTACTAAAATAAAATTGTGAATATTGTTTACGTACTTCAAGTTGTTGTAAAACCCTGCCATTTTCACAGGTCGTCTCGCGAATGAACTCGCAAACGTAGTATCCACATAAATTATTCCCGTCTCCCTTGCTCGAGCACTTTACGAGAATAGAGTCCAATCAAAATAATAATCAAGCATGATAATGGTATTGAAACTAGAATCAAAGAGATGCACGGACCTAGCTAGTACTACTTACATTGAGTGGTCGAAATTGCAGCTCCTCTTTCCATTCACCCCTAGCCTCCTTGGTGAACCGTTTCCAAACCCTGCCCAACAAAGAAAATGAATAAAGGAGTTATTAATTACTTGATATGAGGAAATGAACGAAAGATGCCGATATAGTGCGATAATGATTGAAATTACCTCTGGAGCATTTCACTCAGGTCCGCCCACAACTCAGGGTCTTTACGTTTCGAGTCCATGACAAGTACTTTTCATGTGTCAACCTGAATGACTAGCAGAATAAAATGGAACTTGCGCACGCATAACTCATCAATTACACTTAACATCGAGTTAGCGAAACATAATGTGTACAAGACAGTAACACTCACTTGAAGTTGTAAGAAAAGAGTATTTCTCTTTTGGTTTATTGTCGAATTAACGCCCTTATCAAGTTATCCTCTATTTCCTTGGCGTTTTTTTGTACCATAACTTCATGTACGACATTTGGGTTAATGAACCCAATGTCATAGATTCGTCCTCTTTTGCATTCGAGGATCTTCAGTCTGCATAATATAGTGAGGATAATATACATGCAATTAATGAACTAGCTGAGCTAGAGACTTACTACAGAAATAATACTTACAGACAATAGCAACTGATGATAGTTTTGCCGATGGCGTCTTGATTGTATAACTGAAATAATTCATCAAATTCAATGAACATATCCTCGTCTCCATTGAAGTAATGCTCATCTCTAATTCCCAGCATGAGAAAGCTGCTCCCTCCCTTTGAGGCTTCCATGTACCACTCATGCAATCTTCGCATTTGAGTTGGTAGAGACAGGACCTCCTCAGGTTTGACGAGAGGCTTCCCGTGCTCATATCTGTATGCTATCTCAGCCATGGGGAACTCTACCCCGCTTAAGAATTGAGAAAGAGTGGCCTGTTGGGGAACGTTGCATGGGAAACAAAAAAATTTCCTACGCACACGCAAGATCTATAAATGGTGATGAGCATCTACAAGAGGGAGAGTGGATCTACATACCCTTGTAGATCGCTAAGCGGGAAGCGTTAAGAAACGCGGTTGATGTAGTCGAACGTCTTCGCGATCCAAATCGCCATGCGTCCCGCGATCCAATCACGATCCGTCTCGCGATCCAATCATGATCCATCCCGCGATCCCATCACGATCCGTCCCGTGATCAAATCACGAACCGTCTCGCGATCCTGATCACGGTCCTTCCGATCTAGTGCCGAACGGACGGCACCTCCGAGTTTAGCACACGTGCGGCTCGGCGGCGTCCTCTCCTTCTTGATCCAGCAAGCGAGAGAGAGGGGGTAGATGAGATCGGGACCAACACGACGATATGGTGGTGGTGGTGGCAGCGGAATTCCGGCAGGGCTTCGCCAAGCGCGTACCGGTGAAACGTGGGAGGAGTTGGGAGAGGTAACGGGCAAGGGTCGAAGGGTGGCTGCCCCCAACGCCTCCCCACCTTTATATAGGCGTGGAGGGGGCTGGTGGCTTGCCCTCCAAGGCCCTAGGGTCGTTGGCCAAAGGGGGAGGAAGGAAATCCCACCTTTCCTTCCCCACCGATTGCTATCCCCCTTTTTAGGGATCCTGATCTTATCCCCTTGGGATATGAATCTATTCCTTTTAAGGGGGGATCTTGGTGCGCCTAGACCAGGGTTGTGGGGACTTTCCCCACTACCCACGTTCATGTGGGTCCCCCATGCAGGTGGGCCCCACTCCGGAACCTTCTAGAACCTTCCCGGTACAAGACCGAAAAAACTCGAACTTTTTCCGGAACCCCGATAACAACTTTCCATATATGAATCTTTACCTCCGGACTATTCCGGAGCTCCTCGTGATGTCCCGGATCCCATCCGGGACTCCGAACAACGTTCGGACTTTCCACTATTAATATCTCGATACTACCCTAGCGCTACCGAACGTTAAGCGTGCGACGCTACGGGTTCGAGAATCATGTAGACATGATCGAGACACCTCCACGGTCAATAACCAATAGCGGGACCTGGATACCCATATTGGTTCCTACATATTCTACGAAGATCTTTATCGGTCGAACCACGATGTCAAGGATTCAGACAATCCCGTATGCAGTTCCCTTTGTCCATCGGTATGTTACTTGCCTGAGATTCGATCGTCGATATCTCCATACCTAGTTCAATCTCGTTACCGGCAAGTATCTTTACTCGTTCCGTAATACAAGATCCCGTGACTAACTGCTTAGTCACACTGCTTGCAAGCTTCTTGTGATGTTGTATTACCGAGTGGGCCCAGAGATACCTCTCCGTCATACGAAGTGACAAATCCCAGTCTCGATCCATGCCAACCCAACAGACACCCTTGGAGATACCTGTAGAGCACCTTTATAGTCACCCAGTTACATTGTGACGTTTGATACACACAAGGCATTCCTCCGGTGTCCGGGAGTTGCATGATCCCATGGTCGTAGGAACAGATACTTGACATGGATAAAGCAGTAGCAATAAACTGACACGATCAACTGCTATGCTTACGGTTGGGTCTTGTCCATCACATCATTCTCCTAATGATGTGATCCCGTTATCAAATGACAACTCATGTCTATGGTCAGGAAACCTTGACCATCTTTGATCAACGAGCTAGTCTACTAGAGGCATACTAGGGACACATTGTTGTCTATATACCCACACATGTATTTAGTTTCCAATCAATACAATTCTAGCATGGATAATAAACAATTATCATGAACTAGGAAATATAATAATAACCAATTTATTATTGCCTCTAGGGCATATTTCCAACAGTCTCCCACTTGCACTAGAGTCAATAATCTAGTTCACATCAGCATGTGATTTACATTGTTATGAATCTAACACCCAATGAGTTCTGGGGTTCGATCATGCTTTGCATGTGAGAGAGGTCTTTAGTCAACGGTCTGCAACAGTCAGATCCGTGTGTTCTTTGCAAATCTATATGTCGTACTGTAGATGCTACCACGCTCCACTTGGAGCTATTCCAAATGGCTGCTCCACTATACGTATCCGGATTGCTACTCAGAGTCATCCAGATAGGTGTTAAAGCTTGCATCGACATAACCCTTTACGATGAACTCTTTATCACCTCCATAATCGAGAAATATTTCCTTAGTCCTCTAGTTACTAAGGATAACTTTGACCACTGTCCAGTGATCCACTCCTGGATCACTCTTGTACCCCTTGACAGACTCATGGCAAGGCACACACAGGTGCGGTACACAGCATGGCATACTATATAGAGCCTATGGGTAAGGCATAGAGGACGACCTTCGTCCTTTCTCTTTCTTCTGCCGTGGTCGACCTTTGAGTCTTACTCAACTCCACACCTTACAAATCAGGCAATAACTCTTTCTTTGACTGATCCATTTTGAACTCTTTCAAAATCTTGTTAAGGTATGTACTCATTGAAAGTTTTATCAGACGTCTTGATCTATCTCTATAGATCCTGATGCCCAACATTTAAGTAGCTTCTTTCCAGGTTTTCCTTTGAAAAACTCCTTTTCAAACAACCCTTTATGTTTTCCAGAAATTCTACATCATTTCCGATCAACAATATGTCATCCACATATACTTATCAGAAATTCTATAGTGCTCCCACTCACTTTATTGTAAATACAAGTTTTTCATAATCTTTGTATAGACCCAAAAACTTTGATCACCTCATCAAAGCGTATATTCCAACTCCGAGATGCTTGCTCCAGTCCATAGAAGGATCGCTGGAGTTTGCATACATTTTAGCATCCTTAGGACTGACAAAACCTTCTGGTTGTATCACATACAACCCTTCCTCACGGAAACCGTTAAGGAAACTCTGTTTTGACATCCATCTGCCAGATTTCATAATCGAAAAATGCAGCAACTGCTAACATAATTCCAACAGACTTCAGCATCGCTACGGGTGAGAAAGTCTCATCGTAGTCAACTCCTTGAACTTGTGAAAAACCCTTTGCTACAAGTCGAGCTTTATAGACGGTGACATTACCGTCCGCGTCCGTCTTCCTTTCAAAGATCCATTTGTTCTGAATGGCCTTTCACCCTTCAGGTAATACTTCCAAAGCCCATACTTTGTTTTCATACATGGATCTCATCTCGGATTTCATGGCCTCTAACCATTTCTCGGAATCCGGGCCCATCATCGCTTCTCCATAGCTCATAGGTTCATCGTTGTCCAACAACATGACCTCTAAGACAGGGTTGCCGTACCACTCAGGAGCAGTACGCGTCCTTGTCGACCTACGAGGTTCGATAGTAACTTGATCCGAAGCTTCATGATCATCATCATTAACTTCCTCTTCAACTAACGTAGGCTCCACAGAAACAACTTTCTGCGCTGCGCTATTCTCTGGTTGAAACAAAGGTTTAACAACCTCATCAAGTTCTATCTTCCTCCCACTCAATTCTTTCGAGAGAAACTCTTTCTCGAGAAAGGACCCGTTTTAGCAATAAACACTTTGTGCTTGGATCTAAGATAGAAGGTTTACCCAAATGTTATGTTAGGGTATTCTATGAAGATGCATTTGTCCGCTTTGGGTTCGAGCTCATTAGGTGAAAACCTTTTTTCACATAAGCGTCGCAGCCCCAAACATTAAGAAATGACAACTTAGGTTTCCGCCAAACCAAAATTCATACGGTGTCATCTCGGCGGACTTAGATGGTGCCCCTTTTAAAATGAATGTAGTTGTCTCTAATGCATAACCCCAAAACGATAGTGGCAAATCGATAAGAGACATCATAGTTTGCACCATATCCAATAGAGCACGACTACGACGTTCGGACACACCATCACACTATGGTGTTCCAGGTGGTGTGAGTTGTGAAACAACTTCCACATTGTCTTAAGTTGTATACCAAACTCGTAACTCAGATATTTACCTCCACGATCATATCGTAGACATTTTATCTTCTTGTCACGATGATCTCAAACTTCACTCTGATTTTGTTTGAACTTTTCAAACGTTTCAGACTTGTGTTTCATTAAGTAAATATCCCCATATCTACTCAAATCATCAGTGGAGGTAGGAAAATAATGATATCCACCGCACGCTACAACATTCATTGGACCGAATACATCAACATGTATTATTTCCAACAAGTTACTTGCCCGCTCCATCATACCGGAAAACGGGGTCTTAGTCATCTTGCCCATGAGGCATGGTCCGCATGTCTCAACCGATTCGAAATCGAATGAGTCCAAAGATCCATCAGCATGGAGTTTCTTCATGCGTTTTACACCAATATGACATTTAGCGGCAGTGCCACAAGTATGTGGTACTATCATTATTAACTTTGTATCTTTTGGCATTAATATTATGAACATGTGTATCACTACGATCAAGATTCAATAAACCATTCTCATTGGGTGCATGACCATTGAAGGTATTATTAATGTAAACAGAATAACCATTATTCTCTAACTTAAATGAATAACCGTATTGCAATAAACATGATCTAATCACGTTCATGCTCAATGCAAACACTAAATAACATTTGTTTAGGTTCATCACTAATCCCGAAGGTAGAGAGAGCGTGCGATGGTGATCACATCAACCTTGGAAACACTTCCAACACTCATCGTCACCTGACCCGTAGCTAGCCTTCGTTTATTCCGTAGCTTTTATTTCGAGTTACCAACATTTAGCAACCGAACCGGTATCCAATACCCAGGTGCTATTAGGAGTACTAGTAAGGTACACATCAATAACACGTATATCAAATATACTTCTGTCGACGTTGCCAGCCTTCTTATCTACCAAGTATCTAGGGTTGTTCCGCTTCAGCGACCGTTCTCCTCATAATAGAAGCACTTAGTCTCGGGTTTGGGTTCAACCTTGGGTTTCTTCACTGGAGCAGCAACTGACTTGCCATCCATGAAGTTTCCCTCCTTGCCCTTGCCCTTCTAGAAACTAGTGGTTTTACTAACCATCAACACTTGATGCTCCTTCTTGATTTCTACCTTCGCGGTGTCAAACATCACGAATAGCTCAGGGATCATTATTTCCATCCCTGGCATTTTATAGTTCACCATGAAGCTCTAGTAGCTTAGTGACACTGACTTGGAGAACTATATCAATCACTATCTTATCTGGAAGATCAACTCCCACTCGATTCAAGCGATTGTAGCACCCAGACAATCTGAGCACATGCTCACCGATTGAGCTATTCTCCTTCATCTTGTAGGCAAAGAATCTTGTTAGAGGTCTCTTACCTCTCAACATGGGCACGAGCCTGAGATCCCAATTTCAACTCTTAGAACATCTCATATGTTCCGTGACGTTCAAAACGTTTTGGAGCCTCAATTCTAAGCAGTAATTCATGACGCACTGAACTATCAAGTAGTCATCAGAACGTGCCTGTCATATGTTCACAACATCTACAGACGACACTTGAGGGGGTGGCGCACCGAGCGGTGCATTAAGGACATAAGCCTTCTGTGCAGCAATGAGGACAATCCTCAGAAAACGGACAAAAGTCCGCATAATTGCTACTACCATCTTTCAACTTACTTTTTCTCTAGGAACGTATCAATAAATAAGGGGAGCTACAGCGCAAGCTATCTACAACATAATTTGCAAAGACACTTTGACTATGTTCATGATAAAGAGTTCAATTAATCATATTACTTAAGAACTCCCACTCAAATCAACATCCCTCAGGTTGTCTAAGTGTGACATGATCCAAATCCACCAACCCAAGTCTGATCATCACGTGAGATGAGGTGGTTTCAATGGTGAACATCTCCATGTTGATCATATCTACTATATGACTCATGTTCGACCTTTCGGTCTCTCGTGTTCCGAGGCCATGTCTATACATGCTAGGCTCGTCAAGTTTAACCCGAGTGTTCCACATGCGCAACACTGGCTTGCACCCGTTGTATGTGAACGTAGAGTCCATCACACCCGATCATCACGTGGTGTCTCGAAACGATGAACTTTCGCAACGGTGCACACTCGGGAAGAACACAATTTTATCTTGAAATTTTGGTGAGGAATCACCTTATAATGCTACCGTCGTCCTAAGCAAAACAAGGTGCATAAAAGGATTAACATCACATGCAAATCATAAGTGACATGATATGGCCATGAACTTGTGCTTTTGATCTCCATCTCCAAAGCACCGGCATGATCTCCATCGTCACCGGCATGACACCATGATCTCCATCATCTTGATCTCCATCAACGTGTCGCCATGAGGTTGTCGCGCCAACTATTGCTTCTACAACTATTGCTAACTCATAGCGATAAAGTAAATCAAAAAAGGCGAAAATAATTAAAGACAACCCTATGGCTCCTGCCGGTTGCCGTACTCATCGACATGCAAGTCATGATAATCTATACAAAACATGATCATCTCATACATCACATATATCTCATCATGTTTCTGGCCATATCATATCACATCATACCCTGCAAAAACAAGTTAGACGTCCTCTAATTTGTTGTTGCGTGTTTTACGTGGCTGCTATGGGTATCTAGCAAGAACGATTCTTACCTACGCAAAACCACAACGGTGATACACAAGTTGCTATTTCACCTTCTACAAGGACCGCCTCTGTCGAATACGATTCAACTAAAGTGGGAGAGACAGACACCCGCCAGCCATATTTATGCAACGAAGTTACATGTCAGTTGATGGAACCGGTCTCTCGTAAGTGTACGAGTAAGGTTGGTCCGGGCCGCTTCATCCCACAATACCGCCGAATCAAGAAAAAAACCAAGGGAGGAAGCAATCTGAATATCAACGCCCACAAACTCCTTTGTGTTCTACTCGTGATCTCATCTACACATAGACCTAGCTCTGATACCACTGTTGGGGAACGTTGCATGTGAAACAAAAAAATTCCTACGCACACGCAAGATCTATCCATGGTGATGAGCATCTACGAGAGGGAGAGTGGATCTCCATACCCTTGTAGATTGCTAAGCGGGAAGCGTTAAGAAACACGGTTGATGTAGTCGAACGTCTTCGCGATCCAAATCGCCGTGCGTCCCGCGATCCAATCACAATCCGTCTCGCGATCCAATCACGATCCATCCCGCAATCCCATCACGATCCGTCCCGCGGTCAAATCACGAACCGTCTCGCGATCCTGATCACGGTCCTTCCGATCTAGTGCCGAACGGACGGCACCTCCGAGTTTAGCACACGGGCGGCTCGGCGGCTGACGGTGTCCTGGACTAGGGGGTACTCACCACGTCGTCTCCCGACCTATTGGTCGGGCCGAGGACCCCCATGGCGGTTTACTAATGGGCCAGTCCGGACAGCCCATGATGCCGAATACAAGGAGGATTCCACAAGACTTGGCGCACAAGACAAGGACTCCTCTCAACCCTAGGCCTACGGTGCATATATAAACCGAGGCCAGGCTAGTCAATAGATGAATATATTACATTACATCTCATAATCTCGTGGTAGATACATGTACTATGTACTATCCCCATATGAATATAATCAAGCAGGACATAGGGTTTTACCTCCATAGGAGGGCCCGAACCTGGGTAAACATCGTCTCCTTCGTCCCTTTGTTACCATCGCTCCAAGACGCCTAGCTTAGGACCCCTACTACGAGATATGCCGGATTTGACACCGACATTGGTGCTTTCATTGAGAGCCTGCTGGCGGTCGCCGCGGTGCGATGGGAATTCAGATCGTTTCCAGCGCGATCTACGCGTTGGAACCAAGCTTTGTTGTCAATGTCGGCATCTTCGTCGCCGGCCCGACTGGTCACCTCGGCTGGACCGAGTACTGCGCTCCGTGCCGGATCATCAAGATCGGACGGATACTTTCATCGTCACCATCTCCGATCTCTATCAAGATCACGAGAAATCATCCATGGAGCTAGGGGGCTCGATGTTGACATCGTCCTCGAGCAACCATGCAGTTTTTCTGGACAGCGACTCGTGTTCGTTGTCCCCGCTTTCTCGAGCGTCGCCTTGACGATTGCTTCGGTGGAATTGTGCGTAATTGAGTCTATAATGACCTCGTAAAATTTCGTCGTATTCCGATGGAGGAATCTTCGGCGATCTATGAAATACCGGAACCCTGTTAAATCTGGACGTGAATCGGGACGAGTTTAGGGCGAGGTGTCCAGCTCCCTGCTCGGACATTGTTTGGAAGATCCCACCGTTCATCGGCTGCGGAATTCTCATACCGATCACCCCTCAAAATTTCAGCTCGATTCGACCGTTCAAACTCCGGGAAACGTCCGATGAGTGCACTAATTTTCGGATCTGTTTTCTGCGCGAGAACGAATCCGACCCGAAATCATCTTTTTCATGAACGGGATATTAAACATCCTTTTTAAGGAATTTTTCTCCTAGGGTACTGTGTGTTGTGCTCAAACACGTGCCCACAGATCTTAAAGCCTTTTTCGAGGTAATCTTCGCCGTCGCGATGGTGTCAAACCAGAACGACAACATTGCTCCACGGCTGCCAACCTGCATTAGACAGCTCGTCACTTCACCGAGCTGAGGTCAATCTCATCGGATCATCACCTCAGTGAGCCGACCAATAGTTCGGCTAGCCGACAAAGAGTTCGGCATCGCGAGGGCCGAATAATCATCACTCGAACCTCGTCATCCACGGGTTGTACGGGTCGGGCGCTCCGTGGTTTCATCAAAGCCTGCATTGACCTCGTCACAAATTCCGACCTGCGTCGGCATCGCCGCGCCGTTACTTTTTCAAGCTGACGTCCACCACGCCGACCTGCTTCAACACCTCGGTTGGTCTAATACTTCGGCGTCACCAGCCGACCTGCTTCAACACCTCGGCTGGTCTAATACTTCGGCGTCACCAGCCGACCTGCTTCAACACCTCGGTTGGCCTAATACTTCGGCGTCACCAGCCGACTTGCTCCGTCATCTCGGCTGGACCGGGGGCTTCGTCATCTCTTCATCAACTCGCTCCGGAGAATTCGGCGCCACCAGCCGACCTGCTTCAACACCTCGGCTGGCCTAATACTTCGGCGTCACCAGCCGACCTGCTTCAACACCTCGGCTGGCCTAATACTTCGGCGTCACCAGCCGACCTGCTTCAACACCTCGGCTGGCCTAATACTTTGGCGTCACCAGCCGACCTGCTTCAACACCTCGGCTGGCATGAGACTTCGGCGTCACCAGCCGACCTGCATGAGACCTCGGCATCCGCCGATCACAGCTTCGCCATGTTAACTGGACCGAGGACTTCATCTCGCCACATCAACCGTGCAGCGTCGCCACTTCGACAAGCCGAACTCTTCGTTCAGGCACCTCGGCGCCCAGGCCATATTCCTTCACTTATTTGCTTCACTTAAATTAACTAAGTAGAAGAATTTTTTATATATATATTATTACCTTTATTTGTTATTATTATCTCTTGCCCGCACTATTTTATGTGTGCAGGTAATCGGCTTCGGCTGCGTCGCGCGGTCAGTTCGGCGTCACTTTGCCGATCTACTCCGCCACCTCGGCTGGACCGGGGGCTTCGCCTCGGCACATCGGCCGAGCCATGACACTACTTCGGAATGCCAAACTCATCGTTCGGTCACCTCGGGACCGGCTGGGGGGCTGGGACCTTGACCCGCTATAAGCTCGGCCTGCGTCGTCAACGCCGAGCACATCAACCAGCTAAGTCGCTTTAATGCTCAAATTTCTAAATTTTTGTTCGGTTCTACCGAGCATTATATTTATGTTAAATGAAAAAGTTTGTTTGTTAACAACACTTCCTTTTCCCATGATAACTGGGGGCTTCGTCGTCACGCTGCCGAACTACTCTGTCTCCTCGGCTGGACCAGGGGCTTTGCCTCGCCGCGGCAACCGTGCTGCGTTGCCACTTCTCGACCCGAGCTCTTCGCTCAGTTACCTCGGACTCGGGGGCTGGGACCTCGGCCAGGCCGAGGACTACGTCTTTGTCCCGCCACAACCCCGGACCGCACCGAGCACATTAACCAGCTAAGTCGTTTTCGTGCTCAGCTCTCTTTAGAATTTTACTTTTTGTTCGGTTCGACCAAGCATTATACTTTTTTGACAAAAAGTTGTTTGTGAAAAACTTTCTTTGTCAAAACTTTGTTTGTTACAAACTAATTCAAATATCCCGTTTACTTGGGGGCTTCCTTTATGAAATATTTTCTCTTTGCATGCGATTATTATTGTACGGCTTCTTTCCTTGCTCGTGTATTATGCCAAAATATGCATCATGTTGACTTAAGTGTTCCGCAAAGCTGGGTTGCCTGGCTCCTGTGCTTACCCCTACGTTCCCGATTGTTCGGCTAGGGAGTAAAGGGAGCACCTCTGCGATTGTTACGATCGGGTCATCCGAACTCGTACCTCAGACGGGTGAAGCCGAAAGCTAGCGCTCTTACTGTTTTCGACTATGGTCGGCACACGACGGAACTCACGCGTACACAAATCTATTGCACAAGTCTCATAGTAATCATGAGCGACCAAAGAAAGGTATCGTTGGGGTCACTATTTTCTTTGAAGATGCTTTTTTACGTTACATAAGTAATATAGCATAAGTTCCCTGGGCGCGCTTTGTCTGTTACAGCCTCATGGCCTGATTGCCTGGTTATCCGAAACACCGCCGATATTCTCGGTAGGCGGAGTAGATAACACTTTTCGGCCCTTGGCCGAAGAGGGAGAAGCCGACGGTCGGTTAAGACGCGTTCAAAGTTCGGGCGAACATAGATATTATATAAGTACTTCGGTACGTACAATCATTATACATAAAATTATTTTACCCAAGTCACTTGGGGGCTTTTAAATTAATATGAGCCGTTTTATAATAGATGTTTTTTTTTCTCAGTCGTTGCAAAGTCTTTTTCTATCACACCTTTCTCGACTCAAGTGTATGATCAATAGCCGGGTAGCCTGGTTTCTCTCTAAAGCCGCTCGCGTTTAGTTCGCTAAACTGGCCTGAGAAACACTCCACCTTCGGGATAGGGAGGTTGAAGCCGAAGGCTGACCCACTTGAAGTCTAGAGATCGGATGTATCATATTAAAGCACGACCGAAGCACATATTAAATTTTATACCGCTTTCATATTGGCACAATTTTATTTTATCTAAACATAAACCTTTTTTGCATAAGTTTTTATTTTTTCCGAGCATAACTCTCGCAGTACACTTTTAAAGCATCGGCAATATCAACGGGGGGCTCCGACTAGAGCTGAACCCACCAAAAGCCAAGGTACTCCGAATTGTCCTCGGCAAAACATTCTCGGATATTGCTTTATATGCATCCGTTTCAAATTGTGTCTTTGGTCAATAGTTGGGTTGCCCTGCTCCTGTGCTTGCCTCCTATGTTTCGCTTTGTTCGGCTAGGTGTGCAAAGGGAGAACCACTGCGATTGTGCTTCCAGCTCGAATGGTTAAAGCGCCTCAGTGGAGAAAGCTGAAAACTGACTGTCACAATGGGCGTAAACTGGTCATCGATCCGATGACTGTGTCAAACTACAGATCGATAGAGGTCACCCCGTGTTAAACGATGGTACTTTCATAAGATTGGCCGAAGTGTTACTGGTTTGACCACGGCTGATGCCGAACACTATTCGCGCTTATCATTTACAAATATTAAAGGGGCACATCGATCCCCTAATCTGGTGTTGCCACCCGACCAGTGGCTCGGGGGCTACTGCATTGCCTATTCAATGCAGAAAATTCAAAATGCTCAGTGTTCGGCTTGACCGAGCTATGGGCAAACGTGTCTTCGGACAATAATAGGTACCATCTGGACCTATCCGGCATCAAGCTAATATATTATGGCAACTTCTCAAGACCCTCTCTCAAGGGCCTGCTTGCCGATAACTATTTCCTCTAATATATTACACCGCGTTTCTAAGTATGTTGCAGAGCTAGGAGTTGATCCTCAGGCCGATTTTGTGAATCGACTTGAGTCTCAGGGGCTACTGGGATCAGCGGTTTTATGTTTTCCTTTCAGGAAGCGGGACATCCTCTTGGTTGAGGTGTTCGGCGTGATGGTCTTGCCCGGAAACTCTTTTCCGAACTATGGTTCGGCATCTTTCCTGCCGAACTCCACCTTGGCGTTGTCAAAACGTACATGACGGTTGAACTAGTTCCCGAGGAAATACGATCCTAGGGTCGGCCATATCGACCAACCCAAGTCTCGGGGGCTACTGCATTGACCATTCAATGCAGAAAATTTTAGTGCAATACAGTTTTCGAGGAGATTATGATCCTTGGGTTGGTCGGCCGCACCCAACCTAAGTCTCGAGGTCTGTGCACACCGCTTTTGTGTTCCGAAGTATGATGCCGAGCTAGGATTTGATCCTCTGGCCAATTTTGTGAATCGACCTGAGTCTCAGGGGCTACTGGGATCAGCGGTTTTATGTCATCCTTCAGGTGCATCTCGGCTTTTAGACCGACACACGCCTTGAGGGCTACTGGCTATATATCTCGGCAGAGAATAAATTGCACCAATCGAAAATATTCACAAATAATCAGCCCACGGTCGGGGTGGTGCACCACCTCGGAAGCAGTCCGGCATAAAGCTCGGGCGCAAGTGGCTTGCTCCATAGAGAGCATTTCCGACATTAAGCTCTGATGTGAATGGCTGGCTCCACAGAGGACGTTTCCGGCATTATGTTCGGTTGAACTCCTCCAATCTTTCCAAGACCGAGGTAATCTATGACACTTCGGATGCTGAACAAAATTAGACTTCGGCTACAAAAAGACACCTCGGACGCAGTCCGGCATCAAGTTCGGACGCGAGTGGTTGTCTCCCTAGAGGGCTTTTCCTGCATTATGTTCGGTTGAAACTCCTCCAAACTTTTCATGACCGAGGTAGTCTATGACACCTCGGATACAGTCCAGCGTTGGAGCTCGGACATAGTCCGGCGTTGGAGCTCGGCTAAAAATACATCTCGAACACAGTCCGGCTTTGGAGCTCGGACATAGTTCGGCGTTGGAGCTCGGCTGTAAAAAGACACCTCGGATGCAGTTCGGCGTTGGAGCTCGGACGCAAGAGGACACCGCCACACAGGAAACACTTTAAACCCGAGGTGTGGCGTAAAAAATAATAAGGCATTGATAAAGGCCGATAACTTAAAGGGGCTCCTCGGATGCCCGACGTGTGAACTCTTTGGATTCAGCTCGGCGATCCTCAAGATCGAAGACGGGAAGATTTGTTGAACCAGTTTCCAAGGCCGACGACTGAAGACAAAGAACTGTTCGGAAGAACCGAGGAGCGTCCCCAACTTGAAGACCGGTTCAGGGGGCTACTGACGGTGTCCTGGACTAGGGGGTACTCACCACGTCGTCTCCGGACCTATGGGTCGGGCCGAGGACCCCCATGGCGGTTTACTAATGGGCCAGTCCAGACAGCCCATGATGCCGAATACAAGGAGGATTCCACCAGACTTGGCGCACAAGACAAGGACTCCTCTCAACCCTAGGCCTACGGTGCATATATAAACCGAGGCCAGGCTAGTCAATAGATGAATATATTACATTACATCTCATAATCTCGTGGTAGATACATGTACTATGTACTATCCCCATATGAATATAATCAAGCAGGACGTAGGGTTTTACCTCCATAGGAGGGCCCGAACCTGGGTAAACATCGTCTCCTTCGTCCCTTTGTTACCATCGCTCCAAGACGCCTAGCTTAGGACCCCTACTACGAGATATGCCGGATTTGACACCGACAGCGGCGTCCTCTCCTTCTTGATCCAGCAAGCGAGAGAGAGGGGGTAGATGAGATCGGGACCAACACGACGGTATGGTGGTGGTGGTGGCAGTGGAATTCCGGCAGGGCTTCGCCAAGCGCGTACCGGTGAAACGTGGGAGGAGTTGGGAGAGGTAACGGGCAAGGGTCGAAGGGTGGCTGCCCCCAACGCCTCCCCACCTTTATATAGGCATGGAGGGGGCTGGTGGCTTGCCCTCCAAGGCCCTAGGGTCGTTGGCCAAAAGGGGAGGAAGGAAATCCCACCTTTCCTTCCCCACCGATTGCTATCCCCCCTTTTTAGGGATCCTGGTCTTATCCCCTTGGGATATGAATCTATTCCTTTTAAGGGAGGATCTTGGTGCGCCTAGACCAGGGTTGTGGGGACTTTCCCCACTACCCACGTTCATGTGGGTCCCCCATGCAGGTGGGCCCCACTCCGGAACCTTCTAGAACCTTCCCGGTACAAGACCGAAAAAACTTGAACTTTTTCCGGAACCCCGATAACAACTTTCCATATATGAATCTTTACCTCCGGACTATTCCGGAGCTCCTCGTGATATCCCGGATCCCATCCGGGACTCCGAACAACCTTCAGACTTTCCACTATTAATATCTCAATACTACCCTAGCGCTACCGAACGTTAAGCGTGCGACCCTACGGGTTCGAGAATCATGTAGACATGACCGAGACACCTCCACGGTCAATAACCAATAGCGGGACATGGATGCCCATATTGGTTCCTACATATTCGACGAAGATCTTTATCGGTCGAACCACGATGTCAAGGATTCAGACAATCCCGTATGCAGTTCCCTTTGTCCATCGGTATGTTACTTGCCTGAGATTCGATCGTCGATATCTCCATACCTAGTTCAATCTCGTTACCGGCAAGTCTCTTTACTCGTTCCGTAATACAAGATCCCGTGACTAACTGCTTAGTCACATTGCTTGCAAGCTTCTTGTGATGTTGTATTACCGAGTGGGCCCAGAGATACCTCTCCGTCATACGAAGTGACAAATCCCAGTCTCGATCCATGCCAACCCAACAGACACCCTTGGAGATACCTGTAGAGCACCTTTATAGTCACCCAGTTACATTGTGACGTTTGATACACACAAGGCATTCCTCTGGTGTCCGGGAGTTGCATGATCCCATGGTCGTAGGAACAGATACTTGACATGGATAAAGCAGTAGCAATAAACTGACACGATCAACTGCTATGCTTACGGTTGGGTCTTGTCCATCACATCATTCTCCTAATGATGTGATCCCGTTATCAAATGACAACTCATGTCTATGGTCAGGAAACCTTGACCATCTTTGATCAACGAGCTAGTCTACTAGAGGCATACTAGGGACACATTGTTGTCTATATACCCACACATGTATTTAGTTTCCAATCAATACAATTCTAGCATGGATAATAAACAATTATCATGAACTAGGAAATATAATAATAACCAATTTATTATTGCCTCTAGGGCACATTTCCAACATGGCCGCTACCTCCGGATCATAATCCTTATCGGAAAACACGTTGAGCGGGGGGCACGATTGGTTTTCCTGTTCTTCGAGCTGGGAAATGGTTTTCCCCCTTGCACTACTACTACTATGTGACTTCATAATAGAGCGGTCATAGTTTGATGGTTGTGGAGGCGGTGGTGGTCGCATAAGGTTTTTCAGAAGCTGCTTCGCTTTTCTCGGATCTATTTTCTCCTTTGGGTCGGGCTGTTTCGGTGCAAGCTGGAGTTTCACATCGGCATCCACTTGCTTCTTGAGTTCCTCACTGGTAAGTTCGTATGGTAAGTTGTCAGGAGCCTCCTTGACGCTCTTCCTTGTACCTGCCCTGGAGTTCTTCGCAGTTGTACTAGCCGCCAGAGCGTTGGTTCTCTTCCGCTTAGGCGGTAGCGGAGTCTACTGACGTGGCGGAGTCTGCTAATGCGGCGGAGGCGGGGGAGACGACTGACGCGGCGGCGGAGATGGCTGAGGCGGTGGAGTGTCCTGACGCGGTGGAGACGGCTGAGGCGGCGGAGGCACCGGAGTGTCCTGACGCGGCGGAGACGGCTGAGGCAGCGAAGTGTCCTGACGCGGCGGAGAGGGCTGAGGAGTCGAAGTGTCCTGACGCGGCGGAGACGGATGAGGAGTCGATGGCCTTGGCGTCCAATGTGGAAGCACGATGTGTTCCTTTTTCCATAGAATTGTAGTTTTTCTGGCATATCCCAGTTCAGTCTCCCCGTCACCTGCAGGGAACTCAAGCTCCAGCTGCTCAAATCCGTTGATAACTTCATCGACCCCGACAACAGCATATCCATCTGGAATCAGAAGGCAATGGTGAGTTCCATGACGTATAAGAGGTAAGACAAAGCCGTTCGATACCTTCACGGATAAGTTCATGCATTTCACATGTAGCTCACAAATTTCCCTCTGCGTGATATCATCCACGGGGTAGCGAGGAGCCGTGATATCATCTATGGGCCGAACGAGCTCCGTGGAAGCCACGCTGCTTTTTCGCTGAGATGATGGGTCGGCAGAATCGAGTGGAGGATCTTCGTGCCGCTGAGGTGCGCCGGTAGCTTGCTGGCTGGTAAGTGCCTCTATTTGCTTCTCCTGCCACTCTAATTTTTCTTCTACCTTCTGAGTCGGTCTGCATGTTGTTTCTTTTTTCTCGCTCAGCTTCTATAGGTGGCACTGCAGTCGGGAAACCCAATCTTCCATGGAACGGAGCCTGATGTGCCTCGTGTTCGTCCACTATGTTCAGCATTCCCGAGGGCGCGTGTCAGCTCGTCATTCTCTCTGTCGGGATTGAACTTCCCGTCCTGCACGTCCTTCATTGCATTTCTAAGGCCTTCGACGGGTGTTGCTAGTTGCTCTTTTGTATAAATACACTTCCCTGTTTCTGGGTTCAACGTTCCCTCATGCCTGTAAAACCAAGTCCTTGCCCGTTCGGACCACGACAATGGCTCTGGATCGATCCCTTTAGCAATCTGGTCATCCTCAGTTTTCTCCCACTTAGGCCTGGCAACCTTGTAGCCACCTGACCCCGTAACATGGTGATATTCCTTCTTTGCAGCATTTCTCTTATTTGTTTTTGACCTTTTCTTAGCTTCAACTGACTGCTTGTACTTCACAAATGCGTCCCAGTGATCTTTTATCTTCTCATTTGCTCCGGTGAATTCTGGAGTCTTGTTTTTCTGGACATACTCTTGGTTCAATCTTTTCTTCCAGTTGCAGAATAGTGCGGCCATCTTCTTAAGAGTCCACGCCTTGAGTTTTCGCTCTATGACATTGTTATTTGGATCCACCTCTGGCGGTAGGGTGAAATTTGCCATGAGTGTATTCCAAAGAGTTTCTTTGCATCTATCGTCGACATAAGTAACTCCATCGTCCGCCTTTGGCTTATTCCGTTCTTGAGTGGTGATCGGATGCTGTCCCTAACAATAACTCCACACTGACTTACAAATGCATCCGCGGCCTGCTTGGGAGCACTCGGTTTGCCATCTGCAGCGACTTCTTCAATCTTGAACCTTTCATTATCGCCCAGCCTTTTTTTCGGGCCTCGTTTCTTTATAGAAGATTGGCTCGATCCGGAGGGCTAAAAGACAAAAGAAGCGTTAATATATGTATATACAAATCAATTAATGCATCTAGTTAGCACAGGCTTAATTAATATATATACCCCGCTGGACTTTGTAATAGACAAGGTTCCAACACCGGAGTCGTCATCTTCTCGCTCCATTTCCTCACCGGAGATGTCAATTCCCTCACCGGAGTCGTTCAGAAACTAATTGGTGATATCATCATCTCCTTCGCGGATCATTTCCTCCAATAGGTCTTCTTGTTCTTCGTCTCTGGCGTGTTCCATTGTTTCTGCAAAGACTATTTCATAATCATTTTATACATTTTTAGTATTCTGGACAGAACGGCAAGTTTATGATGATGGCAAAACATAATCTACAAGAGAAATCGAAATAGATGCATATAAAGAACGTCTCGATCGGAGTTACAGTTCTAGCTATCGGAATGACGGACCAAATAGACGGCGACGGACAAATGCTATGGTTTGATTCTAGTTGACGTCCGGTGGGGGAGCAGAGATGTGACTAGACGGGGATGACTTCTGGAACAGGATGAGGACGCCCCCCGCCCCCGCACGCTCGGATTGAAAAAGGACGGCCGTGGTCGCTGACGCGTGGGCCCATGGTAGGCGGTCGTCATTAATAAAGACGTGCGCCACGTTCGCTTCACGTCCGCGCCGAAGCATTTCAAGCCCAAAATTGGGCCGGAAATGGGTTGGCGCGGACGCGTTTTAGGAATGGGTCGGCGCGTTGGGCCATCACTTTTGTCCGCGGCGAACCAAATAGATGGCGGTGCATGAAATGGGTCGCCGTGTTGGAGTTGCTCTTAGGAACGACGATGAAGGTTTATTTGGAACGATAGATTGAATGCCTTGCTTCCCTAATCTTTACTATTAAAGGGGAGTTAGTAGGTTCGCCTCACCTCCTCTCTGGTTATTCCCTCCCGATAACCTTTTTTACTTTTGGTTTTTTGTTGATATTTTTAATCTAAACAAAATAAAAAAAGCAACCTAAATACATTAGTTTGGAATAATCTAAACCAAATTGATACTTTCCGAAATCAAATCTTATCAAAATCCTAATCATATCAAAATCTCCCCGCAGCAAGCAGCAAGGGGTGGCCGACGCACGCACGCGGCAGCAACCAACAAGCAGCAAGGAGGAGGAGGATTCCAAGCAGCAAGCGGCGCCGGCGCATGCAGCCGCAGTGGCTTCGCGGATTCTACCCGCAGCAAGGGGCGGCCACGGAGGAGGAGAATGAGGAGGCGAGCAGGAGGCGAGCAGGAGGAGCAAGAGCTCACGACGACGAGGAGCGGGGGCGGCGAGGCTCGGGGAGGAGGGCGAGGAGGTCCGGTGACGGTCAGCGGGCTCGGGGACGGCGAGGAGGCGATGGAACGATGATTATGATCTCCGGCAGCCTGGCGGCGTCGTGGTGTGGTTCGGCGTCGAGGGAGAAAATGAGGAAGATTGGGGGGGAGGGAGAAGGCGCTGTTAAATACCCCACGGCCTTTAGTCCCGGTTGGTGGCCAACCGGGATAAAAGGCCCTTTAGTCCCGGTTGGAACCACCAACCGGGACTAAAGGTCTCCTTTTCGGTGGCCCAAATTCCGCGCGGGAAAGCACCTTTAGTCCCGGTTGGTGAGACGAACTAGGACTAATGCTGGATTTTCTCTTTTTTGTTTTATTTTTCTAAACAGAATTGTTTCTGTTTTTAGATTTTGAATAACCGTTAGAATATTTAGAGTTTTTGAATGAATCTTTTTTCTTTAGGTCAAAAAAATATAAACTTTCTGTTAGTGCCAGTAGTTTTCAAATTTGAATTCTTTGAAATTTGTGTGAATCACTAATTTGTGAATAACTTTAGTTTAAATATAGATTTTTGAGTGATTGTTTTTCCTGTTGTTTAATATTAGTATGTTTTATCAGTATGTTCTACTTGGGAATTTTTAGGATATTTTAAATAGGTGTTTTAATCAAAAACATATTCCGTTTAACTCTTTTAGTTTTATACCTCCTTTGTTTCTGTTTTTGGAAATTTTTCTGTTAGTCAACATGAGGAGTTTTAATTTCCATTTTGAAGAAATTATTTGACATATTCAATTTTATAGAATGAAATTAATTATATCATGTCACAAATGCCATATTTGATGATATTGCCAAGTCTCATGTGTTGGAGAACAAGATAGCATCATCAAATTCCCTCAAAACCATCTCTCGCCAAGTGGTGCATCAAGGAGAACAAATTAGCTTGAACAAATTCATAACTTAATAAAGATTCATAACACTCAAAACACATATATACCCTAGCTCTTACAAAGATTCCATCCGGTTTGTCCGAAGTGGGACTTTCCAGCTATAAGTCCGGAAACTCACTAGCGAGAAAGTGATGATGGTGAAGCCGCCGGTCACATCCCAGAGTGGGATCTTGGGGTATAAAACCTTTTCTTCGCATGTGTCCCTTGCTTATGATTGCGCCGTAACCATGGAGACTCTTCATCATTTAACAGGATGCCTGGGTTAGTCTTCACTGTGAAGGGAGGAATTTCATTAAACTCTTCATAATCTTCTGACATGTCTGTCTTGTCCTCCACTCCCAAGATGTTCCTTTTCCCTGAAAGAACTATGTGGCGCTTTGGCTCATCGTATGATGTATTCGCTTCCTTATCTTTTCTTTTTCTCGGTTTGGTATACATGTCCTTCACATAGAAAACCTGCGCCACATCATTGGCTAGGACGAATGGTTCGTCTATATACCCAAGATTGTTGAGATCCACTGTTGTCATTCCATACTGCGGGTCTACCTTAACCCCGCCTCCTGTTAGATTGACCCATTTGCACCGAAACAAAGGGACCTTAAAACAAGGTCCATAGTCAAGTTCTCATATCTCCTCTATGTAACCATAATGTGTGTCATTTTCCCTATTGGTGTTTGCTGCATCAAAGCGGCCACCACTATTTTGGTTGGTGATCTTTTTATCTTGGGCGATCGTGTAAAATCTATTCCCATTTATCTCGTACCCTTGGAAAGTCACTACCGTCGAAGATGGTGTGCTGGCCAACAAGTACAGCTCATCTTCAACGGTGGTGTTATTCGTGAGCTGTGTTTGCAACCAACCGCCAAAATTCTCCATGTGTGTTCGTTTAATCCAGGGGTCAGACTGCTCCGGGTTCTGGGAGCGTACAATATCCATGTGTTCCTCGATATACGGGGCCACCAATGTAGAACTTTGTAGAACTATGTAGTGTGCTTGAGTGAAAGAATGCCCGTCCCTACATATTATTGCTTTCGGTCCTAGCGTGCCTTTTCCACTGAGACTCCTCTCATGCCGCGATTGAGGAACACCAATCGGCTTAAGGTCAGGAATAAAGTCAACACAAAACTCAATAACCTCCTTTGTTCCATAGCCCTTGGAGATGCTTCCTTCTGGCCTAGCATGGTTATGAACATATTTCTTTAAAACTCCCATGAACCTCTCAAAGGGGTCGCTCACACCATCTATTTCATACGTATATGGGTATGTGCTGATTTTACTTACCGTAGTTGTGCCGCATCATCCCTTCCTCTTTGGGGAAATACCGACGCAGTCTCAAGCCACGTCATGGGTCGATCACACCATCTATTTCGTACGTATATGGGTATGTGCTGATTTTACTTTGTCCATACTAAGCTCGGAGACCCGCCACCCCCTAGACCCATCTTTGGAATATTTTTTGGTCTAAACATCGTCATAATCTCGATAGTCTTAAAATTGTACTAACTTGTTAGGTATTCTTGAAGGGGCCTAGCTAGGGCCCACTTTGTATATTTGATAAATATTTATCAAATTAAAAATCATTTTGCAATTTTGAAGGGGCCCTAGAAAGACCCACCCTGGAATGGAGGACACTAACAATCCAGCCCCCTTCTCCTCTCTTCCACCGCCCCCGTTTTGAGAGTCACCCAACTCCGCCTGGCCAATCTGATGTCTTGTACGTCGGTAATGCTGGCTGGCGATGGCGGAAGAGAGGTGTCAGGTTCATTCTTATGTATATTAGGGTAGTGGTAGACTTCATTAGATTTGGCTTTATAACGTGGTGTGGCATCATGCCGTCAACAACTTTTTTTGTACACCTTTAACAGTTTTGAAATAGATGATTAACATTTTAAGAAAATATGTTCAATTACTACTTTTTCATACATATTGTCCATTTTTTGGTATATATCAGAAACATCTTGATTATGGGCGCTCTTTCAACTAGGGCATTTTGGTTCACCGACATAAATTAGCCTATGTTCGCTTGTGCTGGGGAACGCGACAGAAAACAAAAATTTCGACACAGCGAGCATGCCCAGGACCACTATGGAGACTGCATACAAGGTTTGATCTGATCCGTACCGACTCGAAGCGCGGCGGAAGGAGAGTCGGTGGAGATCGTTGGTGCAGATCCCCGCAGCTAGGATTTACAACCTCCCAACCGCGAGGATGTACTCCCTCGTCGGACAGCCCTTCGGGAGGCGGTCGGACAGTCCCTCGGACGATGTCATGGACAGCCCTTCGGGAGGACCTTTGAAACTTGGACGGTCACCCGGACAGCCCTTCGGGAGGACCTTCGAAACATGGACGGTCACTCGGACAGCCCTTCGGGAGGCACTCTCGAACTAAGACCGAAACTACGATCTCTCTACAGAGTTGCACACATACGGTGTCATCTATTCGGCAGGGCTTCGCCGTCCAGAACTAATTCCTGTCGGAACCCAGACAGCCTTTCGGCTCTACGAAAAACTCTTTCCGTGGGAGGGAGAGAGAGAGCTAGCAAAGCATAGCATGTGTATGAGAGCAAGGGATGAAGATATGGCAGCCCTCACCCCCTCTATTTATAGGAAAGCCAAGGCGTAGGATGGTCACACAAAGTACCAAACTACCCCCACTTTATGTCACACATAAAAAACCATAAGAAGGAAAAGGGGTGCCATGTGGAGCTCCATGGAGGAGCTCCACCCTTGGCCGGCCACCCCTTGGGGGCCCCCCATGAGGGGCTTCCTTGGCCCCCAAGCCCTTCTAGAAGCCTTTTGGAAATATCCCAAAAGGTGACTTTCCAAAAATATCCCAAAAAGCACTTTCACTATTCACGACGACATTTTTCAGCGTCCGGTCGAACTGAAAATATTTATGTGGGCTTAGAACATTTCCAGTACCCACTAAAATAATTTTCAATGCGATCCGGAACAATTCCGGATTAGTGATTTTCATCTGCGAAAAGCATCCGAAGCGATTCCGGCAGCTCCGGAACATTTCCGTTTTTTCTTCCGGAAAATTCCCAGAAGTTTCCAGAATGATTCTGGCACCCTCCAAGAATTATCAAGCATGTGCCGAAACCAATTTGACTTAATGGTATCCCCTGAAACAACTTTTCAGTTTTACCGAAACTGTTCCGGTGTTCTCTGTGCGGAACTTTTCCGCTGTCCGAAACTTTTCCGGTGTCCGAAACTTTTTCGGTGATTTTCTCTCAGACTCCCTGTCTAGTATTCAGCAGATAGATGACCCTTAAGCGTGTGACCCTATAGGTTCGGTGAAGTATAGACATGACCCAGAACCCCTTCCGATCAATGATCAACATCGGAGCCGTGGACACCCATATTGACCCATATACCCACACGAATGAATATTCGACTGAACCTCCAGTTGCCGTGTGCTATTCATGTTGCTTCGCGATATGTTACAATTACCCGAGGTGAGATTTTCTGCATCCCCGTGGATCAACAACTTGTCCACTATGCAAGTTACCTCGTTACCGGTTTTGTTCTCTTTTCTCGTATTCGTGTTCCGGCATCCCTGTGATCAAATCACACTGTGTCTGGCCAGACGATGATGGATACCATAACACCGAGAGGGCCCGAGAATATCTATCCATCGTCGGAGGAGCAAATCCCAATCTTGAGCTATCATGTTACTTTCCATACTTTTCCGTGAACCCGTAAGCCGCCGTAATAGCCACCCAGTAACGGATGGCGTTTAACAAACCCCAAAGTTCACGAAGCAAGCACGAAGGAACTCGATACTCTCATGGTCTAAGGAATTATGCAAACATTAACTATCTCTGTGTTATTAACCATTAACTTGTGACGAATGAATCTCATAGCATAACATCAATATGGGTCGATTCAACACAAGTGTTCTACCAACATCGTGCCCTCAAAATTGCCGGCATAGTCATGCCCATGATCAGGAAAACAGGATCATCCTGCAATACTTGAGCCAGTCTTAGAGGCAAGACTAGGAATACAATTTACCGTTTATTATACCACACGTGCAAATGAGTTTCCCTCCGGGCCTCGTGGATATTGCAGACTCGAGAATCATTGCAGTTATAGCATGGATCATAAACATTCATTACAAACTCGTGGATACAAAATAACTCTTATTACTGCCTCTAGGGCATATCTCCTACAGACTCCCACTTGCACTAGAGTCATAATCCAGTTACATGGCTTCCCTAACACCAATGGCTATCCGGTGTTTCTCATGCTTTGCTCGTGGTAGAGGCTTAGTCATCGGGTCTGACACATTCAGATCCGTGTGAACTTTGCGTACTTTTACTAAACCTTCTTCGACATGATGTCGAATGAGTTTATATTTGCGTTGAATATGCATGGTCTTATGGTGCGAACTTGGCTCCCTTGCCTGAGCCACGGCGCCACTATTATCACAATAGATCTCCACCGGGTCCGGCGCACTTGGGACCACACCAAGGTCTTCAAGGAATTGCTTGATTCCGACAGCCTGCTTGGAGGCTTCTGAAGCAGCAACATATTCCGCCTCCGTTGTAGAATCTGCCACAGTCTTTTGTTTGGAACTTTTCCAATCAATTGCGCCGCCGTTTAATATGAAAACATAGCCAGATTGAGATTTGAAGTCATCTGGGTCAGTCATGAAGCCTGCATCAGTGTAACAACTTACAATGAGCTCTTCATCACCTCCGTACACAACGAGTAAATCCTTGGTCCTTCTGAGGTACTTAAGAATACCCTTGACTGCGGCCTAGTGTTCCAATCCTGGATCACCTTGGTACCGGCTGCTAACACTTAGCGCATAGGAAACATCCGGTCTTGTACATAGAATGGCATACATAATAGAACCAACTGCCGAAGCATATGGAATATCATTCATTTGTACTCGCTCATCGAGGGTCCGAGGACACTGATTCTTGCAAAGCACTGTGCCAGGTGACATGGGGAGTCGGCCTTTCTTGGAGTTCTCCATGTTGAACCTTTTCAACACCTTGTCAATGTACGTGCTTTGGCTAAGAGCTATCAGGCGTCTTGATCTATCTCTATAGATTCTGATGCCCAATACATATGCCGCTTCGCCTAAGTCTTTCATTGAAAAACTCTTCTTCAATGAGTCTTTTATTTCGCTAAGAAAATCCACGTCATTTCCAATCAACAATATGTCATCCACATACAAGATTAGAAATGCTTTTGCGCTCCCACTAAACTTCTTGTAAACACAAGATTCTTCATCGTTCCTGATGAAGCCAAACTCTTTGACCACTTCATCAAAACGAATGTTCCAGCTCCTTGATGCTTGCTTCAGACCATAAATGGCTTTCTGAAGTTTGCATACCTTTACAGCATCCTTATGAATGACAAAACCTCCTGGCTGTATCATGTATACATCCTCTTTGAGGTTTCCATTTAGGAAAGCCGTTTTGACATCCATCTGCCATATTTCATAATCGAAATAAGCAGCAATTGCTAGTAATATCCGAATAGGCCTAAGCATAGCTACGGGCGAGAAGGTCTCATCGTAGTCTACCCCTAGAACTTGTGTGAACCCTTTCGCGACAAGTCTAGCTTTGTGGATAGTAATGTTACCATCCGCGTCCGTCTTTCTTTTGAAAATCCATTTACAACCAATGGGTTTTACGCCATCTGGAAGTTCTTCCAAGTTCCAAACTTGGTTTTCGTACATGGATTTCATTTCGGATTTCATGGCCTTGTGCCATTCCCTTGAGCTAGGCCCCGCCATCGCTTCCTTGTAGTGCGCAGGTTCATCGTCTTCAAGAATGAAGATTTCGTTATGAAACCACTCAGGTGGCTGGATAGCCCTACCTGATCTGCGTGGTTCAGTTACAACATTGTCTGAAGTTTCCGCATCACATGCGACAACTTCCGGCTCGGTTGTAGGGATAATTTGCGGAATTACTTCCGGTTCCTTAGCCATATCAACGGTTGCCGAAGATTCACTAATCTCATTAAGTTGCACTGTCCTCCCACTTAATTCTTTGGCGAGAAACCCTTTCTCAAGAAATTTTCCATTTCTGGCAACAAACACTTTGTTATCGGACGGTTGGTAGAAGGAATACCCAATTGTTTCCTTTGGATAACCTACAAAGTAACATTTGTCTGATCTGGGATCAAGTTTGGTAGGTTGTAAATGTTTTACGTATACCTCACAACCCCAAATCCTGAGATGCGACAAACCGGGTTTCTTCCCATTCCATATCTCATATGGTGTCGTCTCAACTGACTTAGACGGTGCTCTGTTAAGTGTGTGAGCGGCAGTTTCTAGTGCGTGACCCCAAAAAGATATTGGAAGATTTGTAAGAGACATCATCGACCTTACCATGTCTAACAGGGTTCGGTTACATCGTTCCGACACTCCGTTTCGCTGTGGAGTTCCGGGAGGCGTAAGATGTGAAACGATTCCACGGTCACTCAGATGTTGGCCAAACTCGTGACTAAGATATTCGCCTCCGCGATCAGACCGCAGAAACTTAATCTTTTTGTTACGATGATTTTCTACCTCATTCTGAAATTCTTTGAACTTTTCAAAGGTTTCCGACTTATGCTTCATCAAGTAGATATAACCATACCTACTCAAATCATCAGTAAAGGTCACGAAGTAAAAATACCCACCCCATGCGATTGTGCTCATTGGACCACATACATCACTATGTATTATTTCCAATAATTCACTCGCCCGTTCAGGATGACCCGTGAACGGCGTCTTGGTCATTTTTCCCATCAAGCAAGCTTCACGTGTGTCAAATGATTCAGAATCAAAAGACGGTAAAACTCCATCTTTATGGAGTCTTTGCATGCGTTTCTTTCCGATGTGGCCAAGCCGACAGTGCCACATGAAAGTGGTGGTGGTATCAGCCTTCTTAAGGCGTTTAGCATTCACATTAAAGACATCATTTTCACATTCAAGATTTAGTATGAAAAGGCCCCCAACAATGGGTGCAAATCCATAAAACATATCCTTACAATAAAGTGAACAACCATTGTTCTCAGACTTGTAGGAGTACCCATCGTGCACTAAACATGATCCATAGATAATGTTTCTACACAACAACGGAACAAAATAACAGTTACTTAGTTCCAAAATAAATCATGAAGGGAGACGTAGAGGCATAATGCCGACGGCTTGAGCGGCGATCCCAGCGCCGTTCCCGACACGCATCACGAATTCATTCTTTGCCAGCTTGCGCACCTTCTGAAGCCCCTGTATCGAGTTGCAAATGTGAGCAACCGATCCGGTATCAAATACCCAAGACTTAGAATTTTCGCTAGCAAGCAAAATGTCAATGACATTAACTTGTATAACAATTATACCTTTTCCGGTTTTCCCGGACTTCTTATCTTCCAGATACTTCTTGCAGTTTCTCTTCCAGTGTCATGTGCCCTTGCAGTAGAAGCACTCAGTTTCATTCTTGGCTCCGCCCTTAGATTTGCGTTGGAAGCCGGTCTTACCGGCGCCCTTGCCCTTCTTTGGCTTGCCTTTCTTATTGAAACTGGCAGTTTTATTCACAAGCAACACTTGCTTGCGATTTTTTCGCAGTCCTCCTTCAGCAGTTTTCAGCATGGCAAGCACCTCATTAGCCGTTTTGTCCATCCCATTCATGTTGTAGTTCATGATGAAACCATCATAAGACGGGGGGAGTGAACCTAGCAACATGTCCATAACATGCTCTGGCGGAAGTGGAAATTCCAGGGTTTTAAGCCTTTCAGCGTAGCCAATCATATTGACAACGTGCTCGCCAACTGAACTGCCCTCAGCCATCTTGGTCTCCGACATGATCTTGATGATATCAAAACGTTCAGACCGTGCATTAAACTTGTACAGAGCATCCAGTTCCTTGATCATATCAAAGGAGTCATGGAATTCAAAACGTTTTTGAAGCTCTGAACTCATGCAAGACAGCATGAGGCACTGCACTAAGTTGAAGTCATCATCCTTTGTGGTCCAGACATTTTGTATATCTGCCGCGGCTGTTGCCGCCGGCTTAGGTGGAAGAGGTCCGTCAAGCACGTACACTTTCTTAGCACTCCTGAGGACAATCCTCAGGGTACGGACCCAGTCCGCATAGTTGTTTCCATTCGCAGCTAACTTTTCTTTCTCTAACATCGGGCCTAAGTTGAACGCGCTGTTGCGAGCCATTTGATCTACAACGGAAAACACAAGTTCACTTAGACTTTGTTCATAATGATTTTACACTAGTGAATAAACAATTTTATTCTAAAGTGCGCTCCCACTCAAATCAATATCTCTCATAATTGATTGTGAGTGATTCAAGATCCGCATTTCAATTCGACGCCACTGACGGGTTCATCACTGATGACGCGAATTTCAATCGGTAGGCCAACTTGCCAATCACATCTCTATGTGATTCTTGTCCATCTTTCGATGTGTGTGTTCCGAGCTCATGACTCTCATGCCTGAACGTCAAAGACAACCAAGTGATCTTGCTGCGAGGTCTGACCTCACCCGCCTCATTCCTCTCAATTCGTTCGGGCTCATGTGTACATGGCGCACCCCGAAAAGATACGAATTTCAGACGGTGCTACACTTGGGTGAACACTAACTACTTTGATATTTTAAGTGAGAGATCACCCTAATAAAAAGCGACTACCGCGCAATCAAGAAGGGTGCATCAAGAGGGATAAACATCTCAGGCAATTCATAATAGCATGATATGGTATAGCCCCTTCTGACGGAGAAGTCAAGTATTTCTTCGTCTTCGGCATTCGCGTCGGTGTTCACCTTCGCGAAGATTGCCACCACCGTGTCGATGCACCAGATATTATTGCTATCTCTATAGCTAATAAAATAAGTGCATTACATAAGGTTGACACGCAGGTCATTAAAGTGCAATCATATGGCTCCAGCCATCATGCCGAATCATGACACGCGGGTCATGTTAATTACATCATATAGTCATCTCATACATAATCAAATTAATATGAGACTTGCTATACCACATCACATGCAAACCATCCTGCAAAACCAAGTTAGACGCCTCTAATCGGTTTATAGAAAATTTTATTTTATGTGGCTTCTAAGGTTTTGACTCAAACCGCAGCTACCAACGCTCATCATCAAGTATGATAATTCAAGTTGCTAGATTAACTTTCCAGGGTGTATGAAACACGAGATAATAAAATCTCGAGCCCCATACTAAACTTCGTCATACGCGTGACCCCCGTGCAGATCATATCTGCATTGCCCTTTCGTCTGCGAAACATCCATCTTTCTTTAACTATGGTGGAACCCAAAGAACTGTTAGCACTTCGTTGATCTGTCAATCAGCATACTCAGGAGCAGCATGAAAGGATCGCGGATTGCAAGAACTTTGTGAGATTCCACCATGCCGTCAAGATCAGGACTACGCAAATTCAAGGGAAGCAACAGGAACATCGGGTAACAGATTTCATCTGCTACCCGCACAAATAATTTTCAGTAATAGATCTTATCTACTACAAAATTATACTATGCAATACCCATACATCTCATGTATTCTAGATCATAACATGCATCTACGCATAGCTTGGCTCTTGATGCCACTGTTGGGGAACGCGACAGAAAACAAAAATTTCGGTACAACGAGCACGCCTAGGACCACTATGGAGACTGCATACAAGGTTTGATCTGATCCGTACCGACACGAAGCGCAGCGGAAGGAGAGTCGGTGGAGATCGTTGGTGCAGATCCCCGCAGCTAGGATTTACAACCTCCCAACCGCGAGGATGTACTCCCTCGTCGGACAGCCCTTCGGGAGGCGGTCGGACAGTCCCTCGGACGATGTCACGGACAGCCCTTCGGGAGTACCTTCGAAACTTGGACGGTCACCCGGACAGCCCTTCGGGAGGACCTTCGAAACTTGGACGGTCACTCGGACAGCCCTTCGGGAGGCACTCTCGAACTAAGACCGAAACTACGATCTCTCTACAGAGTTGCACACATACGGTGTCATCTATCCGGCAGGGCTTCGCCGTCCAGAACTAGTTCCTGCCGGAACCCAGACAGCCTTTCGGCTCTACGAAATACTCTTTTCATGGGAGGGAGAGAGAGAGCTAGCAAAGCATAGCATGTGTATGAGAGCAAGGGATGAAGATATGGCAGTCCTCACCCCCTCTATTTATAGGAAAGCCAAGGGGTAGGATGGTCACACAAAGTACCAAACTACCCCCACTTTATGTCACACATAAAAAACCATAAGAAGGAAAAGGGGTGCCATGTGGAGCTCCATGGAGGAGCTCCACCCTTGGCCGGTCACCCCTTGGGCCCCCCCCCCCCATGAGGGGCTTCCTTGGCCCCAAGCCCTTCTATAAGCCTTTTGGAAATATCCCAAAAGGTGACTTTCCAAAAATATCCCAAAAAGCACTTTCACTATTCACGACGACATTTTTCAGCGTCCGGTCGAACTGAAAATATTTATGTGGGCTTAGAACATTTCCAGTACCCACTAAAATAATTTTCAATGCGATCCGGAACAATTCCGGATTAGTGATTTTCATCTGTGAAAAGCATCCGAAGCGGTTCCGGCAGCTCCGAAACATTTCCGGTTTTTCTTCCGGAAAATTCCCAGAAGTTTCCAGAATGATTCTGGCACCCTCCAAGAATTATCAGGCATGTGCCGAAACCAATTTGACATAATGGTATCCCCTGAAACAACTTTTCAGTTTTACCGAAACTGTTCCGGTGTTCTCTCTGCGGAACTTTTCCGCTGTCCGAAACTTTTCTGGTGTCCGAAACTTTTTCGGTGATTTTCTCTCAGACTCCCTGTCTAGTATTCAGCAGATAGATGACCCTTAAGCGTGTGACCCTATATGTTCGGTGAAGTATAGACATGACCCGGAACCCCTTCCGATCAATGATCAACATCGGAGCCGTGGACACCCATATTGACCCCTATACCCACACGAATGAATATTCGAGTGAACCTCCAGTTGCCGTGTGCTATTCCTATTGCTTCGCGATATGTTACAATTACCCGAGGTGAGATTTTCTGCATCCCCGTGGATCAACAACGTGTCCACTATGCAAGTTACCTCGTTACCGGTTTTGTTCTCTTTTCTCGTATTCGTGTTCCGGCATCCCTGTGATCAAATCACACTGTGTCTGGCCAGACGATGATGGATACCGTAACACCGAGAGGGCCCGAGAATATCTCTCCGTCGTCGGAGGAGCAAATCCCAATCTTGAGCTATCATGTTACTTGCCATACTTTTTCGTGAACCCGTAAGCCGCCGTAATAGCCACCCAGTAACGGATGACGTTTAACAAACCCCAAAGTTCACGAAGCAAGCACGAAGGAACTCGATACTCTCATGGTCTAAGGAATTATGCAAACATTAACTATCTCTGTGTTATTAACCATTAACTTGTGACGAATGAATCTCATAGCATAACATCAATATGGGTCGATTCAACACAAGTGTTCTACCAACATCGTGCCGTCAAAATTGCCGGCATAGTCATGCCCATGATCAGGAAAACAAGATCATCCTGCAATACTTGAGCCAGTCTTAGAGGCAAGACTAGGAATACAATTTACCGTTTATTATACCACACGTGCAAATGAGTTTCCCTCCGGGCCTCGTGGATATTGCAGACTCGAGAATCATTGCAGTTATAGCATGGATCATAAACATTCATTACAAACTCGAAGATACAAAATAACTGTTATTACTGCCTCTAGGGCATATCTCCTACAGCTTGGTCGGACAGTTGGGCCGGTCGGTGCTTAAATTGGGCTTTTCATCAAAACCATGCCTAGACTCTCAGGCCTTGTACCGAATCCATGTCCAGACTCGGGCAAGATACTAAAAAGAAGCACAGATTTAGGCAGAAATGCTCTGGACTTGTCATTTTCGCAAATCCCCGATTTTCGCTTGTTTTTCTCATGCCAGGCCTCGTACTAGGCACGATTTAGGCCTAGTACTACTTACATTGAGTGGTCGAAATTGCAGGTCCTCTTTCCATTCACCCCTAGCCTCCTTGGTGAACCGTTTCCAAACCATGTCCGGCAAAGAAAATTAATAAAGGAGTTATTAATTACTTGATATCATGAAATGAATGAAAGATGCCGATATAGTGCGATAATGATTGAAATTACCTCTGCAGCATTTCACTCAGGTCCGCCCACAACTCAGGGTCTTTACATTTCGAGTCCATGACAAGTACTTTTCCTGCATCAACCTGAATGAGAAGAGCCGATGAGATGAGAGGAGCATCAAAAGATACAAATGGCTAGTACAATTGATCTCCCTGACCATTCACCTCACCAAATACTACTGGAACATCCCCCCCCCCCCCCCCCCCCCAATACACATGAAGGTTTTTAATGGATAAAATTAAAAAGCCTTGATATATGTGCACATTTTTTTCTGTTCAAAATTCTTGGCTCGTCCAACGCTAAGAAATACAATTTGCATAAATTAGCCTATGCATGTACTTGTGAGTACTGGTTAAGATGTTAATATCATAGCATACAAATATTTGATTAAATAATGCCAGGACATCACATGGTACGGCAGACATGATGTTCCACTTCTGTGGAACACATTTTTTCTACGCGGGGATTGTGTGAAACTATTAAACTGAACATCCCACGATGACGTCGGTTTGTCAAAAAAACAATTATAGCACGGTATCAAGATTTGTTAATGAGATTCATCGACATGACTACATCCCGAGGCATGATTATGGGCGCTCTTTTGAGTAGGGCATTTTGGTGACCGGGCTCTCCTTTAGTTTTGAAAAATCAAAATTCAAAGTTTCCGGTTTCAAAAAAATCTGAAGAGAATATGCAAGTATACAAGGATGAAATGTATATGTGTGTAAACATTCAGGATGAAATACCTTGAAATGTGACATGTACAAAAAAGACTTTCGAGGCTGGTCGATCTCGAGCACGCCACTGTGGCAGACCCGTGAAACCATAAACATAATTCAAAACTATTACCCGGGGCTGATAGCCGTGGCGATCCCTTTCGACCCTCCCAGGATTTTTGAATCTTTTTGGAAGGTATGCAAACATCCAATGTTTTTTGCCGCCTTAGAGCATCTACAGCCGGACCTAGCAAATCTGATCCCTTAAACGCCCGCGGACGCGCCCGGTCAGCGACCGGACGTGTTCGTTTTGAGCCCTTATAATTTGGTCCGCGCAACCACACTTCTCATTTTTCTTCTCATATGTCCGCTCACTTGCACGTGATTGATGAATAAGAAGAGAGAGAATGAAAATAATGAATAAGAAAAGAGAAAAGGTGGTTCGGGGTGGGGTCGCATTCTACGTGGGGGACTGCCAGGGCGTGCCCGGACGCGTCCGCGAGCCCTCATATCGTCCTCATATTTGAGATGGATATAAGGGGTGCCGGTCAGTCCGGGCGTTTGGGACGGATATGAGGGGTCCGGTTGGGTCGCATTTTTATGACTGGTCAGTGACCGGAAGGGCGTTCCAGGCGTTTGAGAAGCATATAGGGGGTCCGGCTGTAGATGCTCTTATGAGAGTGTGTTTCCTGTTTTATCAGTGAATATTTCAGTCTGATTTTGACTTAAAGACTCTGCCCTTTGTCTGATTTGCAGATAGCTAAGAACTTCGTCCAGCCATACATGAGAGAGAAAGTGAAGTTTGTATATCCTAACAAGCCGGAGAGCCTCAAGATAATTGCTGACATCTTTGATTTGGATACGCTGGAGTCTTCATTCGGAGGGAGAAGTACAAGCACGACCTTCGACATCAACAAGTACGCCGAAAGAATGAGAAGGGCCGACAAGATGAGAGGGGCATCAAAAGATACAAATGGCTAGCACAACTGATCTCCCTCACCATTGACCTCACCAAATACTATTGGAACATGAAGGCGCAGGTTGTCGCGCCCGCCGACCGCCTGCCCATCTTAATAAAGGAATGGTAGAAATATTTGAGAAAGTCTATAAAATACACATGAAAGTTTTTAATGGATCAAATTAAAAAGCCTTGATATATTCTATTCAAAATTCTTGGCCTATCCAACGCTAACAAATACGATTTGCATAAATTAGCCTATGCATATCCAGGAAGAACTGGTTAAGATGTTTAATATCATAGCATACAAATATTTGAGTAAATAATGCCAGGACATCACATGGTACGGCAGACATGATGTCCCACTTGTGTGAAACACATTTTTTCTACGCGGGGATTGTGTGAATCTATTAAACTCAACATCCGGCGAATGCCGTCGATTTATCGAGGAAAACAATTATAGCACGACATCGAGATTTGTTAATGAGATTTACCGACATGGTTGCATCCTGATTATGGGAGCTCTTTCAAGTAGGGCGTTTTGGTGATCGGGCTTCATGGAGCCCTTTATTTTTTTTTTAAATCAAATTTAAATTTTCCGATTTAAAAAAATATAAAAAAAATATGCAAGTATACAAGGATGAAATGCATATGTGTGTAAAAATTTAGGATGACATACCTTTAAATGCAACCTGTACAAAAAGGACAAATTTATGGACTTTTGAGAATGAATAGTTTATGTGTTGAAAAGCTCCAGATTTTTTAACACAACCCTCATTTCAACGTAAAATTTACACACATGTACATTATGTCTCCATGTATATCTGTATTTTAAAAAAAAATCTAAAATGTCAGAATATGAATTTTGATGGATTATGCAGAAGGAGGCCTCCAAAAGCAATTTTCATGCTCTTTCACTATACCAAATTAACAAATTACAGTAGATGACAAGCTCGCCTAGTCCATCAAACAACATCTCCGACGACCAGCCACGCCCGATCCGTCCACCCCTGCCACGGGAGTCAGTACCGTCCCTCTCATTATCTCTATCTAGTATTGCCCTTTACTTCTGTACCGTCCCTCTCATTATCTCTTATCTAGTATTCACATTTACTTCTAAACTCTAGAGATAGATCATTGTATCTACGGATTACTTATATCTAAGTATGAGGGCTCGATGTCCCCCCCCCCCCCCCCCCCCCACCCCCCCCACATAAAATCCAAAAATGAATATGGCAGCCCCTCAGAAAGTCATATAGGATTTTCCAACTAACTTTGTAGTTATAATCAAAGTACAATGAACTTAATAATAAATAGTCAATTTCCTCTACGAAGAGCGAGTCAATTATCCCTTCGTTTTTAAATATAAGTCCTTTTAGAAATTTCACTATGAACTATATACGTATGTGTGTGTGTATATATATACACACACATAATTTAAAGAGTAGATTCACCGATTTTGCTTCGTATGTAGTCCTTAGTGGAAAAATATATATATTTACGAACGGAAGGAGTATTTTTTTTTACGGCCTAACATTTGACAGACACACGCTCTAAAAAAAACATACTATGACACACATCGTGGGAATTTCGATCGTGGAAATCGGTTCATTTCCTGCAGGAAAAGAAGAAGAAATGGCCACCCAAAATCTGTAGCCAGTGAGATTCTAGTAGTCGCTAGCTGCTCCCGGCCAACGCAAGGAAGTTTACCGCGAATGCCTCCATCAAGGGCCGGCGAAGCGCCACGGACACCTGCACGGCGCCGGCCTCCTTGCCTCCGAGCAGCGTCACCAGCTCCGCCGCGAACATGGAGACGAGCTCGACGCGGCTCGGGGCGCCCCACCCGAAGTCCGTCTCGTACGCCATGAACCGGTGCGACGACCCCACCGAGGTCAGCCGCTCCCTGGGGACGCCGCGGACGACATCCAGCACGCGCTCCATCCCCTCCAGCGGGTCCGGGCTCCGCTCCAGGTCCTCGCGGACGCGCTCCCGGATGGCCGCGGCGGCGCGCGCGACCCCGCCCTCGCCGCGCAGCTCGCCCACGTTCGCCCTCGCGAAGCACGGCCTGATGCAGTTCCCGAAGTAGCCCTCGCCGGGCGGCAGCCGCAGCCGGCGCCGGCAGTCCGCGGCCACCAGGAAGTGGGTGTCGTCCGCGTGGTCCATGGACTTGGCGCGGACCAGAGACGCCCACACCAGGGACGAGATGGCGACGTAGGTGCTCGCCGGCGGCTGGCCCTGGCAGGCAGCTCCGCTTGGCGGAACGCACTGCTGCTTGAGGGACTGGATCCGGTCGGCGGTGAGCACGAAGGTCCTTCGCATCTGCGGCGCCGTGTCCACCGTGGAAGATGTACTGGATGGCGACCTCAGCTGCGCCATTAAATTGCTCGGGCATGTGAATCGAATGAACTGGGACGAGGAATTGAATCACGACTAGTCGACTTCGAGTGTGATTTGATTACCGACCAGAGGCAGAGCCGGAGCGAAGAAGCACAAGAACGTTCGGGCCAGCTCCGCGGCGATGGGATGCTGCGGGATCGGGGACCGGTCAAACGTGGGCGGCGGCACCAGGCTCCCTAACGCGGCGGCGCCCTCCCGCGACGCCGTCGACCACGCGCGCATGAACTGCCACACGGCCTGGCCGTCGGCGACCGCGTGCAGGATGGTCACGCCTACCGCCACGGCGCCGTGGCCCGCCGCCGGCCTGGTGACCTGCACGGCGAGAACGCGAGCGGGCAGCTGTGTCACGTCCAGGTCCGGGACAAGCTACGAGAACGCCTCGGTGTCGTGCTCCTCCTCGCGGGCCAGGCGGCGCATCTCGTCGGCGCTGCCCAGGTACTCGGCCTCCACGAACCTGACGCCGGAGGAGACCGCGGCCGCGGAGCAGTCGACGACGACGGCGCCGGGGGAGGGGCGGAAGGCCAGCTCGCCGGCCAGCGGGAAGAAGACGGCGAGGGTGTCGGCGAGAGAGGACCTGAGGGCGCTGACGACGGACGGGGACGGCGGGAGGCCGGGGCCGTCGAAGAAGAAGAGCCGCTGGATCGGTATCTTGGCGATCTGCGCGATGTCGAAGAAGGCGAGCTCGAGGTCGTCGGCGGCGGTGGCACGGGCAGGGTGGACACGGGTGACATTGACAACTCGCACTCGAGAGCTCATGGCGACATAACAATCAACAAAAATGGAGTGCTAGTGCGCTGCTCCTGTACCATTTGGATTGGTTTTTTGGCCTGAATCTTCCGGCCATTGGTGGTACTGGTTGGTGTGTGACCTCCACTGTTGCTGCAGTGTTCTGTTTGAGATACAAGAATATTAGAGCATCTACAGCAGGACATAGCAAATATGACCCTCTAAACGTCCGCGGACGCGCCCGGTTAGTGACCGGGCGTGTCCTCCTATTTTTCCGTCCGCGCAGCCACACTCCTCATTTTCTTCCTCGTATGTCCGGCCACTTGCACGTGATTGGTGGAGAGGAAGAGAGAGAAAGAAAAGAATAAATAAAGAAAAAGAAAATGTGATCCGGGGTGGGGTCGCGTCCTACGTGGCGGACTGACCGGGCACGTCCGGACGCGTCCGCGAGCCCTCATATCCTCCTTATATTTGAGATGGATATGATAGTTCGCGGACAGCCCGGGCGTATAGGGATGATATGAGGGATCCGGTTGGATCACTTTTTTCCTTCTCTCCTGTTCGGTCACTGACCGAACGCGTCCGCGGGCGTATGAGGGGCCGTTTGAGGCGTCCGGCTGTAGATGCTCTTATGTTACAGCATCTAAGGGAATTTTCTTGGACTTCAATTGAAGTTGGCAAACAGGCCAGCAGTATGATCTGATGGATCTTTTTGAAATAACAAATCACATCCGTCAGCTATTCGTATAACCTAGTTAAATATTAGATCGTGTGGGTCTGATAGTATCACATGACGACTCAAAACATATCACGTACTCCCTCCGTTCCTAAATATAAGACCGTCTAGAGATTTTACTATGAAATACATACGAAACAGAATGAGTGAATCTACATTCTAAAATATGTCTATATACATCCGTATGCAGTTCATAATGAAATCTCTAAAAGGTCTTATATTTAGGAACGGAGGGAGTAGTACAGTATATGGCAGTATCTTTTGCACATGCTAAGCACAATGGTTACACCATGCCTCGACCACATAATCAAAATTTTAAACAACTAGTATTCATCAGAGGACAGATTTGCAAGGTTCACAGAACGAACGAAACGTTTCCAGGGAGGGGAAACGAGCGAATCATTTGACTTTGTCTTTCAACCGTAAGTTTTAGTTAGTTTTCTGTAGCCTAGGAATTAAATTAACGTATTTATTAATAAAAATATAGATATATCTATACGTATTGCTAATAAAGGGATTGGTGTTTCTTTCGGTCCGCCATCAAATTACCCTCAAAGTTGGAATTACCAACCAATGCCACCAACAAGTGAAAAAAACGATTCATATCTTTCAAATCCTAACTCCAAATTTGGAATGTCATATACGAAAATCACTCAGAAAAATGTGTAAATTCCAAATATGATATTATCTTGCATGTTAATCATTTCTAAAATTATGTTTATGTGGGGCCGGCTGGGCTACGGCCGGCTGGTGGGCCGCCGGTTGCCTCAAGACTGGCTGGCGAGGAGCCGGCATGTCCGTTGCCGGCGCACCTACGGCCGGCTGATCGAGGAGTCGGTCATCTGGCTTATGGCCGGCTGCCTCCGGGGCGGCCCTTCCGCTGACCTTCGGACGGACCAGCTCCCGTCCCGTCTCTCTGCGCGTCAGTACGGCGACAAGACGAGACCCCCATGACCAATCCCGGCGTGGCCACAGTGGCCGCTGACACGCGGGCGCGCAGGGCCACAGGGACTGCTGACCTCGGCTGACCGCGACCGGGCGGGGCAACAGTGCCGGCACGCCTCAACCACTCCATTACCTGCCCCAGCATGGCTACAGTGCAGCCGGCCGTACCGCTGACCTCGGCCGGTTGCCGCAAGACGACGCCCCCGAAGGACGACCCGTGCTGGGACGTGACCGTCACGGGGACCCACCGACGGGACCCTGCAGCCGGCGGGGCCCACCAGCGACGGGACCCCCCAGCCGGGGGCCCCACCGCCGGCCCGAGAGGCTGCCGGCTGGGGCCCCCTGAGATCTCTTATTCATATTGTACTCCGGGAGGTTGGCCTATAAAACCCCCCGGGCCTCCCCCATGCAACGGGTCGACTCTCTCCACGCACCCACACTCACGTAGAGAGCCAGCAAGGGCAGCCTAGCCTCTTCTTCCTCCTCTAGCCATACAGCTCCAGGAGCGCCATTGTAACCTCACCATCGTCTAAACTAGACCAAGCAGGACTAGGGGCGTTACCTCCCACGGAGGGCCCCGAACCTGGGTACATCGGGCGTCTGCCACCGTCTGTGCCTAACCCCGCTCCCGGAGCCCGTCGGCGTCCTTCGGCCCCAACCACTCTCGATAAGCCTACCCATGGCATCTGCCGTGACAAAACGACGACAGATGGCGCCCACCGTGGGGCCGTCCGCGGCGCCGGCCGGAGTCACGCTCCGGGCGGGGCCCTTCACCGCCTCCCCCGGCCGCCCCGCGTCCGGGCGGAACTGCATGCTCGTGGGGCTTGCTCCGGCAGGTCCTGCAGGCGACGTTGCCGGCCTCTCCAACGAGCGCCACGGCCGCGACTCCGCACTCGACGTCGCCGCACTCGCCGAGCGTTTCGGCAAGCTAAGCCTCGCCGGCGAGCCGTCGGCCGACGAGTATCCTAGCTGGGTGCTCGACTGCACCGATCCCCCCGCGTCCGTGGGTGCACTCACCACGGGCGAGGCTGACGGCCCCCGCTGCTGCGTGGGGGTCTTCGTCGCCACTTCCTCCACCACTTCGGGCCGTGCGCGGGCCGAGGCCGACGCGGCCGCCGCCCGCACCGGTACCTCTGACCCGCTCGCCGCTACCCTCCGGGGTCTGAGCACCCCTATCGCCCCGACGGCTGACCCGGCCACCGCCAGAACCGAGCTGGAGGCGGCCCGCCGTGTACTATTCGAAGACGCCAGCGCCCTCGGGACCGAGCAGCGCCGGATGGAAGCCGCGCAGCGGGAGTACGCCTCCGCGTATGGTCTCACCCCGGCTGGCACCGAGCCCAGCCGGCGTGGGGCCGTGCGTGACCGCGGAAATCCTTGGCGGCCGCCTTCCCGTCTACGACACCCCCGCGGCCAACCTGCGAGCCGCCAAGGTAGCCTACGAGGATCTGGCTACCTTGGTGGGCGAGGAGCGTGCCGCGCACGAGCGGCACATCAAGGACCTCATCGACACTGCCAACGCGCAACAAGTCGGTTTCGCCCCAGGCGGGGCCGTCTCCGAGATCCCCCGTCCCGAGGGCGAGGACGGTGGGGCTGCTGACCGTCGGCCGGCTCAGCACTCCAGCGCCCCACGTCCCTCCGGCCGGCACGCCGAGGGAAGCAACGTTCGGCGTTCCCAGTCGCGCGGGAACGAGCAGCCGGCTGTGAACAGCCGGCGCAGCAACAACCCGGCTGGCGGCAACCGCCGTAACGAAGCGCCGACTGGCGGTAGCCGGCGCAGCCGCGGACACACTCCGCCTCCACGACAGGAACCGGCGTGGTCCGTCCCGCCGGCCGTCCGCCCCGAGCTTGCGGCCCGGCTCGGGCCGCGCGTCCCCCACAGCGAGAACGATGCGCGGCTCCGCCTCGACCGGCTGGCGCAGTCGGCTCTCCTCGAGGAGGAGGGCTCGATTGGCCCGGCGTGCTTCGGCCCCCGGATCCGCAACGAGCCGTTCCCGCCCGGCTTCACGCTTCCCCGCGACACCCCGAAGTACAACGGGGCGGCCAAGCCGGAGGACTGGCTGATCGACTACACCACGGCCGTCGGCATCGCTAGGGGGAACAAGCGCGTAGCCGTCCGCTACGCCCCCCTCATACTGATCGGCTCGGCCCGCACCTGGCTTAACAGCCTGGCGACCGGCAGCATCAACACCTAGACGGACTTCGAAGAAGCGTTCGTCCGCAACTTCACCGGCACCAACAAACGGCCCGGCCGGCCCCGCGAGCTGGCCATGTGCGTCCAGGGGCCGGAAGAGCCTCTCTGCGAATACCTCACGCGCTGGACCGAGCTTCGCAACTCCTGCGAAGGAGTGCACGAGGTGCAGGCCATCCAATACTTCATCGAGGGGTGCCGAGACGGCACCCACCTCAAGCACAAGCTCCTGTGCTCCGAGCCGGCCACCCTGGCGGACCTCATGGCCAAGGCGGACAAGTACGCCACGGCCGACTCCGCTATGCGGTTGAAGGCCGCCACGCCGGCCAAACCGGCTCCTCCGCCCGCCGCGCCGCGGGCGGCCGCCGACAACCGGCAACAGCAGAACAACAAGCGCAAGGCTGACCAGCCGGATCCCCGCTACGGGAGCCGGCAGGTTGCCTCAATCGAGGAAGAGCAGCCGGCTGCCCAGGCTTCCAGCTAGCATTAGTGCATCGGCAAAGCTGCCTGGCAGCCCAAGCTCACGTTCGAGCAGATGCTCGACCTCCCCTGTAAACATCATTCCGGCGCGAAGCCGGCCACGCACACGCTCCGGTAGTGCAGCTTCTCGCAGCGGCTGGCCCAGGGCGAGGGTCTTCTGACTCCTCCCCCGCCGCCTCCTCGCGCGCCGGCGCCACCTCCGGCTCCCGCTCCGGCTCAGGCTCCGGCTCCGGCTCAGAACGACGGCCGGCTGCTCGACCAATTCCCCGCCCAGGACGGTTCCTATGTCGTCTTCACTAGTGAAGAGACGGACAAGCACGCTCAATGCCGGCTCCGCCGTGAGGTGAATGCCACCATGCCCGCGACTCCCCAGTTCATGCACTGGTCCGAGAAGCCGGTCACCTGGAGCCGGACTGACCACCCGGCTGTGATGCCAAGCCCGGGCAGCTACGCACTCGTCCTCGATCCCACCATCACCTCCGAGAGGCGCTCGTGCCGCTTCTCGCGGGTGCTGATCGATGGGGGCAGCAGCATCAACATCCTTTACCTCGATACGATGCACAAGCTGGGACTCAAGGTGGAGGACCTGCAAGCGAGCCGGACGGTTTTCCACGGCATCGTGCCGAGGAAATCCTGCACCCCCGTCGGCAAGATCAAGCTCGACGTCCTCTTCGGCGACCACAGCCACTTCCGCCGCGAACCAGTGTGGTTCGAGGTAGTGGACCTCGACAGTCCCTACCACGCGCTGCTGGGCCGGCCAGCTCTCGCCAAGTTCATGGCGATCCCCCACTACGCCTACCTCAAGCTCAAGATGCCGGGTCCCAAGGGCATCATTACCATCGTCGGCGACTACAAGATATCGATCGCGTGCGCGCGAGACGACAGCCGGCTGGCCGAAGCGCTGGAGATAGCAGAGGAGAAATGGCAGCTCGACCGGCTCATGGCCCACACGTCTGGCCAGCCGGCCGTGCCAGCTCTTCCATCCCAGTCGGTCGGCGAAGCCTCTTTCTAGCCGTCCAAGGACACCAGGCAAGTGCCACTCGACCCGGCCAACCCCAGCCAGTGCGTCACCATCGGCTCCCGCCTCGACAGCAAATAGGAAGGCGAGCTCGTCGACTTCCTCCGTGAGAATCGGGACATCTTTGCATGGTCTCCCAAGGACATGCCGGGTGTTCCGAGGAAGTTCGCCGAGCACAAGCTTCATGTATGGCCGGATGCGAAGCCGGTCAAGCAACCCCTGCGCCGTTTCTCCGAGGAGAAGCGGCGTACTATAGGGGAAGAGATCGCCCGGCTGCTCGCAGCCGGCTTCATCATGGAAGTGTTCCACCCGGACTGGCTGGCCAACCTAGTCCTGGTGCTGAAGAAAAACAAGACCTGGCGTATGTGTATCGACTACACGAGCCTGAACAAGGTGTGTCCCAAGGATCTGTTCGCCCTGACACGGATCGATCAAGTCATCGACTCCACGGCCGGCTGCGACCTGTTGTCTTTCCTGGACGCCTACTCCAGCTACCACCAGATCAAGCTGGACCTGGCCGACCGGCTCAAAACCTCCTTCATCACCCCTTTCGGGGCCTACTGCTACATCACCATGTCCTTCGGCCTGAAGAATGCGGGCGCCACCTTCCAGCGCTGCATGCAGAAGTGCCTCCTGCCTCAGATAGGCAGGAACGTCCACGTCTACGTCGACGACATCGTCGTCAAGTCCAAGAAGCATTTCAGCCTCCTCGACGACCTCCGGGAAACATTCGCCAACCTGCGTGAATACAAGATCAAGCTCAACCCGGAGAAGTGTGTCTTCGGCGTTCCAGCCGGCCAGCTCCTGGGTTTCTTCGTGTCCGCCCGCGGCATCGAAGCTAACCCCGAGAAGATCCGGGCGATCGAGCGCATGCCCAGGCCGTGCCGGCTCCGCGACGTCCAGAAGTTCACCGGCTGCCTCGTCTCCCTCAGCCGGTTCATCAACCGGCTGGGCGAGAAGGCCTTGCCCCTCTACGGGCTCTTGCGGAAGACGGCTCTGGTCGAGTCGGGCCGCGACCCCTCGAAGAGGCCGGACACGTTCGACTGGTCCGACGAGGCGGACGAGGCTTTCCGCGGCCTCAAGCGGGCCCTCACCAGCGCGCCCATCCTGGCCGCGCCGGCTGAGAAGGAGCCTTTGCTTGCCTACATCGCGGCGACCACGCGCGTCATCGGCGTCGTCTTGGTGGTGGAGCGGCCAGAGGAAGGCAAAGCGCTGCCGACCCAGCGCCCCGTCTACTAGCTCAGCGAGGTCCTCTCCGCCTCCAAGTAGAACTACCCCCACTACCAGAAGATGTGCTACGGCATATACTTCGCCGCCCAGAAGATCAAGCAATATTTCCAAGAGCATGTCATCACCGTGGTCAGCACCGCGCCGCTGGGCGAAATCATGAGCGGCCGGGACGTCACTGACCGGATAGCCAAGTGGACCATCGCCCTCGCTGACTACGAGATACGGTACGAACCTCGCACCGCCATCAAGTCACAAGCAATGGCCGACTTCCTCGTCGACTGGGCCGAAACCCAGTTCGTGCCGCCTTCACCCGACTCCACACATTGGCGCATGCATTTCGACGGCTCGAAGATGCGAGCCGGCCTGGGAGCCGGCATCGTCTTGTCATCCCCAAGGGGAGATCAGCTCAAGTACGCGCTCCAGATCCACTTCGCCGCCTCCAACAATGTGGCCGAGTACGAGGCCCTCGTCCACGGCCTCCGGCTTGCCAGGGAGATCAGCATCCGGCGCATCATATGCTTCGGCGACTCCGACCTCGTGGTGCAGCAGGTCTCTGGCGAATGGGACGCCAGGGACGCCAACATGGCCAGCTATCGCTTCCTCGTCCAACAGCTCACCGGCTCCTTCGAGGGCTGTGAGTTCCATCACGTCCCCCGAGCGGACAACGAGGCGGCCGACACGCTGGCAAAGATCGGCTCCACCCGGCAGGCCATCCCAGCCGGCGTCTCCCTCGAGCGGCTGCTTAAGCCTTCGATCAAGCCCTCTCCTGAATCGGAATCCATCTTCGTGCCAGCTAACGCAGTCGGCCCGTCGTCAGATCCGGCTGCCCAGCCGGCCCCGCCGGCAGCGACCACTCCGCCGGCTCCGCCAACTCTGGCTGTCCAGACGGCCGCACCCGCTCCGACTGTCTAGCCGGCCACATCCCTGACGACCGGCCCCGAGCCCGCGGCCGTCATGATGGCAATCGACGCTCCTTCCACCGGTTCACTCCCGGGGGCTGGCGAGCCGGACCCGGGGGCTGGCGAGCCGGTCCCGGGGGCTGGCGAGCCGGCCGCGGGGACCGTTGAGCCGGTCCCGGGGACTGGTCTTCCGGACCCGGGGGCTGCTGCCGCCTCCAACGTCCCACTCGAGCCCGAGCCGGCTCCCGTCTCGGCTCCCTCATGGGCCCAACCCATCCTGGCGTTCCTCCTACGCGGCGAGCTCCCCTCTGATGAGGCCACATCAAGGCAAATCCAGCGCCGAGCCCCGGCCTACAGCATCATCAACCACGAGCTGGTTCATCGTAGCACCACCGGCATTTTCCAACGCTGCGTCGAGCCGGAGAAAGGACAAGAAATCCTCCTCGACATCCACCAGGGCGAGTGCGGGCATCACGCCGCCTCCAGGTTCCTGGTGGCCAAGGCATTCCGTCACGGTTTCTACTGGCCGACTGCTTTGGAGGCGGCCAAGAAGCTGGTTGACGAGTGCGAAGGCTGCCAGCGCTTCAGCACGCAGAGCCATCTTCCGGCTACGGCCCTCCAGACCATCCCCCTATCGTGGCCCTTTGCCGTCTGGGGGCTGGACATGGTGGGACCTTTCAAGACCGCGCGAGGCGGCATGACACATTTGCTGGTAGCCGTCGACAAATTCACCAAGTGGATCGAGGCCCGGCCAATCAAGAAGCTGGACGGTCCCACGGCCGTCCGGTTCGTCGAAGACATCACGGTCCGCTACGGCGTCCCCCACAGCATCATCACCGATAACGGCACGAACTTCGCCAAGGGCGCGCTAGCGCGCTTTTGCTCCAAGCAGGGCATCCAGCTCGATTTGGCGTCTGTCGCCCACCCCCATGTAGGGTGACGCAGCAGAAAACAAAAAATTTCTGACCTACGCACCAGCCCAGGACCACTATGGAGACTGCATACAAGGTTTGATCATTTTCGTTACCGACTCGTAGCGTAGCGGAAGTAGAGTCGATGACGAACGGCGGTGCAGATCCCCGCAGCTAGGATTTTACAACCTCCCAACCGCGAGGATGTATACCCTCATCTGCCCCGCAGACAGCCCTCCGGGAGGCGGTCGCACAGTCCGCCGGACGGTGTCGCGGACAGCCCTTCGGGAGGACCTCCGAAACTCGGACTGTCACTCGGACAGCCCTTCGGGAGGACCTCCAAAACTCGGACGGTCACACGGACAGCGCTTCGGGAGGCACTCTCGAACTAAGACCGAAACTACGATATCTCTACAGAGTTGCACACATACGGTGTCATCTATCCGGCAGGGCTTCGCCGTCCAGAACTAGTTCCTGCCGGAACCCAGACAGCCTTTCGGCTCTACGAAACTATTTCGCTGGGAGGGAGAGAGAATGCCAGATCATGCATGGCTTGTGTATGAGAGTAAGGATGTGTGAGATGGCAGTCCACTCATCTCCTATTTATAGGAAACCCAAGGGGTAGGGAGGTTTTACAAGAAAACCCAAAACCCACATGGAAAGGAGTCCTTCCCAAGGACCTAATGGTGAAACCAAGGAACAAGTGGGGGCTCCATGGAGGAGCCCCATTGTGGCCGGCCACCATCTCTTGGGCCCCCCCCCCCCCCAAGGGGGTTTCTTAGCCCCCAAGCCTTCTAGAAACCTTTTGGGAAAATATCCCAAAAGGCACTTTTCCAAAAATATCCAAAAAGCACTTTCACTATTCACAACGACATTTTTCAGCGTCTGATCGAACTGAAAATATTCATGTGGGCTTAGAACAATTCCAGTACCCACCAAAATAATTTTCAACGCGAGCCGGAACAATTCCGGTTTAGTGATTTTCATCTGCGAAAAGCATCTGAAGCGGTTTCGGCAGCTCCGGAACATTTCCGGTTTTTATCCCGGAAAATTCCAAAAAGTTTCCACAACGATTCTGGCATCTTCCAAGAATTATCAGGCATGTGCCAAAACCAATTTGACTTTATGGTATCCTCTGAAACAACTTTTCAGTTTCACCGGAACTCATCCGGTGACCTCTCTCTTCGGAACTTTTCCGTTAACCGAAACTTTTCCGGCGTCCGAAACTATTCGGTGATTTTCTCTCAGACTCCCTGTCTAGCATTCAACAGATAGATGACCCTTAAGCGTGTGACCCTATAGGTTCGGTGAAGTATAGACATGACCCGGAACCCCTTCCGATCAATGATCAACATCGGAGCCGTGGACACCCATATTGACCCCTATACCCACACGAATGAATATTCGAGTGAACCTCCAGTTGCCGTGTGCTATTCCTGTTGCTTCGCGATATGTTACAAATACCCGAGGTGAGACATGTTGGCATCCCCGTGGATCAACACCTTGTCCACTATGCCAGTTACCTCGTTACCGGTATTGTTCTCTTTTCTCGTTCCCGTGTTCCGACATCCCCGTGATCAAATCACAAAGTGTCTGGCCAGACGATGATGGATACCGAAACACCGAGAGGGCCCAGAGATATCTCTCCATCGTCGGAGGAGCAAATCCCAATCTTGAGCTATCAAGTTACTTGACATACTTTTCCATGAACCCGTAAGCCGCCGTAATAGCCACCCATTTACGGATGACGTTTAACAAACCCCAAAGTTCATGAAGCAAGCATGAAGAAACTCGATACTCTCATGGTCTAAGGAATCATGCCAACATTAACCATCTCTGTGTTATTAACCATTAACTTATGACGAATGTATCTCATAGCATAACATCAATTCGGGTCGATTCAACACAAGTGTTCTACCAACATTGCGCCCTCAAAATTGCCGGCATAGCCATGCCCATGATCAAGAAAACAGGATCATCATGCAATACTTGAGCTAGTCTTAGAGGCCAGACTAGGAATACATTTTACCGTTTATTATTCCACACATGCAAATGAGTCTTCCTCCGAGCCTCGTTTTATTTGTAGACTCGAGAATCATTGAAGTTATAGCATGGAACATAAACATAATTATGAACAGGGAGATAATCAATAACATTTATTATTGCCTCTAGGGCATATCTCCTACAGACTCCCACTTGCACTAGAGTCAATAATCTAGTCAATGCTAGTGCACTTTACACCTATGGCATACTGGTGTAAAATATGCTTCGCTTGTGGTATAGCCTGATGTCCAACGGATCTGACGACTTCAGCTCCGTGTGTAACATTGCATATCCTCACGTTTTCACGCTTTCACAAAATTCATATTTTGTGTGGACTTGGCTTTGCATATGTGTGAATCATTGGTCGAAACCTGATTCCTCAGACTGAGCTATGTAGCAACTATCTGCAATAGTGTCCCATAGACCAAAGCCATCTTGGAACCATACTAAGTTCATGAATGAACTATATGATTCAACAACTTCTTTGTCGCTTCTCAAGCGTCAACATACTTAGCCTTTGTTATAGAATTCGCCACAGTATCTTGTTTGGAACAATTTCCAACTACTGTGCCACCATGTTCTGTATTATACAAAACCCTTAAATCAAATCGACAATCGCATGGAGAAATGGTGAAGACTGTATCGATGTAACATATTACAACGAAATCTTCATGATTTCTGCTTGCGAGAAAACATGTCATCAGTACTACTCTAGTACTCAGTGACATCTTTCACTGTCGTCCCATGATCAGTGCTTTTGATCACTTTGGTATCTATACTCGCAACAACTTTGGAGTATTGGACACATCTGGTTGTTTTTACATACCATGGAATACATGATTAATCCAAACACAAGAGTGTGTGGAATCTCCATCATGTATTTTACTCATCAGTGTTTTGGGACACCGAGTCTTGCAAAAACTCTTTCCATGTGACTTCGGCAAGAATCACTCCTTGGCCTTTTAAATGCTAAAAAGTTTTAGCATCTTGTCAATATGTATTCATTGCTTAGCCCCATTAGGTAAATCTATCTCCATAGATCATCATGCCTAATATTGAGGCTATTTAGCCTAAGCACTTCATCAAAAAACTATTTTCTAATGAAGTCCTTATTCGTGTCAAGAAATTTATTTCCAATTAACAATGTGTCAAGTACACACAGTTTTTAGAAATATTATTATGCTCCCACTTACTTTCTTGAATCACAAGCATCTTCGATACCCATTTGATGAAGTCAAACCCCTTTGACCATTCCATCAAAAACGAAGATTCCAACTCCACTTTGCTCTCTTCTGTCCATCGCTGGAACTCTGAAGTTTGCATACTTACTAGCATCCTCTGGATCGACAAATTACTTTGGACTGTATCACATACAAGTCCTAGGTTTCATTTCCATCAGATGGAAATCTTTTTGTCATCCATGTTTCATATCTCATGATTGAAATATGTATTAATTGCTAGTTCAACCTGAACCGACTTTAAGCATCGCTACGGTGAGACAATCTCATCGTAGTCAACTCCTTGAACTTGTTATTGCAACAAGTCGAGCTTTATGGATAAAACATTTTTATCCGTATCAGTTTTTAGTTCCATAAATATTCGTTAGACTCTAAGTCTTCCGAAAGGTGTATCAAGATTTTAATCTCGAATCACTTATATGGAAACTATCTCGAATTGTATTGGCATTTAGCCAATTCCGGAGTCAGGGCCCATCATCGCTACCTTATGTATCGTAGGTATACTGTTGTCCAACAACAATATCTCGTTTGCGCACCTGAGAGGTTTGCACGAGCCTTGCCTACGTGGTTCAGCTGCAAGTTCGACTGAAGTCCATACATTTTATTGTAGAGACTTCCGTATCAGTCGCAGTAGGAAACTCCGGAATCACTTCCAAGGTTTCTTTCCTTTGATCTGATGACGAAGATACTGGTTATCTCGTCGAGTTGCACTGTCCTCCCACTCGCCTTTTGTAAGAACTATTCTCTTTAAAAGCATACCGTTTTGCGGCAAAATCCTTTGCCTCGGTATAGTGGTGGGGAATACCCAATGGCTTGGGATAACCTTACAAAGTAGCACTTGTTTGATTTGGAATAGGTTTGTAACCTTTTACACAAGCCCCATATTCCAAATGTTAAGAAAAGATATAACATGGTTGGGCGTACCATACCATGGCATCATTTCAACAGACCTGATGGAGCTCTTTTCAGTGTAAAAGCCGCAGTAACTAAAGCATTACTTTAAAAGGGATAATGGCAATTTTATTTATGTCATATTTGATCTTACCATGTCATAAATGGTTTGATTACATCTTCACGGACTTTCCACTTGCAGTGGTGTTCCAGGAGGTGCAAGTTATGAAACCCCTTTCATAACTCATCAGACATTCGCTAAAGTTGTAACTCAAATATTCCTTTCTGCAATCGAATTGTAGAAACATAATTTTCTTGTTACAATAACTTCTACTTCATTTTGAAAACCTTTCGAATGATTTCAAAAGATCCAGACTTACGTCTCATCAAGTAAATATCCATATATCTACTTGAGTCATTTCTGAAGATAGATAAATCCACTACTTGCAACAACATTTATTGGACTACACACATCATAATGTATGATCACCAATATGTTCTATGCTCGTTCCTTATGGCCTGTGAACGGTATTTCAGTCACTTCACTTTTCAGAGGAAAGTTGCAAGTGTCAGATGATTCAAAATCAAATGACTTCAAAATCCATCATAATGGAATTTTCCATGCGGGTTTCTCCAATGTGACCAAATGCAGTGCCACACTTGTGTGGTATTCTTTTAGTCTTGCGACATTTAGCGTCAGTGTTATGGATGTATCATATTACCATCAATATTCATAGCATACATCCCATCCTGTATGGAAGCATGGCCCTTCATGTTTTTCATAACACCGAACATCAAAAGTTCTCTTATGAATAACCTTCTTGCAAAATACCTTATGCAAAGGGCTAGAGTGTATGAAACTCTAAATGAATTATGAAAGTAAATACAGAGACAATGTATTAATATCAATATTCATAACACACGTCTCATTCATAATGAAAGTATGGCCCTTATGTTATTCATAACACCGAACATCAAAAGTTCTCTTATGAACAACCTTCTTGCAAGATACCTTATGCAAAGGGCTAGAGTGTATGAAACTCTAAATGAATTATGAAAGTAAATACAGAGGCAATGTATTAATATCAATATTCATAACATACGTCTCATTCATAATGAAAGTATGGCCCTTATGTTATTCATAACACCGAACATCAAAATTTCTCTTATGAACAACCTTCTTGCAAGATACCTTATGCAAAGGGCTAGAGTGTGAAACTCTAAAATGAATTATGAAAGTAAATACATAGGGAATACACCGATGGAAGGCATAGTAACTTTTACTATGTTCCCTATGTGTATCTTAACCTCATTCCTGGCTAGTCTTTCAGGCCATAGTAGTTCTTACATCGAGTTGCAACAGAATGCAATCAAGCAAGTATCTTTGTGATTAACTCACAATACCCAAGAATTAGTGATTAACATGTTTAACCACAATTCTCAAGAACTATATCTTTGACCAGCCTTCTATACATCAAAAACTTGTATGACATTCATACATGAGCTGGATATTCCAGTCTTCTTTCTTATTTGCCATTATACTTCTAACAGTTTAACTTTTAGTATTTCTCCTACTCTCAGAAGAAGCACCCAACTTAAGAGTGGCGATAGCCCTGGACTTCCTAGGCGTGAAAGTTTCACTAACACCCTTCGGACACTTCCTTTCTCTTTAAGTTGTTGTTTTATTCACCTTTCATCATATGACAGGCGTTCTCCTGGATCCCTCTCTTATCAGTCAAATGCCCAGTAAACACTTTTACTAATAGTTTGCAAACAAACAATGCTTTGGATATCTCATATCTTTTAGCCTTTGTCTGTCTCTGAAAATGATTTTCAGATTCCATGAATATCACATAACTATCCAAACTTTCGAAGTTCGGGTCTCATGGAAGCAAACGTATAGCACTTGACTGAAACAGAATTCTAGCTTTTGGATCGAAGGACGAGAGCCACATGATCCATAGCATTTAGCGGGAGAATACCGAAAGTATGCGATAGGACAAAGTCCTTCTCGGCACTATTGAGGACAATCCTCACATTACGTTTACCAACCGTAACGTTTTAACCAGATATTTAACAGCTATTCGATTTTAATAGGGAAGGTGGAAACGCGAGCCATTATTCTACAACTATTATGCAAAACACACTTAGACAATGTTCAAAATTAATTGCACTGAGAATTAAAAGAATTCAATTCTACAGTGTGCTCCCACTCAAATCAATATCTCTCATAATTGATTGTGAGTGATTCAAGATCCATATTACAATTCAACGCCAAGGATGCATCCATCTCAAGTGACGAGAATTGTAATCGGTAGGCCAACTTGCCAATCACATCTCTATGTGACTCTTGTTCATATTTCGATGCGTGTGTTCCGAGCTCATGACTTTCATGCCTGAACGTCAAGACAACCAAGTGATCACGCTGCGAGGTCTCAACTCACCCGCCTCACACCCGTACAATCGTTCGTACCCATGCATCCATGTGATACCCCGAAAGGAAAGATGCCGTGACGGTGCTACACTTGGGAGAACACTAACTACTTGATATTTTGTGAGAGATCACCCTAATAAAAGCGACTACCGCGCAATCAAAAGGGTGCATCATAAGGGATAAACATCTCAGGCAATTCATAATAGCATGATATGGTATAGCCCTTTCTGATGGAGAAGTCTTGTATTTCTTCGTCTTTGGCATTCGCGTCGGTGTTCACCTTCGCGAAGATTGCCACCACCTTGTCGATGCACCAGATAATATTGCTATCTCTATAGCTAATAAAATAAGTACATTACATAAGGTTGACACGCAGGTCATTAAAGTGCAATCATATGGCTCCAGCCATCATGCCGAATCATGACACGCAGGTCATGTTAATCAAATTACACCATATAGCCATCTCATACATAATCAAATTAATATGAGCACTGCTATACCACATCATATGCACATGCAAACCATCCTGCAAAACCAAGTTAGACGCCTCTAATCGGTTCATGCAAAATTTTATTTTTCGTGGCTTCTAAGGTTTCGAAACAAACCGAAGCTACCAACGTCCATCATCAAGCATGATAATCCAAGTCGCTAGATTAACATTCCAGGGTGTATGAAACACGAGATAATAAAATCTCGAGCCCCATACTAAACTTCGTCATACGCGTGACCCCCGTGCAGATCATATCTGCATTGCCCTTTCGTCTGCGAAACATCCATCTTTCTCAACTATGGTGGAACCCAAAGAACTGTTAGCACTTCGTTGATCTGTCAATCAGCATACTCAGGAGCAGCATGAAAGGATCGCGGATTGCCAGAACTTTGTGAGATTCCACCATGCCGTCAAGATCAGGACTACGCAAATTCAGGGGAAGCAACAGGAACATCGGGTAACAGATTTCATTTGCTACCCGCACAAATAATTTTCAGCAATAGATCTCATCTACTACCTAATTATATTGTGCAACACCCATACATCTCTATGTATTCTAGATCGCAACCTGCATCTACGCATAGCACGGCTCTGATACCACTGTTGGGTGACGCAGCAGAAAACAAAAATTTTCCGACCTACGCACCAGCCCAGGACCACTATGGAGACTGCATACAAGGTTTGATCATTTTCGTTACCGACTCGTAGCGCAGCGGAAGTAGAGTCGATGACGAACGGCGGTGCAGATCCCCGCAGCTAGGATTTTACAACCTCCCAACCGCGAGGATGTATACCCTCATCTGCCCCGCGGACAGCCCTCCGGGAGGCGGTCGCACAGTCCCCCGGATGGTGTCGCGGACAGCCCTTCGGGAGGACCTCCGAAACTCGGACTGTCACTCGGACAGCCCTTCGGGAGGACCTCCAAAACTCGGACGGTCACACGGACAGCCCTTCGGGAGGCACTCTCGAACTAAGACCGAAACTACGATATCTCTACAGAGTTGCACACATACGGTGTCATCTATCCGGCAGGGCTTCGCCGTCCAGAACTAGTTCCTGCCGGAACCCAGACAGCCTGTCGGCTCTACGAAACTATTTCGCTGGGAGGGAGAGAGAATGCCAGATCATGCATGGCTTGTGTATGAGAGTAAGGATGTGTGAGATGGCAGCCCACTCATCTCCTATTTATAGGAAACCCAAGGGGTAGGGAGGTTTTACAAGAAAACCCAAAACCCACATGGAAAGGAGTCCTTCCCAAGGACCTAATGGTGAAACCAAGGAACAAGTGGGGGCTCCATGCAGGAGCCCCATTGTGGCCGGCCACCATCTCTTGGGGGGGGCAAGGGGGTTTCTTAGCCCCCAAGCCTTCTATAAACCTTTTTGGGAAAATATCCCAAAAGGCACTTTTCCAAAAATATCCAAAAAGCACTTTCACGCGTCTGATCGAACTGAAAATATTCATGTGGGCTTAGAACAATTCCAGTACCCACCAAAATAATTTTCAACGCGAGCCGAAACAATTCCGGTTTAGTGATTTTCATCTGCGAAAAGCATCTGAAGCGGTTTCGGCAGCTCCGGAACATTTCCGGTTTTTTCCCGAAAAATTCCAAAAAGTTTCCAGAACGATTCTGGCATCTTCCAAGAATTATCAGGCATGTGCCAAAACCAATTTGACTTTATGGTATCCTCTGAAACAACTTTTCAGTTTCACCGGAACTCATCCGGTGACCTCTCTCTTCGGAACTTTTCCGTTGACCGAAATTTTTCCGGGGTCCGAAACTTTTCGGTGATTTTCTCTCAGACTCCCTGTCTAGCATTCAACAGATAGATGGCCCTTAAGCGTGTGACCCTATAGGTTCGGTGAAGTATAGACATGACCCGGAACCCCTTCCGATCAATGATCAACATCGGAGCCGTGGACACCCATATTGACCCCTATACCCACACGAATGAATATTCGAGTGAACCTCCAGTTGCCGTGTGCTATTCCTGTTGCTTCGCGATATGTTACAAATACCCGAGGTGAGACATGTTGGCATCCCCGTGGATCAACACCTTGTCCACTATGCCAGTTACCTCGCTACCGGTATTGTTCTCTTTTCTCGTTCCCGTGTTCCGGCATCCCCGTGATCAAATCACAAAGTGTCTGGCCAGACGATGATGGATACCAAAACACCGAGAGGGCCCAGAGATATCTCTCCATCATCGGAGGAGCAAATCCCAATCTTGAGCTATCAAGTTACTTGACATACTTTTCCATGAACCCGTAAGCCGCCGTAATAGCCACCCATTTACGGATGACGTTTAACAAACCCCAAAGTTCATGAAGCAAGCATGAAGAAACTTGATACTCTCATGGTCTAAGGAATCATGCAAACATTAACCATCTCTGTGTTATTAACCATTAACTTATGACGAATGTATCTCATAGCATAACATCAATTCGGGTCGATTCAACACAAGTGTTCTACCAACATTGCGCCCTCAAAATTGCCGGCATAGCCATGCCCATGATCAGGAAAACAAGATCATCATGCAATACTTGAGCTAGTCTTAGAGGCCAGACTAGGAATACATTTTACCGTTTATTATTCCACACGTGCAAATGAGTCTTCCTCCGAGCCTCGTTTTATTTGTAGACTCGAGAATCATTGCAGTTATAGCATGGAACATAAACATAATTATGAACAGGGAGATAATCAATAACATTTATTATTGCCTCTAGGGCATATCTCCTACACCCCAGTCAAACGGACAGGTCGAGAGGGCCAACGGCCTGATCCTGTCCGACAGCAAGCCCCGGCTCGTGGCGCCACTGGTCAGGTCAGCCGGCTGCTGGATCGAAGAGCTACCGGCTGTCCTCTGGAGCCTCAGGACCACACCCAACCGGTCGACCGGCTACACCCCGTTCTTTCTCGTGTATGGGTCCGAGGCAATCATCCCCACCGACATCGAGTTTGATTCGCCTCGGGTTACCCTGTACACAGAGAAGGACACGAAGGAAGCGAGAGAAGACAGCGTCGACCTCCTCGAGGAGGCCCGTGAGCTGGCCCTGAGCCGGACGGCCATCTACCAGCAGAAGCTCCGGCACTACCACAGCAAGCGGATCCGGCCACTCTCCTTCCGCGAAGGAGATCTGGTGCTTAGGCGGATCCAGCGAACTGCCGGCCAGCACAAGCTGTCCTCCCCATGGGAGGGCCCGTTCATCGTCAGCAGGGCGCTGCACAACAACGCGTACTACCTAATAGACGCCCAGAAGCCGCATAAGCGCAAGAGAGACGCCTCCGGCGAGGAGACGGAGCGCCCATGGAACGCGGCGCTCCTCCGTCCATTTTACTGCTGAAAACCAGTGTATGTATATATCCTTCCCTTTTGGGCTTATGAATGCAATGGGGGCCCCAAGCCAGCACTTGGGGCACGCCCCTTTTCGATCCTTCCAAAGATTTCTCATTATTTAAAGCGCGTCACCCGGGTCCGGCTCCCTGGCCCGGGGGCTCGCCGGCTCCCCTCCGAGGCGGATAAGTAATGTGAGCAAGCAACCCTTCGCTACCCCCCCTAACCAGCCACAGACCGGCTCCCGGCTGTCCGGCCGACGGGACCACGGGGTATGAGGGAACTTCTCACACGAAGGACGGCCAACGAGTGGCAGCCGGACCGACCCAACCGAACTATGTTATTTCTAGCAAACCGGCCACTGCCGGCTCGACCTAGCCCTAGCCAGACGACTCTAAATGGCGTGCTTGTTTTCCCCAAGGACGACGCCTCGTCCCTGCCCCAGACCGGCTCCCGGCTGGCTGGCGGGCGGGGCGGAAGCCGGAAGGAATCCCGGCGTGCGACACAAGTCGAAAGGCAAAAGGCGAAAGAAGAGCCGGCACGCACAAATTTTTAACGGCACAAGTTAAAACGATAAACGGCCACAGGCCAAAGATTCATTACAATACACCCACACCCAGTGGGTGGAAAAGTGTCTTAAACATAATGTTGCAGCAAAAGAAACAGGTAAATATGCGGGGCGGCTCAGGCCACCGGCGCGTCGTCAGCCGGCTCGACGGTCCGCCCAGAAGAAGCTGCGGCCTTCGGGTCCGCCTCCGTGGTTTCTGTGGCGCCGGTGCCACCGTCGGTGCTGGAGGCGGTGCTCTCGTCGGCGACCTCATCGTCCTCCGGGCCTTGGGGGTTGCCGAAGGAGTCCTCAGCGACCCGCTCACCGTTCTCGCCAAGTGCCGGCAGAAGCACATCCGGGTCAACATACGAGGCAAGCTCGTTGGCCCGGCGGACAAGGGCATCTTCGGGGGCCACCCGCTCCGCCTCCGGGACGTCACGCATCGTGGCCAGCCGGTCTAAGTTAACACCGGGGTACGACGACGTGACGAACCGGAGCGCCATCTGCGCGCCGGCTCGAGCCGCCGACGCCTTCCAGACCTCGAGCCGGTCCTGGGCGTTCTCCAGCCACAGCGCCACGCGGTTCTCCGGGGCCCCACGACCCGGCCACAAAGTGGCGATCACCTCCTTGCCGGCTGTCTTCAGCCGCTCCACGCCGCGCTGGAGGTGGATCAGCCGGTTCTCCACGGCCAACCCAAGCTCGTCCATGTCCCAGCCGGCGTCCTCCTCGCGCTCTCGCCCGTGCCGCTGCAGATCCTCCCGGTGGCCCGCCACGGCTCGCTCAGCACAGCGCTGGGTTTCCGGGAACCGCTCTGAAGAAAGGAAAATTGGAATCAGAAAACACCCCAAGGGCAAGAAAAACACGGACGGCTGAGAAGAAGATCAAGGCTTACGCTGGAATGCGTCGTCCATCTCGATGGCGAACTGCAGTGCCGCCTCCTTCTCACTTGCCAGTGACGTCTCCGCCTGGGCAAGGGCGGCGCTACGCGCCTCAAGCGCCTTCTCGAGGCGGGTCACCTTGACTTCAAGGGCGGTGGTCTGTTGGGCGGCATCAGCCGCCTCCTTGACAGCGCCTTCCTTGGCCGTCACCTCCCGCTGCAGCTCCTCCCTCAGACGCTCTTGCTCTGCCTGCCCGTCCACCAGCAGGCCGGCCAGCCGGTCCCGCTCCGAGGTGATCGCCTGGACGTTCCGCGCCAGCCGGTCCTGCTTGGAGGCCACCTCATCCCTCTTCTCCCGGATGGAGGCCAGGGCGTCCAGGTCCCCTGCAGAAACATCGACCGCAATCAGCAAAACGCACAAGACCCGTGCCGGCTGCCGAGCAGCCGGCCCGACTCTCGGGGGCTACACCCAGTGGGTGCGCTCACGCGCCCCCACTGGAACTGACGTACCTTGCGCCTTCTTCAGCTCCTCCAGACGGTAATAGCCGCGCTTGCCACGATTGTGGATAGCAACCGCCTCGTCAAAGAGCTCCCGCCGCCTGGAGTTCCCCGCCTGCTCCGAGAAACCAGTCAAGAACATGCAAAGGAAGATCCAGCCCGGCTGCCTCGCAGCCGGTCAGCTGGCCCGCATCTCGGGGGCTACACCCAGTGGGTGCGCTTGCGCGCCCCCACTGGAAATTCGACGAGGACCAGAAAGGATTACCTCTGCGCGCTGCAGGGCGTTGCGGCCACTTCGGCAAACTTGGCCAGCTCCTCGCGGCACCGCGCCAGGACGCTGCCCAACTCGTCGAGCGTCGGGACCGGGCCGCCGACCGGCGGAGGCAGAACGGCTGGAACGCGGGCCAGCGCCTCCCAGTCCTGGATCACGTCCAGCATGGTCCTCCCGGACCGGCTCCCCCCGCCGCTCGCTCCGGCATCCGCCGCGGCGCCGGCTGCCGGGGGGCGATCGCTGACCACAAGGGCTCGGGAATCAGTTCCCGACTGCCCCATGTCCGGCGCCGTTGCCTCCTCTCCCGCCCGGCTCGACGGGACGGTCGCGGCGGCCGGCGTTCCCGTCTCCGTGGCCGACACCTCCGGTGCCGCCTCCGGTGCCGCCGAGGCCTCCGGCACGACGACCGCGGCCGGCTCGGTGACGGGCGGCATCACCACCGTCTCCGCCTGCCGGGGCCCCTCCGGTGCCGGCTCGGGGTTTGCTCCCCACGGCCAGGCCGCTTCCGCCCCGGTCGAAGTCGCGACCGCCTCCGCAGCCGGCCTCCACGGCTCGCTCGGCGGAGGTCTCGACATGCGAACCGACTCCGCCGCCGAATCCGATGCCCGCGCGGGCTCCGCGGACCGCCTTCGCCTCCCGCCGCTCGAGGCCCCGGAGTGCGCGGTCCCGCCCTGGGCTCCTGACTTCGAGGCTCACAGTTCCGCGAGCCTTCTCTTCTCCTCACGCAGCGTGGCTGCGTGCTCCAGGGCCAGCTGGCTGGCGGGCCCCACCGGGCCGACTGTCGACTCCACATCGTGGAGCTCGATGGGGTCCCTGGGACAAGCAAACACTCAGCCATCTGCCGGCACGAAACTAACTGAGAGAAACACCTCCAAGAACCGAGGTACTTACCCGGCGACGACAGGAAGGACCCGCTTGGCCCGCGCCGGCGGCTTCGCTGTAACCGCCTTCACCCGTTTGCGAGCCGGCGGTTGGGCCGCCGGCTCCTCCTGAGCCGGCCTCTTCTCCCGACGGGAGGTCTCGGCCGCCCGGCTGCGCGACGGCCGGTCCTCGCTCCGCCCGCGCAGGCTCCGCTGAACTGCGGGGGGAGGCGCGTCCAGGATCCGGACATCATCATCATCGTCGTCATCATCATCGCTCCAATCTTTGATCGTGGGGCCGGAGGGGAACTCACCAGCCGGTCGGGACCCGCCGGCTCCCGGGTCGCCCCCCGCCTCGGCCTCTCCCGAGGAGTCGACCCCCTCTTCGGGTCCGGCCCCCGGCTCGAAGTCCTCGGGGTCGGATTCGGCGCGCTCCACCTCGAAAATCTGGGGGTGCGGGCCGTCCGGCGTGTTCTGTCGAACGAAAAGCTGCGGTCAGCGCGTCGGGTGAGATCGGGCGCCGGCTGGAAAGATCCAAAAAGGAAAAGAAAATTCACCTCAACAGGGCGTACCAGGGGTGCTGGATTGACCCGGCTGTACGGCTCCTTGCCCAGGGACCAAGTCCCCGGCACCATCTTGAAGGTCGTGATGGCGTTCACCCGCTTCGCCACTTGGGCCGGCGTCAGCTCGACGGTGGACAGCCGGCAGGGGTCCCGCCGGCCGGACATATCGCAGATCCGGTGCGGCCTCATCTGGAGGGGCAGCACCCGGCACGCAATGAAGGCGGCCACCAGGTCGGAGGCAAAAAGCCCCTCTCCGCTCCTCATCGCCTGGAGCCGGCCTAGCTCACCGAGCACGGCCTCGGACGGGCCGACCCCCGACCAGTTCACTCCGGTTGACGGGGCGTTGACAAACGCCGGCAGCCGGATGTAATCCCGCTGCGGGTCGATGTTCTTCACGTAGAAGAACGTCCGATTCCACCCCTTGACGGAGTCGATGAGGTCGATGCGGGGAAAATGCGGGCCGCGACAGCACACCACCACGCCCCCGCAGGCGTACGGCACGTCGTCCCTGTTCTTCAGGGCCTTGAGGTAGAAGAGCTTCCTGAAGAGCTCCACGAAGGGAAACATCCCAAGATAACCCTCGCACAAGGTCACGAAACTCGCGACGTAGAGGATGGCGTTGGGGCCGAGGTGGTGCGGCTGGAGATCGAAGGTGTCCATCAGGAGACGAAAGAAGAGGCTCACCGGCAGGCCGAAGCCGCGTAGAAAGTGACAGGCGAAGACGACGTGCTCCCCCGCTTGAGGTCTGGGCACCACCTCGCCGCCTGGTGCGCGAGCGATCACGCGCTCCTCCGACGGTAGCATGCGGGCGCGGCGGAGTTTCGCGATGGCCTCCTCCGTGACGACAAAGCCTCCCCAGCTACCGTGCGGGCCGTCAGCCATCGCTGCGGCGGGGCGGCGCGGGGCGGCGAGCGGTCGGAGCTGCAGCGCGAACTGAGCGGAGAAGGCGAGGAGGAAGAAGACGAAGGGGGCGAGAGGAGCGTAACTGCCTCCGCCCCTCGCCCTTCCCATTTAAATAAAGGGGCGACGCCTGGGGGAGGTGGGGATTAATTGCGCCCACTCCTCCGGGATGTCCGCGAGATCGTGGGCGCCTCGGGTCGCGGCCACTGCGGTCTAGGTGCAGAAGATCTCGGTCTGCGGCCCGAGGCCTACTGGGCTACGCCCGCGGCCTAGCGGGCTAGGCCCAGGGCGACGTCCCGTCTGCCCACGCGTGCGGGCCCGGGGCGGCGCGACGGAGCCCGAGGCGTCGGGGGCGGCCGCCGCCGAGCCCGGCCGTTCGGCTCTCCGCATAAGATAAAACACCGCCTGAGGGAAGCCGCCGGCTCCCCCACGTCGGGCAGACGTGGGCCCCCGCCGGCTTCAGGGACTACTGACGGGGTTATTACCCCCGGGTAGGCCAAAGCTGTGGGGTCCTCCCCCCGCATGAAGAAAATCGATACCACCGGCCGGCCCGGGGCCGGCTGGGCTACGGCCGGCTGGTGGGCCGCCGGTTGCCTCAAGACTGGCTGGCGAGGAGCCGGCATGTCCGTTGCCGGCGCACCTACGGCCGGCTGATCGAGGAGTCGGTCATCTGGCTTATGGCCGGCTGCCTCCGGGGCGGCCCTTCCGCTGACCTTCGGACGGACCAGCTCCCGTCCCGTCTCTCTGCGCGTCAGTACGGCGACAAGACGAGACCCCCATGACCAATCCCGGCGTGGCCACAGTGGCCGCTGACACGCGGGCGCGCAGGGCCACAGGGACTGCTGACCTCGGCTGACCGCGACCGGGCGGGGCAATAGTGCCGGCACGCCTCAACCACTCCATTACCTGCCCCAGCATGGCTACAGTGCAGCCGGCCGTACCGCTGACCTCAGCCGGTTGCCGCAAGACGACACCCCCGAAGGACGACCCGTGCTGGGACGTGACCGTCACGGGGACCCACCGTGCGGGCCCCGCCGGCTCCCGACGGGACTCTGCAGCCGGCGGGCCCCACCAGCGATGGGACCCCCCAGCCGGGGGCCCCACCGCCGGCCCGAGAGGCTGCCGGCTGGGGCCCCCTGAGATCTCTTATTCATATTGTACTCCGGGAGGTTGGCCTATAAAACCCCCCGGGCCTCCCCCATGCAACGGGTCGACTCTCTCCACGCACCCACACTCACGTAGAGAGGCAGCAAGGGCAGCCTCGCCTCTTCTTCCTCCTCTAGCCATACAGCTCCAGGAGCGCCATTGTAACCTCACCATCGTCTAAACTAGACCAAGCAGGACTAGGGGCGTTACCTCCCACGGAGGGCCCCGAACCTGGGTACATCGGGCGTCCGCCACCGTCTGTGCCTAACCCCGCTCCCGGAGCCCGTCGGCGTCCTTCGGCCCCAACCACTCTCGATAAGCCTACCCATGGCATCTGCCGTGATAAAACGACGACAAATGATAAGTTCAATATATAACCACGCATACATTGATCGTCTTTATATTTGACTAGATATATGATCCTGGATCTTTCCCCGCCACATGTTGCTTGCCAAGTGGAGAATAGTAAAGATTGAAATAAGAGAAAAAATTATTTGACTCTTGCACAAAAGTAAAACTTGATAGCTAAAAGATAGGCCACTCACAGAGGAAAGCTAAGGTTTTTATGCTCCTTGGTAATCACGAAATTAGACATAAGAGTTAGTTAGAAAGAGGTCAAAACAAAATCATGAAAGAATCACGCAAACAGATCAATCGACAGCCTTCCATACGATCGTGAGCGCTCGCATGGCCGGGCGTTCGGCTTGCTGTCGAACCTTCCTCTCTCTCTTTTTTATACATAACATTTTGAAAATGCCTATTCATTATGCATGTCCTTACAGATTGATTGTTTCCGGTAGAGATATTTAATATGTTTGCAACCAAATTATGTCTTGACTTGCATTACAGTGGCAAACACATATATCAACAAGAGAAAAATAATGCCCTTATGACATGTTATCATTGAGTACTAAAGTGTACTTTGCTATTTTCTGCCTAATGGACTATTTGTTGGGTATCACTGAGGAGGAATGCAACAGAGACGTGAACTGATACCGACAACTAGGTAGATATTTCCATTGTCTAATAAACTAGACATGGCTTCAATACACTTAAAAAATCGTCTCGCCTTTATGTTTGTGCACAACACCACTTATCATGTTGTTTCTCATATGACATCGTGAAAAATTTCATGTGATTTGTTGGTGTCGTCGAGTGTATGTATGAGGGGTGATTTTTTTTTTCTGTTGCGACGCCTGGGCAAATTTGCTAGTGAACATATATGTAAGATAATTGGATTAGGATCACACGTAGTGAAAATGATTTCTAATCTCAAGGGAAGAGAAGAAACTTGTCTTTCCATATGAGTGAAGCAATCCAAAAACTGATCATAGTTATGAACAAAACTCCAACGCCCAGCGACAACGATCAGGATTCTTGGGCCAATGAGACATCCAAGTTTCTTGACCTTCAGGGAAAAAGTATGTTCAACGACATTGCGTAGTTTTCGCAGCAACAAAAAGAAAGCATTGCGTAGGACTAAAAGAAAGATCAGGTTGCTGTAAGAAAGACTTTCACATTCGATGTACATCCCATTAAGATCGAAAGTGCTCTTCTGACCGCGTGCTCACATGAGCACGTTTGAACAGTAAAATCGAAAAAAATAGTAAAACATTTCAAAAAAATCTGAATTTTTTTTGTGAGAAACATTGATGTTTTTCCCACATGCGTGCAAATTTTCATCACCATGTGACTTTCGTGGAAAATGCAGCAAAAAAAACAAAATCGATGCTCCAAAATGCTACAAAAAACAGACTTTTTGGAACATCGTTTTTGTTTTTTTTGCCACATTTTCCACGAATGTCATCTAGTGATGAAATTTTGCAAGCATGCGGAAAAAACATCAATGTTTCTCACAAAAAAAATTCAGATTTTTTTGAAATGTTTTACTATTTTTTTCGATTTTACTGTTCAAACGTGCTCATGTGAGCACGCGGGCAAGACAGCTGCGTCCCATTAAGATCGTCTACTTTCACATTCGATGTACATCCCATTAAGATCAGGTTGCGTAGGACCAACGCCCATTCGATGTGTTTTGGTAGCATTCCTAACCTAGCATGGTTGTTCTCCTCTGATACATGCTGAATGTAGACACGCATGCATTGATGTTGTTTGGTAACGATGTATGTGCTGAGACATGTTAAGTTGAGACTCTGTTTGGCAGCTTGCATCTGTTTAGACATGTCGGTCAATACTGTAGCAACCGGTATTTTCAAATAAGTGGAAAAAAAATTAAAACATGAAAGAAATAACATTTTTAAAATTCTAAAGTTTTTTTTTGAAAATTTAAACAACATTTGAAAGTTTGATCTTTTTAAAATTTAAACAAAAATTGAAAATCTGAACATTTTTTTAAAAATCAAAATTAAAAAAAAAAACTTTTTTGGAAAAAAAAATTAAAAAATGAAATTCTGTACATTTTTTGAAAATTTTAACAAATTTTGAAAATCTGGACATTTTTTGAAAAATTTACCAAATTTTAAAAATCGGGTCATTTTTTGAATTTTTTTTTTTGAAAATCTAAATAACTTTTGACATTTCTAAACATTTTCTGAAAATTAAATTAATTTTTGAAATTTTGAACATTTTTTGAAACACATTGTCGCTCGCTTCACTCATGCATGCTGACCAGTGAACGGCTGTTGGGGTGTTCTCTCTTCGTGCATGCTAAGAGGGTATTTGGACTAAGCTCGTGCATGCTAAGAAGGCCCCGTATAGGCAATAAAAACCCAAAAGTGGGTCAAAAAGGGAACCGTTGAGCTCATGCATCCTTCATGCACTCTGCCAAACACACCAAGAGCTTGACGCGTATGGCATCTAAGTAATTAAGAGTTCACAGTTAGACGTTAAACAGAGCCCTTGGATGTACCTACAGTGGTCAGGATTCAGTTGCTAGTGACCAAGTTTGTTCACCTTCAGAGATGAAAAGTTTGTTCAGGTAGTACATTTTCACCCAGATAAAAGATCAAGTTGCACATCCGAACACATCCCATTAAGAATTTTAGACCATTCATCAGATCTGAAGCGTACAACATCATACAGTACTAATTAAAAGTTCACAACTAGACGGTACATACCAATGATACCATAGCACTAGGATAAGGATAACCAGAACCAGGCTGGTTGATCAACATACTACTAACTAGTACTCCCTCCGTCCCAAAATAAGTGACTCAACTTTGTACTAACTTTGTACTAGAGTTAGTATAAAGTTAAGTCACTTATTTCGGGACGGAGGGAATAATAAGTTAAGTCGCGCGATAGCATATCAATAGGATAAAGATGGGCATAACCCAGGCTGGGTTGGTTGATCGCAAAGCTTCAGCAGAGCAAGTTAGGCATACATACGAGAACCTGCACACTCTGATCATAAAGCTTCAGTAGAGCAAACCCTGCTGGATTGATCACACAGCTTCAGGAAGGAAAAACCATGCCGGGCGCCACTGGCCGGCATCATGCGGAGGTGCTGCAGTCTGAGACATCAATGGCGTGATCCTCTCATTTCGCATGTTGTACACACCACAGTCGCGAAATGGACTCGGAAAATACTTTGCATGGGGATAGTCACAAATGAAGTAGATGCAATCTTCTTCGGATCCGCTGCATTCTCGAGCAAGCATAGACTTGGAGCCATGCTGGCCAATAAAGAGAGCATGGCCACCCAACTCTCTGATCCTTCTCCATCGGCAAGGGTTGGAGTGCAAGTCTGCCTCAAGGACAACAAACCCACCAGTCTGCATGTTTTCAAACACATCATCCCTAGAGACAGGGCCTACGCGACGAATAAATCGTCTAACCATTAACAGTCTACCACCACATTCAACTAGATACAACCTATATGTGCACACTTCCTCCCTGGGAATGCATTCTGGTCCTCCAAGACAATCACCCAAAGACTCAATTACGCATTTGATCTTTGGCTTACTACCAAGGTTGTTGTGAAACTTAAGGATGAAGAGCTTGCCAAAGACAGACACCGCATACAACTTTCCATCAAAGAAGGCAACATCAAATAGGTGCTGCAATGGCTTCCTATTGCCCTGTACCAAGTAAGTGGCGATCGGTGGCTGGCTAATGCAAAGTGTACCATTTCCCTCATCATTGATCAATGCCGCGATGAGGGAATCAGGTGATATGTCCTGGGGCGAGGGTACCACCAACTTGTACAAAAGTTGCTTAGGATCAGATGCATAGCGTGCCTCACGCTTCCAAACCGTGACCAGATTAGAAAGGTCCAACGTGGTCTTGGAGAAAGGGTTCATCAACGTGCATGTGTCATCACTGCTCATGAGGAATAACCAGTTGTCGATGGAGCCACTGCAACTAGCACCATCTGGTATAGGCATGCGATGAACCTCGCCTCCCGGGATGCTGAAGAAGGTACCATCAGGGAGGGTGAGCCACGGGAATGGGTGGGGAAGCTGTTGCAGTAGACCATTAGAGTGCCATGGGTGACAGACAGCTCTCAGACGAACACGGTCAGCTAGTGAAGGGAGGCGCTTGAGGACAAGGCCCAGAATTTCCGGCGGAAGATCTGACCAAGGCCCATAGAGTGCAGCCTCCATCGTGCAAAGTCTACAAGAGAAGAAATAGGAATCATAGTTGAACAGAGTAAAAGCTGCAACTAGACATGCTTATTGTACAATTCTAAGACCAAAGGCCAACAGCTCAATTTTATAAAAAAAAGGCTGAAGTTCAGAGCATAAAGAAAATATGAAGATGCGGCAGAAACCATCAATCCACCAGACAGAAAGGAAGTAGTAAAACTAAATTCGCCGTACCACCTAACCTGGGCTTCTTGCACTTGGTAACAACAGCTGCTGAAAGTACTAGCCGCAACTAAGCTTAGACAGTAGGCAGAGCATGTTTTTCCAGAGAATCAGGTGCATGACTAAAATAGAAAAGAAGGAACTTTTGTCTGCTAGGAGACACCAACAGGAGCAGAGTATGACGAGCTGTATAAGAACTGTGTTCTTGCAATGGCCCAGCATCAGTGAGGACACAGACCATTTCGATTTATGTTTAGATGAAAGGGACTGATAGGAAATTACTGGAAATTTGTTGTTTGTATTGTATACCAGATCAAAATTAACTCCATTGCCAAGCTCAGATGAACTAAAAGAACACAGATTCCGATGAGGCGAAGTAGCAATTTTGTGCCATCTGCTTCCAAACATGCCGAAACGATGGTAGGTCTGCGTCTGAACCAAGTACACACTACTAACCATCTGTACCAGGCGTACAAGATAGATCTACTAAAAGGAACGCATTTTGGCTAGGTAAAGTAGCAATCCGCGAACATTTCAGGTAAAAACTGCACTACCAAGCACAGATGATAGGTGGATCTACTGAAAGAAAGAAACGATGTGGTCAGGCAGAGCCTCGATTGATCTGCCCAACAAGCTACCGTGCTAAACACCTAGGTAGACGATGCGCAGATGGAGGAGCTCACCGCGGACGAGTCTTGAGCGCCTTGTACGAGAGGGGAAGATGAGGAGGAGGAGGAGGAGCAGGAGGGGCGGGGACGAAGTCGGGCGCCGGCAGTGGGGTGGCAGCTGGATCGGGATTCTCCGGGGGCTCACATCAGCGAGGAGCTAGGGTTGGCAACCTAGCCGTGGGTGGTGGAAGGGGAAGGGGAAGAGGAGATCGAGAAGGATCTTCGATGCTTCAGTGCGTGCCAACCGTAGATAGACCTGGGCATACCCCGGGCCGGGCTCGGGCTTGAGAATCTCAAGCCCGGCCCTGCCAAAAAATCGTAAATTCAGGTCCGAGCCCGGTCCGAATGGACTAAAAAGGAGAATTTCGGGCCGGGCCGGGCCTTTGTGTAAAACTGCTATTTTCTCAAGCCCAAGCCCGCCCCGAAATGACTACCGGGCCTGATTTTCAAGCCCGAGCCCGGCCCGGCCCGGGTTTTCGGGCCGGGCTGCCCATGCTCAGGTTTACAACCGTCATGTACTCCTAAGACCATCTTCAACAGAAGTTGCAAATTTGAAGATGTAAAGGAGATGTAAAAATTTACATCTTCAAAAAGGGTTTTTTACATCTTTAAAATAAAAAAAACCAACTCCAACAGATGATGTATATTGGACATGTAAAAGAGCAACTCCAATAGATGATGCAAAATGAAGATGTAAAAACTAGTGGGCGGCGGCCGAATCGGGGCGATGGCAGTGGGGACGGCGGCGGCGCGACGCGATTCAGGGCGGCGGCGGGGGGGGGGGGGGGGGGGGCAGCGTCAGGGCGGTGAAGGAGCGTCGAAGGGGCAGCGGGGATGGTGAATCGGGACGGCGGCGACGCGAATCGTGGCGGCGGAGCAGCGACAATGCAACGGCAAAGGAGCAGCGATTCGAGGCGGCGAGAGGAGGAGGAGTGACGTAGGGGCGGATGAGGAGCGTTGGAGGGGCGGCGGGAGCTCGGTACTGCGGGTGGGCGGCTTTGCGCGGCGGGAAGAAAGCCGGAGGCGGGTAGCCGTCGGGCGGGCGGCGTGGCATGCCTCCCCTACCTCCGACGGTGGGTTGAGGCTACGAACAAGCCCAGCCCCTCCACGACCGCGCCGTGGAAGCCATTTCGGCAGCTGGACCTCCCGCGGAGCTTTGATTTGAAGCGGCGTCCGAAAAGGAATCAGCGGCTGCAGGCGGCGCCCGACAATACTACGGCGAGGCAGACGGCAGGGGACAGGGGGCGAAGTCGCAGCGGGGCCGTCTGGCGTGCGACGGCGGCGTCAATTTCGGGCGAAATCGGCCGACGACGGAGTTGGGCGGGCGGCGGGCGATCGTGCGGAAGGAAACGGAAGGCAGTTGGGCGGTTGGTGCGTGGATGTCGTTTTTACATCTCCAGTAGGTGGAGATGCAAATTTGCACCGTTGGGTGTTGTAGTTTACATCTCGGGAGACGGAGATGTAATTTTTTTGCATCTACATCATCTGTTAGAGAAATATTTTTGGGCCTTAGAGATGCAAAAGTTAATTATTTTTGCATCTACATCTTCTATTGAAGATGCTCTAACAAATTCCTTTTTTAACATGGTACAACCAAAGCCGCTCAGAGTATACACCCACCTTATAGACGCATGCACGTACATCCTATCTTATGAGCGCATCCGAGAGACAGAGCCGCCGTAGAATCTTAAGATTTTACGAAGTCATCATAGACGTCTCGTAGTCGACGGGAACGTCACCTACCACTGAACGAACATCACCAGAAGCCTGAAATAAATCCAGAAAAGTGCGAGCGCCATGTCAAGTCAAGGGCTTGAACTTTGGTAATCCGAAGATATCAATGTCCTCCTAATTATCCAATCATAGATTGGTTCGCCATTCATCATTCTGTTTTATCTTATTTTTTCAAAGAAACCCATCGTGTCAACTTCACTTGTTCTCAAAAATAGCTTTGTCGCACCTTATAAATACAAGTTGTGGACGTTGAACAACACACATCACACTCACGCGCACACCTTATTACGCACATCCGTTATAAGATATACTCCCTCCGTCTCAAAATAAGTGTCGGTGATCTAGTATTTTAGGACGGAGCGAGTATAACCTACATACACGAGATATGTCTTGAGAAATTTTCAAGTCATCCGACTCCGTAAACGACTGATATATCATCATCTTTGTGGCAATTTTCAAGTCATCCGACTCCGTAAACGACTGATATATCATCATCTTTGTGGCGCGTAAACGTATGAGGTGCTTGCAAGATGAAAATAACCTGGGTGAGACACCCATATCGATCCCAGGTGTCGATCTTGGGCGGGCTACCTGGGCACCGCCACCACTCAACCTGGCAATCGGGTCGGGTTTGACCGGGTCGAGCTTTCTCAAACCCCATGCCCGAATATTATACGGGTGCACTGTCTGCCCACGACCGTACCCATGGGCAGAGTAAAAGACCCATGCCCAAACCCGATGGGTGACCCGACCTAATAGGGCACCCATCGGGTCTACCATTTTAATTCCATTTTTAATTCTAACGGACTGCTACATGCCTTGTGTTTGGCTGCATGTTGCCTTTCCCTTCTACCAACGCCCTTCCGCCTCAACCTGGCAATGGGGAATACCCAACCGGGTATTGCCCTCCCATACCCATGCCCATGATACCATCTCATCCCCATCCCCATCCCCATCCCCGTCCGCGGGGAGAGAAATTTTCCTATCCCCGTCCCCGTCGGGCATATCATCCCCACGGGGAAACCACGGGGAAACCCACACCCGCAAACAACCCAAAAACAGCAGCATTTTAGCTGAACAAACAACAACATTGACCACAGGATGCGATGGCGCCGGAGGCTGCGGCAGTGCAGGGCGGCGTCGGAGGTTGCTGCGGATCAGGGCGGCACCGGAGATGTGGCTGGCCGTTGGCGGCTAGGGAAGTCTGGATCGGGAGGGAGAGTGACGGCTACGAGGGGAGGGGGACTGCGGGTGCGGGACAGCGGGAGGGAGAGGGAGAGTGGCGGCTGCGGGGGGAGGGGGACTACGGGTGCGGGAGGGAGAGAGGGAGTGGCGGCTGCGGGAGGGAGAGGGACTAAGGGAGGCTAGGTTAGGTTTTGGTGTAGTTAGGTCATGTATTGGCATATTGGTGGGCCTTTTAGGCCCAATTCGAGAATAATGCGGGTAAGCCGGGTATCGGGTATGGGTAATGACATGTCGTCCCCATCCCCGTTTACCCGCTGGGTAAGGTAATTCACCCAATAGCTTCCCCGTGGGTATGACAACAAGCACATCCCCGTCCCCTAATAGATTAATTGCCCGTGGGGACGCGGGTAACGGTTAACCATTGCCGGCTTGACTTCCGCCTCCTTTATAGCAAAGCTCAGCCTACCCTGCGCTCAAGCAAGCGAGGTGGTACTAATAAGCTCCTCCCATGCTCACTTCGTTACCATGCACGCACAACACATGGGTCGTGCATGACCTTCAGCCACCGGAGGCCCAATAGGCCGAAATACTCTACCATTTCTAGGCACTAGTACGGAAAAATTAGTAGTATAGATGATGTATTCTTAACTCAGTGATGGGCCTTATCATTCTGGAATCTGGATCGATCAAGAAAAAAATGGCAGATCAAACATGCATGAATGCTCCATCGCTACTGGCAGCGTCCCTAAAATATTGCTACTGCCAATGTTGGGTTGTTCTAAAAAAATTAATTAGCATATACCTTCAGCAAAACGTCTACACGTCATATAAAATAAAATATTTTTAATCAATAGTATTAATCGGGCGACCCATCGGGTGACCCATGGATAGAACCTTATACCCATACCCTATCCATGACTAATCGGGTTACCCATTGGGCTTGCCCATGGGTTAATATGATGACCCATACCCTACCCATTAGGGTCGGGTGCCCATGGGCGCGGACGCCCATGGGTCGGATTGCCGGGTTGAACCACAACCAACCATCGAGCCACAGCGCACAGGCTCATCCTTGATTCTTAAAAATAGTTGGGACGTGCTTGGGCGCACACCCTCAATTACTTTTTAAATATAAAATGTGTTTTGGTGCATTAACATTTCGAATCGCCCCATCCAATCCAGATTCTATCTCTCTCTAACATCTTTTGGTTCATTTCCCAAAAATCCGTAGAGTGCCAGTGTGATCATTTTTGGCGTTCGGTGTTTACTCGGACGTTAAAATCGGAAACACGAATTTAATTCAGGAAATTCAGATGGCACGGTCCATTACAGAAATAGTCTTGTGCACTGGATGCAGCCCAGCGCAAGGATTACCACATTAGGCCCAAACCCCATCAACTTCCACGTGCCCTATCACCCATCCATACGTGGGTAAACCGAAATCACTAATTGAGGAGTACTTTTTTCAAGGATCACTTCCATCTCTCCAAGTTGCGACAAGTGGAGCACTGCATGTGTGCCACTTGTCGCAACCTGGGAGTTTTCCCTTTTTTCTAGATCCGTATTTTCAAAATGTTTTATTTTTTAAACCGTGCGTCCAAATCTCGAACCGTTTTCATCGTTGGGTTCCTCGCGTCGATATCTTCAAAATTATATCCCATGTTGATAAGTTTTGACGAACTTTTTTTCATGAAAAAAACGGACGAAAAAACCGGAACGAAAAAATCGTGCCTCTCGCGATAGAAAAAAAAAACAAAAAACGCGTTTTTTTCCTTTACGAGAGGCATGGCCGTGCCTCTCGCGAAGGCAAAACCGTACCTCTCGCGAAAAAAACAACAACAGAAAACGCATTTTTTTTCCTTTCCGAGAGGCACGGCCGTGCCTCTCGCGAAAGCAAAACCGTGACTCTGACGGAAGCAAAACCGTGCCTCTCCGAAAACAAAAGAAAAACAAAAAAACACATTTTTTTTCCTTTACGAGAGGCATGGCCGTGCCTCTCGCGGAAGAAAAACCGTGCCTCTCGTGAAAAAGAAAAAAAAACAGAAAACACGTTTTTTCCCCTTTCCGAGAGGCACGGCCGTACCTCCCGCGAAAGCAAAACCGTGCCTCTCGCGAAAAAAAACAGAAAAGGCGTTTTTTCGTGCATTTTTTTTTCGTCCAAAAGCTTAGAAAGACCGGTGAAAACCGAAACACTAAAAAACCCCGAAAAAAAAACTAATCTAAAAAGCCGAAAACGCGTGAAAAAAAAACAAAATCCGAAGAAAACGCTCAAAGCGCGACACGTGGCAGCGGCTGAGATCGCGCCAAGTGACAACGCGTGGGAGTGATCGTTGGGAGGCTTCCGAGGGAGTACTCCCTAATTAGTTGCTCTGGGTAAACCCCTATTCAACACGCATTCATTGCATTAAGAAGGCCGGTAAACAAATAGCGGTACGTACAATTGGGCCGTCTTTGCCATTTCTTCTGACTATTTTTCCTTCTATTCAGTTTTATTCTTGTGTCAGGAAGGTATATTCAATTTTCTGTCTGTTTTGTTCTTTTTGTTCTCCGTTTGTTCTTTCTTTGTTTTCAAGTTCTTTACCTTTTTTCCATTTTCATTATCTTTTTGTAGAGTTGTATTTTTTAACTATAACATGAACATTTTTATGGCCTAAAAAAATGTACAATTACACAGATAGTTATTCAATAACCATGATTTTTTCAAAAAACAATTAGAACAATTTTTATACATAAACATGAACACTTATTAAATCACATAAATATTATTTAATGTGTGAATACTCCCTCTGTTCCACAATGTAGTGCATATAAATTTTCTTCAAAATCAAAGTTTGTAAATTTTGACCAAATTTAGAGGAAAAACTATTTATATCTGCAGTACCTAATATATAAAATATTTTTTTAAATTCCATGAACATTTTTAAAAGTGGGAAAACATCAATTAAATAAACAATTGTAACTAATTTATTTTAAAATAATTAGTTAAACTTGTTTTACAATATGTTTAAGAATGTATTTCCGAAAAGTATTTTCTATAAGGAAATCAGGGCTTGTTTGGTAGCCTGCATATACCCTGACGAGGCCTGCATGGGAAGATTTTGGCCCGCATTCACTGTTGGGCCTGCATACCACGAACTTTAAAGCACCCCTAGGCCTGCATCCCTGAAAACGCTCAAATCAATCGTTTTTGTGAAGTCAGCCCGAGCCATGCAGGAGAGCGTACGTTGGTGGATCGATGGATGGAGCCTGGTTCGTTCTCATGCACGTGTATATGCTAGCTTGCACGTGGTCTGTTGGTTTAATTCCTAATCTTCTCCACTTATTAGTCCCTTCTAATCAACACATCGAGATAAGCTCTACATGAAAAAGATGCACCTCGATGTTATGTTTTCATTTTTGTGATCGGTTCGTACTTTCATCAACCGTATATATTCAATTTTGTGTTCATGTTTGGAGCTATTTCAAATTTGTCGCGCACGGTCTATTTCCTGAATCAGCTTGATGGCCGGCCTATTTGCTAGATCAGCTTGATCCGATCAAGATCTCAACGTCAGGTCAAGGAGAATGGGATTTGTGTTTGCGACGTGGCCGTGGTCACCGTCGATGCCTCTGTGCCAGAGCGTGCCGACGAGGAGGCCACCACTGCCGCCACGGCCTTGGGGTCCTTGCAGCCGCAACCGAGCGCGAACCCGATGCCGCCGAACCGCTTTGACGCCCCCTCCGTCCAACGCAATCGCCGGCACTGTGTAACTCTGTGTGTTATGGGTAACTGTTAAGTGTTAATCATATTCCGTGCAGGCAACCAAACAACGTGCCTATTATGAGCACAACCAATGCGAGCAACCAAACATAGTACGTAGAGGTGTTGCTACGATGCAAGAAAAGAGGATGCATGCAACCAATCAACGTGTAGATATTGGTTGTTTGCCTGCATATGCTCAGACAGACCCAACTTGATCAAGCATGCAAATGGACAAAAAAAAAAGATGCAGGTAACCAACACGCCCTCAGCAAATATGGGGCAGGGGGCTGTGAGGTCATCCAATAAAGGGCGCATGCGCTAGCTCAAGCAGTTGCCTCTGCGAGAAGCAAATAGGAGCACTTTTTGAATACGTGTATGCACAACTATCCCTCTTTTCAACTCAAGAAAAAAAACTATCTCTCCCAGTCCCCAATCCCCCTTTCTCTTACCGGAGCAACCCCCCCTCCCCTGCTCTCCTGACTACTCCAAGATCTGGTCCCTCGTCATTCGTCAATAGTAGCCTGAATAACCCAGCCCAAAATTTTGAGTTAACCCAAACTTCCCTAGCCCAGAAAAGGAGATGGGGAGGAGGCACCAAGGGAATGAGCATGGAAGATTGGAGTTTCAGGGGACATATACTTTCGTTTTCAAATATATTATGAGAACATGTCCGTCTGAGATCTAGTTTTACTCAAATCAAATCCCGACTTGTTAATATGTAAAAACAATGTTTGTGTTAGAAACACATGTTTGTACCAAAGCTTGTTTTTGCGATCACCGGCGAAGCTTAGTGCAAGCAAAACTGGGCCGTGGCCCGCCTAGTTTTGCTGCAACCCAATGGGCCTTCTGGCAGAAATGGGCCTTCTGGCAGAAATGGGCCATGAGGGGAAAAACGTTGAGCTTTCTTCAAGCTGGTCTTCCCGGTCATTGTATTGTAGCTCCGCCATTGTTCGTGATACTAGACTATTTTCCCAAAAATATTGATCGAATATATGAAGTGGGATCTAATTTTGAAGATCTCGTCGGGAGGATGCAACGATGAAAATGAGTTTTGATTTGGATAGTCGGCTTGAAAGTAATGTATTTTGTATTTTCAAAATAGGTTTGCGGGTCACTCACACCATCTATCTCGTACGTATATCGGTATGTGCTGATTTTACTTTGTCCATACTAAGCTCGGAGACCCGCCACCCCTAGACCCGCCTTTGGAATATTGTTTGGTCTAAACATCGTCATAATCTCGATAGTCTTAAAATTGTACTAACTTGTTAGGTATTCTTGAAGGGGCCCTAAGGCCTTGTACAATGCAAGCTGCTTAGGGAAGATGCTTAGAAAAATAAACCAGTTTTTCTCTAAGCATCGGTGCTTATTTGTATAGGATAGACGCTTAACTAAGCACCCGTCCTGTAGAAGTAAGCATCAGTGCTTATGAAAAACTCGGTTTATTTTACTAAGCATCTCCCTAAGCACCTATCATTGTACAAGGCCTAACTAGGGCCCACTTTGTATAATCGATAAATATTTATCAAATTAAAAATCATTTTGCAATTTTGAAGGGGCCCTAGCAAGACCCACCCTGGAATGGAGGACACTAACAATCCAGCACCCTTCTCCTCTCTTCCACCGCCCCCGTTTTGAGAGTCACCCAACTCCGCCTGGACGATCTGATGTCTTGTATGTCGGTGATGCTGGCTGGCGATGGCGGAAGAGAGGTGTCTGGTTCATTCTTATGTATATTATGGTAGTGGTAGACTTCATTAGATTTGGCTTTATAACGTGGTGTGGCATCATGCCGTTGGCAGGAGCTTGTGGGAAGAGTGATGGTGGCTTTCGTTGTCTCCTACCTCTCCTCCAAGGTCAAAGGGATTGGTGGACACCAGATCTGGCAGTATCCCTCCCAATAAGCTCAAGTGTCAAGTCTGCCTAGGATCTAGGAGTTGCGGTGGTTTCTTCTTCGGTTTCTTGCAGTCGTGGTGATGGTGAGAGAATGGTTGAGAGGTCTCGCCTCGGACCTCCTCTCTCGCACTAGGCCTCGCCTGTCGCCGGACCCGAGCTTCCGGCATAGGTAGTATCATTCCCGTATCTGGGAAAGTGCTTTAGACATTTCGTTGGAAGCTGGTGATGGGGATGGTGAGCTCATTTGATGGTGGCTCTGGAGGATCAACGACACCAGTCTCCTCCTGCAATCCATCGATTCCTCTCGCCAAAGGACGGCCATCATTGATCCTCCCGGCCTCAATATCAGGAGGGAGGACAATGATGTGCCAAATTGGAGTTGACTTGCAAGTTGCAACAAAGGTCTCGCCGGACCAAGTAGTCTGTCCCTGGCGCCGGCGATGATTGTATTTGTATCCAGTGCGGCGCAGCATGGACCCGATCGCGTTTTCAGTTTTTTGCTTGGCTCCTTTTCATAAGATGCAGGGAATTGTTTGTATTTTCAGTTTCTTTAGGGTCCTTGTTGTACTGCCACCGTCACCATCCATGTAGTGCTGTGTCCTTCCGCCCTTCTAGTCTAGTGTTAATAAAAAAGAGAAAAACAACCCGGTCTTTGCTATTCTCATGAACATTTTGACACTAGCTTGATTAGCTATACCAAGTCACACCCACGACGACCGAATCAAATCCACACAGCACGGGTCAAACAAACCAGCCACACATCTCCTCCTACCTCTAGCTAGCAGTTCAACTGGCCACGTCATTACGTAGCATGCATGCATGTGCCATGGCCATGGCTATCTCGAGGAACTTGCCCTACCCTCTCACAAGTTCCTAGCTATAGCCACGCTCCTTATTGCGCAGGCGATCGAACTGGATGACTAGATTGGTACGGTTGGATCACAGCTTTCCAAGCAGTCCCAGAGGGATTCCTCGATGCGCGCGAAGCTGTCGTCGAGCTCGTACATGGAGCACGAGAACGCCGTATCCTCGCCGACCTCGCCGCCGCTGCCGCCGTAAAGCGCCTCCCCGGGCTCATTCTCCAGCGCCGGCACCGCCGCTTGGTCAGCATCGACGTCCGCGGCCGGCTGGTGCTGCTGCGCAACGAGCTCCTGGAACACGGACGACCGCAGCAGCAGGCTGAGCGCCGTGGTGGTGGACGACGGGGACGGGGACGGCGACGGGCCGCCGCCGAACACCATCGAGCCCACGTCGCCGATCAGAGAAAGCGAGTTCCGCGAGGGCGGGAGGAGGCGGAGGCCGCCCATGTCCCTCGGCGTGACCAGCGTGGTGGCCGTGGTGGTGGACGACGGGGACGGCGCGCCGCTCATGCCGCTCACGGCCTCGGCGGCCGCGGCCCCGGGCTTGAGCCAGCGGATGTAGGTGCTGAGGTCGAAGTTGGTGACGGCGTTGATGCCGCGGTACTCGATGGCGGCGATGTCGTAGGCGCGCGCCGCCTCCTCCTGGGTGCTGTAGGTGCCGAGGTAGAGGTACTTGTTGCCGAACACCCGGCCGATCCGGGCCTCCCACCGCCCGTTGTGGTGGTGCCGCGCCACGCCCCTGTACTTGGAAACGCCGCGAGAGAACCCATTGCTCTTCCTGCATATTATGTGCAAGATCCAAGATAATTAGCATAATTGTCTTGGGGCAAAAAATTCGCATCTTGTACAAAACGAGATTTTGTATTTTTTACCCATAGTTATAATAAAAATATCCATAGTTTAATTTCGCTAACCAAGAGTCATGGTCCACCCGTCAGCTATACAGTTAATATTTTAACCAATAATTTTTTTAGTTCGCATATAAAATTTGTCTGAAGCCAAACCTCCTAAAGTTTGACCAACTTTATAAAGATATTTTCAACATTGACAATACAAAATCAATGTAATTAGATGCATCATGAATTATTTGTCATACTATATAACATTAGTATTGTCGATGTTGATATTTTTTAATATAAATTTGATCAAATTTTGGGTAGTTTGACGTCAAACAGGTCTTATTATATACAGAGTAAAAAGAAACATAGGGTGTACAAAAGAACAATTTTTTCCGCAAAAAGGAATATAATTTAAATGGTTATTTCTTCGGTTGTAAAAAGAGAGAATGTGTGCGTGAGACGATCAAGAGCACATTATCGGTGATCACACTCATAATTTTGTAGTCGAAGAAACATTTTCATTTTAATGCGGTCATGTTTGACAGCCCATTACTTTCGGCGCTCCGTAGCATTTATGAAGGTGTAGTCTCATGTGTTCTTTGGAGTGTCTTCGTGTTTGGTTTGGGAAGCGCGGTGGTGGCGCTTCCCTAGTTAAGGATTAATGTCTTCCCCACTCTTTACCCGTTTCGTTGATGTGCTTATCCCCGACAGAGGGCAAGTGGTTTTGTGTCTCCGGTGGGTCTCTCTGGATCAGTTCGGTCTAGGTTTAGGTTTCCGCTGAATCTGTCTGATTTCTGCCGACTCTCATGGTCTTCGGAGTTTCTACAATTCCTTATCCACGTTCTCTTCTTCAGATGGCGATTTGCTTGGCACATAGTGGTCGTCGGCATCTTCTGGTCTATATCGATGACTTTCTGGCTGTTGTTTATACAAACTCCTGGGTTTCTAAAAGTCTGCTCTGCCAAAATGAAGGCTCAGAGGCGCCACTAAGCATTGTTCACGGGCGCGCCGCCGGTGGATATAGAAGGAAGAAGACTTTGGCATCCCAAGGCTTTGATTGTAATTTTACATTTCTATTTGAGTGTGGTTCTTAATACATGGCCTTGTCGCAAAAGAAAAATATTATACATATTTTTTTTCTCTATAAAGAGATACATTTTTTCTATCAACAACATATGGGGCCTCAAAACTTTTTCGTGTTTCTCAAAAGAAACTTACAAAAAACTAGGATCTAATTAACGAAAAGTACCATCCATTCCTTATATATATATATATATATATATATATATATATATATATATATATATATATATATATATATATATATATAGTTTCTCAAGGAAAAAAATATATTTACCGCACCTTCTTATTGAAGCTAGGTACTCTTCCCTGGATACACCCTGCATCACCTTCAGCTCTTTCTCGTAGTCAACGACCTGTTTGCATGCACAAGCATATCAGCAGCAAGTCAGTAATTAATACTCCATCCGTCCCAAAATAAGTGACTTAACTTTGTACTAACTTTGTACTAGAGTTAGTATAAAATTGTGTCACTTATTTCGGGACGGAGGGAGTACAAACTTGCAGATCTACGTATCTATCCTGAGTACAAAATCATATGGAAAAGAGAACTAAAAACATATCCTGAGTACAAAGATACGTACTGGGAAGTTAGTATAGGTGGTGGGTCCCCAGTATTTGAGCGCTGCCAGGTCGTATGCCCTCGCCGCCGCCTCCTCCTCGTTATACGCCCCAAGGTAGACTGCGCCACGATGTACACACAGATATACGGTATATAAGTTTTTCTCCGATAAAGATGCGGTATATAAGTTTTTCTCCGATAAAGATGCGGTATATAAGTTTTTCTCCGATAAAGATGCGGTATACAAGATGAACATATATACATGTATGTATATCGTACATATACACAGCAGTACATATACATACATGAAACGTATCATAGGTGGGTGTCACGTGTGTATCAGATACCTTGCTTTCCTTTCTTCTTTTGCGTCGGGTTCCACGTCCCCTTGTCCCACAGGTGAGCCTCGAACCTGCCCGTCCAACGATGCCTGCACAAAGATACAGCCGTATTGATTCTCAGCATGCTACGCAGTATACGCTACATGCTCATAGTATATTTGTATTTCAAAGCTATATGTAGGCCTTGCTGTAGACCAAACAATACGCAAAAGCTTAACCCACAAGAATACATGTATATGCTATGCGTACGCAAGCAAGCAAAAAGATGTTATACAAGGGTACGTGTTGAAGCACGTACCTGCTTACACCTCTGAACCTGGAGCTCCTCTTGGCCGCCGCATTGCCGCCGGCCGACTTGTCGCCGGCGCCGTCTTTACCGTTGCCCGTCACCCCAGACACCCCCGACCCCGCCGGAGGCTCCCTCTTTCTCCTCTTCACGCTGATCTTCACGCCGTCGTCGATCACCGGCGCCGCCCGCGGCGCGGCCTCGCAGTACCGCACCCCTCCACCGCCTCCTCCCGCCGCGACGATGCCATTGATCAGCTCATCCTTCACCAGCCCATACGCCTCCATGGCCGTCAAACCGTGTGTACACTTTTCTTGTTTTCTTTTCTCAACCTAACTTGGATCTCACCAAGAATGGCGTCGGGAGCTAACCCCGTTGGGCGCGTGGAGGTTTATATGCGCACGTACGGGTGTCCGTATGCAGTAGGTGCGCAGATGGTGGTGGTGGAGTCCATCCTTGTTTCCATCTATGGGGGTGAGAAGGACATGAGGCGTCGATGTTCCCGGTGCCAAGGGCTTTGTCCCTTGTGCTGGATACGGTTTTGACAGCTTTTCTGGCCGCCATGCATTGGTGGGTTACCGTATAGCTAGCACCGGGCAGATGTGCCCTGCCCCTTACTGGCCAGCAAAACTAGTTTTAAAGTGGTCTACCTGTTCAGATATGCATACACACCTAATAGTCAATTGGGGCAGTTTCTTTCCAGGATGATCATTCGGGGAATATTTTTATGTTTCATATTCTTTTGTTTGATATATTTTAGTTAGAACTTGGAACTCAATTCCGATGAAGTTTCTTCAAAGCATCAGAGCTGGTGATATGACTAAATTTTAACCGAACTGATAAAAAAACCAAATTTTGGTTTGAAACTAGATTTGAAGCCTCATCTCCATCTGGAAAGACTGGCTCACATGTCACGCCGAAATGGCACTGAGGGGTCCGACATGTGAGTGCTCTCTCTCCGTGGAAGGAGATGAGGTGAAGCAAGCAGGTGTTTGCAACTGTTGTCATGCAAAACTATTAAAAGGGGATGATTTTGAATAAGGACATCAAATGCATCGTCTCTTTTTGTGTGGGGGAAGACACTTAAAATGCGAATTGTCACAAGCTACATCATACATGATGTGTCCACATAAACAATTAGAATGTTAACACACCACGCAGTCAGCTATCTACTGCTCCAAGACAGTGAGGATAAAGACAAAATGTTAAATTTGATTCAAGCTAGAATTTAAGTGGTAAAAACGGTACCCTGATTCAACTTGTCACAAAGAAAAACTTAAATCCGGTTTAAACTATCAAAGTGCAACCAATATGTGGCTAAAGCATAATTTTCTATTTCATTAATAACAGAAGAATCATACAAGCAAATATGTTGCCACTAGTGCCAAAAAAAAACTATTTCTCTTTTTGCTAGCCCCGGTATTAAAAGACCTACTTTTTTCCATTTCCAATATCTGTATGTTCATGCAAAGCTACAAATGAAATGCAAGAAGTGTCACGTATAAGAACATTCACAGGAAAATAAGAAAATTAAATCTATTTATGATACAATTGACATTTTAGAACAGAAACAAAGTATGACTAGGTCGTCCAATTCAGACCTAGGGTGAAAAATTGTTGTTTTACACGTCTATATATATTTTACATAATGTAACATAGAAGGTAAAATACAAAAATAAATGCATGCGGGGCGTGGTTTTTGTATGTGGCGTAAAAAAAGTAAGAACGCGGCATAAAGAAAACTCGTATCTTGTATTTCTTATGCGGGTTGCTGCATTGTGAGTCAACATGAGCGGTAGTAACTATTTGTATACCAAATATAATTTTTGAATACAATAACATAAAGAAACCTTGGGTGCAAAATAACTTATTATGCACCCTAAATGTTTAATAGCTTTCTATGTGCATGTAGAGTTGATTTGACAACCTCTATATACACGATCATTTACCTACAACTATGAATAAATAAAGTTACTTTTGGGGGGAATAAATGAAGTTGTTTTAGGGGAAATAAATGAACTTGTTAACTTGTATTTGCCAGTTATTTGTCACTGTGTGCTAATTGATTTTTTTAACTCATTCCATATATTAATGAAGGAAATGTTTTAAAACCATTCATTACAAACTTTATCATGCAAGACATCACATTCCTCACTAACAACCAATAATTAGCAATCTCATGACCACTATATTCTTGTCCCTATAAATCATTACCAAGGTGCATTGGGGAATAATTTGGAGAACTCCCAGAGCCCCTCTCTTTATATCCATGAAGGCCGACCTGTCTAAAATGCTATCAGACAAATAATTCTTCGCATACAAACGGCCCATATCCACAATGGATGTCTTGCACGACACAACCTCCCCACGAAACCCTGGTAAGGAGGCCTGAGGCTCAGCTTCCTCAACACTAGAGCAAACCGAAAGGAAATCCCCAAAAGAAAGCAGCACCATCCCTTCATGATCTCTAGCCACCACGTCGAGGATGGCAAACACTTCCTCCTACGTGAAACTAGAAGCCACATCGTTTATGTTTTATATCTAAATAGCTAGCCTCCTTCCTCAATTTTTTTTTCTTCTTCCTCAAAAAAAAATAAAAATAGCTAGCCTCAATGAACCTGTTTTCTTTCTACATGCAAGCATGTCACCTCATCGTGTAAGATCCATGAGAAAAGGCTCACATCAACATGCAATTATGCATGTGAAAAAGCCCACCTCAACATGTAAATATGCATGAGAATTTCCATTTTATAATTCTATTTATATTTTATAATTGTTTTACAACTATACAATTGTCAGACATAGTAAACCATACGTATTTTTAGTTGAGTTTTGTTTCGGTACAATCCCCTTAAAAGTTTACACGAATCTTAAAGTTACAAAAATCAATGCATCAAACAAAAGATCATAATGATCTAATATTTTTGATTGATGGGGTATCTTTTAACCTTCATATTTAATCTATGTCGAAATATGTAAAGTTTTCTAGGGGGTGTACCGAAGCAAAACTATCTTTATTTTAGTTCTCATATTATTACTCCAAATGTTCATGTTTCATACAACCAAATCTAATTAAAATATATATATTGCAAAACATTCACACAACAATGTACTGAGTATCATCTAGTTAATCTTAATGGACCCACCTCCCAACCTGCATGCAGCAGGGTAAAAAGGCATTGGGATAGGGATACTAACCTGGTAACAGACGAGACTGGATTTTCTACTCCCGGGTGCACCTACACCCGCATGAATAGTACACCTGAAAAAAATACAAACCGAAATCGAAAAATCCTGTAATTTTGGGAAATCAAACTAGATCAAAAGTTTTAGCTCCTTGCAAAATTTCGCGACCAAATAACATTCGACAGAGCTCGCAAAAAAAAATCGGTGTTCAAAGTCTTGTTCACTGTTCAGCATTGCTTTTTTTTTTGCTGAGGGCTCTTGACATGTTATTTGATCACAAAATTTTGCAGAAAGCTAAAACTTCTCATCTAGTTTGGTGTCAAAAAAATTCAGATTTTTTCGATCTTGTTTTCTTTGTTTTACATGTGTACTGTTCATCCGGGTGTAGGTACACCCGGGAGCAGCCACACCTTTCTCGTAACAGACCCGTTATTTCTTGATTGATCCTCTATGCTTAAAATACATACACATAGTTATATGGAAGCCGAATATGTTGACAAATCGCAATCTTTCCTTGCAACATCTGAAGATGAGAATTGCAAACTGTAACATTAAGACAGATAGGGACTACTTGCATGGCTGTCTTCTCGCGTGAAAATACCATCCCTTTCAGCACAAATATAATGATAAGACCAAGGGGCGGGGTTACCCATTCCTGATTGTTGTCTTAGCATACACATTTGCCCATGTAGTTAAATTACTGGGGCCCATTATGAATTAATATATGTTTTTTCCGGGAACATCCCAGCACTTTCCTGGCCTTTTCAGCGTCCGTATCCCCCATAGGTGTGTCCAGCCGTACCAGTGTGCATTCCTTTAATTACCATTTTGTATCATACAAGTGGCAATTGTGTGTATATTGTCAAACAAGAAATCAATATATATATTTTGGTATTCAAAACAAATGGTTCCAGCAAGGACCCGCATTCCTTTCCTGGCCTTTTCAGTTTTAGCACACTACGCGCGCTTGGAATGCAGGAATTTTATAGTTATCGGTGAGATCTCATAGAGATCCCGCATAATTCTCGTATATTCCAAACATACATGATTCAAATGAACTGACTTGGCTCCACTCCTCCCTCCAGCAAACGGTCCTCGAATTTAACAGTTAGCACATTTCAGCTGGGTAACAATTTTTTTTGTTTTCGAAACGCAGCTGGGTAACAATTTAGAACAGTTTAACTATATGATGTAAAATATGTTTCCCTTTTCTGAATAACTTAACACCTTCCTGTGTGTTCCACGACTCTCCAACATCATCCAACATGTAGGATATTGACAAGTCAACAAATGGGAATTTACAGATATAATTTCTTACACCCCATGTATTCCAGAAGGTGACAGTTAGTTTTCCAAAGATAAATTCTGGTGCGGCTGGCGCCGAATATAACACCACTGAAAAGGACGGAAACCTGTCTCTCAAGAATACCTGCATCCCCTTTCCATCAAGAAAGACAAAGATAGAGAACATACAGGGTATACTATGCGTTATGGTCTTAATTATGGAATATAAGCAAACTTCAAAGCACATCGAGCTGGCTAAAGGTGTAGGCAATCTGGTAGCTAGTGAGTACCTTGGGCGCCTAGCTAACTAGGTACCAAATATTGGCTTATTAGCTCATTGATCTATATATGTATATTGTTCTAGGACGGTTTGCCGTTGTTGTGTTCTTAATTAATATAGGGTCCCGTGGTGAAATATTTTATTCTAATGAGGGTAATCTTTAGGGATTTAAGTAGAAGTGTTTGATTACCTCTAAAAATGACTGTTCGCGGTTACATCAAAATATAAGGAAACCATGACGTTGTCTTGCAATATCACTGGTTATATCCAAGTAGAGAAAATCACTAGATATCGGGATCCGATGGCCAGAAAGATATGTCTATTAATTACTACTAGAGACGTGAATGATACACGGTTTTAATGTCTCTACCATGAGATAAATCACTAGATATATATAATACTATATTTTAGTGGATGTAATTTAACCAATTAAGTTTTTTTTAGAACAAAACCAAAGTTTCTGCCAACTAAGGGTTCCTTTGATTCAAAGGAATCTTATAGGATTTTTGAATGGTTAGTATCCTTTTGGTTTTTTCCTACGTTGGTCATTTGATTCATATGACTGAATTTTATAGGATTATTTCCTAAGGAATCATGTTTACTACATTTTATAGAGAATCTAGCATCCACTCCAATCTATTTTTTTAGAATTCATTTGTTTTTCCTGTGGAATCAAACACTTTCTACTAATCCTATAGGATACAAGTGGGCATGCCACTCCAATCCTGTATTTTTTTTATTCCTGTCTTTTGAGAATCCTGCAAATCAAAGAGGGCCTTAAAATCCTAATTCATAGTTTCCATCCAACTAAAGCTTTTCTAGTTCAAGCTCTGAATTTCTAGATATTATGATAATTCGTAGGTTGATCTTTCCTTCCTCAATATGAATGTGTGACTCGATTTTTCTTTGAGAGTGAGAGGAATGTATGAAGTTGGAATTGATCATATTGCCAATGGAGAAAAGGACATTTATAGTGTATATCTATTAACATGAGTATAATTTCGTCAGATATTCTTTATTCTAGTACCCGCAGAGTCATCAGCGTGCATCTCCATTGCCGAGATCTTTGCACGAGCACACGAAGAAAGCGACCGAGTACATCTTTCTGCGACGGTTCAAAGCTTAGGACTCTTAATCAATTATTAGTTAGTATATGGAAGACTATAGCAGCACACTGGCATACTACTAAAGCATGGGTTTTTTTCTTCTCTGAAATACTATTTTTTTTCTTCTGAAGGTAGTTTCAAGTTGGCTTGCTGCATGGTGAGGTCGGCTGACAGCGAGAGAAAAACGGAACAGCTTCTCGCCCTTGGGTTGGCCGCTGTTTGTTTTGATTAAGCTCTGTTGACGCGTCATATATAATTTGGAAACGCTTGCCTGATTCAACATCGAAATGGAGGGCGGGAATCTGGAGTAAAGTAATGTTTCTTTGGAGATTTAACAGCGTAAATACTAGTACAACTTTTCTTTTGTGATGTAAAATACTAGTACAACTTAAAATGGATCAAACCACAGTGACATGTTTGAGTACGTGCAAGTGACATAGTGACTGATTCGTGAATGGTGACAGCTGATAGAAGTAAACCAAAATATACGAATGACTGCATATGGCATGATTTCAGGCTGGGAGCAGTAGGGCTACCAAAATTTCTTCAAATAAAAATAAATGTTACACTTTTTCAACCCTAAGCTATTGACTTGGCGCACCTTTTGCCTCCAAATATTGTTGAAATCCCCTAAATAGTCATACGAAGCATAACTGTACTCCCTGGCCAGTTTCTACAATGCAAAAGCTGTTCTTAAAGTTCCCAAAAAATATGGGAAAAATGATGTAACTATGTTGTGGCTGTGAAGTTCGTGCACGTAAATTGTGTCAAAAAGTATGCAAAATTGCTAGTGTGCAAAGAAAATTTAAATAATGAATTTAGCGTGACGAGGCCAAACATGTTCTCCCCTCCCCTTCACATCTCTTCTGTAGCCCCATTTATTGAGAGTCGTCCATGGTTGTCCTGCGCGATCCAACGCCTTGTAGTGCCCCAGGACCCGCATTATGTAGATCTAGAACTTACGCTAGCATCTGGATAATATCAATCCTAAGACATGCATAATATGCAGGTGAAAAGTAAGTATCACAACACAATTCATGAAAGAATCTGCAATAGCAATATATACAACAACTCTGAAAAGTCAATTTGATGAGTGGACACATAAAAGGGTATTTCAACCAAGATGGAACTAACAATGGGAGCAGCTATACCTCAGGTAGGTAAAGAATACAAATGCCTTGAGAAGGCTTCTATTATTATCTACTAAAAGCAAAATACGGAGGTAGGGAACAGAAAATGCTAGAAAATTGTACGTTAATTAGAAATTAACAACCCTTGATCGTGTGGACCTTTAAAAAAATAATAAATCCTGTCCATTAGATCTATGTAACATACCCCCTCATGCAAAAGAAAAAAAAAAGGCCCTGCAGCCCTACCTCCGTTTGGCCTACCAGATACGTGCCAGTATCTTCTCTATTTGCCGCATAGCTGACGTCCTCCACCCTTTACCACATGGCTGACGTCCAACTCCCTTTACTGCAATCCCCACTAGCTAGCGATCAAGACATGAGTCACCCATGGCTGGAATAACCTAGCTAGCTAGATCGTGGGAAGTGGCTAAGGTTTTCTTGGTCTTTACATGTGTGCTTCTCAACGAGACTACGTTGTGGCCGCTGCGTCCGTACCTACGGGTGTGTCGGATTCGTGCTAGACGTCGCTCCGACAAGGTTATTTTCCGAAGAAGGCATACTAATACGTGCCTGTTTGAAGCAGATTTCTTTACGAGGAGACACAAATACCCGAGATAAGCACTTGATCGATTCTCCATGGAGCTGACTCACACACACATAGCATGCAGATCGATTAAGCCAGCGGGATGCGCATATAGACACCTATATACCCATCTTGTGCAGGTATATGTATAGATGTGTATGGTTAATCTCAGCATGGCCAACTTGATGTTGTCGCTTGGATACTAGATTTGCTATTGTCGTATGGCTACTGGACGTTGTCATTGTTGCTGGGACGCTGACGATAAAGAAACTAGAGTAGGAGAGACGTCCGCCAAGATCAGTAACGTGTAGATGGGGCCTAAGAATACACAGGAACATGTACGTATAGTCATGGATATTGACCGACTTTTTTGTTTCCTTCACTTTATCTACCTTCAATCACATGATTTACTACTTACTGATACAGTTCATGGCACATATCAGGAGATAGAGATGTCATTCCCCGGGTTCTATTGCTTCATGCTGATATCTAGAAATTTTACGACACAACCAGTAAGTACATGGCTATATAATATTAAAGAATTAACTTTAGTCTTTATTTTGTGTGCATGTGTGTGAAGTTTAGCTATGTAACTAATTAGTGCAGAAGCAAAATAAAGAGTAATTACCTTTTTCATCTCTCAACTATCTTTTTATTTTATTGGTCACGAGTAAATATTGAAATGATACTCCATTTATTTATATCTTGGTTCATATACATTCCTAAGATTTGCCGACATTAATAATCCTTTAAGGAGGAGAGGAGAAATGCATTGTCACACATAAGTTGCCATTGTGTAATACAATCACCATCTAACTTCTTCCACCATATAGGTAACATCCCAGTGTTATAGCAGTAATTAGGAAGATTTGCTAGGCGCACTACTGATTTTTTATTTATTTTTGGAAATTGGATTTCATATATATACTTCTGGTATATGATTGTTAATGTTCTTGGTCACAAAAGGAAGTTTTTGCTTGGCTGCCCTATAGATCAACTATTTTTCATTATCTTTCTGCATGTGAAAGTTTTAGTTGATATTCACCGGTCAAATCCTGTCAATTTTTATGACTAACTCTTCCAACTCTTGATGACTCTACATGATTTTAAAACTTTACCCCTTATCGAATATTGGCACATTTCTGGGTTTGCGAGATTTACTTAAAATTTGCTCGATTGGAAAAACTTCAAGTTTAATGCATGCTACGAGTTTTCATAGTCACTGGCTCTTACAAAGTATCAAGCCGTTTGATTTTCATTTATGCAGAATCTGATATGTCCAACTCTTCATAATTCACACATGTATTCTCGCTCTCAGTTACCTAATTACAATCGGGTACACATGCACTCTAAATAATGCCATTAATGTTATTGACAATCATTGCTCCATGAGGAGATGGAGAATCAGTTTTGGATGTAAAGCGTATAAAGCCACATCATGTTATGTTGACAGTCGGTCCGTAGTTTGTTCAAACTTAGTCGCTACTAAGTGTATATGGACTTTATGTTTCAGTTTTGCACATAATAGCTTAATCAAATTTGAATGGAGGATTTATCTTTCATACTTAGTAAGAATATCGATAGATAATACTGACAATACACCTAAAATTTGGACTGCACCCTCATCAACCACATCAGTCGTATTATAATGATCACGTGCGGGCTCTCTTTATAGAGCAGAGATGACACACCATGCTAATGTAATTCATCAGACATAAATTTAACAAGCATATTAAAAAATGTAGACATATTTATATATCCTATACGATGCATATACTCTTTTTTGTACATAAATATTAGTTCATGATTTATATTTGAGTGCCTTTTCTGTTCTTTTGCAAAAGATTCAGAGTGTACATTTGTAGTTTTCTGAAAAAGTTGGCACTCATGAATTCCACTGAGAGATTGTAATATAGAAGAAATGAAGTGCACTTTCTAGGAACATTTTTTATTTCATATTCTACTATTGTTCTATCTTATAGCATTACCTTAAAATCGAATATAATGCAATCGTTCGTGTGTTCATTGTGCATATGGACTTCTATAGTATGTCCACAATGTTAATATATATGTTATCTTTGAATGTGTTCCCTTTATCAAGATTGCGAAATATTGTAATATCTCTTTTGTGAATGTACCAAATGGTCAGCTCATCATGAGTGGCAATATATTTATTAGCTAAATATTTGAGTTCAACTATGCAAACCTAGATCCCACGTTATTTCCATTTTTTAAATAAGCTTGATAAAAAAATAAAAGATGGGGTGTGCTTAATGGAGGACAAGATAGTATAGTGATAGTTACACAATTTGATACAAAAGACGAGGGAATTTTTGTTTTATCTGTCATTCCATGACAAGAACAATTAGAAAATAACGTATGTATTGTACTCCACTTACTACTGATATGTATTATTAAATTTCCTATAACCTTGGGAAACTGAAATAAATCTCTTGCAACCAACCACCAACTTTCATATTTGCTTACAAGTTTATGTTCACCATCCGTGGCACCTTGCATATCTTATTCTACTCCTGGGATGGATCCAAAATAATATTGAGAATGAAAAAGTATATCATGTGCCTTTTTTAAATAATAGTCATTTCCCGAAGAATGACATATGCAATTTATTTGACAACAATATTCATTGGTAAATATAATAATGCTAAATACGTATATAGCGATATAAAATTATATTGAAAATAGAAACCAACAAATGTGATACCGATTTTACTATAAACAAATCAAATAATATGATGTCATTACTAAATAGTTTAAAGTTCTAGCCCGCGCATTGAGCGGGACACTTTGCTAGTTAAATAAAAAGCAAAGGGCATCAATATCCCCGCCAGCCCACTGGGAGAGGGATAACCAAGCTAATGTGAAATGCTATCCTCTGGTTTGCAGGAATATGGAGCAAAAGGTGTAATAAAGCAAGGTGAGTACACAGTTGTACCTACTTATCTATACTAAGTATGCAAGGAAGGGGTATGGATGGGTTAAGCGGTAAAAAACAGTAAGCTTTCTATGAAGACACACTACACCTTGCGTCTTGTCGGGGGGATAACCCCAGGGTAGCCTCAGCTGGGTTTTTACTCCAGCTTTTCGAAAAACGACTACAGGGCGATCCGCCTCCCCCTGTAGTCTGGCTCCGCGCGGCCGGCTGCGACCAGCCGGCCGGCCAGAGGCGGAGACTCCTGGCCTTCTGGCCGGCGGGTCAGCTCCCGTCCCATCGCCACGCCTCGCAGGACGACGACCCGACGCCCGGCGTATCAGCAGTGCCTCTGGTACCGAGGTCAGGGCACGCGTGGCTACAGCAGCCCCCGTCGCGTCGATGGTCAGCGCCCGCATGGCCACAGTGGAGGCGACAGTGCCTCTGACGGTGCCGGCACGCCCTCAACCACTCCATTACCTGCCCCGGCATGGCCCCAGTGCGGCCGGCCGTACCGCTGACCGCGGCCGGCTACCGCAAGACGACGCCCCGCAGGACAACCCGTGCCGCGACGTGACGGGCCCGTGAGTCTGCCAAGCGGGCCCCCTTCCGGCTCCCGACGGGACCCTGCAGCCGGCGGGCCCTACCAGCGACGGGACCCTGCAGCCGGCGGGCCCTACCAATGACAAGACTCCTCAGCCGGGGGCCCCATGGCCGGCTAGAGAGACCGCCATGTGGGGCCCTCCGACGCCTTCTACACATATTGTAATCCAGGGGGCTGGCCTATAAAGCCCCCCGGAGCTCCCCCGTGCAGGGGGCGGGGAATGGACACACGTACACACACACACACACACACACACACACTCACGTAGAGAGGCGAGGAGAGCAAGCCAGCTCCTTCTTCCTCCTCTATCCAGACAGCTCAAGGAGCACCATTGTAGCCCCTTTCGGTTCATCAACCAGACTAGCAGGACTAGGGGTGTTATCTCCCGCGGAGGACCCCGAACCTGGGTACATCGTGTGTCCCGCACCGCTTGTTCCCAATCCCGCCCCCGGAGTCCGCCGGCGTCCTTCGGCCCCAACCACACTCGATAAGCCACCCCATGGCATCTGTCGTGAGAAAACGACGACAGTTGGCGCCCACCGTGGGGCTCTCCGTGGCGCCGGCCGGAGTCACGCTCCGGGCGGGACCCTTCACCACCTCCCCCGGCCGCCCCGCGTCCGGGCGGAACTGCACGTTCGTGGGGCTTGCTCCCGCGGGGCGGGACCCCGTTCCCACCAGCCCTGCGGGCGACGCTGCCGGCCTCTCCGATGAGTGGCGCGGCAGCGACCCTCTGTTCGACGTCGCCGTCCTCACCGAGCGCTTTGGCAAGCTGGGCCTCGCCGGTGAGCCAGCTGCTCATGAGTACCCTAGCAAGGTGCTCGACTGCCTCGACCCGCCCTCGTTTGTAGGCGCACTCGTCCCGGGCGGTGCTAATGGCTCCCGCGTCCGTGCGGGAGTAATGGCCACCGGCTCCTCCACGACCTCCGGTCGCGCCAGGGCGGAGGAGGAGGCGGCCGCCGCAGCCGCCGGCACCGGCACCTCTGACCCCCTCGGCTCCGTGCTTCGGGGCCTCAGCACCCCCGTCGCACCTACGACGAACCCAGCCACGGCTACGGCCGAGCTGGGGGTTGCTCGCCGGCTGCTGTTCACGGAGGCGACCACGCTCGCCACCACCAAGCGCCGGATGGAGTCCGCGCAGCACGAGTACAACTCCGCCTACGGCCTCACCCCCGCCGGCAACGAGCCCAGCCGGCGCGGTGACGTCCGCAACCGCGGCCGTGTAGTCGCGGAAATCCTCGATGGCAGGCTCCCCACCAACGACACGCAGGCGGCCAACATGAGGGCCGCCCAGGTGACCTACGCCGACCTCGCCGACCTAGTGGGCGAGGAGCGTGAGCAGCAGGAGCGGCACATCCAAGACCTCATCGCCGCCGCCAACGCTCAGCAGGCCCGGCTCGACGACGCCAATGCCGACTCCGAAATACCCGTCCCCGAGGGGGACGCCCCGCCGACCGCCAGCCAGCGCCGGCCGGTCCAGCAAGCCTCTTCCCCCAGCAGCTCCGGCCGACGGGGCGTTGGATCCCACAACGGGCGCTCCCGACAGGGAGACGAGCCGCCGGCCGTCAACAGCCGACGCAACGACGCTCCGGCTGGCGGCAGCCGGCGCAGCCCCGCCAACACCCTGCCTCCGCGGCAGGAGCGCGCGCGCTCGCCCGCCCCGGCTGTCCGACCCGAGCTAGCCGCTTGGCTCGGCCCGCGCGTCCCGCGGAGCGAGAACGATGCCCGGTCCCGCCTCGACTGGCTGGCGCAATCCGCCCTCCTGGAGGAGGTGGGTCTGATCGGCCCGGCGTGCTTCGGCCCACGGATCCGCAATGAGCCGTTCCCAACCGGCTTCACGCTCCCTCGCGACACCCCGAAGTACAACGGCACCTCCAAGCCGGAAGACTGGCTAGTCGACTACACCACCGCAGTCGGCATAGCCAGGGGGAACAAGCGCGTAGCCGTGCGCTACGTCCCCCTCATGTTGATCAGCTCGGCTCGGACCTGGCTCAACAGCCTGTCCGCCAGCAGCATCAACACCTGGACGGACTTCGAGGAGGCGTTCGTCCGCAACTTCACCGGCACCTACAAGCGGCCCGGCCGACCCCGCGAGCTGGCCATGTGCGTCCAGGGGCCGGATGAGTCCCTCCGTGACTACCTCACGCGCTGGACCGAGCTCCGGAACTCCTGCGAGGGGGTACACGAGGTGCAGGCCATCCAGTACTTCATCGAGGGCTGCCGTGACGGCACCCACCTCAAGCACAAGCTCCTATGCTCCGAGCCGGCAACCCTGGCGGATCTAATGGCCAAGGCGGACAAGTACGCCACGGCCGACTCCGCGATGCGGTTCAAGGTCACCACGCTTGCCAAACTGACCCCGCCGCCTGCCACGCCGCGGGCGGCTGCCGACAACCGGCAGCAGCAGAACAACAAGCGCAAAACCGACCAGCCGGATCCCCGCTATGGGAGCCGGCAGGTCGCCACTGTCGAAGAAGAGCAGCCGGCCGCCCAGGCCTCCAGCCAGCATCAGCGGACCGGCAAGAACGCCTGGCAGCCCAAGCTCACCTTCGAGCAGATGCTCTATGCTCCGTGCAAAATGCACTCCAGGGCGAAGCCGGCCACGCACACGCTGCGGCAGTGCAGCTTCTCCCAGCGGCTAGCCCGAGGCGAGGGCCTTCCGGTTCCTCCGCCTCCGGCTCTTCGCGCGCCGGTTCTGGCCCCGGCGCCGCCACCGGCTCAGGCTCCAGCAGCCAATGACGGCCGCCTCCACGACCAGTTCCCCGACCAGGACGGGGCCTACGTCGTCTTCACTAGCGAGGGAACCGACAAGCATAGCTTGCGCCAGCGCCGGCACGAGGTGAACGCCACCGTCCCCTCGGTCCCCCAGTTCATGCACTGGTCCGAGAAGCCAGTCACCTGGAGCCGAGCGGACCACCCGACCGTGATGCCAAACCCCGACAGCTATGCCCTCGTCCTCGATCCCACCATCGCCTCCGAGAGGCTCACCTGCCGCTTCTCACGGGTGCTGGTCGACGGGGGCAGCAACATCAACATCCTCTACCGTGACACGCTGCTCAAGCTGGGGCTCAAGGAGAAAGACCTGTAGTCGAGCCGGACGGTTTTCCACGGCATCGTGTCGGGAAAATCCTGCACCCCCATCCGCAAGATCCGGCTCGACGTCCTCTTCGGCAACAAGAGCCACTTCCGCCGCGAACCGATATGGTTCGAGGTGGTGGACCTCAACAGTCCCTACCACGCGCTGCTGGGCAGGCCGGCCCTCGTCAAGTTCATGGCGGTACCCCATTATGCCTACCTCAAGCTCAAGATGCCGGGCCCCAAGGGCATCATCACCATCGATGGCGACTACAAAAAGTCAATCGAGTGCGCACGCGACAGTAGCCGGCTGGCCGAGGCCCTGGAGATAGCGGAGGAGAGGCGGCAGCTCGACCGGCTCGTGGCTCATGCTTCTGACCAGCTGGCCATGCCAGCTCCTCCGTCCCAGTCGGCCAGCGAGGCGTCATTCCAGCCGTCAAAGGACACCAAGCAGGTGCCACTCGACCCGGCCAACCCCAAGCAGTGCGTCACCATCGACACCCACCTCAACAGCAAATAGGAAGGCGAGCTCGTCGACTTCCTCCGTGATAATCGGGACATCTGCGCATGGTCTCCAAAAGACATGCCGGGTGTTCCGAGGAAGTACGCCGAGCACAAACTTCATGTGCGACCGGATGCCAAGCCGGTCAAGCAACCCCTACGCCGTTTCTCCCAGGAGAAGCGGCGTACTATAGGAGAGGAGATCGCCCGGCTGCTCGCAGCCGGCTTCATCATGGAAGTGTTCCACCCGGACTGGCTGGCCAACCCAGTCCTGGTGCTGAAGAAGAACAAGACTTGGCGCATGTGTATCGACTACACCAGCCTGAACAAGGCCTGTCCCAAGGACCCTTTCGCCCTGCCGCGGATCGATAAAGTTATCGACTCCACGGCCGGCTGTGATTTGCTGTCCTTCCTGGACGCCTATTCCAGCTATCACCAGATCAAGCTGGACCCAGCCGACCGGCTGAAGACCTCCTTCATCACCCCTTTCGGGGCCTACTGCTACATCACCATGTCCTTCGGCCTGAAGAATGCAGGCGCCACCTTCCAGCGTTGCATGCAGAAGTGCCTCCTGCCCCAGATTGGCAGGAACGTCCACGTCTACGTGGACGACATCGTCATCAAAACCAAGAAGCATTTCAGCCTCCTCGACGACCTCCGAGAGACCTTCGCCAACCTGCGCGAGTACAAGGTCAAGCTCAATCCGGAGAAGTGTGTTTTCGGCGTGCCAGCCGGCCAGCTCCTGGGTTTCTTCGTGTCCTCCCGTGACATCGAAGCCAAACCAGAGAAAATCAGAGCCATCGAGCGCATGCACAAGCCGACCAAGCTCCGCGACGTCCAGAAGTTCGCCGGCTACCTTGCCTCGCTCAGCCGGTTCATCAGCCGGCTGGGCGAGAAGGCTCTGCCCCGCTATCAGCCCATGAAGAAGACGACCAAAATCGAGCCGGGCCACGACCCAATGGAGAAGCCGGCCAAGTTCGAGTGGACCGACCAGGCGGACGAAGCGTTCCGCGACCTCAAGCGCGCCCTCTCCAGCGCACCCGTCCTGGCGGCTCCGGCCGAGAAGGAGCCTTTGCTCGCGTACATCGCGGCAACCACGCGCGTGATCAGCGTCGTTGTCGGTGTCAAAACTGGTGGATCTCGGGTAGGGGGTCCCGAGCTGTGAGACTAGAATCGATGGTAACAGGAGAAGGGGGAGACGATGTTTACCCAGGTCCGGGCCCTCCTACGGAGGTAATACCCTACGTCCTGCTTGATTATATTGATGGTATAAGGGTTACAGAGTTGATCTACCTCGAGATCGAATGACTAAAACCCTAGATGAGTTCTCTTCCCTCTACAACCTAATACCCTCCGGCTTATATAGACGCTAGGGTACCTAGGGTTTACACATGGTCGGTTACACATCGAAGGGATAAACATGCCTATTCACTACTTCACACATGGAGGATACGCCACGATTCTCGAAGCTTCCTTCTTGGAGACAAGGTCTTCGATCAATCCAATGCTCGGCAAGCGGCCCATATAGTCCGGCCCATAAGAAATAGGTCGGCCTCCCGAGGACCCCTTAAACCAGGACTCCCTCAGTAGCCCCCGAACTAGCCTCCAACGCCAAGGGTCCAAGCTCCAGCTGCTTCATATGATCAGAGTCTTCGGCTTGCGAGGCGAGTTCCTTTCTCCAAATAGTGATCGACCGAGTTTTAGTTCGGCCTCCGACGACGTGTAATTTTCCCGATCATGGATCGTCCGAACACCATGAATAACTCGGCCCTGAAGGCCAAACATCAAGGAGTAAATAGTGCTCCCTGACAACCTTTCAGATGAAAGGTCACAGCCCACCACGACCGCTGAACCAGTCACAAAAGCTCGATTCGCGGTTCGAGGTCGTTTTCATCAGCACGACCCATCAATGCACAGATCGTGCTCCGTTTTACACGGGATATGTTTAATCATGTGCGTATAACGACACACACGTCTTGGGAAGTAGAGGGATTCACGGCGCAGTGAAGGGAGGCTAACCGGCGACAAGCCCAATAAAAGGGAAAGAAAACCCCAAGGCTTAACCGCGCTTCCCATTCGCATCCCCGCTTCCCCAATCTCCTGAGCCTCTAGAGCCCAGATCTAGGTTTTCCACCCTTCCTCCTCTGAGATCAGCCATGGCCGGCTCAGGCTCCAACGGCAAGTGGGAGTCTTCCACGGTCACAGACTAGGACATCCGGGACCTCAAGGACGCCGGCTACCTCCCCGCCAACATCTTCCACCGCGCCCCGGAGGAGGGCCAGGTGATCCCCACCCCCAAACCAGGCAAGTGGGTGGTTTTCATTCCTCACTTCATCCGAGGACTGAGCTTCCTGCTCCACCCCTTCGTTAGGGGCCTCATGTTCTTCTACGGACTCGACTTCCACGACCTCCCACCAAACTCCTTCATGCATATATCGGCCTCCATCATCATCTGCGAGGCCTTCTTGCGGGTCGAACCACACTTCGGACTATGGCTCAAGATATTCAACATCAAGCCGAAGTGTGTCACAGGCGCACACGCAGACTGTGGCGGGGCGGTCATCAGCAAGCTTCCCCGCGCAGGATGGCCATCCGGCACCTTCATCGACACCATCAAGACTTGGCAAAAAGAGTGGTTTTACATCACCGAGCCAAGGGAGGAGGGCAGAACTGTTCCTGCCGAATTCAGATCCGGTTCCCCGACCAGATTGACCTCATGGGTCCGAAAGGGCCTCGACTGGGGGTCGGATACAGAGGTGGATGACCTGCAGAGGGGCATCGCCTCCATGATCAAGGACAAAGTCGAGCTGACCAACGTGGTCCAGATTATGCTCCGGCGGTGCATCCTCCCCTGCCAGCACCGGGGCTCTCCTATGTGGACTTATCGGATTGACGATGAGCCTACGATTCGTCAGCTCTTCCGCACCACTCGGGAGAAGCTGTGGAAGGTGCTGTTCAAGGCGTAGGAGAATTGGCCAGCCAAGAAGGAGGACCAGGGCCTGCACGCCGATAAGCCCCCTTCCGAGGTATAACACAGTTTCGCTTGATCGGATTCGTTTTCCTGAAGAAAATCTAAGCACTTTCCGATCACTTCCGCAGGAATGGTTGAGCAACCACGGGCATCTAATGCCCGGCTCCACAACCCGAAGACCCTAGGTCCCACCTGCTGTCGGAGATGCTCGTCGTGGCGCCTTACAAGGCGCCAGAGAAGAAGGAGCAGAAGAAGAAACCAGGCCAAGCAGGCCTGCGCATCAGGGACCACCCGGGGGCTGTGTCCGAGGAAACCCATGCCTCCTCGAATCAAGAGGAGGAGCACGGGGGTGAGGGGGGAGGCGATTCGCCCCTCGCAGGAAAGAGGGCGGCGTCATCGGACGCCTCAAAGGATGTACCTCCTCCCGCCCTGAAGAAAGCGCGTTGGACACAGTTAATTCTGTCCGACGATAGTTCGGACTCGGATACCGAGTCCGAGGACTTCGAGAAGGTTCCACGAAGGAACCTCAGGGTCAAGCCCCCAGCTCGAAGGTAAAGATCCAAAGACCTCCTGAGCTATTAGTGCTAAGTTTTGAATGTTATTAACATGTGAGCGCCTATCGACTTGCAGCCCACCACGTGTTCTCCCCACCGATCAAGTTTCGGACGGGGAGACCCCGCCCGCCGAGCTAGCGGAGAGCGGGACCGTGTCGCACCCCACTCCTCCGAGCGCCGCGAAGGATACCGCGGAGGTATCATCACAACAGGCTCCTTTGAAGCCGGACACCAGCGGTGGGGGCGACGATGTCATGGTCGAGGCTAACGCCTCGGCCGCCGAAGACCGGGGGGAAAAGCCCCTCCCGGATACTGAGGAGACCGGACGAGGGGATGTCCAGTCCCTTCCGAGGTCATCTCCGGAGCGCACCATGCCTCGGAGGCACCGGTTCAATCCCCGGTTGGAGATTGGGTCAACCGATCTCCACCGGCGCCACCAACCAATGGGTGGCCAGCTATGGGGGAGGCTTGTTGGGGAACGTTGCATGGGAAACAAAAATTTTCCTACGCACACATAAGATCTATCCATGGTGATGAGCATCTACGAGAGGGAGAGTGAATCTACATACCCTTGTAGATCGCTAAGCGGAAGCGTTAATAAACGCGGTTGATGTAGTCGAACGTCTTCGCGATCCAAATCGCCGAGCGTCCCGCGATCCAATCACGATCCTTCCGATCTAGTGCCGAACGGACGGCACCTCCGCGTTCAACACACGTACGGCTTGATGACGCCTTCACCTCCTCGATCCAGCGAGCGATGGTGAAGTAGTGGTTGAGTTCCAGCAGCACGACAGCGTGGTGATGGTGGTGAGGAACAATCTCTGCAGGGCTTCGCCAAGCACTACGGAGATTATGACGGAGGAACTAGAGGGCTAGGGTTGCCGCACACGGCTTGGGGAAATCTTGATGTGTCCCGTGTGCTAGCCCTGCCCCTCTATTTATATGTTGAGCCTTGGGGTCTAAACTTGGAGTAAAAGCCTCCTCCGGGTCGGTTTTGCCCGCACAAGGTCGGTTTGGCCCGCAGGAAAAGAGTCCAACTCGGATCCCTGCCGAACCGTGCACAGCCGCGCACAAGCGGTAGTACCGCTTCACACAAGCGGTAGTACCGCTTGGGCGGTAGTACCGCTTCACACAAGCGGTAGTACCGCTCCGGCGGTAGTACCGCTTCACCAAGCGGTAGTACCGCTTACGCGGCAGCAAAACTACTTTTGCACTTTCCAATACCTTGTGGGCTTTATCCCTTTGGCTCATATAAAGTGTTGCTGCACCCGAACACTTCGGTAAACATCCGGAATCCCTTCCGGTGAACTCCGGAACCCTTCTAGAGATCAAAACACTATTATCACTTATATCAATCTTTACCTCCGGACTATTCCGGAGATCCTCGTCATGTCCGGGATCTTATCCGGGACTCCGAACAACTTTCGGTCACCAACATAATAACTCAATTATACTAATCGTCACCAAACGTTAAGTGTGTAGACCCTGCGGGTTCGAGAACTATGTAGACATGACCGAGACACCTCTACGGCCAATAACCAATAGCGGGACCTGGATGCCCATATTGGCTCCTACATATTCTACGAAGATCTTTATCGGTCGAACCTCTATGTCAAGGATTCAGTTAATCCCGTATGCTGTTCCCTTTGTTCTTCGGTATGTTACTTGCCCGAGATTCGATCGTCGGTATCACTATACCTAGTTCAATCTCGTTACCGGCAAGTCTCTTTACTCGTTCCATAATACAAGATCTCGTGGCTAATACTTTAGTCACATTGCTTGCAAGGCTCATTGTGATGTTGTATTACCGAGTGGGCCCTGAGATACCTCTCCGTCATACGGAGTAACAAATCCCAGTCTTGATCCATGCCAACCCAACAGACACCCTCGGAGATACCTGTAGAGCACCTTTATAGTCACCTAGTTACGTTGCGACGTTTGATACACACAAGGTATTCCTCCGGTGTCAGTGAGTTGCATGATCTCATGGTCAAAGGAACAGATACTTGACATGCAGAAAACAATAGCAATAAACTGACACGATCAAATGCTACGTTTACAGTTTGGGTCTTGTCCATCACATCATTCTCCTAATGATGTGATCCCGTTATCAAATGACATCTCATGTCAATGGCTAGGAAACCTTAACCATCTTTGATCAACGAGCTAGTCAACTAGAGGCTTACTAGGGACACAGTGTTGTCTATGTACCCACACATGTATTTGAGTTTCCAATCAATACAATTATAGCATGGATAATAAACGATTATCATTAACAAGGAAATATAATAATAACCAATTTATTATTGCCTCTAGGGCATATTTCCAACAGTCTCCCACTTGCACTAGAGTCAATAATCTAGTTCACATCACTATGTGATTTACATTGTAATGAATCGAACACCCATGCAGTTCTGGTGTTGTTCATGTTTAGCCCTTGGAAGAGGTTTAGTCATCGGATCTGCAACATTTAGATCCGTGTGTACTTTGCAAATATTTATGTCGTCCTCCTTGATGTAATCGCGGATGGAATTGAAACGTCGCTTTATGTGTCTGGTCCTCTTGTGAAATCTTGGTTCCTTGGCTAGAGCAATGGCACCAGTATTATCACAAAACAGAGTCATTGGGTTAAGTGCACTAGGCACTACTCCAAGATCTGTCATGAACTCCTTCATCCAGACACCTTCCTTCGCCGCCTCCGAGGCAGCGATGTACTCCGCTTCGCATGTAGAATCTGCTACCACGCTTTGCTTGGAACTGCACCAGCTAACCGCACCCCCATTAAGAATAAATACGTATCCGGTTTGCGACTTAGAGTCATCCGGATCAGTGTCAAAGCTTGCATCGACGTAACCCTTTACGACGAGCTCTTGATCACCTCCATAAACGAGAAACATGTCCTTAGTCCTTTTCAGGTACTTCAGGATATTCTTGACCGCCGTCCAGTGTTCCATTCCTGGATCACTTTGAAACCTTCCGACCATACTTATGGCAAGGCTGACATCGGGTCTTGTGCACAGCATTGCATACATGATAGAGCCTATGGCCGAAGCATAGGGGATGACACTCATCTTTTCTCTATCTTCTGCAGTCACTGGGCATTGAGTCTTACTCAACTTCACACCTTGCAAAACAGGCAAGAACCCCTTCTTGGACTGATCCATTTTGAACTTCTTCAAAATCTTATCAAGGTATGTGCTTTGTGAAAGTCCTATTAAGCGTCTTGATCTATCTCTATAGATCTTGATGCCTAATATGAAAGCAGCTTCTCCTAGGTCCTTCATTGAAAAACTCTTGTTCAAATATTCCTTTACGCTTTCCAGCATTTCTATATTGTTTCCAATCAGCAATATGTCATCCACATATAATATTAGAAACGCTATAGAGCTCCCACTCACTTTCTTGTAAATACAAGCTTCTCCGTAAACTTGTATAAACTCGAACGCTTTGATCACATCATCAAAACGAAGATTCCAACTCCGAGATGCTTGCACCAGTCCATAAATGGATCGCTGGAGTTTGCAAACTTTGTCAGCATTCTCTGGATCGACAAAACCTTCTGGTTGCATCATATACAACTCTTCCTTAAGGTAACCGTTAAGGAACGCTGTTTTGACATCCATCTGCCAAATTTCATAATCGAAAAAGGCAGCTATTGCTAACATGATTCTGACGGACTTAAGCATCGCTACGGGTGAGAAGGTCTCATCGTAGTCAACTCCTTGAACTTGTGAAAAACCCTTTGCCACAAGTCGAGCTTTATAGACGGTGACATTACCGTCCGCGTCCGTCTTCCTCTTTAAAGATCCATTTGTTCTGAATGGCCTTACGCCCTTCAGGTAATACTTCCAAAGTCCATACTTTGTTTTCATACATGGATCCCATCTCGGATTTCATGGCCTCTAACCACTTCTCGGAATCCGGGCCCATCATCGTTTCTCCATAGCTCGTAGGTTCATCGTTGTTTAACAACATGACCTCTAAGACAGGGTTGCCGTACCACTCAGGAGCAGTACGCGTCCTTGTCGACCTACGAGGTTCGATAGCAACTTGATCCAAAGCTTCATGATCATCATCATTAACTTCCTCTTCAGCTAATGTAGGCTCGACAGAAACAACTTTCTGCGTTGCGCTACTCTTAGGTTGAAGTAAAGGTTCAATAACCTCATCAAGTTCTATCTTCCTCCCACTCAATTCTTTCGAGAGAAACTCTTTCTCAAGAAATGTTCCGTTTTTAGTGACAAACACTTTGCCCTCGGATCTGAGGTAGAAGGTATACCCAATTGTCTCTTTTGGGTATCCTATGAAGACGCATTTCTCCGCTTTGGGTTCCAGCTTTTCAGGCTGAAGCTTTTTGACATAAGCATCACATCCCCAAACTTTAAGAAACGACAGCTTTGGCTTCTTGCCAAACCAAAGTTCATATGGCGTCGTCTCAACGGATTTCGATGGTGCCCTATTTAAAGTGAATGCAGCTGTCTCTAATGCATAACCCCAAAACGATAGTGGCAAATCGGCAAGAGACATCATAGATCGCACCATATCCAATAAGGTTCGATTACGACGTTCGGACACACCATTACGCTGTGGTGTTCCAGGCGGTGTTAATTGTGAAACAATTCCACACTGTCTTAAGTGACTGCCAAACTCATAACTCAGATATTCTCCTCCTCGATCAGATCGTAGGAATTTAATCTTCTTGTTACGATGATTCTCAACTTCACTCTGAAATTGTTTGAACTTTTCAAATGTTTCAGACTTGTGTTTCATTAAGTAAATATACCCATATCTACTTAAGTCATCAGTGAAGGTGAGAAAGTAACGATAACCACCGCGCGCCTCAATGCTCATCGGACCGCACACATCAGTATGTATGATTTCCAATAAGTCACTTGCCCGTTCCATTGTTCCAGAGAACGGAGTTTTAGTCATCTTGCCCATGAGGCATGGCTCACATGTGTCAAGTGATTCAAAATCAAGTGACTCCAAAAGTCCATCAGCATGGAGCTTCCTCATGCGTTTTACGCCAATATGACCTAAACGGCAGTGCCACAAGAAAGTGGTATTATCATTATCAATTCTACATCTTTTGGCATCAATGTTATGAACATGTGTATCATTACTATCGAGATTCAATAAGAATAAACCCCTCACATCGGGTGCATGACCATAAAAGATATTACTCATATAAATAGAACAACCATTATTCTCTGATTTAAATGAGTAACCGTCTCGCAATAAACAAGATCCAGATATAATGTTCATGCTTAACGCAGGCACCAAATAACACTTATTTAGGTTCATCACTAATCCCGACGGTAATCGAAGAGCGAGCGTGCCAACGGCGATCACATCAACCTTGGAACCATTTCCCACGCGCATCGTCACTTCGTCCTTTGCCAGCCTCCGTCTATTCCGCAGTTCCTGTTTTGAGTTGCAAATATGAGCAACCGCACCGGTATCAAATACCCAGGCACTACAACGAGAGTTGGTAAGGTACACATCAATAACATGTATATCATATATACCTTGTTTGTTGTTGGCCGCCTTCTTGTCAGCCAAATACTTGGGGCAATTCCGCTTCCAGTGTCCAGTTCCCTTGCAATGAAAACACACAGTTTCTGGTTTGGGTCCAGCCTTGGGTTTCTTCACGAGAGGAGCAACTGCTTTGCCACTCTGCTTGGAGTTACCCTTCTTACCCTTGCCATTTTTATTGAAACTAGTGGTTTTATTGACCATCAACACTTGATGCTCCTTCTGAATTTCAGACTCAACGGCTTTCAGCATCGCAAACAGCTCGGCGACTGACTTGTTCATCCCGTGCATGTTATAGTTCAACACGAAGCTCTTGTAGCTAGGTGGCAATGATTGAAGAACTCTGTCAGTGATAGCCTCTGGCGGAAGGGGCATCCCTAACTCAGCCAGACGGGTGGAGTACCCAGACATTCTGAGCACGTGATCACTGATAGACCCGTTCTCCTCCATCTTGCAAGCATAGAACTTATCGGAGATCTCATATCTCTCGATCCGGGCATTCTTCTGAAAGATAAACTTCAACTCCTGGAACATCTCATATGCTCCATGACGTTCAAAACGTCTTTGAAGTCCCGGTTCTAAGCCATACAACATTGCACATTGAACTATTGAGTAATCATCAGAACGAGCCTGCCAGGCGTTCACAACGTCTAGAGACTCAACTGGAGCGGGTGGATCACCAAGCGGTGCATCAAGGACATAAGCCTTCTGGGAAGCCGTAAGGATAATCCTTAGATTACGGGCCCAGTCCACAAAGTTACTTCCATCATCTTTCAACTTAGCTTTCTCTAGGAACGCATTAAAATTCAGGGGTGCTACTGCGCGAGCCATGATCTACAACATAAATATAGCAAAGACAACTTAGACTATTGTTCTAGATAATGAGTTTAGTTAATCATATTACTTAAAAACTCCCACTCAAATTGACATCCCTCCGATCATTCGAGTGTTACATGATCCAAATCCACCAACTCAAGTCCGATCATCACGTGAGTTGAGGTGGTTTCAATGGTGAACATCTTCATGTTGATCATATCTACTATATGACTCATGTTCGACCTTTCGGTCTCTTGTGTTCCGAGGCCATGTCTGTACATGCTAGGCTCGTCAAGTTTAACCCGAGTGTTCCGCACGTGCAACATGGCTTGCACCCGTTGTATGCGAACGTAGAGTCTATCACACCCGATCATCACGGCGTGTCTCGAAACGACGAACTTTCGCAACGGTGCACACTTGGGGAGAACACAATTTATCTTGAAATTTAAGTGAGGGATCACCTTATAATGCTACCGTCGTCCTAAGCAAAATAAGATGCATAAAAGGATTAACATCACATGCAAATCATAAGTGACATGATATGGCCATGAACTTGTGCTTTTGATCTCCATCTCCAAAGCACCGGCATGATCTCCATCGTCACCGGCATGACACCATGATCTCCATCATCTTGATCTCCATCAACGTGTCGCCATAAGGTTGTCGCGCCGACTGTTGCTTCCACGACTATAGCTAACGTTTAGCGATAAAGTAAAGCATTACATAGCGCTTAATGATTGACACGCAGGTCATACAATAATTAAAGACAACTCTATGGCTCCTGCCAGTTGCCGTACTCATCGACATGCAAGTCGTGATATTCTATACAACACATGATCATCTCATACATCACATATATCTCATCATGTAATTGGCCATATCACATCACAACATACCCTGCAAAAACAAGTTAGACGTCCTCTAATTGTTGTTGCAAATTTTACGTGGCTGCTACGGGTTTGCAAGAACCGTTCTTACCTACGCAAAACCACAACGTGGTGTAGTGATTGCTTTTTGATCTTCTAAAAGAACCCTCTTCATTGAAATCGATTCAACTAAAGTGAGAGAGACAGACACCCGCTAGCCATCTTTATGCAACGAAGTTACATGTCAGTTGAAGGAACCTGTCTCGCGTAAGTGTACGCGTAATGTCGGTCCGGGCCGCTTCATCTCACAGTACCGCCGAATCAAATATCAACTAGTAACGGCAAGCAATATGTATACATCCACGCCCACAACTCGTTTGTGTTCTACTCGAGATCTCATCTACGCATAGACCTGGCTCATGATGCCACTGTTGGGGAACGTTGCATGGGAAACAAAAATTTTCCTACGCACACATAAGATCTATCCATGGTGATGAGCATCTACGAGAGGGAGAGTGAATCTACATACCCTTGTAGATCGCTAAGCGGAAGCGTTAATAAACGCGGTTGATGTAGTCGAACGTCTTCGCGATCCAAATCGCCGAGCGTCCCGCGATCCAATCACGATCCTTCCGATCTAGTGCCGAACGGACGGCACCTCCGCGTTCAACACACGTACGGCTTGATGACGCCTTCACCTCCTCGATCCAGCGAGCGATGGTGAAGTAGTGGTTGAGTTCCAGCAGCACGACGGCGTGGTGATGGTGGTGAGGAACAATCTCTGCAGGGCTTCGCCAAGCACTACGGAGATTATGACGGAGGAACTAGAGGGCTAGGGTTGCCGCACACGGCTTGGGGAAATCTTGATGTGTCCCGTGTGCTAGCCCTGCCCCTCTATTTATATGTTGAGCCTTGGGGTCTAAACTTGGAGTAAAAGCCTCCTCCGGGTCGGTTTTGCCCGCACAAGGTCGGTTTGGCCCGCAGGAAAAGAGTCCAACTCGGATCCCTGCCGAACCGTGCACAGCCGCGCACAAGCGGTAGTACCGCTTCACACAAGCGGTAGTACCGCTTGGGCGGTAGTACCGCTTCACACAAGCGGTAGTACCGCTCCGGCGGTAGTACCGCTTCACCAAGCGGTAGTACCGCTTACGCGGCAGCAAAACTACTTTTGCACTTTCCAATACCTTGTGGGCTTTATCCCTTTGGCTCATATAAAGTGTTGCTGCACCCGAACACTTCGGTAAACATCCGGAATCCCTTCCGGTGAACTCCGGAACCCTTCCAGAGATCAAAACACTATTATCACATATATCAATCTTTACCTCCGGACTATTCCGGAGATCCTCGTCATGTCCGGGATCTTATCCGGGACTCCGAACAACTTTCGGTCACCAACATAATAACTCAATTATACTAATCGTCACCAAACGTTAAGTGTGTAGACCCTGCGGGTTCGAGAACTATGTAGACATGACCGAGACACCTCTACGGCCAATAACCAATAGCGGGACCTGGATGCCCATATTGGCTCCTACATATTCTACGAAGATCTTTATCGGTCGAACCTCTATGTCAAGGATTCAGTTAATCCCGTATGCTGTTCCCTTTGTTCTTAGGTATGTTACTTGCCCGAGATTCGATCGTCGGTATCACTATACCTAGTTCAATCTCGTTACCGGCAAGTCTCTTTACTCGTTCCATAATACAAGATCTCGTGGCTAATACTTTAGTCACATTGCTTGCAAGGCTCATTGTGATGTTGTATTACCGAGTGGGCCCTGAGATACCTCTCCGTCATACGGAGTAACAAATCCCAGTCTTGATCCATGCCAACCCAACAGACACCCTCGGAGATACCTGTAGAGCACCTTTATAGTCACCCAGTTACGTTGCGACGTTTGATACACACAAGGTATTCCTCCGGTGTCAGTGAGTTGCATGATCTCATGGTCAAAGGAACAGATACTTGACATGCAGAAAACAATAGCAATAAACTGACACGATCAAATGCTACGTTTACAGTTTGGGTCTTGTCCATCACATCATTCTCCTAATGATGTGATCCCGTTATCAAATGACATCTCATGTCAATGGCTAGGAAACCTTAACCATCTTTGATCAACGAGCTAGTCAACTAGAGGCTTACTAGGGACACAGTGTTGTCTATGTACCCACACATGTATTTGAGTTTCCAATCAATACAATTATAGCATGGATAATAAACGATTATCATTAACAAGGAAATATAATAATAACCAATTTATTATTGCCTCTAGGGCATATTTCCAACAAGGCTCTGTCAAGCGCCTCTATCTCCGAGGAGCACCGCACCCTTATGGGTGCGGTTTTACAAAGCATTCAGTCCGTTGATAGCGGACTGAAGGAGGTCTTCAAGGGTCTCCTGATGGGCTTCCAGGTAAACCACGTAATGTTTTGTTAATTTACTATTCTTGTGCCATCGTTATATATGTGGCAGCCCCCGAGCCCTAGGTGAGTTTGGGAAAACTCACCTGGGGGTGAATTATAGACCATTAATCGGACAATGCATGAGACAATAGTTGTTCGGAATAGCCCTTAAGAGGACCGAACATGTGATCATGTTTATGATAGTTCGGGGTTTTTGAATGTATGTAACCTGATAGTGGTTTGTTATGTGTAGGCTTCGTCATCGGCGGCGGCTGTTAATGCCGCCGAGCTAGACGAGCTAAATCGGAAGCTCAAGAGCTCCGAAGATGAGCTCGAAGCTCTGAATAAGAGATTCGACGAGGCGCAAGGTGAGCCGGATTTTAATATCCGAATTCTTCATCACCGTACCGTCGACGCAGTATTTTTATGTGTTTGATGCTTACGCAGCCTCGGCGAAGGAAATTGAGAAGCTCAAGGCCGAGCTTGAGAAGGCAAAATAGGAGGCCGCGAGCGAGAAGGCGGCGTCCGAACGAGCGGCTGCCACGCTCTCCGATTAAAAAGCCACCGGTGCCAAACATGAGGCTCGGGTGGAGGAAATCCAGCAGGAGCTCAAAGACGCCGGTCAAAAGTGCGAGGACCTCGAGCAGAAAGGCAAGGAGCAGGCCGCCGAACGATCCACTCTGAAATCCGATCTCCAGAAGGAGCGGGTGGATAGGCGGTCCTTCGAAGAGCAAGTCAGCCAGGCCAAAGCTATCATGGATGGTAAGCCGTATTTATTGCAGTGTGTCTTCGGGGATAGCAAGTTCAAATTGCTTACCCAAGTATGGCGTTCCTCAGGCGCCTGCTCGGACCTCCAGAAGAGCACAGCGGACGCGAACCAGTTCTATGCTTTGCGGGGAGAGGGAGATGAAGCTCGGCTGTTTTGGGCGCAATTTGAAGCTTCTGAGCGCTCTCCACTCCTCGTTGAGCAGCTGAAGCAGCTGATGGAGCTACACCGGATGGCGGAGCCGGCCATGAAGGATCTCTGTATCCGGCTATGGCCCGACGAGCCGTTGCCGAATAGCTACTTCGGCCTGGTGCAGAAGCTTAGCAACGCCTCGCCTCGGATCGACGCACTAAGGCGGTCCTCCTGTATCGAGGGAGCTCGGATGGCCTTCGTGAGGGCCAAGGTGCACTGGCCGGGTCTTGATCCGACGAAGATAGCCACTGCTCCGCCGCCCCCTGGAAAGGAACATAGGTGCCCTGAGCGATACTTCTCCGTAGTTATGGAGGGTGCTCGGGCAATAGAGGCTCAATGTTCGAGAGAAAACATTTATGAGTAAATGCGTTGTAATATGTCCGAAGACCTTTTAACGCGTTTATATTTAAGATGCATGGTTTATCATGTCTTTCGTGTTTTGCATCCTTTATAACTCCTGTGTGGCCGTTGAAGCTGAAAGTTGCGAGTCGTCGGCTTCAGCCCCCATGTAGATACTACGCGGGGTGTCTCTGCCAACGCACTGTGACCCTTAGCCGAGCTATCGGTACCCGAAGGCGGTAGTGTGGGGCGGACAAGGAAATCGGACCATAATGCTTTATTGCTTTCACTTAGCCATAGGGGCACGAGAAAGGAGTGCGGGGGGCTGATGACTAGCCCCCAGGGGTTTGTGATGTTCGGATGAACCGCAGCCAAAGCCGATATCACATGGTTTGTACTAATACCAAACCCATCGCATGACACGGGATAACCTCAAACGAGGTTTATTTAAGCTCGGATTCGCAGACCGGTTCTCGCATACTATGACAGTCAGTTTTCGGCTTTCTCCGCTGAGGTGCTTGACCAGGCTAGCCAGAAGCACAATCGCAGCGGTTCTCCCTTTGCCCTTTTAGCCGAACGAGCGGAACGTAAAGGGGCAAGCACAGGAGCCGGGCAACCCAACTATTGACCCAAGACATAGTTCGGAACCGATGCATATAAAGTGGAATTCCGAGACGCCGAACGCAAAATCAGTTGTGCCTAGGGCGATTTTTTAACTTCGAGCCCCCGGTCTATTAGCCGGTTGCATCGTAAAGTATACCAAACAGGTTCGCAAGAAGAGGGGGAAAATAGAGAGTGTGCCAAAAAAGACAGCGAAGCGATCATGTATGATATCTCTGTATTTTACTCAGCAACTCTTATTATTCAAATTGCCGATGCAACTATTTATAGGTATTTTAAAAATGAAATATAAACCTTATAGGAGGGGTTGCACTAGGGGTCTTTGATGGGTGACCTGACGTCTTCAATGTGCCCTGTCGTTTGTCCGCTCCTGCGTCACCTAAGGAGGTGTATACCTCTATGGGTTTTGCTGTTCGGCGAATGGACTTTGTAGAAAAATCTTGAGAAGTCCCCGAAGTGTGAATGAGCTTTACGCCTTAGCAGGTACTTTATGGTACCTGTAGTGTGTCCAAAGACGTGTTGATGGTGATAGTTCGGTTCAGCCGAACATTTACCCTTTGATAATTTTTCCCCACCGCTGCCCATGGAATTTTGAGCGCGAAGTTGTGCCTCCTCGGCACGTACTTTGCCGGTTCTAGGGCTGTGCGATAGGGGGCGAATCCCTATTTATGGGGAGAAGAAGGTTCTGGTACTTCAGGTTGAGACCGGGCTCGCTTCCCAGCCTTACGTGCTTTTACAACAGATGTAAGCGTTTGCCGATCATCAGTGTAATGGAATTCGGCCGCCAAGGCCAACGCAAGTTCCTCAGTTCGGAGGGAGTGCTCTGTGTTGCCATTGACAGTAATGACCCCCTTGGGGCCGGGCATTTTGAGCTTGAGGTATGCGTAGTGTGGGACGGCATTAAAGCGAGCGAACGCTGTACGGCCGAGCAGGGCGTGATAGCCGCTGCGGAAAGGTACGATGTCGAAGATCAAGTCCTCACTTCGAAAGTTATCGGGCGAGCCAAACACTACTTCTAGGCTCACAGAGCCCGTGCACCGGGCTTCGACGCCTGGGATCACTCCTTTAAAGGTAGTGTTGCTCGGTTTGATCCTTGACGGATCTATGCCCATCTTTTTCACCGTGTCTGAGTAAATCAGATTGAGGCTACTTCCTCCGTCCATTAGGACTTTAGTGAGGTGATACCCGTCTATGATGGGGTCTAGGACGAGGGCGGCCGAACCCCCATGACGAATACTGGTCGGGTGGTCACGTCGATCGAAGGTGATCAGGAATGCCGACCATGGGTTATACTTCGGGGCTACAGGCTCTATGGCGTAGACCTCTCGAAGGGCGCGCTTCTTCTCCTTTTTGGGTATATGAGTGGCGAATATCATATTTACTGTTTTTACCTCTAGAGGGAATTTCTTTTGTCCGCCACCGATCGGACCTCGGGGTTCATCCTCGTCCTAGCTGCGCGGGCTCTTGTCTTGGTCCTCGGATGCGAGCTTGCCGGCCTGTTTGAATACCCAATAGTTACGGTTGGTGTGGTTGGCGGGCTTCTCTTGAGTGCCATGGATCTAGCAAGGCCTCTCCATGATCTTATCTAGCGGGGTGGGTCTGTCACGATTGCCTTTGGGAGGCTTCTTCCGCTGCCCAGGTCGGGAGTTGCGGAACCGGCGTTGACGGCCGTGTCATCGGCATCACTGTTGTTGTGCCGGCGCTTATTCTTGTTGTGCTTTGGTTTCCCGTTTCCATCCCGAACTTCGGAGGTTCCGGGGTCTTCGGGGTTGTGGCTACGTCTTGCTAGCCAGTTATCCTCGCCTGCGCAAAAGCTAGTCATGAGTGATGTAAGGGTGGACATTGTCCTTGGTTTATCATGGCCGAGCTGACGAGCCAGCCACTCATCCCGAATATTGTGCCTGAAAGAGGCTATTGCTTCGGCGTCCGGGCAGTCAACGATCTGGTTTTTCTTGGTCAAGAACCGATTCCAGAATAGCCGCGCGGATTCTCCTGGCTTCTGGACGACGTTGCTTAGGTTGGAGGAGTCCGGTGGCCGAACTTAAGTTCCTGGAAGTTAGATCAGAATGCATCCTCTAGATCCTCCCAACGCCCAATGGAGCTTTCGGGGAGGCTATTTAACCAGTGCTGAGCTGGCCCCTTGAGCTTCAGGGGTAGGTACTTGATGGCGTGGAGGTCATTTCCTCGCGCCATGTGGATGTGGAGGAGGAAATCCTCGATCCATACGGTTGGGTCAGTTGTCCCATCGTATTGCTCTATGTTTACGGGTTTAAACCCCTCCGGGAACTGATGCTGCATCACCTCGTCCGTGAAGCACAGTGGGTGGGCAGCGCCTCTGACCCGAGCTATGTCGCGCCGGTGATCAGCGTCTGTCCTAGCCCGGTTTTGTTCCCCTCCTTTATAGTTGCGGTCGAGCCAAGGCCGGTACCCTTCCCGTCTATCGGGTGAGTATCCTCTGGATCCGTAGATGGATCGCGTTCGACCTGCTCTGTAGTCCAGATCGTGTCGCAGGTCGAACCTGTCATCGGGCTCTAGTGGCTCTTTTCCCCATCTACGGGGTATCGTCGGCCTATAGCCGGTGTCGTCAGCCATTCTGTCCCGTCCTCGAGGAGGGCGATCCGGCTTGTCGTATGGGGTATGTTTGGGAGACGGCGTATTAGTAAGCTCGTCATCGAATTGTGGCAGCAGCCTTTTGCGCGGATAGCTCTTAGGTTGGTCCGATAGACCGGTACCGTATCCTTCCTCAGCTGAGAGGACTCTTGTCCATCAATCGTTGAGGTCGTCTTGTTCGGCTTTAAGCTGCCGTTCTTTTGCTTTCAGACTGCGGGCCGTGGCTATAAGATGTTGCCTGAACAGTTCCTGATCTTCAAGATTATCGAGGATGGCAAAGTCATCTGCTTTCGGGATGTCCTCCTCCTCGACAGGGGGGAGGTAATTGTCGTCCTCGGAATCATTTAGATCGTCGGGGTTGCGCCGGTCTTCCGGCCTCTCCTGACCCTCTAGCGGGGATTTCGGGATCGCCGAGGTTTTCCGAGGTGTCTCCGTCCCCGGTGCCGTCGATAGCTTTTCTTCCCTTTTTTTTTTTTCCTTTCGACCGTTTATGCGGCTTTCGGCGTCTTGACGACGCTTCATCCGATTTGTCGCCATCGTTTTTCGGAGTGTCCACCATGTAGACGTCATATGTGGAGGTGGCAGTCCACCGCCCGGTATCAACGGGGGTGAGGGCGCGATACTCCTCATCCATGTATTCTGCCTCCTCGGAGGCATAGTCCAACATGTTGGTTAAATCCTCGACATTGGCTACCAAGTGGGTGGTGGGTGGGACGAAAAATTCGTCCTGACCTGCCTTGAGCCCGATCTGAGAACAGATCGGGGTTGGGTCGTCGGTAATCTTCATCGACGAGATCCGATCTAGGGCCTCGTTGAGTATCGAGAGCTCGATCGGGTCGGCCTGCTCAGAGCTTCCGGAGTTAACCTCCGACGCGTCCGTGCGGGGAGAGTGTTCGGTAAGAACAGGTGTCCGGACGTCTGGCACTATGACCGGGTCCGGACTGAAAGTTGGGTCCTCGCCGGGGTAGATCCCGTGGGTGGGACCGAAAGATGGGTCTGAGGTTAAAGCCTCAGAGTCTTCGGGCATGGCGGGCGAGACCGCGAGCCCGGTTAGTGACAGGTCGCCCCGAGAGTCTACGGAGAACTCTAGGTTCCCGAATCTGACCTCTTGATCAGGGGCGAAGCTTCCGACGCGGCCTAGATGGCCGGTCGGGTCGGCGTGCAGCACAATGCTGCCGAAAGCGAAGATCTGTCCGGGGATGAAAGTGTCCGTATTGCGGACCTCTTCGTTGATGACGAGGCAAGCCATCGATTCCTTTGGCGATCACAGCGGAACTCTCAATGAAAGCACCAATGTCGGTGTCAAAACCGACGGATCTCGGGTAGGGGGTCCCGAGCTGTGAGACTAGAATCGATGGTAACAGGAGAAGGGGGAGATGATGTTTACCCAGGTCCGGGCCCTCCTACGGAGGTAATACCCTACGTCCTGCTTGATTATATTGATGGTATAAGGGTTACAGAGTTGATCTACCTCGAGATCGAATGACTAAAACCCTAGATGAGTTCTCTTCCCTCTACAACCTAAAACCCTCCGGCTTATATAGACGCCGAGGGTACCTAGGGTTTACACATGGTCGGTTACACATCGAAGGGATAATAATGCCTATTCACTACTTCACACGTGAAGGATACGCCACGATTCTCGAAGCTTCCTTCCTGGAGACAAGGTCTTCGATCAATCCAATGCTCGGCAAGCGGCCCATATAGTCCGGCCCATAAGAAATAGGTCGGCCTCCCGAGGACCCCTTAAACCAGGACTCCCTCAGTCGTCCTCGTGGTGGAGCGGCCGGAGGAAGGCAGGGTGCTGCCGGTCCAGCACCCCGTCTACTACCTCAACGAGGTCCTCTCTGCCTCCAAGCAGAACTACCCCCACTACCAGAAGATGTGCTACGGCATATACTTCGCCACCAAGAAGGTCAAGCAGTACTTCCAGGAGCACACCATCACCGTGGTGAGCACGGCGCCGCTCGGAGAAATCATGAGCGGATGGGACGCCACCGGCCGGATCGCCAAATGGGCTATCACCCTCGCCGACTACGAAATCCGGTACGAGCCACGCACCGCCATCAAGTCGTAGACGATGGCCGACTTCCTCGTCGACTGGGCGGAGACCCAGTTCGTGCCGCCTCCTCCGGACTCCACGCACTGGGGCATGCACTTCGACGGCTCGAAGATGCGGACCGGCCTGGGAGCCGGCATCGTCCTGTCGTCCCCGAAAGGGGACCAGCTCAAGTACGTGCTCCAGATCCTCTTCGCCGCCTCCAACAACGTAGCTGAGTACGAGGCGCTCGTCCACGGCCTCCGGCTCGCCAAGCAAATCGGCATCCGACACATCCTCTGCTTCGGCGACTCGGATCTTGTGGTGCAGCAGGTCTCCGGCGAATGGGACGCCAGGGACGCCAACATGGCCAGCTACCGCTTCCTCGTCCAACAGCTCACCGGCTCCTTCGAGGGGTGTGAATTCCACCACGTCCCCCGGGCAGACAACGAGGCGGCGGACACGCTGGCTAAAATTGGCTCCACCCCGGCAGGCAATCCCGGCCAGCGTCTCCCTCGAGCGGCTACTCAAGCCGTCGATCAAATCCTCCGCCGAATCGGAGTCCATCTTTGTGCCGGCCGACCCCGCTGGCGCCCCTCCGGCTCCGACAAACCCGCCGTCTCCAGCCGCCGCTTCAGCCCAGCCGGCTCCAACAACTAGCGACCCCGCGGCCGTCCTCATGACGATCGATCTGTGATGACCCACAAGTATAGGGGATCTATCGTAGTACTTTCGATAAGTAAGAGTGTCGAACCCAATGAGGAGCAGAAGGAAATGACAAGCGGTTTTCAGAAAGGTATTCTCTGCAAGCACTAAAATTATCAGTAACAGATAGTTTTGTGATAAGATAATTCGTAACAGGTAGCAAGTAACAAATGTAGCAAAGGTGCAACAAGGTGGCCCAATCCTTTTTGTAGCAAAGGACAAGCCTGGACAAACTCTTATATAAATCAAAGCGCTCCCGAGGACACATGGGAATTTCTGTCAAGCTAGTTTTCATCATGCTCATATGATTCGCGTTCGTTACTTTGATAATTTGATATGTGGGTGGACCGGTGCTTGGGTGCTGCCCTTACTTGGACAAGCCTCCCACTTATGATTAACCTCTCTCACAAGCATCCGCAACTACAAAATAAGAATTAAGATAAATCTAACCATAGCATGGAACATATGGATCCAAATCAGCCCCTTACGAAGCAACGCATAAACTAGGGTTTAAGCTTCTGTCACTCTAGCAACCCATCATCTACTTATTACTTCCCAATGCCTTCCCCTAGGCCCAAATAATGGTGAAGTGTCATGTAGTCGACGTTCACATAACACCACTAGAGGAGAGACAACATACATCTTATCAAAATATCGAACGAATACCAAATTCACATGATTACTTATAACAAGACTTATCCCATGTCCTCAGGAACAAACGTAACTACTCACAAAGCATATTCATGTTCATAATCAGAGGAGTATTAATTATCATTAAGGATCTAAACATATGATCTTCCACCGAATAAACCAACTAGCATCACCTACAAGGAGTAATCAACACTACTAGCAACCCACAGGTAACAATCTGAGGCTTTGAGACAAAGATCGGATACAAGAGATGAACTAGGGTTTGGAGAGGAGATGGTGCTGGTGAAGATGTTGATGGAGATTGACCCCCTCTCGATGAGAGGATCATTGGTGATGACGATGGCTTCGATTTCCCCCTCCGGGAGGGAAGTTTCCCCGGCAGAACAGCTCCGCCGGAGCCCTAGATTGCTTCTGCCCAGGTTCCGCCTCGAGACGGTGGCGCTTTGTCCCGAAAGCTCTCTTCTGATTTTTTTCAGGTCAAAACCCTCCATATAGCAGAAGATGGGCACCGGAGGGCTGCCAGGGGGCCCACAAGCCACAGGGGCGCGCCCTTGGGGGTAGGGCGCGCCCCCAGGCTTGTGGCCTCCTGGTGGGCCCCTCTGGTATTTCTTTCGCCCAATATTTTATATATATTCCAAAATGATTCTCCGTAACTTTTCAGGACTTTTGGAGTTGTGCAGAATAGGTCTCTCATATTTGCTCCTTTTCCAGTCCAGAATTCCAGCTGCTGGCATTCTCCCTCTTCATGTAAACCTTGCAAAATAAGAGAGAAAAGGCATAAGTATTGTACCATAATGTGTAATAATAGCCCATAATGCAATAAATATCAATATAAAAGCATGATGCAAAATGGACATATCAACTCCCCCAAGCTTAGACCTCGCTTGTCCTCAAGCGAAAGCCGAAATCGATAAATATGTCCACATGTTTAGAGATATAGGTGTCGATAAAATAAAATACGGACATGAAGGCATCATGATCATCTTTAGAACAGCAACATATATTGACATATAATTTCTTATGCTAAAGTGACAATTCATTCACAAGGTAAAGTATGAATCAAAAACTTTATTGAAAACTAACAAACTATGATCTCGGTCATTGAAGCAATTGCAATTTATCATAACATCGGAAAGAGTCAATATAAGAGCTTTTCAGCAAGTTCACATATTCAACTATCATTTAGTCTTTTACAATTGCTAACACTCACGCGATACTTATGAGATCAAAGTTTCAATCGGACACAGAGAAAGATAGGGGCTTATAGTTTCACCTCCTAAGTATTTACCTCAAGGGTAATGTCAACAGAAATAACTCATGATCACCCACATCCGAGTGGATATATGTGTCTAGATCATTCCCCAACACATGATGCTTGCCAAGATAGAAAGGCGAAATATAGGAAGTGGTGAAGATCACCATGACTCTTGCATAAAAGTAAGTACTAGAAAGTAAAAGTAATAGATAGGCCCTTCGCAGAGGGAAGCAGAGGTTGTCATGCGCTTTTATAGTTGGATGCGCAATCTCTTAATGCAAAAGAATGTCACTTTATATTGCCGCTTGTGATAAAGAACTTTATTATGTAGTCTGTCGCTTTTATTTCTTCCATATCACAAGTTCGTATAAAGTTTGTTTTCCTCACACTAATAGATCATACATATTTAGGGAGCAATTTTTTTTTATTGCTTGCACCGATGACAACTTACTTGAAGGATCTTACTCAATCCATAGGTAGGTATGGTGGACTCTCATGGCAAAACTGGTTGTAAGGGTGTTTGGATGCACAAGTAGTATCTCTACTTCGTGCGGAAGTTTTGGCTAGTATGAGGTGGAAGCAAGCGTCACATCTTAGAGGATCCATGACAATATAACTTCTATTCGGAAATAAGCAAACATAACTCATTATGTTGTCTTCCTTGTACAACATCAACTTTTTAGCATATAATATTTTGATGAGTGCTCACAATCACAAAAGATGTCCAAGATAGTATATTTATATGTGAGACCTCTCCCTCTTTATTAGTTCCTATTAATTGCAACAATGACCAAAATTATGTTTGTCAACTAACAACAAGTTTCATGCGACATACTTCTTATATGTGAAGTCATCACTCCCCATAAGGTCATCATATATACTCTTTGCTTTTATTCTATTCTTCTTTTTATTTCTGTTTCCCAAGATCATAGCAAGCAAGCAAAGCCCTCAACTTAAAACTACTTTTTATTATATAACTCTCGGACTCGATTACATAGGGGGAACATAAAACAAAACTCAAAGCTAGATCACATTAAAACTTTATTCAACTAGATCAAGATATAACCAAAAGGATCAAACTAAGAAAAATGATAAAGTAAAAGATGTGATGATGATACGATACCGGGACACCTCCCCCAAGCTTGGCACAAGCCAAGGGGAGTGCCCATACCCATGTGTTTAGTTGTCTTTCTTCGGAGGTGGTGATGGTGGAGTTGTTGATGAGGTTGGAGGCTTGTCCTCCGTCTTCCAAGGCATAGGCTCACCGTCGTAAAAAGATGAACGAGTCTCCAGGATCCTCAAATCTGCAGCCAAACTCATTCTCTTAAATCTGTATTCATACTCACAGTTTTGGTTTTGCAGGTCATAGATCTGGGCCTGGAGATGCTCGATTTTCTCGTAAAGCTTGAAGACGTCCTCCCCGATGTCCTTGGCGTCCAGCTTGTGCTTATGGGTAAACTCCGCGATCATCATGTGATTGGCATTGAGTCCACGTTCCACCATCCCTTGACACTTGAAGACTTGCTGCTCCATTGCTTCGAGCCTTGTCTCCACGCTTCCGGTCTTCTTTGGCCCCTCAACATCACGGATGTGCAGCACCCCCTCACGCATCTCAATGGTTTGAGGGTGTCGCAGCACCTCCGCAAGGTAGGGGTTGATGACCTTCTCGAAGAACTTGTCCTTCGAAGCACTTGGGGACGTCATGGCGATCTAGATGTGTCTGGAAAGCAATTCGAAACAAAAACAGGAGATATTGTTGTGATACGAAGGTCAAAACCTTTGGGAGATTATATAATGAATTTTTACCAACCTAAAGGAGTATACCACGAGAAAACGGAGTCCGGAGGGTACACGAGGTGGCCACAAGCCACAGGGGCGCGCCCAGGGGGGTAGGGCGCGTCCCCCTGGCTTGTCGCCTCCTCGTGCACTTTTCGGACTACTTTAAATTTTCCTAATTTATTAAATATTCCAAAATGGAGAAAAATTGCTATTGGAAAAGTTTTGGAGTCGGTTTACTTACCGTACCACATACCTACTCCTTTTCGGAGTCTGAAACGTTCTGGTAGACATCCCTTATGTACTCCTCCGGGGTTATGGTATGAATAATATTGGTTTCTACATTTACGGGAGTACCTGAGATATAATGTTTGATTCTCTACCCGTTTACCACCTTCAGATTTGTGCCTTCGGCGTTGTTGATCTTGATGGCACCGGAATGATATACTTCCTTGACAATGTAAGGCCCTTCCCATTTAGAGAGAAGTTTTCCTGCAAAAAATCTTAAACGAGAATTGTATAGCAAGACATGGTCACCTACATTGAATTCACGCTTTTGTATCCTTTTATCATGCCATCTCTTAACCTTTTCTTTAAACAACTTGGCATTCTCATAGGCCTGGGTTCTCCATTCATCAAGTGAGATAATATCAAATAACCTCTTCTCACCAGCAAGTTTGAAATCATAGTTGAGCTCTTTGATTGCCCAATAAGCTTTATATTCTAGTTCTAGAGGTAAGTGACATGCTTTACCATAGACCATTTTATACGGAGACATACCCATAGGGTTTTTGTAAGCAGTTATATAAGCCCATAATGCATCATCAAGTTTCTTAGACCAATTCTTTCTAGATCTATTAAAAGTCTTTTGTAAGATCAATTTAAATTCTCTATTACTTAATTCTACTTGACCACTAGACTGAGGATGATATGGAGATGCAATTCTATGATTAACATCATACTTAGCAAGCAATTTATGGAAAGGACCGTGAATAAAGTGTGAACCACCATCAGTCATTAAATATCTAGGGACTCCAAATCTAGGGAAAATAACTTCTTTAAGCATTTTAATAGAAGTGTTATGATCAGCACTACTAGTTGGAATAGCTTCTACCCACTTAGTAACATAATCAACATCAACTAGAATATGAGTATACCCGTTGGACTTTGGAAAAGGTCCCATATAATCAAAACCCCAAACATCAAATGGTTCAATTACAAGTGAGTAATTCATAGGCATTTCCTGACGTCTACTAATATTACCAATTCTTTGACATTCATCACAAGACAAGACAAACTTACGAGCATCCTTGAAGAGAGTAGGCCAATAAAAACCAGATTGTAATACCTTGTGTGCAATTCTATCTCCCGCGTGGTGTCCCCCGTAGGCCTCGGAGTGACACTTGTGTAGGATCTGTGCCTGTTCATGCTCAGGTACACAACGTCTAATAACACCATCTACTCCTTCTTTATAAAGGTGTGGATCATCCCAAAAGTAATGTCTTAAATCATAGAAGAACTTTTTCTTTTGTTGGTATGTGAAACCAGGTGGTATAAATTTAGCAACAATGTAATTAGCATAATCAGCATACCATGGAGCATTACGTGAAGCATTTATGACAGCTAATTGTTCATCAGGAAAGCTATCATCAATAGGTAGTGGGTCATCAAGAACATTCTCTAATCTAGACAAGTTATCTGCTACGGGGTTCTCAGCACCCGTTCTATCAACAATATGCAAATGAAATTCTTGTAGCAAGAGAACCCATCTAATAAGTCTAGGTTTAGCATCTTTCTTTTCCACAAGGTATTTAATAGCAGCATGATCAGTGTGAACAGTAACTTTGGAATCGACAATATAAGATCTGAACTTATCACATGCAAACACAACAGCTAAAAATTCCTTTTCAGTAGTAGCATAGTTTCTTTGAGCCCTGTCTAGAGTTTTACTAGCATAATGGATAACATTCAATTTCTTATCAACTCTTTGTCCTAGAACAGCACCAACAGCATAATCACTAGCGTCACACATGATTTCAAAGGGTAGGTTCCAATCAGTTGGTTGAACAACAGGTGCAGTGATCAAGGCTTTCTTAAGAATTTCAAATGCTTCTACACACTCATCATCAAAGACGAATGGAACATCTTTTTGCAAGAGATTAGTGAGAGGCCTAGAAATCTTAGAGAAGTCTTTAATAAACCTCCTATAGAAACCAGCATGACCAAGGAAACTTCTTATACCTTTGATATCCGTAGGACACGGCATTTTTTCAATAGCATCAAATTTAGCTTTATCAACTTCAATACCTCTTCCGGAGATTTTGTGTCCCAAGACAATACCCTCATTAACCATAAAGTGGCACTTCTCCCAATTCAAGACAAGATTAGTTTCTTCACATCTCTACAAAACTCGATCAAGGTTGCTCAAGCAATCATCAAAAGAAGTTCCGTAAACGGAGAAATCATCCATGAAAACCTCAACAATCTTTTGACAAAAGTTAGAGAATATAGCAGTCATACATCTTTGAAAGGTAGCAGGTGCATTGCATAAACCAAAAGGCATACATCTAAAAGCAAAGGTACCGAAAGGACAAGTAAAAGTAGTCTTCTCTTGGTCCTCTTTTGACACAGGTATTTGAGAGAAACCAGAATAACCATCTAGAAAGCAAAAGTGTGTGTGTTTGGATAGTCTTTCTAGCATTTGATCAATAAAAGGTAGAGGGTAATGATCTTTCCTAGTAGATTTATTTAATTTCCTAAAATCAATTACAATTCTATATCCTGTAACAATTCTTTGCGGGATCAATTCATTTTTATCATTGGGAACAACGGTAATACCTCCCTTCTTGGGGACACAATGAACGGGACTAACCCATCTACTATCAGCAATAGGATAAATTATACCTGCCTCCACGAGCTTTAATATTTCATTTCTTACCACTTCTTTCATATTAGGATTTAACCGTCGTTGGTGACCAACAACTGGTTTAGCACCAGGCTCCATATTAATTTTATGCTGACATAGAGTGGGACTAATGCCCTTAAGATCATCAAGAGTATATCCAATAGCCGCACGGTGCTTCTTCAGAGTTTTCAATAATCTCTTTTCTTCATGCTCTGAAAGGTTAGCACTAATAATAACAGGATATATCTTCTTTTCATCAAGATAAGCATGTTTAAGAGTATCCGGTAATTGTTTAAGCTCAAACACGGGATCACCCTTGGGTGGAGGAGGATCCCCAAGTATTTCAACGGGCAAGTTGTGTTTCAAAATAGGCATTTGATTGAAGAAAATATTATCTAATTCCCTTCTTTCATTCATGAACATATCATTTTCATGGTCTAGCAAATATTGTTCTAAATGATCAGTAGGAGGCACAACAATAGAAGCAAGACCAATAATTTCATCCTTACTAGGCAATTCTTTATCATGGGGTTGTCTACGAAATTTAGAGAAATTAAACTCATGGGACACATCCCCAAACTTACAGTAATAGTTTCTTTCTCACAATTTATCTTAGCATTAACAGTATTCAAGAAAGGCCTACCAAATATAATGGGACAAAAATCATCTTGTGGGGAACCAAGAACAAGAAAATCAGTAGGATATTTTATTTTCCCACACAAGACTTCAACATCTCTAACAATCCCAATTGGTGATATAGTATCTCTATTAGCAAGCTTGATAGTAACATCAATATCTTCTATTTCAGCAGGTGCAATATCATTCATAATTTCTTGGTATAAAGTAAAGGGAATTGCACTCACACTAGCACCCACATCACATAAGCCATGATAACAATGATCTCCTATTTTAACAGAAACAACAAGCATGCCAACAACAGGTCTATGTTTATCTTTAGTATCAGGTCTAGCAATTTTAGCAGCTTCATCACAGAAATAAATCACATGCCCATCAATATTACCGACCAAGAGATCTTTAACCATAGCAATACTAGGTTCAACTTTAATTTGTTCAAGGGGTGTAGGTGTTTTAACATAGCTCTTACGAACCACAGTTGAAGCTTTAGCATGTTCCTTTATTCTAACAGGGAAAGGTGGTTTCTCAATATAAGCAGCATGAATAACAGGATCAACATTATAAGTAATAGTTTCTTCTTCAACTTTAAAAGATTCAACTACTTTTACTTCAATGGGAGGATGATATTTAAACCACTTCTCCTTAGGGAGATCAACATGAGTAGCAAATGATTCACAGAAAGAAGCTACTATCTCAGAGTCAAGTCCATATTTAGTGCTAAATTCACGAAAAGCATCGGTGTCTATAAAGGATTTAACACAATCAAACTTAAGGTTTATACCTGACTCCTTACCTTCGCCGAGTTCCCAATCTTCCGAGTTGCATTTAATTCTTTCCAATAAATCCCATTTGAATTCAATATCTTTCTTCATAAAGGAACCGGTACAAGAAGTATCGAGCATGGATTGATCATTACGAGAAAGCCGAGCATAAAAATTCTGAATAATAATTTCTCTTGAGAGCTCATGATTGGGGCATGAATATAACAATTACTTAAGCCTCCCCCCAAGCTTGAGCGATACTTTCTCCTTCACGAGGCAAAAAATTATAAATATAATTCCGATCACGATGAACCAGATGCATAGGATAAAACTTCTGATGAAATTCCAATTTCAATCGGTTGTAGTTCCATGATCCAATATCATCACATAGCCTATACCATGTCAATGCCTTCTCCTTCAAAGATAAAGGGAAGACCTTCTTCTTGACATCATCCTCGGGCAAACCAGCAAGCTTAAATAATCCACAAACTTCATCCACATAGATTAGATGCAAATCAGGATGTAGTGTTCCATCTCCTGCATAAGGATTAGCTAGCAGTTTCTCTATCATACCCGAAGGAATTTCATAATAAATATTTTCAGTATGTTCAGTAGGTTGAGGAGCGACTCTTTGTGCTTTCGGTCGAGGTGAAGATACCCCGAACAAGCCCCTCAAAGGATTATTTTCCATAGTAACAAGTGACAGTAAATTTCAGCACACTATATAAATTTTTCCTTACCAAATTCCACTCACCAAAGGCGCTTCACTCCCCGGCAACGGCGCCAGAAAAGAGTCTTGATGACCCACAAGTATAGGGGATCTATCGTAGTCCTTTCGATAAGTAAGAGTGTCGAACCCAATGAGGAGCAGAAGGAAATGGCAAGCAGTTTTCAGTAAGGTATTCTCTGCAAGCACTGAAATTATCAGTAACAGATAGTTTTGTGATAAGATAATTCGTAACGGGTAGCAAGTAACAAATATAGCAAAGGTGCAGCAAGGTGGCCCAATTCTTTTTGTAGAAAAGGACAAGCCTGGACAAACTCTTATATAAAGCAAAGCGCTCCCGAGGACACATGGGAATTTCTGTCAGTACATGAATCAGGCTCTTTGCCGTCTGCCATGGCAGACGGCAAAGGCAAAACCACAGACGGCAAACACCTTTGCCGTCCGCCAGCGGACGGCAAAATTTCGGGCCGAATAAACTCTGGCAAAGAGGTTCTTTGCCGTCTGCCTTGGCACAGTGGACGGCAAAGTTTCTTTGCCGTCACCCTGCAGACGGCAACGAGCCTGGACGGCGTAGTACTGACGTTAGCACCGTTTGGTGGCTAACGGCCCCCACCAGATTCTTTGCCGTCAGCCCCCGGACAGCAAACACCCAGTCCTTTGCCGTCTGCCCCGGACGGCCCCACACAGGCCTTTGCCGTCTGCCCCGGACGGCCCCGCCCAGCCCTTTGCCGTCTGCCCCCCCGACGGCCCCGCCCAGCCCTTTGCCGTCCGCCCTGCTATGCCGACGGCCACTGTCGGCAAAGAATCCAAATGGCCCCAGGCCTGGCGCTCCCAGGTTTAATAGGTGGCTGCCACGTGCCCTCTTTGCCGACGGTGGCCATCGGCATAGCGGTCTTTGCCATCCGGGGCAGACGGCAAAGAGGCTGTATTGCCTCTTTTTTGCCTGTTTTTGTTATATTCAACAATTTTCACAGGCAAATATATAATATGTATATATATATTTCACATAAACAATATCCCTGCCATATGGATATGATCAACCAACAATTACACCAAATTAAAAGTATCAAATGTCACATTGTTCACCATATTACATTAGTTTCATCCATACATACATAGTCTCATACATAGGTAGAAAGTTTCACGTAAGTTCATCGATACAAAATGAAAACAGTAAGTAAAAAGAAGCTGCCGTGAACTCAATCAAATCTGCAAAATTGGAAATAAGAAAGTTAGAATAAGAATACTAGAAGAAGTAGAAGAAGATCTAGAAGTAGAAGAAGATCTAGAAGAAGAAGATGATGAAGAAGCGTTTTTCTTCTCTCTCTTTCTCCTCTTGTTTTTCTTCTTCTTATTGCTTATTTGTGTCATTTTAGAGCTAACCTAGGTAATTATCATATTTTTGACCTAACTAAGCTTATTGTGTCGTTTTGCAAGAAAATAAGCTAAGTCTATGGCATCTATGAGGTTACCAAGTCTATTATGCAATTTTTGAGTTAACTAAGCTTATTATGTCATTGTGGAGGAAACAATGCTAAGTATAGGTCATTTTAGAGCTAACTTAGGTACAATATGTCATTTTGGAGGTAAGTAAGCTTACTATATCTTTTTAGAGGAAACAAAGCTAACTTAGGTAAAATATGACATCTCTAAGTGCTAAGTTTGTCTTTGTTTTAGAAAATGAGCCAAGTAAGTGGCATATTACAGCTTACCGTCCTCGTCATCACGGAGGTGAAGCATTGGGGTTGCTCGGGCCGGTGTCACCTGGAGCACTACTTGGCCCTGGAGAAGGATCGTGCGATGCGGCTCGGGAGTTATGCTACACCAAAGATCATTTGCGTTAACATGATGACGTTGAAATGTTAAGACTAGTAACTAATGAACATTGAAATGAAACTCACCGTTCCAGCCGTGGTAATGACTGGCATCGGCGGAGGGGTCTGGCCGGTCTTCTCACACAAAGAATGCACATTTGGTTTTGACAAGTCCATCATATTGGTTATTAATGAAACGAACATGTAGTGCATGATTTGGCTAATATGAAGAAGAAACTTACCACGAGGAGCTCGTACATGGCCCGGTGAGATGCATCGTTCCGTGCCCTCTCCTCCTCCAACAACCTAGCCGTCCTCTCCTCCAAATCCCTCTTCTCCTCCGCCGCCTGCCGCGCCTGTTCCGCCAGAAGCGCCTGGGTTGCCTCTCTCTCTTTCTGCAGAGCAGCCTGCAACACAACTCCTCGTTAGCATTGTAATCATCTTTGTTCGCACAACCAATGTAATGGAGGAAAGCTATCTGAGTCCGTATGACTAACCTCGATGGCGAGCTGGACTGGCCGTGGACGAGGCGTTATCTCAGGACAGGAGGTCGTTTGGCGCGCCTTGATCTACCGGAGAGTGCGTGAAGACCGTATAAGTCCATCTCCAATGGCTATATGGCCATGGGGCCTCCCGCCGCCAGCTATCATCACCAGCTCTGGATCAATAGGATGCTGGCTCGGGTTGAAGTCCTCCCCATTCACCGCCTTCCCCACATCTCTTTACCTCACGAGCTTGTTGTGGGAGGAGATGTTGGTGAAGTTCTTGGGATTGTCGAGGTCAGACTCAGAGAATGCCTTGGCCTTCTTGTACGAGGCAGTATGGGCCATGGCATAGAGGTCGTACACCCGTGGCACCTCCGTCTTATTGTAATGCGCCTACAAGAGAGGAACAAAGTATTAATAAAGGGGTCAAGCTAGCATCAAGAATGAATTGCAGGAATCATGAAGCAAACCACATACCCAGTTACGCCCAAACTGAAATAAGTTGGCGCTGCCTTGATGGTGTGGCACACCTTCCATTTGGGCACGCCGTTCCTTGGCATCGTCATGGATGGCTCGCCATTCGTCAGAGCACCACTCATTCACCAATGCCTCCCAACAATCCATCTTATCCGCACACCATCTCGGGGGCACCTAAGTTAGTAAAGAGAAATTTGAGAGCTACGCCTACGAATCAAAGCAAGGAAACTAAGTACAAGGCCTTAAGAATAGGTAATTACCTTCATGTACTGCTCCTTGTGCAGAAACTTTCCGTGGCACGACGACTTGTCCTTCTTAATACGCCGGGAGGCGTAGTAGTCTCGAACAGCCTGTACCCGAGCCTCGTGTCGTAAGTTCTGTAGTAGGCGCCTGCACTCGTCATCAATAACCTTTGCCGCGGCCTCCTCGTATCCCTCCTCACACCTGTAGAAGGTCTGCAATCAAACAAGACAACAATGATTAGTATAATAACTAGCTATTATTGATTTTTTATTGTGTAAAGGAGAAATTACCCAGAACTTTCTGATTACCATGTCGGCCCTCGTGTGGCACAACACATCGTCGATCATCTCCTCCGGCGGGGCCGGGGCAGCCAAGTAGTGCTCCCAGTTCAATCCTAACTCTGGAAGCTTACCCTCGCCGGGCAACGTGACAAACCCCGGGAAGTTATGCCGTAAAATCACACCAAGGATGGAGTTGGGCCTGCGGACATCCTTGGCGTGAATCCAACCCCTGCAGTATGACAGAGCCAACACATTAGATATGTGAAGAAACGTGAAGGCAAAAGGTTTAAAAAGAGTAAATTCACTTACTTCTCCTTTTCAGGCCTAATCGGCCACCTCTGCTCGCGGGTCGCCGGCACGGGCGGGAGCCGTGTAAACCCACGCTGCTAGATGGTGGCCTCCTCAACCACCTCGTCCCCGCTATCAGAAAACTGATCTCCGCCACCATCAGCATGGCCACTCGGCTCCGGCTGATGCAGATCCGGCCAGGTATCCCATCCGGTCGAAGCGTGTGGAGTCTCGTAGGATGAAGCGTCTGGCACAGGAGTCTCGCGGGACGAAGCGTCTGGCACAGGAGTCTCGCGGGTCGAAGCGTCCGAGACAGAAGGATCGTCGACCCGAGGCTCGTGGACAGGAGTCCTTGTAGCCTCCACCTCAGACGGGTCCACCATAGCAGTCCTGTGCTCGGGTGAATCAGCTGGGGGTGGCGGCGAGGAAGGCGTAGCAGCCTTCGTACCTCTCCCGCGGCCACCAAGTGTACCTTTAGGAGCTCTCTTCTTCCCCTGACCTCCTCTCCCGGTCGGCAACTTCGTCGACGAAGAAGCGCCCTCGGGTGTCCCAATACTGTCATACAACGCTCTCCGAAGAGTTTGGGGTGGAATGGAAGTACCCCTCCCCCCACGCGCCGATGAAGGAGCCTCGGATCGCTCTCGACCCGCGCCCACCATCTTTCAACACCTGCCATGACAAAGAGTAAATGAAATTAGTACAACATAAAAAAAATGAATACCGACATGAATAATAATATGTATATATATAATTTGAGTGTATCATCATCATGTATATAATAAAAAATGAATAATACCTGACATGAACTAATAATAGTCTTCATCGTCTATATATGCTCCATCATCATCATCACTATCATCAATAAATGCATCATCATCATCACTATCGGGAACAACATGTGGAAGGCCTCCTTTATGTAATCGGTCAAGCATTGAGAGGTCATCCGCAGCAGGAACCTCTTCTTCTTCCGTCTCTTCTTGTTCCAGCTCAGGGGTGAAGTCGGATTCACTGTCGCTGTCTACTTGAATGTTCTGGCGTGAAGTAGAGCGGTTCTTGAAACGTTTTTTGGAAAGACATGTTTCTTGGAAGAATTCTCCTTCATATGTGTCTGGGCTAATGTGAGGTTCATAATCATCTTCATTGAGGGGAGGTGGTCTAAAACGTGGCGGCACATCATAAACGACATCCCAACCATTCAGATTTGGATCAGTTTGCCAGGCCCACGGTAGATAGAAAACTTGGGTCGCCTGTTGAGCCGTAATATGGACATCGGGAAAACAAATATGATGTTTTTCATAACAGCTAGAATCGGAATATATATATGACCTAACTCATAATTTACATCGGGGGTCGGGGGTCAGTGGCGTCGGGGGTCGGTGGTCAGTGGCTTCTTCTTCCTTTTCTTCTTTTTTTCCTTTTCTTTTTCTTCTTCTTCTCCTCCTCCTCCTCCTCTTCCTCTCTTCTTCTTCTTCTTCTTCTTCTTCTTCTTCTTCTTCTTCTTCTTCTTCTTCTTCTTCTTCTTCTTCTTCTTCTTCTTCTTCTTCTTCTTCTTCTTCTTCTTCTTTTTCTTCTTCTTCTTTTCTTCTTCTTCTTTTTCCTTTTTCATTTTTTTCCTTCTTCTTTTGTTCTTTTTTTTCTTCTAACCTAACTAACTAACCTAAACTAACCTAAGCTAACCTAACTAACTAACCTAAACTAACCTAACTAACTAACTAGCCTAAACTAAACTAACTAACTAACTAACCTAAATTAACAAACTAACTAATTAACATAAATAAAAAACAGAAAAAAAATTACCTTTGAAGGTGCCGGTGGAGGAGGGGGCCGGTGGAGTGGACTGGGAGGGAGGACGTGGGGCGCCGCGGGGAGGGGGCACTCGCCACAGGGGCGGCGGGACGGCGGGCCGGCCGGTGGGTGGGGCGGCGGCCGATGGGTGGGGGCCGCAGGGAGGGGGGCTCGCCGCGGGGCGGCGGTACGGCGAGGCGGCCGGTGGGTGGGGGCGGCGGCCGGTGGTCGTCGGGGAGCGGCGGGAGGGAGGGAGAGGGAGGGAGAGAGAGAGGGGGCCGCGGGGAGGGGGGGCTCGCCGCGGGGCGGCCGGTTGGCGGGGGCGGCTGTCGGTGGGCGTTAGGACGGGGCGGGAGCGGCCGGAGGGAGAGAGAGGGTGGCAACGCGGTGGTGGGGGGCGGGGTGGAGATGCGGGAGAGTGAGGGGGGTGGAGGTTGATCCGACCGTTATGGGGGGCGGGCTCTTTGCCGTCTGCTAGCAGGCGGCAAAGAGGGGGGGGGACGAGGGGGTGGGGCCCCGCCGTGACAGTTAGGGGGACATCCTCTTTGCCGTCCGCTAGCGGACGGCAAAGAGGCGGGAGGCAGACGGCAAATCTTACCCGACGGCAACGATGTACCCAGGGTGTGGTGGGGCCCGCCCGTGACCTTTGCCGTCTGCCTGCCCAATCTTTGCCGTCCGCTAGCCGACGGAAAAGGGTGGGCTGATGGCAAAGGCTTTCTTTGCCGTCTGCCCACCCTTTGCCGTCCATTTTCTGCAAGCTGATGGCAAAGGCTTTCTTTGCCGTCTGCCAGCAGACGGCAAAGACATGGCGGACGGCAAATGATCCGATTCCAGTAGTGTGTCAAGCTAGTTTTCATCATGCTCATATGATTCACGTTCGTTATTTTGATAATTTGATATGTGGGTGGACCGGTGCTTGGGTGCTGCCCTTACTTGGACAAGCCTCCCACTTATGATTAACCTCTCTCGCAAGCATCCGCAACTACGAAAGAAGAATTAAGATAAATCTAACCATAGCATGAAACATATGGATCCAAATCAGCCCCTTACGAAGCAACGCATAAACTAGGGTTTAAGCTTCTGTCACTCTAGCAACCCATCATCTACTTATTACTTCCCAATGCCTTCCCCTAGGCCCAAATAATGGTGAAGTGTCATGTAGTCGACGTTCACATAACACCACTAGAGGAGAGACAACATACATCTTATCAAAATATCGAGCGAATACCAAATTCACATGATTACTTATAACAAGACTTATCCCATGTCCTCAGGAACAAACGTAACTACTCACAAAGCATATTCATGTTCATAATCAGAGGAGTATTAATTATCATTAAGGATCTGAACATATGATCTTCCACCGAATAAACCAACTAGCATCAACTACAAGGAGTAATCAACACTACTAGCAACCCACAGGTACCAATCTGAGGTTTTGAGACAAAGATCGGATACAGGAGATGAACTAAGGTTTGGAGAGGAGATGGTGCTGGTGAAGATGTTGATGGAGATTGACCCCCTCTCGATGAGAGGATCGTTGGTGATGATGATGGCTTTGATTTCCCCCTCCGGGAGGGAAGTTTCACCGGCAGAATAGCTTCGCCGGAGCCCTAGATTGCTTCTGCCCAGGTTCCGCCTTGAGACGGCGGTGCTTCGTCCCGAAAGCTCTCTTCTGATTTTTTTCAGGTCAAAACCCTCCATATAGCCGAAGATGGGCACCGAAGGCTGCCAGGGGGCCCACAAGCCATAGGAGCGCGCCCTGGGGGGTAGGGCGCGCCCCCAGGCTTGTGGCCTCCTGGTGGGTCCCCTCTGGTATTTCTTTCGCCCAATATTTTTTATATATTCCAAAATGATTCTCCGTAACTTTTCAGGACTTTTGGAGTTGTGCAGAATAGGTCTCTCATATTTGCTCCTTTTCCAGTCCAGAATTCTAGCTGCCGGCATTCTCCCTCTTCATGTAAACCTTGCAAAATAAGAGAGAATAGGCATAAGTATTGTACCATAATGTGTAATAACAGCCCATAATGCAATAAATATCAATATAAAAGCATGATGCAAAATGGACGTATCAATCTGCCGGCCCCGGGGACGGACGGCTGATACGTCTCCAACATATCTATAATTTTTGATTGTTCCATGCTATTATATTATCTTTTTTGGATGTTTTATATGCATTAATATGCTATTTTATATTATTTTTGGGACTAACCTATTAATCTAGTGCCTAGTACCAGTTTCTGTTTTTTCCTTGTTTTTGAGTATTGCAGATAAGGAATATTAAACGGAGTCCAAACGGAATAAAATCTCGCGATGATTTTTCTTGGACCAGAAGAAACCTACCAGACTTGGAGATGAAGGCAGGAGACCTGCCGGGAGATCACAAGCCTGCAGGGTGCGCCCTAGGGGGGAGCGCCACCCTGGCTTGTGGCCCCCCTGCAGGTCCTCCAACCCTATTCTTCGGCCTATAAATTCCCAAATATTCCCCCAATACCAAAAAGAGCCACGATAACACTTTTCCGCCGCCGGAAGGCTCTGTTCCCGTGAGATCCCATCTTGGAGCCTTTTCCGGTAATCTGCCGGAGGGGCATTCGATCACGGAGGGCATCTACATCAACTCCATTGCCCCTCCGATGATGCGTGAGTAGTTCACCTCAGACCTTCGGGTCCATATCTAGTAGCTAGATGGCTTCTTCTCTCTCTTTGTTCTTCAATACCATGTTCTTCATGATCTTCATGGAGATCTATCCGATGTAATACTCTTTTGCGGTGTGTTTGTCGAGATCAGATGAATTGTGGGTTTATGATCAGATTATCTATGAATATTATTTGAATCTTCTCTGAATTCTTATATGCATGATTTCATATCTTTGCAAGTCTCTTCGAGTTATTGGTTTGGTTTGGCCAACTAGATTGGTAATTCTTGCAATGGGAGAAGTGCTTAGTTTTGGGTTCAATCTTGCGGTGTCCTCACCCAGTGACAAAGTAGGGGTAGCGAGGCACGTATTTGTATTGTTTCCATCGAGGATAAAAAGATGGGGTTTTCATCATATTGCTTGATTTTATCCCTCTATATCATGTCATCTTACCTAATGCGTTACTCTGTTCTTCATGAACTTAATACTCTAGATGCAGGCAGGAGTCGGTCGATGTGTGGAGTAATAGTAGTAGATGCAGAATCGTTTCGGTCTACTTGACACGGACGTGATGCCTATATGCATAATCATTGCCTTGGATATCGTCATAACTATGGGCTTTTCTATCAACTAGCAAAGTGGCCCGCTCGATGCGCGGGCTAGAATGCTATAAAGTTTCATAATGAGAACCCATTATTTAATTTGCAAAGAAACATTATAGAACCATATGTTACGATATTTAAAAATATAAGACTTCGGAGAACATAGTTTTTTCTTAAGTTTTTTTTTACATAAATAGATATGTTATGCATCTATATACCTTCAATTATGCATGCCATTTTTTGAAAAATTATTAGAGGTTTTGATTTAGTAGGAGTCAAAATCTAGATCGAGTCTAGTTGAGAATAGTAGAAATAAGTCATATGTAATCAATTTACCAAAAAAAACTCATATTATATCCAAGTGTTATGTCTTAATAGGACATCGACCTTGTCTAAAACTTTTGCTAGCCTGATTTTCTTAACTAAGATTATTTTTGACTAATAAGAGAACTCTTTCGTCCAAATTCCCACTTGTTTCTCGTTTGTAGACATGAAGATTCACCACCGCATTATAACTCATAACATTGCCTGTAAGAAACATGCAAGAAATTATATGTATACATGCAGTAGGCTAACATCCTTTGAGTGAGCCTAGCAAAAAAGTAGAGAATTTCTTTAGATATCAACTTGATTGAAATCCATCTCATGGGTAATATAATAAGAATTCATAATAACGGAGGAAAGTGAATACAAATAAAAATAACATGCAAAGATTGGAAAATACATGGTGAAAACATTTTTATTGGAACAAAAAAATTATAGTAAAAACCACACCATGATGTATAGTTGACATATTTCAAAATCTTTGCAATATTTTTAGATTATGAATTTATCAATATTGGAAGCAACTAAATAAATACTTACAGGGAAAGGGATTCATCCTCATGGCGGAAAGTGCTATATTACATAGTTGAAGCAATCAATAATGCCTCACCATTTATGCTAGACTAATTACATCAAAAGGCAATAATATCTGTCAACAAAAGTCTTCCATACACTTCTATGCCTAGTTGCTTAAGAAAAAATAAACACTATAGAGCCTCCAAGTGCTAATGACTTATATAGAGTTCCATGTGCATACGGACTAAGCTGAAATCATATCCAAAATCGTAAAATGGAACCTACCTAAAACATACCATGCATGATATGTTAAATTAATCCCATAAATGTAGCTTTGTAGTTACAACTCCAAGAAAATTTCCTACATTTTTTTACCACGTATCTGGATCCTTTTTTTGCCATTTACAATTGGCATCATGTAAATTAAATCTGCGTTATTTATTCCTCTAGAAAGTCAACTCAACTTCTGCATGGCAGCATGTGTCATAACTTTGGAACTAAATGGCATGTCCACAAAAAAACTTACTGAACTGAATATCTATTCTACCAAAAATATACTATGCAACCTACAAAAATTATCTCGAGACATCTAGCAAACCCTATTTAAGGACAAAAATGCACAAAAGGGCAGAATGATTAGCCATTACATATATCGTAACCAACATCCGACATCAAGATCATATACCTAAGATGATGAGCGACACTAACATTTCGGAAGAAAATGTACGTGGTTGAAGAAGATAATATTTATAAGAAATACAACTCATTCGACTCATATAATTAAATTTCTAAGTACTTCCAAAAGATTAAAATCAAAGTAATATAAATTAGAAAACTTGTGAAACCAAATGATAGGTTCATGTCAAGAACAATTTGTCATCTCCAAGCCATAGTAAATTACCATGCAATATTAGGCCGGAATTTCTGGGACTTAGTAAGGAAATAATATTGGTACCGAACACAACAAACATGAGATTCATGCTGCACAAGAGGAGATTCAAAAATCCTTTCAAATAACTTTTGTGTGTGTGTGTGTGTGTCAAAATGCTCATGATTTATAATCCTCTAGACATACCAATTGGATCGACTAACCCATATAGAACACAAACTAATGGATCAGATCAAGTACTTTGAAAATCATGAAAGAGTAGAATAAGCACTAAATAATTAAACTTGCAATAGCTGGCGGGAGCAGTAGTCGTAAACCTCAAGGCGGCATGACGAAAAACCTAGTCGATTAGCTCCCTGCTATTAGAGAAATCCACTGACCACATTAAGGATAACATGTCTGCATCAACAAATCTATGTCAACAACTTCCTGACCTAACAACATATAAATACTGTGCTGCTAAGATTATCTGTGCCATAACTAATATTTAGACCAAAATGTAGAGGTTCTCATTTTGTTCAGAGCCAAGTTTAGTAATAGATCGCCTTGTCATGTCTTTATTGCATTCAAGTTGATGTTGAGAACATATATAATCCCAAAAATAAACCCAAACGGATCAATGCATACAATATGTTTGTCCAAAGACCGCAACAATAATCTTGTAGAGGCTCGCAGATAGTGAGATACATCATATTAGTCGATAAGAATAGACTTGCAAATACCCATGGTGCACTACAAAAATAATGATCAAAGGAGAAACGTCATACATGTTAGCAAATAAAATATGTAGGCTGACCTCAAGAAGATTGTAAACTTTCATGTACATTCTATTATATTTAGTTCATATAAGACTTTTCATACAGCTTAAATTTATGCACAGTAAAGTTGCTCGGGTTATATATGTATCATTATTTTTGTGATACATAAAGCATGAAGGAGATTTCTATCCTAGCAGAAAGGAAGTTGATATCAATCATGGTTACCGAATATCTATCTAGCCGACACTTTGTTTTTTCTCTAAGATATATCACCTTTCCCAACACATTATCGCCATGGAGTGGAAATATACCTGGTCTTTTGAATAATAAATTGGGACTGTTCCTCTTTGTACATTAGAGTAATTAGAAATTTCCTGCATATAATTTTGGAGACCAATATTAAATGGATCATAAGTAAGATGCTAGTTGTAGCCCTGCACGTAAGTTTACAACATAATGATACTTACGTGAATATAGTAATAAACAATCCGTTACATGGACTTTTGCAGATCCATACAGCTACAGTAAGTCCCCATTTAGTACTCTCCCGATTGCGTAGCTTTGGGTTATCGTTGTCCACGTCGAGGTACAGATCCGGCCGCTTGCATAGCATGTGCAGATGATATGATGTGTATTGCCAGCTTGTTAGGTGCTCATCTAGCTGACCATCCTCCGTTGGTTCAAGATCGATCAAATGATGCCATCTCGGCACGACGCCTCACCCATGGATGTTTTTGGGGAAAATATCACACACAACAAAGGGCTGGATCCAAACTATAAGTAGCTGATCGATTGTGCTTAGATTCGTACGTTGGCATCTGCCTACTCATGAAGCTAATTACCAAGCAAGCAGCTTGATCGATATCTCGGAGGAAAACACGTACCTGGCTACTTGCTCATGCTCCCGCCCATGTATATTACTGCTGCAGCCCTATCCTGGTCCTGTGGAAGATTAGGGCACCCCGTGCGTGTGCTAGCCGCACCATCACAAAATCTAGGTTGTGCAGCAAGCTGGTTTGTGTAGACACGTGACTACGTGAGGGTGCTGGGTACTCTGTGTCTCTGTTGTCTCGCCGGAGGTCTGCTTGGTTAGCCATATGATTTGCGGCGGCGAGCATGAGGAGAAGGGAGCCATATGAGCTGCGTTTTTTTTTTCAGGACCCATAACCTAAGATATGCAATTGGAGAGTGTGGTCATGAGATATGGAAGACATACAATTCAGACCAAGGACGTGCGGAAGGCCTATAACAGTTTTTCCATAGCGTTTTTTCTCTCAAGTTAGATTAGATCTGGTCCATTAATAATGTACTTATAGATAGAGGTCCACCAAATCAATGGACAGATGTTTCTAATTATTGTTGAATTTTCTTGATTATTTCTCTTTTTCCTGGTGCACCAGTCAAATACTTTTTATATATAATAGATTGCTCGACAGTAATTTGTTCACCCACCGTATTATTTTCCTTCAAGAGAGAAGCCTCTAGTGAAACCTATGGGCCCCGGGTCTATTTTCCATATTATATTTTCAGATCTATAAACCAAAAATAAAAAAAAAGTTTGCTGCAATCTTTTTTACTTTTGTTTTACTTTTCGTTTTAGCAATCTTTTATATCTATCTCTATCAGATCTCATCCTTGCAAATAACCGTGAAGGCATTGACAACCCCTTTATAGCGTTGGGTGCAAGTGTTTGATTGTTTGTGTAGGTGCGAAGATTGGGGACTTGCTTGTATCTCCTACTGGATTGATACCTTGGTTCTCAACAACTGAGGGAAATACTTATCTACTTTGCTGCATCACCCTTTCCTCATCGAGGGAAAACCAACGCAAGCTCAAGAAGTAGCAAGAAGGATTTCTGGCGCCGTTGCCGGGGAGATCTACATCAAGCCTACCAAGTACCCATCATAAACTCATCTCTTGCATTTACATTATTTGCCATTTGCCTCTCGTTTTCCTCTCCCCAACTTCTAAAATGATTTTCAGGAAAAAAAACCAAAAAGATTTGCCTTTTTATTCGCCCTTCTTTCGTTTGTCTTTTCGTTTGCTTTTTGTTTGCTTGTGTGCTAGGTTGCTTGCTTTGTCACGATGACTCAAGAGAATACGAAGTTGTGTGACTTCTCCAATACTAATAATAATGATTTTATTAGTACTCCGATTGCTCCCGCCACTAGTGCGGAATCTTATGAAATTAATGCCGCTTTGCTTAATCTTGTTATGAAAGAACAATTTTCCGGCCTTCCTAGTGAAGATGCCGTATCCCATCTAAATACTTTCGTTGAGTTGTGTGATATGCAAAAGAAGAAAGATGTGGATAATGATATTGTTAAATTGAAGCTATTTCCGTTCTCACTACGAGATCGTGCTAAAACTTGGTTTTCATCTTTGCCTAAAAATAGTATTGATTCATGGAATAAGTGTAAAGATGCTTTTATTTCCATGTACTTTCCGCCCGCTAAGATCATCTCCCTTAAGAACGATATAATGAATTTTAAGCAACTTGATCATGAGCATGTTGCACAATCTTGGGAGGGGATGAAACTAATGATTAGAAATTGCCCGCACATGGTTTGAGTTTATGGATGATTATACAAATTTTTTATGCGGGATTGAATTTTGCTTCTAGAAATATTTTAGATTCCGCCGCGGGTGGTACTTTTATGGAAATCACATTAGGAGAAGCTACTAAACTCCTAGATAATATTATGGCAAATTACTCTCAATGGCATACCGAAAGATCTCCTACTAGTAAAAAAGTGCATGCTATTGAAGAAATAAATACTTTGAGTGAAAAGATGGACGAATTGATGAAATTGTTTGCTAGTAAGAGTGCTCCTATTGATCCTAATGATATGCCTTTGTCTTCTTTGATTGGAAATAATAATGAATCTATGGATGTGAATTTTGTTGGTAGGAACAATTTTGGTAATAACGCGTATAGAGGCAATTTCAACCCTAGGCCGTTTCCTAGTAATTCCTCTAATAATTATGGTAATTCCTACAACAATTCTTATGGAAATTATAATAAGATGCCTTCTGATCTTGAGAATAATATTAAATAATTTATTAGTTCACAAAAGGTTTTCAATGCTACGATTGAAGAAAAATTGCTCAAGATTGATGATTTGGCTAGGAACATTGATAGAATTTCGCTTGAGATTGATTCTTTGAAAATTAGATCTACTCCACCCAAGCGTGATATTAGTGAGTCTTTAAAATCTATGAGAACTTCTATTGATGAGTGTAAGGAAAAAACCGCTAGAATGCGCGCTAAGCGTGAATGGCTTGAAAAAGTGTGTTCTCGTGATAATAATGATGAAGATTTTAAAGTGATTGATGTGGTCCTATTGAATCTTTGTTTTCTAAAATAAATCTTGATAAAGATGGGACTAGAGATAAGTCAACTTTAGTTACAAGGCGTCCCAATGATTCGGAGTTTATAGATCTTAATGCTAAAAGTGGGATTGAAGAGGTCAAAACTTTAAATAGCAATGAACCCACTCTTTTGGATTTTAAGGACTTTAATTATGATAGTTGTTCCTTGATTGATTGTATTTCCTTGTTGCAATCCATGTTGAATTCTCCGCATGCTTATAATTAAAATAAAGCTTTTACTAAACATATCGTTGATGCTATGATGAAATCTTTTGAAGAAAAACTTGAGTTAGAAGTTTCTATACCTAGAAAGCTTTATGATGAGTGGGAAACCACTATTAAGATTAGAATTAAATATTATGAGTGCCATGCTTTGTGTGATTTGGGTGCTAGCGTTTCCACGATTCCGAAAACTTTATGTGATGTGCTAGGTTTCCATGAATTTGATGATTGCTCTTTAAATTTGCATCTAACGGATTCCACCATTAAGAAACCTATGGGAAAGATTAATGATGTTATTATTGTTGCAAATAGGAATTATGTGCCTGTAGATTTCATTGTTCTTGATATAGATTGCAATCCCACATGCCGTATTATTCTTGGTAGACCTTTCCTTAGAATGATCGGTGCAATTATTGATATGAAAGAAGGAAATATTAGATTCCAATTTCCGTTAAGGAAAGGGATGGAACACTTTCCTATAAAGAAAATAAAATTACCTTATGAATCTATTATGAGAGCTACTTATGGATTGCATACCAAAGATGACAACACCTAGATCTATTGCGTTATGCCTAGCTAGGGGCGTTAAACAATAGCGCTTGTTGGGAGGCAACCCAATTTTATTTTTATGCTTTTGTTTTTGCTTCTGTTTTTGAGTGCTTTACACATTATTACCTCTGTAATAATTGTGTTTTCCTGTTTTAATTAGTGTTTGAGCCAAGTAAGACCTTTGGGATGGTCTACAGTGATTGTGATTTGATTTTGCTGAAAAACAGAAACTTTTGCGCTCAGTCCAGGAATTTTATAAATTCACCAGAGCGTCGACTGAGTCTGAATTTTTTACACAAGATTTATATACAAATTTCCCTGATTTTCCTAATTTTTCAGAATTTTTGGAGTTACAGAAGTATTCGAAGTCTACAGATTGCTACAGACTGTTCTGTTTTAGACAGATTCTATTTTCTTTGTGTTGTTTGCTTATTTTGATGTATCTATGGGTTGTATCGGGGGGTATGAACCATGGAGAAGTTGGAATACAGTAGATATTACACCAATATAAATAAATAATGAGTTCACAACAGTACCTAAAGTGGTGATTTATTTTTTCTTATACTAACGGATCTCACGAGTTTTCTGTTGAGTTTTGTGTTGTGAAGTTTTCAAGTTTTGGGTAAAGATTTGATGGACTATGGAATAAGGAGTGGCAAGAGCCTAAGCTTGGGAATTCCCAAGGCACCCCAAGCCATATTCAAGGATACCAAAGAGCCTAAGCTTGGGGATGCTGAAAGTGCAATCATGCCCTTACATCAAGTTTTGATGTTGATGACAATATACATGTAGGGGACTAACTATGTTCGTCAAGTAAATCTCAGGTGTTAGTCCCCGGATGACAAAGGTGTGTGGATCATGAACATATGGAGTTAATATTACTCAAGGAAGAAATACTAGATCAAAAAGATTGTATAGTTGTTTGATTCTTGAGTATAGGGATCCCGCACTATTAAGAGGGGATCGGTAGGGTTAGTGAAGGACTTGCTCATGATACAAATACTTTTGTTCTCCATCTAAGGCACATACATGAAAAACTGCAGGAGAATCTCTACCTCTACTCACACGCCGGATGTCTGGCCTGCTCGCCGGATGTCCGGGGCTTCCCGCCACGCCGGATGTCCGGGCTGCTCCGCCGGATATCCGGCCCTTGCTATTCAGAATACACCAAGCATGTGGTGAAACCCCCGGATGTCTGGCCTCCTTGCCGGATGTCCGAGCTGGGTTTCCAGCCACGCTGGATGTCCGGGCTGCTCTGCCAGATATCCGGCCCTTGCTATCCAGAATACACCAAACGGGTGGCGAAACCCCCGGATGTCCGGCTTCCTTGCCGGATGTCCTAGCTCTCCTGTGTCCCCGGATGTCCGGGATAACCTGCCGGATGTCCGGCTGTTTGCTATCGAGAGAGCAAATATTCTGTGATGGTTTCTCCGGATGTCCGAGCATCGCGCCGGATGTCCGGGGCTTCCAGCCACGCCGGATGTCCGGGCTTTACCCCGGATGTCCGGCCTCTCTGTTTTATTCCAGCCTCCCCTGTTCTGTTCACAGTCGCCACACTAGCCCGGATGTCCGGCCCCTAGCCCGGATGTCCGGCCTACCTCTGTCACTTACACTACAACGGCCATATTTGCTCCAATACTATATATAGCCTCCTTCCTCCACGGGAGAAGGCCGACCATTCACTTTGAGCAACACCAAGAACACATTACACTCTCACTCTCACTCTCATACACCAAATCTTAGATCCCGAAGGGATTTGTGTGACGCCCCCGATCTCGATCGTACGCTAATCATACACGCAATGCGTATGACAAAGATTAGGGACTCACTGATTGATATCACAACACAACACTAGACACAAATTAAAGTCATACAGCTTCATATTACAAGCCAGGGGCCTCGAGGGCTCGAATATAAAGCTCGACAAAGCACGAGTCAGCGGAAGCAAATAATATCTGAGTACAGACATAAGTTAGACAAGTTTTGCCTTAAGAAGGCTAGCACAAACATAACAACGGATCGAAAGAGGCGAGGCCTCCTGCCTGGGAACCTCCTATCCTACTGCTGGTCGGGAGCGGTCTCCACGTAGTAGTAGGCTCCGGCGGTGGTGTAGTAGTCGTCTCCGGCGTACTCCATCTCCTGGGCTTCGTCGTCTGAACGTAGAATCGTATCGAGGGGGGAAAGAGAATGCAAAGCAGCGGTGAGTACTCATCCAAAGTACTCGCAAGACTGACATCAGAACTATGCTAAATATGCATCATTATCAAGGGGAGGGGTTATATCTGGACTGACTGCAGAAAGCAAGAATAGGGGGAAGGCCTAGTCCTATCGAAGACTAGCATCTTCAGCATCTTGCAGCATTAGAAGAGAGTAGACTGGTATCACATATATAGTCATATTATTGTAGCAATTTTATTAAGTAACCATGCCCAGAGATTGTTCCTCGACTCCCTGCGAGGAAGCAATCTCGGAGCCACATTCATTTTAATTTAAAGTCACAATTATAGTTGTATAAGGTCAAGGTACAATTCCAAGTCGTCCTGTTACCGTGGACACGGCTATTCGAATAGATTAATCATCCCTGCAGGGGTGCACCGCATCTCCAACACGCCTGATCACCTCCGGCCGGACACACTTTCCTGGGTCATGCCCGGCCTCGGGATAGCAGCACGTCGTCGCCCCACCTAGGCTCAACGAAGAGGCCAGCCCGCCGGTCTAAATCCTAAGCGCGCAGGTTCGTGGGCCCACTTGCCCTTGCACTCCTGCACGATGCGAACGCGGCCGGAAGCAGACCTAGCACACTCCAGTCCAAGAACTGTACCGTCCAGTCCAACCCGGCGCGCGCCGCTCCATTGCTGACGTCCGAAGAGCTTTGGCTGATACAACGACGCTGTGTGCCCATAACTTTCCCACGTGTTGGTTTGGTGCGCAATAAGGCCAACGACCAACTCAGATCAAAATACCCAACCCATTAGCATTTTATTAATGCAGGGAAAGCGCGACCCATGAAGTGCGGTCCGTCGCCCCGCCTCGAGGACCGTGGCAAGGGCCTCTCCTGCCTGTCCATGCCTCATCAACATCAAACCGTGGGTACCCCTCAGGGCCGACCCATCACCAACATGTTTCTGTAACCAGGTCATAGTAACTGTGTGTATAAAACATCAAGACGGTACCTGAGGAATCACTCTCAAAGGGCCCCGCTCGATGTAACCGTCAAGGTGGACCTAGAGGAATCACCCTCGGGGGTCCCACACTTGAGGGGTTGCCCGACAGAGTCATCGTCGGGAGTGGTGAAGGAGGAATCACCCTCGATAACCACGACCGACTAGCTACACTACAGAGCTAGCATCATGAGTACTTCACGAGGTGTCACCCTCGGTACTCGATAGTAGCGCTGCAGAGTCGTACAACTAAGTGGTGTGCGGTGATGTGAGGGGCCTGGCTTGTCGGTCGGTTGACCGAGTCTTCGAGTCGTCAATGAAGAAGCAGGGGTAACAGGGACTAAAGGGTCACTGGGGATTCATTGATCAACCTATCCTAAGCAGTTGATATGATTGCAGGTATGATAGCAGTTTATCAAAAACAGACTATGCATCAGAATAGGAGCTAACTAATACAATAGTCGTACCCGGCAGCACCGTCAGTCTTGGAGTCTACCGGAGAGAAGAGGTGGGAAGAAACAATAAATATAAAGCAAACAAATGCATCACAATGCATGACATGGCAATATGCAAAGCTAGGTATGCACTAACGCCGTACTACACGTTGCAGACGGAGCGGGAGAATATCTGACGATATTTCCCGGGTCTTTGGATTTATCGGTCAGACGATCTGGAGGGGAAAAGTTCCATGTTCATCATGCTAGGAGCATGTGACAGATGAACGGACAGCGTATTCAGATTCGTGGGATTTTTCTGATCAACTTTCATGTATAAAACTTTTTGATCTGAGCTACGGATTAATTTCTATGATTTTTCAAAGATTTAATCATTTCCTGGAATTAACAGAATTAAATTAATTCGAAAATCCTATTATGACATCATGCTCACATCAACATTGCATCAGCAGTCAACCGCACTGTGGCCAGGTCAATTCTGACCTGTGGGACCCACCTGTCATTGACTCATTTTAAATGCAGGGTTTTAAATTAATCTAAACAGAGTTAATTAGTGAGTGGGGGCCACTGTCAGTGAGACATTAGTTTAAACTAATTATTTTCACTAATCTAATTATCCAAATTAGTCGCCTGACAGGGCTGGCCCACTGTCATAGACATAGGAGTGTTGGGCCCCACCTGGCAGTGGCTGGTCAAGGCCCAGTCAGCCAGTTGACCAAGTCAACTGGTCAACGGGGTCGACCTGGCCCACTGGCAGGGTCACTGGGGGTGGCCCCAGTCCAGCCACGTTGGTGGCGGCCGGCGGTTCAACGCCGGCGACGCCAAATCGCGGCGAAGGGCACGGGCGAGCTTCGGGTTTCGCCCACAGGGCATCTCCGGGGCTGCGGTTGGGCTCGTTCGAACGGGGACGCGACGACGGTTCGAACGGTGGTGGTGGTGGCGCCGGAGGTGGCCGGAATGGTCACCGGCGACGACGTCGGCCGGCGACGGCTTCGGGCGTGCAACGGGATGGGGGCTACGGCGTGCTAACGGGCAAATGGAGCGGCTGGGGAGCCTCTACGCGACGCGGCGAGCGCGATGGTGGTACGCACGGGACCATTTGGTCACCGGCGGCTTGTCGGCGACGAGCTCAGGCGGAGGAATGCTCGGGCGCGCGTCGGGGACGGCGCTAGGAGGCACGAGCGGGCGCGTGCGTGTGTGCGTTGTGCTCCTGGGAGCACCAGGAGCACGGTGTTGCGCTCAAGCGAGCACGACGGCGACGGTGGCGACGACCACGAGCTCAAAGGCGGCGACCGGAGCTCGGGTGCGGTGGAAGCTAGCTACGGCGGCCTAGGGGAGCAACTAGGGGAAGAGGAGGACGCCGGGGAGCTCACTGTCGTTGATGAGAAGGCCCGGTGCAGTTGGCGTGCAGTGCAGACGGCGGATCGACGGCGGCGAGCTTCGGGTCCAGAGGAAGAAGAAGAGTCGATGGCGACGGCGCAGAGCTCCAGGGGCTTGGTCTAGTGGTCGAGGAGGAGGGGCTCGTCGCGGCGGAGCTTCTGGACAGGCTACGGAGGCGGGGGAGTGGCTACGGCCGCGGCTAGTCGGCGTCCATGGCGGCGGCTGCGCTCGGTTCGAAGGGGAGAGGACGAGCGAGAGCTGGAGAGAGGGAGAGGAGAGGCGAATGGCGAAGACGGCCAGGGGGGACGGCTCGGGGCGAGGCTTATCCCCTCGCCCACCTGCTCTTGTCGGCGTGGCGAACGGCGACGGCGCGGCGCGGCTCTGTCCACGGCGGGAGAGACACAGAGGGAAGAAGGACGGCGGGCAGGTGGGAGTGGGCTGGGCCAGCGCGGCCCAGTCGCCAGGTAAGTGGGCTTCTGCCCGTTTTTCTTTTGTTTCTTTTCTGTTTTCTTTTCTCCAGAGAGCAAAACAATTATTTGAGCCACCATTTCATTTTGCAAAAATGTGGGAATTGGCCCAACAATTATGTTGCAATATATGGCAGTGACCGAAAAAGTCTGGGGCCCAATTGACTTTATTTGAATTTTTCTACAAATGGAAGAGTATTTAAAATGCCTCCTTTGCACTTTTTTAAATTGCTATGGCCCACCTTAGCTTGATGGTATGTTGTTTTCCCTAGCAAATAATAGTTAGGGAATTTTTGTTAAATCATGAACATTTTTGCAGAAATATTTGAGCAATTTCAAATTTCACTTGCCAATTGAATTTGATTTCAAAGTGGAGTTTTAAATGATATTTGAATCAAAGGTGATCAAGCACTGTTTAGCAAAAGATTAACTTAATCACTTGGCCATTACTATAGCTTAATTACAATCATCACTGTAGCAAAACCCAGGGTGTCACAACTCTCCCCTACTAACAAGAATTCTCGTCCCGAGAATTAAGAAGTAGAAGAAAAGAGCCTGGGGTATTGTGCACGAAGATGATCTTCGCGTTCCCAGGTGGCTTCATCTTCAGAATGATTTGCCCACTGCACTTTGAAGAACTTGGTAACCTTCTGATGAGTCCGACGTTCAGTTTCATCGAGAATGCGGACTGGTTGCTCCTTGTAAGAGAGGTCTTGCTGCAGGTCAAGCATATCATGATCCACTGCTCGGATAGGATCCTTGAAGCAGCGACGAAGCTGTGACACATGGAACACATCGTGAACCTGAGAAAGGTTTGGCGGTAGTTCCAATTGATATGCCACTTTACCACGCCTTTCGAGAACAATGAAAGGACCGATATAACGAGGAGCCAGCTTGCCCTTGATCCCAAAACGGTGTGTACCTCTCATTGGCGTGACTCGAAGATAAGCCTTTTCGCCAGGTTGATAGACCATATCTTTGTGATGACAGTCATACTGACTCTTCTGACGAGACTGAGCAGCCTTCAGATTTGCATGTATAATGCAGACTTGATCTTCGGCATGTTGGATAATATCCGGACCGATAAGTGTACGTTCCCCAGTTTCTGACCAATTCAGAGGAGTCCGACACTTACGTCCATATAACACTTCAAAAGGAGCCATCTTCAGACTAGCTTGATAGCTATTGTTGTAGGAGAACTCAACATACGAGAGAGATTCCTCCCATTTCTTGCCGAAAGAAATGACACAAGCTCGAAGCATGTCTTCGAGAATCTGATTGACTCGTTCAACTTGTCCCTGGGATTGAGGGTGAAAAGCGGTGCTGAAGGACAAACGAGTCCCCATAGCTTCCTGGAAACTTGTCCAGAATCTTGAAGTGAATAAACTACCACGGTCTGAACTAATCACCAATGGAATACCGTGGAGTGAAACAACTCTGGACATGTATAGATCTGCCAGCTGACTAGCAGTAATAGTTTCCTTGACAGCCAGAAAATGTGCAACTTTGGACAACCGGTCAATGACGACAAGAATAGCATCATTACCCATCTGCGATCTGGGAAAACCAGTAATGTAGTCCATTTCAACATGATCCCATTTCCATTCAGAATAGAAATAGGTTGTAGAGTTCCAGCAGGCCTTTGATGTTCTGTTTTGATCCGACGGCAAATGTCACATTCTGAAACATAGCGTGCAATGTCTTGCTTCATGTTAGACCACCAGAATCTTCGACGAATGTGTTGGTACATCTTGGTACTACCAGGATGAATAGACAACGGAGTGTCATGTGCTTCCTTCATGAGCTCCTGAGTCATATCATGGTTTTTCTCCTTACTCGGTACCACTAGGTGGTCTTTGAAGTACAAAGCGCCATCCTCAACAATAGTGAAGGGTGAGGGCTTTCCTTCTGCGAGATCGCGTTTAATCCTCTCGACTTCATTGTCACACTTCTGGATCCACTTGATGACGTCCACAAGATCTGGTTTAGCAACCAGGGTATTAAGAGAACCCTGGGAAACAACATGGAGGTTCATTTTGTAGGACCCTTCAGGAGTGGGAGCGAGATATCCCTGAGGAACAATATGGAGGTTCAGCTTGCGAAATTCTTCTTGAAGAAGGGGGTGAACCTTATGAACCTGGAGGTGATTGCAATAAGACTTGCGGCTCAAGGCATCAGCCATTACATTAGCCTTGCCTGTGGTATAAGAAATACCCACATTGTAATCTGCTATGCGCTCCATCCATCTCTGTTGACGGAGGTTCAAATCTGGCTGAGTAAACAGGTACTTCAGACTTTGGTGATCGGTGTAGATCTCGCAACGATTACCAACAAGGTATTGCCGCCACTCTTTCAGTGCATGAATTACTGCGGCAAGTTCAAGGTCATGAACTGGGTAGTTCTCTTCATGAGGACGCAATTGACGAGATGCATAAGCAACCACTCTGCGTTCTTGCATTAGGACACATCCCATTCCTTGACGTGAAGCATCACAATAAATGACAAAGTCCTTACGAGTATCCGGAGGAGCAAGCACTGGAGCAGAGGTCAGCTTGTCCTTAAGTGCCTGAAAGCTCTCCTGACATTTTTTTGTCCACTCATATTTAACACCTTTGTGAAGCAGATTGGTTAAGGGCTTTGCAATCTTGGAGAAGTTCTCGACGAATCGACGGCAATAGCTGGCGAGTCCGAGAAAACTTCTCACTTGCTTGACATTCTTCGGGGGAGTCCAGTCAAGAATAGCCTGAACTCGTTCAGGGTTGACCGCAATACCATTCTTGGAGATCACATGACCAAGGTAGGTTACTTCGTCCATCCAGAACTCACACTTGGAATACTTTGCATAAAGTTGATGTTCTCGAAGTCTCTCCAGTATAAGACGAAGATGTTCATCATGCTCTTCTTTATTCTTGGAGAAAACCAGAATATCATCCAGATAAACCACGACGAATTTATCGAGGTAGTCCATAAAAATATAATTCATCAAGCGGGAGAAGGTTGCTGGAGCATTGGTTAAGCCGAAGGACATGACGGTGTACTCGTATGAACCATAGCGAGTAAGAAATGTAGTCTTGGGAATATCCTCTTCACGAACCCGGATCTGATGGTAACCCAACCTCAAGTCGAGTTTTGAAAATACTGATGATCCAGCAAGTTGATCATACAGATCGTTGATCCGAGGAAGCGGATATTTGTTTTGAATCGTTGCTTGGTTGATGGGACGGTAATCTTGGACCAATCGATTCGTACCATCTTTCTTCTTGACAAAGAGGGAAGGTGCTCCCCAAGCAGAGGAGCTTGGACGAATGAACCCTTGACGAAGCGAATTGTCAATTTCTTGCTTAAGTTCTAGGAGTTCATGTGGTGGCATCTTATACGGACGCTTGGCAATAGGAGTGGTACCCGGTACCAAGTCGATGACAAACTTGACAACTCTAGCAGGGGGGATCCCTGGAAGTTCTTCCGGAAAAACATCTTGGAAATCCCGAACAACTGGAATGTTTTCAATCCCTTCAAGAGGTGACTCATTTAATGCATTCAAGGCATATAGTCGGGCTTCAGCATCTCGAACAAGATGAGCATGGTAGTTGACTATCTCATCCGAAGGATGCAGCAGGTGGATAGTTTTGGTGGCACAAACGACGGAAGCAGTATGTGCCTTCAACCAATCCATTCCCAGAATAAGGTCGATCTTGGAAGACTTCAATATAATGGGGGAAGCATGGAATTCCAGTCATTCTATTTCAATGGGGACATCTGGACAAACCATGGAGGTTTGACATTGGCCAGCGGGGGTGTTTACCACTATTGGAATGCTCATCTCCTCGTACTTAATGCCATGCATGTATGCAAATTCTTCGGACATAAAAGAATGCGATGCTCCTGTATCAAATAATACAGAAGCTGGTACGGAGTTAACAAGGAGTGTACCCATCACAGTAGCAGGCTGGTCTTGAACTTCATTCATATCAACATTGTTAGCTTGAGCACGTCCCTTAGCAGGTCTGGCATTGATGTTGCGGGGCTGGTTGGAAGGCAGTGCAAGTTGATTCTGATTCTGCCTGCATTCTCTAGCACGGTGTCCTGGACGACCACACTTGAAGCACAGCCCATCCTCAGGACGAGAAGGGGGAACAGGAGCTCGTGGTGGTGGAGCTGGTAGCCTCGGCTGCCTAGGTGGGGGTGGAGGAAGACGAGGTGCAGCATAGGACGGTCTCGGAGCAGGAGGTGGTGCATGGTACATGTTGTGGGGGATCCAGATCTTACGCTTCTGAGCAGATGAGCCCGAAGATGAGCCCATGTCACGATTGTGCTTGCTGCTGTCCTTGTAGTCCTGCAGACCCGTTTCCACTATAATAGACTTGTTCACCAAGGTGGCAAAGTTACCGAAGTCTTGGGCAAGGAGTGCCAGCTTGATATCCGGGTGGAGGCCTTCACGGAACTTCTCCTGCCTACGAGCATCAGTTGCTATGTCTTCTTCAGCATAGCGAGACAAATCCAGAAATTGCCGCTGATAAGCATCCACAGTCTTGTTGCCCTGGACTAAGTTGCGGAATTCACGCTTCTTCTTATCCATCATTCCCCGAGGAATGTGACGAGCACGGACTGCAGCTTGGAACTCTGGCCAGGTGATGATTGTTCCAACAGGCTGTGAGCGCCTGTGGCTGTCCCACCATTGAGCAGCGGGACCCTTCAGAAAGTACGAGACAAAGGTGACATAGCTAGCCTCTGGGGCACCTGAAGACTCCAGTTCATAAGTGATGTCACGGAGCCAGTCATCTGCGTCAAGCGGTTGAGTTGAGCTGCGGTAGGTCGTAGGGTTGAGACGCATGAAGTCTTGCAGTGTCATTGGGGCTGGCTGCTGTTTCATATTTGGCCTCGGGAAATGGTCCATAAGCCCTTGCATAAATTGGCGATTCAGTTCAAACTGTTGCATCATACCAGCCATGTAGTCCGGTGGTGGTGGTGGTTCAGGCGCACCACGACCACGACCAGCTGGCCTAACCATTCTGTCAAAATTTTAACAGTGGTAGTTTAGTATTGGGTAATTGCAAAAACAACGAGTCATTCATGAAGTAAATTGCACAAAGAAGGCAGTGCAATAGATACGACATAGTAGTTCAAATTTCAACATACAGGTCCATACATAAGTCTATTACAAACCATAAGTTCGTTACAAAATAGACGATAGGTCCGGCATGAAAATAACCTAGACAACTAGGCGGCACGCAGGCACGCGGTGGAGGGATACAACAACGGGACATAGCTGTAACACCCTGGATTTTGGCTACAGTGATCATTGTAATTAAGCACAGTGATGACCATGAACTGTGCCTAATCATTTTGGTAAGTAGAATGTGATCAAGTTTAAATTCATATCTCATTTTAAATTTCACCTCAAAAGGGCATTGAATTTTAATGTGATAAAATAAAGTTGCAAACAGCATATGAAAAATGTTGCACACTTGTTAAAAATTCCAAAGCAATTGATGTTAAGGAAAACAACATCACCCTCAAGCTGGTGTGGACCCCACCATCAAAACAGAGCCAATTTTGCATTTTAAAAGTGCTCCTTAATTCTATGGAAAATGCAAACAGTTTCTAAAAATGCCCAAAATAATTGTGGACCTACAGAATATTGCAAGATAATATTTGGACCCAGTGGCACATTTTTGCTGAGAAGGAATAATGCAAAAAGAAAATAAAACAGAAGCCGTGGAGAAAACAGAAAAGGAAAAGGGAAAGAAAAAGGAAAAGTGGACTGTGCACTTAGGCCCAGCGGAACAGTAGCCGGCCCAGCCCACTGAGACCGCCTCCTACCTGCTCCCGCCCCGCTGTCGCCTGCACCATGGCCAGAGCTCGGCCTCGCCGCCGCTGCTCGCCACCTGCCGCCACAGGGCTCCGGGGAGGATAAGGCCGAGGCCATCCACTCCCCCTAGACGCCCTCGCCATTCCTCCCTCTCCCTCGCTCGCCCTCCTCCTTCCCTAACGCCACCACCGCCATGCCCTACGGCTAGCCGCGGCCCCAGCCACTCCCGCGCTGTGCCAGCTAGCCAGGAAGGACCGCCGCGATGACCCCGTCCTCCTCGACCACGAGCCCGAGCCCTAGGAGCCCTGCATCGCCCCCACGCCGTCGTCTTCCTCCTCGGGACCCGAAGATCGCCGTCGTCGATTCCGACCACCTCGAGCCTCCCCCCGAGCACGCTTTGCACATCTGCAGGATCCCTGTGAGCCCACGCATCCTTCCCCTCGCTTAGCCCCGTCGATTGCTAGCTCTGTCGCTCGATTTTGTCGGAGCTCGAAGCGCGCTGCCGCCGACGAGCTTGTGGTCGTCGCCACAGCCACCGTCACGCTTGCCTGAGCTCACCGTCGAGGTCCTGGTGCTTCCAGGAGCATGACGCGCTCATGCACGCGCCCGCTCGTGCCTCCTAGCGCCGTCCCCGACGCGCGCCTGAACACAACCGCCGTGGAGCTCGTCGCCGACGAGCCTCCGGTGACCAAATGGTCCCGGGCGTGCCATCATCGTGCTTGCCGCGTAGCGTAGGACCGACCCCGCGCTAGTTCCGCTCATTTTGCCCTCTCTACGCACGCGTCGGAGTTCGCCCGAAGCTCGCCTCCGCCGCCGTCGACCTGCCGCTCGCCACCGTCCATCGCAGCTTGCCCTGATGGCCGAAATGGATAGGCGACGTCTCCAGCTTTCGAACGCGCCAAAGAACGCCCGATTTGGGCCTCCGTAGACGAAACCCGAGCCCTGCCGGCGATTCGGGAGCTCGCCGGAGCTGCTCCGGTGGCCGGACGGCGCCGCCGCCGACGTGGCCTGGTCGGGGCCACTGCCAGGGTCACTGGCAGCTGGGCCCCGCGGTCGCCGTTGACCCGTTGACCTGGTCAACTGCTGACTGGACCTGGTCCAGTCACTGACATGTGGGGCCCCAAGCCCATGTGTCTATGACAGGTGGGCCACCCCTGTCAGCTAACTAATTAGTAATTAGGTTAATTGAACATTATTAATTAGCACTAATCCCTCACTGACAGTTGGGCCCCACTCACAAATTAACTCTGTTTAGTTAATTAAAAACCTGAAATAGAGCTATGTCAATGACAGGTGGGTCCCACAGGTCAGGTTTAACCTGGCCACTGTGCTGTTGACTGCTGATGCAATGCTGATGTCAGCATGAGGTCATAATAGGATTTTTCGAATTAATTTAATTCTGTTGATTCCAGAAAATGATTAAATCTTTGAAAAATCATAGAAAATAATCTGTAGCTCAGATCAAAAAACTTTATACATGAAAGTTGATCAGAAAAATCCCACGAATCCAAATATGCCATCCATTCATCTGTCACATGCTCCTATCATGATGAGCATGGAAATTTCCCCTCTGGATCGTCTGTCCGATAAATCCAAAGACCCGGGAAATATCGTCAGATATTCTCCCGCTTCTTCTGCAACGCGTAGTACTGCGTTAGTGCATGCCTAGCCCTGCATAATGCCATGTCATGCATTGTGTTGCATCTGTTTGCTTGTATTTATTGTTTCTTCCCCCTCTTCTCTCCGGTAGACCCCGAGACCGACGCTGCTGCCGGGTACGACTACGCCGTTGACGTTCAGCCTTTTGCCGCAGAGCAGCAAGGCAAGCAACCCCCCTTGAGCATTCCGATATCGCTCATTTCCTTTCCCTCTCAGTCTTGCATTAGATTTTTGCTACTGTATTAGTTAGCTCCTATTCTGCTGCATAGCCTGTTTTTGATAAACTGTTACTATACCTGCAATCATATCAACTGCTTAGTATAGGTTGATCAATGAATCCCCTGAGACTCCCCTTAGTCCCAGTTGCCCCTGCTTCTTCATCGACGACTTGAAGACCCAAAGACTCGGTCAACCGACCGACGAGCCAGGCCCCTCACATCACCGCACACCCCTTTAGTATGGCACTGCAGAGCTACTATCGAGTGCCGAGGGTCATACCTCACTTAGCACTCCCGATGTTAATTCTGTAGCATAGCTAATCGGTCGTGGGTATCGAGGGTGGTTCCTCCTTCCCATTTATCGACAACGACTCTTGCCATACACATACCTCGAGTGGAATCCATCGAGGGTGATTCCTCGGATATCCACTTGGTGTATAAACACACAGTTACTTTAACTTGACATTGTTTACATGTGGAAGACGGGACTAGAGGGACAGGCGGTACCATCCTGGTTGAGGTGGACCTGAGTTCCCGACAGTCTTGAGACGGGTCGGCCCCAAGGGTACCCGTGTGTGAGATGTGGTGGGATGCGCCGGTAAGGCATCCGGGTTATGTTGAGGCGTGGACGGGCAGGAGAGGCCCTTGCCACACATCCTCGAGACGGGGTGACGGGACCGTACTTTGAGGGTCGTGATTGCCCCACATTAATAAAATGCTAATGGGTTGGGTATTTGATCTGAGTTGGTCGTTGGCCTTATTGCGCAACAAACCATCACGTGGGAAAGTTATGGGCACTCAACGTCATTGTATCAGCCGAAGCTCTTCGGACATCAGCAATGGAGCGGCGCGCGCCGGATTGGACTGGACGGTGCAGCTCTTGGACTGGAGTGTACTAGGTATGCTTCCGGCCGCCCACGCATCGTGCAGGAGTGCAAGGGCAAGTGGGCCCACGAACCTGCGCGCTTAGGATTTCGACCGGCGGGCTGACCTCTTCGTTGAGTCTAGGTGGGGCGATGACGTGCTGCTATCCCGAGGCCGGGCATGACCCAGGAAAGTGTGTCCGGCCGGAGGTGATCAGGCGTGTTGGAGATGTTGTGCACCCCTGCAGGGATGAATAATCTATTCGAATAGCCGTGTCCACGGTAACAGGACGACTTGGAGTTGTACCTTGACCTTATACAACTATAACTGTGATTTAAATTTGAAATGAATTGTGGCTCCGAGATTGCTTCCTCGCAGGGAGTTGAGGAAGAATCTCTGGGCGTGGTTACTTAATAAAATTGCTACAACAATATGACTATATATATGAGATACCAGTCTACTCTCTTCTAATGTTGCAAGATGTTGAAGATGATGAAGATGCTAGTCTTCGATAGGACTAGGCCTTCCCCCCTATTCTTGCTTTCTGCAGTCAGCCCATATATAACCCCTTCATTGATACTGATGCATACTTAGCATAGTTCTGATGTCTGTCTTGCGAGTACTTTGGATGAGTACTCACCACTGCTTTGCCTTCTCTTTTCCCCTCGATACGATGCCGCGTTCAGACGATGGAGCCCAGGAGATGGAGTATGCCGGAGATGACTACAACACCACCGCTGGAGTCTATTATTAGGTGGAGAACGCAGACGCTCAGGAGTAGTTAGGAGGTTCCCAGGCAGGAGGCCTCGCCTCTTTCGATCCGCTGCTTATATTTGTGCTAGCCTTCTTAAGGCAAAACTTGTCTAACTTATGTCTGTACTCAGATATATTTGCTTCCATTGACTCGTGCTTGTCGAGCTTTGTATTCGAGCCCTCGAGGCCCCTGGCTTGTTATATGAAGCTGTATGACTTTAATTTGTGTCTTTTGTTGTGTTGTGATATCAATCAGTGAGTCCCTAATCTTGGTCGTACGCATTGTGTGCATGATTAAAGTACGGTCGAGATCGGGGGCGTCACAAGTTGGTATCAGAGCCGACTGCCTGTAGGTAGCCCCCTTTCCAACTCCTTGGCCGAAGTTGAGTCTAGTCATTGAAAAGCTTTTACTAACTTAGTTGTGTGGCTTACGGGCCCACATCTCAATCGGGTGGCATTAGGATCTTTTATTCCTCATCTATACTCTGGGTTCTGACCCCTCTTCTCTTTCGGGTTAAAGATTTTACTAACTCTAACCTTAGGTTCTCGTAACTACTTTCTCCCGGAGAGCCCCTCATTCCAGAAGATCGCCTGCATCATCAGAAGATTCCGAAGATACCCTCCGAAGTTCTCTCGAGAACTTGTGCTCATCGCCTTTGCGATTTCCTTCCTCCGTCATCCCCTATGGATGACTACATGCAATTGTCGCTCATACTTTCATATCCAGTTGCTCTTTTTATTACAAGGTACATCGAATTATCTTACCGGAGATTCATTCTTCCTCGGTTGATCGTGTGTTTCACAAAATCAATCGAATCACTATACGATTTTCCGAAATCCTCAGTAGCCTTTTGCTCTTGACCTTTCTCACCTGCTTGCATTATGGTTAATTCCATATGTCTAGCAATATTAAGTAAATCCTTTGTGGTTTTCATTTGATTTTATTGATTCAACCTGTGTGTGGATACACGCAGTTATCAGTTGTTTATCATAAATTATCTTTCCGGCTCAGATGTCTTTCCAAACATGAATTGGTTCTCGACAAATCAACTTTGATTGATTGTCCAACTAAGTCCATTCAGCTTACTTGTATTTGATCGGAGCATCTGATTCTGATACACCAATTTGGAAATCTTAATTCCTTTAGTTATTTAAGCATCAACTTATTGGATGTTCTATAATTTGATGCCTTGCATTCTTTCTCCCTCTGATTGAGTACCGATACTCACATCAGGTCCTTTGTGGACCGCCAGATCCATTGTTGGGTTATTATCCGTTAGCATCCTTCACATTCAAAATTCTTGTGTTGGTTTTCCCTTGATACATGATGCTATTGGTAAATTTTGACTTCTCCCTCTGATAAGTTGTATCCTATGCTTTTGTCGGCCATGCTCTGTTGTCAAGCATGTGTTAATTACTCTTGAAACTTGTGGTATATGTTCCTAAGAGACCCCTATGGGTTGAACCTATGCCTTCCTTAATTCGTGTGAACCCGACAGTTTTCACGAGTCATATTTTTCTGGTGTTTTGTCAGATAATCTTTCAAAACTATAATTTCACCAAAGGCGAGGTGTAAATGGAAGGTGATGCATTGATGAAGTGGGAGTCGACCTTGAACTTTGTGTTCATGCCCATGGACCCATTGTATGACTTATCATGGAGCTTCTTGTAACAATAATCATTCTCTTCGTATGGATTGATCTTGTATCTATGTTTTGCTACTTTGCAACCGTGGTTTCGACCATGATTGTTCTTCTTTGTTCCCATTTCTTGGACAAGTTCAAGCACTTGTCTTCGGCAGATCAATGCACCTGCCCAACCTCATTTTTGATCTACCTTCGAGTATTACCCCCTGGTATCTCGAGGATATCATGTCATTGCACTACATCTTATGAATTTTAGGTGAAGTAATGCTTTTCCCTGTCATAGTCACTCCACGGGTTCTGGGTTGTCATCAACCAAGGACATTGAATAGTGAATCGAGTCCGCACTGCAATTCAACAACTCGTAGTAAACTTCTTTGTTTACGAGTTTGTACTCGGTCTTGTCATTCCCAGCTGATTGGCTACCTCATCATCGTCATGCTGATGCTTGACCATGCTACCTAAGTCCTTCATCCCTGGAACACAATTCCAACAGTGCGCTAAGCTTACATCGAGTTTTCAACATCATGATTGGTTGTCTTGAAGGACAATATCAATTTTGAGCTAGCAATCTTATCCGTGGTTCCGATAACCTTTCGCTTCACCATTCCTTTGCTTGATGTCGTCGCTAATCGATTACATCTTCATGAAACTTCTCGGCAAATGTGTCGTGATCCTCATCGGCATTCTGGGCTCTTCCAGGATATCAATTAAATTCATGATGAGGGTAGCATCCTTGTCCGTGGTAATTGGTGTTGTCATTGGCGACATCCTTGCCATCACCTTTCATTTCCTTGTTCCCGTGTTGTTTCTAACCGGAATACTGACAAATGGAATGTGATGTGTAAATTCAATACTTATGGCATACCAACTCTATCACCTTGGAGTTAATGAACAATAAGTCCATTCTTTGTGTATTGACTGTTGAGTCAGCACTCTAACATTGGTCGTGCTACTTAGTCTGTATTTCGGGTGCACCTATCAATTAATGTTTAATTGTGGATGTTTTCCTCGAGCATACCTCATTATATCATTTGGTTTTGTTCACTCAATCGTGGAGACCCTTCTTTGTGGGAATCTCGACGAATTGTTGCTGAGCCCATCAGCCACATCCTCATCTCCTTCGTGGTTCATGATGAACATTTAAGCTAGTGTTGGAAACCTTGGAAGCATTATCTTTGTGCCTAGTTCATGAAGAATATATTTGATAAAAGAAGTGTTTTTCTATAAGTTCACGTGCATTTTTGCCACCGTGCTTATGGGAAATTTTTGTCTCGCTTCCTCTGGAATCGTTCCAATTCATTCAGGCATTTGTGAATTATTCTATGGTTTGATAGATTTGCTACCTTCACTCCATATGTATTTCCTAGCACGTTGGGCCACTGATTGATTTGATTTGTCCTAGTCCAGACTTACACATGGAACTTTGATATCCTCTATGATGGTCCCCAATCAGAACTTGATTGCCCTCCATTCTAGAAACTTCCATGTGGGCACGAATGTCCTGACCTTGTGTTCAGATGTCTTGTAGTCTGGCTAATGATTCAAGTCTTGCTTCTGTTGCTCATTCCGAGATTTTTGCAACATCATCTCGCAGGTCTGTGTTGCATCCTTTTCTCCTCAGGCCTTCTTTGTCTGAAGTTTCCTGACACCAACCAGATCTGAATCTCGGACAGATATGATGGTTGGAACATTATCAAGAATTATAACTTCGGTCTTTATTACTCGGTAAGGTGATGTTGTAGCTAGCACACCTGGCCGGATGACCTATTGTTATAGCGCTTTGTTCAGGTAAGGTTGCCATTCTTCCATGAGGGAATTGTAAGGCTTATTTTATAAGTTGTTCCTACTGGATCCTTTGTGTATCCAAACTCCATCCTTTACTCGAAACACCATATCATTGCTATCCCGAAGCATGGATGTGGTATATCGATCACCAAAAGGAATAATGTAATCTTAATGCTAATTGTTTCTTGATCAATTATTCAACCCCATTGTATGGGCATATCATGGATTTTCCTCGCCCCTTTTACCTAAATGGTTATCTACTTGCTATCCTGTCATGTATATCATGCTCTGTTTTTCCCTTGGGAAAGATATACTCCTAACACTTGAGTATAACCACATTTTCCTTTCCATTGGTCTAGTTGATCTAATAATCACATTTTCCTTTCTATTGGTCTGTTTAACCTTTCTTGAGATTATATGATCTAAGCAGTAATAATTCTCTGCTTAGGTAAACACCTCGGTGATCAATTCTGTCAGTAAGGCCATGTTACTATTGTTGATAACATTCCGGTAACCACCGGTGGATGAGAACTTTGCCTATTGGTCTGCCTCATTTCAATGAGCAGGAAGATGGTTCTCTTCGTTCCCTGCCCTTGGTACCGATGCTGTTGCTGACATAAATGACAGGTTATCCTCTGACATATCTTGCTACCATGACCGTGCAAGATGTCACCGCTCTTCTTACTCTTAATCCACATGATGGTCCCCTAACCCGTAGTTCCACGGGATCGAAACCTGACTCTCCTGTACATTTTTGATTCAAAGGTATCTTTTGCACTTGGCTCCGTTTGTAATTCCCGAACCACCGTCCAATGGAAGATCTAATCTAGTATCAGACGCAATATTTAATTCGTTACTCTGAACCCTTCCATATTTGATTAGGCATCGAATGATTGCCTACCCGTTTGAAACTTTTGAACCTTCGCATATTGCTCTCAATGAATTCCCTGAGTAACAACTCGAGAAATAATTCATGTCTTCTTCCTTGAGTTTACTGTCACGTGCCCAATTTGGTGGAGATACGTTCTACCAGAGTTTCTCCCTCTAATCGCATTGGTAGGACGATGAAGATTCCGAAGAAAGGATGACGACTTCATCAGGATGACCTGGAACAGCGAATTGAAGACTTCAACATAAGGGGATCGACCTCTTCGATGAGGGCAACAAGGACAAGAAGACCCGTTAGAATTTCGTGACCAAACTTTCTCCCTCTTACTCTACCTCTAAATTCTCGGGACGAGAATTCTTGTTAGACGAGGAGAGTTGTAACACCCTGGATTTTGGCTACAGTGATCATTGTAATTAAGCACAGTGATGACCATGAACAGTGCCTAATCATTTTGCTAAGTAGAATGTGATCAAGTTGAAATTCATATCTCATTTTAAATTTCACCTCAAAAGGGCATTGAATATTAATGCGATAAAATAAAGTTGCAAACAGCATATGAAAAATGTTGCACACTTGTTAAAAATTCCAAAGCAATTGATGTTAAGGAAAACAACATCACCCTCAAGCTGGTGTGGACCCCACCATCAAAACAGAGCCAATTTTGCATTTTAAAAGTGCTCCTTAATTCTATGGAAAATGCAAACAGTTTCTAAAAATGCCCAAAATAATTGTGGCCCTACAGAATATTGCAAGATAATATTTGGACCCAGTGGCACATTTTTGCTGAGAAGGAATAATGCAAAAAGAAAATAAAACAGAAGCTGTGGAGAAAACAGAAAAGGAAAAGGGAAAGAAAAAGGAAAAGTGGACTGTGCACTTAGGCCCAGCGGAACAGTAGCCGGCCCAGCCCACTGAGACCGCCTCCTACCTGCTCCCGCCCCGCTGTCGCCTGCACCATGGCCAGAGCTCGGCCTCGCCGCCGCTGCTCGCCACCTGCCGCCACAGGGCTCCGGGGAGGATAAGGCCGAGGCCATCCACTCCCCCTAGATGCCCTCGCCATTCCTCCCTCTCCCTCGCTCGCCCACCTCCTTCCCGAACGCCGCCGCCGCCATGGCCTACGGCTAGCCGCGGCCCGAGCCACTCCCGCGTGCTGCCAGCTAGCCAGGAAGGACCGCCGCGATGACCCCGTCCTCCTCGACCACGAGCCCGATCCCTAGGAGCCCTGCATCGCCCCCACGCCGTCGTCTTCCTCCTCGGGACCCGAAGATCGCCGTCGTCGATTCCGGTCACCTCGAGCCTCCCCCGAGCACGCTTTGCACATCTGCAGGATCCCTGTGAGCCCACGCATCTTTCCCCTCGCTTAGCCCCGTCGATTGCTAGCTCTGTCGCTCGATTTCACCGGAGCCCGAAGCGCGTTGCCGCCGACGAGCTTGTGGTCGTCGCCACAGCCACCGTCACGCTCGCCTGAGCTCACCGTCGAGCTCTTGGTGCTTCCAGGAGCACGACGCGCACACGCCCGCGCCCGCTCGTGCCTCCTAGTGCCGTCCCCGACGCGCGCCCGAACACAACCGCCGCGGAGCTCGTCGCCGACGAGCCTCCGGTGACCAAATGGTCCCGGGCGTGCCACCATCGTGCTTGCCGCGTCGCGTAGGACCGATCCCACACTAGTTCCGCTCGTTTTGCCCCCTGTACGCACGCGCCGGAGTTCGCCCGAAGCTCGCCTCCGCCGCCGTCGACCTGCCGCTTGCCACCGTCCATCGCAGCTTGCCCCGATGGCCGAAATGGATAGGCGACGTCTCCAGCTTTCGAACGCGCCAAAGAACGCCCGATTTGGGCCACCGTAGACGAAACCCGAGCCCTGCCGGCGATTCGGGAGCTCGCCGGAGCTCCTCCGGTGGCCGGACGGCGCCGCTGCCGACGTGGCCCGATCGGGGCCACTGCCAGGGTCACTGGCAGCTGGGCCCCGCGGTCGCCGTTGACCCGTTGAGCTGGTCAACTGCTGACTGGACCTGGTCCAGTCACTGACATGTGGGGCCCCAAGCCCCTGTGTCTATGACAGGTGGGCCACCCCTGTCAGCTAACTAATTCGTAATTAGGTTAATTGAAAATAATTAATTAGCACTAATCCCTCACTGACAGATGGGCCCCACTCACAAATTAACTCTGTTTAGTTAATTAAAAACCTGAAATAGAGCTGTGTCAATGACAGGTGGGTCCCACAGGTCAGGTTTGACCTGGCCACTGTGCTGTTGACTGCTGATGCAATGCTGATGTCAGCATGAGGTCATAATAGGATTTTTCGAATTAATTTAATTCTGTTGGTTCCAGAAAATGATTAAATCTTTGAAAAATCATAGAAAATAATCTGTAGCTCAGATCAAAAAACTTTATACATGAAAGTTGATCAGAAAAATCCCACGAATCCAAATATGCCATCCATTCATATGTCACATGCTCCTGTCATGATGAGCATGGAACTTTCCCCTCCGGATCGTCTGTCCGATAAATCCAAACACCCGGGAAATATCGTCAGATATTCTCCCGGTTCGTCTGCAACGCGTAGTACTGCGTTAGTGCATGCCTAGCCCTGCATAATGCCATGTCATGCATCGTGTTGCATCTGTTTGCTTGTATTTATTGTTTCTTCCCCCTCTTCTCTCCGGTAGACCCCGAGACCGACGCTGCTGCCGGGTACGACTACGCCGTTGACGTTCAGCCTTTTGCCGCAGAGCAGCAAGGCAAGCAACCCCCATTGAGCATTCCGATATCGCCCATTTCCTTTCCCTCTCAGTCTTGCATTAGATTTTTGCTAATGTATTAGTTAGCTCCTATTCTGCTGCATAGCCTATTTTTGATAAACTGTTACTATACCTGCAATCATATCAACTGCTTAGTATAGGTTGATCAATGAATCCCCTGAGACCCTCTTAGTCCCAGTTGCCCCTGCTTCTTCATCGACGACTTGAAGATCCGAAGACTCGGTCAACCGACCGACGAGCCAGGCCCCTCACATCACCGCACGCCCCTTTAGTATGGCACTGCAGAGCTACTATCGAGTGCCGAGGGTGATACCTCACTTAGCACTCCCAATGTTAATTCTGTAGCGTAGCTAATCGGTCGTGGGTATCGAGGGTGATTCCTCCTTCCCATTTATCGATAGCGACTCTTGCCATACACATACCTCGAGTGGAATCCATCGAGGGTGATTCCTCCGATATCCACTTGGTGTATAAACACATAGTTACTTTAACTTGACATTGTTTACATGTGGAAGACGGGACTGGAGGGACAGGCGGTACCACCCTGGTTGAGGTGGACCTGAGTTCCCGACAGTCTTGAGATGGGTCGGCCCCAAGGGTACCCGTGTGTGAGATGTTTTGGGATGTGCCGGTAAGGCATCCGGGTTATGTTGAGGCATGGACGGGCAGGAGAGGCCCTTGCCACACATCCTCGAGATGGGGTGACGGGACCGCACTTTGAGGGTCGCGATTGCCCCGCATTAATAAAATGCTAATGGGTTGGGTATTTGATCTGAGTTGGTCGTTGGCCTTATTGCGCACCGAACCATCACGTGGGAAAGTTATGGGCACTCAGCATCGTTGTATCAGCCGAAGCTCTTCGGACATCAACAATGGAGCGGCGCGCACCGGATTGGACTGGACGGTGCAGCTCTTGGACTGGAGTGTACTAGGTCTGCTTCCGGCTGCCCACGCATCGTGCAGGAGTGCAAGGGCAAGTGGGCCCACGAACCTGCGCGCTTAGGATTTAGACCGGCGGGCTGGCCTCTTCGTTGAGTCTAGGTGGGGCGACGACGTGCTGCTATACCGAGGCCGGGCATGACCCAGGAAAGTGTGTCCGGCCGGAGGTGATCAGGCGTGTTGGAGATGCGGTGCACCCCTGCAGGGATGAATAATCTATTCGAATAGCCGTGTCCACGGTAACAGGACGACTTGGAGTTGTACCTTGACCTTATACAACTATAACTGTGATTTAAATTTGAAATGAATTGTGGCTCCGAGATTGCTTCCTCGCAGGGAGTCGAGGAAGAATCTTTGGGCGTGGTTACTTAATAAAATTGCTACAACAATATGACTATATATATATGAGATACCAGTCTACTCTCTTCTAATGCTGCAAGATGTTGAAGATGATGAAGATGCTAGTCTTCGATAGGACTAGGCCTTCCCCCCTATTCTTGCTTTCTGCAGTCAGCCCAGATATAACCCCTTCATTGAGACTGATGCATACTTAGCATAGTTCTGATGTCTGTCTTGCGAGTACTTTGGATGAGTACTCACAGCTGCTTTGCCTTCTCTTTTCCCCTCGATACGATGCCGCGTTCAGACGATGGAGCCCAGGAGATGGAGTACGCCGGAGACGACTACTACACCACCGGTGGAGCCTACTACTACGTGGAGAACACCGATGCTCAGGAGTAGTTAGGAGGTTCCCAGGCAGGAGGCCTCGCCTCTTTCGATCCGCTGCTTATGTTTGTGCTAGCCTTCTTAAGGCAAAACTTGTCTAACTTATGTCTGTACTCAGATATATTTGCTTCCGCTGACTCGTGCTTGTCGAGCTTTGTATTCGAGCCCTCGAGGCCCCTGGCTTGTAATATGAAGCTGTATGACTTTAATTTGTGTCTTTTGTTGTGTTGTGATATCAATCAGTGAGTCCCTAATCTTGGTCGTACGCATTGTGTGCATGATTAGCGTACGGTCGAGATCGGGGGTGTCACAATAGCGATAAGCCACATCAACGTCGGGGACAACGAAAGTAGCCACGGAACTGCACATGAACTTGAATGTGAAACCTGGTGGCAGGGTCCTGCATCCCGTGCACACTCCGATGCAGAACCTGCATATTAAGCGGGAGCGCAGGTCCACGTGCCGGAGTACGACCTCCAACCTCAGGCCATTCAAGACCTGGAGGAAACTTAGTCCGAGGCGGGTAAAGGATATGCTCCGGATGTATCCTCGCACGGACTGCTGGCAACAACTGCTCCATAGTCTGATGAAGACGAGCTCGGGTGGCGTACAACTCAAAGTTAAGAGCCCTGACAGTGCGATCCAGTGCCTCAGTGTACTGGACCAGAACCTATGGGTCGTAACGACGACTCACGTAGGGGGTGCAAATAGCAATGTAGGATCGGTCGGTACGCTGCCGTGCGAAAGGGGTCAAGACCTCAGCGTCGGCTGCCGTATCAACTCGAGCAGGAACATACGGGATGTAACGGTATGCTGTCTCCTCCAAACAGGGGTTCGCTGCACGGAGACGAACAATAGCAGCATAGGCAGCATCTTGTACTGCCATCTCAACAGTCACTCCAATGCCACGGAAGGTGTGTAGCTCAGTGATGGAGAGGTCCTGTCGATCCCAGATAACCATCTCACCTCATACTATTCCTGGTTGAACTCACGGTAGTCCTCGTAAACAGTGTACTCGGGGTACCAGCGATATCCCAGCTTCTTCAAGAGGCCGACCAGAATGGCCGGGAACCCAGTCGTATTGTGCGCATAGGTCAGACGAACGATCTGCCTACCGGGACGCATCTGTAACAAGGAGATTCAAGATGTCAAATGACAGTGTGTGCATCATAACTTCAAAGAAGACAACTTTCGACGAAACAATTCTCCGGTGGATGTGATCACGAGAACCTAATGTTAGAGTTAGGAAATCTTTAACCTGAAAGAAAAGAGAGATCAGAACCCAGAGCAAGGATGAGGAATAAAAGATCCTAATACCACCCGATTGAGATGTGGGCCTGTAAGCCACACAACTATGTTAGTAAAAGTTTTTCATTGACTAGACTCAACTTCGGCCAAGGAGTTGGAAAGGGGGCTACCTACAGGCAGTCGGTTCTGATACCAACTTGTGATGTCCCCGATCTCGACCGTACGCTAATCATACACGCAATGCGTATGACCAAGATTAGGGACTCACTGATTGATATCACAACACAACACTAGACACAAATTAAAGTCATACAGCTTCATATTACAAGCCAGGGGCCTCGAGGACTCGAATATAAAGCTCGACAAAGCACGAGTCAGCGGAAGCAAATAATATCTGAGTACAGACATAAGTTAGACAAGTTTTGCCTTAAGAAGGCTAGCACAAACATAACAACGGATCGAAAGAGGCGAGGCCTCCTGCCTGGGAACCTCCTATCCTACTGCTGGTCGGGAGCGGTCTCCACGTAGTAGTAGGCTCCGGCGGTGGTGTAGTAGTCATCTCCGGCGTACTCCATCTCCTGGGCTCCGTCGTCTGAACGCAGAATCGTATCGAGGGGGGGAAAGAGAATGCAAAGCAGCGGTGAGTACTCATCTAAAGTACTCGCAAGACTGACATCAGAACTATGCTAAATATGCATCATTATCAAGGGGAGGGGTTATATCTGGACTGACTGCAGAAAACAAGAATAGGGGGAAGGCCTAGTCCTATCGAAGACTAGCATCTTCAGCATCTTGCAGCATTAGAAGAGAGTAGACTGGTATCACATATATAGTCATATTATTGTAGCAATTTTATTAAGTAACCATGCCCAGAGATTCTTCCTCGACTCCCTGCGAGGAAGCAATCTCGGAGCCACATTCATTTTAATTTAAAGTCACAATTATAGTTGTATAAGGTCAACGTACAACTCCAAGTCGTCCTGTTAGCGTGGACACGGCTATTCGAATAGATTAATCATCCCTGCAGGGGTGCACCGCATCTCCAACACGCCTTATCACCTCCGGCCGGACACACTTTGCTGGGTCATGCCCGGCCTCGGGATAGCAGCACGTCGTTGCCCCACCTAGGCTCAACGAAGAGGCCAGCCCGCCGGTCTAAATCCTAAGCGCGCATGTTCGTGGGCCCACTTGCCCTTGCACTCCTACACGATGCGAACGCGGCCGGAAGCAGACCAAGCACACTCCAGTCCAAGAGCTGTACCGTCCAGTCCAATCCGGCGCGCGCCGCTCCATTGCTGACGTCCGAAGAGCTTCGGCTGATACAACGACGCTGAGTGCCCATAACTTTCCCATTTGATGGTTTGGTGCGCAATAAGGCCAACGACCAACTCAGATCAAAATACCCAACCCATTAGCATTTTATTAATGCGGGGAAAGCGTGACCCATGAAGTGCGGTCCGTTGCCCCGCCTCGAGGACCGTGGCAAGGGCCTCTCCTGCCCGTCCACACCTCATCAACATCAAACCGTGGGTACCCCTCAGGGCCGACCCATCACCAACATGTTTCTGTAACCAGGTCATAGTAACTGTGTGTATAAAACATCAAGACGGGACCTGAGGAATCACCCTCAAAGGGCCCCGCTCGATGTAACCGTCAAGGTGGACCTAGAGGAATCACCCTCGGGGGTCCCACACTTGAGGGGTTGTACGACAGAGTCATCGTCGGGAGTGGTGAAGGAGGAATCACCCTCGATAACCACGACCGACTAGCTACACTACAGAGCTAGCATCATGAGTACTTCACGAGGTGTCACCCTCGGTACTCGATAGTAGCGCTGCAGAGTCATACAACTAAGGGGTGTGCGGTGATGTGAGGGGCCTGGCTTTGCGGTCGGTTGACCGAGTCTTCGAGTCGTCGATGAAGAAGCAGGGGCAACAGGGACTAAGGTGTCACTGGGGATTCATTGATCAACCTATACTAAGCAGTTGATATGATTGCAGGTATGATAGCAGTTTATCAAAAACTGGCTATGCATCAGAATAGGAGCTAACTAATACAGTAGCAAAAATCTAATGCAAGAATAAGAGGGAAAGGAATAGGCGATATCGGAATGCTCAAGGGGGGGGGGTTGCTTGCCTTGCTGCTCTGCGGCAAAAGGCTGATCGTCGGCGGTGTAGTCGTACCCGGCAGCACCGTCAGTCTCGGAGTCTACCGGAGAGAAGAGGGGGGAAGAAACAATAAATATAAAGCAGACAAATGCATCAGGATGCATGACATGGCAATATGCAAAGCTAGGTATGCACTAACGCCGTACTACACGTTGCAGACGGAGCGGGAGAATATCTGACGATATTTCCCGGGTCTTTGGATTTATCGGTCAGACGATCCGGAGGGGAAAAGTTCCATGTTCATCATGCTAGGAGCATGTGACAGATGAACGGAAAGCATATTCGGATTCGTGGGATTTTTCTGATCAACTTTCATGTATAAAACTTTTTGATCTGAGCTACGGATTAATTTCTATGATTTGTTAAAGATTTAATCATTTCCTGGAATTAACAGAATTAAATTAATTCGAAAATCCCATTATTACATCATGCTGACATCAGCATTGCATCAGCAGTCAACAGCACTGTGGCCAGGTCAATTCTGACCTGTGGGACCCACCTGTCATTGACTCATTTTAAATCCAGGGTTTTAAATTAATCTAAACAGAGTTAATTAGTGAGTGGGGGCCACTGTCAGTGAGACATTAGTTTAAACTAATTATTTTCACTAATCTAATTATCCAAATTAGTCGCCTGACAGGGCTGGCCCACTGTCATAGACATAGGAGTGTTGGGCCCCACCTGGCAGTGGCTGGTCAAGGCCCAGTCAGCTAGTTGACCAAGTCAACTGGTCAACGGGGTCGGCCTGGCCCACTGGCAGGGTCACTGGGGGTGGCCCCAGTCCAGCCACGTCGGCGGCGGCCGGCGGCTCAACGCCGGCGACGCCAAATCGCGGCGGAGGGCACGGGCGAGCTTCGGGTTTCGCCCACAGGGCATCTCCGGGGTTGCGGTTGGGCTCATACGAACAGGGACGCGACGGCGGTTCGAACGGTGGTGGTGGCAGCGCCGGAGGTGGCCGGAATGGTCGCCGGCGACGACGTCGGGCGGCGACGGCCTCGGGCGTGCAACGGGATGGGGGCTACGGCGTGCTAACGGGCAAACGGAGCGGCTGGGGAGCCTCTACGTGACGCGGCGAGTGCGATGGTGGTACGCACGGTTCCATTTGGTCACCGGTGGCTCGTCGGCGATGAGCTCAGGCGGAGGAACGCTCGGGCACGCGTCGGGGACGGCGCTAGGAGGCACGAGCGGGCGCGTGCGTGTGTGCGTTGTGCTCCTGGGAGCACCAGGAGCACGGTGTTGCGCTCAGGCGAGCACGACGGCGACGGTGGCGACGAGCACGAGCTCAAAGGCGGCGACCGGAGCTCGGGTGCGGTGGAAGCTAGCTATGGCGGCCTTGGGGAGCAACCAGGGGAAGAGGAGGACGCCGGGGAGCTCACTGTCGTTGCTGAGAAGGCCCGGTGCAGTTGGCGTGCAGTGCAGACGGCGGATCGACGGCGGCGAGCTTCGGGTCTAGAGGAAGAAGAAGAGTCGATGGCGACGGCGCAGAGCTCCAAGGGCTTGGTCCAGTGGTCGAGGACGAGGGGCTCATCGCGGCGGAGCTTCTGGACAGGCTACGGAGGCGGGGGAGTGGCTACGGCTGCGGCTAGCCGGCGTCCATGGCGGCGGCTGCGCTCGGTTCGAAGGGGAGAGGACGAGCGAGAGCTGGAGAGAGGGAGAGGAGAGGCGAATGGCGAAGACGGCCAGGGGGGACGGCTCGGGGCGAGGCTTATCCTCTCGCCCACCTGCTCCCGTCGGCGTGGCGAACGGCGACGGCGCGGCGCGGCTCTGTCCACGGCGGGAGCGACACAGAGGGAAGAAGGACGGCGGGCAGGTGGGAGTGGGCTGGGCCAGCGCGGCCCAGTCGCTAGGTAAGTGGGCTTCTACCCGTTTTTCTTTTGTTTCTTTTCTGTTTTCTTTTCTCCAGAGAGGAAAACAATTATTTGAGCCACCATTTCATTTTGCAAAAATGTGGGAATTGGCCCAACAATTATGTTGCAATATATGGCAGTGACAAAAAAAGTCTGGGGCCCAATTGACTTTATTTGAATTTTTCTACAAATGGAAGAGCATTTAAAATGCCTCCTTTGCATTGTTTTAAATTGCTATGGCCCACCTTAGCTTGATGGTATGTTGTTTTCCCTAGCAAATAATAGTTAGGGAATTTTTGTTAAATGATGAACATTTTTGCAGAAATATTTGAGCAATTTCAAATTTCACTTGCCAATTGAATTTGATTTCAAAGTGGAGTTTTAAATGATATTTGAATCAAAGGTGATCAAGCACTGTTTAGCAAAAGAATAGCTTAATCACTTGGCCATTACTATAGCTTAATTACAATCATCACTGTAGCAAAACCCAGGGTGTCACAATTTGAGAGCATTTGTGAGAAGTTGTCCAATCAAGTGATAGATCCACTCCTTCCCCTTCTTCACACCAAAGGAATTCGTGATTTGGGCAAGTCTTGAGCTTTTCCCCATCATTCTTGTTACTCTTGGAGGTTGGAGACTCCTAGGCGGTAGGAGTCCTTTGGAGAGGAATCGACCATTGTGATTACCCCCGGAAAGTTTGTGAGGGTTTGGAGGCCACCTCAAAGGCCTACCACTAGTGGTTGAGAAACGCCTTCGTGGTGTTATCTCAAGGAGAGAATAGGGTGAGCCTTCATGGCGTTGGTGTGCCTTCGTGGTAACATCCACCTCTCTAAACGGTGACGTAGCTTCCCTCCAAGGAAGTGAACATCGGCATACATCCTCGTCTCTCGGAGTTGCCGTTATCCCTAACCCTAACTCCCTACTTGTGGTTACCTATCTTTGTGTAGTTCCTTGTATTACTTGTGCTTCATTATCTCCTACTTGTTGCCTTGCTTAGTACACATAGCTTAACCCTCATCCTTGCAATTGTTAGGCTCACTTTCATATTCCGCGATATTGCCTAAAATTGCTAAGTAATAATTAAAATTTGTAATTGTACCTATTCACCCCCCCTCTAGGTCCATCTCGATCCCTTTCAATTGGTATCAGAGCCTCGTGCTCTATTCTTGTGGCTTAACCGCCCTAGAGCGAGATGAACCCCGATGGGACTCCCCTTGTTGCGGATCGGAAGGATAAGGGCGCGGCTTCCACGGAAGTCAAGTCCTTCACTTCTGAGGATCTGGAACGGGCTCTTGCTAAGCAAAAGGAGGAACATGATGCTTCTCTTGAGGCCTTGGTCCAAATGAGATTAGCCACATTAACCACGATGATTGCATCACCTCCAGGTGGTGTGGCCTCGAGGCCAACTGTGCCTATTCCTTCACTTGGCCAACAACCTCTTAGCAATGATCAAACTAGTGTTCCATGGCTTTATGCTAGACCTCAAGTTGAGAAACCTAAGTATAATCCTGGAGGAAAACCTCCCTTGCTTGATGACAGTCCGACTTTGCTTTGTGGAGGGTTGGTATGCAGGATCATCTTAGGTACGCCAATGATGAAATGTTGGACATTCTGGAGCTTGGCAACCACCCTGTCAACCCAAAGAATCTCACTCCAAGAGAAACTTATGACAAGCATCTCAACGACACCCCAATCATGTGCATAAGAAAAGGAATGAATGATAAGCAACGGAGACCTTACATACACATCACAAGTGCCAAGGAATTATGGGACAGCATTGTAAGGACCAAGACCGGTACCTCCACCCTCCGGCTTGCTCAGTATGAAATTGCCAAGGGCCAATTGCAAAAAATTTGTATGGAAAAAGGTGAATCCCCCAAGCAGCTCCTTGAGCGTCTCATGACTCTCACCGCCGACATTGAGTCCTGTGACTGTGACAAGACACAAGATGGATTCAACTTGACTAAGAGATTTCTCGTGGACAAGCTACTTCATGCTCTTGCTCCATATCATCACCAAATGGTGTGGGACATAAGACAACATCATGGGTTCAAGGAAATGACTCTGGATGACATCATATCCACCTTCCAACTATTCGAAGAGTCAAAGGCAAATGCTACAAAACATCTTGCCATGCATGGTACCTCAACATAAAAGATCAATCTTGCTTTGAAGGCCAAGCATGTATGTGAGGAAGATCAAAGTGAAGAAGAAGAAGAAGATGATGATGATGAGATTGACTCCGATGAGAGCCCTTCATATGAAGACATTGCCCTCTTTGTCAAGAAGTTTAGCGCAGGAAAATTCAAGGGAAGATTCCAGAAGAAGAAAGTGAGAAAATGCTACAACTGTGAGGAAACCAACCACTTCTCCAATGATTGCCCTTATGAGAAGAGAGAAGATAAACCAAGGTTTCCCAAGACATTTCTAAACAAGAAGTTGCCAAATCCTATGAACTCCAAGCTCAAGAGGAGAGATGGGAAAGCAATGGTTGCTCATGAAGAATCCGATCCAGATGATATTGGTGGGGTTGCCGGAGTAGCTCAAGATTCACAAAACACCTTGAGGCTAGTCAACAAGAGTGGTGATGTTGTCACCTACAACTATATGAAAGACTACAAGGGCAACGCTCACAAGTGCTTAATGGCAAAGGCCGTCATAGAAGATGGAGAGGACCAAAACTCTCCTGACAAAGTCAAGGTAACCCCACGCTCAAATCCCCCTCTTCTCACTCCGTCTACTCCTTGTGATGAGTATCTTGATGCGGAGGATAAGTATGATGATGACGATATAGATGATCCTATGCTTGCTAAACTAAATAAGTTCATGTGCTCACTTAAAGGAAAGAAGCTCACTATGTTTCGTATGCTTATGGAGATGGTGAGTAAGCACACCAATACCATTAAGGAACTCGAAACCCTCGTCACCAAGTTAAAGGAAAAGTACGAAATCCTTGAGCGGAAAGTCCAATATGAGGAAGCACGGAATGATGAACTATGCTTAAAAATTAGTGCAAACATTGATGATCATGCAACAAATCTTGCCTCCTTGAAAAAGGCCAAGAACTCATGCAAGGAGTTGATAAATTATAAAAGTAAGCTTGTGGAATCTCATGCTTCTCTCTCTAAGGATTGTGAGCTTCTATCCGTGTCACTCAAGACTAAGGAAGAGGAGCTCACTCTTCTTACAAAGAGCTTTGAGACGCTCAAACTTACTTATCTTGAAACTCTATCCAAGATTTACTCCTCACCTATTATCAATGTTGATGCTTGTACTACTAACTCTAGTGGTGACCTAGCATCTATTCTTGAGGAAAATCGTTTTCTAAAAGCACAACTCGAGAGAGGACTCATGACATGTGATCAAGGACAAAAGAACCTTAATGAGGTACTAAGCCAACACAATGAAGTGTTTGCCAAGGAAGGGCTCGGGTTTGACCCAATCACAAGCAAGAAGAAGACGTCTTCTCACAAGTGCACCACCCCTCTCAAAGAAACATTTGTACAAGAAGGGCACAAGGAGAAAGGTAAGGCTGTGAGTGGGAAGGCCACTAGGGGCATGCCCACTTTCAACAAGCCAAAAGGGTTCATGCCTCCATCCTATGTACTTCGTAAAACAAAGGATGGAGAGGTTTATGCTAAATTTGTTGGTCCTCATAATGCATTCCGGTTCTATGCTATTTGGGTCCCTAAGACCCTTGTGACTAACTTGAGAGGTCCCATTGCAAAATGGGTGCTTCTAACCAAGTCATAAATTGCGTGTAGGTTGCTTTCTCTGGTGGAGTCAAATGGGTGATCGATAGTGGATGCACCAACCATATGACCGGAGATAGCAAATTGCTTTTTGATTTCATGGAAGCTATTCAACCATTTATGAGCATTGTGTTCGGTGGAGGATCAAAAGGACAGGTACTCAGGTTGGGCAAGGTGGCTATCACAAATGACATGTCTCTTGCAAATGTCATGCTTGTCCAATCCCTTAAATACCACTTGCTTTCTGTTCGCCAATTGGCTTCCGTTGATTATGATACACTGTTTGGACTAACGGATGTGAAAGTCTTTAAGAGAGATACTCTCGAAGTGGCTTTCGTTGGAGAGTTGGATGGCAACCTTTACACGGTTGATTTCTCGAAAGAGAGCACATTCCATGCAACTTGTCTAATGGCCAAGGCCGACAAGGGGTGGCTATGGCATCGCCGGCTAGCCCATGTCGGCATGAGAAATCTTCAAAATCTCTTAAAGGGTAATCACATCCTTGGACTAACCAATTTCTCTTTTGAGAAAGATCTTTTGTGTAGTGCATGCATAGCTGGGACGCAACATCAATCAAAGCACCCACCCAAGAATATTGTATCTACTTCAAGGCCTTTGGAGCTCCTTCATGTGGATCTCTTTGGGCCTCCGTCATGGAATAGTCTTGGTGGGAAAAAGTATGGACTTGTCATTGTTGATGATTACTCAAGATATACATGGGTGTTTTTCCTCAAGTCCAAGGATGAGACGAAGATCACTTTCATTGATTTTGCCAAGCAAGCCCAACGCTAGTTTGACAAGGAAATCTTGGCAATAAGAAGTGATAATGGCTCCGAGTTCAAGAACTACACCTTGGAAGAATTTCTTAGTCATGAGGGGATTGAGCATCAATATTCTGCACCCTACACTCCTCAACAAAATGGTGTAGCCGAGAGGACGAACCGTACACTTGTGGAAATGGCAAGGTCCATGTTGGATGAATACAAGTCACCACATAGTTTCTGGGCCGAGGCTGTCAACACCGCATGCCATGCATCAAAGCGGCTCTTCCTCCGCACGATATTGGAGAAGACTCCATATGAGCTCCTAACCGGGAACAAGCCAAATGTCAAGTACTTTCGTGTATTCGGGTGCAAGTGTTTCATCCTCAACAAGAGAGAACGGTTAGGAAAATTTCAATCCAAAACAATTGAGGGGATATTTGTTGGTTATGGATCAAACTCTCACGCCTATAGAGTCTACAACAAATCCAATGGATGTGTTGTAGAAACTTGTGACGTGATGTTTGATGAATTTAATGGCTCCCATGGGGAACAAGTTGATCTAAGTGATGTAGGTGAAGAAGATCCCTCTCAAGATATTTTGACCATGGGTGTTGGTGCTCTTCTTCCAATGGAACAAGAACCTCATGATGATGATGAAGAAGATGGAAGTTTCTCTCATCCTCAAGTCACTTCAACACCCATACCTCCACAAGATCCTAGTTCTCAAACTATGCCCGTTGTTCAGGATCAAGAAGGAGAACACGTCCCTCACCATGATCAAACTCAAGAACAAGATCATCACCAAGAGCAAGAACAAGAAAATGCAATCATTGATGATGAACCTCAACAAATGCAACATGAAGAACAAGATCTTCCACCACACATTAATGATACATATGTTGAGGATGTGGATGATGGAAATGAAGTTAAACCTCGTGAAACCCTAACCTCCATCATGCCACGAGTGGCCGGTCGTGTCGATGTTGATCAAATTCTTAACGGCATATCGGAAGGTAGAGTCACTCGTAAACAATTGACAAACTTTTGTGCTCACTTTTCGTTTGTCTCTAGTGTTGAGCCACTCAAGGTACAAGATTCATTGCGGGACAATGATTGGCTCGTTGCTATGCAAGAAGAGTTGAACAGTTTTTAACACAACAAAGTATGGTCATTAGTCAAGAGACCAACTAAGGAACACAATGTCATTGGAACAAAATGGATTTTTAAGAACAAGCAAGATGAGAATGGCATAATCATCCGCAACAAGGCAAGGTTAGTGGCACAAGGGTACTCCCAAGTTGAAGGTTTGGATTTTGGTGAGACCTTTGCTTCCGTTGCCCGTCTTGAGTCTATTCGCATATTACTTGCTTATGCTGCTTTCAATGGTTTTATGTTAGATCAAATGGATGTAAAGAGTGCCTTTCTTAACGGTCCTCTCCAAGAAGAAGTATATGTATCACAACCACCTGGGTTTGTTGACCCTGATCACAAAGACTATGTGTATAAACTTCACAAGGCTTTGTATGGCCTCAAACAAGCACCGCGTGCTTGGTATGATCATCTTAAGAAGTTTCTACTCGATGATGGTTTTGTGAGAGGGGTGATCGATCCCACTCTTTTTACTAAGAGGGAAAAAGGTGATTTGATCTTATGCCAAATCTATGTGGATGACATCATTTTTGGTTCTCCTAACATTCATTTGTGCAAGAAGTTTGCGGCCTCCATGACCAAGACGTTTGAAATGTCACTCAATGCGCACTTGAAGTTCTTTCTCGGATTTCAAATACAACAATTTCAAGAAGGGATTTTCGTGTCTCAAACAAAATATCTCAAGGATATTCTAGAGAAGTTTGACATGACTAATGCTAACCCATGTATGACACCCATGCCCACAAAACTTGTTCTCACTGAAGACACCAACGGTATTCCATTTGACCCATCTATTTACCGCTCTATGATTGGTTCATTGCTTTATCTTTGTGCATCTAGACCAGACATCATGTTAAGTGTAGGCATATGTGCAAGATTTCAAGCTTTCCCTAGGGAAAGTCATCATAAGGCGGTTAAGCATATTCTTAGATACCTTGTTCACACCCTAAAGTTGGGTCTATGGTACCCCAAGGGTGCAAAGTTTGACCTCATTGGGTACATAGATGCGGATTGGGCCGGTGACAAAGTGGGAAGGAAGTCTACCTCTGGTGCATGTCAGTTTCTTGGACGCTCCTTGGTAAGTTGGTCCTCGAAGAAGCAAAATTGTGTCTCTCTCTCCACCGCCGAAGCTGAATACATTGCAACCGCAAGTTGTGCAACTCAATTGCTATGGATGAGGCAAACTTTGAAGGATTATGGTATCACCTATAGACATGTGCCTCTTTTATGCGATAATGAAAGTGCCTTCAAGATTGCTGAGAACCCTATTGATCACCCTCGCACAAAACACATTGATATTAGGTATCACTTCTTGAGAGATCATGTGCAAAAGGGTGACATTGATATTGATCATGTTGGTACAAATATGCAACTGGCAGACATCTTCACCAAACCATTGGATGAAGCAAGGTTTTGTCAACTTAGGCGTGAACTTGGTATCTTGGAGCTTGATAACATTATGTGAAATGTTGTACACCTGCATACATTTACTTCATGTTTTGTCTAGGTGTAGGCATATATTTAGGGGGAGACATTCAACTCATGAGTACTCTCACCCTATATAATGCATAAATAGAACAAACACTCTCAAAGTTACCATGGTTTTCAAACGATGGTGCTTTAAATGATGGAGTCATGACTATGTACCCAAGGTTCAAATCTTCGCGGTAACATGTCATATATGCTCGAACATGATGACTTCGGTCATCGCTCATGTATTGCGTATATGAATCTTTCTAAACTTAATGTTATTGGGTATCTTGCTCATCATACTATATCCCTAAATTTTTTTAGGATCTCCATCTCTAAATCTCCTTGGCGGAGTCTACATCAAATATCATTATATGGCCCATAAAAATCTTCCTCTCAAAGCCTCTCTGAAAGATTGCCTTGTCCAGTGGCCGGACATCCAGCCTCACTGCCGGACATCCGGGCCCTAGCTGTTTCTGCTGTCTCATAACCCACAGGATTTTCTAGTGGTCGGACATCCGGCCCTGGATACTCTGTTTCTGCCCCCCAGTCGCCGGATATCCGGGCTTGACCCCCGGATGTCCGGCTCGTACCCGCTCACCTCACATAACACGGGGGGGGGGGGGGGGGGCTCAGGATTTGGGGGCAGTTCCCCATCCCGTTTTGGCCGGTCCTCCTCCTCGTCCTATCCTCAAGCCGCCGCCGGGCGTTGCGCCGGCCCGCCCCGGCGATCTCCTCCGTCCGTCGGCCTTCGGTCTCCCCTCCCCACCCTCGTCTCTCCCCGATCTACTCCTCCACCCAATCCATTTCCTGGGTTGTGGTGTGAATCACCCAGGGAGGACCACTGTTGGTGTTGGATCGAGGGTTGACCTTCGGAGTTCTCCATGGCGCGCACCAAGCACTGCGGCCCTCCTCCTTCATCCCGGGGTATGCTGTCTATGATCCCGTCTCATCCTGATTTTGACTCCCATATCCCAGGGTTTCGGTACATTGGATGGATGCTTGTTTGATGTAGGTGTCTCTCTATCGCTTAAATGTCACTTGACTTGTTCAAAATTCCACTCTATGTACTTGGCTAAAACTGATTGACCATGGGTATGTTGATATTTTTCTCTACCACTCGGACTTGTCCTATGGTTATGAACAAAATGTCCATGTCCCCACTCGGTTAATTGTTTTATCTTTGGTCATATCTTCTTGGGCTTCTTCTCATCGGTATCTCCTTGTATCTGTTTCAGTCGATCGCCGCCAAGGTTCTACCGACTCCGAGGAACATGCCCGGCCTAAAAAGAAGAAGTCCGCCAGCCGTCCGAAACGTCGGGCTCCCTCACCCAATCCGAGTGCCTCTGGTCCGGATGATGAGGACTATGCTGTTGAGGAAGAGGAGGACATTGCTCCTCGCTGCTCCGTTGGTCAGTCAAAGCCTGGCACTCGGAGGGCAACCATGCCTCCGGTCCGGGGCTCTGCGATGCCCATTGTCCTTGGTCGTCACATCTCCATGGAGATCCGTGTCTGTGGTGAGCGTCCCATTCATGATTTCAAGATGGTGGGTGCCGCCCAATATCTTGTGTTCCGGCGAGATACAAACCAGTTTGAGATGGTGGCTGATGCAGAGGATCCTAGGTTCCGTACTCGCATGCAGCAGGATCTCTACTCTAGCTTCGTCCGCGGTCGTGGACTTGCTCCTCATAGATACCTGGATCTTCAATTCATGCGTGATCATCCTGCCATGTTTCCTGACAGCACTGTCAAGATCATTGATGATATGACTCTCGGTCCGGCAATGACCTTACAGTGTGACTGGAATGAAGCTGCCATCCTTCAGTTCTATGCCTCTTGTTACTTTGGCCCAAACAACACCCTTACCTGGATGATCGACGATACTATGCTGAGTACCACCTATGATCGTTTTTTTTAGATTTTGGGCTTCTCTGGTGTTGGCCATCAGATCCACAGTCAAGATCCACTGCATAAGCCGAAGGGGATTGATGCTTGCATGCCTCTTGTTAAGCCTATCTCTCAGCTCACTTCGGCAGAACGTGAGTATCCTCCCAATGAGGTATCTATCTTCAGGTCTCCCTACTACATACTATTTCAGTGTGTGCTTCGCACTCTCTACCCTAAGAAGGGAGATCGCTCGAGGGCTCGCAACTACTGCATAGATTTGATGGTACGTATGCATGACGAGCCTACTGAGCCACTTGACATTGCCCATTTCATTTGGCATGAGATCCGTGTATCCAGTTTTCTTCAGTCGCGTCAATACCCTCATGCTCCCTTCATTCAGGCGCTGATTGATCACACTGCCCCCTTTGAGGTTGCCAAGCCTGTTGTGCATTCCATTTGGAGACCTCTGGCTCATATGCGCATGTCACCTCCTGCCAAGTCTGCTGCTCCTACTCAGCCCAGGAAGTCAGCTGTTGGGACTCAGCCCAAGGTCTCCTCTGGGCCCTCCTCCTCGACTGTGCCTCATGGCCGTCTTGCCTCTTTCTTGGTAAAGGCTCAGTCTGCTATTATGAAGGTTATCACCTTTAACTATCAGCAAAATCATGATGTTCAGAAGCGCCTCATTCTCTCCAAGAACCAGCTCAAGCAGCGTCTTCGTGACCATGGGAGTCCTATGAGCGATGATGATCCCATTCCCGCTGCACCATCCACTTCCTCTTTCGGGTTCCCATCCCGTGACGAGTACGCCGAGTTCTTTGAGGGGGTGGCTGATGATGTTGACATCCGCCAGGAGTGATTTCCTTCATATTACTCTAGTTGTCTTCGCCCCTTTTTGCCTGTTGCTGTCAAAGGGGGAGAAGTAGTACCTTAGGTGCCTAGGTGTCAGACTCTATGTTCTCTATTATTCAAACTTTATATGTATGCTATCAAGTGGTACTTAGTTCGCGTAAGACTATCTTATCATCTATGAGTCTATGGGTTGATGATGTATCTCATATCCTTGCATGTCATATCTCTGTTTGGTTGGTATTTTGTCCTCACTTTTCTGTCACATGCAAACATGTAATGTGTGCATTGAATTATAATTAATCATCTTATGCACACATTGAGGGGGAGAAAAATTAAATAGGAACATATTGTATTATGCTCTCATGTATTACACTGCAAAATGTATTTCTGTTTTTTGTGTGGTACTACATGTATGATTGTCATCAACAAACAAAAAGGGGGAGATTGAAAGTGCAATCATGCCCTTACATCAAGTTTTGATGTTGATGACAATATACATGTAGGGGACTAACTATGTTCATCAAGTAAATCTCAGGTGTTAGTCCCTGGATGACAAAGGTGTGTGGATCATGAACATATGGAGTTAATATTACTCAAGGAGGAAATACTAGATCAAAAAGATTGTATAGTTGTTTGATTGTTGAGTATAGGGATCCCGCACTATTAAGAGGGGATCGGTAGGGTTAGTGAAGGACTTGCTCATGTTACAAATACTTTTTTTCTCCATCTTAGGCACATACACGAAAAACTGCAGGAGAATCTCTACCTCTGCTCACACGCCGGATGTCCGGCCTGCTCGCCGGATGTCCGGGCTGCTCCACCGGATATCCAGCCCTTGCTATCCAGAATACACCAAGCAGGTGGTGAAACCCTCGGATGTCCGGCCTCCTTGCCGAATGTCCGAGCTGGGTTTCCAGCCATGCCGGATGTCTGGGCTGCTCCGCCGGAGATCCGGCCCTTGCTATCCAGAATACACCAAACGGGTGGCGAAACCCCCGGATGTCCGGCCTCCTTGCCGGATGTCCGAGCTCTCCTGTGTCCCCGGATGTCCGGGATAACCTGCCGGATGTCCGGCTGTTTGCTATCCAGAGAGCAAATATTCTGTGATGGTTTCTCCGGATGTCTGGGCATCACGCCGAATGTCCGGGGCTTCCAGCCACGCCGGATGTCGGGCTTTACCCCGGATTTCTGGCCTCTCTGTTTTATTCCAGCCTCCCCTGTTCTGTTCACAGTCGCCACACTAGCCCGGATGTCCGGCCCCTAGCCCGGATGTCTGGCCCCTAGCCCGGATGTCCGGCCTACCTCTGTCACTTACACTACAACAGCCATATTTGCTCCAATACTATATATAGCCTCCTTCCTCCACGGGAGAAGGCCGACCATTCACTTTGAGCAACACCAAGAACACATTACACTCTCACTCTCACTCTCATACACCAAATCTTAGATCCCGAAGGGATTTGAGAGCATTTGTGAGAAGTTGTCCAATCAAGTGATAGATCCACTCCTTCCCCTTCTTCACACCAAAGGAATTCATGATTTGAGCAAGTCTTGAGCTTTTCCCCATCGTTCTTCTTACTCTTGGAGGTTGGAGACTCCTAGGCGGTAGGAGTCCTTCGGAGAGGAATCGACCATTGTGATTACCCCCGGAAAGTTTGTGAGGGTTTGGAGGCCACCTCAAAGGCCTACCACTAGTGGTTGAGAAACGCCTTCGTGGTGTTATCTCAAGGAGAGAATAGGGTGAGCCTTCGTGGTAACATCCACCTCTCTAAACGGTGACGTAGCTTCCCTCCAAGGAAGTGAACATCGGCATACATCCTCGTCTCTCGGAGTTGCGGTTATCCCTAACCCTAACTCCCTACTTGTGGTTACCCTGTCTTTGTGTAGTTCCTTGTATTACTTGTGCTTCATTATCTCCTACTTGTTGCCTTGCTTAGTACACATAGCTTAACCCTCATCCTTGCAATTGTTAGGCTCACTTTCATATTCCGCGATATTGCCTAAAATTGCTAAGTAATAATTAAAATTTGTAATTGTACCTATTCACCCCCCTCTAGGTCCATCTTGATCCCTTTCAGATGCCCCGGAAGGCATCCCCTCTTTCATCTTCAATCCATCGGTAAATTTACTTGAGGCTATATTTTTATTCACCACATGATATGTGTTTTGCTTGGAGCGTCTTGTATGATATGAGTCTTTGCTTTTTAGTTTGCCACAATCATCCTTGTTGCACACATCTTTTGAGGGAGACACGCGTTAATCGTGAATTTATTAGAATACTCTATGTGCTTCACTTATATCTTTTGAGCTAGGCAATGTTGCTCTAGTGCTTCACTTATATCTTTTTAGAGCATGGTGGTGTTTTATTTTATAGAAATAATTGAACTCTCGTACCTCACTTATATTATTTTGAGAGTCTTTAAACAGCATGGTAATTGGTTTAGGTTATGAATTTAGTCCTAATATAATGGGCATCCAAGAGGGATATAATAAAAACTTTCATATAAAGTGCATTGAATACTATGAGAAGTTTGATTCCTTGCATATAGTTTTGAGATATAAAGATGGTGATATGAGAGTCATGCTAGTGAGTAATTGTGGATTGGTAGAAATACTTGTGTTAAAGTTTGTGATTCCCGTAGCATGCACGTATGGTGAACCATTATGTAACGAAGTCAGAGCATGATTTGTTTAATGATTGTCATCCTTTGTGTGAGGGTCGGGAGCGCGCGATGGTTAACTCCTACCAACCTCTCCCCTAGGAGCATGCGTCTAATACTTTGCTTCGATAACTAATAGACTTTTGCAATAAGTATGTGAGTTCTTTATGACTAATGTTGAGTCCATGGATTATACGCACTCTCACCCTTCCACCTTTGCTAGCCTCTCTAGTACAGCGCAACTTTCGCCGGTACATTAAACCCACCATATACCCTTCCTCAAAACAGCCACCATACCTACCTATTATGGCATTTCCATAGCCATTCTGAGATATATTGCCATGCAACTTCCACCGTTCCGTTTTTCATGACACGCACCATCATTTTCATATTGCTTTGCATGATCGTAAGATAGCTAGCATGATGTTTTCATGGCTTGTCCTTTTTTTGATGTCATTTGCTAGGCTAGATCGTTGCACATCCCGGTACACCACCGGAAGCATTCATATAGAGTCATATTTTGTTCTAGGTATCGAGTTGTAATATTTTGAGTTGTAAGTAAATAAAAGTGTGATGATCATCATTACTAGAGCCTTGTCCCGTGAGAGAAAAGGATGATGGAAGCTATGATTCCCTCACAAGTTGGGATGAGTCTTCGGACTTTACAAATAATAAAAGAGGCCAATGAAGCCCAAATAATAATAAAAAAAGAGGCCAAAGATGCCCACCAAAAAAATGAGAGAAAAGAGAGAAGGGACAATGCTACTATTTTTTTTCCACACTTGTGCTTCAAAGTAGCACCATGTTCTTCATGATAGAGAGTCTCCTATTTTGTCACTTTCATATAACTAGTGGAATGTTTCATTGTAGTGCACAACCACTTAGTTTCCTTTTGAGCTTTCATACACTTATAGCTCTAGTGCATCCGTTGCATGGCAATCCCTACTCACTCACATTGATATCTATTGATGAGCATCTCCATAGCCCGTTGATACGCCTAGTTGATGTGAGACTATCTTCTCCTTTTTCCTCACAACTTCCACCATATTCTATTCCACCTATAGTGCTATATCCATGGTTCACGCTCATGTATTGCGTGAGAGTTGAAAAGGTTTGAGAACATAAAAGGTGTGAAACAATTGCTTGACTTGTCATTGGGGTTGTGCATGATTTAAATACTTTGTGTGGGGAAGATGGAGCATAGCCAGACCATATGATTTTGTAGGGATAGCTTTCTGAGGCCATGTTATTTTGAAAGGACACAATTACCTTGTTAGTATGCTTGAAGTATTACTGTTTTTATGTCAATATTAAACTTTTGTTTTAAATCTTACGGATCTGAATATTCATGCCACAATAAAGAATATTACATGGATAAATATGTTAGGTAGCATTCCACATCAAAATTTCTGTTTTTATCATTTACCTACTCGAGGATGAGCAGGAATTAAGCTTGGGGATGCTTGATACGTCTCCAACGTATCTATAATTTTTGATTGTTCCATGCTATTATATTATCTGTTTTGGATGTTTTATATGCATTAATATGCTATTTTATATTATTTTTGGGACTAGCCTATTAATCTAGTGCCTAGTGCCAGTTTCTGTTTTTTCCTTGTTTTTGAGTATTGCAGATAAGGAATATTAAACGGAGTTCAGACGGAATAAAATCTTCGCGATGATTTTTCTTGGACAAGAAGAAACCTACCAGACTTGGAGATGAAGGCAGGAGACCTGCCGGGAGATCACAAGCCTGCAGGGCGCGCCCTATGGGGGGAGCGCCCTTGGCTTGTGGCCCCCCTGCAGGTCCTCCAACCCTATTGTTCGGCCTATAAATTCCCAAATATTCCCCCAATACCAAAAAGAGCCACGATAATACTTTTCCGCCGCCCGAAGCCTCTGTTCCCGTGAGATCCCATCTTGGAACCTTTTTCGGTAATCTGCCGGAGGGGGATTCGATCACGGAGGGCATCTACATCAACTCCATTGCCCCTCCGATGATGCGTGAGTAGTTCACCTCAGACCTTCGGGTCCATAGCTAGTAGCTAGATGGCTTCTTCTCTCTCTATATTCTTCAATACCATGTTCTTCATGATCTTCATGGAGATCTATCCGATGTAATACTCTTTTGCGGTGTGTTTGTCGAGATCCGATGAATTGTGGGTTTATGATCAGATTATCTATGAATATTATTTGAAGCTTCTCTGAATTCTTATATGCATGATTTCATATCTTTGCAAGTCTCTTCGAGTTATTGGTTTGGTTTGGCCAACTAGATTGGTAATTCTTGCAATGGGAGAAGTGCTTAGTTTTGGGTTCAATCTTGTGGTGTCCTCACCAAGTGACAAAGTAGGGGTAGCGAGGCATGTATTTGTATTGTTGCCATCACATCAAGGATAAAAAGATGGGGTTTTCATCATATTGCTTGAGTTTATCCCTCTACATCATGTCGTCTTACCTAATGCGTTACTCTGTTCTTCATGAACTTAATACTCTGTTCTTCATGAGTTTATCTCTCTACATCACATCAAAAGGCAGGAGTCGGTCGATGTGTGGAGTAATAGTAGTAGATGCAGAATCGTTTCGGTCTACTTGACACGGACGTGATGCCTATATGCATAATCATTGCCTTGGATATTGTCATAACTATGCGCTTTTCTATCAATTGCTCGACAGTAATTTGTTCACCCACCGTATTATTTTCCTTCAAGAGAGAAGCCTCTAGTGAAACCTATGGCCCCAGGTCTATTTTCCATATTATATTTTCAGATCTATAAACCAAAAATACCAAAAATACTTTTCTGCAATCTTTTTACTTTTGTTTTACTTTTCGTTTTAGCAATCTTTTATATCTATCTCTATCAGATCTCATCCTTGCAAATAACCATGAAGGGATTGACAACCCCTTTATAGCGTTGGGTGCAAGTGTTTGATTGTTTGTGTAGGTGCAAAGATCGGGGACTTGCTTGTATCTCATACTAGATTGATACCTTGGTTCTCAACAACTGAGGGAAATACTTATCTACTTTGCTGCATCACCCTTTCCTCTTCAAGGGAAAACCAACGCAAGTTGAAGAAGTAGCAACGGCTCGATCCCGGGGACTGACGGCTCGGTCCCGGGGGCTCCGCCTCCGGGCACGGGGGCTACAGCCGGTCCCGAGAACCACCTCAAGTCGGTGCCGGCTCCTATCACGGCCCCCACCTGGGCCCAGCCCATCCTAGCCTTCCTCCTGCGCGGCGAGCTCCCTCCTGATGAGGCTACCGCCCGGCAAATCCAGCGTCGGGCCCTCGTCTACAGCATCATCAAACACTAGTTGGTCCATCGCAGCGCAACCGGCGTGTTCCAGCGCTGCGTCGAGCCGGAACGGGGGCAGGAGATCCTCCGAGACATCCACCAGGGCGAGTGCGGGCATCACGCCGCCTACAGGACCCTGGTGGCCAAGGCATTCCGCCACAGCTTTTACTAGCCAACGGCCCTAGAAGAAGCAAAGCAGCTGGTCGACAAGTGCGAAGGGTGCCAGCGCTTCAGCACGCAGAGCCACCTGCTGGCTACGGCGCTCCAGACCATCCCCCTCTCCTGGCCCTTGGCGGTCTGGGGCCTCGACATGGTGGGACCCTTCAAGACCGCTCGAGGCGGCATGACGCATCTATTGGTGGTCGTCGACAAGTTCACCCAGTGGATCGAGGCCAGACCCATCAAGAAGCTGGAGGGACCCACGGCCGTCCGGTTCATCGAAGACATCACAGTCTGCTACGGTGTCCCGCACAGCAGCATCACCGACAACGACACCAATTTCGCTAAAGGCGCGCTGGCGTGCTTTTGCGCCAAACAGGGCATCCGCTCGACCTTGCATCGGTCGCCCACCCGTAGTCGAACGGCTAGGCAGAGAGAGCAAACGACTTGATTTTGGCCGGCATCAAGCCCCGGCTCGTGGCACCACTCGCTCGGTCAGCCGGCTGCTAGATCGAAGAGCTGCCGGCCGTCCTGTGGAGCCTCAGAACCACGCCCAACCGCTCAACCGGCTTCACACCCTTCTTCCTCGTGTACGGGTCCGAGGCAGTCATCCCCACGGACATCGAGTTTGACTCGCCTCGCGTCACCCTGTACACGGAGACGGATGCAAAGGAGGCAAGGGAAGACGGCATCGACCTCCTCGAGGAGGCCCGCGAGCTAGCGCTGAGTCGAACAGCTATCTAACAGCAGAAGCTCCGACACTACCACACCAAGCGGATCCGGCCCCTCTCTTTCCGCGAGGGGGACCTGGTGCTCAGGCGGATCCAGCGGACCGCTGGCCAGCACAAGCTGTCCTCCCCATGGGAGGGCACATTCATCGTCAGCAAGGCGCTGCACAACAATGCGTACTACCTAATAGACGCCCAGAAGCCGTAGAAGCGCAAGAGAGACGCCTCCGGCGAGGAGACGGAGCGCCCGTGGAACGCGGCGCTCCTCCGTCCGTTTTACTGCTAAGAAGGATCAGCGTATGTATGTATCCTCCCTTTTTGGGCTTATGAATGCAATGGGTGCCCTGAGCCAGCTCTTGGGGCACACCTCTTTCGTTTCCTTCCAAAGCAGTTCGCCCCACACACCTGCTCCCGGACCTGGTTCCACGGTCCCGAGGGCTCGCCGGCTAGCCTTGGCATCGCTCCCCAAATCCGGTCGAGTAATGTGAGCTAAGGAAAAAACCCTCCCACCCCTCCCAGCTACAGACCGGCCCCCGGCTATTCGGCTGACGGGTTCTCGGTACGGAAAACTTAGCGCACACGAAAAACGGTCGTAAGGGATTCGCCGGCTAGGGCTAGCTGAATCACCTTCCTTAGCCTCTGTCAAACTCACCTTGGCCAATACGTCCCCACGGCTCCCAAACTCACGACCAACTCCCCCGAGGCGGATGCCCCGTTCCAGCTACAGACCGGTTCCCGGCTATCCGGTTGGCGGGGCCGAAGCCAAAGCGGACAAGGTTTTGGGCAGAAGGAGTCAAAGGGACTTAAAGCTAAGGCCGAGTCGGCACGCACAAAAGACTTTGGCAAAACAAAAGCATCAACTCATATACACAAGCATAACGGCCCACGGCCACATGTTCATTACATTGTACACCACTAGTGGGTGGAACTGCAGTCTAACAAAACCAGCAGGAAAACAAAAGGATCCTAGCTAGTGGCAGCTCCGTCTCCTCTCCCGGCGCCCTCCGCGGCGGCTGAGGTAGAAGCCCCGTCCTTGGCCGCGGCATGCTCCGTATCGGCCCCCGTGTCCAAGTCCTGAGCCGGCTCGGAGTCGACGTAGTTGTCGGTGCTAGACCCGGCATCTTCATCGCCAGTCTCGCCGGCACTACCCTTCGGGTCATCAAAGGCAAGCGTGTACCGGTCCTCCGGGATCACCTCGCCATCCGCCGTGCGCTCCAGGACGTACTCGTCCCACGGAGCAAAGGACGCGAGATCACTGGCCCGCACGGCCAGCGCGTCGGCAACCGCCTCCAGCTCCGCGTAGGTGCCAACACGTTGGGCCGAAGCAGCCCCAAGTCCAGCTCGGGGTACCATGACCTTGCAATGCGAAGCGCCATGTCCGCTCCGGCGAGCGTGGCGGATGCCCTCCAGGCGTTCACCCGCGTGGACCCGGCTTCCAGCCACCTCGACAGCCGGCTCATGGAGGCCGGCTCCACCGCACCCGGCGAGACGGTGCGAACCAGTGCCGAGCCGGCACCCTGAAGCCGCTTCATGGCCCGGACCACCTCGGTCAGACGCGCCTTGGCGGCAATCCCCACCTCGTCCACGGTCCAGGAAGCAAGCAGCCCGACGGGGATCCCCTGCGACCGCTAATCCTCGCGATGGGCCTCCTCGGCCAATTCCGTGACCTCTTGTGTACCCGGGAAGAGCCCTAAGGAAGAAGGGGGTGCAGGGTGAGCGACAAAGGAAACGCTGGCCCAGATCCGACACACGAAGACAAGAGAAACAGCAAAACTTACCAGCCAGAAGCCGTTCCACCACGCGTGCCTCCTCCTCCAGCGCGGCATCCCGGGCCGACCACTCCTGGATCCGGCGCTCGTGCTCAGCCTGCGCCGCCTGTGTGTCCTCGGCCACCTTCGCCAGCGAGGCGTCCTTGGCCTCCAGCTCCTGGCGATGGGCTGTCTCCCACTCCTCCATCTCTCGGCGGTGGGTTGCCTCCCGCTCCTCCAGTTCCCGGCGGTGGGCCGCCTCGCGCCCGTCCTTTTCCGCCTGCATCAGATCCGCCTCCTGGCGGAGCCGGTCGCACTCCGCAGACAGGAGGTCCCGCCACTCGCCAAGCTGCACCACCTGGCGACGGAGGCAAACCGTCTCAGCATGGGTGGCTTCCCGGCACGAAGACGCTTCTGTCAGAAAGCAAGCAAAGATAGGGATTCAGCCCGCCTTCAGAGTAGCCGGCCTGAATCCCGGGGGCTACACCCAGTGGGTGCGCTCGCGCGCCACCACTGGAAACTCACAAGATGTGTACCTTGCAGATCCGCGGACACGACGGCCAGCCGTCTTTCGGCTCCCCGATACAGGCCTAGCAGCGTGTTGTACGCAGCCACCCGATGGTCGTGGACGGCTTGCGAGGGACACATAAACAAAGACGCTACGCAATTAGACTCGACCCGCCTACGTCCCAGCCGGCCCGTCTCCGGGGCTACACCCAGTCGGTGCGCTAGCGCGCCCCCACTGAAAAAACAAAAAGACCAAAGCAAATAGACAAGACCTCGAGCCCTTACCGCGACGGATTGTTCGAGGTGTACCAGCCGGTTGTTGGCGGCCTAGGGCTCCTGCACCGACTGGGCGCAGCAGGCGGCAAACTCAGCGACGACCGCAGCCACCGCAGCCCCGAGGGCGCTCGGCGCGTCGTTTATGGGCATGCCACCGGCTGCGGCCCAGGTCTCCTGCGACGACCCCTGTCGGCGGGCTCGGGCGGACCCCACGCCGTGACAACTATGGGACCCGCTCCTCCCGGCACCGCAGTTCCGGGTGCCCCGGCTGACGAGCCGGTGGCGGCCTACCCTCCGGGCGCTGCTGCCACGATCTCTGGTACGCCGCCTCCAGCGGCGCCTCCTCGGCTCACCTCCGGAGCCGGGACCTCCACCTCCGCAACGATGACCTCCCGGGGCTCATCAGCGCCCGGCGGCACGTCGTCCGCCCCTGGCGGTGCCGCGTTGCGGTGCGACTCCGTCCTCTTGGCGGCGTCGGCCGCGCGCGCAGCCGCGCGCGCCTCCTCCTCGGCCCGCGCATCCGCCTCCGCCAGCCGTGCGGGGTCATGCTTGTCCTTGGACCTCCTCTCCCGGCCAAGGGGAAATGGCTTCCACGACTGGCCGGTCGCCTCCGCGCAGGCCTTCCCTGGCGGCTGCTTCCGCGCCGCCTCCACCCACGGGCGGTGCTCCTCCTCGAGCTGTTCACGCTCGGCCACCTCGAGGTCCCGCCACGCCTCGCGTTCCCTTTAATCGGTGGCAGTCGGCGGTGCTGCCCCCGACGTCTTAGAGAAAACTTACCCGACGCTAACGGGGACCGTCCGCCTGGCGGGGCCCATCCGGGCGACCCGCGGTTTCTTCCCGCCGCCTCCACGGCTGCCCGTTTGGTGGTCGGCCGGGAGCTGGCCGGCTGCTCCCCCTTTCCGCCCGTGGCCGTGTCGCCGTCAGGCTGGGGAGGAACGCCAGCTTCAGAAGGAAAAAGGGTGGTAGACGGCTCGACACGTACCCGCGGAGACGGATGGCCCCGGCTGTACGGGGCCTTCCCCCATCGCCATTCGCCCTCGTCCAACTTGGCGGCCGAGATGGAGTTCACCCTCCTCGCCACCTGCACCGCCTTCAGCTCCTTGGTGGAGAGTCGGCAGGGGTCGTGCCGCCCACCCATCTGGCAGATGAGGTGCGGCCGGCGCTGCAGTGGCTGCACCCGGCGTGCCACCATCGTGGCCAGGAGATCCACCGCCATAAGCCCCTCTGTCTTGGTCATCACCATCAGCCGCTCGAAGAGCCGGTCCGCCGTCTCGGGCGCTTGGGGTAGAGGCATCCTCCAGTTTAGCATCGCGATCGGTGGCTGGTCGACGAAGTCGGGGTGGTTGATGTAGTCCTCATCCAGCTTCACGTTCTTCACGTAGAAGAACCCCTTTTGCCAACTCTTCACTGAGTCCTGCAAGGGAAGCTGCGGGAACCTGGCTCCGGGGCGATAATGGACTAGAGCGGCTCCGCAGGCGGTCATTACCTTCTGGCCGGTTGCTTGGATCTTCACTGTCTGGCGTTTCAGGTAGAAGAGCCGGCACCAGAGGTCGAGGTGCGACTCCACTCCCAGGAAGCCCTCACAGAGGGTAACGAACGCCGCTAGTTGCAGAATGGCGTTGGCACTAAGGTGGTGCGGTTGCAGCCCGAAGCGCGTGAGGAGGCGCCGGAAGAACACGCTCACCGGCAGGCCGAGCCCGCGGGCGAAGTGCTCGGCGAAGACCACCACCTCGCCTTCCCGCGGGGCCGGCGCATTCTCCGCCTCGACGATGCGCGCCTCCAGGTTCTCCGCCGGCGGCAGCTTGCGGCGGTGGCGGAGGTGCTCGATGTAGGCCTCGTCGACATCGCTGCCGTCCCAGGCCCCCTTTCCCGCCATGTGCCTCGAAGAAGTCTTGGTCGCGGCGGTGGGGCGCGTGGGCTCGGTCGCGTCGCAACTCCCGGTGGCGGCGGACGGCGGTGTGGTGGACGAACAGCCTCTGCTCTCTCTCTATCTCTTCTCTCGATGCGGGGAGGGGGACAGGCGACGAAGACGACGTGTGGGGGCAGGGGAGCGAATGCCCCGTTCCGCTCCTCTCCCCTCCCATTTAAACCCCACACGGAGTAGTGGGGATCGGATCCGTCGTGCACAAACCCCACTACTTCCGCCGCGCGCGGGAAGGGCGTTAAGGCATTTCGGAAACGCCAACCGACGGTCCGGGCCGCAGAAGATCCACGCACGTGGGCCGAGGCCGCGACTGAGGTAGGCCCCGCCCCACGGCCTGGTCTTGTCCTCCGCGTGGCCTGTCAGGCCGCGGCCCGCCGCGCTCCCCACGTGGAGCGCCTCCTCTGCCCCTCGAGGTGGTCGAGGTACCTGGCGAAGCGTCGGCCGGCTGCGGGGCCGGCCACCACGATCCCACTTCTTCCGGCTTCGGGACCGCCCCGCGGTCCTAGAACGCGTGAATCAAGCCGGTGAGGTCCGCCGCGGCTCGCCGGCGGGCCCCCTTGCTTCGGGGACTACTGTCGGGGGGGGGGGGGGGATAACCCAGGGGTAGCCTCAGTTGGGTCTTTACTCCAGCTTTTCAAAAAACGACTACAGGGCGATCCGCCTCCCCTTGTAGTCAGGCTCCACGCGGCCGGCTGCGACCAGCCGGCCGGCCAGAGGCGGAGACTCCTCGCAATCTGGCCGGCGAGTTAGCTCCCGTCCCATCGCCATGCCTCGCCGGACGACGACCTGACGCCCGGCGTATCAGCAGTGCCTCCGGTACCGCGGTCAGCGCACGCGTGGCTACAGCGGCACCCATCGCGTCGATGGTCAGCGCCCGCATGGCCACAGTGGAGGCGACAGTGCCTCTGACCCCGGCCGACTACGACCGGGCAGGCGGCACAGTGCCGGCACGCCCTCAACCACTCCATTACCTGCCCCGGCATGGCCACAGTCCGGCCGGCTACTGCAAGACGACGCCCCGCAGGACAACCCGTGCCGCGACATGACGGGCCCGTGAGTCTGCCAAGCGGGCCCCCTTCCGGATCCCGACGGGACCCTGTAGCCGGCGGGCTTTACCAGCGATGGGACCCTGCAGCCGGCGGGCCTTACCAATGACAAGACTCCTCAGCCGGGGGCCCCATGGCCGGCTAGAGAGACCGCCATCTGGGGCCCTCCGGCGCCTTCTACACATATTGTAATCCAGGGGGCTGGCCTATAAAGCCCCCCGGAGCTCCCCCGTGCAGGGGGCGGGGAATGGACACACGTACGCACACACACTCACGTGGAGAGGCGAGGAGAGCAAGCTAGCTCATTCTTCCTCCTCTATCCAGACAGCTCAATGAGCACCATTGTAGCCCCTTTCGGTTCATCAACCAGACTAGCAGGACTAGGGGTGTTACCTCCCGTGGAGGGTCCCGACGCTGGGTACATCGTGTGTCCCGTACCGCTTGTTCCCAATCCCGCTCCCGGAGTCTGCCGGCGTCCTTCGGCCCCAACCACTCTCGATAAGCCACCCCATGGCATCTGTCGTGAGAAAACGACGACACGTCTACTAGAGATAAGGTATAAACGGAATCATCTATCCTATGCACCAAACAATACAGTACCATGTATAATGTATTCCCGCTCGCATCTCCCTCAAGGAATAATCCACAAGGCACTCGCACTGTTGGCAAATTTTATTAAATGTTTCAACTGGTGTTAAGGTCTATCAACTAACAAAGTTAAGGGCAAAAATGTTTTAGCATTAATGGTTATTTCTATGACTAGTGCAATGTTGGTATGGCCATTCAAATAGATTTAACCCTGCAGCGGTGCACCAAGTTATCCATACATGTTCCATCGTCTGTAAAAGGCTGGCTAAGAACATTATATGCCATGTACCGGGGGGGTGTGATTCGACTGTGACACTTTACCTATGCTACAAACAAGTCCAGGAAGCCACGCAACTGTGTTTTACCCGACTTGAGAGTCCGGTTGTAGCTCCGAGTCGGACCCAATCATGTGCACGAACTTCCAAGAAGGCTAGATCCCAAAACCATGGATAACCCCTTGTATCGGAAAACCACCCCAAATGGTAAAATAATAACACCATCCAGAATCGTCTCATCATCTCTTCCATACAAAAACATGGTTATATGCATATGACAAATGCATATCCCCAATTTGTGGCCCATGTACACGTCCGAGTTTCAGGTACATGGGGAGGATCACTAGTAGAAAACGGGGCATTAGTCCCGGTTCTGTAACCGGGACTAAACAGTCTGGACTAAAGGCCCTCACTTTTAGTCCCGGTTGTGTTACGAACCGGGAATAAAGGAGCTCCACGTGGCCGTTGTCGGGCGCCCAGGCAGGAGGACCTTTAGTCCCGGTTGTAACACCAACCGGGACTAAAAGGCAGTCACGCGTCAGCCCCTGCCAAGCGCTGGGGTTTAGTTTTTTTTTGGAAAGGACAGTGTTTTCATTTTCTTTTATATTTATATAGTATTTTCACGCGGTTACACATATTAATATACAATATCAGTACAAATTATGGAAGAACAACATCCAACATCAGTACAAATTAGATGGATGCAATAGACCAAGTTGAATTAGAGGAAAAAACCCTCCCACCCCTCCCAGCTACAGACCGGCCCCCGACTGTCCGGCTGACGGGTTCTCGGGACGAAAAACTTAGCGCACACGAAAAATGGTCAGAAGGGAGTCGCCGGCTAGGGCTGGCCGAATCACCTTTCTTAGCCTCTGTAAAACTCACCTAGGCCAATACGTCCCCGCGGCTCCCAAACTCACGACCGACTCCCCCGAGGCGGATGCCCCGTTCCAGCTACAGACCAGCTCCCGGCTGTCCGGCTGGCGGGGCCGAAGCCGAAGCGGACAAGGTTTTGGGCAGAAAGAGTCAAGGGGACAAAAAGCTAAGGCCGAGTCGGCACGCACAAAAGGCTTTGGCAAAACAAAAGCATCAACTCATATACACAAGCATAACGGCCCACGGCCACATGTTCATTACATTGTACACCCCTAGTGGGTGGAACTGAAGTCTAACAAAAGCAGCAGGAAAACAAAAGGATCCTAGCTAGTGGCGGCGCCGTCTCCTCTCCCGGCGCCCTCCGCGGCGGCTGAGGTAGAAGCCCCGTCCTTGACCACGGCATGCTCCGTATCGCCCCCCGCGTCCAAGTCCTGAGCCGACTCAGAGTCGACGTAGTCGGCGGTGCTGGACCCGGCATCTTCATCACCCGTCGTGCCGGCACTACCCTCCGGGTCGTCAAAGGCAAGCGTGTACCAGTCCTCCGGGATCACCTCGCCGTCCGCCGTGCGCTCCGGGACGTACTCGTCCCACAAAGCAAAGGACGCGAGATCACTGGCCCGCACGGCCAGCGCGTCGGAAACCGCCTCCAGCTCCGCGTTGGTGCCGACATGCTGGGCCGTAAGCAGCCCCAAGTCCAGCTCGGGGTACCATGACCTCGCAATGCGAAGCGCCATGGCCGCTCTGGCGCGTGCGGCGGAAGCCCTCCAGGCGTTCACCCACGCGGACCCGGCTTCCAGCCACCTTGACAGCCGGCTTATGGAGGCCGGATCCACCGCACCCGGCCAGAGGGTGCGAACGAGTGGCGAGCCGGCACCCTGAAGCCGGTTCATGGCCCGGACCACCTCGGTCAGACGCGCCTTGGCAGCAATCCCCACCTCTTCCACGGTCCATGCAGCAAGCGGCCCGACGGGGATCCCCTGCACCATCTGATCCTTGCGATGGGCCTCCACGGCCAATTCCGCGACCTCTTGTGTACCCATGAAGAGCCCTAAGGAAGAAGGGGGTGCAGGGTGAGTGACAAAGGAAACGCTGGCCCAGATCCGACACACGAAGTCAAGAGAAACAACAAAACTTACCAGCCAGAAGCCGGTCCACCACGCGCATCCCTGGCCGACCACTCCTGGATCCGGCGCTCGTGCTCAGCCTGCGCCGCGTGCGCATCCACGGCAACCTTCGCTAGCGAGGCATCCTTGGCCTCTAGCTCCTGGCGATGGGTTGTCTCCCGCTCTTCCAGCTCTTGGCGGTGGGTCGCCTCCCGCTCATCCAGTTCCCGGCGGTGGGCCGCCTCGCGCCCGTCCTTCTCCGCCTGTATCCGATCCGCCTCCTGGCGGAGCCGGTCGCACTCTGCAGAAAGGAGGTCCCACCGCTGATTCACCACCTGGCGACGGAGGCAGACCGTCTCGGCATGGGTGGCTGCCCGACACGAAGACACTTCTGTCAGAAAGCAAGCAAAGATAGGGATTCATCCCGCCTTCAGAGTAGCCGGCCTGAATCCCGGGGGCTACACCCAGTGGGTGCGCTCGCGCGCCCCCACTGGAAACTCACAAGATGTGTACCTTGCAGATCTGCGGACATGACGGCCAGCTGGCTTTCGGCTCCCCGATACAGGCCCAGCAGCGTGTTGTACGCAGCCACCCGACGGGCGTGGACAGCCTGTGAGGGACACAGAAACAAAGACGCTACGCAATTAGACTCGACCCGCCTGCGTCCCAGCCCGCCCGAGTCTCGGGGGCTACACCCAGTGGGTGCGCTAGCGCGCCCCCACTGAAAAAACAAAAAGACCAAAGCAAAAATACAAGACCTCAAGCCCTTACCGCGACGGATTGTTCGAGGTGCACCAGCCGGTTGCCTACGGCTTGGGCCTCCTGCACCGACTTGGCGCTACTGGCGGCAAACTCAGCGACGACCGCAACCACCGCAGCCCCGCGGGCGCTCGGCGCGTCGTTTATGGGCGTGCCACCGGCTGCGGCCCAGGTCTCCTGCAGCCGAACCCCGTCGGTGGGCTCGGGCGGACCCCGCGCCGTGACAACTATGGGACCCGCTCCTCCCGATACCGCAGTTTCGGGTGCCCCGGCTGACGAGCCGGTGGCGGCCGCCCCTCCGGGCACTGCAACCTCGATCTCCGGTACGCTGCCTCCGGGGGCGCCTCCTCGGCTCACCTCCGGAGCTGGGACCTCCGCCTCCGAAATGACGACCTCCGGGGGCTCATCAGCGCCCGGCGGCACGTCGTCCGCCCCTGGTGGTGTCGCGTTGATGTCCGACTCCGTCCTCTTGGCGGCGTCGGCCGCGCGCGCCTCCTCCTCGGCCTGCGCATCCGCCTCCGCCCGCCGTGCGGGGTCATGCTTGTCCTTGGACCTCCTCTCCCGGCCAAGGGGAAATGGCTCCCACGACTGGAAGGCCGCCTCCGCGCAGGCCTTCCCTAGCGGCTGCTTCCGCGCCGCCTCCACCCACGGGCGGTGCTCCTCCTCGAGCTGTTCTCGCTCGGCCGCCTCGAGGTCCCGCCACGCCTCGCGTTCCCTTTCATCGGCGGCGGTCGGCGGTGCTGCCCCCGACGTCTCGACGGTCGTGGCCCTTCCCAGGGCATGCGGTTCCCTAGATAAACAAAATAAGGAAAGAAGGCTGACCGGAAACCAAGTAGGAACTCAGAGAAAACTTACCTGACACTAACGGGGACCGTACGCCAGGCGGGGCCCGGTTGGGTGACCCGCTGTTTCTTCCCGCCGCCTCCACGGCTGCTGCCCGGCTGGCCACTAGCTGTCCGTTTGGTGGCCGGCCGGGAGCTGGCCGGCTGCTCCCCCTTTCCGCCCGTGGTCGCGTCGCCTCTGCTGGGCTCGCGGTCGACCCGGCGAACGCGCTTCCTCGGCGCGGTGGCGTCGTCTCCCGAAGCTTCGGGGTCCTCTGTGGCCGCTGCATCGCGCACCTCCTCTGATTCAGCGTCATCGTCACGCCAGTCCCGCAAAAGATACTGGGGGAGGAACTCACCAGCCGACTCGGTTGCCTCTGCCTCCGTCCCACTGGTTCCGGACGCTCCGGCTCGCACTGACTTGGCCGGCTCCACATCGTCGGCGTCTTCAACCTCCTCGGGGTCCGACTCCGCCATGTCGGCAGCTGGCTCCCCGTAATTCTGCAGCTGAGGAAAAACCTGCCCGCAAGAGAAGCCCCTCCGCCGTCAGGCTGGGGAGGAACGCTAGCTTCAGAAAGAAAAAGGGTGGGGGACGGCTCGACACGTACCCGCGGAGCCGGATGGCCCCGGCTGTACGGGGCCTTCCCCCATCGCCATTCGCCCTCGTCCATCTTGGCGGCCGAGATGGAGTTCACCCTCCTCGCCACCTGCACCGCCTTCAGATCCTTGGTGGAGAGTCGGCAGGGGTCGTGCCGCCCACCCATCTGGCAGATGAGGTGCGGCCGGTGCTGCAGCGCCTTCACCCGGCATGCCACCATCGTGGCCAGGAGATCCACCGCCGTAAGCCCCTCCGTCTTGTTCATCACCATCAGCCGCTCGCAGAGCCGGTCCGCCGTCTCAGACGCTTGGGGCGGAGGCGTCCTCCAGTTTAGCATCGCAATCGGCGACTAGTCGACGAAGTCGGGGAGGTTGATGTAGTCCTCCTCCGGCTTCACGTTCTTCACGTAGAAGAACCCCTTCTGCCAACTCTTCACCGAGTCTTGCAGGGGAAGCTGCGCGAACCCGGCTCCGGGGCGATAATGGACTAGAGCGGCTCCGCAGGTGGTCATGACCTTCTGGCCGGTTGCTTGGATCTTCACCGTCTAGCGCTTCAGGTAGAAGAGCCGGCACCAGAGGTCGAGGCGCGGCTCCACTCCCAGGAAGCCCTCGCAGAGTGTGACGAACGCTGCCAGTTGCAGAATGGCGTTGGCGCTAAGGTGGTGTGGTTGCAGCCCGAAGCGCGTGAGGAAGCGCCGGAAGAACGCGTTCGCCGGCAGGCCAAGCCCGTGGGCGAAGTGCTCGGCGAAGACCACCACCTCGCCTTCGCGCAGGGCTGGCGCATTCTCCGCCTTGGCGATGCGCGCCTCCAGGTTCTCCGTCGGCGGCAGCTTACGGCGGTGGCGGAGGTGCTCGATGTAGGCCTCGTCGACATTGCTGCCGTCCCAGGCCCCCTTGCCCGCCATCCGCCTCGAAGAAGTCTTGGTCGCGACGGCGGGGCGCGTGGGCTCGGTCGCGTGGCAACTCCTGGCGGTGGCGGACGGCGGTGCGGCGGACGAACGGCCTCTGCTCTCTCTCTCTCTCTCTCTCTCGATGCGGGGAGGGGGACAGGCGACGAAGACGACGTGCGGGGGCAGGGGAGCGAATGCCCCGTTCCGCTCCTCTCCCCTCCCATTTAAACCCCACACGGAGTAGTGGGGAGCGGATCCGTCGTGAACAAACCCCACTACTTCTGCCACGCGCGGGAAGAGCGTTAAGGCGTTTCGGGAACGCCAACTGACGGTCCGGGCCACAGAAGATCCACGCACGCGGGCCGAGGCCGCGACCAAAGTAGGCCCTGCCCCACGGCCCGGTCTTGTCCTCCGCGTGGCCTGTCAGGCCACGGGCCACCGCGCTCCCCACGTGGCGCGCCTCCTCTGCCCCTCGAGGTGGTCGAGGCGCCTGGCGAAGCGTCGGCCGGCTGCGGGGCCGGCCACCACGATCCCACTTCTTCCGGCTTCGGGACCGCCTCGTGGTCCTAGAACGCGTGACTCAAGCCGGTGTGGTCCGCCGCGGCTCGCCGGCGGGCCCCCCTGCTTCAGGGACTACTTTCGGGGGGATAACCCAGGGGTACCCTCAGCTTGGTCTTTACTCCAGCTTTTCGAAAAAGGACTATAGGGCGATCCGCCTCCCCTTGTAGTCCGGCTCCGTGCGACCGGCTGCGACCAGCCGGCCGGCCAGAGGCGGAGACTCCTGGCCTTCTGGCCGGCGGGTCAGCTCCCGTCCCATCGCCACGCCTCGCCGGACGATGACCCGACACCCGGCGTATCAGCACTGCCTCCGGTACCGCGGTCAGGGAACGCATGGCTACAGCGGTCCCTGTCGCGTCGATGGTCAGCGCCCGCATGGCCACAGTGGAGGCGACAGTGCTTCTGACCCTGGCCGACTGCGACCGGGCGGGAGGCACAGTGCCGGCACGCCCTCAACCACTCCATTACCTGCCCCAGCATGGCCACAGTGCGGCCGGCCGTACCGCTGACCGCGGCCGGCTATCGCAAGACGACGCCGCGCAGGACTACCCGTGCCGCGACGTGACGAGCCCATGAGTCTGCCAAGCGGGCCCCCTTCCGGCTCCGGACGGGACCCTGTAGCCGGCGGGCCTTACCAGCGACGGGACCCTGCAGCCGGCGGGCCTTACCAACGACAACACTCCTTAGCCGGGGCCCCATGGCCGGCTAGAGAGACCGCCATCTGGGGCCCTCCGGCGCCTTCTACACATATTGTAATCCAGGGGGCTGGCCTATAAAACCCCCCGGAGCTCCCCCGTGCAGGGGGCGGGGAATGGACACACGTACACACACACACACTCACGTGAAGAGGCGAGGAGAGCAAGCCAGCTCCTTCCTCCTCTATCTAGAGAGCTCAAGGAGCACCATTGTAGACCCTTTCGGATCATCAACCAGACTAGCAGGACTAGGGGTGTTACCTCCCGCGGAGGGCCCTGAACCTGGGTATATCGTGTGTCCCGCACCGCTTGTTCCCAATCCCGCTCCCGGAGTCCGCCGGCGTCCTTCGGCCCCAACCACTCTTGATAAGCAACCCTGTCGTGGTTTTGTCACGGCAGATATCCGAAGCCTTAGGTTCGAGGCCATCGCGGAGGCGGTGGACTCAAAGGGGTTGGTCGAGACGAGGGACTCGAGTTTACCCAGGTTCAGCCCCTCAAGAAGAGGTAAAACCCTACGTCCTGCTTGTGTTGTATTGATTGGTGTATCGATTACAAGGGAGCGGATTCGCTTGACCTAGTTCTCGATTAATTGGTTTCTGTCTAAGCCGCCCCAGGGTCTCACCTTTATATAGGAGGTCGAGGCCCTGGGTTACACGAGTCCCAAACCGACTCATACAACGTAGTCAACCCTGCCTCTAAGCCGCCTTGCCAACTTGGGCAAGCCGTCTCCGGGCGGCTTAACCGCCCGGGTCTCACACCATCTTCTGTCTCTGGGCCTTCGTCTTGGCCCGTCTGGTAAGCCGCCATGCGCCCCGGCCTTCATCTTCCGGCCCACCTTATGGGTCTTGGCTATGAGCCGCCAGGTATGACCCGGCCCCTCCTGGGCTAGTCTTACCACGGGGTTATATCCCCAACATTAGGCCCCAGATTGACTTGAGCCTGTTCATGTCAATCTTCAAACTCACTTGGCGGCGAGTCTCACATTTTTATCACCTGAAAAAGAAAACTCATAACCCGCCGTGACGTCATGTCGAATATGCTAAAAAGATTCCGTGACGTTCGCAACGGATCTTCTCATTAAAACGGTCGGCCCGAAAATCGAGGCGTCCCCTCCGATCAATTATCACTGCACCTCCTCGATTTTCATGCGCACTGTTGCCATCCCATCTCATAAATAGGGACACGAGGGGCCCCCTTTCCTTTCTCTGCCGCCACCGTCTTCTTCTTCCTACTTCAGACACTCGCGCCTCCAGAGCTCCGCCGCACCGACCAGATCTCACCGTCATCTCCAACGCCGGCCGCTGCATCAACCTGATTTGGTCCAGAGTTTCGCTAGCCCGTCCGCATCCACAAGGTACCATTCTCAACCTTTGTTGAATCTGTAGTCATCTCGATTAGGATCTCCCCGAGTTCATCGGGTTTCTTTTAGTGTTCTTCGCTGTTCGTCAGATTGTTCTTCGTAATGTAGACTGCCAAGTATCCCCTTGAATCTCATATTGCTGTTTATCCATCGCGGCCGTCCGCTCGATGTCAATATCCACTTACCATAGACCTGTACCTCACTCTTCTCTACGCACTGACCACCTGTTCTTCCACTGCCATTTTAGGTCATGAATATATTTCATTTTATCTTCGCCTGTAGATCTTACAGCCATGGTTGCAATATGTGAAACCTGTTTTGTCCATACATAACAATATTTTTAGTATCGCCTTGTCCACTTAACCCGCCATTGCATTGCCGGCTCTCTGATAAAATACGTCGGCGACTTAACGCCTCATCATCATGCTGACCATAGCTGCCTTAATTATTTGACGTTTTTCTAACCCGCATATTCTGCACCTTCTCACAGTTTAACCCGCCACCATGTCGAGAGCGCCCGCGTCTTGCGATTGGGTTGGCTCCGGAGTCACCGAGCAGCTTCTGCTTGACTTCGTAGAAATGGGTGTCTTGCCTGCTCAGACTGTTATACATTGGTGGGTTCCAGGGCCAGAAATAAGACCTACTCCTCAGGAAGGAGAGGTTGTTGTATTCACTGATCACCTCCTCCGTGGTTTTAGCCCGCCCGGGTCGAAATTTTTCCGGGACGTTCTTCACTCCTTTAAGCTTCACCCTCAAGATATAGGTCCAAACTCTGTGACCAATATGTGTCAGTTTCCAGTCCTATGCGAAGTTTACCTGCAAGAAGAGCCGTCGGTTGACCTCTTCCATGATTACTTTTATGTCAACCGCCAAACTGAAGTGGCGGCTGGACCAAGTTTGGAGCTTGGCGGCGTTTCTATCCAGAAACGGAGAGATTTGCCCTACCCAGCAGCCGTCTTACCAAGTCACCCCAAAGATTGGAACAAGACTTGGTTTTATTGCAAGGACACTTCTCCCAAAGAAGAGAACCCGCTGCCGGTTTACCGTCCTACCCGGCTTTGCACCTCCGGAGAACTCCCAGACCGGATGTCCGTCGCAGAGCGAGCGAAATATGCTCCGGCCTTCACAAAGATCAGGGCCTTAATGGCGAACAGCTTGACTGGCGTCGACTTAACCCGTTGCTGGGTTACCTAGAAAATCTTGCCACTGAGCCGGCGTGACCGACTCTTGTACGAATTTACGGGTGAGCCAAATGACCCTCTCTGTTTCAACGCCACCCCCTGACAGAACAAGACATCAACTCTTCCGTCAAATCACTTCTTGGCGAAAACCAAGAGACTTGCAACAAAATTGGGCTGAAACCTTTTTGCGTCAAGAACCCGGCTCCAGCTGTAAGAAACCTTTTTTAGCAAACTGCTCGTTCTTTGTCTTGACCTTCTGCCTTGGTTCTTTTAACCTTTCTTAGCGGCTTATGCACAGGCCGGCTCTACTTTCTGGAAGAAGAAATATACTCCTCCTTTGACGAAGCCTAAGGCGGGTAAAACCCGCAGCCGTAAGAAGAAAACTAGTGCTCAGGAACTGCCTGAGCTTGACGACTCGGAGGTAGAACTTGACTCCCTTGGCCATCTCTTTATGCAACTTATTGACAACACTTATTCACAGGAGGAAATGGAGACAAGCCATGCGGACGCCCCTGAGGTAACTTATATTTCCTCTGACTCAGAAAACTTTCCACAAGAGAAAACACGGCGGGTCATCCGGAAAGTTCCATTTTCTCATCCTCTCGCTTATTTAGACCCCAACTTTCTTTTGAAAAAGCAACAGCACAACTCCAGATGTCAGACCCGGAGCACCAGCTCTGAAGAGCTTTTGGCCGGCTTACCAAACTCTCCGGCTCCTCAGAAACGGCCTGCTGAGGTACTCTTTTAACCAAGTCCAATTTTTAACAGTCTTGCATTGTAACCTTACTCTGTTTTTTATCGTCTTAACTTTTTTAAGAGACGCCCCCTTCGTTTGGTGATTCCACTGCATCCAAGCTGCCCCCTCTGAAAATCAACCCAGAGTGCGTACCTTTGTATTCACACCATACCTTTTACCACCCTTGTCCTCTATGTAAAAATCTTTTTGCTTCCAGGGCTCAAGCAAAACGAAGGAAGATAGGCGGGTCTACCGCCACTCCTGCTGCCCAAGAGTCGGAGACTGCAAAGCCGGACTCCCCTGCAACTTACGTTGATCCTACTGAAGCTAGAAAAGATGCGCCTGAAGACGCTCCTCAGCCCTCTGAGCCGACTGATGATAACATGGCTACTCCTGAGAGTCCTCCAAAGGCTGATCCTAAACCGCCCAGCCCTTCAACAGCCGCCGAAGACACAGCTCATCCAGAAGTTGTTGTCACTGGGACGGGCTATCAACTCCCTGATCCTCATGTGTTAACAAAACACACCAGCAAAACTGAAACATTCTCACCAGGAAAACTTGATTTTGAATTCCCCGAGTTAGAAAAACTGACTATGGATGAATTACATGCTGGTTATCTGAACCGCCTCTCTACAAGCCGTAATATGGAGTCCAAGCTTGGTGGACTAATGAAGAAAAAATATGAGGTACTCCTCTTCTCTTGCTTTTTCCTTATACCCTTATGTAGCCCCCAAGAGCTGGTTTAATATTGCAAATAGTAGACCGGGTCTTCCAATTTTTGTCATACTCCAAATAGCTTAGCTTGTAGCCCCCAAGTATCGGGTTAATATAGATAATAAGCCGGAACTTACTTGAAAACTAGATCCGAGTGTAGCCCCAAAGTCCGGGTCATTATAATAATGATGAGCCGGAGCTTCACTGCTAACAAACTCATGAATCATAACCCCCAAGCTCCGGCTTAACTTTTATAAAAATGAGCCGGAGAAGACTCCATTGTCTAGAAGCACCGTGTGTAGCCCCCAAGTGCCGGCTTAACTTTACAAAGATGAGCCGGAACTTGTTTGTAGATTGTGAGAGAAAACACAGTCATTAGCCCCCAAGTGTCAAGTATATTGCTTGCAATCTGCTTGAGACTTGTATCATAACAGCTTCATCACTCTTGTCTACTAATATCTCATCCTGGCGACTTAGACCTCCTGAACTTTTTTTTTGTACGATACAGGAAGCTTTGGATGCGGTCGAGTCTGATCTGACCGGCCTAAAGGACAATATTGCTTCGCAAGAAGCCGACCGGTCTAAGGCGGAAGAAAAATGGCGGGTTGCCGTTAAAGAGCTTGAGAAGGTTAAAGCTGACTTTGCTGCCTTCAAAGAGACTGCTGAGTCTAAACAAGCCGCCCTGACAAAACGCGCAGACGATGCTGACAAGCGGCTCAAGCTTGTGTCAGAAGAACTGCAAACCCTCAAGCGTCATATATCCAGGATGACTTCTGCTATCTTTGGTAAGTACTGAAGACTAAGGAAACTCCCTTCCCTTGTTGAAAAACTGTGCGAGCGGCTTATAACGCCTAACTTTCCTTGCAGGTCAAAGAAGCCGCCAACTATCTTCTGACAGCTTGTTGAAGTTGAAAGCAATATATACCTTGACAGAACAGCTATACTGTGGGACCCTTTGCACCATCAAAGCAATGTTGACTGAAAAAGGCGTCCCCAAACTCATGAAGGGAGTAATAGAGGTCTTGTCTACTCTTCCCAAGCAAATTGATGAACTCAAACGATCAGCTGCCAAAAAGGGAGCAATGGCCGCGCTAAACCGGTCTTTGGCCTTTGCCCCTGAACTGACCACAGAAGAGATGATGGATGGCTGTCCATCCAAGAAAGATGATGGCTCAGACTTTACCGAAGCTGATTATGCCAAATGTATGAAGGCCTCCCGAGTACTCGCATCAATACTTGTTAATGAAATTGACCTGACTTCATACCAGGCGGCGTACGGCGAAGACAGTAAATGAGTGCGCTGCCCAACTTTTGAAGCCAGGGACTTAATTCCGGCACGCCGTAAGCAACTCTTTGCTCCTGAAATTGACCCGTCTCCCTCTTTGACGAGGCCCAGTTTGAAGCTTTAACAAACTGCAACTGGGATGTGGACAATCTTCAGATCGAAGAGGTCGAACACCCGACGCAGGATGACCCGCCGTCGAGCTGAACACGTTGCTCCTGATTAAAGATAACCCGGCTTTCTGAGCCGCCGAAACTGGAAGTGTGTAAAAAACTTTAAGTCCGTTGTATTTTGGGCTCCTTGGAGAGCTTTGTAATAGGCGTAGAAAAACTTGATTGCCTCAGTCGTGCCACTTGACGCACTTTTATCTGCCTTATATTCTGCCCGAGATACCTTTCATTCCACCTTAACGGCGGCTCGTCTTAGGAGACAAAACCTGCAAAAATAAACAAGACAGAGTGTGTTCTGTATCGTTGTGAGGGCGGCTTGAAAAGCACAACCCGGAGATGTTAAATCTTTTATGACCTTGCTTTCTTTTTCGAAAACTCATATGCCGGCTCCTATGGCATGAACTCGTTGTTTGAACTCTTAACAATACAGGGTCTCTAGTGAGAGTGACCGTGAACTCCTTGGAGCGGCTTAGGGTCTCTAGGCGAGATTAACTGGTAAGAGCAACAACAAACCATAAAGAGGCGTAGCAGGGCATGAGTACCCCCAGGGCCCATAAGCTACTTCTCACGTGACATAAATCCGTCGTTTGAACCTTAAACAGTGAGGGTCTTTAAAAGAGTAACTGTTTTAAGAGTACGAATGGGCCACATAGCGGAGAGTATGCAGCAGATGGGTGAGTTTATCCTCGCTCTCCGTAAGCCGGCCCTCACGTGACAAGAGCCGCCGGTTTAACCTTTACCAGTATAGGGTCTCTAGCGAGAGTGACTGCCAAATATTTTGAACAGCTCAGGGTCTCTAATCGAGATTAGCTGGCAAGAGTTCGGCGGGTCACCTAGCGGAGCAGCAGCAGCATACAGGCAGGTTTAACTCGAACTTGCGCTGGCTGAAGAGCCGATCAAGAGGGTGTGTAAGCTAAACCCGGTGGGTTGGAAGCCCCCAAATGACCTTGTTGACGGAGTCAACTTTTGGGTATCTAACCCGGCCTTACGATGGCAGAAGAGCCGACCAAGAGGGTGTGTAAGCTAAACCCTGGCGGGTTAGAAGCCCCCAAATGACCTTGTGGTTGTGTCCACCTTTTCACAATCTGAAATGCATAAAAGGCAGAGGCCCCGGCTTGCAGGGATGCCAACTTTATTATATATATATATATATATGAAAAAGATATATACAACGATGGATGTACAATGATAGGAGTCGATGACTCAAGTCTAGTAAGGCCGCAGATGAGCGATATTCCACGGCCGGTGGGTCTCCTGCCCAGAAGTACGTGATTCGTCTCGTACGTCAATGAGATAATATGACCCATTGTTAAGATTTCTGCTGACCACAAAAGGCCCTTCCCATGGTGGAGATAGCTTATGCGCATCTGTCTGATCTTGAATCAAACGCAACACCAAGTCGCCTTCCTGAAACGTCTGGGTCTTAACTCTGCGGCTATGATAGCGACGCAGGTCTTGTTGATAAATCGCCGATCGAGCTGCTGCAAGATTATGCTCTTCATCCAAAGCATCTAACGCGTCCTGACACGCTGTCTCATTATCTGTTTCAACGTAAGCCGCCACCCGCGGCGAGTCATGACGTATATCACTTGGTAACACGGCTTCCGCACCATAAACCATAAAGAAAGGCATATAGCCTGTTGACCTATTGGGGGTAGTTCTGATGCTCCAGAGAACTGACGGTAACTATTCTACCCAACGACCCGGCGTTCGCTGTAGAGGAACCATAAGCCGGGGCTTGATGCCTCTCAAGATCTCCTGGTTAGCACGCTCTGCCTGACCATTGGATTGTGGATGGGCAACAGCAGAGACGTCAAGCCGGATGTGCTCACTTTCACAGAATGCCTTCATAGCCCCCTTGGACAGGTTTGTGCCATTGTCCATGATGATACTATGAGGATAACCAAAATGGTAGATCAATTTTTTGGCAAACTGAACCGCCGTAGCCGCGTCACATTTGCTGACCAGTTCAGCCTCAACCCACTTGGTAAATTTATCCACCGCCACCAAAAGGTGGGTCTTCTTGTCTTTAGATCTCTTGAAGGGCCCGACCATATCAAGCCCCCAGACCGCAAACGGCTAGGTAATTGGAATCATCCGCAATTCCTGAGCCGGTACGTGAGCACGTCGCCCGAACTTCTGACATCCATCACACTTGGTGACCCCAGTCCTCTGCGTCCTTATGAGCCGTCAGCCAGAAGAAACCATGCCGGAAAGCTTTGGCCACCAAAGATTTTGAGCCGGTGTGATGACCGCAATCGCCAGCGTGAATTTCATTTAAGATCTCCTTACCCTCTTCAGGAGAAACGCAACTCTAAAAAACGCCAGTGACGCAGCGCTTATGTAACTCGCCATTGATGATAGTCATGGATTTAGATCGCCGTACGATTTGTCTCGCCAAGTTCGCGTCTTCGGGCAACTCGCCACGAGTCAGGTACACTAGGTAAGGCAACATCCAATCAGGGGTAGCATGCAGAGCCGCCACCAGCTGCCCCTCCGGGTCAGGTATAGCCAGATCCTCCTCTGAAGGTAGCTTAACAGAAGGGTGATATAACACATCCAAGAAAATGTTAGGCGGTACCGGCTTACGCTGAGAGCCCAGCCTTGACAGTGCATCAGCCGCCTCGTTCTTGCGACGGTCAATATGATCCACCTGATACCCCTTGAAGTGACCAGCAATGATGTCCACCGCCTGACGATAAGCCGCCATCCGTGGGTCTTTGGAATCCCATGTGCCTGAAACTTGCTGAGCCACGAGGTCTGAGTCGCCGAGGCATCTAACCCGGCTCAGGTTCATCTCCTTAGCCACATGGAGGCCATGAAGTAAAGCCTCATACTCAGCTGCATTGTTAGTACAAGGAAACATCAACCTTAGCACATAACAGAACTTGTCACCTCTAGGGGAAGTTAAGAAAACTCCAGCCCTTGACCCTTCCAATTGTCTGGATCCATCAAAGTGAATTGTCCAATACGTGTTATCCGGCTTCTCCTCGGGCGACTGACACTCTGTCTAGTCATTTATAAAGTCCACCAGGTCTTGAGACTTGACAGCCGTGCGAGGCACATATTTCAGATTAAGAGGCCCAAGCTCCAATGCCCACTTAGCAATCCTGCCAGTGGCTTCTCTGTTTTGAATTATGTCTCCCAACGGGGCAGAGCTAACCACGGTGATCTGGTGTCCCAGGAAGTAATGCTTCAACTTACGATTTGCCATGAACACCCCATATATCAGTTTCTGCCAATGTGGGTACCTTTGCTTGGATTCTATCAGGACTTCACTGACGTAGTAAACTGGCCTCTGAACCGGGTATTCTTTCCCTGTCTCCTTACGCTCCACAACAATCGCGGCGCTGACTGCCCTGTTGTTAGCCGCCACGTAGAGGAGCAAAGGTTCCTTCTCAGCCGGAGCGGCCAAGATCGGTGGCTCAACCAGCTGCTTTTTGAGCGCCTCAAGCGCCTCATCCGCCGCCTTACTCTGGACAAAGTTGTCTGTTTTCTTCATCATCTGATACAGAGGAATAGCCTTCTCACCCAGGCGGCTTATGAACCGGCTTAACGCAGCAATTCGACCCGCCAGGCGCTGAACGTCATTGATGCATGCCGGCTCAGACAGGGAAGTAATAGCCTTTATCTTGTCCGAATTAGCTTCAATGCCATGCTCAAAGACTAGAAATCCCAAGAGCTTGCCTGCAGGTACATCGAAAACACACTTTGCCGGGTTAAGCATAATCTTGTAGACCCGTAAGTTATCGAACGTTTCCTTTAGGTCGTCAAGTAGAGTCTCCTTTTTCCTTGACTTAACCACAATATCATCCACATACCCATGAGCATTGCGCCCAATCTGGCCGTGAAGGCAATTCTGCACACAGCGTTGATAAGTCGCCTGCACACTCTTGAGCCCGAAGGGCATAGACACATAGCAGAAAGCCCCAAAAGGTGTTATAAATGACGTCTTCTCTTGGTCTTTAACTGCCATCTTGATCTGATGATAACCTGAATAACCATCCAGGAAACATAAACTCTCACAACCCGCCGTGGCGTCAATAATTTGGTCAATACGGGGGAGAGCAAACGGGTCAACTGGATAGGCCTTTATAAGATCTGTGTAATCCACACACATACGCCACGTGCCGTTCTTCTTAAGCACTAGCACGGGGTTAGCTAACCACTCCGGGTGAAAAACCTCCACGATGAACCCTGCTGCTAAGAGCCGGGCCACCTCTTCCCCAATTGCTTTATGCCGCTCCTCATTGAAACGGCGGAGGAACTGCTTAACCGGCTTAAACTTAGGATCCACATTAAGGTGGTGCTCAGCGAATTCTCTCGGTACACCCGACATGTCAGACGGCTTCCATGCAAAGATGTCCCGATTCTCACGGATGAATTCGATGAGCGCGCTTTCCTATGCGGGGTCCATGTTAGCCCTGATAGTGAACTGTTTTGATGAGTCGCCCGGAGTGAAATCCACCAGCTTGGTGTCATCTGCCGCAAACTTCAAGGGCGGCTCAGACTCCGTACTGGTCTTCTTCAATGGAGTCATATCCGCTGGGTCAACATTATCCTGGTAAAATTAGAGCTCTGCCTCTGCGCAACTTGATTCTGCATAAGCCGCATCACCCTCCTCGCACTCAAGGGCCACTTTCCGATCACCGTGCACTGTTATCGTTCCTTTGAGAGCCGGCATCTTGAGCTGCAAGTAAACAGAACAAGGCCTGGCCATAAACTTTGCGAAAGTCGGCCGGCCAAACAAGGCGTGATATGGGCTCCTGATTTTCACCACTTCAAACCACAAGGTCTCCACCCTATAGTTATACTCATCTCCAAACGCCACCTCGAGGGTGATTTTGCCCACTGGGTAGGCCGACTTACCTGGCACCACGCCATGAAAAACTGTCGACGACGGCTTAAGAGCTTTGTCAGTTAACTCCATCCGCTGGAAAGTGTCGTAATATAAGATGTTGATGCTGCTGCCACCATCTATCAGCACCTTTGTAAACTTATAACCTCCAACCTGAGGTGCTACCACAAGAGCCAAGTGCCCTGGATTCTCAACCCGCGGCGGGTGATCCTCCCTACTCCATGAGATCGGATATTCAGACCACTTCAAATATCGCGGGAGAGCCGGCGTGGCCGCGTTGACCGCCCTCTTGTGTAGCTTTTGATCTCGTTTGTCTAGGCTTGTAGTGAAAACATGATACTGACCCCCGCTGAGCTGCTTCGGGTTACTCTGGTACCTCGACAGGTTATTCTGCTGCTGACCACCATTGCCAGGTTGATGATGACCCCCTTGATTGCGTAGACCCAGGTAACCGGATCCTGAGCCGCCGACGCCAAAGCCGGCTCCTGAACCGCCCGGCCCTGAGCCGCCTGATGGAACATTACCGTTATTACGATGCTGTTGAAGGCTATAATCCCGAAACTGCCGCATAATACTGCAATCCCTCCATGTATGGCCTGCCGGCTTATCGGGCCGGCTGTGCTCTGGAAAAGGTTTGTTGAGCATCTCTTCCAGGTTGAAAGGAGTTTTACCCTTATTAAAGGGCGGCCTGAAGTTCCCGTTGCCCTTAGCACGATTGTTCCCAGCGCTGGTGTTCGCCACCAATTCCGACCCGCCGTCTGGGTTCTTCCGCTTGCCCGGGTTGCTGCTTCCAGCCGCGTTTTGCTGTTGACCCTTGCCATTGTTATTCTTCTTACCCTGAACCGATCTCTCATCATCGGAGCCAGGGTCCTTCGTGTTATCGGAGTCTGCATACTTGGTGAGAGCCGCCATGAGTTCCCCCATATCTTGGCACGTTCGCTTGAGCCGGCCAAGCTTCTGCTTCAAGGGCGTAAAGTGGCAATTCTTCTCTAGAATCAAGACCGCTTGAGCCGCTGTAATGTGTTCGGAAGAGTGGATAATTGTTGAGACTCGCCGGACCCAGTGATGAGCCGACTCATCCTCACGCTGCACACAATGATCCAAATCCACAATCGTCATGGGCTGCTTGCACGTTCCTTGAATTTTTTTGATGAACTTCGCCTTTAATCGGCCCAAGAATTGATGGTGTTGGGTGGCAGACCCTTCAACCATGTGTGAGCCGGCCCTTCCAGCATCATGATGAAGTACTTGGCACATACAATCCAAGCCTCCGGAGGCAGGTCAACTGTACAATTGGGCACCTTGCGGGGACCTTTAAAATCCTTCGGCAGACGCTCATTCCACAAAGCCGGCACCAAGCACGGCACTCCAACAGCCCTGGAGGTTACTCCGGCTCCTACTGAAATGGAAGGTGCAACTGTGGGTTCCTGATAAGCCGCCGCCTCTCGCTGTGCTCTTGCCCGATCCACCAGCGCCTGAGCATCCAAAGCCGCCCGATCAACTCGCGGCGGGTTCCGATGTCGGTCACTACTGGAAACCGCCGGTGACTCATAACGCCGGCTGTAGCTGCGGCTGGGGATGGGGGTTGAATGCACGCGGCTCCGGCTGTAAGTATATTTCTCCTGCTGGGCCACCGCCGTCTGCAGGGATCCAATAGCGTTCCGCACCTCCTCTGCAAAAGGCGCCTCATCGGGGATGGGGATTGTTCCAAGCCTGGTTGCCGCTGCCACCATGTTCTCTGCCGGGTTAGAATAATGACCCGGTGGCGTCGGAAAAGACTGTGGTGGGGTCTGTTTCCGGCGGGGCGGGTCTGGCTGCTGATGCTGAACCGCCGCCCGGCTTCCAGGTACTTCCGCCGTCCGGGTTACGGTCAAAGGCACATTCCGTTCCGTCCCTGGCATGTTAAAAAGATTTCTGGCTTCATATTGATCCGACAGGCGGGATTGATGCCTCATCCGATGAACCGCCACTGCAGACTGCTGCTCTAGCTCAAGGCGGAGAGCATCCGCCCTAAGGCGCTCCACCTCAGCATCCATCTGAGCCTTCAGCGCGTTGATTTCGTGTTGGACTCCGGCCATCTGGTTCTTCAACCTCGTGATCTCCGTGTTACGGGCCGCTTGGTTTTCAGCAGTGACCTCGGTTTCCATCAGAGTTGTAAGCTCGTTCATCAGATCCAGAAGAACTTGAGCCGGCGGCCTGCCAGCTCCAGACCCGGTGGCACCGACGGCTATGCTTCTGGGGGCCGGCACTGAACCCGCCATGAAAATAGCAGCGCGGTTCGGCGGCTCATAGTCCTCCGGCTCATGATACTCCGGCTCATGGTATTCTGACTTGGGGTAATGCTCGATGTAGCCCCCAAGCCCACCATCATGAAGCTGATAGATTGATTCCGTCTCTCCGCTTGAGGATCCATCCTCTGAGCAGATCAGGGTTTCTTCCCGCGACATATAACCTTCAAGCTCCACGCCCTGGGTGAAGCCGACAAAGACATGGTTCTTGCCCGGGTTAACACGGGCGGGTTGCGCGCGTCGGGCCGGCTCGACGAGGTTGGTGTAGATGTCCATCTCGGGTTTAGATCCGCCGATCTTGCCGATGAAGACGTGAATTCCACCGAAGGGGACCCGGTATCCGTACTCGATTGAGTCGGCCTCGGGGCCCCAGCCGGTGTCGTCGATGTAGAGCTTGCCGCGGCGACTCTTGGTCATCCTGCCAACAGCGTATCCCTCGATCCCTGGGAGAGAGCCCTTCGAGAACTCCACACCACCGCGCGCTAGCCCCACGGTGGGCGCCAACTGTCGTGGTTTTGTCACGGCAGATGTCCGAAGACTTAGGTTCGAGGCCATCGTTGAGGCGGTGGACTCAAAGGGGTTGGTCGAGACGAGGGACACGAGTTTACCCAGGTTCAGCCCCTCTAGAAGAGGTAAAAGCCTACGTCCTGCTTGTGTTGTATTGATTGGTGCATCGATTACAAGGGAGCGGATTCGCTTGACCTAGTTCTCGATTAATTGGTTTCTGTCTAAGCCGCCCCAGGGTCTCACCTTTATATAGGAGGTCAAGGCCCTGGGTTACACGAGTCCCAAACCGGCTCATACAACATAGTCAACCCTGCCTCTAAGCCGCCTTGCCACCTTGGGCAAGCCGTCTCCGGGCGGCTTAACCGCCCGGGTCTCACACCATGTTCTGTCTCTGGGCCGTCGTCTTGGCCCGTCTGGTAAGCCGCCATGTGGCCCGGCCTTCATCTTCCGGCCCACCTTATGGGTCTTGGCTATGAGCCGCCACGTATGACCCGGCCCCTCCTGGGCGAGTCTTACCACGGGGTTCTATCCCCAACACACCCCATGGCATCTGTCGTGAGAAAACGACGACACGTCTGCTAGAGATAAGGTATAAAAGGAATCATCTATCCTATCCACCAAACAATACAGTACCATGTATAATGTATTCCCCCTCGTATCTCCCTCAAGGAATAATCCATAAGGCACTCGCACTGTTGGCAAATTTTATTAAATGTTTCAACTGGTGTTAAGGTCTATCAACTAACAAAGTTAAGGGCAAAAATGTTTTAGCATTAATGGTTGTTTCTATGAACTAGTGCAATGTTGGTATGGCCATTCAAATAGATTTAACCCTGCAGCGGTGCACCAAGTTATCCATACATGTTCCATCGTTTGTAAAAGGCCAGCTAAGAACATTATATGCCATGTATCGGCGGGGTTGTGATTCGACTGTGACACTTTACCTATGCTACAAACAAGTCCAGGAAGCCGCTCAACTATGTTTGACCCGACTTGAGTGTCCGGTTGTAGCTTCGAGTCGGACCCAATCATGTGCGCGAACTTCCAAGGAGGCTAGATCCCAAAACCATGGATAACCCCTTGTATCGGAAAACCACCCCAAAAGGTTAAATAATAACACCATCCAGAATCGTCTCATCATCTCTTCCGTACAAAAACATGGTTATATGCATATGCCAAATGCATATCCCCAATTTGTGGGCCATGTACACGTCCGAGTTTTAGGTACATGGGGAGGATCACAAGTAGAAAACGGGGCATTGGTCCCGGTTCTGAAGGGCCTTTAGTCCCGGTTCTGCAACCGGGACTAAACAGTCGGGACTAAAGGCCCTCACTTTTCGTCCCGGTTGTGTTACGAACCGGGACTAAAGGAGCTCCACGTGGCCGCTGTCGGGCGCCCAGGCAGGAGGACCTTTAGTCCCGGTTGTAACAACAACCGGGACTAAAAGGCCGCCACGCGTAAGCCCCTGCCAAACGCTAGGGTTTAGTTTTTTTTGGAAAGGACCGTGTTTCATTTTGTGTTTTCATTTTCTTTTATATTTATATTGTATTTTCACGCGGTTACACATATTAATATACAACATCAATAGAAATTATGGAAGAACAACATCCAACATCAGTACAAATTAGATGGATGCAATAGACCAAGCTGAATTAGAGGAAAATACGATGTTGCGATTCGCAACATCGTATTTTCCTCTAATTCAACTTGGTCAATTGCATCCATATAATTTGTATTGGTATATGTCATATAACAACTCATCATCATCATCTTAATCAACTCATCATCATTCAACATCCAACAACTCATCATCATCTTAATCTACTCCTCATCATTGTAGTTATCACAAGGTTGAAACACTAACTACTGCTCTCTCTAAGGTAAAAAAGCATAATAAAGGCGAACTCTAACATCTCCTAATTGAAGAACACAGATCAACATATCTTCAACTTGTGGGATGCGCAAGTATTCCTCTCCAAGTGGTAGCGTGGATGCTTGTATTGCATTTCTCCATCCTTTGATTTTCAGGGTTTCTTCACTTTGAGATATCCTGTATTTACCACTGTAATTAATCGGGAGTGGCCGTAAGCTAACCATTTGCAAATCACCATTTTTAAACATCCATTTAGGCACGGTCTCTGGGGGGGGTACATGTTGAAGAACATTAGTAATAATAACATAGTTAGCAAACTAGTTTTGCTTAAGAACAATGTATGAAAAAGATGGACTAGTGACGCAATGATAAAAAAAATCTTACAAAGTTGTCTGAAGTGATGTTATAAAGGTTCAACTTGTGCACTAGTGGCACATATCCATGATAAATGTTGCCAGTCATGTAATGTTTAGCATGATACTGAACATCATGAATAAATGATATCAGATGAATTTTCTCCAACCAAGTAAGCTCGGAGTCATAACTGTAGTAGGTGCAAGCTATTATCTGTCGGGTAGTTCTTGTAGCACGGAAATAAGCTAATAATTAAAAATAAAGAAATTTAGTCGGGATGAGTAGCAAATACTTTTCAATAATCAATATAAATTACCTAACAAATCTGTTGACAAACGCACCTGGAGGTAGAACTGGAATCAAGTCATCCTCCGCAAGCACCCAAATTTCTATATTATTATCATGAACATCGTCATTAACAAGATCGAAGGTAACGTTCATGTCGTCATCCAACCACTAGTAGAAAACAGGGTACTAGTCCCGGTTCCAGAGGGCCTTTAGTCCCGGTTCTGGAATCGGGACAAAACAAACGGGACTAATACCCAAAACCTTTAGTCCCGGTTTGCTTATGAACCAGGACCAAAGGGGCTCCACGTGGCCACTGCGGGGCGCCCAGGCAGGAGGACCTTTAGTCCCGGTTGGTAACACCCACCGGGACCAAAAGGGGGCCACTCGCCAGCAGCTCGCAGGCGCTGGGTTTTTTTTGGAAGGGGGGGGGGGTTAGGGGTTTTGGAGGGTTAATTTAGGGGTTTCATATTGTGTTAGCTAGCTAATAGAGAGAAGTGACCTCTCTTTCTCTGTGCTTGGTCGACGCTAGCTACTATACATATAGAGAGAACTCGACGCTAGCTAGTAAGCAAATGAAGGAAACCATTAATTACACAAGATTGTCATGAACATATATAGAGAGAAGTGACATCTCTTTCTCCGTGCTTGGTCGAACAACAAGTTTTCGTATATCTATCCGACGCTACTACATATGTACAATATAACATCTCTTACAATCCCTAACACCTAAGATCCATTTGCAATTTCACATGGTATTCTCCGTGTTCAGGTATGACGTGGTCAAGAAAGAATCCCGCCAATTCCTCTTGAATTGCTTGTATGCGATCATGTGGTAGGAGTTCATCCCGCATCTGCCAGATCTAATTTAAAGAAGGGGGTCAATACATATATATGAATGAAACTCAACAGAATTGATGGTAATATATAAAATAAAATTGTGAATATTGTTTACGTACATCAAATTGTTTATCAGAGAAGCCCCGCTCAGAGGTCGAGTGGCGAATGAACTCGCATTCGTAGTATCCACATAAATGATTCCCGGGTGCCTGGTACAAGAACTTTACGAGAATAGAGTTCAATCAAACTGATAAGCAAGCATGATAATGGTATTGATGAAACTAGAATCAAAGAGAGATGCGCGGAACTAGCTAGTACTACTTACTTTGGGGTGTGTAAATCGCAGCTCGTTGTTTAGACCGGGAACCATTCCGGTGAACTTTTTCCAAACCCTGGCAGGCAAAGAAAATGATTACTTGATATCAGGAAATGAACAAAAGTTGCCGATATGGTCTGGGTATTGATTGAACTTACTTCTGGAGCATTGCAGTCATGTCCGCATAATACTCGGGATCTTTACGTCTTGAGTCTAAGACAGTTACTAATGCACCGTCAAGCTTAATGGATAGTAGAATATAGTGGAAGCTGCGCACGCATAACTCATCAATTACATTACTTAACGTTGAGTAAGCGAAACCGAATATGCACAAGACAGTAACACTCACTTGAAGTTGTAAGGAAAGAGTATTTCCCTTTTGTTTTGATGTCTAAGGAACGCTTGTAGCAAGTTGTCCTCAGTAACTTTGGCTCTCTTTTGTACCGACCATTCATTTACGGTATTTGGGCTAATGAACCCAATGTCATAGATTTGTTCTCTTTTGCATTTGACCATCTTCAATCTGCATAATATAGTGAGGATAATTATATATACGTGCAATGAACGAGCTGAGCTAGAGACTTAATTATAGAAGTAATACTTACAAACAGTAGCAAGTCATGAGTTGTTTGTCGAGGGCCTCTTGATTGTATAACTGAAATAACTCCACAAATTCAACAGGTATCAGTTTGACTCCAATGAAGTCGTGCTCTTTTTTAATTCCGACCATCAAACTGTCGGTCCCAGACTCCCTGCAGGTTTCCATGTACCACTCATGCAATTTTTGCATCATCGTTGTTAGATGAGGATGATCAGGTTGGATGAGAGGCTTCCCGTGCCCGTATCTAAAGTCCTCTGCTGCTACTACCTCAGCCGTTTCAAACTGTACATCATCGCCCACGTAATCACCAAGAGTGGTACCGGGCAGTAGCATCGGATGATTAGCGATATCGCTAGACACCTTGAGCGGGGGGCACGATTGCTTCTCCTGTTCGCCGAGCTGGGGAATTGTTTTCCCACTTCTTCGTTTTTTGTCTCTTGCAGCACTGGAAGTACTTCCCGACCGCAGCGCTTCATCATATGTCTTTGTAATTATGCGGTCATAGTTGGATAGCCGAGGCGGTGGTGGTCGCTTCAGGGCATGCAGAGTGCGCTTCGCTTTCACCGGATCTACCGTTTCCTTCGGAGGTGGATGTTTCCGTGCAAAATGGGCCTTCACTTCGGCTGCACTGATTTCAGCGCGTTCCTTGTCAGTCCTCTCATATGGTAACTTTGGAAGAGGCTGGAGGCTTGGACCAAATTTGTATTTCTTCCCGCCTATTATACTGCTAGTCGCCGTAGCGGCGGCGTCGACTCTCTTTCGCCGTTGCTGACGCGCCGGAGGAGGCGGAGTGCCCTGACGCGCCAGAGGAGGAGGAGGAGGAGGAGGCGGAGTGCCCTGATGCACCGCTCAGATGGTTGGCCGGTAGCTCGCTGGCTCTCAAGTTCCTGTAGTTTTGCTAATCTTGGACTGAGCTTCTGCATTTTGCTTGCTTCCTATTTCCTCTTTCTCTCTCGGCTTCTATAACCACCGCTGTCGGGAAACCCATGCTTCCACGGAACGGAGCCTGATGTGCCTCGTGTTCGTCCAGGGTCTTCAGGATTCCCGAGGGCCTCTATCAGCTTGTCCTTCTCTCTGTCGGGAATGAACGTCCCTTCCTGCGCTGCCTTGATTGCTGCCTGAAGCTTCTGGAAGGGTATTGCAAGTTGCTCGTCCGTCCAAACACACTCCCCTGTTTCTGGGTCCAAAGTTCCCCCAACCCCGAAGAACCAAGTCATCGAACGATCTGGCCAGTGCAATGTCGCTGGTTGGACATTCTTAGCAAGCAGGTCTTGCTCAGCTTTGTCCCACAACTGCCAGGCTTTCTAGTAGCCACCTGACCCCGTGTGATGGTGATACTTCTTCTTTGCAGCATTTTTCTTGTTTGTCTGTGACCATTTCCTACCCTTCTCCAATTTCTTGTAGGCCACAAATTCAGGCCATTGATCTCTTATCTTCTCTTATCGATCGATGAATTTCGGAGTCTCCTCTTTATCGACAAACTTTGTGTTCAACTCTTTCTTCCAGTTCCTGAATAGTTCTGCCATCTTCTTAAGAGCAAACGCCTTGACCTTTCGCTCTATAACTGGGTTATTTGGATCCTCCTCTCGTGGTAGGCTGAAATTTGTCATCAGCTCGGTCCAAGGATCATCTTTCAGTCAATCATGGACATAAGAAACTTCAGGGTCCTTATTATTCTTATTCCATTGCTGGGTGTTGATCGAGACATAGTCCCTAACAACAACTCCACACTGATGTACAAATGCGTCCTTGCTCCGCTTGGGAGCAATCGGTTGGCCATCTTTCGCGACTTCTGTGATCGTGAACCTTTCATCCGGGCGTAACCTTTTCTTCGGGCCTCATCTCCTTACCTCGTCGAACTTTGCAACAGTTGAGGCTCCCTCCTCCGTTCGGTCACCGGAGCCATGATCATGATCTCCTTCCTCCGCCATTCGGTCACCGGAGCCGTCATGATCTCCTTCCTCCTCCATTGTTGGATCACCGGAGCCGTCATCCTCTCGTTCCTGACCATCGATGTCATTGATATACGACAAGGGATCACCTCCGGTGAGGATTATATCCCCCAACAACTGTTCTTTTTCTAAGTCTCTGTGATCCATAGTTTCTGCAAATATTACAACATGGCAATATACAAACATGAGATATGCAAATCAATACAAGGCAATGCAACAATATGATCTTATAATATCACTAATACATCATCAAATAGTATCGCTAATACATCATCGAATATTATCATTAATACATCTCGAATATTATTATATAATATCACTAAAACATATATAGTTGACGTCTCGCGGCACAGGCGGTGGACACCCAAAGAGAAGGAACTATGACAGGATCATAGCTCGGGTGAGATCCCTGAAGAACCTGCCAGGTATTGGAGAACCTGGCGTCCAACGCAGCCATGAAGCGTCGGACGTGCTCGTCCTCCTCCCTGACACGGCGACATACCACCTCCGCGGGGGCTGGCTCCCTCTGCACCGACAGTGGTCCACGCGACCGCCACCAAAGAACCTCTGGGTCGACGACGGGACCCTGATTCCTCACCAAGCTGGGCGCCCCGGAAGGCAGCACCTCCCAGTGCCTGCCCGGCGGAGCCCAGTCCCGGACATGGCGCCTCTCAAGTAGGTGGTTGTCACCGAGTCGACGACGAGGATGCTGGCCGGGCATCGTCGACTCAACGGCTACGCTATGCAACTAAACATTTAAACATCTAATTAAACATCATATCACGTCACCGACGATCGTCGGGGACTCCTCGATATCGTCGGGGACTCTCCCTCACCGACGATCGTCGGGGGGTACTCTCCCTCACCGACGATCGTCGGGGACTCCTCGATATCGCGTCACCGAAGACCGACGATAAAACACCTAACATCTAAACAATAAAAACAACTAAAAACAACTAAACAATAAAAACAACTAAAATAACTAAATTAACTAAACAACTAAATTAACTAAATCAACTAAAACAACTAAAATTAACTAAATTAACTAAACAACTAAATTAACTAAATCAACTAAATCAACTGAAATCGTCGGGCACGGGTGGTGCTGCGGGCTCGCCGGAGATGCGCGCGGGGCCAGCGGCGGTGCGGCGATGGGCGGAGGCGGGGCCGGTGGCGGTGCTGCGCGCGGTGGGCGGGGGCGAGCGGCGGAGGCGCGTGCGCGGGGCCGACAGGGATAGAGAGGAGGGGGGGCCTTACCGGCGAGGAGCGGCGACGGCGACGGAGCGACGGAGGAGACCGGCGATGAGCGGCGACGGCGTCGGGACGGGCCGGCGATGGCGTTGGGTCGGGGCGGCGGCAGCGCAGGGCAGGGGCGGCGGCGGCAGCATAGGGCAGGGGCGGCGTCGAGGGCGTCGGGGCAAGGGGCGGCGTCGAGGGCGTTGGCGAGGGCGTCGACGACGATGTGAAGCAGCCTGACGGTGTCGACGGGGCAGAGGGCGGCGAGGGTAGCCTGGCGGCGTCGATGTGCTCGGCGTCGTCGGGGGCAACTGCAGATGAAATCTGAAAAAATCCTAAGTCCCTGCTTATATATGCAAACCTTTAATCCCGGTTGGTGGCTCCAACCGGGACGAAAGGCCCCCTTTCGTCCGGGTTGGTGCCACCAACCGGGTCTAAAGGTTAATTTCAGCACCCAAAGGGCGGGAAGCAGAGACCTTTGGTCCCGGTTGGTGGCACCAACCGGGACTAAAGGGTGGCATTGGTCCCGGTTGGTGGCACCAACCGAGACGAAAGGGTGGCATTGGTCCCGGTTCGATCCATCAACCGGGACTAAAGGGATGGTCCTGGCTGTGGTGGTAGTTTAGTCCCACCTCGCCAAGCGAGAGGCGCTCGCACCGGTTTATAAGCCTGCCCCTCTCTGCCTTGTTAAGTTCCTCTCAAAGTGAAAATAGATGCCCTTATACAGGAAATTAGACCTAAATTCAAAGTGCAAGTATGCACTTTGAATTTAGGTCGAATTTTCCCTATAAGCGCATCTATGTTCACTTTTGCTATTTTTTTATGTTATTTTTTTGCATATTAAAAGTTCTTAACAAAAAATACTTTATGAATATTCTTTTTGCTATTAAAGTTTTTAACAAAAATAACTTTGATAATTTTAGTTGCATAAATTTTATATAATATTAAGTTACATAACTTTGATCGGACGAAAACACGTCTATTACAAAGGGATTTCAATTTTTTAAACATATTTTAACTCAAGACTTTTTCTGCATTCAATATGTACCATTCAAAGCCACATCATCACTTTTCAACCCTTTTCTGACTTCATTTGCTATTTTTCATGCATTTCATGATTTATTTTGAGCTAAAATGACCCTGAATTGAAAAGCACTGCAAATCAACTCTGAAATGGTTGAAAGTTGGCATGGTATCATCATTTCACCCACATAGCATGTGCTAAAAAGTTGAGAGGTTTACTGCAAAAACTGGATGCACTTCGTGTACGAACTGGACAATCTCATTCGAAGTGTCACGGTTTTGGACGAAAACTCATCTATTACAAAAGGATTTCAATTTTTTAAACATATTTGAACTCAAGACTTTTTCTGCATTCAATATGCACCATTCAAAGCCAGATCATCACTTTTCAAACCTTTTCTGACTTCATTTGCTATTTTTCATGCATTTCATGATTTATTTTGAGCTAAAATGACCCTGAATTGAAAAGCACTGCAAATGAACTCTGAAATGGTTGAAAGTTGGCATGGTATCATCATTTCACCCACATAGCATGTGCTAAAAAGTTGAGAGGGTTACGGCAAAAACTGGATGCACTTCGTGTACAAACTGGACAATCTCTTTCGAAGTGTCAGGGTTTTGGACGAAAACTCATCTGTTACAAAATGATTTCAATTTTTTAAACATATTTGAACTCAAGACTCTTTCTGCATTCAATATGCACCATTCAAAGCCACATCATCACTTTTCAAACCTTTTCTGACTTCATTTTCTATTTTTCATGCATTTCATGATTTATTTTGAGGTAAGATGACCCTGAATTGAAAAGCACTGCAAATGAACTCTGAAATGGTTGAAAGTTGGCATGGTATCATCATTTCACCCACATATCATGTGCTAAAAAGTTGAGAGGGTTACGGCAAAAACTGGATGCACTTCGTGTACAAAATGAACAATCTCTTTTGAAGTATCAGGGTTTCAGACGAAAACTCATCTGTTACAAAAGGCATTTCATTTCTTGACATGTAACTGCAGTGATATTCTAGATCAAAGCCATCATCAGAATAGTTGTGGAGAGAAAGTCTTCACTTCACGTCGATTGTAGAGCGGACCTCTAGGTCTTTCCAATAGGGTAGGTCCCAAAATATAGATTGCTTCTTCCACATGGGTGCGCGTCCCTCAGCGTCATTCGGAACAGATAGTCCGCCAGGAACTTTTCCAAAGATTACTTGTAAATCATTGACCATATCAAGTATGTGATCACCAGTATGGAGGGCGGGCTTCTTCCGGTGATCTGCCTCACCTTTGAAATGCTTTCCTTTCTTTCGACATTGATGCTTGGTCGGAAGAAATCGACGATGCCCTAGGTACACATTCTTCCTGCATTTGTCCAAATATATACTTTCGATGTCATCTAAACAGTGCGTGCATGCGTGGTATCCCTTGTTTGTCTATCCTGAAAGGTTACTGAGAGCAGGCCAATCATTGATGGTTACAAACAGCAACGCTCGTAGGTCAAATTCCTCTTGTGCATGCTCATCCCACACACGTACACCTTTTCCATTCCACAGTTGTAAAAGTTCATCAACTAATGGCCTTAGGTACACATCAATGTCACTGCCGGGTTGCTTAGGGCCTTGGATGAGCACTAGCATCATAATGAACTTCCGCTTCATGTACAACCAAGGAGGAAGGTTATACCTACATAGAGTCACATGCCATGTGCTATGCTTGCTGCTCTGCTCCCCACAAGGATTAACGCCATCTGCACTTAAGCCAAACCATACGTTCCTTGGGTCACCTGTAAAGCCCCCCCACTTTCTCTCGATCTTTCTCCACTGCGACCCATCACCGGTGCTCTCAACTTCCCGTCTTTCTTACGGTCTTCCTTGTGCCATCGCATCAACTTGGCATGCTCTTTGTTTCTGAACAAATGTTTCAACCGTGGTATTATAGGAGCATACCACATCACCTTGGCAGGAACCCTCTTCCCGGTGCACTGGCCCTCAACATCACCAGGGTCATCTCGGCTGATCTTATACCGCAATGCACAGCATACCGAGCATACGTTCAAATCCTCGTACGCACCGCGGTAGAGGATGCAGTCATTAGGGCATGCATGTATCTTCTGCACCTCCAACCCTAGAGGGCAGACAACCTTCTTTGCTTTGTATGTACTGTCGGGCAATTCGTTGTCCGTTGGAAGCTTATTCTTCTTTATTTTCAGCACCTTTTCAAATGCCTTGTTAGATACACCATTCTCTGCCTTCCGATGCAGCAATTCCAGTGTGGTACCGAGCTTTGTGTTGTCATCTTTAAAATTTGGGTACAACCCTTTTTTGTGATCCTCTAACATGCGATCGAACTTCAACTTCTCCCTTTCACTTTGGCATTGTCTCTTTGCATCAACAATGACCTGGCAAAGATCATCATCGGGCACATCGTCTGGTTCCTCTTGATCTTCAGCTTCCCCCATTGCAGCATCACTGTATTCAGGGGGCGGATAGTTGTCATCATCCTCTTCTTCTTCGTTGTCTTCCATCATAACCCCTCTTTCTTCGTGCTTGGTCCAAACATTATAGTGTGGCATGAAACCCTTCTCAAGCAGGTGGACGTGAAGGGTTTTCGAGTTAGAGTAATCCTTCGTATTCCCACAGATAGTACATGGACAATACATAAAACCATTCTGCTTGTTTGCCTGAGCCACTTCGAGAAATGCAGTCCCTTAATGTACTCGGAGGTGCGTCGGTCACCGTACATCCATTGCCGGTTCATTTACGTGCATTATATAATTAAGTGTATCAAAAACCATTACAGAACATCATGAATAGAGAAGTGACCAAATTAATAGAAGTTCATCATCACATTAAAACCAAAATACAGTAGTGACCAAAATAAATACATAAAGTTCATACATAGTTCTCATTGAACAACATATAGCTCTCTAGAGCCTCTAATTAAAACATACATTGAAACTATGTAAAACATTTAAATGCAACAACAAATGCGATCATAACCGCAACTAAGGTACCAATTGATCCAATGGCATAATGATACCAAGCCTCAGTATGAATGGCATATTTTCTAATCTTTCTAATCTTCAAGCGCATTGCATCCATCTTGATCTTGTGATCTTCGATGACATCGGCAACATGCAACTCCAATTCCATCTTCTCCTCCTCAATTCTTTTCAATTTTTTCTTCAAGTAATTGTTTTCTTTTACAACTAAATTTAACCTCTCGACAAGAGGGTTTGTTCGAATTTCCGGTTCACATACCTCCTAGATAAAAACATCTATGTCACGTTGGTCGGCATAATTGTCATAAACACTAAGTGAAACAAATAGTTATAAAAGATAATATACCACATCCGAATCATAGACAGGACGAGGGCCGACGGGGGTGGATACCAAAACCATGGCACTATATAATAACAAATAATAATAAAAGTAAGAAAATTATACAAGTATCTATCTAAATCATACAAGTAAGATTTTTTTCTTTTAGAAAGAAGATAAGAACAAGAGGCTCAGCACGGTGGTGCCGGCGACGAGATCGGCGCGGGCGATCGACGGTGGTGAGGACGTGGACGGGACAGGACGGACCGCCAAACCTAGACAAATCTTGAGGAAAATGGAGCTTGGAGGTCGAGCTTGGAGAGGAGAAAGCTTAAGTGTGGCTCGGGCATTTCATCGAACACCTCATGTGCATAGGAGGTGAGAGCTAGAGCAACACACACCTGCACACGCCGGCCGGCCAAAAAACAGAGTGAGCGCGCAGGGGCGGGGGTATATATAGTCTTATCTTTAGTCCCGGTTGGTGGCTAGAACCGGGACAGAAGACCGACCTTCGGTCCCGGTTCCAGCCACCAACCAGGACTAAAGGTGCTGGGCAGGAGCGAGGCCCATTGGTCTCGGTTCGTGTCTGGAACCGGGACCAAAAGTGTCAGACGAACCGGGACCAATGGCCCCCGAGGCCCGGCCGGCGCCCTGGCCTCTCGAACCGGGACTGGTGCACCCTTTGGTCCCGGTTCGTAAGTGAACCGGGATTAATGCCCTTATCCTGGCCTCAACCAAAGCCCTGTTTTCTACTGAACCATACGCCTTGCAAAATGCTATCCAATTAGAACAACCAAAATATGTGTGATCTTCGTTATTTTTCACCTTACCAACTGTTGAGGGAATTAGCCTGACAATAGTACCAGGGGTACGAACGGAGGGGCAAAGCCTAGCTACGACGCAGATGTTCACTCGGATGTGTACGAGTTCAGGCCCCACTCGGAAGTGGTAAAAGTCCTACATCTCGAGCCCGGAGGCTTAGTGTTTGCTTATGGGGAGTAATGGATTACAAGAGGTCAGAACCCTTGCTACGGCGCCCGGGGGTTACTTATATAGAGGGCGCCACCACCGGCTGGGCGCCATCATTAGGGCTATTAATGTTGATTAATGTAGCGTTACTGAAACGACTGTTCTAGTGGAGCATTACTGGTAACGCAGAATTAATGACACAATGAGCGTCCTTTCAAGTCCCACGGGCGCTGCGTCTTCTGAGTCGTCTGAGCTCCCATATGTCCGAATGATGCCGTGGACGTCCGAGTGACTTAAATCATCCGAGTGGATCTCCAGATGCATCCGAATGCATCTTCGGCTTAGGGACTTTAATGTTTACTAAGGTCCACAGGTGGGCCTTAGATGTCAGTCCCGTGACCCTACCCATGGTAGGCAACCTCATCAGTAGCCCCCGAATCCGGGAGGTTTTAGTGGTTGAGTAACCGACACTCGGAAGTGTCATCGGCGCCTCGGGGGTCATTTCTCACTCGGCTTCAAACCATGACGGATTCAGGATTAACATTCTCTGATCGAATTGCTCAGCTTGATTATGTTGTATTGTCATATGAAATCGAAGCGTTTCTTGGAAGAAACGGTCTGAATGCCCAATTATTCCTTCCGAATGCTTAACTGGAAACGAATTGGCCACTCGGTTTATAAGAGCGAACCAACGGGCTTCTTGGAGTGCGGAGCTCGCCCCGTTTAAGACATGGAGAAATTCCCGCGTGTTCGAAATCGCGAAGGACGCGCGTGCGGGCGTGCGATAGAACGGTCACGTCGTGGAAATTGGGGGTAGTGGGCACGACCCCTCGATGTCTGCGTCGAGATTTCCGCCATGTGTCCCCGAGGCTCTGAACAGTGGATCCGCGGATCTCGCTCCGTTTACGGATTGACGGCTAGAGATCTTGCCCGAATTTCAGTATAAAAGGCGAGGGCACTGTTAGGGGTGAAACAGATCTCACTTTCCGCCCCCCTCCTTCGTCTTCTCCGACGCCTATACGCGACCCTTCCACTGCGTTCTCACAGTAGACCAGTCCCAAGCTCGCCGGAGAGGATGCGTGCGGCGACCGCGAAGGCCGAGCGGGCAAAGAAGAGCTCGCGCGGCTCCTCCTCAAGCGCTAGGGCACCGGCAGGATAGACCCAAGGAGAATGGCTACCGTCGCAGGTCACCAAGGCTCGGATGCTCGAGCTGGAGAGCCAGGGACTCCTGTCTGAGGGGAGTTGGCGGTTGCCGAGGGCGGGCGAGGATGAGCCTGCGCCGAAGGGGAATGAGCGCGTGCTCCTGGTAACTCACCTCAAGCGAGGTTTCTCCCTTCTGCCTCACCCATTCTTCCGTAGATTCCTGGATTTCTTTGGCGCTCAACTCCATCACATCCCCCCCAATGCTGTCGTTTACTTAGCCGCATTTGTTTCCCTCTGTGAAAATTTCTTGGGCTGTCATCCCCATTGGGGTTTATTCAAACATCTTTTCACCTGCCGAGTGAGGACTGTGAAGAAGCCCACTCGGTCAGAGGATAAGACAAACATAGCTCAGCTATGTGGGGGTCTGGGAATCCAGCTGTGGGGAAAGGTTTGCTTCCCATAGATGACATTTCCAGATTCAGTGAAGGGCTGGCAGGAAAACTGGTTTTACTGCCAGGATATTCCAGTCGGTGAAGGTCAATCGGGACTTCCACCGTATACGTCTGAACGCATTCGGCCAGTCCCCAGACTGACTGTGACCAAGGATGAGAAGACGGAGGTGGATATCCTGGTGATAGCACTGGTGGCTTTGGTGCAAAAAGGTATCAATGGCCTTGACTTGTTGGAGGTTTTCTTCCGAAAGGAGGATTCAACCGCTGCAAGCCTAGGATCACCCCATGTGGGAATATACCGGACCGAGTGACACCACCCGAACACACCCGGAGGAGCTCAAAGCAGATACGGTGGAGGCCAAGATCAAGGCGATCACCCCGGCACGCGACAACCCCAGAGGAAGCAGGCTGGTGGCTCCACTCTCATCAGAGAATCCACTGAATGAGGTTATTTTCGAAGGTCCATCATCCGAGTGAAATTTATGTACTTATTGCAATCGACCCGATTGACCCGTTTTTCATTCGACAGGCTTTCACGGAGATGAACAGCCAGGTGCCAATCGTGGACCGAGGCCCCGTTAATGTAGCGAGTGACACCGAACATCCGGAGGATGACGATGAGGAGGCTCGGACGGCGATGACGAAGTGGAATCTTCGCGCTTAGATGATCGTGTGCCTGAGGTCCGTTCCAAGGCGCGCCAGGACCCAGGAGTCCGCGGTGGTGGCCCCAAGGGGTCAAATGTCGTGAAGCTGACTGGGTCTATCCTCCCGTCTCGCACCTCGAAACTTGGGCGCGGAGAACTTGCCTCGCTGCCCTAGAAGGTGGCGAAATAGGCCAAAGTCACCACAGCCAAACCTCGGAAGGCAGTCCCTGTCCCTAAGATCAAGATGACTATTCCCGTGGCCTCAGCGTAAGTATCTCCACTTCTACAATTGTTGTCTAAATTCAGCCGAATGATGTGATAATCCGAGTGTTTCCTTTGCAGTGCTGACACTTCGACTGCTTCGCCTGATCCTCACGCTCTGGAGAAGGAGTGGGCCGACGTTGATGTTGCGTCTTCGAAAGGTAAGCTTCAGACTCTCTCGGGCACACGTCGCTCGAAAAAGAAGAGCAAAGCAAAGGTAGCATGACCAAAAGTGAACCAACCCCTTGGACTACTGCGAGCAAAAACATAATGTACTCCCATTAATGTGGAATAGGCAGAACTTAAATTATTTTACTTTCTGCTTATTTCCGAGTGCTTTTTGAACACTTGCAGCCCCGCGTGAAGTGATCGACATCGATGCGGACGACAAGGTTGACCTGCCGAACCCTTCTGCCAACGCGGACGTTGTGATGCAGGAGTCATCGCCTGTTGATGCCTTGGTGTTGGCGCAAGGGGCCAGCTCGGGGGCCGGAGCCGCACTCGGAACTGGTACGTCATCCTCCTTGCCGACTCCTATCATGACCAACATCTTCGCGCTACACCACGTCTCGGAGGATCAAGTAGGAGCGAGCAAAGAGGCGTTGGTCCAGCTAGAGGTGATGAGGGAACGGCTGAAGACGGCGTATGATGCGAGTGAGGCGTTGAAAAAGAATGTCCGAGTAAGTACTCTCATAAGTACCTTCCTCAGTCGGGATTTTTGGTCCGTGAGTCTTTTATTTTTACTTCTGTCCGAGTAGGTTTGCATCTGAGCACACCTGCAGGGTGTTTCTGGGTTCCAGTGGGGGTGCGCTGAGCGCACCCACTGGGTGTAGGCCCCGAGACTGCCGTCGACTGAAGCAGTCGGCGGGAGTCTAAGAGTCCGAATGAATTTTGGTGTTCGATCCATTGTTAAACTTGAAGAAAAGCCTTGTATTTGACCTTCCAGTGGGGGCGCGCTGAGCACACCCACTAGGTGTAGTCCCCGAGACTGCCATCGACTGAAGCAGTCAGCGGGAGTCTTAGAGTCCGAGTCAAAATTTTGACTAATATTGTTTCCTTTGTTTCCTGTTTGCAGGCTGTTTGTGAGCTCAAGAGCCACTACAATGCTCTGGAGAAAGAGGTGCAGGACCTGCGCCTCAACCTAGAAGCCGAGAAAGCCAAGAATGCCCGATTGGAGCAGGAGAAAAAGGCAATCGAAGGTATGTTCATCCTGTCCGACTGCTGCAATAACTGCCCTCCCTCCCTATCAGACTGAGTCTACTTCATCAGATCTTCGTGGCGAAAATCGTAAACTTATCGAGAGGCTGAAGAATTCTATTTCTTTAGAAACCGTGAAGACGGCCCTCGAGAAGAAAGACACAGATCTGGCAGTTGCCCAGAAGGAGGCCAGTCGTAAGACCAAGGAGGCCGAGGAGAAGCTGAAGGCAGTCGGGAAGCTGGAAGAAGAGATAAAACTCTGGAGGTTGCTGCGAAGAAGTCCAGGGAAGAGCTCGCTGAGTTGAAGAATTCGTACGCTAAGTGGGAGACCAAGCTCAAGCGCATCACTGCCAAGAAAACCGAGCTGGAGCAGTTTGTCGAAGAATACGGCGACTCCGTGAGCAAAAAGCTCAAAGGTAAACATTCCCGAGAGATTCTTGTGCAACCTTGTTTGGCTGAATGAATTTTGTTCACTTCTGATTCTTTCCTTCATTAAACGAAACCCAGATTTCTATGATTATGTTGCTGAGGAGACTGACAAGATCGAGAAGGAGCTGGACCCATTCCGAGAGCTGCTCAAGGATAGCGCTGCTATGGCCATTCTCCGTTTGGAAGAACGCGTCGATCAAGTGACTGCTTACATGAAGAGGCATAGCACTACCGTCTCGGACATTGATCGGGATGTCTTTTCTGACGAGGAACCTTCAAAGATCTGGAATCCGCTCTCACCCGAGTGAGAGATGTACCGAGCCGAGTGAAAGCCTGGAAAAAATCAGCGGCTCGAGCTGGAGCAGACATCGCCCTCTCACTCGTCCGTGTCCACTGCAAGGGAGTGGACAAGAAGAAGTTAAAGTCCCTGGAGGTCGCTAACAGGAAGCATGCCAAGGTTGAAGACTTCATGGAGATGTTTATGGAAGCTGCCACTCGGATCGTAGACAGCATCGACCTGGACACCTTTGTTGAAGTTGTGGTCCCGCCTCGCCCCGAGTGATCGTCAGGTTAAAAACTCCTTAAGCTTTTGCCTCGGAATGCCGAGTGGTAGTTGTAACTGTAAGACTTTGAATGAGAATGAGGCTCCTGTCGCCTGTACCTTTATCCGTACTTTCGCTTCGAGTGACGCAGTTTCTATTTTCCTTAACTTCATTCGATCTTTATAACTTAGGCGATTACATGATCGCGACTAAGTCGTCGAGTGTGAATGACACTCTCACTCGGAATTTGATACGTCTCCAACGTATCTATAATTTTTGCTTGTTCCATGCTGTTATATTATCATTCTTGGATGTTTTACAATCATTTTACTACAACTTTATATTATTTTTGGGACTAACCTATTAACCTAGTGCCCAGTGCCAGTTTTTGTTTTTTCCTTGTTTTTATGTTTTATAGAAAAGGAATATCAAACGGAGTCGAAACGGAATAAAAACTTACGATGATTTTTTATGGACCAGAAGAAGCCCACAGGGCATTGGAGTTGGGCCAGAAGAGCCAAGATGCCACCACAAGCCTAGGGGGCGCCCCCCTAGGGCGCGCCCCCCTGGCTTGTCGTCACCTCATGGCCCCCCTTGACTTGTTTCCGACGCCAAAAATTCTTACAAATACAGAAACCCCCAGAAATAAACCTAGATCGGGAGTTCCGCCGCCGCAAGCCTCTGTAGCCATGAAAAACCAATGGGGAGCCCGTTCCGGCACCCTACCGGAGGGGGAAACCATCACCGGAGGCCATCTTCATCATCCCGGCGGTCTCCATGACGAGGAGGGAGTAGTTCACCCTCGGGGCTGAGGGTATGTATCAGTAGCTATGTGTTTGATCTCTCTCTCTCTCTCGTGTTCTTGAGATGGCACGATCTTGATGTATCGCGAGCTTTGTTGATATAGATGAATCATATGGAGTTTTCCCCTCTCTATCTTCTTGTGATGAATTGAGTTTTCCCTTTGAAGTCTTCTTATCGGATTGAATCTTTAAGGATTTGAGAACACTTGATGTATGTCTTGCGATAGGATATCCATGGTGACAATGGGATGTTCTATTGATCCAATGATGTATGTTTTGGTGATCAACTTGCGGGTTCCGTGGCCTTGGGAATCTATGCATAGGGGTTGGCACATGTTTTCGTCTTGACTCTCCGGTAGAAACTTTGGGGCACTCTTTGAAGTTCTTTGTGTTCGATTGAATATGATGAATCTGAAATTGTGTGATGCATATCGTATAATCAGGCCCATGGGTACTTGTGGTGACATTGGAGTATCGAGGTGACATTAGGGTTTTGGTTGATGTGTATCTTAAGGTGTTATTTTAGTACGAACTATAGGGCTGTTCGTGACACTTATAGGGATAGCTCATACGATTGATCGGAAAAGACAACTTTGAGGTGGTTTCATACCCTACAATAATTTCTTCGTTTGTTCTCCGCTATTTGTGAGTTTGGAGTGAACTCTTTGTCGCACGTGAGGGATTTACATATGATTCAACTATGTCAGTATTGTTGAGAGAACTTGCACTAGTGAAAGTATGAGCCCTAGGCCTTGTTTTCAAGCATTGCAATACCCTTTGTGCTCACTTTTACCATTAGTTACCTTGCTGTTTTTATATTTTCAGATTACAAAAACCTATATCTACCATCCATATTACACTTGTATCACCATCTCTTCGCCGAACTAGTGCACCTATTCAATTTACCATTGTATTGGGTGTGTTGGGAACACAAGAGACTCTTTGTTATTTGATTGCAGGGTTGCTTGAGAGAGACCATCTTCATCCTTAGGTCATCCACTTGAGGGAAATTTGCTACTGTCCTACAAAACTCTGCACTTGGAGGCCCAACACGAGTCTACAAGAAGAAGGTTGCATAGTAGACATCAGAATTATTTAGAACTTAAGCGACACGGGATCAGTGCTAACTCCCCGAGTGTGGGATTGACCCGCACCCGGAGTAGTTCATGCGAACAATGATGGTCCTGTTCATCTTATCGTTCGAGTGTGGAGGATGTCCCACTCGAAGTGGCTTCTAACATAGGCGATGCGGGGTCGCAGCTAAGCCCCCGAGTGTGGGCGAAACCAACACACAGAGTTGTTCATGAGAACAATGATGGTCCTGCCCATCTTGTCGTCCGAGTGTGGAGCATGTCCCACTCGAAGCGGTTTCTAACTTAGGCGATGCGGGGTCGCAGCTAAGCCCCCAAGTGTGGACGAGACCAACACTCGGAGTTGTTCATGAGAACAATGATGGTACTGTCCATCTTGTCGCCCGAGTTTGAAGCATGTCCCACTCGAAGTGGTTTCCAACGTAGGTGATATGGGGTCGCAGCTAAGCCCCCGAGTGTGGGTGAGACCAACACTCGGAGTTGTTCATCAGAACAATGATGGTCCTGTCCATCTTGTCGTCCGAGTGTGGAGGATGTCCCACTCGAAGCGGTTTCTAACTTAGGCGATACGGGGTCGCAGCTAAGCCACCGAGTGTGGGCGAGACCAACACTCGGAGTTGTTCATGAGAACAATGATGGTCATGTCCATCTTGTCGTTCGAGTGTGGAGCATGTGCCACTCGAAGTGGTTTCTAACTTAGGCGATACGGGGTCGCAACTAAGCCCCCGAGGGTGGGCGAGACCAACACTCGGAGTTGTTCATGAGAACAATGATGGTCATGTCCATCTTGTCGTCCGAGTGTGGAGCATGTCCCTGATACGTCTCCAACGTATCTATAATTTTTGTTTCTTCCATGCCATTATATTATCATTCTTGGATGTTTTACAATCATTTTATTACAATTTTATATCATATTTTGGGACTAACCTATTGACATAGTGCCAAAGTGCCAGTTGCTGTTTTCGCTTGTTTTTTACTTCGCAGAAAATCAGTACCAAACGGAGACAAAACGCTGCCGGGATTTTTGTGGATTTTTTATGGACCAGAAGAAACCAGATGGGCCAAAGTACACCATAAGAGGGGGCCCAGGGTGGCCAGCACCCACCAGGGCGCGCCAGAGGCCCCCTGGCGTGGCCTGATGGGTGTTGGGCACCTCGGGCACCCCCTCCACCGCGCCCGATGCCTATAAATTCCCAAATATTCGGAAACCCGCAAAAATAACCCTGGACTCTCCACTCCGCCGCCGCAACTCTCTGTATCGACGAAAAACCAATCTGGAGACGTTCCAGTACCCTGCTGGAGAGTGGAATCCATCTCCGGTGGCCATCTTCATCCTCCCGGCAGAGGGCATGATAAGGAGGGAGTAGTCCACCCTCGGGGCTGAGGGTATGTAACAGTAGCTATGTTTTCAATCTCTCTCTCATGCTCTTGAGATGTCATGATCTTGATGTATCACGGGCTTTGTTAATATAGTTGGATCATATGGTGTGTTTCCCTTACTATCTTGTTGTGATGAATTGAATCTTTCCCTTTGAGATATTGCTACTTCTTAAGCTTGCGTTGGTTTTCCCTTGAAGAGGAAAGGGTGATACAGCAAAGTAGATAAGTATTTCCCTCAGTTGTTGAGAACCAAGGTATCAATCCAGTAGGAGATACAAGCAAGTCCCCAATATTTGCACCTACACAAACAATCAAACACTTGCACCCAACGCTATAAAGGGGTTGTCAATCCCTTCACTGTTACTTGCAAGGATGAGATATGATAGAGATAGATATAAAAGATTACTAAAACGAAAAGTAAAACAAAAGTAAAAAGATTGCAACAAAGTATGTTTGGTATTTTTTGTTTATAGATCTGAAAATGTAATATGGAAAATAGACCCGGGGGGCATAGGTTTCACTAGAGGCTTCTCTCTTGAAGGAAAATGATACGGTGGGTGAACAAATTACTGTCGAGCAATTGATAGAAAAGTGCATAGTTATGACGATATCCAAGGCAATGATTATGCATATAGGCATCACGTCCGTGTCATGTAGACCGAAACGATTCTGCATCTACTACTATTACTCCACACATCGACCGACTCCTGCCTGCATCTAGAGTATTAAGTTCATGAAGAACAGAGTAACGCATTAAGTAAGATGACATGATGTAGAGGGATAAACTCAAGCAATATGATGAAAACCCCATCTTTTTATCCTCGATGGCAACAATACAAATACGTGCCTCGCTACCCCTACTTTGTCACTGGGTGAGGACACCGCAAGGTTGAACCCAAAACTAAGCACTTCTCCCATTGCAAGAATTACCAATCTAGTTGGCCAAACCAAACCAATAACTCGAAGGGACTTGCAAAGATATGAAATCATGCATATAAGAATTCAGAGAAGATTCAAATAATATTCATAGATAATCTGATCATAAACCCACAATTCATCGGATCTTGACAAACACACCGCAAAAGAGTATTACATCGGATAGATCTCCATGAAGATCATGAAGAACATGGTATTGAAGAATATAGAGAGAGAAGAAGCCATCTAGCTACTAGCTATGGACCCGAAGGTCTGAGGTGAACTACTCACGCATCATCGGAGGGGCAATGGAGTTGATGTAGATGCCCTCCGTGATCGAATCCCCCTCCGGCAGATTACCAGAAAAGGCTCCAAGATGGGATCTCACGGGAATAGAGGCTTCCGGCGGCAGAAAAGTATTTTCGTTGCTCTTTTTTGTATTGGGGGAATATTTGGGAATTTATAGGCTGAAGAATAGTGTTAGGAGGCCTGCTGGGGGGCCACAAGCCAGGGGGGCGTGCCGCCCCCCCAGGGCACGCCCAACAGTCTTGTCACCTCCCGGCAGGTCTCCTGACCTCATCTCCAAGTCTGGTAGGTTTCTTCTGGTCCAAGAAAAATCATCGCGAAGATTTTATTCCGTTTGGACTCCGTTTAATATTCCTTAACTGGAATACTCAAAAACAAGGAAAAAACAGAAACTGGCACTAGGCACTAGGTTAATAGGTTAGTCCCAAAAATAATATAAAATAGCATATTAATGAATATAAAACATCCAAAAAAGATAATATAATAGCATGGAACAATCAAAAATTATAGATACGTTGGAGACGTATAAAGCATCCCCAAGCTTAATTCCTGCTCGTCCTCGAGTAGGTAAATGATAAAAACAGAATTTTTGATGTGGAATGCTACCTAACATATTTATCCATGTATTATTATTTATTGTGGCATGAATGCTCAGATCCATAAGATTCAAAACAAAAGTTTAATATTGACATAAAAACAATAATACGTCAAGCATACTAACAAGGCAATTGTGTCCTTTCGGAATAACATGGCCTAAGAAAGTTATCCCTACAAAATCATATGGTCTGGCTATGCTCCATCTTCCCCACACAAAGTATTTAAATTATGCACAACCCCGATGACAAGTCAAGCAATTGTTTCACACCTTTTATGTTCTCAAACCTTTTCAACTTTCACGCAATACATGAGCGTGAGCCATGGATATAGCACTATAGGTGGAATAGAATATGGTGCAGGTTGTGAGGAAAAGGAGAAGATAGTCTCACATCAACTAGGCATATCAACGGGCTATGGAGATGCCCATCAATAGATATCAATGTGAGTGAGTAGGGATTGCCATGCAACGGATACACTAGAGCTATAAGTGTATGAAAGCTCAAAAAGAAACTAAGTGGGTGTGCACTACAATGAAAAATTCCACTAGTTATATGAAAGTGACAAAATAGGAGACTCTCTATCATAAAGATCATGGTGCTACTTTGAAGCACAAGTGTGGAAAAAAGATAGTAGCATTGTCCCTTCTCTCTTTTCTCTCATTTTTTTTATTTTTTTTATTTTGGTGGGCATCTTTGGCCTCTTTTTTTTTATTTGGGCTTCATTGGCCTCTTTTATTATTTGTAAAGTCCGGAGACTCATCCCAACTTGTGAGGGAATCATAGCTTCCAACATCCTTTTCTCTCTTGGGACAATGCTCTAATAATGATGATCATCACACTTTTATTTACTTACAACTCGTGAATTACAACTCGATACCTAGAACAAAATATGACTCTATATGAAAAAGCAATATGAAAATGATGGTGCATGTCATAATAAACGGAACAGTGGAATTTGCATGGCAATATATCTTAGAATGGCTATGGAAATGCCATAATAGGTAGGTATGGTGGCTGTTTTGAGGAAGGGTATATGGTGGGTTTAATGCACCGGCGAATGTTGCGCGGTACTAGAGAGGCTAGCAAAGGTGGAAGGGTGAGAGTGCGTATAATCCATGGACTCACATTAGTCATAAAGAACTCACATACTTATTGCAAAATACCATTAGTTATCGAAGCAAAGTATTAGACGCATGCTCCTAGGGGAGAGGTTGGTAGGAGTTAACCATCGCGCGCTCCCGACCCTCACACAAAGGATGACAATCATTAAACAAATCATGCTCCGACTTCGTTACATAACGGTTCACCATACGTGCATGCTACGGGAATCACAAACTTTAACACAAGTATTTCTACCAATCCACAATTACTCACTAGCATGACTCTAATATCACCATCTTTATATATCAAAACTATATGCAAGGAATCAAACTTCTCATAGTATTCAATGCACTTTATATGAAAGTTTTTATTATATCCCTCTTGGATGCCCATTATATTAGGACTAAATTCATAACCTAAACCAATTACCAAGCTGTTGAAATACTCTCAAAATAATATAAGTGAGGTGCGATAGTTCAATTATTTCTATGAAATAAAACACCACCGTGCTCTAAAAAGATAATAGTGAAGCACTAGAGCAACATTGCCTAGCTCAAAAGATATAAGTGAAGCACATAGAGTATTCTAATAAATTCACGATTAATGCGTGTCCCTCTCAAAAGATGTGTGCAGCAAGGATGATTGTGGAAAACTAAAAAGCAAAGACTCATATCGTACAAGACGCTCCAAGCAAAACACATATCATGTGGTGAATAAAAATATAGCCTCAAGTAAATTTACCGATGGATTGAAGACGAAAGAGGGGATGCCTTCCGGGGAATCCCCAAGCTTAGGCTCTTTGGTATCGTTGAATATGGCTTGGGGTGCCTTGTGCATCCCCAATATTAGGCTCTTGCCACTCCTTGTTCCATAGTCCATCAAATCTTTACCCAAAACTTGAAAACTTCACAACACAAAACTCAACAGAAAACTCATGAGATCCGTTAGTATAAGAAAAATAAATCACCACTTTAGGTGCTGTTGTGAACTCATTCTTTATTTATATTGGTGTAATATCTACTATATTCCAACTTATCCATTGTTCATACCCCCCGATACAACCCATAGATACATCAAAATAAGCAAACAACACAAAGAAAACAGAATCTGTCAAAAACAGAACAGTCTGTAGCAATCTATAAACTTCGAATACTTCTGTTACTCCAAAACTTCTGAAAAATTAGGACAATCAGGGAAATTTGTATATCAATCTTGTGTAAAAATTTCATACTCATTCGACGCTCTGGTGAATTTATAAAATTCCTGGACTGAGCACAAAAGTTTCTATTTTTCAGCAAAATCAAATCAACAATCACCGTAGACCATCCCAAAGGTCTTACTTGGCTCAAACACTAATTAAAACAAGAAAGCACAATTACTACAGAGGTAATAATGTGTAAAGCACTAAAAAACAAAGGCAAAAACAAAAACATAAAAATAAAATTGGGTTGCCTCCCAACAAGCGCTATTGTTTAACGCCCCTAGCTAGGCATAACGATTTCAATGATGCTCACATAAAAAGTAGTAATTGAGATATACAAAAGAGCATCTTGAATAGCATGAAAAACACATTTAATTCTAACCCACTTCCTATGCATAGGGATTTTGTGAGCAAACAATTTATGGGAACAAGAATCAACTAGCATAGGAAGGCAAAACAAGCATAACTTCAAAACTTTAAACACATAGAGAGGAAACTTGATATTATTGCAATTCCTACAAGCATATGTTCCCCCTCATAATGAATTTCAGTACCATCATGAAGTAATTCAACAATATAACTATCACATAAATCATTCTTTTCATATTTCACAAGCATGGAATTTTCATTACTCTCCACATAAGCAAATTCCTTATCATCCATGGTAGTGGGAGCAAACTCAACAAAATAACTATCATGAGACACTTGATTGACATAACCACATTGCAAATTAAAATCATGATGATAAGTTTCATGGTTATCATTACTCATTATAGCATACGTGTCATCACCATCACCATAAATAGGAAGCATGCAATCATCATAATAAATTTTCTCATCGAAACTTGGCGGACAAAAAATATCATCTTCATCAAACATAGAATCCCCAAGCTTGTGGCTTTGCATATCAGAAGCATCATGTATATTTAGAGAATTCATACTAGCAACATTGCAATCATGCTCATCATTCAAAGGACTATCATGAATCACCTTATAAATTTCTTATTTCAACACTTCATCAAAATTTTCAGATAAATGATTTTCAAACAAAACTTCATAGAGATAATCAAGTGCACTCAACTCACTAGCAATTGGTTCATCATAATTTTGCCTTTTGAAAAGATTAGCAAGTGGATGAGGATCCATATCAATAGATTTTTAGCAAGCAAAGATGCAAGCAAATAGAAGGCACATGGCAACACAAGCAAACAAAAAGCAAACGAAAAGACGAACGGAAGAAGGACGAATAAAAAGGCAAATCTTTTTGGTTTTTTTCTAAAAATCATTTTAGAAGTGGGGGAGAGGAAAATGAGAGGCAAATGGAAAATAATGTAAATGCAAGAGATGAGTTTCTGATGGGTACTTGGTAGGCTTGATGTAGATCTCCCCGGCAACGGCGCCAGAAATCCTTCTTGCTACTTCTTGAGCTTGCGTTGGTTTTCCCTTCAAGAGGAAAGGGTGATGCAGCAATGTAGATAAGTATTTCCCTCAGTTGTTGAGAACCAAGGTATCAATCTAGTAGGAGATAGAAGCAAGTCCCCAATCTTTGCACCTACACAAACAATCAAACACATGCACCCAACGCTATAAAGGGGTTGTCAATCCCTTCACTGTTACTTGCAAGGATGAGATATGATAGAGATAGATATAAAAGATTACTAAAACGAAAAGTAAAACAAAAGTAAAAAGATTGCAACAAAGTATTTTTGGTATTTTTTGTTTATAGATCTGAAAATATAATATGGAAAATAGACCCGGGGGGCATAGCTTTCACTAGAGGCTTCTCTCTTGAAGGAAAATGATACGGTGGGTGAACAAATTACTGTCGAGCAATTGATAGAAAAGTGCATCGTTATGACGATATCCAAGGCAATGATTATGCATATAGGCATCACGTCCGTGTCATGTAGACCGAAACGATTCTGCATCTACTACTATTACTCCACACATCGACCGATTCCTGCCTGCATCTAGAGTATTAAGTTCATGAAGAACAGAGTAACACATTAAGTAAGATGACATGATGTAGAGGGATAAACTCAAGCAATATGATGAAAACCCCATCTTTTTATCCTCGATGGCAACAATACAAATATGTGCCTCGCTACCCCTACTTTGTCACTGGGTGAGGACACCGCAAGATTGAACCCAAAACTAAGCACTTCTCCCATTGCAAGAATTACCAATCTAGTTGGCCAAACCAAACCAATAACTCGAAGAGACTTGCAAAGATATGAAATCATGCATATAAGAATTCAGAGAAGATTCAAATAATATTCTTAGATAATCTGATCATAAACCCAAAATTCATCGGATCTCGACAAACACACCGCAAAAGTGTATTACATCGGATAGATCTCCATGAAGATCATGAAGAACATGGTATTGAAGAACATAGAGAGAGAAGAAGCCATCTAGTTACTAGCTATGGACCCGAAGGTCTGAGGTGAACTACTCACGCATCATCGGAGGGGCAATGGAGTTGATGTAGATGCCCTCCGTGATCGAATCCCCCTCCGGCAGATTACCGGAAAAGGCTACAAGATGGGATCTCATGGGAACAGAGGCTTCCGGCGGCGGAAAAGTATTTTTGTTGCTCTTTTTGGTATTGGTGGAATATTTGGGAATTTATAGGCTGAAGAATAGGGTTAGGAGGCCTGCTGGGGGGCCACAAGCCAGGGGGCACGCCGCCCCTCAGGGGCGCGCCGCCCCTCAGGGGCGCGCCCAGCAGGCTTGTCGCCTCCCGGCAGGTCTCCTAACCTCATCTCCAAGTCTGGTAGGTTTCTTCTGGTCCAAGAAAAATCACCGCGAAGATTTTATTCCGTTTGGACTCCGTTTAATATTCCTTATCTGCAATACTCAAAAACAAGGAAAAAAACAGAAACTGGCACAAGGCACTAGGTTAATAGGTTAGTCCCAAAAATAATATAAAATAGCATATTAATGCATATAAAACATCCAAAACAGATAATATAATAGCATGGAACAATCAAAAATTATAGATACGTTGGAGACGTATCAGATATCGCTATGTTGGATTGAATATTGGATTTGAGAACACTTGATATATGTCATGCATGTGGATACCCGTGGTGACAATGGGGTGTTCTATTGATTCACTTGATATATGGTTTGGTACTCAACTTGCCGATTCCCATGGTGACATTGGGGTAATCTATGCATAGGGGTTGATACACGTTCTTGTCCTACTTTCTCCGATAGAAATCTTGGGGCACTCTTTGAGGTTCTTTGTGTGGATTGAGTATTATGAATCTGAAATTGTTTGGTGTGTATCGTATAATTAACTCATGGATACTTGTGGTGACATTGCAGTATCTAGGTGACATTAGAGTTGGTTGATGCGTATCATATGGTGTTATTCTAGTACGAACTCTTAGATAGATGGAACGGAAAGGATAACTTTATGTTATCTTAGTACGAACTCTTGAATAGATCGATCAGAAAGGATAACTTTAAGGTGGTTTCGTACCCTACAAACAATTTCTTATTATGTTCTCTGCTAGATAAGAACTTTATAGTGATTCTTCGTTGCACGTTGAGGGATGGTTATGTGATCCAATTATATTAGCATTGTTGAGAGATTGCTCTAGCGAAAGTACGGACCCTAGGCCTTGTTTTCAAGCATTGCAATACCGTTTCTGCTCACTTTTGTTACTTGCTACCTTGCTGTTTTTATATTTTCATATTACAAAAACCTATATCTACCATCCATATTGCACTTGCATCACCATCTCTACGCCGAACTAGTGCACCTATACAATTTGCCATTGTATTGGGTGTGTTGGGGACACAAGAGATTTCTTGTATTTGATTGCAGGGTTGTTTGAGAGAGACCATCTTCATCCTACACCTCCCACGGATTGATAAACCTTAGGTCATCCACTTGAGGGAAAATGGACACTGTCCTACAAAACTCTACGCTTGGAGGCCCAACAAATTCTACAAGAATAAAGTTGCGTAGTAGACATCAAGCTCTTTTCTCGCGCTGTTGCCGGGGATGTGAGTGCTTGAAGGTATATCTTTAGATCTTGCAATTAAATCTTTTAGTTTCTTGTTCTAGTTTGGTTTTATAAAAGAAAACTACAAAAAAATGGAGTTTAGGTTGCATCATTTGTTTCGTCTTTATAATGTCTTTCGTGAAAATAAGGATTCAGAAAATTGCGCTCAATTGGTAGAGGAAGAAACTATGAAAATACTTAATGAGAATTCCTTGAATGATGAGCATGATAGCAATATTGTTAGCATGAATTTTCTGAATATCCAAAATACAAATGATGATTGCACTAGTCACAATAAAAATGTTTCTTATAAGCAATCAATTTTTGTGGAGTGCATAAAGTTTGTGAAGACGTGCCTTATAGGGATGATAGATTTTGTAAGAAGCATAAACATGATAGAACCAATTCTTTGCTCAAAGTGATAGATGAATTTGCTACGAAATTATGTTCTCTTTGTCCCATTACTTGTGAACTTTGCAATAAAGTTGGTCATCTTCACTACAAGAAATATGTCAACTTGTGACCTTCTCGCAGTGACCCTGGAAGAAATGGTCGTAAAACTATGACCATTTGAGACTAATTGGTCATAAGCTGTTCGAGGGGCTCCAAACGCTAAACCATAATGACCATTTTGGTCAGAAAGGTCGTAATTTCCTTACACGAAATGGTCGTAAAGCAGACAGCACTGGGATGTTGCCTTATTTCTAGCTGATCACGACCAATATAGATGGTCATAGCCTTGTAAATTGTGGTGCATTGCTATGACTAGGCGCCACCTCATCAGTTTTGCCTACGTGTCATGTCCATGTGTCAATTGTTGCCCTAGATTGTGAAGGAGCATACATTTCCGTCATTCCCAAAATTCCCAAAAAAATCTCATAAATTCTTTGGATCATATCTTCCTCAAATATGTCAAAACCCTTCCTTGCCTAGTTCAAAAATAATTCAGGAATATTCATTTTCCTATTCTGTTCAAAACAGCACTTTGTGAAGGAAGTGATATTTATATTTTTTTGATTGCCCTCAAAAATTTTGGGCACTCTTTTCTATCCAAATAATTGCCTCATGACAAAATTTAGCTCCATTTGCCTATTAAATCTTCCAGGGCAAATTTCCAAAGTTTATGTTCAGCTAGAAGCTTTGTGAAGTAAGTACTAGCTAGGTTTCTACTAATGAGCTGAATTTTTTCCACATATTCTATATGCCCATATAATAGCTGTCCACAAAATTTGATCCCCATCTAATAATCCATGTGAGCTCACCATCCAATCTTTGTTTCTGGTAATATTTTCAATTTGTGAAGCAACTATATTTTATATTGCTTTATAATTGCTGACAATTTACCAGGACATGACCCTGCCCATAAATCCTCCCTACACCAAATTTTATCTGATTTTAATGTAGGTAATTTTCCTCAATATTTTTCCTAATTTTCTGTTTAGTGGAGAGCATTGTGAAGCAAGTACCATTTAAATTTATACAAATGGTATGAATTTTTTACAGTTCCTTCATATGCCCAGATTACCATCCTCCTCCAAATTGCAGCTCAATCCAATCATCTATGTGGGCCCAGCATCACTTTCTATTTTTTGTCCAGAGAAGAGCATTGTGAAGGAAGTACCACTTTCGCATGTACAAATGGTATAAAATTTTACAGTGCCTTCATATGCCCAAATTACTATCCTACACCAAATTACAGCTCAATCCATTTATTCATTTGAGCCCAGCTTCAACATTCATATTTCTGTCCAGTGTGGTATTTTGTAAAGCAAGTACCAGTTAGGCTCATCCATTTGAGCTGAAAATTTGCCAAGACAGTCTCCTTAGTAGATGATCATCCTCAGCAAAAACCCAGGCCCATTGGCCATGTTCATTTCCCCCACCGCTAATCAAACACTTGGTTGCTAATTCATGTTTGAGCTTAGTTTAGTCTCCTCATGAGATTCTTCTGTTGTATTCTTCTTCCTAGCACCTACCGGGGAAGTGCCCACCCCATAAGACATGCCTAGGCCGCCCATAACGCGTGGTGACGCTAAGGTCACGCGGTGACCACGCGACTGGCATGCCAGTTTGCGCGCTCTGGAGTTGGGGCCATCGTCCACCGTCCAAACCTTGATGTCTCGCCACCAAACCATGTATATCTGATTAAATAGATACTTATGTACCTAGAAATTATTTTTGGAAAAAAACATGAGCAAACTATAAGACAGCTGCAGTTCAAATTTGACCCGCTTCGTGCTGAATCGGGGGAAATTTGTCCTTTTCACGAGAGGTGGCTCAAATCTTTTGACACCCAACCATTTTAGAAAAATGATTCGGTCCAATTTTGCAACGACTATATGGTAGGTCCTTCACAAAAAAACTCATTTTGGGCACTCGAAAAATAGAAAATGAATTTTCCGTCCAAAGAAAATGATAACTTCCTTAAGCAACATTGTTTGTCATACCAATATGCACCCTTGTGCACAATATGATATCATTTGAACAAACTATGCCATGAATGTGGCCATAAGATTGATCATTTGGCTTCAAAGCCATGAATCTTCACACATGATAGCTCATTTTTGAGAACACTTTTTTAAAATATTTGTCGTATTACAAGTTTATTATTTTTCATGGTAACTTGGTCACATATATTGACACAATGTGAAGGTTTTACAATTTTTTGATTTTTTTTGAATTTTTCATGCCCATTTGAAAATGCGGTCAAAACGGCGGGCATGCCCGTTCCTAGCTAGTGGTTGAATGTTGGAAATTTTTTGGAGTTTCTATGATTAAATACATACTTTTGTACCTAGAAATGATTTTTGCAAAAAATAAAAAGCAATCTATGAGGCAGCTGCGGTTCAAATTTGACCCACTTCCTACTAAATCGGGGAAAATTTGTCTTTTTCACGAGAGGTGGCTCAAATCTTTTGACACCCAACCATTTAGTTAATTGTACATTAAATATGACCTAATATTTTATAAAAATGATTTGGTCCAAGTTTGCAACAAATATATGGTAGGTCCTTCACAAAAAAAACTCATTTTGGGCACTCGAAAAATGGAAAATGAATTTTTCGTCCAACAAAAATGAACACTTCCTTAGGCAACATTGTTTGTCATACCAATATGCACCATTGTGCACAATATGAGATCATTTGAGAAAACTATGCCATGAATGTGGCAAATAAGATTGATCATTTGGCTTCAAAGCCATGAATCTTCACACATGATAGCTCATTTTTTAGAATAATTTTTTAAAATTATTGCCGTATTACAAGTTTATTATTTTTCCTGGTAACTTGGTCACATATATTGACACAATGTGAAGGTTTTACAATTTTTTGTTTTTTTTTAATTTTTCATGCCCATTTCAAAATGCGGTCAAAACGACACGCATGCCCGTTCCTAGCTAGTGGTTGAATCTTGGAAATTTTTGGTGTTTCTATGATTAAATAGATACTTTTGTACCTAGAAATGATTTTTGCAAAAAAAAGCAATCTATGAGGCAGCTGCAGTTCAAATTTGACCCACTTCCTGCTGAATCGAGGAAAATTTGTCTTTTTCACGAGAGGTGGATCAAAGCTTTTGACACTCAACCATTTCGTTCATTAAATATGAGCTACTATTTTAGAAAAATGATTCGGTGCAATTTTGCAACAAATATATGGTAGGTCCTTCACAAAAAAAACTCATTTTGGGCACTCAAAAAATGGAAAATGAATTTAACATAAAGCAAGCGTGGTAGTAGTGCTTTACCGATATTTTAGCTAGACTAGTTAGTGACAACGGGCCAAACGCATAAGTTAGCTTGCATAGAATCTATCTGGTGACAAGAGAGCGTGCATTCTCTGACCCCTTCTACTTCACGGCTTCACACCAGCCAGCGTGCGTCGCTGCGGTACAAGCTTCCATGCCGCGCCTTGCAGCCACTGTCCGGTCGCTTTTGGCTTCCGGTACGTTCAAACTTGAGACCCACCAGAATTATTAATCCGCACGATGTCACCCAGCATCTGTGTTAAGGCACTAACGTGGGCGGTCAACTTTTATGCCGTACATTATGTATCTTTCTAGTTAAATTCTTGGTTGATCGCTCGGTTTTGCGCGCGGTCGATATGCTGGTCAGTGGATCGAGGGACGGTTTGACGGGGACGATCGAGGGGCGGTTTGGGTAAAAAAAATTGAGTTTTGAGCCGCCCAATGAGAGGCGAGAAACTGCCTTCACGCGGATCACCCAGTTGGACGCGATCTGAGCCATCCATCAACACCCATCCAACGGTGGAGCCTCTTCTTACAAACCAAAACCCTAACCACCCTCGTCTCCCACCCGCTGTTTCATTCTCCCTCACCCTGTCTCCAGATCCGATCCAGCCGCCTCGCCCTCGTCTCCCACCCACCCCCGTCCTCGTCTCCACCATCCCTCCCCTCGCCTCCCCCTCCCCTCGTCTCTCCCCCTCCCCAATCCTTCAACTCGAGCTCCCTGTCCCCGGCGGTGGCAGAAGACCATGGAGATCCAGCCGCATGCTATGGAGATCCGACCTCCTCTCCCCCAAATCTCCCGCCGCTGGCGACCTCCATCTCTCCCAAGGCTATAGATCGAACCACGAAGGTCAGCTTGTGGCCAGATCCGTTGTTATCCACTCCGTGCCGCCGGGAGAGGAGTCGAGAGGAGAGGACGAAGCTCGCCTCCGGCCAATCTCCACAATCGCATCCTCCGGCCGACCTCCAACCTCCGGAAGATAGATCCGCATCAGCATCACGGGAATCACTCTGCCAATCAAGGCTCCACTGAAAGCAGTCCACCTCGCCTCATCCAGGCCGGCGATGGCGGAGGAGGCCAGCTCCCCGAGCCCCGACGACGCCGTGCTCTTCTTCGGGGTGTCCCTCGTGCTGGGCATCGCCTCCGGCCACCTCCTCCGTGGTACCCGCGTCCCCTACCCCGTCGCCCTCCTCGTCCTCTGCGTCGCCCTCGGCGGCCTAGGTCCGCCACCCCTCCCCCCTCCCCCTCCCCTGAAATCAAGCTATCTTAGCAAGCCTCTCCGCCCGTCTCACCTATTACGTACTACTACTACTACAAGATTTGATTCCAGTCGCACCAGTGAACAAAGCAGAGCTGCAGTGAAGAACTATCCTCTTCCCCATTTGTTTATTATTCTTCGGAGCAATGCCTGGGTATGATGTTTAATCCTCACTTCTTGTTGCTTTAGAGAAGTTCTGCGCTGCGGAGCCCACAGAGAGCTTTTGTGCTGTAAGCGCAGGCGTCATAGATAGAAAAATAATACTGTCGCAGCATCTTTCTTGCTCCTTCCTTGGTAGTATAATGCCTTGGAAGGTCCGAGGACATACCATACCATACTTTGCTTTGCTGCTGCGATAACTGAGACTTGGTAGCTCTTTTTTTTGCTCACCGGGATCCTATGTGCAAAGCTAGCAAGCAAGCTAGCAGCTTGATTGTTTTTGCCTTCCAATAGTGCATTGCACCTCACCCTCACGGATGCAGTAGCTATCTAGCAGTGGATAACTCTAACAGTAGCTATCTACCAGTGCATAACTCTAGCAGTTCACATCGCTTAACTTAGTATATTTAATCTGCTAATGTTGGTACTGATCTACTAGATTCCTTCCATTGCAATCCATATGATGGAAAATAATTAGTGTTTCTTGAACAAAGATGATAATGCACAAAACCATGGCCTCAGCTGACCATGATGTAAAAATTAAAAATGAAACAAGGTTGTGTTGTAAAATGGGGCGACATACGGTAATTGTTCGTTGCTAGGCAGTACTTAGTTTCCCTTATTAGTAAGTATTTATAAGGATTTTAAAATTGCTGGCACAATGTTTATGTTGTATTTAGACGTTTAGAATTGTTTCAGACCTTAAATATGAAGTGGCTACTTCAACACACACACATTTGTTTTTCATATTTACTGCTACATGCGCTGATACAAATTGATATACAGTAAGTTCGACAATGGGTTTGACAGAAGTTTGATCATGTGATGTTTATATTAAATTGCTTTTTTCTTGGCAAACCAACAACAATTATTCGACGGGCTCTCCCGCGCCTCTGCCTACTAGTGTCTATTATTATGCCCATGTCTACAATATGTTCATGTTTGAAGTCAATTGCAATATGTTCCTGATCGAATTTTTTGGAATACATGTTTTTGTAGATAGTATTTATTAAGCCTCATCAAAATATGTCATCTGTCAGCATTATTCATGTACGTCAAACACCGGAGGCAAATCATATTTGTGATGTTGTTTCTATAACTTGGCATTTCTATTTGGATTTTTTTATTTTGTTTTCTATATTTGTTTTTATTTTGTTTCTAACTTTTTTGGTTTATTCTTAGATGCCTTCTTACAGCCTCACGTACAAGGAAATGATGTTTCCTCTCATTTACAAGAGCAGCCTGATGATAGGTGTGTGCAAAACTGCAGTAACGAACATGGTTTTCCATTTGCTATAGCCTGCTATGCTAATAAGGCCAGAACCTGAATATATGCTATTGCTGAGAGATTTGTTTTGCATCCATGTGCTTGTATGTCTACTCTTGCATATAGAAGAAATTTATATGATAACCATCTCATGGTTGTACCCTGTTGTAATGAAAAAAACCTAGATTCTTTAGATTTCTGGATGGTGTCATAATCAGGTGAACATAAATACATGAACTAAAGTATGCATCATATAAAAGGAGAACTGAGTACAAGCAGGAAACAGCGCATTCTTGTATCCTTATATCCACATGTCCGAATAAACTAGCTTCTATGTGCAACTACTTAATCCATGCTAAAACCTCAACCCTACTGCCTGCTTGTGGTTCTGTTGCCCCATAAATAGTCCTTAACTAGTGTTGCCAAAACTGAAATAAAACTGAGACTGCACTGTATAGCCCTGTACCAATGTACTTTTCTCTCCACTACCAGATAAAATAGAACTAAACTTAATATTAAGCCCATAAGCATTTTTGTAATTTGTTCCACATGATTTTTTATTCATCTGTTACCCTTCCTTTGGCTGTAGTTATCTTCGTACAGAATCAATCATGGCATTATTCCTATTTGCATTTGATTATGTTTCAAAATTCCCTAGCACAACTACATATAACAATATGGGTATGTGTTTTCTTCTTTCAGTGTCTATAGGCATCTGTGCATTTGCATGATGTTGAATTATGTGCTATGGAATATACATCAGATGATTTAAACTGTTGCTCTTCTTCGCCTAATCAAATGCGCTTTGTTTTTGCAGTATGGATACCAAGGTCAAGCTTGCGGTCATGGTGAAGGTGATGATCTGGGTTTCCTATCTTCAGAAGTAAAATGTTTTCTTGCTACCTTCTTTAGTTTACTGCTTTCTAATCAAGTTCTTGAACACAAGAGTTATTTATACAAATCATGTGCTATTTATGGTTACTTTTATGCACTGATGGCCACCTTCTTGATTACTTAGCTGAATCATGTTTTTGTGTACTAAACATCAGGTACTAGTATTTGGCTTCTATTTGCAAACCTGATAAGTATGTATACTTCTTTGACGTGCAAATTCCATAATGCATGTTTATGAGGTTCAACTTCTACAGATGTTGCATAATATTGGTGTCAAAGTGTATCTCCTTAGGGGTTGATTTAAACCACATATGATCTACTAAAACAATTGTTTTGTTGTTCAAACATGAAATTCTGGTTTTTTGTTTCAAACATCGAAATGTTGTTTACCTTGTACTTCTATGCTTAAATGATAAAAATGTTGCATTTTTAGGATTGTAAACCTAATGTGATCGGAGTAGGATTTACTCGTTGCTCACAGTTACTACTCATATTCACTGATTTCTATGCCCCATTTTGCTTGTTTTAGTCTTATTTATGCACACAGACTTCCTACAAGTTAGTGTGTTGTTAGATTTGCCTTTATTTTGTTCCTAACCATTTTGTTTGATAACTTGCAGATGCTGGCCTTCATTCATGTTTCGTCGTGAGCTCCAGGACGAAGAAGTCAAGAGAAGCACAGAGTTCTAACTCATTGGAGCTAGTTATTTTTTTGATTTTTTAGTTGTGTTACCTGATGTGAACTAGTTTTGATTGTAAACCTGATGTGAACCATGTTTGATTGCAATGTGCCAAGTTTGGATCTGTTTGATTGTATTGATGATGTGAACTATGTTATCATGTTATTTAGTTGTGCTCTGTTCGAATAATTGTGTAAATATTGGTTATTTATTTATTGGATCATTGAAATCTGAGGAATAAAATCCTGGCAATTGGGACACATCAGACTAGTGGACCCTTCTCTTGAAAAAAATAAAATCCTAAACTCTAGCGCCAAAAAGGCCACATCAAAGAAAAATAAAAGGCCGGATTGTTGGGCCAGGCCCATGTAGCTAGCGAAAATAAACAGGAAAAAAATATATTTAAAAGGCTGAATTAATGGGCTCGGCCCATATAGACACCGAATTGGACCGGGCTGATTCTTACCAACGACCAATCCTATTGGTCGCAATTTTGCCACGTCAGCTTGCCACGTTGGATCCGACGTGGCATGGGCAGACAACCAGCGACCAAAACAATTGGTCGTAGGACCAACGACCTTTTATTTTGGTCGTAACCTTCTACGACCATATCACAAAGAAGGTCGTTAAGTTTCATTAAAGACGGCCAGCTTTTGACCAACTGTTTTTGGTCACAAAAAGGTCGCAAATGAAAAAAAATGACCATTCGGTGACCAATATTGATGGTCGCAAGTTAGCATATTTCTTGTAGTGCTTAATTTCCAATGCAAACTTTTTCATGACCAAATCATGGCCAAATATTGCAATGACTTGATCACCCTTGAACTTTATCATGAGCTTTCTCTATTTTTGGGGAGTGAAGAATTGACACATAAAAATAGTTGGTTTGAAGTATTCATTCTCACGGACGACATTGAAACTAATCTAAAAAATATCTATATGTTTTGCATGGTAAATTGCAATGAGAATGCTTATATTGTCAACTATAGAAAGATGGGAAAACCAATAGAATATAAAAGGAATACTAATGAAAGGGTAAAGAATTCCACTTTCCCTCCTATTGTCTCTCATGATGTAAAAGGTGATGAGGAGGAGCTCCCTATTCAACCAATCTTATCAATAAGAAGCTCGAAAAGATTAATTAAACCCACACATGATGTGGTGAAGAAGAAGAAAAGAAGAAAGAGTATAGGTAAAAAGGTATCTCTTCCAAATGATGTTGCTCCTATTATTCTTATGCCTCACGAGGATGAATCAAAAATAAATGTGGAAGATGATACACTTGATGATGATTTTGTTATGCCAATTGCTTGTTGTGAAGACTATGATTGGGAAGATAATGATACTACTTATAATCTTGAAAATCTTTTTGGCACCAACTTGGTAAATTATGATGATAATAATTGTTATACTATTGGTGCTATTCATACTATTAATGATGAGAGTGACTATGCTTATGATATGCCAAACCACAAGCTTGGGGATTCTATGTTTGGTGAGAATGACATGTTTGAGAATTTATTTGCTGCAATTAATGTTTGTCCCAAGCTTGGGGATGCTATGCTTAATGAAGATGATCTTTTTAGTTCCCCTACTTTGAATGATCAAACTTGTTATGATGATTGCATGCCTCCTATTTATGATGATTGTGATATTTATGAAAGTGGGTTTGGAAGAGTGTCTACTTTAGATAATTATCATCCCACTATTTTGGAGGGTGTTGAATTTTATTATAATTATAAAAGTTGATTTGGAGAGGTCATGACTTTATTTAGTAATGATTCCACTATTTCGGAAGAGGTTTCACTTGACTATGATGAGAACAAAGTTGCTACTTATGATGATTATTGTGATGATACTTATGTTATAAAAAGTAGTGATAATTATTGTCATAATTTTGATTATCCTTTTCCTGAACATTACTCTTTTAATGTGGAAACAATTTATAGTATTCGAGTTTCATTTGATGCTCCCACTATTATGAATGAGTAGGAAATTACTTGTGTGGAGAGTAATAAATTTTCTATGCTCGTGCATCATGAAAAGATTGCTTTATGTGATAGTTATGTTGTGAAATTCCTTCATGATGCTACTGAAAATTATTATGAGGGAGGAACATATGCTCGTAGGAATTGCAATAATATTAAGTTTCCTCCCTATATATTGAAAGTTTTGAAGTTATGCTTGTTTTGCCTTCCTATGCTAGTTGATTCTTGTTCCCATAAATTGTTTGCTCACAAAATCCCTATGCACAGGAAGTGGGTTAGACTTAAATGTGCTTGTCATGAGATTCATGATGCTCTCTTGCATGTTTCAATTACTATTCCTATGTGAGCATCATTGAAATCATCATGCCTAGCTAAAGGGGTTTAAAGAAAAGCGCTTGTTGGGAGACAACCCATCACTTTTACTTTCAGTTTTGTGTGTTCACATGATTAAGCTACTGTATTAATCATGTTTTGTGTCTTTTATTTCAATAAAGTGCCAAGTAAAGGCTTTGGGATGACTCACAAGATGAGTGGAGTTGATGCTGAACAAAAACAGAAACTTTTGCCTCAAGTAAAGAATTTCTATGATTTTACTGGAGAGTCAAAAAATTCTGAAATTTTTACACAGTATTTATATACAAATTCTTCAGGCTTTCCTAATTTTTCCGAATTTTTAGAGACAGGGAAGTATGGTTACACTACAGATCTTCACAGACTGTTCTGTTTTTGACAGATTCTGTTTTGCATGCATAGTTTGCTTGTTTTAGTGTTCCCATAACTTATATTTAGTGGTATAAATTATGGGAATGATAGAATACAGTAGGTATCATGTGGGAACAATTATGAATCTTGTCTTGACAGTACCTAAGTGAATGATTTATCTTTATTACACTAACCCTTCTCACGAAGTTCAGTTAAGTTTTGTGTGATTGAAGTTTTCAAGTTTTGGGTGAGACACCGATATGAGGAGAACAAGGAGTGACAAGAACCTAAGCTTGGGGATGCCCAAGGCACCCCAAGGTAATATCCATGGAAGACTCAAGCGCCTAAGCTTGGGGATGCCCTGGAGCATCCCCTCTTTCGTCTTCAACATTATCGGTATATCTTACTTAGAGCTATATTTTTATTCGTCACATAATATGAGTTTTTCTTGGAGCGTCATTTTATTTTGTTGTTTTATTTTAGGTGTTATTTATAATCTTGTTTTTCAATAAAAAGTTCCAAGAATTGCCCTTAGGATGCTTGAATTGCATGTTTGATGTGTGCTGTGTAGAAACAGAAACTTTTGCTGTAGTGTTTTAATTTTCATAATTTACTGGAACATGTAAAGTTTCTGAAATTTTTACACAGTGTTTTCATATAAATTAATTAGCATGTCCTAAATTTTCATAATTGTTTTAGTTACAGAAGTACACTAGTTTAAAAGATTACTACAGACTGTTCTGTTTGGACAGATTGCTGTCATAGTTTCGTTATCTACTTATCCTATAGTTTCCATAGTCTATATTGGTAGATATAAATTGTGGAAATGATAGTAAACAGTAGATGATGTTTGAAAATTATTATGCAACTTGTCTTGGCAGTACATGAAGTGTTGATTTGTTCTTATGTGTACTAACCTATCTCACGAGTTCTTTTCGAGTTTTGTGTGGATGAAGTTTTTGAGAATAGGTGAAACCGGGATATGAGATTATTGACCGAGATACAAAAGCTCAAGCTTGGGGATGCCCAAGGCACCCCAAGTAAATATTTCAATAAGTCTCAAGCATCTAAGCTTGGGGATGCTACGCAACCCACCTCTCTTCGTCAACTATCGGTTAGCCTATGTTGAGCCTAAATTTTTATTCGTTCACATGATGCGTGCTATTCTTGGAGTTCTATTTTTGTTTAGTTTGCTGTTTGAATAAAATACTTAGATCTGAAAATCTTTATTGAGCGAGAGAGTCCTCACATAGCTACTTAATTGCTTGACTACTCATTGATCTTCACTTATGTCTTTTGAGAGTAGCTTGTCATTTGCTCTAGTGCTTCACTTATATCTTTTTGAGCACGGTGTGCTTGGAAAATTTTGTAGAAATCCTCTCATGCTTCACTTATACCTTTTTGAGAGATGAAATCTTTATGCTCATGTGCTTCACTTAAATTTGTTTGAGCTTGCCAAAAAGCGATGGCAATATATGAAACTAGTCCCAAAGTGATAGATATCCAAGGAGGATATAGTAAAAACTTTCATGAAGATCATTGGGCAAATTAAACTTGATTCCTTGTAATAGTTTTGAAACATGATGATAGTAATGTGTGAGTCATGTTAATGAGTAATTATGCTTAGTAGGAATATTGGTGTTAAGGTTTGTGATTCCCTATGCATGCACGAAAGTCAATAGTTATGCAATGAAGTCACATCCTACTTGTGGTGCACGATTCGGTGTTAGTTATGTTCAATGCTCACTTATGTGATTTTTCGTTTATTGGTTTGGTTGCTTCCCAATCTATTTGCTAGCCTTCATTTGTACTAAGTAGAAATACTACTTGTGCATCCAAAACCCTTAAACCAAGTTTTGCCTTATGAGTCCACCATACCTACCTATATGCGGTATTTACATGCCGTTCCAAGCAAATTTGTATGTGCCATCTCTAAATTTTCAAAATAAATTTTCTCTTTTGTGTGCCCGTACCGCTCATGAAACGGTGGGGAGTGTCCAATATTTTTCCATGCTAGATGTGTTTTTCTCAAGATGAGTGTTTATTCACTTGTCATTGCACGAGAGTGCGGCGGTAATAGGGATGCCCATTCCCGAAATGAAAAAGAAAAAAAATATTTACTTTATGTTGTCAAATAATAAATTCCTTGGAAAGTGTTGGTATGGAAGGCAACCGTGGATACGGCCCGCCATGGAAAGTGAAAGTTTGGTGGAAAAAGGAATAAACTTTATTTTCTGTTTGGGAACGCCTATGATATATCTAGCATGGAAAGTATTGTGAGCTACTTTGTCATTTTCATTGACAGGAAAAGCATGCCGACCAAAATATTTTTTCTCTCTCAATTTAAAACTTTGTGCTCTGGCACCTCTACAAATCCCTACTTCCCTCTGCGAAGGGCCTATCTATTTACTTTATGCAATTTTTATTTTTGATTTGAGTCTCCATCTTCTCTTATAAGCACCAACTAGGGGGCACTATGATCGTACTTGAGCATTGGGCATAGCTAATATTTGAGTGTGTTTCATGAATAGATAAATGATTGAGCATGATGGGCTAGGGATAACTTTCTTTAGTGTTGATATTTTGAAAGACGTGGTTACTTGTTGACATGCTTGAGTATCGAAGTCATTATGTTAAAACTAGACTATTGCTTTGAATCATTTACAAGTCCAAATATCCATGCTATACAAAGAAGAAAAGAATATGATGAACATGTTAGGCAGCATTCCACATCAAAAATTTTGTTTTTACCTTTTACCTACTCGAGGACGAGTTGGAATTAAGCTTGGGGATGTTGATACGTCTCCAACGTATCTATAATTATTGATTGTTCCATGTTGTTATATTATCATTCTTGGATGTTTTACAATCATATTATTACAATTTTATATCATTTTTTGGGACTAACCTAGTGACATAGGGCCAAAGTGGCAGAAAATCATTACCAAACGGAGACAAAATGCTGCGGGGATTTTTGTGGATTTTTTATGGACCAGAAGAAACCATATGGGCCAAAGAACACCAGAAGAGGGGGCCCAGGGTGGCCAGAACCCACCAAGGCGCGCCAGAGGCCCCCTGGTGCGGCCTGATGGGTGCTGGGCACCTCGGGCACCCCATCCACCGCCCCCGATGCCTATAAATTCCCAAATATTCGGAAAACCCCGAAAATAACCCTGGACTCTCCTCTCCGCCGCCGCAACTCTCTATATCGACGAAAAACCTATCTGGAGACGTTCCAATACCCTGCCGGAGAGGGGAATCCATCTCCGGTGGCCATCTTCATCATCCCGGCGGAGGCCATGATGAGGAGGGAGTAGTCCACCCTCGGGGCTGAGGGTATGTACCAGTAGCTATGTGTTCAATCTCTCTCTCTCTCGTGTTCTTGAGATGTCATGATCTTGATGTATCACGGGCTTTGTTAATATAGTTGGATCATATGGTGTGTTTCCCTTACTATCTTGTTGTGATGAATTGAATCTTTCCCTTTGAGATATTGCTATGTTGGATTGAATATTGGATTTGAGAACACTTGATATATGTCATGCATGTGGATACCCGTGGTGACAATGGGGTGTTCTATTGATTCACTTGATATATGTTTTGGTACTCAACTTGCGGATTCCCGCGGTGACATTGGGGTAATCTATGCATAGGGGTTGATACATGTTCTTGTCCTACTTTCTCCGATAGAAATCTTGGGGCACTCTTTGAGGTTCTTTGTGTGGATTGAGTATTATGAATCTGAAATTGTTTGATGCGTATCGTATAATTAACCCACGGATACTTGTAGTGACATTGGAGTATCTAGGTGACATTAGAGTTGGTTGATGCGTATCATATGGTGTTATTCTAGTATGAACTCTTAGATAGATCGAACGGAAAGGATAACTTGATGTTATCTTAGTACGAACTCTTGAATAGATCGATCGGAAAGGATAACTTTAAGGTGGTTTCATACCCTACAAACAATTTCTTCTTATGTTCTCCGGTAGATAAGAACTTTGGAGTGATTCTTCGTTGCATGTTGAGGGATGGTTATGTGATCCAATTATATCAGCATTGTTGAGAGATTGCACTAGCGAAAGTACGGACCCTAGGCCTTGTTTTCAAGCATTGCAATACCGTTTGTGCTCACTTTTGTTACTTGCTAACTTGCTGTTTTTATATTTTCAGATTACAAAAACCTATATCTACCATCCATATTGCACTTGTATCACCATCTCTTCGCCGAACTAGTGCACCTATACAATTTGCCATTGTATTGGGTGTGTTGGGGACACAAGAGATTTCTTGTATTTGATTGTAGGGTTGTTTGAGAGAGACCATCTTCATCCTACACCTCCCATGGATTGATAAACCTTAGGTCATCCACTTGAGGGAAAATTGCTACTGTCCTACAAAACTCTGCGCTTGGAGGCCCAACAAAGTCTACAAGAATAAAGTTGCGTAGTAGACATCAGTCCCACTCAAAGTGGTTTCTAACTTAGGCGATACGGGGTCGCAGCTAAGCCCCCGAGGGTGGGCGAGACCAACACTCGGAGTTGTTCATGAGAACAATGATGGTCCTGTCCATCTTGCCGCCCGAGTGTGGAGCATGTCCCACTCGAAGCAGTGTCTAACTTAGCCGATACGGGGTCGCAGCTAAGCCCCCGAGTGTGGGCGAGACCAACACTCGAAGTCTTTCATGAGAACAATGATGGTCATGTCCATCTTGTCGCCCGAGTGTGGAGCATGTCCCACTCGAAGTTGTTTCTAACTTAGGCGATACGGGGTCGCAGCTAAGCCCCCGAGGGTGGGCGAGACCAACACTCGGAGTTTTTCATGAGAACAATGATGGTCCTGTCCATCTTGTCGTCTGAGTGTGGAGCATGTCCCACTCGAAGCGGTTTCTAACTTAGGCGATACGGGGTCGCAGCTAAGCATTTTACACCCACTGGGGGTGATAAGGGAGATTAATTCACCAGAGTGAAAAAGAGTTAAATTTCGACAAAATATAAAGGAATGATACTTTATTCATCGAGATCACTCGGATTCATTATTGGAATGACAAACTAAAGTCGTCTCGTTCTATGTGTAGAACTTGAGAAGTAGGTCTGCGTTCCAAGTTCGAGGCTCTTCTACGCCATCTTTGATATTGTAAAGCCGGTAGGCTCCATTGTGCATGACTTTGGAGATCACGTACGGCCCTTGCCACGGAGGCGCCAACTTATGGGGTCTTTGCTGGTCCAGTCGGAGAACAAGATCTCCCTCTTGAAAAGCTCGACCCTTGACCTGTCTGTCATGGTAAGGCCTCAGATCTTGCTGATAGAGCGTCGATCTGATGAGGGCTAACTCCCTCTCTTCCTCCAAGAGGTCAAGACCATCTTGACGTGCTGCTTCAGCTTCGGCTTCATCATATTATTCCACTCAGGGGGAATTGTGTTGAAGATCACTCGGCAGCACGGCTTCTGATCCGTACACCATGAAGAAAGGAGTGTGTTTTGTAGAACGGTTCGGGGTTGTTCGTATGCCCCATAAGACGGATGGCAGCTCTTCGACTCAGGCCCCCGCAGCATACTTCAGATCCCTCATCAATCGAGGCTTCAGCCCTTGGAGGATCATCCCGTTTGCTCGTTCTGCCTGTCCATTCGACTGTGGGTGAGCCACGGAGGCGTAGTTAACCCGAGTGCCTTGGGAGAAGCAGAACTCATGAAACTCATCCGAGTCGAAGTTCTTCCTGTTATCTATGAAAATGTCATGCGGCACGCCGAATCTGAAGATGATCTACCGAATGAAACTGACGGCAGTAACCGAATCCAAGCTTTTGATGGGCTTAGCCTCAACCGACTTGGTGAACTTATCGACCGCCACAAGCAGGTGGGTGAATCCACTCGTTCCGGTCCGTAGAGGTCCGACCATGTCAAGAACCCACACGGCAAACGGCCAACTGAGAGGGATCGTCTTTAGCGCAGACGCAGGCTTGTGGGATTTGTTCTTATAGAATTGACACCCGATGCACATATTGACCAAATCTCTCGCTGCTTCATTGGCTCGGGGCCAATAAAAACCCGCTCGGAAGGCCTTGGCGACCAATGTCCGAGAGGACGCATCTTGATAACCCACAAGTAAAGGGGCTCGCAACAGTTTTCGAGGGTAGAGTATTCAACCCAAATTTATAGATTCGACACAAGGGGAGCCAAAGAATACTTGAGAGTATTAGTAGTTGAGTTGTCAATTCAACCACACCTAGAGATTAGATATCTGCAGCAGAGTGATCAGTAGCACAGAAATCTGATAGTTTTGATAGCAATAGCAATAGTAACGGTAGCGGTAACAGTAGTAGCAATAGTTTTGTAACAGTTAGAATAGCAGCAACAGCAGTAGTAACTTAGCAAGAACAATAAGTGGAAAGGTCATAGGCACTGGATCGATAACTCATTGGATGATATTCGTCATGTAACAGTCATAACCTAGGGCGATACAGAACTAGCTCCAGTTCATCAATGTAATGTAGGCATGTATTCCGTAAATAGTCATACGTGGTTATGGAAAAGAACTTGCATGACATCTTTTGTCCTACCCTCTCGTGGCAGCGGGGTCCATAAGGAAACTAAGGGATATTAAGGGCTCCTTTTAATAGAGAACTGAAACAAAGCATTAACACATGGTGAATACATGAACTCCTCAAACTACGGTCATCACCGCGAAAGTATCCCAAATATTGTCACTATGGGGTTGACGGATCATAACACGTAATAGGTGCATATGACTAGGCAAGATCGGATCAAGAACATAGATATAGAGATGATAACATAAACGGTTCAGATCTGAAATCATGGCACTCGGGCCCTAGTGACAAGCATAAGGCATAGCAAAGTCATAGCAACTTCAATCTCAGAACATAATGGAAACTAGTGATCAAGCCCTAACAAAACTAACTCGATTACATGATGAATCTCATCCAACTCCTCACCGACCAGCAAGCCTACGAAGGAATTACTCACTCCCGGTGGGGAGCATCATGGAATTGGCAATGGAGAAAGGTTGATGATGACGAAGACCGAAGATTCCCCTCTCCGGACTCCAAACGGGCTCCAGATCTGGCCTCCCGATGAAGAACAAGAGGTGGCGGCGGCTTCGTCTCGTGAAACATGATAATTCTTTCTCTCTTATTTTTTTCTCCAAATTTAGGAATTTATAGTGGCGGAGATAGGGCAAGTGGGGCCCCGAGGTACCCAGCCCCCACCAGGGCGCGCCGGGAGGGGGCTGGCATGCCCTGGTGGGTGCTGCTCACCCTGGGCCCCCTCTCCGGTGGTTTCTGGCTCCAGTATTTTTTATATTTTCCATAATAAATCTCCAGAAAGTTTCGTTCCATTCTGAGAACTTTTAGTTCTGCACAAAAACAACACCATGGCAATTCTGCTGAAAACAGCGTCAGTCCGGGTTAGTTGCATTCAAATCATGCAAATTAGAGTCCAAAACAAGGGCAAAAGAGTGAGGAAAAGTAGATACATTGGAGACGTATCAACTCCCCCAAGCTTAAACCTTTGCTTGTCCTCAAGCAATTCAGTTGATAAACTGAAAGTGATAAAGAAAAACTTTTATGAACTCTTTTGGCCTTGTTTACATATATATGCTTAAGTAGCACCCAGGTTTTCAGCAAAGATATGACTAACCATGTCAACAATAACTCTTAAAAATTATATTTACTCATATCAATAACATAAGCAACTAGCGAGCAATAATAAGATATCTCAAGCGCCAACATTTTGTCAAAACAATCGTGATACAATATGACAATAGTGGTATCTCGCTAGCCCTTTCTGAGACCGCAAAACATAAATGCAGAGCACCTCCAAAGTTCAAGCAGCGACTAAACATTGTAATTCATGGTAGAAAAGATCTAGTCATGTTGCACCCAACATCAACTATACACAATGCATGAGGATGACAATAGTGCTCTCAGGTTTGGCGCTTATTTGAGAAGGTGATGACTCAACTTAAAATTAAATAGATAGTACCTTCGCAGAGGGAAGCATGGATTTGCAGCGGTGCCAGAGCTCAAAGTTTAAAACAGAGATAGATATAATTTTGGGAGGTACACCCTTCCTATCAACGTCACGGCCAAGAGTTATCAATATCTTCCATGCTAAACAAATTAGCGGTTCCCAAGCGGTAAAAGTAAAGGTTTACTCCCCCTCCACCAACAATCACACTCCACGGCGAGTCGTATCCACGGGTACCGTCCAAACCAACAACATTCCTGGGGGAGTTTTTTTTAATTATTTTTGATTTTTGATTTCGGGACTGGGAATCCCTATTACCGCCCCTCTCATGTAAGGACAAGTGAATAAACACTCATCATGAGAATAACCCGCTTAGCATGGAAGATACTGACCGCCCCCTGTCGCTTCATGAGCGGTCCAGGCACACAAAACAGATGTTCATTTGAATTTTTAGAGTTGGCACATGCAAATTTACTTTGGAACGGCTGGGTAATACCGCATATAGGTAGATATAGTGGACTCATCTGGCATAACTTGGTTTAAGGGTTTTGATGCACAAGCAGTATTCCCGCTTAGTACAGGCAAAGGCTAGCAGTTAGATTGAGAAGCGGCCAGCTAGAGAGCGAAGACGGTCATGAACATGCATTACATATAATCAACATTGAATACGAGCATGAGTTGGATATGGACACCATGAACATAAATATCATGAAGGCTATGTTGGTTTTGATTCAACTACATGCGTGAATGATGACCCACAAGTATAGGGGATCTATCGTAGTCCTTTCGATAAGTAAGAGTGTCGAACCCAACGAGGAGCAGAAGGAAATGACAAGCGGTTTTCAGTAAGGTATTCTCTGCAAGCACAGAAATTATCAGTAACAGATAGTTTTGTGATAAGATAATTCGTAACGGGTAGCAAGTAACAAATGTAGCAAAGGTGCAGCAAGGTGGCCCAATCCTTTTTGTAGCAAAGGACAAGCCTGGACAAACTCTTATACAAAGCAAAGCGCTCCCAAGGACACATGGGAATTTCTGTCAAGCTAGTTTTCATCATGCTCATATGATTCGCGTTCGTTACTTTGATAATTTGATATGTGGGTGCACCGGTGCTTGGGTGCTGCCCTTACTTGGACAAGCCTCCCACTTATGATTAACCTCTCTCGCAAGCATCCGCAACTACGAAAGAAGAATTAAGATAAATCTAACCATAGCATGAAACATATGGATCCAAATCAGCCCCTTACGAAGCAACGCATACACTAGGGTTTAAGCTTCTGTCACTCTAGCAACCCATCATCTACTTATTACTTCCCAATGCCTTCCCCTAGGCCCAAATAATGGTGAAGTGTCATGTAGTCGACGTTCACATAACACCACTAGAGGAGAGACAACATACATCTTATCAAAATATCGAACGAATACCAAATTCACATGATTACTTATAACATGACTTATCCCATGTCCTCAGGAACAAACATAACTACTCACAAAGCATATTCATGTTCATAATCAGAGGACTATTAATTATCATAAAGGATCTGAACATATGATCTTCCACCGAATAAACCAACTAGCATCAACTACAAGGAGTAATCAACACTACTAGCAACCCATAGGTACCAATCTGAGGTTTTGAGACAAAGATCGGATACAAGAGATGAACTAGGGTTTGGAGAGGAGATGGTGCTAGTGAAGATGTTGATGGAGATTGACCCCCTCTCGATGAGAGGATCATTGGTGATGATGATGCCTTCGATTTCCCCCTCCGGGAGGGAAGTTTCCCCGGCACAACAGCTCCGCCGGAGCCCTAGATTGCTTCTGCCCAGGTTCCGCCTCGAGACAGCGGCGCTTCCTCCCGAAAGCTCTCTTCTGATTTTTTTTCCAGGTCAAAACCCTCCATATAGCAGAAGATGGGCACCGGAGGGCTGCCAGGGGGCCCACAAGCCACAGGTGCGCGCCCTGGGGGGTAGGGCGCGCCCCCCAGGCTTGTGGCCTCCTCGTGGGTCCCCTCTGGTATTTCTTTCGACCAATAATTTTTATATATTCCAAAATGATTCTCCGTAACTTTTCAGGAATTTTTGAGTTATGCGGAATAGGTCTCTCATATTTGCTCCTTTTCCAGTTCAGAATTCTAGCTGCCGGCATTCTCCCTCTTCATGTAAACCTTGCAAAATAAGAGAGAAAAGGCATAAGTATTGTACCATAATGTGTAATAACAGCACACAATGCAATAAATATCAATATAAAAGCATGATGCAAAATGGACGTATCAACCCCCCCAAGCTTAGACCTCGCTTGTCCTCAAGCGAAAGCCGAAATCGATAAATATGTCCACATGTTCAGAGATAGAGGTGTCGATAAAATAAAATACGGACATGAAGGCATCATGATCATCTTTAGAACAGCAACATATATTGACATATAATTTCTTATGCTAAAGTGACAATTCATTCACAAGGTAAAGTATGAATCAGAAACTTTATTGAAAACTAACAAACTATGATCTCGGTCATTGAAGCAATTGCAATTTATCATAACATCGGAAAGAGTCAATATAGGAGCTTTTCAGCAAGTTCACATACTCAACTATCATTTAGTCTTTTACAATTGCTAACACTCATGCGATACTTATGAGATCAAAGTTTCAATCGGACACAGAGAAAGATAGGGGCTTATAGTTTTGCCTCCTAACTATTTACCTCAAGGGTAATGTCAACAGAAATAACTCATGATCACCCACGTCCGAGTGGATATATGTGTCTAGATCATTCCCCAACACATGACGCTTGCGAAGAGAGAAAGGTGAAATATAGGAAGTGGTGAAGATCACCATGACTCTTGCATAAAGGTAAGTACTAGAAAGTAAAAGTAACAGATAGGCCCTTCGCAGAGGGAAGCAGAGGTTGTCATGCGCTTTTATAGTTGGATGCGCAATCTCTTAATGCAAAAGAACGTCACTTTATATTGGCGCTTGTGATAAAGAACTTTATTATGCAGTCTGTCGCTTTTATTTCTTCCATATCACAAGTTCGTATAAAGTTTGTTTTCCTCACACTAATAGATCATACATATTTAGGGAGCAAATATTTTTTTATTGCTTGCACCGATGACAACTTACTTGAAGGATCTTACTCAATCCATAGGTAGGTATGGTGGACTCTCAAGGCAAAACTGGTTTAAGGGTGTTTGGATGCACAAGTAGTATCTCTACTTGGTGCGGAAGTTTTGGCTAGTATGAGGTGGAAGCAAGCGTCACATGTCAGAGGATCCATGACAATATAACTTCTATTCGGAAATAAGCAAACATAACTCATTATGTTGTCTTCCTTGTCCAACATCAACTTTTTAGCATATAATATTTTGATGAGTGCTCACAATCACAAAAGATGTCCAAGATAGTATATTTATATGTGAGACCTCTCCCTCTTTATTACTTCCTATTATTTGCAACAATAACCAAAACTATGTTTGTCAACTAACAACAAGTTTCATGCGACATACTTCTTATATGTGAAGTCATCACTCCCCATAAGGTCATCATATATACTCTTTGCTTTTATTCTATTCTTCTTTTTATTTCTTTTTCCCAAGATCATAGCAAGCAAGCAAAGCCCTCAACTTAAAACTACTTTTTATTATATAACTCTCGGACTCGATTACATAGGGGGAACATAAAGTAAAACTCAAAGCTAGATCACACTAAAACTTTATTCTACTAGAACAAGATATAACCAAAAAGATCGAACTAAGAAAAACGATAAAAGTAAAAGATGTGATGATGATACGATACCGGGACACCTCCCCCAAGCTTGGCACAAGCCAAGGGAAGTGCCCATACCCATGTGTTTAGTTGTCTTTCTTCGGAGGTGGTGATGGTGGAGAAGGATCTTTAAGCTTGTTCAGTTTCCTCTTAAACATAAAATTATGTTCCCTCAGATCGTCAACTTCCTGCTCAAGCTTCAATATCCTTTGACATAATTCTTTCTTTCTCTCCTGTAGAAAAAGAGAAGGGATAAATAGAACCTTGGGTTTTCTCCTTGTGTTTGGGAGGCTCGATTTCCTGAACTCCACGTGCATATCTCCTGGTTGAGGCAGAGGGATCTCTTCTTCATCCGAACTTTCTTCCGCATACTTGCCTTCTTGTTCCTCCTCCGAGAACAATCCATAAGGATCTAAGTCCCCATAGAGCTTGGGATTGGCAAGATAATGCGATACATAGCTCTCCCCATCGGACTCTTGGGACGACATATTTTCAGATCTGTCCGAAAAAACAACAACAAACAAGAACAGAGGAGTTTTCCGTGGTATGGTGGTCAAAACCTTCGGGAGATTATATAATGAATTTTTACCGACCTAAAGGAGTATACCACAAGAAAACGGAGTCCTGAGGGTACACGGGGTGGCCACAAGCCACAGGGGCGCGCCCAGGGGGGTAGGGCGCGTCCCCCTGGCTTGTCGCCTCCTTGTGCACTTTTCGGACTACTTTAACTTTTCCTAATTTATTAAATATTCCAAAACGGAGAAAAATTGCTATTGGAAAAGTTTTGGAGTCGGTTTACTTACCGTACCACATACCTACTCCTTTTCGGAGTCTGAAACGTTCTGGTAGACATCCCTTATGTACTCCTCCGGGGTTATGGTATTAATAATATTGGTTTCTACATTTACGGGAGTACCTGAGATATAATGTTTGATTCTCTGTCCGTTTACCACCTTCAGATTTGTGCCTTCGGCGTTGTTGATCTTGATGGCACCGGAACGATATACTTCCTCGACAATGTAAGGCCCTTCCCATTTGGGGAGAAGTTTTCCTGCAAAAAATCTTAAACGAGAATTGTATAGCAAGACATGGTGACCTACATTGAATTCACGCTTTTGTATCCTTTTATCATGCCATCTCTTAACCTTTTCTTTAAACAACTTGGCATTCTCATAGGCCTGGGTTCTCCATTCATCAAGTGAGCTAATATCAAATAACCTCATCTCACCAGCAAGTTTGAAATCATAGTTGAGCTCTTTGATTGCCCAATAAGCTTTATGTTCTAGTTCTAGAGCTAAGTGACATGCTTTACCATAGACCATTTTATACGGAGACATACCCATAGGGTTTTTGTAAGCAGTTCTATAAGCCCATAATGCATCATCAAGTTTCTTAGACCAATTCTTTCTAGATCTATTAACAGTCTTTTCTAAGATCAATTTAATTTCTCTATTGCTTAATTCTACTTGACCACTAGACTGAGGATGATATGGAGATGCAATTCTATGATTAACATCATACTTAGCAAGCAATTTACGGAAAGCACCATGAATAAAGTGTGAACCACCATCAGTCATTAAATATCTAGGGACTCCAAATCTAGGGAAAATAACTTCTTTAAGCATTTTAATAGAAGTGTTATGATCAGCACTACTAGTTGGAATAGCTTCTATCCACTTAGTAACATAATCAACAGCGACTAGAATATGGGTATACACTACTGGAATCAGCTTCTTTGCCGTCTGCCATAGCAGACGGCAAAGGCATGCCTGGCGGACGGCAAAGCCTTTGCCGTCTGCCAGCAGACGGCCAACAGTCCGGCCGAACAGCTAACGGCAAAGGCCCCTTTGCCGTCTGCTGGCAGACGGCAAAGCCCCTGGACGGCAGACAAAAGGTGCCAGCACCGTTAGGGGGCTAACGGCGATCTTTGCCGTCTGCTGGCAGACGGCAAAGACCTTTGCTTCTTTGCCGTCTGCGTCTGCCAGCAGACGGCAAAGAGCAGCAGCTGACGTCAGCTGTCGTCAGCCGTCAGCTGGGCCAACGCAGGCTCTTTGCCGTCTGCCAGCAGACGGCAAAGAGGCCAAATAGGCCAGCCCAGGTTGCACAGGCTGCTGCCACGTGGCCTCTTTGCCGTCTGCTGGCAGACGGCGAAGACCTTTGCCGTCTGCTAGCAGACGGCAAAGTGGCTATATTGCCGTTGTTTTTTTTTCCTAAATTCAATCAATTTCACAGATATATTTATATATATATTCATTTCAAAATATTTCAACAAGTACATATAGCCAACATATCCCTGCCATATGGATATGATCATCCAACACATATATACACCAAATGAAAAGTCCAACATATCCAACAATTAAGCAAAAGGTCCATATAGTTCCATCCATACATACATACATAGGTAGCAAGTTTGACATTGTTCATCCTACAAAATCAAAACAAAAAGGAAGCACAAGAAGAAGAGTAGACTCCATCAACGCAAGCTTCCTCATCGAAAGCAAATCTGCAAATTGGGAAAGAAGAAAGTTAGAAGAAGAAGAAGAAGAAGAAGACTAGAAGAAGAAGACTAGCTAGAAGAAGAAGAAGAAGAAGAAGACTAGAAGAAGAAGACTAGCTAGAAGAAGAAGAAGAGTAGAAGAAGAAGAAGAAGAAGAAGAAGAAGAAGAAGAAGAAGAAGAAGAAGAAGACTAGAAGAAGAAGACTAGCTAGAAGAAGAAGAAGAAGAAGAAGACTAGAAGAAGAAGAAGAAGAAGAAGAAGAAGAAGAAGAAGAAGAAGAAGACTAGAAGAAGAAGAAGAAGAAGAAGAAGACTAGAAGAAGAAGACTAGCTAGAAGAAGAAGAAGAAGACTAGAAGAAGAAGACTAGCTAGAAGAAGAAGAAGAAGACTAGAAGAAGAAGAAGAAGAAGAAGAAGAATTTTTCTTCTCTTTCTTTTTCTCCTCTCCTCTTCTTTATCTTCTTCTTCTAACTAAGGTAGGTAAAAATGCCATTTTTTAGCTAAGCTAGGAAAAAATGCTAAGTGTAGGTCATTTTAGAGCTAAGCTAGGTAAATAGGTCATTTTGGAGCTTAGTCAGGTTATTATGTCATTTTCGAGGATGATGCCATTTTTGAGCCAACTTACGTAAGTATAGCTCATTTTTTATCTAACTTAGGTAATTATGCCATTTAGGAGGAAAATAAGCTAAGTATAGAGAAAATGTACCCTCATCACAACAAATGCGATGAAGATCGCAACTAAGGTAACAATTGATCCAACGGCATAATGATACCAAGCCTCATTATCAATGGCATATTTTCTAATCTTCTTAATCTTCAAGCGCATTGCATCCATCTTCAAGCGCGTTGCATTCATCTTCATCTTGTGATCATCGACGACATCGGCAACATACAACTCCAATGTCATCTTCTCTTTTTCAATTCTTTTAATTTTTTCTTTCAAATACTCATTTTCTTTTTCAACTAAATATAACTTCTCGACAAGAGGGTCGGTTGCAAATTTCGGTTCACATACCTCCTAGATTAAAATATCTCTATGTCAACTTGATGGCCATAATTATCATAAATGCGAAATGCAACAAATAGTTATAAAAGAGAATTTACCACATCCGAATCATAAAGTGGGCGAGGGCCGACGGGGACGGATTTCAAGCCCATGGCACTATGTATAAGAAACAATCATACAAAGTAAGAAAATTATACAAGTAACTATATAAATCATACAATCATACAAGAAAATGGCAAGTGTAGGTCATTTTGGAGCTATCCTAGTTAAAATCGGTCATTTCGGAGGTAGGTAAGGTTATTTTGTCATTTTGGAGGAAAATAAGATAAGTCAATGTCATTTTGGAGCTAAACCAAGGTTATCATGCCATTTTTTACCTAAGTATGCTAAGTATGTCATAAATAAACTAAAGAAGCTAAGTATAGGTCATTTTGGAGCTATCCTAGGTAGTTATGCCATTTTTTAGCTAACTAAGCATATTAAGTCATTTAGGAGGAAAAATGCTAAGTATAGGTCATTTTATAGCTATCCTAGGTAAAGTATGTCAGTTTGGAGCTAAGTAAGGTTATTATGTCATTTTCGAGGAAAATAAGCTAAGTCAATGTCATTTTGTTGAATACCTAATAACATGAACTAATTAATAATATATATGTACATAATAATAATTGAATACCTGACATTACTAATATTAATCTTCATCGTCTATATATGCTCCGGGATCAATAAATGCAGAATCATCATCACTATCAGTAATGACGTGCTCATCAGCATCATCAATAAATGCATCAACATGTGGAAGGCCTCCTTTATGTAATCGGTCAAGCATTGACAGGTCATCCGCAGCAGTAACCTCTTCTTCTTCCGTCTCTTCTTGTTCCGGCTCAGGGGTGAAGTCGGATTCACTGTCGCTGTCTACCTCAATGTTCTGGGGTGAAGTAGAGCGGTTCTTGAAACGTTTTTTGGAAACACGTGTTTCTTGGAAGAATTCTCCTTCATATGTGTCTGGGTTAATGTGAGGGTCATAATCATCTTCATTGAGGGGAGATGGTCTAAAATGTGGCGGCACATCATAAACGACATCCCAACCATTCAGATTTGGATCAGTTTGGCAGGCCCACGGTAGATAGAAAACTTGGGTCGCCTGTTGAGCCGTAATATAGACATCGGGAACATCTAAATGGGTTCTTTGTTTGATTTCGACTAGCCCTATATGTTGAAGCCCGCATACTCAAGCCTAAATAAGGCACATCCATTCTCACAGGCATCTATCTTCTCATAGGGCATCTTAAGCGCACGTAGGATTTTGTCCGACTGGTACAGGTTTGCTGGCAATACATGGCCTTTGGGTAGAAAGCGTCCAAATATCGTCATCATCGCGTCGTAGCATTCTCTGCCCAGGTTGAACTGAGCCTTGAGAGCCATTACTTGCGCGATGGCATCCAGCTGACAAAGCTCAGTGTGCTCGTGGAGAGGACGTTTTGAAGACTCCAACATTTCATAGAAGGCCTTTGCAGATTCCTCCATCTCATCGTCCGAATCCCGAGCATCATCAAAGTCTTGCACCATGTCTTCGATCCCGGTACCATGCTCGTCGGTGCGACGACGAACCACCTCAGCTCTGGCACGTTGGGCAGACTCACCATGAAATCTCCACACCGTATAATCAGTCGTAAAACCCCACTTCTGCAAGTGTTTACCCATTTCATCCCGTGTCCACTTTTTATGGTTGTCGCACCAGACACAGGGGCACCAGGTTATTTCCTGGCCATTTGCAAATGCGGCGCTCAGAAACTCCTTGGTTTTTGTTAACCATTCAATGGTCATTTCTTTCTGACTAGGGTGACCGGTGTACATCCAAGCACGATCACTCATCTTGCCTACCTACTAAACACACAAGAAATATATATATAATTCATCATCTATATTCATCCGTTAATCAAGTTTGTCAGTTTTATTACGTCCATGCAACCTAGACGCTAGTAGGTAATGATAGGTCCTAATCCCACCCGAGTATGTGTAGATTGGGTTCGTTTTCCCATGCTCTGCTCCGGATCAGAAGCAAAATTTCGGCAGCACCTCCCCGCTGTTCTCCTGATACACGTCTCGGCAATAAGCAGAGAGGATGTGTACCCGGAGAACAACAGGGAGGCACTGACGAAATTCTGCATCGGATCCGGAGCAGAGCATATGGGAAAACGAACCCAATCTACACATACTCGGGCTGTCCATGGATAACGTTGGACAATTCGAAAGAATCACGGTTATAAATATGCAAATGCATGCATATTTATAGATGTAACCCTTTCGAACGGGAGATGCATAGTGGTCACGCATACTGATGATTCAATCTACCTACAGCTAGCAAGTTTCATCAGCACGAAGACCGGAACAGAGCAAATGAAGGGGGAGGAGGAGATGTCATTTGTGCTCACCCACGAACGCAGGGGCGGAGCTCGTCGAACGCATGGGGAGGTCGTCGAACACCAAACCCTCGCAGCAATGAAACAACTGCACATTTAAATCCACCCGATCAACACAAATATATATGATGTTTTTCATAACAAAATCGGAAATTATATGACCTAACTCATAATTCACACATATATGACCCCGTCGGCCTCTGGAAGGCCGAAGAGCACCCTTTCGGTCAACAGGAGGCCGAAGAGGTGTCGGGGGTCGGGGGTGTCGTGTCAGGGTGTCGGGGTGTCATGGTGTCGGGGTGTCGTGTCGGCGTCGGGGTGTCGTGTCGGGGTCAGGGTGTCGTGTCGGGGTCGGGGTGTCGGGGTGTCGGGGGTGTCGTGTCTGGGTGTCGTGGTGTCGGGGTGTCAGGGGTGTCGGGGTGTCGGGGTTGGGGTGCCGTGTCGGGGTCGGGGTGTCGGGGTGTCCGGGTCGGGGTGCCGTGTCGGGGTCGGGGTGTCGGGGTGTCGTGTCGGGGTTGGGGTGTCATTTGTGCTCACCCACGAACGCAGGGGGTGTCGTATCGGGGTCGGTGGTGCCGTGTCGGGGTGTCGGGGTGTCGTGTCGGCGGTCGGGGTGTCGGTGGTGTCGTGTCCTCGGCGACCCTCGACTCCTTTTCCCCTCGATCCTCGCTGGTCGGGGGTCGGGGGTCTTCTTCTTCTTCTTCTAGCCTCGACCCCTCGACCCTCGACCCTTGACCCCTCGATCCTCGACCCCTCGGCGACCCTCGACCCTTCGATCCTCCTCCTCCTCCTCCTCTTCTTTTCTTCTCCTCCCTCTTTTCTTCTTCTCCTCCTCCTCCTCCTCTTCTTCTTCTTCTTCTTCTTCTTCTTCTTCTTCTTCTCCTTCTTCTTTTCTTCTCCTCCCCCTTTTCTTCTACTCCTCCTCCTCCTATTCTTCATCTTATTCTTCTTATTCTTCTTCTTTTCTTCTCCTAATAATTTTTTTTCAAGAACTAACCTAACTAACATAGAAACTAACCTACCTAACCTAGAACTAACCTAACTAACCTAGAACTAATCTAACTAACAGTAGTAACTAACCTAACTAACAGCCAAAAAAAGAAAAAAACAGGGGGGAGAGCTCACCGGAGTGGGGCGGCGGGGCACCGGGGCGGCGGGGCGGCGAGGGCGGCGGGGCACCAGGGCGGCGTGGGCGTCAGGGCGGCGGGGCGCCTGGTTGTCGGGGCGGCGGGGCCGCGGGGCCGCGGGGCGCTGGGCCGCAGGGGCCGCGGGGCGGCTGGGCGTCGGGGGGGCGTCGGTGGCGGCGTGCGGCGGGAGGCGGGCCAGGGCGATGTGGGGTCGGGGCGGCGGCGGGGTGCGGTCGGGGGCGGGGGGGCGGTCGACGGGGCGAGCTCCGGGAGGGGGGGCGATGCGGGGCGGCCGGCGACGGGGCGGGCGCCGGGGGGGCGGGGGGGGGGGGCGGTGCGGGGCGGCGGAGGGGGGGCAGCGCGGGGCGGCGGAGGGGGAGGGGCGGGGGAGCGGAGGGCGGCGGCGGCAGGAACGAAAATTAAAATGGGAGAGAGAAGAGAGAGAGAGGGAGAGAGAGAAGAGAGAGAGGAGGGGGGCAACGCCCGTTATGAGTTCTTTTCTTTGCCGTCTGCTAGCAGACGGCAAAGTTTCTTTGCCGTCCGCTAGCAGACGGCAAAGAGGTGGGGTGGGCCGTTGCACTTAACTGGCCTCCACTGGGCCCCACGCCACCTCTTTGCCGTCTGCTAGCGGACGGCAAATAAACTTTGCCGTCCGCTGGCAGACGGCAAAGAGCTGGCGGATGGCAAATAGTGTCTTCGCCATCTGCCAGCTCTTTGCCGTCTGCTTTCCGAAAACTGACGGCAAACAACCTCTTTGCCGTCTGCCAGCAGATGGCAAAGAGCTGGCAGATGGCAAAGTCCCTGATTCCAGTAGTGATACCCGTTGGACTTTGGAAAAGGTCCCATATAATCAAAACCCCAAACATCAAATGGTTCAATTACAAGTGAGTAATTCATAGGCATTTCGTGATGTCTACTCCGTAGGCCAATAAAAACTTACGAGCATCCTTGAAGAGAGTAGGCCAATAAAAACCAGATTGTAATACCTTGTGTGCAGTTCTATCTCCCGCGTGGTATCCTCCGTAGGCCTCGGAGTGACACTTGTGTAGGATCTGTGCCTGTTCATGCTCAGGTACACAACGACTAATAACACCATCTACTCCGTCTTTATAAAGGTGTGGATCATCCCAAAAGTAATGTCTTAAATCATCGAAGAACTTTTTCTTTTGTTGGTATGTGAAACTAGGTGGTATAAATTTATCAACAATGTAATTAGCATAATCAGCATACCATGGAGCATTACGTGAAGCATTTATGACAGCTAATTGTTCATCAGGAAAGCTATCATCAATAGGTAGTGGGTCATCAAGAACATTCTCTAACCTAGACAAGTTATCTGCTACGGGGTTCTCAGCACCCTTTCTATCAACAATATGCAAATCAAATTCTTGTAGCAAGAGAACCCATCTAATAAGTCTAGGTTTAGAATCTTTCTTTTCCATAAGGTATTTAATAGCAGCATGATCAGTGTGAACAGTAACTTTGGAATCGACAATATAAGATTTGAACTTATCACATGCAAACACAACAGCTAAAAATTCCTCTTCAGTAGTAGCATAGTTTCTTTGAGCATTGTCTAGAGTTTTACTAGCATAATGGATAACATTCAATTTCTTATCAACTCTTTGTCCTAGAACAGCACCAACAGGATAATCACTAGCGTCACACAAGATTTCAAAGGGTAGGTTCCAATCAGGTGGTTGAACAACAGGTGCAGTGATCAAGGCTTTCTTAAGAATTTCAAATGCTTCTACACAATCATCATCAAAAACGAATGGAACATCTTTTTGCAAGATATTAGTGAGAGGCCTAGAAATCTTAGAGAAGTCTTTAATAAACCTCCTATAGAAACCAGGATGACCAAGGAAACTTCTTATAACTTTGATATCCGTAGGACACGGCATCTATTATATATAAAAAGTATTTGACTGGTGCACCAGGAAAAAGAGAAATAATCAAGAAAATTCAACAATAATTAGAAACATCTGTCCATTGATTTGGTGGACCTCTATCTATAAGTACATTATTAATGGACCAGATCTAATCTAACTTGAGAGAAAAAACGCTATGGAAAAACTGTTATAGGCCTTCCGCACGTCCTTGGTATGAATTGTATGTCTTCCATATCTCATGACCACACTCTCCAATTGCATATCTTAGGTTATGGGTCCTGAAGAAAAAAAACGCAGCTCATATGGCTACCTTCTCCTCATGCTCGCCGCCGCAAATCATATGGCTGACCAAGCAGGCCTCCGGCGAGACAACAGAGACACAGAGTACCCAGCATCCTCACGTAGTCACGTGTCTACACAAACCAGCTTGCTGCACAACCTAGATTTTGTGATGGTGCGGCTAGCACACGCACGGGGTGCCCTAATCTTCCACAGGACCAGGATAGGGCTGCAGCAGTAATATACATGGGCGGGAGCATGAGCAAGTAGCCAGGTACGTGTTTTCCTCCGAGATATCGATCAAGCTGCTTGCTTGGTAATTAGCTTCATGAGTAGGCAGATGCCAACGTACAAATCTAAGCACAATCGATCAGCTACTTATAGTTTGGATCCAGCCCTTTGTTGTGTGTGATATTTTCCCCAAAAACATCCATGGGTGAGGCGTCGTGCCGAGATGGCATCATTTGATCGATCTTGAACCAACGGAGGATGGTCAGCTAGATGAGCACCTAACAAGCTGGCAATACACATCATATCATCTGCACATGCTATGCAAGCGGCCGGATCTGTACCTCGAGGTGGACAACGATAACCCAAAGCTACGCAATCGGGAGAGTACTAAATGGGGACTTACTGTAGCTGTATGGATCAGCAAAAGTCCATGTAACGGATTGTTTATTACTATATTCACGTAAGTATCATTATGTTGTAAACTTACGTGCAGGGCTACAACTAGCATCTTACTTATGATCCATTTAATATTGGTCTCCAAAATTATATGCAGGAAATTTCTAATTACTCTAATGTACAAAGAGGAACAGTCCCAATTTATTATTCAAAAGACCAGGTATATTTCCACTCCATGGCGATAATGTGTTGGGAAAGTTGATATATCTTAGAGAAAAAACAAAGTGTCGGCTAGATAGATATTCGGTAACCATGATTGATATCAACTTCCTTTGTGCTAGGATAGAAATCTCCTTCATGCTTTATGTATCACAAAAATAATGATACATATATAACCCGAGCAACTTTACTGTGCATAAATTTAAGCTGTATGAAAAGTCTTATATGAACTAAATATAATAGAATGTACATGAAAGTTTACAATCTTCTTGAGGTCAGCCTACATATTTTATTTGCTAACATGTATGACGTTTCTCCTTTGATCATTATTTTTGTAGTGCACCATGGGTATTTGCAAGTCTATTCTTATCGACTAATATGATGTATCTCACAATCTGCGAGCCTCTACAAGATTATTGTTGCGGTCTTTGGACAAACATATTGTATGCATTGATCCGTTTGGGTTTATTTTTGGGATTATATATGTTCTCAACATCAACTTGAATGCAATAAAGACATGACAAGGCGATCTATTACTAAACTTGGCTCTGAACAAAATGAGAACCTCTACATTTTGGTCTAAATATTAGTTATGGCACAGATTATCTTAGCAGCACAGTATTTATATGTTGTTAGGTCAGGAAGTTGTTGACATAGATTTGTTGATGCAGACATGTTATCCTTAATGTGATCAGTGGATTTCTCTAATAGCAGGCAGCTAATCGACTAGGTTTTTCGTCATGCCGCCTTGAGGTTTACGACTACTGCTCCCGCCGGCTATTGCAAGTTTAATTATTTAGTGCTTATTCTACTCTTTCATGATTTTCAAAGTACTTGATCTGATCCATTAGTTTGTGTTCTATATGGGTTAGTCGATCCAATTGGTATGTCTAGAGGATTATAAATCATGAGCATTTTGACACACACACACACAAAAGTTATTTGAAAGGATTTTTGAATCTCCTCTTGTGCAGCATGAATCTCATGTTTGTTGTGTTCGGTACCAATATTATTTCCTTACTAAGTCCCAGAAATTCCGGCCTAATATTGCATGGTAATTTACTATGGCTTGGAGATGACAAATTGTTCTTGACATGAACCTATCATTTGGTTTCACAAGTTTTCTAATTTATATTACATTGATTTTAATCTTTTGGAAGTACTTAGAAATTTAATTATATGAGTCGAATGAGTTGTATTTCTTATAAATATTATCTTCCTCAACCACGTACATTTTCTTCCGAAATGTTAGTGTCGCTCATCATCTTAGGTATATGATCTTGATGTCGGATGTTGGTTACGATATATGTAATGGCTAATCATTCTGCCCTTTTGTGCATTTTTGTCCTTAAATAGGGTTTGCTAGATGTCTCGAGATAATTTTTGTAGGTTGCATAGTATATTTTTGGTAGAATAGGTATTCAGTTTAGTAAGTTTTTTTGTGGAGATGCCATTTAGTTCCAAAGTTATGACACATGCTGCCATGCAGAAGTTGAGTTGCCTTTCTAGAGGAATAAATAACGCGGATTTAATTTACATGATGCCAATTATAAACGGCAAAAAAAGGATCCAGATACGTGGTAAAAAAATGTAGGAAATTTTCTTGGAGTTGTAACTACAAAGCTACATTTATGGGATTAATTTAACATATCATGCATGGTATGTTTTAGGTAGGTTCCATTTTACGATTTTGGATATGATTTCAGCTTAGTCCGTATGCACATGGAACTCTATACAAGTCATTAGCACTTAGAGGCTCTATAGTGTTTATTTTTTCTTAAGCAACTAGGCATAGAAGTGTATGGAAGACTTTTGTTGACAGATATTATTGCCTTTTGATGTAATTAGTCTAGCATAAATGGTGAGGCATTATTGATTGCTTCAACTATGTAATATAGCACTTTCCGCCATGAGGATGAATCCCTTTCCCTGTAAGTATTTATTTAGTTGCTTCCAATATTGATAAATTCATAATCTAAAAATATTGCAAAGATTTTGAAATATGTCAACTATACATCATGGTGTGGTTTTTACTATAATTTTTTTGTTCCAATAAAAATGTTTTCACCATGTATTTTCCAATCTTTGCATGTTATTTTTATTTGTATTCACTTTCCTCCGTTATTATGAATTCTTATTATATTACCCATGAGATGGATTTCAATCAAGTTGATATCTAAAGAAATTCTCTACTTTTTTGCTAGGCTCACTCAAAGGATGTTAGCCTACTGCATGTATACATATAATTTCTTGCATGTTTCTTACAGGCAATGTTATGAGTTATAATGCGGTGGTGAATCTTCATGTCTACAAACGAGAAACAAGTGGGAATTTGGACGAAAGAGTTCTCTTATTAGTCAAAAATAATCTTAGTTAAGAAAATCAGGCTAGCAAAAGTTTTAGAAAAGGTCGATGTCCTATTAAGACATAACACTTGGATATAATATGAGTTTTTTTTGGTAAATTGATTACATATGACTTATTTCTACTATTCTCAACTAGACTCGATCTAGATTTTGACTCCTACTAAATCAAAACCTCTAATAATTTTTCAAAAAATGGCATGCATAATTGAAGGTATATAGATGCATAACATATCTATTTATGTAAAAAAAACTTAAGAAAAAACTATGTTCTCAGAAGTCTTATATTTTTAAATATCGTAACATATGGTTATATAATGTTTCTTTGCAAATCAAATAATGGGTTCTCATTATGAAACTTTATAGCATTCTAGCCCGCGCATCGAGCGGGCCACTTTGCTAGTTTCTTTAATAGCATCCACTTTAGCGTTATCAACTTCAATACCTCTTTCGGAGATTTTGTGTCCCAAGACAATACCCTCATTAACCATAAAGTGGCACTTCTCCCAATTCAAGACAAGATTAGTTTCTTCACATCTCTGCAAAACTCGATCAAGGTTGCTCAAGCAATCATCAAAAGAAGTTCGGTAAACGGAGAAATCATCCATGAAAACCTCAACAATCTTTTCACAAAAGTCAAAGAATATAGCAGTCATACAACTTTGAAAGGTAGAAGGTGCATTGCATAAACCAAAAGGCATACATCTATAAGCAAAGGTACCGAAAGGACAAGTAAAAGTAGTCTTCTCTTGGTCCTCTTTTGACACAGGTATTTGAGAGAAACCAGAATAACCATCGAGAAAGCAAAAGTGTGTGTGTTTGGATAGTCTTTCTAGCATTTGATCAATAAAAGGTAGAGGGTAATGATCTTTCCTAGTAGCTTTATTTAATTTCCTAAAATCAATTACCATTCTATATCCTGTAACAATTCTTTGCGGGATCAACTCATTTTTATCATTGGGAACAACGGTAATACCTCCCTTCTTAGGGACACAATGAACGGGACTAACCCATCTACTATCAGCAATAGGATAAATTATACCTGCCTCCAGAAGCTTTAATATTTCATTTCTTACCACTTCTTTCATTTTAGGATTTAACCGTCGTTGGTGATCAACAACTGGTTTAGCACCAGGCTCCATATTAATTTTATGCTGACATAGAGTGGGACTAATGCCCTTAAGATCATCAAGAGTATATCCAATAGCAGCACGGTGCTTCTTCAGAGTTTTCAATAATCTCTTTTCTTCGTGCTCTGAAAGGTTAGCACTAATAATAACAGGATATATCTTCTTTTCATCAAGATAAGCATATTTCAGAGTATCCAGTAATTGTTTAAGCTCAAACACGAGATCACCCTTGGGTGGAGGAGGATCCCCAAGTATTTCAACGGGCAAGTTGTTTTTCAAAACATGCATTTGATCGAAGAAAATATTATCTAATTCCCTTCTTTCATTCATGAACATATCATTTTCATGGTCTAGCAAATATTGTTCTAAAGGATCAGTAGGAGGCACAACAATAGAAGCAAGACCAATAATTTCATCCTTACTAGGCAATTCTTTATCATGGGTTTGTCTACGAAATTTAGAGAAATTAAACTCATGGGACACATCCCCAAAACTTACAGTAACAGTTTCTTTCTCACAATCTATCTTAGCATTAACAGTATTCAAGAAAGGCCTACCAAATATAATGGGACAAAAATCATCTTGTGGGGAACCAAGAACAAGAAAATCAGTAGGATATTTTATTTTCCCACACAAGACTTCAACATCTCTAACAATCCCAATTGGTGATATAGTATCTCTATTAGCAAGCTTGATAGTAACATCAATATCTTCTATTTCAGCAGGTGCAATATCATTCATAATTTCTTGGTATAAAGTAAAGGGAATTGCACTCACACTAGCACCCACATCACATAAGCCATAATAACAATGATCTCCTATTTTAACAGAAACAACAGGCATGCCAACAATAGGTCTATGTTTATCTTTAGTATTAGGTCTAGCAATTCTAGTAGCTTCATCACGGAAATGAATAACATGCCCGGCAATATTATCAACCAAGAGATCTTTAACCATAGCAATACTAGGTTCAACTTTAATTTGTTCAGGGGGTGTAGGTGTTCTAACATAGCTCTTACGAACCACAGTTGAAGCTTTAGCATGTTCCTTTATTCTAACAGGGAAAGGTGGTTTCTCAATATAAGCAGCAGGAATAACAGGATCAACATTATAAGTAATAGTTTATTCTTCAACTTTAATAGGTTCAACTACTTTCACTTCAATGGGAGGATGATATTTAAACCACTTCTCCTTAGGGAGATCAACATGAGTAGAAAATGATTCACAGAAAGAAGCTACTATCTCAGAGTCAAGTCCATATTTAGTGCTAAATTCACGAAAAGCATCGGTGTCTATAAAGGATTTAACACAATCAAACTTAAGGTTTATACCAGACTCCTTACCTTCGTCGAGTTCCCAATCTTCAGAGTTGCGTTTAATTCTTTCCAATAAATCCCATTTGAATTCAATATCTTTCTTCATAAAGGAACCAGTACAAGAAGTATCGAGCATGGATTGATCATTACGAGAAAGCCGAGCATAAAAATTCTGAATAATAATTTCTCTTGAGAGCTCATGATTGGGGCATGAATATAACATTGACTTAACCCTCCCCCAAGCTTGAGCAATACTTTATCCTTTACGAGGCCAAAAATTATAAATATAATTCCGATCATGGTGAACCAGATGCATAGGATAAAACTTCTGATGAAATTCCAATTTCAATCGGTTGTAGTTCCATGATCCAATATCATCACATAGCCTATACCATGTCAATGCCTTCTCCTTCAAAGATAAAGGGAAGAACTTCTTCTTGACATCATCCTCGGGCAAACCTGCAAGCTTAAATAATCCACAAACTTCATCCACATAGATTAGATACAAATCAGGATGTAGTGTTCCATCTCCTGCATAAGGATTAGCTAGCAGTTTCTCTATCATACCCGAAGGAATTTCATAATAAATATTTTCAGTAGGTTCAGTAGGTTGAGGAGCAACTCTTTGTGCTTCCGGTCGAGGTGAAGATACCCTGAACAAGCCCCTCAAAGGATTATTTTCCATAGTAACAAGTGACAGTAAATTTCAGCACACTATATAAATTTTTCCTTACCAAATTCCACTCACCAAATGCGCTTCACTCCCCGGCAACGGCGCCAGAAAAGAGTCTTGATGAACCACAAGTATAGGGGATATATCGTAGTCCTTTCGATAAGTAAGAGTGTCGAACCCAACGAGGAGCAGAAGGAAATGACAAGCGGTTTTCAGTAAGGTATTCTCTGCAAGCACTGAAATTATTAGTAACAGATAGTTTTGTGATAAGATAATTCGTAACGGGTAGCAAGTAACAAATGTAGCAAAGGTGCAGCAAGGTGGCCCAATACTTTTTGTAGCAAAGGACAAGCCTGGACAAACTCTTATACAAAGCAAAGCGCTCCCGAGGACACATGGGAATTTCTGTCAAGCTAATTTTCATCATGCTCATATGATTCGCGTTCGTTACTTTGATAATTTGATATGTGGGTGGACCGGTGCTTGGGTGCTGCCGTTACTTGGACAAGCCTCCCACTTATGATTAACCTCTCTCGCAAGCATCTGCAACTACGAAAGAAGAATTAAGATAAATCTAACCATAGCATGAAACATATGGATCCAAATCAGCCCCTTACGAAGCAACGCATAAACTAGGGTTTAAGCTTCTGTCACTCTAGCAACCCATCATCTACTTATCACTTCCCAATGCCTTCCCCTAGGCCCAAATAATGGTGAAGTGTCATGTAGTCGACGTTCACATAACACCACTAGAGGCACTAGAGGAGAGACAACATACATCTTATCAAAATATCGAACGAATACCAAATTCACATGATTACTTATAACAAGACTTATCCCATGTCCTCAGGAACAAATATAACTACTCACAAAGCATATTAATGTTCATAATCAGAGGAGTATTAATTATCATAAAGGATCTGAACATATGATCTTCCACCGAATAAACGAACTAGCATCAACTACAAGGAGTAATCAACACTACTAGCAACCCACAGGTACCAATCTGAGGTTTTGAGACAAAGATCGGATACAAGAGATGAACTAGGGTTTGGAGAGGAGATGGTGCTGGTGAAGATGTTGATGGAGATTGACCCCCTCTCGATGAGAGGATCGTTGGTGATGACGATGGCTTCGATTTGCCCCTCCGGGAGGGAAGTTTCCCCGGCAGAACAGCTCCGCCGGAGCCCTAGATTGCTTCTGCCCAGGTTCCACCTAGAGACGGCGGCGCTTCGTCCCGAAAGCTCTCTTCTGATTTTTTTTCAGGTCAAAACCCTCCATATAGCAGAAGATGGGCACCGGAGGGCTGCCAGGGGGCTCACAAGCCACAGGGGCGCGCCCTGGGGGGTAGGGCGCGCCCCCTAGGCTTGTGGCCTCCTGGTGGGTCCCCTTTGGTATTTCTTTCGCACAATAATTTTTATATATTCCGAAATGATTCTCCGTAACTTTTCAGGACTTTTGGAGTTGTGCAGAATAGGTCTCTCATATTTGCTCCTTTTCAAGTCCAGAATTCCAGCTGCCGGCATTCTCCCTCTTCATGTAAACCTTGCAAAATAAGAGAGAAAAGGCATAAGTATTGTACCATAATGTGTATTAACAGCCCATAATGCAATAAATATCAATATAAAAGCATGATGCAAAATGGACGTATCAGTGAACATGTGCCAAGTCAAGCCACTTGAAACATTCAAAGGAGGATACCATATCATCATACCGCATCACAACCATTTTAATGCATGTTGACATCCAAGATAAATCATTATCCACTCCTAGCTACTTAAGCATGGCATGAACAATTATAATCTCTAATGGTCATTGCAAACATGTTTGCTCATAATGAGCTGAATCAGGGGATACTAGGTTAAACATATTTACAAAAACAAAAACAAGTTGAGTTCATACCTGCCTTTCTCTGCCACAGTCAATTCATCAAATGTCGCCATTATTGCCTTTCACTTGCACGACCGAATGATAAGAGAATAATAATAGTGCAAGAGTGATGTGGACTAAGCTGGAATCTGCAAACGTTTTATTCAAAAGGAGAAGACAAAGTAACATGGGCTCTTTGTCAGACAAACAATAATGCAGATGAGAACCACTCAACAATTTCATCGTGGTCTTCTCCTCGGTACGACTCAAGTAAAAAGAAAAGAATTTCAGAGAAACACCCTGAAATATTTTGGAGTTTTTGGTTTTCCTTGAAAGAAGCAAATTAAAGAAGAAAAACTAAAACGAGAAAAACTATTTACACGGTATAGCTCCCAACAAACAAAAGAAGAAGCGAGGAATCTTTTTGGGTTTTCTCAAAGTTTTTCAAACACACAAGAAGAAAGCGAGAAAACAAATCTAGCATGGATATTACAATGAAAAAGTACGAACACCGACAACTGGAATGAAATGTGCGAACATGAATGTAATGTCGGTGGAAATACTACTCCCCCAAGCATAGGCTTTTGGCCTAGCTTGGTAATTACCATCCGTATGAATAATAATCTGGGCGATGGCTCATTGAGAACCTCGGAGTAGACTCCGCGGCCCTCCTGCCAGCTTCAACCTCCGCGTTGTACTCATAAGCATCGCTCTCAAGAACATAATATCTTCCCCTAGTGTGAAAATCAAAGAGAGCAGGAGCAGGCAAAACAACAGGCACAACAGTTTTTTTATTGAATCTCAAGTTATAGGTGTAGTTGGTGGTTGTACCAGTAAGGAACTTATGACGCTTCATAGCATCAAAGTCTAAATACGGAGTGGGTAGAACAGGGTCATTAGGCCAAGGTGAAACATTTAATCTCTCAGCTACACAGGGGGCATAAATTCCTCCATAAAAATTACCATTAGCAGCATTAAGCTGCAACCAACGTGCAACAATTGCACCAATATTATAATCCTTATTCCCAGTTGTGGCAATGTATAGGAGACTCAAATCATGAGCGCATAGTGTACTACAATCTTGTTTGCCTACAACACATTTACCGTTAAAGAGCGCAAAATATTGTAATGATGGAAAATGGATATTGTTAATTCTCCCTTGCATAACCCCTCTATGTTCGCCAAAGCAAAGATTAACTAGAAATGACTCGTACTCAGATTTTGTGGGTTCATCGAGGGAACCCTCAAATGGAAGTTTGCATGCATCGCTAAACATCTCTAAGGGCATGGTAAAGGAATGATCGTATATGTTGAATGAAACTCTAGACTCACGAGGAAAATATTTAAATTTCTTTGTGAAGGTTTCCGTGAGTTTGAGGTGTTGGGGGCACTTATCTGCAATGAAGGAAGCAAGCCCTGTGTTGTGGATAAATTGATAAAATTCCTCCTTAAGACATGCACCTTCCATGAACTCATCACAAGGCCACAAGCATGATTTGGTAGCGGCATCTCGCATCGAGCTTTTGCTTGGTTCAACATAAGACTGTCGAACTGAGCTTCCACTTGACGAGGCTCCCGAGGATCTCCTCCTCGAAGAACTCCTAAAGAATTGCATTTTTATTCCTATAAAAATTCTGAAAAAATTTAGTCCACAAAAATTTGTCAACAAAACTTTGTAAGATTGTTAGCAACTACTCCCAAGCATGCATAAAGGCCATATTGAGCATTCAAACTACTTAGAACTCTAAGAATTCAACACGCAAACCCATATACAGCAGCACCAAGAGTAGATAATTACTCTAAAAATAACCCACTAAAACAAAAACTAATTGGAGCAATGGAGGAGTCACATACCAAGTAGCAATCCCTCCAAACAGTTTCGGAAACGGAGCTCCGAGCAAAGAGATCGAAATCCGCGGGTTTGAGAGCAAGAACACGAAAATGGTGGTTGTCGTGATTTTTTGCTGGAGGTAGGCGACAATGTGGGCTAAAGGGATAAGTGAGGGGGCCTACGTGGGGCCCCCACCCACCAGGGCGCGCCTGGGGGGTGCTGCGCGCCCTGGTGGGTGCTGCGCACCCTGTGCACTCCCCTCGGGTGTTATTTGCACCAAAAATTCATAAATATTCGGAAAAAATTCGTGTTAAATTTTCACGGCATTCTGATATATTTTTTTTGGGTCATTTTTATTGCATGGAGAAAACATGATAAACATGGCATTTTATTTTATTTGACTAACTAAAACAGAAAATAAAAGGTGGGAACAGAGAACTGTGCTTACTAGATTCCTCAACTTCATACCTCTCTAAAATGATCCATTAATAAGGTTGATCAAGTCTGATTAACAACCACTTCCGATTAGCATGAAACCGAAGAACTTTCATAAAACACTAAGTTACCTCAATGGGGATGTGCATATCCCCAACAATAAGTATATCATATTTCTTTTTGGCAGTAGGTAGAGGTAATTGAAAACTTCCAATAGTGATGGTCGGAGATTCTTCAATAACATTTATACCATTCACTTGAAATTGTTTCTTCGGAAAGTGCACCGTGTGCTCATTACCATTAATATGAAAAGTGACTTTGCTTTTATTGCAATCAATAACAGCCCCTGCAGTATTCAAAAAGGGTCTACCAAGGATAATCGACATGTTGTCGTTCTCGGCCATCTCAAGAATAACAAAGTCCGTTAAGATAGTAACATTTGCAACAACAATGGGCACATCCTCAAAATACCAATAGGTATGGATGTTGATTTGTCAGCCATTTGCAATGATATCTCAGTAGGTGTGAGTTTATTCAAATCAAGTCTTTTATATAAGGAGAAAGGCATAACACTAACACCGGCTCCCAAATCACACAAAGCAGTTTTGAGGGATCACTAGAAGAGTGTCTAGAGGGGGGGTGAATAGACTACTAGCAGAAATTTAAAACCTAACCTTTCCCCAAGTTAATTGGTTGGCAGATTTTAACAGTTTTAGCAAGTCTAGCAAGTCTAATATACCCTACACATGCATGTCAACAAATATGGCAGCGGAAAGTAAAGACATTGCACATGAAGTAAAGAGTTGAGATAGGTAGATCAAACGCAATTGGAGACGCAAGGATTTTTCCCGTGGTTCCGATAGGTGGTGCTATCGTACGTCCATGTTTATGGAGTCTTCAACCCACGGAGGGTAACGATCGCGAGAGTCCATGGAGGGCTCCACCCATAAGGGTCCACGAAGTAGCAACCTTGACTATTCCATAACGGCTTCCGTCCACGAAGGACTAGCCTCACTATGGGTAGATCTTCACGAAGTAGGCGATCTCCTTGCCCTTACAAACTTCTTGGTTCAACTCCACAACACGAAGTAGGAGGCTCCCAAGCGACACCTAACAAATCTAGGAGGCACCACCCTCCAAAAGGTAATAGGCTCGGAAATGTCGATGAACTCCTTGCTCTTGTGCTTCAAGATGATAGACTCCTCAACACACAATCACTCTCTCACAGATTTGGCTTGGTGGAAGAGATGGGATTGGTGGAAAGCAACTTGGGGAGGCTAGAGATCAAGATTTATATGGTTGGAATGGAATGGCATGATCTCAACACATGAGTAGGTGGCTCTCTCTCAGAAAACTGGATGGGACAAGTATGGAATAGTTCTGAGTGCTTCTCTTTCGAGTGGGTGGTGGTGAAGGGGTATATAAAGGCATCCCCAAAAATCCAACCGTTACACACAAAATGACCAACTCGGTGACACCGATGTGTTAATCTCGGTGGTACCGAAGTGACCAAAAGGTGGCAACTTTTGAATCTCGGTGAGACCGATATATAACTCTCGGTTGCACCGATAAGGTGACCAACGGTCAGATTGCGCAAACTCGGTGACGCCGATCTTTACATCTCGGTGGTACCGATTCTTGACCAGGCTTACCAGTGAGTTGGTCCAGAAACTCGGTGGCGCCGATCCACACTTCTCGGTGTTACCGATCAGGTGAATGGCTATCCAGAGAGTTGGTCCAGAAACTCGGTGAGACCGAAAGGCAAAACTCGGTGGTACCGAAGACTGAAGATGGCTAAACAGAGAGTTGGCAACCTAAACTCGGTGGCACCGAAGCAGAATCGGTTGCACCGAAAAGCTAGGGTTTGGCAAGGGTCTGTCTGAGTTTGGGAATCGGTGGCACCGAGTGGGAAGTGTGGGTTGCACCGATTTTGGATATTTGACTTTGGACAGACTTTTGTGGAAGACCTTGTGAGTGTTTTTGGTGACTATCACTTGGGCACGTATGAGCATTTTGTTCACCAACAGTACCTTACCCCCTTTTAATAGTATTGGCTTTCCTATGGACTCAAAGTGATTTCTCACAAAGTAAAATGTAGAGTCCTCTTGCTTGAAGCTTTGCCAATCCATTTCCTTGCATCTTGGGGTATCTCCACAATCTCCACAATCCTTTTGCCAATCCTTTCTCTCCATGGACTTTCATCTGAAATACACTAGGTAGAAATATTAGTCCAAGAGACAATGTATGTTGTCATGAATTATCAAAACCACCAAGGGAGCATGTTGTGCTTTGAATCTCCCCCTTTTTGGTAATTGATGACAACATACAATCAAAGCTTCAAATAAAGATATGCATGGATATTATGAAGACTTTGAGAGACACATGACTTAGATTTGCTCCCCCTAAATGTGTGATTCCTTTAAAGGATAGTTGCTTTGGATTGCATAGACGCACATATAGTGGAAGGGATATGATAAGTCATGTGTATCTTGGCTATATGCATCAAATATATATGAATGAGATGTATCCTTGTTCAAGACTTCACTCTTGCAAACAATATGTGCAAGAAGCAAGAGATCATCTTGATCAAAGATATGATGCATATACTTACCTTGAGTTCTTGAGCATGCTTGTAGTAGAAACACACTTGAGAAAACAATGTTAGAAAACACAAGAGTATTCTACTAATCAGCAAGGCAATAGAACTCAAAAATACCAAGATATGGAGAACATATAGAAGATAGTAATCCTTAAGATTGATATGTCTCCAAGATCATTTAGAGTTTTCTCCCCTTAGATATGAAACTAGTAGATCATCCTCTCCCCCTGAATCTTAGCATGTAGATATTGGGATTGGATAGGGTGAGAAAAATCTATGATGATCACCATTAGAAGGTATGTTTATTTCAATATTGACAACTTATGTTAGACGTTTCTCCCCCTACTTTGGTGTTCTCCCCTTGTCTATATGAGTATAAACATTGATATTCGCTCTCCCCCTTTGCATAAGCATGTATCTTCCTTTAGCATGAAGCTTTGTTATTCTCCCCCTTTGGCATTAATTTCCAAAAAAGGTCAAACACAGGAATAGATACAAGGATCATTGACTAAGAAGGGATCCTTGAGAACAAGGGTCATTGAATGTAGGGTTCATAGAAATGAAAACTGAGGGAATCATTGAAAATAATTTCTCACCCTTTGGCTGATCTGAGATTTTGTAAGACTTCTCCTCCTTTTTTTTAATAAGAAGGGATCATCGAAGTAACAAAAATCAACACTTGTAAGATCACAGAAGAAACATAGATTTGCAACTGCGAACACAAATAAGAGAATAAAACTAATCGGTGACTCCGACACAAACAAATCGGTGGTACCGAGATGTTATGGTGCAGCTCATCTGCTAATTCGGTAGAACCGAGTTATTTGAATCGGCGGCTCCGAGGCTAAAACAGAAACTTGGCAGTGGGATTTTGACATCGAGATTTCTCAAATTTTGCCAATAACACAGTGTTTAAAATAAAATTTTCAAATGAAATGCAAAAAGAATATCAACTAGAGAAGATTTGAGTGATTCTAAGAGATCTTGCAAAATAGAGAATGAACCAACCAAAATACTTAACTAGATGATGGGCGGTGACTAGGTCACCTATATTAGAGTATATTGACTTAGGAGCCAAGCAAGAATACTTGATCATAGGTCATACTCAACGTTAAGCTCAAAATGGGGTTACCATTTATCGATTAAGCATTTTGATGTCTTCATATTTCTTGAGTTGCTTTAGCTCATGACTTGGAGTAAAGCCTTGCCAAGGATATGAGTACATACCTTTGAGTGATGTTGATGACGTGGCTTGTAGGTGAACTTGTTGAGGATGCTCGAGGTTGATGAAGATCATCTTGAGTTGGGAGCAATCCTTCTCATTTTAGTACACTTGTCACCTACATAGGTTAGTCATGCAAGGAAGAACAATAGATATATCCATTTGACATGATACCAATTTGAGGTTTACCAAATATGATCGCATCAAGTATATGTCAAGGATATGGTTGAGTTGTCTTCTTCCTTCCTTCATCAAGAGGGGTTGTGGATACTTGGTCATAACAAGATTGCTTATGATTTGAGTTGATGGCAATCTTGTGGAATGAAATTCTTCCAAGTACCTACAAAAGATTAGATGCAATACAAGGGAGCATAGAATTCCATGGTATAAGATAACGAGTTAAGAGTATCATGGAAGTATCAAGAAAGCTCATGCCCTTGCATGCAACCGAGTGAGTCTAGCTCAAGTTTGAAGCATCAATGATGTTCAACTCACTCCTCAAGTAGCAAAATGTTTTCTCATCAAGTGGCTTAGTAAAGATATCGACCAATTGCTTGTTAGTGCGAACATGCTTAAGATCAATATCTCCTTTGGCAACATGATCACGAATAAAATGATGTCTAACTTGAATATGTTTAGTTCGAGAATGTTGCACAGGATTATGACCAATTTTAATAGCACTTTCATTGTCACAAAGTAATGGAACATTTCTAACATGGATTCCATAATCCTTAAGCGTTTGTGTCATCCATAGTAATTGCGCACAACAAGATCCAGCAGCAATATACTCAGCTTCGGCAGTAGATAGAGATACCGAGTTTTGTTTCTTCGAGGACCAAGACACAAGAGATCTACCCAAAAATTGACAAGTACCCGAGGTGGATTTTCTATCAACCTTGTCACCGGCATAGTCCGAATCGGAATAGCCAACAAGGTTAAAGGAAGATCCCTTGGGATACCAAATGCCAAAGTTTGGTGTTTGTATCAAATATCTCACAATATGTTTTACGGCCAAAAGATGACACTCTTTAGGTGCAGCTTGATATCTAGCACACATGCATACACTAAGCATAATATCGGGACGAGAGGCACATAGATATAGCAATGAACCAATCATAGATCGATAAACCTTTTGATCAACCGGTTCATCCTCCTTGGTAAGATCAACATGTCCACTAGTAGGCATAGGAGTTTTCATACCTTTGCACTCTTGCATGTTGAACTTGTTGATCAAGTCCTTCGTATACTTAGTTTGAGAGATGAAAGTTCCTTCTTTCGTTTGCTTGATTTGCAAACCAATAAAGAATTTCAGCTCACACATCATGGACATCTCATACTTCTCGGACATCAACTTTCCAAATCTTTCACTAAATTGTGGGTTAGTAGATCCAAAGATAATATCATCCATATAGATTTGGCACACAAATAATTCACCATTAACTCTCTTAGTGAATAAGGTTGCGTCAATTTTACCAATTTCAAAACCTTTTTCAATGAGAAACTTCGTTAAGCATTTGTACCAAGCACGAGGGGCTTCCTTAAGACCATAAAGGGCTTTACGAAGCTTGTAAACATGTTAGGTTTCTTAGGATTCACAAAACCAGGTGGTTGTTTAACATAGACTTCTTCTTCAATCTCACGATTTAAAAAGGCACTTTTAATGTCCATTTGATAAAGCGTGATATCATGGTGATTGGCATAAGCAAGAAGAATGCGAATAGCTTCAAGTCTAGCGACGGGGGCATAAGTCTCACCGTAGTCCATACCTTCGACTTGCGTATATCCTTGGGCTACGAGACGAGCCTTGTTCCGTACGACTTGACCGTCTTCGTCTTGCTTGTTCCGAAACACCCATTTTGTTCCGATGATGTTTTGCTCATCTTTGGGCTTCTCCACGAGTGTCCACACTTCGTTCCTCTCGAAGTTGTGAAGCTCTTCATGCATCGCGTTCACCCAATCCGGGTCTTCAAGAGCTTGTTCTACCTTCAAGGGCTCAATGCTAGAGATGAAAGAATAATGCTCACAAAAGTTAGCTAGACGAGTTTTAGAGCGAGTGATTCTCCCTGTTTGTATATCACCAAAGATTTGGTTTAGGGGATGGTTCTTCGTCACTTGTGCTCGAACTCGGGTCAGCTTCCGATTGTTGGATGGTGGAGCTTCTTCTTCATCATCATCTCCTTCATCTTCGTTATTGTTGAAGGTGTCGTTTCCTTGAGGAGGTGGTGAAGGAGGTTGTGGTGGATCTTGATGATGCACTTCCTCCTCTTCATCATCTTGTCGTGTACCGCTTGTGGATGCCTCCATGTCATGTTGTGGTTCACCTTGACGTGAAGTAGGGGCTTCCACTTGAGTTGATGAAGTACTTTCCTTCACCTCCATGGGACGAATCTTGCCAATGGACAAGTCTTGGATAGCTTCCGAAGGGTCTTTGTCACCTACATCATTTGGCAATTGTTCGACTTGCGAACCATTAGATTCATCAAACTTCACATCTACTATCTCTTCAACTTTTCGAGTGAAGTTGTTGTAGACACGGTAAGTGTGAGAGTTCGATCCATAACCAAGTAGGAATCCTTCATGAGATTTAGGAGCAAATTTAGTACGACGATGCTTATCAAGAATGTAGCACTTTGAGCCGAATACCCAAAAGTATCCAACTTGGGGTTTGTTATCGGTGAGTAGCTCGTATGCCATTTTACCGAGAAGCTTGTGCAACTCAAGTCGGTTTGTGGCATGACATGCTGTTTCCACGGCTTCAGCCCAAAAGTGTCTTGGCGTCTTGTATTCGTCAAGCATCGTTTTTGCCATCTCAATAAGCGTCCGGTTCTTCCTCTCAATAACTCCATTTCGTTGAGGTGTGTACGTAGCCGAGAACTCATGTGAAACACCTTCTTCGTCAAGAAAGGTATCCACATGGGTGTTCTTGAACTTCGATCCATTATCGCTCCGAGCCTTCTTGATCTTCACTTCAAACTGATTTTGCGCTTTGCGAACGAAGTTCTTGAAGATCTTTTGAACGTGCGACTTATCATCAAGAAAGAATACCCATGTAAATCTGGAAAAATCATCAACTATAACTAGACCATAGGAATTTCCACCGAGACTCTTGTAAGCATTGGGACCAAAAAGATCCATGTGAAGTAACTCGAGTGGACTCCTAGTAGTCATGATATTCTTAGGGGGATGACTTCCACCTACTTGCTTTCCAGCTTGACAAGCACTACAAAGTCTATCTTTGTCAAAGATAACATCTTTAACACCGAGTATGTGATCACCTTTGATAAGCTTGTCAAGATTACGCATGCCAACATGTCCTAGTCTTCTATGCCAAAGCCAACCTTTAGAAGATTTTGCAATAAGACAAGTACGAGGTTTGGATCTCTTAGTGAAATCGACAATGTATAGATCACCTCTACAGAAACCGGTAAAGACCATTTTATGATTATCTTGACGAAACACTTGGCAATCTACTTTCGTGAATAGCACATTAAAACCAAAGTCGGCAAGTCTAGATACGAAAAGAAGATTGTAGCCAAGAGATTCAACAAGCATAACATTTTGAATAGAGCTATCATGGGATATGGCCACCTTACCAAGACCAAGTACCTTACCCTTGGAGTTGTCTCCAAATGTTACGTACCTTCGTGGTCCATGGTTTGGTGTGATCTCTTCAAACATTTCTCTATCTCCGGTCATATGATCGGTACATCCTCTATCGAGAATCCACACTTTTCCTCCGGACATGTAATCCTTGAAGTTTGCCATGAGACTTAGATTCTTCATGATCTTCTCATACTCGATGTCGAACAGCTCATCTTCATCATAGTAGCCATGTTCTACGTTGTCATCATCAAGTGGGAAATCCTCGTCATAAAGAACAAGAGATTCGTTAGGGTTGTGATCATGACAATGTTCAAACTTGTGAATTCGAGTGGCTTCTACAATGATGTTGTTGATAGTAGTGACATCTCCTTTAGCACGCATGAGGTCTCTAAGCTCAAATAGACAATCATCAAACTTTGGATCACTAGGCGTCATTTTGTGGAAGGCAATGGTTTTATAAAGAATTTCATCAAGATTACTCAATGAATAACTTGGATATCGTTTCTCCAGGTCATTCCACAAAGTGTAAGCACATTCAAAATTCTTCATTTGATTAAGCACATTTCTAGGTAATGCTCTAACAATGAGATTAACAGTTCTAAGATTGCCTAGCATATCAATTTCCTCTTCGTGTGTGGGATGTAAAGGATCAATGGGAGGTACATAGGGGCTCTTAACATACTTGCTCAATTGAAATTCATTAAACAGCTCAAGCATCAAAGTTTTCCATTGACTATAGTACTCTCCATCAAGAATGGGCACTCTACAACTCAAACTCCCTATACTAGACACATCCATCTTCCTCCTTGGTGATTAAACCGAAGCAATGGAGACCAAGGCTCTGATACCAATTGAGGGATCACTAGAAGAGTGTCTAGAGGGGGGGTGAATAGACTACTAGCAGGAATTTAAAACCTAACATTTTCCCAAGTTAATTGGTTGGCAGATTTTAACGGTTTTAGCAAGTCTAGCAAGTCTAATATACCCTACACATGCATGTCAACAAATATGGCAGCGGAAAGTAAAGACGTTGCACATGAAGTAAAGAGTTGAGATAGGTAGATCAAACGCAATTGGAGATGCAAGGATTTTTCCCGTGGTTCCGATAGGTGGTGCTATCTGATACGTCTCCAACGTATCTATAATTTATGAAGTATTCATGCCATGTTTACAATAATTCTATATGATTTTGGTATGATTTTATTAGAACTAACCCGGACTGACGCTGTTTTCAGCAGAACTACCATGGTGTCATTTTTTGTGTAGAAATAAAAGTTCTCGGAATGGGCTGAAAATTTACGGTGATTTTTTATGGACCAAAAGAGACCCCCGAAGCACCGGAGCTGGGCCAGGAAGTGACCAAGGAGGCCACAAGCCAGGGGGCGCCCCCCCCCCCCCCGGGAGGGCGCTCCTGGCTTGTCGACTCCTCGAGCACCCCCTTGACGTGAGACCGACGCCAAAAATTCCTATAAATACCAAAAGCCCCAGAAACAAACCTAGATCGGGAGTTCCGCTGCTGCAAGCCTCTGTAGTCACGAAAAACCAATCGGAAGCCCGTTCCGCCACCCTGCCGGAGGGGGAAACCATCACCGGAGGCCATCTTCATCATCCCGGCGGTGTCCATGACGAGGAGGGAGTAGTTCACCCTCGGGGCTGAGGATATGTACCAGTAGCTATGTGTTTGATCTCTCTCTCTCGTGTTCTTGAGATGGCACGATCTTGATGTACCGCGAGCTTTATTGATATAGATGAATCATATGGAGTTTTCCCCTCTCTATCTTCTTGTGATGAATTGAGTTTTCCCTTTGAAGTTTACTTATCGGATTGAGTCTTTAAGGATTTGAGAACACTTGATGTATGTCTTGCGATGGGATATCCGTGGCGACAATGGGATGTTCTATTGATCCACTTGATGTATGTTTTGGTGATCAACTTGCGGGTTCCGTGACCTTGGGAATCTATGCATAGGGGTTGGCACACGTTTTCGTCTTGACTTTCCGGTAGAAACTTTGGGGCACTCTTTGAAGTTCTTTGTGTTGGATTGAACATGAGGAATCTGAAATTGTGTGATGCATATCGTATAATCAAGCCCATGGGTACTCGTGGTGACATTGGAGTATCTAGGTGACATTAGGGTTTTGGTTGATGTGTATCTTAAGATGTTATTTTAGTACGAGCTCTAGGGCTGTTCGTGACACTTATAGGGATAGCACATAGGATTGATCGGAGAAGATAACTTTGAGGTGGTTTCGTACCCTACAATAATTTCTTCGTTTTTCTCCGCTATTCGTGACTTTGGAGTGAACTCTTTGTCGCACGTGAGGGATTTACATATGATTCAACTCTGTTAGTATTGTTGAGAGAACTTGCACTAGTGAAAGTATGAATCCTAGGCCTTGTTTCTAAGCATTGCAATACAGTTTGTGCGCACTTTTATCATTAGTTACCTTGTTATTTTTATATTTTCAGATTACAAAAACCTATATCTACCTTCCATATTACACTTGTATCACCATCTCTTCGCCGAACTAGTGCACCTATACAATTTACCATTGTATTGTGTGTGTTGGGGACACAAGAGACTCTTTGTTATTTGGTTGCAGGGTTGTTTGAGAGAGACCATCTTCATCCTACGCCTCCCACGGATTGATAAACCTTAGGTCATCCACTTGAGGGAAATTTGCTACTGTCCTACAAAACTCTACGCTTGGAGGCCCAACACGAGTCTACAAGAAGAAGGTTGCGTAGTAGACATCAAGCTCTTTTCTGGCGCCGTTGCCGGGGAGGTGAGTGCTTGAAGGTATATCTTTAGATCTTGCATTCAAATCTTTTGGTTTCTTGTTTTTCACTAGTTTGGTTTTATAAAAGAAAACTACAAAAAAATGGAGTTTAGGTTGCATCATTTGTATCGTCTTTATAATGTCTTTCGTGAAAATAAGGATTCCGAAAATTGTGCTCAATTGGAGGAGGAAGAAATTATGAAAATACTTAATGAGAATTACTTTAATGATGAGCATGATTGCAATGTTTCTAGTATGAATTCTCTGAATATCCATGATGCTAATGATATGCAAAGCCACAAGCTTGGGGATGCTATGTTTGATGAAGATGATATGTTTAGTCCCCCAAGTTTTGATGAGCAAATTTATTATGATGAAAGCATGCCTCCTATTTATGATGATTATTGTAATGACATGTATGCTACAAAGAATAATGATAACCATGAAACTTGTCATCATGATTTTAATTTTCAATTGGATTATGCTTCACATGATAGTTATTTTGTTGAGTTTGCTCCCACTACTATTGATGAGAATAAATTTGCTTATGTGGTGAGTTGTAAAATTTCAATGCTTATGAATCATGAAAAGAATGATTTATGTGATAGTTATATTGTTGAATTCATTCATGATGCTACTGAAAATTATTATGAGGGAGGAATGTATGCTTGTAGGAATTGCACTAATATCAAGTTTCCTCCCTATGTGTTCAAAGTTTTGAAGTTATGCTTGTTTTGGCTTCCTATGCTAGTTGATTCTTGTTCCCACAAATTGTTTAATCACAAAATCCCTATGCATAGGAAGTGGGTTAGACTTAAATGTGCTTGTCATGAGATTCATGATGCTCTTTTGCATGTTTCAATTATTATCCCTATGTGAGCATCATTGAAATCATCATGCCTAGCTAAAAGGCATTAAAGAAAAGCGCTTGTTGGGAGACAGCCCAACTCTTTTAATTTCTGTTTTTGTGTGTTAACATGATTAAGCTACTGTATTAATCATGTTTTGTGACTTTTATTTCAATAAAGTGCCAAGTAAAGCCTTTGGGATGGCTCACAAGATGAGTAGAATTGATGTTGAACCAAAACAGAAACTTTTGACTCCATTACAGGAATTTTAATTTTTTACTGGGGCACGATAATGATCTGAAATTTTTACAGTCTTGATATACAAATTATTCAGGTTGTCCTAATTTTTAAGAATTTGTAGAGATAGGGAAGTATGGTTACGCTACAGATCTTCACAGACTGTTCTGTTTTTCACAGATTCTGTTTTGCATGCATAGTTTGTTTGTTTTAGTGTTTCCATAGCTTATATTTAGTGGTATAAATTATGGGAATGATAGAATACAGTAGGTATAATGTGGGAACAATTATGAATCTTGTCTTGACAGTACCTAAGTGAATTATTTATCTTTATTACACTAACCCTTCTCACGAAATTCCGTTACGTTTTGTGTGATTGAAGTTTTCAAGTTTTGGGTGAGACACCGATATGAGGAGAACAAGGAGTGACAAGAACTTTAGCTTGGGGATGCCCAAGGCACCCCCAAGGTAATATCCAAGTAAGACTCAAGTGCCTAAGCTTGGGGATGCCCCGGAAGGCATCCCCTCTTTCGTCTTCAACATTATCGGTATATCTTACTTAGAGCTATATTTTTATTCGTCACATAATATGAATTTTGCTTGGAGCGTCATTTTATTTTGTTGTTCTATGTTAGGTGTTATTTATAATCTTGTTTTTCAATAAAAATTTCCAAGAATTGCTTTAGGATGCTTGAATTGCATGTTTGATGTGTGCTGTGTATAAACAGAAACTTTTGCTGTAGTGTTTGTATTTTCATATTTTACTGGAACTTGGAAAGTTTCTGAAATTTTTACAGTGTTGTCATATAAATTTTATAGCATGTCCTAAATTTTCATATTTTTTTGAGTTACAGAAGTACACTGGTTTAGTAGATTGCTACAGACTGTTATGTTTGGACAGATTGCTGTCATAGTTTTGTTATCTACTTATCCTATAGTTTCCATAGCCTATATTGGTAGATATAAATTGTGGAAATGATAGTAAACAGTAGATGATGTTTGAAAATTATTGTGCAACTTTTCTTGGAAGTACATAAAGAGTTGATTTATTATTATGTGTACTAACCTATCTCACGAGTTCTTTTCGAGTTTTGTGTGGATGAAGTTTTTGAGAATAGGTGAATCCATGATATGAGAGAATTAAACGAGATACAAAATCTCAAGCTTGGGGATGCCCAAGGCACCCCAAGTAAATGTTTCAAGAAGTCTCAAGCATCTAAGCTTGGGGTTGCTACGCATCCCACATCTCTTCATCAACAATTATCGGTTAGCCAATGTTGAGCCCAAATTTTTATTCGTTTACATGATGCGTGCTATTCTTGGAGTGCTATTTTTCTTTTTCTTGATGTTTAATAAAATGCTCAGATCTGAAAATATTTATTGCAAGAGAGAGCCCTCACATAGCTACTTGATTGTTAACCTACTCATTGATCTTTATTTATATCTTTTGAAGAGTAGTTTGATGTTTACTCTTGAGTTTCACTTATATCCTATGAGTAAATAGTTGAATGAATTGAATATCATAAATCTGAAATTAAATATGCTTCATATACTTATCCCATGGGGAGTAATGACTTCACACATAATAAGTATAGGTGGTAAAATTTATTGAAAGTTAGCAAACACCGCATTAGTAACTTGAACAATTCATGAAAGAATATTGAAGGAAGAGAGATTCCACATATAAATATACTATCTTGGACATCTTCTATGATTGTGAGCTCATTAATTATTTTCAAACTCGAGCAAATATTTAAAATTGGACAAGGAAGACAACTTAATGAGTTATGTTTGGGTATATTTGTATAGAAGTTATATTGTTATGGATCCTCCAACATGTGGTGCTTGCTTCCACCTCATACTAGCCAAAACTTCCGCACCAAGTAGAAATACTACTTGTGCATCCAAACACCCTTAAACCCAAAGTTGTTCCATACGAGTCCACCATACCTACCTATATGCGGTATTTACCTGTCGTTCCAAGTAAATTTGCATGTGCCAAACTCTAAACCTTCAAATAATATTCTGTTTTGTATGCCCGAATCGCTCATATAGTGACTAGGGGCTGTCAGTATCTTCCATGCTAGGTGGGTTATTCTCATGATATGTGTTGATTCACTATCATTCACGAGAAAGTGGCTGGTATTCGGGATGCCCAGTTCCATGCTCAAAAATCAAAACAAAATATAATGAAACAAAACTCCCCCAGGATTGTTGTTTGTATGGACGGTACCCATGGATTCGGCTCTCCGTGGAGTGTAATTGATTGGTGGAGGGGGAGTAAAAACTTTATCATTCTGTTTGGGAACCGCCTATAATGTATCTAGCATGGAAGATACCGAGATCTCTCGGTTGTTATGTTGACAATGAAAGCATACCGCTCAAAATTATTATTCATCTCTGTTTTAAAAGCTCGAGCTCTGGCACCTTTGCAAATCAATGCTTCCCTCGGCGAAGGGCCTATATTTTACTTTCTAGTACTTACCTTTATGCAAGAGTCATGGTGATCTTCGCCATTTCCTTTATTTCGCCTTTTTCTCTTGGCAAGCGTCATGTGTTGGGGAATGATCTAGACATATATATCCAAACAAATATATTTGATCATGAATTATTATTGTTGACAATTATCTATATGATAAAAAAGTTGGGAGGCGAAACATTAAGCCCCTATCTTTCTCTGTGTTCGATGGATGCTATTTGTTCTAAAAATATGCTTTGAGTGTCAATAATCATGGAAGACTATATGATAGTTGAGTATGTGGAATTTGCTAAATCAAACTTGTGCAATTGTTCGATGACTAGTAATATGGTTTGTTAGTTTTCAAGAAACTTTCTGGTCTATACTTTAACATGTGAATAGCTTGTTACTTGATCATGAGAAGTTTTATGAGATGGGCTACTGTTTATGGTTTATATTGATGCTAGAAAAAGTGATTGGAATTATCATTGATCAAACTTGTGCACTTGCTAGCATTCACACTTCATAAATTATATCTTTTATCATTTACCTACTCGAGGACAAGCAGGAATTAAGCTTGGGGATGCTGATACGTCTCCAACGTATCTATAATTTATGAAGTATTCATGCCATGCTTACAATAATTTTATATGATTTTGGTATGATTTTATTAGAACTAACCCGGACTGACGTTGTTTTCAGCAGAACTACCATGGTGTCGTTTTTTGTGCAGAAATAAAAGTTCTCGGAATGGGCTGAAAATTTACGGTGATTTTTTATGGACCCAAAGAGACCCCCGAAGCACCGGACCTGGGGCAGGAAGTGACCTAGGAGGCCACAAGCCAGGGGCGCGCCCTACCCCCCCCCCCCCCCTGGGAGGGCGCTCCTGGCTTGTGGGCTCCTCGAGCACCCCCTTGACGTGAGACCGATGCCAAAAATTCCTATAAATACCAAAACCCCCAGAAACAAACCTAGATCGGGAGTTCCGCCGCCGCTAGCCTCTGTAGTCACGAAAAACCAATCGGGAGCCCGTTCCGGCACCCTGCCGGAGGGGGAAACCATCACCGGAGGCCATCTTCATCATCCCGGCGGTCTCCATGACGAGGAGGGAGTAGTTCACCCTCGGGGCTGAGGGTATGTACCATTAGCTATGTGTTTGATCTCTCTCTCTCGTGTTCTTGAGATGGCACGATCTTGATGTACCGCGAGCTTTATTGATATAGATGAATCATATGGAGTTTTCCCCTCTCTATCTTCTTGTGATGAATTGAGTTTTCCCTTTGAAGTTTACTTATCGGATTGAGTCTTTAAGGATTTGGGAACACTTGATGTATGTCTTGCGATGGGATATCCGTGGTGACAATGGGATGTTCTATTGATACACTTGATGTATGTTTTGGTGATCAACTTGCGGGTTCCGTGACCTTGGGAATCTATGCATAGGGGTTGGCACACGTTTTCGTCTTGACTTTCCGGTAGAAACTTAGGGGCACTCTTTGAAGTTCTTTGTGTTGGATTGAACATGATGAATCTGAAATTGTGTGATGCATATCGTATAATCAAGCCCATGGGTACTCGTGGTGACATTGGAGTATCTAGGTGACATTAGGGTTTTGGTTGATGTGTATCTTAAGGTGTTATTTTAGTACGAACTCTAGGGCTGTTCGTGACACTTATAGGGATAGCTCATAAAATTGATCAGAAAAGATAACTTTGAGGTGGTTTCGTACCCTACAATAATTTCTTCGTTTGTTCTCCGCTATTCGTGACTTTGGAGTGAACTCTTTGTCGCACGTGAGGGATTTACATATGATTCAACTATGTTAGTATTGTTGAGAGAACTTGCACTAGTGAAAGTACGAACCCTAGGCCTTGTTTCTAAGCATTGCAATACAGTTTGTGCTCACTTTTATCGTTAGTTACCTTGCTGTTTTTATATTTTCAGATTACAAAAACCTATATCTACCATCCATATTACACTTGTATCACCATCTCTTCGCCGAACTAGTGCACCTATACAATTTACCATTGTATTGGGTGTGTTGGGGACACAAGATACTCTTTGTTATTTGGTTGCAGGGTTGTTTGAGAGAGACCATCTTCATCCTACGCCTCCCACGGATTGATAAACCTTAGGTCATCTACTTGAGGGAAATTTGCTACTGTCCTACAAAACTCTGCCTTGGAGGCCCAACACGAGTCTACAAGAAGAAGGTTGCGTAGTAGACATCACTATCGTACGTCCACGTTTATGGAGTCTTCAACCCACGAAGGGTAACAGTCGCGAGAGTCCACGGAGGGCTCCACCCATAAGGGTCCATGAAGTAGCAACCTTGACTATTCCATAACGGCTTCCGTCCATGAAGGACTGGGTAGATCTTCACGAAGTAGGCGATCTCCTTGCCCTTACAAACTTCTTGGTTCAACTCCACAACACGAAGTAGGAGGCTCCCAAGCGACACCTAACCAATCTAGGATACACCACCCTCCAAAAGGTAATAGGCTCGGCAATGTCGATGAACTCCTTGCTCTTGTGCTTCAAGATGATATACTCCTCAACACACAATCACTCTCTCACAGATTTGGCTTGGTGGAAGAGATGGGATTGGTGGAAAGCAACTTGGGGAGGCTAGAGATCAAGATTCATATGGTTGGAATGGAATGGCATGATCTCAACACATGAGTAGGTGGCTCTCTCTCAGAAAACTGGATGGGGCAAGTATGGAATAGTTCTGAGTGCTTCTCTTTCGAGTGGGTGGTGGTGAAGGGGTATATATAGGCAACTTTTGAATCCAACCGTTACACACAAAATGACCAACTCGGTGACACCGATGTGTTAATCTCGGTGGTACCGAAGTGACCAAAAGGTGGCAACTTTTGAATCTCGGTGAGACCGATATATAACTCTCGGTTGCACCGATAAGGTGACCAACGGTCAGATTGCGCAAACTCGGTGACGCCGATCTTTACATCACGGTGGTACCGATTCTTGAGCAAGGCTTACCAGAGAGTTGGTCCAGAAACTCGGTGGCGCCGATCCACACTTCTCGGTGTTTTCGATCAGGTGAATGGCTATCCAGAGAGTTGGTCCAGAAACTCGGTGAAACCGAAAGGCAAAACTCGGTGGTACCGAAGACTGAAGATGGCTAAACAGAGAGTTGGCAACCTAAACTCGGTGGCACCGAAGCAAAATCGGTTGCACCCAAAAGCTAGGGTTTGGCAAGGGTCTGTCTGAGTTTGGGAATCGGTGGCACCGAGTGGGAAGTGTTGGTTGCACCGATTTTGGATATTTGACTTTGGACAGACTTTTGTGGAAGAGCTTGTGGGTGTTTATGGTGACTATCACTTGTGCACGTATGAGCATTTTGTTCACCAACAGTACCTTACCCCCTTTTAATAGTATTGGCTTTCCTATGGACTCAAAGTGATTTCTCACAAATTAAAATGTAGAGTCCTCTTGCTTGAAGCTTTGCCAATCCATTTCCTTGCATCTTGGGGTATCTCCACAATCTCCACAATCCTTTTACCAATCCTTTCTCTCCATGGACTTTCATTTGAAATACACTAGGTAGAAATATTAGTCCAAGAGACAATGTATGTTGTCATGAATTATCAAAACCACCAAGGGAGCATGTTGTGCTTTCAAGTTTTAACATAGTTTCTTTTGATGGAGCAAGGTATAGTTGGTATTCCAGGATCTCCAAGTTTTTTAGGTACTCCATCCTTAAAAGAATAATTAGCAAGCATAGTGGAGATTTCATCTTCACGTATTTTTCTTTTATTGGTGATGATGTCTTTCATATACTTTGCATAAGGGGCCATTTTCAAAATATCAGTCACACGGGTACGCAAAAAGACTGGCCTAATCATTTCAGCAAAGTGCTCAAATTCTTCATCATCCTTTTTCTTAGATGGCTTGGGTGGAAATGGCATGGGTTTCTGAACCCATGGCTCTCTTTCTTTACCATGTTTCCTAGCCACAAAGTCTTTCTTATCATAACGTTTATTTTTATGTTGTGGGTTATCAAGATCAGGGGCAAGCTCTATTTCAACATCATTATCTGGTTCTCTATCATTACTAGGTTGAGCATCATCGTGAACATCATCATTATCATTTTCATTATCACTAGGTTGCTGTTCACTACCAGACTGAGTTTCAGCATCAGAAATGGAGACATCATTATTATTAGGAGGTTTTTGTGTCTCAGGTTCACTAGAGGTAAGCAAAGTCCTATCATTTTTCTTTTTCTTTTTCTTCTTAGAAGGACTAGGTGCATCAGGATTAATTCTCTAAGAGTCTTGTTCAATTCTTTTAGGATGACCCTCAGGATAAAGTGGTTCTTGGGTCATTCTACCTCCTCTAGTTACTACTCTAGCAGCAAAATCATGCATATTACTATTCATTTCATCAAGCAATTCTTTTTGAGACTTAGCTACTTGTTCTAATTGAGTTTGAATCATAGAGGCATGCTTTCCTACACCCCTAACATCATTACTGATTCTAAATAGCAAGTCACTCAAGCGAGCAATCATATCACAACTGTATTTCAATTGTTTCAGAACATGAGCATTGAAATGATCTTGCTTCATAATATAGTTATCAAACTCATATAAGCATTGACTAGGAGGTTTATTGTGAGGAATGTCACTTTCATTGAACTTTAATAAAGAATTTACCTCTACCACCTGTGGAGGTGGTGCTGTGTCAAGGCCATGTATTTCTTCAATAGGTGGAAAATTCTTAACATCCTTGGCTTTAATACCTTTTTCCTTCATAGATTTCTTTGCCTCTTGCATATCCTCAGGACTGAGAAATAAGATACCCCTCTTCTTCGGAGTGGGTTTAGGCGGTGGTTCGGGAAGAGTCCAATCATCATAATTCTTCAATACGTTATTCAATAATTCTTCCTCTTGTTCAATAGTTCGTTCTCTGAAAACACAACCAGCACAACTATCTAGGAAATCCCTAGAAACATCGGTTAGTCCATTATAAAAGATATCAAGTATTTCATTTTTATTGAGAGGATGATCAGGCAAAGCATTAAGCAATTGGAGAAGCCTTCCCCAAGCTTGTGGGAGCCTCTCTTCTTTGATTTGCACAAAGTTAAATATTTCCTCTAAGGCAGCTTGTTTCTTATGAGTAGGAAAATATTTTTCAAAGAAGTAGTAAATCATATCCTGGGGACTACGCACACAACCAGGAGTAAGAGTATTGTACCATGTCTTAGCATCACCCTTTAATGAGCAAAGAGGGTGGCTATATCATTCAGCTTAGTAAGGTGTGCCACTATAGTTTCAGTTTCATAGCCATGGAAAGGATCAGATTCAACCAAAGTAATTAACTCTGGGTCGACAGAGAAGTCATAATCCTTATCGGTAACACAGATAGGTGAAGTAGCAAACTTAGGATCACATTTCATTCTAGCATTCAAAGTGTTTTCCTCTTACTTGCATAGCAGTTTTTAAGATCGTCTCTATCCTTGCAAGAAAGAATTTCTCTAGATATCTCCTCATCCATAACATAACCTTCAGGTATCTTAGGCATTTCAAACTTAGGAGAACTTGGGCTAATAGGAGTTTCATAATCATAATCAGTTTCATAAGCTTCATCAGTTTCAGCAATTTCATTTTCTTTAGCTCTAGCAATTTGTTCATCAAGAAATTCTCCTAGGGCACATTATCATCAAGCATGGTACTAGCATCATCATAAGCATCATTCATAGCAGAGGCAGCATCATCAATAACTTGCGACATATCAGGATTACTAGCATGTGGTGGTGTTGCAAGCTTACTCATAACAGAAGGTGAATCAAGTGCAGAGCTAGATGGCAGTTCCTTACCCCCCTTGTAGTAGAGGGAAAAATCTTGGTCCTTGGATCCTTCAAATTCCTCATAATGATAGATTGATATAAATCCCAAGTGACTCAACAATTATTGCTATGCTCCCCGGCAACGGCGCCAGAAAAAGGTCTTGATAACCCACAAGTATAGGGGATCGCAACAGTTTTCGAGGGTAGAGTATTCAACCCAAATTTATAGATTCGACACAAGGGGAGCCAAAGAATACTTGAGAGTATTAGCAGTTGAGTTGTCAATTCAACCACACTTGGAGATTAGATATCTGCAGAAGAGTGATCAGTAGCACAATAATATGATAGTTTTGATAGCAATAGCAATAGTAACGGTAGCGGTAACAGTAGTAGCAATAGTTTTGTAGCAGTTGGAACAGCAGCAACAACAGTAGTAACTTAGCAAGAACAATAAGTGGAAAGGTCGTGGGCACTGGATCGGTAACTCATTGGATGATATTCATCATGTAATAGTCATAACCTAGGGCGATACAGAACTAGCTCCAGTTCAACAATGTAATGTAGGCATGTATTCCGTAAATAGTCATACGTGCTTATGGAAAAGAACTTGCATGACATCTTTGGTCCTACCCTCCCGTGGCAGCGGGGTCCATAAGGAAACTAAGGGATATTAAGGCCTCCTTTTAATAGAGAACCGGAACAAAGCACTAACACGTGGTGAATACATGAACTCCTCAAACTACGGTCATCACCGCGAAGTATCCCAAATATTGTCACTATGGGGTTGACGGATCATAACACGTAATAGGTGCATATGACTAGGCAAGATCGGATCAAGAACATAGATATAGAGATGATAACATAAACGGTTCAGATCTGAAATCATGGCACTCGGGCCCTAGTGACAAGCATTAGGCATAGCAAAGTCATAGCAACATCAATCTCAGAACATAATGGATACTAGTGATCAAGCCCTAACAAAACTAACTCGATTACATGATGAATCTCATCCACCTCCTCACCGACCAGCAAGCCTACGAAGGAATTACTCACTCCCGGTGGGGAGCATCATGGAATTGGCGATGGAGAAAGGTTGATGATGACGAAGACCGAAGATTCCCCTCTCCGGAGCCCTAAACGGGCTCCAGATCTGGCCTCCCGATGAAGAACATGAGGTGGCGGCGGCTTTGTCTCGTGAAATGCGGTAATTCTTTCTCCCCTATTTTTTTCTCGAAATTTAGGAATTTATAGTGGCGGAGATAGGGCAAGTGGGGCCCCGAGGTGCCCAGCCCCCACCAGGGCGCGTCGGGAGGGGGCTGGCGCGCCCTGGTGGGTGCTACTCACCCTGGGCCCCCTCTCCGGTGGTTTCTGGCTCCAGTATTTTTTATATTTTCCATAATAAATGTCCAGAAAGTTTCGTTCCATTCTGAGAACTTTTATTTCTGCACAAAAACAACACCATGGCAATTCTGCTGTAAACAACGTCAGTCCGGGTTAGTTCCATTCAAATCATGCAAATTAGAATCCAAAACAAGGGCAAAAGAGTGTGGAAAAGTAGATACGTTGGAGACGTATCAACGCGTGATGGCCACAAGTTCTTCCTCCGGGGAGATGCAATTCTGAACTACTCCTGTAGTGCTTTTCTTGTATAACTGATCCCCCAAAACTTCGAACGCTTTGGATCGTCGGATGATTCGGCGAGCTTCTTCTTCGTCTTCGGGAAGTTCTTGCCGGAGCAAGTATGCTAAATAAGGTTGAGTCCACTCGGGAGTGATTACCATCATTTCGTGGACTAGGTCGACCACGGCTGGGACGTTAACCTCAGTCGGATTTGATGGACCGAGTGCTTGCGCGGGCTCCTCTGTGAAAGGATCTTCTGCAATTGTTGGGGTGTGCATATGTTCAAGAAATATGTTCTTGGGAACTGCCCGCCGAGTGGACCCAATCTTAGCCAGGTCGTCCGCCGCCTGATTCTTTGGGCGAGGAATGTGATGCAGCTCCAAACCTTCAAAATTCTTCTCCAACTTTCTAACCGCATTGCAGTAACCGGTCATAGCTGGGCTCCGAATGTCCCACTCTTTCATCACTTGGTTAACAACAAGGTCCGAATCATCGTAGACCATCAAACAACGAATGCCAAGTGATATGGCCATACGGAGCCCATACAGGAGGGCTTCGTACTCGGCATCATTGTTTGATGAATCAAAATGGATTTGGAGGACATAGTTCAGCCGGTCTCTTTTGGGAGAAACGAGAACCACGCCAGCTCCCAAGCCATTGAGCATCTTGGATCCGTCAAAGAACATAGTCCAGTGCTCGGGGACGCTTGGGGTTGGCTGCTCTTGCTCAATCCACTCGGCCATAAAATCAACCAATGCCTGGGACTCGATTGCTTTCTTGGCTTCAAACTTGATCTCCAACAGAAGGAGCTCAATTGCCCACTTTGCCACTCGTCCTACAGCGTCTCTGTTATGCAAGATATCCGACAGGGGAGCGTTGCTAATGACCGTGACCGAGTGATCTTGGAAGTAGTGAACCACATTTTTTACGGTCAGGTAAATACCATAGACCAGCTTTTGATAGTGCGGGTACCTTTGCTTCGAAGGGGTCAACACTTCTGAGATGTAACATATGGGTCTTTGAACCTTGAATGTTTTTTCCTAGCTCCTCGCGCTCAATGGCAAGGACGGTACTCACCACTTGACTAGTAGCCGTGATGTACAGGAGTAAAGGTTCCTGGCTGCCCGGAGCAGCTAACACCGGCTGGGTGGAAAGCAATGCCTTGAGTTCTTCAAACGCGGCTTGTGCTTCGGGAGTCCACTCGAACTTGTCAGACTTTTTCATCAGTCGGTAAAGAGGCAGTGCCTTCTCATCAAGTCTTGAGATGAATCGGCTTAGGGCGGCAAGGCAACCTGTCAGCCTTTGTATGTCATGCAGACGTTCTGGTTGCTTCATTCGGAGTATGGCACCGATTTTGTCTAGATTGGCGTCGATCCCACGTTCGGAAACAAGGAAACCGAGCAACTTTCCGGCAGGCACTCCGAATGTGTACTTAGCTGGATTCAACTTTATTCCGAAGCGACGTAAGTTCGCGAAGGTTTTAGCGAGGTCGGTCAGGAGGTCGGAACCTTTCCTAAACTTGACCACGATGTCGTCATATAAGCCTCCATGTTTTGACTGATCTGCTTTTGTAAGCATTTCTGGATCATGCGCTGGAAATTAGCGCCAGCATTTTTCAGGCCGAATGGCATTGTGACATAGCAGAAACACCCGAATGGGGTGATGAAGGATGTTTTTATTTCGTCAGGCCCGTACATTCGGATCTGGTGGTACCCGGAGTACGCATCCAAGAACGACAGACGTTCGCATCCGGTAGTAGAGTCCACTATCTGATCTATGCGGGGTAAAGGAAAATGACCTTTCGGGCATGCCCGATTGAGGTGTTTGAAGTCAATACACACGCGGAGTGATTTGTCTTTCTTCAGCACCAGAACGACATTCGCGAGCCACTCGAAGTGGTATACCTCGCGAATGAACTCGGCAGCAAGGAGGCGAGCTATTTCTTTGCCAATCGCCTTGCGCTTCTCGACGGAAGATCGACGCAAGTACTCTTTGACTGGCTTGGCCTTGGGATTGGTTCGGAGTCGGTGCTCAGCCAGTCCCCTGGGAACACCGGGCATGTCAGACGGCTTCCATGCGAAGAAGTCCTAGTTCTCACGGAGGAACTGGATGAGCTCGTCTTCCATTTTCTCTCTGAGTGACGTGGAGATGTTCGTCGGAGCGGCACTTGATACGTCTCGAACGTATCTACTTTTCCAAACTCTTTTGCCCTTGTTTTGGACTCTAATTTGCATGATTTGAATGGAACTAACCCGGACTGACGCTGTTTTCAGCAGAATTGCCTTGGTGTTATTTTTGTGCAGAAAGAAAAGTTCTTGGATTGACCTGAAAATTTACGGAGAATATATTTGGAATTAATAAAAAATACTGGCGAAATAATCAACCGGAGGGGGTCCACCACCTGGCCACAAGCCAGGGAGCCGCCCCCCCAGGGCGCGCCCCCCTGTCTTGTGGGCCCCCTGAAGCTCCTCCGACCTCAATTCCAACTCTATATAAACCTATTCGGCGAGAAAAAAATCAAGGAGAAGAGTTCATCGCGTTTTACGATATGGAGCCGCCACCACCTCCTGTTCTTCCTCGGGAGGGCAGATCTGGGGTCCGTTTTGGGCTCTGGAGAGGGGAAATCGACACCGTCGTCATCACCAACCATCCTTCATCACCAATTTCATGATGCTCTCCGCCATTCGTGAGTAATCTCATCGTAGGCTTGCTGGACGGTGATGGTTTGGATGAGATTTACCATGTAATCGAGTTAGTTTTGTTAGGGTTTGATCCCTAGTATCCACTATGTTCTGAGATTGATGTTGGTATGACTTTGCTATGCTTAATGCTTGTCACTACGGCCCGAGTGCCATGATTTCAGATCTGAACCTATTATGTTTTCATGAATATATATGTGTTCTTGATCCTATCTTGCAAGTTGTAGACACCTATTACGAGTTATGATCCGCATCCCCCAGGGTGACAATAACTAGGATTCTTTCCGGTGATTACCGTAGTTTGAGGAGTTCATGTATTCACTAAGTGCTAATGCTTTGGTCCGGTTCTCTATTAAAAGGAGGCCTTAATATCCCTTAGTTTCCATTAGGACCCCGCTGCCACGGGAGGGTAGGACAAAAGATGTCATGCAAGTTCTTTTCCATAAGCACGTATGACTATATATGGAATACATGCCTACATTACATTGATGAATTGGAGCTAGTTCTGTGTCACCCTATGTTATAACCGTTGCATGATGAATGCCATCCGACATAATTATCCATCACTGAAACATTGCCTATGAGCTTTTCACATATTGATCTTTGCTAAGTTACTTTTCCGTTGCTATTGTTACAATCACTACCAAACTGCTACTGTCACTTTTGCCATTGTTACCGTTACTTCCATACTGCTTTGCTACTGAATACTTTGCAGCAGATATTAAGACTTTCAGGTGTGGTTGAACTGACAACTCAGCTGCTAATACTTGAGAATTGTGACACCCTGGATTTTGGCTACAGTGATCATTGTAATTAAGCACAGCGATGACCATGATCAGTGCCTAATCATTTTGCTAAACAGTGCATGATCAATATGGATTTCAAATCTCATTTCAAATTCCACTACTAAATGCCCTAGGATTTTATTGTGATAAAATAAATCCTCAAACAGCATAAGAAAAATGTTACACATTTGCTAAAAATAACCAAACAAATAATGTTTAGGAAAACAACATCACCTTGATGTTGGTGTGGCCCCCACCATCAATAAAAGCAACTTAAATATATTTAAAGTGCTTTTTAATTTAAATGGAAAATGCAAACAGATTCCAAAAATCCCCAAACTTTTGTGGCCATGTGAAATATTGCAGGATATTTATTGGGCCATGTTACTTATTTTTGCTGTGAAGAAATATGGCCTAAAATAAATAAAACAGAAACTTATAAAAGAAAAGAGAGAAGAAAAATAGAAAAAGGAAAAGAGGCCCACTGTGCCTGGGCCTAAGTCAACAGTGCCGGCCCAGCCCACTCCCCACGTCGTCCCCTTCCTACTGCTCACGCGCGCGCGCGCTGTCGCCACTGCCGCGCTCGCCGCCCCGCCCCCCCCCCCCCCCTCGTCCCCGGTCGACAGCGACCTCGTCCGCGCCTCTGGAGGGGATAAGAGCACCTCCCCGACCCCCCTGGCGAACCCTAGCCGCCTCTCTCCCTCTCCCCCCACTCTCTCCCAACTCACCCGAGCGCCGCCATGATCGGCCTCCGCTGAAACTCGCGGCCACCACCTCCATCTCGTCGCCGCACCGTGTCCATCGTCTTCCCCGGCCTCGACTACGTCGGCTGCGCCGACTCGTTGGAGCTGGAAGCCGCCACAACGTCGTCGGCGTCGTCGTCTTCAACCCACAGGCACCCGAGTCGCCACCGTCGATTCGCCGCCGTCCAGCCTCCCCGAGCCCACGTTAGCACACCTACGGGACCGTTGTGAGCTTCTCCCTGTTCCCCCTCTCCTCTCGCCGTCGTTAGCAACCCCTAGCACCGATCCCCATCGTACCCGAACTCACGGCCGCCTAGCTCGTCGCCGGCGTCGTTCCGGCGACCAAATGGTCACGCGGCCCTGTCCACTTTGCTCGCCGTGCCGCGTAGAGTCTCCCCAGCGCTTTGCCCCATCCGTTTGCGCGCCGTAATGCCAACTTCGCCGACGCCCGAAACCGCCCTGCCGCGGACCTCGTCGCCGGCGACGATTCCGGTCGATTCCGGCAATGCCACGGCCACCACTGGATGCGGCGCTGAATGCTCGTTCGAACGAGCCTAACCACGCGCCGAATGGCTGCCTGTGGCCGTTTTCCGACTACGTCCGACGCGCGCCGCCGCGGGACGGGCTCGCCGGCGCGATTCCGGCGAGTCTCCGGTTGCCGTCTGACGTGGCCTGACGTGTGGGTCCCCTGTGACGCTGACGTGTGGGCCCAGATGACTCGTTGACCGGGTCAATACGCTGACGTGGCAGCCACAGTCACTGACCACTGGGCCCCGCGTAATTTAAATGATATTTCTAAATAATAAAAATGTTAATTAATCTGTTAAATTAAATTAACTACTAATCAGTCGCTGACCAGTAGGGTCCACCCTCTAATTAGTCATTAATTAGTTTAAATAAATCCTAATTAGCTACTGTGACGCTTACCAGTGGGACCCACTGGTCAGGTTTGACTACTCAACCGCCACTGTTGACCGCTGATGTCAGTTATACGTCATGCTGACGTCACCTTTTACTATTCTGGATAGTTCAGATTTAATTAATTAAAATAATTCCAGAAAATCAATAAAACTTTAGAAAATCAAATCTTTTAAACCGTAACTCGGATAAAAAAGTTTTATACATGAAAGTTGATCAGGAAAATCCCACGAATCCGAATACGTTGTCTGTTCATCTGTCACATGCTCCTAGCATGATGAACATGGAACATTTCCCTCTCCGGGTCATCTGTCCGATAAATCCAAAGACCCGGGAAATATCGTCAGATATTCTCCCGCTCCGTCTAACACGTGTAGTACTACGTTAGTACATGCCTAGCCCTGCATATTGCCATGTCATGCATTGTGTTGCATCTGTGCTTTATATTTATTGTTTCTTCCCCCCTTCTTCTCTTCGGTAGACCCCGAGACTGATGGTGCTGCCGGGTACGACTACACCGTCGATGATCAGACCTTTGCCGCAGAGCAGCAAGGCAAGCAACCCCCCTTGAGCATTCCGATATCGCCCATTCTTCCCTCTTATTCTTGCATTAGTTTTTGCTACTGTATTAGTTAGCTCCTATTCTGATGCATAGCCTATTTTTGATAAACTGCTATCATACCTGCAATCATATCAACTGCTTAGTATAGGTTGATCAACGAACCCCCAGTGACCCCCCTTAGTCCTAGTTGCCCCTGCTTCTTCATCGACGACTCGAAGACTCGAAGACTCGGTCAGCCGACCGACAAGCCAGGCCCCTCACATCACCGCACCCCCCTTAGTTGTACGTCTCTGCAACGCTACTATCGAGTACCGAGGGTGACACCTCGTGAAGTACTCATGATGCTAGTTCTGTAGTGTAGCTAGTCGGTCGTGGTTATCGAGGGTGATTCCTCCTTCACCACTCCTGACGATGACTCTGTCGTGCAACCCCTCAAGTGTGGGACCCTCGAGGGTGATTCCTCTAAGACCACCTTGACGGTTTCATCGAGCGGGGCCCTTTGAGGGTGATTCCTCAGGTTCTGTCTTGATGCTTTATACACACAGTTACTATGACCGGGTTACAGAAACATGTTGGTGATGGGTCGGCCCTGAGGGGTACCCACGGTTTGATGTTGATGAGGCGTGGACGGGCAGGAGAGGCCCTTGCCACACATCCTCGAGGCGGGGCGACGGACCGCAATTCATGGGTCGCGCTTTCCCCGCATTAATAAAATGCTAATGGGTTGGGTATTTGATCTGAGTTGGTCGTTGGCCTTATTGCACACCAAACCATAGCGTGGGAAAGTTATGGGCACTCAGCGTCGTTGTATCAGCCGAGGCTCTTCGGACGTTAGCAAAGGAGTGGCACGCGCCGGATTGGACTGGACAGTACAACTCTTGGACTGGAGTGTGCTAGGTCAGCTTCCGGCCGCATTCGCATCGTGCAGGAGTGCAAGGGCAAGTGGGCCCACGAACCTGCGCGCTTAGGATTTAGACCGGCGGGCTGGCCTCTTCGGTGAGCCTAGGTGGGGCGACGACGTGCTGCTATCCCGAGGCCGGGCATGACCCAGGAAAGTGTGTCCGGCCGGAGGTGATCAGGCGTGTTGGAGATGCGGTGCACCCCTGCAGGGATGATTAATCTATTCGAATAGCCGTGTCCACGGTAACAGGACGACTTGGAGTTGTACCTTGACCTTATACAACTATAATTGTGATTTAATTTGAAATGAAATGTGGCTCCGAGATTGCTTCCTCGCAGGGAGTCGAGGAAGAATCTCTGGGCATGGTTACTTAATAAAATTGCTACAATAATATGACTATATGTGAGATACCAATCTGCACTCTTCTAATGCTGCAAGATGTTGAAGATGCTAGTCTTCGATAGGACTAGGCCTTCTCCCTATTCTTGCTTTCTGCGGTCAGTCCAGATATAACCCCTCCCCTTGATACTGATGCATACTTAGCATAGTTCTGATGTCAGTCTTGCGAGTACTTTGGATGAGTACTCACCGCTGCTTTGCTTTCTCTTTCCCCCTCGATACGTTTCTGCGTTCAGACGATGGAGCCCAGGAGATGGAGTACGCCGGAGACGACTACTACACCACTGCTAGAGCCTACTACTACGTGGAGGCTGCCCCCGACGCTCAGGAGTAGTTAGGAGGTTCCGAGGCAGGAGGCCTCGCCTCTTTCGATCCGCTGCTTATGTTTGTGCTAGCCTTCTTAAGGCAAAACTTGTTTAACCTATGTCTGTACTCAGATATTATTTGCTTCCGCTGACTCGTGCTTGTCGAGCTTTGTATTCGAGCCCTCGAGGCCCCTGGCTTGTAATATGAAGCTGTATGACTTTAATTTGTGTCTAGTGTTGTGTTGTGATATCAATCAGTGAGTCCCTAATCTTGATCGTACGCATTGCATGTATGATTAGCGTACGGTCGAAATCGGGAGCGTCACAAGAATATTCTTTGGCTCCCCTTGTGTCGAATCTATAAATTTGGGTTAAATACTCTACCCTCGAAAACTGTTGCGATCCCCTATACTTGTGGGTTATCAAGACCTTTTTCTGGCGCCGTTGCCGGGGAGCATAGCTCTATTCTCTGAGTCACTTGGGATTTATATCTGTTGATCACTATGAAGAATCTGAAAGACCCATAAACCAAGATCTATCCCTCTACTACGAGGGAAGGAAAGGAACTGCCATCTAGCTCTGCACTTGATTCACCTTCTGTTATGAGTAAACTTGCGACACCACCACCTGCTATTGATTCTGATATGTCGCAAGTAATTGATGATGCCACTTATGCTATGCATGATGCTTATGATGATACTTTGCATGATAATACCGTGCCACTGGGTGAATTTCTTGATGAACAAATTGCTAGAGTCGATGATGAAACTGATGATATTTCTGAAACTGATGAAATTATTGAAACTGAACGCTATGAGACACCTGCTAGACCTAGCTCTCCTAGATATGAATTGCCTAATATACCTAAGGGTTATGTTATGGAGGGAGAGGTAGCTAGGGACTTTCTTACTTGTAAAGATAGAGATGATCTTAAGAAATTGCTATTCAAGTGGAAGGAAAAATCTTTGAATACTAGAATGCAATATGATCCTAAGTTTGCTACTTCACCTATCTTCGTTACTGATAAGGATTATGAATTCTCTGTCGATCCTGAGTTAATTACTTTGGTTGAATCTGATCCTTTCCACGGTTATGAATCTGAAACTGTTGTGGCACATCTTACTAAATTGAATGATATAGCCACCCTATTTACTCATGAGGAAAAAATGCGTTATTACTATATTCTTAGGTTGTTTCCTTTCTCATTAAAGGGTGATGCTAAGATATGGTTTAATTCTCTTGCTCCTGGTTGTGTGCGTAGTCCCCAGGATATGATATATTACTTCTCTGAAAAATATTTTCCTGCCCATAAGAAACAAGCTGCCTTGCAGGAAATATTTAACTTTGTGCAAATTGAAGAAGAGAGTCTCCCACAAGCTTGGGGGAGGCTTCTCCAATTACTTAATGCTTTGCCTGATCATCCTCTCAAGAAAAGCGAAATACTTGATATCTTTTATAATGGACTAACCGATGCTTCTAGGGACCACCTAGATAGTTGTGCTAGTTGTGTTTTCAGGGAACGGACTGTTGAACAAGCTGAACTACTATTGAATAATATATTGAGCAATGATAATGATTGGACTATTCCCGAACCACCTCCAAAGCCAATTCCGAAGAAAAGATGTATTCTATTTCTCAGTCCTGAAGATATGCAAGAGTCAAAGAAATCTATGAAAGAAAAAGGTATTAAAGCTGAAGATGTTAAGAATTTACCACCTATTGAAGAGATGCGTGGTCTTGATAACCCGACACAGGTAGTAGAGGTAAATTCTCTCCGTAGATTTGATGAAGGTGATATTCCTTATAATAAGTCTGCTAGCCAATGCTTGGATGAGTTTGATAACTTTATTGTTAAGCAAGAAAATTTCAATGCTTATGTTAGTAGACAATTGAAACATAATGCTTTCATGCTTGATCGCTTAGGAGATTATATGAGTAGAACTATCAATGATCTTAATCTTATTAGTAAACATGCTTCCATGGTAACTACTCAAGTAGAACAAGTACTTAAGGCACAAAATGATTTGGTTAATGAGATGAATGGTAAGAACAATGATCATTATGTTAGAGTCGTGACCAGAGGTGGTAAAATGACTCAGGAACCTTTGTATCCTGAGGGCCATCCTAAGAGAATTGAGCAAGATTCTTAGAGAATTAATACTGATGCACCTAGTCGTCCCAGTAACAAAAGGAAAAAGAATGACGATAGGACTTTGCATGCTGCTAGTGAACCAGTTATAGGTACACCTGAAAACCCAAATGATATTTCTATTTCTGATGCTGAGACACAATCTGGTAATGAACATGAGCCTAGTGATAATATTAATGATGATGTTCATGTTGATGCTCAACCTAGTAATGATAATGATGTGGAGATTGAACCTGCTGTTGATCTTGATAACCCACAACCTAAGAACAAAAGATATGACAAAAGAGACTTTGTTGCTAGGAAGCATGGTAAAGAAAGAGAACCTTGGGTTCAGAAACCCATGCCCTTCCCTCCTAAGCCATCCAAGAAAAAGTATGATGAGGACTTTGAGCATTTTATTGAAATGCTTAGACCTGTCTTTTTACGTATGCGCTTGACTGATATTCTGAAAATGTCTCCTTATGCTAAGTATATGAAAGATATTGTGACAAATAAAAGAAAGATACCGGAAGCTAAGATTTCCACCATGCTTGCTAATTATACCTTTAAGGGTGGAATACCAAAGAAACTAGGAGATCCCGGAGTACCTACTATACCATGCTCTATTAAAAGAAACTATGTTAAAACTGCTTTATGTGACCTTGGAGCTGGTGTTAGTGTTATGCCTTTCTCTTTGTATCGTAGACTTGATTTGAATAAGTTGACACCTACTGAAATCTCTTTGCAAATGGCTGATAAATCAACTGCTTTACCCATCGGTATTTGTGAGGATGTGCATGTCGTAGTTGCAAATGTTACTATCCTAACGGGCTTTGTTATTCTTGATATTCCCGAGGACGACAGTATGTCGATCATCCTTGGTAGACCTTTTTTGAATACTGCAGGGGCTGTTATTGATTGCAACAAGGGCAATGTCACTTTTCATGTTAATGGTAATGAGCATACGGTACACTTTCCGAAGAAACAACCTCAAGTTCATAGTATCAACTCCATTGAAAAAATGTCAACGATTATTATTGGAGATTTTGAATTCCCTCTCCCTACTGCCAAAAAGAAATATGATATACTTATTGTTGGGGACATGCATATCCCCATTGAGGTAACCTAGTGTTATTCGAAAATTCTCCGGTTCCGTGTCATTTGAAAAAAGTTTGTCAATAAGACTTGATCAACCTTATTGATGGATTCTTTTTGATGAGCATGAGATGGATGAATTTAGGAGGCACAATCTTCTGTACCCAACTTTTACTTTCTGTTATTTAGATTTAGTAAAGTAAAAATGCTATTATTTTTTTGTTTTCTGATTTATCCGTGCAATAAAAATGACCTGAAAATAAAAGTTCTCCAAATGCCCTGAAAATATAATATGATTATTTCTGGAATATTTAAGAATTTCTAGCACTGAGAACACATCAGGGGGCTGCACCAGTGGGCCACAAGCCTATAGGGCGCGCCCACCCCCCCCCCCCTGGGCCCGCCCCCCTGGCTTGTGGGTCCCACGTAGGCCCCCCTCACTTATTCCAACACCCATCCACTTTGTCTTCCTCCAGAAAAAATCCCACCATTGCTCAAACCCGTGTTCTAGTTCATTTTGCTGCCATTTTCGATCTCCTTGTGCAAAGCTCCGTTTGCAAAACTGTTTTGGGGAATTGTTCTTCGGTATGTGACTCCTCCAATGGTCCAATTAGTTTTTGTTCTAGTGCTTTATATATTGCAAATTTTTGTTGATGTGGTGACCTTGTTCTTGAGCTTGCATGTCAAATTTGTATGGTTCCAAGTAGTTTTGATGCATGATATAGCCTCTAGGCACTTGTGGGAGTAGTTGCTATATGTTTTGTTGAGTTTTGTTCACCTTTATTGTGAGTCACTAAAAATTTCAGAAATTTTTCAGAGAAAGACAGATGTTGAGGAGAATATACCAAGGTGGTTCCTCGAGCAAGAAGGCCCCGAGGCTCGCGATACGTGAGCCCGACTTTGAACCACCGAGGGAAGCTCAAGTGCAGCCTTGTGAATGGCCGTCGGATCAATTCATGGTTCATGCCGGTTTCAAGGAAGAATTTTACACGTACATACGAAATGCTGGCCTTGAAGATTTTATTTCAGACCAATGCAAGCAATATTATCAACTCACTGATTCCTTCGTGCGGAGGTTTGAATTTTCATCCAAGCGTAATACGTATTCTGTCCTATTATATCTTTATGATAAATCTTATACTATGGACCTAGAAGATTTTAACCGTGCATGCAAAATTCCGCAATGGGGCAGCTATAGCGATCCTCACAAAAATGAATATAATGATTTTCTTGCTAGCATCACGGTGGGAGAAACTAGAAACATTACACAGGCTACCTTGGGGAGCATTCACTTTCCTGCTATACATTAGTTTGCTCTCTTCATAGGTAGATGTATTAACGGTAAACATGATCCTAGCCACCTTTGCGTACCTAATCTTAGTATTCTTAAGAGTGCGGTCATGGGTGATAGACGATATAACTTGGGGGCTATTATTGCTAGGAGGCTACATAAAAATGCTAAGGATGGAGATTTCTTTGGTGGGATTTATGCCACCCGGGTAGCTAATTATCTTGGGGTACCCATAAGGGAGAATGAAATTGAGTTACCACCTGCTTTTCTTGATTATGAGGCTATGGTGCGCTACCAGTTTCTTGAGAGAAACGAACAATCCTTCATGTACCGACTAATTTTTTGACTGACAGCGTGCTGTCCATATTACCCTTCCTCCTCCTGCCTTCTTTAACTTTTAGGAAAAACGGAGACACTTTATAACCAGAGAGGAGGCAAACGAGTATGAGAGAGAGGCGGAAGCCGCTCGCCTCCGCGCTGCAGCCGCTCAGGCAGTAGCCGCCGCAGCCCAGTACAACCCCAACTATGACTTTGGATATTATCCGGGCCAGCCATGGCCCTAGACCAACTTAAGCCAAAAGCCTAAGCTTGGGGGAGTACGTATTTCTCATCGACATTACATTCATGTTCACACATTCATTCCAGTTGTCGGTGTTCATACTTTTTCATTGTACCATCCATGGTAGTTTATTTCTTCTTTCCGCTTTCTTCTTGTGTGTTTAATTAACCTTGAGAAAAATCCAAAAAAATTAGTTCTAGCTTTACCTTTTAGTTTGTTTAGTTGAATCATTAAAAGAAAACCCAAAAAGATTTCTCTTTCTTCTTTTGCTTGTTGGGAGCTTTCTCGTGTAAATAGTTTTTCTCGTTCTTGTTTTGAAATTTCTTTTCTGTGGGTCGTAAGGAGAAGGCTACAATGAAAATGTTGAGTGGCTCTCATATGCATTATTGTTCATTTATCAGAGAGCCCATATTACCTTGCCTTCTCCTTTGAGTTATTGTTTGCAGATTCCAGCTTAGTCCAATGCACGTGCACTCTTTTTATTATTCACACCGTTCGGTCGTGCAAGTGAAAGGCAATAATGACGATATATGATGAAGTGATTGAGATGGAGAAAAGCTGGTATGAACTCGACCTATTTTGTTTTTGTAAATATGATTAGCTCATCGTTCTGAATTCAGCTCATTATGGATGAAACATGTTTGCAATGACAATTAGAGATTATAGTTACTCATGCCATGCTTAATTAGCTAAGAGTGTATAATGGTTTGTCTTGAGTGCCAACATGCATGTTAAAATGGTTGTGATGTAGTATGATAGGATGGTATCCTCCTCCGAATGATTCAAGTGGCTTGACTTGGCAAGTGTTCACGCATGTAGTTGAAACAAAATCAACATAGCCTCCACGATATTTATGTTCATGGTGATTTATATCCTACTCATGCTTGCATTCAATGTTGGTTAATCTCAATGCATGTTTATGACTATTGTCGCTCTCTAGTTGGTCGCTTCCCAGTCTCTTGCTAGCCTTCACCTGTACTAAGCGGGAATACTGCTTGTGCATCCATTTCCATAAACCCAAAGTTGTTCCATATGAGTCCACCATACCTACCTATATGCGGTATTTACCTGCCGTTCCAAGTAAATTTGCATGTGCCAAACTCTAAACCTTCAAATAATACTCTATTTTGTATGCCCGAATCGCTCATGTAGTGACTAGGGGCTGTCAGTATCTTCCATGATAGGTGGGTTATTCTCACGATATGTGTTGATTCACTATCATTCATGAGAAAGTGGCTGGTATTCGGAATGCCCAGTTTCATGCTCAAAATCAAATCAAAATATAATGAAACAAAACTCCCCCAGGATTGTTTTTTGTATGGACGGTACCCGTGGATTCGGCTCGCCGTGGAGTGTGATTGATTGGTGGAGGGGGAGTAAAAACTTTACTATTCTGCTTGGGAACCGCCTATAATGTATCTAGCATGGAAGATACCGAGATCTCTTGGTTGTTATGTTGACAATGAAAGCATACCGCTCAAAATTATTATTCATCCTTGTTTTAAAAGCTCGAGCTCTGGCACCTCTGCAAATCAATGCTTCCCTCTGCGAAGGGCCTATCTATTTAACTTTACTGTTGAGTCATTGCTACTTCTTGAGCATGCGTTGGTTTTCCCTTGAAGAGGAAAGGGTGATGCAGCAAAGTAGATAAGTATTTCCCTCAGTTGTTGAGAACCAAGGTATCAATCCAGTAGGAGATACAAGCAAGTCCCCAATAGATGTACCTACACAAATAATCAAACACTTGCACCCAACGCTATAAAGGGGTTGTCAATCCCTTCACGGTTACTTGCAAGGATGAGATCTGATAGAGATAGATAGATAGGATTGCTAAAACGAAAAGTGAAACAAAAGTAAAAAGATTGCAGCAAGGTATTTTTGGTATTTTTGGTTTATAGATCTGAAAGAATAATGTGGAAAATAGACCCGGGGGGCATAGGTTTCACTAGAGGCTTCTCTCATGAAGGAAAATAATACGGTGGGTGAACAAATTACTGTCGAGCAATTGATAGAAATGCGAATAATTATGAAGATATCCAAGGCAATGATTATGCATATAGGCATCACATCCGTGTCAAGTAGACCGAAACGATTCTGCATCTACTACTATTACTCCACACATCGACCGACTCCTGCCTGCATCTAGAGTATTAAGTTCATGAAGAACAGAGTAACGCATTAGATAAGATGACATGATGTAGAGGGATAAACTCAAGCAATATGATGAAAACCCCATCTTTTTATCCTCGATGGCAACAATACAAATACGTGCCTCGCTACCCCTACTTTGTCACTGGGTGAGGACACCGCAAGATTGAACCCAAAACTAAGCACTTCTCCCATTGCAAGAATTACCAATCTAGTTGGCCAAACCAAACCAATAACTCGAAGAGACTTGCAAAGATATGAAATCATGCATATAATAATTCAGAGAAGATTCAAATAATATTCATAGATAAGCTGAACATTAACCCACAATTCATCGGATCTCGACAAACACACCGCAAAAGAGTATTACATCGGATAGATCTCCATGAAGATCATGAAGAACATGGTATTGAAGAACAAAGAGAGAGAAGAAGCCATCTAGCTACTAGCTATGTACCCAAAGGTCTGTGGTGAACTACTCACGCATCATCGGAGGGGCAATGGAGTTGATGTAGATGCCCTCCGTGATCGAATCCCCCTCCGGCAGATTACCGGAAAAGGCTCCAAGATTGGATCTCACGGGAACAGAGGCTTCCGGCGGCGGAAAAGTATTTCCGTGGCTCTTTTTGGTATCCAGAGAATATTTGGGAATTTATAGGCCGAAGAATAGGATTAGGAGGGCTGCCATGGGGCCACAAGCCAGGGGGGCGCCCCCCCCCCCTAGGGCGCGCACTGGTGGCTTGTGACGCCATGGCAGGTCTCCTGCCTTCATCTCAAGTCTGCTGGGTTTCTTCTGGTCCAAGAAAAATCATTCCGAAGATTTTATTCCGTTTGGACTCCGCTTAATATTCCTTATCTGCAATACTCAAAAACAAGGAAAAAACAGAAACTGGCACTAGGCTCTAGATTAATAGGTTAGTCCCAAAAATAATATAAAATAGCATATTAATGCATATAAAACATCCAAAACAGATAATATAATAGCATGAAACAATCAAAAATTATAGATACGTTGGAGACGTATCAGTCATCCTCCTCTTATAAAAAGCACCAGTTAGAGAGCACCACCGTCATTTGTATGCTTTGTTATTAATTGATATTGAGTATGATTGTGACTGGATCTCTTTTACCATGAATTACAATGTCTAGTCAGTACTTGTTCTTTAGAGGTGCTCTGCATTTATGTTTTGTGGTCTCAGAAAGGGCTAGCGAGATACCATTATATCATATTGTATCATGATTGTTTTGATAAAAGTGTTGTCATCCGAGATTTATTATTATTGCTCGCTAGTTGATTATGCCATTGATATGAGTAAATGTGAGTCCTAAATGTTATTGTGAATGTGGTTAGTCCATAATCCTTGCTGAAAATCTGAATACCAGTTAGACATATTTACAACAACAAGATCAAACAGAGTTTGTAAAAGTTTTTCTTTGTCACTTTCAGTTTGTCAACTGAATTGCTTGAGGACAAGCAATGGATTAAGCTTGGGGGCGTTGATACGTATCCATCGTATCTACTTTTCCAAACTCTTTTGCCCTTGTTTTGGACTCTAATTTGCATGATTTGAATGGAACTAACCCGGACTGACGCTGTTTTCAGCAGAATTGCCTTGGTGTTATTTTTGTGCAGAAATAAAAGTTCTCGGATTAACCTAAAATTTTACGGAGAATATTTTTGGAATTAATAAAAAATACTGGCGAAAGAATCAACCGGAGGGGTCCACCACCCGGCCACAAGACAGGGGGGGCGCGCCCCCCCTAGGGCGCGCCCCCCTGTCTTGTGGACCCCTGAAGCTCCTCCGACCTCAATTCCAACTCTATATAAACCTATTCGGGGAGAAAAAAACCAAGGAGAAGAGTTCATCGCGTTTTACGATACGGAGCCGCCGCCACCTCATGTTCTTCCTCGGGAGGGCAGATCTGGGGTCCGTTGTGGGCTCCGGAGAGGGGAAATCGACGCCGTCGTCACCACCAACCATCCTTCATCACCAATTTCATGATGCTCTCCGCCGTTCGTGAGTAATCCCATCGTAGGCTTGCTAGACGATGATGGGTTGGATGAGATTTACCATGTTATCGAGTTAGTTTTGTTAGGGTTAGATCCCTAGTATCCACTATGTTCTGAGATTGATGTTGCTATGACTTTGCTATGCTTAATGCTTGTCACGAGGGCCCGAGTGCCATGATTTCAGATCTGAACCTATTATGTTTTCATGAATATATATGTGTTCTTGATCCTACCTTGCAAGTTGTAGACACCTATTACGAGTTATGATCCGCATCCCTCAGGGTGACAATAACTGGGATTCTTTCCGGTGATTACCGTAGTTTGAGGAGTTCATGTATTCACTAAGTGCTAATGCTTTGGTCCGGTTCTCTATTAAAAGGAGGCCTTAATATCCTTTAGTTTCCATTAGGACCCCGTTGCCACGGGAGGGTAGGACAAAAGATGTCATGCAAGTTCTTTTCCATAAGCACGTATGACTATATATGGAATACATGCCTACATTACATTGATGAATTGGAGCTAGTTCTGTGTCACCCTATGTTATAACCGTTGCATGATGAATGCCATCCGACATAATTATCCATCACTGATCCATTGCCTACGAGCTTTTCACATATTGATCTTTGCTAAGTTACTTTTCCGTTGCTACTGTTACAATCACTACAAAACTGCTACTGTCACTTTTGCCATTGTTACCGTTACTTCCATACTGCTTTGCTACTGAATACTTTGCTGTAGATATTAAGTCTTTCAGGTGTGGTTGAATTGATAACTCAGCTGCTAATACTCGAGAATATTCTTTGGCTCCCCTTGTGTCGAATCAATAAATTTGGGTTGAATACTCTACCCTCGAAAACTGTTGCGATCCCCTATACTTGTGGGTTATCAGCACTCGAAGCACTCGGGCGAACATGGACATGCTTGGTCTCACCGGCCGACTGAAAAGCCGATTCAAAAGCTGGCCGTTTCGACCTAAGCAAGTCGGCCATGTCCACCTCTTTCTTGTAGCCCTCGAGCTCGACTGCGAGTACCTGCTCGTTGGCGATCTTGGAGCCCTGCTAGAGGCACTCCTCGGCTATCTTCCGGTCGCGACTCACAGTGATCACGCCTTTCGGCCCTGGCATCTTTAGTTTGAGATACACGTAACATGGTCTGGCCATGAAACGTGCGTAGGCGGGCCTACCCAGGATGGCGTGGTAAGCGTTGCGGAAGTCCACCACCTCGAAGGTTAACCGTTCCTTCCGGAAATTCTTTTCGCTTCCAAACATGACGTCTAGAGCGATATGACCGAGTGATTCTGCCTTCTTCCCAGGGACAATCCCGTGGAAATGCATGTTGCTCTTGCTCAATTGGGACATCGGGATGCCCATCGCCTTGAGCGTGTCAGCGTAAATTATATTGAGTCCGCTGCCTCCATCCATCAAGACCTTACGCAGTCGGACACCACCCACAGCCGGGTCAACGACCAGCGCCTGCCTCCCAGGGGTGGCTATGTGAGCCGGATGGTCGAACTGGTCGAAAGTAACAGGAGTCTTCATCCAGTTGAGGTATTTGGTGGCAGTCGGAACTGCCATGTTAACTTCCCGATTGACAACCTTCAACTGTCTCTTGCTCTCGACGTCAGCGAAGATCATGAGGACTTTATCGACTTATGGGTACTCGGAAGTACCTTCATCATCTTCGACATCAGCTTTCTCACTCGAGGGCTCAGTGCCCATCTCCTGCTTGAGCAGGCGACATTCTCGAGTGGTGTGCTTCGGGAGCACAACGTTGCCTTCTTCATCCATTTTGGTATGAATCTGGCACGGTTGATCAAGAATGTCGGATTTCGAGTCGGACTTCTTCTTGGGAGTCCACTCTTTCTTGTTTTTCTTTGGCTTGGGTTTGCCTTGGCCTTTCCCTTGAACAGCTGCCACCTCAGCCTTGCCGGAGGCATCGGCCTTGCATTTCTGATCTTTCCCAGCGTTGCCCCCGATTGAGGAGCGTTGCCGGCTCGCCCTTTGCCGCTACGGAGGCGGTCTTCCTCTTCGCCATTGGCGTATTTATTCGCGATCTCCATAGCCCGACTGAGGGACAGATCTCCAGCTCGGCCCCTAATTTCAGGATCAGTTCCCGATACCGAGTGCCTGCTTTAAAGGCGCACACGGCCTGATGCTCGGTTACATTTTCCACGTTGTTGTGCAGCGTGGTCCAGCGCTGGATGTACTCACGGAGAGTCTCGTTGCTCTTCTGGACGCAGCGCTGCAGTTCTGTCAACCCACTCGGGCGCTTGTACATGCCTTCGAATGTCTTGACAAACACTCGGGCCAAATCTTCCCAACAATAAATGCAATTGGCGGGCAGTTGATTCAGCCACGCTCGCACAGATCCTTCCAACATGAGTGGAAGGTGCTTCATCGCAATGAAATCATTGCCACCGCCGATCTGGACAGCCACTCGATAATCCTCGAGCCAAGTCTCCGGCTTGGATTCGCCGTTGAACTTGCCGATTCCAGTCGCTAACCGGTAATTGGGTGGTATCTCAGCCTCCCGGATGTATCTGCTAAAGCACCTGAGACCGGAAATACCCCAACCACTCACTCGGTCTCTGTTGTCTCTGTTCCGATCAACCATTTGCTGAGTGATGATGGACCTGGTGTTGAACTGCGGTGGTCTCTAGTCATTCTCTCCGTAGCCTCTTGCCGGACAGGGCTTCGCTCACGGTCCCTTATGATAGGTCGACCGCCGTCATAGGGACGTTGGCTGTATGAACCGCCTCTCGGAGGGGGCGTCCGACTGACGTCGCGGTCGTCGCACCAGCGTCCTACGTGCGGACCTCTCGGAAGAAGAGGAGTTCGTCGGTCTTTCCTTGGCGCGAGAGGACTGTGAGCAGACTGGACTGTGTCTGCACGAATGGAATTGCTATGAATTCGTTGGTGTGACTGTGATACCTTAGAGTTTTGCTACAGAGCAGTTTTCAGTAGGGCTTGGATCTGCCATGCCCTCGCCGGGCACTGAGTCAGACGGCTGGATTGAGTCGGCGATCCGAGTAGCCGCTGCTAAGTTCAACAGCGGCATGCGCATCACCGGGATGGTGTATGGCCGATCTTCTGGAAAAGCTAACGACGACTGCGGCTGGAACTGGGTCGTTCCCTTGCCGCGCGCTCGTCGAGTGACTATTGGAGTCACTCGAGCCGCTCGCGTTCAGCCAGGGTGGCCTGGTGCGCAGCCTCCAGGGCCAACTCGTCTGGGGTAGTTCCCGCGATGGGAGCGAGAAGAACTTGATCATTCCTGCGCCTGATTTCCTCCCGCTGCTCCCGAGTGAGGGGTCGGGGGACGTAGCCGTGGGAGCCAGTGTTGTTGCGGTCACCGTCTCGATCGCGGGTATCTCCTACGGAATACCCGGGAGGAGGGGCACCTCGGGTCGTGCCGGCCATCAGGACCTCCGCAGCGTCTCCGCTCCTCTCGCGCTCGGAAGCATCAGACGATTCATCATCCGAGGAAGGAAAAAGGTTGTGGACGGACTCATCAGCGTTGAGCACGGCCACCTGCCCGACCGCGGCCTGGAGTGCCGTGGCGTGCTTGATCCAACGCTTCAGCCACGAGCGCCCGAAGCGTTTGTGTTGAGATGCAGCGGGACAAGGGGATGCCGATTGGTACGGCATGCACGGTTGTCGGAGAAGAACTCCAAACGTCATCGCGCTAAAATGCGCTGCACCTCGGGCGGGCAACGCATCGGTGTCCAGCGGCGCTTCCTGCAGGCACGCCAAATCGTCGGCGATGAAGCTGAGGGAACCGAAGAGGATCTCGCCGCCGAGTGTCATCATGATGATCGAGAAAATGAAAATTCCACCTACGCCGGAATTCGCTAGACGCGCAGCCCCAAGGTGGGCGCTTACTGTCGAGGGAATTAGCCTGACAATAGTACCAGGGGTACGAACGGAGGGGCGAAGCCTAGCTACGGCGCAGATGTTCACCCGGATGTGTACGAGTTCAGGCCCCACTCGGAAGTGGTAAAAGCCCTACGTCTCGAGCCCGGAGGCTTAGTGTTTGCTTATGGGGAGTAATGGATTACAAGAGGTTCGAACCCTTGCTACGGCGCCCGGGGGTGGCTTATATAGAGTGCGCCACCACCGGTTGGGCGCCATCATTAGGGCTATTAATGTTGATTAATGTAGCGTTACAGAAACGGCTGTTCTAGTGGAGCGTTACTGGTAACGCAGAATTAATGACACAATGAGCGTCCTTTCAAGTCCCACGGGCGCTGCGTCTTCTGAGTCGTCTGAGCTCCCATATGTCTGAATGATGTCGTGGACGTCCGAGTGACTTAAATCATCCGAGTGGATCTCCAGATGCATCCGAATGCATCTTTGGCTTAGGGACTTTAATGTTAACTAAGGTCCACAGGTGGGCCTTAGATGTCAGTCCCGTGACCCTACCCATGGTAGGCAACCTCATCACCAACAAAAGTGTAATGCTCCGTTCTTAGGTGAGCTATCTTAGGCTATGTACTACCCTTCTCTTTTAAATTGAACTTGTCCAAGATAGCGAATCTTGCATGACAGGGAACGCACTAGTTGAATTGTACAAAAGAAAATCAAAGGTTAATTAAAGCAAAAAAACACGCCTCATACTTCATTAACAAAAAAATACATGCCGTCTTTACATACCGTAATAATGCTAAATTCTTCCGTTAGCTTGACGGTGAAGGACGTATCGTTGTCTAGGTGAGGATAAAGGTCGCATATACCCCTATCACCCCAGCACAAAGGGCACTGAGGGATCCTATCATCGTCAGACGACGTCAACATTTCCTGTGTTCATGATTCTAAGATTAAAAACCGACGACAATTTTTTTAGCAAGATCATCATATAATATCACTAATACATATAATATCACTAGCGATCGTCGGGGACTCTTCATATAATATTATCATATAATATCACTAATACATCTCGGATAATCCAGTTAATGGAGCATCAAATATTATCGAATATTACCGCTAATACAACTCGAATATTATCGAATAATCTAGTTGACTCGCGGTTCCTGAGGCGCGGGCGGTGGACACCCAAAGAGAAGGAACCATCACAGGATCATAGCTCAGGTTTGATCCCTGAAGGAACTTCCAGGTATTGGAGAACCTGACGTCCAACGCAACCATGTAGCGATGGACGTGCTCGTCCTCCTCCCTGACACGGCGACTTACCACCTCCTTGGTTGCCGGCTTCCTTCGCACCGATAGTGGCCCACGCGATCGCCACCAAAGAAGCTCCGGGTCGACAACGAGACCAAGATTCCTCACCAAGTTGCGCTCCCCGGAAGGTAGCACCTCCCAGTGCCAGTCCGGCAGAGCCCAGTCTCGGACATGGCGCCTCTCAAACTGGTTGTCGGCGCCGAGTCGACGACGAGGATGTGAGATGGGCATCGTCGACGAGAACAAATTGTGGCTAGCAAATAACATTTTATTTAACAACAATAACAACAATCCCATATTTAATAACAAATCCACACGCACGCACTCGCACACAACGTATACGACTAGCTAGCACGGGAACTGTCCTAGGAATATGACGGAGATACATAATGAATTAATGATGGCATCCCCTCTGTTTATCTTGTTGGACACCAAATTAACATGCTTCCAAAGCCTAATGATGTGTATGTGTGTGTGTGTGGCGCACGCCCAAGAGCACATATAGCACTTACTATTTCAAATGATTTTGAAGCTTAAGGAAGAAGAAGCACATCTCAATACTTTCTGTAAGCACGTTGTGCTCTTCACATGGGGAATACCACTTCTTAAAATCATGAAAAGCAACCCTTGTACTCAAAATCATGTAAGGTAGCAAACAAGAACCTTCATTCGTATTTTTTGCAGAATATTATGGTGGAAAAGTAGCTACCTCATGCCATGTATAATTGTACAAAAATGCATAGTTTTTCAACCACTTTTCATGCAAAACAGTAAGTATTTCTCACAGATCAACAAATCAACTTTGCAAACGAGGTCGTCGGCGTCGGTGTCGGCGTCGGCACGGACGGTGGTGACCGCGGGAGGGGATAGGAGGAGGAGGGGAATGGCGGTGGCCGGCGGCTCACCTAGCGTTGCCGGGGAGCGGGGGAGGCGAAGCTTGGTGACGCGGCTCGGGGAGGAGGTCTGGCGACGGCGGCCGTCGGCGACGAGAGATGCTCGGGGAGGAGGGCGACGGCTCGGAGGCGACAGCGATGTCCGGCAGCCTGGCGGCGTGCGTGTGGGTTCGGCGTCGGGGGCGCGGGAGGAGTGGGGAGAAGATTGGGGAAGAAGGAGGCCGCGGGCGGTTATAAACCCAAGGCTTTAGTCCCGGTTGGTGGCTCCAACCGGGACTAAATGGGTGCCTTTAGTCCCGGTTGGAGCCACCAACCGGGACTAAAGCTAATTTTCGGCAGCCAAAAGGGTGCGAAGCTTAGGCCTTTAGTCCCGGTTGGTGGCTCCAACCGGGACAAAAGGCACCCCTTTAGACCCGGTTGGAGCCACCAACCGGGACTAAATCTATTTTTGGTTTTAGTTTAGATTACAAACAATTTGTATTCAAAAACAGTAGCATTATTAAAAGTTTTTAAGAAAAAATACTTTATGAAAAATTTAGTTAGATAAATTTTACTTTCTATTAACTTTACTTTAGATGAGAAACAATTTGTATTATTAGTTGATTTTTTTATTTAATTCTAAGTTAATATTATTTTGATCACACATAGAGTTTAATAAAAGCTTTTTAGTTGATTCTCTTTTCTATTGAAGAATATTATAAAATACTTTTTGTTAACATAAATTTTATATTATTTTAAGTTAATATTATTTTTCATAGGTACCATACTCATGATGTAAGATAATATAAATGTGCCTAGATGTTCATGAGATATGTCAAAACAATAGAATATTCTCATAGGATTCTCTGATTTCCCAGCCCTCAACATATCATCAACTTCCCCTTTTGACCCTTTCATGAATTGGCGATAAGAGAGCACATGCTTTTCAGATGGCCTACCAATGCATCCACATATCTGTCTATTATGCATATTTGTACAAGGAAAGAAACGTACATTTACCAAAAATTAAAACAGATGTCAACCTTACCAGTTAATACGTCGCCTTCATGTAACTGCAGTGACCATCAGAATACTTGTGGAGCATAACTATGGCTTTCAACCCATAATCAAAGGTGCAAATTATTCGGTTATCTTATATATGCCGAACAGTTACTTGAACAATCCTACTATTTGATATGTTTTCCTCAGTTTCACCAGAAAGCAAGTAGAACTCCTCCCATCCGGACTTGGAGCCACCAACCGGGACTGTATCTAATTTTCCTATTTTTGGTTTTAGTTTAGTTTTAAACAGATTCAAAAACAGTAGCATTATGAAAAGTTTTTAAGAAAAAAATACTTTATGAAAAATTTAGTTGGATAAATTTTACTTTCTATTAACTCTACTTTAGATCAGAAACAATTTGTATTATTAGTTGATTTTTAATTTAATTCTAAGTAATTATTATTTTGATCATAAATAGAGTTTTATAAAAGCTTTTTAGTTGATTCTTTTTGCTATTGAAGATATTATAAAATACTTTTTGTTAACATAAATTTTATATAATTTTAAGTTAATATTATTTTTCATAGGTACCATACTCATGATGTGGGTTTATACTCCTGATGTAAGATAATATAAATGTGTCTGGATGTTTATGAGATATGCCAAAACAATAGACAATTCTCATAGGATTCTCTGATTTCCCAGCCCTCAACATATCATCAACTTCCCCTTTTGACCTTTTCATGAATCGGCGATAAGAGAGCACATGCTTTTCAGATGGCCTACCAATGGATCCACATATGTGTCTATTATGCATATTTGTACAAGGAAAGAAACATACATTTACCAAAAATTAAAACAGATGCCAAACTTGACAGTTAATACGTCGCCTTGATGTAACTGCAGTGACCATCAGAATACTTGTGGAGCATAACTATGGCTTTCAACCCAAAATCAAAGGTGCAAATTATTCGGTTATCTTATATATGCCGAACAGTTACTTGAACAATCCTAGCACCAGAAAGCAACCAGAAAAATCGAGATTTGGATCGGCATATACAAGATAACCCAGAAATTTGCACCTTTTGTGAACTCAACTGGCATTATGCTCACAGGCATTTCATCGAACACCTCTTGTGCATAGGAAGGGAAAACAAACTAGCACACACCTCCCACCTCATATGAGGAAAAAACAGAGGAGAGGGCGGGCAGGGGTGAGAGTATATATAGGCAAACTTGTAGTCCCGGTTGGTATCTCAAACCGGGACTGAAGACAGACCTTTTGTCCCGGTTGGAGACACAAACCGGGACGAAAGGTGCTCCCTCCTGGCACAACACCTTTAGTCCTGGTTGGTGTCACCAACCGGGACTAAATGTCCCGTTCGAATCGGGACTGGTGCCTGTTGAGCCCCGGCCGGCGTTCCAGCCGCCCGAACCGGGACTGATGCTCACATTAGTCTCAGTTCGTAACTCGACCGGGACTATTGCTTCATTCGGCCTAGAACCAAAGCCCTGTTTTCTACTAGTGGATAAAGCCTCCCACAAGTGGCTAACATGCTCAGTCTTTGATCTAAACGATAAGAACTCGGGTCCTAGGGCCAGCCCAAGTGATACAAAACACGATGCATAAACCATGCATGGCCTCCCACCTTAGCCTTCTACATTACCAGGATATTGCATTAACATGGTTAAACATAAATAAAAGAGTGCATAGCGAGGTTAAAAACTACCCACCAAAAACAAGAGATAGATAAACATGAGTCAAGCAACAACCCTAAGCATGCATACTATGACAAGCAGGGCAAACAAGGCAAAACAAGCAGGAAGATGGCATGTTAGGAGTGGAAAGGTAAAGGCAATATCAGGTGACAATAATCAGGCTATGCAGAGGATATATAGGTAACAAAGACCAATTACAACATCGATATTCTAATGCAAGCAATGTGGGTGAAAGCAATATGATATTTTGGAATGAACAAGGAGCGTGTTCTTGCGTGGAATCCATGATTGGTACATTCACAGACCTTTCTCATAGCTCACATCATCTTCGAGTCCTATCCACGAAGAAGCAAAACACTAGAAGGATCCAATCAACCGATGCATCTTATAACTACGACAAACATCCATTGTGCTCACGGAATGCAATGCATGACATGGCAAGGGTGATGTGTGAGTTAACTTAATGCAACATAAATCAACTTAAATAGAGCTAACAAGCAAGAGTTAGAGCATCTTGTGCTTGATATTATTAAACAAAGGGATTGATACATGTTTTCAGACTAATCCAATTTTAGTTGATGCAAACATGTATGAAAGTTGCATAAATGGAATCTAGGGATTATTCTTATGAAGATGGTACATTGGATCATATGTTATTATCTAGGAAAATATTGTCTATGAATTATGCCATTCAAATAATGCATTAATGCAATTTAAACGGATGCAACATTTTAAAATGCTCAAACATGAATGTAAATGACGTATTCAAGACAAACAATTTTCTGAACAAGTTTCATATATAACTTTTCAAATTTCGAGCTATGGATTGAAATATGGGGCACGTTTAGGTCGAACGTGCCGGAAGTTGCGGGGGAATTGGTGCAGATGAACGACTTGTGTAGTTGTAAGACGACTGCATCGACGGTGGCGGCGGCGCCCCCACCCCCCTCCCCGCCCGGACCCTGGTCCCTGTCCCTGTACGCTGCCCTCTCAAGAGATGGCGCCGGACCATGGTCCCTGTCAGACGGACCTTGGTCCCAGTCTCTGTACCGTGCCCTCTTAGAAGGTGGCGTTCGTTGGTTGCCAAAGCTATTTTCTCCTTGCTTCTTTGGACACGGCGGCGCGCATTGCAGGTTCTTGAGTTTATCTTGCGGGCAGTCACCACCTTCGGTTCCTCCTCCTCCGGCCCTAGTGACACTCTAAATGGGTCCATGCGGTTGTGGATGGCGAAAAGGGCGGGAAACGAGTTGGCCGGCGGCGACGATCGGCTGGTGCGGTTGGGAATGCTCGGGCTTTAGCGTGAAAACAGTATGAATGTGGCCAAATGCATGGGCTTCGTGTGGGGTTTTGGATAGACCGAGGTTGTGGGAGTCCTATGTGACGAAGGTCCATACTCCCACAAACCTCCCTTAACTTTACATCCAGTTTTGCGGGAATTTCAACTTGGACGTGTGCGCACCGCGTTTGATGTCCATACTCTACCGCGTTTGATAGCAAAAATATTTCGACGTGGATGTACACGCATCGTGTTGGATAGCAAAAATGATCCGAATATGTTGGTCCGAATGTTTGCAAATCTTTTGCAACACAACGTTGGAGATGCCAGCAGGGAATTAGAGACATCACTGTGCTTCGAGCCTTCAATTTAAGCTCCTCGCAAGAAAAGAAAAAAAAAACCTTCAATTTCAGCAAGCGTCTGCTCCTATGGTATGAGGGATCGTCTGCGTAGAGTATATCATTATGCTGAACGCAGCTTCGGTGCCGTCACCTCGCTTGGTTGTGTGACACGTGGGTCAGCCATCTGTTGAACCAGACATGTCATGCAATCAAAGGCATTGAAGCTCAGTCTCATTATGCTATTGGCTAGATGGACCAGTTTGTGGCCCAAAAACATCTGTAACATATCCCGTATAAGTTGATCCCTAAAACGCGTAGAAGGTGCCTTGTAAACCATTTTACGATACGAAATTGCTCCGGACAGAACAGACCCCGTAAAAACACCTAATTTTTTCTCTTTTCTTTTCTTTTTCCTTCAGTCCAGACAGAGCCCGTCTCCAGCCCTGACGCCCCGGCTCGTCCCGGCGCCGCTCGCCTCGCCCCCGCTTCGCTCCGGCGCCACCCGTTCTCGACCACACGTGCAGTGGAGGAGCCTTGCGCCGTCCGCCCCGACCGTGTGCTCCGTGGCGCGCCTGCCCGTCCCAATTAAGCACGACACCGCCCACAGCCGCGTGCGCGAGCTCCCTCCCCCTTCTCTGGCGCCGCCTCGCCCTGATTCGGGCCACCGGTGGCCTGCTCGTGGACGGCCTCGCCTCGGCAGTGGAGGTTGAGCCGGTCGTAATTCGGACCGGCGGCGGCAAATTCCGACATGCAACGACTTCTTCCCACGTACGGCGACGGATTCCGATGAGTTTTGATTCGGACCGGCGGCGGCAAATTCCGACATGCAACGGCTTCTTCCCACGTACGGCGACGGATACCGATGAGTTTTGGGTAGATTCCGGTCAGTTCTGTGGCGGCACGTCTGCTCCGACAAAAGTTTAACCGGTTTACGGGAGTTCTGTGGCGGCACGTCTGCTCCGACAAAAGTTTAACCGGTTTACGGGAGTTCTGTGGCGGCACGTCTGCTTCGACAAAAGTTTAACCGGTTTACGGGTTAAACTGTATACTGCCTTCGAAGATGGAATTTTAGTGCCCTTTAAAAAATTTAAGGGCCGGGCCACACGAGTTTTACGGGATCTGATAGGCGACCGAAATTGTAAAATATCAGGCGCCGTTTTTTGACCAACTGTAAAATACCTTTTTTTCACGGGTTTAACCGCTTTTAAGATGTCTAGAGATGCTCTAATGAGTTCAAATCAACAATAAAGTAAAGAACACTGTTCTCAATTACATGCGCAAATTAAACTCTTATGTTCCACAGTCAGCACAAACCAAGTTTTTTTTTTTTTGAGCTGAGCACAAACCAAGTTGGGGCAGAGCACAGAGCATAACAGATAAGTTCAATGGACGGATGGGTACAGTAAGAGCAGCAAACATAACATGGTTAACACGCCAACATAGATAGATCGACTTCAGGTCACATATACCATACATAACAGGGAACAAAGATCACACCGACGGGCAGATCGCTGGCACAAACTAAGTCGGTAAGTCCTAGTAGAGGGCAAAAGGAACCAAGAACTACTCCACTGTGCTTGTTCTTGACCAGAACACAACAAGCTAGCTAGCCATCAACCAACCAAACCGGCGTGCATCGTCACCCATGGAGCTCGATCATCAGCTGTCGGTGAGGTGCACCGTGACCGAGACGCTGGCAGACAAGTTCCAGTAGGAGTCGGGCACGAACAGGAACCCTCTGGCCCGGAAATCCTTCAGCCGCCGGACGAAGGGCGCAGCCCCGGAGCTCAACAGCACGGGCAAACCCGGGTCGCTCCACCTATGCTTCACCTCTATCTTGTACTTGGCCTCGGCTTTCCCCATGGAGCGAGGGCTCATGCAGACGAGCGACAGCGAGCGCCCGGACAGGACGTCGCCGCCGTTGAGCAGGAGGAAAACTCTGGCCCCGTCACTGTGCAGGAGCACGCGGAAGGGCATCTTCTTCTCCAGCGTGACGGCGGAGCGACGGCTGCCCGCGGGCATGATCACGGCGGAGGCGGCGTGGCTGTCCTGTATGTGGGTGTACAGCCCCAGGCCGTGGTAGGTGCAGCCTTCGAACGGGCAGTGGTACGGCATGTACGGGCAGGCCTCCTCGTGGCTCCGCCTCCCTGTGTAGCTGACAATCTCATGGCAGCCGTAGCTCACATAGGTGCAGGGCCTGCTCATGGCCGCCAGGATCTTCTCCAGCGGCCGGCACCGGATGTCGCCGATGGGCTCGGTGCAGAAGCAGATCCGGTCCATGCGGATGCAGCAGGTTCCGCACGCAGGATGCCCATTCTTGCACTAGAACCAAGCCAGAGAAAATGCTAATTAGTTGATTAATCCTAACACACGCAGGTGGAACAACGAATACACACTGGCAGTGGCAGTCACTAACCATGAAGATCTGATCACCAAAAGGTTCGAAGCAGATTTCGCATCCGACTCCGTCCGCCTCGACGGTGTAAGCATTGGCGGATTCTTCCACCGTTTCTTCCCCACGGCCACGGGGCACATTCAGCCTCCCCCCGTTTTCGGGCGCCGTAGTCCTCGCCTTCTTCATGCTCTGCTTCTCCATCCCTGTATCATTCATGAGATGCATACGCAAGAATCAAAGAACACGAAAATAGGTACAGGAGAAGCGACAATGAAGGAAACACGCAGGCAGCGAGAAGCTCAGTGCTCACCTGCGCGTTGCTTAGCTTCACAGCCTGGACGACTTAGCACTTTAGCAGTGGCAGTAGAGAGTCTAGAGACAATGGGTTGGAGTTGGAGGCTTGGGTTGGGGTTGGGATCTTTATGGATCAGTGTAGGTGAGATGGAGCAGAGCAAAACAGTGACACGTGCACTGGTGGTGGCCGCCGTGAGAAGCCCAGCGGACTCGAGGGAGCGCCGGTTCACCTCAAGGATGGCTCCCAGCTCAGAGAGAAATTATCACACGGGAGGTGTTGTCATGTCAGTTCACCCTTCGAAGGCTCGAGAGGGCAGGCTTGGGTAGAAAACGGGCTGGCCACCGGAGCTACCGTGGGCTACGTGGCGATTGCATGCACTGTGTTGTCACGTTCTTCTAGCTCGTCGCGTGCGATCTGTGCTCGGCGACCGCTGATGCCTGACCGTGGACATGCTCGATCGGCCGGTCGCATGCAAAGCTTTACGTGGTGAACATCAGCTTAACACTCACTACAGATCCAAAGATATCCTAAAAAGAAAATAGAGATCGAAATAAAGCAGAGAGGGCAGCTAGAAGCTGCACAGTACAACGGGGTAATCCACGGCAAAAACGTAATGGTTGAGTTGGATCAATATAATACACCACGAAGGCTAGCAAGCGTGCATTGTCTGAGTTGTCTCGTATCGTAAAGTTGGTCGTGCATGCAGCAACGCATTCTTTACACGGTTTTGTTAAAACTTAGCTAGCTGAGATTTAATTTGGTCGCATTCACGTCCTCATCCGTTGGATCTTTTTGACATCAAAATTTGTTTTTTCAGCCCGATAACTTTGTACGCCGCCTGTTTTTTGTTTCGCTCGTGTTGTTGATTGTGGCCCGTGGCAGCCCATTCGTGGCCTGTACTAGACAATTCAGGAGTAGAGGCGATGCTTGTCTTCCTTGTTCATTTTGGCTGTTCATCCTTTGTTTTCTTTTTTTCCTTAAAAAAATCCTTTCTCTTTTTTTCTGCCACTAATAAGAGAAGAAGAGAACAAGCGTGTTGAACACATGTACACAAATATTCAGTTTTAGTTGTTGTTTGTGTAAATTTTTGTGCAGGCGTTTTCGTCTTGTCATTTTTATCCTTTTTTTCTTTTCCCTTTTCTTTAGCGCGGCCGTTTTTATTTTTCTATCTGTACAAGGAACAAACATATGTGATTTTATTGTTTCTTATTTATTTATTATTTTCTTTTTGCATCCCGATTACAATATGTGCAACTACATAACTTCAACGCGAGTGCAACTGCATGGTTTCCAACTCGACTACAACTTGATTGATAGGGGGTTGTTAGCCATTTGTATGCCCACAGCTAGACATGTAACTATATGGCCCCCAAACGCGACTAGAATTGCATGCCCGCCAACGTGGGTGCAACTGTTATTTGGGGCAGCCTTTCCCTGTGTATTTTTTGTTTTCTTATTCTTGACTTTTTTATATTTTGCTTTTACCCTTTTTCCTACATAGTTATTTACATAGTTTTTTTATCTATTTTTATTTTTATTTATTTATCATTTTTACTTTTTCCTTCGCTTATTTATTTCTTTATCATTTTAGTATTTTTTCAAATGTATTAGTTTCAAATTTCTAGTCACCCTATTTTCACAAAAAATGGACGCATCAAAATTACAACATGTGTGCAACCGCCCCAACCGCCCCCACCCTATTTCTTTATAGTTCTTTTTTTAGGTTTTCCTTTATTGTAGTAGTTGCAACCGCCCCGAACGGACCGCGACTGCAAGTCATCACACCCAACCGTAATTGCAAGACGTACATTGTGACCGCAACCGGAGGGTGGTGAGGGTTGTCGGTGGCAGCAAACCATTTTCTTCCATTTTATAGGTTTTCTTTTTTTGGTAGTAGTTGCAACCGCCCCGACTCGGGCACAACTTCAACTCATCACACCCAACCGCAACTGCAAGACGTACAGTGCGACCGCAACCGGGGGGTGGGGAGGGCTGTCGGCGGAAGCAAACCATTTTCGTTCTTTTTTTTTAGGTTTTCATTTTTTTAGAAGTTGCAATCGCCCCGACTCGGCCGCAACTGCAACTCATCACACCCAACCGCAACTTCAAGACGTAAAGTGCGACCGCAATCGGGGGTGGGGAGGGTGGTCGGGTGCAACAAAGCATTTTATTCCTTTTATAGGCTTTTATTCTTTGTGGTAGTTGCGACCGCCCCAACCTGGCCGCAATTGCAACACATCACACTCAACCGCAACTGCAAGACGTACAGTGCGACTGCAGCCAGGGGGTGGTCGGGGCGATGTGGGTGGTCGGCGACAACAAACCATTTTTGTTCTTTTTTTAGGTTTTCTTTTTTGTAGTAGTTTCAACCGCCTCGACCCAGCCGCAACTACAACTCATCACAGCCAACTGCAACTGCAAGACGTACACTGCGACCGCAACCGGGGGTGGGGAGGGTGGTAGGGGGCAACAAAGCATTTTCTTTTTTTTTTTTGGTTTTCCTTTTTTGTAGTAGTCGCAACCGCCCCGACCCGGGCGCAACTGCAACTCATCACACCGAACCGCAACTGCAGGACATACAGTGCGACCGCAACCGGGGGTGGGGAGGGTTGCCGGCGGAAGCAAACCTTTTTCGTTCTGTTTTTAGGTTTTCATGTTTTTGTAGAAGTTGCAATCGCCCCAACTCGACCGCAACTGCAACTCATCACACCCAACCGCAACTACAAACATACAGTGCGACCGCAACCGGAGGTGGGGAGGGTGGTCGGGGGCGACAAAGCATTTTCTTCCTTTTTTATAGGTTTTCTTTTTTTGTAGTAGTTGCAACCGCCCCGACCTAGCCACAATTGCAACTCATCACACCCAACCGCAACTGCAAGACGTACAGTGCGACTGCAACCAGGGGTGGTCGGGGGCGGTGAGGGTGGTCTGCGGCAACAAACCATTTTCGTTATTTTTTTAGGTTTTCCTTTCTTGTAGTAGTTTCAACCGCCCCGACTCGGCCGCAACTACAACTCATCACACCGAACCGCAACTACAAGACGTACACTGCGACCGCAACCGGAGGTGCGGGGAGGGTGGTCGGGTGCAACAAAGCATTTTCTTCCTTTTTATTGGTTTTCTTTTTTTTGTAGTCGTTGCAACCGCCCCGACCTGGCCGTAATTGTAACTCATCACACCCAACCGCAACTTCAAGACATACAATGCGACCGCAACTGGGGGTGGGGAGGGTGGTCGAGGGCAACAAATCATTTTCTTCCTTTTTAGTGGTTTTCCTTTTTTTAGTCGTTGCAACCACCCCGACCCTGTCGCGACTGCAACTCATCACACCCAACCGCAACTGCAAGACGTACAGTGCGCCCGCAACCGGGGTTGGTCGAGGGTGGTGAGGGTTGTCGGTGACAGCAAACCATTTTCTTACTTTTTAGGTTTTCCTTTTTTGTAGTAGTTGCAACCGCCCCGACCTGGCCGCGACTGCAACTCATCACACCCAACCGCAACAGCAAGACATACAGTGCAACCGCAACCGGGGGTGGTCGGTGGAGGTGAGGGTTGTCGGCGACAGCAAACCATTTTCTTTTTTTTGTAGGTTTTCTTCTTTTTTGTAATAGTTGCAACCGCCCCGACCCGATCGCAACTAGAACTCATCACACCCAACCGCAACTTGAAGACGTATAGTGCGACCGCAATCGAGGGTGGTTGGGGGTGGGAAGGGTGGTCGGAGCAACAAAGCATTTTAAATGTTGTTCGCGAGGATTTGTGATTTTTGATGGCTAGGGCTAGGGTTTTCAATGTAGTGACATGTGAGAGAGATGAGCCGAACAACATGCAGGGAGAAAAGTAGTACAACTTTTTGCTCCTTTACATCGGACCCCTGTCCTATTTTCTATTTTTTGTTAAATGATGAAAATACTTTTTCCAAAAAAGCACATAAGATACAAGCCAAAAACTGACAACCAAGCGAACCAACCTGTGGTTGGATGGTTAGAGTGACTGTGGTATCCCCAGCCCACCAGGGTTCAAATCCTGGTGCTCGCATTTATTCCTGGATTTATTTCAGGATTTACGGCGATGTGCATTCAGTGGGAGGAGACATTCCCGTCGACGACGAGGTGCCTACGGTAACTTCGTAAATTTCAAGATGATATGCCGGCTCAGTCTCTCGGAGGTGCTCATAGGGGTAGGGTGTGCGTGTGTGCGTTCATAGGGGTGAGTGTATGCGCGTGTATATGAGCGCTTGCGTCTGTACTGTGTTCAAAAAAAAAAAAACTGACAACCAAAAAAGGACATACAAAGAGGACCATTTTTTTTGTTTTCGGTTGACAAAGGAGGATGGTCTTGGCCTGCCAGGAAATGGGCTGGAAGAGGAAAACACAACGCCATGGACACATCATTTGAATGAGACCATTTTAAATCTCATTCGAATGAGTTCCAGGTGCTCCTTTCTTTACATGTGTCATGCATCCTCGTGGGAGCTAGCGAAAAGCACGGGACGGATCGTGGCTCTCAGCCAAGGAACAGGCGCGAAGAACGTCGGAGAAAGGAGAGCTCCCCCTCGTACTGCAAGAACGCGACACTTCCTTTGGAGGGGAGGAATGAAGACGGATCAGCGGTGCGACACGACGTCGATGTTTGGCTACGCGCCCCGTCTCCGATCGAAACCACGACATCACCTTTCCCGCAATAATCCTACGTCTACAAAGGAGTTACTTAATAATGTAGGAGTTACTAGCAAAAATGCCCGTGCGTTGTAACGGGTATGAAATAAATCTGAGAGTTCGTGTGGTATTCGCATAAGGATCCACTTTATGAAGATACCATTGTATTCCAAAAGCTCGTAATTTCTTCTCGACTAATAAAACCTACTACTTCAACTCATTCTAAAGAACTTGAATTATGTGTAATAAGGTGTTCATATTCAATAATCTTGTGTAAATATTACATAATCTAAATATTTATCGATCAGTGGCTAGTCCTTCGGTGCGAAAGTAATTGTACATCATCCGCATACCTGTAGCAGCTTCAAATAGGTCATATATCTTACCTAATAATAAAGCAAATAGTGTTTCTGGTCGTACGTCATTAAAATTGCCCTCAATGTTGCCCTAAATTACCCACCATGCCATCCATAAGTCAGGAAAACGATTCGATTTTTCGGATCAAAAGTCGTCGTTCCGCTTCGTTATTTTAAAGAGCCGACACTGATATTAGCCATAGATTCACAAGCAGCGCAGTGGTTGAGGCGTAGCTCCTCCCGCGAGGGGGCCTGGGTTCGAACCCTAGCAATCCACCCTTTTTAACTTTCTTTTCTCACGCTTGTCCTCCCCATGTACTCTTTCATCACGCTTGTCCTCCCCATGTATGTGTTCATGGGCCGGCCCATGAGCGAGGCTTCACTCCCCTGTTTTTTGTTTTTGTTTTTTTTTTCTCATTTTTTTATTTCTTCTTTAAATTAATTTAAGATTTTAAATTATAAAATTTGCATGTTTTCAAAAAACAAATGTTCGAGAAATCATAAAATATACGTGAATTAAAAAAATGTTTAGGAAATCATAATAATTTCGTAGATTCAAAAAATGTTGGTGGTTTAATAAAACTTTACGCTTTATAAAAAACAAGATTTGGAAAAATGGCCAGGAAATAAAATCATGTTCAGGATTTTGGAAAATGATCGTGTCTTCAAAACATATTCGAGAATCTGAAAAAAAATGTCCATGAATTTAGAAAATGTTCACAAAAATAAAAATAAGTAAAAATAAATAAATTTGTTCCCCAATTTTTTAAAAAGTTCATCGATTCAAAAAATGTTTGTTGAGTCAAAAAATGTTAATGAATTCATAAACTGTTCATGCATTTAAAAAATGTCGTAAGAAAAACTAATATTCGTGTTTTTTTTGAGAAAATCCAAATTTTAAAAAAATTGTTTGTCGATTCCAAAAACTATTCACCGATGAAAAAGTCATTTATGTCTAGGATTTGATTAGTTTTTCGAAAGTCTTTATATATCTTGGCATTGGGAGTAGTTCGTGGTCGATGATATTTGTTTTAAAAGCCCTTGCGCAACATAATGACAAATGTGGCATGCACTGGCAAGCTCATAGCCTTGGGATTTACCACGTCGAATGCATTGTGATCACGTGAAGATCACGACCATCATCGACGAGGATGAGAAAAAAAGTAAGTGGCAATGTGGTGATCCACGGTGTTAAAATAGAGTACGCTCATATATCAGGGTATTGAGTCATACTTATTTAGTTAGGACATAATTCTTTTGTCTTCCGTTGCAATGCACGGGCATATTTGCTAGTTAATTCCTATATCTCGCAATACCCGCTGTTGTGAGGGGCGAAACAGGACGCGAGCAAGATGCACGTTGTCCCACTCTCTCTACTCTCCACCCCTCCCTATCTCACCAGCGACATCGATGACATTCAAAGTTGAGGATATCACAATAGTCAGCAAGTACCGGTATGCCTCAAATATCTTCTTCCCTAAGAAATATTTGTTTTCAACATTTCATTCACTCTTAATTGTTACATTTGATAATGTAAAAAGAACAGCAAGTAACAACAAACAAACAACAATACTACGGCAGTAATGACAAACAACAGCAAGTAATTATAATCGATGTTCATCCGGATTTTTTTAAATCAGTGGTAGCACGCATAGCCATCCAAGAGCTTCCACTCGGTGCAATTTCTTTTTTTCTTTTTGACGTGGAACACCATGCATTCCATCCACAACAGTTACATCAGAGCGAAAATCCGAGAGCCACACAGTGTGGCTTCCATTTGGCACTATGGCTCCATAAGGGCAACTCCAACGCATGACCCCAAATCGTCCGGGTCAGTTCGTTTGGGGATAGACGAGGACGTCCAACGTGCGACCCTATCCATAAAATTCGTCTGTTTATGATCCAGCTCGCCTCATCTTGGGTGCAAAGTCGGTCTGACTTTGCGTCTGAAACGGACGCAAGCGCGTTTCTGCGTCCTCCGCGTCTGCGCTGGTCCGGGGCAGACCCACGTGTCACCCACCCACTCACCTCCCACCACACACTCTCTCTCTTCCTTTTTCTCTCTCTTCGACTAACCCACCCACTATGTTGCAGTCGATGGCGATACCGGCTCTCCCTACTCGCGCACGTCACAGGAGCAGCAGCAGCTGCAGTCCCCACCGACGCTCGTCCCCGGTGGCACACGCAACGACGTGTGAGGCCAGGGCGCGACGAGCGAGCAGGTAGACGAACTGGCTACGGAGGGCACGAGAGGCGCGAGCGCGAGCAGGCGCGGGGCGTCATCGTCTTCGCCATCGCTCCAGCGGGTGTTCCGTGACGCGACGCTGAGGGACACGGAGGCGCAGGTGGCGAGCAGGCGCGACGAGCTCTGCTGCGACGGCGGGCAGTTTTAATGTTCGCTCACACACGACCTGTGTGGGCTGCCTCCTGCGTACGCCACACACGGTGTGTGGACGGATGTCTAATATGCCACACATTTGGTGAATATCGGGACCCATGAAATATCATCGTGCATAGGAAAAATGAAATATAATCTGCCAAATCAAACAATCTTCCATAAAAACAGATAAGCTACATAATCATATCGATTTAAGCTGATCGGATTAAATTGGCTCTAACGCAAGGAAAAAATGATACTTTCTGCTGATGGGTTTCGCCAATACTCCCATTCGAACACACATAGATGTATAGTTTAAAATATGAATTAATTTATGATTGGATGATTAAAAGGATAGTTGTATCTTCAATCCATCAAGGTTTAAGTTTTAGACTTGACATTGTTGTTCGCATTATTCCAAATTTACTTCAGGCTTCCGGCACTGTTTGTTCAATGAGAGGAGATGTTTTCATCGACTGCGAGGCGACTATGATGACTTTATAAAATCTCAAGATGTTATGATGGCTCTGTCTTCGGAAGTGCTTATATAGATAGCGTGTGCGTATATTTATAGAGACGAATGTATCCTAGTATTTATGAGCGACTTAGATTGAATTTGGAAATATCCTCAAAATGCATCGTGCATGTCCTCCTTCTCTTAATTAATAGGAAAGGATTAGAAAAATATGAGATAAACAACGTTCGGTGGGTTCCAGCCGGCACGTACACCATGTGTCATCCCGTCACGTGTACATCTCGCTCTAGAAAGGGCTTCCGTCAAAGCTTATCCATTTCTCCTCATCCTCCACCGCTCATTCTATTTTCTCTCGCTCTATCTTTCTCATCCATATCTGGGATTCTTCGTCGATATAGCACACGGCAGGTCAGCCGTTGCCTGCGGGATTTGCCGGTTGTTAGACGGTCTGGCGAGTGACGCCTGTTGACGAGCGAGCTGGAAGGCCGGCTGCGACACCGCGCTTGTTGCGGCGAGCGGCGATGCAGGGCCGGCTGCGACCCCGCTGCCCGCTGCCGTGGTGTTAGCCAGGCCTGGCGAATGGCGTGATGCAGGGCCGGCTGCGACCCCGCGCTTATTGCGGCGAGCGCCGTTCCCAGGTTTCCGGCGAGGGTGTTAACCTTGTTTTTTGTTAATCTTGTTTCTTACTCTGTTCCTTTCCAGCCCGAGCTGCTCTGCCTTCTTCCTCATGACGCCCGTGGACAACACTGCCGCGGCCGCACCTTGCACCGCGCTGCCGCACCTCCTGCTCGCGCCGTACCAAGCCGCTGCATCGTCTGATCTGCACCGCCCCTTTCTTCCTTCTTCTCTCCCTTACCTTCATGTCTCCTTTCTGCCCAGGAGTCGTGTAGCCATGGATCCGCCCGGAAATCCACGCTCCGGCCTTCCTCGTCATCACCTGCGACCGCCGCCTCGCCGCCCACCTCTGGATCCGCCTCTCCACCCCCTGCCGCGCACGGCGCACGGATCGGTCCCTGCAAGCTGCAGCTCCTGCCACCGTTCTCCATCGCGGGTTGAATTGAACACTCGAAAATTGTAGGGTCTTTTCTGTAAGAATGAAACGTTTTTTTTCACTTAAGAAGGGACTGCGGGTTGAATTCTCAAAAATGGAGGAGCTGTTTTGCAAAACTGTCACGACGTACGACCAGAAGCTATCGGTGGTTTATTATTAGGTAGAGACTAGCAAAAGGGCCCGTGCGTTGCAACGGGGCATACAAATTTTAGTTGTTTTCTAGTGGTTCGACATTTTTGTAAAAGCACAAAAGACCATGTGTTACAGCGAAAACAAAATAAATAAGCGTGTGCTTAGAAACCTGAAAAATATTTTACCAATCAAACAACTTCTATTATTTGGTGGTTCAAAATGAATGGTGTCAAAGATACACATCAACATTGTCAACTATAGAATTTGCAAATAATGCTAGCTCAGTAGTCATGTTTATATTATATGAAGTAGTTTTATAATTTTCTCCAATCGGTATGTCAACCATTAGATGTGACATTCTACTCGTTATGTTTTCGTTGAGTGATGTATTCTTGTTGCAACATTGCATGAAATTGGTTTACACTTAATTGACTCATACTGAATCCTCACACTTAGTTATTGAGTGAACCCAATGACCAAATTTTCTGGCTCCGGCCCTGGTCTGAGCTGGTTGAACCTTTGTTTTAGACTGTCTTTTTCTGCTTTTACGCCATGATGCTACTGGTATGTGTTGTTCCGTTATCTTTTGATAGTGGAACCAGATCCACTCTAGGTCATACAAAAAAACACAACATCATCAGTTTGGACTAAGATAACCAATACGAATCTTGCATGAGATTGTGTGGCGCTCAAACAAATGTATAGAGATCAGACGTCAATATTGAGTACTCGTACAGGCATACACCATGTGTAACAATTAACAAATGGGAGTGTAGTCCTAACATTGAGGTTATGGTCTGAAATCTGTCACGAGCAACAAGAAAGATTTGTCTAGATTATGATCCGTTCCGACCAAGTTTTGGATCACTCTTCATTTACCCAGAAGAGGAGATTGCCAATGCTACAGTTGTTATTTCAAGGCAACAATATCATAAGGTATGCTACCTAAACTGAACATGTAAGGCTCTACAGTGGGGTATCATCAATTTTCACAAGAACACATGGAAAAAAAAGAGTTTGTAAACAGAAAAGTCTGTCGATCAATGTTCGACAGTGATCGAGAATGCATAGTTAGGAAACGGAGTCCAGAAAATCTACAAGGCTCTCTATAGTTTGAAACAACAAAAGCAAAACATATGCCTCGCATATAATTTTTTCCGTTCAATTTAAAAATGTTTCTTCAATCATAGCAATAGATACATTGTCACAGACATACTCCCAAACTATGTGTGCCTCACAGAAGAGGCTCCGCAGAAGTCAAAATGTATGAACAGACTAATACAAACTAATTGAATTATAAGAAGCAGGGCAACATACCTCTTTCATTGGTTGTAGCATACACATTGGGGTTGGTCTCTAACAGAGCACGTGAACTGAGCTAACAAAAGTTGATCCAAACTGAACAAAGGGCATACCTACCGTGTATGTAACCACTAATCAGAATCTATTTTAAATTATCCCCAGGTCTCCTCTTTCTTTGACCTATCACTGGAATTCACTACAGTATATGCAACTATAAAATAAAACTTCGAAATAAAATGCTGGATCAATTGCAATACATGAACGACACGTGATCTTCAGAGATTGTTGCTGTACTTATAATATCCAAGTCTAGTCTCTAGATTTAGAAGATGAAATATAAGTAGCAATAGGAAATGCTTTTGATAGTTCACACCAACAAAGATTCATGTACACCATGGTTACTTATAAACTGACTCATACCATAGTCCAGTGTGTAGCTCAGATCAACATGAAACTACATGAGGCTCCAGTTTCAACCAGAGAAATCTAATCAAAGGTGGAAAATTAATGGGGAAGGGAGACGGAATGTACCTTATGTGTGAGAAAGAGATGAAGCAGGGGATGACGAAGATGCAGAGAGCCCAGGAGATTAGGGAAAGAAGAGAGATGGCTGAGGGGATAAGGCATGTGAGGGGAATAGACAAAGGCCGACGAAGGCGACGGGCGTTGCACGACCCCGAGCGCCTCAGGCCGCGAGGGAGCAGAGCTCCCTCGATCTCGGCGCCTCCGCGCGCCCGAGCTCCACCTCGCACCAATGGCCGGCGAACAGCAGCAGCATGACCACCGCCGCACCTCACCGCTCTCTTCTCTCTCCCTCCGGCCTCCCATCTCCTTCCTCCCGTCCTCCCTTTCTCTCCCGCTCATCTCCCTCCTATCTCACAGGTACACGACGCCATGGCGCGCCGGCCAGCCATCGTGCTCCAAGCTCCGCCGCTCCGGCCGCCCCCGCGCGCCACTTCGCCCGCAGCCGCGTGGCAGCGCGCTCCGCTCCGGCCCGGCCGTCCGCATCGCCGCGCCGCCCCTGACCGCTGGCCTCCCGCGCCGCCCCGCGTCGGCCCGGCCGTCCGCGTCGCCACGCCCGGCCCTCTCTGCCTCCGCGCGCCCGCCCCGGGCGCTCCGCTTCGTCGGCGACAAGGCCCCTCCGGGGTCTCCTCCAGCTCCCTCGCCTCCAAGCTCCATCGCCTCCTCGCCTCGCTCACGTGGCCGGCAGCGAACGCCCGCTGCGACGCGCCGGGGCCCCCGTCCTCCCCTGGGACCGGCGCCCCCGTCCCTCGCCTCGCTCACGCCCGTCGCTGCGAAAGGAAGCGTGTGGATAAGATAGAACAAAGGATCGCGGACAAAATACTTACAAATGTAGGGGTGTTTTTGCAAAAACGAAACGTTTTCTCAGGAACCCACTTAAAACAGGACTGCGGGTTGAATACTCAGAAACGCGGGGACTTTTGGGCAAAAACGCCACGACGTACGACCAGAAGCTATCGGTGCTTTATTATTAGGTAGAGATATGCATATGGAGATGTATATGACGAGTTAGTTATACGGGCCAAAGAAGTGCTAGGCTGGACGTCGCCCAGGCCCATGCGGGCGACAACGATGCTAGCGAGGCGAGGGGCGTACGAATAAGATAATTAGGTCTCCGAATTAGTACCACATCGCAAATTCTAAATATGGTATAAAATTATTAAAGCGGGACGAAACCAAGAATACCACATTGCTTTATTAGTAAAAAATATATATATATAATAAAAATAAAATAATATATATATATATATATATACACGTAAAAACTGTACGTAGCTTTGAGTGGGTGTAGCATTAGAGCATATCCAACAGGCGCGCGGCGTGCAAAAGTTGCCTTTATAGCGTCGAAATAGCCATTTTTTGCGCGCAGGCGAGCGCTAGCTCCAGCGGCCGTTGTAAAATATAGCGCGCGTGAGCTACTCCAGCAGGTGTAGCAAAAAAACGTCGCGCGAGCAGGCAACGCTATGAAGAAACGATAGATCATACCATACATCAAACCAAACACCACATGAAGTTCATACGATACAAATGAAAAATGCTAGTAAAATAAAAATAAGCCTACACTACTCTTCATCCTCCTCCTCGGTGGTGTCATCGGACGTCGTAAGATACGTGTCCAGGTACCGGTCGTCGTTCGGGTCCTAGGGGTGGTTCTCCATCTCTGTGTGGGAAATTGCCAATGCCTTGCGCCTACGCTTGTCTAGGCGTTCGGCAACACGTTCCACCCTTCTGTTCGCGTAGAACTCGTGCTCGGCGATGACGTCCTCTGGGTGCTGGCGGCGCCACTCCGCCATGGCGTCCTCGTCCCTCCGGGCGATCAACAGCCGGCGCTCCCGACTGCACGCGGCGCGGCGGTCCGCCTCGGTGGCCAGACGAGGGGGAGGCGCGAGCTGCCGTGCCTCTTCAGCCGACCGGACGTCGTCGAAGTTCATCTGCGAATGAGGCCGCCGGAGATCCCACGCCGCCGCGTCGTACGTGCGGGCGGCCTCGTGGGCGGTCTCGTAGGTGCCAGAGCGGATTTCGGCATAGAACATGCCGAACGGGCGTCGGCGGACACAACGGAATCCCGACATGCTCCGGGGGCGCGGCGGCATGGCGCGGTGGCGACGAGGCGTGGGGAGAAGGAGGGGAAAGAGCGGCAGAGTGAGCGGAGGGGGCGCGTGGCGAGGAGATGGCGGTGGGAGGGCGCGTGGTGGGCGCTTGATTTATAGAGCGCGCCGGACGCCGCGCGCCAAAACTAGCGCGCACCCGGCCGCTTTTTCGCGCGCGCGCGATATTTTCCCGCGCGCCTGATTATCCCGCGCCCGCAGGAGCGCGCAAAAAGCAAAGTTTACCACGTGCGCGTATTTTGAACCGACTGTTGGAGATGCTCTTACTCCCTTCGCCGCGTTCTCATCCGCCACTAGGCCCCTGCTTTGCCGACACCAAAGGGGGCACCGGCAAAGCCCAGGCATGCCCTAGGGACAAGTGGCGGAGCTTGGCCCAAATAGATGGACGGGCTAGCTGAAGGGAGTAAGTATTGGGTTTGTTTTTCAGAGTCCAAAAGTAGATATACGATAGAAAGAGTTCATGGGCTGGGCGGCCCACGGCCCATTTGGTCTTGTTGTAGCTCCGCCACTGCTAGGGACACTCCTTCGTCTTGCCACTGTTCTTATGCGGATCACGCGGCGGTCCAGTGGGGAAAAAGTCCATTTCAAACCTTGAATTTGTAGAGGTTCGGCAAAATGAACCCTCACGTCCAAATCTCTATCGATTGTACCCTGAACTATGCAATCCCGGTCTAAATCAAACCCTGGCATTGTTTCAGGCATAAAAACGCTGACGTGGAAGATTTCATCCGGGATTCATTTAACTAGTGGGCCAGGAAGCGGCAATGTTGACCATGGCGCGCACCCGTTCTCCGCGTTGGACCGGCCTATTTTTCTGTTAAACTGCTAAAAAATATCTAATGCGTGAAATTTTTCTTTTTTATATAATCCATGGAAACAAATATCTAACTCGTGATTTTTTTTCAATTTTATTTTTGTATTTGTGAACTTTTACGTGGAAGCTCCTCGGATAGATGATTCCTACTCAATTTTTCTTTTCTTTTTTCTTTTTTATCTAATGCGTGAATCTTTTTTCAATTCGTTTTTATACAAATTCGTGATTTTTTTTACAAAACTCGTGGACCTTTTCAAATCCGTGAACATTTTTTCAATCCACGAATTATTTTTCAATTTTTTTACCAAAATCCGCGATTATTTTTCCAATTCGGTGGACTTTTCATTTGAAAATCCATGAACTTCTTTTCAAAATCATTAAACTTTTTCTACATCCGTGATTTTTTTCTTTGACAATCAATGGAATTTGTCATATCTATGAACACTTTTTCAAAAATTTATGAATTATTTTTCAAAAACATAGAACTTTTCCAAATTTGTGTTTTTTTAATAAATGATTTTTCAAAACTTCCCGTGAATTTTTCTCTAAATTTTGTCATGTTTTTTTAAATTCGTTAATTTTTTCAAATATTTTGCTAAATTCATGAACATTTTCTCATTTCCGTGAACTTTTTCAAATTTCTACGGACCTTTTTATTTTCTTTTGCCCTTGCTGTGTGAGAACAGGTTTTTTTTAGAATAGGTTGCTGGGCTCGAAGTGGACAGTAAACTAGGCGGGCCTCGTCTTTTCCCCGCGCGCGCAGCGCAACCAATCCCGGCCCATTGTCTCAAAAAAAAAACAATCCCGGCCATCCTTTGTAATCCCGATTTGCCAACGACCACAGGGTTCGATTTAGACTGGGATTGCATAGTTCAGGGTGCAATCAACAGGGATTTCGACATGGGGGTTTATTTCGCCAAACCTCTACGAGTTCAGGGTTTACAATGGACTTTTTCCGTCCAGTGGTGCGTGGCGCACACTGCTTCGAGGCAGTTGTCCCTCTCGACGGCCTATGTTAGAGCATGTAGAGTTATACTTGGCAAATCCGGGCTCAAAGCAAAGAAAATATAGTTCAACAATTCGAACATGTCTAAATGGAATTCAAATCCAAACATGACGGATCACTCACCGAACACCATCCGTGTTGCCTACTCTACCGCATCCATCCTTGCCCGTTGCTCTACCTCCATTCGTCCGCTTCCGTTGTTGCCATCTCCGCTATCGCCGCTTCATACTACATACGTTCGTTGAACTCCTTGTTCTTTTCGACAAGTAGCTTCCTTGATTCTTTGTATGCTCATTCAAGAGGTTTGTGTCCGTTAATATTAATCTCGAATCCTTTGTCTCAAGCAAGCTGCAGCCTCTCCCCTTCTCAATCTCTACCGGGAAAGTTTGGGCCTTCTCGAGCTTCCATTTGAGGCCCGCCTCTTTCTTCTCCAATTCTATCTTCTCCCTCTCAACTCCTAACTTGTTACTCTTAATTAGCAACTTATTGTTCACCCTTACTCGGTTTCAATACATTCTTTGTTTTTGTGCATTCAACATGTGCTTGTACCTCTTCTCTTTCTTATTCTCTCTTGTGAAAAAAATGCCCATTCATGTCGTGGACATTTTTGTCACTCCGGCGTTACGGGCAGGGCTCCCATCTCCCATTTGTTTCCCATCCCTTGTGGGTTATTTATTGTCATGGTGGCTTTTTCATTCTCCCCTACAATTTCTCCCTCATCGTCATCCGATCCAATTGATTGGTGGGAGGTTGAGCCATCATTCTTCCTCTTGTCGGCTTTGAGATCGTCCACATGGTGTGGTCACTTTGGTTTGCCATCCAATAGCATCCAATAATGGGAAAAACCGAATGACTTCTTCTCCGTTGGTTGGTACATAGTTGCTGCCACCACCCTCTAGCAAACAATAAGTATAATGATGAGAATGCAACAAAAAACAAGCAATTCAAATGATGACAAATGAAGCAATTCAACTTAAGTGAGTTGGCACTCCCATCCCACTTTGAGGGCGGACGATCACTTGTTCCTAATAGCCGACATATTTGTTTTCTTTCCCTTGAATGATGGGCCATCGAAGTTGAAGAGAGGCCATATTGTGGGTGGTAATGATAGGATGCGGCTCCACATTCCTTTTGTTCATAATGAGTTTTCAAAATCTTCTCCAATATTTGCTTCCCTTTTGCTCCGTGCCACATATAGGGTCCATGTTATGGCCAACCAAGCTTTAACCAACGAGATATCCTCAAAATATTGTGAATGTTAGAACTCTTGCCTTGGGTATATTTGCCTTTTTTGTTGGGGTTTGATGTTCCACCAACATCAAACGAAGGACAGTTTGGATTCCCGAAGTCATAGTCCATTTGAGTAGGTTCATGATTGTCATTAATGATGTGTGACATGATATTGTCCTAAAAATTTCATGATTACAAATAAACTAATGATATATGCAACGAATTTCTAATTGGTTCAATGGCATATGCAAGGTATTGATCTGAAAGGAACAAAACATGTATCGTGTCATGTTACTAATTTGATGACATAGATTTTTATGTATTATTATATAAATACGGTCAAACATGAAAAAGTTTGACTTTTCAACAAAGTTAAAGTTAAAGTGTTTGCTCTCTTTAAAGGACGGAGGGCGTAGTCCAGTTAAGCTATAGGCTAGATGGATCACTTCGTGGCCTAAGGGCAACTCTAACCGATCCGCTATCCGGCCATAAGGGAGGATAAATTTAGCTTTCCTCCCTTACGTCGCACCTAGTCGATCCCCTAAAACGATCAGTGGAGAAAAAATTATCCTCCAGCGCCCACTAGTAGAAAACAGGGCATTAGTCTCGGTTGGGAAGGGCCTTTAGTCCCGGTTCCCCAACCGGGACTAATACATCGGGACTAAAGGCCCCCACCCTTTAGTCCCGGTTGGCCACGACCCGGGTCTAAATCCCGGCCACGTGGCCGGCAGCGCTCGCCGGGGGCTGGGGACCTTTAGTCCCGGTTGGTGACACCAACCGGGACTATAGGTTTAGGGGTTTAGGGGTTTAGGTTTATTCTTTATTTTTCCTTTTCATTTTGTGTTTTCCATTTGATTCTTTTTCATTTCAAAGATACTATACGTGTTGTGCATATACAATCGAATTTCTCGTAGAATCGATCATATATATATCATAGAATTTCTCATACGACCATGCATACACACACACACACACACCCACACACACACACACACACACACACACACACATATATATATATATATATATATATATATATATATATATATATATATATATATATATATATATACAATTTGGTATATACAATTTCTCCTACAATTTGCAGATCATTACATGCAGGCATTAGGTGAAATGGTATTCTCCGTCGGGAGATATGACCTGTTCAAGCAAAAATGCCGCCATTTCATCTTGAAGTGCTCGTATGCGGTCCCTTGGTAGGAGACTATCCCGCATCTCCACCATCTTTAAAGAAGGAGATCAATATGAATATATTAGTTGTGTGTGTGTGTGTATATATATATATATATATATATATATATATATATATATATATATATATATATATATATATATATATATATATATATTAGAACATGATAAAAAAAATTGAATAGTGTTTACGTACCCAAAGATGTCTTGCATCTCGGCTCCTTTCGGTCATAAAGCGAATGTTCTCGCAATCGTAGTATGCACATAAATTGGTCCCCTGTTCCTACTTCATACACTTTACGAGAATAGAATTCAATCAGATAATAATCAAGCATGATAATGGTATTGAAACTATAATTAAAGAGATGCGCGGACGTAGCTAGTACTACTTAATTACCTTGGTCCGTCGCCATTTCAGCTCTGGTTGCCAAGCACCGACAACCTCTTTGATGAACTTTTCCCAAACCCTGCCCGTCAAAGAAAATGAATAAAGAAGTTATTAATTACTTGATATATCAGGAAATGAACTAAAGAGGCCGACATGGTGCGATAATGATTGAAATTACCTGTCGAGCATCAAAACCAGGCTTGCGTATTCTTTAGGGTCTTTACCTAGTGAGTCCAGTACTTCAACAATTCCTTCGTCAACTCTAATGATTAGCAGGATCCAGTGGTATCTGCGCACACGTTTGTATAAGCGGGCATGCATAACTCATCAACTACACTTAACATCGAGTAAGCAAAAATAGAATTTGTAGTACAAGACAATGACACTCACCTGAAGTTGTAAGGAAGTAGTATTTCTGGTTTGGTATTTAGTTCCTTCAAAAACATTGGCAAGCTTTTCTCCATGTCTTGTTTGAAGTTATTTAACACCTCTTCATTAACGGTATTTGGGTCAATGAACCCTATGCCATAGACTCCATCTCTTTTCATTTCAAAAATCTTCATTCTACATAATACCACACAAAAGAATATAGTGAGGATAATTACAGGCAATGAACGAGCTGAGCTAGAGACTTAAATTACAGAAAGAAATCACTTACAGACAATAGCAATTGACGAGAGATTTGTCGAGTGCGTCTTGTTGGAATAACAGAAATAATTCTTCATTTTCAATCCACAAATCTTTTTCATAGTAGTAATGCTCTCGCTTGACTTTCACCATGAGGCTCTCTCGCCCGACCTTTATTTCTCTCAGGTACCACTCATGCAAATTGCGCATTTGCGTTGATAGAAGCTTCTCCTCGTCTTTACTGACCAGAGGTTCCCGGGGACATATTTCCTTGCTAGTTCATTCTCAGTGACAGTGGGGACTTCCTCCATGCCTAGGAGTTGTTCAACAGTGATACCCAGCTCTCTAGCCATCTTTCTATTAGCGTCGGTTACCGCCTTCTTGGTACTCACCTTCAGCGGGGGTATCGATTGCACTGCCTGTTCTCCGAGCTGGGGAACAATTTTCCCGCATTTGTTACTACCTGTATGGCTCGACTGCTGCTTTGTTTTTTGATGATATGACTTGCTAATAGAGCGTTCATAGTCTGATCGCTTTTTCTCCACAGCCGGTTTAGCAAGATCCACAAAGTGTTGTACGACTTTCTCAGGTGTTTTCTCCTTTGGCGGTGGGGGCAGTTTCGGTCCAAAATGGGCCCGCAGCTAGGCAGCCACTTCGACATTGATTTCCTCCTCAGTCATCTCGTAAGATAGCTTATTTTTGGCAGGAGGCTCGAGTTTCTTCTTTCCTGCTCTCTTTCGCTTTGGAGTCGGCGCCTGACACGGCGGAGATCGATATCACGGACTCGTGCTAGGCTCCGTCTCGGGTGGGGTGGATTCGGCTGACGCCGCGGACTCGCGCTGCGCTCTGTCTCGCTGTGGGTTGGAGTAGGCTGACGCGGCGGACTCGCGCTACGCTCCGTCTCGAGGTGGGTTGGAGTCGGCTCACGCGGCGGACTTGGAGGAGGAGTCGGTGGCCTTGGAACCGAGTTTGGAAACACGATGCATTCCTTTTTCCATACAATGAGACCACGTATGGCTTATCCCAGTGTCTGCTCCCCTTGACCTCCATGATAGTCAAGCTCTAGTGAGTCATATCCCGACAGAACTTTGTCCGCCCCGACACGAGCATAGCAAGGTGGAATCGGATTGCCGTGGAAGGTTGCTTCAGGTGGATTCGGTAAAGCAAACCCGTCCGCCACCTTCATGGATATGTTCTTCATTTTCATGTGTAGCTCACAAGGTGTCGACTCTTGGATATCATGCACGGGGTAGCGAGCCAGCAGTGCACCATCGGCCGGGACCCCCGTGGAACCCATGCTGCTTTTCGGCATAGATGGGATGGTACTATCCAATGCTGGATCTGGTTGCTCATCCTGCCGCTGAGACACCCTTTGTTGGCTAAGTGTGTCGATCTGCTCCTGCTACCGCATGACAACGCATTCCAAATTTTGAAGTCGGTCTGCATCTGATGACCCACAAGTATAGGGGATCAATCGTAGTCCTTTCGATAAGTAAGAGTGTCGAACCAATGAGGAGCAGAAGGAAATGACAAGCTGTTTTCAGCAAGGTAATTTCTGCAAGCACTGAAATTGTAGGTAATAGATAGTTTGATAGCAATGTAATTTGTAACGAGCAAGTAACGGTAACGGTAAACAAGGTGCAGCAAGATATCCCAATCCTTTTGAGGCAAAGGACAGGCCAGAACAATCACTAGTAATAGGCAAAGTGTTCTTGAGGGTACACGGGAATTTCGTGTAGTCACTTTTATCATGTTGGTTTGATTCGTGTTCGCTACTTTGATAATTTGATATGTGGGTGGACCGGTGCTAAGGTGCTGTTCTTACTTGAACTAACAACCTACTTATGATTAACCCCCTCGCAAGCATCCGCAACTACGAGAAAAGTATTAAGACAAAGTCTAACCATAGCATTAAACATGTGGATCCAAATCAGCCCCTTACGAAGTAGCGCATAAACTAGGGTTTAAGCTTCTGTCACTCTAGCAACCCATCATCTAATAACTACTCCACAATGCATTCCCTTAGGCCCATGAATGGTGAAGTGTCATGTAGTCGACGTTCACATGACACCACTAAGGGAATCACAACATACATATCATCAAAATATCGAACACATATCAAATTCACATGATTACTCGCAACATGACTTCTCCCGTGACCTCAAGAACAAAGGTAACTACTCACAAATAATAAACATGCTCAAGATCAGAGGAGTAATGAATAAAATAATGGATCTGAACATATAATCTTCCACCAAATAAACCATATAGTAATCAACTACGCAAGGTAATCAACACTACTAGTCACCCACAGGTACCAATCTGAGCTTCCGGTACAAAGATTGAACACAAGAGATGAACTAGGGTTTGAGAGGAGATGGTGCTGTTGAAGATGTTGATGAAGATTGGCCTCCCAAAGATGAGAGGGGTGTTGGTGATGACGATAGCTTCGATTTCCCCCTCCTTGAGGGAAGTTCCCCCGGCGGAATCGCTCCGCCGGAGGGCAAAAGTGCTCCTGCCCAAGTTCCGCCTCGAGGCGGCGGTGCTTCGTCCGGAAAGTCCTCCTCTTAATTGTTTTAGGTTTTTTGGGAATATATACCAGAAGATGGGCTCCGGAGGTGGGCCAGGGTGAGCACCACCCACCAGGCCGCGACAGGGGGTGCCTGGCGCGCCCTGGTGGGTGCTCCTCACCAGGTGGCCCTGCTCCGGTAGATTTTTGCTCCAGTATTTTTTATTAATTCCAAAAATAATCTTCGTAAAGTTTCAGCTTCATTGGAGTTGTGCAGAATAGGTATCTCTGACGTGCTTTTCTTGGGTCCAGAATTCCAGCTGCCGGTATTCTCCCTCTTTGTGTAAACCTTGCATATTATGAGAGAAAAGGCATTAGAATCACTCCCCAAAGCATTATTATTCGACAAAGCAAAGTAAATAATAGTAGGAAATCATGATGCAAAATGGACGTATCAACTCCCCCAAGCTTAGACCTCGCTTGTCCTCAAGCGAAAGCCGATATTGAAAAGCATGTTCACATGGTTTGAGAGAGAGGTGTCGATAAAAACAAAATACGGACATAGAAGCATCATGCTTATTAACATAACAGCAACAAACTCTAACATAAGAACTTATTCCAATATATTTATATGATAAAGCTTATCATGAACAAGTTACAATTCATCACAACATAGAAGTATGAAGCATAAACCTTATTGGAAACCAACAAACTGTGTTCTCAGTCAACTTTGCAACTACAATTCATCATATTTTCAGGAAGGGTCTCATGTCAGAGCCTTTTGGCAAGTCCACATACTCAACCATCATTTAGTCTTCTATGATTGCTAACGCTCACGGCATACCCATGAACAAAAAGTTTCAACCGGACACATAGGAAGATAGGGGCTTATAGTTTTGCCTCCCAACGTGTTCACCTCAATGGTGATGTCAACAATAATAACTCATGCCCACCCATATCCAACTGGATATATGTGCCTAGATCTTTCCTCATCACATGATGCTTGCAAAGGAAAAAGTAAAAAGGAATAGAGAAGAATACTTTGACTCTTGCATAAAAGTAAGTGCATAAAGGTAAAAGATAGGCCCTTCGCAGAGGGAAGCAGAGGTTGTCATGCGCTTATTGGTTTGTATGCCCAATCCCTTAATGTAGAAGAACGTCACGCTATATTGCCCCTTATGATAGCAACCTTTATTATGAAGTCCGTCGCTTTTATTACTTTGCCATCATAAGTTCGTATAACGCTCAATTTTCTCTTACACTAATTGATCAAAACACTTTTAGAAGCAATTTTTATTGCCTTGTTGCACCAATGACAACTTACTTGAGGGATCTTTCTCGATCCATAGGTAGGTATGGTGGACACTCAAGGAAAGAGTTTGGGTTTGGGTTTTTGGATGCACAAGTAGTATCTCTACTTAGTGCGGAATTTTGGCTAGCAAAGATATTAAGAAAGCACCACATGTTGAAGGATCTATGACAATATAACTTCTATGTGGATATGAACAAACATAAATCATTACGTTGTCTTCCTTGTCCAATGTCAATAATTTTGACATATAATATTTGATGGGGGCTCACAATCATAAAAGATGTCCAAGATATTGTATTTGCATGTGAATTTTCTCTTCCCTAATTAATTCTTTCATGAATTGCATCATTGACCAATGCTATGTTTGTCAATCTCCAATAAATTTTACTACTTATACTTTTCCTTATGTGATGTCATTACTCACCATAAGATTAGCATTTGATTCTTTTCATTTATTGTCTTTCTTTTATTTGATTGCAACAAGAAAGTAGAGAAGCAAAACTCAAACTAAACTTTATTATATAACTTTCACTCGATTACATAGATAGGTAGGCCATAAAACTAACACATGAAAATAGATCACGCTAAACTTTTATTCAACTAAAGCAACGTGAAACTAAAGATAGAGCTAAGATAGGTAAAGGCGAATAAAAGTGGTGGTGATACGATACCGGGGCACCTCCCCCAAGCTTGGCTCAAGCCAAGGGGAGTGCCCATACCCATGTACTCAAATCTCCTTTGGTGGTGGTGATGAAGAAGGTGGAGGTGTTGACGTAGTAAGCTTGTCCTCCAGCTTCCAGGGTAGGGGCTCCCCATCAAAGGTTGATGCGAGAGTCCCCTGAGTCCTGCAACTGGCAGCTAAACTCATACCTTTAAATCTTGCTTCATATTCGAAGACTTGGTTTTGAAGATCATAAACTTGACTCTGCAGAAAATTAATTTGCTCGTTGAGGGTGGAGAAGGTGTCCTTCACAGACCGGCCATCCACCGTCTGATCACGGGTAAATTCCGTGATCATGGAGTGATTGGCACTAAGTCCACGCTCCACCATCTTCTGGCACTTGAAGATTTCCTGCTCCACCGCTTCAAGCTTAGCCTCCACGCTCCGTTCTTCTTAGGTCCTTGAACATCGCGGATGTGGAGCACCCCCTCACGCATCTCAATGGCTTGAGGGTGCTTCATCACCTCCAGCAAATACGGGTTGATGACCTTCTCGAAGAACTTGTCCTTGGAGGAGCTTGGTGGAGCCATGGAAATCTAGATCTAACTAGAAAACAGCAAGAAATAAGAAAAGAGGATTTTTCCGCGAGGCGGTCGTCAAAACAGTCGGGGGTATATATAGAGAATTTTTATTCTTGGGAAGCAAGTATTTGGAAGGAAAACGGAGTCGGGAAGGCATCCGAGTTGGGCACAACCCACCAGGGCGCGCCCAGGGGTGCCTGGCGCGCCCTGGTGTATCGTGCTCACCTCGATCACCTTCCGGTTTATTTTTTTATTTCCAAAATTCTAAAATATTCCAAAACTGACAAAAAAATATTTTTGCGGATTTTTCGGAGTCCGTTTACTTACCGTATCACGTACCTCCTATTTTTAAGTATTGTGGAGTGTTCCGGAAGGTTTCTTTTATGTGTTCCTCCGGTGTCATGGTTTGGATAACATTGCTTTCAACATTAATAGGCGTACCTGAGATATAATGCTTAATTCTTTGGCCATTGACCACCTTCGGGTTAGTACCTTCGGCGTTATTAATCTTGATAGCTCCAGAACTATAAACCTCTTCAATAATATATGGTCCCTCCCATTTGGAGAGAATATTTCCTGCAAAAAATCTCAAACGAGAGTTGAATAAAAGAACATAATCTCCTATTTTGAATTCCCGCTTTTGGATTCTTTTGTCATGCCATCTTTTAACTTTTTCTTTGAATAGCTTGGCATTTTCATACGCTTGGGTTCTCCATTCATCTAGTGAGCTAATATCAAATAGCCTCTTCTCACCGGCAAGTTTGAAATCATAATTGAGTTCTTAATTGCCCAAAATGCTTTGTGTTCTAGTTCTAGAGGCAAATGACAAGCCTTTCCATATACCATTTTATATGGAGACATACCCATAGGATTTTTATAAGCTGTTCTATAGGCCCAAAGTACATCATCTAATTTCTTAGACCAATTCTTATGAGACCTATTGACAGTTTTTTGTAATATTAATTTTATTTCTCTATTGCTAAGTTCTACTTGACCACTAGATTGAGGATGATAGGGTGATGCAATTCTATGGTTAACATCATATTTAGCAAGCATCTTACGGAAAGCACCATGAATAAAGTGTGAACCACCATCGGTCATTAAATTTCTAGGGACTCCAAACCTCGGGAAGATAACCTCTTTAAGAATTTTAATGGAGGTGTGGTGATCAGCACTACTAGTTGGAATAGCTTCTACCCACTTAGTGACATAATCAACTGCAACTAAAATATGAGTGTACCCGTTAGAGGAAGGAAAAGGCCCCATGTAATGAAAACCCCACACGTCAAATGGTTCAACAACAAGTGAATAATTCATAGGCATTTCTTGACGCTTACCGATATTACCAATTCTTTGACATTCATCACAAGACAAGACAAACTTGCGAGCATCTTTGAAAAGAGTAGGCTAATAAAATCCGGATTGCAATACCTTATGAGCAGTTCTATCTCCCACATGATGTCCTTCATAAGCTTCGGAATGACATTTCCGTAGGATCTGTATCTGTTCATGCTCAGGTACATAACGCCTAATAATACCATCTACCCCTTCTTTATAAAGATGTGGGTCATCCGAAAAGTAATGTCTCAAGTCATAGAAGAATTTTTTCTTTTGTTGGTATGTGAAACTAGGTGGTATATATTTAGCAACAATGTAATTAGCGTAGTCAGCATACCAAGGTGTGTTGTGTGAGACACTTATTGCAGCTAGCTGTTCGTCATGGAAACTATCATCAATAGGTAGTGGGTCATCAACGATATTTTCTAACCTAGACAAGTTATCAGCTACGGGATTCTCAGCTCCTTTCCTATCAACGATATGTAAGTCAAATTCTTGAAGCAAGAGAACCCACCTAATGAGTCTAGGTTTAGCATCTTTCTTTTCCATAAGATATTTTATAGCAGCATGATCGGTGTGAACAATAACTTTGGAGTCAATAATATAGGATCTAAATTTATCACAAGCAAACACAACTGCTAAAAATTCTTTTTCAGTGGTGGCATAATTTCTTTGGGCACTATCTAGAGTTTTACTAGCATAATGGATAACATTCAATTTCTTATCAACTCTTTGTCCTAGGACAGCACCAACAACATAATCACTAGCATCACACATAATTTCAAAAGGCAAGTTCCAATCAGGTGGTTGAACGATAGGTGCGGAGGTTAAGGCTTTCTTGAGTGTTTCAAAGGCTTCCACACAATCATCATCAAAAACAAAAGGAATATCCTTTTGCAAAAGATTAGTAAGAGGCCTAGAAATTTTAGAGAAGTCTTTAATGAACCTCCTATAAAAACCAGCATGACCAAGGAAACTTCGAATACCTTTAATATTTTTAGGACATGGCATTTTCTCAATTGCATCAACTTTAGCTTTATCCACCTCAATACCTCGCTCAGATATTTTATGCCCCAAGACAATACCTTCATTAACCATAAAGTGGCACTTCTCCCAATTCAAGACGAGATTAGTTTCATCACATCTCTGCAAAACTCGATAAGGGTTGCTTAAGCAATCATCAAAAGAAGTTCCGTAAACGGAAAAATCATCCATGAAAACCTCCACAATCTTTTCACAAAAATCAGAGAATATAGCAGTCATACATCTTTGAAAGGTAGCAGGTGCATTGCATAAACCAAAAGGCATATGTCTATAAGCATAAGTTCCAAAAGGGCAAGTAAAGGTGGTTTTCTCTTGATCGAATTGTGACACTGGTATTTGAGAGAAACCAGAATATCCATCTAGGAAACAAAAGTGTGTGTGCTTAGATAGTCTCTCTAGCATTTGATCAATGAAAGGCAAAGGGTAATGATCTTTTCTAGTAGCTTTATTTAATTTTCTAAAATCAATTACTATTCTATAGCCAGTGACAACTCTTTGTGGAATGAGTTCATTATTATCATTAGGAACAACGGTAATACCTCCTTTCTTAGGGACACAATGAACGGGACTTACCCATCTACTATCAGCTGTGGGATCGATTATACCTGCTTCCAGAAGCTTTAATATTTTGCATTTGATCAATGAAAGGCAAAGGGTAATGATCTTTTCTAGTAGCTTTATTTAATTTTCTAAAATCAATTACCATTCTATAGCCAGTGACAACTCTTTGTGGAATGAGTTCATTATTATCATTAGGAACAATGGTAATACCTCCTTTCTTAGGGACACAATGAACGGGACTTACCCATCTACTATCAGCTATGGGATAGATTATACCTGCTTCCAGAAGCTTTAATATTTCAGTTCTTACCACTTCTTTCATCTTAGGATTCAACCGCTGTTGGTGATCAACAACGGGTTTAGCATCAGGTTCCATATTGATCTTGTGCTGACATAGAGTGGGACTAATGCCCTTAAGATCATCAAGAGTATATCCAATAGCAGCCCGGTGCTTCCTTAGAACTTTCACTAATCTCTCTTCTTCATGTTCTGAAAGGTTAGCACTAATAATAACAGGATATATCTTTTTCTCATCAAGATAAGCATACTTCAATGTGTCAGGCAATTGTTTCAATTCAAACACGGGATCACCTTTAGGTGGAGGAGGACCTCCAAGAGTTTCAATAGGCAAATTGTGTTTCAAGAGAGGTTGTTGTTCGAAAAAAAATTGATCTATTTCATTTCTTTCACACAAGTGCATATCATTTTCATGGTCAAGCAATTAGCAAAAAAAAATCATGGTCAAGCAAATATTGTTCTAATGGATCAGTAGGAGGCACATCAATAGAAGCAAGACCAATTATTTCATCTTCACTAGGTAACGCTTTATCACGATGTTGGCTACTAAACTTGGAAAAATTAAACTCATGAGACACATTACCAAAACTGACACCGACAGTTTGTTTTTCACAATCTATCTTAGCATTGACGGTGCTCAAGAAAGGTCTACCAAAGATAATGGGACAAAGTCATCTTGTGGGGAACCAAGGACTAGAAAATTAGTAGGGTATTTTACTTTCCCATACAAGACTTCAACATCTCTAACAATCCCAAGCGGTGTGATAGTATCTCTATTAGCAAGTTTAATAGTAACATCAATATCTTCCATTTCAGCAGGTGCTATTTCATTCATAATTTCTTGGTATAAGGTAAACGGGATAGCACTCACACTAGCACCTAGATCACATAAACCATGGTAGCAATGATCTCCTATTTTAACTGAGACAACGGGCAAGCCTTCTATGGGTCTATGTTTATCTTTCTTATCAGGCTTAGCAATTCTAGCAGCTTCATCACAAAGGTAAATGACATGCACATCAATATTTTCTTCCAAGAGATCTTTAACCATAGCAACACTAGGTTCTACTTTAATTTGCTCAGCGGGTTTAGGTGCTCTTATATTACTCTTACGAACCACGGTTGATACCTTAGCATGTTCCTTTATCCTAACAGGGAAAGGTGGTTTTTCAATATAACACTAGTAGAAAACAGGGCAACAGTCTTGGTTCTAGAGGGCCTTTAGTCCCGGTTCTACAACCGGGACAACACGATCGGGACTAATGCCGATCACTTTTAGTCCCGGTTGGCTTACGAACCGGGACCAAAGGTGCTCCACGTGGCCGCAATGCGGCGCCGAGGCAGGAGGACCTTTAGTCCCGGTTCGTAACACGAACCGGGACAATAAGGCAATGGGTTTTTTTTTTGGAAAGGGCCGTGTTTCATTTTTTGTTTTCATTTTCTTTTATATTTATATTGTATTTTCACGTGGTTAAACATATTAATATACAACATCATCAGTACAAATTATGGAAAAAAACAACCAACATCAGTACAAATTAGATGGATGCAATAGACCAAGTTGAATTAGAGGGAAATAATATTTCCTCTAATTCAACTTGGTCTATTGCATCCATCTAATTTGTACTCGTATATGTCATATAACAACTCATCATCATCATCTTAATCAACTCTTCATCATTCAACATCCAACAACTCATCATCATCTTAATCAACGATCCTCATTATTGTAGTTATCAAAAGGTTGAAACACTAACTACTGCTAGGTAAAAAAGCAAAATAAAGGCGAACTCCGCCATCTCCCGATTGAAGAACACAGATCAACCTATCTCCAACTTGTGGGATGCGCAAGTATTCCTCTCCAAGTGGTAGCGTAAATGCTTGTATTGCATTTCTCCATCCTGTGATTTTCAGGGTTTCTTCACTTTTAGATATCCTGTAGCTACCACTGTAATTAATCGGGAGTGGCCGTAAGCTAACCATTTGCAAATCAACATTTGTGAACATCCATCTAGGCACGGTCTCTGGGGGGAGTACCTATCGAAAAACATCTATCTATCTTCTATCTATTATTATCTACTAAAAGCAAAATACGGATGAAAAATAGAGGAATTAGCTAGAAAATCCCACGTTAATCAGAAACATCGGGCCCTTAATCTGGTGGACCTCAGTAAAATAAGAAAGCACAGCCGTTAGATTTATGTAACATACATTTTTTTCTCTCTGAGTGATTTATGTAACGTGCCTAATCTCCTAGGTGCACCATGACTTATAAACTGTACGCAAAGAATTAGAACTTCCCTAAAAAATAGTCAGCCTGCCGTAAAAAAGGAGTCATCATCACCCACGTTCGTATTCCTAAGAAGCTTGAAAAGTACGTACACATAAAAGGTGACCATGCCCCACGCCCCCACGTCACAAGTTATAAACACGCCACAGTTCCTTCTAAAACAAGAGACGAGAGGCCCATGTACACTTTCACTTTCAAATAAAAAAAACCTACAAATAAGGAGTCCTCAAGCGGTCAAGCCTCATTATTAAAAAGGAAGGTGATGCCTGACTAAAAAGGAAATTTCAGTCTCCACGTCCAAAAAGAAGACCCAGCCAAAATACAATAAATCATAAACAAATTCACAAAAAAATCTCCCACTAATGGCTGCCAAATATCACCATTGCTCGGGGCATTACTTTAATATATGAAATCACCTAATTATAACACAATAAAGAAAATATGCGGAAATTATCACGCATGCAAAAAAGATCTCTGAACTTACCTTAAGAAATATAATTGAACGAATACCATTGTTATTGTACTAAGGATTGACATGACAGACCGTTGAGTATTTCAAACAGGAATAGTTTAGAACAAACATTAAATTTTAAATTGAAAATACCCAGTAAAATTTTAGTTTATAGGGTAAAACAAATTTTGAAGTACGATATATTGTATTATTTAATTTGATGACGATAGAGATATAAGAATTGCGCTGTTTTTTATCTTGAAAAAACACTCAACTTCTAATCATTGTTGACCAGTGGGTATGTGTAGTGTATCTTTCTCTGAAATTTTACCTAAATGTCTTATATATTGTACTACAATATGGATGAAAATTATATGTAGAAGAAGTGCTATATGAACGACAACAGTCGAACGATTCATGCACAACAGTGAAAATCGAGCCGCACACGCATGTGAATTAAACGGCAACAACCACTTGATTACATGGTCGTGCGGAAATCAGTTATCAATTATCCTGTGTGGAGTAGTTTCGTATACGTATTATTTTGTAATAGGAAGATGTGTATCTTTCCATACGTATCGAATTAATACACACTTGCTTCATCCAATAGTAGGTGGTGTAACATTCACGGAGAAATGTATCTTACAACTATGATAGGAAGAGTTCATTCGGACCAATGATGGTAGTTTGCGCAACATAAACGGGAAAATGGATGCACTCCATCCAAAAATGAAGCTCATAGTAGACATGCTTATTGTTGTTTTATGATAAATGAAATTTGTCTAATGGTTTTTACATGTTAATATAGTTTTGTTAATAATTTTTATCCTCATAATAGCTACGCCATGCAAGTGCACGGAAACTGCAGGGCTGCATGTCGTTCTGCCGTGATGGAATTGATTGAAAACATGTAGTAAGTCAGTGCTTGATTAAAATGGTTATGCTATGTGACATTGCATAGCATTATTGTATGACACAACAAATACATCTTGATTGAAAATTGGTGAATAGTGGAAACAATGTAAAATTAGATTGAAATACCACTATCTACATCGAAAAAAAGAAGTTGTAGAACATGTTGCATTGTATTTTTGAAATTTATTAACACTCATTCATGCACAAATCAAGTGATTCAAATATTTTTCATTTAGATGATATGTTACTTATATGATAATATTTAGAGTGACTATAAAACTAGATTTTATTGGAAGTCCATATTTTCAATACCTATGAAATCATAATTTTGTTCTTGAGATACGTAAAATAACGTATAGATGATGCCCTCACAAATGCAAAGGCAAAAAAATTAGTTTGTCAAAAATATGTGCATGAGATAAAAAAAATCGACACTATTAATGAGTGAAAGATCTAGTCCTCGCATTGCGAGGGCCACCTTCATCTGATGGATCATTATATATTGAAGTATTGCAGCCGTTTGATCTTTGTAACGTGTAGAGTTAAAGAAAATTACCAACTTCTGCCATCAAGCGTGAAACACATCCAACATATGGGCCCGTCTTCATTAACGTACGTCCAGGAATTTTATATCTTTTGTAACTTCTACATCTGATCTATGGTGCTGCGGGTCAAGGGCTCTGAACCTAACAGAGCTAGCGAACCCACCCGCGGACGGCCGGACGGCAAGAAGAGCACCAATACCTACGTGGCTAGATCTGTGAGAAACTTAAGGAGGCCCTCAAACAATACTAATCGATCCAGCTACCATGCATCCAAAGTAAGCCTCATGTATGCTAATGGATTCTGCTCTCATGCAAAGCTAGCTAGCTGAATGATTGGCTGCCAGCCAAACGTAGTCGATTCTTCTCTAATCCAAAGCTAGCTAGCTGAATGATTGGCCACCGGCCAAACGTACAACACACACGCAGCACGCGAGAAACGATCGGGATTGCAATAGGCAGCGGACTTGTCGTACATGTATGTGCATGTTCGGGGCACTGCAGTCAGCTCTATGTGATAGAGGGTCAATCAGGAGGTTGGCTACGTGCATGTTGTTGTTGTACAAAGCATCCACAAGTAGCAATCCACCATTGGAAATCCGTTTTGATTCATCACTTGATCAACAAATATGGGAGGGGCCGGTGTACACCCTTGCTATTTTAGTGTTACGGATTTGAACGGTACTTTTTAGGTTTCTGTTATTTTGGGGACTCAGGAAAATAAAGAGCACAACTAAGGTTCAATTCCTAACAATAATCTTAGTTATCGTGTACAATATATTTAGATATATAAGTCATATTTAAGCTTTAATCAGAAAATACTTGCGCTTGATCCGGTGGATCAATCTTTTAAAACTATTAATCTGTGACCTTTCAATATACGTTCATAACAAATGTATTTAACAAGACCCCCACCCCCCAATAGGCAACAAATGGAACATGTCGAGAGAGTAATACGATGCAACTTTGGACACGAGGTAGGTGTAAAAAACAATTATTTGCGAAAATAAGAGAGGACTTACACAACTAACTATAAATTAGTGCGTGAATGATTATAGGGTTCAGCGATCAACTTATTTTATTGGTCATAATCAAATATTTTTGGATAGTCCAGATTGGCAGGGTCGAACCAAACTCATACATTTTTGTTAGTTTAGGAAGGAGTTGCTTCACAAACTTTAAGAATACTATATTATTTTGGGTAGTATATAGTAAATATTTTATCAAATCAAGATATCATTTATAGGAGTACTATATAGACTATAGAGTAGATTCAAAATCCTACCCGCACATTGGTGCATGCTACTATGTTTTGTTTTTTGGTTTATAAATCATAGGAACTTTTTCTATATATCACGATAAATCTCAAACAGATTTATTTTTGGGAGTAATACCTTTTGGATTTTATTGTTGGAAAATTCACTCGGTTCATGGGTCCTGCACAACATCATGAATTACACAATTTCTTTGCAAAGGTGTACTGTTTCAGATAGCTTTATGTAATTCTTTGTTAATCATATTAGTCATGCAATTGTTAGTATACATGTCGTACGGCAAAGCCGTAAGCAGTGTTGACGACTGACTACGGAGCATATATATCATGATGCCATATAGATTCGAAAAGATTACGAGGGTGATGCCACAATGTAAAATCAGCAATGGGTTATAAGATTTGATAACTATACCATCCCAAGCCAATATACTGACGTTACATGGGAAAAAATCATCCTATCATGAGTTGGGACGACTGGATTTTTAAAGTAGGCAATAACTAGGACAAAGCGAGTGAAAATAGATTAAAAAAATGTGGTGTCAATTTCAACAATAAATAAGCATATCCCTGGAATTGTTCTAAAGAAAGCAATATCATTTATTTGGATCGAGAAATAAACTTTTTTTTTGCAAATACAAATAAATAGTCAATTAGCATATACATATACAAACTAATAGTCAAAATTGCATCTTAGATATCCTATATTTGTCTTAAAACTCGCGTGTTTGAAATCGAGGAAGAGTGCCATGCATTTCGAAACAACCGGAGTAAACGAGGTTGAGGAATAAACATCTAGAAATGGTAAAATGAAATCCTCACCAATTTCTTGCGATATTTGTCCTCGACGAAATTTTGATTTACTTTTCATGTTCTTACTCAAGAATAATACACCCAACATATCCATCCTATGTGAGAACAAACAATCTTGCTCTTACCAATAGCCTACAAACTAATGCGTTTATAAATTTATGATGAGAGTATCTAGGAAAGAATCGTGATTTAAGCACTTCACATTTTAATCACACTAATAAGATGATGCCCTCGCATTTGCGAGGGCCACCTTTCTAGTTAGTAATAATAACATAGTTAGCAAACTAGTTTTGCTTACAACAATGTATATATGAAAAAGATGGACTAGTGATGCAATGGTAAAAAATTCGTACAAAGTTGTTTGAAGTGATGTTATGATGGTTCAACTTGTGCACTAGTGGCATATATCCATTACAAATGTTGCCAGTCCGGTAATGTTAAGCATGATCCTCAACATCATGAATAAATGAGATGAGATGATTTATCTCCGAACAAGTAAGTTTGGAGTCATGACTGTAGTACGTCTGATCTATTATCTGTCGGGTATTTTCTTGTAGCACGGAAATAAGCTGATAATTAAAAATAAAGAAATTTAGTCGGGATGAGTACCAAATACTTTTCAATAATCAATATAAAGTACCTAACAAATCAGTTGACAAACGCACCTGGAGGTAGCACCGGAATCAAGTCATCCTCCGCATGCACCCAAATATCTATATTATTGTCACGAACATCGTCATTACCAAGATCGAAGGTAATGTTCATGTCCTCATCCAACCCATACGCATTGCAAAATGCTCTCCAATTAGAACAACCAAAATATGTGTGATCTTCATTATTTTTCACCTTAACAACAAAAGTGTATTGCTCCGTTCTTAGGTGAGATATCTTAGGCTCTCTACTATCCTTCTCTTTGAAATGGAACTTGTCCAAGACAACGAATCTTGCATGACAGGGAACGCACAAGTCGAATTGTACAAAAGAAAATTAAAGGTTAATTAAAGCAAAAAAGCACACGTCATACTTCATTAACAAAAAATACATGTCGTCTATACATACCGTAATAATACTAATTTTTTCTGTTAGCTTGACGGTGAACGACCTATCGTTGTCCAGGTGAGGATAAATGTCGCATAGACCCCTGTCATCCCAGCAAAAAGGGCACTGAGGGATCCTATCATCGTCAGATGACGTCGACATTTCCTGTGTTCATGATTCTAAGATTAAAAATCGACGGCAAAATTTTGAAGCAAGATCATCATATAATATCACTAATACATATGATATCACCGGCGATCGTCGGGGACTCTTCATATAATATTATCATATAATATCACTAATACATCTTGAATAATCCAGTAAATGAAGCATCGAATATTATCGCTAATACAACTTGAATATTATCATATAATATCATTAATTAATACAGATCGAGTTGACGTCTCACGGCGCAGGCGGTGGACACCCAAAGAGAAGGAACCATCGTCAGATCATAGCTCGGGTGAGATCCCTGAATAACCTGCTAGGTATTGGAGAACCTGGCGTCCAACGCGGCCATGTAGCGACGGACGTGCTCGTCCTCCTCCCTGACACGACGACGTACCACCTCCGCGGGGGCCGGCTCCCTCTGCACCGATAGTGGCCCACGCGACCGCCATCAAAGAAGCTCCGGGTCGATGACGAGACCCGGATTTCTCACCAAGGTGCGCGCCCCGGAAGATAGCACCTCCCAGTGCCAGCCCGGCGGAGCCTAGTCCCGGACATGGCGCCTCTCAAACTGGTTGTCGGCGCCGTGTCGATGACGAGGATGCGGGATTGGCATCGTCGACGAGAACAAATTGTGGCTATATAGCAAATATCATTTTATTTAACAACAATAACAACAATACCATATTTAATATGCATTCCTATCCCTACATAGGATTGATTCCTATCCTCCACATTTCAAAGGAAAACAAAAAAGAGCCTAGACAATGCATGACAAGATTTTTGCTTCTAATTCTCAACATACAGCTTGAGTTTATAGTTGCAGTGTTCTTCTAACTAATGACGCTATCAATTGTACCTACCTAATATGTTTCACTGATTTTAGATGAACTGGCATGTCAATTCTACACACACTGCTTCGGCCGGCGACGGAGACGGGCGATGACGGTGACCGCGGGGGGGTGCGAGGGGATAGGAGGAGGGGAACGGCGGTGTGCCAGCGGCTCACCTAGGAGGAGGAGGGGAGCGGGCTCGGGGCGGCGACGACGACGGGGACGGCGACGGGGGCGGCGTCGGGGGCGGCCACGGGGGCGGCGCGACGAGGAACGGGCTCGGGGAGGCGACAGTGCGGTCCGGCAGCCTGGCGGCGTCGAGGTTTTCTTCGGCGCCGTCGGGGGAGATGGAGATCGAAAGCTGCAGATGGATTTTGGTCCACTTATATACCCCAGCCTTTAGTCTCGGTTGGAGCCACCAACCGGGACTAAAGGGTTGGGCTTCCCGCCCTTTGGGCTGCTGAAATTCACCTTTAGTCCAGGTTGGAGGCTCCAACCGGGACTAAATGTGAATTTCAGCAGCCCAATGGGCGGGAAGCCCAACCCTTTAGTCCCGGTTGGTGGCTCCAACCGGGACTAAAGGTCCCCCTTTAGTCCCGGTTAGAGCCATCAACCGGGACTAAAGGGTTGGTCCTGGCTATGGTGGGAGTTTAGTCCCACCTCGCTAGTTGAGGAGCACGACGACCAGCTTATAAGCCCCGCTGTGAGAGAGGTAGCACGAGCCTCTCTCAAACCGAACATGTGCCTACTATCTCGCTGTTACTAAAGTGAAAATAGATGCGCTTTATAGAGAAAATTCAACCTAAATTCAAAATGCTAGTAAATTCAAAGTTAACTAGCACTTTGAATTTAGGTTGAATTTTCTCTATAAGCGCATCTATTTTCATTTTTGCTATTTTTTATGTTATTTTTTATCATATTAAAAGTTCTTAACAAAAAATACTTTATGAATATTATTTTTGCTATTAAAGTTTATAACAAAAATAACTTTGATAATTTTAGTTGCATAAATTTTATATAATATTAAGTTAAATAACTTTGATCGGACGAAACCTCGTCTATTACAAAGGGATTTCAATTTTTTAAACATATTTTAACTCAAGACTTTTTCTGCATTCAATATGCACCATTCAAAGCCACATCATCACTTTTCAACCCTTTTCTGACTTCATTTGCTATTTTTCATGCATTTCATGATTTATTTTGAGCTAAAATGACCCTGAATTGAAAAGCACTGCAAATGAACTCTGAATGGTTGAAAGTTGGCATGGTATCATAATTTCACCCACATAGCATGTGCTAAAAAGTTGAGAGGGTTACAGGAAAAACTGGATGCACTTCGTGTACAAACTGGACAATCTCTTTCGAAGTATCAAGGTTTCGGACGAAAACTCGTCTATTACAAAGGGATTTCAATTTTTTAAACATATTTTAACTCAAGACTTTTTCTGCATTCAATATGCACCATTCAAAGCCACATCATCACTTTTCAACCCTTTTCTGACTTCATTTGCTATTTTTCATGTATTTCATGATTTATTTTGAGCTAAAATGACCCTGAATTGAAAAGTACTGCAAATGAACTCTGAAATGGTTGAAAGTTGGCATGGTATCATAATTTCACCCACATAGCATGTGCTAAAAAGTTGAGAGGGTTACAGGAAAAACTGGATGCACTTCGTGTACAAACTGGACAATCTCTTTCGAAGAATGAGGGTTTCGGACGAAAACTCGTCTATTACAAAAGGATTTCAATTCTTCATATGTAACTGCAGTGATATTCTAGATGAAAGCCATCATCAGAATAGTTGTGGAGAGAAAGTCTTCACTTTTTCTTCGCGTGTGTCCCTTGCTTATTGCGTCGTAACCATGGATAATCTTCATCGTTTAACAAGATGCTTGGGTCAGCCTTCACTTTGAAGGGAGGAATTTCATGAAACTTTTCATAATTTTCAGACATGTCTGTCTCGCCCTCCACCCCCACGATGTTTCCTTTCCCTGAAAGAACTATGTTTCGCTTTGGCTCATCGTTTGATGTATCCGCTTCCTTATCTTTTTTTTCTCGGTTTGGTAGACATGTCCTTCACATAGAAAACCTATGCCACATCATTGGCTAGGACGAATGGTTCCTCTGTGTACCCAAAATTGTTGAGATCCACTATTGTCATTCAGTACTGCGGGTCTAACTGTACGCCGCCTCCTGATAGATTGACCCATTTGCACCGAAACAAAGGCACCTTAAATTCATGTCCATAGTCAAGTTCCCATATCTCCTCTATGTAACCATAATATGTGTACTTTGCCCTATTAGTGATTGCTGCATCAAAGCGGACACCACTGTTTTGGTTGGTGCTCTTTTTATCTTGGGCGATCGTGTAAAATGTATTACCATTTATCTCGTACCCTTGGTAAGTCAATACAGTCGAAGATGGTGTCCTGGCCAACAAGTACAGGTCATCTGCAACAGTGTTGTTACGCATGAGATGCATTTGCAACCAACCGCCGAAAGTCCCGATGTGTTCACGTGTAATCCAGTCGTCAGACTGCTCGGGTGTGTCCAGCGTAGAATATTCTTGTGTTCATTCAGATACGGGGCCACCAAGGTAGAATTCTGTAGAACTGTGTAGTGTGCTTGCGCCCAAGAATGCTCGTCCCTACATATTATTGATTTCGCTCCTAGCGTGCCTTTTCCACTCAGTCTCCCCTCATACCACGATTTAGGGACACCAATCGGCTGAAGGTCAGGAAAAAAGTCAACACAAAACCCAATGACCTCCTCTGTTTGATGGCCCGTGGAGATGCTTCCTTCTGGCCTAGAACGATTACAAACATATTTCTTCAAGACTCCCATGAACCTCTCAAAGGGGAACATATTGTGTAGAAATATAGGACCCAGAATGGCAATCTCGTTGACTAGATGAACTAGGACGTGAGTCATGATATTGAAGAAGGATGGTGGGAACACCAACTCGAAGCTGACAAGACATTGCTCAAATTATTCCGTAACATTGGTAGGATTTCTGGATCGATTACCTTCTGAGAGATTGCATTGAGGAATGCACATAGCTTCACAATGGTTAATCAAACGTTTTCCGGTAGAAGCCCCCTCAATGCAACCGGAAGTAGTTGCGTCATAATCACGTGGCAGTCATGAGACTTTAGGTTCTGGAATTTTTTCTCTGCCATGTTTATTATTCCCTTTATATTCGACGAGAAGCCAGACGGGACCTTCATACTGAGCAGGCATTCAAAGAAGATTTCCTTCTCCGCTTTGGTTAGAGCGTAGCTGGCGGGACCTTGATACTGATTTGGATGCATGCCATCTTTTTCGTTCACACGTTGCTGGTCCTCCCGTGCCTCCGGTGTATCTTCTGTCTTCCCATACACGCCCAAGAAGCCTAGCACGTTCACGTAAACATTCTTCGTCACGTGCATCACGTCGATTGCAGAGCGGACCTCTAGGTCTTTCCAATAGGGTAGGTCCCAAAATATAGATTTCTTCTTCCACATGGGTGCGCGTCCCTCAGCGTCATTCGGAACAGATTGTCCGCCAGGACCCTTTCCAAAGATTACTTGTAAATCCTTGACCATATGACGTATGTCATCACCAGTACGGAGGACAGGCTTCTTTCGGTGATCTGCCTCACCTTTGAAATGCTTGCCTTTCTTTCTTAAGGCATGCTTGGTCGGAAGAAATCGACGATGTCCCAGGTACACATTCTTCTTGCATTTGTCCAAATATATACTTTGGGTATCATCTAAACAGTACGTGCATGCGTTGTATCCCTTGTTTGTTGGTTCTGAAAGGTTACTAAGAGCAGGCCAATCATTGATGGTTACAAACAGCAACGCTCGTAGGTCAAATCCCTCTTGTTTATGCTCATCCCACACACGTACACCTTTTCCATTCCACAGCTGTAAAAGCTCTTCGACTAATGGCCTTAGGTACACATCAATGTCGTTGCCGGGTTGCTTAGGGCCTTGGATGAGCACTGGCATCATAATGATCTTCCGCTTCATGCACAACCAAGGAGGAAGGTTATAGATACATAGAGTCACGGGCCATGTGCTATGATTGCTTCTCTATTCCCGAAAAGGATTAATGCCATCTGCACTTAAACCAAACCATACGTTCCTTGCGTCACCTGCAAAGTCCTCCCACTTTCTCTCGATTTTTCTCCACTGCGACCCGTCAGCGGGTGTTCTCAACTTCCCATCTTTCTTACGGTCTTCTTTGTGCCATTGCAACAACTTCGCATGCTCTTTGTTTCTGAACAGACGTTTCAACCGTGGTATTATAGGAGCATACCACATCACCTTGGTAGGAACCCTCTTCCTAGAGCGCTCGCCCTCAACATCACCAGGGTCATCTCGTCTGATCTTATACCGTAATGCATTGCATACCGGGCATGCGTTCAATTCCTCGTACTCACTGCGGTAGAGGACGCAGTCATTAGGGCATGCATGTATCTTATGCACCTCTAATCCTAGAGGGCAGAGAACCTTCTTTGCTCCATACATAGTGTCAGGCAATTTGTTATCCTTTGGAAGCTTATTCTTCATTATTTTCAGTAACTTTTCAAATCCCTTGTCAGATAAACCATTCTCTGCCTTCCATTGCAGCAATTCCAGTGTGGTACCGAGCTTTGTGTTGCCATCTTCACAGTTTGGATACAACCCTTTTTTGTGATCCTCTAACATGTGATCGAACTTCAACTTCTCCCTTTCACTTTCGCATTCTCTTTGTGCATCAACAATGACCCGGCGAAGATCATCATCGGGCACATCGTCTCGTGCCTCTTGATCTTCAGCCTCCCCCGTTGCAGTATCACCGTATTCAGGGTACATAGGACGATAGCTGTCATCATCCTCTTCTTCTTCGTTGTCTTCCATCATTAGCCCTCTTTCTCCGTGCTTGGTCCAAACATTATAGTGTGGCATGAAACCCTTCTCAAGCAGGTGGAAGTGAAGGGTTTTAGAGTTGGAGTAATCCTTCGTATTCTCACAGACAGTACATGGACAATACATAAAACCATTCTGCTTGTTTGCCTCAACCATTTCGAGAAATTTATGCAGGCCCTCAATGTACTCGGAGGTGCGTCGGTCACCGTACATCCATTGCCGGTTCATGCGTGCATTATATAATTAAATGTATCAAAAACCATTACAGAACATCATGAATAGAGAAGTGATCAAATTAATACAAGTTCATCATCACATTAAAACCAAAGTACAGTAGTGATCAAATGTTATTACTGAAAAAATAAATACATAAAGTTCATACATAGTTCTCATAGAACAACATACAAGTAAGAAAATTATACAAGTATCTATCTAAATCATACAAGTAAGATTTTTTTCTTTTAAAAAGAAGATAAGAACAAGAGGCTCACCACGGTGGTGCCAGCGACGAGATCGGCGCGGGCGATCGACGGTGGTGAGGACGGGGACGGGGACGGCACCCTACACATGTGCAGACTCTAAGAAGTTAATTTCAGCTCTAATTGTGCGTCTAAATCAAAAGAACTCCCACATACACTCCTCCACTAAAACCCACAAACCACACTCTACTTCTAGAGCTTTTGAAATGAGCTAAACTAGAAGTGAGAGATAAAACGATGAAGTCGTTAACCTTTTAGAACACATGTGTAGTTGGTGCACCGCCAAACCTAAACAAATCTTAGGGAAAATGTAGCTTGGAGGTCGAGCTTGGAGAGGAGAAAACTTAAGTGTGGCTCGGGCATTTCATCGAACACCTCATGTGCATAGTAGGTGAGAACACAGAGCAACATGCCTCCCAAACGCCGGCCGGCCAAAAAACAGAGGAGTGAGCGGGCAGGGGCAAGCATTTATATAGGCGTTGTATAAGTCCCGGTTGGTGGCTAGCACCGGGACTAAAGGTGCCTCTTTAGTCCCGGTTCCAGCCACCAATCGGGACTAAAGGGACTGGGCCAGGAGCGAGGCCCTTTAGTCCCGGTTCGTGTCTCGAACCAGAACTAAAGGGGTCAGACGAACCGGGACTGGTTTCTGCCGAGGCCCGGCCGGCGCCCTGGCCTCATGAACCGGGACTGATGCACCCATTAGTCCTGGTTCGTAACACGACCGGGACTAATGCAATATTCTGGCCTGTTTCAAAGACCTGTTTTCTACTAGTGTAAGCGGTAGGCACAACTGGATCAACGTTGTAAAAGATGGTTTCTTCTTTAGCTATGATTGGTTCTTTAATTTCTTCTTTAATATAGGGATGATATTTAAACCACTTCTCCTTAGGTAGATCAACGTGAGTAGCAAATGCTTCGCAGAAAGAGGCTACTATCTCAGATTCAAGTCCATATTTAGTGCTAAACTTGTGAAAAGTATTGGTATTCATAAAAGATTTAACACAATCAAATTCAAGCTTTATACCTGACTCATTACCTTCGTCGAGTTCCCAATCTTCAGAGTTGCATTTAATTCTTTCCAAGAGATCCCACTTGAAATCAACAGTCTTCTTCATATAAGAACCAGCACAAGAAGTATCGAGCATGGATTGATCATTATGAGAAAACCGAGCATAAAAATTCTGAATGATAACTTCCCTCGGAATGTCATGATTGGGGCATGAATATAACATTCACTTAAGCCTCCCCCAAGCTAGAGCGATACTTTCTCCTTCACGAGGCCAAAAATTATATATATAATTCCGATCACGATGAACTAGATGCATAGGGTAAAACTTTTGATGGAATTCCAATTGCAAACGATTCCAGCTCCAAGATCCAAGATTATCACATAGCCTATACCATGTCAATGATTTTCCCTCCAAAGATAAAGGGAAAACCTTCTTCTTAACTTCATCTCCGGGTAAACCTGCAAGCTTAAATAATCCACATATTTCGTTCACATATAAGAGATGCATATCAGGATGTTCAGTTCCATCTCCTGCATAAGGTTTACCATGCAAGTGTTCTACAATACCCGAAGGAATTTCATAAGCAACATTTTCAGTAGCTGCTGTAGGTTGAGGGGTAACTAATTGTGGTTCAGGTCGAGGTGAAGATACCCCAAACAAACCCCTCAAAGGATTGTTCTCCATAGTAGCAAGTAGCAATAAATTTCAGCACGTATTATAAGTTTTTCCTTACCGATTTCCACTTACCAAGAGTGCTTAACTCCCCGGCAACGGCGCCAGAAAAGAGTATTGATGACCCACAAGTATAGGGGATCAATCGTAGTCCTTTTGATAAGTAAGACTGTCGAACCCAACGAGGAGCAGAAGGAAATCACAAGCGGTTTTCAGCAAGGTAATTTCTGCAAGCACTGAAATTGTAGGTAATAGATAGTTTGATAGCAAGGTAATTTGTAATGAGCAAGTAACGGTAACGGTAAACAAGGTGCAGCAAGATAGCCCAATCCTTTTGAGGCAAAGGATAGGCCAGAAAAATCACTAGTAATAGGCAAAGTGTTCTTGAGGGTACACGAGAATTTCGTCTAGTCACTTTTATCATGTTGGTTTGATTCGTGTTCGCTACTTTGATAATTTGATATGTGGGTGGACCGGTGCTAAGGTGTTGTTCTTACTTGAACTAACAACCTACTTATGATTAACCCCCTCGCAAGCATCCGCAACTACGAGAAAAGTATTAAGACAAAGTCTAACCATAGCATTAAACATGTGGATCCAAATCAGCCCCTTACGAAGTAGCGCATAAACTAGGATTTAAGATTCTGTCACTCTAGCAACCCATCATCTAATAACTACTCCACAATGCATTCCCTTAGGCCCATGAATGGTGAAGTGTCATGTAGTCGATGTTCACATGACACCACTAAGGGAATCACAACATACATATCATCAAAATATCGAACACATATCAAATTCACATGATTACTCACAACATGACTTCTACCGTGACCTCAAGAACAAAGGTAACTACTCACAAATAATAAACATGCTCAAGATCAGAGGAGTAAAGAATAGCATAATGGATCTGAACATATAATCTTCCACCAAATAAACCATATAGTAATCAACTACGCAAGGTAATCAACACTACTAGTCACCCACAGGTACCAATTGGAAGTTCCAGTACAAAGATTGAACACAAGAGATGAACTAGGGTTTGAGAGGAGATGGTGTTGTTGATGAAGATTGGCCTCCCAAAGATGAGAGGAGTGTTGGTGATGACGATAGCTTCGATTTCCCCCTCCGGGAGGGAAGTTCCCCCGGCGGAATCGCTCCGCCGGAGGGCAAAAGTGCTCCTGCCTAAGTTCCGCCTCGAGGCGGCGGCGCTTCGTCCCGAAAGGCCTCCTCTTAATTGTTTTAGGTTTTTTGGGAATATATACCAGAAGATGGGCTCCGGAGGTGGGCCAGGGTGAGCACCACCCACCAGGTCGCGCTAGGGGGTGCCTGGCGCGCCCTGGTGGGTGCTCCTCACCAGGTGGCCCTCCTTCGGTAGATTTTTGCTCCAGTATTTTTTATTAATTCCAAAAATAATCTCCGTAAAGTTTCAGCTTCATTGGAGTTGTGCAGAATAGGTATCTCTGACGTGCTTTTCTTGGGTCCAGAATTCCACCTGCCGGTATTCTCCCTCTTTGTGTAAACCTTGCATATTATGAGAGAAAAGGCATTAGAATCACTCCCCAAAGCATTATTATTCGACAAAACAAAGTAAATAACAGTAGGAAATCTTGATGCAAAATGGACTTATCAGCATCCTGCTTCTTCTTTCTTCCACGACTTCTGAAAGTGTCGTTCCACCCCGCAAACCCCTCAACCCACGGAACAAGGCCTTTGCCTCGTGTTCATCCCGATTGTTCAGGATTCTTGAGGGCGCGTGTAAGCTCGTCGTTCTCTCTGTCGGGAACTAACATCCCCCTTAGAGCCTCTGCTATTGCTTCAAGTAAAGCGTATGAGGCTTCTTTAAGACTTGCCAGTTCAATAATCTCCCCTGTCTGTGGGTCCAACTTTCCCCCATGCGCATAAAACCAAGCCTGCACCTCTCGGGGCAACCCACTGTGTTTGGAGTGACCCCTGCAACAATCATCTTTCTCTCAGATTCATCCCACTTAGGCAACCCAGACTTGTAGCCACCTGGCCCCAGAACATGGTGAAACTTTTTTTCTCAGCATTTATCTTGTTCATTCTCGACCGTTCATTAGCTGCTTCCAATTCCTTGCGCTGCACAAATAAATCCAAGTGATCTTTTACCTTCACTAGTTCACCTTTGAATTCTGGAGTCTTATTTCCTGCGCTGACGTACCTGGCCCATACTCTTTTCTTCCAAGTATGGAATTGTGTGGCCATCTTCTTAAGAGCACACTTCTTGACTAATTTCCGTTGGCAATCTGTCAAACCCTCTGGTAGGGTGAAATGTGACATGAGCGTATCCCAAAGTGTATTTTTTGCTCTTTCGTCGACAAAACTAACTCCTCGATCTTCCTTTGGCTTATTCCATTCTTGAACGCTGATCGGGATTTGGTCCCTAACAATAACTCCACATTGACATATAAATTTGTCCGTATTCTTTTTAGGAGCAATCGGTTCGCCACCCGAACTAATTTCATCGATGTTGTAATGTATGCCCGCGTCCAACTTTTTGGCCGGGCCTCGTACTACCCTTGTAGAAGATTTGCCCGATCCGGAGGGCTAAAAGAAGAAAGATTCGTTAATATATATATATATATATATATATAAATCGATTAATACATGCAATGATCACCAGAGGCCTTATATATATTTATATATATACCTCGCCGGACTTTGTTAATTGATGAATATTTCCTTCGCCATCATTGTTTGTGTGCCCTTTGTCTATTGGTTCTTCCTAAATTCCCTCACCAGAATCGTTCAGCCATTGTGAGCCGTCATCTAGTTCAATCTCTGGGTCTTGGGAGTGTATCATCCTGAAGAGATGCTCTTCATGGTCTCTGCCGCTATCATCCATAACTTAACTAATCGAGATGAACGATAAAACAATTTAGTATTCATCATATAATATCACGAATACATCTTGAATAATCCAATTAATGCATCATCGAATATTATCGAATATTATCAATAATACATCCCGAATATTATCATATAACATCACTAATACACCTCGAATATTATCATATAACATCACTAATACAGCTCGAATACTATCGAATAATCCAGTTGACTCGCGGTTCCTGAGGCGCGCGCGGTGGACACCCAAAGAGAAGGAACCATGACAGGATCATAGCTCGGGTGAGATCCCTGAAGAACCTGCCAGGTATTGGAGAACCTGGCGTCCAATGCAGCCATGTAGCGACGGACGTGCTCGTCCTCCTCCCTGACACGGCGACGTACCACCTCCGCAGGGCCGGCTCCTTCCGCGCTGATACATCTCCATCGTATCTACTTTTCCAAACTATTTTGCCCTTGTTTTGGACTCTAATTTGCATGATTTGAATGGAACTAACCCGGACTGACGCTGTTTTCAGCAAAATTGCCTTGGTGTTATTTTTGTGCAGAAATAAAAGTTCTCGGATTGACCTGAAAATTTACGGAGAATATTTTTGGAATTAATAAAAAATACTGGCGAAAGAATCAACCGGAGAAGGTCCACCACCTGGCCACAAGCCAGGGGGGCGCCCCCCCCCTATGGCGCGCCCCCCTGTCTTGTGGGCCCCCTGGAGCTCTGCCGACCTCAATTCCAACTCTATATATTCCTATTCGTGGAGAAAAAAATCAGAGAGAAGAGTTCATCGCATTTCACGATACGGAGCCGCCGCCACCTCCTGTTCTTCCTCGGGAGGGCAGATCTGGAGTCTGTTTTGGGCTCCGGAGAGGGGAAATCAACGCCGTCGTCATCACCAACCGTCCTTCATCACCAATTTCATGATGCTCTCTGCCGTTCGTGAGTAATTCCATCGTAGGCTTGCTGGACGGTGATGGGTTGGATGATATCTACCATGTAATCGAGTTAGTTTTGTTAGGGTTTGATCCCTAGTATCCACTATGTTCTGAGATTGATGTTGCTATGACTTTGCTATGCTTAATGCTTGTCACTAGGGCCCGAGTGCCATGATTTCAGATCTGAACCTATTATGTTTTCATGAATATATATGTGTTCTTGATCCTATCTTGCAAGTTATAGACAACTATTATGAGTTATGATCTGCATCCCCCAGGGTGACAATAACTGGGATTCTTTTCGGTGATTACCGTAGTTTGAGGAGTTCATTTATTCACTAAGTGCTAATGCTTTTGTCCGGTTCTCTATTAAAAGGAGGCCTTAATATCCCTTAGTTTCCATTAGGACCCCGCTGCCACTGGAGGGTAGGACAAAGGATGTCATGCAAGTTCTTTTCCATAAGCACGTATGACTATATATGGAATACATGCCTACATTACATTGATGAATTGGAGCTAGTTCTGTGTCACCCTATGTTATAACTGTTGCATGATGAATGCCATCCGACATAATTATCCATCATTGATCCATTGCCTATGAGCTTTTCATATATTGATCTTTGTTAAGTTACTTCTCCGTTGCTACTATTTCAATCACTACAAGACTGCTACTGTCACTTTGCCATTGTTACCGTTACTTCCATACTGCTTTGCTACTGAATACTTTGCTGCAGATACTAAGTCTTTCAGGTGTGGTTGAATTGACAACTCAGCTGCTAATACTCGAGAATATTCTTTGGCTGCCCTTGTGTCGAATCAATAAATTTGGGTTGAATACTCTACCCTCGAAAACTGTTGCGATCCCCTATACTTGTGGGTTATCAAGACCTTTCTCTGGCGCCGTTGCCGGGGAGGATAGCTCTATTCTGTGAGTCACTTGGAATTTATATCTATTGATCACTATGAAGAATTTGAAAGACGCTAAAACTAAGATCTACCCCTCCACTACGAGGACAGGTAAGGAACTGCCATCTAGCTCTGCACTTGATTCACCTTCAGTTATGAGTAAACTTGCGACACCACCACCTGCTATTGAATCTGATATGTCGCAAGTAATTGATGATGCCACTTCTGCTATGCCTCATGCTTATGATGATACTTTGCTTGATACTACTGTGCCACTGGGTGAATTTCTTGATGAACAAATTGCTAGAGTCAATGCTAAAACTGGTGATATTTCTGAATCTGATGAAATTATTGAAACTGAACACTATGAGACACCTGCTAGACCTAGCTCTCCTAGATATGAATTTCCTGATATACCTGAGGGTTATGTTATGGAGGGAGAGGTAGCTAGGGACTTTATTGCTTGTAAGGATAGAGATGATCTTAAGAAATTACTATGCAAGTGGAAAGAAAAATCTTTGAATGCTAGAATGCAATATGATCCCAAGTTTGCTACTTCACCTATCTTTGTTACTGATAAGGATTATGAATTCTCTGTCGATCCTGAGTTAATTACTTTGGTAGAATCTGATCCTTTCCATGGTTATGAATCTAAAACCGTTGTGACACATCTTACTAAATTGAATGATATAGCCACCCTATTCACTCATGAGGAAAAAATTCATTATTACTATATTCTTAAGTTGTTTCCTTTCTCATTAAAGGGTGATGCTAAGATATGGTTTAATTCTCTTGCTCCTGGTTGTGTGCGTAGTCCCAAGAATATGATATATAACTTCTCTGAAAAATATTTTCCTGCCCATAAGAAACAAGCTGCCTTGCAGGAAATATTTAACTTTGTGCAAACTGAAGAAGAGAGTCTCCCACAAGCTTGGGGGAGGCTTCTCCAGTTACTTAATGCTTTTCCTGATCATCCTCTCAAGAAAAACGAAATACTTGATATCTTTTATAATGGACTAACCGATGCTTCTAGGGACCACCTAGATAGTTGTGCTGGTTGTGTTTTCAGGGAACGAACTGTGGAACAAGCTAAATTACTATTGAATAATATATTAAGCAATGATAATGATTGGACTATTCCCGAACCACCTCCAAAGCCAACTCCGAAGAAAAGAGGTATTCTATTTCTCAGTCCTGAAGATATGCAAGAGGCAAAGAAATCTATGAAAGAAAAAGGTATTAAAGCTAAAGATGTTAAGAATCTACCACCTATTGAAGAAATACATGGTCTTGATAACCCGACACAGGTAGTAGAGGTAAATTCCCTCCGTAGATTTGATGAAGGTGATATTCCTTATAATAAGTCTGCTCGCCAATGCTTGGATGAGTTTGATAACTTTATTGTTAAGCAAGAAAATTTCAATGCTTATGTTAGTAGACAATTGAAACATAATGCTTACATGCTTGATCGCTTAGGTTATTATATGAGTAGAACTGTTAATGATCTTAAGCTTATTAGTAAACAAGCTTCCATGGTAACTACTCAAGTAGAACAAGTACTTAAGGCACAGAATGATTTGCTTAATGAGATGATTAGTAGGAACAATGATCATTCTGTTAGAGTTGTGACTAGAGGTGGTAGAATGACTCGGGAACCTTTGTATCCTGAGGGCCATCCTAAGAGAATTGAGCAAGATTCCCAGAGAGTTAATACTGATGCACCTGGTCATTCTAATAAAAGGAAAAAGAATGACGATAGGGCTTTGCATGCTGCTAGTGAACCTGTTATAGATTCACATGAAAACCCAAATGATATTTCTATTTCTGATGCTGAGACACAATCTTGTAATGAGCATGAGCCTAGTGATAATATTAATGATGATGTTCATGTTGATGCTCAACCTAGTAATGATAATGATGTGGAGATTGAACCTGCTGTTGACCTTGATAACCCACAACCAAAGAACAAAAGATATGATAAAAGAGACTTTGTTTCTAGGAAGCATGGTAGAGAAAGAGAACCTTGGGTTCAGAAACCCATGCCCTTTCCTCCTAAACCATCCAAGAAGAAGGATGATGAGGACTTTGAGCGCTTTGTTGAAATGCTTAGACCTGTCTTTTTGCGTATGCGCTTGACTGATATTCTGAAAATCTCTCCTTATGCTAAGTATATGAAAGATATTGTGACAAATAAAAGAAAGATATCGGAAGCTGAGATTTCCACCATGCTTGCTAATTATACTTTTAAAGGTGGAATACCAAAGAAATTAGGAGATCCCGGAGTACCTACTATACCATGCTCTATTAAAGGAAATTATGTTAAAACTGCTTTATGTGACCTTGGAGCAGGTGTTAGTGTTATGCCTTTCTCTTTATATCGTAGACTTGATTTGAATAAGTTGACACCTACTGAAATCTCTTTGCAAATGGCTGATAAATCAACTGCTTTACCCATCGTTATTTGTGAGGATGTGCCTATCGTAGTCGCAAACATTACTATCCTAACAGACTTTGTTATCCTTGATATTCCCGAGGACGACAGTATGTCGATCATCCTTGGTAGACTCTTTTTGAATACTGTAGGGGCTGTTATTGATTGCAACAAGGGCAATGTTACTTTTCATGTTAATGGTAATGAGCATACGGTACACTTTCCGAAGAAACAACCTCAAGTTCATAGTATCAACTCCATTGAAAACATTTCAACGATTATTATTGGAGACTTTGAATTCCCTCTCCCTACTGTCAAAAAGAAATATGATATACTTATTGTTGGGGACATGCATATCCCCATTGAGGTAACCTAGTGTTATTCGAAAATTCTCCGGTTCCGTGTCATTCGAAAAAAGTTTGTCAATAAGACTTGATCAACCTTATTGATGGATTCTTTTTGATGAGCATGAGATGGATGAATTTAGAAAGCACAACCTTCTGCACCCAACTTTTATTTTCTGTTCTTTAGTTTCAATTTAGTAAAATTGCTATTATTTCTCTGTTTTCTGATTTATCCGTGCAATAGCAAAATGACCTGAAAATAAAAGTTCTCCAAATGCCCTGAAAATGTAGTATGATTTTTTCTGGAATATTTAAGAATTTTTGGCACTGAGAACACATCAGGGGGCTTCACCAGTGGGCCACAAGCCTGCAGGGCGTGCCCACCCTCCCTGGGCGCGGCCCCCTGGCTTGTGGGTCCCACGTAGGGCCCCCTCACTTATTCCAGCACCCATCCACTTCGTCTTCCTCCAGAAAAAATCCCACCATTGCTCAAACCCGTGTTCTAGCTCATCTTGCTGCCATTTTCGATCTCTTTGCTCAAAGCTCCATTTGCAAAATTGTTTTTAGGGGATTGTTCATCGGTATGTGACTCCTCCAATGGTCCAATTAGTTTTTGTTCTAGTGCTTTATATATTGCACATTTTTGCTGCTGTGGTGACCTTGTTCTTGAGCTTGCATGTAAAATTTGTATGGTCCCAAGTAGTTTTGATGCATGACATAGCCTCTAGGCACTTGTGGGAGTAGTTGCTATAAGTTTTGTTGAGCGTTGTTCACTTTTATTTGGAGTCACTAAAAATTTCAGAAATTTTTCAGAGAAAGAAAAATGTTAAGGAGAATATACCAAGGTGGTTCCTCGAGCAAGAAGACCCCGAGACTCGCGATACGCGAGCCCGACTTTGAACCACCGAGGGAAGCTCAAGTGCGGCCTTGTGAATGGCCGTCGGATCCATTCATGGTCCATGCCGGATTCAAGGAAGAATTTTATACGTACATACGAAATGCTGGCCTTGAAGATTTTGTTTCAGACCAATGCAAGCAATATTATCAACTCACTGATTCCTTCGTGCGGAGGTTTGAATTTTCATCCAGAAATAATACGCATTCTGTTCTATTTAATCTTTATGATGAATATTATACTATGGACCTAGAGGATTTTAACCATGCATGCAAAATTCCACAATGGGGCAGCCATAATGATCCTCACAAAACTGAATATAATGATTTTCTTGCTAGCATCACTATGGGAGAAACTAGAAACATTACACAGGCCACCTAGGGGAGCATTCACTTTCCGGCCATACATTACTTTGCTCTCTTCATAGGTAGATGTATTAACGGTAAACATGACCATAGCCACCTTTGCGTACCTGATCTTAGTATTCTTAAGAGTCCGGTCATGGGTGATAGACGATATAACTTGGGAGCTATTATTGCTAGAAGGCTACATAAAAATGCTAAGGATGGAGATTTCTTTGGTGGAATTTATGCCACCCGTGTAGCTAATTATCTTAGGATACCCATAAGGGAGAATGATATTGAGTTATCACCTGCTTTTCTTGATTTTGAGGCTATGGTGCGCTATCAGTTTCTTGAGAGAAACGAACAACCCCTCCTGTACCGACTAATTTTTGACACACAGCGTGCTGTCCATATTACCCTTCCTGCTCCTGCCTTCTTTAACTTTCAGGAAAAACGGAGATACTTTATAACCAGAGAGGAGGCAAACGAGTACGAGAGAGAGGCGGAAGCCGTCCGCCTCCGCTCTGCAGCCGCTCAGGCAGTAGCTGTCGCAGCCCAGTTTAACCCCAATTATGACTTTGGATACTATCCGGGCCAGCCGTGGCCCTAGACCAACTTAGGCCAAAAGCCTAAGCTTGGGGGAGTACGTATTTCTCACCGACATTACATTCATGTTCACACACTCATTCCAGTTGTCGGTGTTCACACTTTTTCATTATCCATGGTAGTTTATTTCTTGTTTTTGCTTTCTTCTTGTGTGTTTAATTAACCTTGAGAAAATCCAAAAAAATTATTAGTTCTAGCTTTACCTTCTAGTTTGTTTAGTTGTAGTATTAAAAGAAAACCCAAAAAGATTTCTCGTTCTTCTTTTGCTTGTTGGGAGCTTTCCCGTGTAAATAGTTTTCCTTTCTTCTTTGGGTCGTAAGGAGAAGACCACGATGACATGTTGAGTGGCTCTCATATGCATTATTGTTTATCTATCAGAGAGGCCATATTACCTTGCCTTCTCCTTTGAGTTATTGCTTGCAGATTCCAGCTTAGTCCAATGCACGTGCACTCTTATTATTATTCACACCGTTCGGTCATGCAAGTGAAAGGCAGTAATGACGATATATGATGAAGTGATTGAGATGGAGAAAAGCTGGTATGAACTCGACCTATTTTGTTTTTGTAAATATGATTAGCTCATCGTTCTGGATTCAGCTCGTTATGGATTGAACATGTTTGCAATGACAATTAGAGATTATAGTTACTCATGCCATGCTTAATTAGCTAAGAGTGTATAATGGTTTGTCTTGAGTGCCAACATGCATTTTAAAATGGTTGTGATGTAGTATGATAGGATGGTATCCTCCTCTGAATGATTCAAGTGGCTTGACTTGGCACATGTTCACGCATGTAGTTGAAACAAAACCAACATAGCCTCCACAATGTTTATGTTCATGGTGATTTATATCCTACTCATGCTTGCATTCAATGTTGGTTAATCTCAAAGCATGTTTATGACTGTTGTCGCTCTCTAGTTGGTCGCTTCCCAGTCTTTTGCTAACCTTCACTTGTACTAAGCGGGAATACTGCTTGTGCTTCCATTTCCATAAGCCCAGAGTTGTTCCATATGAGTCCACCATACCTACCTATATGCGGTATTTACCTGCCGTTCCAAGTAAATTTACATGTGCCAAACTCTAAACCATCAAATAATACTCTGTTTTGTATGCCCGAATCGCTCATGTAGTGACTAGGGGCTGTCAGTATCTTCCATGCTAGGTGGGTTATTCTCACGATATGTGTTGATTCACTATCATTCACGAGAAAGTGGCTGGTATTTGGGATGTCCAGTTCCATGCTCAAAAATCAAACCAAATTAAAATGAAACAAAACTCCCCCAGGATTGTTGTTTGTATGGACGGTACCCGTGGATTCGGCCCGCCGTGGAGTGTGATCGATTGGTGGAGGGGGAGTAAAAACTTTACTATTCTGTTTGGGAACCGCCTATAATGTATCTAGCATGGAAGATATCAAGATCTCTTAGTTGTTATGTTGACAATGAAAGCATACCTCCCAAAATTATGATTCATCCCTATTTTAAAAGCTCGAGCTCTGGCACCTCTGTAAATCAATGCTTCCCTCTGCGAAGGGCCTATCTATTTTATTTACTGTTGAGTCATCCTCCTCTTATAAAAGCACCAGTTAGAGAGCACCTCCGTCATTTGTATGCTTTGTTATTACTTGATATTGAGTATGAGTGTGACTGGATCTCTTTTACCATGAATTACAATGTCTAGTCAGTCCTTGTTCTTCAGAGGTGCTCTGCATTTATGTTTTGTGGTCTCAGAAAGGGCTAGCGAGATACCATTATATCATATTGTATCATGATTGTTTTGATAAAATTGTTGTCATCCGAGACTTATTATTATTGCTCGCTAGTTGATTATGCCATTGATATGAGTAAATGTGAGACCTAAGTGTTATTGTGAATCTGGTTAGTCTATAATCTTTGCTGAAAATCTGAACATCAGTTAGACATATTTACAACAGCAAGATCAAACAGAGTTTGTAAAAGTTTTTCTTTATCACTTTCAGTTTGTCAACTGAATTGCTTCAGGACAAGCAATGGGTTAAGCTTGGGGGAGTTGATACGTCTCCATCGTATCTACTTTTCCAAACTCTTTTGCCCTTGTTTTGGACTCTAATTTGCATGATTTGAATGGAACTAACCCAGACTGACGCTGTTTTCAGCAGAATTGCCTTGGTGTTATTTTTGTGCAGAAATAAAAGTTCTCGGATTGACCTGAAAATTTACGGAGAATATTTTTGGAATTAATAAAAAATACTGGCAAAAGAATCAACCAGAGAAGGTCCACCACCTGGCCCTAAGCCAGGGGGGCGCCCCCCCGAGGGCGCGTCCCCCTGTCTTGTGGGCCCCCTAGAGCTCCGCCGACCTCAATTCCAACTCTACATATTCGTATTCATGGAGAAAAAAACCAGAGAGAAGAGTTCATCGTGTTTCACGATACGGAGCCGCCGCCACCTCCTGTTCTTCCTAGGGAGGGCAGATCTGGAGTCTGTTTTGGGCTCCGGAGAGGGGAAATCGACGCCGTCGTCATCACCAACCGTCCTTCATCGCCAATTTCATGATGCTCTCCACCGTTCGTGAGTAATTCCATCGTAGGCTTGCTGGACGGTGATGGGTTGGATGAGATCTACCATGTAATCGAGTTAGTTTTGTTATGGTTTGATCCCTAGTATCCACTATGTTCTGAGATTGATGTTGCTATGACTTTGCTATGCTTAATGCTTGTCACTAGGGCCCGAGTGCCATGATTTCAGATATGAACCTATTATGTTTTCATGAATATATATGTGTTCTTGATCCTATCTTGCAAGTTATAGACACCTATTACGAGTTATGATCCGCATCCCCCAGGGTGACAATAACTGAGATTCTTTCCGGTGATTACCGTAGTTTGAGGAGTTCATGTATTCACTAAGTGCTAATTCTTTGGTCCGGTTCTCTATTAAAAGGAGGCCTTAATATCCCTTGGTTTCCATTAGGAGCCCGCTGCCACGGGAGGGTAGGACAAAAGATGTCATGCAAGTTCTTTTCCATAAGCACGTATGACTATATATGGAATACATGCCTACATTACATTGATGAATTGGAGCTAGTTCTGTGTCACCCTATGTTATAACTGTTGCATGATGAATGCCATCCGACATAATTATCCATCACTAATCCATTGCCTACGAGCTTTTCATATATTGATCTTTGTTAAGTTACTTCTCCGTTGCTACTGTTACAATCACTACAACACTGCTACTGTCACTTTGCCATTGTTACCGTTACTTCCATACTGCTTTGCTACTGAATACTTTGCTGCAGATACTAAGTCTTTCAGGTGTGGTTGAATTGACAACTCAGCTGCTAATACTCGAGAATATTCTTTGGCTCCCCTTGTGTCGAATCAATAAATTTGGGTTGAATACTCTACCCTCGAAAACTGTTGCGATCCCCTATACTTGTGGGTTATCAAGACGCACCGATAGTGGTCCACACGACCGCCACCAAAGAACCTTTGGGTCAACGACGGAAGCCTAATTCCTCACCAAGCTACATGCCCCGGGAGGTGGCACCTCCCAGTGCCAACCCGGCGGAGCCCAGTACCGGACTTGGCGCCTCTCAAACTGGTTGTCGCCGCCGAGTCGACGATGAGGATGCGGGACGGGCATCGTCGACGTCGAGAACAACTATGAAAACAAATTCCTATGCAGTAATTATCATTTTATTACTCATATTTAATAAATCTTACAACTATATAATAGATGAGAAAATTTGAAAAACTATTTAATAAACTTTTACAACTATATATACAACTATAAACCTTTGGCCTCGTTGGTGTAAACTTTATCAATAAAAATTGTGAGTGTAGTAATATAATTTTAAATTTGTGCGCTTGTTTTTTTACTAGCAAATGATATGCTATCTCTGTAAAATCGTCATGTACAAATAATACTAAATTGTATAGCAGATTAACAATATTAAGAGGATCTACATATGAATTTGTTCTCTTCACGAACTAGTAGATAAATATTCCCTGGAAAGGGTAAATAAATATATGGATCGTAATCTTCAATATCATTTTCCAAAGTTTCTGAATGTTCTTCCTATGTTGAGAAAAGGAATAAAAATTAAAGAAAATTAAAGAACAAGAATATCACAAATCATTTTCATCAAAATCTTTTTCCTCTGTACTTTCCTCAAGCAACAAATCTGACATTTCTTCCTATGATGACGGCAATGGCGGACAGGCGGCCGGGCTACGCGCGTGAGGTCGAGACAAGGGAGGAGACATGATTGGGAGGGGATTTCGAGGGAGGAGAGGGGCTCACAGCGGTCGCGGCGATGCTCAGCGGGCTCGGGGAGGGGCCGGAGCGAGCGTGACGGCGTCGGCGATCTCCGGCAGTTTGGAGCAGCAGGGGGGCGCCGATTTGGTCGGAGAGGCGTCGACGGCGAGATCGGGGACGGGGCCGGGCAGCCTAGCGGCGTCGACGGCAAGGTCGGGGACGGGGCCGGGCAGCCTGGCGGCGTCATCTCTTGATCTGCTCCTTCTCCCGGGCGGTGGCTCGCACCGGGAGAAGAAGGAGTTTATATAGGTGTCACCCTTTAGTCCCTGCTGGTGGCTGGAACCGGGACTAAAGGTCCTTTAGTCCCGGTTCCAGCCACCAGCCAGGACTAAAGGGGGGGGGGCGCCTGGCCCACTGGCAGGCCCCTTTAGTCCCAGTTGGTAACACCAACCGGGACTAAAGGTCTCCTTTTCGGCGGCCCAAATTCCGCGGGGGAAGGGAGCTTTAGTCCCGGTTGGTGAGACCAGGACTAAAGGTCTATTTTCTCTTTTTTGTTTTGTTTTGTTTTTCTAAACAGGACAGTTCTGTTTTTAGATTTGGAATAACGGTTAGAATATTTATAGTTTTTCAAGGAATCTTTTTGCTTTAGGTCAAAAAAATTATAAACATTCTGTTAGTGCCAGTAGTTTTCAAATTTAAATAGCTTAAATTTGAATTCTTTTGAAATTTGTGTGAATCACTAGTTTGTGAATAACTTTAGTTTAAAAATAGATTTTTGAGTGATTGTTTTTCCAATTGTTTAATATTAGTATGTTTTATCAGTATGTTCAAGTTGGGAATTTTTAGGATATTTTAAATAGGTGTATTAATCAAAACCAGATTCTTTTTAACTCTTTTAGTTTTATACCTTCATTAGTTTTAATCAAAAGTAGTACAAATGAACTCTGGAAAGGTTGAAACTTGGCATGGTATCATCATTTCATCCACATAGTATGTGCTAAAAATTTAAGAGGGTTACGGCAAAAACTGGATGCACTTCGTGCACAAACTGGACCATCTCCTTCGAAGTATATGAGGGTTTTGGACGAAAACTCATCTGTTACGAAGGCATTTCATTTTTTTAAACTTATTTCAACTCCATACTTTTTGTGCATTCAATATGCACCATTCAAAGTCACATCCTCAAATTTCAACCCTTTCTAACTTCATTTGCTATTTTTCATAAATTTAATGATTTTTTTGCGCCGAATGACCCCGAAATTGAAAAGAAGTACAAATGAACTTTGAAAAGGCTGAAACTTGGCATGGTATCATCAGTTCACCAACATAGCATGTGCTAAAAATAGGTTTTTTAATCAAAACCAGATTCTGTTTAACTCTTTTAGTTTTATACCTTCATTTGTTACAAAGGCATTGCATTTTGTTAAACTTATTTCAACTCCAGACTTTTTGTGCATTCAATATGCACCATTCAAAGCCACATCCTCAAATTTCAAACATTTCTAACTTCATTTGCTATTTTTCATGCATTTAATGATTTTTTTGCGCTGAATGACCCTGAAATTGAAAAGCAGTACAAATGAACTCTAAAAAGGTTGAAACTTGGCATGGTATCATCATTTCACCCACATAGCATGTGATAAAAAGTTGAGAGGGTTACGGCAAAAACTGGATGCACTTCGTGTACAAACTGGACCGTCTCCTTCGAAGTATGATGGTTTCGGACGAAAACTCATCTGTTACAAAGGCATTTCATTTTTTAAAACATATTTTAACTCCAGACTTTTTGTGCATTTAATATGTACCGTTCAAAGCCACATCCTCAAATTTCAAACATTTCTAACCTCATTTGCTATTTTTCATGCATTTAATGATTTTTTGCGCTGAATGACCCTGAAATTGAAAAGCAGTACAAATGAACTCTGAAAAGGTTGAAACTTGGCATGGTATCATCATTTCACCCACATAGCATGTGATAAAAAGTTGAGAGGGTTACGGCAAAAACTGGATGCACTTCGTGTACAAACTGGACCATCTCCTTCGAAGTATGAGGGTTTTAGACGAAAACTCATCTGTTACAAAGGCATTTCATTTTTTTAAACTTATTTCAACTCCATACTTTTTGTGCATTCAATATGCACCATTCAAAGCCACATCCTCAAATTTCAACCATTTCTTCATTTGCTATTTTTCATGCATTTAATGATTTTATTGCGTCGAATAACCCTGAAATTGAAAAGAGTACAAATGAACTCTGAATAGGTTGAAACTTGGCATGGTATTATAATTTCACCAACATAGCATGTGCTAAAAATTTGAGAGGGTTACGGCAAAAACTAGATGCACTTCGTGTACAATCTGGACCATCTCCTTCGAAGTATGAGGGTTATGGACAAAAACTCAACTGTTACAAAGGAATTTCATTTTTCAAAACTTATTTCAACTCCATACTTTTTGTGCATTCAATATGCATCATTCAAAGCCACATCCTCAAATTTCAATCATTTCTAACTTCATTTGCTATTTTTCATGCATTTAATTATTTTTTGAGTTGAATGACCCTGAAATTGAAAAGCAGTACAAATGAACTCTGAAAAGGTTGAAACTTGGCATGGTATCATCATTTCACCCACATAGAATGTGCTAAAAATTTGAGAGGGTTACGGCAAAAACTAGATGCACTTCGTGTACAAACTGGACCATCTCCTTCGAAGTATGAGGGTTTCGGACGAAAACTCATCTGTTACAAAGGCATTTCATTTTTTTTAACTTATTTAAACTCCAGAATTTTTGTGCATTCAATATGCACCATTCAAAGCCACATCCTCAAATTTCAACCCTTTCTAACTTCATTTGCAATTTTTCATGCATTTAATGATTTTTTTTGAGCTAAATGACCCTGAAATTGAAAAGCAGTACAAATTAACTCTGAAAAGGTTGAAACATGGCATGGTATCATCATTTCACACACAAAGCATGTGCTAAAAAGTTGAGAGGGTTACGACAAAAACAGGTTGCACTTCGTGTACAAACTGGCCTATCTCGGCTACTCACTAGAGAAGAAAGTGATGACGGTGAAGCCGATCACATCCCAGAGTGGGATCTTGGGGTAAAAAACTTTTTCTTCGCGTGTGTCCCTTTGCGCCGTAACCATGGACAATCTTCATCATTTAACAGGATGCTTGGGTCAGTCTTCACTGTGAAGGGAGGAATTTCATGAAACTTTTCATAATATTCTGACATGTATGTCTTGTCCTCCACTCCCACTATGTTTCTTTTCTCTGAAAGAACTATGTGGCACTTTGGCTCACCGTATGATGTATTCGCTTCCTTGTCTTTCCTTTTTCTCGGTTTGTAGACATGTCCTTCACATAGAAAACCTGCGCCACATCATTGGCTAGGACGAATGGTTCCTCTATGTACCCAAGATTGTTGAGATCCACTGATAACCCACAAGTGTAGGGGGTCGTTTGTAGCCTTTTTCGATAAGTAAGAGTGTCGAACTCAATGAGGAGCTAAAGGTAGAACAAATATTCCCTCAAGTTCTATCGACCACTGATACAACTCTACGCACGCTAATACTTGCTTTACCTAGAACAAGTATGAAACTACTTTGCGGGAATAAAACTAGAAGTACTTTGCAAGATAATAAAGAATGTGGAAATAAAAGTTAGGTGTTGTTCTAATAAAAGAAAAATAAAAGTAAATAACTTAGTAGAAAGCTTTGTGTGTCACGCAAGAGAAAGATTGTCCCTAGGCAATTGAATATAATATGATAGATACTTGTTATATGCAATGAGGGTGAGGCATACGCTAACACACTTTCCGTACTTGGATCATATGCACTTATGATTGGAACTCTAGCAAGCATCCGCAACTACCAAAGTTCATTAAGGTAAAACCCAACCATAGCATTAAGTATCAAGTCCGCTTTACTCCCATACGCAACAACCCACCTACTCGGGTTTGTGCTTCTGTCACTCACGCAACCCACCATAGGCAAATCATGAACATATTGCAACACCCTACAACGGGGAGCCCACACGTTTGCGCGACACGGAGGGCACCATAGGACAATACCATATCAACATACAACTCACATCCATAACATCATACCACAATTAACCCATAGGACAAAAGAGATCTACTCAAACATCATAGGATAGCCAAATATCATTGGGAAATAATATATGGAGTTGAGCACCATGTTTATGTAGATATTACAGCGGGGAAGAGAGGTGTTACACCACTGCAGAGAGGGGGAGAGAGATGGTGTTGATGGCGGCGAAGTTGTTGGAGTAGATCGCCGTCACGATGATTGCCCCGGCAGCGTTCCGCGCCACCTGGAGAGAAGGCGAGAGAGCCCCCCTCCTTCTTATTCTACCTTGCCCCCCTAGATGGGAGGAGAGTTCCCCCTCTGGTCTCCATGGTCTCCAAGATTGGATCTCCCTCTCTGTTTTCTTCAGTTTCGCGTTCCTGTTTTCTGGCCGAAAACCATTTCTTATATTCCCGGAGATCCGTAACTCTGATTGCACTGAGATTTTAACACGATTTTTTACAAAAATTAGCTTCCTTGCGCCCAGAGGAGAGCTCCAACCGACTTACGAGGTGACCATAACCCACCACGGCGCGCCTGGGCCCTAGGGCGTGCCCTGGTGTCTTGTGGGGGCTGTTTGCCTCCTTTTGTGTTGATTCCACTTCTCAAAATTCATAAATATTCCAAAAAAATCTCCGTAATTTTTTTATTGCGTTTGGACTTTGTTTGATATGGAATTTATGCGAAACAAAAAACACACAAAAAACAGGAACTGGCACTGGGCACTGGATCAATAGGTTTGTCCAATAAATCATATAAATTGTTGCCAAAGGTATGTGAAAGTTATATAGTATTGGCATGAAACAATCAAAAATTATAGATACGACGGAGACGTATCAGCATCCCCAAGCTTAATTCCTGCTCGTCCTCGAGTAGGTAAATGATAAAAAAGATAATTTTTGATGTGGAATGCTACCTAGCATAATCTTGATCATATATCTAATCATGGCATGAATATTAAGACACAAGTGATTCAAAGCAATACTCAGGCATCCCAACAAACAATCATGTCTTTCAAAATATCAAGGCTAAAGAACGATATCCCTACAAAATCATATAGCCTTGTCATGCTCTGTCTCCTTAACACACAGTATAAATCATGTACTACCCCGGTCTCAGCCAAGCAATTGGTTCATACTTTTTAACGCCCTTCAGCATTTTCAACTCTCACGCAATACATGAGCGCAAGCCATGGATATAGCACTATGGGCGGAATAGAGTATGATATTAGGGGTAAATATAGAGAAGACAAAAAGTAAACGAAGTCTCACATCGATGTGGCTAACCAACGGGCTATGGAGATGCCCATCAATTGATATCAATGTGAGGAGTAGGGATTGCCGTGCAACGGATGCACTAAGAGCTATAAGTGTATGAAAGCTCAACATGAAAACTAAATGGGTGTGCATCTAACTCCATAATGAAAATTTCCCACTAGTATATGAAAGTGACAGCATAGGAGACTCTCTATATGAAAAACATGGTGCTACTTTGAAGCACAAGTGTGGAATTAGCATGCCCCTTCTCTCTTTGTCTCTCTTTTTTTTCTTTTTTTTCTTTTTTTTTTCTTTTTTTTTTCTTCTTCTTTTTTTCTTTTTATATTTGTTCGGAGCCTCATCCCGACTTGTGGGGGAATCATAGTTTCCATCATCCTTTCCTCACTGGGACATGCTCTAATAATGAATAATGATGATCATCACACTTCTATTTACTTACAACTCAATATTACAACTCGATAGTAGAACAAAGTATGAATCTATATGAATGCAATGATCTAGCGTAGCAAAGATATCAAAAAACGACAAGCCATGGAAACATCATGCTAGCTATCTTCCGATCATGTAAAGTAATATGACAATGAATGCTCAAGTCATCAAAACGGAAGCGGTGGAAGTTGCATGGCAATATATCTCTGAATGGCTATGGAAATGCCATAATAGGTAGGTATGGCGGTTGTTTTGAGGAAGATATAATAAGGCATATGTGTGATAGAGCGTATCATATCACAGGGTTTGGATGCACCGGCGAAGTTTGCACCGACTCTTGGGATGAGAAAGGGCAATGCACGGTACCGTAGAGGCTAGCAAATTGCGGAAAGATAAGAGCGCGTATAATCCATGGACTCACATTAGTCATAAAGAACTCACATACTTATTGCAAAAGTTTATTAGCCCTCGAAGCAAAGTATTATTACGCATGCTCCTAGGGGGGAGGTTGGTAGGAGTTAACCATCGCGCGCTCCCGACCTTCACAAAAAGATAGACAATCAAGAATAAATTATGCTCCAACTTCCTAGCATAACGGGAGACTATACGTGCATGCTTCGAGAATCACAAACCTTAACACCAATATCTTACTAAACACGATCATCCACTAGTACCTCCCACAAATTATCATCTCTATATCGCAAAACTATTGCAAGGAATCAAACATATCATATTCAGTGATCCCTAAGTTTTATGTAGGATTTTATGACTAACCATTTGAATGACCAATTCCTGTTGACTCTCTAAATAGATATAAGTGAAGCAAGAGAGTTTAATTCTTTCTACAAAAGACCATGCTCTAATAAATATAAGTGAAGCAAAAAAAGCATTCTACGAATAACGGTTTTCTATGTGAAGAGAAACAGGTAATCCAACTTCAAATGATATATGTGAAGCACATGAAGCATTCTATAAAGCCATACTCAAAAGATATAAGTGAAGTGCAATGAGCATTCTATAAATCAACCATGGACTATCTCATACCAGCATCGTGCATAAAAGAAAAGTGAAAACTAAACACAAAAGACGCTCCAAGATTTACACATATCACACGAACGAAACGAAAACGAGAACATACTGATACTTGTTGAAGAAAGATGGGATGCCTTTCGAGGCATCCCCAAGCTTAGACGCTTGAGTCTCCTTGGATATTTACTTGGGGTGCCTTGGGCATCCCCAAGTTTGAACTCTTGCCTCTCCTCCTTCTCCTCATATCGAGACCTCCTCGATCTTTCAACACTTCATCCACACAAAACTTAACAGAAAACTGGTGAGATCCGTTAGTATATTAAAGCAAATTACTACTTTAAGTCTTGTTGCAAACCCATTCATATTTTATATTTACATTATCCCTGGTATATTATAACTTCTCCATGGCTTATACCACCAATAAAATCGATAGTTTCATCAAAACTAGCAAAACAATGCATCAAAAACAGAATCTGTCTTAAACAGGACAGTCTGTAGTAATCTGAACTTTGACCATACTTCTGTAACTCCAAAAATTCAGAAAATTAGGACGAAATAAAAAATTTGTATAGCAATACTGTGTAAATATTTCAGAAACTTTCCACGTTCCAGTAAAATATGAAAATTCAAACACTACAGTAGAAGTTTCTGTTTTTACACCTCACATACCAACAAGCAATCTAATCATCCTAAAGGAAAATCTTGGCACATTATTTTTATAATACAATGGATTTGTACAAGGGGATAATTATTTTTGTTAGAAAGTTTCTGTGATTCAAGATTCACAAAGTTTCCATGGGCATGAACAAAGTTCAAGGCTAGCTCCCACTTCAACGATGCTCATCATCTCTCTCACTTTCACCTTTCTTTTTGTGAAGTTTTAGGTTCCCCTCTATTTTTTTTGTTTTTAAACTTTAGAAAAGCACTCCACAGAATAAAATGACTCAACTTCCGGGTTGTCTCCCTGGCAGCTCTTTCTTTAAAGTCATTAAGCTAGGCATAAAGTGCTCAAGTAATGGATCCACCCGGATCCCAAGGTATATCAAAGCCAATTTTAATTAACAATGATTTGTAATTTAGTAGTGAGCACAAAGAAACACATATAATGCAATGACGAAGTCTAACTTTCTTCCTATGCATCGGCATGTCATAAAAGAACAATTCATGCACATTAGGTAAAGGCCAATGCATAGTATAAACAGTTTGTTGCAATTTTATTGTATTGGAAGCATAGAGAGGTGAAGATTTGGTTCCTCTCTCATAATAATTGCAAGTAGGAGCAGCAAGCACATGCATATTATATTCATTAAAATCATCATGTGTAATACCAAAACGCAACCTATCAATATAATCCTTAATAAGTGCAAACTTCTCCGATATAGTGTAGTTGGGAGAATTCAAAAAGATAATAGGACTATCATGTGTGGGTGCAATAGCAACAATTTCATGCTTAACATAAGTAACTAGAGCAAGTTCATCTTCATAAGCATAATTCATATTGGCGTCTTGACCACAAGCATAGCAAGCATCATGTTCATCAAAAAGGGATATTTCAAATGAATCCACGGGATCATAGCAATTATCATATCATTCATCCTTCGGTAAACGCGAAGGGTAATTAAACAATGTATGAGTTGAAGAGTTACTCTCATTAGAAGGTGGGCACGGGTGATCAATCCGCTCTTCCTCCTTTTGTTCTTCGCTCTCCTCCTCATCTTTTTCATCTAATGAGCTCACAATTTCAGCAACTTCTTCTTCCATAGGTCCCTGCAAAATATTAGTCTCTTTCAAGGCAGCGGACATTCTCTCAATAAATTTAATAATATCAGCATTGTATTCATAATTATCATAGCAATATTTAACTATGGATAAATTTTCAGATTCGTAAGGAACATCATCATCATACTTTTCAAGCAAATAAGTAATTTCATAAGCACCTTTAAAAGCAACAAATTCTTCTATTTGTTCCACATCATAGTAGTCATAAATACCTTTAGCATAAGAAGCCAAGGTTTCATTATCGTTAAATTTACATTGAAAGGGAAGGTGTGGAGCCTCTATCTTAGATCCACAAGTAAAGTCACATCTCAAACATGCATCCCAAGCAAACCATTGCAATATTCTAATTTGATCCCATGAGTGTTTCCCTTTTTGAATTAAGCGGTAATCCCTAAAGTGCTCACGTTGATCCAACGTGTCTCCCATTATAAAGTTTAATGATGATTTCTCAGGATTATCGAAGGAGTAATTAACGCGTCCCACATAACGAGCATCGAGGGTTTTAGGAGGTTCCCCATCTCCATGAGAAGCAAGTACCACTAATTTTTTTGGTGTTTCGTGTTCCATATCCATAACTAAAGATATAAAAAACTAATAACAGAAAATAAAAATTACTTAGTGATAAAGCAAACAAGCACACACGAGAATATTCACCCCACGCTATTGCTCCCCGGCAACGGCGCCAGAAAAAGGTCTTGATAACCCACAAGTGTAGGGGATTGTTTGTAGCCTTTTTCGATAAGTAAGAGTGTTGAACCCAACGAGGAGCTAAAGGTAGAACAAATATTCCCTCAAGTTCTATCGACCACCGATACAACTCTACGCACGCTAATCCTTGCTTTACCTAGAACAAGTATGAACCTACTTTGCGGGAATAAAACTAGAAGTACTTTGCAAGATAATAAAGAACGTGGAAATAAAAGTTAGGTGTTGTTTTGATAAAAGAACAATAAAAGTAAATAACTTAGTAGAAAGCTTTTGTGTAACGCAAGAGAAAGATTGTCCCTAGGCAATTGAATATAACATGATAGATACTTGTTATATGCAATGAGGGTGAAGCATACGCTAACACACTTTCCGTACTTGGATCATATGCACTTATGATTGGAACTCTAGCAAGCATCCGCAACTACCAAAGTTCATTAAGGTAAAACCCAACCATAGCAATAAGTATCAAGTCCCCTTTACTCCCATACGCAACAACCCACCTACTCGGGTTTTTGCTTTTGTCACTCACGCAACCCACCATAGGCAAATCATGAACATATTGCAACACCCTACAGCGGGGAGCCCTCACGTTTGCACGACACGGAGGGCACCATAGGACAATACCATATCAACATACAACTCACATCCATAACATCATACCACAATTAACCCATAGGACAAAAGAGATCTACTCAAACATCATAGGATAGCCAAATATCATTGGGAAATAATATATGGAGTTGAGCACCATGTTTAAGTAGAGATTACAGCAGGGAAGAGAGGTGTTACACCATTGCATAGAGGGGGAGAGAGTTGGTGTTGACGGCGGCGAAGTTGTTGGAGTAGATCGCCATCACGATGATTGCCTCGGCGGCGTTCCGGCGCCACCGCCCACCGGGAGAGAAGGGGAGAGAGCCCCCCTCCTTCTTCTTCTTCATTGGCCTCCCCTCTAGATGGGAGGATAGTTCCCCCTCTGGTCCATGGCCTCCATGGCGGCGGAGGGGCAGGAGCCCCTCTAAGATTGGATCTCCCTCTCTGTTCTCTTCTGTTTTGTGTTCCTGTTTTCTGGCCGAAAACCGTTTCTTATATTCCCGGAGATCCGTAAATCCGATTGCGCTGAGATTTTAACACGATTTTTTTTCCAAAAATTAGCTTCCTTGCGCCCGAAGGAGAGCTCCAACCGACTTACGAGGTGACCACAAAGCACCACAGCGCGCCTGGGCCCTCGAGCGTGCCCTGGTGTCTTGTGGGGGCTGTGGGCCTCCTTTTGCGTTGATTCTACTTCTAAAAATTCACAAATATTCCAAAAAAACATCTCCGTAAATGTTTATCACGTTTGGACTTCGTTTGATATGGAATTTCTGCGAAACAAAACACACACAAAAAACAGGAACTGGCACTGGGCACTGGATCAATAGGTTAGTCCAATAAATCATATAAATTGTTGCCAAAAGTATGTGAAAGTTGTATAATATTGGCATGAAACAATCAAAAATTATAGATACGACGGAGACGTATCATCCACTGTTGCCATTCCGTACTTCGGATCTACCTTAACCCCTGTCAGATTGACCCATTTGAACCGAAACAAAGGGATCCTAAAATCACGTCCATAGTCAAGTTCCCATATATCCTCTATGTAACCATAATATGTGTCCTTTTTCCTATTATTGTTTGTTGCATCAAAGTGGACACCACTGTTTTGGTTGGTGCTCTTTTTATCTTGGGCGACCGTGTAAAATGTATTCCCATTAATATCGTACCCTTTGAAAGTCAATATAGTTGAAGATGGTGACTTGGACAACAAGTACAACTCATCTCGAACACTTTCGTCATTCATGAGAGGTGTTTTCAACCAACCGCCGAAAGTCCCCATGTGTTCACGTGTAATCCAGTCGTCAGACTGCTCCGGGTGTTTGGAGCGTAGAATATTCTTGTGTTCATTGATATACAGGGCAACCAAGGTGGAATTTTGGAGAACTGTGTAGTGTGCTTGGGCCCAAGAATGCCCGTCCCTACATATTACTAAATCCTTTCCTAGCGTGCCTTTTCCACTCAGTCTCCCCTCATGCCGCGATTCAGGAACACCAATCGGCTTAAGATCAGGAATAAAGTCAACACAAAACTCAATAACCTCCTCTGTTTCATGGCCCTTGGAGATGCTTCCTTCTGGCCTAGCACGGTTATGAACATATTTCTTTAAGACTCCCATGAACCCCTCAAAGGGGAACATATTGTGTAGAAATACAGGACCCAGAATGGCAATCTCTTCGATTAGGAGAACTAGGACGTGCGTCATGATATTGAAGAAGGATGGTGGGAACACCAACTCGAAACTGACAAGACATTGCACCAAATCATTCTGTAACCTTGGTAGGATTTCTAGATCGATTACCTTCTGAGAAATTGCATTGAGAAATGCACATAGCTTCACAATGGCTAATCAAACATTTTCCGGTAGAAGCCCCCTCAATGCAACCGGAAGTAATTGCGTCATAATCACGTGGCAGTCATGAGACTTTAGGTTTTGGAATTTTTTTCTCTGCCATATTTATTATTCCCTTTATATTCGACGAGAAGCTAGACGGGACCTTCATACTAAGCAGGCATTCAAAAAAGATTTCATTCTCTTCTTTGGTAAGAGCGTAGCTGGCAGGACCTTGATACTGCTTTGGATGCATGTCGTCTTTTTCGTGCATACGTTGCTGGTGCTCCCGTACCTCCGGTGTATCTTTTGTCTTCCCATACACGCCCAGGAAGCCTAGCAGGTTCACGCAAAGATTCTTCATCACGTGCATCACGTCGATTGCAGAGCGGAGCTCTAGGACTTTCCAATACTCTAGCTCCCAAAATATAGATTTCTTCTTCCACATGGGTGCGTGTCCGTCAGCGTCATTCGGAACAGATTGTCCGCCATGATCCTTTTCAAAGATTACTTTTAAATCCTTGACCATATCAAGTATATGATCACCAGTACGGTGGCCAGGATTCTTCCAGTTATCTGCCTCACCTTTGAGATGCTTGCCTTTCTTTCTTAAGAGATGCTTGATCGGAAGAAATCGACGATGTCCCAGGTACACAACCTTCTTACATATATCCTAATATATACCTCCGGTCTCATCTAAACAGTGCGTGCATGCATTGTATCCCTTGTTTGTTTGTCCTGAAAGGTTACTAAGAGAAGGCCAATCATTGATGGTTACAAACACCAACGCTCGTAGGTCAAATTCCTCCTGTTTGTGCTCATCCTACACACGTACACCTTTTATGTCCCACAACTGTAAAAGTTCATCAACTAATGACCTTAGGTACACATCAATGTTGTTGCCTGGTTGCTTAGGGCCTTGGATGAGCACTCGCATCATAATGAACTTCCGCTTCATGCACAACCAAGGAGGAAGGTCATAGATACATAGAGTCACAGGCCAGGTGCTATGATTGCTACTCTGCTCCCCAAAAGGATTGATGCCATCTGCACTTATACCAAACCATAAGTTCCTTGCGTCACCTGCAAACTCCGATCACTTTCTCTCGATTTTTCTCCACTGCGACCCATCAGCGGGTACTCTCAACTTCCCATCTTTCTTACGGTCTTCTTTGTGCCATCGCAACAACTTGGCATGCTCTTTGTTTTGGAACAAACGTTTCAACCGTGGTATTATAGGAGCATACCACATCACCTTAGCAGGAATCCTCTTCCTGGGGCGCTCGCCCTCAACATCATCACCAGGGTCATCGCGACTGATCTTATAGCGCAATGCACCGCATACCGGGCATGCATTCAAATTCTCGTACTCCTCGCCGCGGTAGAGGATGCAGTCATTAGGGCATGCATGTATCTTCTGCACCTCTAATCCTAGAGGGCAGACAGCCTTCTTTGCTTCGTACGTACTGTCGAGCAATTCGTTGTCCTTTGGAAGCTTATTCTTCATTATTTTCAGCAACTTTTCAAATCCCTTGTCAGATACACCATTCTCTGCCTTCCATTGTAGCAATTCCAGTGTGGTACCCAGCTTTTTCTTGTCATCTTTGCAATTTGGGTACAACAATTTTTGGTGATCATCTAACATGCGTTGCAACTTCAACTTCTCCTTTTGACTTTCGCAGTTTCTCTTTGCATCAGCAATGGCCTGATCAAGATCATCAGCGGGCTCATCTGATGCATCTTCTTCAGCTTCTTCTTCTTCATTCTCTTCCCCCATTGTAGTACCATCGTATTCAGGGAACCCAGGATAGTTGTCATCATCCTCTTCTTTATCATTCTCTTCCATTAGAACCCCTCTTTCTCCGTGCTTGGTCCAACAGTTATAGCCGGATATGAAACCGGACGTAAACAGGTGGACGCGAATGACTTTTGAGCTAGAGTAATTCTTATCATTCTTACAGACACCACATGGACAACACATAAAACCAGCCCGCTTGTTTGCCTGAGCCGCACACAGAAAACCCTACACGCCATTAATGAACTGGGAAGAGTGTCGGCCATCGTACATCCATTGCCGACTCATCTTCATTACACAACACCGAAAAGACGAAATTAATACAAGTTCATACACACTTATTCTCATAAAAACAACATAAAATTATCTACCTAAAGCATTAAAATGAAACAACAAATGCGATCAAAATCGCAACTAAGGTAATAATTGATCCAATAACATAATGATACCAAGCCTCTTTATTAACGGCATATTTTCTAATATTTCTAATCTTCAAGCGCATTGCATCCATCTTGATCTTGTGATCATCGACGATATCGGTAACATACAACTCCAATTTCATCTTCTCTTCTTCAATTCTTTTCAATTTTTCTTTCAAATACTCGTTTTCTTTTTCAACTAAATTTAACTTCTCGACAAGAGGGTCGGTTGCAATTTCCGGTTCACATACCTCCTAGATAAAAATATCTATCTCAACTTGATGGGCATAATTGTCATAAACACGAAATGCAACAAATAGTTATAAAAGAGAATATACCACATCCGAATCATAAACCGGACGAGGGCCGACGGGCACGGATATCAAAACCATGGCACTATGTATAACAAACAATCATACAAGTACGAAAATTATACAAGTAACTATCTAAATCATACAAATAAGATTTTTTTTATAAAAAGGACAAGAACAAGAGGCTCACCAAGTGGTGCCGGCGACGGGACGGTGCGGACGATCGACGGTGGTTAGGACGGGGACGGAAAGGCACTAAATAAACCACACCTACACATATGCAAACTAAAAAGTTAATTTGAGCTCAAATTGCATCCTCGTCGAGCACGACCGCGATGGCGGACGCCAACGTTTCTGGCGTGGTCACCAACTCACCATCGTCGCGGGCGCGCATGACAGATGTTTGACGAAATGCATAAGAAAAAAATAACTTTACTCCGTCATATATAAGGGGTCGGCTAGTTCCGGCCTAAACTTAATGAAGTACAAATAATCACTAAGGGTTTACTCCACCGGATCCTACTTTATTTTTTTATTTTTAGGGTTCGGTTAGAGTTGCCCTGTGGATCGGTTAGACTTGCCCTAATGAGTTTAGACAATTTAAAATGCTTATTCTTACCCCTTTTTTTACAGTAAGGTAAAAAGGTAAGAGCTAACCATGCCAGTAATTAATAAGATTAACAGCTCAGATCCATTATATACTCTTACCTTTTATGTAAAAAGAGACTCTTACCTTTTTCTTACCTTTTTATGTAAAAAGAGGGGTAAGAGAAAGGATGTTAAAACTGCTCATGAGTTTAAATCAACTGTAAAGTAAAGAACACTGTTCTCAAGTACATGTACAAATATTGTGCTGCTAATGAATCGCTCAGCAGCTCACATTTGCTCCAACAATCCCCTCGAAACTCTATGTTCCACAGCACAAACCAAGTTGGGGAGAGAGCAGAGAGCATCAGATATGTTCAATGGAAGGATAGACACAGTAATTACAGCAAACATAACACGGTTAACACGCCAACTTAGATAGATCGACTTCAGGTCACATACCATACGTAACAGGGAACAAAGATCACACCGACGGGCAGATCGCTGGCACAAACTAAGTCGGTAAGTCCTAGTAGAGGGCAAAAGGAACCAAGAACTACTCCACTGTTCTTGACTGGAACACAACAGGAGTACAGTTTCTAGCTAACTAGCCATCAACGAAACCAAACCGGCGTGCAGCGTCACCGACCGTGCTCGATCACCAGCCGTCGGTGAGGTGCACCGTGACGGAGACGCTGTCGGAGGAGTCCCAGTAGGCGTTGGGCACGAACAGGAACCCTCTGGCCCGGAAATCCTTGAGCCGACGGACGAAGGGCGCGGCTCCGGAGCTCCACAGCACGAGCGCGCCCGGGTCCCTCCGCTTCTTCACCTCCATCTTGTACTTCACCTCGGCGTTCCCCGTGGGGCGAGGGCCCATGCAGACGAGCGACAGTAAGCGCCCGGCCAGGACGTCGCCGCCGTTGAGCAGGAGGAACATGCTGGCCCCGTCGCGGTGCAGGAGCACGCGGAAGGGCATGGTCTTCTGCAGCATGACGGTCGAGCGCCGGTTGCAGCGCACGACCACCGCGGCCTCGTCGTCGTCGTCGGACGCGTGGTGGTCCTGCATGTGGTTGTACAGCAGCAGGCCGTAGTAGGTGCAGTCTTCGAACGGGCAGTGGTACGGCGCGTACCTGCACGCCTCCTCGTGGCGGCGCCTCTCGGTGTAGCTCACGGTCTGGTGGCAGCCGTAGGTCACGTAGGTGCAGGGCCTGGTCATGGCCGCCAGGGCCTTCTCCAGCGGCCGGCACCGGATGTCGCCGACGGTGCAGCAGGAGCACTTGCGCTTCATGGTGAGGCAGCAGCTCCCGCAGGCAGGATGCCCGTTCTTGCACTTCAATCGAGACAGAAAACATTATGATTAGCCGAGTAATCGCAGCAGATCCTGCTGTGCTGGAGCAGTAAACGGACACTAACCATGAAGATCTGATCCCCAAACGGCTTGTAGCAGATGTCGCATCGCAATGCCTCCGCCTCGACGGTGTAAGCCCCAGCGGATTCTTCTTCTTCCTCCTCCTCCCGGGGCTCGTTTACCGGCCCCCCTTTCGCGGGAGCCATCCTCGCTTTCTTGGCGCTCTGATTCTCCATCTCTGCATGCATCAGACAAGAAATCACTCATTTTATGTTCCTAGATCGGCAAAGAAACAGGGATGCATATTCAAGAATCCACGAGTAGAAAAACAGTAGGAAGAGCTGCAGAACGGCAAGAAAAGGTCTTATAAGTGATTAGGCACATGAAATTAAGAAAAGTGTCACAGGACAGAGTGCAGAGATGAAGAACGCTGAAGGAGATGCAGAGGCGCAATGCTCACCGGCACGTTGCTGAGCTTCAAACCTTGAGGCCTTGTGGACTAGGCAAGACTGCACCGAGAAAATGGGTGGGTTGAAGCACCAGTTGGAGATATTTATTATGTTAGTCTAGTCGAGGGGGCTCTCCCGACTCCCGTCTTGTCCAGCCGCTTCGATAAAGAATGGGCGACAGCTGGAAACTGAGGTGAGCTCCGTGGCACTTGCATGCACCGTGTTGTCACCCTTCGCGTGTGCCGTCCTGGTCGTGCTCTGCTGTGGCACTTGAAGCTGCACTGATGCCCGACGGCGGATGGTCGATGCACCCACCTGGCGAACGCGTAGCTTGGTCGGCAGCTGGATGCACGTGGAGGAGTGTGGACATGAACGCTTGGTGAGTCATCTATGTCGGGCCACGTGCCGGGGCCTGCTAGGCGTGGTTGCATGCAAAAATGATGCTCAACTTTTTTTGTTTGAGGGGAAAATGATGCTCAACTTGAAGGACGTGTTCGATTAGTTGCCTGGATTTTGAGCCTCTGGGCGAGTGGCAAGATTAAGCTTAATGTTGACGCTCAAAAATGACACAATCGTAAAAGTAGCTTAAATAATGTCAAGATCAAACTTCTGATTGGAAGTCATCATTGGATGGCTCTCTTCGAAAATATCAAGATGGATACGAGGATGCTCCAACAAGGAGCTCGGATGTAAAAAATTATGATGATTTCAGAGATGCTCATGCTGACATCGGATTATTAAACGACATGAAATGTAATTACGATGGTTTTGGATGGTCTCATTGAAATGGTCGATTTTGATATAAAAATCGTCTAAATCCGAGGTCATATGCAATTTGTGTGGTCAAAACAAGATTAAGAACAAAAGGTGCAAAGTCACTTCGAAAATACTGAGTGGATTTGACTCGACGAGACCAAGTGGATGTCGGAACATTTATCACGAAGCACTCGGTTCACTCGGTGAGACCGAACGAAACCATTCAGAAATTACGAGCGGACCATAAAAGAGTACAAAGAGTTGATAACATTTACTCGGTGAGACTGAACAAAACCCCTTGGTGGCTCCAAATGCATTCGAAAAATTACCAAAGATCCATGCCCGAGTTAGGTTATGGTTTCAATGTTTTGGACGGAATGTTTGGTCATTTTCTTGTGCGATAAGTCAAGCCGCCACATAAATAGAGTAGAGCTGACGGTCGATTGAACAACACACAATTGACAAATCAATATAGTACTTTTTACCTTAATTTGTACAACTCTCCCATGTTCTTTCTCCCTCATCCTTCGTTTGTTCTTCGTGTTAAAGGGCAACGATCCTCGAAAATCTAGGGGCGAGCGAATCAACCTAGGGCATCCCATAGACGCCACACTTCCAGGCAGGGTGCCTCCCATGAGTGTGAGGTTTTGGGTCTACAGAAGCGCCCACCGGATTGCTCGCGTACCGCACTTCCGACTGGGTTTCCTTCGACGTGAGTTGCGGTGTATCATCCCTGGCGTCGAGGGTACAAGGTGACATGTTCGTATGCGAGCACATTTTTTGGCGATTTCATTGGGGGCGAAGTTTTGAACGGTCTCCAACCCGTTCTTGATACGAAAAGATCGTCATAAAGAAGTTGCGGTCCACAAAGGTAATATGAATAACCAATTCATCTATGTAGATGCAAATAATGCATATGTTGTTGCTAGATCACTTAATGAGCAAAATGTTTCGGCTAACCCTTTTATCAATCATGTATCTAATTAAATATGCGCAACAGCTAATTTAAAATAATTTCCATGCTCCAAGTTACAATTTTAGCAACATGCAACATATGTATCCCAACCCTCATGAATCGGCAACCCGACAAATCTATGTGCCAATGACCGACATGATGAGTTCAGTTAATCAAGTTGAAACACCCCATGTAGGAATTGTCAATAGCATGCAACAAAATGTTTCATCTTTTTATTCATCGGGCAACTAACTTGCAATATGATAATCCAAACATGTTGGTGAATTGGGGAATTGGTCATGCAACTAATAGTTATTCGACCAATTTCCCTCAAACGTCATGGGCTACACCCCATGCTACTAATTTCTCAACAGCATATTTAATTGTAGGTATTCATAATTTGGCTTCGCACCTCCATGCTAATAGCCGAGTAAGTGACAATTCTATAGGATCACATGTGTCTACACCTAGTACCGTAGCATACAATGGTGTCCCTACAAAATTACAGAATTTCGGCGACATTTCATTATCGAAAGAGACTAAAAGCATCGGGGCAACCATACCCAGACTCGGTAATTGAGAACAAGCTTACATTCTCTTGGGATTTGTGCAGTGCTATTCGCCAGGAACTAATAGAAGGTAAAAAGCTTCATGATTTTGTTGCAGTAAAAGCTAGAGTTGTCCAAATGATGCATTCACCCAGTGCAATTTTGCTGTATAGAAATGACTTCTTCTCACTTCCCGTTTTCTTTAATATTATCTTTTTGGTACAAGTGCCTTTTCATTGTGTAGAAAGGGCCTTATTTCTCACTTCTCTCAGTCTTTTCGCTTATCTTTTTGGCTCAAGTACCTTTTTGCTTGCCCGGCTAGTCCAAAGTAATGGTATTTCTGTTATAGAGTTATTTTTCATGGTCCAAAATAATTTAACAAAATTATTAGAGATAAAAATTGGGTCCATGTGTAGCTACCATCATGGGTAGCAAATTATTTTTGATACAGATAATTCGGTTATTGAAAAAGATGAATCAAATACTACATGTGCCGAATCTATTCAAGAAAGAGAAGATGCCAAGGCATTGGAGTGTTATCCCAAAGTTGAGCAAGCTATTGTTCATATCACACAACCATCATGCTCTCTCAGCATATTTGAAGAAGTATGTCTAGCAAGTGATTTACCCATGTTTTGATTAGGTCGTAACTTTATTGTTGATGCGTATATTAAAAAAATTCTCATAAGAAATCTTGAAATACCAATGAAGAATGGTAATTTATTTGTTAGCAATAGAATAATTGCAAAGCATATCGGTCAACACATTGTGCCATTTATAGAGACCGATAGGGACTTATTATTGTAGCCAAATATTTGCCGGATGCTTTACTCAAAACTTATATCTAACTGGGTAGGTTTGCTTGTTTCATACTTGGCTTACACTTGGTCTCAATTGAGACATATGTGTTCTAACTATTTTCCTTTCGGAAATTTAAAGCCAAGGTTAAATTCTTCTGAGAAAACCGATGCTAATATAATATCGTATCCAAAAACATTGATAATAGAGTGCAAAACACAATGCATAACCAAATGAGAAGATTCCAAATCCGAACCATTCGTTTTCTTACCTTCAAATCCATTCTTACACCAAGACCGGCTAGAAAACAAGAAGTATACCTTAAATTCAAACATGTGTGATCAAATATTTGTTTTGTTGCTAAAAATTAATTACATTAGAAGTCTTGATCACCATGTCAAACTATCAATCCAAAGATGAATGTATTGTAAGTTGCATGATTCGGCCAAGCATAATCTTGAGAATTTCAACATGTTTCATCAAATTGTTAAATTGGCCATTGCTAAAGGACGATTAAAGTTTGTTGAGACACCATGAGATGACCAGTCTATTCCGATAGGTCATGATGGCAAACAGTTTTTGCATCGGCTGCTTCAAGCTGAACCATTTAAACATGAGAAGGTAAAAACTGTAGATAATGGGATCAAGCTTTGTAGTACTGAAGTTGTTCAAGAGCATAATGATAATATTCTTGAGGAAAAAAATTCCAACAATGTACCAATGAAGATGCCAAGTACCAGAGCCCAACAAGAGAATCGAAAGATCTATGCACGCGCAATCAAAGAAACCAAAGGCCGAGGTAAGCACAAAGGTAAAAATCCAGAAGTGACTTTCGCGCAGCTATTGGAAAAATATTAGAAGATAAGTAAGGAGAAGAGTGCTTATAGGTCAAGTAATTCAAAAGAATCAAGATCGCCCCCTAGGCGCAAATCTAAGGATTGATATTGGCAAAGGGAGAATTCCAATGCAGTATATTCATATCCTTCTTTTGGGCCGCCAATGCCATTGTCGTGGATACCTCCCTATGCTCATGTAAATTTATATCCATCACGATACATGTATGATACAAGGGCACATTATCCATCATATTTTAGGCCATATCACCAACATTATGCAACTCTAAAAAGATTAATATTTGATGAGCAATCACATGTCAAAGACCATTTCAATCATAAGGAGTCAGTCAAGAGCTCAAGGAAAAGAAAGACATGGTCAAGCAAGTTTACCACGTTAAAAGAGGTAAGAGGGCCACTTCATATTTGATCACAAATGAAAAATAGCAAATTAAAATGTTGACATTGGCTACTAAAGGCAATGGGACAAGTCAATCAAGTGACAAAACTGAGGAGAAGATGTTGAGAGTGCACATAGTAAAACAAGAATTGCCATTGCTTCAAACAAAATCACAGCAAGGATGCCCACTCGGCTTATCGTATTGGAAAAATAAGAAGTTGCAAGAAGTTAGTGCACAAGAGTTGGAAAAGAGGAATATGACATGGATTCCCAAAGGAGGCACTCAAAACAAGAATGATATGCAAGCTTCCATTGCAAGAAGTACATCAAAAGTGAATAAAAAGAAGAGTGAATGTTATGAACAACAAAGCCGAAGGTTTCAACATCCCCGGTCGACACATTATCCACATTCTCCAACTATGTCATTGGTGCCGATGCCATGGAATTCATCATCAGGTATCACTACTAGGAAAAAGCCTACTAGTAGCACGGGTTAAACAGCTAGTAGTAGCGCAGGTGCCCGCACTACTACTACGGCGCTACAGCTAAATGGTAGTTGTAGCGCGGTGCATCCCGCGCAACTAGTACATGTGTTAGTAGTAGCGCGGGTGCCACACGCGCTACTACTAACTATCTGTAGCGCGTGTCTGTGACCCGCGCTACTACTATTGATTTCAAAAACCAAAAAAAATCATGACCCATGCTGGAGAACAGGGCCGCTTCGACGAGTAGGTCATGTGCACCGCCGGCCGGAGATGGGGAGGAGATAAGGCATCGCCATCCTGTACACCGGCGGATGGGAAGGAAACCCATGAGGGGAGGGAAGGGAAGGGAAGAGAAAATCGGAGATGGGCGAGAGAGTACCTAGCTTGACGAGCAGTGACGCCCATGCGAGATGAAGCACATGCACGGAGATGAGGAGCTCCATGGGGTCGTCGGCCGAGCAAGAGCGCACGTACGTCCCGGCTCGCGACTATTGGGACAAGTTGGAGCTCCAGGTCGAAGCCCATGGCGGATCTGCGGGCGGGCGCCGTGGCCGCAGCCTTACCTTCTCGTGGCTCGAGGGGATGGGAGGGTACGGGATGGGATGGGAGGAGGAGAGGGTGGGGGCGGGGGCGGCAGTGGAGGAGAGAGCGGGGGCCATTGTCAGCGGCGGCAAGGTCAGAAGGAGATGGGACGGCGTTGGGTGGCGGCGCCAATGCGTGAGGGAAGGGGATGTGAGGAATGAATCGGAGAGAGGGAGAGAGTGACGGGAGAGAGGAGGGATTCGGGGGGAGGATATGGGGACTTTAGGGATGTTAACCTACCTTGTACTTAGTAGTAGCGTTGTTTATAACCCTCGCTACTACTATGGCCTGTCCCGGGGGGGGCACGATAGTGACCACTTAGTAGTAGCGAGGGGTATAAACCTGTGCTACTACTATCAACTTAGTAGTAGCGCGAGTTTGCACCCCTCGCTACTACTATGGCATGTCCCGGGGGGGCATGGTAGAGACCACTTAGGGTGTGTTTGGTAGCTGTTCCCATCCTAGCATAGTGGTTCCCATTTGAGACATGCTTAGTCTAGACATGCTTAGTACATGCAACTGCAGTTGTTTGGTAGCAGTGTATGTATTGACGCATGTTGAGCTGAGACTGTGTTTGGTAGGCTGCATCAGATGAGACATGTTGTGCCAAGACTGTGTTTGGTAGCCTGTATCTGAGCTAGGCTACATGAACTTTTTTTTTGGCGCGAAGACAATATTGAAACACCATTTCGACATTTCACTAAACTATTTCAGGAATAAAATATTACCATGCCAACATAATCTGAACAATGATTATATTAAGGAAAAATCAACAATTACCATAACACATAATAACCATAATTTGTAGCGATGCACGAGTAGATTCATATTACATAATAACCATAAATTGTAGCGGTGCACGAGGCCAAATCATCTCATCTCTCAACTCCCCAACAGCATAAAGCACTGCCTTAAAATACCTACTAATGACTTCGGTAGATCTTCTAAAGATCGGTTGTAGCGTTCTATACCTTTGGTTATGGCCAACTACTAGAAGAAACATGTCAACTTGTTCCTCGATAGAAGTATGGAAGCTATCCAACAACAAATTTCTCTCTCTAAATATAGCACACAAACGGAAAAAGGAGCTTTTCTCATTCTTAATTGATTGGAACAATTTATGTCACTAGATTGATAAATGTATCTCAAATTTGACTCTCTAGATATGGCACGATCGGCCATGCTGCCCACGGTTATCCTCGGTGTTTGTTGTCTAGCTCTTCTAAACGTGACCATCATGTAAGCATACAACCCAGCCACTAGACCGGCTCCTCTCACAATTAGTTGTCTTCGTTTTCTTGCCAATTCATCCATCTATGACAATACAAACAAATCCAATCTTAGCAGAAATATATGCACCAACAATTAACTTAACACAACATATTTATTTCAGCATGACAAACAATGAACAAACATAAATATGGACATGGTCGTGTCCCTGCTCACGCAGCCATGGCTGGAATAGGGCCTTGTCCCTGCTCATGCTGCCATGGCTGGAATAGGGGTAGGTGAAGAAGGGGGAAGAGGGTTGAGGGGGAGGGGAGGGAAGGGGAGGAGGCAGAGTTGCTGGCGGCTACCTGTCACGGCGGGGACGGCGAGATGGGTCTGGAGGCGACAACTAGGGAGGCGACGGCGGGCCGGCGGGCTCGGCCTGGTGGCGACAAGAAGGTAGGGGGCCGGCGGGGATGCGACGGCGGAACGGCGGGCCGGCGGGGATGCAACGGCTGGGCGGCGGGATGGCGGGGATGCGGCGGCGGGATTGCGGGGATGCGACGGCGGGGATGCAAGGTCCAGCGCGAGAGCTGGGTCTGGCGGCTAGGTCGGGGAGGGGGAGGGGGAGGGGAGATTGAGCCGAGCACAGGTGGGTCGGGGAGAGATTTTCGGCGGGTCGAACCGAGCATAGCTGAGCCCAGCTAGCTTGTATTGGGGTGCTCCCTTCAGCATCATTCTGGGCCTTTTTTGCATCAATTGGACTATGCTTAGGAGAGCCCATATACCCTACCAAACACCTAAAAGTGGGTTGGAGAGGGAACTTTTTAGTCTCATGCACTCTTGTGCATGCTACCAAACACACCCTTAGTAGTAGCGAGGGGTAAAAACCCGCGCTACTACTATCAACTTAGTAGTAGACTTAGTAGTAGCGAGGGGTATAAACCCGTGCTACTAGTAAGTACCAGTAGCGAGGGGTAAAAACCCGCGCTACTAGTAAGCGTCTATCTATAAGCTTTTTCTTAGTAGTGTATGATTGGTTATCTCTCATGGGCTGATTTTGGCCCATGGTTGCAATATAATTTCTTACATCATGAAAGGGTCACCAGTGGAGAAACGGGCTTTAGTCCCGGTTGGCGGAGGCCTTTAGTCCCGGTTCGCCAACCGGGACTAAAGCCCCCCACCCTTTAGTCCCGGTTGGCCATGACCCGGGACTAAATCCCTCCATGTGGCCGCATGTGCGCGCCGGGGGCTGGAGGACCTTTAGTCCCGGTTGGTGTCACCAATCGGGACTAAAGGATGGTGATTTTTTTTGGTTGGGGTTTAGGGGTTTAGGGGTTTATGGTTTATGTTTTTTTTTCTTTTCATTTTGTGTTTTCCATTCAATTTTTTTTCATTTCAAACATATTTTACGCTACTACATACTGTACACGTTATGCATATATAATATAATTTCTCATATGACCAAACATATATCATATAATTTCTCGTACGACCATGCATGCATATATATATATGCAATTTGGTATATACAATTTCTCCTACAGTTTGCAGATCATTACATGTAGGCATTAGGCGTAATGGTATTCTCCGCTTGGGTCTATGATCTCCTCCAGCAAAAATCCCACAATTTCCTCTTGAATTGCTTTTAGGCGGTTCTCTGGTAGTAGCCTATCCCGCACCTCTGTCATCTTTAAAGAAGGAGATCAATATGAATATATTAGTTGTGTGTATATATATTAGATCATGATAAAAAGAATTGTGAATAGTGTTTACGTACCCGAAGTGCTCTTTGATCTGTGCGTCATTCGGTCGTCATGCGAATGTTCTCGCAAACGTAGTATGCACATAAATTTGTCCCCTTTCCTTGTGTCATGCACTATGCGAGAATAGAATTCAATCAGATAACAATCAAGCATGATAATGGTATTGATACTGGAATTAAAGAGGTGCGCGGACCTAGATAGCTATATAAGTACTACTTAATTACATTGCCCCATCGCCATGTCAGCTTCGTCTTCGAATCACTGACAACCTCTTTGGTGAACCGTTTCCAAATCTTGCCCGGCAAAGAAAATGAATAAAGGAGTTATTAATTACTTGATATCAGGAAATGAACGAAAGAGGCCGATACTGATTGAAATTACCTGTCGAGCATCAAATACAAGCTTCTGTACTGTTCTTGGTCTTTATCTAGTGAGTCAAAGACTACAACAGTTCCAGCGTCGACTTGAATGTCCAGCAGGATCTAGTGGAACCTGCGCACCGTTTATATAAGCAGGCACGCATAACTCAACTACACTTAACATCGAGTAAGCAAAATAGAATTTGTAGTACAAAACAGTAACACTCACTGGAAGTTGTAAGGAAATAGTATATCTGTTTTGGTATTTTGTTCCTTCAAAAACATTAGCAAGTTATCATCAGTTTCATCCGCGAAGTCCCGTACCTCCACTTCATGATTGACATATGGGTCAATGAACCCAATGTCAAAGATTCCCTGTTTTCGGCATTCGAGAATCTTCATTCTGCATAATAGCATACAAAAGAATATAGTGAGGATAATTACATGCAATGAACGAGCTGAGCTAGAGACTTAAATTACAGAAAGAAATCACTTACAGACAATAGCAACTGACGATAGATTTGTCGAGTGCTTCTAGGTTGTATAACTGAAAAAATTCTGAAAGCTCAATCATTATCTCTGAATCAGTGAAGAAATGCTCTTTCTTGACCCTCACCACGAGCCACTGTCGCCCCTGCTTTGCTTCTCTCATGTACCACTCATGCAATCTTCGCACTTGTGTTGATAGAAGCAGGACCTGCTCAGGTGTGACCAGAGGGTTCCCGGGGACATATTTTCTTGTTAATTCAGCCTTGGGGAATTCCTCGGTGCCTCGGAATTGTTCAACAGTGCAACCAAGTTCTTTAGCAAGGTCAGTTGTTACCTTATCGGTACTCACCTTAAGCGGGGGGATCGATTGCACTGCCTGTTCTCCGAGCTGGGGAACTATTTTCCCGCTTTTTTACCACTTGTATTTGTCGACGAGCTTTGCATGTGTTCATGATATAACTTGGTAATAGAGCATTCATAGTCTGAAGGCCTATTCTGTACATGTGCTCGGGGTCGCTCTAGAAGTTCCACAAAGTTCTCTACGACTTCCGTAGGTACTTTCCCCTTTGGCGACGGGGGCGGCTTCGTTGCAAAATGGGTCTTCACTTCGCCAGCCACGATCGCATCGGTTTCCTCATCATTCATCTCGTAAGCTAACTTATTTTTGGCCGGAGGCTCGGGTTTCTTTGGTGCTCTCTTCCGCTTTAGGCCCTGCTGCTTGGACATAAGGGGTGGAGTCGGCTGACGCGGCGCAGATCGATATGTCGGACTCACGCTGGGCTCCGTCTCGAGATGTGGTAGAGTCGGCTGACGCGATGGACTTAGAGGTGTATTTCTACGAGGAGTCGGTGGCCTTGGCGCCGAGTTTGGAAACACGATGCATTCCGTTCTCCATAGAATGACACAACGTATGACTTCTCCCAGTGTCTGCTCCCCTTCACCTCCAAGGAAGTCAAGCTCGAGTGAGGCATATCCCGACAGAACTTCATCCAACCCGACACGAGCATAACCAGCTGGAATCGGATTGCCATGGATGGTTGCTTCAGGTGCATTAGGTAAAGCAAAGTCGACCGCCACCTTCATGGATATGTTCTTCAGTTTCACGTGTACCTCACAACTTGTCCTCTCTTTGATATCATCCACGGGGTACCGAGCCAGCAGTGCATCATCGGCCGGGACCCCCGTGGAACCCACGCTGTTTTCTGCAAAGACGGGATGGTACTATCCAATGGTGGATCTGCAGCTTGCTCCTGCCGCGTAGACGGAATTTGCTGGCTAATGGTGGCCAGTTGCTCGCCATGCTTCTTACAAATGCGTTCCAACTCCGCGTTCTTTCTTTATAAATTATGAAGCCATCTGCATCTTGCTTCTTTTTCCTGTGACGGCTTCTGTAAGTGTCGTTCCAGTCTGCAAACCCCTGAACCCATGGAACGACGCCTTTGCCTCGTGTTCGTCCTCCGTGTTCGGGATTCCCAAGGGCGCGCGTAAGCTTGTCGTTCTCTCTCTCGGGGATGTACACCCCATTTTGAGCATCTTCTATTACTTTAAGTAAAGCCTCCGAGGCATCTTTAAGAGATGCTTGTTCAACAATCTCCCCAGTTTTTGGATCCAATTTTCCCCCATGCGCATAAAACCATGTCATGGCCCTCTCGGGCCAATTCTTTGTTTTTGGAGTGACCCCGTCAGGAAGCATCTGGGCCTCGGATAAATCCCACTTAGGCAGCCCCGTCTTGTAGCCACCTGCCCCCAGAACATGGTGATACTTTTTTTTCTCAGCATTTATCTTATTTTTTTTTATCTTTCCTTAGCTTCATCCGATTCCTTGTACTTCACAAATTCGTCCCAGTGATCTTTTACCTTCTCTAGTGCTCCTCTAAATTCTGGAGTCTTCCTTTCTGCCTTGACATATTCGGTGTATAATCTTTTCTTCCAGGTCTGGAATTGTGTGGCCATCTTCTTAAGAGCCCACTTCTTGACCTTCAACCGTTCGCCTTCTGTGAAACCCTCTGGTAGGTTGAAATGTGACATTAGTGCTTCCCAAAGACCATATTTCGCTCTTTCGTCGACATAAGAAACTCCTCGGCCTTCCTTTGTCTTATTCCATTCTCGAACGGTGATCGGCATGGTGTCCCTAACAATAACTCCGCATTGATTTCTAAATTTTCGGGCATTGTCTAAAGGAGCAATCAGTTCGCCATCTGCCTTGCATTCATCGATGTTGTACTTTATGCCATCAGACAACTTTTTGGCCGGGGCTCGTACTACTCTGCTTGTAGAAGATTTGCTCGAACCGGAGGGCTAAAAGAAGAAAGATTTGTTAATATATATATATACAAATCAGTTAATACATCTAATGATCACTAGAGGCCTAATATATGTACCTTGCCGGACTTTGTTAATTGGAGAAAAATTTCTTCGCCATCGTTGTTTGTTTCCCCTTCGTCTCTTGGTACTTCCTCAATTCCCTCACCGGATGCGTTAAGATATTGTGAGCCATCATCTTCTTCTTCATTCTCTTCATTTCGGGGGGAGCGTATCATGTCGAACATGATATCCTCTTGATCATGGTCTCTGTCGCTATCGTCCATAGCTTAACTAATCCAGAAGAAAGAAAAAATAATTAGAATGCATTCAATAACCAAAAACTGAATCATAGTACCGAGAAGAACAATACCGGAGATGCAATCAATACATAGGAATGCAACAATATGATCATATAATATTATCATATAATATCACTAATACATCGTCTCGAATAATCCAGTTAATGCATCATCAAATATTATCACTAATACATCTCGAATATTATCATATAATATCACTAATACAAATCAAATATTATCGAATAATCTAGTTGACTCGCGGTTCCTGAGCTGCGTGCGGTGGACACCCAAAGAGAAGGAACCATCATAGGATCATAACTCGGGTGAGATCCCTGAAGAACCTGCCAGGTATTCGAGAACTGACGTCCAACGCAACCATGTAGCGACGGACATGCTTGTCCTCCTCCCTGACACGGCGACGTACCACCTGCGTGAGGGCCGGCTCCCTTCGCACCGATAGTGGCCCACGCGACCGCCACCAAAGAAACTCCTGTTCGACGACGAGACCTCGATTCCTCACCAAGCTGCGCGTCCCGATCGGTAGCACCTCCCAGTGCCAGCCCGGCGGAGCCCAGTCCCGGACATGTCGCCTCTCTAGGATGTCGCCGACAAGTCGACGACGAGGATGCGGGTCGGGCATCGTCGACGTCGAGAACCCTAGTTGGTTAATTAGTTCCACCACAAGTAAGCTAACCATCGTTCGGGCTTGCAGATCCAATTTGAAACAAACATTTTTAAATTCATTTGTGAATGTGGTATTTTTCTCGATGACATATTCTAATCGTATGTTTTACTTAAAAATTAATACCAGATAATACTACATGTACGTAAAAAATCCTCAGCTAAACTAATAGTTTTTGTGAATCGCAAGATTTGTAAAACACGGGAAGAGGAAAAATACAGGAATCGAGCGGCATTTCATTTTCAATAACTAGTAAGATGCCCGTGCGATGCAACGGGGCAACAATTAATGGAATATACGAAGACATTTCTGTAGATAATCATTTTACTTGAGGACATACATTTTCTTTTTTCCTCTCTTCATTCACCCATCCATTTAAATTGCAATAAAACTACACATAGAGCAAAATTTACATCCCAAAGCGAGTGTGTATTGCTATGAAACTACACATATCATCCCATGTTCGATAATATATGCGTTCAAATTGCAATGGTCAAAACAATAAATCGATAATATATGCATTCAAATTGCAATGGCCTCTCCTAAAAATTGTCTAAAAATTGTACATGGCGCCGCTGCGCTGGGGACGCTGGGGACGCCGCCGGCGTCGAGGTCTGGGTAAGGCTGGCGCTAGGACGTGGCCGTGGGCCATGGCGCCGCCGCGCTCGGGCAGGCCGGCGGCCATGGCGCCTCCGCGGTCGGGCATCCGTGGGGGCACGGCGAGGGGGCGAACAACGAGGCGCCAGCGGGCGAACAGACATGGGGGAACGAGGCGGAGGCTCACCATGGGAGGAGGGGCACTAGTAGAAAACAAGGCATTGGTCCCGGTTCTGAAGGGCCTTTAGTCTCAGTTCTGCAACTGGGACTAAGAAATCGGGACTAAAGGCCCTCACTTTTAGTACCGGTTGTGTTACGAACCGGGACTAAAGGAGCTCCACGTGGCCGCTGTCGGGCGCCCAGGCAGGAGGACCTTTAGTCCCGGTTGGTAACACCAACCAGGACTAAAAGGCCGTGTTTCATTTTGTGTTTTCATTTTCTTTTATATTTATATTGTATTTTCACGCGGTTACACATATTAATATACAACATTAGTACAAATTAGATGGATGCTAACCAAGTTGAATTAGAGGAAAATACGATGTTGCGTCGCAACATCGTATTTTCCTCTAATTCAACTTGGTCTAGTGCATCCATCTAATTTGTACCGGTATATGTCATATAACAACTCATCATCATCATCTTAATGAACTCATCTTCATTCAACATCCAACAACTCATCATCATCTTAATCAACTCCTCATCATTGTAGTTATCACAAGGTTGAAACACTAACTACTGCTCTCTCTTAGGTAAAAAAGCATAATAAAGGCGAACTCCGACATCTCCCCATTAAAGAACACAGATTAACCTATCTGCAACTTGTGGGATGCGCAAGTATTCCTCTCCATGTGGCAGCGTGGATGCTTGTATTGCATTTCTCCATCCTTTGATTTTCAGGGTTTCTTCACTTTGAGATATCCTGTATTTACCACTGTAATTAATCGGGAGTGACCATAAGCTAATGATACGTCTCCAACGTATCGGTAATTTATGAAGTATTCATGCCATATTCACCTATGTTTACAATACTTTTATATGGTTTTGATACACTTTACATGATTTATTTAGAACTAACCTGGACTGACGCTGTTTTCAGCAGAACTACCGTGGTGTTGTTTTTGTGCAGAAAATGAAAGTTCTCGGAATCGCCCGAAACTTTTTGACGATTTTCTTTGGAACAAAAGAGGCACTAGACGCTTCGTGGGAGGGCCAGAAGAGCCACGAGGTGGGCACAACCCACCAGGGCGCGCCAGGCCCCTCTAGCTCGCCCTGGTGGGTGGTGCTCACCTCGTGGCCCATCTTCGCGTGAAACCGATGCTCAAAAATTCTATAAATACAGAAACCATCAGAAATAACCCTAGACGAGAAGTTCCGTCGCTGCAACTCTCTGTATCAAAGAAAAACCAATCTGGAGGCATTCCAATACCCTGCCGGAGAGGGTAGATCATCTCCGGTGGCCATCTTCATCATCCCGGCGGAGGCCATGATGAGGAGGGAGTAGTCCACCCTTGGGGCTGAGGGTATGTACCAGTAGCTATGTGTTCAATCTCTCTCTCGTGTTCTTGAGATGTCATGATCTTGATGTATCACGGGCTTTGTTAATATGGTCGGATCATATGATGTTATTCCCTTGCTATCATCTTGTGATGAATTGAATCTTTCCCTTTGAGATATCGTTATGTTGGATTGAATATTGGATTTGAGAACACTTGATATATGTCTTGCATATGGATACCCGTGGTGACAATGGGGTGTTCTATTGATTCACTTGATGTATGTTTTGGTACTCAACTTGCGGATTCCCGAGGTGACATTGGGGTAATCTATGCATAGGGGTTGATGCACGTTCTTGTCCTACGTTCTCCGATAGAAATCTTGGGGCACTCTTTGAGGTTCTTTGTGTTGGATTGAGTATTATGAATCTGAAATTGTTTGATGCATATCGTATAATTAACTCATGGATACTTGTGGTGACATTGGAGTATCTAGGTGACATTAGAGTTGGTTGATGCGTATCATATGGTGTTATTTTAGTACGAACTCTAGATAGATTGATCGGAAAGGATCACTTTAAGGTGGTTTCGTACCCTACAAACAATTTCTTCTTATGTTCTCCGCTAGATAAGAACTTTGGAGTGATTCTTCGTTGCACGTTGAGGGACGGTTATGTGATCCAATTATATTAGCATTGTTGAGAGATTGCACAAGTGAAAGTACGGACCCTAGGCCTTGTTTTCAGGCATTGCAATACCGTTTGTGCTCACTTTTGTTACTGGCTACCTTGCTGTTTTTTATTGTTACTATTACAAAAACCTATATCTACCATCCATATTGCACTTGTATCACCATCTCTTCGCCGAACTAGTGCACCTATACAATTTGCCATTGTATTGGGTGTGTTGGGGACACAAGAGATTTCTTGTATTTGATTGCAGGGTTGTTTGAGAGAGACCATCTTCATCCTACACCTCCCACGGATTGATAAACCTTAGGTCATCCACTTGAGGGAAAATTGCTACTGTCCTACAAAACTCTGCGCTTGGAGGCCCAACAAAGTCTACAAGAATAAAGTTGCATAGTAGACATCAGCTAACCATTTGCAAATCACCATTTTTAAACATCCATTTAGGCACGGTCTCTGGGGGGAGTACCTGTTGAAGAACATTAGTAATAATAACATAGTTAGCAAACTAGTTTTCCTTAAGAACAATGTATGAAAAATATGGACTAGTGACGCGATGTTAAAAAAATTCTTACAAAATTGTTTGAAGTGATGTTATAACGGTTCAACTTGTGCACTAGTGGCACATATCCATGATAAAAGTTGCCAGTCATGTAATGTTTAGCATGATACTCAACATCATGAATAAATGATATCAGATGATTTTTCTCCAACCAAGTAAGCTTGGAGTCATAACTATAGTAGGTCCGATCTATTATCTGTCGGGTAGTTCTTGTAGCACGGAAATAAGCTAATAATTAAAAATAAAGAAATTTAATCAGAATGAGTACCAAATACTTTTCAATAATCAATATAAATTACCTAAAAAATTTGTTGACAAACGCACCTGGAGGTAGAACTGGAATCAAGTCATCCTACGCATGCACCCAAATTTCTATATTATTATCACAAACATCGTCGTTACCAAGATCGAAGGTAATGTTCATGTCCTCATCCAACTCATAAGCCTTGCAAAATGCTCTCTAATTAGAACAACCAAAATACGTGTGATCTTCATTATTTTTCACCTTAACAACAAAAGTGTAATGCTCTGTTCTCAGGTGAGCTATCTTAGGCTATGTACTACCCTTCTCTTTGAAATGGAACTTGTCCAAGACAGCGAATCTTGCATGGCAGGGAACGCACTAGTCGAATTGTACAAAACAAAATTAAAGGTTAATTAAAGCAAAAAATCACACTTCATACTTCATTAACAAAAAATACATGCCGTCTTTACATACCGTAATACTACTAAATTCTTCCGTTAGCTTGACGTGAAGGATGTACCGTTGTCTAGGTGAGGATAAATGTTGCATATACCCCTGTAATCCTAGCACACAGGGCACTCAGGGAACCTTTCCTCGTCGTCAGACGACGTCGACATTTCCTGTCTTCATGATTCTAAGATTAAAAATCGACGGCAATTTCTTTTAGCAAGATCATCATATAATATCACTAATACATATAATATCGGCGATCGTCGGGGACTCTTCATATAATATTATCAGATAACATCACCAATACATGTTGAATAATCCAGTTAATGGAGCATCGAATATTATCGAATATTATCACTAATACAGCTCAAATATTATCGAATAATCTAGTTGACTTTCGGTTTCTGAGGCGCGGGCGGCGGACACCCAAAGAGAAGGAACCATCACAGGATCATAGCTCGGGTGAGATCCCTGAAGGAACTGCTAGGTATTGGAGAATCTGACGTCCAACGCAACCATGTAGTGACGGACATGCTTGTCCTCCTCCCTGACAAGGCGACGTAGCACCTCCTCGGTTGCCGGCTAACCCCGCACCGATAGTGTCCCGTGCGACCGCCACCAAAGAAGCTTCGGGTCGACGACGAGACCCGGATTCCTCACCAAGCTACGCGCCCCAGAAGGTAGCATCTCCCAGTGCCAGCCCGGCGGAGCCCAGTCCCGGACATGGCGCAACTGGTTGTCGGCGCCGAGTCGACGACGAGGATGCGGGATTGGCATCGTCAACGAGAACAAATTGTGGCTAGCAAATAACATTTCATTTAACAACAATAAAAACAATACCATATTTTATAACAAATCCACATGCACACACTCGCACACAACAAATAACATATTTCTAGCTATATTACATAGAACCAAAACATCTATGTACACAACATATACGACTATAGCTAGCACATGGACGAGCAAAATGTTGTTTGCTCTTTTTAAAAATGTTCGTGTGTTGACATTGTGAGCACATGAACAAATCAGGCAAACCCAAGTAAAACTACACAAAACAAACAAAAAAATTGAGCATTTCTCTAAGTTTCGTGCATTGGCCACGGCGACGGATCGAGGCAGGAAACAGAGGGGGAAAGAGCGGTGCTCACCGAGGAGCACACGAAGGCTCGTTGAGGGACTAGTAGCAGCAGACGGCAGCGGGATCGACGGAGAACGGCGGCGGCCACAGGAGGAAGCAGCGGAGCTCGACGGGGGCGGGATCGATGGAGAACGGCACCGGTCGTCATAGTCGAAGCAACGGAGCTCGACGGGGGTGGCGATGGACGCTCGGAGGCGACGGCGATCTCCGGCGCAGCATCCTGTCGGCGTCATGCCGTGGTTCGGCGTCGGGGGAGAGAATGGGAGAGATTGGGGGAAATCCCTAAGTGCTGCTTAAATACCCCACCCTTTAGTCCCGGTCCGAGCCACCAACCGGGACTAAAGGCCTGGGTTTCGCGCCCTTTGGGCTGGTGAAATTCACCTTTAGTCCCGGTTGGTGGCTCCAAACGGAACTAAAAGACCCCCTTTAGTCCCGGTCCGAGCCACCAACCGGGACTAAAGGTGAATTTCACCAGCCCAAAGGGCACGAAGTCCAGGCCTTTGGTTCCGGTTGGTGGCTCGGACCGGGACTAAAGGGCTAGTCCTGGCACAATCGAGGGGTGGTGGGAGTTTAGCCCCACCTCGCCAAGCGAGAGGCGCTCGCACCGGTTTATAAGCCCGCCTGCGACTAGCTTGGCAAGTTCCTCTCAAAGCAGACAGCTCATCGTCTAACATGGCCCCTCTGTGCCCTGTGGGGCCTACTGACAGCAGATATTCCACTAGTAGAAAACAGGCCATTAGTCCCGGTTGGGAAGGGCCTTTAGTCCCGGTTCCCCAACCGGGACTAAAGTATAGAGACTAAAGGGTCCAAGCCTTTAGTCCCGGTTGACTACGAACCGGGACTAAACCCTGGCCACGTGGTCGGCAGCGCGCACCAGGGCATGGGGACCTTTGGTCCCGGTTGGTAACACCAACCGGGACTAAAGGTTTAGGGGTTTAGGGGTTTAGGTGTTTAGGGGTTTAATGTTTATTGTTTATTTTTCCTTTTCATTTTGTGTTTTCCATTTAATTCTTTTTCATTTCAAACATATTTTACGCTACTACATACTGTACACGTTATGCATATATAATAGAATTTCTCGTAGAACCGATCATATATCATAAAATTTCTCATACAAGCAATCATATATCATAGAATTTCTCATACGACCACATGCATACACATATATATATACAATTTGGTATATATAATTTCTCGTACAATTTGCAGATCATTTGCGGATCGGGTAATGGTATTCTCCGTCGGGAGATATGATCTGCTGAAGCAAAAATCCCGCAATTTCCTCTTGAATTGCTCGTATGCGGTCCGTTGGTATGAGCTGATCCCGCATCTGCGTCATCTATATATAAAGAACGAGATCAATATGAATATGCATGTTAGTTGTGTGTATATGTATTAGATCATGATAAAAAAATATGAATGGTGTTTACGTACCCAAAGATCTCTTGCACTCTTGCTGCTTTCGGTCGTAAAGCGAATGTTCTCGCAAACGTAATATGCACATAGACTAGTCCCCTGTGCCTGCCTCATGCACTTTACGAGAATAGAATTCAATCAGATAATAATGAAGCATGACAATGGTATTGAAACTAGAATTAAAGAGATGCGCGGACGTAGCTAGTACTACTTAATTACCCTAGGCTTTCGCCATCTCAACTCTGGTTTCCATTCACTGGTGACCTCTTTGATGAAACGTTTCCTAACCCTGCCCGGCAAACAAAATGAATAAAGGATTTATTAATTACTTTATATCAGGAAATTAACTAATAAAGAAGCCGACATAGTGCATCAATGATTGAAATTACCTTTCGAGCAACGAATGCAAGCTTATGTAATCTTCAGGGTCTTTACTTAGCGAGTCCAGTACTTCAACAGTTCCATCGTCAACTCTAATGATTAGAAGGATCCAGTGGTAGCTGCGCACACGATTTGTATAAGCGGGCATGCATAACTCATCAACTACACTTAACATAGAGTATATATATATATATATATAAGCAAAAATAGAATTTGTAGTACAAGACAGTAACACTCACTGGAAGTTCCAAGGTAAAAGTATTTCTGGTTTGTACTTTAGGGCCTTCAAAAACCTTAGAAGCATTTTCTCCGTGTCTTTAGGGTTCCTTCTCAACACTTCTTCATTAACGGTATTTGGGTCAATGAACTCAATGCCATAGACTCCAGCTCTTTTCAATTCAAAAATCTTCATTCTGCATAATACCACACAAAAGAATATAGTGAGTATAATAACAGGCAATGAGCGAGCTGAGCTAGAGACTTAAATTACAGAAAGAGATCACTTACAGACAATAGCAACTAACGATAGATTTGTCGAGTGCTTTTTGATTGAATAACTAGAAAAATTCTTCATTTTGAATCCACAAATCTTTTTCATGGATGTAATGCTCTTTCTCGACTTTCACCATGAGGCTCTCTCGCCCGTCCTTTACTTCTCTCATGTACCAGTCATGCAATTTGTACATTTGCGTTGTTAGAAGCTTCTCGTCGTCAGGATTGGCCAGAGGTTTCTCGGGGACATATTGCCATGATATTTCCTTCGGATCCAACGGTGGAAATTCCTCGATCTCTAGGAGTTGTTCAACGGTGATACCAAATAATCTAGCATTCTCTCTATCAGCGTCGATTATTACCACGTTATTGGCACTCACCTTGAGCGGGCTGATCGATTGGACTGCCTGTTCTCCGAGCTAGTGAACAGTTTTCCCGCATTTACTGCTACCGCTCGACTTCTGTCTTTTGTGGGATTCATAGGACTTGGTAATACAGCGTTCATAGTCTGAGACCGGCCTTTCTCCGCCGGTTTAGCTGCATCAATAAAGTGTTGTACGACCTCGTCGGGTACTTTCTCCTTTGGCGGCGGGGGCGGTTTTGGTGCAAAATGGGCCTGCAATTCGCTAGCCACTTGTACATCGAGTTCCTCGTCAGTCATATCGTAAGCTAACTTCTTTTTGGCAGGAGGCTCGGGTTTCTTCTTTTGTGTTCTCTTCCGCTTTGGAGACGGCGGATATCGATATCGCGGATGATTCGCGCTAGGCTCCGTCTCGGGGTGGGATGGACTATGCTGACGTGGCGGAGCTTGATATCGCGGACTCGCCATGCGCTCCGTCTCGGGGTGGGATGGATTCGGCTGGCGCGGCGGAGATGGATATGGCGGACTCACCCTGCGCTCCGTCTCGGGGAGGGTTGGAGTCTGCTGACGCGGCGGACTTGGAGGAGGAGTCGGTGGCCTTGGCACCGAGTTTGCAAACACGATGCATTCCTTTTTCCACACAATGATACCACGTATGGCTTCTCCTAGTGTCAGCTCCCCTTGACCTCCAGTGTGATCAAGCTCTAGTGTATCATATCCTGACAGAACTTGATCCACCCCGACACGAGCATAGCCAGGTGGAATCGGATTGCCGTGGAGGAGTGCTTCAGGTGCATTCGGTAAAGGAAAGCCGTGCGCCACCCTCATGGATATGTTCTTGAGTTTCATGTGTAGCTCACAAGGTGTCGACTATAGGATATCATCCACGGGGTAGCAAGCCAGCTGTGCATCATCGGCCGGGACCCTCGTGGAACCCACGCTGCTTTTTGGCATAGATGATGGAATGGTACCATCCAATGCTGGATCTGGTTGCTGCTGCTGCTGAGACGCGCCTTGCTGGCTAAGTTTGTTGATTTGCTCCTGCTGCATGTTATATTTGCGTTCCAAGTCCTGAATCCGATCTTCTTCTGTCACGACTTCTGTAGCTGTCGTTCCAATCCGCAAACCCCAGAAGCCATGGAACCATGCCTTTGCCTCGTGTTTGTCCCGGGTGTTCAAGATTCTTGAGAGCGCGCGAAAGCTCGTCCTTCTCTCTCTTGGGCTCGTACACACCCGCACGAGCTTCTGCTATTGCTTTAAGTAACTCGACCGTGGCTTCTTTAAGACTTGCCTGTTCAAGAACCTCCCCTGTCTTTGGGTCCAACTTTCCCCCATGTGCATAAAACCAAGTCCTGCACCTCTCGGGCCATGTCTCTGTTACTGGAGTGACCCCTGCAGCCTTCATGTTTCTCTCAGATTCATCCCACTTAGGCAACCCATACTTGTAGCCAACTGGCCCCAGACGATGGTGCCACGTTTTTTTGTCGGCATTTATCTTGTTTATTCTCGACCGTTTCTTAGATTCTTCTGATTCCTCGAACTTCACAAATTCGTTCCAGTCATCTGCTAACTTCACATATTCTCCTTTGAATTCTGGAGTCTTCTTTCCTCCTTCCAAGTAATTGGTCCATAATCTTTTCTTCCAAGACTGGAATTGTGTGGCCATCTTCTTAAGAGCACACTTCTTGACTTTCGACCGTTGGAGATCTGTGAGACCCTCTGGTAGGGTGAAATGTTTCATGAGCTCCTCCCAAAGCAGATATTTTGCTCTTTGGCTGACAAAAGGAACTCCGCGATCTTTTGGCTGATTCCATTCTTGAGCGGTGATCGGGATTTGGTTCCTAACGATAACTCCGCATTGACGTATAAATTTGTTTGCATTCTCTTTTGGAGCAATCGGTTCGCCATCTGCTCTGATTTGATCGATGTTAAACTTTACGCCTTGTTTCAACTTTTTTGTCGGGCCACGTTTAACCCTTGTAGAAGATTTGCTCGATCCGGAGGGCTAAAAGGAAGAAAGATTTGTTAATATATACAAATCAATCAATACATCCGATGATCACCAGAGGGCAAATTAATACCTCGCCGGACTCTGTTAAATGGACAAAAATTTCTTTGCCATCGTCATTGTTAGCTGGTTCGCCTTCGTCTCTTGGTTGTTCTTCCTCAATTCCCTCACTGGATGGGTTAAGGTATTGTGAGCCATCATCTACTTCATTCTCTTCGTTTCCGGAGCGTATCAGGTCGTACATGGCATTCTCTTGATCATGGTCTCTGTCTCTACCGTCCATAGCTTAACTAATCCAGAACAAATATAAAACAATTAGAATGCATTCAATAAGCAGAACCGGAGATATGCAAATCAATACAAGGCAATGCAACAATACGATCATATAATATCACTAATACATCATCGAATAGTATCACTAATACATCATCGAATATAATATCACTAATATAGATCTAGTTGATGTCTCGCGGCGCAGGCGGTGGACACCCAAAGATAAGGAACTATGACAGGATCATAGCTCGGGTGTGATCCCTGAAGAACCTGCCAGGTATTGAAGAACCTGGCATCCAACGCAGCCATGTAGCGTCGGACGTGCTCGTCCTCCTCCCTGACACGGCAACGTAGCACCTCCGCGGGGGCCGGCTCCCTCTGCACCGACAGTGGTCCACGCGACCGCCACCAAATAACCTCCGGGTCGACGACGGGACCCTGATTCCTCACCAAGCTCCGCGCCCCGAAAGGCAGCACCTCCCAGTGCCAGCCCGGCGGAGCCCAGTCCCGGACATGCTGGCGCCTCTCAAGCAGGTGATCGACGACGCCGAGTCAACGACGAGGATGCGGGCCAGGCATCGTTGACGTCGAGAACAAATTCTACAACTATTTAAATTCCTACTATTTAATAAACTTTAATAAAGATGATTGCATTTAACAACTCTGACAATAATAACGAGAACCACGAATCCCGAGTCGACGAACCCCGAGTCCCCGACGATCGCCGGTGAGGAGTCCCCGTCGATCGTTGGGGCCTCCTCACCGACGATCGCCGGTGAACTCCTCACCGGCGATCGTCGGGGACTCGGGGTTCGTCGGCTCGGGACTCGTGGTTTGACGACTCGGGACTCGAGACTAAAAAAACAACTAAACTAAAAAACTAAAACAACTAAACTAAACTAAACTAAAACAACTAAACTAAAAAAACTAAAACAACTAAACTAAAAAAACGAAAACAACTAAACTAAACTAAACTAAAAAAACTAAAACAACTAAACTAAAAAAACTAAAACAACTAGGTGACCGGCGCACGTGGTCGTGGTGGCCGCGGTGGAGGGGGATCGGAGCAGGCGGCAGGAGCTCACCGGCGCGACGGGGCTCGGGGGAGGAGGTGCGGGCGGCGACAACGGGGCTCGGGGAGGAGGCGCGGGCGGCGTCCGGCGTCGGGGGCGACGACGACGTCGATGAGGACGAGGAGGCACGGGCGGCGGCGATGACGGGCTCGGGGCGGCGGCGACGACGGGCTCGGGCGGCGTCGACGACGGTGGTGGCGAGGACGACGACGCGAGGACGAGGGCGCGGGCGGCGACGACGACGGCGGCGAGGACGGGCTCGGGGGCGGCGGCGAGGTCGGGCTCGGGGGCGGCGGCGACGACGGGCTCGGGGGCGGCGGCGACGACGAGGACGGGCTCGGGGAGCGGCGGCGAGCTCCGGCAGCCTGGCGGCGTCGGGGCAGGGCGTCGGCGTCGGGGGAGAATGGGAGAGGTTGTGGAGATTTCGACAAGTCCCGCGTTAAATACCCCAGGACCTTTAGTCCCGATTGGTGGCTCCAACCGGGACTAAAGGGTCTTTAGTCTCGGTTGCTATCACCAACCGGGACTAAAGGTCCTCCCTTTAGTCCCGGTTGGTGATACCAACCGGGCCTAAAGAGGCCTTTTCGGCGGCCCAAATTCGCGCGGGAAGGCAGCACGGCTGTGGTGGGAGTTTAGTCCCACCTCGCTAGTTGAGGAGCACGACGACCAGCTTATAAGCCCCGCTGTGCGAGAGGCAGCACGAGCCTCTCTCAAACTGAACATATGCCTACTATGTCGCTGTTACTAAAGTGAAAATAGATGCTCTTATAGAGAAAATTCTACCTAAATTCAAAGTGCTAGTACTTTGAAAATTCAAAGTATTCAAAGTACTAGCACTTTGAATTTAGGTTGAATTTTCTCTATAAGCGCATCTATTTTCATTTTTGCTATTTTTTATGTTATTTTTTTGCATATTAAAAGTTCTTAACAGAAAATACTTTATGAATATTCTTTTTGCTATTAAAGTTTTTAACAAAAATAACTTTGATAATTTTAGTTGCATAAATTTTATATAATATTAAGTTAAATAACTTTGATCGGACGAAAGCACGTATATTACAAAGGGATTTCAATTTTTTAAACATATTTTAACTCAAGACTTTGTCTGCATTCAATATGCACCATTCAAAGCCACATCATCACTTTTCAACCCTTTTCTGACTTCATTTGCTATTTTTCATGCATTTCATGATTTATTTTGAGCTAAAATGACACTGGATTGAAAAGCACTGCAAATGAACTCTGAAATGGTTGAAAGTTGGCATGGTATCATAATTTCACCCACATAGCATGTGCTAAAAAGTTGAGAGGGTTACAGGAAAAACTAGATGCACTTCGTGTACAAACTGGACTATCTCCTTCAAAGTATGAGGGTTTTGGACGAAATCTCATCTGTTACAAAGGCATTTCATTTTTTTAAACTTATTTCAACTCCAGACTTTTTGTGCATTCAATATGAACCATTCTAAGCCACAACCTCAAATTTCAACCCTTCCTAACTTCATTTGCTATTTTTCATCCATGTAATGAATTGTTTTGAGCTAAATGACCCTGAAATTAAAAAGCACCACAAATGAACTCTGAACAGGTTGAAACTTGGCATGGTATCATAATTTCACCCACATAGCATGTGCTAAAACGTTGAGAGGGTTACAGGAAAAATTGGATGCACTTCGGGTACAAACTGGACAATCTCTTTCGAAGTATCAGGGTTTCGGACGAAAACTCGTCTATTACAAAGGGATTTCAATTTTTTAAACATATTTTAACTCAAGACTTTTTCTGTATTCAATATGCACCATTCAAAGCCACGTCATCACTTTTCAACCCATTTCTGACTTCATTTGCTATTTTTCATGCATTTCATGATTTATTTTGAGCTAAAATGACACTGAATTGAAAAGCACTGTGAATGAACTCTGAAATGGTTGAAAGTTGGCATGGTATCATAATTTCACCCACATAGCATGTGCTAAAAAGTTGAGAGGGTTACAGGAAAAACTGGATGCACTTCGTCTACAAACTGGACCATCTCCTTCGAAGTATGAGGCTTTCGGACGAAAACTCATCTGTTACAAAGGCATTTCATTTTTTTTTAACTTATTTCAACTCCAGACTTTTTGTGCATTCAATATGAACCATTCTAAGCCACATCCTCAAATTTCAACCCTTTCTAACTTCATTTGCTCTTTTTCATCCATTTAATGAATTGTTTTGAGCTAAATGACCCTTAAATTAAAAAGCACCACAAATGAACTCTGAAAAGGTTGAAACTTGACATGGTATCATAATTTCACCCACATAGCATGTGCTAAAAAGTTGAGAGGGTTACAGGAAAAACTGGATGCACTTCGTGTACAAACTGGACAATCTCTTTCGAAGTATTAGGGTTTCGGACGAAAACTCGTCTATTACAAAGGGATTTCAGTTTTTTAAACTTATTTTAACTCAAGACTTTTTCTGCATTCAATATGCACCATTCAAAGCCACATCATCACTTTTCAACCCTTTTCTGACTTCATTTGCTATTTTTCATGCATTTCATGATTTATTTTGAGCTAAAATGACCCTGAATTGAAAAGCACTGCAAATGAACTCTGAAATGGTTTAAAGTTGGCATGGTATCATAATTTCACCCACATAGCATGTGCTAAAAAGTTGAGAGGGTTCCAGGAAAAATTGGATGCACTTCGTGTACAAACTGGACCATCTCCTTCGAAGTATGAGGGTTTCGGACGAAAACTCGTCTGTTACAAAGGCATTTCATTTTTTTAACTTATTTCAACTCCACACTTTTTGTGCATTCAATATGAACCATTATAAGCCACATCCTCAAATTTCAACCCTTTCTAACTTCATTTGCTATTTTTCATCCATTTAATGAATTGTTTTAAGCTAAATGGCCCTGAAATTAAAAAGCACCACAAATGAACTCTGAAAAGGTTGAAACTTGGCATGGTATCATCATTTAACCCACATAGCATGTGCTAAAAAGTTGAGAGGGTTAAAACAAAAACTGGATGCACTTCGTGTACAAAACTGGACCATCCCGGCTACTCACTAGAGAAGAAAAGTGATGACGATGCAGCCAATCACATCCTAGAGTGGGATCTTGGGGTATAAAACTTTTTCTTCGCGTGTGTCCATTGATTATTGCGCCGTAACCATGGACAATCTTCATCATTTAACAGGATGCTTGGGTCAGTCTTCACTGCGAAGGGAGGAATTTCATCAAACTTTTCATAATATTTTGACATGTCTGTCTTGTCCTCCACTCCCACGATGTTTCTTTTCCCAGAAAGAACTATGTGGCGCTTTGGCTCATCGTATGATGTATCCGCTTTCTTATCTTTCCTTTTTCTCGGTTTGGTAGACATGTCCTTCACATAGAAAACTTGCGCCACATCATTGGCTAGAACGAATGGTTCGTCTGTGTGCCCAAGATTGTTGAGATCCACTGTTGTCATTCCGTACTGCTGGTCTACCATTACCCCTCCTCCAGTCAGATTAGTCCCGGTCCAAAGCCAAACCGGGACTAAAGGTAGAAACGGAAGGCCTGTTTTCTACTAGTGTTCGTGCCCCGCGGGCCTGCATCCTGGCCCATATATAGTTGGGTTTCTAGTCGTATGCAGTCCGTGGTGTGTGAATTCTCCTGCCTAGTAGGCGGGCATTTTTTATTTTTTGCATATGTTATGTTAATTTTTTCAGCTTCTACAAATCACATCCTAATTTTTATACATACTCACTTATGTGTAATACACATGATTATAAAAGAATTTCAACAAAATATATCAAATTCTAAAAAATGCAAAACTTTCATATTCTTTCTGTGTTAATAAAAGAGATCATGCCTATTTTTTGTTTTAATTCTCAAGTTTTCTATAACTAGGAATAATTGAAATTTCATAACTAGCTCTTACAAATATTTTCCAAATTTTATATAATTTTAAGTTAATATTATTTTGATCATAACTAGGAATAATTGAAATTTCATAACATAATAAATAATTATTCTAAAATCATGTTTCAAATGCCAAAATGCCCTAGCTAGCTCTTACAAAGATTCCCTCCGGTTTGTCCGAAGTGGCACTTTCCAGCTATAAGTCCGGAAACTCACAAATGAGAGAAAGTGATGGCGGTGAATCTGGTCACAGACAGTACATGGACAATACATAAAACCATTACATCTGCGTGCATCCATTGCCGGTTCATCTGCGTGCATTATATAATTAAGTATATCAAAAACCATTACAGATTATCAGGAATAGAGAAATGACCAACCAAAGTCAGGGCTGGACTTTCGCCCGAAGCTCCACCACACCTCCGAATCCGAGAAGATCCGAAGCCCTGCACATCACACAATCCCCATGCACTACTAGGAAAAAGCCTAGTAGTAGCGCGGGTTAAACACCTAGTAGTAGTGTGGGTGCCTGCGCTACTACTACGACGCTACAGCTAACTGGTAGTAGCGCGGTGCATCCCACGCTACTAGTACGTGTGTTAGTAGTAGCGAGGGTTCCACACGCGCTACTACTAACTATCTGTAGCGCGTGTCTGTGACCCACACTACTACTATTAATTTCAAAAACCCAAAAAAAATCTCGATCCCGTGCATGCTGTCAATGGTGTCAATGGTTCGATCTAGCGACAACAGGGGTCGCCGGAGGTGCGGACGGGCAGCGGCAGACTAGATCCGGTGACGACTGTTGGAGAGGGACCGGATCCAGGGCAGAGCAAGACGACGGTGTGAGGATCCTCTTCGCGGCCAAGGCAGAGAGCTCCTGGTTGTCCATGTTGACGACCTGCATAGGCATGGGCAAGGGAGGTGAGTAAAACCGGAGGGAGAGGGAGAGGGAAAAAGAGAAACAAGGGAGAGAAGAAGGAGGTGGAGGGCGCATCGGGGCTGGTCGTCGGTGGTGAGGTGCTCCGTCGTGGTGGCATGGAGGCGAGAGGGAAGACGGGCGAGCTCCTGGACGCCAACGAGGCGAGGAGGCGGCCTCGTTGGGCGCCATGGAGGAGAAGGTGTGCTTGGGCAGGAGCACCATGGGAGAGCCTATGGAGAGAGGGGGGAGAGTGAGGGAGAGAGGAGGGATTCGGCCGAGGATATGGGGACTTCACGTACCTTGTACTTAGTAGTAGCAAGGGGTATAAACACGTGCTACTACTATAAACGTAGTAGTAGCGCGGGTTTACACCCCTCGCTACTACTATGGCATGTCCGGGGGGGCACGGTAGAGACCACTTAGTAGTAGCGAGGGGTATAAACCCGCCCTACTACTATCAACTTAGTAGTAGCGAGGGGTATAAACCCGCGCTACTAGTAAGTAGCAGTAGCGAAGGGTATAAACTCGCGCTATTAGTAAGCGTCTACCTATAAACTTTTCCCTAGTAGTGATACGCCCACCGTCTCCACCTCATGATGCGGCGCCCCTGGCCTACCCGCGAACAAGCCCGACGCCACCGCAACATCCTTTGCGCGCCCTCGCGCCACCGCGCCTCGAGCGCACATTCTCGATAGATATGCATGCACACACATGGGCAAATGGAATTTAGCAGAAAAATACAAGGTGCGTATTCATCACTTGATCAACAATATGTATGGGGTGTACGCACTAGCTATTTCTGTGTTAAGAAGATACGAACAGTACACAATGCTAGGTCATATTGAAGCTTTAAGAGACATAATTTCATGACCTTCTCATTTTTCTTTATAGTGAGTTGATATATCTTTTATTATATTATATTATATACTAAAAGGAAAATACAGTCAAAATAGAGAAATAAGCTAGAAAATCTCACGTTAATCCGAAACATGCATCGTTTTCATGTTCCATCAGGTGGTTCTTAATTAGGACCGTAGACGTACTTCGGCGTTGTCGATGCAGTTGGAACAGTGTCCTAAGCATCGAGTACTTCCGATGACGAACCACAGCTGACTTAGTTGCACTCCCGATCTATCCCGCTACTGTTCGGTCCACTTATACACAAGTGCAAAGGTGGTTGATAATTCCATCGGTCAGTGGTAACAATCAACCGGTGCATGCTGCTGTACATGTATGTACAGCTGACTCAGGTCACTGGAGCCAGCTCTATGCAAGGGTCAATAAGGAGGTTGGGTACGTGCATGTTATTTCTGTACTACAGTAGAAAACAACGACAGATATATAGTAATCAGTCAGCTTTGCTTCGTGTGTTGCTGCTGGATGAGCTTTGCTTTATGTTGCTGCTGGATGTATATGCATGCACACATGTACAAATCGGATGGGATTCGGCAGAAAAACACAAGGCAAGTAGTCATCACTTGATCAACAGTATGGATGGGGTGTACGCCCCTTGCTATTTTAATGTTAGCTAACTCCAGCTTGGGTTGATTATTTATGCTATACAGAAGAAGCCTTTTGGAACCCCTCTGACTCACATCGTCGCCGCTTCGATTGAACTCATCTCCGACTACGTGCATGGATTGGTTCAATCCACCATGAAGACCATACAAGCATAAGACAAGAAGTTTAAATTAACATCAGTTCCATTGTGAGCGGGCACCTGGTGCTGAACACTGTTAATCGGGTTACTATTTTCTTACTTTTGCTTTTGTGTGCTTCCAGTGTTGTTGTCGTACGTATTGATGGGCGCTGACACACAAGAATCTCATTCAGGGTGATAAGATCAAAAGCTGGATGCGTGCACTTGCACTCACATGGTCCAAGCAGCTGGATGCATCCAATGCAAGATGAGTTGATATAAAGGCACATAACTCCCAAACGACATAAAAAAAAGAGGTAAGATGTTGACCGGAATTATAAGTATGAAGCAAATCACTCTTCCATTTTTGTTACTAGTTAACCTGAGCCTAAGAAAAACAATTTTGCTAATACTCAATTGCTTATTTTTTTTCCTAAACACTCATCTAAAGTACCCATTATTTCACCTAAGACTAATGTACAAAAAAAGGAATAGAAGTGTGATACTCTAATTACAGCGAATTATATTTTTTATATTATGTCAATGGCATACGAAATGAGGTTGGAAGTTGACTATCTCAAACATAGATTTTCCAAAGTGTTGATCCTCAGTTTTTTGAACTTTCTGGTATATTTCCATTGTAATACTAGAAGTGTGCAATTTCAGTAACATGGCTATAGTTGTAATTTATAGTATATGGAATATGGTGATAGGATACCGATCCATAATATCTTAGAAAACTTATTGAGCTGTAAAAACTGAGAGGTAATAGACAAATTAGAATTTGTTGTTGATGCTCTATCTTTCTCGCTTGATATCTACAAAATTATAAGTTCATTGTCTCTGTAAATTTGCCATTTTTAGGCCCACATGAGTTCTATATATCTCATGCAACCCTGGAATGAAGGAAGTAATTGCATGTTCTTCTTTGTGTGTCACCCCGTTGCCATTTTTAGGCCTACATGAGTTATATATATCTCATGCAACCCTGGAATGAATGAAGTAATTACATGTTCTTCTTTGTATGTCACCCCATTGCCATTTTTCAGCTTTGTATCAAAAGAGTGTCGAATACAATGTCTGATATTTCACTTATTCTTCAAGGCTTGGAGTTAGATGGCAAGAAAAATTCACCCAAACAGACACACCGAAGTGGAGCAAAAAGGATTAGTATTTGCATTATCGTGACATGCATTGTCTACAATATGCTTATCTTGGGATTGTAAGGTAATATATAAAGTAATAGAACAATTTTAATTGTTTTCATACATAACTAATTTCCATGATGTTGTATTTATTGTGGTACGTATTTGTAAGGACTAATCCAACCAATATTTTAGTTCGCACAAGAACCTGATGTTTGCCATAGTAATTTCTTTGAACTTTCCCTTTGGAACTCCTTGTAGACATCCCAACACTGTCCTTTAAAGGACTCATGATCCAATTATTGGCAATTTTGCATAGCAGGTCGATGTTTTGCCTTACCTAGATTATGAAATAATTATTTGTTTCCTAAACATTTTTGCTAGGCGCTATGTTAAAAGCTCACATTTGTTCGCTTTTATTTCCCCTTTTGAATATTGGGCATATATGGTATTGAGGAGTGAGCACCATCTTATTGCATATGACTCTAAGGTGCAACTGGAACATTGTAGTTTATTTATGTGCTAGGAAAATGAAGACTACATGATTATGAATCATTTGTCATGATTAAATATAAAATTATATTATACTTTATCAAATTCAATACTTTCAACATATAGACAGTATAAGAGAACAAATAAGAGAACTCTAATGGGTTCGTTCGACATTAATGGAACAATATACTACATGTTCTTTTAATGTTGCCAAGAGTGGCCAACGTATCATAAGTTATAAGCATGTACTTTTTCTTAATATAGACAGTGTCTGAGATGTAACCTCATCATTATATTTATAATAGTAATTTTGTTGTGTCTTCACTACACAAATAGAAACTACATTATTATGGAATACATTTCGTGATTCTCTATGGTGTTATCATTTTGATCAATCTCAGTATTTAACTTTGCCATGTTACCGGAATTCATGGAAAATCATACTGTGTTTTTTTAATGTTATTGATACACACTTTTTATAATAATTTATATTATTAAGAAAAGCATGAGGTTAATTATCTGTATTATACCATAGCTCGACTCCAATAGCATGATGGTTCAAGCTTCAAATCCAATATTGCAAACAGATGGATAATTATCTATATTATACCATAGCTCCACTTCGAGACAACCTTATTTTTTTGAAAGGTAAAATATCTTGGTTACTAATAATTATGATATAAGTTTTACAAATAAGAAAAAAACAATTTTTAGAACATATGTGATCTTATATAGTATAGATAGCAAAATATAAATGATAGACGATTATGATGTGCTACTTTCAACCGGCTAAGGATGATGCCTCAAAAAGACTACATGGAAAGGAAATATTTAATTTACCATAACATTTCTGGGTTTGTAGAATTGTGTTACTTCCTTCTGCATTTCGCGTCCATTAAACCATTACTTCAAAATTTGCTAAGGACAACGTCTTCGCAAATTGAATATAGTACAAAAGGTAAACATCAATGTGATGACTATGCATTTATTTCTCAGTCACTAATAAACACATGCAAAAAATATTGTACATTATCTAAAAAACATAACCCATACAAAATACTAATATTTGGACTATAACATATGGAAATGCCATTTCATATCAAACCGGGAACACAACTGTAACATTATCATGCAACCACATAAGTAAAACCCATATATCATAACAAATCAACCACAAAGATCAGATGAAAGAGGAAATACACCTACCAACAAAATATGTCTAACAATATGAACTACGGCAAATTTATACTATGATAGTACTAGCCCTCGCATTTGCGAGGGACACCTTGCTAGTTACTGAAAAAATAAATACATAAAGTTCATACATAGTTCTCATAGAACAACATATTGCTCTCTAGAGCATCTAATTAAAACATACATTGAAACTAACATACAACTATGTAAAACATTTAAATGCAACAACAAATGCGATCAAAATTGCAACTAAGGTAACAATTGATCCAACAGCATAATGATACCAAGCCTCATTATCAATGGCATATTTTCTAATCTGTCTAATCTTCAAGCGCATTGCATCCATCTGGATCTTGTGTAGATCGACGACATCGGCAACATGCAACTCCAATTTCATCTTCTCTTCTTCAACTCTTTTCAATTTTTCTTTCAAATAATTGTTTTCTTTTTCAACTAAATATAACCTATCGACAAGATGGTCGGTTGGAATTTCTGGTTCACATACCTCCTAGATAAAGACATCTATGTCAATTTGGTCGGCATAATTGTCATAAACACTAAATGAAACAAATAGTTATAAAAGATAATATACCATATCCGAATCATAGACCGGATGAGAGCTGACGGGGGCGGATACCAAAACCATGGCACAATATACTAACAAACAATAATACAAGTAAGAAAATTATACAAGTACCTGTATAAAACCCACAAACCACACTACTTCTAGAGCATTTGAAATGAGCTAAACTAGGAGTGAGAGATGAAAGGATGAAGTTGCTAACCTTTTTTAAACAGTTGGATAGTTGGTGCACCGCCAAACCTAGACAAATCTTGGGAAAATGGAGCTTGGGGGTCGAGCTTGGAGGAAGAACAGTGGAGAAAGCTTAAGTGTGGCTCGGGCATTTCATCGAACACCTCATGTGCATAGGAAGTGAGAACAGAGCACAACACACACACCTCCCACCACCTATGGCCAAAAAAAAGAGGAGAGGGCGCGGGCAGGGCGTATATATACGAATCTTTTTAGTCCCGGTTGGTGTCTAGAACCAGAACAGAGCACAACACACACTTGTGGAGCATAACTATGGCTTTCAACCCAGAATCAAAGGTGCAAATTATTCAGTTATCTTATATATGCCAAACAATTACTTGAACAATCCTACCATGTGATATATTGTCCTCAGTTTCACCAGAAAGCAACCAGAACTCCTCTCATCCGGACTTGGAGCCACCAATCGGGACTGTATCTAATTTTCCTATTTTTCGTTTTAGTTTTCTTTTAAACAGATTCAAAAACAGTAGCATTATGAAAAGTTTTTAAGAAAAAATACTTTATGAAAAATTTAGTTGGATAAAATTTACTTTCTATTAACTTTACTTTAGATCAGAAACAATTTGTATTATTAGTTGATTTTTTTTATTTAATTCTAAGTTAACATTATTTTGATCATAAATAGAGTTTTATAAAAGCTTTTTAGTTGATTCTTTTTGCTATTGAAGAATATTATAAAATACTTTTTGTTCATGAGATATGCCAAAACAATAGACTATTCTCATAGGATTCTCCGATTTCCCAGCCCTGAACATATCATCAACTTCCCCTTTTGACCCTTTCATGAATCAGCGATAAGAGAGCACATGATTTTCAGGTGGCCTACCAATGGATCCACATACCTGTCTATTATGCATATTTGTACAAAGAAAGAAACATACATTTACCAAAAATTAAAACAGATGCCAACCTTGCCAGTTAATACATCGCCTTCATGTAACTGCAGTGATCATCAGAATACTTGTGGAGCATAACTATGTCTTTCAACCCAGAATCAAAGGTGCAAATTATTCGGTTATCTTATATATGCCGAACAGTTACTTGAACTATCCTACCACCAGAAAGCAACCAGAACTCCTCTCATCGAGACTTGGATCGGCATATACAAGATAACCGAAAAATTTGCACCTTTTGTGAACTCAACTGGCATCATGCTCAGAGGCATTTCATCGAACACCTCTTGTGCATAGGAAGGGAAAACAAACTAGCACACACCTCCCACCTCATATGAGGAAAAAACATAGGAGAGGGCGGGCAGGGCGAGGGTAAATATAGGCAAACTTGTAGTCCCGGTTGGTGTCTAAAACCGGGACTGAAGAAAGACCTTTAGTCCCGGTTCAAGACACAAACCAAGACTAAAGAGTGTCGCGCCTGCCGTAACCCCTTTAGTCCCGGTTGGTGTCACCAACCGGGACTAAAGGTCCCGTTCGAACCGGGACTGGTGCCTGCCGAGCCCCGGCCGGCGTCCTAGCCGCCCGAACCGGGACTGATGCTCACATTAATCCCGGTTCGTAACTCGACCGGGACTATTGCTCCGTTCTGCTTAGAACCAAAGCCATGTTTTCTACTAGTGGGGGCGCAGCAGGGGCTCATCGGAGGGCAGCAGGGGAGCGGCGATTTCGTCGGCGGCAGCGCTCCTCGTCGTGTATCTGGATGTCCCGGGCGATGGTTAGGACCGGGACATAAAGGGAGCGAACTTATATAGCAGGGACCTTTAGTCCCGGTTGGTGTCCCCAACCGGGACTAAAGGGTCTATCTTTAGTCCCGGTTGGTGACAGCAACCAGGACTAAAGGCCTCCTTTTCGGCGGCCCAAATTCCGCGCAGGAACGGACCTTTAGTCACGGTTGGTGATACCAACCGGGACTAAAGGTGATTTTTCTCTTTCATCCTTTCTTTTCTAAACAGAACAGTTTCTGTTTTTAGTTTTTTTTGTATAACTAGTAGAATATTTAGAGTTTTTGAATGAATCTTTTTTGTTTTAGGTCAAAAAAAATATAAACTTTCTATTAGTGCCAGTACTTTTCAAATTTGAATAGTTTAAATTTGAATTCTTTGAAATTTGTGTGAATCGCTAGTTTGTGAATAACTTTAGTTTAAAAATAGATTTTTGAGTGATTCTTTTTCCTGCTGTTTAATTAGTATGTTTTATCAGTATGTTCAATTTGGGAATTTTAGGATATTTTAAATAGATGTCTTAATCAAAAACAGATTATGTTTAACTCTTTTAGTTTTATACCTTTTTCCTTTTTTCTGTTTTTAGGAATTTTTAGGATATTTTAGTTTCTGTTTTCTTGTTATTGTCTTGCCAAATTATATTATGTTTTTGTTCTTCAACATGAGGAGTTTTAATTTTCATTTTGAAGAAATTAGTTGAGAGATTCAATTTTACAGAATGAAATTAATTCTTGTAAAATGCATAACAATTTGAAAACTAAACCAAATGAGTTGGACATAATTGCATTGAATAACTCCTCACAAATCATGTTTCAAATGCCAAAATGCTCTAGCTCTTAGAAAGATTCCCTCCGGTTTGTCCGAAATGGGACTTTCTAGTTATAAGTTCGGAAACTCACTAGCTAGAGAAAAGGGATGACGGTGAAGCCGGTCACATCCCAGAGTGTGATCCTAGGGTATAAAACTTTTTCTTCGCGTGTGTCCATTGCTTATGATTGCGCCGTAACCATGGAGAATCTTCATCATTTAACATGATGCTTGGGTCAGTCTTCACTATGAAGGGAGGAATTTCATCAAACTTTTCATAATCTTCTGACATGTCTGTCTTGTCCTCCACTCCCACGATGTTTCTTTTCCCTAAAAGAACTATGTGGCGCTTTGGCTCATCGTATGATGTATTCACTTCCTTATCTTATCTTTTTCTTGGTTTGCTAGACATGTCCTTCACATAAAAAACATGTGCCACCTCATTGGCTAGGACGAATGGTTCCTCTGTGTACCCAAGATTGTTGAGATCCACTCTTGTCATTCAGTACTGCGGGTCTACCTTAACCCCGCCTGTCAGATTGACCCATTTGCACCGAAACAAAGGGATCTTGAAATCACGTCCATAGTCAAGTTCCCATATCTCCTCTATGTAACCATAATATGTTTTCTTTTCCCTATTGTTGTTTGCTGCATCAAAGCGGACACCACTATTTTGGTTGGTGCTCTTTTTATCTTGGGCGATCGTGTAAAATGTATTCCCATTTATCTCGTACCCTTGGAAAGTCAATACAGTCGAAGATGGTGTCTTGGCCAAAGAGTACAGCTCATCTCCAACATCGTTGTTATTCATGAGATGTATTTGCAACCAACCGCTGAAAGTCGCCATGTGTGTACGTTTAATCCAGGGGTCAGACTGCTCCGGGTTCTTGGAGCGTACAATATCCATGTGTTCCTCGATTTACGGAGCCACCAAGGTGGAATTTTGTAGAACTGTGTAGTGTGCTTGAGTGAAAGAATGCCCGTCCATACATATTACTGCTTTCTTTCCTAGCGTTCCTTTCCCACTCAGTCTCCCCTCATGCCGCGATTCAGGAACACCAATCGGCTTAAGGTCAGGAATAAAGTCAACACAAAACTCAAAAACCTTCTCTGTTTCATGGACCTTGGAGATGCTTCCTTCTGGCCTAGCACGGTTATAAACATATTTCTTTAAGACCCCCATGAACCTCTCAAAGGGGAACATATTGTGTAGAAATACAGGACCCAGAATGCTAATCTCTTCGACTAGGTGAACTAGGACGTGTGTCATAATATTGAAGAAGGATGGTGGGAACACCAACTCGAAACTGACAAGACATTGGACCAAATAATTCTGTAACCTTGGTAGGATTATCTGGATCGATTACCTTCTGAGAAATTGCATTCAGGAATGCACATAGCTTCACAATGGCTAATCGAACATTTTCTGGTAGAAGCCCCCTCAATGCAACCAGAAGTAATTGCGTCATGATCACGTGGCAGTCATGAGACTTTAGGTTTTAGAATTTTTCTCTGTCATATTTATTATTCCCTTTATATTCGACAAGAAGCCAGACGGGACCTTCATACTGAGCAGGCATTCAAAAAATATTTCCTTCTCTTTTTTGGTAAGAGCGTAGCTGGCAGGACCTTGATACTGCTTTGGATGCATTGCGTCTTTTTCGTTCATATGTTGATGGTCCTGCTGTGCCTCCGGTGTATCGTTTGTCTTCCCATGCACGCCCAGGAAGCCTAGCAGGTTCACGCAAAGATTCTTCGTCACATGTATCATGTCAATTGCAGAGCGGACCTTTAGGACTTTCCAATATTCTAGCTCCCAAAATATAGATTTCTTCTTCCACATGGGGCGTGTCCGTTAGCGTCATTCAGAACAGATTGACCGCCAGTACCCTTTCCAAAGATTACATTTAAATCCTTGGCCATATCAAGTATATCATCACCAGTACGGTGGTCAGGCTTCTTCCGGTGATCTACCTCACCTTTGAAATACTTGCCTTTCTTTCTTAAGAGATGCTTGATCGGAAGAAATCGATGATGTCCCAGGTACACAATCTTCTTACATTTATCCAAATATATACCTTCACTCTCATCTAAACAGTGTGTGCATGCATTGTATCCCTTGTTTGTCTGTCCTGAAAGGTTACTAAGAGCAGGCCAATCATTGATGGTTACAAACAGCAACTCTCGTAGGTCAAATTCCTCCTATTTGTGCTCATCCCACACACATACACCTTTTAAATCCCACAACTGTATAAGTTCTTCAACTAATGGCCGTAGGTACACATCAATGTCGTTTCTGGGTTGCTTAGGGCCTTGGATGAGCACTGGCATCATGATGAACTTCCGCTTCATGCACAACCAAGGAGGAAGGTTATAGATACATAGAGTCATAGGCCAGGTGCTATGATTGCTGCTCTGCTCCCCAAAAGGATTAATGCCATCTGCACTTATACCAAACCATAAGTTCCTTGCGTCATTTGCAAATTCCGGTCATTCTCTCTATATTTTTCTCCACTGCGACCCATCAGCGGGTACTCTCAACATCCCGTCTTTCTTATGGTCTTGTTTGTGCCATCGCAACAACTTGGCATGCTCTTTGTTTTGGAACAAACGTTTCAACCGTTGTATTATAGGAGCATACCACATCACCTTGGCAGGAATCCTCTTCCTGGGGCGCTCGCCCTCAACATCACCAGGGTCATCGCGGCTGATCTTATAGCGCAATGCACCGCATACCAGGCATGCATTCAAATTCTCGTACTCACCGTGGTAGAGGATGCAGTCATTAGGGCATGCATGTATCTTCTGCACCTCTAATCCTAGAGGGCAGACAGCCTTCTTTGCTTCGTACGTACTGGCGGGCAATTCGTTGTCCCTTGGAAGCATATTCTTTAACATTTTTAGCAACTTTTCAAATCCCTTGTCAGATACACAATTCTCTGCCTTCCATTGCAGCAATTCCAGTGTGGCACCCAGCTTTTTCTTGTCATCTTCGCAATTCGGGCACAACAATTTTTTGTGATCCTCTAACATGTGCTGCAACTTCAACTTCTCCTTTTCACTTGCGCGATTTCTCTTTGCATCAGCAATGGCCCGACCAAGATCATCAGCGGGCTCATCTGATGCCTCTTCTTTAGCTTCTTCCCCCATTGTATTACCATCGTATTCAGGGAACCCAGGATAGTTTTCATCATCCTCTTCTTCTTCATTGTCTTCCATTATAATCCCTCTTTCTCTGTGCTTGGTCCAACAGTTATAGCCAGACATGGAACCGGACTGAAGCAGGTGGATGTGAAGGACTTTTGAGGTAGAGTAATTCCTATCATTCTTACAGACACCACATGGAAAACACATAAAACCTTCCCCCTTGTTTGCCTCAACCGCACGCAGAAAACTATGCACACCAGTAATGAACTGGGGAGAGCGTCGGTCATCGTACATCCATTGCCGGCTCATCTTCATTACATAACATCGAAGTGACCAAATTAATACAAGTTCATAGACACTTATTCTCATAAAACAACATACAACTATCTAGCTAAAGCATTTAAATGCAACAACAAATGCGATCAAAATCACAACTACGGTAATAATTGATCCAACAGCATAATGATACCAAGCCTCTTTATTAATGGCATATTTTCTAATCTTTCTAATCTTCAAGCGCATTGCATCCATCTTGATCTTGTGATCATCGACGACATCGGCAACATACTACTCCAATTTCATCTTCTCTTCTTAAATTCTTTTCATTTTTTCTTTCAAATAATCATTTTCTTTTTCAACTAAATTTAACTTCTCGACAATAGGGTCGATTGCAAATTCCGGTTCACATACCTCCTAGATAAAAATATCTATGTCAACTTGATGGGCATAATTGTCATAAACACGAAATGAAACAAAATAGTTATAAAAGATAATATACCACATCTGAATCATAAACCGGACGAGGGCCGACAGGGACGGATATTAAAACCATGGCACTATATATAACAAACAATCATACAAGTAAGATCATTATACAAGTTAATTTGAGCTCAAATTGCATATAAATCAAATAAACTCCCACATAATTACTCCAAACTAAAACACACAAATCACTATACTTATAGAGCATGAAACAAGCTAAACTAGAAATGGGAGATGAAAGGATGAAGTTGCTAACCTTTTAGAACGATGGGGTGTATCCAATCTTGACAAATCTTGGTAACAATGGATGATGAACTCGAGCTAGGGGAAGGAACAGAGAGGAGAGAAAGGAGAGCTTAGGCTCGGGGTGGAAGAAGGAGGTATATATAGGGATATCTTTAGTCCCAGTTGGTGATACCAACCGGGACTAAAGGTCTGTCTCTAGTCCCGGTTGGTGATACCAACCAGGACTAAAGGGCATCGCAGGGGCCCCAGCCTGACACAGCCCTACCACAACCCGTTAGTCCCGGTTGGTATCACCAACCGGGACTACAGGTCTCCCATGAACCGGGACTAGTGGTGGCCCTGCCCCCGTCCGCTCCTAGCTGTTGGAACCGGGACTAATGCTAACATTAGTCCCGGTTCCAAACCTCACCGGGACTAAAGGTGTGGAGGAAAGGTTCGTTTTCTACTAGTGGGTTTCAACACGTCATCATACATTTGATTAGCTGTATTTTTATTGCAAGTCCAAATGGTTGATACAAGATTATCGCCCTTTATCCATGGCCGATATATAATTATCGCCCTAAGCATATATATGGACGATGGAGTGTGTGACACCGTCCTTAGAGAAAACACGGTACAAATTATTTTTCGGCACGCTAGCTTTGCTGAAAAGCAGGGGCACGTGTTGAGGCTCAAAAGTGGTGCAATCATATAAAAGTAGCTTAAGCTATGTCAACATTAATTAAAACTTATGATTTAAAGTCACCATCGGATGGCTATCTTCGAGAAGATCAAGATGGATACAGAGATGGTCCAATGCGGAGCTCGGATGCAAAATTTATGACAATTTTAGAGATTCTCGTGTTGACATGAGATTATTAAATGACATGAAACGTAATTAATATGGCTTCAGATAGAAAAGTGTTCTAAATGAAAGTTGTTCATCTCATTGAATCGGTCAACTTTGTATAAAAATCGTCTCAATACATGGTCGAATGCAGCATGTGGAGCCAAAATAAGGTCAAGGACAGAAGCTGCAGAGTCACTTTGGACAGACCGAATGAATTTGACTCGTCGAGACAGAGTGGATGTTAGAAAATTTATCACGAAGCACTCGGTCAGACCAAAGGAAACCACTTGATGGCTCCGAATGGATCCGAAAAATTGCCAAAGATTCATGTCCGAGTTAGGTTAGGGTTTTTGATGTTTTGTATGAATTTTTTGTCCTTTTCTTGTACAGAAAGTCCAGTCACCTCATAAAAAGAGGAGAGGTGACGATCGATTGGACAACACACAATCGACAAATAAATATACTACTTTTTATCTTAATTTTTACATCTCTCCCTTGTTCTTTTTCTCTCCTTCTTCGTTTGTTCTTCATATTAAAGGAGAGTGATCCTCGAGGCTTTAGGGACAACCGAATCGACCTAGGCAGATCATATCCGGCATGCGTCCAGATAGGGTCCCTCCCGGGCATGTGGAGTTTCAGGTCTACAAACGTGCCTGCCGAATTGCTTGTGTATCGAGCTTCCGGCTGGATCTCCTTGGACATGAGTTGTGGTGTATCACTCCCAACGTCGAGGGTACACGGTGACATGTTCGTGTGTGAACACTGTAGGAGATATGCCCTAGAGGCAATAATATATGTTATTGATTATCTCCCTGTTCATAATTAGGTTTATGTTCCATGCTATAACTGCTATGGTTCTCGAGTCTACAATAACCACGAGGCTCGGAGGAAGACTCATATGCACGTGTGGAATAATAAACGGTAAAATGTATTCCTAGTCTGGCCTCTAAGACTGGCTCAAGTATTGCATGATGATCCTGTTTTCCTGATCATGGGCATGGCTATGCCGGCAATTTTGAGGGCACAATGTTAGAAGAACATTTGTGTTGAATCGACCCGAATTGATGTTATGCTATGAGATTCATTCGTCATAAGTTAATGGTTAATAACACAGAGATGGTTAACGTTTGCATAATTCCTTAGACCATGAGAGTATCGAGTTACTTCATGCTTGCTTCATGAACTTGGGGTTTGTTAAACGTCATCCGTAAATGGGTGGCTATTACGGCGGCTTACGGGTTCATGGAAAAGTATGTCAAGTAACTTGATAGCTCAAGATTGGGATTTGCTCCTCCGACGATGGAGAGATATCTCTGGGCCCTCTCGGTGTTACGGTATCCATCATCGTCTGGCCAGACACTTTGTGATTTGATCACGGGGATGCCGGAACACGGGAACGAGAAAAGAGAACAATACCGGTAACGAGGTAACTGGCATAGTGGACAAGTTGTTGATCCGCGGGGATGCCAACATGTCTCACCTCGGGTATTTGTAACATATCGCGAAGCAACAGGACTAGCACACAGCAACTGGAGGTTCACTCGAATATTCATTCGTATGGGTATAGGGGTCAATATGGGTGTCCACGGCTCCGATGTTGATCATTGATCGGAAGGGGTTCCGGGTCATGTCTATACTTCACCAAACCTATAGGGTCACACACTTAAGGGTCATCTATCTGCTGAATACTAGACGGGGAGTCTGAGAGAAAATCACCGAAAAAGTTTTCGGACACCGGAAAAGTTTCGGACACCGGAAAAGTTCCGCAGAGAGAACACCGGAACAGTTTCGGTAAAACTGAAAAGTTGTTTCAGGGGATACCATAAAGTCAAATTGGTTTTAGCACATGCCTGGTAATTCTTGGAGGGTGCCAGAATCATTCTGGAAACTTTCTGGAATTTTCCGGGATGAAAACCGGAAATGTTCCGGAGCTGCCGAAACCGCTTCAGATGCTTTTCGCAGATGAAAATCACTAAACCGGAATTATTCCGGATCGCACTGAAAATTATTTTAGTGGGTAATGGAAATGTTCTAAGCCCACATAAATATTTTCAATTCGACCGGACGCTGAAAAATGTGTTCGTGAATAGTGAAAAGCACTTTTTGGGCTGATTTGCAAATGGGGTTTTTCTTCTAGAAGAAAACCACTTTTGGTGTGTGAAAGGGAGGTGGAGCTCCCCAAGGGGGCTGCAAATTTCGGCCATGGCTTGGGGGGGCCCTCCTTGAGGTGTCCTTCCACCTCATGGTGGATATCTTCTACACACCCTTATGTGGCATGTGGTGGAAAGATCCTAGGAAGGTCCTTTTGGTCTTTCCTCTACCCCTTGCTCCTCCTATAAATAGAGGTGAAGATTGCTCTCCAAAATGAGCTCATGCTTGCTCTCATACACATGCCATAGACTTGTCTGGCTTCTCTCTCCCTCCCAGCGAAATAGTTTCGTAGAGCCGAAAGGCTGTCTAGTTTTCGGCAGGAACTAGTTCTGGACGGCGAAGCCCTGCCGGATAGATGACACCGTATGTGTGCAACTCTGTAGAGAGATCGTAGTTTCGGTCTTAGTTCGAGAGTGCCTCCCGAAGGGCTGTCCAAGTGATCGTCTTAGTTTCGAGGGTCCTCCCGAAGGGCTGTCCGAGTGACCGTCCGAGTTTCGTAGGTCCTCCCGAAGGGCTGTCCGCGACACCGTCCGAGGGACTGTCCGACCGCCTCCCAGAGGGCTGTCCGAGGGGCAGATGTGGGAGTACATCCTCGCGGTTGGGAGGTTGTAAAATCCTAGCTGCGGGGATCTGCACCGCCGATCGTCATCGACTCTACTTCCGCTGCGCTACGAGTCGGTAACGAAACAGATCAAACCTTGTATGCAGTCTCCATAGTGATCCTGGGCTGGTACGTAGGTCGGAAAATTTTTGTTTTCTGCTGCGTTACCCTACAGTGGCATCAAGAGCCGTGCTATGCGTAGATGCAGGTTGCGATCTAGAATACATAGAGATGTATGGGTGTTGCACAATATAATTAGGTAGTAGATGAGATCTATTACTGAAAATTATTTGTGCGGGTAGCAGACGAAATCTGTTACCCGATGTTCTTGTTGCTTCCCTGGAATTTGCGAAGTCCTGATCTTGACGGCATGGTGGAATCTCACAAAGTTCTGGCAATCCGCGATCCTTTCATGCTGCTCCTGAGTATGCTGATTGACAGATCAACGAAGTGCTAACAGTTCTTTGGGTTCCACCATAGTTGAGAAAGATGGATGTTTCGCAGATGAAAGGGCAATGCAGATATGATCTGCACGGGGGTCACGCGTATGACGAAGTTTAGTATGGGGCTCGAGATTTTATTATCTCGTGTTTCATACACCCTGGAAGGTTAATCTAGCAACTTGGATTATCATGCTTGATGATGGACGTTGGTAGCTTCGGTTTGTTTCGAAACCTTGGAAGCCACGAAAAATAAAATTTTGCATGAACCGATTAGAGGCATCTAACTTGGTTTTGCAGGATGGTTTGCATGTGCATATGATGTGGTATAGCAGTGTTCGTAATAATTTGATTATGTATGAGATGACTATATGATGTAAATTGATTAACATGACCTGCGTGTCATGATTCGGCATGATGGCTGGAGCCATATCATTGTCACTTTAAATGACCTGCGTGTCAACCTTCAGTAATGCACTTATTTTATTAGCTATAGAGATAGCAATATTATCTGGTGCATCGACAAGGTGGTGGCAATCTTCGCGAAGGTGAACACCAACGCGAATGCCGAAGACGAAGAAATGAAAGACTTCTCCGTCAGAAAGGGCTATACCATATCATGCTATTATGAATTGCCTGAGATGTTTATCCCTTATGATGCACCCTTCTTGATTGCACGGTAGTCGCTTTTTATTAGGGTGATCTCTCACAAAAATATCAAGTGGTTAGTGTTCTCCCAAGTGTAGCACCGTCACGGCACCTAACTTCTCGGAGTGCGCCGTGTCACACGGGTACAAATGATTAGGGAAGTGTGAGGCGGGTGAGTTGAGACCTCGCAGCAAGATCACTTGGTTGTCTTGACGTTCAGGCATGACCGTCATGAGCTCGGAACACGCGCATCGAAAGATGAACAAGAATCACATAGAGATGTGATTGGCAAGTTGGCCTACCGGTTGAGATTTTCGTCATCAGTGGTGTTACACCAATGGCGAACAATTGAAATGGGGGTCTTGTATCACTCACAATCAATTATGAGAGATATTGATTTGAGTGGGAGCGCACTGTAGAATTAATTCTTTTAATTCTAAGTGCAATTAATTATGAACACTGTCTAAGTGTTATTTGCATAATAGTTGTAGAATAATGGCTCGCGTTTCCACCTTCCCAATTAAAATTGAATAGCTGTTAAATATCTGGTTAAAACTTTACGGTTGGTAACGTAATGAGAGGATTGTCCTCTAGAGTGCCGAGAAGGACTTGTCCTATCGCATGCTTTCGGTATTCTCCCGCTAATGCTATGGATCATGTGACTCTCGTCCATCGATCCAAAAGCTAGAATTCCGTTTCAGTCAAGTGCAATATGTTTGCTTCCATGAGACCCGAACTTCGAAAGTTTGGATAGTTATGTGATATTCATGGAATCTGAAAATCATTTTCAGAGACAGACAAAGGCTAAAAGATATGAGATATCCAAAGCAATGTTTGTTTGCAAACTATTAGTAAAGGAGTTTACTATGCATTAGACTGATAAGAGAGGGATTCAGAAGAACGCCTGTCATATGATGATGGTGAATAAAACAGACAACTTAAAGAGAAAGGAAGTGTCCGAAGGGTGTTAGTGAAACTTTCACGCCTAGGAAGTCCGGGGCTATCGCCACTCTTAAGTTGGGTGCTTCTTCTGAGAGTAGGAGAAATACTGAAAGTTAAACTGTTAGAAGTATAAAGGCAAAAGGAAAGAAGACTGGAATATCCAGCTCATGTATGAATGTCATACAGGTTTTTGATGTATAGAAGGCTGGTCAAAGATATAGTTCTTGGGAATTATGGTTAAACATGTTAATCACTAATTCTTGGGTATTGTGAGTTAATCACAAAGATACCCGCTCGATTGCATTCTGTTGCAACTCGATGTAAGAACTACTATGGCCTGAAAGACTAGCCAGGAATGAGGTTTAGATACACGCTGGGAACATAGTAAATGTTACTATGCCTTCCATAGGTGTATTCCCTATGTATTTACTTTCATAAATCATTTTAGAGTTTTACACACTCTAGCCCATTGCATAAAGTATCTTGCAAGAAGGTTGTTCATAAGAGAACTTTTAATGTTCGGAGTTATGAATAACAAAAGGGCCATACTTTCATTATGAATGAGAAGTATGTTATGAATATTGATAATAATACATTACCTCTGTATTTACTTTCATAATTCATTTTAGAGTTTTACACACTCTAGCCCATTGCATAAAGTATCTTGCAAGAAGGTTGTTCATAAGAGAACTTTTGATGTTCGGTGTTATGAATAACATGAAGGGCCATGCTTCCATCCAGGATGGGATGTATGTTATGAATATTGATGGAAATATGATACATCCATAACACTGACGCTAAATGTCGCAAGACTAAAAGAATACCACACAAGTGTGGCACTGCATTTGGTCACATTGGAGAAACCCGCATGGAAAATTCCATTATGATGGATTTTGAAGTCGTTTGATTTTGAATCATCTGACACTTGCAACTTTCCTCTGAAAAGTGAAGTGACTGAAATACCGTTCACATGCCATAAGGAACGAGCAAAGAACATATTGGTGATCATACATTATGATGTGTGTAGTCCAATAAATGTTGTTGCAAGTAGTGGATTTATCTATCTTCAGAAATGACTCAAGTGGATATATGGATATTTACTTGTTGAGACGTAAGTCTGGATCTTTTGAATTCATTCATAAGGTTTTCAAAAATGAAGTAGAAGTTGTTGTAACAAGAAAATTATGTTTCTACAATTCGATTGCAGAAAGGAATATTTGAGTTACAAGTTTAGCGAATGTCTGATGAGTTGTGAAAGGGGTTTCATAACTTGCACCTCCCGGAACACCACTACAAGTGGAGAGTCCGTGTAGATGTAATCGAACCATTCATGACATGGTAAGATCAAAGATGACATAAATAAATTTGCCATTATCCCTTTTAAAGTAATGCTTTAGGGACTACAGCTTTTACACTGAAAAGAGCTCCATCGGGTCTGTTGAAATGACGCCATGGTATGGTACGCCCAACCATGTTATATCTTTTCTTAACATTTGGAATATGGGGCTTGTGTAAAAGGTTACAAACCTATTCCAAATCAGACAAGTGCTACTTTGTAAGGTTATCCCAAGTCATTGGGTATTCCCCCACCACTATACCGAGGCAAAGGATTTTGCCGCAAAACGGTATGCTTTTAAGGAGAATAGTTCTTACAAAAGGTGAGTGGGAGGACTGTGCAACTCGACGAGATAAACAGTATCTTCGTCATCAGATCAAAGGAAAGGAACCTTGGAAGTGATTCCGGAGTTTCCTAACTGCGACTGATACGGAAGTCTCTACAATAAAATGTATGGACTTCGGTCGAACTTGCAGCTGAACCACGTAGGCAAAGCTCGTGCAAACCTATCAGGTGCGCAAACAAGATATTGTTGTTAGACAACAGTATACCTACAATACACAAGGAAGCGTTGATGGGCCCTGACTCCAGAATTGGCTAAATGCCAATACAATCCGAGATAGTTTCCATATAAGTTATTCAAGATTAAAATCTTGATACACCTTTCGGAAGACTTAGAGTCTAACGAATATTTATGGAACTAAAAACTGATACGGATAAAATATTTTATCCATAAAGCTCGACTTGTTGCAATAACAAGTTCAAGGAGTTGACTACGATGAGATTGTCTCACCGTAGCGATGCTTAAAGTCGGTTCGGGTTGAACTAGCAATTAATATATATTTCAATCATGAGATATGAAACATGGATGACAAAAGGATTTCCATCTGATGGAAATAAAACCTAGGACTTGTATGTGATACAGTCCAAAGTAATTTGTCGATCCAGAGGATGCTAGTAAGTATGCAAACTTCAGAGTTCCAGCAATGGACAGAAGAGAGCAAAGTGGAGTTGGAATCTTCGTTTTTGATGGAATGGTCAAAAGGGTTTGACTTCATCAAATGGGTATCGAAGATGCTTGTGATTCAAGAAAGTAAGTGGGAGCATGATAATATTTCTAAAAACCTTGTGTACTTGACACATTGTTAATTGGAAATAAATTTCTTGACACGAATTAGGACTTCATTTGAAAATAGTTTTTCGATGAAGTGCTTAGGCTAAATAGCCTCAATATTAGGCATGATGATCTATGGAGATAGATTTACCTAATAGGGCTAAGCTATGAATACATATTGACAAGATGCTAAAACTTTTTAGCATTTAAAAACGCCAAGAAGTGATTCTTGCCGAAGTCACATGGAAAGAGTTTTGCAAGACTCGGTGTCTCAAAACACTGATGAGCAAAATACATGATGGAGATTCCACACACTCTTGTGTTTGGATTAATCATGTATTCCATGGTATGTAAATCAACCAGATATGTCCAATACTCCAAAATTGTTGCGAGTATAGATACCATAGTGATCAAAGTACTGATCATAGGACAACAGTGAAAGATGTCATTAGGTACTAGAGTAGTACTGATGACATGTTTTCTCGCAAGCAGAGATTATGAAGTGCTCGTTGTAAGTAATTACATCGATACAGTCTTCATCAATGCTCCATGCGATTTTCGATTTAAGTTAAGGGTTTTTTGTGTAATACACAATATGGTGGCACGGTAGTTGGAAATTGTTCCAAACAAGATGCTGTGGTGAATTCTATAACAAAGACTAAGTATGTTGACGCTTAAGAAGCGACAAAGAAGTTGTTGAATCATATAGTTCATTCATGAACTTAGTATGGTTCCAAGATGGCTTTGGTCTATGGGACACTATTGCAGATAGTTGCTCCATAGCTCAGTCTGAGGAATCAGGTTTCGACCAATGATTCACACATATGCAAAGCCAAGTCCACACAAAATATGAATTTTGTGAAAGCGTGAAAACGCGAGGATATGCAAAGTTACACACGGAGCTGAAGTCGTCAGATCCGTTGGACATCAGGCTATACCACATGCGAAGCATATTTTACACCAGTATGCCATAGGTGTAAAGTGCATTAGCATTGACTAGATTATTGACTCTAGTGCAAGTGGGAGTCTGTAGGAGATATGCCCTAGAGGCAATAATATATGTTATTGATTATCTCCCTGTTCATAATTAGGTTTATGTTCCATGCTATAACTGCTATGGTTCTCGAGTCTACAATAACCACGAGGCTCGGAGGAAGACTCATATGCACGTGTGGAATAATAAACGGTAAAATGTATTCCTAGTCTGGCTTCTAAGACTGGCTCAAGTATTGCATGATGATCCTGTTTTCCTGATCATGGGCATGGCTATGCCGGCAATTTTGAGGGCACAATGTTAGAAGAACATTTGTGTTGAATCGACCCGAATTGATGTTATGCTATGAGATTCATTCGTCATAAGTTAATGGTTAATAACACAGAGATGGTTAACGTTTGCATAATTCCTTAGACCATGAGAGTATCGAGTTACTTCATGCTTGCTTCATGAACTTTGGGGTTTGTTAAACGTCATCCGTAAATGGGTGGCTATTACGGCGGCTTACGGGTTCATGGAAAAGTATGTCAAGTAACTTGATAGCTCAAGATTGGGATTTGCTCCTCCGACGATGGAGAGATATCTCTGGGCCCTCTCGGTGTTACGGTATCCATCATCGTCTGGCCAGACACTTTGTGATTTGATCACGGGGATGCCGGAACACGGGAACGAGAAAAGAGAACAATACCGGTAACGAGGTAACTGGCATAGTGGACAAGTTGTTGATCCGCGGGGATGCCAACATGTCTCACCTCGGGTATTTGTAACATATCGCGAAGCAACAGGAATAGCACACGGCAACTGGAGGTTCACTCGAATATTCATTCGTGTGGGTATAGGGGTCAATATGGGTGTCCACGGCTCCGATGTTGATCATTGATCGGAAGGGGTTCCGGGTCATGTCTATACTTCACCAAACCTATAGGGTCACACGCTTAAGGGTCATCTATCTGCTGAATACTAGACGGGGAGTCTGAGAGAAAATCACCGAAAAAGTTTTCGGACACCTGAAAAGTTTCGGACAGTGGAAAAGTTCCGCAGAGAGAACACCGGAACAGTTTCGGTAAAACTGAAAAGTTGTTTCAGGGGATACCATAAAGTCAAATTGATTTTAGCACATGCCTGATAATTCTTGGAGGGTGCCAGAATCATTCTGGAAACTTTCTGGAATTTTCCGGGATGAAAACCGGAAATGTTCCGGAGCTGCCGAAACCGCTTCAGATGCTTTTCGCAGATGAAAATCACTAAACCGGAATTGTTCCGGATCGCATTGAAAATTATTTTAGTGGGTAATGGAAATGTTCTAAGCCCACATAAATATTTTCAGTTCGACCGGACGCTGAAAAATGTGTTCGTGAATAGTGAAAAGCACTTTTTGAGCTGATTTGCAAATGGGGTTTTTCTTCTAGAAGAAAACCACTTTTGGTGTGTGAAAGGGAGGTGGAGCTCCCCAAGGGGGCTGCAAATTTCGGCCATGGCTTGGGGGGGCCCTCCTTGAGGTGTCCTTCCACCTCATGGTGGATATCTTCTACACACCCTTATGTGGCATGTGGTGGAAAGATCCTAGGAAGGTCCTTTTGGTCTTTCCTCTACCCCTTGCTCCTCCTATAAATAGAGGTGGAGATTGCTCTCCAAAATGAGCTCATGCTTGCTCTCATACACATGCCATAGACTTGTCTGGCTTCTCTCTCCCTCCCAGCGAAATAGTTTCGTAGAGCCGAAAGGCTGTCTAGTTTCCGGCAGGAACTAGTTCTGGACGGCGAAGCCCTGCCGGATAGATGACACCGTATGTGTGCAACTCTGTAGAGAGATCGTAGTTTCGGTCTTAGTTCGAGAGTGCCTCCCGAAGGGCTGTCCAAGTGATCGTCTTAGTTTCGAGGGTCCTCCCGAAGGGCTGTCCGAGTGACCGTCCGAGTTTCGAAGGTCCTCCCAAAGGGCTGTCCGCGACACCGTCCGAGGGACTGTCCGACCGCCTCCCGGAGGGCTGTCCGAGGGGCAGATGTGGGAGTACATCCTCGTGGTTGGGAGGTTGTAAAATTCTAGCTGCGGGGATCTGCACCGCCGATCGTCATCGACTCTACTTCCGCTGCGCTACGAGTCGGTAACGAAACAGATCAAACCTTGTATGCAGTCTCCATAGTGATCCTGGGCTGGTACGTAGGTCGGAAAATTTTTGTTTTCTGCTGCGTTACCCTACAAACACTTACATAAAACAAGCTCACGTCTCACTTTGTACCCAAGTTTTATTTAATGCATTAAGCGTCGGTTGTAGTCTAATCTGCAAACCGGTGCACATCCCTCCACAACACCGTATATGTAAATGGGTCTGTACATCTCTGTCTTTTTGCCATCGGTTTCGGAATGAACCTTTCAATGATTGTTCTAGTAGTTTTCTTTGCTTCCCTCAAAAAAAAGTTTTCTTTGCGGCTTTTCTTCAGGTCTTCCTCGGCATGGAATTTGCCGGTTTCCTTGTTTTGTTTTTTATTTTCCGTTTACGTTTCTCTTTGCTTTTTTTCTATTTTTCATTTCTGGCTTTATTTTGTGTTTTATTTCTAACTCTTTTTTTATTTTTTAATTTTCATCAAATTCATGAAAAAAAATCGTTTTTTCTTTTCCATTTTTTTTTTGTGAATTTCTTTTCAAATCCGTGATTTTTTTTCTAAATTCATGAACCTTTCTCAAATTAAGATTATTTTCTTAAATCTTGTGAACCTTTTTTCAAAATTTTGAACTTTTTCTGTTTCTGCAAACTTTTTTCAAATTATGAACTTGTCCGAGTCATGCTTTTGTTATTTAAATTTCTCCAACTTGTGTTTTTGAATTTTCATGAAATTTTTTCAAATTCGTTGTGTTAAAAAACGGTTTCATCAACTTTATTTTCTAATAAGTCAACAACCAACTCTTAGTGGTCAAGGGTGGACGGTCGTTGATCGACTGGTCAACAGTCACAGGACCACCAGTTAACGGTTTTAAAATAGAACACAGTTCGGCCAGCCCATATGCTCTCATGCAAGGGTACCCGTTATCTTAGCGGGCGGCAAAGCCGCAAAAACTAGAGCTCTCCTTTGAAGATAATTGAATAAAGTACACAAGAAAATGATATAAGGTTGTTAGGCAACCCTTTTACAAAGCGGATCTCAAGATAATCGGTCAACACATGCATGCTACTATGTTGGCAAAAAGGAGAAATAGGAAGGACTGAAGGCTATGACACACCACAACCCTAGGACGTCTAAGCTCTAGGATAACGCCCTTAGGAGGGAGAACGACACAAAGTGTCATCGTTGTCGAGTCCAAATAGACAAGGGTCTTCATCTGAAACCCTGGCACTGAGAGGAGAACCCAATGACGACCTCAAGAGGAGAATGGTGCCCGCATTGATTGCCGACATCGGTGCTGAAGCATTAGGCTTTTGCTCGACAGCTCACCCGTGCCAGCAAGAGGCCCCTAGGACAACCGCGACGATCACAAACCTCCATATCCGGATCCGGGCATCGTCAAATGTACCGAACCACACGCGCTAGAGCCCTCGTGGCCCCCATGACCAAGAGACCGCCACCATGAAGCCCGGCAGAGAGACAAACATGGGGCCCCACCATCCATGGCCGCCTCCTCAGCATCCAAGACTCGAGACCCCGCCAACCATCCACATCACAATGCTACAACCATGTTAAGAAGAGCAGCGGTCATATCCTTTCACTCCTCGCCCGACACCACCCACCGGGTCGGAGTCCACGCCTTCATGGGAGGACATGTTGACACATGCATCCCCAATCAGTCTCGGTGTATCAGTAGGGGGAAGACACTACCCCGTGATTGCTGATGATCACCAGGTGTAGGGGGTTATTGTGGTACCCTGGCTTGGAGCAACGGATTGCCCTATGTTACTAGCCCAGAGATCATATCTTCTGGAAACACACAACAACTTGTAATAGAAATAACCGCATTTTGTTAATATGGTGCAAGTACAAAGGTTCAGGGGTACATGATAGTGCGAGACCAAGCGGCACGTCTCATGCAGAGACAAGATCTACATTATTTATGTGCCAACTCAGGGGCCTCAGTACTAGTGGCGGAATATTACAAGGCGGCGGAACAACGGGGGGCCTCGGTACTAGTGGCGGAATATTACAAGGCAGCGGAACAACGGGGTGCCTCGATACTAGTGGCGGAATATTACAATGCAGCGGAACAACGGGATGATGGAACTCCATTCCATAGGGACACTCCTTGTGACACGACCTAGTTCGTGAAGTAAGGATCATCAGAATATCCATGCATGATTTCTCCTGCATCTGGCATGATAAGCTAGATGGGTACTTTGAATGTTTTTCATGATCGCTGATACTTGTGATCTGCGCTGGGTTTTCCGTGAATAGGAACGGGTTATCGCAGCACAATGCGGGTAAGTATTTCTCTCAGTTATGAAACCAAGGTTTATCGAACCAATAGGAATACCAATCCTCAACCGTCTTCAGCGACTGCACACAAAAGAACAAATAACTTGCACACAACGCTGGCAAGAGGGTTGTCAATCCCCTTAATCTCCTTATTTGCAAGCAAGTGAGTTGTGTAGATAGTTGTAGATAATTGTAAATTGCAAAATAAAATAAAAGCTAATAAATAACAGCAAGGTAATAATAGCGTTTATAAATATAGAAGTAAATAGACCCGGGGGCCGTAGTGTTATCTAGTGGCATCTCTCATAGAAATAGCATACGGTGGGTAAACAAATTACTCTTGGGCAATTGATAGAAAAGCGTATAGTTATGCGATTTTCACGGCAATGATCATGTGTATATAGGCATCACGACCATAAGCAAATAGGCCGACTCCTGCCTACACCTACAACTATTACTCCACTCATCGACCGCTATCCAGCATGCATCTAGAGTATTAAGTAAAACAGAGTAATGCTTGGAGAACGATGACATGATGTAGACAAAGTAAACTCAATCAATATGAATAAACCCCATCGTGTTATCCTTAGTAGCAACAACACAAAGAAACATCTTGTCCCCTTCTGTCAATGGGATATAGAAACTCGCCAGGTTGAACCTACTACAACGCACCACTCCCACCGAAGAAATATCAATCTAGTTTTCCAAACTATCTAAATAGATCAGAGAGCATTACGAAGCTATAATGATCATGCAAAAAAGAATCATAGTAATCAGGTTTGACTCAAATACTTTTCATGAATAATCTGAACATAAACTCACAATTCATCGGATCCCAACAAACGCACCATACATAGTTATTACATCGGATAGATCAAGGCAAAGATGCGATGAACATTGTATTGAAGATCAAGAGAGAGAGAGAGAGAGATTGCCATCTAGGTACTACCTACGGACCCGTAGGTCTGTGGTGAACTACTCACACATCATCATGAGGGCAGCAAGGTTGATCAAGAGGCCCTCCGTGATCGATCCCCCCTCAGGCATGGTGTCGGAACGGAGCTCCAGATGGGTTCCCATCGGAATAGAGACTTGCGGCGGCATAAAAAGTGTTTTTGGACCTCCTCTAGGGTTTTTAGAATATTAGAGAATTTATAGGCCAGAGAGGGGCGTCGTGAGGCGCCCGAGGGAGGCACAAGCCAACAGGACGCGCCCCCCTGGGGCACGCCCCGTTGGCTTGTGGGGCCCTCGTGCGGCTCCCGGCCTCCTTCCGAAGCTTCCAGGTCTTCTTTTGATCCAGAAAAAAATCATCAAAAAGTTTCATGGCAATTGGACTTCGTTTGGTACTGTAAAGCTGGAAAGTCAAAAACATGCAGAAAACAGCAACTAGCACTGGGCACTGAGTCAATAGGTTAGTGCTCAAAAATATTATAAATTGGTAAACAAATGCCCAAAAAGTATCCTAGAATGATAATATATCAGCATGGAACAATCAAAAAATATAGATACGTTGGAGATGTATCAGCATCCCCAAGCTTAATTCCTGCTCGTCCTCGAGTAGGTAAATGATAAAAACGGAATTTATGATTTGACATGCTACCCATTATGTAATCTTTTGTATGTATGCTCATTGAGAAATGATGAATTAACAAACAACAACATTGTAATATTTATAAGTATAAGCAACAAAATCATTGATTTTCAAAGTATACGATCCTAAAAGAGTGTTTACCCCCATTCATCTTATTATATTAGCAAGGCGTGACTCCGTCTTCACCACATCAATACAAATGTTAAGCGTCACGGTGTCCAAGTGAGGCAATTGGATCATACTTTTTCAATATGCATCAACTTTTTATTCTTCACGCAATACATGAGCGTGAACCATTAGACATAGCATATAGGTGGAATAGAATATGATGGTAGATATCAAAGGGGTAAAAAGTGGAGAAGATAGTCTCACGTCAACTAGGCGTACCAACGAGCTATGAAGATGCTCATCGATAGATGTCAATGCAAGGAGTAGGGATTGCCATGCAAATGATGCACTAGAGGTATAAGTGTATGAAAGCTCAACTGAAGCTAAGTGGGGTGTGCATCCAACTTGCTTGCTCATGAAGACCTCGGGCATTTGAGGAAGCCTGTCATCGGAATATACAAGCCAAGTTCATAATGAAAAGGTAATTCCCACTAGCATATGGAAGTGAAAAAACAGGAGACTCTCTATATGAAGAACATGGTGCCACTTTGAGGCACAAGTGTGGTAAAGGATAGCAGCAAAGTCCCTTCTCTCTTTTTCTCTCATTTTTTTATATTTTTTTTCATGGTGGGCTTTTCCCCTTTTTCTTTTTCTTTTTGCCTCCCCCATTCATATTTTTTTATATGGTGGGCTCATTTGGCCTCCCCCATTTTTATTTTATTTTCGTCCAGAGTCTCATCCCGACTTGTGGGGGGATCATAGTCTCCATCATCCTTTCCTCACTGGGACAATGCTCTAATAAGGATGATCATCACACTTTTATTTACTTACAACTCAATATGAAGAACTGATAGGAAGATATGACTCTATATGAATGCCTCTGGCAATGTACCAGGATGTGCAATGATCTAGCATGACACGTATCAAAAACATGATGAACGGTGGCTTTGCCACAAATACTATGTCAGCTCTATATGTTCATGCAAAGCAATATGATGATGACCGAACTAGTCATGTGATGTGACGATGGAATTTGCATGGCAATATATCTCGGAATGGCTATGGAAATGCCATAATAGGTAGGTATGGTGGCCTTTTTGAGGAAGATATAATGAGGCTTATGTGCAACAGAGCGTATCATGTCACGGGGTTTGGATGAACCGGCGAAAGTTGCACCGATCCTCGAGGTGAGAATGGGCTATGCACGGTACCGAAGAGGCTAGCAAATATGAGAAGGTGAAGATGCGTATGTCCATGGTGTCACATTAGTCATAAAGAACTCATATACTTATTGCAAAGTTTTATCACAAATCAAAGTACTCCTCGCATGCCCCGAGGGAGGAGGTTGGGAGGAGTTAACCATTGCGCGCGCCCGACTCGAAACAACACTAGGATTTCAACGAGGAATAGAAATGCTCACACATCATCACCATGCCTCTTTAATTTTTAGATGAATAACAAGTTAACACCTCTTAATCTCGACATTTCTACAAATCAACAATTGTGGACTCACACCTTTTTCATATTACCACATTAATGTCATTAACACAAAATTTCTCTATATGTGCTACATGATGGTTTTGATTATCACTCATTTAATACCTATTATTTTTGGACTAGTCATATGACCCATGCAAATTACCGTCACTATTCATTCAGATCTCAAACAAATATAAGTGAAGAACGAGAGCATATTATTTCTATAAAATCTTCACGCCACCGTGCTCAAAAAGATATAAGTGAATTACATAGAGTATTCTAGCAAATTATGATGAAGGTGTGTCTATCTCAAATAGGTGTGTCCAGCAAACGATGATTGTGACAAACTGAAAGTAAAAGCAAACGATGCTCTTAGCAAAACACATATCATGTGATGAATAAAAATGTAGCTCCAAGTGACAAACTGATGGATTGAGACGAAAGAGGGGATGCCTTCCGGGGCATCCCCAAGATTAGAGCTTGAGTATTCCTTAGAATATTACTTGGGGTGCCTTGGGCATTCCCAAGCTTGGGCTCTTGCTACTCCTTATTCCGTGGTCCATCGTGATCACACCCAAAACTTGAAAACTTTAATCACACAAAACTCAACAAAACTTCGTGAGATCCGTTAGTATAAGCAACATATTGAATACTTTAGGTACTGTTAGAAATTGATTCTTAATTCATTTTTGCATAATAGGTACTGTATTCTAACTTCTCCATCGCTTATACCCCCCCCCCCCCCCCCCCGATATAATCCATAGCATAATCAAAACAAGCAAACTATGCAAGCAAAACAGAATCTGCTTAAAACAGAACAGTTTGTAGAAATCTGTAAAGAGCCCATACTTCTATAACTATAAAAATTCTGAAAAATTAGGAAAACGTGGGGAATTTATATAGAAATACTATGTAAAAATTTCAGATTAATATCACACTCCAGTAAAAAATGAAAATTCCTGTACTGGAGTCAAAAGTTTCTGTTTTGTTTCAACATTGTTTCTACTCATCTTGTGAGTTATCCCAAAGGCTTTACTTGGCACAAACACTAATTAAAACACACAAACATAATCATTACAGAGGAAATAATCATGTTATCACAAAATAACAGAAGGTAAAAAAGCAAAAATAAAGATAACTATTGGGTTGCCTCCCAACAAGCGCTATTGTTTTATGCCCCTAGCTATGCATAATGCATAGTTTCAAGTGTTGTCACCTTTAACACTCCACCCATAAGTGGCTCTCATGATTGATTCATAAGGTCGTTTAATTATATTCCTAGGGAAGTGTTCCACTCCTTTCTTTAATGGGAATTGGAACCTTATGGTTCCCTCTTTCATGTGAATAATTGCACCTATAGTTCGTAAGAAAGGCCTTCCAAGTATTATTCGACAAGAAGGATTGCAATCAATATCAAGCACAATGAAATCTATAGGCACATAATTTTTATTTGCAATAATAAGCACATCATTAATTCTACCCAAAGGTTTCTTAATGGTAGAATCCGCAAGATGCAAGTTTAGGGAACACTCTTCAATATTAGTGAGACCAAGCACATCACATAAAGTTTTAGGTGTGGTTGAAACACTAGCACCAAGGTCACACAAAGCATTGCATTCATATTTATTTATCTTAATTTTGATAGTAGGTTCCCACTCACCATGCAATTTTCTAGGAATAGAAACTTCAAGTTCAAGTTTCTCATCATAAGCTTTTATCATAGCGTCTACTATATGCTCGGTAAAAGCTTTGTTTTATTCATAAGCATTGGGTGTGCTAATAATGGATTGCAGCAAGGAAATACATTCTACTAAAGATAATTTATCATAATTAAAGTCCTTGTAATCCAAGATAGTGGGCACATCACTAGTTAAAGTTTTGACCTCTCCAAACCCACTTTTTTCAGTTTTAGCATCAAAATCATCACCGTCCAAGCAAACGAGACGCTTCTCAACTAGAGTTGAATCATCTCCAGTCCTTTTAAAATTTATATTCAGAGAAGTAAACAAAGATTCAATAGGAGAAACACCAATCATTTTAGATCTTCATCATGATTCCGGTAAAAACCGGGTGGAAGAGCTTTTTCTAAGAATTCCCGCTTAGCTCTCAACTTAGCGGTCCTCTCCTTACTTTCATTAATAGATATTTGGATAGATTTAATAGTCTCATTAAAATCATGCTTGGGTGGCAAAGCTTTATTTTTAAGAGTTTCTACATCAAGAGCAATTATATCCATGTTTTTAGCCAAAGCATCAATCATATGCAACTTTTCTTCTACCGTAGTGTTGAAAACCTTTTGAGAATTAATAAATTCCTTAATTGTGTTCTCAAGATCAGAAGGCATCTAGAGTATTAAGTAAAACAGAGTAATGCTTTGAGAACGATGACATGATGTAGACAAAGTAAACTCAATCAATATGAATAAACCCCATCGTGTTATCCTTAGTAGCAACAACACAAAGACGCATCTTGTCCCCTTCTGACACTGGGATATAGAAACTCGCCAGGTTGAACCTACTACAACGCACCACTCCCACTGAAGAAATATCAATCTAGTTGGCCGAACTATCTCAATAAATCAGAGAGCATTACGAAGCTATAATGATCATGCAAATAAGAATCATAGTAATCAGGTTTGACTCAAATACTTTTCATGAATAATCTGAACATAAACTCACAATTCATCGGATCCCAACAAACGCACCATACATAGTGATTACATCGGATTGGTCAAGGCAAGGATGCGATGAACATTGTATTGAAGATCAAGAGAGAGAGAGAGAGATTGCCATCTAGTTACTACCTACGGACCCGTAGGTCTGTGGTGAACTACTCACATATCATCATGAGGGCAGCAAGGTTGATGAAGAGGCCCTTCGTGATCGATCGCCCCTCCAGCAGGGTGCCGGAACAGAGCTCCAGATGGGTTCCCGTCGGAACAGAGACTTGCGGCGGCGTAAAAAGTGTTTTTGGACCTCCTCTAGGGTTTCTGGAATATTAGAGAATTTATAGGCCAGAAAGGGGCGTCGGGAGGCGCCCGAGGGAGGCACAAGCCATCAGGACGCCCCCCCCCCCCGGGACGCGCCCTATTGGCTTGTGGGGCCCTCGTGCGGGTCCCGGCCTCCTTCCAAAGCTTCCAGGTCTTCTTTTGGTCCAGAAAAAATCATCAAAAAGTTTCGTGGCAATTGGACTTCGTTTGGTACTGTGAAACCTGAAAAGTCAAAAACTTGCAGAAAACAACAACTGGCACTGGGCACTGGGTCAATAGGTTAGTGCTCAAAAATAATATAAATTGGTAAACAAATGCCCAAAAAGTATCCTAGAATGATAATATATCAGCGTGGAACAATCAAAAATTATAGATACGTTGGAGATGTATCAATCGCTTAAAGATCAACGAACTTCTTCTCATGATTATCCCACACTAGTAGAGAACAGGGCATCTGTCCCGGTTCCAGAGGGCCTTTAGTCCCGGTTCTGCAACCGGGACAAAACAATCGGGACTAATACCGATCGCTTTTAGTCCCGGTTGGCTTACGAACCAGGACCAACGGTGCTCCACGTGGCCGCACGGCGGCACCGAGGCAGGAGGACCTTTGGTCCCGGTTCGTAGCACGAACCGGGACTAAAAGGCGCTGGGTTTTTTTTTTTTGAAAGGGCCATGTTTCATTTTTTGTTTTCATTTTCTTTTATATTTATATTGTATTTTCACGCGGGTTTTCATTTTTGAAAAGGGCCAATCGCAACATCATATTTTCCTCTAATTCACATGATCACTTGCATCCATCCACCTTAATCAAATATATGTCATATAACTCATCATCATCTTACTCATCTAACAACTCGTCATCATCTTAATCATACCAAGTTAAAATCTCATAAAACAGAAAAACATCATAATAGTAATCATCCTAATCGATCATGCAAGTTAAAATAAACCAGAAAAACTTCTCTCTCATATAGGACCTAGTCGTCCCTCCTAGGTAAAATGACATAAAACAGAATAACACCTATGTCTCCATGATGAAGCAAAGAGATCCAACGGTCTCCAACTTGTGGCTTGCAATCCTTCTTTATTTGTCCCCATGCTTCAATTTGGAGCCGTCTTGGTGGTTTGCGCTCAGTCGAGTATGCAAAAGAGAACTCGGGCTGGAAGGGGCTTTTAATTGTCATATTACCTTCGGGTTGCATCAACGAAGGCACAACTTCATTTGGCAGTTTCTGTTGAAGAACATAATAGTAGCCTAGTTAGCAATGTAATCAATACCATTTACGCAATAGTATAGTGTACTTAATTAGCAACTCTTACCAAGATATTTCGGCGAATGTCATCCGCCCTCAACCTATGCACTAGTGTCCTGTACAATGTATAATTGGGCCAGTTCCCAAATTATACGGGAAGATCTCCCTACCAACTAGGACACCAATAACAAAGTTGATAAGATCATCCTTCTCCTCCCAAGTTAGATGTGATCCATAAGTGTAGTGTGTCGTGTCAATTATTTTCTGTGTTTCACTCGAAGAAACGAAATAAGCTGTAAATTATAAATTAACAAATTTAGTATGGATGAACACCAACTATTTTTAAATATAGAATGCAAATTACTTGACAAATATGCATGGTTGATAAACTCACATGGAGGTAAAACAGGAAGCATATCGACATCCACCCAAATGTCGATGTTACCTTCAATATGATCTGCAGGACGAAGATCGAAGGTTATTTCCATATCCTCCTGAAATCCATATGCCTTGCAAAGAGCTTCCCAATTTGAGCACCCTAATTCTGTGTTATTAACTGCATTCATTACTTTGACCAGAAATGTGTGACCATGTTTAGTCCTCAGGTTGGCTCTCCTCGTCTCGAAACCGTCGTGCTCTTCGAAACCGAGCCTCTCCAAGAAATACCGTCTTGCATGACAGGGGATGAACTAGTCGAATTGTATAAAACAGAAATTACACGTTGAAGCAAAGAAACAAAAGTCATGCTTAATTACGAAAAAACACTTGTCATCGTTGCGTACTGTAGAAATATTGAAGTCCTCATAAAGCTTCATGGTGAAGAACCTGCCATCTCGCAGCCCAGGCCGGTCGCAAAGACCCTTATCTCCGCCGCACTGTTCGCACATTTGGCACCTATGGTCGTCATCAGACGACGACATTTCCTGCAAAATACAGGCACTAGGAGGTGTTCCCTGCAATAACATATGCACATGACCAAATAGACCTAATTGCAATAACATACGCACATGACATATAAATTGATTATTACTTTCGGTCTGTCGAGGCTTTCCTTAAATAACTCTCATATCTCATAGTGTGTTGGTCCGCACTCTCTCACACTGATATGGTGGTGTATATATTGGTGGACACTCTCTCACACTAATAGTTCGACCGTCGGTGATGGGCGCACCCCCTCTTCTCTCCTTGCGCATTATACCGAGGTATATATCGCAAGAAGAGAAGAGGAGGAAGCGCCCCCCACGACAATAGTCGGGATTCCTCCATCAAGAACACACATGAAGGTCACACAAGGAGCAACGACAGACCGAAAGTCACACACGCATTATAACAATATAATATCACTAATACAATTATAATGAACTCGAATATAATATCACTAATACATTTATAATGAACTCGAATATAATATCACTAATCCAGTTAATGCATCATCAAATATTAACTAATACATCTCGAATATTATCATATAAGATCACTAATACAGATCGAATATCCTAGAATCCAAAGTGGAGGACGGTGAACTCGGTTCACTAGCGGTCTCTAAGTCGCTGACGGTGGACACCCAAAGATAAGGAACCATCACCGGATCATAACTCGGGTGAGATCCCTGAAGAACCTGCCAGGTATTGGAGAACCTGGCGTCCAACGCCGCCATGTAGCGACGGACGTGCTCGTCCTCCTCCCTGACACGGCGACGTACCACCTCCGCGGGGGCCCACTGCCTCTGCACCGAAAGTGGCCCACGCGACCGCCACCAAAGAAGCTCCGGGTCGACGACAAGACCAGGATTCCTCACCAAGCTCCGAGCCCGGGAAGGTAGCACCTCCCAGTGCCAGCCCGGCGGAGCCCAGTCCCGGACATTGCGCCTCTCAAGCATGATGTCGCCGCCGACTCGACGACGACGAGGATGCGGGCCAGGGATCATCGACGTCGAGACAAATTCCTATGAGAACATTTTCTTATCGTTTAATGTTTTGCTTTTTTAGAAATGCGGGATTGGCATCGTCGACGAAAACAAATTGTGGCTATAGCAAATATCATTTTATTTAACAACAATAAAACAACAATAACATTTTTAATAACAAAGCCTAGTGATGTGTAAGTTAGCAAATAAAGAAGCATCTTCCTCATAGATCAACAAATCAACTTAAAATGCCATCTTGATTTTCTAACTAGCCCTAGATCCGCCGCTGACCGCCACTGCTTCGGCCGGCGACGGACGCGGGCGACGACGGTAACCGCGGGGGTGAGGGAGGATAGCTAGGAGGAGGAGGGGAACGGTGGTGTGGCCGGCGGCTCACCTAGGAGGAGGAGGAGGCCGGAGCGGACTCGGGGAGGCGACGGCGTCGGGGGCGGCGACGAGGAGCGAGCGGGCTCGGGGAGGCGACGGCGTCGGGGAGGCGATGGCGAGATCCGGCAGCCTGGCGGCGTCGAGGTGGTTTTCGGCGCCATCGGGGGAGAGGGAAAGCAGATGGATTTGGAAACTTTTCCAAGTCCCGCTTATATAGTGCAACCTTTAGTCCCGGTTGGTAGTTCCAACCGGGACTAAAGTCCCCCCTTTAGTCCCGGTTAGGGCCACCAACCGGGACTAAAGGTAGTTTTTGGCAGCCCGAAAGGGCAGGAAGCCCAGCCCTTTAGTCCCGGTTGGTGGCTCCAACCGGGACTAAAGGGGGGAATTAGTTCCGGTTGGATCCACCAACCGGGACTAAAGGGTTGGTCCTGGCTGTGGTGGGAGTTTAGTCCCACCTCGCCAAGCGAGAGGCGCTCGCACATGTTTATAAGCCCAGCCCTCTCTGCCTTGTTAAGTTCCTCTCAAATCCTAAATTCAAAGTAAAATCCTAAATTTTATATAATATTAAGTTAAATAACTTTGATCGGACGAAAACACGTCTATTACAAAGGGATTTCAATTTTTTGAACATATTTTAACTCAAGACTTTTTCTGCATTCAATATGCACCATTCAAAGCCACATCATCACTTTTCAACCCTTTTCTGACTTCATTTGCTAGTTTTCATGCATTTCATGATTTATTTTGAGCTAAAATGACAGTGAATTGAAAAGCACTGCAAATGAACTCTGAAATGGTTGAAAGTTGGCATGGTATCATAATTTCACCCACATAGCATGTGCTAAAAAGTTGAGAGGGTTACAGGAAAAACTGGATGCACTTCGTGTACAAACTGGACCATCTCCTTCGAAGTATGAGGGTTTCGGACGAAAACTCATCTGTTACAAAGGCATTTCATTTTTTTTAACTTATTTCAACTCCAGACTTTTTGTGCATTCAATATGAACCATTCTAAGCCACATCCTCAAATTTCAACCCTTTCTAACTTCATTTGCTATTTTTCATCCGTTTAATGAATTGTTTTGAGCTAAATGACCCTGAAATTAAAAAAGCACTGCAAATGAACTCTGAAATGGTTGAAAGTTGGCATGGTATCATAATTTCACCCACATAGCATGTGCTAAAAAGTTGAGAGGGTTACTGGAAAAACTTGATGCACTTCGTGTACAAACTGGACAATCTCTTTCGAAGTATCAGGGTTTCGGACGAAAACACGTCTATTACAAAGGGATTTCAATTTTTTGAACATATTTTAACTCAAGACTTTTTCTGCATTCAATATGCACCATTCAAAGCCACATCATCACTTTTCAACCCTTTTCTGACTTCATTTGCTAGTTTTCATGCATTTCATGATTTATTTTGAGCTAAAATGACACTGAATTGAAAAGCACTGCAAATGAACTCTGAAATGGTTGAAAGTTGGCATGGTAACATAATTTCACCCATATAGCATGTGCTAAAAAGTTGAGAGGGTTACAGGAAAAACTGGATGCACTTCGTATACAAACTGGACCATCTCCTTCGAAGTATGAGGGTTTCGGACGAAAACTCATCTGTTACAAAGGCATTTCATTTTTTAACTTATTTCAACTCCAGACTTTTTGTGCATTCCATATGAACCATTCTAAGCCACATCATCAAATTTCAACCCTTTCTAACTTCATTTGCTATTTTTCATCCGTTTAATGAATTGTTTTGAGCTAAATGACCCTGAAATTAAAAAAGCACCATAAATGAACTCTGAAAAGGTTGAAACTTGGCATGGTATCATAATTTCACCCACATAGCATGTGCTAAAAAGTTGAGAGGGTTACCAGAAAAACTTGATGCACTTCGTGTACAAACTGGACAATCTCTTTCGAAGTATCAGGGTTTCGGACGAAAACACGTCTATTACAAAGGGATTTCAATTTTTTGAACATATTTTAACTGAGGACTTTTTCTGCATTCAATATGCACCATTCAAAGCCACATCATCACTTTTCAACCCTTTTCTGACTTCATTTGCTAGTTTTCATGCATTTCATGATTTATTTTGAGCTAAAATGACCCTGAATTGAAAAGCACTGCAAATGAACTCTGAAATGGTTGAAAGTTGGCATGGTATCATAATTTCACCCACATAGCATGTGCTAAAAAGTTGAGAGGGTTACCGGAAAAACTGGATGCACTTCGTGTACAAACTGGACAATCTCTTTCGAAGTATCAGGGTTTCGGACGAAAACACGTCTATTACAAAGGGATTTCAATTTTTTGAACATATTTTAACTCAAGACTTTTTCTGCATTCAATATGCACCATTCAAAGCCACATCATCACTTTTCAACCATTTTCTGACTTCATTTGCTATTTTTCATCTATTTAATGAATTGTTTTGAGCTAAAATGACCCTGAATTGAAAAGCACTGCAAATGAACTCTGAAATGGTTGAAAGTTGGCATGGTATCATAATTTCACCCACATCCATTGCCGGTTCATCTGCGTGCATTATATAATTAAATGTATCAAAAACCATTACAGAACATCATGAATAGAGAAGTGATCAAATGTTATTACTGAAAAAATAAATACATAAAGTTCATACATAGTTCTCATAGAACAACATACAACTCTCTAGAGCATCTAATTAAAACATAAATTGAAACTAACATACAACTATGTAAAACATTTAAATGCAACAACAAATGCGATCATAATCGCAACTAAGGTAACAATTGATCCAACATCATAATGATACCAAGCCTCATTATCAATGGCATATTTTCTTATCTTTCTAATCTTCAAGCGCATTGCATCCATCTTGATCTTGTGGTCATCGACGACATCGGCAACATGCAACTCCAATTTCATCTTCTCCTCCTCAATTCTTTTCAATTTTTCTTTCAAATCCTTGTTTTCTTTTTCAACTAAATTTAACCTCTTGACAAGAGGGTCGGTTGGAATTTCCGGTTCACATACCTCCTAGATAAACACATCTATGTCACGTTGGTCGGCACAATTGTCATAAAGACTAAATGAAACAAATAGTTATAAAAGATAATATACCACATCTGAATCATAGACCGGACGAGGGCCAACGTGGGCGGATACCATGACCATGGCACTATATAATAACAAACAATAATAAAAGTAAGAAATTTATACAAGTATCTATGTAAATCATACAAGTAAGAATTTTTTTTCTTTTAAAAAGAAGATAAGAACAAGAGGCTCACCACGGTGGTGCCGGCGACGAGATCGGCGCGGGCGATCGACGACGGTGAGGACGGGGACGGGACGTGACGGACCGCCAAACCTAGACAAATCTTGGGGAAAATAGAGTTTGGAGGTCGAGCTTGGAGAGGAGAAAGCTTAAGCGTGGCTCGGGCATTTCATCAAACACCTCGTGTGCATAGGAGGTGAGAGCAGAGCAGCACACGCCTCGCACACGCCGGTCGGCCAAAAAACAGAGGAGTGAGCGGGCAGGGGCGAGCATATATATATATAGGCATATCTTTAGTCCCGGTTTGTGGCTAGAACCGGGACTAAAGGGACTGGGCCAGGAGCGAGGCCCTTTAGTCCCGGTTCGTGTCTGGAACCGGGACTAAAGGGGTCACACGAATCGGGACTGGTTCCTGACGAACCCCGGCCGGCGCCCTGGCCGCTCAAACCGGGACTGATGCACCTATTAGTCCCGGTTCGTAACACGACCGGGACTAATGCAATATTCTGGCCCGTTTCAAAGCCCTGTTTTCTACTAGTGCCATATTAATCACTATAACAACTTTAAGATGAGTTCTTCCATCATTATTGTTGATCAATAGTGTGATAGTACTAGGGTTTAGTGTGGCGTTGTGTCCAGTTCTTCCTGTGTTCTCTGTCGGTAGTGTACTCGCAAGCGTTATGCGTGAGTCGGCTATACCAATATCGGTTTTGTAAGAGGGCTACTTCATCATCTTGTATCGTTCAATTGTGTACTTTATTTGATTGTTGCTTTCTATATAATAAAGCGGGGCAAAAGCTTGTTTCAAGAAAATGGCTTATAAAAAAGGAAAATGTTTACCGCGGGGGCGCTGGCCGAAACTTGCGCCGGATGCGCACGGGCCGTGTGATTCGTTTTGAATCGTGTGTCTCGCACCCCTCCGCACTGGACACACGTAGGTCCACAGAAATCGTTTTTTAACGCGGCCTCATCTCTTCGTCATTTGTCCTCATCCGTTCCTTCTTCCTCGTAGCACGTGAAATCGAGCTCGCGCTGACCTAGTCCGGCTCCGCCATGGCTCACGAGCAAGCTGCTGCAGGGCCGGCTGGCCACACACAAGGTGGGTAAGGGGCACGGTGTTGCAAGGGGCGCACGACATGGTACCGAGCTGCATCTAGCATGGCGCCGACGCAACTGCATCTCGCACGACGGCGAGCTTCGACGGTCCCTATGGCGAGCTGGGGAACCATGCTCGTGCTTGCCGCAACCGTTGACCGAAAAAGGCTTCAATGGTATATGGGAAAATTTTCAACCGACAATATAGAAAGCTTCAACCAGCCACTCCGTCCATCCATCTAGCTCCACTCCGACGAGTGAACCTCCACCCTGGAAGCTGCAACCAGCTGATCCAGAAGTTGCAACCGTCGTCGAATTTTTTTACTACCGCGACGGATTTTGCTACATCCAGCACGGCGGAGCTGCAGCCTAATAAAGTTGTGCCTTTTTTGTTGCAACCGTCCTCAGATTTTGCTACTACCGGCGAGGGATTTTGCTACATGCATCACGGCGGAGCTGAGACCGGTGACGGCGGCGAGATGAATTGTTGCAACCGTTGTTCTTTTTTGCTAGTGCCAACGAGAGATTTTGCTACATCCATCATGACGGAGTCGCGACCTGCGACGACATCGAGATGAATTGCTGCAACCGTCGTGCTTTTTTGCTACGATCAACGTTTGTTTCTGCTACATCCATGAACGGCATTTACTCTTGGCCGTCACTCACACAAACCCGTACGACGAGCTTCCACGGCAAGGGATGGCGACGACGCATCGGGGTGCTGCAGCCATGGAGCTCGCCGGTGAGCTGCCGCTGTCGCCACCGGAGCTGCCACCGAGGGGTGCACGCTGTTACATGCCTGGAGCCGGCGAGAAACATAGGCAGCAACCGGTGACGAGGGCCGCGACCGACGGCGAGGGCGGCGACCAGCGGCAAACGACTGTGAGGGAAGATGAGAAAGCGAGGCGAGGCGGTCGGCGTGTGTGGGGTGGCGCTCTCCTTCCTCTCCCTTTCTTTCCGTGCGGGAGGTTGAAGATGGGGTACGGGAGAGGACGGGGAAAGTTATGACTGTTGCACGCGTGCAAATCGGACGGAAAATTGGGCTGGCTCGCCGGCGCCCATCACGGCCCTATAAAAAAAGTTAGGGAGCAACCGGCTTATATTTTTCAAGCTGCCAAAATAACTGCATGTTTTTTTTAGACAAACGGCATGTTGTAGGGTTTGTGTGGCAAGTGGGCCCACCTCTCCATGGCCCCAAAGACGATAACCTAACGGTCCGGATGTCACCGACGGGCCTGCCCGCCCAAACCACACCACAGGATAAACCCCTCCCGGACCAAACAGCCCCCTCTCGGCTCGGCCGTCCACACCCACCCCACCCGTCCCCAACCCGTTCGGCGAAATGCCGCCGCCGCTCTCCGTCTCGCTCCCCTCGCCGCAGCCCCTCCACCTCCTCCCGCGCCACGCCAGGGCCCCCCACTCCCACTCCCTCGCCCTGTCCCCGCCCCTCTCCACCAGGGCGCCGCCCTCCTCCGCCTGCTCCGTCGTCCCCGCGCGCCACTCCGACTACTTCGACCCGCGGGCCCCGCCGTCGCAGCGCGACGCGTACGGGCAGCCGCCGCCGCTGGAGAGGGAGCCGCCGGTGCCTGGGGGCCAGGCCGGGAGGGTGTTCGCCAGCTACAGCATCTACAAGGGCAAGGCCGCGCTGGCCTTCGACCCCCGGCCGCCGCAGTTCGTGCCGCTCGAAGTAGGTAGAGCGTGGCGCGCCATTGGGCGTCCTTATGCTGCCGTGCTCTGTCATTTCATTTTGTATTGACGGGTGTTTGGTTCGAAATTCGCAGTCTGGAGCGTACAAGGTGGCCAAGGAGGGGTTCGTGCTGCTCCAGTTCGCCCCCGCCGTGGGTCCCCGGCAATATGATTGGACTCGCAAGCAGGTGATGCTGGATTTTGCTCCACTTTGTCTAATTTTCAATTAAAATGTGTGTTCATTTCTGCGTCAAGTTACAGATTTTAAAGAGTGATTACTATTAGCTGAGGGATTATCTAGTAAGAGATAGGTGTTGAGATTCACGTTTCTTTCATGATGGAAACGGAAATGTTGACATGTTGGAAGTTATTATTCGGGTGTTGCAAACTTTAATGAAGGTGTTAACCTACTCATGCATTTTTTTTAGCCGACTCTTGACTCGATAGTTGCTGGTTTGTAGGTTAACATTTCAAAGTTGGGAGCATGTATTATAGGCTCTATTGGTTTGTTTGGTTTCTTTGTAAATAATAATCCGGAAGCTCAGACGCTTTATGTTTGTAATTACCTAAAACAAGCCTATCTATATTCTGTTCTTTACACAAACTTATTTTGTTGTGGTGCAGGTGTTCTCATTATCTGTATGGGAGATGGGAACCTTGCTTACTCTTGGTCTAACAGATTCGTGCGAGTTCTTTCATGATCCTTTCAAGGGAAGGAGGTTGGTCTTCTTTGTTATATCTATTTACAAGCTCCTTCTTTTCCTAAGGTGTCTTCCCTTATCTCAGAGAAGTGTGTGAGCAAAACATTTGTTATGCTTTTTTCCATATCTACTGGGTATATGTGGATCATTATGTTCAATATGCAACCTGTTGTTATTGCCATGGGAATACATTTTTCCTTATATTATCAATGCAATGATTTAGAAAGACATTAGTACAAAACATATCAAACTTCTCAAGTACAATCTACAATGTATGTGCATTGAAGTAAAATGGTCCTAGAACTTAAAAGTACACCCTTGGCTTTATCATATACTTCCTCCGTTCCTAAATATAAGTCTTTTTAGACATTCCAATAGGGGACTACATACGAAGCAAAATGAGTGAATCTACACTCTAAAATATGTCTACATACATCCGTATATAGTCCAATAGTGGAATCTCTAAAAAGATTTATATTTAGGAACGGAGGGAGTAGTTCAAATTGGATGACAATAGGAGAGACCCTGTATTTCCTTCCTTTGGTCAAGATTATTAATTGGTAAAAGAGGGACTTCGTGTTAGATACTCACCGCGACACTTATTTTGGAACAGAGGGAGTACCATTTTGTTAATCTGTCCAACTTTTGCTTTGTGTGTCAAGCACTCAAGCTCATAAAAAAGGTTGCTAGTTAATACAATGTTCTTTATTACAATGTTTGTAATCAAGTCCTCCCAAAATGAGTTATCTGTAGCATAGTTTATCAAGACTTCAATCAGCTTCACATTCTCATATTATTTGTTTCTATATGTTTCTTTTGGTATATACCTGTGCGTTTGACTTATGGTATTGTGAATCGAGAAAACCTTAATACTTACTCTTGTTGCATACATTCATTAAAAAACAGCGACGAAGGTAAAGTGCGCAAGGTTCTCAAAGTTGAGCCAACGCCAGATGGGAATGGTCGCTTTTTCAACCTCAGTATGTAGTTGCCATCACTATGTTACAAATTATACTTGTATCTGAATCTATGCTCCCAAATTGATCTGGTGATCACTTTTTTTCCTTGTAGGTGTTCAAAACCGTCTTTTGAATGTTGATGAGAACATATACATCCCTATAACCAAAGGAGAATATGCAGTCATTGTATCAACTTTCAATGTATGTATCGTATTTTTTTTGTTATAATTGTTCTACTGAAGCTGTTCTTTGCCAGTTCATCGTGGTAGTTTGGGCTAATTGCACGAGTTATAGTTTGAACACCACTTGATTCTACTTCCATCACTCAATGCTATTTTAACATATGGCATGGCTGATGACATTAGGTACTCATCAACCTATTTCCAGCATGATTGGTTGTGGAGCATGTTAGCATGCGACAGACTGACACTAGACGTGTTTTGAAACAAGTAGATTTAATTTGCGGTATATGCTTGCTGCATTTCTTCTTTTAGTCCATATAGAATTTATGGAGCGTGGTACACTTCTAAAGCTAAGTATCCTTGCCATAGTCAAGAACCAAGAATAACAGTTCAGTAGATGGTTTGCCTTTTTTTAGGTAATTTACATGCAAAAATCAAGCCTGTTCTTCATAATGTCTGAACACGTTGTTATATGTGCAGTACATCATACCGCACATCATGGGCTGGAGCACGTTTACAAATTCTATCAAGCCCGAGGAGTCGCAGCCATACAATAAGCCGCAGTCCTCACCCGAATTGGAGTGGCGAAGGTGAAGAATGACAACGTTCTCGTAGGGAGATGGCAGGATGGATGAAACTTTTGGTGGAGTTCCTTGCAGAAGAGGAATTCTTGGTGGTGCTGTTTGGAAAGTATTTTGGTGCATAATTTGGCTGGTAATCTCTGGTTTAGTTAGGAAATGAATATTTCTGGTTCTGGCCTATCCTTTGGTTTTTTCCTTACAGCAGGCTGGAGTTCTGTTAGTCAACTATTTCGTCTGTGCCGTGTAGAGTTACATGGGTTCATCTGCAAGACTACAGATATCAATCTCACCTTAGAATCGGAGGCGGTGGAAATCCCACTTCTTAATGCAGGAATGGCTTATATGAGACCTACTGTAGCAATTTTTGCTTGGAGGTATTGCAGTTCCCCCCATGGATCATGGATACCTGAGGCTCTGGACCCTGAACTGTTTTGCATTTGCAATCCAAGTTGTTCATTTGCTAATTCTGAATTCCATATTGTGCACTGGTCATATACTGAAACCTGAGTAAGGTCTGTGATGATTTGCCTATTAAAAGGTAATTACTCTGAACCAAACCAGTGTTTGTCATCGCCAGGTTTGGAGTGAAATGGTTGTTGTATTTCGGGGAAAGCCTGTTTCCAGAACAATTGCAAAGGAAACTTTATGACATGGTTTCTTTTGACCTTGATGGTGAGATGGATAAAATTGTTTTCTGGATTATCTCAGTCCGAAAATATATGCAAACTTTATGTCTGAAATACTAAAGCCGAACTTGGGAGAGAGGACTGTACAGGTGACATGAATACGGTGCAAGAGGAAAAATCTTGTCCTTTGCGTCTAATAAACAGAGATTTCTGTGTAGTAATTTTTGTTCTTACAATCCCTGGTGGTAAAGAGTATCTACAACCGGACCCCCTACTCTCCCCCCATTTGTTTGGGCGGACAGCCTGGACGCTGCCCAAACCGAAAAACCACACCCAACCGGACCCTTCAAACCTGGCACAAATGTCTGGCATGTCTGACACCTCTCAAATCTAGCTAGTCTAAGAAAACCTCAAATCTAGCCCTACATGGGGTGGTTATCGAACATATAAAGCCTCCTAGAGTACCCGCCATTCTGGCGCGTTTGCATCGCGCGCGCGATCTGGCTCGACCGATTCACCTCGCTGGCAATTTTTCACCCCGTTGTCGAAAATCCAGCCGCTCGTTACTATGTACGTTGCTATTTTCTGCTCAGGTGAATGACCGGTGGGCCTCTATTCCTCGCGGGCCAGCTTCACAGTGTGCATCTGGTGCCTGGGCCGCGTACCTGGGTCGCGTGCCTCTTCGGTGAAAAGCCTGCGGGGCGTGCGGTGAAAGCCCTGGGCACCAATCGCTTCCGTCCTCGAGCCCCGTGTTCCCCTCGAGTTCCCATTCGCCTCTCACCTCCATCCACGGCCGGCCGGCGGAAGCAGGGGCCAGGTCAAGGAGGAGGGTGTTAGCCACCTAGGTGCAGGCGGCCGGCGCGGGTCTGGTGGGCGTGGCGGCCGACGGCGATCTGGCGGGCCGGCACGGGTCTGTCGCGCGTGGCGGCCGATGGCGATCTGGCGGGTGTGGCTGCAGCTGGAAGGGCAGCAGCAGCCTGTGAGGTGGCCACCGGACCGGCAGCGACCTCGATGGAGGGGAACGACCCGGCAGGCGCGTGCAGGCAGGAGAATCTGAGGAAGATGGCGACCACCTGAGCTTCTCAGATCGATCTGGACAAGGCCACTGCAGCACAAGCAAGGGGTGGGGGCAAGCAACTCTATGGAGCCACACACGTTTACAGGTAGCAGCCAATGCCCTCCTCCTCCCCTTCGCTTCTCCCCTCCTTCTCCTTGATTTTCAGGTTCTCTGATAATCTTATTTTGATTTCTCAAATTCTGGGCACTTGTGAATAGTAGAAGAAAGTGTTTGTTTTACCCTTCTGGTCTGACAGAGCAGTAATGTTGGTCATGTGAACAGCTGCTTATTTGTCCACCTATTGACCAATGATATAGAAGATGTGTGTGTGTAGTCCGGTATGTAAGCAAACTGATTAAATAATCGATTTAGAAAATTAGTAATCAGCCATTACCATTCACTTCATCAGAAAACATAGATGTTTTAAATGCCTGCACACCACATACATATGCTTTTTTTTGGGAAGCATATGTTCTTGGTGCTTAATAGCTTTGCATTAACCTTAAAGGTTTGCCTTCCCAATTTTATCTCATCGTCTTTGATCCAGTTAGTGCCCAGTTTCTTCTGCTCTTGGTGAAATATCAATAGATGGAAGTCAGCCTAGGCATATGTGTACTAATTTAGGATATTTCAAGTTTGGGGTTAGTTCATAGTAGAGCTTGCTTTGCACATATGTATCTACATGCCTTCAGCACTATGGTCTTCCTGCTGGGAAGTTTTGACAGCCATGGTGTACTCCCCTGGGAAGGTTTTTTGCTCTGCTTGGAGGTCATGTTGAATTGTGAGTGACTTCATTGAGCATATCAGGAGATTGATAGACAGTGCGAGAGCTGGTAAGATTATTAGGAAGTTGATGTTCTGATTTGCGCTGATATTCATCTTTCTTTCTTTCTAAAGATATTCGAGAAAGAAGATAGTAGGACAAGGCTAAAGGGGAACTATGGTAAAAAGGCTTCTTTCTTTTGTTGTGACCTGTCTTATCTGGTTCTGCTTGATATGTTACTAAGCTTGGATCATGTAGTAACTATGTTTAATTAAAACTTAGGTCAGTGGGAGCCTCTCCCACTGTCTTTCACTGGTCAAAAAAGGCTTGGATTGTGTAATCTTATAACCTTCACAAATCTTCATGCATAAGCGGAGTTGCGTCCACAGTAGAGATGCAAATCAAGAAGATCGACGGAGGAGATGAGGTTGGGTGCCGAGCACATGGGAGGAAGAAGGTGCAGGCCTGTGTTTTTTTGGATGGCAGCAGCATACTGCTTCAGCGAAGGATGGCCCAGCATGTGCAATGGCATTAATGTTACCACCAGCGAAGGCCGGAAGCTTGCCAAATGTACGTCTCAGCGTCTTATTTGTGAGTGTCGTCTGATCTAGGCAATGCATGCCAAGTGGTTCTTGCATATATGTTTTTGCTGCATTGGCAGATTCATTTTAGGTGAACGAAAATCTTTTTTTCCCTCTATAGTTTGTTCCAGTTGGTACTGAATTGCTGAACTTTAGGGATTAATGACTAATGTCACCAAATTTTATCTTTGTTGCTTTGGCGGATGTGCTCCTGCTTTGATATATGTCTCAGTCTTTTGTCGTTATGGTGTATTTTCATTGAAAGTAATCAGAGGGCAATCTCAACTTGTTCGTTGATCTCTTCCAGACCATGGTTCATACATCTATGGTTGTAGTTGCCAAAGAAAGATATTTTGACACTTGGTCTTTAAGCTGCCGATACTGCTGCTACATATATTATGATAGGCTGATTTATGATAATCAAAGAAACATGTATATGTTGTTTTGGTCATCATAGACTTTGCTCCTTGCACTGGAATTTCATTTTTCTTAGGTTAGTAGTTTCATTTTGCCACTTGAATAAGTGGACATCAGGAGATGACCAATGTAACGAAATTGCTTTGTATTCTTTTCTGGTATATATATATATATATATATATATATATATATATATATATATATATATATACCCAGCTGAACATGTTCTTGCTGAGTTTGTGCTTATTTGACGAAAACCATCAATATCCTTCTATCGTAAAATATTTGACAGCTGTGTAAAGATAGCTTTGCTCCTCACCATATTATGCTACACTACTGCCTTTTTGTACCTTAAAAACTGCTACTTTATGTGGTTAGCGTACTTCCCATTTAGCTCTAATAAGCAAATAAAGATAGCGTTGCTCCTCACCATATCTATTTCCTTATGTTTCAGAGATTCTATGATTGGTCTCTAAATATTCTTACCTGCATGGTTTGCGTGTTTGGTTCACTCTCGCCTTTTGCGCCATCGGCGCAACAGGTATTCTCATGAAACTTTGTTATCCCTTGATTATAAAAGTCAAATCGAGTTTATATCCATATTTGTTTCTCGATTATTCATCCTTCAGTTGGATTAAAGTTTTTTCTATTGTTTGCAAGTAAAACTTACTTGATGTACATTTGGTATGCTGATATCTGATAACTTGATGTACCTTTGGTATGCTAATATCTGATAGCAAAGTAATTTGGAATGCCTTCTTCATTTCAGTCTTGATTAACATGTGCAGTTGTCTTTTCTTGTAGAGATGAATATAATTGTGTTATGCATTTTTTTCCTGCTATGTAACATTTTGTGCCCAACATCTTAGTTCAGCTAATGATTTGCTACCTATATTATCTCTGGCCCTTTTGTGATGAGAAAAAAAATGTGAAAATTGCTCTTGCCTTATTTTGGAAAACAAAATCTGCACCATGATGATTTGCATCTACCGATGCGGCTTTGCAAACAGAAGACATTCTGTAGAGAATAAACAATCATGCTTTCACCAACAACAGCCCATCAAATACACCTACCATGAAAAGCTGCTTGGACGATAAAATCATGTTTGATATCTCTACCTAATACCACCACCTTCATGTCTTGATCTTTGCTGCTGGTGGCAGATACAAGACTCAGGCAAAGGTTAACGGACAAGCGCTATATATATGCTGCATCTCTGCTAATATAGTTTGTTTCATAAATCCAACGTATGCTATTATCAAGTGATCCCAATAATTTCTTATATGTGAGGACATCGCAGGTGGCTATGAAGCTTGCTCCTAACGAAGATAAATTTATGGAGGTGGTTAGGGGAACAGGAGGAGCAAGTTTAGCCTGGTAGGTACTTCTCAGGTTCGATGGCTTCCAGCAAGGGAGCGATGTCCATGCTCTGCATCAAGGTCATAGTGCTTTCCTCGCGGGTGCGGCCTTTGACATTATGGTGAGGAATGTATATTTTTGTTCTATCTAATGTCTCTCGTTCCTGCTTCAGTATATAGCATATGTATGAATTATTTCCCTCGGGAGGAGGAGGAGAGGAGCAGCAGCGCCAAGAGAAGAGAGGAGCGAAGCCTCGATCCAGACTCAGGAGGAGGAGACGAGGAGCAGCGCCAAGAGAAGAAAACAATGGGGCATGGTCTTCTGGAGGTGCATCTGGTCCATGCCAAGGGCCTCTCCGGCAGCGATTTCCTTGGTGAGTATTCCACTGCACGCCTTCCTTGGGGAAGAACATTTATCGCCACCACCACGCATGTTCTTGGCTTGGCTTGGGTTCGTCTGCTGATGAAGATTGATCTGATTTTACCTGTACTTGCAGGGAAGATAGACCCGTGGTCGTTAGGTGCCGGAGCCAGGAGCACAAGGGCAGCACCGCACTGAGGTCAGTGCCTCCACAGCTCTCTGGTTTTTAATTTTGTTACTCATCTATGTTCAAAGTGACTGTAATGTATGCCTTGGTCTGCACTGTTCAGTTCCGCAGGGAATTTCTTGCCATTGGCACGACCAGTATTTACTATGCAAGCAGCAATTGTTGTTACATTCATGCCCACTATACATAGTTAAATCTGAATGCATATATTATTTCGAGGTAAATTTCAATCCACATACCGGTTGTTAAGGAGTATTACATGATTTTTATTTTATCAATTGTATGGAAGTGTTAGTTCTTTCCAGGTCTTTGGAATAAGAGTTGTGCATTTTCTTATTCATGCTATTTGGACCGAATTTGCAGAACCGTTAAAGTCACAGCTAGGATTTTGACCTGGTTATCTGGTTTTGGCTTTTTGACCTGGTTAGGCATTTTCTTGTTCATGCTATTTGGACCGAATTTGCAGAACCGTTAAAGTCACCGGCTAGGATTTTGACCTGGTTATCTGGTTTTGGCTTATAGCACAGCATGGTGGTAGTGTAGAAAAGATCTAAACAGATTCTGAATTAACCCAACTAGACATGGAAACCAAGAACGACCTATCGGCTGGGTCCAGTTCCTCATCTTTGTCTCCGAGCAAAATGATCATCTGGTGACGAACACCTCCTCCTTCTCTTCTCTGTATGTGCTCCTCCCTAAAGGAGATCCGGATTCTGTTTCTATTAGCAGCAGATATGTTGATTTGCTGCTACCTGAAACATTTGTCAATGACACAATAATGTTGAATCTTTCTTTGCTATCTGCACAATCATCTTTTATTTATAGCCTTAGTTGTTAAATGGTGATGTCCAATTACACTTTTTGTGCTGCCACAATTGCTATTGTAATATTTGTAGATTTGATCACCTGCTTTGTTATATGCAGATGCATATGCAGTTCCGTATTTATGTCTTCTTAAGTTGTATATGCATGGCCTATAAATGATATAGTTGTATATACATGGTTGTATATACAGTACAAGGAGCACTTTGAATCATGGTTGTATATACAATACAGGGAGCAACTTTAATCATGATGCATATGGCCTCATTTTAATTGAATTATGAAGAAGTTTTGCTCTGTTTTGTGTATTGTAATCTGGGGTTTAGCTATGTGGTATACAATTAATGGGAATTGCTTTTTTCCTTTAATATTGAAAGCTAGAGAACTGGAGGTAGAGTAATAAAAGTTGCTTCCTTGGAGAGTTTTTTGTGCAGAGTGGTGCATGCATAATATTATCCTCATTATGTTCTCTTTGCATGTTCTATTGTAGGAAGCGGATGCTATCAAGATCATGCCAAAGGCAGAGCATGCCAAAGGCGATGCTCATTCCCGTTCTTAGTGAGATGGGTTTACTCGATGCAAAGTTTGAGCATTGCAGACTCTGGCGAGCTGCTGAAGGTCGACGAGGAGGGCGCCGCCACCACCGTCATCAGGCTGGTCCACATCCACGCGCTGCTCGGCGTCACCAGGTCACCGGCACAACTCCTCACGCCCAGGTCGTTCAACATTTTCTTCCGCTCTTGGTGCGTCACATTTAGAGTCTTTCTTTCCCATTTTACCGTGTTTGCATGGTAAGATGTTTGGTTGGATTTGAAGGTTCGTAGCCTTGGCTCCAAAGCTTCAAGCTCTTATAGTTAGAACTGAGAGCCTTTTAAAATGAGTCCTGCATAATAGTGTTGTTCAGTAGGATGCAGAATTTTTGTTTGTCTGATCGGCTATCCTTGGTGCTGATTTACGTACTGATTTCATCATCATATGACTACAATAAAGAAGCTGTGTGTATAAATATTACTAACTGTTGATACTTTGCATCAGTGATTTCAATTCTGTTGGCCCTTCTTAAGATTGCTTGGGAATGTGAGGCTTAAAGTTTCAACCCTGTGCAATGTGCTTCTCGGGTGTGGATTTGTGTCTGACTAATTAACGGTTCTGTTAATACTGATATGTCCTTGAACATTATATGGGTATTGCATCGCTTGTACTTATAGTAAGTGGAAATTTTTCTCATATGTTTCAATATGTGCCCGAATAATATTAATGTACACTCTTTCAATACATGGCTTACTCTTGGCTTTGCGCCATTGGCGCAACTGGTCATCTAGTTTCCCTAAAAATACATGGGGCGGGTATGAGTAGAACCGGACACGTCTGGATGTGGCTGCCACATCAGATCGGCCCATGCTGCCCCACCGGACCCCACCTAAACGCCGCCTCATCCCCACCCGGGCCAAACCCAATGCCGTTTACTCACCTTGGTCTTCTGCTTGGTACTACACAACCCACGATAACGGAACTCCTTCCACTGGCGGATCGTGTTGAACAGCGTCTCTCAAGCACATGCTCCCTTATGTGCCATGCATCAAGAATCATAGTGAACTCTTTGGTCACCTCGATGGTCAGTTTTGCTATGTGCACATTACAGCTTGATCCCAAGTTCATAGCACACCTTGATAAAATAAGAAGGCGCTGCATTTGGACCAAGAAATCTGAGAATGGGGAATCTTGCAACTCTCTTGTTACATGGAACAGAGTATGTTGCCCTAAGAAAAGCGGCGGTCTGGGTGTGATCAACATGAAGGTTTAGAACCAAGCCCTTATCTTTAGTAGGACTGGCGATATGTTTCTCATCTACGGAGGTGATGAAGAGGTCGTTGTTGCATGGGGTTACACCGATGCATGATTGATAAAAGTGTTAGACAGATGTATGTTCACCAATAACCCGAACATTTTTTTATCCCAATTAGGCTTTTGCGTTTACTCTATGTGGTGGTGCAGTGAGTTGGAAGAGTTACAAGCAAACCACTATGGAAAATTCTACAACATCAACTGAGTATATAGCTGCTTCACAAGTGACAAAGGGGGTTGTTTGGATTAAGAAGTTCATTAATGAACTTGTTGTAGTTCCAAGCACGTTGGTTCCTATGGATTTCTATTGTGAATAGGGGGGCCACGGATCAAGGAGCCATGGTCCCATCAGACGTCCAAACATATACAATGTCAATTCCACATAAGTAGAAATTTTGTGGAGTGTGGAGACGTAGAGATATACAATGTACACACGGACCTTTAAAGTGTCAAATCTATGGATGAAGTGTCTACCACAAGCGAAGCATGATCAACACCGAAATGCCATAGGTGTTCAGTGTATTAGCATTGACTGATTATTGACTCTAGTGCAAGTGGGAGACTATTGAAAATATGCCCCCAAAGACAATAATAATGTGGTTATTATTTAATTTCCATGTTCACAACTAAGTTTATATTCTTATGCTATAATTTCATTGGTTCTTGAATGTGACATTAAGAGGAAAACCTAATTGTATGTGTAGGAAGATAAACACAAGAAAGATCCCTAGTCAGGCCTCTAGACTATCTCATGAATTGTATTTGGTTTTATGTTCTTGACTATGGGCATATTTAATGTAACAAGGATGTCAACAATAATGAGAACACATTGTTAGTATAAAAATGATGTTGGACAGACCCAACTTATGGAATACTTCAAGATCACGTCGTCAATATGTTATTGGCATTCTCATATAAGTTGTTAATATTTACTTGCATCCTTAGAGCATAAGAATATCGTACACCCTGATATCATATGGTCACTTATAAAGGTAACTTCCGAGTACAGCAGAAAAGTATTATGTGATACACAACAGTTCAAGACCGGGATTTGCATGCCACTTCGGCGATGGAGAATCAGTTTGGGCCCACTGGGTATTACATCGTCCATCATTGTGTGGCAAGACATAGTGACTAAGGTGTTAGTCACGGGGATACCTGAATATGGAAATGAGAAAATGGTACAAACCGGTAACGAGGATAACTAGGCATAGTGATACGGGTGTTGATAAGGGATACCGTAGAAGTCCCGAATCAGATTTTGTAACCTACTGCGAGAAAAGAGGAATTGTAAAATATAACATAAGTTTTTCTTGATAATGATCATCTTTGATATGTGGGTATTATTATGGCTGTTCAAATACCGCTAATAATTATTAGTCCGAAAGTGTTCCGGACATGTCCACATATTTATCAAACATGTGCTTACCGACTAGCGGTATGTGGAAGTACTATGAGATAAACTAGAATCAGAGAGTATATTTTAGAAAGAGTTTTAGATGATCTCTGAAGTGTTCCAAGAGGTCTCAGAATGTCCCGGTGATATCCAGAAGTGTTCCAGAATGTCCTGGAATGTTTTAGAATGTGATGGAAGCTTCCAAAAGGTTCTGGAAGATTTGGGAAGCTTTTAGAACATTCTGGAATGTTTCTAGTACTCTACCCTTCTCTATTGTGGGGCCAAGGCGGTCCATAGGAGCCCAAGTCGGCATCCACCTTATTACTTTTGGGGCAAGACAAGTCAGAGCAGAGTCCTAGTTGGACTAGGACTGTCCCTTGATGCCCGCACCTCTCTCTCTCTCTCATTGTGACACCACTAGGATGTCTATCTCCCTCTAGTTATTCCCTCATTTTTTTCGTGTTGGTTCCACGGAGTGCTAAAGTATTGCTAAATCGGTACACGTGGATACCTTGGAGGTGTCCTCTACTTCGACACTAGATAGGAAGATCATCCTGAAAAAATTCTCATGGTTGGAAGGTATAAAGTGGAGGTGATAAGTATGGAGTGTTGAACCCAAAAGGAGCTAAATGTAGGGTTCATATTCTCTCGGGTCCTATCTGCCACTGATACAACCCTACGCACACCAAACACTCACTTTACCTAGAAACAATAAATAAAACTACTTTGCTGGTATAAAAGGGATAGCTTGCGAATGAATAACTTGTAAATAATGTTTAATTGTTGTATTGTAAAGGTACAATAAAATAAAAGGTAGCAAGTGTGGAATAGTGGTGGTAGGAGGTGCGGAATTCTCCTTAGGCAATTTGCTACGATACTAAACCGATAAGTGTCAATACTTTTTTTATATGTAAGAGAGGACTATGATAACATGCAGCAAAATCCATTGATAACATGTACTTATGACTGGAACCATAGCAAGCATCCGCAAATACTAAAGATTCATTAAGGTAAAATCCAACCATAGCATTAAGTTTAACGGGTCCTCTATATCCCATATGCATCAATTCCTAAATCAGGCTCGGCCGCCATATTGCATATATATTCATCTCAACATACTACTAACCCTAAAGTGTGATCCAACAACGTAGGCACTCATACATCGTGCACCAAAGTACAACCGCATATCATAACACACAACTCATATGAATCATAATAGATCACAAATTAACCATCTTTATCTCAGACAAAATGGTAATGCAAGAAATCATTGGATAGTCATTCATAGCATCGGACACCATGTTTAAGTATCGGACACCATTGGATAGATGAGATGGTGGTGAAGTTGATGGATGCGATGGAGACAATAGCGGTGATGATGGTTCCCTCGGCGGCAATCCGTTCCGCCTCCTTCTTATTCTTCCTTGCCATCCCCCTAGGTGGAGAGAGGTTCCCCCCTCTAGTCTATGGTATTTGTGGCTCCCGGAGGGTGAGAGCCCTCTCTGAAATTGGATCTCTCCTCTGACGGTATTCTTCTGGAATTTCTCTCTGCGGTATTGTCTGAGTCGTTTCACCATTTTATAGTCCCAGAGATTCGTAAGTCAGAAAAATCTGAATTTTTTATGATAGTTCAGAATCTTCTAGAGCTTTCTTGCGGCCAAAGAGAGCCCCAACTGACCTCCATAGCCACCACTCGTGTGGGTAAGGCGGCCTGGATAGTGCCACGTGGTGATGTCATGCGGAGTCCCAAGAGACCCCCCCCCCCCCCCCAAGGTGGGTCCAGGTCCCTTGGGTCCTTGTTCCACAAATAATATTTGTGATCTTCTCCTTCTTGGGTCCTTCTTGTTCCACAAAAACACTAGAAAACACCAATCGGCCTTTGACACTAAATTAATATGTTAGTCTCATAAAATTATATCAAAAGCATGTATATTTGATATAAATATAGCATGAACATAACAAAAAAAAGATACGTCGGGGACGTATCAGCAGACTGCACCCACTCTTCTTCCTCTTCCACTTCATTGATTGTTGGTGAGATCATTCTTACATGTAACCTCCATAGTGGTCCTAGGCTTTTATAAATGCAGTCAGGCTTTCTCTCTTTCAAAAGTCCATAGACTAGCAATCCAAGTATGTGACAGCAAAAATGGGCAAATATGAACAAGGATAGCCAGCTCTCACAACTCTCTCCTATCTAAAAAATACGTAGTGCTCCTTTTTGCCCCCCCCCCCCCCCCCCCCCCCAATTCTGCATGTTTCATATGTTTTCCACCCCTCCCACATCTACTTTCTTTTGTGTCCTCCATGTTCGAAGGATGAGGAGACAAAGAGAGAGCAAAATGTTGTTGTTAACGAGCTCCCATTGTTTGTGAATTCATCGTCACATAGTACTCTTTGGTATTCTACTGTTCCAAACTGTTTTGAGCAATTTATTGCTTGGCATTGAACTTTCATTTTTTAATATAAAGTTTTCTCTTTGTCGCAGATAAAAATAGGGAGCACTGGAAGGTATTTGAATTTATTGCAATAGTCCCTACAATATAATAGAACATGCATCCATGTCTAATGTAGTATAATATGAATCCCTTGTAGACATGTATACTCGTTACTTACATATAACGTCGACAATCATACACTCTAAAAACCTTCATCTAGATAGTTATTGCACTGTATGTTATAGAGATATTTCCTAAGGTTATTAATTATAGTAAAACGAAAATTGCTTTTGGAGCTCAGCCTCCATGGAGGCCTCCAAATTCAAATTTAAAATTTCATCAAAATTCATATTTTCACATTTCAAAAAATTCTGAAAATAAATAAAGATATGCATGAAGGCATAACACACATGTATGTAAATTTTCAGGGCAAAATACATAGAAATGAGGGTTCTGCAAAAAAACAAATCTGGGGCTTTTTAAGACATGATACTGTTCATCCTCCCAGGTCATGAATTTGTCCATTTTGTACAGATTGTGTTTCAAGGTATTTCATTTAAAAATTACACACATACACATAGCATCCTTGTTTACTTGCACATTTTTTTCAGAGTTTTTCCAAACCGGAAAGTTTGAACTTTGAATTTTTCAAAAATTTCGAGCTCCAGTGAGCTCGGTCACCAAAACGACGTTCTCATAGTAAAATGGTTGCAAAGACATCTAAGAGCCATAATTTAATTTGTGAAGACAAGCACGCTCTATACTATTTGGACTAGGTACAATGAATGATTTCGTTAGGACTAGTATAGGGAACGTATATACCCTCCCTAGCCTTATAGTGGCAATGAAAGAAAAGGGAAAAAGTATGCATCAGTAGCAGTAGCACAGGTGCTCACACGAAAGATTGCAACTGTATTATAAATAAATATGACTTACAAATTCATACTTGGATGAATGGAAGAAAAGTAGAATAGGATGTTGCATGCACATTTGCGTGGGCCATTGTGCTAGTTGTAGAAACAACAAAACAACATGTTATATATGCACTTGAACGTAAATAATATTGAGATATAGTCTGCTAATGGTGGAGGTGGTTATGGTGTGTGTATGTGTATGGAGGAGAGGGGGGGGGGGGGGGGGGGGGGGGTAGAGCAGCCTAGTCCCTATAATAAGTTAGGGGCGCTAAGCCCCCTATCCCTAACCTGACTGTTTTTCAAGGTTCGTATAGTCATATATCCATCAACAAAGTTATGTATCCACATTAGCAAGGGGCCATACAGTGTCACCTGAGCTAATGCAAGATATGTGGAAGCTCGCCTGAGAAGACGTAGGGCAGCGCCAATGGGGGTGGGGACGGTGGCGGAGCTAGAAAAAAACACCTGGATGCAAAACGCAAAAGATAAAGAGGTGCGGCAAAAGACTAATTTTTCCTCATCTAAGCCCATCGTACAAAAATTTCTCCAAAACAAGGGGGCAGCGCCCCCCCCCCCCCCCCGGGCTAGCACGTATCTCAGTCGTTGGTGGGGATATTATTTTTTTGAAACAAGGCAAAAGACTTGCCATTTTCATTGATTAAGGAAGAAGGTTTTAGAAAAATAGCCGCAAAGCGGGGAACATAAGAACTACTCTCGCGGCATTACAATACTCAAGTGGGTGGAACCTGCCATAGCCCAAAGATGGGCCTCCTCTTTGATCTTCGCAACGGCCATCATCGTTGTAGCGGCAGTGTTACGGAAGACCCTTGCGTTGCGCTCTTTCCAAATCTCCCAAGACATAAGCATGAACAAGGAGGCCATAGCCTTTTTCTGGTTTCCGCGCTCAATCACATTTTTAATCCACCATTCTCGAACCGAAGCCTCAAATCTCCAGCTCCTCACCACATCACCATGTAGGCCAATCGAGGAAGCAACCTCAACCCAAACACGCTGGGAGAACCTACACTGGAAGAGAAGATGTGCCGCGGTTTCCTGGACTTGCTTGCAAAGCGGACAAAGGTTGCAGTTCGGCCAACCGCGACGGATCAATCGATCTACCGTCCATATTCTGTTTTGAATTATCAACCAAGCAAAAAACTTGCATTTCGGAGGGGCCCAAACCTTCCAAACAGCAGCAGGCATGATGCTAGTCGTGTGTCCCGCAAACTGTGCCATATAGGCAGTCGATGCCGAGTATTCTCCTTGAGAGGTGAACTTCCAGTGGATAGTATCTTGCACATTGTTGTTGAGGGTAACAGAGGATAGTGTCTCGCAAAGTGTGATGAACTCCTGCAAGTGCTCCAGGGTGGTCCCATGATGGGTATCAATCTGACTAACCCAATAGTTGTTGAGGAGAGCAGTTTGGACAAAGCAAGATTTCTTTTTCGAGAGGTCAAAGATCCTAGGAGCAATATCTTTGGGTCTCATGCCTTGGAGCCAAGATGATTCCCAGAACTTCGCCTTACTTCCATCTCCAATGTGAACCGTTGGTGGGGATATGATCCATGCGGAACAACACCTTGCATCATCAATTATCGAATCTTTTTTCCGCCGCCCGAACAACTATCCTGCTTCTGTGCATGTGTGTAGCGATGGTCCTAGTGAATATGTACACGTCATCCCCAAGGATGAGCGCACAGGAAATGGAGACCTACATTGAAGAATGTACCAATGAGCAACATAGATATAGAGAATTCTTATTTCATGATGTTGGGTGTGCGCTTACTTGGCAGCCATGATGTCGCAGAGGTTGATTGACTCAACATCAGTAGGGTACCATTGCCCTTTCTTCTGTTCGAGGAGTGAACACATGAAGGCAAATGGCACTACAACTCCGAGGAAGACAGAGAAGTTGGCACCAAATGGACATACACTAGTAGAAAACAGGGCTTTGATCCAGGCCAGATCAGAGCATTAGTCCCGGTTCTGTTACGAATCGGGACCAATGGATGCATCAGTCCCGGTTCGAGCGGCCAGGGCGCCGGCCAGGCCTCGGCAGGAACCAGTCCCGGTTCGTCTGACCCCTTTAGTCCCGGTTCCAGACACGAACCGGGACTAAAGGGCCTCGCTCCTGGCCCAGCCCCTTTAGTCCCGGTGCTAGCCACCAACCGGGACTAAAGAGACACCATTAGTCCCGATGCTAGCCACCAACCGGGACTTAAGAGATGCCTATATATATGCTCGCCCCTGCCCGCTCACTCCTCTGTTTTTTGGCCAGCCGGCGTGTGGGAGGTGTGCTGCTCTCTGTTCTCACCTCCTATGCACATGAGGTGTTCGATGAAATGCCGCAGCCACACTTAAGCTTTCTCCTCTCCAAGCTCGACCTCCAAGCTACATTTTCCCCAAGATTTGTTTAGGTTTGGCGGTGCACCAACTACACAAGTGTTCTAAAAGGTTAACGACTTCATCCTTTCATCTCTCACTGCTAGTTTAGCTCATTTCAAATGCTCTAGAAGTAGAGTGTGGTTTGTGGGTTTTAGTGGAGGAGTGTATGTGGGAGTTCTTTTGATTTAGACGCACAATTAGAGCTGAAATTAACTTCTTAGAGTCTGCACATGTGTAGGGTGCCGTTCCCGTCCCCGTCCTCACCGTCGTCGATCGCCCGTGCCGATCTCGTCGCCGGCACCACCGTGGTGAGCCTCTTGTTCTTATCTTCTTTTTAAAAAAAATCTTACTTGTATGATTTGCATAGATACTTGTATTAATTTAGTCACTTCTCTATTCATGATGTTCTATAATGGTTTTTGATACACTTAATTATATAATGCACGCAGATGAACTGGCAATGGATGTACGGTGACCGACGCACCTCCGAGTACATTGAGGGCCTGCATAAATTTCTCGAAGTGGCTAAGGCAAACAAGCAGAATGGTTTTATGTATTGTCCATGTATTGTCTGTGAGAATACGAAGGATTACTCTAACTCGAAAACCCTTCACTCCCACCTGCTTGAGATGGGTTTCATGCCACACTATAATGTTTGGACCAAGCACGGAGAAAGAGGGGTTATGATGGAAGAAAATGAAGAAGAAGAGGATGATGACAGCTATCCTATGTTCCCTGAATACGGTGATACTGCAATGGGGGAAGTTGAAGATCAAGAGGCACCAGACGATATGCCCGATGATGATCTTGGCCGGGTCATTGTTGATGCACAGAGAGAATGCGAAAGTGAAAGGGAGAAGTTGAAGTTTGACCGCATGTTAGAGGATCACAAAAAAAGGGTTGTACCCAAACTACGAAGATGACAACACAAAGCTCGGTACCACACTGGAACTGCTGCAATGAAAGGCAGACAATGGTGTATCTGACAAGGGATTTGGTTCGCTACTGAAAATAATGAAGAACAAGCTTCCAAAGGATAACGAATTGCCCGACAGTACGTACGAAGCAAAGAAGGTTCTCTGCCCTCTAGGATTGGAGGTGCAGAAGATACATGCATGCCCTAATGACTGCATCCTCTACCGCGGTGAGTATGAGGAATTGAACGCATGCCCAGTATGCGGTGCATTGCGGTATAAGATCAGACGAGATGACCCTGGTGATGTTGAGGGCGAGCGTCCCAGGAAGAGGGTTCCTGCCAAGGTGATGTGGTATGCTCCTATAATACCACGGTTGAAACGTCTGTTCAGAAACAAAGAGCATGCCAAGTCTCATGACTGCCACGTGATTATGACGCAACTGCTTTCGGTTGCATTGAGGGGGCTTCTACCAGAAAATGTTCGATTAGCCATTGTGAAGCTATGTGCATTCCTCAATGCAATTTCTCAGAAGGTAATCGATCCAGAAATCCTACCAAGGTTACAGAATGATTTGGTCCAATGTCTTGTCAGCTTCGAGTTGGTGTTCCCACCATCCTTCTTCAATATTATGACGCACGTCCTAGTTCACCTAGTCGACGAGATTGCCATTCTGGGTCCTGTATTTCTACACAATATGTTCCCCTTTGAGAGGTTCATGGGAGTCTTGAAGAAATATGTTCGTAATCGTGCTAGCCAGAAGGAAGCATCTCCATGGTCCATCAAACAGAGGAGGTCATTGGGTTTTGTGTTGACTTTTTTCCTGACCTTAAGCCGATTGGTGTCCCTAAATCGCGGTATGAGGGGAGACTGAGTGGAAAAGGCATGCTAGGAGCGGATTCAATAATATGTAGGGACGGGCATTCCTGGGCGCAAGCACACTACACAGTTCTACAGAATTCTACCTTGGTGGCCCCGTATATCAATGAACACAAGAATATTCTACGCTACAAACACCCGGAGCAGTCTGACGACTGGATTACACGTGAGCACATCGGGACTTTCGGCGGTTGGTTGCAAATGCATCTCATGCGTAACAACACTGTCGGAGATGACCTGTACTTGTTGGCCAGGACACCATCTTCGACTGTATTGACTTACCAAGGGTACGAGATAAATGGTAATACATTTTACACGATCGCCCAAGATAAAAAGAGCACCAACCAAAACAGTGGTATCCGCTTTGATGCAGCAATCACCAATAGGGCAAAGGACACATATTATGGTTACATAGAGGAGATATGGGAACTTGACTATGGACATGAATTTAAGGTCCCTTTGTTTCGGTGCAAATGGGTCAATCTGTCAGGAGGCAGGGTACAGTTAGACCCGCAGTACGGAATGACAACAGTGGATCTCAACAATCTTGGGTACACAGACGAACCATTCGTCCTAGCCAATGATGTGGCGCAGGTTTTCTATGTGAAGGACATGTCTACCAAACCGAGGAAAAAAAGATAAGGAAGAGAATACATCAAACGATGAGCCAAAGCGCCACATAGTTCTTTCAGGGAAAAGAAACATCGTGGGAGTGGAGGACAAGATAGACATGTCTGAGGATTATGAAAAGTTTCATGAAATTCCTCCCTTCAAAGTGAAGGCTGACCCAATCATCCTGTTAAACGATGAAGATTATCCATGGTTACGGCGCAATAAGGAAGGGACACACGCGAAGAAAAAGTGAAGACTTTCTCTCCACAACTATTCTGATGATGGCTTTGATCTAGAATATCACTGCAGTTACATGTCAAGAAATGAAATCCCTTTTGTAATAGATGAGTTTTCGTCCGAAACCCTGTTACTTCGAAAGAGATTGTCCAGTTTGTACACGAAGTGCATCCAGTTTTTCCCGTAACCCTCTCAACTTTTTAGCACATGCTATGTGGGTGAAATTATGATACCATGCCAAGTTTCAACCTTTTCAGAGTTCATTTGCAGTGTTTTTCAAATTCAGGGTCATTTAGCTCAAAATAAATCATGAAATGCATAAAAAATAGCAAATGAAGTCAGAAAAGGGTTGAAAATTGATGATGTGGCTTTGAATGGTGCATATTGAATACAGAAAAAGTCTGGAGTTAAAATATGTTAAAAAATGAAATCCCTTTTGTAATAGATGAGTTTTCATCCGAAACCCTGTTACTTCGAAAGAGATTGTCCAGTTTGTACACGAAGTGCATCCAGTTTTTCCCGTAACCCTCTCAACTTTTTAGCACATGCTATGTGGGTGAAATTATGATACCATGCCAAGTTTCAACCTTTTCAGAGTTCATTTGCAGTGCTTTTCAAATTCAGGGTCATTTAGTTCAAAATAAATCATGAAATGCATAAAAAATAGCAAATGAAGTCAGAAAAATGTTGAAAATTGATGATGTGGCTTTGAATGGTGCATATTGAATGCAGAAAAAGTCTGGAGTTAAAATATGTTAAAAAATGAAATCCCTTTGTAATAGATGAGTTTTCGTCCGAAACCCTGATACTTCGAAAGAGATTCTCCAGTTTGTACACGAAGTGCATCCAGTTTTTCCCGTAACCCTTTCAACTTTTTAGCACATGCTATGTGGGTGAAATTATGATACCATGCCAAGTTTCAACCTTTTCAGAGTTCATTTGCAGTGTTTTTCAAATTCAGGGTCATTTAGCTCAAAATAAATCATGAAATGCATGAAAAATAGCAAATGAAGTCAGAAAAGGGTTGAAAATTGATGATGTGGCTTTACATGGTGCATATTGAATGCAGAAAAAGTCTGGAGTTAAAATATGTTAAAAAAATGAAATCCCTTTTGTAATAGATGAGTTTTCATCTGAAACCATGTTACTTCGAAATAGATTGTCCAGTTTGTACACGAAGTGCATCCAGTTTTTTCCATAACCCTCTCAACTTTTTAACACATGCTATGTGGGTGAAATTATGATATCATGCCAAGTTTCAACCTTTTCAAAGTTCATTTGCAGTGCTTTTCAAATTCAGGGTCATTTAGCTCCAAGAATGAACTAATAGCAAAAAGAATGAACTAAAAAGCTTTTATAAAACTCTAATAGGAAAAAGAATGAACTAAAAAGATTTTATAAAACTCTAATAGAAAAAAGAATGAACTAAAAAGATTTTATAAAACTCTAATAGTAAAAAGAATCAACTAAAAAGAATCAAAATAATATTAACTAAAATTATCAAAGTATTTATTTGTTAAAAACTTTAATAGTAAAAAGCTTTTATAAAACTCTAATACCAAAAGGAATCAACAAAAACATATGCAAAAAATAACATTAAAATTTAAAAAACATAATATATGCAAAAAATAAAAAAAGGCCCGCCTACTAGCCACAACGGCCTGCATACGACTAGAAACCCTAGAAATGGGCCAGGATGCAGGCCCGCAGTGCTAGCAGGCCCAACAGGGCGTGAGATAGGCATGTACTGCCTGCAATAGAGAGGAGCTCGAGAGGGCAGCGGCAGGAGCGCTTATAAACCACTCCGAACCCCTCTCGACTAGCGAGGTGGGACTAAACATTTGGCTGCGGGACGCACAGCCCTTTAGTCCCGGTTGGTGGCTCCAACCGGGACTAAATGGGGGCCTTTAGTCCCGGTTGGTGATACCAACCGGGACTAAAGGGCTCTGCTTCCCTCCCTTTCGCCTGGCGAAAACTACCTTTAGTCCCGGTTGGTGGCTCCATCCGGGACGAAAGGGGGGCCTTTAGTCCCGGTTGGAGCCACCAACCGGGACTACAGGGGGGACTATATAAGCGGGACTTGGAAAAATTTCTAAATCCATCTGCTTTCCCTCTCCCCCGACGGCGCCGAAAACCACCTCGACGCCGCCAGGCTGCCGGATCTCGCCGTCGCCTCCCCGAGCCCGCTCGCTCCTCGTCGCCGCCCCCGACGCCATCCCCGTCGCCGCCCCCGACGCCGTCGCCTCCCCGAGCCCGCTCCGGCCTCCTACTCCTCCTAGGTGAGCCGCCGGCCACACCGCCGCTCCCCTCCTCCTCCTAGCTATCCTCCCTCCCCTCCGCGGTCACCGTCGTCGCCCGCGTCCATCGCCGGCCGAAGCAGTGGCGGTCAGCGGCGGATCCAGGAATTCAACTTTGGGTTTTCATTTTTCTTTTTCATCCTAAGAGGGAAAACCAAATAGTCCATGCCAACACAAATAAAAGGAAAAATTGTTCACATTTAGATTTAGGCTCTCTCAGCTACAATAATCATGCATGCCAAGAATTTGTGGTATGGCCTATGGTGGTAAATCCTCATAATCCGATGGTGAAACAAAGGAGATAAATATCATGCTAGTATTTTTTGTCATATGCTATACCTGTATATAGGATTATTTTCGTGTAGAATATTTTGGGTGTACATCTGTACACCCTTGACCCATGGTGGATCCGCCCCTGGTGGCGGTGCCAGGATCAAATCCATGATGTATATATGCATATACAGCAAGACTAAGCTAGTTAGAAAATTAAGATGGCATTTTAAGTTGATTTGTTGATCTATGAGGAAGATGCTTCTTTATTTGATACCTTACATGATTTTAAGTGTTATATGTGCTCTTGGGCACGCGCCACACACACACATACACATCACTAGGCTTTATTATTAAAAATGGTATTGTTGTTTTATTGTTGTTAAATAAAATGATATTTGCTATAGCCACAATTTGTTCTCGTCGACGATGCCAATCCCGCATCCTCGTCGTCGACTCGGCGCCGACAACCAGTTTGAGAGGCGCCATGTCCGGGACTGGGCTCCGCCGGGCTGGTACTGGGGGGTGCTACCTTCTGGGGCGCGCAGTTTGGTGAGGAATCCGGGTATCGTCGTCGACTCGGAGCTTCTTTGGTGACGGTCGCGTGGGTCACTATCGGTGCGGAGGCAGCTGGCAACCGAGGAGGTGGTACGTCGCCGTGTCAGGGAGGAGGACGAGCACGTCCGTCGCTACATGGTTGCGTTGGATGCCAGGTTCTGCAATACCTGGCAGTTCCTTCAGGGATCTCACCCGAGCTATGATCCTGTGATGGTTCCTTCTCTTTGGGTGTCCACCGCCCACGCTCCAGGAACCGCGAGTGAACTAGATTATTCGATAATATTCGAGATGTATTAGTGATAATATTCGATGCTTCATTAACTGGATTATTCGAGATGTATTAGTGATATTATATGATAATATTATATGAAGAGTCCCCGACGATCGCCGGTGATATCATATGCATTATATTTTTTATGTTCACCGAATTTTCATATGTTGATGGTGATCTATCGTGTTAATTGCATTTTCTTACGTTTGACAACTGCTTGGGCTTATTAGGGACCATGAGGCGTAAGATCTGCAAGGTCTGCCAAAATTCATGTATGGACAGTCTTGGAACTGCAGTGCAGTTCGGGGTATTTTTGAGAAAGGGATTTCAAAAATCAGTGGTAACGGTCTTTAACTTGAATTTGTATTGAATTCTGATCATTTGTTTAGCTATTTTACTGACTTTATTGTTGATTATTAACTGATGCATAGTGTGTTCATAAGGAAGGACTTCAACAATTCATATGGTAACGTGTTGTACTTTGAGGATGATGAGGAGCGCGAATTCGAATTGGATCTGCGCAAAGGAAAGAATAAAACCATCATATATGGTGATGGATGGGAGCAGTACATTGCAGTGAACAATTTTAAAGGAGGAGAACTCGTAGCTTTTTCCTTAATAAGAGAGGCGAATAGGTTAAGGACATTATATGTCCAAAGCTGATGACGATGACCAAGATGACATCGTCAGCCAAGATGACCAAGATGACATCGACAGCCAAGATGAAGATGAGGACATCCAAGATGAAGATGAGGACAACCAAGATGAAGAGGAGGACATCGAAGATCAAGATGATGGTCCTATCCTTTCTGCAATTTTTTCTCAAAGGATGAAGAATCTTACTCGGGATGATAAAGCTAGTGTGAAATAAATGTTACCATCCTCTTCGGCGTTCTTGGGGAAGCCCTTTGTGCACCGTCTAACAAAAACAAACATGGTCAAAAAAGTTATGGTGAGATGTTTTATATTCTTTCATCTCTTTTTGGTCATAACCAAGTAGGTGAGATGTCTAACATTCTGTGCTCTCTATTTTCTCTTAATGATGGGGTCTTCAGAAGTTACCTTTCAAGATGTTTTCCGGAGTGGACATCCCCACCGTCGGCACTGCTGGAGTAATCCATGGACCAAGAGGGCCTGTCACGAACGTCCAATACAAGACAGAGGATGGCGGGCGCATATCATTCCACAAGGCCGGCTGGCAGGAGTTCATCAAGGGAAAGAGAGAACTAAGGGTGGACACCCTTGTGGTAATCACTATAAGGAAGAGCAACCGCAAGGACTATCAAATGATGGTTGTTGTTGACCATGTTTAGAACTAAGTCATGAATATATCAGCTGGAGAACTGTTAGTTAATTAATTAGTATGTTAAGATGAATGTGATACATTGATGTTTGTTTCTTAAGTTGAACAACTTTCAAGTGATATTGATGGTTCTTTCTATATATTGATCATGACGATGTTGTGTAATGGTTCTTTCATTGCTATATGTAGTAGCTAGCGTCGAGTTGAATGAAAAGCATAAAATAAAAATGATAAACACAAAAATAAAAGGGGGAAACACAATATGAAAATCCCTAAACCCCTCCTTTCAAAAAAAAAAAACAGAGCCTGACAGCTGCTGACGCGTGGCTGCCTTTTAGTCCCGGTCGGTGTTACCAACCGGGACTAAAGGTCCTCCTGCCAGGCGCTCCACGGCGGCCACGTGGAGCTCGTTTAGTCCCGGTTTGTAAGCCAACCGGGACTAAAAGTGACGGGCATTAGTCCCGATCGTTTTGTCCCGGTTGCAGAACCGAGACTGATGCCCTGTTTTCTACTAGTGACATCATGTACATGCCAACAACATCTCCAGAAAGTCAAAAGGAGAACCTTCAAATAGAATGAAGCAAATAATGATTTTTTTTTTAGATTGCAAACATGTTAGAACATAATTTATTTTTCATCAGGTATGAGCTGAGTTAGCTGAAGAAGAGATTTGAAATTTATAGAGTAGTACAAGGCAAGGTTCTACATGACACAAGAACCGACTCAAATATTGTGCAATAGGGACAGACCCATGTTGATGTGAGTGGGGGCCATGGCCCCAACTCAAATTTTCAAAACCTCACAGTATTCGTTTGTATTTGTAGAAACTAAATAATAAAACTATCTAAATTTATACAAAATATGCCGCCACTCAAGTATTTTGCTCCCATCCAAAAAAGTTTCTAGATCCACCCGTATTGTGCAAGTAGCTACAAGTAGTCTCTACTCCTAAAGGGGCACTTGGTAGCTTCTTTTTCGGGTTTTTTTCGTCATCCCTCCCACCTCCATATGTTTTTTCAAGTCTCCACACCCACCTGCTACAAAACCGGCGCACGAAGGGACTCCCACCTACGGAACGAAGAAAAAACCGGCGGACGAAGGTCGATCGAGGCTCCCACGTCCGTCGTGAATAAAAATCGGACGAAAAAAACCAATCGGGGAACCTACATCCGTCGCAGAAAACAAATCGGAACAAAAAGGCCGACGCTCGAGCCAATAGCCTCCAGATCGCCTCCATCGCTGCCATCGCAAACCCAGATCGCCTCGATCGCCGCCATCGCCGCCATCGCCAATCGCCTCCATCCCGGGGGCCTTCGCCGTCATCGCCTCCATCCCGGAGGCCTTCGCCGCCATCGCCGCCATCGAGGACCCCGCCTAGAGGAGCCGCCGCCGCCTTCAGTGTGGATCTCCAGGTCGCCGAGGACCACAATCGCCACCGTCCAGATCCCTTCAGCGCCGGGTATTTGCACGCACAGATACATCTGTTAAGAGACGAAAATTATTGTTCCTACCTCCGACAGTTCTATGAATTGTATTACTTGCGCACGTACATGCACACACAGGTACATCTTTAGAATTTTCTGCACGCACAGGCACATCCGGTAGTTCAAATCTGCAAGTAATACAATTCTGTACACCTGCTATGAGACGTGCTCTCCCATTAATACAAACTATCACACTGAAATCTACAACAAATTATCACATTGAAATTCACCTAGATCAGCAGCTAAATGTCAGGACTAGAATCTACAGCAAAGAATGCATGTGAAATCTATAAGAAAGGTAAACAACGAACAGCTAAACAAAAAGTCATGGGATTATTAATCTACAACAAAGGTAAACAACAAACCTACAACAAAGAATGCGAGTGTAATCCAGGCTTTCTGAATCTTTAGAAAAGAGATGGGATTATTAATTTTCGTAGAATGTCTCAGTTTCCTTTCTGAATCTTTAGTTGCACGTTATGTCCATATATAAAGGAACTTTCAAGGCAAGAAACAGGATTTGAATTAGAACACCTACCAAATTGCATGCAGAATAAAACCTATTTCCCCAGGCTCAAGCGGGAGCGGCCTTCTTTTCTCTTTTCCATTCTGCATACAAGAGAAGCATATATTTAAGTAATGCATTCTGTGACCTTATCCTCTTCACATCTCAGTCTAGGGGTGCAATACAAAAATAGATAGAGTCACCACCAAGATGCATTCTGTGACCTTATTATGGGCATTTTTTATCTTCTCCACCAAGATGGAGTCCCTCAGCTTTTCTAGGAGTACATACATATGTAATATACTTTTATATACATACCAAAATTGTGGGAAGACATAAGATAAACTTTTTGATCTCTTTGTTCCTATGATAGCCCTTCGACCTCACCTCTGAACTTGCTATCACATAGTCATAGCTCTTACTTGTCATGGTTCATACCCTTCCTATCCACCAATGATGGTTCATACCCTTCTCTCACTATCGCATATATTTGGTATTAGAATGTAAATGTTCAGGTCTAGAGTCATGGGATTGTTGCTGGATAAATTATTGTTAAACTGAATCCATTTTCAGGCACCTGGACTGATTTATATATCATCAAATAGAGAGTTGCTTACAAGTTGAGCAAACGGAGAAAAAGAAAACCTACAAGCAAACAACAGTAGCTAAACGTATGAACATCAGGGACCTATTCTTAAAAAGAGATTTAACCTGCATTTTGGTTTAAGATCATTGCATTGTGTCACTTAAATAGCGTAATTGAAGAAATCCGTTGAATCCGCGAAGCAAACCCAAAGCTCTTCATACAGTAGATCAAGAAATTATCCTGGGAAATCAAAAACAAGATCGAGCACCTACATGTTTGGAAATAAAATGGATAGGTGCACCTACATGCTTAAAGATGTGAAATAAAATCTAACTGACCAGGTTAAACTTTTTCCTGCTCTTATGGATCTGACAATGGATAGGTACTTATGGGGAATTCAAAAAGCAAAGCAACTGAACATACAAGAGAGTCAGATGCACCAGCAGGTATATTTTCCACCATAAGGTTTTGCTATATATGCTGCCTTCTCACAATGACATTTGCCTAACCATAATGCAATGCAGGCCATATGGATGAGGCAAATGTTGACGACTACGTCCCAGACGTTATGCCTGCAGCTGACAATGTTGAACCCCAGATTTGTCCAACGAGTCCAGATGTACCACAATGTTCAAATGGTATTTACTGTTTGTCTTTCCTCCATCTATTTTTGTGCTTATAGGGGTTCATCCTGATATATTATGAGGGCTTATGCCTTTTCTTGTGTTCCAATATATGTAGAATCTTTCCATGAGGGTGTGCTACGCCAGGTACAGCATGTTGCTCCTGCTCGTGATGGAACAGTGTCTAATCCAATATCCGAGCAGCAGCCAACAGGAGCTGTCGTGGCTGACAACTGTATTTCTTTGGAAATATTCCAGTTTTGCTTGTAAAGTGGTACTTGCAAAAAATTATGAAAACATCCACTTCATATCCCATCAACCAAAAGAAGTAAAATACTGGGACGAAGAAGAGAGAATGATAGATTGACTACCAATCCGGGGATGAAGAAGAGAGATTGAGAAGGTGTTGCTGCTATGCGCACATGATGTTGTTGTCTGTGGTCTGAAAACTCGAATAAGAGAGTAGTGGATAGAAAGTGAGAGAGATCGAGAGGCTGCTGGTATGAGCATGTGTTGTTCTTGCTATGTGTGGTCTCAGGAGAGGAATGAAAGCAGTAGAAAGAGTGAGAGGGTTTATATGCCGCTGCTGATTAAACTGGTCCTGATTATGCTGGCTTGTGTGCAACTATGACAGTTTCTACATGAGTTAATTGTCTAATGCTACGGATTCATAGATTCCACCCATCTACTGAAATTGCAGGTACTACTTTGTAACAGTTCCAAACAACGGATCGTGCTCTAGATATAACACAATCGACTTCGGGCATACCAGGAAAGTCCAGTGCGACGAGGCTGGTTACATGCTTCTTGAAATGCTCTATCTCCTCCTTGCTTGCGAGATCTTCTTTGATAACCTGTAATCAACAAAGATGATGTCTCAGTTTGCTTTCTGAACCTGTAGTTTCAGTTGTCTCTACAACTAATCCACCTACTGATGGTTGCTTGCCCATCTATAGGTAAAAAGGTTCCCTTTCTAAATCTGTAGTATCACGTTATGTCCATATAAAGGAACATAAGATGTTAGTCTCTATAATTAATCGTCACAATGCATATTAAAGGCCAAAGAACATATTATAATAAAGTCTAATTATCTTAATCACATGATCTTATTATAGAAAATAAGATGTTAGTGTGTATGGCGTGAATTTCTTATTGCGGTAGTTAATCTTGGCATGCAATCAATGATAAGTTCTTTACTTAATTAATTAAATTATTTAATTCTTTAGTAAGTTCTGATTTTTGACATCTTTTCTAATTTATTAACAGGTGTGCAATTGATGGAAAAAAGGAAAGAGATATGCACCATACAACAATATATGGTAGAACTGGAATAAGCCAGGATCTGCTACCCAGTTGTCCTCCGCATGACCTACCTATATATGTTAACCTCCTCTGTCATCCCTCCTCCTCCTCCTTGCTGTCCCTTCACCCATCACAGATAACAAAGGATCAAAATATCCAGGCCTGGAGGAAAAATTCCCGAGTAGATTGTGTAAGCAAGGAGCATCAAGAAGACGAGTTCCTCTCGGTATGAACATTTCTCGGTCTTCCTCTTCTCTAAAAGTGTAATAGTTATTAGATTAGGATCATGTTTGATTCAGGTATACTATCAAATTGCGAATGACGAACAACAGTGGAGATAGTGCCATCTTATAAAAATCTCATAGCCACTGCAATTTTATTGTGGATCTAATCAAGCAGTACTATTAGGTGTGCTGCAACTGAAGAAAAACATACCCTTCTGATATTTTAGGCTAACAGTCTATTCTGGACATTGCAAGTGTGACATACCCCTAACTTTTAAAGTGATGAACATAGTTCACTGCCTAAATTTGTATAGCCAACCAAATTTTTTTCCAGAATGAAATCTCAGCATTAGATTTTATAAGATATAGCATGCTTTATCTTGCATTTTCTGTATATTCACCTACAAAAGTGAGCATGCAATTCTGAACACTTGATTTTCTTTTCTTTTTTTGAGCTGAGAAAAAGGTTTCAGTAAGCATTAGATTTATGTTTAGGAATGGAGGGATTAGTAACCAGTAGATGGCAACATATATTTTGCACATTTACCCATATCTCACTTATGCCACTGTCACAAAATATGCACAAACTTCACATGTGTACTGATGTCACAAGTCCGTTCGCAATCACCAAGATTTGTTAGACTCCGTACTATAAACACAAAAATCTCTAGAAAATCCTTTTGCGGGAATTAAATTATTCATGTTGAATACTACGTGCTCACAAATTCAACTGCGAAACCCTCCATAAGAATAATAACAAATAACATTAAGATTTATTTTGAATAGCAAAATATTGATCAAATCAAACAAATTAAGATTGTCATGTAGCTAGCAATCTAGGATCAAGCGATAACTCACCTCTCTTTGCCTCTCTTATCTTCTCTTGTTCCGCTACGCATTGAAAATATTCTCTTACTTCTTCTAATGACATCCTCCATTCCCAAATTCATGCGCAGACCCAAGTACTCCAGCAAGCAAAATGCTACTGCTACTGCAAGCAAACAAGCAAGAACATGAAAATCTGACAGTAACAAACAATCACATGAAAATCTGGCAGTAACAAACAATCACATGAAAATCTGAATCTCCAGAGAAAAGAAGAGAGTACTCCCAGTATGCGTTTGCAAGCAAATGTGCAGAGCAAGCAACTGTACAGAGAAAAGAAGAGAGCTTGTACTCCCAGTACATCATTATGGCAGTTCACCAGAGATATTTAAGTTAAAAACACACCCAGGGGTAGATGAAGAGAGAGTATCATGAAGGTTTAATTTAATTTCAAATATCTAACAAGTTTTAATTTCGTTTAAATTAATGGAAAAGTTTCATTTACTTGTAATTAAAGTTTCACATGCCATAAAAAAGATTCACAATGTGCAATAAAAAAGGCTTGCAGTTTACACCAAAATACACAGTGTACTCCTCAACTATCCTATCTTGACTTGTGGAGAAAATTCAGAAGAAAAATGAAAAAATCATCAACTATCGTAAGCAAATTGACTTAAGTTCCTGATTGTTTGGTCTTGTTGAGTGAAACAAATCTCACGGACTACTCTAAATACTCCATTTTAAGCTACTTAAGATACTCTTAAGTACTCCATTTTCAGCTGGTGAAGCTACTCTAACTACTCCATTTTGGGATACTACAAGATGCTACTCTAACTAACAGTACTGGAGTACTCGAAAATGTTGCAACATGCTACTCTAATATCAGGACGACGGCGCCGCCGCAGATCCACCGCTCCGCTTCTCTGGTGCCGCTCCGCATCCAGCGCCTCTCCGCTGCTCCGGCTAAGAACATCTCCACCTAACAAAATCCCTAACAAAATACAGCAAGACAGGAAGAACATGCTTTAACCTGAATTATGAGATCACTAAAGTACAACATGCCTTAACCTGAATAATGCACCAGAAGGTCACTAAAGTACTCCGTGCTTTAGTGAATTTACTCCATTATGCACCAGCTGCAGTTAAATGAATTTGATTGAATTATGCACCAGCATTATTCAGTTCATGATAAAGTTTGAGATTTCTTCAGTTTTCTCTTGACTGAATTATGCACTAGGAGTATTAAGTTGCAGAAAGCATAACATGGAGCATAGCAGAGAAAACCTGGAGTACCTTCCATGGCGACCCAGGAAGAAGCAGAGTCGGAGAAGCTGTGGTCTTCCGTCCTTGTAGGCCTGCGCTCATGATGCATCAGGGAGGGCAGCGGCCAACCAACCAACCAACCATGGGAGACCTTCCATCGTAGACCTGCATGTCCATCTCCCTGGAGAAGACCAGACCATAGATGTTGCTGTTGAGGTTGGTGGCCCTTCCATGGCGTCGTCCTGGTCATGGTCACGGAGACGGGGTCAGAGAGGGAGGGAGAAGAGACGGGGGTGGGTCAGAGAGAAAGAAGAGGACGGATTCGTACCAATGGATCTATGGTTGCCTGAGCTCGCTGGCTAGGGATTCGGCTCCTCCGCCGCTGCGGCTGCGTGGTCGTGGAGGAGGACGGCGCCGTGGATATGGCCGCCGGCTGATGTGGTGAGGTGAGGAAGAAGGCCCCGCTCGGCTGCTCCGGCGTCGCTTCACATCAATCGCCGCTGCGAAGCCGGCGTCAAAGCACGCGAATCCAGCACCTCTGCCGCCCAGAAGCTCGTCGCCGGCGCCTAAAAAAATCACGATTTTGACCTACGGGTGTGGTGGGTTTCTGGCGCACCCAGTGGGAGGAAACGGGGTGGCGTGGTGGTGAGGAGAAAGGGAGGAGAGGAGAGGCCGGTGACGGCGGCGAGTACAGGTCGGTGACGACGGCGAATAGAGACCGGCGGCGCCGGGGATCTAGAGGGGAATGGGAGGGGGTGAGGGAGAGGGGAACGAGAGTGAGGTCGAGTGGGTGAGAGCGGTGGTGGGAGGGCATTTCCGGAAAGACAAAAATAAACCTAGCGTTACGGGATTTCTATGTCAAACTACATTTTAGTACAGATGGAGTAGTGTTAATGTTAGGTGAAATAATTTCCAAACAAAAAAAGTTAGGTGAAAATAGAAAAACATATTTTCCTTTTAACAAATTAAACATTTGTGTTAGTTCCAATTTTTTTGTTATATACGTTTATATGATGCAGTATAAAATGTCATTTATATTTTAAATCTTTCACTTTCTTTCATTAAAGGCATAAAGTGATGGGTTCCGACATACCCACTGATGTAACCATGACAAACATGATTAAGACGACATGAGAAGAGGTGCATATAGCTAATCCTTCTTTTATGTATGTTATATACATGATAATACAAAATGTGTATTTTTTTATATATCGTTATTTTTTCAGAATATAGGAGACATGGATATGGATTTTGAAGATGTTCAAAAAGAATCCATCGACAAGGGTACTGAACCGATATCGCTCGAAGGGACTGAATATTCATCGAGTTTAATAAAACATAATGATGTGGAACCAATGATATATCATAAAAAAACAAAAAAGGATGCCAATTTGAATGTTATTGCACAAGGTATATTTTCAGTGTTATTATCGATCTTTCCTTCGTCATATTGCTTTTGTATTCAACTAATTTGGATCATATTTTATACTAATTTGGGTCATTTTTAATCGTGACGACAGACTATGTTTGCACCCCTAGAGATATTACAGTCATCAAATCAATCACGTCTGCCCCCAAGAATACCAAGTTCGTGGATATTGAAGATGCCTTGTTATCAAATGATGATTTGGAATGCCTTATGAGAGATGATATGTTCTTGCACGATGGTGTAAGGCCAATTGCATCACTTTATATTTAATCTTTGCCAAACCAAATATAATATGTATTAACATAATAAATTCTAAATTTGGACTTACAGGTGATAAATGCTTATGTATATTACATGCTTGCTCATGACCATCTACGAGAAAGAGCGGGTGGAAAGGTACATATTATTAGCACATTTGTATCTGGTCAAATGAAAGAAGAAGGAGAAAAAGACATAGACCCATCAAAATATCGTCACATCGTGCAACATGTTAATACTTATCTACAACAAGATATGGTTAGTCTCGTCTCATTATCCATGCATATAATGATGTACTGTTTTTAATTAATCCATTTGTATTATGATTTATATCTAATTGTTCTTGCAATTTATATGATGTTTACACCAGCTATTCATTCCGGTTAACATTCCAAGGTATCATTGGTATCTAGCAGTCGTCAATGCCAAAAAACATGAGATTCAAGTATTGGACTCACTTGGTGCTCGGGAAAAACGGAGTGAACTTGCCACTATGGTAACTGTCTATTGTTTTTGGTACTCTTGACATATGTTTTGTTTGCCTTAATACCTAATGTATTTTCACATACAAAATAGTTGCTAGGACTTGAGAAGCGTCTGAAACTTGGAGAACAGAGTCCGGAGTTTAACAGCGATCATAAGTGGCTCGATCTCAATGTTACAAAATGGAAGGGCGTAGAACAGTTCAAGGAGGCAATACAAACAGATGGGTAAGCGCTTGTCATAAACTGAAAATTATTATGTTTGGTACTCATGAACACAAAGATATCATGTAATAAAAAATATTGATAGTATAATAACGTATCGTATCTATTAGCTGGTAGAAACTTATTTGATTCATTTGGGTAATATTCTAAAGCATTATTTCATAATGTACTAGCGCGTCATGTGTACTATTTATGTTAAATTATATGGAATATTGGACAGCAGATGCACTACCTGATGACTTCACCCGGGTATTTCATTTTCATACATTATGTCATTATTTAATCTCAAAATATTATATCAAAATTGATGTTTTAAATATTTTTCAGGAGGACATGAAACACTTTCGACCAAAATTAGCTGTCATTTTGCTTGATTCAGAACTGAATAAGCTAAAAGGATGCCCGTTATACTGCCTGACGATGAAGCAGTCTTACCTAATTCTGATCTTGAGATCCTGGATAATCCACCTGACGGATGCAAAGACAAACGTCCTACCCCAATCCCCATCATGCCCACTAATCAATGTAATTTACTTATCGGCCTATGCAACTACATCATGTCGATCGATGACGCTGAGTGTTTGGAGTAAGCATCATTCATATTTATAATTATGTAAGATACAAGTATACATCATTATTATTTTTACCATCCATTTTTCAGGAAGGAATGGGTCCGAATCTCGACAGCACATCCAATGTGTTTAAGTCTTAAAAAACTTCAGGGCATACTAAACATGGAGCAAGGTATGGACAATGATTGTCTCAACATTGCCGTGCGTATACTCGCATGTGATGAGGGAGTATTATTCACAAACCCTCCTATACACTACATGGATCTACGTTTTTGTGTAAGTTATCATAATTCTTCATTCAGTGTCATTAGTATCAACATGTTGAAACAATAGTTCTTTTTTTCACTCAGTCCATGATGCTAGAGTCAACACGAGATCAAAAGTTTTGCGAGAAGGAAACTATTCAGACGTTGGCAACTTTGTTTGATGGCTGGCCTGGGATAGACAACAACATCTCATCATGCAACATGGTAAGTAAGGTATGTTGGCGTTGTTGTCATGGTTTATTGTTGTTGCTAATTGCTATCATTTGTAGATTTATCTTCCGTACGCATCCATCGGCCGATACATCTTGTACGTCATCGACAAAGAGGCACATCGTGTATACATTATGGACCCTATTCATACATCACAATCGTCAAAGAATAAAAATTTGAGGCATGTATGAAGTTAAAAGGTTTTGCGAGGGAATTCAAAGAAGCACTCGAAATAAAGCAACCCGGCTGGAATTCCGATATATCTAAATGGCAACGTTTATTTTCATCTAATATTCCAACGAGCACGGACGGGTAATAAATTCAAAATACAAATATTTATTTTGTTATCACTGTATTGTATATAATATAAATTTAGGAAATTGCAGGGACGTGTCTGGCTTTTTTGTTTTTCATTTTATGCTCTGGTGGAACGGTAAAGAACTGGTCAAGCCGGTTTGCACGGTGAGTATTGTCCGTTGCACGTTTTAAGACATTCGACGTGGAATATTCGCGCTAACTACATGTATTGCTTGTGCAGGATGGGTATGAGTTGAGGAAGCAATTCTTATTATACTTGCTAAAAGATCGTGGGAATGAAACTAAAGACAACTTTCCTGATATTGTACGGGAATTTCTTAAGCGCATAAAGTAGATCTTAATAATTTATAATGGATTTAGTTGTATCATCCCGAAATTTGTTACATGGACATGTCGTCAGTTTGTTTTTGTTTTTTACGGATTTACATTGCAAGTGAAGTGGACTACAATTATTAAGCAATTGTGCCCATGTTATATCGTCTCTACGTGTGAAAATTCACATTCATTATAATTGCATAACTCTCAAAGATATTTCAAGAGCCCGTGGCAACGCACGGGCATTCTACTAGTACATTTTTAAAAGCTCATCCATCTAGAGTAATGTTCTCACTCTACCAATATCCTTTCGGTGATAGATCACCAGTGACGAGCACAAAGAACTCGTCACTAGTACCATGTACCACGCCCACGGGCTATAGGGTAGTTATCAATGGTGACTACAACTAATGGCCCGCTTTTACAAAAAAGGATACGAGTGACGACTCTATATGTGGCTGGTGAACATTTTATATCCATCTTTTGATTGAGTTCTCGATGTTGAGAGAAAACGAGAGAGGCAACAAAATGAATTAACTCCATCTCTTTGTTAGATGATGTAGGTACATATACGATGTAGGTACATATACAGATGGAAGGACACCATGAAGAGGTGTCTCTTCATGAAGGGGTGGAAGTTACAAGGGGAGATTTACCCCATAATTAACACATGTTAATTAATTCTAACACTCCCCCTAATCTACACTTGTCCATCCAGAATCATCATCTTGATTAGAGGCTCCTCCAAAAACCCTGTGGGAAAAAATATGAGGAGTAGTGTTTGATATGTTGCCAAAACTCCTTCAAACCCAGTGGAAAAAATAAGGAGAAAATACCGCAACATATAATGGTTATTGTCTATTTTAACTCAATATGAGGAAAACCCATCGAATTAAAAAAAAGACAATAAATATGTCGTATATACTTTCTTTAAAAACCCCGGTGGGAAAAATAGAAAGTATGACAAATGATCTTGTGTTGATATTACCTCATTAAAAACCTTGATGAGAACCAGTGAAGTAAACTCATAAAGGGAAAAAGAGTATAATATGATGCATTGAACAGGAGTAACTCATGAAGATACTCCCCCTAATTCTTGCATATCTCAAAATCGTCGAATACCAATTCCAAGAACATTTTCTAGATGTCAAAATTGGTAGAGTCTTTGTGAACAAACGTATAAGTTTGTTGCATTATTTGACTTGCAAGATGAGCAATAGTGATATTGCTTGCTATATAACCTGTTTGCATCCTGGCAACACAAGCAACATTATCTTTCAGATGATGGTTGGTGGATGTAGCCACTAAGGTCTGTTTCAAAGACTTTCATGAAATGGCTTCCACACCTTGTAGGAACACTAAGCTTGTCTATGATCTACATAGTAGGGATCTGATCAATGTATCCAATGATATTGGTATTCATATTTCCTTGAAACCAAAAAAATTAGGACAAGATGTTTGATGCCTTGGAGATATCGAAAGATATTCTTTAGACCCAACCAATTGTGTTTGGTGGATCCAATGGCATTATGAAACGTTGAGTCCCAATATCTCATATCCATCATCTCTTGGTCTAAATAGATCTTTCTCTACGTCTAGAGAATGAAGTGCCATGAGACTTATGAATGGATAATATATTGCCCACAATGAATTTCTCCAATATATTTTGGATATAGACAACATAGTATACCATAATGTATGAATGAAGGTGCTCAAGTTGTAGTAACGAGCGGTATTTTGGTTTACCCAAATCCTTCATTTTAAACTCCGTCATTTAGATGATTAGATGTGTCATCATTACAGACACACAAACATGGATAATCATCATTGTAGGAGTAATTCTTGTGTATAAGGAACTCACTACGTCGGTTGTACCATATGTACCGACAACAATAAGTCTTATGGTGACTTACTGATTTTACACAATGTATGTTGCGTTTTGCATTTCGATTCAGAAGTGAGATTCCATCGGGAATCAATCATTTATGTCTGAATCTAGTGATCCACATGGATATGTGATCACTACATCTATCAACTGCAGAGATAGATGATTTTGTACTGCCAATGATATAAGTTATCGGAAAGAGATTCCACCTCTCGAGAAGTTGGGTATCTGCATGAACCCTTGTGCTACAATACTTGCTCTTTGTTTCACCACCTCGTTGTTCTCAATTCTGTTTCCAGAAGAAAACTTGTGTAGGTATTGCTTATGAATACCTTCCCATTATTGAGCAAGATCATTTCTACCTAGATTGTACCCTATGCTTGAATTCGGTCCGAGTGTTGTTCACACTTTGCCATGGCCATGGTCTTTGGACCTGAATCATGTGAAAGGTTTTGCAATCTAGTTGAGAAATGTATGTCGACAATTGTAGACTTCCGGTTATATGATTCTCCAGAATCTATATATCAATATAAACTTGATGGAAATATCGTTACCCATGGTGACTGCTCGCAATTTCCCAATGCGGTTGAGTCGGGTATTCCGATGTCCCGGTCATTGTGTGCACTATGACCTGGGTTTGTGGAGGTTTCCCATCCACTGGGTGTATACTACCCATTAGGTGTATGTCAACGTAAAGTTGACTTGCATTTACTGATTCAATGGCCTTAATATCCTTGCTTGCGAGAAGCTGAATCCTGATGTACTATTGCCATACATCTCCCCCTGTTGCATCGAACGGGGAGTGGAGTGATTTTTGTTGGTACCTTCACTCTTTCAGGCATATTTTTGCAGGATTGTAGGTTTGTGTGACACCTTTATATTCAGTAAATAAATTTGGCAGGTTATTTACAATGTGTTGCAAATCTTCTGAACGCATGGTTCAGATCTTTGAGTATGTGGATTTGAGGCAGAAATGTGTTAAACATTCCACTAATTTCCTGGCATTTTTCATGGTACTTGAATTCTCCCCCTAATGCCTGGAAATATTCCTCGGTGTATAAGCATACTGGCCTAGAATAACTCCCCATGAGAGGGGCTTGAGGTATTGACGGAATTACAGTTATTCCTCACATAGATCCCGCATATATGTTGAGGGGCCAATGATGTATGCCAGGGTGGTGATCTCGGTGTATAACCGAATTACCGCAGATGGGAAATGCTTGATAGACTTCCACATATCAAAGATGAGGGGGATAATAATATGCAGTTTGTCATGAGCATGTAAAACTGCATGACTCCAACGAAAAGTTGGTATGTTGCAATTTTAAAGTAAAGATCATGCAATGAGCTTAATTATTTGGATAAAGGATTCTACCAAACCATATTGAGTCTAGACACATAGGACAAAGTGCTAAAATTTCATTGTAGGGCCATATTAAAGGCACGCAAGAAGAATTTTGTGACATTGTCTATTGGATTTGCTTGAAATCGATGTTCAGGATAATGAGCCAATGGTTTAGTGTGGCTAAATGCACACACGATACATCATGTAGATGTGTCTTTTATAACCATGGAATACCTGAATGGTCTAGTCAATGGTTGGGAAGAGTCACTTACCTCGACTTGATGAATTCAAGGAGATTGAGTGGTTCAGCGTAGACTTTAAGGTGCATGATCCTTAAAGCTAGCTTCCTTGCATCGCATGTAATGCACATAAAATCCAAAATTTTGTTAGAATGTAGCATCATTTTAGTCACGATCAATAAAATTGCCGATAGTTTCTGTTTCAACCCAATGTCAAAATGACCAAGGCGAGTATGCCAAGTTTGTCATGTAGAAGACATTTTGGAACCTATCATGTATGCCACAAATGCTACGGGTTTTGTAGTATGTGTAGTACAATCAAGATGATAAGAAGATAATGGGTTTGCCATATCCGTATAGGGTGAAGAGAAGATTTTCTCTTTGTTGTCATCACAAGTTTCGCTATGGAAACTATTTTGATGGATATCTCTATAGTTTAGTAGGGTACGAGTTGACCCGGACACGAAAGCATCCTTGATTCTACTCGTGTACCCATAGGGATAGTAAATATGACTCGAGTTGAGCCAACATTACATCATCGCGTCCAACGATTATTGAAATATTTCCTTTCCTCTTAGTAAGAGTGGAAACATTATATTTCCCTGAATATAGAGTTGGTGGTGCGTATGTCCACAAGGCACATATCATCTTTCATCTGTTTGACCCCCGTAGAAATCTATATATAGATTTGAAGATTTTCAGTATGAAAATATCTATTATATATATAGATACATACAGATGTATTTGTACCAGAGTGCTGATACAATATATTGTAATATACAATATATGATGACAACAATACGTATGTTCTTATTAGAACATAATAAATGGACATAAATAAATAGATCACTAAGGAGATTGAGGGACTAAATGTAGTCTCCAAACATATCGGTTGATGCATATTCGACCATCATGTTCTCCGTGCTCACAGGGTCCCGTGACAGCTGGATAGTCATTTTTATTGCTTGGTTCTAGAAGAACATCATGCAAAACAACTGACTTCCTTGATGGTGTGTCAGGTTGAAGGTTTGAAGTGAGTTTCAAACCTTTACCCTTGAGGTCCTTTGCGTCCCAGTGGCATGGCTTGGATTGCACGCGCTATCCCTTGGGATGCAAGACTGATCTTGATGTCCATTACCCGCTTAAGTAAGTTGTGGCCATTGAGGGCAAGAGCCTCAAATTGTTAGCCATCAATTACTTATAGGGGCAAACCAGAGATAATTAATTTACCAAAAGTAAATTAAAAACCATCATGGTTTTGTAATAAGAATGCAAAATTTTGACTCAAGTGTATAACTTGAAAAATGCTCAACCTCAATTGTGGGAACATAACACGTTGAAGATCATATAGATCTCACAGTAATAGGATGCATAGTCTGACAATGTCAGTAGATGCACATGTTTCTATTACCTTGCGTATGTCACAATTTAAATATAAGGAAAAACACGTTGGAGGTAATCGTTTGTCGAGATTGACAAAACGTAGGCCTCTCCGTAAGAGTGATAGTCTGCACATGGGCACTAGATCGAACTCATTACCTAGTGTTTTCCTAATATAATGAGGGAGATGTAATTGTCAAAAATTTGCAAGTCTGTTGTGCGGGAGAAATCAATCTCGACCGTAATGACATGTTCATGAAGAATGTCAATGTGGTAAACACATAGAACATATCATACCGGTGAAAAACCGGTAATTTATTTATATTACAAATTGCGTAATATAAATACATCTTAATGTTGCAAAATTAATAGATTTCAAGAAGGTGACGTGAAATCACCAGTGTGAATCTCAAATTGCTAAGGATGACACCTTGAAGATAATCTCCAAAATGGAGTAGATCTTGCAGCAATAGGAAGTATAATCTGATTAAATCAGTAGATACTCACTCCTAATACCTTATGTCATGACTTAGTAAAATACATGGGAGAACACTTTGTAAAGCAATCATAATGTCGAGATGACAAAATATAGGCTTTATCAGTAGTCATCGATAATCTGCGTAGGCAGTAGATCCATATGACTACCTTGTGATCCCAATCATCAATTTGAAGAAATCATCTTGAATTTTGCATATGTATTTGCAATAAATTGAAAATCTCAACTGCAAATAAACGTATTATTCTCGACATGTGTTTAACATGGAAATAGATACATCATAGAAATATTCCGGAATACAGCGTACTCAACGGAGAAACAGTACTGTAGAAGTACTGAATTTATCTTTGCAAGAGATTGAAAATCTCAACTGCAAATAATAGATATAAATAATCTCAACATATGTGAGCATGGAAATTATTTATATCATAATTTTATTCTGGAGAACAATATTCAACAGAAAAAAAATTATACTAAAAACAGGTAAATACTAGTAAATAGTACTGTTATCCGAACCGATTCTCAGAAATTCCAGAAATGGAATTGTATTGTTGCAAAAATCGGAAGTGACCACTGTTTTAGCCTATTTTGCTATTCCTGCAATGCAGGGATCTTAGTCCAAAATAGCGAAGGGATAAGGTTTTCCCTGTTTTCACCCGTGCAGTTACAGAGTAAATCGTAACTGCCGCCGCTGCAATGGGGGCGTGGGACGGTTGCAAGGCCACGGCCAGGCCACGGCGGTGCACGGCCAGGACATGGGCGGAGGCCAAGCACAGCGCGGTCGGCGCTGGAGCGCGGCGCGGCGCATGGCCGGGCGCAGAGGCCGCGGAGGCACGGGATGCCGAGGACGCGGGGGCCGCCACAGAACGAAGCGCAGAGCAAAGGCTCCGTCAACACGCGCACGCATGGTGTGCGGGATCCCGCTGTCAAGCAAGGGCTCGGATCATGGGCTATCCATGTAGATGGATTTCCCTTGTACAGTTGTACAGGAGTATGCATTGCATGCCAACACATGCACGGACAGCATGGTCGCTGCGTTCAGCGCCGATGGTGATGCCATCACGTGTAGGCCGTGGGAGAGGTGTCTCCGGGCGTGCTGCCGCTGTCCGGGAAGACGAGCGTGCACTGGAAGGCCGCGGGCGCCGCTAGGGCGCCCTCGAGGTCCACGGATGGTGTGCGCCAGCGCGATTCGAGCCGCGCCTCTGTGCACGCTGGGGTGCCATGCCTTGTTCGCCGCATGAATCCACAGTTGCCGTTCGGCTCCTCCGTCGAGGTGTGGGCGGGTGCGTGGTAGGCTGCGCGGCGCGGAGGCCGTGGCGCCGCCGCGGACGCGACGCGGAGGCCGCTGGTGCGGCGCATGACCGGGCGCTGGGCGCGGCGCGGAGTCCTAGCGCGAGTCCGGCGGCGCGGACGGGCGCGGCGCAGGCGGTCGGGAGGCAGCCGGGAACGCGCGGCCACGGAAGGAGGGCAAGGACGCGCGGCGACGGCGGCGGGCGCGCGGGGCTCAGCGCGGCCGGCGCTGGAGCGTGGCCGGCGGGCGCCCACGGCGACGGCGACAAGGGCGAGCGAGTTGCTTGGCCTTCTCGCTCTTGGCAGAGCAAAGCACTGATAACGTGTTTAGAGAAAACGAGAGAGGCAACAAAATGAATTAACTCCATCTCTTTGTTAGATGATGTAGGTATATATACAGATGGAAGGACATCATGAAGAGGTGTCTCTTCATGAAGGGGTGGAAGTTACAAGGGGAGATTTACCCCATAATTAACACATGTTAATTAATTCTAACACTCGACATTTATCTCGGATTATCTATGAAGTGTTCACTTTTAATGTGTTTCTTTGTTTTTTGTGTTTTATAGGGGTTTTAGGGGGATTATATCTGTCATGAACTATTTGCATTGTTTGGAGCTAAATCCGGAGTAAAACAAAGAAGGGTTGGCACTGGTATTTGGTGCATCTAAGGGACACATACTCAAGATTATCTCAAACAAAAAAGCACCTAGCATAAAAGTTATTTCTTTTATCAAGATAAACAACATTGATTTTTGGATCATCTCAGTACAAGGTTGTATCAAGAAGTTATTGTCCAGATACTGATTCAGCAATGGTAAAAGACAGAGTACACGTCGAGCATTGGTACAACCTTATGACAAAACTTCCTTTGCCAAGTAGAAGCCATTTTCTTTCTCTCAAAGAAAGAAAGGCGATCTCCAGCTGCCAGGAGTCTCCACCGCCGCTGCCCAACGGCAGCTCCCCTCCACCGGCGACCTCGGTCATCGGTGGTGAGGGGGTCGCCGGATCCACGCGTGTGGCTCGTATTTTATTCTCGTAGTTTAGGTTTTTAGGTTGTTCGCCATCTCGGCTTCGGCGACGGCGATGGCGGCGCTGAATAAAGTTTCTTCAGATCTTACTCTGATAAGGCGATCGGTCCTATGGTTTGGGATGAATTTAGAAATCAGTCTGTTCAAGCAACGATGGCGTGGCGGCGGCGGCATCCTTGTGGTGGACCTGTGTCCTCGGGCTCCGTCGTTGCGGCGGCATTTGCTCCAGCATCGGCGCGGAGCTTAGGAGGTAGTACAGGAGCGGATGCAGATTGTGGTCTGCATCGATGACATCTGAAAGATGGTGGATCTGGTTCGTGGTTCGTGGATGGCAGGTATGGTTTTCTCCTCCGACGTCTTAGTCGAATGGGGATGCCAGATCTGGAGTTCGATGGCGTGTCCGGGATGTTGCCCCGGTCTGATTCGTTCAACGACAATGGTTTCGCCTTTTGTGAGCCATCTTGGAGGTCCATAAGGCTGCATATCAACGATGGAGCTGCTTTAAGCTCGGGTGTGAAGGTGATCCGTCATTTTTTCTTTTGATGGCTGATGTGGTGGTGCCAAAGGCAGGTGACGGGCGTTGGTGTCAAGCTAAGAGGATTCTTCGGTCTTGATTGTATTTTTACTTCTTGGCTAGTGTTCCTTTGTGTGAAGACTAACTTTCTGCTGTCTTTTTAGTGTTGTCAGGTCAGTGTGTACATGGCTTGTACTATGATCCTTATAATATAAATGAGACACGTATTACCATGCAAAAAAAGTAGAAGCCATTTCTTACCTCGAAAAAAAAGGTAGGAGCCATTTCTCTATTATTTCTTCTAATTTGCCTCAGTCACATTTTCTTAACTTTAAATGATGCACAAGAATGCCTAAGTATTTTCTAATGTTTCAACTCTATCTAAATAAGTAAATATATAGCAACCAATTCTCTGTTCTCCCTTGCACTGTCGAGAGGTCACCGCCGCATGCTACCGCCGGCTCGGCACGCCGCCGCACGTTTACCAACCGTGCACCAGTATTTATCCGGATCCATCGCTGCCACGAGAGATGCCAGAGAAGGGAGAAGGAGTGAGCGAGGTAGGACGGAGGAGCACTGAGATCGAGCGGGGTACAGTGTAAAGGCCACACACTGTTGAGCTTTATCCGAGCATCCATGGGGAGGGAGGAACGAAGGAAGCATCCGCGTGCCTTGCCTTTGATGATTCCTTCCCAAAAGAAGACGCCTACGGGCACCCAGTCTCCATCATCCTGGGGCGGGACGGACCGGAGCACCATATATATACCACCACACCGCGCCCGGTCATGGATACTGCTCCTCCTCCGACGGTCGGAATCATGGCGACGGAGTGGCAAAAGGAGGACCTCGAGTTCCTCTGGAAGTGGCGCAAGTACCTGCTGCTGCTCGCCACGCTGGTCGCCAGCGTCACCTACGCGGCCGGGCTCAACCCTCCGGGCGGCGTCAGGTCCGACGAGGCCCCGCCGCTGCCGGCGGCCTACCCGGACCGCGTCGGCGACCCCGTGCTCCTCACCACCAACGAGCGCCGCTACACCGCCTTCTTCTACTGCAACGCGGCCGCCTTCATCGCGTCCCTCGTCGTCATCATGTTCCTTCTCGACCGGCGCATCAGCGGCAACAGCGTGGGCCTCACCGTGCTCCGCTCCGCCATGCTGCTCGACCTGCTCGCCCTCATGGCCACCTTCGCCGCCGGGAGCTGCCGCGACGTGGCCGCGTCCGCCTACGTCTCGGCGCTCTTCGCGCTCGTCTTCGCCTGCGTCGCCGTCCACGTCCGCGTGCACAAAGCCCGGGAAAAGCAGGCGGCCGCCACCGCATCCCCCGCGGAGAAAGCCCGGGGAGAGCCGGCGGCCGCCACGTCCCGCGCGGACAAGTTCCTGCTGCTGCTCGCCACCTTCGCGACGCCGCTGACGTACGGCGCGGGGCTGCTGCCGCCGGGAGGCTTCTGGAGCCGGACCGAGGCCGGGCACCTCGCCGGCGCCCCGCTGCTGCACGACGGGCCCTACAAGATCCGCTACAACGTCTTCTTCTACGCCAACGCCAACTCCTTCGTGGCGTCCCTCGCCATCATCATGCTGCTCATGAGCCGGACGCTGATGAGCGGCAGCCTCGCCCGGTCGCATGCGCTGCCGGTGTGCGTCGTGGTGGAGCTGCTCGGCCTCATGGTCGCCTTCGACGCCGGGAGCTGCAGGAGGGTCGACACCACCGTCTACGTCGTCTGCCTCGCGGCCGCGGTGCTCCTCAACATTGTGCTGCAGGCGGTGGCCATGTACACGTTCGCGCAATGGCATGCAAACGAGCCACAGCAACCAGACGCGTACGTAATTAACCTCCTCGATCGATCGCCTCGTGTACACCTTAATTTACACCGTGCTTCATTTTCGTAGTTATTAATCAGTGTCTGCCTGTCACTTGATGTGTAGAAACGGGAATCAGGCCACGCCGCCGGCACCGGGTAATGCGGACTCCGGCGAGGTCCACGGGGAGAGGACAATCGCCATCGAAAACGGGGAGGTTGACGACAAGGTGGAGGAGTCGCGATCACTTCTGCTGCTGCTGGCGACGCTGGCGGCGACGGTGACCTACCAGGCGGGGCTGAGCCCGCCGGGCGGCGTCTGGCCGGATAACCACGACCCAGGGCATCCGGATCACGTCCCCGGGAACCCGATCCTCCTCGACATGCACCCCAAGAGGTACAAGGCGTTCTACTACTGCAACACGGCGGCGTTCGTGTCGTCGGTGGTCATCATCATCATCGTCCAGAGCAAGGAGCTGAGCTCGCCGGCCACCATCAGGCGCGCCGCGCTCAAGACGGCCATGATCCTGGACCTGTTCGGCCTCATGGGCGCCTACGTCGCCGGGAGCTTCCGGGACGCCCCCACGACCATCTACGTCTTCTCCCTGGCCGTCGCCGTCTTCGTCTACTCCATCGTCAGGGTCGTGGCGTGCACTCATGGGCAGAGCATGGTGACGGAGTGGATGCGCCGCATGTCAGACAGGCTTGCAAAGCTGTTCCGTCTCTCCGACGGCCAACCCAGGTCCGAGCCCGAGGGCGGTGAAGAAGAGCGCAAAAAGCTCGAGAGGTGGCGCAAGTTCCTGCTGCAGCTTGCCATCCTCGCCGCCACCGTGACTTACCAAATCGGACTGAACCCGCCGGGCGGATTTTGGCCGGAGAGCAAGCACGAGGGATCGCTCATCGCCGGCGACCCTGTCCTCCTCGACCACTACGGGATCAGGTACCAGGTGTTCTTCTACTGCAACGCAACGGGATTCATGGCGTCCGTCACCGTCATCCTCCTGCTGGTGAACCAGAAGCTGTCCGTCACCGTCATCCTCCTGCTGGTGAACCAGAAGCTGTACAAGCAGGGCATCCGGAGCAACGCGCTCCGCGTCTGCGTCATGGTCGGGCTTCTCGGTCTCATGGGCGCTTACACCGCCGGCAGTTGCCGGCTACTACGCACCTCCATCTATGTCTTTGCGCTCGTGGCCGCGGTGGTCGTCTTCCTCTTCCTGCAGATCCCACTTTTCCTGTCGGCGGACAGCGTCCACTGTCCAGAGCTTCCATGGCTTCCCAGCCGGCTGAAGGGGTCGTTCCAGCCGTTGTCGTCGCCGCCGAGATGGCTGGCCGGCAAGAAAGATGATGACGAACAGTACGAGAAACGCAAGTACCTGATGCTGCTCGGCATCCTTGGAGCGAGCGTGACGTACCAGGCGGGTCTCGCGCCTCCCGGTGGCACGTGGGGCGACGACGATACCTCGCCGTCCCCATCGCCGTCGCCGCCCCACCAGCAAGCCCACCCAGCGTCGCCGGCAACCCGATCCTGCTCCAATCCAACCCCGCGCGGTACCAGGCCTTCTTCTACTGCAACGCGACCTCGTTCATGGCCTCCATCGTCGTCATCATGCTGCTGTTGCAGTACACCGTGAAGAAGAAGAAGCACGGTGCGCCATTGCGGGCACTGCAGGCCGCGGTGGTGCTGGACCTGTTTGCTAGGCGCCTACGCCGCCGGCAGCTGCAGGGACTTGGAGACGTCCGCGTACGTCATCGCGCTTGTTGTCGCCGTGGTCGTCTTCATCACGATCGACACGCTACTGTCGTTCGACGCCGTGAGGGGGAGGGCAAAGGAGCTCACGGTGTGGAGGTACTTGTTCAAGGTGAAAAAATGGGTGTGGGGGCACTTGGGAGTTAGCAATGGTGATGATCAGTCAGCCGCAGCAAGTGCCAGTGTGTAATTAGTTAGCTCTTCTTGTCTACATTCCTTGATTTGTTAATTTGTCAGCACAACAATGCAGAGGAACCGACTTTGTACGGTTCATGTTGCATCTAACATAGTCCTGGTGACAGATAAATCAAACCAGGTTGAGATTTTTGCAAAATGAACTACTTATACAGAAAATTACATATGGTGAGCGATTTTTCTCGCATGTGTGATAGGTGAAATAGCACAGGAAAAAAAATACATGTCAACATAATAAATCCTCAGAGATAGCAATGGGTGCTAGAAGGTCATCCATCTCGTTACTCAGTAGTCACTGACCAAATAAAAACATACAGGACTAGATTGCTAGTACTCCCTCTGTTCCAAATTATAGCAAGTTATAACTTTTTTCTGAATCGAATGTATATAAACAAATTTGGTGTGTTTGTTCACTCATTTCAGTCCGTATGTATTGAAATATCCAGAACATCTTATATTAATGAACGGAGGGATTATATAACAATAACTGAACACAAACAGGCAAAAGTTGAAAAAACGAAAACACACAAATGCAAGAGATGATGAGGCTAGGATGGGAGTAATTGCAAAGTCAAACAGGCCCCAGTAATCTCCTTCCTGATTACGTACTGTACTATTTATCACAGAACTAACTGGCCCAAGTAACAAGAAATACGAAACAATAATAATGCATAGCAGCAGACAGATATGGCTTGCACAGCATGGAGATGATTTATGCTACGTATGCTGTAACCTAGTAGAGTACTTATTTTGTCATCGTGGACTTCCTTCTTTTCCATTTTTCACACTGAACAATTTCTGATAGTTAAGATCCACCTATATGACTATGTTTATATTTTCGATGCTGTAACTTGCAACCTACATAGGAATCAGAGCTACACTCAATATATACAAGGTGATTGTAACTTTGCTAAATGCATATTCTATGGCAGTTTTAGGTTTAACTTTAAACACAATAAGCGTCAGTAACGGTTGTTACAATCACCTAATAAAAGCATTACCCAGATAGTTTGCATTTTACCATAGAGTGTAGGTTCTATATTGTATTGTAAGATGATACAACAGAAATTCACTGACTCCAAATCCATAACTGACAACAAGAAGTCAAGAACTATATTCCATATCTCTTTTGTTTTATTTCTATACAAATGAATCCAAAATACAAATCTTCACTTGGTCGCGTTAGTCTTTACAAAGTTCAAGAAGGCCCTAGGCACTAAGCGGCCGGGAGCCTTGAGCCTATGGAGCTTCTAGATGGCTTATTGCTACCTGGTCTCGTCCATTTGTCAAAAGCATTACACTAGCCAAGGCCGAAACTAGGCCGCCTTTTAGAACACTTCATCTTTCAGGAAAATATTAGACAAAATCATCTACATTACTCACTTATCCTTAGGCTTATGACTACTAACCTAGTACACTATTCTTACACTTATACGGTTGCATCGTAACTGATTTATGGGGAGCATCTTACATGCCACTCTGACTTCATGAAATTTTAAATCTGCCATCCAAGCTGGCATGTAGTTATGTATTTGCCACCAGAAACAAACATTATTGTTGCTTGATGGCACTTAGAATGGACAGTGCTAGGAAAGGACAACAATACCCTTGTTTGATGGCTACTCAATGGTAACGACTTGATTTGGTAATAAACAAATTTATGACCAAAGGGATTAGCCTACACGAGCAATGCTGATAGCCTTACCTGCCCCTGCTCACAAGCCCTAGCTTCTAACCTTTCTTTAGCCCTAGCCTACCAACGACCATCAAATGTGCATTAGTGTTTTTGTACCAATTAGAGTTTAACGTGGCATTGAACAAAACTTATATATTCTTCCAATGGCAAATACAACATGATGCAAACTCAAGTGACAAGTACACAAATTAGCAAACTGTGTATAAAATATATTTTCCAGAGAAGTATTGGCATGATGAGACAAACCCACCTAATTTTTCAGTCAATTGAACATGAAGCTTGAGATTGAAACGAGAAAACAAATAAACAGCATCGGTCCCTAGATTAAGATCACCACATATCACAAACTAGTTATTAGAGATTCTCTGAAATTGCACAAACACAGCAAACGGAAAATGGATCTCCACAGCAGCATTATCATGCAGTCACCGTTTCAGAAAAAAGGAACTTTTTAGTACCATTCGAAATAGATAATCCTCGGATCACCAACTGAAATTTGAGTGCAACACAGCATCCTATGGTAACATGACTGAAATTGTACACTAGAGTCATCAGCAACAGCTTAGCATCCTCAGATCTGATGACGGATCTGGGCATGATGAAGCGGGGAGATGATTTTGCGGCCTCACCATAGGTATCCGGGTATCTTGATGCGGAGGAAGAGCATGGCCATGGCGTAGGCGATGACGATGGCGGCGACGCCGGCGCCGCCGAAGGAGACGCGCAGGCTGCGCGGCCTGGTGCGGTCGACGGCCAGGTCGAGGAGGATGATCCCGACGCCCCCGAGGAGGAACATGAAGCCGGAGGAGAGGCCCTCGATGATGTACTGGCCGTTGACGCGGCCGGGGAGGAAGACGACGGGGCGGACGGCGCCGGTGGCCGGGTCCTGGGAGCTGCCGATGCCCGGGGGCTCGACGATGACGTCGTAGACGAGGCCGGAGACGACGGCGAAGTAGGTGAGCAGGATGAGGGAGAAGACAACCATCGGGGACGGGAGCGCCAGGTTGGACGGCAGCTTCAGGCGGGTGCGCGGCGGCTGGAGGAAGGCGAAGGGCACCACGCGGAGGGCGTGGAAGAAGGGGTCCATGGAGTCGAACCCGGATCCGTGGCTCTGGGCGGCCGCCGCCGCCGAGGCGCTCCCGCCGGCGTGCTCCGATCTGGGAGCCATGGAGACTTGGGGGATTTGGGTCTGCTGTGTGCGGGGGCTGGTCAGTGGGGGGGAAAAAAATCTGGTACGACCGGGTCGCACGCAGCCAAACGTGAGACCACAGCGAGCGCGTGACATGTGTCAGTACTTATCTCAAAGCAGGCAGCGGAACCTTATCCCAAACTGGAGAGTAGATCGAGCGTGTTATCAAATTCCTATCCTAGCCTAGATCGATGCCCAGCCTCTCCGATGCCCCCAACTCCTGCCGCCGGTGTGCTCGCTCCGGCTGGTCGCCACATCGCCTCCGCTGATCGATGCTCACAAAAAAAAAAGCTCCAGCCGCCGGTGTGGTCCACTCGGGTTGCTCGCCACATCGCCGTCGGTGTGCTCCTCTACTCGGCGTGCTCCATGCCCGTGGGCAACGGCCGCATTCGTTGGCGGCCCAGGTCGCGGCACCGTCGAAGCTGCTCGCCGGCGTGCTCCGCGACGCCGGCCGCAGACACTCCTGCTCGTGGCTCTCTATCCCCGCCTGCACCCGCAATGTTTTTCGGTGGCACAGCTCTCGCGGCACCGCGCCACTGCCCTTGTTCCGCCGCAGTTCATGGCGATGCTCTTCAGCCACACTCACGGCGCCGCCGGCGTACTATGCAGAACAAGTTCATGTAGATTTTTTTTGGTGTGATTTGAGCTGTAAAAACTGAACAAAGGCAGCTCCTGTATATTTTTCTTCTGAATTTTATTCTCATACAAGATGTGGCCTATGCTCCTTCCAATATATGTTTGACAACATATGTTCACCATTGTCAGGTGAAACACTGGCACATAGCAGCAAAATAATAGGATAGCTCCAGTTTTATGCTACACCAAGTACATAAACCATATAGCTGACATGCCCAGCTAACTAGCATTGAGGAACCAACACGACATTATGCATCAACCCACGATCGACACGTGACGGCTGAAACCTTAATGTACTAGCAGCATCGTTGAAATCCAATTGGCGAGCGGCCGGCGGTGTTGTGCTATCTCCATGAGCTTGAAGTAATTTTCTTGTAAATTCTCCTTGGATAGGTGGACCTAAAAATGATGGATACTCTCCAAATGTCATGGCTATTGATGGATTTATAGTACCAGCAAAATCAAATTCCGAAGGGCCAACTGTGGACGGAACAAACACAGACTCCTTTCCTGGATAATTTGTACCTTTTCCTGCACATTGTATGTACATATAAGAAATAGAAATGAAACGTTCCTACTTATTCACATAGAACAATTAAAGGTACAAGTGTAAGTAACAGAATCAATCAAGATAGGCTTCAGGAAGGAAGGAACGTGTTTGTTGTCACATGTGTACTGATTACTGAACTTACCATGGTTGGACTAGCCGTGGGCACAGAGGATTCTGAGGAGAGGCTGACGGTGTGCTGCTCATCCACGGCTGGCTATTAGTCTCAATCGTCGGCAACTGCTGCGAGGTAATCGAATCAATCAAGAGAGGCTTCAGGAAGAGAGGTTGTGCTTGTTGTGGCATGTGTACTGATGACTGAACTTACCATGATTGGAGTAGCCGTGGATAGAGAGGTGGTCTCCCGATCCAGTGCCTCGTGGCCCTCGTCGGGCTGCGCCATCTTGTCACGCCGTCGCCGGCGAGATGGAAGAGACGGAGATGGGTTTCTTTTTTTTTTTACCTGACGGAGAGGGGTTTCTGTTTTGGAAGATGAAGCAGATTAGAATCTGAAAGGACCGGGCATGAGGCGTGGGAAACGGGGTGGGCTGGAATTCGAGCGAACACTGCGTTGAGATTCGTACTGACACATGTCATGCGCTCGCTGTGGTCTCACGTTTGGCTGCGTGCGACCCGGTCGTACCAGATTTTTTTCCCAGTGGGGGGATGAAGCCGGGTCGCACATACTCTGTGTTTTTTTAAGAACGGATCGCACGTATCTTAAAGCAAAACACATATCTTAGAGCAGAGGTGACTACCAAAGGAGAAAGGCGATTCTCTCGTGCATGGATCCATCGCCCATGTCCCCGCGAGGCTCGAGGGCTCGGCTCCAAGGGTCGTCAACCCGCTAATTTTTTTTAAATAATACATTTTTTAAAAAAAATTACAGAAATAATATACGAATTTGAAAATTTTCAAAAATAGAATCCAGTCGGCTGGAGCTAAGCCGACTGGATTCAGTCGTCTGCGGCTAAGCCGACTGGGCCCACCATAGCCGACTGCATGCCCCCCCGCCGACTGCATGCCCCCCCAGCCGACTGGGGATCCTGTCGGCTACGGCTAAGCCGACTGGCCAGTCGGCTGGGGCTAAGCCGACTGGAATTTTTTTTTTACCCCCCTTTCGGTGATGCCGGTGATGCCCGCCGCCGCCATCCGGCTCATCTGACCTTCTGCGGCCACCATCCACAATGCTTTCGGTGGTGAGTGTGACTGGCAGTGCTACTTTCGGTGGTGAGTTTGACTGGCAGTGTTGCTTTCGGTGGTGAGTTTGACTGGAAGTGTTGCTTTCGGTGGTGAGTGTGACTGAAAAACAGCAGCGCACTGAGCCTCGACGGTTATTTAAAAAGAGCTCTTCTCTGCCTCTTGTCCTCACAATACTTCTCCTCACTTCCTCTTCTCCTCACTACTTGTTGTGGTAGCATTAACAAATCCGCAGTGATGGGTGATCCTCGTCCATTTTCACGAGAGGCATCTTGTGATGTCTTGATGGGTGCGGTTTCCATGAAGTCCGGGCTTCATGGAACTCCAGGTGTATCTTTCGATGAATTAGTTAGCAGTGAGAGTAACTTGCGGAGGTTTAGACAAACAGCTTGTCATAGTAGAAACACAGCGGACATTCGACTAGAACTTTTTCGGTTGCATGCAAGGTGGGAAAGACTTTGTGAACTAATATATGAATCAGCGCGATTCACACGATCATTTGATGATTTAGATCATCATGTGATAGATTTGCCAGTTGATGAATATATTGCGTTTCAAAAGGTAATTTAAATTTCGTATTTGATTTACATATTTAATATGTTTGTCGTTTTAATTCATTTTTGTTCATTTTGGTAATTGTAGAGATACAATGTGGACGCTAAAGAAATGAACCACGATGTCAGTATGTTGGCATGGTTCAAGCTTTTATTTGGGTCCGTTCCGCCGCCGAAATATGTATCAACTCATGATGGCTCAAGCTCGAAGAAGAAGAAATGCAGCGATGCATCACCAAAGCCCGGTGATGATGGTTACTCTTCCAGCGATGAGTTTATGTCAGCCAATAAAAAATCTAAGTCGAAGAAACATGTTAGTGAGAATAGTGATGATGACTTTATGTAGTGTTAGCGAGAAGCACGATGATGTCTTCATGTAGTTTGTATGCAGTATTATTTATGGTCAGTCGTACCGTTTAATTCAGATGTACTTGTATCTTAATTATCTGCAGCAGTCTCTCCGGAAATGTAACTCGATTAACAAAGCGAATGAACAGAAATATGTCTCTCGCATACATAGGTAGAATATGTCTCTCGCATACATAGGCAGATATATGTCTATCGCATACATAGCTAGATATAAGTGACACACAATCATCAGCCACCTCGTTCGCCACGTCGTTGAGGTGGTGTCTCCGGCGTCGGCCACATATACCTGTGGGGTGGCCGGATGATACGGGGAGGAAGCTCGGACCCGTCCAGGTCATACTGTGTTTCCTGTGTGGGAGGTGGTGCAGGAGTCGAATACATGTCCACCCACTCGTTGTGCTGCGACAAGTATTCCTGTGTGTTATGCCCATCGTCAGGCTCACTCTCCCACCTGGATTCGGACATAGACGCGTCATGTCCGGACATAGACGCCATATATCCGTAGCCTGCTGCGGGAGGGATGGAACATAAGTACTGACGAAATACGTAGTCGCAATCGATATTGGAAAGAATTAATATGAAGAAACATACCTGTAGGGGGGGGGGTTGCATCACGTAGCCTGGCGTGGGACCCTGCTGCTGTGGTCCTGGCCGAAACACGTAGCCTGACGTGGGATCCTGCTGCTGATGCCACGCCGAACTACCAGCCTGGTCAGGACGTGGTGGCCTGGGCGTCCACTGCTCTGCTAGACGTGGACGCGGGTCATGTCGGTGATGCGTGGGGTCTACCTGACCAGTCGAGTGACGCGGGGGGCGTTGTACGGGCTGCTGATGAAGAACGTCCGAAGTGCGTCTGCACGTGATAGCCCGATACACAGCTCGTAGCCTCCCCTCAATGCGCGCCATAAAGTTCTGCACCTGAGGCCGAGCAACGAGTAGTGGTGCATCCGAAAGTGAACGCCGATAGTTGGACACCTCCTCGCCAAGTCCGATAGTCAACTCAGCCTGAAATTGTCACGACGATTATTAAGTATGCACGGCAAAGTATGTAACAACTAGATGCATTACACAAAGAGAATATATCTTACCGCCAATTGCCTAGAGCCCGAAATATCATAGCTCGGGTACATATCGGACACACTAGGGGCAGGTAACTCATCTGGGTGAGTGTGTTGAACGATGCATAACCGTGTTCTGCTCATGTACCGCTGCAAATAGAGATCGAATTCATCGAGATCAAACTCGACATTCTCCTGCCACACAAGTGTGTTCGCGGTCTCCCATTGTGTAACGTACGGCTGAACACGTTGTAGCCACTCAGCAGCAGTCCTGTGAATCCCCTTCCTTGTGATCCTAAAATTATGGTGTTAAACAATTAAGTAATGCTTCACTATGGACAATTGTGAAAGACAATTCAATATTGAATAACAAGACAATACCTGTGGATGTGTGCTGGCACCGGGTGCTCTGTAGGGGGAGGCACCTCCAACTGTTGAAGACCAAATTGCCTCATAACCCTCTGCTGGGCCATCTCCTCGACGAAGACGTCGAATATGATCTTCGCTTTCGTCATCCAGTAATCACTATCTCTGAAGCATAGCTCAGACATACCGCCGGGGTATCTTGCATTCATGACTCCTTGCGTGTACGGCTGCCAGATCACCCCAGTGTACAAATCAAACTGCTCGTTTAATGCCCTGTATGCTCGCCTAGTCTGATCACTAGCATAGCGTCTCTGCGGCAAACACAAGTTAGTTTAAGCCATAGTGTACACAAAGAAGAAAATTATAACACGGGACATACCTTGCGACGTGTCCAACACAGACCGAAAGTAGGCATATCGATGCCTTCAGCATCGAACATTACGGGCATAGGCTCTTGAATACGTACGTCCGGTCGTCCTATAGAGAACCTCTCCCACGACCACAGTTGTAGAAATAGAGGGCATCCAAGAAGAGCTGACGTGGGTGCCGTCAGCTGGCAGGCGTTGCACATACCTCGATATGTAGCCGCTAAGACCGCCGAACCCCAACTCCTCTGTGTGATCTGAGCCAGCGTCTGAGCTCTCGCGATCTCTAGTGCAATAGGGATGTAGAGCGCGCTTATAGTGGTGACATGGTTCTCTGTGAACATCACCTTACCGAGAAGCCACAGTATATATGCCTCCAGGCTGCGAGTGATCTGTGTCGCATTCAACGGGACCTGCGGATACCCCGGGAACTTCTGGATCTGTATTGAGCAAAGATAAAGCATTAGTACATAGCGACAACTGAAAGATATGAGGCAGGGGAACTAACCTGGAAATGGAGCAACCAATCATACTTAGGTCCGTGATGCTCCGATGCCAGAGCCGGAGCACCGTCATAAAGACCCGCGAAACGTTGTGCAAAATCTTCCTGCCAACGAGCCGGTGCCTCCAACGGTCCGATGGCATGACCTGCCAACGGTAGTCCCAGCAAAAGTGACACATCCTGCAGAGTAGGAGCCATCTCTCCCCAGCGGAAGTGAAACGTGTGGGTCTCAGGCCTCCACCGGTCCACTAAGCACGTGAGCAAAGAGGTGTCGATGGCGACGCGTCTGGAGGTATCCGTGCGCTCAACCAGCCGCGCGAAAGGTAATAGGCCAGCCCATTTCAACCTGCATGTTAGGGCAATTCAGTTAGTGCGTCCCATCAATATACGTGATTGAAACAAATAAATAAAGCACGTACCGTTCAACCCATCCCTCGTGTATCATCCAGTCTTCCCTTTGAGTGCGAGTGCACAGGGGCTCAAGCTGGCGCTCATAACCTATCGCCGCACGATGTTTACTATCAATTTCCGGATTAAGCAACGACATTTCTGTCATTCCTGCACATACAAATTTCAAACATATTGCCACAATTAATACAAATTTCAAACTTAGTGGCATATTTAATACAAAGTTCAACATAGTTCCACACTGAATACAAATTTAGAACTTAGTGTCACACTTAATACAAATTTAGAAGTTAATGCCACACTGAATACAAATTTAGAACTTAGTGCAGCCTAGGTTCTTCCTCTCCCTCTTCCTCCTCTTCCTCCTCTTCCTCCTCTGCTTCCTCGTCCCCGGTTGCCTCGTCCACGCCCAGTACCACTGGTAGTGCCGAAAGTGGGACAATTAGTGTCCCTATGGCCAATTTCATTGCATAAAATGCATTGCATAGTGGGGCCTCCCGCTTCAGATTCATCCATATCATTCCGGATGCGATGACATTGTCGTCTGCCTCTACTTGTTCGCATATTCTCTGGGTCTGGAATGTATCGCCTTTCATCAGGATTAACGGTGCTGAAGTTACCCATTGAGCGAAATCCCAGCAACTCATCTGTCCAAGTATTGAGGACGGACTCTTTCAGAAAATATGGAGTCACAAACGAGATTGCGTCCATTCCAAGCTGCCCGCAAGCAGCAAGTACATGGGAGCATGGTAGGTGAAGCAACTTCGGTTTGTTGCATGTGCACTCACATGTTGGCCAGACTTCATTTCCAATTTTCACCTCATGCGTCCTCAGCTCATTTGCACAGCCGAATTTGTTGTTAGCTAAGCGGACCTCAAACCTTCTTTCTTGATTACCAATGGGGACTACAGTGTGTGACCTGGCTTTTTCCATCTTTTCTTCCATGTACTTCATAATCCTTTCACAGTAACGTGTGTTTGGGTTGTTCAACATATGTTGCTCTGCCTTTTGACGTCTATCTCTGAAGTACTTCACGGTGCCATAGAAAATACCCTCAACGATGGCTGTAAGTGGCAATGCCCGGTTTCCTCTGAGGACAAAGTTGTATGTTTCTGCGAGGTTGGTAGTCATGACACCGTACCTTGCTCCATGTGTGTCATGCAGCAAAGACCACCTCTCCAGAGGCTCATGCTCTATCCACTGCTCGAAGGTTTTAATCGACCTCCCGAGCCTTCTCCTAGTACCAGGTGGGTCAAATCCTGGCAAGTCACAAAGCCCAACGGACTCCTCCTCCACGGCAGCTGGTCCTGTTGCTAACTGTGCTGCTACTGCTTCAACATGTGCCCTGACCGCTGCATCTCTTGCAGCTTTCCTGTCCCTAACGTGTCTCCGCGTGCACACATTAAGTCTGTCACGTATCAAATTGTACTTCCATAGCTGGTTCTGCTTGCATAGTTTTTTGAATAGATTCATCAGGCTCTTATTTCTGAACTGCGAGAAGAAATTAGCCCCCAGATGGCGCATGCACCAACGGCTCTGCAAGTCCTGCCATGGAGTTTGTTCCTCAGGGCCAGGGTTTGTCAGTGTCTTTATCGCACTGAGTATACCAGCATGTCTGTCATGAAGGATGCACACATTGGGCTTATCCTTCACAACTGATATTTTCAGTTGCCTGAAGAACCATGTCCAACTTCCAATGTTCTCACTCTCAACAAAAGCAAATGCCAGTGGGACTATTTGATTTTGGCCGTCTTGACCAATGGCTGTCAGGATCTGACCCTTGTACTTGCCAGTCAGAAAAGTGCCATCTACACATATCACCGGTCGACAGTGCCTGAAAGCTTCGATGCATACACCGAAAGAGAAGAACAGTCGATGCAGCACCCTCACAGTTGGGAACTCTGGCATGAAGAGGTCTTCGATGTCGACATAGGTGCCCGGATTCCTGTCCTTCAGCGTCTGGAGGAGCCGGACAACTGAGTCATATGCATCGAAATAAGAACCAAATCTGCTCTCAAGCGCCTTTTGCTTAGCCCTCCAAGCCTTGCCGTAAGAAATTCTGTACCTGAACCTGACGAATACTTTTGTCTGGATAGCCTTAACTTCCATCGCTTTGCTCTCCACTATCTCACTGTAAAACAACCTCGCAATAAGCGTGGATGAAAGGTTGGGATGATCTTGAGGGATGCAGGGAATAAGACATGTGTGATGAACTAGGTCACTGATCACCCAACTTGTGCCATACTTAGGGAGATAGCCGTGCACCCTGGCAGGACAACCTGCATTCTTGCATACCATTGTCAAGTATTGCTGACTGGACACCTCAGCTATGAAAACCCTTTGCGTGGACATTGCCCAATTTATTATTGCGTCCTTCAGAGCTTCTTTGTTGGGATACATAGCACCGGTCGCAATGTTGTTTTGGTGATATTGCCAGGCAGAATCATGACCATCGTTCACGGTCATTGCAGATGAGAAGTCATGATTCCAAGAAGCAGGAATCGGGACCTCCTCTGCATTTTCTTCTTCATCTGACTCGTCAGAATTATCTGCATGACCACTTTCAATATCGGTGTCTTCTTCTTCCATGATGTTCTGCATGTGCCCATCTACCTCGTCCGCGTCCGCCTCGCCACTGTAATAACCATCGCCATTTCCTCCTTCTACCTGACTACTCTGCCCTTGTTCATAACCATCATCTCCATCATTTGACACAGATAACATCATCCCGTCACTGCTTTGCCCAGGATCGTTACCACCCTGGCCTTCAGGCGCAATTACCTCCTTCAGAACGGGAAGCACTAAGGCACAAGGATTGCATCCCCTTGTTTCGCAACCTTGTAACCAGCGCACCCACTGAGAATCCCTCTCTACTGGCCTCAAATAGAAGAAGACATTCGAACTTGACCGGGTCCACAATGCATGAACACCCACGGTCTGTGTTTCAGTATTCAGCCCTAAACATGCTGTCACCCATTCTTTCAACTGACTAAGAGACCATGTTTGAGGGTCGGTCAGTGCCACCTCTATGTGCTCAAATTCACTCAGATCAACCCCAATCTCATTTGTTTGGACATTACCAGGACCGTAGAAAAATATGAACTTCACTATATCAGACATCTCGGCTCACCTATAATTTTTTTTAACATGGACAGACAACTGTTAAACAACATGACAAACTACATATATTCACACTCCTAAATATTTGACAAGTACATAGATTAGGGAATATTAACGAAGCTAAATATTGAAACAACTTAATATATTATGGATATTACCGGAGCAACTAAAAATACTGACATACCTAAATATTTGACAGACCTAAATATTTGACATGCACATATAACACGGGATATTACCGGAGCAACTAAAAATACTGACAGACCTAAATATTTGACATGCACATATAACACGGGATATTACCGGAGCAACTAAAAATATTGACAGACCTAAATATTTGACATGCACATATAACACGGAATATTACCGGAGCAACTAAAAATACTAACAGACCTAAATATTTGACATGCACATATAACACGAAATATTACCGGAGCAACTAAAAATACTAACAGACCTAAATATTTGACATGCACATATAACACGAAATATTACCCGGAGCAACTAAAAATACTGACATTAATTTTTCAAAATATGTACAACTCAGAGAAATTTTTTGACGACATAGGTATACCTTCGACGCGTGTGCCACTGCTTCTTGCTTCTCTCTTCAACTCAGCCGCACCTCCTCCTCCTGCTCACCACCTCTTCCTCCCCAGCAGCAACTCCTCCTCACCACCACCTCTACCATGGTTCAACCACCTCAACCATGCCTCCTCCTCACCTCACTTGAACGAGAAAAAAAACTATCCTATTGGAAAAAAAAATACCGTAGGCCACCGGAGTTGGCTATGATCTACTCTTTCTGTGGGTTGGATGCAAAAATGGATGGACCAGCGAGGAGATCGACGGGGGGTTACGAGAGACTGAGAGAGAGAGCAAGAAGAGGAAGAACGAGAGCTCACGGGCGCAAGAGGAAGGAGATAAGGAGAAGAAGGGAAGGAGAAAAGGAGGAGGGAAAGAGAGGAGGCGTGGGTGGGTAGCCAGGCCCCTGTCGGCCACGCCCCGGCCGATTGGACGGCCTGTCGGCTGCGCCGGGGCCGACTGGAACCCTGTCGTCTGGGCCGCAGCCGACTGCAGCGCGCCAGGCCGACTGGCGAATCCAACGCGACGGTCGACGTGTTCGGGCAAATCAGAAGCTGCCACGTGTCCTGTCGGCTTAGCCGTAGCCGACTGAACCTGCCACGTGGCCTATCGGCTTAGCTCCAGCCGACTGGATTCTATTTTTGAAAATTTTCAAATTCGTGTATTATTTCTGTAATTTTTTTTAAAAAATGTATTATTTAAAAAAAATTAGCCGTCAACCCTGGGGGTCTGGTGCCTAGAGCTGTGAAGCCGAGAGGGCTCATGCCGATTGGTGTCGAGGTCGAAGGTGTCGAAGGAACGATGATCGGGGGCGATGACCGGTGTCGTCGTAACATGCGTGGGGTGGCATTTGTAGGCGTGTCTCCGCTAGTGTTGTTGACGATGGGAAAGTTGTTGTTTGCCGAAGATTGATTGATGTCGTTTTCAGAGTCGCCTAGGGCTGTCATGAGGACTTGCTCCGGGGTGATGGCCGACAGGGGCTCGTAGTCATCTATTGATGAGGCTGTTGCGGGGCTTGCTCTGGTATTTTCGTCGGCTTCCGTTTTCAGGTCATGGTTTTCGATGTAGTTGGCGCAGACCATTGCGACCAGATGTGCCGTAAGTGCGGTGTGGTGGGTTGTTGTTGAGTCGGCACAACGTTCCAGCCTCACGGTCGTGATCTGGGCCTTGATCGGAAGGGTTGCCAGGGAAGGATCATTGTTATGTGCCTCGGAGACCGGTGGTGCTGCTAGTGCGGGTTCCGCGGAAGCCACATTTGCCGCTTGATGAAGCAGTGGAACACATAGTCAGAAGTTACCAAATCAATTAATGATGAATGTGAGTGTGCCAAAGAAGAAAGTTCAAACAGAGGTGGGCGGCGGGCCGATGTGAGCGGCACTGCCCCGTTTGCGATGAAGGTGAGAGAGACAAAAGTGAAACTCTGGCCTGGCGTGAAGTCACCAGGCATGATCAAAGAGTCGATCTAGAGTCGGTCTCCAACCGACGCAGCCCCTGGCTGACATGCCAACTAACAGTGCGGAAAACCCTCAGTGTTCTTGGTTGGGTGGAGAGCGTAGCCGAAAGTACCAGAGGGGATTGCACACGTGGTTTTACCCAAGGGTTGGCCCCTCATGGTCGAGGTAACACCTTACTCTTGCTTTGTTTTGGATTAATGGGAAGAACGCCTTGTGTGCAGGGGTTACAAAATTGAGGATGGTGAATGCTACCAAGATCTGAGCTGTTGAATAGATGTCGTCGACCTACCCCTAGCCTCGCCTTATAAAGAGGACAAGAGCTAGGGTTTTGCAGGGACCCTAACCAACCTCGCCACGAGAGCTTCTTGGCTTGCACGTCAAGATCATGCTTTATCCGAAAGCGAGACACTTGATTGATAGTTGTGCCAGCCTGTAGCCCGGCCCACTAGGCCCTAAGGCCGATCCAGTATCGGGCTTCCCGGCCAATGGGTCATCCCCGGTATAGGGTACATCACCCACAGCCCCACCACTTTATCACTTTATGTCGGTGAATAAATAAAGCAAAATTGAATGTATGAGTCTATTCTCTCTCCTCTCTCTGCCAAACAAATTCATCCATTTTATTTTTGTCTTGTATTTAGACCCTCATATCTTTTACATAAAAATTTCGTTATTGTATATTTATATATATTTAAATTCCCAACGTCTAAACCTTTAGAACACGACCAATCTTGGATACAATTCAAACACATTTTAATTTTAATTTTTCAATACACTTACTTCACTCAATCTATTTTTAGTGTAGAAAAATGAGTGAAATAAAATTTGTTGAAAAGTTTTGAAATTAGTGACACATGTTTCTTCAAATTAACTTATTGTAAGGCAATTTCCTACCCATGGTGGTAGCTACACATCCTTTGGCATTAGTGCCTTTTCTTGAAATATGAGGTGTTGGGTTTCTTATGGCATTGACACAAGTGCATTTTTGTTGTATATAAATGATTTTTTCTCACTTCTCTTCGTCTTTTTATTACCTTTTGACACAAGTGTTTTTTGTTGTGTAGAAATGGTCTTTTATCACTTCTCTCATCTTTTTCCTTGCCTTTTTGACATACTTGCTTGTTTGTTTGCCTGTCTGGTCCAAAGTCATGATATTTTTGTTATAGAGTTATTTTTCGTAGTCCGAAACAATTTACTAAAATAATTAGAGATAAAAATTGGGTCGTGTGTAGCTATCACCATGTGTAGCAAATTATTTCCTTTAACTTATTTCACTCAATCCATATGAACATTTCAATCCGCTTATTCCAGTGTATGAAGTTAGTTTTTAAAACGAGTGAATCCGGTTTTTGACGTGAGTGAAAGCGTTTTCTTGAATTGAGCGAAATCAATTTTCCAAATGCATGTAGAAGGATTTTTAATTGAGAAATTCATATTTTGAAATAAGTGATTTTTTTCGGAAATTAGTGAAATATTGTTTTCAAATGAGTGAAGCTGGTTATTTGATATTATGTGAAATCCTTTATGAATGGAGTGAAATCAATTTTTTAAATGAGTGGAATAGGTGTTTGGAAATGAGTGAAATTGTTTTTTTCAAAATAATACAAATCAATTTTTTTAATTGACTAGAATTTGTTTATTGAAATGGTTGAAATCAGTTTCTTAAGTGACTACAATTTGTTTATTGAAATGATTGAAATCGATTTTTTTTAAATAAGGAAAATCTATTCCAGAAATGAGTGAAATCCTTTTCTTAAATTGAGTGAAATCATTTTTGAAATTACTCATATCGATATTTTGAAATGAGTGAAATCCTTTCGTTGCAACGAACGAAATCAATTTTGTGAAATGAGTGGCTCAGAGTTTGGAAATGAGTAAAATAATTTTAGCAATGACTCTTTTTGAATAGTGAAATTGTCAAAATCACTTTTTTAAAAATAGTAGAACATTGCATTATTTTTGAAAATAGTGAAATATGTATTTTCAAAATGAGTGGAATTAGTTAGTTGAAATGAGCGAATAATGCATGTAAATTTAGTGAAATCGGTTTGTTGAGATGTGTGAACTCGTTTTTATTGAAATGAGTGAAACCAATTTTTGAATAACTGAAATTGAAGCCATAAATTGGAACTAGTCAAAATGTATCCAAGAGTTGACTTGTTTTTAATGCCTTTTCGCCCTGGATGCAAATATGTAAAAGTTTCGGGGTGAAGCCGGCCGGATAGCACGCATCTTAAAGCAAAGGGCGCATATTAAAGCAAGCACATATTAAAGCAAACAAGCGCATGACTAACAACAAATCCTTTGCTTTCTTCCTCGCAGACATTCAGTCACCGGGCGACAATGACGGCGGCAGCGCTTGCTCCGGGCGACGGCCTCCGGACGGAGCTTCATCGGAGAATGCAAGAAGACCGGGGGTGGGAGCGCTCGTTGCTCTGCTCTGGGTTCGCTTCCTCTGGGAAGGATATCCTCGGCCTTGAGCCACCAGGCGCGACGTGGGAGGCGGCCTGAGGGAGGGAGCAACGACGACGATGCAACACCTCCTCTACGCCTATAAATACAACACAATCCATCATCTATCGAATCAATTGTGTCAATCGTTCCCCCTTCCCCACCCGTTAACAACAGAAGAGAAGAGAACGGGCTCTGCTTCTCGCTTCTTCCTCCTCCCCACCCCTCTTCCCTGCCCACCCCCGCCGCGCGCCATGGCCGCCCGCGTGTGCTCTACGTGCGGCAGCGCTATCAGGGGCAAGAAAAAGGAGAGGTTCTTCGAGTGCGTTCGCTACGCAAGGTGGCAGCACAAGTACGTCCGCACGCCCGTCTCTGTCTTGCCTTCCCTGCTGAATTCTCTTTCTTGTTTTCTTTCTTTCTTTCTTTCTTGGCTGCTTCTGTTGCATCGCAATGCATGCAAATGGATCCGTCCCCATTGTTCTTCGTGCAGCTACTGCGTCAAGGACTGGGATTCGGACGACCCCAAACTGTGCGACATTTTGTCGGTGCACTAGGACAGGGGTATCCAATGCCCATGACTTATGCACAGGCAGTAGTAGCAAAACCTGTCAACACAAGCACAAACCAAGCAAGCATTCAAGACTCAGACTCCGGCAGCAGCAACCTGCAAAAGGCCAAGCAACGCCGGCAAGACTAACGCAATAGCCCAGGAGGGGCCCAAGGCGCGCCAACCACGTCCTCGGAGCCTGCTGGGGACCAAGGCGCGCACATCCTCAGGAAGACCCGGCAAGCGCAAGCCGATCGGCCACCGCTCCACCACATCACGATGCCAGTCACTTGTCGATGCGGTGTCGAGCCCTCAGGTGGCTAAGTGGCTCCCGCTAAGCAAGTGGCAACGCATCGAAAGACAGATTATGCCCAGTTGACACCCGTCCAAAAGCGTGTCAAGAACCTAAGCAACAACCAGCTAAGCGGTGGCAAGAGCTTGCCGGGGATGCATATCCGCGCGCCACCTAGGCTAGCAATTATGGTATTTTGTCCTAAATGCCAGAGTTAGGTATGATAGCTCTGTTAGCTATCTAATCGCTAGATAAAGACTGTTTTGTCACTATGGTTACCCCTTGCACTATAAAAGGAGGCCCAATGCAACCTAGCTCGGGATTCGGACTTTCGAACACTTGTATTAACGTAGTAGCTCTCCCCGAAGGCAACCCTTGCCGGGATTGAGCACTGCGTGTTCTTCGTGTTCCTCTGATGAATCCACCAAAAGCAGGAGTAGGGTTTTACGCTTCACAGCGGCCCGAACCTGGGTAAAAACACCAGCGTCCCGATCGTCGCGTTGCCTCATGGTCTCCGCTCTTTGTGCAATGTGACCTCCCCTTACCGAACCACAAAGGGGCCTTTGGTCCCATAGGTGATCGTGTGCATCCGTGCCCCGACATCTTTGGCGCGCCAGGTAGGGGCGCGTCATTTGCGCGAACCCGAGTTCGTGAGCAGCGAGTCGATCTTCATCACCATCTTCTTCATCCATGGCTCCCAAGAAGAAGTCTGGCGCGACCGTGCATCCCTCCACTTCAAAGGCTCCCTCGCATGCGGCCGCGGGCTCCATTGGCGCTACGGCGACTGCGAGTGAGGCGGGCGTCGTGGGCGACGCGGCCGGCGTGGGCGGCGCCGCCGTCGTGTCTCCCATGACCAAGGTTGGAGCGGGGAACGCCAGAGAAGAGCAGCAGCAACAACATCCTGGCGAGCACGCCCCTGGTGCCGCTGGCGGAGGAAACGACTAGTCTCCACCTCCCCGCCGCGTGGATGGCCGTGGCCGTCACGGCGGCGCTCCATTCGGAGCAAGCCGTGATCGCCCATCTGCGCCCGCCACTAGCGCGGCTACTGGGCGCACGCCTCATCCAGAACAAGACGGAGCGCCGAGCGGAGCTGCGAACCCGCGGGCTCGGCCTCCCCCACAACAGATCGCCCCGGCAAGCGGCGCACGGCGACAGGGACGCGGCGACGCCCCTCTTGGTTCCACCAGGAGCCGGGCGAAGTCGCGGTCCGCCTCTTTCGCCATGCCGGACACGGCATTGGAAGCAATGGTGCAAGCCCAGCTGCTGCTAAACTTCCCGCCGGCGGCTAATAAGATGGATGAGTGGAGAGCTACCATCTAGAGCTTGATATCCTTCGTCGAAGCCAACAAATCTCAGCATGCAGAGCCATCGCGACGCACGCGTACGGCTACGACGACCCGGGCCGACGATCGTGTCGAGGGGGCCACACCAATGGTGCGGTCCCCTCCGCGACAACAAACCCAGGAGCGCCGCGGCGAGCTTCACATGCTAACGAGTTCGACGAAGCATCTATGGCCTCGTCCGGCCCGCGCGATCGCCGGGACCAGCAGCGTGTCCTGGAGGATCGGCGGAAAGAAGACGCGCGCATCACCATCGAGCGGCGCCGAGAAGCACACCGTCAATTTGACAGGCGCAATGGCCCAGGTACTGGCGACCCCACGCCCAGTGCTGGCAGGTACCTGCCTTACGAGGTTGGGTGCCCCGCCTTCACTCGCGAGCTGCGGCAGGTCCGCTGGCCATCGACCCGAGCTTTCAAGCCAGAGCTGACGGAGAAGTACGACGGAAAGCTAAACCAAGCAGAATTCCTGGGCATCTACACGATAGCCGTTCAAGCTGTCAGAGGAAGAGATGAGAAGGTGCTCGTCAACTACTTCCCTTTGGCGCTCAAGCCAAACGTGAAATCATGGCTGATGCACCTGCCGGAGAACTCCATTTCATCATGGGCTGACTTGTGCAACGAGTTCGTTGGCGCCTTCACAGGAGCCAGGGCAGCCCAACGACCTGCAAGTCCTTCCGCAAAAAGAGGAAGAGACTCTGAGGAAGTACATCCAGAGATTCAGTCGAGTGCACCGCAACATTCCAGAGATACACCCCGCTGCCGTGATTGCCGCGTTCCATTCGAACGTGCACAACAGGAGGATGCGGGCCAAGATGAATGTCAGACTCCCCAAGACCGTCAACGAGCTGTACACGTTGGTGGACAAGTGTGCTCGTGCTGAGGAAGGAAGGCGATTACCCGGAGAGGAGGCTGGCGTTGAAGTCGATTCAGATGACGAGGACGATGCCCCTGGCCCGAAGGGGAAGAGTCGAAAGCGCAACAAGAAGCGTAAAGGAAAAGCGGTGTTGGCCGTTGAGGGCTCCGGTGATCTCAGTACTGGCAAAAAGGCCAAAGCCGAGGCCCTCGGCAAGGGAGCTGCCGCGTGCGCTGATTGCCGGGAGGCCGCTGCCGCTGAGAAAACTGGAAAGTCTGACGGGCCATACTGCAAAATCCACCGCACTAAGGGCCATGATCTCCAAGAATGCCGCCAAGTTGAGCAGCTTGTCGAGAAGCATAAGGCCGAGTACAAGAAGCGTGACAAAGAGAAAGGCCAAGATTGTGCTGCCGGGAAGGGCCGTGGCAGCAGAGGAGGCCGTCGCGGCAAAGCTCCGCAGCAGAAGGAAAGGCCAGCCAAAGACCGTGAGAAGAAAGAAGTAGAGGACATGAGTGAGGATGAGGATGACGAGGAGGATTCCAGTGATCGAGAGTTCCAGAAGGCAACCGAAGCCATGCGTGTTGACGGGGGTGCGTCTTTGCATTCCTCTCACCGCCAGCTTAAACAGTGGGCGCGTGAGGTCAACACCGTGGAGCCTGCTGCAGAGTCCAAAAGGCCACTCAAATGGTCCCGCACGCCTATCATCTTTGATGAAGAGGACCATCCTGATTGCACCTCTGCGGTCAGATGTTTGCCGTTGTTGGTCTCCCCAACAATCCGCAACTTCAAGGTCACCAAGATGCTAGTTGACGGCGGGGCGGGATTGAATTAAACCTAGTAATTTTTTTGTAATTAATATTTGACTTTAGGGAAAGATGAACTCAAATTAAATTTTGTTCAAACCCAAACTAGTTTGAAACTATCGAACCCTAGTAAATGTTTTGGGATTTATATTTGACTTTATTTAAACTAAAATAAAATAAAATAAACTATATAAGTTATGTTGGATTATAATTGATTTTAGTTTAAAACTTATTTAATAATATACTTTAGTAATTATTATTGGGTTTGTATGTGACTCTAGGAACAAAGAGATGATACTAAGCTAAGTTGAACCAATCTAGTCAATAGTTTCAAACTTAGCTTAGTACAAGCAGACCATGTACATAACAGGTCCCTACCGATTTCCTGAAAGCCCTGCTCTCTACACAAATCACACCCCAACATGGACCTCAACCGTGCCGACTACTAACAGATTCATACCGGCTCAACTTTTTTTAGAAAATCAGTGCATGGAGACTACCTCGGTAGCGCCGGTCGGCCCCTCCCCTCCATATCCACCTCTCTCTCCCGCAATCAGCAGCTCGCCCCTCTCTCCTGACGAAGTGACACACACATAGGGAAATCGAAAGAGTGATGACCCCATCCCTCTGCAAACCCCCAACCCATCTCGGTCATTTGGGAAAACAATGAAACCCACAACCCGAAAAAAGACGAACAGAAAACCCAAAACCGAAAAAGACGGATGATTTCAGAATCGCGCGCTGAGATGTGCACCTCCAGATCCAGTGGCCCCAAAATTTGAGCACGAAATCAAAATCAGTCGATTGAAATTTAGCAAAAAGGATAATAAAATAAACCATAGATTTCAGCAACTGCAAACTAAGCCTAAATACTTCTAAAGACCTAGTTGGACAATTCAAAATGGTTGCCCCTGGGAAAGCTACCAAAATTGTCAGTCACTGCTGCCGACGAACACTATCACCTGAAACATTCGCCATGAAACATTCGCCACAATAGGTTGCCGCCTTATCCGGGACAGCAGGACAGAGACCTCCTGTGACGCGATATCCATCAGTTCCTCTGATATCCATCCGGGATAATCATTGACTTGGAAGGTTGTGGCTGGGTTCTACGCCATCGGACAGGAAGGTAATGGTCCGGGATCTGAAAGTAGTTAAGCATTGTGAGCACACGGAGGGCATGCAGACAGAGGATCCCCGATGACTCAAACATTTGGTAGTTTCAAGAAATTAGCTCCTCCCTTTGGTTCCATGTGACATTGCAACCGCCAGCTGTCTTGGTATGGTGCCGGACAAGAAAAGCATTCCCTTCCATGTGGAAGATGCATAATGGGCAGCCTCTACAAGCTCATCATGTAGCTTATGGAACAGAAAATTGGATATTTGCCAGTTTCAATACGCGACTTCTTAAAATTGCCACTTCCAACATTGGCTTCGCAAAACTGCCACTCTGCTTGTTGGCTCCTTGATTACCATACCACTTCCCTCCTTTTAGTGATTTCCTTTTTCCTTTTACATTTACTAGAAGGGTTGGGCGCGCTTTGCTACGCCGTGGGTGTTGCTGTGTTTTCATAAAAAAATTACTCCCTTTATTTTAAAATATAAGGTGTAATTTTTTGAAAAATCAAATCTTTTTTAAGTTTGACCAATTTGTAGAGAAATATATCAATATACATAATATCAAATCGATATCATTAGATTCATCATGATTTTTTTATTGATTTAGTATTATGGATGTCAATATTTTTGGTTCTGAACTTAATACTTTTCGAAAACTTAATACACCTAATGTAGACGATGAAGTGTGTTTTTTATGTAGAATGCAGTGTGTTTGGTGGGCCTTTAGTAACGTGATTTAGTGTTATGTGCTAATCAATCCATACTGTTGTGTGAAAATTTTACTGGTGACTGCATGTTCTATATTGGTGCTATAATATTACATATTGGCACTTTTAAGGTGATGAGAGGGCTGCCGGTTGATTGATATGTTTTTATAGGTCGATTGCTGCCGATTGATTTAGAAAATCGTTGGACTGTCAAAATCGTAAACCAAATACAAAATTAAATACCTCGATGAAACGAGAGAGCTTCAAAATTAAAGAGCACAAGGAATAAAAGAATATAATAACATAGTTGAATTAAAAGAATTTACTAAGAGAGATGGATTAAAAGAATTAAATAAGGGAGCTCCTTGAGAAATTATTGACCCGGTCAAAATCAGGTGACCCAATTATAAATTGAAGACATCAATTGATTATGAGGCCTTAAAATTAAGGAGCATAGTGTATTTATAAATATAGTATAGAAAAATTGAATAAGAGAGCTTTGAGAAATTATTGACCCGGTCAAAATCGGGTAACTCAATGTTAATTCAAGACCTCAATTGAATGTGGGCTCTTAAATTCTAGGAGGATTAGTCTTATAGTATATAAGCATAGGAAAATGCCAAACTACTCCCGATTATATACACGACGTACTGCCCACGTTCTAATTGATGCGAGAGCGCACCTGCCGCTGAGAATACCGTGTGTGCTGCATCACCGATCTCCTCGACACAGAGTGCCGCAGATCGCCTAGACGTCGTGTGCCGCCGATCGCCTATACGCAGCGGGCCGCCGATCTCTTCAACGTCGTGTGCCGCCGATCTCGTCAACGCCGCATGCATGGATTCTGTGTTAGATACTGTACATTGTATGTAATGTAAACACTTGTACCGATCCTATTTCCTTGGTCATGTAGCCCGCTGGCCTGCGTGCCGACTATTGCGGGAGCTCTCTCTCCCTCCTATATCTTATATACATTGTAACAGATCAGCTCAAGGCAATACAATTATTGTTTCCAACTTGGTATCAGTTAACCAGGACCCATGGCCGGCACCAACTCCTCCTCCGCCGCTGCCACTAGCGCCGCCACCTCGCCGGGCTCCCTCTCCTCCGCCTCGGCACCCTCTCCGGCCACCTCCGGCGCCTCGTCCCCGCCTTTCGTCTTCGGCCCCCACACTGCCTCTCTCGGTGGTTTCTCTACCGCCTCGGGCTCCCAGAACGCCCCACTCTTCTCCTCCACCGCCGTCCCCCCTCCCTCGCCGGCGGCCCCGCCCCTCGCCATCCGATTTTCAGCGACCACATCACCAACCACATCAAGTTCCTTCTCAATCCAGCAGATCACAACTATCACAAGTGGAAGACCTTCTTTCTCATGGTCCTCCTCCGCTACGACGTCACCTACCTCCTCGATCACCCTCCACCACCCAACGCACCTCCTCACTACCTTCAGCTAGACGCCCATGTTGCTCTTTGGATCTATGCCACCTTCTCGGACACCATGTGCGATCATGTCGTCGGGGCCACCACCACTTTCGCACTCTGGCAGAAGATCAAGGACTTCTTTCTCGCCAATCGAGCTGCTCACTTCATGGTCCTCAATCGCCAGTACCGCAATCTCAAGCAAGGCGACTTGTCCGCCTCTGAATACGCGCGTCGTATGAAACTCCTCACCGATGGCCTTGCTGACATCGATCACGCCGTCTCTGAAGTGGATCTCACCATGCAATTCCTCCACGGCCTCGACAAACGGCTCGACACTATTCGGGTCGTCCTCGGCGATCAGTCCCTCCCCTTCGACACCGTCCTGTCCCGTGTTGTCCTGGCCGAGGAGTCCCAGGCTCAACGCGCAGCTGAAGAGAGCGCCTCCGCGTTCGCCATGCCTAGTGCGGGCGCGTCGGGCGGCTCGTCCAGCACCGGTGCCCCCCACTAGTAGAAAACAGGGCTTTGAAACGGGCCAGAATATTGCATTAGTCCCGGCCGTGTTACGAACCGGGACTAATGGGTGCATCAGTCCCGGTTCGTGAGGCCAGGGCGCCGGCCGGGCCTCGGCGGGAACCAGTCCCGGTTCGTATGACCCCTTTAGTCCCGGTTCCAGATACGAACCGGGACTAAAGGGCCTCGCTCCTGGCCGAGCCCCTTTAGTCCCGGTTGGTGGCTGGAACCGGGACTAAAGAGGCACCTTTAGTCCCGGTGCTAGCCACCAACCGGGACTTATACAACGCCTATATAAATGCTCGCCCCTTGTCGGTGTCAAAACCGGCGGATCTCGGGTAGGGGGTCCCGAGCTGCGAGACTAGGATCGATGGTAACAAAGGGATGAAGGAGACGATGTTTACCCAGGTTCGGGCCCTCCTATGGAGGTAAAACCCTACGTCCTGCTTGATTATATTGATGATATGAAGGTTACAGAGTTGATCTACCTCGAGATCGACTAGCTAAAACCCTAGATGAGTTTTTGTGTCGTATGATCTAAAACCCTCCCGGTTTATATAGACACCGGGGGTACCTAGGGTTTACACATGATGGGCCTCCTGCCGAGGATGGAGATGTCGACTTTCTCATCTTGACTTGGAGTGCACGACGCGCCTTCGGGGCTCCTTCTGGAACGTGGAGTCTTGATGTGTCCGGCCCTTCTTCAGAGAACGGCCCATCAAGCCGGCCTATTGAGAGATGAGCCGGCAGCCCGAGGACCCCTTAGTCCGGGACTCCCTCAATAGCCCCCGAACTAGCCCCCAACGCCAAGGGTCTCAGCTCCAGCTGCTTCGTATGATCAGAGTCTTCGGCTTGCGGGGTGAGTTCTTCCCTTTCCATGATCGGCTGAGACTAGTTCGGTTTCCGATGACACGTATTTCTTCCGATCATATGATTGACCGAACACCATGAATTGCTTAGCCTCGAAGGCCAATCGCCAAAGTGTAAACATTGTTTTCTGACACCCCCCTCTGACGAAGGGTCGTGGCCTACCATGACCACTGAACCAGCTACGAAAACTCGATTCGCGGTTCGGGGCCGTTTTTACAGCGACACGACTTATCAATGCGCAGATCGTGCTCCGTTTCACACGGGATATGATTAATCTCCGCACGCGCATAACGGCACGCATGTCTTGGGAAGCGGAGGGATTTATGGCGCTGTAAGCGAGGCTAATCGGTGACACGTCCCATAAAAAGGGAAAAAACCCCAAGGCCTATTCACGCTTCCCATTCGCATCCTCCGCCTCCTCAATCTCTCCAAGCTCCGAGAGCCCAGATCCAGTTCTTCCTCGCCCTTTCCTCCGAGCTTTGCCATGGCGGGTTCGGGCTCCAATGGCAAGTGGGAGGCCTCCACGGTCACCGACCAGGATATCCGGGACCTAAAGCAGGCCGGCTACCTCCCCGCCAACGTCTTCCACCGCGCCTCGGAGAAGAACCAGGTGATTCCCACCCCCAAGGCAGGCGATAGGGTGGTGTTCATCCCCCACTTCATCCGGGGACTGAGCTTTCCGCTCCACCCCTTCGTCAGGGGTCTTATGTTTTTCTACGGGCTGGACTTCCATGACCTTCCGCCAAACTCCTTCATGCACATATCGGCATTCATCATCATCTGCGAAGCCTTCCTGCGGGTCGAACCGCACTTCGGCTTGTGGCTCAAGGTCTTCAATGTCATGTTGGGGAACGTTGCATGGGAAACAAAATTTTTTCCTACGCACACGCAAGATCTATCCATGGTGATGAGCATCTACGAGAGGGAGAGTGGATCTACATACCCTTGTAGATCGCTAAGCGGGAAGCGTTAAGAAACGCGGTTGATGTAGTTGAACGTCTTCGCGATCCAAATCGCCGAGCGTCCCGCGATCCAATCACGATCCGTCCCGATCTAGCGCCGAACGGACGACACCTCCACGTTCAGCACACGTACAGCTCGATGACGATCTCCGCCTTCTTGATCCAGCAAGAGGGAGCGGAGAGGTGGATGAGTTCTCCGGCAGCGCGACGGCGTGGCGGCGATGGTGGTGGAACTATTCTAGCAGGGCTTCGCCTAAGCACCGCTGAAACGATCTAGAGGAGAAACTGCGATCCAGAGAAGAGGGTAGCACGTGGCTGATTTCTATTATGAAAAACCCTCAATACCTCTAGTATATATAGGAGGAGGGAGGGAGGAGACTTGGCCCCCAAGGGGCCAACCCTTGGTTCGGCCGAAGTGGGAGGAGGAGGAGTCCTCCTCCAGTCCTAGTAGGATTAGGACTCCTTCTCTCCCACTTGGAAACTTTCTTTCCACCTTGGGTTTCTCCTCCCAGCCGCATGGGCCTCTTGTGGGGCTTCGGCCAGCCCACTAAGGGCTGGTATACCTCCTCCCACAGCCCATGTAGCCTCTTGGGTCGAAACACCCCTCCCGATGGCCCCCCGGTACCCTCCCGGCACTCCCGGTACACTACCGATGAGCCCGAAACTTTTCCGGCGACCAAAACAGGACTTCCTATATATCAATCTTTACATCCGGACCATTCCGGAGCTCCTCGTGACGTCCGTGATCTCATCCGGGACTCCGAACAACCTTCGGTTACCACCATACATAAATCTATACTACCGAAACGTCACCAAACCTTAAGTGTGCAGACCCTGCGGGTTCGAGAACTATGTAGACATGACCGAGACACCTCTACGGTCAATAACCAATAGCGGGAGCTGGATGCCCATATTGGTTCCTACATATTCTACGAAGATCTTTATCGGCTGAACCTCTATGTCAAGGATTCAGTTAATCCCGTACGCTGTTCCCTTTGTTCTTCGGTATGTTACTTGCCCGAGATTCGATCGTCGGTATCTCTATACCTAGTTCAATCTCGTTACCGGCAAGTCTCTTTACTCGTTCCGTAATACAAGATCCCGTGGCTAACACTTTAGTCACATTGCTTGCAAGGCTTGTTGTGATGTTGTATTACCGAGTGGGCCCTGAGATACCTCTCCGTCACACGGAGTAACAAATCCCAGTCTTGATCCATACCCACTCAACAGACACTCTCGGAGATACCTGTAGAGCACCTTTATAGTCACCCAATTACGTTGCGACGTTTGATACACACAAGGCATTCCTCCAGTGTCAGTGAGTTGTATGATCTCATGGTCATAGGAACAGATACTTGACATGCAGAAAACTATAGCAATAAACTGACACGATCATATGCTATGTTTATAGTTTGGGTCTTGTCCATCACATCATTCTCCCAATGATGTGATCCCGTTATCAAATGACATCTCATGTCAATGGCTAGGAAACCTTGACCATCTTTGATCAACGAGCTAGTCAACTAGAGACATACTAGGGACACAGTGTTGTCTATATATCCACACATGCAATGTGTTTCCAATCAATACAATTATAGCATGGATAATAAACGATTATCATGAACAAGGAAATATAATAATAACCATTTTATTATTGCCTCTAGGGCATATTTCCAACAGTCTCCCACTTGCACTAGAGTCAATTGTAACGTCCCCATGTAATAGCTACAGTGATCCCCTCTTGATAATGCCAAGTCACCATGATTAACTATGCTTGATCATCATTGCATCATATCTCATTTCAAATTCCAATTCAAATTATAATTCAAATTCAAAGTGGAAAAATAAAAGTTGTCCAAATTGAAAACTAAAATGTTAATTTAATAGCAAATAATCCATTACTAATTATGTTCAGAAAAGCAACATCACTAAAAATGCCTAAGTGACTCTATCAAACTAAAACAGTAGCTAACAGCAACATTTTAACACCATTTTATTTAATAGAATTACAAATGAAATTATATTTTGCCCAATCCAATTTTTGGTGGTAAAGAATATTGCACTGTAATATTTGAACTAAGTCACACATTTAATAAAAGTCCAATAGTGGTCAAACATTTTACAAAACAGAATTAAAACGGAAAACAGAAATAGAAAAAAAAAAGGGGAAACGACTTACTGTGCGACTGGGCCTTAGTGGAACAGTAGCCGGCCCAGCCCACCTCGCAGCTCATCGTCCTCCTCCCGCGCGCTGTCGCGCGCGCGCCGACACGGCGACAGCCGCCGCGCGTCGCCCATCCGCCGGCTCCCCAGTGCGGATAAGGCCGCGCCCGAGCCCCTCTCGTCCTCCCGCGAAACCCTAGCCACCAGAAACCCCCTCTCGTCCCCTCCCTCGCTCTCGTTTGAGTTCGCCCGAGAGCTCACCGCCGCCATTGTCGTCGATCCCGAGCCCACCGTCCCCGTTCGTCCTCGCCGAGATGTCGAGAAGCTCTGCCGCACTCCGCTGCGTTGCCTGAGCCCAGTCACTGGAGACGACGGGCTCGGCATTGGGCGAATCGATCTCATCCCCGACCTCGGCCACCTCTTCCTCTCCGGCGATCTCCGGCGATCCCCTGCGCTACTAAGCTATCACCGGCTTTCCGTAGCCTCCCGGTGAGCCTCCCCTCTTTTCCCCTCTCTCTCCCGCGCGTTTCGTTCGCCGTAGTCGCCGCATTGGTGTCGCCCGAATACCTCGCCGCCGATGAGCTCCCCGCCGTGGCCACGTTGCCCGTCGAGCTCCGCCGAGCTCATGGCCGTGCTCAGCGCACCCGTGCGAGTCCAACGCGCTAGATCCCGTCGCTTGCCGTGCCCCCTAGCCGCAGTTCGCGCGGTGGCCGAACTCCGGCGTCCGCTCCGTCGCTCGCCGCCGTAGATTCCGACCGTTTCCGGCCGCGCCTCCGCCGTGGATGGATGCGGCGTTAAATGCCCGATCGAACGCAACCTCCAGCGTCCAAAACCTGTGGCGCGATTCCGGCCATGTCCGGCGAGCTCCGCCACTGTTTTGGTCACCGGCGTCGAGTCTCCGGTGGCCGGCGCCGACGTGGCCGCTGGGGCCCACCCGCTGTGCCACTGCCTGGTGGGGCCGCGGGCCCCGTTGACCGGTCCACTTGCTGACGTGGCGGCCTTGTGTCGCTGACACGCGGGCCCCACCGCTTAAACGAATTTAAAAAAATAAATAAAACGTTAATTAAATTGTTAATTAAATTAATTAGTTAATTAGTCGCTGACAGAACGGGCCCACCTGTTAATTAACTTAATTAGATTAATTAAACTCTGTTTAATTAGTACAGTCACTGACCAGTGGGACCCACTGGTCAGGTTTGACTAGTCCACCGCCACTGTTGACCGCTGACGTCAGCTATGTGTCATGCTGACGTCATCCCAGTACTGTTTCGGATAATGTTGAATTAAATAAATTCAGAAATTCCAGAAAATTAATAAAACTTTGAAAAATCATATCTTTTAAACCGTAAGCCAGATGAAAATAATTTATATATGTAAAATGATTAGAAAAATATGAAGATTCTGGGTGTGTAATCAAAATGCCTGTCCAACAATCCTAGCTAGCTGAACATGGAATAATTTGCCCGATTTCGATAAATGAATAGTGCACAACTTTAATTAAATAAATCCAAATAAATTCCTAAATTAACTAAATCATTTAGTTAGGCAGTAAAACACATCTGCATATCATTCTAGGCTTGTCATGCATAGTGATTGCATTTTTGCCGTGAAATTTATTGTTTCTTCCCCCCTCCTTCTCTCTCGATAGAAGCCGAGACCGACGCCGTTGCAGCAGAGTTCGACTACACCCCCGACGAGCAGCCTACCGACGATCAGCCACTCTCCGCAGAGCTTCCAGGCAAGCAATCCCCCTTGACGCATGCCGTTGTCTCCTATTCTTTCTCCCTCCTGCTTGCATTAGAAATTGCCGCTGCCATGTTTTAACCTATTCTGATGCATAGCCTGATTTTGTCGCCTGCTACTGATACATTACCTGTTATCCCATGATGCCTAGTTAGCTATGCTGCTGTTCCATCTTTGGCCCTTCGTCTTGTCCGTATGCCATGCTTGTTACCGGGCCGTGATCACTCTGGGTGAGGATCACGGAAATGCTTACATTACTACATTCATTTACTGTTACGGGGCTGAAGGGCTGTTGGTACCATCCAGTCAGAGATGGACCTGAGTCCCGACAACGCCCAATGTTAAAGTCGGGCTGGCCCCAAGGGTACCCACGAGTGAATATCATTAAAGACGGGTCGGCTCCAAGAGCACCCGCGCGTCATGTTTTACCAAGTCGGAGGGACAGAAACTCTGTTCGTCTCTGCGAGTTACTAAATACGCCTAACGGAACTGGGTATTTGATCTGAGTGGGTCGTCGTGCCCTTTACGCACTACCACCACGTGGGATAATGGTTTAATGGGGCCCTCTACGTCGTATGTATTAGCCGAAAGCTCTTCAGACGTCACAGCTCAGAGATGCGGGCTGATTGTTGGGGTTGGGCTGGTTACGTCACTGGTGTATTCAGTGTCGCGCCTGCTCCCCGGCCAGTCTCGCAACGTGCAGGAGTGCAAAGGGCGATGGGCCCAAGACCCCTTCGCACTTAGGATTTAGACCGGCGTGTTGACCTCTCTACTGAGCCTAGGTAGGACTGCGTCGTGTCGATCACCCGAGGCCGGGTATTACCCAGCCAGTGTGTCCGGCCGGAGGTAATTGAGTATGTTGGGTAACAGTAGTGCACCCCTGCAGGGAAGTTATCTATTCGAATAGCCGTGTCCACGGTAACAGGACGCTCAGAGTTGTATCCGGATCTATGACAACTACAAACTGATGATGATATATATTAAACTGTTACTACTGCTCTCGGGATTACTTTCTCGCGGGATAGTCGAGAAAGGATCTCAGGGAGTTGCTACCATACAACCACTAATATATGCTGCTATATTCTACTCTCTTCTGATGCTGCAAGATTGCTTGAAGATGCTAGTCTTCGATAGGCTAGGCTTCTCCCCCTCTACTCTGGCATTCTGCAGTTCAGTCCAAAGATATAGCCCCATTCCTTTGATACCAGTGCATAATTAGGATAGTTCTGATGTCAGTCTTGCGAGTACTTTGGATGAGTACTCACGGTTGCTCTGCTCTTCTTTTTCCCATACCCATTTGATGATACATCAGACGACGGAGCCCAGGAGCCAGATGCCACCACAGGAGCTTACTACCAGGAGGGTCCCGACGGCACTTACTACTGGATCGAGCCAGCCGACCAGGAGTAGTTAGGAGGCCCTAGGCAGGAGGCCTTCGCCTTTCAATCTGTAACGTTGTTTGTGCTAGCCTTCTCAAAGCAAAACTTGACTAACTATGTCTGTACTCAGATATCATTTGTGTGTATGACTTATGTATTCGGGCCCTCGTGCCCCCGGTTTGTAAAATGCAGACTTATGCTTTCTTTTGGGTTTAGAGTTGTGTTGTGATATCTTCCCGTGAGTCCCTGTGCTTGATCGTGCACGTTTGCGTGTATGATTAGTGCACGATTAAGCTGGGGGCGTCACATCAATAATCTAGCTCACATCATTATGTGATTTACATTGTAATGAATCGAACACCCATACAGTTCTGGTGTTGATCATGTTTAGCCCTTGGAAGAGGTTTAGTCAACGGGTCTGCAACATTCAGATCCGTGTGCACTTTGTAAATATTTATGTCCTCCTCCTTGATGTACTCGCGGATGGAATTGAAGCGTCGCTTTATGTGTCTGGTCCTCTTGTGAAACCTTGGTTCCTTGGCCAGGGCAATGGCACCAGTGTTATCACAGAACAGATCCACTGGATTCAGTGCACTGGGCACTACTCCAAGATCTGTCATGAACTCCTTCATCCAGACACCTTCCTTCGCCGCCTCCGAGGCCGCGATGTACTCCGCTTCGCATGCAGAATCGGCTACCACGCTCTGCTTGGAACTGCACCAGCTTACCGCTCCCCCATTAAGAATAAATACGTATCCGGTTTGCGACTTAGAGTCATCCGGATCAGTGTCAAAGCTTGCATCGACGTAACCCTTTACGACGAGCTCTTGATCACCTCCATAAACGAGAAACATTTCCTTAGTCCTTTTCAGGTACTTAAGGATATTCTTGACCGCCGTCCAGTGCTCCATTCCTGGATCACTTTGAAACCTTCCGGCCATACTTATGGCAAGGCTGACATCGGGTCTTGTGCACAACATTGCATACATGATAGAGCCTATGGATGAAGCATAGGGGATGACACTCATCTTCTCTCTATCTTCTGCAGTCACTGGGCATTGAGTCTTACTCAACTTCACACCTTGTAACACAGGCAAGAACCCCTTCTTGGACTGATCCATTTTGAACTTCTTCAAAATTTTATCAAGGTATGTGCTCTGTGAAAGTCCGATTAAGCGTCTCGATCTATCTCTATAGATCTTAATGCCTAATATGAAAGCAGCTTCTCCTAGGTCCTTCATTGAAAAACTCTTGTTCAAATATTCCTTCACGCTTTCCATCATTTCTATATTGTTTCCAATCAGTAATATGTCATCCACATATAATATTAGAAACGTTATAGAGCTCCCACTCACTTTCTTGTAAATACAAGCTTCTCCGTAAACTTGTATAAACCCGAACGCTTTGATCACCTCATCAAAGCACAGATTCCAACTCCGAGATGCTTGCACCAGTTCATAAATGGATCGCTGGAGTTTGCAAACTTTGTCAGCATTCTCTGGATCGACAAAACCTTCTGGTTGCATCATATACAACTCTTCCTTAAGGAAACCGTTAAGGAACGCTGTTTTGACATCCATCTGCCAAATTTCATAATCGAAAAAGGCAGCTATTGCTAACATGATTCTGACGGACTTAAGCATCGCTACGGGTGAGAAGGTCTCATCGTAGTCAACTCCTTGAACTTGTGAAAAACCCTTTGCCACAAGTCGAGCTTTATAGACGGTGACATTACCGTCCGCGTCCGTCTTCCTCTTAAAGATCCATTTGTTCTGAATGGCCTTACGCCCTTCAGGTAATACTTCCAAAGCCCATACTTTGTTTTCATACATGGATCCCATCTCGGATTTCATGGCCTCTAACCATTTCTCGGAATCCAGGCCCATCATCGCTTCTCCATAGCTCGTAGGTTCATCGTTGTCCAACAACATGACCTCTAAGACAGGGTTGCCGTACCACTCAGGAGCAGTACGCGTCCTTGTCGACCTACGAGGTTCAATAGCAACTTGATCCGAAGCTTCATGATCATCATCATTAACTTCCTCTTCAACTGATGTAGGCTCTACAGAAACATCTTTCTGCGCTGCGCTACTCTCAGGTTGAAGTAAAGGTTCAACAACCTCATCAAGTTCTATCTTCCTCCCACTCAATTCTTTCGAGAGAAACTCTTTCTCAAGAAATGTTCCATTTTTAGCAACAAACACTTTGCCTTCGGATCTGAGATAGAAGATATACCCAACTGTCTCTTTTGGGTATCCTATGAAGACGCATTTCTCCGCTTTGGGTTCCAGCTTTTCAGGCTGAAGCTTTTTGACATAAGCATCACATCCCCAAACTTTAAGAAACGACAACTTTGGCTTCTTGCCAAACCACAACTCATATGGCGTCGTCTCAACGGATTTCGATGGTGCCCTATTTAAAGTGAATGCAGCTGTCTCTAATGCATAACCCCAAAACGATAGTGGCAAATCGGCAAGAGACATCATAGATCGCACCATATCCAATAAGGTTCGATTACGACGTTCGGACACACCATTACGCTGTGGTGTTCCAGGCGGTGTCAATTGTGAAACAATTCCACACTGTCTTAAGTGACTGCCAAACTCATAACTCAGATATTCTCCTCCTCGATCAGATCGTAGGAATTTAATCTTCTTGTTACGATGATTCTCAACTTCACTCTGAAATTGCTTGAACTTTTCAAACGTTTCAGACTTGTGTTTCATTAAGTAAATATACCCATATCTACTTAAGTCATCAGTGAAAGTGAGAAAGTAACGATAACCACCGCGTGCCTCAATGCTCATCGGACCGCACACATCAGTATGTATGATTTCCAACAAGTCACTTGCCCGTTCCATTGTACTAGAGAACGGTGTCTTAGTCATCTTGCCCATGAGGCACGGCTCACATGTGTCAAGTGATTCAAAATCAAGTGACTCCAAAAGTCCATCAGCATGGAGCTTCTTCATGCGTTTTACGCCAATATGACCTAAACGGCAGTGCCACAAGAAAGTGGTATTATCATTATCAGTTCTATATCTTTTGGCATCAATGTTATGAACATGTGTATCATCACTATCGAGATTCAATAAGAATAAACCCCTCACATTGGGTGCATGACCATAAAAGATATTACTCATATAAATAGAACAACCATTATTGTCTGATTTAAATGAGTAACCGTCTCGCAATAAACAAGATCCAGATATAATGTTCATGCTTAACGCAGGCACTAAATAACAATTATTCAGGTTCATCACTAATCCCGATGGTAATCGAAGAGCGAGCGTGCCGACGGCGATCACATCAACCTTGGAACCATTTCCCACGCGCATTGTCACTTCGTCCTTTGCCAGCCTCTGTCTATTCCGCAGTTCCTGTTTTGAGTTGCAAATGTGAGCAACCGCACCGGTATCAAATACCCAGGCACTACAACGAGAGTTGGTAAGGTACACATCAATAACATGTATATCATATATACCTTGTTTTTTGTTGGCCGCCTTCTTGTCAGCCAAATACTTGGGGCAGTTCCGCTTCCAGTGACCAGTTCCCTTGCAATGAAAGCACTCAGTTTCTGGCTTGGGTCCGGCCTTGGGTTTCTTCACGGGAGGGGCAACTGCTTTGCCACTCTTCTTGGAGTTACCCTTCTTACCCTTGCCATTCTTCTTGAAACTAGTGGTTTTATTGACCATCAACACTTGATGCTCCTTCTGAATCTCAGACTCAGCGACTTTCAACATCGCAAACAGCTCGGCGACTGACTTGTTCATCCCGTGCATGTTATAGTTCAACACGAAGCTCTTGTAGCTAGGTGGCAATGATTGAAGAACTCTGTCAGCGATAGCCTCTGGCGGAAGGGGCATCCCCAATTCAGCCAGACGGGTGGAGTACCCAGACATTCTGAGTATGTGATCACTGACAGACCCGTTCTCCTCCATCTTGCAAGCATAGAACTTATCGGAGGTCTCATACCTCTCGATCCGGGCATTCTTCTGAAAGATAAACTTCAACTCCTGGAACATATCATATGCTCCATGACGTTCAAAACGTCTTTGAAGTCCCGGTTCTAAGCCATACAACATTGCACATTGAACTATTGAGTAATCATCAGAACGAGCCTGCCAGGCGTTCACAACGTCTGGAGACTCAACTGGAGCGGGTGGATCACCAAGCGGTGCATCAAGGACATAAGCCTTCTGGGAAGCCGTAAGGATAATCCTTAGATTACGGGCCCAGTCCACAAAGTTACTTCCATCATCTTTCAACTTAGCTTTCTCTAGGAACGCATTAAAATTCAGGGGTGCTACTACGCGAGCCATGATCTACAACATAAATATTGCAAAGACAACTTAGACTATTGTTCAAGATAATGAGTTTAGTTAATCATATTACTTAAAAAACTCCCACTCAAATTGACACCCCTCCGGTCATTCGAGTGTCACATGATCCAAATCAACCAACTCAAGTCCGATCATCACGTGAGTTGAGGTGGTTTCAATGGTGAACATCTTCATGTTGATCATATCTACTATATGACTCATGTTCGACCTTTCGGTCTCTTGTGTTCCGAGGCCATGTCTGTACATGCTAGGCTTGTAAAGTTTAACCCGAGTGTTCCGCACATGCAACACTGGCTTGCACCCGTTGTATGCGAACGTAGAGTCTATCACACCCGATCATCACGTGGTGTCTCGAAACGACAAACTTTCGCAACGGTGCACACTCGGGGAGAACACAATTTTATCTTGAAATTTAAGTGAGGGATCACCTTATAATGCTACCGTCGTCCTAAGCAAAACAAGGTGCATAAAAGGATTAACATCACATGCAAATCATAAGTGACATGATATGGCCATGAACTTGTGCTTTTGATCTCCATCTCCAAAGCACCGACATGATCTCCATCGTCACCGGCATGACACCATGATCTCCATCATCTTGATCTCCATCAACGTGTCGCCATCAGGGTTGCCACGCCGGCTATTGCTTCCACGACTATTGCTAACTCATAGCGATAAAGTAAAGCAAAACGACGAAAATAATTAAAGCGGTTGCCGTACTCATCGACATGCAAGTCGTGATATTCTATACAATACATGATCATCTCATACATCACATATATCTCATCATGTAATTGGCCATATCACATCAGAACATACCCTGCAAAAACAAGTTAGACGTCCTCTAATTGTTGTTGCAAGTTTTACGTGGTTGCTATGGGTATCTAGCAAGAACAATTCTCACCTACGCAAAAACCACAACGGTGATACATAAATTGCTATTCAACCTTCTCAAGGACCGCCTTTGTCGAATCCGATCCAACTAAAGTAGGAGAAATAGACACCCGCCAGCCATCTTTGTGCAACAAAGTTACACGTCAGTCGATGGAACCGGTCTCTCGTAAGCGTACGAGTAAGGTTGGTCCGGGCCGCTTCATCCCACAATACCGCTGAATCAAAACACGACCAAGGGAGGAAGCAATCTAAGCATCAACGCCCACAAACTCCTTTGTGTTCTACTCATGATCTCATCTACACATAGACCTAGCTCATGATGCCACTGTTGGGGAACGTTGCATGGGAAACAAATTTTTTTCCTACGCACACGCAAGATCTATCCATGGTGATGAGCATCTACGAGAAGGAGAGTGGATCTACATAACCTTGTAGATCGCTAAGCGGGAAGCGTTAAGAAACACGGTTGATGTAGTCGAACGTCTTCGCGATCCAAATCACCGAGCGTCCCGCGATCCAATCACGATCCGTCCCGATCTAGCGCCGAACGGACGACACCTCCACGTTCAGCACACGTACAGCTCGATGACGATCTCCGCCTTCTTGATCCAGCAAGAGGGAGCGGAGAGGTGGATGAGTTCTCCGGCAACGTGACGGCGTGGCGGCGATGGTGGTGGAACTATTCCAGCAGGGCTTCGCCTAAGCACCGCTGAAACGATCTAGAGGAGAAACTGCGATCCAGAGGAGAGGGTAGCACGTGGCTGATTTCTATTATGAAAAACCCTCAATACCTCTAGTATATATAGGAGGAGGGAGGGAGGAGACTTGGCCCCCAAGGGGCCAACCCTTGGTTCGGCCGAAGTGGGAGGAGGAGGAGTCCTCCTCCAGTCCTAGTAGGATTATGACTCCTTCTCTCCCACTTGGAAACTTTCTTTCCACCTTGGGTTTCTCCTCCCAGCCGCATGGGCCTCTTGTGGGGCTTCGGCCAGCCCACTAAGGGCTGGTATACCTCCTCCCACAGCCCATGTAGCCTCTTGGGTCGAAACACCCCTCCCGATGGCCCCCCGGTACCCTCCCGGCACTCCCGGTACACTACCGATGAGCCCGAAACTTTTCCGGCGACCAAAACAGGACTTCCTATATATCAATCTTTACCTCCGGACCATTCCGGAGCTCCTCGTGACGTCCGGGATCTCATCCGGGACTCCAAACAACCTTCGGTTACCACCATACATAACTCTATACTACCGAAACGTCACCAAACCTTAAGTGTGCAGACCCTGCGGGTTCGAGAACTATGTAGACATGACCGAGACACCTCTACGGTCAATAACCAATAGCGGGAGCTGGATGCCCATATTGGTTCCTACATATTCTACGAAGATCTTTATCGGTTGAACCTCTATGTCAAGGATTCAGTTAATCCCGTACGCTGTTCCCTTTGTTCTTCGGTATGTTACTTGCCCGAGATTCGATCGTCGGTATATCTATACCTAGTTCAATCTCGTTACCGGCAAGTCTCTTTACTCGTTCCGTAATACAAGATCCCGTGGCTAACACTTTAGTCACATTGCTTGCAAGGCTTGTTGTGATGTTGTATTACCGAGTGGGCCCTGAGATACCTCTCCGTCACACGGAGTAACAAATCCCAGTCTTGATCCATACCCACTCAACAGACACTCTCGGAGATACCTGTAGAGCACCTTTATAGTCACCCAGTTACGTTGTGACGTTTGATACACACAAGGCATTCCTCCAGTGTCAGTGAGTTGTATGATCTCATGGTCATAGGAACAGATACTTGACATGCAGAAAACTATAGCAATAAACTGACACGATCATATGCTATGTTTATAGTTTGGTTCTTGTCCATCACATCATTCTCCCAATGATGTGATCCCGTTATCAAATGACATCTCATGTCAATGGCTAGGAAACCTTGACCATCTTTGATCAACGAGCTAGTCAACTAGAGGCATACTAGGGACACAGTGTTGTCTATATATCCACACATGCAATGTGTTTCCAATCAATACAATTATAGCATGGATAATAAACGATTATCATGAACAAGGAAATATAATAATAACCATTTTATTATTGCCTCTAGGGCATATTTCCAACAGTCTCCCACTTGCACTAGAGTCAATTGTAACGTCCCCATGTAATAGCTACAGTGATCCCCTCTTGATAATGCCAAGTCACCATGATTAACGTCCCCATGTAATAGCTACAGTGATCCCCTCCGGCGTCCGCTCTCCTTGCCACCACCACTTCGGATTTGTGGCACCGTCGTCTTGGGCACCCCGGCGCCAACACCCTTTCGGCTATCTCCCGTGATTTCCTTAGCGATTGTAATAAGCAGCCACACTTACCTTGTAGCGCCTGCCAACTTGGTCATCAACCACGCCTCCCCTTCCCCTCTTCGCTTAGTAAAACGTATGCTGCCTTTGATCTCATTCATTGTGACTTGTGGACTTTGCCCGTTGTAAGCTTCTTCGGGTTTCAATATTATCTTGTTCTGTTGGATGATTTCACGCATTTTTCTTGGACATTTCCCCTACGTAATAAATCCGACACGTCCACCGTTTTACAACGCTTCTTTACCTTCATCCACACACAATTTAACGTGATCATCAAAAGTATGCAATGTGACAATGGTGGTGAGTTCATCAACGCCTCTCTTCGCAACCTTTTCTCCTCCAATGGCATTGTTTATCGCTTCTCTTGCCCTCACACCTCCCCCCAAAATGGCAAAGCGGAGCGTCTCCTTTGCACCACGAATGACATTGTGCGCATCCTCCTCCTCCAAGCCAACCTCACACCACCCTTTTGGGTGGAAGCATTGCAGACAGCCACCTACCTCTTAAACCGTCAACCCTCTCGTGCCACAGCCCCACACACACCCTACTTCCTTCTCCACGGCGTCCATCCCACCTACGATCATCTCCTAGTTTTCGGGTGTCTCTGCTTTCCCAATTTACATGCCACCATGGATCACAAGCTCGCCCCTCGCTCCACCCGCTACATCTTCCTAGGCTACCCCCTTGAACACAAAGGGTACCGCTGCTATGATCTAGAGTCGCGCCGTGTCATCGTCTCTCACCACGTCGTTTTCGAGAAAACTTCCTTCCCGTACACCGCGGCCACACCACTACCACGTCCATGCAGCCCCAATCTCCCGACCGGATCTCTTGGATCCTCCCCCACCTACCTCCGCTGGGGCCCGCCACTCCCCAACGACCGATCCGCCCCTCGCTTGGCGCTGATACGTCTCCGTCGTATCTATAATTTTTGATTGTTTCATGCCAATATTCTACGACTTTCATATACTTTTGGCAACTTTTTATACTATTTTTGGGACTAACATATTGATCCAGTGCCCAGTGCCAGTTCCTGTTTGTTGCATGTTTTTTTGTTTCGCAGAAAATCCATATCAAACGAAGTCCAAACGGGATAAAAACTTATGGAGATTTTTTTGGAATATATGTGAATTTTGGGAAGTGGAATCAATAGAAGGCGGTGCCCGAGGGGCCCACAAGCCACAAGGGCGCGCCCTAGGGGGTAGGGCGCGCCCTGGGGTCTTGTGGCCACCCCGTAAGGCGGTTGCTGCCCTTCTTTCGCCGCAAGAAAGCTAATATCCGGATAAAAATTGTGTTAAAATTTCAGCCGAATCGGAGTTACGGATCTCCGGTAATTTAAGAAACGGTGAAAGGCCAGAATCTGGAAAGGCAGAAACAGAAGGAAACAAAGAGAGAGATCCAATCTCGGAGGGGCTCTCGCCCCTCCGCTGCCATGGAGGCCAAGGACCAGAAGGGAAACCCTCCTCCCATCTAGGGGGGAGGTCAAGGAAGAAAAAGAAGGAGGGGGGCTCTCTCCCCCTCTCTCCCGGTGGCACCGGAACGCCGCCGGGGCCATCATCGTGACGACGATCTACACCAACAACTTCGCCGCCGTCATCACCAACTCTCTCCCCCTCTATGCAGCGGTTCAATACCTCTTCTCCCCGCTGTAATCTCCACTTAAACATGGTGCTCAACGCTATATATTATTTCCCAATGATGTATGGCTATCCTATGATGTTTGAGTAGATCCGTTTTGTCCTATGGGTTGATTGATGATCATGATTGGTTTGAGTTGCATGTTTTATTATTGGTGCTGTCCTATGGTGCTCTCCGTGTCGCGCAAGCGTGAGGGATCCCCACTGTAGGGTTTGCAATATGTTTATGATTCGCTTATGGTGGGTGGCGTGAGTGACGGAAGCACAGACCCGAGTAAGTAGGTTGTTTGCGTATGGGAATAAAGAGGACTTGATACCTTATAATGCTATGGTTGGGTTTTACCTTAATGATCTTTAGTAGTTGCGGATGCTTGCTAGAGTTCCAATCATAAGTGCATATGATCCAAGTAGAGAAAGTATGTTAGCTTATGCCTCTCCCTCATATAAAATTGCAATAATGATTACCGGTCTAGTTATCGATTGCCTAGGGACAAATAACTTTCTTGTGACAAAAAGCTCTCTACTAAGACTAACTTAGTTGTTTCTTCATCTAAACAGCCCCTAGATTTTATTTACGTTTTCTTTATTATCTTGCAAACCTATCCTATCACACCTACAAAGTACTTCTAGTTTCATACTTGTTCTAGGTAAAGCGAACGTTAAGCGTGCGTAGAGTTGTATCAGTGGTCGATAGAACTTGAGGGAATATTTGTTCTACCTTTAGCTCCTCGTTGGGTTCGACACTCTTACTTATCGAGAAAGGCTACAACTGATCCCCTATACTTGTGGGTTATCAATATCTTTTTCTGGCGCCGTTGTCGGGGAGCAATAGCGTGGGGGTGAATATTCTCGTGTGTGCTTGTTTGCTTTATCACTAAGTAGATTTTATTTGCTATTCTAAGTTGTTCTCTATCTTTAGTTATGGTTATGGAACACGAAATACCAAAAAAATTAGTTGAACCTACTACACCAATGGTTGAAGAACCACCAAAAATCTATCACACTGTCGAAGCTTTTTACTTGGATCATCTTCGATCTGTTTGTGCTCGTGCTGAAACCCCAACTAGCTTAGTTGAGGGCAAATCATTAAATGAGCATGCTTATTATGTGCGACACCGCTTATCTCAAAAAGGGAAACTTTTATGGCATCATATTAATACTTTGCAATGCTATGCTTGGAATTTATGCGAAATTTATGATTTTGCTTGTTGTTCTGAAGACCCTAAAAAACACCTTCCCTATCAATGTGAGTTTAAGGATAATTGAATTGTATCTTCTTATGCCAAGGGTGTTTATAATTACTATGATATTGAGCAAATTGAAGATTTTGTTGCTTTTAAGGGTGCTTATGAAATTGCTTCTTTGATTGAAAAGTATGATGCTACTCTTTACAAATCTGAATGTTTTGCCATACTTAAATATTGCTATGAAAACTATGCTTCTAATGCTTATGTTAAGCCATATATCGAGGACTCCTCCGCTGTCCAAGCGGAGACTAATATTTTGCAGGAAACTATGTTAGAAGAAATTGATGACACTGTGAGCTCATTGGATGAAAACGATGAGGAGGAGAGCGAAGAACAAAAGGAGGAAGAGCGGATTAGCTACCCGCACCCACCTTCTAATGAGAGTAACTCTTTAACTCATACATTGTTTAATTTCCCTTCGTTCTTACCGAAGGATGAATGGTATGATAATTGCTATGATCCCTTGGATTTGTTTGAAATATCCCTTTTTGATGAACTTGATGCTTGCTATGCTTGTGGCCATGATGCCAATATGAATGATGCTTATGGAGATGAACTTGCTATAGTTCCTTATGTTAAACGTGAAATTGTTGCTATTGCACCCACACATGATAGTCCTATTATCTTTTTGAATTCTCCCAACTACACTATATCGGAGAAGTTTGCACTTATTAAGGATTATATAGATGGGTTGCCTTTTACTATTACACATGATGATTTTGATAGATATAATAAGCATGTGCTTGCTGCTCCTACTTGCAATTATTATGAGAGAGGAACTACATCTCCACCTCTCTATGTTTCCAATATGATAAAATTGTAAGAAACTGCTTATGCTATGTATTGGCCTTTACTTGATGTGCATGAATTGTTCTTTTATGATATGCCAATGCATAGGAAGAGAGTTAGACTTCGTTGTTGCATGATATATGTTAATTTGTGCTCACTACTAAATTACAAATCATTGTTAATTAAAATTGGCTTTGATATATCTTGGGATCCGGGTGGATCAATTACTTGAGCACTTTATGCCTAGCTTAATGGCTTTAAAGAAAGCGCTACCAGGGAGACAACCCGGAAGTTTTAGAGAGTCATTTTATTCTATTGTATGCTTTTATATAGTTTAAAAAACAAAAAAATAAAGAGGGGAACCTAAAACTTTTTCAAAAAGAAAAGTGAAAGTGAGAGAGACGAGCATTGTTAAAATTGGAGCATGCCTTGAACTTTGTTCATGCCCATGGAAACCTTGTGAATCTTAATTACAGAAACTTTTCAACAAAAATAATTATCCCCTTGTATAAATCCATTGTATTATAAAAATAATGTGCCAAGATTTGCCTTTAGGATGATTAGATTGCTTGTTTGGTGTGTGCAGTGCAAAAACAGAAACTTCGGCTGTAGTGAGTGAATTTACATTTTTTACTGGAATGTCAAAAATTTATGAAAATTTTACACAGTACTTATATGCAAATTTTTTATTTTTTCCTAATTTTTCAGAATTTTTAGAGTTACAGAAGTATAGTAAATGTTCAGATTGCTTCAGACTGTTCTGTTTAAGACAGATTATGTTTTTGATGCATTGTTTTGCTTGTTTTGATGAAACTACCGATTGTATCGGTGGTATAAGCCATAAAGAAGTTATAATACAGTAGATATAATGCAAAAATAAAATGTGAATGCGTTTGCAACAGTACTTAAAGTGGTAATTTGCTTTATTATACTAACGGATCTCACGAGGGTTTTGTTAAGTTTTGTGTGATTGAAGTTTTCAAGTTTTGGGCGAGATCACGATGGATGAAGGAATAAGGAGTGGAAAGAGACTAAGCTTGGGGATGCCCGAGGCACCCCAAGGTAATATTCAAGGACTCCCAAGAAACTAAGCTTGGGGATGCCCCGGAAGGCATCCCCTCTTTCTTCTAACAACCATCGGTAATTTTAGTTGGAGCTATATTTTTATTCGTCACATGATATGCGTAAATTTTGGAGCGTCGTGTGCTTTTTCTTTTTCTTTTAACTAGCAAAGTGTCCCGCTCAATACGCGGGCTAGAACTTTAAACTATTTAGTAATGACATCATATTATTTGATTTGTTTATAGTAAAATCGGTAGCACATTTGTTGGTTTCTATTTTCAATATAATTTTATTTCGCTATATACGTATTTAGCATTATTATATTTACCAATGAATATTGTTGTCAAATAAATTGCATATGTCATTCTTCGGGAAATGACTATTATTTAAAAAAGGCACATGATATACTTTTTCATTCTCAATATTATTTTGGATCCATCCCAGGAGTAGAATAAGATATGCAAGGTGCCACGGATGGTGAACATAAACTTGTAAGCAAATATGAAAGTTGGTGGTTGGTTGCAAGAGATTTTTTTCAGTTTCCCAAGGTTATAGGAAATTTAATAATACATATCAGTAGTAAGTGGAGTACAATACATACGTTATTTTCTAATTGTTCTTGTCATGGAATGCCAGATAAAACAAAAATTCCCTCGTCTTTTGTATCAAATTGTGTAACTATCACTATACTATCTTGTCCTCCATTAAGCACACCCCATCTTTTATTTTTTATCAAGCTTATTTAAAAAATGGAAATAACGTGGGATCTAGGTTTGCATAGTTGAACTCAAATATTTAGCTAAAAAATCTATTGCCACTCATGATGAGCTGACCATTTGGTACATTCACAAAAGAGATATTACAATATTTCGCAATCTTGATAAAGGGAACACATTCAAAGATAACATATATATTAACATTGTGGACATACTATAGAAGTCCATATGCACAATGAACACACGAGATTGCATTATATTCGATTTTAAGGTAATGCTATAAGATAGAACAATAGTAGAATATGAAATAAAAAATGTTCCTAGAAAGTGCACTTCATTTCTTCTATATTACAATCTCTCAGTGGAATTCATGAGTGCCAACTTTTTCAGAAAACTACAAATGTACACTCTGAATCTTTTGCAAAAGAACAGAAAAGGCACTCAAATATAAATCATGAACTAATATTTATGTACAAAAAAGAGTATATGCATCGTATAGGATATATAAATATGTCTACATTTTTTAATATGCTTGTTAAATTTATGTCTGATGAATTACATTAGCATGGTGTGTCATCTCTGCTCTATAAAGAGAGCCCGCACGTGATCATTATAATACGACTGATGTGGTTGATGAGGGTGCAGTCCAAATTTTAGGTGTATTGTCAGTATTATCTATCGATATTCTTACTAAGTATGAAAGATAAATCCTCCATTCAAATTTGATTAAGCTATTATGTGCAAAACTGAAACATAAAGTCCATATACACTTAGTAGCGACTAAGTTTGAACAAACTACGGACCGACTGTCAACATAACATGATGTGGCTTTATACGCTTTACATCCAAAACTGATTCTCCATCTCCTCATGGAGCAATGATTGTCAATAACATTAATGGCATTATTTAGAGTGCATGTGTACCCGATTGTAATTAGGTAACTGAGAGCGAGAATACATGTGTGAATTATGAAGAGTTGGACATATCAGATTCTGCATAAATGAAAATCAAACGGCTTGATACTTTGTAAGAGCCAGTGACTATGAAAACTCGTAGCATGCATTAAACTTGAAGTTTTTCCAATCGAGCAAATTTTAAGTAAATCTCGCAAACCCAGAAATGTGCCAATATTCGATAAGGGGTAAAGTTTTAAAATCATGTAGAGTCATCAAGAGTTGGAAGAGTTAGTCATAAAAATTGACAGGATTTGACCGGTGAATATCAACTAAAACTTTCACATGCAGAAAGATAATGAAAAATAGTTGATCTATAGGGCAGCCAAGCAAAAACTTCCTTTTGTGACCAAGAACATTAACAATCATATACCAGAAGTATATATATGAAATCGAATTTCCAAAAATAAATAAAAAATCAGTAGTGCGCCTAGCAAATCTTCCTAATTACTGCTATAACACTGGGATGTTACCTATATGGTGGAAGAAGTTAGATGGTGATTGTATTACACAATGGCAACTTATGTGTGACAATGCATTTCTCCTCTCCTCCTTAAAGGATTATTAATGTCGGCAAATCTTAGGAATGTATATGAACCAAGATATAAATAAATGGACTATCATTTCAATATTTACTCGTGACCAATAAAATAAAAAGATAGTTGAGAGATGAAAAAGGTAATTACTCTTTATTTTGCTTCTGCACTAATTAGTTACATAGCTAAACTTCACACACATGCACACAAAATAAAGACTAAAGTTAATTCTTTAATATTATATAGCCATGTACTTACTGGTTGTGTCGTAAAATTTCTAGATATCAGCATGAAGCAATAGAACCCGGGGAATGACATCTCTATCTCCTGATATGTGCCATGAACTGTATCAGTAAGTAGTAAATCATGTGATTGAAGGTAGATAAAGTGAAGGAAACAAAAAAGTCGGTCAATATCCATGACTATACGTACATGTTCCTGTGTATTCTTAGGCCCCATCTACACGTTACTGATCTTGGCGGACGTCTCTCCTACTCTAGTTTCTTTATCGTCAGCGTCCCAGCAACAATGACAACGTCCAGTAGCCATACGACAATAGCAAATCTAGTATCCAAGCGACAACATCAAGTTGGCCATGCTGAGATTAACCATACACATCTATACATATACCTGCACAAGATGGGTATATAGGTGTCTATATGCGCATCCCGCTGGCTTAATCGATCTGCATGCTATGTGTGTGTGAGTCAGCTCCATGGAGAATCGATCAAGTGCTTATCTCGGGTATTTGTGTCTCCTCGTAAAGAAATCTGCTTCAAACAGGCACGTATTAGTATGCCTTCTTCGGAAAATAACCTTGTCGGAGCGACGTCTAGCACGAATCCGACACACCCGTAGGTACGGACGCAGCGGCCACAACGTAGTCTCGTTGAGAAGCACACATGTAAAGACCAAGAAAACCTTAGCCACTTCCCACGATCTAGCTAGCTAGGTTATTCCAGCCATGGGTGACTCATGTCTTGATCGCTAGCTAGTGGGGATTGCAGTAAAGGGAGTTGGACGTCAGCCATGTGGTAAAGGGTGGAGGACGTCAGCTATGCGGCAAATAGAGAAGATACTGGCACGTATCTGGTAGGCCAAACGGAGGTAGGGCTGCAGGGCCTTTTTTTTTTCTTTTGCATGAGGGGGTATGTTACATAGATCTAATGGACAGGATTTATTATTTTTTAAAGGTCCACACGATCAAGGGTTGTTAATTTCTAATTAACGTACAATTTTCTAGCATTTTCTGTTCCCTACCTCCGTATTTTGCTTTTAGTAGATAATAGATAGATAGATAGATAATGCACCATGCTGGTATGAGAAAGTCCTTGGTTGATTTATAGAAGGCTCTTTGCACCTCACTTATTTCTTTTGAGTATGGCTTTGTAGAATGCTTCATGTGCTTCACGTATATCATTTGAAGTTTGGATTGCCTGTTTCTCTACACATAGAAAACCGCCATTTGTAGAATGCTCTTTTGCTTCACTTATATTTGTTAGAGCGTGGGCATATCTTTTGTAGAAAGAATTAAACTCTCATGCTTCACTTATATCTATTTAGAGAGTTAACAGGAGTTGGTCATTCACATGGTTAGTCATAAAATCCTACATAAAACTTGTAGATCACTGAATATGATATGTTTGATTCCTTGCAATAGTTTTGTGATATAAAGATGGTGATACTAGAGTCATGCTAGTGAGTAATTGTGGATTGGTAGAAATACTTGTGTTAAAGTTTGTGATTCCCGTAGCATGCACGTATGGTGAACCGTTATGTGATGAAGTCAGAGCATGATTTATTTATTGATTGTCATCCTTTGTGCGGAGGTCGGGATCGCGCGATGGTTAACTACTACCAACCCTTCCCCTAGGAGCATGCGTGTAGTACCTTGTTTCGATGACTAATAATTTTTTGCAATAAGTATGTGAGTTCTTTATGACTAATGTTGAGTCCATGGATTATACGCACTCTCACCCTTCCACCATTGCTAGCCTCTCTAGTACCGCGCAACTTTCGCCGGTGCATTACACCCACCATATATCCTTCCTCAAAACAGCCACCATACCTACCTATTATGGCATTTCCATAGCCATTCCGAGATATATTGCCATGCAACTTCCACCGTTCCGTTTATTATGACACTCACCATCATTGTCATATTGCTTTGCATGATCGTAAGATAGCTAGCATGATGTTTTCATGGCTTGTCCGTTTTTTGATGTCATTGCTACGCTAGATCATTGCACATCCCGGTACACCGCCGGAGACATTCATATAGTCATATTTTGTTCTAGTATCGAGTTGTAATTCTTGAGTTGTAAGTAAATAAAAGTGTGATGATCATCATTATTAGAGCATTGTCCCATGTGAGGAAAGGATGATGGAAGCTATGATTCCTTCACAAGTTGGGATGAGTCTCCGGACTTTACAAAAAAAATAAAAGAGGCCAAAGAAGCCCAAATAAAAAAAAGAGGCCAAAGAAGCCCACCAAAACAAAAAAAAAACAAAAAAAATGAGAGAAAAGAGAGAAGGGGCAATGCTACTATTCCCTTTTCCACACTTGTGCTTCAGAGTAGCACCATGATCTTCATGATAGGGAGTCTCCTATATTGTCACTTTCATATACTAGTGGGAATTTTTCATTATAGAACTTTACTTGTATATTCCAATGATGGGCTTCCTCAAATTGCCCTAGGTCTTCGTGAGCAAGCAAGTTGGATGCACACCCACTTAGTTTTCAGTTTGAGCTTTCATACACTTATAGCTCTAGTGCATCCGTTGCATGGCAATCCCTACTCACTTGCATCGATATCGATTGATGGGCATCTCCATAGTCCATTAATTTGCCTAGTTGATGTGAGACTATCTCCTTCTTTTTGTCTTCTCCACAACCTCCACCATATTCTATTCCACCTATAGTGCTATATCCATGGCTCACGCTCATGTATTTTGTGATATAAACAATTGCTTGGCTAAAACTGGGGTTGTACATGATTTAATACTTTGTGTGATGAAGATGGAGCATAGCCAGACTATATGATTTTGTAGGGATAACTTTCTTTTAGCCATGATATTTTGAGAAGATATGATTGCTTTATTAGTATGCTTGAAGTATTATTGTCCTAATGTCAAATGATAGACTATTGCTTTGAATCACCCGTGTCTTAATATTCATGCCATGATTAGATTATATGATCAAGATTATGCTAGGTAGCATTCCACATCAAAAATTATCTTTTTTATCATTTACCTACTCGAGGACGAGCAGGAATTAAGCTTGGGGATGCTGATATGTCTCCGTCGTATCTATAATTTTTGATTGTTTCATGCCAATATTCTACAACTTTCATATACTTTTGGCAACTTTTTATACTATTTTTGGGACTAACATATTGATCCAGTGCCCAGTTCCAGTTCTTGTTTGTTGCATGTTTTTTGTTTCGTAGAAAATCCATATCAAATGAAGTCCAAACGGGATAAAAACTTACGGAGATTTTTTTTGGAATATGTGAATTTTGGGAAGTGGAATCAACAGAAGGCGGTGCCCTAGGGGCCCACAAGCCACAAGGGCGCGCCCTGGGGGGTAGGGCGCGCCCTGGGATCTTGTGGCCACCCCGTAAGGTGATTGGTGCCCTTCTTTCGCCGCAAGAAAGCTAATATCCGGATAAAAATTGTGTTAAAATTTCAGCCGAATCGGAGTTACGGATCTCCAGGAATTTAAGAAACGGTGAAAGGCCAGAATCTGGGAAGGCAGAAACAGAAGGAAACAAAGAGAGAGATCCAATCTCGGAGGGGCTCTCGCCCCTCCGCTGCCATGGAGACCAAGGACCATAGGGGAAACCCTCTTCCCATCTAGGGGGGAGGTCAAGGAAGAAGAATAAGGAGGGGGGCTCTCTCCCCCTCTCTCCCGGTGGCACCGGAACGCCGCCGGGGCCATCATCGTGACGGCGATCTACACCAACAACTTCGCCGCCGTCATCACCAACTCTCTCCCCCTCTATGCAGCGGTTCAATACCTCTTCTCCCCGCTGTAATCTCTACTTAAACATGGTGCTCAACGCTATATATTATTTCCCAATGATGTATGGCTATCCTATGATGTTTGAGTAGATCCGTTTTGTCCTATGGGTTGATTGATGATCATGATTGATTTGAGTTGCATGTTTTATTATTGGTGCTGTCCTATGGTGCTCTCCGTGTCGCGCAAGCGTGAGGGATCCCCGCTGTAGGGTTTGCAATATTTTTATGATTCGCTTATGGTGGGTGGCGTGAGTGACGGAAGCACAGACCCGAGTAAGTAGGTTGTTTGCGTATGGGAATAAAGAGGACTTGATACCTTATAATGCTATGGTTGGGTTTTACCTTAATGATCTTTAGTAGTTGCGGATGCTTGCTAGAGTTCCAATCATAAGTGCATATGATCCAAGTAGAGAAAGTATGTTAGCTTATGCCTCTCCCTCATAAAATTGCAATAATGATTACCGGTCTAGTTATCGATTGCCTAGGGACAAATAACTTTCTTGTGACAAAAGGCTCTCTACTAAGACTAACTTAGTTGTTTCTTCATCTAAACAGCCCCTAGATTTTATTTACGTGTTCTTTATTATCTTGCAAACCTATCCTATCACACCTACAAAGTACTTCTAGTTTCATACTTGTTCTAGGTAAAGCGAACGTTAAGCGTGCGTAGAGTTATATCGGTGGTCGATAGAACTTGAGGGAATATTTGTTCTACCTTTAGCTCCTCGTTGGGTTCGACACTCTTACTTATCGAGAAAGGCTACAACTGATCCCCTATACTTGTGGGTTATCAAGACCTTTTTCTAGCGCCGTTGCCGGGGAGCAATAGCGTGGGGGTGAATATTCTCGTGTGTGCTTGTTTGCTTTATCACTAAGTAGATTTTATTTGCTATTCTAAGTTGTTCTCTATCTTTAGTTATGGTTATGGAACACGAAATACCAAAAAAATTAGTTGAACCTACTACACCAATGATTGAAGAACCACCCAAAATCTATCACACTGTTGAAGCTTTTTACTTGGATCATCTTCGATCTGTTTGTGCTCGTGTTGAAACCCCAACTAGCTTAGTTGAGGGCAAATCATAAAATGTCCACCCGTGCACCGCCCAGTACACCAGGGCCACGCCTACCCCCACATGCCATACCGGTTCCACCATCACACAACTCCCATAAAATGTCCACCCGTGCCAAATCCGGCTTCCTTATGCCCAAACGCCTCTTTCTTGCCGATGCCAAACCCACAGCCATCTCTCCTTTACCTCCCACATATAAAACCGCCCTTCGAGATCCCCATTGGCGTCAAGCAATGTTAAATGAGTATCATGCATTAATGAACTACTTTACTTGGTCTTTGGTGCCTAAGCCTGCAGGTGCTAATGTGGTCACGGGCAAGTGGATCTTCCGCCACAAATTTAACTCGGACAACTCTTTGGCTCGCTACAAAGCACGGTGGGTTGTGCGTGGTTTCAAACAACAAGAGGGTGTCGATTACGATGAGACTTCCAGCCCAGTGGTGAAGCCTGCCACTATCCGTGTGGTTTTGAGTATTGCCACCTCCCACTCATGGCCTATCCATCAGCTTGATGTCAAGAACGCATTCCTCCATGGTGAGCTCAATGAGACTGTGTATTGCTCGCAACCAACTGGCTTTGTGGACTCCTCTCGACCGGATCATGTGTGCCTCCTCCGGAAGTCCCTCTACGGTTTGAAACAAGCCCCTCGGACTTGGTTCCTCCATTTTCAGGCGTTCCTCACATCTATTGGTTTTCGGGCATCCAAGAGTGACACATCCCTGTTCATCCTCCAATTCCCTCGCCTATTTATTGGTCTATGTGGACGACATTATACTTACTGCCAACTCACCACACACTCTTGCTCACATTATCAACTCCTTGAAGAAAGAGTTTGCGATGACTGATCTTGGCGCCCTACACCATTTCTTGGGCATCAACGTCACCCACAACGCCTCCGGCCTCTTTCTATGCCAACAGCAATATACTCTTGAGCTCCTTGATCGTGCCAACATGCTCAACTGCAAACCAGTTCCCACTCCCGTCGACACCAATTCCAAACTGTCCTCCACCGCCGGCCAACTCCTTTCCAACCCTACACACTACCGCAGCCTCACCAGTGCTCTCCAATACCTCACCCTCACTCGCCCCGACATCACCTATGCCGTTCAGCAAGCCTGCCTCTTCATGCATGCTCCTCGCGACACCCACATGCAACTGGTCAAGCGTATCCTACGGTACTTGCGAGGTACTTCTCACTTCGGTCTTCAGTTGTACAAATCTCTCACCACCGATCTCATTGCCTATACTGATGCGGATTGGGCCGGTTGCCCGGATACGTGCAAGTCAACCTCCGGATTTTGTGTTTTTCTTGGTACAAATCTGATCTCATGGTCCTCTAAGCGACAACCCACCATCTTGGTGTCGCTAATTGCGTTGCTGAATCTTGCTGGTTGCGGCAGCTCCTCCATGAGCTTCGGGTTCCACCTCAACGAGCTACTGTGGTCTATTGTGACAATGTGAGCGCCTCCTACCTTGCGAGCAATCCTGTGGAGCACCAACGGACCAAGCACATTGAGATCGACTTGCATTTTGTGCGTGACCGTGTCTCTCTTGGTGATGTACGAGTCCTTCATGTGCCATCCAGCTCTCAATATGCCGGCATTTTCACCAAGGGTTTGCCGTCGCTGGTATTCATGGAGTTTCGGTCCAGCCTAAACATCCATCCAAATGGAGTTCCGACTGAGGGGGGGTGTTAGATACTGTACATTGTATGTAATGTAAACACTTGTACCGATCCTATTTCCTTGGTCACGTAGCCCGCTGGCCTGCGTGCCGACTATTGCGGGAGCTCTCTCTCCCTCCTATATCTTGTGTACATTGTAACAGATCAGATCAAGGCAATACAATTATTGTTTCCAACTTTCTGGACGGTATCGTATTGAGACCTATCCCTCTTTGTTCGGAAATCTGTAGCGATTGATCTCGATCTTCTTGCACCGGTCATTAACAAAGCTCTGTATCATGTGAGTATGGAAACTAATCGTGATCCCTGAACTGCTCCCTGCTAGATGGAACGATAGCCTAAATCTACAGTTTACATCTTATTCTTGATACTGATAGCCTACATATAAATCAAGAAAAGGAGGGAAAGGGGTCATTGTTATCTGGCATTGATGGGCTGCCAATTTACATCTGCAGTTACTGTTTGTCTTTGATAATTCCTAATCACATAAGCTGGTCTAAGAATGATGGGAGCAGTACTAGATATAGTAAGAACTAGATCATCGAAGGCGCGCGTTGCAGCGCCCATCCGTTTTTACAATAGATTGCTAGGCATTTACGATGTGAAAATAAAATCTAAATGAAGTGTGCCTTCAAAGTAGCACACACTCCATTGTATAACCAGCACCGACATCATCCTTACCAAATGAGCAAAATGATACGTGAATAAATTAACACAGCAAGATAGAAGAATGTTAGATAAAACATGACACCTTTATAACCCATATCTAAGTGCTTTCTTGTTCCCAGATAACCCAAATTATATGGATAATATACATGGGTAAGTGATTAATGGCTTTCCTTTAAAAGAAGTTGCTAATGTCCAACATGGCAATGAGGGAGCTTTGGCAGCCAAGAAAGGTTTTACTATCCTGCAATCAGCTCCTCTCTCTAACATTCTGTATGTGTAGAAAAAGTAAGAGCAAATTTTATAAAATAAGGCAGGCATATTGAGTCTATCCATATTTTGAGGTATATATATGTCCTGCTATACAAACCTTACATCCTAACTTTGTAAAGTTACTTACGAATAGCAGGAAAGAAGATAGCCACAATCATAGGATGGCAACTTAATCCCTTCAGTTCAATATAAACTCAAGCCCCGAGAGTATACATTATTCTCGCAAACCTGGAAAGAAAATAGCAATACAAAGGTCATGTGCTTATCATAGGATAGCCACTTAATCCATTCAGTTCAATAAACTAAATGAACGCGAAAGGTTGAATTGGAGAGTTGATTCAGATTTCTAAACAGGATGAAGGGGAGAGGGTTAGTCTTTACATGCGGCGCGCCTCGACTCGCCTTCATCCCCTCGGGCGCTTTCGCTGGACAAGCACCCTCTACTCTGTATCCTCTCCAGAGATGGTTCTTGTATGCTCTGATTATAACTATAGCCTCACCAACAATTGTATGCTCACATGAATGAACCTGATCTGAAAATATTGATAGAAAAACATAGCATAAACCGGTGCTATATGTAGCTGTGTTGCTGCCTCTGGTTCTCCTAGTGAAAGCTATAAAAAGTCTCAATCAAATCATAAACAAGGAAAGAAGGAAAACTTTAATCACTTGCACTTACCCACACAATTTGATCAATCAAGAATTAATTACTGGAGCAGAACTGAGACAAAAAGATATGCAAGACCATCTCATTGTTCTTGCAAGGAAAAATCAATAAAAAGTGAAGCAGATGCAGTACACATAAGAGATAGGTCAGTGACAATCTCAGATTGTACTCACTTGGTCGCACCGGAGCTGAACAGCACTGACGGCCCCATCCGTCCGTCTGTGCGTCATGGCTGGCTGCAGGACCTCTCGCCCGTGCTTGCTCGCTAGGATTCCCTCAGAGGCTGTGGACGATGGACAATTGGACATATTCAGTGATTGAAGCCGTACGGCCGGAGCGACACTCGCCGGCGGTGACAACAACATGACCAACGCGCTTGTGCTCTGGAATTCAAAGAGCGAAAAAAACGATATACTGCATGACGGAAATCTGCACTAATCATGGTCTTGCACCCAGGGATTATCCGTGATTGACAACGAGTGCGCCTAGACGGAAGAGGAGCCAAGCATGGCAAGAAGAACCGCCCCCCACGTTGCCTCCTGGTCGTCAGCCGTCGGCTGCTGCTACTCTTCATGGGGGTGCACAAAGAGGAGGTTGCGAGATGCGCCATCCTAAATCCAACGCCACCGCCAGCCGCATCCAGCTCATCGTCATCGGCTGGCCTCGCATCAAGCTCCTCTTCCGCCTCCACATCTTGAACAGGCCGGCGTCACCAGCTGCCACCTCTCCCCTGTACATGCGCTTGGGCGAGATCCTGCACCCGATCCCACGGTGCTTCGCTGATGCGGAGGCGTAGGCGGCGACAACGGGGATGCGAGGAGGGAGTAGATGCCATCGTGGGCGGCGGCGGGGAGAGGAGGAGGCGGTGTGAGGAGCGAATGGACGGAGTCGTTCGCTAGTTTTTATTTTCTGTAAGTCTGAAGTGGGCTTCACATAAGGCCCAATTAACTACGGGCCTCCGTTTTGGCTACCGGAGTAGCTGCTCATTGGACAGTCGGCCCAGTTTCACACAAATGCAAATCGGACGACCAGGAATGATCCAAACACATGATCTAACGGTCGAAAATGTCAAGTGCGTGAGGGGGCTGGGATTAGGTTCAGTTTTACTGTCCTAAATGTAAAGAGAAAAATATAGTCTTACGAAAAAATAAATGCATACGATTGTTCTTTGGTCCTTAATTTGGGCAAGCAACAAGGAAAACGCGAACCAACCTGTGGTTGGATGGTTAGAGGGACTGTGGTATCCACAGCCCACCAGGGTTCAAATCCTGGTGCTCGCATTTATTTCAGGATTTCCGGCGATGTGCATTCAGTGGGAGGAGACGTTCCCGTCGACGACGAGGCGCCTATGGTGACTTCGTAAATTTCAAGATGATATGCCGGCTCAGTCATTCGGAGTTGCTCATAGGGGTAGGGTGTGCGTGTGTGCGTTTATAGAGGTGAGTGTATGCGCGTATATATGAACGCTTGCGTCTGTACTGTGTTCAAAAAGAAAAGCAACAAGGAAAACAACTAAACGATAAATGCCGGCACATGCATGTTGATGATTTAATTAAACTGGACAGGAAAAAACCATGACGGAAACCGGCCGTTCTTCCACGGCAGCGATCGCGCCGAGTCAGACAACAACGTGGTGAACGCCTTGTCTCTAATGTTGTACACCCCAGAGTCACCGAGAGGTGCCTCCGGCTGCTTCCATTGGTAGAGTTTGTTGAGGAAGTAGATACAGTCTTCCCGAACTCCATGACCGGCGGGCAAAGACTTGGAGCACGGCCTACTAACAAAGAGCGCCCGACCGTCTAGGCTGCCGTCCGACATGTTCCACCGGCCTTGGCTCAGGTCTGCTTCCCAGACCTCCAACCGGAAAGTTCTTATACCATCCGCGTCCGGGATGTAGGGCCTCCATGAGCTGCGGAGCCATCGCTTCACCATCACCAGCTTGCCACCGGACTCGAGCAGGTACATCTCAACCAAGGGAACACCGATGTTAACGTCTTGGAAATCTTGGTGGTGGTGGTTGTCTAGCCACTGGTGCTTTATCAATTCGGTACTGTACTTGAGTTTGAAGCCTTTTTGGTGGCCATTGCTGAGGTCGAGTGTCTCGAGGACATGGCTCTTGGAGAGGGCGTAGATTTTCCCTTGAAAGAGGGCAATCTCGACGGCGTCGTGACGCAGCGCTCCCAGGAGGATCGAGTTGCTCTCGCCGGCCGGTCGGCAAGTGGAAACGATGATGTCGCGTTGGAGCAGGACGGCGACGATGGGGTCGTCGTCGTCGGAAGCCGAGGAGGACACCACCACCTTCCCTATGGCTTTCATGGGGGGCTCGTTTCGGTCCTGCTGGGAGCGGGTGATGACGCGCAAGAGCTCGTTGTAGCTGTAGGGGATGCGCCTGAGCTCGCTTCGCTCTCGATGCCGATGCTGGATGTTGTACGTCCGCAGGAGACCGGCTAGCTCGGGGAGATGGGTGGTGGCGCCGGAGAGAGCGTTGAGGAGGGAGCAGCTGCCGTCGCGCTGGTGCACGAGAAACAGCATGTTCTCGCCGGCGCTGTAGCGCCAGCAGTCATCGGGTAGACGCCGGCGGTGGTGCGGGTGCGGCGCGCTGTCCTTGGCCAGGTCGAAGAGGGTGCCGTTGCCGAACATGACCCAGGGGAGCCGCGATGGTGGGAGCTGGCTGGCGGTGGAGCGCCATGGCCTGCAGACTGCGCCTGCTCGGATGCGGTCCGCGAAGGATGTGAGGCGGCGGAGGACCTGGAGCAGGAGATCCTCGGGAAGGTACGCCCAACCAGACTGGCCCTGGTCTTTCGCCATCACGAAAACCTAGCTTTGGTTGATGATTTCGGCAAGAAGAAAATAAAGCGTGCGTGGTTCTATGCCTTATATATGTCTATCTATATCTATATGTTTATCTTTTTTTTAACACACTATGTCTATTTATCTTGTGTGGTTAAATCTAACTAGTTTTATATTTTAAAAAAAAGATAGAAAACAGACTCTTCAGATTTATCACCCTCAAGCTAGAAATATCTTTTCTTGTAGGTCCTGCAGACCGGCGCCAGCACTGCTGGAAAATCTGCCTTTACCGAGTTCTTTCTTGTTTGCCGAGTTCTCTAACACGGGATCATGGTAAACCAAACGTAAGCCGAGTCTAGCTCGGCAAAGAGAAGAACACCGGAGAGATAAGTTATTGTCACGAGAGCTATGCAAAGAGTACTCGGTAAATACAGAAAGCTCGAGTAATCGGGCCTACGTCGAGAACTAAGACCTTGGCACCCAGAAGAAGGAAGCCATGTGGTACGTCCGCCTGCGATCGACGGATCCGTGATGTTGAGTGAATGTTTGCTAAGACGTGAGTGTTAGGTGCTGCAGCCCAGTGAGCTGGATGTATCGGATGGTTGCTTTATAATATATAAAGCGAGGGAAAACCCTTTATTGTCAATAATTTTCTGCATATTACTTTTTCGATAATGCTACATCTACGTAAGCCTTACAAAGACTAACGTAAGTTTCCTAACTAATTAACTTCACCCCCCTAATTTTCAGGAGGGTGGGGCGCTTCATCCTCCGGCCTCTAATTTGATTGGTCCACCTCGCACATTACGTAAAACATTTACGTTGCATTACGTGGATGTAGCATTACTCTTACTTTTTTGGTCGTAGTAAATGTTTAGGATTAATTATCCATTTGCCCTCAGTGGTGTCCATGTACTCAGTTTTGCCCTCAGTTGCGAATTGTGCTCAGTTTTGCCCCTAGTTTGTGCGCAGCTACTATGACGAGGCCAAACGGCCAGACTAAAGTCCATTCCGTCTGTTGGCGTTAGTAGTAGTGGGTCCGGAGCTTACACGTGGGACCGCGCAACGACGACAAACCCTAGGGTCCGAACCGGGCACACCCGACGCCAATATGTCCCGTGCGCCGCCACCTGCTCCCAAACGGCCGTCCTACCGCGCCACCACCACCTGCGCCGCCGCGGCCGTCCTGCTCCACCGTCACCTGCTCCGCCGCCACCTTCCTGCGACGCCATGGGTGGGGCGCTCGTTCCGCCACTGCGCCCGCCACCTGCTCGACCCGCGGCTGGGCCTCCTTCCGTGCGCCCGGCCGAAGCGCTGATGGGTGGGGGGCTGGTGCACAAAGAGGAAGTAGGAGGGTGAACCCGAGGGAGAAATGGCAAGCGGCGGCGACCCCGGAGTATTTGGCGAGGCAGGCATCGGGCCGGAGACCCGCCGCGTCCACGACTGGGTTCCCGGGGGGTAAGTCACGCCACCTGTTCCGATTGAGCTTCCTTGTGCATTTCAACAGTCGATTCGAGTTGGTTTGCGGTTGATTTTGCTATTGGTGTGCTGATTGCGTCTCTGTTTTTCGTGGGTTAGGATGGAGTTGCGGTTTGCTTTCTTGGTGCACATTAGAAGGGGCCGGTACATCCTGAATGCAAAGGATAAGAAGAAATTCCAAGGAGGTTTCGATTATCTGTTGCCAATGGCCTGTAATTGGAGTTTCAGACAATTTGGGGAGGTAATTTGCAGCCAATATCCTTGGGGTTTGCTTGATGACGTGGAATACAAATACTACGATGGGGAAAATAAGTGGGTGACAGTTAGTAATGATGAAGAGCTAGCTACCATGTTTGCTAAGCATAAGGAGAAGGAGAATTTTCATGTGAGGTAGCAAATTGATGTGCTTGTGCAGGCATTTGGACCTAGGATGGCTGGTGCACCTTCTCGGGCAGAACCATGTCGTCGTAATGGTAGCTCTAGCTAGAACAGTTCAGTTAGTGCACGGCGACGTGGTGGCTCGACAAGCGTGGGCACCGACAGAAGGGTCCCCCTTGAAGTGGAGCCTGATGTCTACAATTCTGGGGTTGATGAAGAGAGGCTATATTCTGATATTATTCAGAATTTACGACGAGCACCTCGGGCTGAAAACCAAGATGAGGCTGACAATGACGTCCGTGTGAAGGATGACGCGGTGGGCGAGGACGAAGACCTTGCAGCTGTTGAATGGGACCCTTTGAACCCTCAGATGGAAGAAGGTTCTGTTTTTGCATCCATGAGTCAGTGTAGAAATGCACTTGTGACGTACTGCATCAAGGCAGAACGTACTTTCAAAGTTGGCAAGAGAGATCAAGTACGTTACAGAGTGCACTGTCCGACTGAGGGTTGTCCATGGAGGATGCTCACATCTAAAATGCGAAATAGCACGAATGTTCAGGTCAAAATGAACCCTTTTAGGCACACATGCCAGGAATCAACCCTTAGGAAGGAAACAATCAGTAGAGCTAAGTCAAGATGGGTGGCGGAAGAAGTAAAGAAGTGGGTGAAAGAAAACCAGCAAGTAGGTGCAATGAAATTGCAGAACAACATCAAAGACAAGTTCAAGATAGAGTTACCGTACATGAGGGTGTTCAATGGTAAACAACATGCTATGGATTCTATTTATGGTAACTAGCAGGAAAGTTTTCAATTGTTGTATTCATTCAAAGCTGAAGTGGAGAGGACGAGTCCAGGTAGTATTGTAGATATTGACCACCACACCGTGGAGTACACATTCAAGAGAGTGACAAAGACCAAGGAATGCTTTAGGAGGGTTTTTGTCTGCTTTGAGGCTTGTCGCCGGCGTTTTTTTGGCAGGCTGCAGGTCGTATTTGGCTATTGATGCTACTTTTCTCACAGGGAGGTTTAAAGGACATTTAGTAGCAGCTTGTGCAGTTGATGCACACAATTTCGTATTTCCAGTTGCGTACGGTGTGCTGGAGACAGAGTGTGAGGAGAGTTGAACTTGGTTTTTGCATAATATGCGCCGGGCTATTGCACATCCCAATGGGTTGGTAATTCATACAGATGCCTGCAAAGGTTTAGAAGTGGCCGTGGACAATGTGTTCCCTGGAGTAGAGCATGGGGAATGCATGCGTCACCTTGCTGCAAATTTTGTGAAGAAATACAAAGGAAAGGTGTATACCGACAATTTATGGCCAGCATCTGTGACTTGCAGTGTGAAGAAGCACAACTACCAGTTGAGGCAGTTATACACGAATGCCAAAGTGAAGGAATACTTGGAAACACACCACTCCAAGTTATGGGCCAGAAGCCAATTCAGTGAACTGAGCAAAGTTGACTATGTGCACAATAATCTTGCAGAGTCTTTCAACTCAACGATCCGGAAACTAAAGGGTCTTTATGTGGTGGATTTGCTTGACAAGATAAGGATAGAATACATGCAGAAGTTTCATTATCGTGCAGGAATAGCCGCGGCAAAATTCATGGGCCACATTATCATCCCTTCCGTGATGAATGAACTGAAGCAGAAAACAACAAGCTTGGAAATGAACATGACTCTTTGCTCGGCTACCACAGTAGAGGTGTCATTTTTGGATAAAGAGAAGAGGGAATGGAGATATCCAGTGGATTTAGAAGCTAGAACTTGCAGTTGTAGGTAATGGCAGATAACTGGGTTGCCATGCATTCATACCTTATTTTTCATCACTTCTCTCTCAGGTCCAGCAGGGAACATACAACAGTATGTGCATGATTACTACTCTGTTGCAAGGTTCAAAGCCACATATGCATATGCCTTACCTGCTTTGGAGGGAAAACAACAATGGGACATAGTGGACCCTGGATTCAAGCTTTGCGCTCCAGTTCTGAAGAGAGCAGCAGGTAGACCAAGGAAGAGTCGATTCAGACCTCGCAGCGAAGGAGCTGGACTTGGACCGAGGATGCGTAAGTGCACAAGGTGTGGTGGGTCTGGTCATTTCGGTAAGTATTGTGATAACACAGTAGATCCAGCGTTCGGAGAGTGTTTCGATGAAGGCTTCGATGAAAATGTTGGTCAGCAGCCGGTTGCAACCGATGATGAAAATGATGGTCAACAGCCAGTTGCAACAGATGAGGATTTTGACGAGGTTCCAAATGATGATGGTCAACAGCCGCATGATTTTGACGATGATCCAAATGATGATTTTGACGATGATCCAAAAGATCCTCCAAATGATGATCCGAGTGAGGCTCCAAATGGTGATCCAAGTGAGGCTCCAAATGGTGACCAACCTTCTGTCGTTGTGAGTTCTGCTAGGTATGTAAATCTTGCCAATACTACTGTACATTTATCACTTGACATGATCTCATTACCATTTATGTTTTGTACAGCTCTGCGGTAGGTTTGAAGAAGATGCTTAAGGTACCGACAACCAAGTGGAGAAGAGAAGAAGCAATGAGCACAATGAGCACAATGAGCAAAGTGGTGGCAAGAAGCTCAAGGATCAAACAGAAGCCCCAACGCTATTTATGAAAATTTATGAATCATTATGAATGATGTTGTATTTCTGTTGGCTAATGTTGGACCTATGTTAGAACTATGTTTGAATGATGTTGGAATGATGATGGTACATGTTTTGAGCAAGTCATGTAAAAAATTTGTACCAAAAATCAAATTTGTACCAAAAATCAAATTTGAACCAAACTTCAAATTTGACATGCTATTTGGATGTTGCAATTCTATCGAAACTATGGTGAACTTGTTTGTTCTAACTTGGTCATCAATCCGAGCCCTTTTGCGAAGTAAACTCACATTCATGAAAAATGTGCTAAAAAAGAGCTCCAAAGGTAGGGTAAACGGCCTCATTTCAGCAAGGTTTTTTTCGACCTAGTCTAAATCAGCCAAATAACTTTCCTACACATCTATTCTATATATACAGACTATGTGCGCAGGTTTTTTCATTATTTTGATTTTTTTTTGAATTTGTTATGCTCATTTGAATTCTGGTCAAACCCAACTTTGACCAACATTTAAACAAGTCTAAAACATGAAAATGAAAAACTAAGCCTGGATCCTTCTTAGTCACTCCAAAATGAAGCTTTGGTGAGGTTTTTGAAAATTTCATGTTCCAAACCCCAAACCACTTCTCGTCACTTCATACAACAGTTTGAGATACCCTTGAGATATCACATGAGATACATGAATTTTTCGTTTGACTGTATGTAGACCTTGTTTATCAACTTAAATCGTTAGTATATTACATAAGAAGACTATGTGCGCAGGTTTTTCATTTTTCTGTTTTTTTAATTTATTATGCTTGTTTGCATTCTGGTCAAACCTAACTTTGACCAACATTTAAACAAGTTTAAAACATGAAAATGAAAAACTAAGCGTGGATCCTTCTTAGTCACTCCAAAATGAAGCTTTGGTGAGGTTTTTGAAAATTTTATGTTCCAAACCCCAAACCACTTCTCTTCACTTTATACAACAGAGTTCGAGATACCCTTGAGATATCACATGAGATACATGAATTTTTCGTTTGAATGTATGTAGACCTTGTTTATCAACATAAATCGTTGGTATATGACATAAGAAGACTATGTGCGCAGGTTTTTCATTTTTCTGACTTTTTTGTGAATTTATTATGCTCATTTGAATTCTGGTCAAACCTATCTTTGACTGACTCCAAACCCATCCCAAACCTAGCCAAACAGTGACCGTCAATCTAACCCTAGCGCTGAACAAGGACCGTCGATCTAACCCTTTTAGAAGGAATCTGCGGGTAGGCGGAGGGCGATCCGCGAGATGCGATCTGATTGGTTGTCCGCTTTTTTTTCTCAAGACGGATAGTGGGCGCGCTGGATGGATCGTTGGGCCGTCTCGCGGTCCGGGCTCATGACCGTTGTTAATGCCCCGTCTTAGCCTTTCCAGGCCTGCATGCATGGGAAGCGATGTGACATGGGCATGCATGCGCGGGAAGCGAGGACGTGGGCATGCATGCGCGGGAGGCGAGCGACATGGCCATGCACAGTGTGATTCAGATGTGTGAGTAGTGATTCAGATGCACCGTAGTGACTCAGAGGCACGCACGCGTCCGGATACACACGCCCCATCGTTTCATTGTAAAATCGTAACGGATACACATGCACGCGCCTGGATACACACCCGCACACGCATATTCGCAACCCTTCTCTCTTCCTCTACCACACACACGCCTATTTATACGCCTCTCTTCCTCTCCCACTCACCGCCCAAGCAAGATCCATTGTCTCCACTTCAAACACCCAAGCGATCGAGCCCTCCATCCTCTCCGAGAAACCCAGGCACCAACTGAAGATGTAGTACAACGGGCTGACCTTCCTTCGTCCGCCTACCGTGCAGGAGCTGTGCTACCCACCGGGCGTCCTCGTGGAGAGCACGCTCCGTGTGTGTGGGCGCAATCCAGGTGGAGGGGGTCCATCGAGCTCACCCGTGACTTCCTCACCGCCGGCTTTGCCCACCTCCCACGGGGCTTGCCTGTGATCTTTACCCTCAACGAGGTTTGTGACCGCGCCGGCACCCTCAAACTGCTCACGGTCACCTTCACCAACCCGTTTGACGCATGCAAGCTCCTCGGTGAAGTGTTTTGGTGCGGCTGCGAGTCCATCTTCTTCACGCTGTACACCATCTTCACCAATATCGACAGCATCTTCCCCACCGCAAACTAGATGCACTCCCTTCCCTACTACGAGGAGTGAAGTTGAAGACGGTGGTGAAGGGGCGCGGCCAAGGTGGAAGAAAGGTCAAGATGAAGATGTTCAAGAAGGGGTGCGAGCCCGGAGTGAAGTTGTTCGTCAAGCTCGTCATGTTTTAGTTTTATCGTTTTTATTTTGTTGTTTTTCTATGTCGTACGTGTCGTGTAGTGTCCCTGGACTTATCTATGTAGGGTACCCATCTATGTAAGGGTACGGTGGTTTGCATCTTATTTATCTAAGTTATTATGTGTGTTCAAAAATGTTCGTGCCCAAAGATATCATTTGTGTGTGTTGAAAAATGTTCGTGCCCAAAGATCAACAATGGTTAAGTTTGTAACGGATTTTGTGACCACGAAAGCATGCAGATTTCTTTCCTTTAAACCCTAAACCAAGTCATGAACTAACATGCAGATTTCTTCCCTTTAAACCCTAAACCAAGTGCTACATCAACAAAGCAAAGGAAAACCACTCTAACTGGAATCATGTGGCAGTGCAAACATGCGTGTCCAAAAATTTAGTACAAAACAAAGGAAAACCACTCTCACGCGTGTCCAAACATTCAGTACAAACATGCGTTTTTAAACCCTAAACCAAGTCACGAACTCACTATGTATAGCTTCCTTCTAGGGCTGGGCGTTCGGTTTATATGGTTAATACGGTTCGGTTTATTCGGTTTTTTATAATTTCGGTTTTCAAGAAATAGAAACCGAAATAATCACATAAAATTTAGAAACCGAACCATATTAACCATAATATATCGGTTTGGTTTGTTCGGTTAACCGAAAAACCGAAATACATGCACTTGTCAGTATAAGTGTAATGACTCAAGAGCACTGATTTGGATTGTATAATATGCATAAAGTAATCACAAGAGCTAGCAACCTTAATATCATTCTATGGTATATTCAGTCAAGCAAACTAGTAAACATAATTAAGTAAAAAAATCACATTGAACGTGAAATGTATTATGTGCGGAGAAATACGTGATGCCTCCAAACTATTACACTTTTGGAAGCAAGGTATTACATGGGGTATCTTACATATCGGTTTTTTTCGGTCTATTCGGTTTCTGGACACTGAAAACCGAACAAAAGCAAAACACCGAACAACCTTAAAATTTCCCACCGAACCAAAAATCGAACCACCAAATTAACCGACAAATCGGTTAATACGGTTCGGTTCGGTTCGGTTTTTCGGTTTTCGGTTTTACAGTGCCCACCCCTACTTCCTTCCCTTTCCATGTCAAAGTCTTTCCATCTGCCCCACCGGTTACCAGCGCAGCCCTAAATGCCACAAACCCACGCAGTCTTGGGTTCAAGTCCCAGCCGCATGTTTTTTGTTCATTTTCCACCCTTCTCATTTTTTTAGACAATTTTTTTTTCAAACACGAAGAGATCTGAGTTTCGTTATATTAAGAAAAAATGGGACAAGAACCCATACAACACCACTCACACACGCTATGCACTCCACACTATTGCTTTTTTGTTCATTTCCACCCTTCTCATTTTTTAGAGAGAATCCACCCTTCTCATTTTCCCACCCCGAATGGGCCTAATTGGATGGAGTTGGCCCATTAGTCTAGCCGACACTGGGCTCTCGGCTCTGAATTTCATTAGCCCACAGCGAAACCTTTTTTTTACAGAAAGGGAGAGCATGGAGCTGCATTTCATTCATCAAAGTTTCTGAAATTCCCATTTCTTCTCCCTTTTTTCAACCTTTTTTCATACAATTTCAAGCTTACAAATTCCTCCCAAATTCATGCCTTTCCATACAATTTCAACATTACACCCAGTGCGATTACCATACCTAATGCCCAAATGTAATTGCAAATGGGTATATTGTGCTTGATCTTTGAGCTTCCTAATCTTCTGGTTCAACCTCCTAAGCTCAACAGTTACCTCTCTGTCATTGCGTGCTCCGCCCTCCGTCTCTTCTTCCGGAGCTCGCGCTGCGGCCGCTGTCGTTCGTGGTAGTATGGGCAACCATTCTTCGTGCTCTTCTAGCAGTTCATTCATCAGCGTCTTGGCCAGAACATCGACACAAAGGAAGAAACATTTCACCTGCATGAACGCCAAACAGATCAACTGTATTGCTCAAGGATCCCGACCACGAAAATGGTGAAATTGCCCTGATTCTTACCCCCTTCTCGCTTCACACGTAGAACAGACGATTATAGTCCTTCGGTGTGCGCGAAACCCTCCGATCAATGTCCGACCGGCACCGCGGACAGAGGAAGATCGACATCTCCACGCGCGCCGGAATCTGGATCCGCGAGGTGGCGCAGGACCTAGAAGAAGACATTGAGCTCGATCCGCGACCGCCCGGAGCCGAAGGGGATCTCAACGCCTCCGCGCACGACCCCTATAGTTGTAGCAGACGACCGCGTCCTCCACAACAATCTTCCCACCGCCCGAAGATGAAGGGGATCTCGACGCCGCCCTCTCGATCGCCCGCGCCCGGCTCCTAGCTACCAACAGGGGTCGCCGCCAACCTCTGCGCATGTCCGCCTCCAACCCCGTCCCCCGCTCGTCTGATTGCTGCTCACCATTGCGAGCTCCGGGGGCGCGTTCCGCCGCCGCTTTTATCGCACACCCGTGGCCAGCAACGGTTCACTGCTGGGTCCCACAAGCCACGAGAGCAATGGCTCTCTGCTGGGTCCCACAAGCCACGAGAGCAACGACTCTCTATTGGGTCCCACAAGCGGCGACCAGCAACGGTCTGATCGTGTAGCGTGTCTCCGCCTGCCGCTGGGTCCCACCTGTAAGGGCCGAGTCAAATACGTTGACCTGACGGAGATGGCAATAGTCACGAAACGAGTTCTTGCGCACAGACTAGGGGCAAAACTGAGCACGATTCGCAACTGAGGGCAAAACTGAGTACATGGACACAAGTGAGGGCAAACGGATAATTAACCCAAATGTTTAACGAGCTTCCACTGCTCGCACTCGGCCGTCATTTTTGTAAATACAATTTTTCGTAGCATTAAATCTTTGACGGGCCTATATCTCCCGCACTAGGCATAGTTTCTTTAGGTGTTCTCAGGCTTTGCCACGTGTCACTTTTGGCCAAGTGATGCAACACTGAAAGTGTTGATGTTGCCAGCGGTATCCAGGCGGCGCCTCTGCCTTGATCCAAACTCGGTAAAGGATGCCATCGTCGAGTATAGAACTCGGCAAAAGTTAACACAAGTGTCTTCTCCTTACACATTCCATCCTAAATGGTTTAGGAGGCCCGCATATCACAATCGTGAAGGATATAGATATAAGGAGAGCAAGTATTGTTAGCTGTGATTTTATGTTCGAAGGCCGAGCCTTGAACCAGGAGGGCACACAGTCTTGTAAAATTTACTGTTTTGCTTCCTCGGGATCGCCACCTGTGGCTTCTACATCCAGATCGATGACCCCTTTTGTATCCCTATGAATTTTGCTTCAAATTAATAAAGTGTGTGGATCCCTAACAAAAATGCATACACTTATCTTTTGGTCCTTTGGGCAACCAAGGAAAACAATTAAACTATATATAAATGCAGGCACATGTTAATTGGTTGATGACTTAATTAAACTTGGACATGAAAAAACCATGACGGAAACCGTCCACTCTTCCATGGCAGCGACAGCGTCGAGTTCCGCGACAACGGCGTGAATGCCTTGTCTCTAATGCTGTACACGCCAGAGTCGCCGAAAGGTGCCTCCGGCTGCTTCCACTCGTAGAGTCTGTTGAGGAAATAGATACAGTCTTCTCGAACTCCATGACCGGCGGGCAAAGACATGGAGCACGGCCTGTTAACAAAGAGCGCCTGGCCTTCTAGGCTGCCGTCCAACTTGTTCCACCGGCGTTCGCTCAGGTCTGCCTCCCACACCTCCAACCGGAAAGTTCTCCTGCCACCCGGGGCGCAGGACGTACATGGGCGGCGGACCCATCGCTTCACCATCAGCAGCTTGCCACCAGACTCGAGCAGATACATCTCGACGAACGGAACGAGGAAAACGTCTTCGTAATCTTGGTGGTGTTGTTGCCATGGGTGCATTATCAATTCGGTACTGTACTTCACTTCGTAGCCTTGGAGGCCATTGTTGAGCTCGAGGGTTTCGAGGATATGACTCATGGAGAGGGCGTAGATTTTCCCTTGGAACAGGACAATGTCGATGGCGTCGTCGTTTCTCAGCACCACCAGGAGGCACGAGTTGCTCTCGCCGGCCGGTCGGCAAGTAGAAACGAGGACATCGCGTTCTAGCAGGACGGCGACGACGGGCTCGTCCGACGCCGACGCCGAGGACACCACCACCTTTCCTATGGCATTCATGGGCTCGTTTTGGTCCTGGGAGTGGCGGGTGCGCCTGAGCTCGTCTCGCTTTCGGTGCCGGACGTTGTAACTCCGCAAGAGATCAGCTAGCTCGGGGAGACGGGTGATGGCGCCGGAGAGAGTGTTCACGAGGGAGCAGCTGCCGTCGCGCTGGTGCACGAGAAACAGCATGTTCTCGCCGGCGCTACACGCGCTGTAGCGCCAGCAGTCATTGGGGAGAAGCAGGCGGTAGTGCGGGTGCAGCGCGCTGTCGTTGGCCAGGTGCCCAGGTCGAAGAGGGTGCCGTCGCCGAACACGACCCAGGGGAGCCGCGTCGGTGGGAGCTGACTGGCGGCGGAGCGCCACGACATGCAGACTGCGCCTGCTCGGACGCGGTCCGCCAGGGACACGAGGCGCTGGTGTTTTGCCATCACGAAAACCTAGCTTGGTTGACGATTCTGGTAAGAAAATAAAACGTGCGTGGTTCTATGAAGTCTTGTGTTTTTTTTTTGCGGAAATAAGTCTTGTGTTTATATAAACAGCCATGCCTTTTCCTTTTAAGAGAAGTCCATCTGTATCTCTATTTATCTTGTGTGCTTAAATCGGGAGTGGCGATTCGAGTGCTCGGGCTCAGCTGAGCCCGAAATCTTAGTCGTGGGTTTGTGCATTGGGATGGTAGAAAGTCAGTCTGACACGTCAGGGCTTGACCAGGGAAAAATGAGGATACAGGCTATATACGGCATGCTACAGCGCGCAGCAGTGGGCCATTTCCGTAGCTCGCGACGTCGTTCCGTGAGCCTGTGGTCATGGACCGTGGATCAGAATGTAGAAGAAAACTGAGCGGTGGTCCAGGATGGTAGAAAATGGCCCACTGCTTGGACGGCAGTGCATGTTGGTGTGGGGCAGGGGCGGCTGCTGCTTCTTCGGCGGCACGGCGATGGAAGCTGCCGGCTGGAGTTTCTGCTGGATCCAGTAGACCGATGAGTTTCCTAACACCTTTTTAACCAGCAATTTGTGGCCACGATTCATGGAAGCCCCTTCCCCACCCCCCCCTCAGTGCTGCTGCCGTCGCATGAGGATCCACCAGCGATTAGGCGACTGCAGCCGTCGGAGGTCTGGGGTGAGCTCCGTCGAAGGAAGAATGCTTCGCCGACCCGGTCTGCACAATCCATAGGAAAGGTGAATCCGGAGGTGCCTGGGTGAATGAAGAGGTAATGCAGTGTAGATTTTTTTTCCAGATCAACGTGGCCATCGTCTGCTAGACAATTAAAAAATTAAAATCCTCCCATGCTGATGGGATAGTTGATTTAGACTTCATCCACTCTATTGCTATGGTGTGGTGTGTGTTTAGTGTAATGTGAACCCTACATTACGAAAAAATCAAAAAAGTCCTACATTACGTGATTTCTTAGAATCTGAATGTTCATGTAGTGTCAAAATTAAAATTTGCAGAAGATCCTACAAAGAGTGCTGTCAAACCAGAGCTAGGATGGAGTTTTGACTCCTTAGGTGAGGCGTATGACTATTACAACTTCTATGATCATCTGCAGCTGCTCGCTGAGAGCTTCTTTCCTCATCTGCGTTTTGGTTTGCTGACAGTGCTTAGTGGCAGTAGAAGTAACCAGTATTGCGTACTCTGGAACTTGATGTGCAAGGGGAGCTGGAGGTGGAGAACAACCGTTCTTGCAGGTGCGGCTGTTCCGCGTTGATTCGGCTGTTGCGGGCATCCGGCAATAGTTGGTACATAACTGAGCACCGTGAGAATCGTAAACCACTGTATGTCAGTGACAATGTGGGAGAAGGTGCATTGGCCATCACACATGCACATAACTGTCTTTTGAATTGATCTTACATGCAGGCCTCGTGAGGCGGGCAAATCTGGCTATGGAGCATCATGCAAGATTGTCCGTATCTAAGCTGGAAAACACTGTATGGAGGCAGATTTCGCGGTAACCATCCCTGACATCATTTAGTAGATGTCTAGTTGCAGCTTGTGCTGGACTACGTACAAGAAGATTCTTTTTTGTTAAAGACCACATTGTTGTTCAAGAGGCGGAGGCAGTGGGGGGGCGAGCGGGGGCCAGACCCCCCCTATGGTTCGGCCACCCCCAACTTATTGCAGCGGGGACTAGGGCTTAATTATCCGGCCATAAGGCCATTAGCAAAGATATGTATGGGCTAAACTTTTGTCAAGCCCAAAACGCAACAAGGGCCAAGGCAGCACGTTCTCAGCGTATATGTACGCATCCACCATTGGCAGGAGTACTCGGTAATCGATCGACGATCAACGCACACGCACGCACTCAGGCGGTTGAGGCGACTAGCTTCCTGGACTCTTTTCTCCGCGACGCGCTAGGGCTTCACTGCCGCCGGCCGCCGGGCGTCGCGCGTGTTCCGCCGTCGTCGCTTGGTGGTTCGTGAAGCTGCCGCCGGCCGCGCATCAATCCAGTACAAGAGTACGACCAGCCGGACGGCACCGCCACAAGCCCATAGCCAATTCTTAAGTTGATCCTGTCCCGTGATCAGAGAAGGAGGTATTAATGTATTATTGTCTACAGGTTCATACTATTGTAGTTGTCACTTGTCAGTTTGATTCAACAAATCAATTAATCAACTGTTAGTAGTTAGTATATTTTATCACTTGTCAGATCAATTACAGATTACATATTTGCTTTGTACTAATATTAGAACTGCATAGGTCATGAAGAGGAAGACACCACCGATTAGTAATTTTTTCAAGCCAATTGCTACAAACTCTAATTCTACATTTGAAAATGCAAATGCAACCGTGGAGGTAGATGTCACAGAGCTACCCATGCCATGACGCCAAGATCTAAGGTATGGTATATCACTCTTAGATTTATATGAATTACAAGTTAGTAATTTTCTTAGATTGACTACAGAAGTACAAATTATATTCTAGTAGTAGTTAGGAACTTCCATATCACTAATCCTCATATACGAAAGCAAAATTACACAAGGAGAAAACCAAAAGATCATACGGTACTTCAATTTAATTAAGTTTATACTTTTGTTTATGTTTCAATAATGAATACAAATAAGGGCCACTCTACCATGTTAAATGCAAATTTTACTAAAAAGATGGAGCAACTATCGGACATAATAGCCGGAATCAATTCAGCTGATATTCAAACTCCGATCAATATACGGCAGTTGCAATACAAATTTCGAGATGTGGAATGCAAAGGACACCCTATAATATAGGTTTCAATTACCTTGCACCTTCAAGTGCCATTTTGCCGTCATAGTGTTCTTCGCCCCCCCTATGCTCAAATCCTGGCTCCGCCCCTGTGTTCAAGCACTGACATCATTTTCTTGAGCAAACTTCTAAATGCTCCATTATAGTATCAATTTATAAAGAACTCACTTCATCTAGTACTTTTTTCAGAAGCATTTGGTCAACTTTGGCCATGATTTAATTTGTCATAATTCAGCTCAGTGATCCATTGACAATCAGTGTTCATTCCTTAGACTATGGATTATAGTAATACAATTCTACAAAAAAAATGTCAAGTTCTTATGTCAGTTCTTCCGGTGATGATAGAATTACGACAGGTTGGTTTTTGGTTTTGTGAAGATCCCTTGTCAGTGTGAACCACATGCAACACAAATGAGGTTTTAGCTGTTTCCATGTTAACCGGTTGTGAAAAGTTTGTAAGGTGTGTAAGGAGTTCTTCATTGCTTGTTCTGTACTTGCAGTTTCTTATCATCTGCTAGGAGTTTTGGTGTTCTTGTTCTTGTGAGCCTTGCATGATGAAAATAGTATTTTATATATTTTCTTTCTGCTAGTAAACTTGGTCCGAAAAATCACAATCTGATAGCTTATCTTGGTCAGAATTTTTTGGTGTAATTTAGGGACAAGTTGAATCTGTGCTTGTACAGTCCATGTTGCAATAACGAAATTCCACTCTGATGATCAGAGGTAGTGAACAGTTTCTCGCTTAAATTCATATGATAATCTATATAGGAAATGCATCCCGGTTTGGTTGTAAATCACAAACGAGCTTGAAGAAACCATTTTCTTTTGTAATATTACTTTAGTTGTACTGCTCAAGTTATCCCAAATTGCATCAACTTGTTGCTCTAGTACTTTGACTAACTAGAATAGTGATCCTTTTAACTAGTCTTACCATCATCTCTTTGTGTGAACCTATTTATGCTTGATAACAATGTTCCAAAACTGTTGTAGGATGAAACCGTTTACTAAATTGTTGTATTCCGAAATGGTCGTTGACTTCTTAATTGTTTCTTTTAATTTAGGCAACATGGAGCTGTGGTTTCCAACCGACGTGCAGTAGAGAAAAGCCAGGAGTGACCGTTGCCTTTCAGCTTGCATCTTCAAAAGTGTCGCCACCCCACCATCTAGGACAACCCTGCAGTTCTTGCATTTCTGGTAGACAAAATCGATTCGCTGCAATTTGTGTTCACCTTGCAGTTCTAAAATTCTGAACTTGTTGAGCAGTGATGCTCTTATTTATAATGCATGGCTGCTTTTGTTCTAGCTCATGAAAATGGTCCAGGTTGATGGGCTCTTGGTCATGGTAGTCACTGTGGCGTATGTCTTCTATAGCCGGATATGTGCATGGTCCCATGGCATTCTCAGATTTAGATGCCCTCGTATATGTGTAACTCTAGCTGATGACGAAGCAGAAATAGTGGCAGATCGAGGATAAGAGAATAGATAAAGACAGATTGGGTGGGTGGCTGTTAAATCCACCGCGCACGAGACGTACGGCTCAGGCTGGCTCGGGAAAATTGCTGGGCCGCGCGTACACAGCATGTTCCGCGTGCAGGCTAACGCCTCCCGTCGCAATAAATGCGTGTAGGCCTGTGTTCTTTTTTGAACACAGTACAAACGCAAGCGCTCATATACACGCGCATACACTCACCCCTATGAACGCACACACGTACACCCTACCCCTATGAGCACCTCCGAGAGACTGAGCCGGCATATCATCTTGAGATTTACGAAGTCACTGTAGGCGCCTCGTCGTCGACGGAAACGTCTCCTCCCACTGAAAGCGCATCGCCGGAAATCCTGAAATAAATCCAGGAATAATGCAAGCACCAGGACTTGAACCCTGGTGGGCTGGGGATACCACTGTCCCTCTAACCATCCAACCACAGATTGGTTTGCTGTAGGCCTGTGTGTTGTCGTTTAAAGCCAATACAGATAAAATACGTTTGGGTATACACTTGAGGGCACGCATCCACATACAAGCAGATGGGTACGATTTCAGGAGCAGCTGAGCCTGAGCTCAGAATCCAATATCCCGCTTAAATCTAACTATAGTATTGATGATTTTAATCCTACACCTACGTACTCTTACTTAACTTCCTACAGTATAATCTAAGGGTGTGTCTAGGACACATCTAGATGTGACATAATTATTGCACATCTAAGTGACTTCATCAAGCATAAAAAGAAAAAACTAAAATTAAAAAAGAAATAGTCACACGAATCTCCGTATGAAATCAATGACATAAAACTTAGATGTGCAATACTTATGTCACATCTAGATGTGATCTAGCAAAACCGATAATCTAATTCTCCCTCCCCCTGATTTTCGTGGATGGCACGGGTTGCGAGCGTCCATCCCATTTGTGGCGTTCTGCTGGTGGAGCTGGAGGCCCAGCACCGATGGTAGACCTTTCCATGCTCTGCATGTGCAATCCGAGTGTTGTAGCTGTAGGCGGATCCGGATGGATGGTGGTAGCGGCTAAATGCCCGGTGCATTGGTGGTCGGCTAATGGTGGCAAGGGTGTTCCAGGGAGTGAGGCAGTGGGCCTCTCGGATTTTCCATCGTCCACATCTGGAGGAGCGGTGAGATGGTTGTGTGGCATGGCCAGCGGCCGGCGGCGACCCTCCGATGCATGGGTCTAACCCGACTGGCCCTCCTGCTAACATAAGGACTCGTTTTGCGCCAGAATGAGGGGCCTTCTGCCCTTCACTAGTCGGCGGTTTCCTTGGGATGTGGTCGTGGTTGAGCAGTGGTCTCAGGTGTCGGGACAACGGCTATGGTGGTGGGAAGCACGGTGATCATGGGGCGAGTACACAACGCGGGCGCGGGCTGGCTACCATGGTCGTGTGGGCGGTGTGGTGGCCGGTGCTTGGAGTTTGGGGGTGTGGTGCGGCATATGGTCTCGCCCCTGGCCATACCACACGTCATAGGTGGAGGGTGCGTGCCGGGGTACACACCATGTATGACTTTGGCAGGCTGACCGTTGCGCCCTTCGTGAAGCCGTTGTCGTGGCCACTCTTTGTTCTTACTGTCACTCCGGGGAAAACTTTGATCCCTTGGATTGGCCGGTGTTAGCGCTCCTATGTTATTCCCTTCCTAGGGGCGTCGTCCTGGAGTCCGTGATTTCTTGGGCACGGCTTCATCTTCGCGCGTTGACTTTGTCATGGTGGAGGACTCCATCGACTTCAAGTGGGGCTATCATTGCTTTACTATAGTTTACTTGGAGTGATTTGGGGTGTTGTTGCTGTCCATTAGCCAATGGAATCCAGCCTTTGATGTGTTTGTTGTCGTATTGAGTTGTATGTGTTGGTTTGTATGGTTGTTGCTTTATCTATAAAATAGGTTGGAAGCCTTTTCGGTTATATTAAAAATATAGAAAATGAACTCCTTGAATTTATCACCCTAAAGCTAATTAAGAGATATTATTGGTAAAGGTTTATTGCGAACCAACCTAATGTTGAATTATTAGGAAGGTGGTTGTATCCCCACTGCATCCAAGATCAAGATTTTGTTTCTAGTTCTTTCTACAGAATCTCGAAACTATATTGCCAAATTCAGAATTTGCAGTTATATACAAGGGTGTCAGAATCATGATTCTGAGTCGGATCGCAGATCGCGAATCATAGAATCTTAACTATTAGAATCGTAAAAAACGTTGATTCTACTAACTAAAATCATTGGATCAGAGTGGTTAGTTTGGACCGTAAAGTCGTACCATCGTACAATAGAATCTTGATACTTGTGATCTGTGTTGGGTTTTTCGTGAAGAGGAACGGATAATTGCAGCACAAAGTGGGTAAGTATTTTCCTCAGTTATGAAACCAAGGTTTATCAAAGCAATAGGAATATCAATCCTCAGCCATCTTCAGTGGCTGCACACAAAAGAGCAAACAACTTGCACCCAACGTGGACAAGAGGGTTGTCAATCCCCTTGATCTCGTTATTTGCAAGCAAATAAGTTGTGTAGACAATTGTAGATAATTATAAATTGCAAAATAAAATAAAAGACAAATAAAGGCAGCAAGGTAATAGTAGCGTTTGTAATTTTATAAGTGAATAGACCCGGGGGCCATAGTTTCCCTAGCGGCATCTCTCATGTAGGCAACATACGGTGGGTAACAAATTACTGTTGGGCAATTGATTGAAAAGCGGATAGTTATGCGATATTCACGGAAATGATCATGTGTATATAGGCATCACGTCCATAAACAAATAGGCCGACTCCTGCCTGCACCTATTACTATTACTCCACTCATCGACCGCTATCCAGTATGCATCTAGAGTATTAAATAAAACAGAGTAATGCATGGAGAACGACGACATGATGTAGACAAAGTAAACTCAAGCAATATGAATAAACCCCATCGTGTTATCCTTAGTAGAAACAACACAAAGACGCAACTTGTCCCCTACTGTCACTGGGATATAGAAACTCGTCAGGTTGAACCTACCACAACGCACCACTCTCACTGAAGATAGATCAATCTACTTGGCCAAAACACATCGATAGATCGGAGAGCATTACGAAGCTATAATGATCATGCAAATAAGAATCTTAATATTCAGAGGTGACTCAAATACTTTTCATGAATAATCTGAACATAAACCCACAATTCATCGGATCCCAACAAACACACCGCACAATAGGATTACATCGGATGGATCAAAGCGAAGATGCGATGATCATTGTATTGACGATCAAGAGATAGAGAGATTGCCATATAGTTACTAGCTATGGACCCGTAGGTCAGTGTTGAACTATTCACACATCATCATGAGGGCATCAAGGTTGATGAAGATGCCCTCCGTGATCGACCCCCCCTCCGGCAGGGTGCCTGAACGGAGCTCCAGATGGCCTCGCGATGGAACAGAGACTTGCGGCAGCGTAAAAAGGGTTTCGGGACTGCCTCCAGGGTTTTTAGAATATATGAGAATTTTATAGGCCAGAGAGGAGCGTCGGGAGACGCCCGACGGGGCCAGCACACATCAGGGCGCGACCCACCCCCTGGGCGCGCCCTGCTGCGTGCTGGTGCCCTCGTGTGGCCTCCGGTCTCCTCCCGAAGCCTCCAGGTCTTCTTTTAGTCCAGAAAAAATCATAAAAAAGTTTCGGGGCAATTGGACTTCGTTTGGTACTGTAAACCTGAAAAGTAAAAAACACGCAGAAAACATCAACTAGCACTGGGCACTGGATCAATAGGTTAGTGCTCAAAAAGATTATAAATTGGTAAATAAAGACCCAAAAAGTTTCTTACAATGATAATATATCAGCATGGAACAATAAAAAATTATAGATACGTTGGAGACGTATCAAGCATCCCCAAGCTTAATTCATGCTCGTCCTCGAGTAGGTAAATGATAAAAACAGAATTTTTGATGTGACATGCTACCCATTATGTAATCTTTGGCATGTATGCCCATTGAGAAACGATGAATCAACAAATATCAACATAGCAATACTTATAAGTATAAGAAACAAAATCATCAATCTTTCAAAGTATACGATCCTCAAAGAATGTTTACCCCCCATTCATCTTATAATATTAGCAAGGCATAGCTCCATCTTCACCACATTAATACAAATGTCAAGCACCACGGTGTCCAAGTCAGGCAATTGGATCGTACTTTTCAATATGCATTAACTTTTTATTCTTCACGTAATACATGAGCGTGAGCTATTGGACATAGCATTTAGGTGTAATAGAATATGGTGGTAGATATCAAAGGGGCAAAAAGTGGAGAAGATAGTCTCACATCAACTAGGCGCACCAACGGGCTATAGTGATGCCCATCGATAGATGTCAATGCAAGGAGTAGGGATTGCCATGCAAATGATGAACTAGAGCTATAAGTGTATGAAAGCTCAAATGAAGCTAAGTGGGGTGTGCATCTAACTTGCTTGCTCATGAAGACCTCGGGCATTTGAGGAAGCCCGTCATAGGAATATACAAGCCAAGTTTATAATAATGAAAAAGTAATTCCCACTAGCATATGAAAATGACATAACATAAGACTCTCTATATGAGGAACAAGCTGCCACTTTGAGGCACAAGTGTGGTAAAGGATAGTAGCAAAGTCTCTTCTCTCATTTTATCTCATTCATTTTTTTATAATGGTGGGCTCATTTGGCCGCCCCCATTTTTATTTCCTCACTGGGACAATGCTCTAATAATGATGATCATCACACTTTTATTTACTTACAACTCGATATGAAGAACCGATAGAAAAATATGACTCTATATGAATGCATGCCTCTGGCAGTGTACTGATACGTCTCCAACGTATCTATAATTTATGAAGTATTCATGCCATATTTACAACAATTTTATATGGTTTTGGTATGATTTGCATGGAACTAACCCGGACTGACGCTGTTTTCAGCAGAACTACCGTGGTGTTGTTTTTTGTGTAGAAATAAAAGTTCTCCAAATGCAACGAAACTTTTTGACGATTTTTTTGGAACAAAAGAGGCACTAGAAGCTTCGTGGGAGGGCCAGAAGAGCCGTGAGGTGGCCACAACCCACCAGGGTGCGCCAGCCCCCTCTGGCGCGCCCTGGTGTCTTGTGGGCCCCTCGTGGCCCATCTTCGCGTGAAACCGACGCCCAAAAATCCTATATATTCAGAAACCCCCAGAAATAATCCTAGATCAGAAGTTCCGCCACCGCAAGCCTCTATAGCCACGAAAAACCAATCTAGACCCCGTTCCGGCACCCTGCCGGAGGGGGAAATCATCACCGGAGCCCATCTTCATCACCCCCATGGTCTCCATGATGAGGAGGGAGTAGTCCACCCTCGGGGATGAGGGTTTGTACCAGTAGCTATGTGTTTAATCTCTCTCTCTCTCTCTCTCGTGTTCTTGATTTGGCACGATATTGATGTATCTCGGGCTTTGTTAATATAGTTGGATCATATGGTGTTTTCCCCTCTCTATCTTGTTGTGATGAATTGAGTTTTCCTTTTGAGATTTCGTTATTACCGGATTGAATACTTTTATGGATTTGAGAGCACTTGATCTATGTCTTGGCACTCAACTCGCGGATTCCCGAGGTGACATTGGGTAATCTATGCATAGGGGTTGATGCACGTTTTCGTCCTACTTTCTCTGGTAGAAATCTTGGGGCACTCTTTGAGGTTCTTTGTGTTGGATTGAGTATTATGAATCTGAAATTGTTTGATGCGTATCGTATAATTAATTCATGGATACTTGTGGTGACATTGGAGTATCTAGGTGACATTAGAGTTGGTTGATGCGTACCATATGGTGTTATTTTAGTACGAACTCTTTGATAGATCAATCGGGAAGGATAACTTTAAGGTGGCTTCGTACCCTACAAACAATTTCTTCTTATGTTCTCCGCTAGATAAGAACTTTGGAGTGATTCTTGGTTGCACATTGTGGGATGGTTATGTGATCCAATTATATTAGCATTGTTGAGAGATTGCACTAGCGAAAGTACAGACCCTAGGCCTTGTTTTCAAGCATTGCAATACCGTTTGTGCTCACTTTTGTTACTTGCTACCTTGCTGTTTTTATTGTTACTATTACAAAAATCAATATCTAATATCATTACTACACTTGTATCACCATCTCTTCGCCGAACTAGTGCACCTATACAATTTACCATTGTATGTGGTGTGTTGGGGACACAAGAGACTTTTTATTATTTGGTTGCAGGGTTGTTTGAGAGAGACCATCTTCATCCTACGCCTCCCACGGACTGATAAACCTTAGGTCATCCACTTGAGGGAAATTTGCTACTGTCCTACAAAACTCTACGCTTGGAGGCCCAACACGAGTCTACAAGAACAAGTTGTGTAGTAGACATCATGTACCAGGATGTGCAATGATCTAGCATGACACGTATCAAAAATATGATGAACGGTGGCTTTGCCACAAATACTATGTCAGCTCTATATGATCATGCAAAGCAATATGATGATGAACGAACTAGTCATGTGAAGTGACGATGGAATTTGCATGGCAATATATTTCGGAATGGCTATGAAAATGCCATGATAGGTAGGTATGGTGGCTGTTTTGAGGAAGATATAATGAGGCTTATGTGCAAAAGAGCGTATCATGTCACGGGGTTTGGATGCACCTGTGAAAGTTGAACCGATCCTTGAGGTGAGAATGGGCTATGCACGGTACCGAAGAGGCTAGCAAATATGAGGAGGTGAGATTGCGTATGTACATGGTTTCACATTAGTCATAAAGAACTCATATACTTATTGCAAAGTTTTATTAGTTTTATCACAAATAAAAGTACTACTTGCATGCCCTGGGGGAGGAGGTTGGTAGGAGTTAACCATCGTGTGCCTCCGACCCGAAACAACACTAGGATTTCAACGAGGAATAGAAATACTCACACATCATCATCATGTCTCTTTAGTTTTTAGACGAACAAGAAGTTAACCTCTCTTAATATCGACACTTCTATGAATCAACAATTATGAACTCACACCTTTTTCATATTACCACATCAATATCATTAACCCACAATTTCTCTATATGTGCTACATGATGGTTTTAATTACCACTCATTGAATACCTATTATTTTTGGACTAGTCTTATGGCCCATGCAAATTACCGTCACTATTTATTAACTCTCAAACAAATATAAGTGAAGAGCGAGAGTGAAATCATTTCTATAAAATCTACATGCAACTGTGCTCAAAAAGATATAAGTGAAGTAGTAGAGCAACTGCTAAGCTCAAAAGATATAAGTGAAGCACATAGAGTATTCTAACAAATTATGATGAAGGTGTGTCTCTCTTAAATAGGTGTGTCCAGCAAACGATGATTGTGGCAAATTGAAAATAAAAGCAAACAAAAACAAATGACGCTCCAAGCAAAACTCATATCATGTGATGAATAAAAATATAGCTTCAAGTGACACACCGATGGATTGAGACGAAAGAGGGGGTGCCTTCCGGGGCATCCCCAAGCTTAGACGCTTGAGTCTTCCTTAGAATATTGTCTTGGGGTGCCTTGGGCATCCCCAAGCTTAGGCTCTTGCCGCTCCTTATTCCTTTGTCCATCGTGATAACACCCAAAACATGAAAATTTCAATCACACAAAACTCAACAAAACTTTGTGAGATCCGTTAGTATAAGCAACATATTGAATACTTTAGGTACTGTTATAAATTGATTCTTATTCATAATTGAATAATAGGTAATGTATTATAACTTCTCCATGCCTTATACCCCCCGATACAATCCATAGCATAATCAAAACAAGCAAACTATGCAAGCAAAAACAGAATATGTCTAAAACAGAACAGTCTGTAGCAATCTGTAGAGAACCTATACTTCCATAACTCTAAAAATTCTTAAAAATTAGGAAAACCCCGAAAATTTGTATAGCAATACTTTGTAAAAAATTCAGATCATTATCACGCTCCAGAAAAAAAAATCCTGTATTAGAGTCAAAAGTTTCTGTTTTGTTTCAGCATCGATTCTACTCATCTTGTGAGTCATCCCAAAGGCTTTACTTGGCACAAACACTAACTTAAACACAAAAACATAATCATTACACGGACAATAAGCATTTTATCAAAAACAAAGTATTGGGTTGTCTCCCAACAAGCTCTTTCTTTATAGCCTTTAAGATAGGCTTGTGATGGTAATGATGCTCACAAGAAAGATAATAATTGAAGCAGAGCATCATGTAGCATGTGAAAAGCACATTTAAGTCTAACATGCTTCCTATGCATAGGCATTTTGTAAGTAAACAAATTATCAAGACAAGAGGCATCTAGCTTATGCATGTAGGAAGAATGAAGCATTAATAATTTTAACACAAAGAGAGGTAAGTGAGTATCATGAAAATTCCTATAACCATATTTTCCTCTCTCATAATAATTACATGTAGGATCATATTCAAAATATTCTCTCCATGATCCACATGCACAAAAGTTTTACAATCTTCCAAGGTAGTGGGATCACCATTAACTAAAGTCATGACCTCTCCAAACCCACCTTTATCAATAAAACCATAAGATTGCACACTCTCCGAATATGTGGGATTCTCATCTAAAGTTGACACTCTTCCAAATCTACTTTCCATATTATTTAAAATATTATTATCCATACATATTTATCATGAAGCTCAAATAAGTTTCCAAGATCAAAAGAAATATCATCACCCCAATCATGATCATTGCAATAAGTGGTGGTCATAACAAAATTATCATCCCCAAGCTTATAGCTGTGCATATCACTAGCACAATTGTAATTAGTAAAATTTATAGTAACATCATTGCAATCATGCTTTTTGGGTGCAATAGCAATAATTTCCTTTTCAACATAAGGAACTATAGCTAGTTCATCTCCATAAGCATCATCAATATTGGCATCGTGGCCATAAAAATAGCGTGCATCACATTCATCAAGAGGGGATATTTCAATAGAATCAATGGAATCATAATTTTGTTCCAACGTAGCAGACATTCTCTCAATAAATTCTTTAATGTAAGCATTAGAAGTATAGTTTTCATAGCAATATTTAAGTATGGCAAATTTTTTAGATTTGTAGAAAGTAGCATCATACTTTTCAATCAAAGAAGCAATCTCATAAGCACCCTTAAAAGCAGCAAATTCTTCAATTTTTTCAATATCATAGTAACTATAAGCACCCTTGGCATAATAAGATAATATTTCATTAGGTAGGGGAGGTGTTTTTTAGGGTTCTCAAAGCAACAAGTAAAGTCATGAAGCTCACACAGATTCCAAGCATAGCACATCAAACATTTTATTTGATGGCATAAAAGTTTCCCCTTTTGAGACAACCGGTGACGCACAAAATAAGCATGATCATCTAATGATTTCCCCTCAACTAAGCTAGTTGGGGTTTCCGCACGAGCACAAATGGATCGAAGATGACCCAAGTAGAGAACTTTATGTGGATCCATAAGTCTTTATTTTTACTTTTTACTTTCTGTTTTTGAGTGACAAGATAAAGATAGCATAGCTAGGAAAGTAAACTAATAACAAGCAAAGATAAATATTTTTGTATTTTTTATTTTTATGAAACAAACTAAATATAACAGCAAATAAAAAGATAAACAAGTGAATGAAAATTTGTGTGAAGTTACTTGATAGTTGATGATGATATTCCCTGCAAAGGCGCCAGAAATCCTTCCTGATACTTGTGATCTGCGTTGGGTTTTCCGTGAAGAGGAACGGGTAATTGCAGCACAAAGTGGGTAAGTATTTCCCTCATTTATGAAACCAAGGTTTATCGAACCAATAAGAATATCAATCCTCAACCGTCTTCGGCGGCTGCACACAAAAGAGCAAACAACTTGCACCCAACGCGGGCAAGAGGGTTGTCAATCCCCTTGATCTCGTTATTTGCAAGCAAATGAGTTGTGTAGATAATTGTAGATAATTGTAAATTGCAAAATACAATAAAAGACAAATAAAGGCAGCAAGGTAATAGTAGCATCTGTAAATTTATAAGTGAATAGACCCGGGGGCCGTAGTTTTCCCTAGCGGCATCTCTCATGTAGGCAACATACAGTGGGTAACAAATTACTGTTGGCCAATTGGTAGAAAAGCGGATAGTTATGCGATATTCACGGCAATGATCATGTGTATATAGGCATCACGTCCATAAACAAATAGGCCGACTCCTGCCTGCACCTATTACTATTACTCCACTCATCGACCGCTATCCGACATGCATCTAGAGTATTAAGTAAAACAGAGTAATGCATGGAGAACAATGACATGATGTAGACAAAGTAAACTCAAGCAATATGAATAAACACGATCGTGTTATCCTTAGTAGCAACAACACAAAGACGCAACTTGTCCCCTTCTGTCACTGGGATATAGAAATTCGTCAGGTTGAACCTACCACAACGCAACTCTCTCACTGAAGATAGATCAATCTACTTGGCCAAAGCACATCGATAGATCAGAGAGCATTACGAAGCTATAATGATCATACAAATAAGAATCTTAATATTCAGAGGTGATTCAAATACTTTTCATGAATAATCTGAACATAAACCCACAATTCATCGGATCCCAACAAACACACCGCACAATAGGATTACATCGGATGGATCAAAGCGAAGATGCGATGATCATTGTATTGAAGATCAAGAGATAGAGAGATTGCCATCTAGGTACTAGCTATGGACCTGTAGGTCAGTGGTGAACTACTCTCACATCATCATGAGGGCTGCAAGGTTGATGAAGAGGCCCTTCGTGATCAATCCCCCCTCCGGCAGGGTGCCAGAACAGAGCTCCAGATGGCCTCGCGGCGGAACAGAGACTTGCCGCGGCGTAAAAAGGGTTTCGGGACTGCCTCCAGGGTTTTTAGAATATATGAGAATTTATAGGCCAGAGTGGGGCGTCGGGAGACGCCCGTGGGGGCCAGCACACATCAAGGTGTGGCCCACCCCCTGGGTGCGCCCTGTTGCGTGCTGGTGCCCTCGTGTGGCCTCTGGTCTCCTCTCGAAGTCCCCAAGTCTTCTTGTGGTCCAGAAAAAATCATAAAAAAGTTTCGGGGCAATTGGACTTCGTTTGGTACTGTAAACCTGAAAAGTAAAAAACACGCAGAAAACAACAACTGGCGCTGGGCACTGGGTCAATAGGTTAGTACTCAAAAATATTATAAATTGGTAAATTAAGAGCCAAAAAGTATCTTAGAATGATAATATATCAGCATGGAACAATCAAAAATTATAGATACGTTGGAGACGTATCAAATCTCGATTATGACAACCTTGGTTATGTAAGCCGGTCGGCCGTGTGTAGGCCAAAGAGTGGCTTTCCGACCGCTCCATGGACGAAGAAGCACTCTTCATTCTCTCATGAGCCAAAAAGACTCTTGCCTGGATCGAAGAGGTATCTTCATGGCCCATTAGGCCGAAGAGATTGTCTTTGTCCACACCAAAGATTCAGTCTTAGTTAGCCTTGTGAACGAAGAGTTTTGCGTTAACATCGGGGCCTTCTTATTCCTTCGAGAGGCCTCCATCTCTTGTCTCACTCTCTCTCACTCACTATATGTGTGTGTGTGACTTCGTGAAAATAGCTCGATCCATGCCATTTTCTCGCCATAGTGGTAGCTATCCCTTCGATCCTTCGTGGGGAGGCTCTCCCGGCGGCCTAGACCCTGATCCGCCCAAGGCGTAGAGCTAGGGATAATAAAATCTCACGACCCGGTCCCTGAGAGGGCCCCAAATCCCTGCGCTTAGTGTGTCAATCCCTAGACCAATAGCTGACATGCACAGTCGATGATGAAATACCAAGAATACAACACATGTCATAGTATTTACATCGAAGATCTAGTGCTTTACAATACACACCTGCTTAGTTCATGGGCTAGCTTATGATACATTCATGCAGCGGAGATAATATTCTAGTCTTGTGGTGTCCAGCAACTCACAGGCAAGAGTTGAGTATAGCGTCGTAACCCTACTTCATATCTTCCCTCAGATATGGTAAACCTGCAACATGGTATGTTGCAGCCACAAGGGTCAATACATTGGATGTATCGGCAAGCTTCACCGGGATTGGCTTGTTGGAACATAAACATGCAAATTGGTGCAGCTGGTTTTCTTTGTGTGGAAAATAGTTTTTCCCTATCTTGGTAATAGTGGTCTACTCTAGTAGTAATATGACACTTCTGGTGCACTCCGTTCATAGTCAATGCATTTGAGTGTGTGGACTTCCAGCACACTCCGGTCCTCCCAAGCTTCCCTCCAGAGACCCTGGTTCACACCCCGTCCTTTGAGGAACAACACAACAACTCCCCGTTGGTTCAACCCATTGCTATTAATAGGAAGAGGTGATGAGATCAAGCTGACAATTCTTCGATAAGTTGCTCGAAAGTTGTCCGTAACCGGGGACACGGCTAATCATGATCAGTTTTATATACTCTGCATAGGTTTGTGTACTTTACCTTTGATTCCCAATCACACCCTTCTGCTACTAAACTTCACTTGTGAAGTAGCTAGGTAAATAAGGACAAGACTTTTGGGAAGTAGTCCCCCTCTCAGAGATGTCAGACCTAGTACGGTTTTCCCTACAGGCAAAGACTACATCTGATGGTCTGTCGCAGGAAGGTTCCAACAACTTACTTGGCCTAGGCAGAGCCCATATTGTCTCACGGTCACACATGGAAGCTACTCAACTCTGAACTCGTACAATCTCTTTGAACCTGGGCGGTCGCCAATAAAACACGCGGATACCAAGGCAATACTGAAGCACCGCCCAGATGATTCATTATTAAGTAGTAGTTAAGTAGTCAACTATGAGGTTGTATGGTGGAGTAATAATTGGTGTTTCGCAATCCACGTTATAAAAGCTAAGAAACTACTCGTGGGTTACAAGGTCAGGGTATGGTGGATCTACAATCATTCTACTGGATTGTCAAGCATAAAGTAAAATTCTATAGGGTATTCCTAGTTGAAATTCAACTACAATGCAAGAAAACATAGGTTATGATCAAAGGTTCACTTGCCTAGTATTGACGCTTCTTCAATCTCACAATCTTGATCAAGATACTCTTCGCTCTCTATAACAATCTTTTTTCGATAAAGGGTGGATTTTATTGGCTCAAAAAGAGCATCAAGTGGACACAAACTCAAACAGAACACACCCGGCCTTTGCATAGCTAGGATGCACATATCCAACACTAATGCACACACACACAAAAACGCTAACAAATAGCAAAATCATACAAGACCAAAGCTATGCGTAGGCGAGTAAAAAAGAAAACCAAAGTGATCAGAAACATGATCGGCAAACTACAACAATGACCATATTCGCACCAACCATCTTGTGACACCACATAGACAAAGAGATTCTTGAACAGCAACGCCTTCAAGAAGGAAGCAACATTCAAATGTCGCCGTCGCCGGATCCAACCACAAGGGGCCGAGATCTAGGCTTTCACCCTGAAGAATCAATCCGAGCATATTCGAGCAATGCCTCCAAGAAGGTAACGGCGTTAAAACATCGCCATTGCGAGGTATAACTAGCTCGGGTCAGACCTAGGCTTTCACCACGGAGCTCGAGATCGGGTGCTCGAGTAGCACCACCATCAAAGTCAGAAGTGTTGTTGCCACCACTTTTCCACGATTCCAGCAGCTACATGCGGTGCAACCGTCGCCGCTGCACAACCATCCCTCCGCGTCAAGTCATTGTCCATAATTTGCACCACCGCAGTCAACCACTCAATCTTGGGAGTTAAACACTCCTGATCTTTCGGTGACCACCGCCGTCGTGGTGCCGCATGAGGTCGCTGCAGCATATTCTGCAATTAACCCCACTCAGCTGATCGGATCTGAAACACCACCACAAAGCCATGAACCATAGCGCCGTCGATCTGTCACCGCCCGGTGAATGTCCGGCACCTCGTCGCCGCAGTCCACCTCCCTGCAGAGAGCCTGACGCACACACCAAGCCATGCCATGAGCGTCAACAACGAAAGTCGCAAGGACCCTTCGTCGTCCTATGTCAGGTACCTCCCTGCCATTACAGCCAGATGGTTTGGTGCTGATGGACGCCTGCGGTTGCCGATCCGGTTTTTCTGGATCCGGCCAAACCACCGGATTGGGCGAGCTGCAGGCCATGATCCAGCCACTCCATACGGGAGAACAGCCTCACCGGCGCCCTGCACCGCAGCCTAAAGCTCTGCCAGGCTACCGCTATGCGCCAACCTGCCGTGGACAAGCCGCCGCCGGATCGTGAGCCACTGGAGGCGCCAGAACCGAGCGGAGGACTCGATGGACAAGCCGCCCGCGCCTCCTGGACCACAACCTCGGCACTGCATCTCGCTCAGAATACCAGGAAACCGAGGCCTCTGCCGCCTCGTTCACGCGCCCCCAGGTCATCCCCGCCTCCTAGCGCCGGCCGATGAAACGCCCCACTGCCGCCTTCACTGGAGCCTGCCGAGCTTCGCCGGACGGCGCCTCTGGCGGCGGTGAGATGAGGGGAGGGAGTGGAGGAAGGTTGGGTGGCGCGAGCGTTCCGCCCCTCTCTGTAACAATCTATCGCAAGTAAAGAGTAATCATAAACAACCATACGATACAATCAACAACAAGTGTTGTGCATGGTGTTAGTGTCATTGTGTTGTGAGATCATGTGTCGGGCTTAACTCATAAGAGTTTGGAAGCAACATAGTGGTTGTCATTTGGAATGAATGTGACATAAGATTTCACATGCAAGTTTCAACAAGGTTCATCACATAATGGGTATGTGATATCAAGTTGTGGTTGCCAGATTCTGAAAAAGAAATCTTAACAACAGAGTCCTGGTCTATGAATCTTGGATAGCCAAGTTCATGTTCAAGTTTGAATGACAATTCAAACTTGTTGACCTTTCATGAGCTTGAATACACTAAGGTCTGGAAATAATTCAATTTAAATTTGAATTAGGGTTTATCTATTTAAATTCAAATTGAGTTGAGTTCACAAGTTGATTTTGTTTCACTAAGTTGATTTGAATTATGAATTATTTCATAATTGACTAGATTGGTTCAACTTAGCTCAGTATCATCTCTTTGTTCCTAGAGTCACATACAAACTCAATAATAATTACTAAATTATATTAATACATAATTTTTAGGGAATTACACAGGAGCACCTAGGTGCTCCACCCACCCACATCAATACCGTTGCACCACATATGGATCTGGATCGGTCGTGTTTAATGCGATGTATTAAGTTTTGTATCGTTGAATTACTGGTTCAAAAACAGTTCGTATATGCATGCACCGTCGTAAGAGCTGATCCCACCTAAGACGATCTGTCCCACCAGTGCTCCCACCTGTACGCATTCAACGCGGGCTTGTTGGCTGATATTTACGCTGCCTGGTCACAGTTCGTCTTCCTCAGCCTCTTTCCCTTCCCCACTTTTCTTCTCCACCCAGATATAAACTTGGCGAACCACCTGATCCGGCGAGATGTGTGCCTCCTCCTCGACCTCCCGGTCACTCGCTACCCTCGTCCAGGAGCAGGCTCCTCTTCCTCTCATATGTTGCCCTTGGTGCATCAATGGCGACGTGTAGTAGTGGGTCTCCATGGTGTTCGGCAACCACGACGACATGCCATTCGAGTGGCCGGCAGAGTGGTTCTTACCCACGGGCGTCCCGCAGTTGTACTGCCCGCCTGCCGCTTCGGCCATGCGAGACACAGGGTGCAGCTTCCGGGGCACGCCGCGGGTCGAGCTGATGACGGAGCTCAGCCGCGGCGACGGGCTGTCGCGTTCCTCGGTCAGAACCGGTGTGATCTGGCCCGGCGTCTCCAACTACGTGTTGCAGGTGCTCTCGAGCGAGAGGTCGCAGGACCCTCGACTCTGGCGGCGGATCCTACCCGAGTCATATCCTGCGCACAGGTCGCGTGGTTCCAGAGTCAGTCTAAGTTCCTCAGTCCAGATGGAAGTATCCGGTCTTCCAGAGCGACAAGAACCCCGGGAAACACTTTTACAAGTGCGAGAATCACTGGGTTAGTTAACCCCTTCCCCCCTTTCCCATGTTCTTTGCATCCCCTCTTCATATTTGGATACAATTTTTTCCGTGACAAAGCTGCTTGTTCTTGCTCAATCCCCGATGCACATCAGTCAAGGTTGTTCATCTTCGCACCCAATCAGTCCAGCAACAGCCTATGCGCTCTCAAGTGGATCCTACTCATCGCTCATCGGCATCCTCAACCACCTAGCAGGGATTTCCATCTCCACCTCATGATCTACTGACTCCAAGGGCAACGGATGCTAAAGCTATCTTTAATTATTAGTTAAGTAATCAACCAGGATGATCATGTTTTGATCTCATCCAGTAGCATGTTCAGGGAATCCTATGTATCGAACCTTGTTGGCCATGCATCATGTATGCCTGAATTTGTACCGGATAAGATGATAGACAACTCTGTTTTATCTTATTTACCACCACCACCTCTCTTTGTGTTATAACACTGCCAGCTATGTGCAACGCTTGCTAATTCAGTAGCTTTTTCCGAATTTTCCTAGAGATACTGACTAAATTGCTATGTGATAAAAAATACAGATTTTCTCTCTGAAAATCACTCACTGTTTTTGCTATATGATAAAAAATAAGCAAATTTTCTATGGAATTCACTGACTGAATTTCTATGCGATAAACAATACAGTTTTTTTTCTACGAAAGTCTTTGATTGAATTACCCTGTGATTAATAATTTAAATTCCCCCCTGAAAGGCACTGACCGAAATGCTATGCCAGCAAGCTACAAATAATTCTCTGAATGTCACCGACTGATGCATAATGCTAAAAATGTCAAATCAAATCGAAGTTTGGTTCCATCTTAATGCATTGAATTTATAATCATAACCTGGTTCTCACCCAAAAACTTCCTCGGTTCACAGCAGGCTTTGGTTCCATTACCCCCACAGCCATTCTTAAATGCAGCTACCGCTGCCTGTACTTTGGCGTTCGAAAGTGCATTTATCACTTAAATGACCTGATCTGGCTAGAGTAATGTGAGGCATGGATATCAGTGGGACATGTATCTCTATTACTTGCGCTTCTAAGTAGACCAACGAGGTAACTGCACATGTCGTGTGCCCAGACTTCGACCAAGTCCTAGCCCCGCCATTGCATATGACCACATATGATATCTGATCAACAATTGATTGGACTACTTTAGAGATTGCTCTTGTTACCGACGGAATCCAAACAAAGAATTTCAGGTCGATTGAAGTTCACCATTTGATCTGCTCCAAGTTCTGGAGTAGCAAGAATAGGGTAATGTTATTCAACGAACGTTTGTTGGGGGTGCACGGCAAAACAAACGCTGTCGTGAAAATTTATGTGTTAGGAGCATGACAATTCTTTCAAGCTAACACGACAATTTTCACACAAAATCCCTTGTCTTCCAGAAGTTTCCATGTGTTTGTGAAGAAATTGTCATATGCTTTTAAAGAAATCGCCATACAAAACGTTCGTGCTTGCCATGTCTCACAACGAACGTTCACTCGCTGTTGGGGGTCCTAATAAGAATATAAAAATAAAAATGAAGGAATGGGAATTTCCTTGCACTGGCAAACCGGGCCCAGGAGTCATAGCACGTGCACCGCTTCGTGCACATTCTCCCCCCTTAGGGCTCCTTTGATTCAAAGGAACTCTATAGGGTTTTTGAAGGATTGAGATCCTTAGGAATTTTTCCTACATTGATCCTTTGATTTATAGGATTGGATCACATAGGATTTTTTTCTATGGAATCTTTTATACTACATTTTATAGGAAATCTAACATCCACTCCAACCTCTTTTTACAATTCCTTTGTTTTTCCTGTGCCATCAAACACTCCTTACAAATCCTATAGGGTTCAAATGGACATGTCACTTCAACCCTAGACTTTTCCTATTCCCGTGTTTTCAAAATCCTACGAATCAAAGAGGCCCTTAACCTGCCCGCTCCCCGTTTTTCCCCTTCCCAAATTTCTTCCCTCCTCCCCGTGGCGAGCTCGCCGTGATCTGCCTCCGACGACCGGAATACCGTCGAGCGGCCGTTTCCCTTCTCCTCCTACCCACCCATCTGCACTAGATCAAGCCACCCGCTCTAGCTCGACCGGCCCCTTCCGGAGGAGGAACGGCGGCCTCGGGGAGAGGGCCGGGGTGGCCGCTTGCGGCGGCGAAGGGGGAGCCGTGGCTTGCCGGCTGCATCGAAGATTGGGAGTGTAGGTGGAGCAGAGCGGTGGGTCCATGCGAGGCCCGGCCGAGGGCGGCGAGCTGGAGCTTTACCCTATGAAAGATCTGCTCCGATTAGGTATGGCGGACACGGCTCAGCTGCTGTGTTCTTGTTTTTCCTTTAATAGTTGCTGCGGGTTCTGCCAGATCTAAATTCATAGACAAAGTAGTGATTGCTTTCCCTCGCTCTTGGAGCTGCTATGATTTGCACAGCCATTTGTTGTTTGCTCAGGTGTATTTTTTCTCTCCTGAAAAGTCAAGATTCATTTCTCTGAGTAGTGACCAGTGAGCATGATTTTGTTTACATTCATTTTTAGGTAAGAGCTCCAGTATGTCAGGCTAGCGTGCTGACCTCCATATAAAATGATGAAATTTATAAATTGAAACTTGGATGTACAAAAGCTGCTGGCTTAGGTGTTAGGATAGTTAAACTCGTTATACTGAACATGTATGAGTATAACCTTGCTGTCTATGCTTGCTTTACCAGTGATCGCTGCCGCCATACCTGGCATTCGGTAACCGATGTAAAACGACTCTAGGTGAATTCCTTCAAGCTATGGTTAATTAGTTAATATTTACTGTTAAAACAGTTCATCTATGAGCGAATACAGTGAACAGAGGTTCTATGTAGCCACTTGATAGATTTTCAAATTGCATGAAGTGTGCAGTATAATAACCTTGAGTTGTGTCTTTGTTTTCCATTTCATTTCAGCTGCAGCCTCTCTGGTGGAGCATACAGTAAATTCTTACTGGGTTCAAGAAGTACACTTATGCAAGTAACTGAATGCCCCGAGCTTGAAACATAATTTACTCATTTCCCAGGAAGAACTGGTGAAGACATCCAAGTGTGTTTGGTTATTGATCCCATTAGGTTGGAGCGCAGTTTGTACTTCAACAACAAAATGAAGGGCAAATGTTGGTCATGTGCCACCGGTGTTGGAATGAGATAAGCTGCACCATTGGGTGATAAAATCATAAATGACCTTTTATGATGGGAAGGAATTAAAGAACTGTTTCAATGAACTTCCTACTAGACCTTAAGCATCTCAGGCACATTAGCTTGCCGACGAGGCCTGTCATTTGCAAATGCCTTCTAGTAGTGATTGGTCTTATTGTACTGAGAGCGATTGTCTCCCCTTTTCTTGCCATTAACTTGTCTGAGAAGAGTTTTTATGAGTCATCAACCTTTGACTTGTTCCCTGGAGTTAGGAAAGACAAGTTTGTTGAGGTCCCACAGATTATATGGGGATTGAACAATCAGAAGATTGCATTTGCCAGGGCATGCTTGACTGCGAAATTCCTGAATCGGTCTTTGCTCATGCCAAGTCTGAGTGCTTCACTTTTTTACAAAGAGGTTGACTTGCTGCAGCCTATTCCTTTCGACAAGGTGTTTGACTTTAACAAATTCAATGCCCGCTGTCATGGTTTTGCAAGGCTAGCTCAGTACTCCGAAGTTTCAAATCATACCGAGCTCTATAAACTCCAAAAGGGAATTGGTAGGAGGTGGACAGTGGAGAAAGACTTGGATCAGCTGCAACAGTCCAAAACAGGTAAGGCCGATGGCTATCAAGTAATTCATGTCACTGGGAAACATCCGTTTCTGTGGCCTGACCATTGGCCAGTGAAAGACTATGCCAAGGTCTTCGATTGCCTTGCCTTAGCTCCTGAGATAGAAACTGAAGTAGTCAAGGTCATATCCAAGATTAAAGATGCAGGGGAAAAAGCAAGACACGAGGCTGCTATTTCCCATAATAAGAAGAGGATAGATGATGGTTCCTTAAATCTGCCTGTGCAGTACATTGCTGTTCACATGAGAATAGAGAAAGACTGGATGATCCATTGCAAGAAGTGGGAGAAGCGGTCCAACTTGAAGGAAATCTGCAGCAGCAAAGGAGAGATCATTCATAAGGTCTCACAGATCACTGACCTGCGCAGGCCGGTTGTGGTTTATCTCGCAGTAGCCGACAGCCTTCTAGAGGATGATTCAGTAACCAGTGGTTGGAGAGTGGGTATGATTGCTTATGAGAAGAAGAAACTCGGAGTTACTGACATATACGAGAGGCAGCCTTATCTTATAAAGTCTGCCATCGACTTTGAGGTGTGCGCGAGAGCAGATGTGTTTGTTGGCAATAGCTTCTCAACATTTTCCAACCTTGTAGTTTTGTCAAGAACGGAAAGGCTGTATAAGCTGGGGGTGGAAAGCTCATGTGGCGAGGATGTTGGGCTATCTTCCTATGCATACAATGTCATGGGAGATGACGGTGGACCTCAGAGATGGATGACAGATATGTTGGACACAAGCCTTCAGCGCATAAGCTACGGAACAAATAGCATCTCCTGCCACTGAGAGTTGGTTGACACACATAACGTCTGACTGAAACACAATGGCACAATGGCACGCAGGAAGAGAATTTTTGGCCGAATCTTGTCTAGAAACTAGCTGCTCGACGGTACTTTCCATGCTAGAATCTGGACAGCCACACTGACATGCCAGCACTAATGAAATGAGTTTGGCCAAGCATCTGTACTTTGTGAGTGTGTACAAAAATCTTTCCTGAGCAATTTTTTAGTTTGCAGAGCTAGACCTGTGTGACACTTTCTTTCCTACCTATATGGTTTATTGAGAGCAGCTTTGCTTCACACTCTTGGACAATTTTGACGCTGCCAATGTCACCTGAACATTTGTATGAAGTGCATTGTTTCGCTTACGCTGTTATTACATCCGAGGACTCTTGATTCTGCAGAGCTTTGTAATATCCTGAAGAAAGATTCTTCTTTTGATGTGTTCTTCCTCGACGAAAAACACGCGTGGTAAGTGGAGTCACAAGCATCATATACCAGCACCTGTGGACTAAAGAAGTTTTTGATGTGGGGGAAGCTCCAAGCTCCTGTGATTGGCAAGGAACAGAAGGAAGGCTTTTTCTGCTTGCACTTCATTTTTACTAATATATACAGAAAAACAGAGCAATTTTTATTTTGCGGGTGAGGAAAACAGAGCAGTTGATTCAATCAAGACAACTAGCAGCATCACAATTATCTTATTATTAAAGGAAAACACTTGGCGGCAAATTCTCTGCCTGACAAGATAATTAGAAACATAATCCTTTTAGTTTTACCTTTTTATGAGAAAAAAAATCAGCATAATCCATTTAAGCATGTCTTGTTTACAAGGGTCTAATGTGCCTGCACATCTGAAGTTGATTTTATGAGCCCTCATGAACTGATACAGCGCTTCTATGGCTAAAATTGTATCTTTCTCTCTGCCTTCCAAGTCCTTATGAAACCCGGAAAAGTTAGTTAACTTTTAACTCATTCCAAGTATTCATGGTTTTAATATGCTCTACACCATTTTCATGTTCTTTAAGCCTCTCACTAAGATGCTTCCAGTCACTCAATCCATTACCAGCTAACGCACTCTTATTGCTATGGGATTTGAAAAGCTTGCAACAAAAGCAATACACTTTGTTAGCATGTTCAGAGTAAACCAACCATTTCCTGTCATGTACCTCTCCATTGCTCAACTTTCTGGAATAATAAGATAGTGCAAAATGTCTCGAATTACTATATGGAGGGAACACAATATCGTCATTCCTTACAGGGCCCTTCTCAACTAAAATATCCTTAGGCATATAATCCAGATTATCCCAGTTTCGTGGATCAAAAATATCAACAGTAAATGGTTGTTGTTTATCCGCACTCGGTGATTCATAATTTGATGAACGAGTTACGTTTTCATGCTCGCTGGAATTATTATTAACCGAGTTCATATCATCATCAGTAGCATTTGTATTCTCAGTTGGTTGTTCTTCAACACTTACTATGGCCAATTCCAGGGGATCTCTAGAAGAACTACCAGGTTTGAAAAATTTGTTAAGTGATCCTTCTAGGGATTTTACCTCTTCATATTTTTGCTTTCTCTCCTCCTTTTGTTACTACCAGATAAATGCTTTCTAGAGGACATGTTACTAATCAAGAACAGGCAGCATAAAATGATTAAAACAGGGAACAAAAGCGGCTGAATGTGGATGTAGGCGGCCAAATCAGCAGATCCGCGGGTGGTAGTCAGCACGAACACGAACACAACACCATGAGTGGCCCTTCTCAAGTTTAGTGGTTCCCGAGGACTCACACCAGGCCTGACCTTCGTCCCCTCCCCCTCAAATAGATCCACTGAAGCCTGAAGAGCAGAAGATAAGAAGACGAGATGCAGGGTCATCGGAGGGCACATCTATGACCTATTTAACTGAAAGGAGGAACGGGATCACGAGGAGGAAGAAAAGAAGAACATGTACCGTCTCCCTGTCTCCAACGTCTAGCTGATGGGGAAGTGGGGAACGGGCAGAACGTTGAAGAAGGAAGGAGAGATGATTGGGGAGCTGATTTGCGCCTTTAGTCTCCATTAATGGCTGGCGGCGATCTTGGAATCGGAGACGGCACGGGAGCGGCGACACTGTATTGGGAGTCTGGGATTTGGGGAGGAGGAATCGAGGTCTCGAGAAGCACGGGAAGATTGATGCCGAACGAGCCCTCTTTACTCTCACTATATTTTTCTGGGCTTCCTACGTATACTACAGGGGGGAATATTACATGGGCTGGTGTCGATGTCAAAACCGGCGGATCTCGGGTAGGGGGTCCCGAGCTGTGAGACTAGAATCGATGGTAACATGAGAAGAGGGAGACGATGTTTACCCAGGTTCGGGCCCTCCTATGGAGGTAATACCCTACGTCCTGCTTGATTATATTGATGGTATAAGGGTTACAGAGTTGATCTACCTCGAGATCGAATGACTAAAACCCTAGATGAGTTCTCTTCCCTTTACAACCTAAAACCCTCCAGCTTATATAGACGCCGAGGGTACCTAGGGTTTACACATGGTCGGTTACACGTCGAAGGGATAAACATGCCTATTCACTACTCCAAACGTGGAGAATACGCCACGATTCTCGAAGCTTCCTTCCTGGAGACAGGGTCTTCGATCCATCCAATGCCCAGCAAGTGGCCCATATAGTCCGGCCCATAAGAAACAGGTCGGCCTCCCGAGGACCCCTTAAACCAGAACTCCCTCAGTAGCCCCTGAACTAGCCTCCAACGCCAAGGGTCCTAGCTCCAGCTGCTTCATATGATCAGAGTCTTCGGCTTGCGAGGCGAGTTCCTTTCTCCAAATAGCGATCGGCCGAGTTTAGTTCAGCCTCCGACGACGTGTAGTTTTCCCGATCATGGATCGTCCGAACACCATGAATAACTCTGCCCTGAAGGCCAAACGTCAAGGAGTAAATAGTGCTCCCTGACAACCTTTCAGATGAAAGGTCACGGCCCACCACGACCGCTGAACCAGTCACAAAAGCTCGATTCGCGGTTCGAGGCCGTTTTCATCAGCACGACCCATCAATGCATAGATCGTGCTCCGTTTCACACGGGATATGTTTAATCATGCGCGTATAACGGCACGCACGTCTTGGGAAGCGGAGGGATTCACGGCGCAGTGAAGGGAGGCCAACCGGCGACAAGCCTAATAAAAGGGAAAGAAAACCCCAAGGCTTAACCGTGCTTCCCATTCGCATCCCCGCTTCCCTAATCTCCTGAGCCTCCAGAGCCCAGATCTAGGTTTTCCACCCTTCCTCCTCCGAGCTCAGCCATGGCCGGCTCAGGCTCCAACGGCAAGTGGGAGGCTTCCACGGTCACAGACCAGGACATCCGGGACCTCAAGGACGCCGGCTACCTCCCCGCCAACATCTTCCACCGCGCCCCGGAGGAGGGCCAGGTGATCCCCACCCCCAAACTAGACGAGAGGGTGGTTTTCATTCCTCACTTCATCCGAGGACTGAGCTTCCCGTTCCACCCCTTCGTTAGGGGCCTCATGTTCTTCTACGGACTCGACTTCCACGACCTCCCGCCGAACTCCTTCATGCATATATCGGCCTTCATCATCGTCTGCGAGGCCTTCTTGCGGGTCGAACCACACTTCGGACTATGGCTCAAGATATTCAACATCAAGCCGAAGTGTGTCGCAGGCGCACACGCAGACTGCGGCGGGGCGGTCATCAGCAAGCTTCCCCGTGCAGGATGGCCATCCGGCACCTTCATCGACACCATCAAGACTTGGCAAAAAGAGTGGTTTTACATCACCGAGCCAAGGGAGGAGGGCGGAACTGTTCCTGCCGAATTCAGATCCGGTCCCCCGACCAGATTGACCTCATGGGTCCGAAAGGGCCTCGACTGGGGGTCGGATACAGAGGTGGATGACCTGCAGAGGTGCATCGCCTCCATGATCAAGGACAAAATTGAGCTGACCAACATGGTCCAGATTATGCTCCGGCGGCGCATCCTCCACTGCCAGCGCCGGGGCTCTCCTATGTGGACTTATCGGATTGACGATGAGCCTACGATTCGTCAGCTCTTTCGCACCACTCGGGAGAAGCTGTGGAAGGTGTTGTTCAAGGCGCAGGAGAACTGGCCAGCCAAGAAGGAGGACTAGGGCTTGCGCGCCGATAAGTCCCCTTCCGAGGTATAACACAGTTTCGCTTGATCGGCTTCGTTTTCGTGAATAAAATCTAAGCACTTTCCGATCACTTCCGCAGGAATGGTTGAGCAAGGCCACGGGCATCAAATGCCCGGCTCCACAGCCCGAAGACCCTAGGTCCCAGCTGCTGTCGGAGATGCTCGTCGTGGCGCCTTACAAGGCGCTAGAGAAGGAGCAGAAGAAGAAACCAGGCCGAGCAGGCCTGCGCATCAGGGACCAGCCGGGGGTTGTGTCCGAGGAAACCCATGCCTCCTCGAATCAAGAGGAGGAGCACGAGGGTGAGGGGGAAGGCGATTCCCCCCTCGCAAGAAAGAGGGCGGCGCCATCGGACGCCACAGCGGATGTACCCCCTCCCGCCCTGAAGAAAGCGCGTCGGACACAGCTAGTTCTGTCCGACGACAGTTCGGACTCGGATACTGAGTCCGAGGACTTCGAGGCGGTTCCACGAAGGAACCTCAGGGTCAAGCCCCCAGCTCAAAGGTAAAGATCCGAAGACTTTCTGAGCTATTTAGAGCTAAATTTTGAATGTGATTAACATGTGAGCGCCTATTGAATTGCAGCCCACCACGTGTTCTCCCCACCGATCAAGTTTCGGATGGGGAGACCCCGCCCGCCGAGCTAGCGGAGAGCGGGACCGTGTCGCACCCCACTCCTCCGAGCGCCGCGAAGGATACCGCTGAGGTTTCATCCCAACAAGCTCCTTTGGAGCCGGACACCAGCGATGGGGGCGACGACGTCATGGTCGAGGCTAACACATCGGCCGCCGAAGACCGGGGGAAAAAGCCCCTCTCGGACACTGAGGAGACCGGACGAGGGGATGTACAGTCCCTTCCGAGGTCGTCTTCGGAGCGCACCATGCCTCCGGAGGCACTGGTTCAATCCTCGGTTGGAGATCGGGTTAACCGACCTCCACCGGCGCCACCGACCAATGGATGGCCGGCTATGGGGGAGGCTTTGTCAAGCGCCTCCATCTCCGAGGAGCACCGCACCCTTATGGGTGCGGTTTTACAAAGCATTCAGTCCGTCGATAGCGGACTGAAGGAGGCCTTCAAGGGTCTCCTGACGGGCTTCCAGGTAAGCCACGTAATGTTTTGTTAATTTACTATTTTTTGTGCTATCGTTATATATATAGCAGCCCCGGAGCCCTAGGTGAGTTTGGAAAAACTCACCTGGGGGTCAATCATAGACTATTAACCGGACAATGCATGAGACAATATTTGTTCGGAATGTTCCAATAGCCCTTAAGGGGGGCCGAACATGTGATCATGTTTATGATAGTTCGGAGGTTTGAATCCATGTAACCTGATAGTGGTTTGTTATGTGTAGGCTTAGTCATCGGCGGCGGCTGTCAATGCTGTCGAGCTAGACGAGCTAAATCGGAAGCTCAAGAGCTCCGAAGAGGAGCTCGACGCTCTGAACAAGAGATTCGACGAGGCGCAAGGTAAGCCGGATTACAATATCCGAATTTTTCATCACCGTACTGTCGACACAGTATTTTTATATGTTTGATGCTTACGCAGCCTCGGCGAAGGAAATTGAGAAGCTCAAGGCCGAGCTTCAGAAGGCGAAAGAGGAGGCCGCGAGCGAGAAGGCGGCGGCCGAACGAGCGGCGGCCGCGCTCTCCGACTTAAAAGCCACCGGTGCCAAACATGAGGCTCGGGTGGAGGAAATCCAACAGGAGCTCAAAGAAGCCGGTCAAAAGTGCGAGGACCTCGAGCAGAAAGGCAAGGAGCAGGCCGCCGAACTATCCACTCTGAAAACTGATCTCCAGAAGGAGCGGGTGGATAGGCGGTCCTTTGAAGAGCAGATCAGCCAGGCCAAGGCTATCATGGATGGTAAGCCGTATTTACTGCAGTGTGTCTTCGGGGATAGCAAGTTCGCATTGCTTACCCAGGTATGGCGTTCCTCAGGCGCCTGCTCGGACCTCCAAAAGAGCACAGCGGACGCGAACCGGTTCTATGCTTCGCGGGGAGAGGGAGATGAAGCTCGGCTGTTTTGGGCGCAATTTGAAGCTTCTGAGCGCTCTCCTCTCCTCGTTGAGCAGTTGAAGCAGCTGATGGAGCTACACCGGATGGCGGAGCCGGCCATGAAGGATCTCTGCATCCGGCTATGGCCCGACGAGCCGTTGCCGAGTAGCTACTTCGGCCTGGTGCAGAAGCTGAGCAACGCCTCGCCTCGGATCGACGCACTAAGGCGGTCCTCCTGTATTGAGGGAGCTTGGATGGCCTTCGCGAGGGCCAAGGTGCACTGGCCGGGTCTTGATCCGACGAAGATAGCCACTGCTCCGGCGCCCCCTGGAAAGGAGCATAGGTGCCCTGAGCGATACTTCTCCATAGTTATGGAGGGTGCTCGGGCAATAGAGGCTCAATGTTCGAGAGAAAACATTTATGAGTAAAGGCGTTGTAATATGTTCGAAGACCTTTTAACACGTTTATATTTAAGATGCATGGTTTATCATGTCTTTTCGTGTTTTGCATCCTTTATAACTCCTGTGTGGCCGTTGAAACTGAAAGTTGCGAGTCGTCGGCTTCAGCCCCCATGTAGATACTACGCGGGGTGTCTCTGCCAACGCACTGTGACCCTTAGCCGAGCTATCGGTACCCGAAGGCGGTAGTGTGGTACGGACAAGGCAATCGGACCATAATGCTTTATTGCTTTCACTTAGCCGTAGGGGCGCGAGAAAGGAGTGCGGGGGGCTGATGACTAGCCCCCAGGGGTTTGTGATGTTCGGATGAACCGCGGCCAAAGCCGATATCACATGGTTTGTACTAATACCAAACCCATCGCATGACACGGAATAACCTCTAACGAGGTTTATTTAAGCTCGGATTCGCAGACCGGTTCTCACATACCATGACAGTCAGTTTTCGGCTTTCTCCACTGAGGTGCTTGACCAGGCTAGCCGGAAGCACAATCGCAATGGTTCTCCCTTTGCCCTTTTAGCCGAACGAGCGGAACGTAAAGGGGCAAGCACAGGAGCCGGGCAACCCAACTATTGACCCAAGACATAGTTCGGAACCAATGCATATAACGCGGAATTCCAAGACGCCGAACGGAAAATCAGTTGTGCTTAGGGTGATTTTTTAAGTTCGAGCCCCCGGTCTATTAGCCGGTTGCATCGTAAAGTATACCAAACAGGTTCGCAAGAAGAGGGGGAAAATAGAGAGCGTTCCGAAAAAGACAGCGAAGCGATCCTGTATGATATATCTGTATTTCTCTCAACAACTCTTATTACTCAAATTGCCGATGCAACTGTTTACAGGTATTTAAAAATGAAATATAAACTTTACAGGAGGGGTTGTACCAGGGGTCTTCGATGGGTCCTGTCGTTTGTCCGCTCCTGCGTCTCCTAAGGAGTTGTATGCCGCTATGGGCTTTGCTGTTCGGCGAGCGGATTTTGTAGAAAAAATCTTGAGAAGTCGCCGAAGTGTGAATGAGCTTTACGCCTTAACAAGTACTTTATGGTACCTGTAGTGTGTCCGAAGACGTTTTAATGGTGATAGTTCGGTCCAGCCGAACACTTACCCTTTGATAGTTTTTTCCCCACCGCTGCCCATGGAATTTTGAGCGCGAAGTTGTGCCTCCTTGGCACGTACTTTGCTGGTTCTAGGGCTGTGCGATGGGGGGCGAGTCCCTATTTATGGGGAGAAGAAGGTTCTGGTACTTCAGGGTGAAACCGAGCTCGCTTCCCAGCATTATGTGCTTTTACAGCAGAAGTCGGTGTTTGCCGATCATCAGTATAATGGAATTCGGCCGCCAGGGCCAACGCGTGTTCCTCAGTTCGGAGGGAGCGCTCTGTGTTGCCATTGACAGTAACGACCCCCTTGGGGCCGGGCATTTTGAGCTTGAGGTATGCGTAGTGTGGGACGGCATTAAATCGAGCGAACGTTGTACGGCCGAGCAGGGCATGATAGCCGCTGCGGAAAGGTACTATGTCGAAGATCAAGTCCTCGCTTCGAAAGTTATCGGGCGAGCCGAACACTACTTCCAGGCTTACAGAGCCCGTGCACCGGGCTTCGACGCCTGGGATCACTCCTTTAAAGGTAGTGTTGCTGGGTTTGATCCTTGACGGATCTATGCCCATGTTTTTCACCGTGTCTGAGTAAATCAGATTGAGGCTACTTCCTCCGTCCATTAGGACTTTAGTGAGGTGATACCCGTCTATGATAGGGTCTAGGACGAGGGCGGCCGAACCCCCATGACAGATACTGGTCGGTTGGTCACGTCGATCGAAGGTGATCGGGTATGCCGATCATGGGTTATACTTCGGGGCTACAGGCTCTACGGCGTAGACCTCTCGAAGGGCGCGCTTCCTCTCCTTTTTGGGTATATGAGTGGCGTATATCATATTTACTGTTTTTACCTCTGGAGGGAATTTCTTTTGTCCGCCACCGATCGGACCGCGGGGCTCATCCTCGTCCTCGCTGTGTGGGCTCTTGCCTTGGTCCTCGGATGCGAGCTTGCCGGCCTGTTTGAATACCCAACAGTTACGGTTGGTGTGGTTGGCGGGCTTCTCTTGAGTGCCATGGATCTGGCAAGGCCTCTCCATGATCTTGTACAGCGGGGTGGGTCCGTCGCGATTGCCTTTAGGAGGCTTCTTCCGCTGCCCAGGCCGGGAGTTGCGGAAGCCGGCGTTAATGGCCGTGTCATCGGCATCACTATTGTTGTGCTGGCGCTTATTCTTGTTGCACTTTGGTTTCCCGTTTCCATCCCGAACTTCGGAGGTTCCGGGGTCTTTGGGGTTGTGGCTACGTCTTGCTAGCCAGTTATCCTCACCCACGCAAAAGCGAGTCATGAGTGATGTAAGGGCGGACATTGTCCTTGGTTTATCCTGGCCGAGATGATGAGCCAGCCACTCATCCCGAATATTGTGCCTGAAAGAGGCTATTGCTTCGGCGTCCGGGCAGTCAACGATCTGGTTTTTCTTGGTCAAGAACCGATTCCAGAATAGCCGCGCGGATTCTCCTGTCTTCTGGACGACGTTGCTTAGGTCGGACGAGTCCGACGGCCGAACATAAGTGCCCTGGAAGTTAGATCGGAATGCATCTTCTAGATCCTCCCAGCACCCAATGGAGTTTTTGGGGAGGCTATTTAACCAGTGCCGAGCTGGCCCCTTAAGCTTCAGGGGTAGGTACTTGATGGCATGGAGGTCATCTCCTCGCGCCATGTGGATGTGGAGGAGGAAATCTTCGATCCATACGGTTGGGTCAGTTGTCCCATCGTATTGTTCTATGTTTACGGGTTTAAATCCTTCCGGGAACTGATGCTGCATCACCTCGTCCGTGAAGCACAATGGGTGGGCAGCGCCTCTGACCCGAGCTATGTCGCGCCGGCGATCGGCGTCTGTCCTAGCTCGGTTTCGTTCCCGACCTTTATTGTTGCAGTCGAGCCAAGGCCGGTACTCTTCCCGTCTATCGGGTGAGTATCCTCTGGATCCGTAGATGGATCGCGTACAACCTGCTCTGTAGTCCAGGTCGTGTCGCAGGTCGAACCTGTCATCGGGCTCTAGTGGCTCTTTTCCCCGTCTACGGGGTATCGTCGGCCTATAGCCGGTGTCGTCAGCCGTCCTGTCTCGTCCTCGAGGAGGGCGGTCTGGCTTGTCGTATGGGGTATGTTTGGGAGACGGCGTATCAGTGAGCTCGTCATCGAATTGTCGCAGCAGCCTTCTGCGTGGATAACTCTTAGGTTGGTCCGATAGACCGGTACCGTATCCTTCCTCAGCTGAGAGGACTCTCGTCCATCGATCGTTGAGGTTGTCTTGTTCGGCTTTAAGCTGCCGTTCTTTTGCTTTCAGGCTGTGGGTCGTGGCTATAAGCTGTTGCCTGAACAGTTCCTGATCTTCAGGATTATCGGGGTTGGCGAAGTCGTCGGCTTCCGGGATGTCCTCCTCCTCGATAGGAGGGAGGTAATTGTCGTCCTTGGAATCATTTAGATCATCGGGGTTGCGCCGGTCTTTCGGCCTCTCCTGACCCTCTAACGGGTCTTCGGGGATATCGGGATCGCCGAGGTCTTCCGGGGTGTCTCCGTCCCCGGTGCCGTCGATAGCTTTTCTTCCCTTTTTTCCTTTTGACCGTTTATGCGGCTTTCGGCGTCTTGACGGCGCTTCATCCGATTTGTCGCCATCGTTTTTCGGAGTGTCCACCATGTAGACGTCGTATGTGGAGGTGGCAGTCCACCGCCCGGTGTTAACGGGGGTGAGGGCGCTATCCTCCTCATTCATGTATTCTGCCTCCTCAGAGGCATAGTCCAACATGTCGGTTAAATCCTCGACAATGCCTACCAAGTGGGTGGTGGGTGGGACGAAAAATTCGTCCTGACCCGCCTTGAGCCCGATCTGAGCACAGACCGGGGTTGGGTCGTCGGTAATCTTCATCGACGAGATCCGATCTAGGGCCTCGTTGAGTATCGAGATCTCGATCCGGTCGGCCAGCTCAGAGCTTCCGGAGTTAACCTCCGATGCGTCTGCGCGGGGGGGGGGGGGGGTATTCGGCAAGAAAAGGTGTTCGGACGTCTGGCGCTATGACCGGGACCAGACTGAAAGTCGGGTCCTCGCCGGGGTAGATCCCGTGGGCGGGACCGAAAGATGGATCTGAGGTTCAAGCCTCAGAGTCTTCGGGCGTGGCGGGCGAGACTGCGAGCCCGGTTAGTGACAAGTCGCCCTGAGAGTCTACGGAGAACTCTAGGTTCCTGAATCTGACCTCTTGATCAGGGGCGAAACTTCTGACACGGCCTAGATGGCCAGTCGGGTCAGCGTCCAGCACAATGCTGCCGAAAGCGAAGATCTGTCCGGGGACAAAAGTGTCCATATTACGGACCTCTTCGTTGATGACGAGGCGAGCCATCGATTCCTTTGGCGATCACAGCGGAACTCTCAATGAAAGCACCAATGTCGGTGTCAAAACCGGCGGATCTCGGGTAGGGGGCCCCGAGCTGTGAGACTAGAATCGATGGTAACAGGAGAAGAGGGAGACGATGTTTACCCAGGTTCAGGCCCTCCTATGGAGGTAATACCCTACGTCCTGCTTGATTATATTGATGGTATAAGGGTTACAGAGTTGATCTACCTCGAGATCGAATGACTAAAACCCTAGATGAGTTCTCTTCCCTTTACAACCTAAAACCCTCCAGCTTATATAGACGCCGAGGGTACCTAGGGTTTACACATGGTCGGTTACACGTCGAAGGGATAAACATGCCTATTCACTACTCCAAACGTGGAGAATACGCCACGATTCTCGAAGCTTCCTGCCTGGAGACAGGGTCTTCGATCCATCCAATGCCTAGCAAGTGGCCCATATAGTCCGGCCCCATAAGAAACAGGTCGGCCTCCCGAGGACCCCTTAAACCAGGACTCCCTCAGCTGGGCCCCTGCCTTCCGGGGGACAGGGCGGGTGCCCCGTTTGCCTGACCTATGCGCCGGCCCTGAATTCATTGTATATTAGGAAGATATAAGATAGGAAAAAAATTGAGCTACAAAGTCCCAAAATAAATCTATTCTTCTATGCCTTGGAATCGACAGATTTTAATAACTAAAGAAGGCTTGTTCGGCGTCAATCTTCCCGTGCTTCTCGAGACCTTGACTCCTCCTCCCCAAATCCCAGACTCCCAAAACAGCGCCGCCACTCCCGTGCCGTCTCCGATTCCAAGATCGCCACCGGCCATTAATGGAGACTAAAGGCACAAATCAGCTCCCCAATTGACTCTCCTTCCTTCTTCAACGTTCTCCCCACTTCCCCATCAGCTAGACGTTGGAGACTGGGAGACGATAGGTGTTCTTCTTTTCTTCCTCCCCGTGATCCTGCTCTTCCTTTTAGTTAAATAGATCATAGATCCGCCCTCCGCTGACCCTACATCTCTTCTTCTTATCTTTTGCTCTTCAGGTTTCAGTGGATCTATTTGAGGGGGAGGGACTGAAGGTCAGGCCTGGTGTGAGTCCTCCGGAACCGCTGAACCGGAGAAGGGTCATTCATGGTGTTGTCTTTGCGTTCGTGCTGACTGCCACCTGCGGATCTGCTGATTTGGCCGCCTACATCCACATTCAGGTGCTTTTGTTCCCTATTTTAATCATTTTATGCTGCATGTTCTTAACCTGTAACATGTCCTATAGAAATCATTTATCTGGTAGTAACAAACGGAAGAGAAAAAAAGAAAAAAGATGAAGAGGTAAAATCCCTAAAAGGATCACTTACCAATTTTTTCAAACCTGGTAGTTCTTCTAGAGATCCCCTCGAATTGGCCACAGTAAGTGTTGAAGAACAACACACTGAGAATACAAAATGCTACTGATGATGATATGAATTAGGGTAATAATAATTCCAGCGAGCATGAAAACGTAACTCGTTCATCAAATTATGAATCACCAAGTGTTGATAAACAACAACCATTCGGTGTTGATTTTTTTTAATCCACGAACCTGGGATAATCTGGATGATAAGCTTAGGGATATTTGAGTTTAGAAGGGCCATGTAAGGAATGATGATATTATGTTCCCTCCAGATAGTAATTCTAGACATTTTTCACTATCTTATTATTCCAGAAAGTTGAGCAATGGAGAGGTACATGACAGGAAATGGTCGGTTTACTTTGAACATGCTAACAAAGTGTACTGCTTTTGTTGCAAGCTTTTCAAATCCCATAGCAACAAGAGTGCATTAGATGGTACTAGATTGAGTGACTCGAAGCATCTTAGCGAGAGACTTAAAGAACATGAAAATGGTGTAGAGCATATTAAAACCATGAACACTTGGAATGAGTTAAAAGTTAGACTAGCCAAAAATAAAACCATTGATAAGGAGAAAGAACGTTTGAGACAAGTGTTAATGAGATTAGTAGCCATTGTTAAATATCTTGGCAAACGTAACTTGGCTTTCCGTGGATCTAGTGTGAAACTTTACCAACACAACAATGGTAGTTTTTTGGCACGTGTAGAGATGATTGCTGAATTTGATCCAATAATGCAAGAAAATCTTTGACGAATTCAGAATGATGAAATTTATCATCACTATCTCAGCCACAAAATTCAGAATGAGTTGATTTCTCTATTGGCCTCTAGTGTTACTAGTTCTATCTTACAAATTATTAAAGAGGCTAAATATTTCTCCATAATTCTTGATTGTACTTCAGATGTTAGCCATCAAGAACAAATGAGCCTAATTATTCGATGTGTTAACATGTCAAATAAGAAAATAAAAATAGAAGAATTCTTTATGGAATTTTTGACAGTGGATGACACTTCTGGTTTGGGTCTTTTTAATGTACTTCTTGATGCAATTGAGTCTTATGGCTTAAATATTGATAACGTAAGGGGCCAAGAGTACGATAATGGTTCCAACATGAAAGGAAACAAACAAGGGGTACAAAGTCATTTACTTGAAATAATTCCAAGAGCTTTATATATGCCATGTACGTGTCATAGCCTCAATCTTACTTTGTGTGATATGGCAAGTTCTTGTAGTAAAGCTATATCCTTCTTTGGAATTGTGCAACGAATTTATGTTGTATTTTCAAGTTCCACTAAAAGATGGAAAGTTTTACATGATCATATTCCTAGTTTAACCGTGAAAGGTTTGTCTAATACTCGGTGGGAGAATCGAATCAGAAGTGTGAAGGCTATTAGATATCAAGCTCCACAATTAAGGCTAGCTTTGTCCGAGTTATGTAAAATTTGTGACGATGCCAAGTCAAAGAGCGACGCAAAAAATTTATTTGATGCACTTGGTAGTTTTGAGTTTTTACTTGGCATGGTTATTTGGGATGATATATTATTTGCTGTAAACATGGTGAGCAAGAAGTTGCAGTCTGCATCTATGCGTGTCGACTCTACCTTGCAGCAAATTGAAGGCGAATGCAGTTTTTTCATAAGTACAGAGATGAAGGATTTGAATCTTGTTTGACTATCGCCAACGGTCTTGCAATTGATATGGGCATAGAACCATCATTTGCAACAAAACTTAATGATACTAGGAAGAAACAATTTGATGAACCCGATAACGATGAAGAAGTTCTAAAAGCTGAGAAGGCGTTCGAAGTTAATTACTTCTTAGTTGTGGTTGATATTGCAAAGGTCTCTCTGAGAACTAGATTCAAAGAACTCAAAGTTTTCAAAAGTATATTTGGCTTCTTACGTAGCTCAAAAGACATGAAGTTATTGGATATGGTATTGAACTACGCAAATGTTGTGCTAAGTTTGTAGAAACATTTTCATGAAATGGTTCATGCGATGTTGAGTTAGATGATCTTTTTTCTGAATTACGACTGCTGAAAATGACTTTACCAGAATCAGATTTGCCATTGCATGCTATGGAGATTTTTGAGTTTGTTAGAGATATTGACTGTTTTCCAAATATTTTAGTTGCTTATCGAATTTTGTTCACTGTACCAATGACCGTAGCATCAGCAGAGCGTAGCTTTTCCAAGTTGAAATTGTTAAAGAAGTACTCGAGGTCAACAATGTCACAAGAAAGATTAAATGGTCTTGCTACTTTATGTATTCAGAAAGATAAGTTGGATGAAATAAATGTTGATGCAACAATCGATGACTTCGCTTCTAGAAGTGTTAGAAGAATTTCCAAGTTCTAGTAGATGTGAAATGCTCGGTTTGCTTTACTATGCCTTGAGGATGAATGTTTGGAAGAATTGAGTTACTATCCGGGTGAAGAATTTTGGAGTGAAGAACATGGCCGATTGGGGAGGATCAAGAAACAAATGTGAGTTCATGCCTAACTTTTTATCTGATGGTAACACAAAAAATCTAAGTAGCAACCAGTTTTGATAGGATTTTTTGTATTGCAGAACAAAATGAAGTCTCCATTCAAATTTAGGAATGCAACCTTTTGTGGAAAGATAGCTTTTGTCGAACTACATCATTTCATTACTATCATGCTGTAGTTCACTTCATCGATAAATAAATTTTACTGTCAGTTTTAGAGTCTAAATTAAGATCATCAGACTATGCTATGTACTGGATATTACTTTGGTTTTGAAATATAAAATATTTTGAGCTTTTGAGTAAACAAGGGCCCCTTATTGCTTTCTTGCCCCTGGGCCCCGTATATCTATGGCCCGTCCCTGAAGAAACCATTGATGTAATGCAACCAATAGTCATCATCAATAGACCAGAACATGTAGTGTCTATAGTCATTAGAAGTACATATAATGGCAAAGGGCTAATTTGCAAAGTAAATTCACCAAATAATATAATCATATACAAACTATAGCCTAGCATGTGGTTATTAATATAGTTTTTAGAAAATGGTATAATAATAGTTACTCCGCAAATAAAAGCTGATTAAAGATATTTTCCTCTCAAAAGTCACAAGTCTTTTTACCATACAATTTGCGGTGCATATATAACCATAACCCCGTCCACGAAATATGAATATGGGTAATGCTATAGAATTATTTTCAAACGTTTCACACACATAAGAGATGACGTCGTCGCTTTTGAGAGGGCCACTATGTTGGCAAGAAATTGATTAGTTTGTGTCGATAAACAGACATTATCTAGTAGCCACATATAGGTAGCTAGACCAAAACTATTACTACTCAAAAGGTTTGGAGTAGCAGCACACCACAACACATGTTTCTTAGTGTTATCCTTAGACATTAATATTTGCATTCTCTGAAAATTACGGGGTTACTCAAATTAAACTGGAAAATATGTGACTAATAGAGGACATCATGTTCAATTCAGAAAAGGTGCCACATATTTCTTACCAAAAGACCATCGTAGCTAAAATAGACACGTTCAATTTGAAGCCCCCAATGGCAGGCGGACAGCAATCCCTTGTGGAGCTCCGGGCAATGGAGCTTAGTGATCCGAGTATAGGACCCTCTGGTCTCCGTCAATCCATGCTCTGCTGCAGTCAGTTTCTCCTACTGCACGGCATAACTCCTCTAGTCCTAAGGTTTGTAATTTACTGATACAACAAGCGAATGAAAGGTTGATTCTAATTAGGTTGTGTTTCATATTCTAGCATCATCTAAAACATGATATAGGTGTATCCTGGAAAAAAATGTGTTGATGTCTCTCACAAAATGGTAGATATAATGAGCAGTCATGGCAACTTCATGCAAACGTGAAATCCGAAAGAAGACCTTCACAGACCGAGAACCTTGGAATTATCCTCAATCTGAAATATGTATGCAACTTGACTCAAGTTTTCGGGAAAATCCAAGTTGAACACCATGGACCCTCGTGCACGGTAGGCACCCTTGCCGTCTCCAATGGCAAAGGCGTCGCTGTTCGATCTCTCATGTTGTACACACCAGAGTCAAGGAATGGATTCTATGGAATCCTCTCCTAGTACATGGTGTCACGCCCCGTCACAAAGTAGATGCAATCTTCTCGCGCTCCGATGACACCACATTGGACCCCAAAATTGACAGGAATAGACTCGGAACAACCTTCACTCACTAGTAGAAAACAGGGCATCAGTCCCGGTTCCAGAGGGCCTTTAGTCCCGGTTCTGCAACCGGGACATAACGATCGGGACTAATGCCCATCACTTTTAGTCCCGGTTGGCTTACGAACCGGGACTAATGGAGCTCCACGTGGGCACCGTGGGGCGCCTGGCAGGAGGACCTTTTATGCTTTTTATTCAAATCGACGCTAGCTACTACATATAGCAATGAAAGAACCATTACATAACATCGTCATGATCAATATATAGAAAGAACCATTAGTATCACTTGAAAGTTGTTCAACTTAAGAAACAAACATGAATGTATCACATTCATCTTAACATGCTAATTAATTAACTAACAGTTCTCCAGCTGATATATTCATGACTTATTTCTAAACATGGTCAACAACAACCATCATCTGATAGTCCTTGTGGTTGCTCTTCCTTATAGTGATTACCACAAGGGTGTCCACCCTTAGTTCTCTCTTTCCCTTGATGAACTCCTGCCAGCCGGCCTTGTGCAATGATATGCGCCCGTCGGGGTCTGTCTTGTATCGGACGTTCGTGACAGGCCCTCTTGGTCCATGGATTACTCCAGCAGTGCCGACGGCGGGGATGTCCACTCCGGAAAACATCTTCAAAGGTAACTTCTGAAGACCCCATCATTAAGAGAAAATAGAGAGCACAAAATGTTAGACATCTCACCATACTTGGTTATGACCAAAAAGAGATGAAAGAATATAAAACATCTCACCATAACTTTTTTGTCCATGTTTGTTTTTGTTAAATGGTGCACAAAGGGCTTCCCCAAGAACGCCAAAGAGGATGGTAACATTTCTTTCACACTAGCTTTATCATCCCGAGTAAGCTTCTTCATCCTTTGAGAAAAAAATGCAGAAAGGATAGGACCATCATCTTCATCTTCGATGTCCTCCTCTTCATCTTGGTTGTCCTCATCTTCATCTTGGATGTCCTCATCTTCATCTTGGCTGTCGATGTCATCTTGGTCATCTTGGCTGACGATGTCATCTTCGTCATCGTCATCATCATCGCTTTGGACATATAATGTTCTTAACCTATTCACCTCTCCTATTAAGGAAAAAGCTACGAGTTCTCCTCCTTTAAAATTGTTCACTGCAATGTACTGCTCCCATCCATCACCATATATGATGGTTTTATTCTTTCCTTTGCGCAGATCCAATTCGAATTCGTGCTCCTCATCATCCTCAAAGTACAACACGTTACCATATGAATTGTTGAAGTCCTCCCTTATGTTGCATGGAACACACTATGCAGCAGTTAATAATCAACAATAAAGTCAGTAAAAAAGGGAAATAAATGATCAAAATTCAATACAAATTCAAGTTAAAGACCGTTACCACTGATTTTTGAAATCCCTTTCTCAAATATACCCCGAACTGCACTGCAGTTTCAAGACTGTCCATACATAAATTTTGGCACACCTTGCAGATCTTACGCCTCATGGTCCCTAATAAGCCCAAGCAGTTGTCGAACGTAAGAAAATGCAATTAACACTTTTTTTATATTTCATTTCCGAATGTAGAATAGTCCATAGATGTAAGTTATGATATATAATGTGAATCTTTTAAAAACTCATAACATGACATGCCTTATTGCTACCTAAGAAACACAACTCGAATAATCCAGTTAATGAAGCATCGAATATTATCGCTAATACAGCTCGAATATTATCATATAATATCATTAATTAATACAGATCGAGTTGACGTCTCACGGCGCAGGCGGTGGACACCCGAAGAGAAGGAACAATCACCGGATCATAGCTCGGGTGAGATCCCTGAATAACCTGCCAGGTATTGCAGAACCTGGCGTCCAACGCAGCCATGTAGCGACGGACGTGCTCGTCCTCCTCCCTGACATGGCAACGTACCACCTCCGCGGGTGCCGGCTCCCTCTGCACCGATAGTTGCCCACGCGACCGCCACCAAAGAAGCTCCGGGTCGACGACGAGACCCGGATTTCTCACCAAGGTGCGCGCACCGGAAGGTAGCACCTCCCAGTGCCAGCCCGGCGGAGCCCAGTCCCGGACATGGCGCCTCTCAAACTAGTTGTCGGCGCCGAGTCGACGACGAGGATGCGGGAGTGGCATCATCGACGAGAACAAATTGTGGCTATAGCAAATATCATTTCATTTAACAACAATAACATAGCAAATATCATCCTATATATTCCTATGATAATCCTATCCTATGAACCAAAAGGAGGCCGCGCCTAAGGTATGATTTCATTTAACAACAATAACATAGCTAGGGAATGCATTCCTATTCCTACATAGGATTGATTCCTATCCACCACATTTCAAAGGAAAAAAAAAGAGCCTAGTCTCAATGAAAAAATTCCTATGATGTGAACCAAAATGACATATCTTTTTCTAATCCTACTCATAGGATTTGAGATGCATGTCATCTCATTTCCTACAAATTTCCTATATATTCCTATGATAATCCTATCCTATGAACCAAAAGGAGGCCTAATTAAGGTATGCTTTTTTTTGGTTTCTGTCCAATTTATCTATAAAATCTTCTATGATAATTTTATCCTATGATAATCCTAGCAATATATATATATATATATATATATATATATATATATATATATATATATATATATCCTCGAGAGGGCTTCGGCCGGCGACGGATGCGGGCGACGACGGTGACCGCGGGGGGGGGGGGGGGGGGGGGGGATAGGAGGAGGGGAACGACGGTGTGGCCGGCGGCTCACCTAGAAGGAGAAGGAGGGGGAGCGGGCTCGGGGCGGTGACGGCGTCAGGGGGCGGCGACGGGGACGGCGACGGGGACGACGTCGGGGGCGGCGACGGGGGCGGCGACGAGGAGCGGGATCGGGGAGGCGACGGCAAAATCCGGCAGCCTGGCGGCGTCGAGGTGGTTTTCGGTGCCGTCGGGGGAGAGGGAAAGCAGATGGATTTGGAATTTTTTCCAAGTCCCGCTTATATAGTCCCACCTTTAGTCCCGGTTGGTGGCTCCAACCGGGACTAAAGGCCCCCCTTTCGTCCCGGTTGGAGCCACCAACCGGGACTAAAGGTAGTTTTCGCCAGGCGAAAGGGCGGGAAGCACAGCTCTTTAGTCCCGGTTGGTATCATTAACCGGGACTAAAGGCCTCCCTTTAGTCCTAGTTGGAGCCACCAACCGGGACTAAAGGGTTGTGCTTCCCGCAGCCAAATGTTTAGTCCCACCTCGCTAGTCGAGAGGGGCTAGGAGTGGTTTATAAGCGCTGCTGCCGCTGCCCTCTCGAGCTCCTCTCTATTGCAGGCAGTACATGCCTATCTCACGCCCAGTTGGGCCTACTAGCACTACGGGCCTGCATCCTGGCCCATTTCCAGGGTTTCTAGTCGTATGCAGGCCGTTGTGGCTAGAAGGCGGGCCTTTTTTTTTACTTTTTGCATATATTATGTTTTTTTAATTTTAATGTTATTTTTTTGCATATGTTTTAGTTGATTACTTTTGCTATTAGAGTTTTATAAAAGCTTTTTACTATTAAAGTTTTTAACAAATAAATACTTTGATAATTTTAGTTAATATTATTTTGATTCTTTTTAGTTGATTCTTTTTGCTATTAGAGTTTTATAAAATCTTTTTAGTTCATTCTTTTTGCTACTAGAGTTTTATAAAATCTTTTTAGTTCATTCTTTTTCCTATTAAAGTTTTATAAAAGCTTTTTAGTTCATTCTTTTTTCTATTAAAGTAACATGGTTTCGGACGAAAACTCATCTATTATAAAAGGGATTTCAATTTTTTAACATATTTTAACTCCAGACTTTTTCTGCATTCAATATGCACCATTCAAAGCCACATCATCAATTTTCAAACCTTTTCTGACTTCATTTGCTATTTTTCATGCATTTCATGATTTATTTTGAGCTAAATGACCCTGAATTTGAAAATCACTGCAAATGAACTCTGAAAAGGTTGAAACTTGGCATGGTATCATAATTTCACCCACATAGCATGTGCTAAAAAGTTGAGAGGGTTACGGGAAAAACTGGATGCACTTCGTGTACAAACTGGACAATCTCTTTCGAAGTAACAGGGTTTCAGACGAAAACTCATCTATTACAAAAGGGATTTCAAATTTTTAACATATTTTAACTCCAGACTTTTTCTGCATTCAATATGCACCATTCAAAGCCACATCATCAATTTTCAAACCTTTTCTGACTTCATTTGCTATTTTTCATGCATTTCATGATTTATTTTGAGCTAAATGACCCTGAATTTGAAAATCACTGCAAATGAACTCTGAAAAGGTTGAAACTTGCCATGGTATCATAATTTCACCCACATAGCATGTGCTAAAAAGTTGAGAGGGTTACGGGAAAAACTGGATGCACTTCGTGTACAAACTAGACAATCTCTTTCGAAGTAACAGGGTTTCGGACGAAAACTCATCTATTACAAAAGGGATTTCAATTTTTTAACATATTTTAACTCCAGACTTTTTCTGCATTTAATATGCACCATTCAAAGCCACATCGTCAATTTTCAAACCTTTTCTGACTTCATTTGCTATTTTTCATGCAGTTCATGATTTATTTTGAGCTAAATGACCCTGAATTTGAAAATCACTGCAAATGAACTCTGAAAAGGTTGAAACTTGGCATGGTATCATAATTTCACCCACATAGCATGTGCTAAAAAGTTGAGAGGGTTACGGGAAAAACTGGATGCACTTGGTGTACAAACTGGACAATCTCTTTCGAAGTAACATGGTTTCGGTCGAAAACTCATCTATTACAAAAGGGATTTCATTTCTTGACATGTAACTGCAGTGATATTCTAGATCAAAGCCATCATCAGAATAGTTGTGGAGAGAAAGTCTTCACTTTTTCTTCGCATGTGTCCCTTCCTTATTGCACCGTAACCATGGATAATCTTCATCGTTTAACAGGATGCTTCGGTCAGCCTTCACTTTGAAGGGAGGAATTTCATGAAACTTTTCATAATCCTCAGACATGTCTGTCTTGTCCTCCACTCCCACAATGTTTCTTTTCCCTGAAAGAACTATGTGGCTCATCGTTTGATGTATTCGCTTCCTTATCTTTTTTTCCTCGGTTTGGTAGACATGTCCTTCACATAGAAAAACTTCGCCACATCATTGGCTAGGACGAATGGTTCATCTGTGTACCCACGATTTTTGAGATCCACTGTTGTCATTCCGTACTGCGGGTCTAACTGTACCCCGCCTCCTGACAGATTGACCTATTTGCACCGAAACAAAGGGACCTTAAATTCATGTCCATAGTCAAGTTCCCATATCTCCTCTATGTAACCATAATATGTGTCCTTTGCCCTATTGGTGATTGCTGCATCAAAGCGGACACCACTGTTTTGGTTGGTGCTCTTTTTATCTTGGGCGATCGTGTAAAATGTATTACCATTTATCTCGTACCCTTGGTAAGTCCATACAGTCGAAGATGGTGTCCTGGCCAACAAGTACAGGTCATCTCCAACAATGTTGTTACGCATGAGATGCATTTGCAACCAACCGCCGAAAGTCCCGATGTTTTCACGTGTAATCCAGTCGTCAGACTGCTCCGGGTGTTTGTAGCGTAGAATATTCTTGTGTTCATTGATATACGGGGCCACCAAGGTAGAATTCTGTAGAACTGTGTAGTGTGCTTGCGCCTAGGAATGCCCGTCCCTACATATTATTGAATCCGCTCCTAGCGTGCCTTTTCCACTCAGTCTCCCCTCATACCGCGATTTAGGGACACCAATCGGCTTAAGGTCAGGAAAAAAGTCAACACAAAACCGAATGACCTCCTCTGTTTGATGGCCCGTGGAGATGCTTCCTTCTGGCCTAGCACGATTACGAACATATTTCTTCAAGACTCCCATGAACCTTTCAAAGGGGAACATATTGTGTAGAAATACAGGACCCAGAATGGCAATCTCGTCGACTAGGTGAACTAGGACGTGCGTCATAATATTGAAGAAGGATGGTGGGAACACAACCTCGAAGCTGACAAGACATTGGACCAAATCATTCTGTAACCTTGGTAGGATTTCTGGATCGATTACCTTATGAGAAATTGCATTGAGGAATGCACATAGCTTCACAATGGCTAATCGAACATTTTCTGGTAGAAGCCCCCTCAATGCAACCGGAAGCAGTTGCGTCATAATCACGTGGCAGTCATGAGACTTTAGGTTCTGGAATTTTTTCTCTGCCATGTTTATTATTCCCTTTATATTCGACGAGAAGCCAGACGGGACCTTGATACTGAGCAGGCATTCAAAGAAGATTTCCTTCTCCGCTTTGGTTACAGCGTAGCTGGCAGGACCTTGATACTGCTTTGGATGCATGCCGTCTTTTTTGTTCACACGTTGCTGGTCCTCCCGTGCCTCCGGTGTATCTTTTGTCTTCCCATAAACGCCCAAGAAGCCTAGCATGTTCACGCAAACATTCTTCGTCACGTGCATCACGTCGATTGCAGAGCGGACCTCTAAGTCTTTCCAATAGGGTAGGTCCTAAAATATAGATTTCTTCTTCCACATGGGTGCGTGTCCCTCATCGTCATTCGGAACAGATTGTCCGCCAGGACCATTTCCAAAGATTACTTGTAAATCCTTGACCATATCAAGTATATCATCACCAGTACGGAGGACGGGCTTCTTCTGGTGATCTGCCTCACCTTTGAAATGTTTGCCTTTCTTTCTTAAGGCATGCTTGGTCGGAAGAAATCGACGATGTCCCAGGTACACATTCTTCTTGCATTTGTCCAAATATATACTTTGGGTATCATCTAAACAGTGCGTGCATGCGTTGTATCCCTTGTTTGTCTGTCCTGAAAGGTTACTAAGAGCCGGCCAATCATTGATGGTTACAAACAGCAACGCTCGCAGGTCAAATTCCTCTTGTTTATGCTCATCCCACACACGTACACCTTTTCCATTCCACAACTATAAAAGTTCTTCGACTAATGGCCTTAGGTGCACATCAATGTCGTTGCCGGGTTGCTTAGGGCCTTGAATGAGCACTGGCATCATAATGAACTTCCGCTTCATGCACAACCAAGGAGGAAGGTTATAGATACATAGTGTCATGGGCCATGTGCTATGTTTGCTGCTCTTCTCCCCAAAAGAATTAATGCCATCTGCACTTAAACCAAACCATATGTTCCTTGCGTCACCTCCAAAGTCCCCCCACTTTCTCTTGATTTTTCTCCACTGCGACGACGAGATCGGCGCGGGCGATCGACGACGGTGAGGACGGGGACGGGAACGGCACCCTACACATGTGCAGACTCTAAGAAGTTAATTTCAGCTCTAATTGTGCGTCTAAATCAAAAGAACTCCCACATACACTCCTCCACTAAAACCCACAAACCACACTCTACTTCTAGAGCATTTGAAATGAGCTAAACTAGCAGTGAGAGATGAAACGATGAAGTCGTTAACCTTTTAGAACACTTGTGTAGTTGGTGCAACGCCAAACCTAAACAAATCTTGAGGAAAATGTAGCTTGGAGGTCGAGCTTGAAGAGGAGAAAGCTTAAGTGTGGCTGCGACATTTCATCGAACACCTCATGTGCATAGGAGGTGAGAACAGAGAGCAGCACACCTCCCACATGCCGGCCGGCCAAAAGACAGAGGAGTGAGCGGGCAGGGGCGAGCATATATATAGGCAACTCTTAAGTCCCGGTTGGTGGCTAGCACCGGGACTAATGTTGTCTCTTTAGTCCCGGTTGGTGGCTAGCACCGGGACTAAAGGGGTTGGGCCAGGAGCGAGGCCCTTTAGTCCCGGTTCGTGTCTGGAACCGGGACTAAAGGGGTCAGACAAACCGGGACTGGTTCCTGCCGAGGCCTGGCCGGCGCCCTGGCCGCTCGAACCGGGACTGATGCAACCATTGGTCCCGGTTCGTAACAGAACCGGGACTAATGATCTGATCTGGCCCGGATCAAAGCCCTGTTTTCTACTAGTAAGAGCGCTCGACCCATCAGCGTATCTACTTCTCTCCACCATCCACAACCGCCGCTCGGGTTCACCGCTTCAAAGACCTCAAACCGGTGAGTCCGTTTCTCTAGCCCACTGTCTGTCGGTACCATATTGGTTGTCCGTTTCACCATCAGCAGCTGATCACCGGACACGACGAGGTAGTGCCATTCTCCGTACCTGTCAGCCCCGAAAGGATCAAACCGTTGATACTCGAAGGAATAATCATCCCTTGGGGGGCTGGGTTTGCATAGGGTTTTGATGACCGGCCCCGTGGGTGTCTGATGATCGTCGGCGTCTAGGACATGGAGCTCCTCTTTTGTCGTGAGCACGTGTAGTTTCCCTTTAAAGATGGTAATGTCGGCGGTGAAGCTGCCTGAAGGCGGTGCCCACTTCTGCTGCCACGATGGCAGCCCGTGTCCGCGAGTAGAGACGAAGACGTTGTAGAGGCCCCTTGACTTCAGAACGGCGATGAGATCATCGGAAACCACGGCCTTGTGGGTGCTACTTAGAAGGCGGTTGGCGCGCGAGTTTCTTGGGAACCAGAACGGTGGGTCAGGGAGAGCGAGAGGGGTTGTCACGGCGGGGGAAGGGCTCGCCAGGGAGCACCGGCCGTCGCCGTGCACGAGGAGGAGCGCGTCGCCGGTGGAGACTCGCCAGGAGACGTCGTCCGGGACGGGCAAGCTATGGACCGCGCCGTCGGGGAGGCTGAGGAAGGTGCCGTCGGGGAGGGCTAGCCAGGGGAGCAGCGATGGCAGCGGGTGCTGCAGCCGCGCGCTGGAGCGCCACGCGCGGCAGACGGCAACGAGGCGGACACGGTCGGCGTGCGACGGCAGCCAGAGGAGCACGAGGCCGATCAGCTCTGGATGGAGATCCGGCCATGGGCAGCGGCGGCGTGAAGAGGGAGACGCGGCCATGATGCGTGCCTGTCAGCGATCTAGGGCTCCATTCGCACCTGTTGATAGTTCGATCTGATTCGATTCTTTTACACGTCGTAAACACATTATATTAGCCAATAAACAGAGCCGTGTAAAAAACAATAAAGAGTACGAATACAAGTGCAAAAACTTCCGGATAGGCTGGGACAGGACATATGTCTAAAAACTTTGCAGAAAGAAACAACGGAAAGTAAAATTGCTATAAAAGAGTCCCTCAGGTCCCTGCAAAGAACCGAGTTTGAAACAACCGTCGACCACCAGCGTTACCGTGATGCTCACACCAGGAGAAGAGACAAAGCTCCAACGAACCGAAACTCAGACGAGTGCCATAACCTTGAAGGCGGCGTGAGCCAAAGACCGAACACGCGGAATAGACACATGATGAGGTGGTTTGTCGGTCGAGGGACGGTTCCCACGCCGAGGTAGATCTGGATTGGGTGCATCCCGTCACCGTTGTCGGGGTAGAATGCTAGATCTATCGCCGTCGGGCCATCACCCTTGCTCCAACACCAACGTGTCCCAATAGTCGACGTTGCCCACCCGCACCCTTGCTCCAGCACCAACTTGTCCCACTTGTTGACGTCGTCAATAAAGGTAACAACCACCAAACATATGAAGCATAAAAGCCCCGCCACAGAACATCATGTAGACGAGGTCACTAGCTCAGCAGAGCCACCTTGGACCAGGAAAACTTTGTCACCAAACTAGCGCAACACCAACCTCACCAAAACACATTATTTGAGGCACCGCCAACCTCAACAAGCTAGCACTATTAGATGAAGAGACACCCTACACCCATGGACGAACTGGGAGAGAAACGAGAGCCCACCCCCTCCTCCAGCAGACGGAGCAACGGAAAGAGGGGGGTGGCGACCATCGCCTTGCCGACATCCGCTAAAGGGAAGGAGAAATTGTCGCCTCTATGTTGCCAAAGGGGAAGAGAGTGAATGGTTAGCGCGTACATTGTTTTGGAAACGGGTTTGAGTTTGAGTCAAGAGCTACATGTGGGGATATGGACCGGGAGCACCTTGAGATTGACGCTGGCATGCTCTATATAGATGACAGTACTGCAAGCAAGTTGAGATTAAACATTGATGTTAAGAGAATCAAGATGATGCGACTCCCACGATTACAACTTAGAGCATCTCTAACATAACCCTCAAAATTTAACTCCTCAAATATGAAGCATTAGAAAATGTTTGGTGGACACCGAAATCTCAAATTTAACTCCTCAAAAATCTAAATTTTGCACAAGCATGTCATTTGGAAGTCAAATTCATAATAGATTAAGACCACATAGTGCATAACTATACATGTAGTTCATAGCACAACATCATAATTCATAATTAAAGTAGATAGAACTTACTTAGAGCTAAATTAAAGCTAAAACAAGCTAAACTACATCTATAACAAGCTAGATTAAAGATAAAAACACACTAATCCGAGTCGGTGTCGAGGTTGATCACCGTCGACATGTCGGAGTCCCATGCCTCGGTATCGTGGGTGCCCTGCCATGGCACCAACGCATCGCCGGAATCCTCATCGGCGTCGAGCCCGTCGAAGAGTGCCGCGGCAGTGATCCACATGGACCAAGAACTGACCCTTCGCCTCCGCCTCGTGCATGTCGGTGATGTACAGCTTGAAAGCTCTGGACCGCCATCACCTTTGGGTTGTCGGCGCGTCGGGCGATCACTTGTGCATCAACACTCTCTATCACGATATGCGCCTCCGCCTTCCGATAGTCCTCCACCCCGACCAACGACCGCTCATAGTCTTGCTTCGCCTTGTCCCAAAAGAGTAGGCGGATGTGAGTGTCGGCGTAGTCCACGGCTCCCTACACTGCCAGCTCATCCTCCTCCTTCGCCTCGCCCCTCATCTTCCTTCGCCATGGCTGTTGCGAGTTGCGTCGCCTCCCTCTTGTCGTTGGAGTCGTTATCCCGTTATCCAAGGATGACGTCCGCCGCAACTGCACTCCACCACTCTGCCCATGACAGGCGGTGACTCATGTCAATTCAAGTGGCAACAACGAAATCAGGCAAGGAAGGATTTAGGGTGTGGGTGTGTCACCAATGCGATCTCATACTGGCGGGAGGGAGTCAATTTGGCGTCTCCTGTCAGTTGAGCCATTTTTCTACAGAGAGAAGAGAAGATGAAATTTGAGGACAATGGGTGAGGTGCTCAAATTTGAGTAGAAAAGGCATATTTTGAGGGTTAACTCCGAAATTTGAGAAGTAAAAAGAATTTGAGAGTTCATTTAAAGATGCTCTTAATCTTATATCACACCGAAAGACTTGCGCATTACAGTGCATCTTATTAAAGTCATCCATAAGACCTGCAATCAAAACATCCCTATCATCATACTCCCTCCGTTCCTAAATATAAGGTGTATTATTTTTTCAAAAAGTCAAACTTCTCAAACTTTGACCAAGTTTATATACAAAAGTATCAATATCTAGAATACAAAGTCATTATCATTAGATTCATCCTAATATATATTTGTATATATTATATATATTTGGTATTGAAAATATTTATATATTTTGCTATAATGTTGGTCAAACATAGACAATGTTTGACTTTTTAAAAACTAACACACCTTATATTTAGGAACGGAGGGAGTATTAATTAAGAACCTAACACTAACATCATACAAGAAAAAATCGACGAAAGGAGCACGCGCCCCCTAATTTCATTGAAAGAAACTGATGATACAGCGCCCGGCATTTTAAAGTTCAGACAAACCCAGCCACCAGCCAACAATCAAAGAAAACAGCCACCTCAAGATGGAGGAGCTGATATCAGTTACAACGCTACACTAGGACAAGAACACTAAGTTCAGCCACCACAAGACAGAACAACAGCCACCGGGTAAGACATATCACTCATCAAACTGAACCTACCAGCGTACAACCACAGAAATTAAACTAACACTACGGATCTCTACCGTCCATCAACAACTCACCTGTCACTGTGAGGAAGAAGCCTTTCCAACTCCCATCGCAGATACATCACCCAACAGTTACTCTCAGGATCATTAGAAGGCTTGATCATAAAGCTTCAGGAGGGAAAAACCACGTCGGACGCCACTGGCCATCGTGACGTGGCGGTACCGCTGCAGTCCCCGACATCAGTGGCATGAACGTTTGATTCCTGATGTTGTAAACACCAGCGTCACGAAGAGGATTTGCAAAATGCTTTGGCCAGGGATAGTCACACATGAAGTAGATGCAGTCCTCTTGGTATCCAGTGCATTCTCCAGCACACAGGGACTTGGAGCTATGTTGGCCAAGAAAGAGCGCATGGCCATCCAAATCACTTACTGTTCTCCATCCAGCAGGTTCGATGCGCAAATCTGCCTCAAAAACCCCAAGTGCAACAGTACGGTCATGCTCGAGCCAGTCATTACTTGTTGAACGGGCCATAGAGCGAAACCACCGTATCACCATCAACAGTCTACCGCCACATTCAACTAGATAGTCCCTTACCATACACGCCCCCTCTCTCGACAAGGAATGAGGTATTCCACCCAACTCACCCAAAGAGTGAATTATGCACTCCATGAATGAAATGACAAGATCCTTGTCTAATTCAAAGATGAAAAGTTGGCCAGACCCGCACAGCCCGTACAGCTTTCCATCAAAGAATGCAACATCCCCGAGGTGCAGAACTGGATGCTCATCGTCTCTGAATGAGTCAGTGTCAATCGGTGGTTCGCTAATACAAAGTGTACCACAGTTACTGTCGTCCATGATCAGTGCAGCAACAAGGGAACAGGGCGATGAGTCAAGGGGAAAGGGCACCACCAACTTGTAGAAAATTGGACTAAATCTAGAATCGAGATCCAATATTTCACGCTTCCATACTTTGGCTAGCTTAGGAAGCTCCAACCTGGTCTTGGAGAAAGGGTTCATCAAGTAGCACACATCATCATTGTGCGTGAGGAATAGCCAGTTTCCAATGGAGCCCTGGCAACACGCACCTTGGGTGGCAGACAGCTGAGGAATCTCACCGCTTGGAATGCTGAGGAAAGTACCATCGGGGAGAGTGAGCCATGGAAATGGGAGAGGAAGGGCTTGCAACATACTATTAGAGCGCCATGGGTGGCAGACAGCTCTTAGACGAACACGGTCAGCTAGGGAAGGGAGGCGCTTGAGGACAAGGCCAAGGAGTTCCGGGTGAAGGTCTGACCAAGGGCGAAATTCCGCAACCTCCATCATGCAAGTCTACAAGAGAAGACATATGATCCGTAATTAAAAAGAGTTAAAACTGCAACCTAGCAATACACATGCTTCATGTACTATTTTAAGGCTAAATTTCGTCAGCCCGATTTGATAAGAAAGCTGCAGAAGTTCAAAGTATCATCAAAATATGAAGATGCGGGGGAACCATAAATCACTTAGCCTTGTGCCATGCATATGTGCTCATTGCACTTGGTAACAACAGTCGCAGTAAACAGTACACCAAGCACCATTTTGTTGGCATCCTAATTTGCAAAATGCTAACTCCAAGTAAGATTAGATAGTATACTAGGCACTACTTTGTCAATATAATGAGGTGGATGACTATTGAAATAAAAGAAGATTCACTGATTCCCTTTCTCTTAACTAGAAACACAAACATCAGCACCATGAGTGTACTAACCATGAGAGAATTGTGTGCAATTTCTCAACGGCAATGACCCAGTCACAGCACATATTCCATCTTCATTTTATTTAGGGGAAAATGCTGGTCTATATATTAACTAAAAATGCGTATAGACAAAAAAGTGCTATCTTATTCCAGCACAAGCTGAAAGCCTGAAACAATGGCCGGGCAATCACGGGAAATTATATTACTGAAATAAAGAACTATAACACTGAATATATATGCTATTACCAAGCGTCGACGAAAAGAAAACAAATCTTGGTTAGGCAAAGCAACAACTTGTGAAAAAGGTGCCATTTACTTCCTGAAGAACGACTGAAAGAGTGATAGACTGACGGGTGTTGCATCTGAACCGAGAGTGATAGGCTGACGGCTGTTGCATCTGAACCAAGAGCGATAGGTGCTGCAATCGTACCAAGCCTAGATCAAAATTTTCTAGTGTACACCAGGTAAAATGGAAAATCCACTGCCAAGCACAGATCTACTAGAAGAATCAATGTTGGTCAGGCAAAACATAGATCCGCCAGCCAGTTAGACCCCTGACTAGAAATTGTAAGCAGAGCGAGGGAGCCCAGGATCTAGGGCTTACAGCTTACTGTCGAGTACTTGAGCTCCTCTGGTCGCCTCGATGAAGAGGTGGTGGGGGGCGGGGAACAGATTCGGCCTCCAGCAGGTGAGATAGAGGGGGCTCGGTAGTCACGGGAAAATCTCACTCTCACATCACCGGAGAAGTAGACATCGCCGTCCGGCCAGAGACAGAGGTAGGGATTGGAACCTGACAATGGTGGGAAGGGGAGAACCGGGTGGGAGTGGATGGTGAGAGCGAAGATATCCAACACACCTGGTCAAACGGGCCGGCCCGGCCCGGCCGTAAACGGGCCCGGCATGGCACGGCCCACCCAGGCACGTTTAGTAAACGGGCCGTGCCGTGCCAGCCCGTGGGCTGCGCTTCCAGGCCCAGGCAGATTACTAAACGGGCCGGCACGTTGGCCCGTTTAGCATACTGGGCTACATATTTTCAGCCTGTTGGGCTCATTTTTAGGCCAATTGAACTGTATTTTAAGTATATATATATATATATTAAAAAAAAAATCTGAAAATACATAAAAAATAAACGGGCCGTGTCATGCCGGCCCGCGTGCCCAGCCTCCAGGCCCAAGGCGTGCCGCGTGTCGGGCCCGGCCCGTTTACGGTCGTGTCGTGCCTGGCCCATGGCGGCCCATGCCGGTGTGCTCGCGGGCCGCCTGGTTAGCCCGGCCCGTTTGGCCAGCTATATCCAACATACGGGCTCAGATTGTCTTACCCAACGTCACGTAAGACGTATTGACCTTCTGGTTTGAGGCCCCATATGTCAGTGACCCTATAAATTACTTAACCCTAAAAGCATCTATTGTTAGGCTCCTCAAATCCCTCCTATACGTCCGGGCGAACGACCTTGCTATAAAAACCAGATGCAGACGGGCTCCTCATGTCGACTTAATACATCCGAGCTAACTCGCATCCCTCATATCCAGCCCAAATTTGGGACGAATATGAAAAGGTCCAGACGTGGATCCCATACGTAAACACTCGCAAACCAAATGGTCTGATGGACATCTCTTTTGGGGGTGTGTGGACACAATCATGTCGTCGCGCTCCGGCTCGCCGCCCGAGGACAAAAGTCCGATTATTTAAGCTGGACGATGACCCCTAGCCCTAGACGCACCCATTTCCATACCTCTCCGCGCCGTCCACCCTAGCCGCATCCATTTCTCTTCCTCTTCGCTCGCCGTCCGCTGACAGCTGATACGTCTCCAACGTATCTATAATTTTTTATTGTTCCATGCTATTATATTATCTGTTTTGGATGTTTTATATGCACTAATATGCTATCTTATATTATTTTTGGGACTAACCTATTAACCTAGAGCCCAGTGCCTGTTTCTGTTTTTCCTTGTTTTTGAGTATTGCAGATAAGGAATATTAAACGGAGTCCAAACGGAATAAAATCTTCGATATGATTTTTCTTGGACCAGAAGAAACCTGCCAGACTTGGAGAGGGGGGCAGGAGACCTGCCGGGAGGCGACAAGCCTACAGGGCGCGCCCTAGGGGGGGGGGCGCCCTCCTGGCTTGTTGCCCCCCTGCAGGCCTCCTAACCCTAATCTTTGTCCTATAAATTCCCAAATATTCCCCCAATACCAAAGGGAGCCACGAAAATACTTTTCCGCCGCCAGAAGCCTCTGTTCCCATGAGATCCCATCTTGGAGCCTTTTCCGGTCATCTGTCGGAGGGGGATTCGATCACGGAGGGCATCTACATCAACTCCATTGCCCCTCCGATGATGCGTGAGTACTTCACCTCAGACCTTCGGGTATATAGCTAGTAGCTAGATGGCTTCTGCTCTCTCTATGTTCTTCAATACCATGTTCTTCATGATCTTCATGGAGATCTATCCGATGTAATACTCTTTTGCGGTGTGTTTGTCGAGATCCGATGAATTGTGGGTTTATGATCAGATTATCTATGAATATTATTTGAATCTTCTCTGAATTCTTATATGCATGATTTCATATCTTTGCAAGTCTCTTCGAGTTATTGGTTTGGTTTGGCCAACTAGATTGGTAATTCTTGCAATGGGAGAAGTGCTTAGTTTTGGGTTCAATCTTGCGGTGTCCTCACCCAGTGACAAAGTAGGGGTAGCGAGGCACGTATTTGTATTGTTGCCATCAAGGGTAAAAAGATGGGGGTTTCATCATATTGCTTGAGTTTATCCCTCTACATCATGTTATCTTACCTAATGCGTTACTCTGTTCTTCATGAACTTAATACTCTAGATGCAGGCAGGAGTCGGTCGATGTGTGGAGCAATAGTAGTAGATGCAGAATCGTTTCGGTCTACTTGACACGGACGTGATGCCTATATGCATAATCATTGCCTTGGATATCGTCATAACTATGCGCTTTTCTATCAATTGCTCGACAGTAATTTGTTCACCCACCGTATTATTTTCCTTCAAGAGAGAAGCCTCTAGTGAAACCTATGGCCCCCGGGTCTATTTTCGATATTATATTTTCAGATCTATAAACCAAAAATACCAAAAATACTTTGCTGCAATCTTTTTTACTTTTGTTTTACTTTTCGTTTTAGTAATCTTTCATATCTATCTCTATCAGATCTCATCCTTGCAAGTAACCGTGAAGGGATTGACAACCCCTTTATTGCGTTGGGTGCAAGTGTTTGATTGTTTGTGTAGGTGCAAAGATTGGGGACTTGCTTGTACCTCCTACTGGATTGATACCTTGGTTCTCAACAACTGAGGGAAATACTTATCTACTTTGCTGCATCACCCTTTCCTCTTCAAGGGAAAACCAACGCAAGCTCAAGAAGTAGCAACAGCCATGGCCCAACAGAGTAGGACGACATACGCATATCAAATAGCTCCCCCATAAACCATGGGGGAAGCATTGCCTTGTATTCCATCTTCACATGCCCATCATGTGATCATCAGTAAGCTTCAAGCATGTATTCTTCAGAATGCGTATCTTAAATTTGCCCTTGTAAACCAAGATCAAAATCACTTGGTGTCATCCTTTCATGGGTACTTAGGTTGTGTTTGTTTGAGCTGCAGATTCTATAAAAGCTGTTGTGAGATGTGAGCTGTGAAAAAGCTGATGTGAACTTTCAGCTGTGGAAAAGCTGGAAGCTGTTTGGCTGAAACAGCTGTGAAAGTGTAGATTTGTCTATGAATTGTCTGTAATGACCCTGGAATGAGCCAATATTTTTAAGTGCAACTTGGCCATAAAACAGTGTCAAGAACATTGGTAGGCAATTGAATGACCGTTTTGCAAAGGAAAATTATGACAATTTAGATGATTCACAGCTAACACGTACGAATTCAACAATTATACTTCCATGTTGCATATTACATATAAATAGATATTAACCCATAATAATTTTACAAAAGGCATGCACCATAGAATATACATATGGTTCACATGATGATGACCTCCGTCAAGATAGCTAACCTATGTTGCTATCACAAGACAAGCATCCGCTATCCTACTACGAATAGTATCCATGGTATCTTCGCTCTCCTCCTCTTCAACGGGATCCATTTGCGTTGGTGCTACTTCTCGTTGCAGCACTGGAGGTACATACTCATCATCGGCATCACATTTATCAAAAAAATTGTCACTCAATTTGCTATCACGGATGAAGTTGTGCAATGCCATGCAAGCAATGATGATATGCTCTTGCGTACGAGGTGAGAAACTAGGGACCCCTTTCAATATGCACCATTTCTTCTTGAGCACCCCAAAAGCACGTTCAACGACATTGCGAAGGGACGAATGTGAAAAGTTGAACAAGTCGTACTTCCCTTGAGGTGGACGGTGACGACGAAGATGAAATTCTGGTAGATGGTACGTACTCCCCTTAAAAGGAGCAAGATATCCTGTTCGGTTTGCATACCCAGAGTCCACAAGATAGTATTTCTCTGTAAATAAACACCAAACCACCAAGTGAGCGTCTCACATAAGAATATAATGAATGATGACACGTGTTGATATGTTATACCTTTGGAAGGTATAGGAAATGAAGACAAGTGTGCTAATGCATGATTTAAGACCCTTGAGTCATGTGTAGAGCCCGGCCAACCCGCAACCACAAAGGTAAACCTCATGTCAAAGTTACATGTTGCAAGCACATTCTGAGATGTAAAACCATGCCGACATCTATTGTTAACCACGTCATCTGCAGGCACTGTCACCGGGACATGTGATCCATCTATGGCTCCAATATCTCCTTTGAAATGAGGCCAAAAATGTTCTTCTCTAATCTTTTCATGCTCATAGTTAAATGTAGGATCTCTCGGTTTGATGATATCTTTCTCTAACTTGCGCAAACATAACAAAACTTCCTTAAACTTTGTATGAATTGTCCAAAGCGAGCGTACAAAACGTTTTTTGGCTTGTGCAAATGCTTGAGGGCCTCCAACAATCCATAAGAACATTGCCAGTGACTCAATTGATGAAACATTACTAGTTGACGTCAAACCGTATGGAAGCAAATATAGTTCGACAACATGAGAAAATATGGTTCATAACACGTGCTTCAACATCTCCTTCTCATGCTCCCTCTCTAGAAAATCAAACCTCCCTTCTTTTGTTTCAAAAACATTGAAGATTTCCCTAAAGTCAGGCTTCACTATAAGAGTGAGGGTCGTGTGCATGAGAGCAGTTTTTTCTTTCACATCACAATCTTTCGTCAACTTCATGACCTCCGAAATGGTAGGGACAACGTTGGTTGGAGGAGGAGCTGATGATGCTTGAACACTAGAGTTTATCTTCTCCACTCCGCTTTCTATCTTCTCACATGTCTTCTTGTACAATCGTAAGAAATGACTCTTCTCTTCCTTCTCCTCATTTTTTATTGAAGGTTGCTTGCGCTTCTTGCTTGCTTTTGGTTTCTTCAAAGATGCCAACTTCATTTCATCACTATCATCGGGTTTCTCCAAAAGAGCCGCATTATCATCACTTGATTCACCAAAGGATATACCTCCAGCACAAGAAGCACTAGCCCCTGTGATATGTACTTTGTCAAAAATGATGTGCACATCTTCAAGATGCTTCGGTCCTTGCCTTTTGAACTTCAAATGATTGCATTTCTTTCATGTGCTCTCCTAGCATCTCTGAAAAAGTAATATATAAATTAGGTAATGAAATCATTCAAAAGCATGCCAAATAATATAGTTGCTACACGTACCACAACATGTTCATCCCACCATTCTTGAGAGCAAACAACTGTTCTCTTCGCATCATCCCATACAAGCCCTGTTGCTTCATTTTTCAACTCCATGAAAAATAACATAGTCACTTTTTATTGTATCCCATTTGTTCTTGAATTTATCCTTGGGATACTTCTTTCTCGTTCTTGCTTCCCATTTCTCCAAAACATTCTTCCAACCTTTCTTAGTTAAATAACCTATGGGCCTATTCCCATTTTCAACCTCTTCTTTGAATATTTCTATGATTTTCTTCTAATTTGTATCATTCCAGACCACTTTTTTAGTCATTCTTTAATCAAGTAAAATAATTACATAGCAATAGATCAATATATATGGTCTAGGAAGGAATTATATAGCAACTTGCAGCACACAATCATCCAATGTATAAGAAAATGCAGCAATTATAGTCATCAATAAACAACCATTGTACAGGAACATACAACAATATGCGCATAAGTACTATCAAAATTTCTTCCACTACACATCAAGCTATGAGCAAAAATCCATCCTCTTTAATTCTACTAGAGTCACTGGCAATGTGTGCAGCAATACTATCAAAATTTCTTCCATCACATGACAGAGCAAAAAATCCATCCTCTTTCTACTTGTACAGAAGGTGGGAGGGGGATAGGGGGGGTGGGAGGAAAGGGGAGCAGCAACCTTTCTGAATGGAGGGGGGAGGTCGCGGCGGGGCTGTGGGTGGCGTCGGCGGCGGCAGGGTGAGCGACTGGGCCCTTGCTGGGCTAGTGGTCCATGAGATCTTTTGAGGCGGGGAAGTACGACAGGGAGTTCCAGCGGGCAGTGGAGGAGGGAGGAGGTGGTGGGGAGGCGGACGCGGGAGGCGACGCCGGCGGCTGGGCACGCGGTGGGGGAGAGCCAACGGCGGCGCGGGCGGTAGCTAGGAACCCTAGCTGCCGCTTGGGATGGGGAGAACGAGGAAGGTGGGTGGACGAGGGGTGGTCGTGCTGGTTCGGTCGCTCGGGAGGAATAGGCCCAATCGTTTTCCACTTACCAGTGGCAAAGGTGGGTAAACACATTGAAACTCTCAGGGGACAACTAAAAGTGCATTGCTGAAGTTGGGGGTTCACCTGCTTCGAAAAATACACTATGGAGAAGTTGTAACTTCTGCAGATTCTGCTTCTCTTTTGACCCCTTTGGTTAGCTTATAGTTTTCAAAATCCAGAAGTTGGTTGTAAAAGTCCAACCAAACACTGCCTTAGATTCTTTCTCTGGATGGAACCCCAAGACAATCACCTAACTCACAAAGAATAGAAAGCACATAGTATGGGTCAGTACACAAAGTGTAATTGACAATTTACCATACCATAAGATCTCATGTGGTACATCACTTGCTCTTGTGTGATGATCATTTAGAATATCATCAATCTTTATATTGGTCAATCTTTAGCTTTACTCCATGATCAATCCTGATGTTTGGAGGACCAGTTTTATGAGCATGATAACGTCCCCAAGACGACCTTAACTGAAAAAGTGTCCAACACGACTATTCTTTGTTACGTCTATGCGAACGATTTATATTTTTGAATCATCTCAAACCAAGGTCGTATGCAAAATCTACAGCCCGAGCAATCCAGTCTGGCAATGAGTGGAAAAGTTTCGTCCCACACAAGAAATTGATGTCTGATACATTACGTGTGTTATTCAACACAAAAATTCTTCGTCTCGTCGAGCTGAATGATTTCTGTTCTTAAATCATTTCAATTTGAGGTCATATGTGGCATGTAGATTACAACTATTGAATTGTTGCTAATGTCATTCATTTCAGATTCTGAATCGATGTTAATGGTGTTCATTCCAAACGGAACCTTCATATATAACTTGATGTCATTGTTTCTCCATAGGAATTATCAAGTCTCAATGCATATGTTTGTGTTTATGGATTTCATCCATAAATTCATCCAATATTCTGCATGCATTACCAATGGAACTTTCCTTCAAATGCATGTCTCGGTACAAACATTAATCCATAAGGATTGCCATTAATTACCAAAGCCACACATAGTGACTACTTGCACTTTTAGTTATCTCTCAAAATTAATATTCATTCTCCTAAAAATAAGGGTTTTAGTAAAATTAAACTACAAAAGGTGGCGGCCGTCGGCAAACATTTGGTTGTGCCTAATACTTGTGATCTGCGTTGGGTTTTCCGTGAAGAGGAACGGGTAATTGCAGCACAAAGTGGGTAAGTATTTTCCTCAGTTATGAAACCAAGGTTTATGGAACCAATAGGAATATCAATCCTCAACCGTCTTCAGCGGCTGCACACAAATGAACAAACAACTTGCACCCAACGCGGGCAAGAGGGTTGTCAATCCCCTTGATCTCATTATTTGCAAGCAAATGAGTTGTGTAGATAATTGTTGATAAATATAAATTGCAAAATAAAATAAAAGGTAAATAAAGGCAGCAAGGTAATTGTAGCGTTTGTAAATATATAAGTGAATAGATCCGGAGGCCATAGTTTTCCCAAGCGGCATCTCTCATGTAGGCAGCATACGGTGGGTAACAAATTACCATTGGGCAATTGATAGAAAAGCAGATAGTTATACGATGTTCACGGCAATGATCATGTATATATAGGCATCACGTCCATAAGGAAATAGTCCGACTCCTTCCTGCACCTATTACTATTACTCCACTCATCGACCGCTATCCAGCATGCATCTAGAGTATTAAGTAAAACAGAGTAATGCTTGGAGAACGATGACATGATGTAGACAAAGTAAACTCAAACAATATGAATGGACCCCATCGTTTTATCCTTAGTAGCAACAACACAAAGACGCATCTTGTACCCCACTTTGTCACCGGGATATAGAAACTCCCTAGGTTGAACCTACCACAACGCACCACTCCCACCGATGATATATCAGTCTACTTGGCCAAAGCATATCAATAGATCAGAGAACATTACGAAGCTATAATGATCATCCAATTAAGAGACAATATATATCAGAGGTATCTCAAATACTTTTCATGAATAATCTGAACATAAACCCACAATTCATCAAATCCCAACAAACACACCGCACAATAGGATTACATCGGATAGATCAAAGCAAAGATGCGATGATCATTGTATTGAAGATCATAAGAGAGAAAGATTGCCATCTAGGTACTAGCTATGGACCCGTAGGTCTGTGACGAACTACTCACACATCATCATGAGGGCAAGGTTGATGAAGAGGCCCTCTGTGATCGATCCCCCCTCCGGCAGGGTGCCGGAACGGAGCTCTAGATGGCCTCGCGATAGAACAGAGACTTGCGGCGGCGGAAAAAGGGTTTCGGGACTGCCTTCAGGGTTTTTGCAATATTAGAGAATTTATAGGCCGAAGAGGGACGTCGGGAGGCAGTCGAGGCGGCCACCACATATCAGGGCGCCCCCCCCAGGGCACGTCCTGATGTGTGGTGGGGCCCTCGTGCACCTCCCAGCCTCCTTCCAAAGCTTCTAGGTCTTCATATAGTCCAGAAAAAATCATCAAAAAGTTTCGTGGCAATTGGACTTCGTTTGGTACAGTGACGTGGCTTGAGACTACGTCGGTATTTCCCCAAAGAGGAAGGGATGATGCAGCACAGCGACGGTAAGTATTTCCCTCAGTTATGAAACCAAGGTTATCGAACCAGTAGGAGGATCACCACCACCCAATAAGCAGCACCTGCACACAAACAACAAATACTTGCAACCCGACGCGAAAGAGAGGTTGTCAATCTCTCTACGGTAAAAAGATAGATTAGGTAGTGATAGATAGGAGAGATAGATCTCTCAAGAGCACAAAATAAAAAGGGCAAATAAAATATGCAGCAATATGTTTTTGGGTTTTTGGTTTTGTAGATCTGAAAACAAAGATGCAAAAAGATAGATCTAAAAGCAATATGTTGGAAAAGTAGACCTGGGGGCCTTAGGGTTCACTAGTGGCTTCTCTCATGAGTATAGCGCACGGTGGGTGAACAAATTACTGTTGGGCAATTGATAGAAAATCAAATAGTCATGACGATATCCAAGGCGATGATCATTATATAGGCATCACGTCCAACATAAGTAGACCGACTCCTGCCTGCATCTACCACTATTACTCCACACATCGACCGCTATCCAGCATGCATCTAGTGTATTAAGTTCATGGAAAACGGAGTAATGCAATAAGAACGATGACATGATGTAGACAAGATCTATTCATGTAGGAATAGACCTCATCTTGTTACCCTTAATAGCAACGATACATGCGTGTCTTGCTGCCCCTTCTGTCACTGGGAAAGAACACCGCAAGATCGAACCCATCACAAAGCACCTCTTCCCGTGGCAAAAAAATTGATCTAGTTGGCCTAACTAAACCAAAGATTCGAAGAAGAAATACGAGGCTATAAGGGCCCCTTCGGTTTCACTCGGCTCCACGGCTCCGCTCCGGGAGCGGACGAAGCTGTAGTGTAAAATATTGGAGTGAGCAAACAGACGCTCCGCAGATCCTAGGAGTGGTGGATTACCGAACGGGCCCTAAGTAATCATGCATATAAGAGATCAAAGAAGACTCAAATAATATTCATGGATAGAAACTGATCATGAACTCAAAATTCATTGGATCCCAACAAACACACCGCAAAAGTTTACATCAAATAGATCTCCAAGAGACCATTGTATTGAGAATCACAAGAGAGAGAGAGAAGAAGCCATCTAGCTACTGCCTACGGACCCGTAGGTCTATGGTGGACTACTCACGCATCATCGGAGAGGCACCTATGAAGAAGATGAACCCCTCCGTGATGGTGTTTAGATTGGATCTCGAGGTTCTGGAACTTGCGGCGGCTGGAATTGTGTTTCGTCGACTCCCCTAGGGTTTTTGGAATATTTGGGAATTTATAGGAATCAGAGGTGGTGGAGAGGGGCCCCGAGGAGGGCACAACCCATCAGGGCGCGCCCTGGTGGGTTGTGGTCTCCTCGGCCCACTTCTCCAGCACTTCTTTGGCCCACCTGGTGTCTTCTGGTCCAAAAAAAATCTCCAAAAAGTTTCGTCGCGATTGGACTCCGTTTGGTATTGATTTTCTGCGAAGTAAAAAACAAGCAAAAACAGCAACTGGCACTTTGGCACTATGTCAATAGGTTAGTCCCAAAAAATGATATAAAGCTGCTATAAAATGATTCTAGAACATCCAAGAATGATAATATAACACCATGGAACAGGCAAAAATTATAGATACGTTGGAGACGTATCATACAGTAAACCTGAAAAGGCAAAAACATGCAGAAAACAACAACTGGCACAGGGCACTGGGTCAATAGGTTAGTGCTCAAAAATATTATAAATTGGTAAATAAAGACCCAGAAATTATCCTAGAATGATAATATATCAGCATTGAACAATAAAAAATTATAGATACGTTGGAGACGTATCAGTGCCCACCCCCCTCCCGATCCACGTGTTGTGGATCTTTGGTGTTATTGGATGTGTCGTGGTGTTGTATCCATACCTTCGTGCTAGCTTTCCGCAATGTAGTCATGTGCGTGTGTGTTGTCCGATTATCCCGTGATTTGATTTGTAAGAGTGCTCCCTCACCACCTTATATCGTTCGGTCGTGTAGTTTGTGGTTTATGCTTTATCTATAAATCGGGGTGAGAGCCTGTTTCGTGGATATAGGTGACGATTTGAAGGATACTGCAAGAAGTCAAAAAATGAAACACAATAGTTGTTGGTAGTGAGGGTTGAAGGAGGGCAATCGCTCGTTTCTAAAACCACCATCCTTTCAATAAATATGGACTTTATTGACTTTAAATGAAGCATCAAGTGGATACAAACATAGTGAGTAAACATCATGCCTTTGTATAGTTACGATGCACACACCAAATACCAACATACGCACATAAAACAACATGCCGACAAAGAGCAGAGTCATACAAGACCACAACTATACCTAAGTGAGCGAAAATAAGAAGAAAACTCAAAGCAATCGAACAAAGTACAACAACGACCATATCTGCACAACCATCTCTTGACACCACAAGGACACAAGGTTATTCAACAACAACACCTTCATAAAGGGAATGATGCTCAAGTGTCCTCATTGAATCCAACCACCGGAGGCAAGATTCTAGGTTTTCACCTTGAAGAACAAGTCCGAGCATATTGATCAATGCCTTCAAGAAGGTAACAATGTGAAAAACATCACCATTGTCAGGTATACCCCACTTGGGTCAGACCTAGGGTTTTCACCCCGGAACTCAAGACTGGATGCTCAAGAAGCACCACCAAACTAGGGTCAAACATGTGTTGTTGCCACACTTTTCCACGATCCCAGAAACTACATGCGATGGGCTAGAAATCTCACCGCCAGCACTGCACAACCATACACTCTGCCTGAAGCCGGCGTCCATAGATTGCATCTCATCACCGAAGGAAAACTCTCAAAAGCGGGAGCCGTCAAAACCAACAAAAGAGCTTTCTGACTCCATCGGATTTGAAGAGAGGAACCCTCACAAAAACCCATTGATGACCACTACAATCCACAACTCGAGTAAGATAGCGCCACCCCACACAGCAACACAACTTGCTCCTCCGTCCTAAGGAACTGTCAGACCACCGCACACATTCAAGGCAAGAGAACCCCATCGGGAAAGCTGCCTCATGCTTGTCGCTATGCCTTTCTTCTTGGGAGTCCTCATGTCGCCATGATCTAATGCTTGGAGAAGCCACTACAACGCCCAACACCTCGTTGCATGCCTCCAGAAGCAACTAACGAGGCTTCGTCGAAGGCACCCTCCAGCGACAACGAGACAAGGAGTAGCAATGGGGAGGTAGTGGCAGCGGGTACGATCAACGCAATGGTCGTATCCTGTTTGTTTTCACCTCCTGGCGCGCCCTGGTGGGTTGTGGTCTCCTCGGCCCACTTGTATGGCACTTCTTTGGCCCACCGAGTGTCTTCTGGTCCAGAAAAAATCTCCAAAAAGTTTCGTCGCGATTGGACTCCGTTTGGTATTGATTTTCTGCGAAGTAAAAAACAAGCAAAAACAGCAACTAGCACTTTGGCACTATGTCAATAGGTTAGTCCCAAAAAATGATAGAAAGTTGCTATAAAATGATTGTAAAACATCCAAGAATGATAATATAACAACATGGAACAAGCAAAAATTATAGATACATTGGAGTCGTATCAGCATCCCCAAGCTTAATTCCTACTCGTCCTCGAGTAGGTAAATGATAAAAACAGAATTTTTGATGTGGAATGCTGCCTAACATGTTCATCTCTAAGTCTTTTCTTTTGTATAGCATGGACATTTGGACTTGTAAATGATTCAAAGCAATAGTCTAGTTTTAACATAATGACTTCAATACTCAAGCATGTCAACAAGCAACCACGTCTTTCAAAATATCAACACTAAAGAAAGTTATCCCTAGCCCATCATGCTCAATCATTGATCCATTCATGAAACACACTTAAATATTAGCTATACCCAATGCTCAAGTACGATCATAGTGCCCCCTAGTTGGTGCTTTATAAGAGAAGATGGAGACTCAAAGTAAAAATAAAAATTGCATAAAGTAAATAGATAGGCCCTTCGCAGGGAAGTAGGGATTTGTAGAGGTGCTACAGCTCAAAGTTTTAAATTGAGAGAGAAATTTTTTTGGATGGCATGCTTTTCCTGTCAACAAAACGACAAAGTAGCTCACAATACTTTCCATGCTAGATATATCATAGGCGGTTCCCAAACAGAAAATAAAGTTTATTCCTTTTTCCACCAAATTTCACTTTCCATGGCGGGCCGTATCCACGGTTGCCTTCCATACCAACACTTTCCAAGGAATTTATTATTTGACAACATAAGTAAATATTTTTTCTTTTTCATTTCGGGAATGGGCATCCCTATTACTGTTGGAGATATGCCCTAGAGGCAATCATGTATGATGATATTTCCTATGTGTTCATGAATAAAGATAGTCCTTGGACATTATCAGTGATTTGTATTAACAAGTACGTGACTTGTTTGTGAGACTATGCATTGTATGATAACTGTCCTAAATGGTCCCTAGTCGAAAGGGCTATGTGGATGCACAACCAGTTAGACTAGCATATGACACGGTGGATGGTCCGGTCTCACTAACCATGTAGCATTGGATGCTAGCCGGATAATATGGACTCAGAAAGATCTGGTCGGATTCGACGTAGTCGGATCCGAGTCGAGATAAGGTCTGAGTTGGACATACCCAACTATGAGATGCATCGATAGGTCATCTGCGAGTCTCTAGTACAACATACGTTCTGTGTCCTAAGACCTGAGCTAGCACATGTACTTGGGATGGTGACAGACTTGCTTTGGGCCGACCAAACGCTACTCCATGACAGGGTAGTTATAAAGGTAGGTTTCGGGCTTGTCCAGACCCATGCTGCGAGACGTGGTCGAGCAAGATGGGATTTGCCCCTCCGATGAGGAGAGATATACTCTGGGCCCCTCGGGTGATCCGACCTGGATAAGCATGGCCATGCGATGAGGATTATGAGATAATCCGAAGTGTTTGTCGGATTCACCGAAACGAGAAAGAGGTCGTGCTGCAACAAGGATGACCATGTCGCCTTGATCATGACACCATATATCGTGTGGCAAACGGAACAGAAGTGTGAAGTACAAGCTTGCCTAACCAGCTTCTTCGGACACTTGGAGTCAGCATGCTTTGCTAGAGGCTGCTACCGACTAGTCGAGCCAGATGTGATCTGACTCGTGACCAAGTGAACGAGAACCTAAGGGGTCGCACGCTTAAGGGAAGGAACACGTGGGCTTTAGGATCCGTGCGAGGCCCAAGAGTTGAGCCCGCGACGGATGCCTATATATAGTGGAGGTGCGGCACACCCATCCGGTTGATAGCTTCAGCACCGTCATTAGGGCTTTGCATTTGTTGCAACTAGCCACCTCCACTCGCCGCCGAACTGTGTGATCGGACCTAGCAGTCCGCCGCATGGTGTTCCTCCTGCACGCGCGGATACCGTTAGAGGCGGTGCACTTGCGCAGCCCCGGCGAACCTGTACGTGGGATCCGGCGACCGGCTGCACGAGGGAGATCGGATCGGCTGTTCGAGGGAGATCGGACGAGGAGGAGACGAACCACGCGAACGCGCTGCCCCAACTCTACTTCCGCTGCACGGCACTGCGCATCTAGTGGTAACGACCTGTGATCCATCTCCGTATCATGTTCTTGGATGTTCTGCGCATAGGAAAATTTTAATTCGCATGCGATGCACCTACGGTAGAACCAACAATTACCACCGCACTCTCGTGCAATGACAAGTGAATAAACACTCATCTTGAGAATAACACATCTAGCATGGAAAAATATTGGACATTCCCCACCGTTTCATGAGCGGTACGAGCACACAAAAGAGAAAATTTATTTTGAAAATTTAGAGATGGCACATATAAATTTGCTTGGAACGGCATGGAAATACCGCATATAGGTAGGTATGGTGGACTCATAAGGCAAAACTTGGTTTAAGGATTTTGGATGCACAAGCAGTATTTCTACTTAGTACAAATGGAGGCTAGCAAATAGATTGGGAAGCAACCAAACCAAGAAACGAAAATTCACATAAGCGAGCATTGAGCATAACTAACACTGAATAATGCACCACAAGTAGGATGTAATTTCATTGCATAACTATTGACTTTCGTACTTGCATAGGGAATCACAAACCTTAACACCAATATTCCTACTCAAGCATAATTACTCACTAACATAACTCACATATTACTATCATCATGTTTCAAAACTATTACAAAGAATCAAGTTTAATTTGCCCAATGATCTTCATGAAAGTTTTTATTATATCCTCCTTGGATTTCTATCACTTTGGGACTAGTTTCATATATTGCCATTGCTTTTTGACAAGCTCAAACAAATTTAAGTGAAGCACATGAGCATAAAGATTTCATCTCTCAAAATAGTATAAGTGAAGCATGAGAGGATTTCTTCAAAATTTACTAACTCTTAAATTAATCTAAGTGAAGCATGAGAGTATTTCTACAAAAATTTCCAATCACACCGTGCTCAAAAAGATATAAGTGAAGCACTAGAGCAATTCTATAGCTCAAAAAGTTTAAGTGAAGCATATAGAGCAATTCTAACAAATCATGACATAATTTTGGCTCTCCCAAATAGGTGTGTCCAGCAAGGATACAAGTGACAAACTAACAAGCAAAGCAAGCAAAGATACAAGACGCTCCAAGCAAAACTCATGATATGTGACGAATAAAAATATAGCTCCAAGTCAAATACCGATGGTTGTTAGAAGAAAGAGGGAATGCCACTCGGGGGCATCCCCAAGCTTAGTTGCTTGTTTCTCTTTGGATATATCTTGGCGGTGCGGTAGCATCCCCAAGCTTAGGCTCTTTTCACACCTTATTACTTCATCCATCGTGATCTCACCCAAAACTTGAAAACTTCAATCACACAAAACTCAACAAAATCTTCGTGAGATCCGTTAGTATAATAAAGCAAATAACTACTTTAGGTGCTGTTGCAAACCTATTCATATTTTGTTATTGCATTATACCTACTGTATTTTAACTTTACCATGGCTCATACTCTTCAATATAACCCATAGATTCATCAAAACAAGCACACAATGCAACGAAAACAGAATCTGTCTTAAACAGAATAGTGTGTAGTAATCTGTACTCTAACCATACTTCTGTAACTCTTAAAATTCTGAACAATTAGGAAAACGTAAGGAATTTGTATCTCAACACTTTGTTAAAATTTCAGCTCAAGATCACGTTCCAGCAAAAAATGAAAATTCATATACTGGACGCAAAGTTTCTGTTTCAGATTCAGCATCGCTTCTACTCATCCTATGAATCATCCTAAAGGCTTTACTTGGCACAAACACTAAATAAACCATAAAAACACAATCATAACATATGCATAATTGTGTCAACACTCAAAAAATGAAAGGAAAAAGAAAAAAATTATTTATTCATTGGGTTGCCTCCCAACAAGCGCTATCGTTTTACACCCCTAGCTAGGCATAACGTATAGATTCAAGTATTTTCATCCTTGGTTTTAGTTGATGTGTTTTTCTCAAGAGGTTTTGCAAATAGAACTTGAAACACATCATCCATAGCAATATTAGCACTATCAAGTTGTCCCTCTACGTATCCCCTTTCATTACCGGCCATGATCCAAGAATATTGTTGGTTCACGTCATTGAAAACGTGTTGAATCATGTCTAAAACGGGGACTTCCTTTTTGAGATTCTCATAAAAAATTGATTATTTCCAAGCAAATATATCATCATGTAATCACTATTGTAAATGATTTCTCCTATTACTGGTTTTTCACGGTTCATACCATAAAAGTGAAAGATCTCCCTAGCTTCCCGTACTATGTGGTCAAATTCATTCATAAGAACAAGGGTAGCTAACTTCTTAGCTTTGGGGTTCTTTATGACGGGTAGCTCATAAAACAATCTTTGCAAGGTAGGATGGGTACGAATAAATCTATTTTCTAGTTTCAAAACTAGCGCCGAGATAGCTTCCGCAGAAGATTTAGTTCTTTTCAATATAGGAGTATCCTCGATAGTCAAATTCCCAACGCAATTGAAAAACTCTTGGATTGTTTCTTTTCCTATAACGTTCCCTTCCCCCAAAATAAAAGGTAAATAAAGGCAGCAAGGTAATTGTAGCATTTGTAAATATATAAGTGAATAGATCCGGAGGCCATAGTTTTCCCTAGCGGCATCTCTCATGTAGGCAGCATACGGTGGGTAACAAATTACTGTTGGGCAATTGATAGAAAAGCGGATAGTTATACGATGTTCACGGCAATGATCATGTATATATAGGCATCACGTCCATAAGGAAATAGTCAGACTCCTTCCTGCACCTATTACTATTACTCCACTCATCGACCGCTATCCAGCATGCATCTAGAGTATTAAGTAAAACCGAGTAATGCTTGGAGAACGATGACATGATGTAGACAAAGTAAACTCAAACAATATGAGTGGACCCCATCATTTTATCCTTAGTAGCAACAACACAAAGACGCATCTTGTACCCTACTTTGTCACTGGGATATAGAAACTCGCCAGGTTGAACCTACCACAACGCACCACTCCCACCGATGATATATCAGTCTACTTGGCCAAAGCATATCAATAGATCGGAGAACATTACGAAGCTATAATGATCATCCAATTAAGAGACAATATATATCAGAGGTATCTCAAATACTTTTCATGAATAATCTGAACATAAACTCACAATTCATCAGATCCCAACAAACACACCGAACAATAGGATTACATCGGATAGATCAAAGCGAAGATGCGATGATCATTGTATTGAAGATCATAAGAGAGAAAGATTGCCATCTAGGTACTAGCTATGGACCCGTAGGTCTGTGGTGAACTACTCACACATCATCATGAGGGCAAGGTTGATGAAGAGGCCCTCTGTGATCAATCCCCCCTCCGGCAGGGTGCCGGAACGGAGCTCCAGATGGCCTTGCGATAGAACAGAGACTTGCGGCGGCGGAAAAAGGGTTTCGGGACTGCCTTCAGGGTTTTTGAAATATTAGAGAACTTATAGGCCGAAGAGGGACGTCGGGAGGCAGCCGAGGGGGGCACCACATATCAGGGCGCCCCCCCCCCAAGGCACGCCCTGATGTGTGGTGGGGCCCTCGTGCACCTCCCGGCCTCCTTCCGAAGCTTCTAGGTCTTCATATAGTCCAGAAAAAATCATCAAAAAGTTTCGTGGCAATTGGACTTCGTTTGGTACAGTGACGTGGCTTTAGACTGCGTCGGCATTTCCCCAAAGAGGAAGGGATGATGCAGCACAGCGACGGTAAGCATTTCCCTCAGTTATGAAACCAAGGTTATCGAACCAGTAGGAGGTGAGGGAGTCCCGGTTTAAGGGGTCCTCGTATAGCCGACCTGTTTCTCATGGGCCGGACTATGTCGGCCACTGGATGAGCATTGGGTGATCAAGGGCCCTGTCACCAAGGTGGAAGTTTCAGGGAGCCATGGCGTGTCCTCCAAGTTGTCGACAGTAGATACGCATGTTTTTTCCCTTTGATGTGCAACCGACTATGTGTAAGCCCTAGGTACCCTCGGCGTCTATATAAGCCGGTGGGTTTTAGGTTATAGGGCAAGAGAACTAATCTACGGTTTTAGTCATTCGATCTCAAGGTAGATCAACTCTGTAACCCATATACCATCAATATAATCAAGCAGGACGTAGGGTATTACCTCCATAGGAGGGCCCGAACCTGGGTAAACATCGTCTCCCTCTTCTCCTGTTACCATCGATTCTAGTCTCACAGCTCAGGACCCCCTACCCGAGATCCGCCGGTTTTGACACCGACATTGGTGCTTTCATTGAGAGTTCCGTTGTGATCGCCAAAGGAATCGATGGCTCGCCTTGTCACAAGCAACGAGATCTGCACCCAGGGGACTCTCGCCCCGGATCAGATCCTCGCGATCGGCCACCTAGGCCAGATCGGAAACTTTTCCCCCGATCAAGGAATCAGGTTTGGAACCCTAGAGTTCATCGCTGATTCGCGGGGACGATTCATCTTGATAGAACCCTCGACTCCTACGGAGGAGCCCGCAGATCCCGACGCCGAAGACATCGGGCCCCGCCTCCGATGATGAGGTCGTTATCCCCGGGCCGTCTGGACCGCCCAATCCGGTCGTTGTGACCGGATCTACCATGGTTTTACAGAATCCGGGACCGCTCTCGCGCGACTCCGGAACTGTGATGCCGCATACCGACCCCACTCGCTTCAGCGACACGCATCCTACCATCGCCTCGTTTCTCAACGAGCTATTTGATTGGATCGAGACCATGCGTATGGCCGATGACCAGATCCCGGTCTATGACCGGCTCGGGCTTAAACCCGACGATAGGGAGATTTGCATCCCCACGGTCACCCACCTTGTCGCCACCGTCGAGTGTCCGGCCGGGGGCTCGTCCCCCCAGCGACCGGAATTAAAAACGGTTTATACCCCAGTCTCCGATCACCGAGACCTCGCCTGCAACCCAGACTCTAGAGTTCGCTCCGGAAATAGACCGGTATCGGTCCCTGATCTATCACACAGTTCGGAGTCCATGGTTCCGAACTCCCACCGTGGCGTGGAGACAATTCTTTTCCCACCCACCTCCCAAGCAGATCACTCAAGCATCGCAGCAGAGCCCAAGTCTTCGGACTTACGGGACGTTAAGCAGTTATCAGGAGAGTCGGTTCATCATTACTAGGCTAGACTCCTCCTCGCTAGAAACAAAGTACGGGGCCTCAGTGATCAAGAGATAATGGCAACCTTTAATCAAAAATGCCATGACAAAGGGATTCTCAATGCCCTGACGCGTCGGCACATTCGTGACTTCATCGAGCTGTCAGTTTTGGTACAAAAGTATTGTGCCATGGAAAGCGCTTGGCAAGCCGAGCGGCTGTTTTCGGAACCAACCTTTACCGAATACCCTAGAGGAGATCGGCAAAAGAGGATACCTCCGAAGCGGCCAGCCAAACTTGAGCCCGCCAAAAAGAGAAACATGCCCCTTTCAGGGGTCAGTACCTCCTGGATGGACTGCTGGATAAACCTTGCCCTATACACTCTGAATTGCTGAACACAGCTCCGACTCACAGCCTTAGAGCTTGCTGGGTCGTCAGGCAGATCGCAAAAAGCGGTGAAGCCATTCTTGGGGCACCACCGCCGAGCAGGCGCTCAACATCGCCACCAGAATACAACGCCAAAGTCTTGACGATCTACGAAACGTTCCCTTCGAGGAACAGGAGGAAAAGAGCTCTTAAAGAGCTCGAGCAGATATATCATGTGGCAGCAACAAGTGCATGGGCAGACATACCCATTACCTTCGAAGATACTGACCTACCAGCCATTCTTCCCGGTCATTCACCGGCCGCCCTAGTCCTGAACCCTATCATCGACGGCTTCAGGTTACACAAGGTGCTAATGGACGGCGGCAGTGGTTTAAACCTGATCTACGAAGATACCCTAGAAAAAATGCAGTTCGACCGATCTCGCATCGAGCATAGCAGCACAACTTTCCGGGGAATCATCCCGGGGAAAGAGGCGCGCTGTTCAGGACGTATCGTCCTGGACGTAGTGTTCGGCACGCCCGAAAACTACCGATCCGAAGAACTCCTCTTCCATATCGTGCCCTTCCCCAGCGGCTACCACGCCTTGTTGGGACGTGACGCCTTCACAAAATTCCAGGCTATACCACATCACGGGTATATGAAACTTAAGATGCCAGGACCAAACGGGGTGATCACAACCGCCAGTGATCCGAATATAGCCCTTCGGGCCGAAAACAAGACAACAACGTTTGCCCTCGAGGCTCTAGCTGAGACCTTTGCTGCAGAAGAGCTGACCGCACTTCGGTCAACGGTAGACAAGGACGATGTGATCCTCAGCAAAAGGCCCAAACCCACGTCCTTTAAACCGGCAAAGGAAATCGTTAAATTTCAGGTGCACCCGACGGACCCCAACAAGACAACGTCCATCGGAGCTCAGCTCGATCCCATAGTGGACGAAGCGCTGCGAACATTCTTACGAGAAAACTGGGACATCTTCGCCTGGCATGCTTCTAATATGCCCGGCATCCCACAGCGGCTGGCAGAACATAGTCTGAACATCATCGTAGGCTTTAAGCCCGTCAAGCAGACTCTGCACCGCTTTTCCGAGCCCAAACGACAAGCTATGGGTGAAGAATTAGCTAAACTGCTAGAGGCCGAATTCATTCGGGAGATTAAGCACCCCGAATGGTTGGCAAACCTGGTTATGGTACCAAAGAAAGATAAATCCTGGTGGCTGTGCGTCGACTTTAAAGACCTCAACAAGGCCTGCCCTAAGGACCCTTTCCCCCTACCACGCATAGACCAGATTATTGATGCCACAGCCGGACACGACTCGTTGTGTTTCCTCGACTCTTATTCCGGATACCATCAGATTAAAATGAAGGAATCCGATCAAGCGACAACCGCATTCATCACCCCTTACGGGCCATTCTGCTTCAACACGATGCCCTTTGGGCTAAAAAACGCTGGGGCTACGTACCAGTGCATGATCCAGACTTGTCTCACAAAACAAGTCGGTAAAACAGTCGAGGCATTCGTGGACGACGTGGTAATCAAAACCAAACACGTCAGCGATTTGATCGATGACCTAAGGCAAACCTTTGCCAGCCTACGCGAGTACAATATACGACTCAATCCGGAGAAATGCGTATTCGGAGTTCCCGCTGGTAAATTGCTCGGATTCATCGTCTCCCATAGAGGAATAGAAGTGAATCCGGCTAAGATCCGCGCCCTATCGGAACTTGCAATTCCCACAGAGCTAAAGCACGTCCAGAGGTTGGCTGGTTGTGTGGCGGCGCTAAGCCGCTTTATCTCCCGCCTCGGGGAAAAGGCTTTACCGCTCTACAGACTGCTGAAACGGACCAACAATTTCGAGTGGACCGATGAGGCAGCGACTGCGTTAGAAGAAATCAAAATACTACTGGCAAGCAATCCCATACTCACAGCACCAGGCGCTGGAGAACCCATGCTACTCTACATATCGGCTACCAGCCAAGTCGTTAGCGCAGTGCTCGTCGTCGAACGAGAGGAGGAGGGACACAAATTCCGGATACAGAAACCGGTCTATTATGTGTCAGAAGTACTAACGCAGTGCAAGTCCAGATACCCGCACTACCAGAAGATAGCCTATACGGTATTTATGGCATCACGGAAACTCAGGCACTACTTTCAAGAGTGCTCGGTCACGGTGGCATCCGACGTACCCCTGAACGATATAATCAACAACAGGGACGCCACCGGCCGAATAGCTAAATGGGCTATCGAGCTCCTTCCCTTTGAAATCGCCTACAAGCCAAGACGAGCTATCAAGTCTCAGGTGTTGGCAGATTTCCTCGCCGAATGGACAGAGGCCGAGCTCCCAAGGGAATATAGTACATACTCCCATTGGACAATGTACTTCGATGGATCTAAAACTTTGGCCGGACTGGGGGTTGGAGTTATCCTCACATCCCCCACAGGCGACAATGTCCGATACGTGTTGCAGATCATGTATGCCGATTCCAACAATGCAGCCGAATACGAAGCACTACTACACGGTCTTCGGATAGCAGCATCAATGGGCATACGCCGGCTGGAAGTATGGGGAGACTCCAACTTGGCCATCTCCCAAATCAACGGCGAATTCGATGCCAAAAACCCGAAGATGGCGGCATACAGAAACGCTGTCCTCAAGATATCCGCACGGTTCGAGGGGCTGGAATTTCACCACGTCGCTAGAGACAACAACCAAGCCGCCGACATACTAGCTCGCCTGGGGGCCAAACGCGACCCTGTCCCAAAAAACATTTTCCTGGAACGGCTCTTTAAGCCATCCGTGGTTTGGCAGGACGATCATAAGGGCGCCGATCTAACCAGTGCGGATGAGGTTGTTCCCCCCATAAATGAACCAGACGATCAAATCATCGGCGGCTCCGTAATGGACGAAACGCCTTCGGCTCACGAGGTCATGGCAGTAATCGCGCCATGGACCGAGCCCTTCCTCGCCTACCTTCTCACAAAGAACTCCCCGACGATCAGACGGAGGCGCAGCATATAATTCGGCGATCCAAAGCCTACAAAGTACACGAGGGTGAGTTATACAAGAAAAGCACCACCGGAATACTACAACGGTGCATATCCGAGGAAGAGGGTCGGCAGCTCTTAGCCGAAGTCCACGCAGGGATGGGCGGTCATCACGCCGCAGCAAGAGCCTTAGTTAGCAAGGCCTTCCGGGCTGGTTTTTTCTGGCCCACAGGTCGGACGGACGCCCAGTCGCTTGTCAAACACTGCGTGGGGTGTTAACTTTTCGCAAATCAAAGTCACAAGCCCCCAACAGCTCTTCGGACTATTCCGATTACCTGGCCCTTCGCGGTCTGGGGGCTGGATATGGTCGGACCACTTAAAGGGGGGACGAAGAAGAATAAATACCTACTGGTCATGGTGGACAAGTTCACCAAATGGATAGAGGCAAAACCTGTCAAATCAGCCAAGTCCGGACCATTAATCGACTTTATATCCGGCGTGGTACACCGTTATGGCGTTCCGCACAGTATAATAATGGACAATGGATCCAATTTCATGGCCCAAGAGGTCAAAGATTGGTGCGCAAAAATGGGCATTAAGCTCGATTACGCATCGGTTTATCATCCGCAGACCAATGGACAAGTCGAACGAGCAAATGGCCTCATTATGAGCGGCATTAAGCCACGTTTGGTCCGGTCTCTTTACGAGTCCGACTATCATTGGGTTGAGGAGCTCGACTCCGTTCTATGGGGCCTACGCACCACCCCGAATAGATCAACGGGATACACACCGTTCTTCATGGTCTATGGGGCAGAAGCAGTCCTCCCCTGCGACATTATTCACGACGCGCCAAGGGTGCGCATGTACGAAGAAAGGGAGGCCAAGTTAGATCGGCAGGATGACCTGGACGCCCTAGAAGGAGAGCGCGACATAGCTCGGGCTCGCTCCACTTTTTACCAACAGCAGGCTCGACGTTACCAGAGTAGGGACGTCAGGGCAAAGACGTACAATGTGGGTGAGCTCGTCTTATGACTTCCGGAGAAGCAGAAGCATAAACTCAAGCCCAAATGGGAGGGCCCCTTCATAATCGACGAAGTACTAGCGGGAGGGGCTTACCGTCTTCGAAACCCGTCGGATAACCGCCTTGAACCAAACCCATGGAACGCAGCTCATCTTCGACGCTTCTACGGATAAACCGGTGTCGTCACACTCTTTACCCTTTATTTCCCTTTTCTTTCTCCTTCTTTATTTTTCTACTTTCCCTCCCACCTTGATTTTTTGCAGGTTTGAATTCTTTCCTTTTCTTCCCAACTCTATGTTCGGTTCAACCGATCTTGTACTAAGATTTTCGGCCTACACCCTTAAGTGTTAAATCCGAACACAGCACCTGGGGGCTTCTTTCCGAAGCCAATGCTTTTATATTATAAACAATTATTCACATATATTGTGTACGCATGTTCCCCTTGTCATTTTTTAAAGCCATCATATGCATCAATTCGAACTAAGACTTTGCCAAGCTGGGTTGCCTCGTTCTTGTGCTTACCCTCTACGTTCCCGATTGTTCGGCTAGAGGGTAAAGGGAGCACCTCTGCAATTGTTACGACCGGGTCATCCGGATACGTACCTCAGATGGGTGAAGCCAAAAGCTAGCTATCTTCAGCAGACAATTGATCGGCTACGACGGAATCAACTAATAAGACTATGGTCGTTATGACCATTACTCGGGCTCCTTCTCTTACAAAAGCCCTTAGTCGCATACTAACAGTATACGGCCTTCTACCTACGATTTACGTAGCACCCTGACGAAAGGTATCGATAGAGGTACTATTTTCTTCGGAAGATGTTTCTTACGCTAAGCAGTAATATATATAACATATCTCCCTGTGTGCTTTCTGTCTGTTCGCACCACATGGCCGGATTGCCTGGTTCCCCGAACATAATTCACTCCCCTAGGGTGATAATTTACAAGGAACACTCCCAAGCTCTTAGCGCGGGAGGCCGAAGCCGATGGCCGGTTAAGACAAAGTTTACAACACAGACGGAGCAATTCCTCGATTATTAGTACATAGTTACATATAATCATACATCTGGCTGCCGATCGAGATTGTCGATTATGGTGTCCAGGGAGCAATCTCCTTGTGAGAGACGGGCGGCATGCATCACTTGGTCGTATACCAGGTGGAGCGGCACTTCTTGTCCATCTGACCCTACTGGCCCAACCCGAGCCATATGCTCGGGGTTAAGTCCGGTATAGCGGGTTTTGATCATCGCCCACGCCTCTCGTGCTCCCTCTCGACAAGCCGATGTCTTCCACAGCTTGAACCTACTTCGGGCTCCCTTGGACCGATTGACTAGTTCGGCCATCCCCTCCGGTGGTTGCTCGGCGGGCCACAATGCTTTCACCATGCTCTTCATGGCCTTCCGAGCCCGCTCATGAAGGGCGGACAGCTCCTTCAGAAGACTTCCCTGGTAGGATCCGATCTCTTCTTCGGGTCGCCCAGACAGGAGACCTGTACATGAGTCACGGCATGCGTCTTATGCTTCATTAATAAGAAATACCTTCTGATGTTAGAATCACACTTACCGAACATGCCCCTCTATAATTTCTGGTTCTCTCCTTGGGCCTGGGCCAATTGAGTCTTTAAGCTCTCAATTTCTTCGGCCTGCTGTTTGTTCTCCGCCTTAAGGCGGTTCTTCTCTTCAAGGTGTCGTTGCAAAACACGACAGCCAGCCTCATGCTGGGACTCGGCATATCGCTGAGATTCTCGGGCTACATCCAAATCTCTTTGTAATTGCCCTATTGATTCAGCTGCTACATAGTACCCTCGCGTCAGCATGGGAATATACTAAGATCAGCGGAACAGATATACTCACCATGTGCCTCCTGGGTAAAGCTCTTCACTTGCTCCAATTCGGCCTTTACAGATTCCACCTATGTTCGGCTGGCTTCCAGTTCCTTGGCCAGTTGCTCGCTCTGTTGCTTCGAGGCCTGCATTAGTAGTAAAACAATACAAGGATCCTTAATTCGCTCGTGCCGACCAATTTAAGGCTCGGGGGCTACTGGGTTTACACAAGTGTTCGGACTCTAATAACAGACTACTCACCTGCAGGCTGGACGATATCAATTTCATGGCCTCCCCGAACCCAGCTCGGGCAGCCCCGATGTGCGCATCCGCCGTGCGCAGAGCACTGAACTCTTGTTCGGAGAAGGCTGGGTGACGCAGGACTTCTCGTCACCGCCGATGATGCATAGCGCTTCCAACCTCGGATTTGGTGACGGATATGGCGTCACCGGAATCGGCTGGCGCTGGATTGACCATGGGAACCTCCATAGCAGGTTCAGCATGAGCGGAAGGCCTGGCATTTTGAGCACCGCTGGACGTCCTGGCAACATCCTCGGCGGGGGACGGCCGAACTCTTTGCCTGAATATTTCGACATGAGGTCTCTTGTGAGGCTTCATCAATCATGATAATAAATCAAACAGTCGAGCAAAATACCTTTGAGATGAACTTGTAGGCGGGCTCGACCCCGCGACCGGCTCATTTGTCGGACCCTTGTTATTTTCCGGCCCGGGCACTGCCGCCGTTGCCGATGTATGTCGCGCGGATCTACGGCGCTTGGGAGTAGGAGCCATCGCGTTTGGGTCATTGGAGGATACTTGCCTTTTGCGGGACGAGCTTTTCTTCTTCTTGCTTATCGCAGGGGAGGGGAAGGATCCAGGGTAATCGACTATGATAGCCACCTTGGAGCCGTCAAGGCCCTCCTGGTAGAAAACCCCGTCTTCGAGCTCGATTGACAGATCCGGGTCATCATGAAAGCCCGGATCATCATCACGGGAATAGTCCTCGGGTTGGGGGGGGGGGGGGGCGGATAGTTAACAGTCTCGATGAAGCTCCTCCATTCCTGTTCACATGAAGTTAAAAGGCTTCGGTAAAAAAGGGACAAATTGAAAACCCGAATTGTGGTCACGGGGTTGGAAGGCTCACCCATTCGATGGGATTGTGGCTTGAGTATCCCTCCTTGGTCGACCGCCGAATAAAATCTCCTTGCTCCCCTTTGTATAGGTCGGCAAGAGCGGCGGCTAATGCTGTTTGATCAGCAGGGCCCAGTCTTCAGGAGTGAGTAGTGTCGCTTGTCCCGTTGTAACACCACAAGGGGTGTATCCTCTATTGAAGGGGTTGGACTCACCGGGTGAGGGCGGCGGCCATGACGTCTATCATGGTCAGCTTGTGATGGGCTAGTACCCTCACACGGGCTGCTAAGCGCTGCACTTCAATGCTGTCCTCTTGGGACAGGCTCTTCGGGCGCCAGTTGTACCTTTTCTTCAAAGGGGCGTCAGAGTATTCGGGCAAACCCCTCTGAGCTGGATCAAATAGGGGGACGTCCTCGATGTAGAACCATTCCGAAGGCCATTCTTCGGACTCCTTCGGCGTCCCCATGGGATATCCCGTCCCCGCTATGCGGCATATTTTGGCTCCACCGACCTCAAAAATTGTCTTGTCTCGAGTGCGAGGGACGAGGCAGAAGTACTTCCTCCACAATTCGAAGTGTGCCTCGCAGCCTAGGAACATCTTGCAAAGGGCGACAAAGCCCGAGATGTGCAGAATAGACCCTGGGGTGAGGTGGTGGAGCTGGATTCCATAAAACTCCAGTAACCCTCTCAAGAACGGATGAATGGGAAACCCGAGACCCCGCAGGAGGAAAAGCACAAAGCATACACGCTCCCCCTTTTGTGGATGGGGGAAATTCTCCGCGAGAGCCTCGCCGTTGAATGAAGACAAACCGGCGCGGACTACTGCCAGATCCGAGGAGGGAAGATACCCTTGGGTCTCGAGGTCACGTAGTCGAAGGAGGGACACAGAGCAGCTTGTCCAGTCCCCGGGACGGGAGCCGTAAGGGTGCGAGGAAGAACTGGGGGCGTTCGCCATGTTTTGGTGGTGATCTTTCGCTGGAAGCTTTTTTCCGATGGGGAAGAAGAAGATATGGCTTGGACCACGATTCAACTTGTTTAAATGGGTGGTGCCTCCTTTGTGGGATGGGTAGTTTTGTAAAAAGCTACTGAACCGCTCGTCTCCCCACGATGCGCGAAAATCAAGAAACGCTATTACGATGGACCCAGCAAGCCCGTGACATTTGGGATTTCACCGATGACAGGATGGTTGCCGAACAAGAAGGGATGAAGGGACTCGCCTCGCAAGCCGAAGACTTCAGCGCACAAGATTGTTCGGATATACCTCGGCGTTGGAGGCTAGTCCGGGGGCTACTGAGGGAGTCCCGGTTTAAGGGGTCCTCGGATAGCCGACCTGTTTCTCATGGGCCAGACTATGTGGGCCACTGGATGAGCATTGGGTGATCAAGGGCCCCGTCGCCAAGGTGGAAGTTTCAGGGAGCCATGGCGTCTCCTCCAAGTTGTCGACAGTAGATTGGCATGTTTTTTCCCTTTGATGTGCAACCGACTATGTCTAAGCCCTAGGTACCCTCGGCGTCTATATAAGCCGGAGGGTTTTAGGTTATAGGGCAAGAGAACTCATCTAGGGTTTTAGTCATTCGATCTCGAGGTAGATCAACTTTGTAACCCTTATACCATCAATATAATCAAGCAGGACGTAGGGTATTACCTCCATAGGAGGGCCCGAACCTGGGTAAACATCATCTCCCTCTTCTCCTGTTACCATCGATTCTAGTCTCACAGCTCGGGACCCCCTACCCGAGATCCGCCGGTTTTGACACCGACAGGAGGATCACCACCACCCAATAAGCAGCACCTGCACACAAACAACAAATACTTGCAACCCGACGCGAAAGAGAGGTTGTCAATCTCTCTACGGTAAAAATATAGATTAGGTAGTGATAGATAGGAGAGATAGATCTCTCAAGAGCACAAAATAAAAAGGGCAAATAAAATATGCAGCAATATGTTTTTGGGTTTTTGGTTTTGTAGATCTGAAAACAAAGATGCAAAAAGGTAGATCTAAAAGCAATATGTTGGAAAAGTAGACCCGGGGGCCGTAGGGTTCACTCGTGGCTTCTCTCATGAGTATAGCGCGCGGTGGGTGAACAAATTACTGTTGGGCAATTGATAGAAAATCAAATAGTCATGACGATATCCAAGGCGATGATCATTATATAGGCATCACGTCCAAGATAAGTAGACCGACTCCTGCCTGCATCTACCACTATTACTCCTCATATCGACCGCTATCCAACATGCATCTAGTGTATTAAGTTCATGGAAAAACGGAGTAATGTAATAAGAACGATGGCATGATGTAGACAAGATCTATTCATGTAGGAATAGACCCCATCTTGTTATCCTTAATAGCAACGATACATGCGTGTCTTGCTGCCCCTTCTGTCACTGGGAAAGAACACCGCAAGATCGAACCCATCACAAAGCACCTCTTCCCATGGCAAGAAAAATCGATCTAGTTGGCCTAACGAAACCAAAGATTCGAAGAAAAAATACGAGGCTATAAGGGCCCGTTCGGTTTCACTCGGCTCCACGGCTCCGCTCCGGGAGCGGACGGAGCTATAGTATAAAATATTGGAGCGAGCAAACAGACGCTCCGCAGATCCTAGGAGCGGTGGATTACCAAACGGGCCCTAAGTAATCATGCATATAAGAGATCAAAGAAGACTCAAATAATATTCATGGATAGAAACTGATCATGAACTCAAAATTCATCGGATCCCAACAAACACACCGCAAAAGTTTACATCAAATAGATCTCCAAGAGACCATTGTATTGAGAATCACAAGAGAGAGAGAAGAAGCCATCTAGCTACTGCCTACGGACCCGTAGGTCTATGGTGGACTACTCACGCATCATCGGAGAGGCACCTATGAAGAAGATGAACCCCTCCGTGATGGTGTTTAGATTGGATCTCGAGGTTCTCGAACTTGCGGCGGCTGGAATTGTGTTTCGTCGACTCCCCTAGGGTTTTTGGAATATTTGGGAATTTATAGGCATCAGGGGTGGTGGAGAGGGGCCCCGAGGAGGGCACAACCCATCAGGGCGCGCCGGGGCCCCCCTGGCGTGCCCTGGTCGGTTGTGGTCTCCTCGGCCCACTTCTCCGGCACTTCTTTGGCCCACCGGGTGTCTTCTGGTCCAGAAAAAATCTCCAAAAAGTTTCATCGCGATTGGACGCCGTTTGGTATTGATTTTCTGCGAAGTAAAAAACAAGCAAAAACAGCAACTGGCACTTTGGCACTATGTCAATAGGTTAGTCCCAAAAAATGATATAAAGTTGCTATAAAATGATTATAAAACATCCAAGAATGATAATATAACAGCATGAAACAAGCAAAAATTATAGATACGTTGGAGACGTATCATACAGTAAACCTGAAAATGCAAAAACATGTAGAAAACAACAACTGGCACTGGGCACTGGGTCAATAGGTTAGTGCTCAAGAATATTATAAATTGGTAAATAAAGACCCAAAAAATATCTTAGAATGATAATATATCAGCATGGAACAATAAAAAAATATAGATACGTTGGAGATGTATCAGTGCCCACCCCCCCCCCCCCCTCCCGATCCACGTGTTGTGGATCTTTGGTGTTATTGGATGTGTCGTGGTGTTGTATCCATGCCTTCATGTTAGCTTTCGGCAATGTAGTCATGTGCGTGTGTGTTGTCCGATTATCCCGTGATTTGATTTGTAAGAGGGCTACCTCACCACCTTGTATCGTTCGGTCGTGTAGTTTGTGGTTTATGCTTTATCTATAAATCGGGGTGAGAGCCTGTTTCGTGGATATAGGTGACGATTTGAAAGATACCGCAAGAAGTCAAAAAATGAAACACAATAGTTGTTGGTAGTGAGGGTTGAAGGAGGGCAATCGCTCGTTTCTAAAACCACCATCCTTTCAATAAATATGGACTTTATTGACTTTAAATGAAGCATCAAGTGGATACAAACATAGTGAGCAAACATCATGCCTTTGTATAGTTAGGATGCACACACCAAATACCAACATACGCACATAAAACAACATGCCGACAAAGAGCAGAGTCATTTTTTCGCGAATACGCAAATTGCGTATCATTGCATTGATAGGTAGAATAGAGTTACAATGACTAGGCATAACCAAAAAAAGAGGATGGTTATGCTAGCTGCACAATTGAATGATACAAGACTCAAGGTGGGTCAAAAGTGAATGTCGCCAGCCCCTTGGCACCAGCCGAAGCCCAGAGCTTTGCCTCGTCCAGGATTTGCTGTGTCAGGGCGGAGGTGGACGGTTGGATCCTGTCGAAGGTGCACGCGTTTCTGTGTTTCCACAGGGACCATGCGATAAGGATTCCGAGTGAAGCAACCCCTCGGCGCAGGGAGGCGGGCGCGCTGCTGGTAGTGCTGAGCCACCAATCGAAGAATGGCTCATCGCCGTGCGGCATGGGACCGGTCAGGCGCAAGGATGCGTAAATGTCGTGCCAGACCGTGCGGGAAAAGGAGCAACCGATGAGGATGTGCTGCATGGATTCCGACTCTTGGTCGTAGAACGCACACATCTGATTGTGTGGTAAGCCATGACGGGCAAGGCGCTCGTTGGTCCAGAAGCGATCAAGGAGGGCGAGCCAGATGAAGAACTTGGCGCTGAGGGGGGTCCATGTTTTCCAGGTGAGGGCAGCCGAGGGCGAGGGGATCGATCCCTGGAACATGGCGCTGTAACAGGAGCGGGCCGAGTAGTTGCCGTCGGGGGTCCAACGCCACCGCAGCTGGTCTGGCCGATCCGATAGAGTGATGGATTGAACGCGGCGCCAAAGGTCGATGTACTGGACCGAGGCGATTGCGCCCAAGGCGCCAGATATGTCGCGGACCCATGAGCGGCCATCAAGACCATCCGCCACGAGCCGTGACCTGCGGCGTCGGCGCGGCACCATGGCGAGGATAGCGGGCGCGATCTCCGCCACCGACTGGCCCTGGATCCAGTGGTTGGAAATAAGAAGAAAACTCAAAGCAATCGAACAAAGTACAACAACGACCATATCTGCACAACCATCTCTTGACACCACAAGGACACAAGGTTATTCAACGACAACACCTTCATAAAGGGAATGGTGCTCAAGTGTCCTCATCGAATCCAACCACCGGAGGCCAGATTCTAGGTTTTCACCTTGAAGAACAAGTCCGAGCATATTGATCAATGCCTTCAAGAAGGTAACAATGCGAAAAACATCACCATTGTCAGGTATACCCCACTTGGGTCAGACCTAAGGTTTTCACCCCGGAACTCAAGACTGGATGCTCAAGAAGCACCACCAAACTAGGGTCAAACATGTGTTGTTGCCACACTTTTCCACGATCCCAGAAACTACATGCGATGGGCTAGAAATGTCACCGCCAGCACTGCACAACCATACACTCTGCCTGAAGCCGCCGTCCATAGATTGCATCTCATCACCGAAGGCAAACTCTCAAGAGCGAGAGCCGTCAAAACCAACAAAAGAGCCTTCTGACTCCATCGGATTTGAAGAGAGGAACCCTCACAAAAACCCATTGATGACCACTACAATCCACAACTCGAGTAAGATAGCACCACCACACACAGCAACACAACTTGCTCCTCCGTCCTAAGGAACCGTCAGACCACCGCACACATTCAAGGCAAGAGAACCCCATAGGGAAAGCTGCCCCATGCTTGCCGCTCTGCCTTTCTTCTTGGGAGTCCTCATGTCGCCATGATCTAACGCTTGGAGAAGCCACTACACCGCCCGACACCTCGCTGCACGCCTCCAGCAGCAACTACCCAGGCTTCGTCGAAGGCACCCTCCAGCGACAACGAGACAAGGAGTAGCAATGGGGAGGTAGTGGCAGCGGGTACGATCAACGCAAGGGTCATATCCTGTTTGTTTTCACCACATACTACTACGTAGTGATCTAAACGCTTTTATATTTCTTTACGGAGGGAGTTGTTGTTAAGAGAAACTGGATGATGCGACTCCCCGCGGGTTTACAACTTACAACTTGCTGTAGCAAAAGATCTGCGCATATTACAATACATCCTGTTAAAAATCGTCCATAACACAGCCGAAAAACATCCATATCATCATGCAAATTAAGAATCTAAGATCGTACTACAAAAAAAAAAGACACGAAAGGGACATGCACGCCATCGTTTTAAAGTTCAGTGACCACAACCACGAGCAAACAATAGAAGAAAACATCCACCTCACGCAGGAGGAGCTGACAGCAGTTACAACGGTACACCACTGATTAGCTTACCAACACAGGAACTAACACCACAGATCTCTACCGTCCATCAACCACTCCCCTGTTGATTAAACATTACCTAGTTCCTTTGTCCTAGTACAGATTCATCTTGTAATCAGGTGTTTTGGCTTCCTTCTTAATGAATGAAAAGCAGCGCCGCTGCATTTTCGTCAAAAAGAAGATACATTACCGAGCAGTTACTCTCAGGCTCGCTGGCCCCCAGGTTGGGTTAATTACGAGGCTTGATCATACAGCTTCAGGTGGGAAGAACCATGTCGGACGCCACTGGCCAGCATGACGTGGCGGTACTGCTGCAGCCCCCGACATTAGCGGCATGAACGTCTGATTCCTGATGTTGTAAACACCGGCGTCACGAAAAGGATTTGCAGAATGCTTTGGCCAGGGATAATCACACATGAAGTAGATGCAGTCCTTTTGGTATCCACTGCATTCTCCAGCGCACAGGGACTTGGAACTATGCTGGCCAAGAAAGAGCGCATGGTCATCCAAGTGACTGACTGTTCTCCATCCAGCAGGTTCGCTGCGCAAATCTGCCTCAAAAACCCCAAGTGCAACAGTACGGTCATGCTCGAGGCAGTCATTACTTGTTGGACGGGCCATAGAGCGAAACCACCGTATCACCATCAACAGTCTACCGCCACATTCAACTAGATAGTCCCTTACCATACACGCCCCCTCTCTCGACAAGGAATGAGGTATTCCACCCAACTCACCCAGAGAGTGAATTATGCACTCCATGAATGAAATGACAAGATCCTTGTCTAATTCAAAGATGAAAAGTTGGCCAGACCCGCACAGCCCGTACAGCTTTCCATCAAAGAATGCAACATCCCCGAGGTGCAGAACTGGATGCTCATCGTCTCTGAATGAGTCAGTGTCAATCGGTGGTTCGCTAATACAAAGTGTACCACAGTTACTGTCGTCCATGATCAGTGCAGCAACAAGGGAACAGGGCGATGAGTCAAGAGGAAAGGGCACCACCAACTTGTAGAAAATTGGACTAAATCTAGAATCGAGATCCAATATTTCACGCTTCCATACTTTGGCTAGCTTAGGAAGCTCCAACCTGGTCTTGGAGAAAGGGTTCATCAAGTAGCACACATCATCATTGTGCGTGAGGAATAGCCAGTTTCCAATGGAGCTCTGGCAACACGCACCTTCTGGTAAAGATATGTGGTGAATCTCACCGCTTGGAATGCTGAGGAAAGTACCATCTGGGAGAGTGAACCATGGAAATGGGAGAGGAAGGGCTTGCAACATACTATTAGAGCGCCATGGGTGGCAGACAGCTCTTAGACGAACACGGTCAGCTTGGGAAGGGAGGCGCTTGAGGACAAGGCCAAGGAGTTCCGGGTGAAGGTCTGACCAAGGGCGAAATTCCGCAACCTCCATCATGCAAGTCTACAAGAGAAGACATATTATCCGTAATTAAAAAGAGTTAAAACTGCAACTAGCAATACATATGCTTCATGTACTATTTTAAGGCTAAATTTCGTCAGCCCAATTTGATAAGAATGCTGCAGAAGTTCAAAGTATCATCAAAATATGAAGATGTGGGGGAACCATAAATCACTTACCCTTGCGCCATGCATATATGCTCATTGCACTTGGTAACAACAGTTGCAGTAAACAGTACACCAAGCACCATTTTGTTGGCATCCTAATTTGTAAAATGCTAACTCCAAGAAAGATTAGATAGTATACTAGGCACTACTTTGTCAATATAATGAGGTGGATGACTATTGAAATAAAAGAAGTATACTAGGCATCCTAATTTGTAAAATGCTAACTCCAAGAAAGATAGACTGACGGGTGTTGCATCTGAACCGAGAGTGATAGGCTGACGGCTGTTGCATCTGAACCAAGAGCGATAGGTGCTGCAATCGTACCAAGCCTAGATCAAAAATTTCTAGTGTACACCAGGTAAAATGGAAAATCCACTACCAAGCACAGATCTACTAGAAGAAACAATGTTGGTCAGGTAAAACATAGATCCGCCAGCCAGTTAGACCCCTGACTAGAAATTGTAAGCAGAGCGAGGGAGCCCAGGATCTAGGGCTTACAGCTTACTGTCGAGTACTTGAGCTCCTCTGGTCGCCTCGTTGAACAGGTGGTGGGGGGCGGGGAACAGATTCGGCCTCCAGCAGGTGAGATAGAGGGGGCTCGGTAGTCACGGGAAAATCTCACTCTCACATCACCGGAGAAGTAGACATCGCCGTCCGGCCAGAGACAGAGGTAGGGATTGGAACCTGACAATGGTGGGAAGGGGAGAACCGGGTGGGAGTGGATGGTGAGAGCGAAGATATCCAACAGACCTGGCCAAACGGGCCGGGCCGGCCCGGCCGTAAACGGACCCGGCACGGCACGGCTGTGCCGTGCCAGCCCGTGGGCTGCGCTTCCAGCCCAGGCACGGCCTGATTACTAAACGGGCCGGCACGTTGACCCGTTTAGCATACTTGGCTGCACATTTTCATCCTGTTGCTCATTTTTAGGCCTATTGAACTGTATTTTAAGTATATATATATTAAAAAAATCTGAAAATACATAAAAAATAAACGGGCCGTACTGTGCCGGCCCGGGTGCCCAGCCTCCAGGCACAGGCATGGCCCAAGGCGTGCCGCGTGTCGGGCCCGGCCCGTTTACGGTCGTGCCGGGCCTGGCCCATGGCGGGTCGTGCCGGCGTGCTCGCGGGCCAGCCTGGTTAGCCCGGCCCGTTTGGCCAGCTATATCCAACATACGGGCTCAGATTGGCTTACCCAACGTCACGTAAGACGTATTGACCTTCTGGTTTGAGGCCCCATATGTCAGTGACCCTATAAATTACTTAACCCTAAAAGCATCTACCGTTAGGCTCCTCAAATCCCTCCTATACGTCTGGGCGAACGACCTTGCTATAAAAACCAGATGCAGACGGGCTCCTCATGTCGACTCAATACATCCGGGCTAACTGGCACCTCTCATATCCAGCCCAAATTTGGGACGAATATGAAAAGGTCCAGACGCGGATCCCATACGTAAACACTCGGAAACCAAATGGTCTGATGGACATCTCTTTTGGGGGTGTGTGGACACAATCATGTCGTCGCGCTCCGGCTTGCGGCCGAGGACAAAAGTCCGGTTATTTAAGCTGGACGATGACCCCTAGCCCTAGACGTATCCATTTCCCTACCTCTCCGCGCCGTCCGCCCTAGCCGCATCCATTTCTCTTCCTCTTCACTCGCCGTCCGCTGACAGCCATGGCCCGACAGAGTGGGACGACATACGCATATCAAATAGCTCCCCCATAAACCATGGGGGAAGCATTGCCTTGTATTCCATCTTCACATGCCCATCATGTGATCATCAGTAAGCTTCAAGCATGTATTCTTCAGAATGCGTATCTTAAATTTGCCCTTGTAAACCAAGATCAAAATCACTTGGTGTCATCCTTTCATGGGTACTTAGGTTGTGTTTGTTTGAGCTGCAGATTCTGTAAAAGCTGTTGTGAGCTGTGAGCTGTGAAAAAGCTGCTGTCAACTTTCAGCTGTGGAAAAGCTGGAAGCTGTTTGGCTGAAACAGCTGTGAAAGTGTAGATTTGTCTATGAATTGTCTGTAATGACCCTGGGCAATGAGCCAATATTTTTAAGTGCAACTTGACCATAAAATAGTGTCAAGAACATTGGTAGGCAATTGAATGATCGTTTTGCAAAGGAAAATTATGACAATTTAGATGATTCACAGCTAACACGCACGAATTCAACAATTATACTTCCATGTTGCATATTACATATAAATAGATATTGACCCATAATAATTTTACAAAAGGCATGCACCATAGAATATACATATGGTTCACATGATGATGACCTCCGTCAAGATAGCTAACCTACGTTGCTATCACAAGACAAGCATCCGCTATCCTACTACAAATAGTATCTATGGTATCTTCGTTCTCCTCCTCTTCAACGGGGTCCATTTGCGTTGGTGCTACTTCCCATCGCAGCACTGGAGGTACATACTCATCATCGGCATCACATTTATCAAAAAAAATGTCACTCAATTTGCTATCACGGATGAAGTTGTGCAATGCCATGCAAGCAATGATGATATGCTTTTGCATACGAGGTGAGAAACTAGGGACCCCTTTCAATATGCACCATTTCTTCTTAAGCACCCCAAAAGCACGTTCAACGACATTGCGAAAGGACGAATGTGAAAAGTTGAACAAGTCGTACTTCCCTTGAGGTGGACGGTGACTACGAAGATGAAATTCCGGTAGATGGTACGTACTCCCCTTAAAAGGAGCAAGATATCATGTTCGGTTTGCATACCCAGAGTCCACAAGATAGTATTTCCCTGTAAATAAACACCAAACCACCAAGTGAGTGTCTCACATAAGAATATAATGAATGATGACACATGTTGATATGTTATACCTTTGGAAGGTATAGGAAATGAAGAGAAGTGTGCTAATGCATGATTTAAGACCCTTGAGTCATGTACAGAGCCCGACCAACCCGCAACCACAAAGGTAAACCTCATGTCAAAGTTGCATGTTGCAAGCACATTATGAGATGTAAAACCATGCCGACATCTATTGTTAACCACGTCATCTGCAGGCACTGTCACTGGGACATGTGATCCATCTATGGCTCCAACATCGCCTTTGAAATGAGGCCAAAAACGTTCTTCTCTAATCTTTTCATGCTCATAGTTAAATGTAGGATCTCTCGGTTTGATGATATCTTTCTCTAACTTGTGCAAACATAACAAAACTTCCTTAAACATTGTATGAATTGTCCAAAGTGAGCGTACAAAACGGTTTTTGGCTTGTGCAAATGCTTGAGGGCCTCCAACAATCCATAAGAACATTGCCAGTGACTCAATTGATGAAACGTTACTAGTTGACGTCAAACCGTATGGAAGCAAATATAGTTCTACAACATGAGAAAATATGGTTCATAACACGTGCTTCAACATCTCATTCTCATGCTCCCTCTCTAGAAAATCAAACCTCCCTTCTTTTGTTTCAAAAACATTGAAGATTTCCCTAAAGTCAGGCTTTACTATAAGAGTGAGGGTCGTGTGCATGAGAGCAGTTTTTTCTTTCACACCACAATCTTTCACCAACTTCATGACCTCCGAAATGGTAGGGACAACGTTGGTTGGAGGAGGAGCTGATGATGCTTGAACACTAGAGTTTATCTTCTCCACTCCGCTTTCTATCTTCTCGCATGTCTGCTTGTACAATCGTAAGAAATGACTCTTCTCTTCCTTCTCCTCATTTTTTATTGAAGGTTGCTTGCGCTTCTTGCTTGCTTTTGGTTTCTTCAAAGATGCCAACTTCATTTCATCACTATCATCTGGTTTCTCCAAAAGAGCCACATTATCATCACTTGATTCACCAAAGGATATATCTCCAGCACAAGAAGCACTAGCCCCTGTAATATGTACTTTGTGTCTTTGTCAAAAATGATGTGTAAATCTTCAAGATGCTTCGGTCCCTGCCTTTTGAACTTCAAATGATTGCATTTCGTTCATGTGCTCTCCTAGAATCTCTGAAAAAGTAATATATAAATTAGGTAATGAAATCATTCAAAAGCATGCCAAATAATATAGTTGCTACACGTACCACAACATGTTCATCCCACCATTCTTGAGAGCAAACAACTGTTCTCTTCGCATCATCCCATCCAAGCCCTGTTGCTTCATTTTTCAACTCCATGAAAAAAACATAGTCACTTTTTATTGTATCCCATTTGTTCTTGAATTTATCCTTGGGATACTTCTTTCCCGTTCTTGCTTCCCATTTCTCCAAAACATTCTTCCAACCTTTCTTAGTTAAATAACCTATGGGCCTATTCCCATTTTCAACCTCTTCTTTGAATATTTCTATGATTTTCTTCTAATTTGCATCATTCCACACCGCTTTTTCAATCATTCTTTAATCAAGTAAAATAATTACATAGCAATAGATCAATATATATGGTCTAGGAAGGAATTAAATAGCAACTTGCAGCACACAATCACCCAATGTATAAGAAAATGCAACAATTATAGTCATCAATAAACAACCATTGTACAGGAACATACAACAATATGCGCATAAGTACTATCAAAATTTCTTCCACTGCACATCAAGCTATGAGCAAAAATCTGTTGGAAATATGCCCTAGAAGCAATAATAAAAGTAGTTATTATTATATTTCCTTGTTCATGATAATCGTTTATTATCCATGCTATAATTGTATTAATTGGAAACACTGATACATGTGTGGATACATAGACAACACTGTGTCCCTAGTATGCCTCTAGTAGACTAGCTTGTTGATCAAAGATGGTCAAGGTTTCCTAGCCATAGACATGAGATGTCATTTGATAACGGGATCACATCATTAGGAGAATGATGTGATGGATAAGACCCAAACTATGAACGTAGCATATGATCGTGTCAGTTTATTGCTATTGTTTTCTGCATGTCAAGTATCTGTTCCTATGACCATGAGATCATGCAACTCACTGACACCGAAGGAATACCTTGTGTGTATCAAACATCACAACGTAACTGGGTGACTATAAAGATGCTCTACAGGTATCTCCGAAGGTGTCTGTTGAGTTGGCATGGATCGAGACTGGGATTTGTTACTCCGTGTGACGGAGAGGTATCTCAGGGCCCACTCGGTAATACAACATCACAACAAGCCTTGCAAGTAATGTGACTAAAGTGTTAGCCACGGGATCTTGTATTACGGAACGAGTAAAGAGACTTGTCGGTAACGAGATTGAACTAGGTATAGAGATACCGACGATCGAATCTCGGGCAAGTAACATACCGAAGAACAAAGGGAACAACATACGGGATTAACTGAATCCTTGACATAGAGGTTCAACCGATAAAGATCTTCGTAGAATATGTAGGAACCAATATGGGCATCTAGGTCCCGCTATTGGTTATTGACCGTAGAGGTGTGTCGGTCATGTCTACATAGTTCTTGAACCCGCCGGGTCTGCACACTTAAGGTTCGGTGACGTTTCGGTAGTATAGAGTCATGTATGATGGTGACCGAAGGTTGTTCGGAGTCCCGGATGAGATCTCGGACGTCACGAGGAGCTCCGGAATGGTCCGGTGGTAAAGATTGATATATAGGAAAGTGGTGTTTGAACTCCGGAAAAGTTTCGGGCATTTCCGACAGTGTACCGGGAGTGACGAATGGGTTCCGGGGATCCACCAAGTGGGCCCACCACACCCCAAGTGGGTCACATGGGCCTGAGGGTGGTGCACCAGCCCCTGGTGGGCTGGGCAGCCGGCCCAAGAAGGCCTATGCGGCTGGACTTGTGGGAAAGGGAAAGTCCAAGTGGGGAAGGGAAGGAGTCCTACTAGGAGTAGGATTGGAGGTGGACTCCTCCACCCAAAGTTCAAAAAAGCGCTAGGCATTAATTATGCGGTTGGCCACCTACTTGCGCTTTTCTAGCTTAGGCGCGATTAGGCGTAATAAGGCGCAATTAGGCGTTTCGTACAAAAATTCACGGATACGGCAACAGAGAGCAGTTTGCTATCTAAAATAGTGCTAGAACGTATACTATTACAGCAAGCAAGGAGCATGATCATTAAGCACTATTGTTGAAGCAGTAACATCAGCTACTAGCACAGCAAAACTTCACACAACAGTAGCAAAACAGCATTACTACAATAGCAAAATAGAACTATAGCAGTAGTACAAGCAACCTGTAGAGCATCAATAGCAGCACTATAGCAATAGTACATGCTAGCAGCACTACAACAGTGACAAGGACTTTTCCCAGGACAGCAGCAGCAGTAGCACAGCTTTACAGCAGTGCCTAGCACTTTTCCTAGCGCATATGGGCAAAGCGAGGCGTTGAGCTAGCGCCTTGCGCATAGGCGCGCATATGCGCAAGATTAGGCGCGCTTTTTTGAACAGTGCCTCCACCTCCACCTCCTTCGGCCGACTCCTAGGAGGCTTCCTAGGTCGGCCAGCCCCTCCCCTCCCTCCGTTATATACTAGAGGGGAGAGAGGGCAGCAGCACAAGAAACCCTAGCCACTGTGCAGCCCTCTCTCCCCGATAGATCAAATCCTCTAGTTTTCAGCAGCGCTTAGGCGAAGCCCTGCTGGAATAGTTCCACCACCGCCGCCGCCGCGCCGTCGCGCTGCCGGAGAACTCATCTACCTCTCCGCTCCCTCTTGCTGGATCAAGAAGGCGGAGATCGTCATCGAGCTGTACGTGTGCTGAACGCGGAGGTGCCGTCCGTTCGGCACTAGATCGTGATTGGATCGTGGGACGCTCGGCGATTTGGATCGCGAAGACATTCGACTACATCAACCGCATTTCTTAACGCTTCTCGCTTAGCGATCTACAAGGGTATGTAGATCCACTCTCCCTCTCGTAGATGCTCATCACCATGGATAGATCTTGCGTGTGCGTAGGAAATTTTTTGTTTCCCATGCAACGTTACCCAACAGTGGTATCAGAGCTAGGTCTATGTGTAGATGAGATCACGAGTAGAACACAAAGGAGTTTGTGGGCGTTGATATTCAGATTGCTTCCTCCCTTGGTCTTTTCTTGATTCAGCGGTATTGTGGGATGAAGCGGCCCGGACCAACATTACTCGTACGCTTACGAGAGACCAGTTCCATCAACTGACATGTAACTTCGTTGCATAAAGATGGCTGGCGGGTGTCTGTTTCTCCCACTTTAGTTGGATCGGATTCGACAAAGGCAGTCCTTGAGAAGGTTGAATAGCAATTTGTGTATCACCGTTGTGGTTTTTGCGTAGGTAAGAATTGTTCTTGCTAGATACCCGTAGCAGCCACGTAAAACATGCAACAACAATTAGAGGACGTCTAACTTGTTTTTGCAGGGTATGTTGTGATGTGATATGGCCAATTACATGATGAGATATATGTGATGTATGAGATGATCATGTATTGTATAGAATATCACGACTTGCATGTCGATGAGTACGGCAACCGGCAGGAGCCATAGGGTTGTCTTTAATTATTTTCGCCGTTTTGCTTTACTTTATCGCTATGAGTTAGCAATAGTCGTAGAAGCAACAGTTGGCGCGACAACTTTATGGCGACACATTGATGGAGATCAAGATGATGGAGATCATGGTGTCATGCCGGTGACGATGGAGATCATGCTGGTGCTTTGGAGATGGAGATCAAAAGCACAAGTTCATGGCCATATCATGTCACTTATGATTTGCATGTGATGTTAATCCTTTTATGCATCTTATTTTGCTTAGGACGACGGTAGCATTATAAGGTGATCCCTCACTTAAATTTCAAGATAAAATTGTGTTCTCCCCGAGTGTGCACCGTTGCGAAAGTTCGTCGTTTCGAGACACCACGTGATGATCGGGTGTGATAGACTCTACGTTCGCATACAACGGGTGCAAGCCAGTGTTGCACGTGTGTAACACTCAGGTTAAACTTGATGAGCCTAGCATGTACAGACATGGCCTCGGAACACAAGAGACCGAAAGGTCGAACATGAGTCATATAGTAGATATGATCAACATGAAGATGTTCACCATTGAAACCACCTCAACTCACGTGATGATCAGACTTGAGTTGGTGAATTTGGATCATGTGACACTCGAATGACCAGAGGGATGTCAATTTGAGTGGGAGTTTTTAAGTAATATGATTAACTAAACTCATTATCTTGAACAATAGTCTAAGTTGTCTTTGCAAAATTTATGTTGTAGATCAATGGCTCGCGTAGTAGCACCCCTGAATTTTAATGCGTTTCTAGAGAAAGCTAAGTTGAAAGATGTGTAGGAGATATGCCCTAGAGGCAATAATAAATGTTATTGATTATCTCCCTGTTCATAATTAGGTTTATGTTCCATGCTATAACTGCTATGGTTCTCGAGTCTACAATAACCACGAGGCTCGGAGGAAGACTCATATGCACGTGTGGAATAATAAACGGTAAAATGTATTCCTAGTCTGGCCTCTAAGACTGGCTCAAGTATTGCATGATGATCCTGTTTTCCTGATCATGGGCATGGCTATGCCGGCAATTTTGAGGGCACGATGTTAGAAGAACATTTGTGTTGAATCGACCCGAATTGATGTTATGCTATGAGATTCATTCGTCATAAGTTAATGGTTTATAACACAGAGATGGTTAACGTTTGCATGATTCCTTAGACCATGAGAGTATCAAGTTTCTTCATGCTTGCTTCATGAACTTTGGGGTTTGTTAAACGTCATCCGTAAATGGGTGGCTATTACGGCGGCTTACGGGTTCATGGAAAAGTGTGTCAAGTAACTTAATAGCTCAAGATTGGGATTTGCTCCTCCGACGATGGAGAGATATCTCTGGGCCCTCTCGGTGTTACGGTATCCATCATCGTCTGGCCAGACACAGGGTGATTTGATCACAGGGATGCCGGAACACGGGAACGAGAAAAGAGAACAATACCGGTAACGAGGTAACTGGCATAGTGGACAAGTTGTTGATCCACGGGGATGCCTACATGTCTCACCTCGGGTATTTGTAACATATCGCGAAGCAACAGGAATAGCACACGGCAACTGGAGGTTCACTCGAATATTCATTCGTGTGGGTATAGGGATCAATATGGGTGTCCACGGCTCCGATGTTGATCATTGATCGGAAGGGGTTCTGGGTCATGTCTATGCTTCACCGAACCTATAGGGTCACACGCTTAAGGGTCATCTATCTGCTGAATACTAGACAGGGAGTCTGAGAGAAAATCACCGAAAAAGTTTTCGGACACCGGAAAAGTTTCGGACAGCGGAAAAGTTCCGCAGAGAGAACACCGGAACAGTTTCGGTAAAACTGAAAAGTTGTTTCAGGGGATAACATAAAGTCAAATTGGTTTTGGCACATGCCTGATAATTCTTGGAGGGTGCCAGAATCATTCTGGAAACTTTCTGGAATTTTCCGGGATGAAAACCGGAAATGTTCCGGAGCTGCCGAAACCGCTTCAGATGCTTTTCGCAGATGAAAATCACTAAACCGGAATTGTTCCGGATCGCATTGAAAATTATTTTAGTGGGTACTGGAAATGTTCTAAGCCCACATAAATATTTTCAGTTCGACCGGACGCTGAAAAATGTCGTCATGAATAGTGAAAGTGCTTTTTGGTTGCTTCTTGGAGAAGCTACCTTGAGGGCATTTTGGTAATTTTCATAGTGGATGGAAATATCTGAAAATATCTGGATAACACTATTTATGAATAGTGGAAACACTATTCATGAATAGTAGAATCACTACTATGAATAGTGAAAATATCTGAGGGCATTTTGGTACTTTTACCATTGTCTCTCACCCTATAAATAGAGGTGGAGGGTGCTCTCAAATATGACATCCTTGCTCTCATACACATGACATAGACTTGTCTGGCTTCTCTCTCCCTCCCAGCGAAATAGTTTCGTAGAGCCGAAAGGCTGTCTGGGTTCCGGCAGGAACTAGTTCTGGACGGCGAAGCCCTGCCGGATAGATGACACCGTATATGTGCAACTCTGTAGAGAGATCGTAGTTTCGGTCTTAGTTCGAGAGTGCCTCCCGAAGGGCTGTCCGTGTGACCGTCCGAGTTTCGAAGGTCCTCCCGAAGGGCTGTCCGAGTGACCGTCCGAGTTTCGATGGTCCTCCCGAAGGGCTGTCCGTGACACCGTCCGGGGGACTGTCCGACCGCCTCCCGGAGGGCTGTCCATGGGGTAGATGATGGTATACATCCTCGCGGTTGGGAGGTTGTAAATCCTAGCTGCGGGGATCTGCACCGCCGATCGTCATCGACTCTACTTCCGCTGCGCTACGAGTCGGTAACGAAACAGATCAAACCTTGTATGCAGTCTCCATAGTGATCCTAGGCTGGTACGTAGGTCGGAAATTTTTTGTTTTCTGCTGCGTTTCCCCTACAGTGGCATCAAGAGCCATGCTATGCGTAGATGCAGGTTGCGATCTAGAATACATAGAGATGTATTGGTATTGCACAATATAATTAGGTAGTAGATGAGTTCTATTACTGAAAATTATTTGTGCGGGTAGCAGATGAAATCTGTTACCCGATGTTCTTGTTGCTTCCCTGGAATTTGCATATTTCTGATCTTGATAACAGTATGGTGGAGTTTCAATGTTCTGGCAATCCGCGATCCTGATTGATCAACGAAGTGCTAACAGTTCATTGAATTCCACCGTAGTTAAAAAGAAAGATGAAATTTCGCAGACGAAAGGGCAATGCAGATATGATCTGCTCGGGGGTCACGCGTATGACGAAGTTTAGTATGGGGCTCGAGATTTTATTATCTCGTGTTTCATACACCCCGCAATGTTAATCTAGCGACTTGGATTATCATGCTTGATGATGGACGTTGGTAGCTTCGGTTTGTTTCGAAACCTTAGAAGCCACGTAAAATAAAATTTTGCATGAACCGATTAGAGGCGTCTAACTTGGTTTTGCAGGATGGTTTGCATGTGCATGTGATGTGGTATAGCAGTGCTCATTATAATTTGATTATGTATGAGATGACTATATAATGTAAATTGATTAACATGACATGCGTGTCATGATTCGGCATGTCAACCTTCAGTAATGCACTTATTTTATTAGCTATAGAGATAGCAATATTATCTGGTGCATCGACAAGGTGGTGGCAATCTTCGCGAAGGTGAACACCTCCGCGAATGCCGAAGACGAAGAAATGAAAGACTTCTCCGTCAGAAAGGGCTATACCATATCATGCTATTATGAATTGCCTGAGATGTTTATCCCTTATGATGCACCCTTCTTGATTGCGCGGTAGTCGCTTTTTATTAGGGTGATCTCTCACAAAAATATCAAGTGGTTAGTGTTCTCCCAAGTGTAGCACCGTCACGGCACCTAACTTCTCGGAGTGCGCCGTGTCACACGGGTACAAACAATTAGGGAAGTGTGAGGCGGGTGAGTTGAGACCTCGCAGCAAGATCACATGGTTGTCTTGACGTTCAGGCATGACCGTCATGAGCTCGGAACATGCGCATCAAAAGATGAACAAGAATCACATAGAGATGTGATTGGCAAGTTGGCCTACCGGTTGAGATTTTCGTCATCAGTGGTGTTACACCAATGGCGAACAATTGAAATGGGGCTCTTGTATCACTCACAATCAATTATGAGAGATATTGATTTGAGTGGGAGCGCATTGTAGAATTAATTCTTTTAATTCTTAGTGCAATTAATTATGAACACTGTCTAAGTGTTATTTGCATAATAGTTGTAGAATAATGGCTCGCGTTTCTACCTTCCCAATTAAAATTGAATAGCTGTTAAATATCTGGTTAAAACTTTACGATTGGTAACGTAATGTGAGGATTGTCCTCTAGAGTGCCGAGAAGGACTTTTTCCTATCGCATACTTTCGGTATTCTCCCGCTAATGCTATGGATCATGTGACTCTCGTCCTTCGATCCAAAAGCTAGAATTCCGTTTTCGGTCAAGTGAAATATGTTTGCTTCCATGAGACCCGAACTTCGAAAGTTTTGGGATAGTTATGTGATATTCATGGATCTGAAAATCATTTTTAGAGACAGACAAAGGCTAAAAGATATGAGATATCCAAAGCAATGTTTGTTTGCAAACTATTAGTAAAAGAGTTTACTATGCATTAGACTGATAAGAGAGGGATCCAGAAGAACGCCTGTCATATGATGATGGTGAATAAAACAACAACTTAAAGAGAAAGGAAGTGTCCGAAGGGTGTTAGTGAAACTTTCACGCCTAGGAAGTCCGGGGCTATCGCCACTCTTAAGTTGGGTGCTTCTTCTGAGAGTAGGAGAAATACTGAAAGTTAAACTGTTAGAAGTATAAAGGCAAAAGGAAAGAAGACTGGAATATCCAGCTCATGTATGAATGTCATACAGGTTTTTGATGTATAGAAGGCTGGTCAAAGATATAGTTCTTGGGAATTATGGTTAAACATGTTAATCACTAATTCTTGGGTATTGTGAGTTAATCACAAAGATACCCGCTCGATTGCATTCTGTTGCAACTCGATGTAAGAACTACTATGGCCTGAAAGACTAGCCAGGAATGAGGTTTAGATACACGCAGGGAACATAGTAAATGTTACTATACCTTCCATAGGTGTATTCCCTATGTATTTACTTTCATAATTCATTTTAGAGTTTCACACTCTAGCCCTTTGCATAAGGTATCTTGCAAGAAGGTTGTTCATAAGAGAACTTTTGATGTTCGGGGTTATGAATAACATAAGGGCCATACTTTCATTATGAATGAGACGTATGTTATGAATATTGATATTAATACATTACCTCTGGGTTTACTTTCATAATTCATTTTAGAGTTTCATACACTCTAGCCCATTGCACAATGTTTGTTGCAAAAGAGTTGTTCATAAAAACAACAATTGTTGTTCAGTATTATGAATAACATGAAGGGCCATGCTTCCATCCAGGATGGGATGTATGTTATGAATATTGATGGTAATATGATACATCCATAACACTGACGCTAAATGTCGCAAGACTAAAAGAATACCACATATGTGTGGCACTGCATTTGGTCACATTGGAAAAACCCACATGGAAAATTCCATTATGATGGATTTTAAAGTCATTTGATTTTGAATCATCTGACACTTGCAACTTTCCTCCGAAAAGTGAAGTGACTGAAATACCGTTCACAGGCCATAAGGAACGAGCAACAAACTTATTGGTGATCATACATTTTGATGTGTGTAGTTCAATAAATGTTGTTGCAAGTAGTGGATTTATCTATCTTTAGAAATTACTCAAGTAGATATATTGATATTTACTTGATGAGACGTAAGTCTGGATCTTTTGAATTCATTCATAAGGTTTTCAAAAATGAAGTAGAAGTTATTGTAACAAGAAAATTATGTTTCTACAATTCGATTGCAGAAAGGAATATTTGAGTTACAAGTTTAGTGAATGTCTGATGAGTTATGAAAGGGGTTTCATAACTTGCACCTCCCGGAACACCACTGCAAGTGGAAAGTCCGTGAAGATGTAATCGAACCATTTATGACATGGTAAGATCAAAGATGACATAAATAGATTTGCCATTATCACTTTTAAAGTGATGCTTTAGAGACTGCGGCTTTTACACTGAAAAGAGCTCCATCGGGTCTGTTGAAATGACGCCATGGTATGGTACGCCCAACCATGTTATATCTTTTCTTAACATTTGGAATATGGGGCTTGTGTAAAAGGTTACAAACCTATTCCAAATCAGACAAGTGCTACTTTGTAGGTTATCCCAAGTCATTGGGTATTTCCCCACCAATACCGAGGCAAATAGGTTTGCCACAAAGAACGGTATGCTTTTTGAAGAAAATGGTTCTTTCAAAAAGGTGAGTGGGAGAACAGTGCAACTCGATGAGATAAACAGTATCTTCGTCATCAGATCAAAGGAAAGGAACCTTGGAAGTGATTCCGGAGTTTCCTACTGCGACTGATACGGAAGTCTCTACAATAAAATGTATGGACTTCGGTCGAACTTGCAGCTGAACCCCGTAGGCAAGGCTCGTGCAAACCTCTCAGGTGCGCAAACGAGATATTGTTGTTGGACAACAGTATACCTACGATACACAAGGAAGCGGTGATGGGCCCTGACTCCGGAATTGGCTAAATGCCAATACAATCTGAGATAGTTTCCATATAAGTGATTCAAGATTAAGATCTTGATACACCTTTCGGAAGACTTAGAGTCTAACGAATATTTATGGAACTAAAAACTGATACGGATAAAATGTTTTATCCATAAAGCTCGACTTGTTGCAATAACAAGTTCAAGGAGTTGACTACGATGAGATTGTCTCACCGTAGCGATGCTTAAAGTCGGTTCGGGTTGAACTAGCAATTAATACATATTTCAATCATGAGATATGAAACATGGATGACAAAAGGATTTCCATGTGATGGAAATGAAACCTAGGACTTGTATGTGATACAGTCCAAAGTAATTTGTCGATCCAGAGGATGCTAGTAAGTATGCAAACTTCAGAGTTCCAGCGATGGACAGAAGAGAGCAAAGTGGAGTTGGAATCTTCGTTTTTGATGGAATGGTCAAAAGGGTTTTGACTTCATCAAATGGGTATCGAAGATGCTTGTGATTCAAGAAAGTAAGTGGGAGCATAATAATATTTCTAAAAACCTTGTGTACTTGACACATTGTTAATTGGAAATAAATTTCTTGACACGAATTAGGACTTCATTTGAAAATAGTTTTTCCGATGAAGTGCTTGGGCTAAATAGCCTCAATATTAGGCATGATGATCTATGGAGATAGATTTACCTAATGGGGCTAAGCAATGAATACATATTGACAAGATGCTAAAACTTTTTAGCATTTAAAACGCCAAGGAGTGATTCTTGCCGAAGTCACATGGAAAGAGTTTTTGCAAGACTCAGTGTCCCAAAACACTGATGAGTGAAATACATGATGGAGATTCCACACACTCTTGTGTGTGGATTAATCATGTATTCCATGGTATGTAAAAACAACCAGATATGTCCAATACTCCAAAGTTGTTGCGAGTATAGATACCATAGTGATCAAAGTACTGATCATGGGACAACAGTGAAAGATGTCATTGAGTACTAGAGCAGTACTGATGACATGTTTTCTCGCAAGCGGAGATCATGAAGAGTTCGTTGTAAAAGGTTACATCGATACAGTCTTCATCAATGCTCCATGCGATTTTCGATTTAAGTTAAGGGTTTTTGTGTAATACACAACCTGGTGGCACGGTAGTTGGAAATTGTTCCAAACAAGATACTGTGGCGAATTCTATAACAAAGGCTAAGTATGTTGACGCTTTAGAAGCGACAAAGAAGATGTTGAATCATATAGTTCATTCATGAACTTAGTATGGTTCCAAGATGGCTTTGGTCTATAGGACACTATTGCAGATAGTTGCTCCATAGCTCAGTCTGAGGAATCAGGTTTCGACCAATGATTCACACATATGCAAAGCCAAGTCCACACAAAATATGAATTTTGTGAAAGCGTGAAAACGCGAGGATATGCAAAGTTACACACGGAGCCGAAGTCGTCAGATCCGTTGGACATCAGGCTATACCACATGCGAAGCATATTTTACACCAGTATGCCATAGGTGTAAAGTGCATTAGCATTGACTAGATTATTGACTCTAGTGCAAGTGGGAGTCTGTAGGAGATATGCCCTAGAGGCAATAATAAATGTTATTGATTATCTCCCTGTTCATAATTAGGTTTATGTTCCATGCTATAACTGCTATGGTTCTCGAGTCTACAATAACCACGAGGCTCGGAGGAAGACTCATATGCACGTGTGGAATAATAAACGGTAAAATGTATTCCTAGTCTGGCCTCTAAGACTGGCTCAAGTATTGCATGATGATCCTGTTTTCCTGATCATGGGCATGGCTATGCCGGCAATTTTGAGGGCACGATGTTAGAAGAATATTTGTGTTGAATCGACCCGAATTGATGTTATGCTATGAGATTCATTCGTCATAATTTAATGGTTTATAACACAGAGATGGTTAACGTTTGCATGATTCCTTAGACCATGAGAGTATCGAGTTTCTTCATGCTTGCTTCATGAACTTTGGGGTTTGTTAAATGTCATCCGTAAATAGGTGGCTATTACGGCGGCTTACGGGTTCATGGAAAAGTGTGTCAAGTAACTTAATAGCTCAAGATTGGGATTTTCTCCTCCGACGATGGAGAGATATCTCTGGGCCCTCTCGGTGTTACGGTATCCATCATCGTCTGGCCAGACACAAGGTGATTTGATCACAGGGATGCCGGAACACGGGAACGAGAAAAGAGAACAATACCGGTAACGAGGTAACTGGCATAGTGGACAAGTTGTTGATCCACGGGGATGCCTACATGTCTCACCTCGGGTATTTGTAACATATCGCGAAGCAACAGGAATAGCACACGGCAACTGGAGGTTCACTCGAATATTCATTCGTGTGGGTATAGGGATCAATATGGGTGTCCACGGCTCCAATGTTGATCATTGATCGGAAGGGGTTCCGGGTCATGTCTATGCTTCACCGAACCTATAGGGTCACACGCTTAAGGGTCATCTAACTGCTTAATACTAGACAGGGAGTCTGAGAGAAAATCACCGAAAAAGTTTTCGGACACCGGAAAAGTTTCGGACAGCGGAAAAGTTCCGCAGAGAGAACACCGGAACAGTTTCGGTAAAACTGAAAAGTTGTTTCAGGGGATAACATAAAGTCAAATTGGTTTTGGCACATGCCTGATAATTCTTGGAGGGTGCCAGAATCATTCTGGAAACTTTCTGGAATTTTCCGGGATGAAAACCGGAAATGTTCCGGAGCTGCCGAAACCGCTTCAGATGCTTTTCGCAGATGAAAATCACTAAACAGGAATTGTTCCGGATCGCATTGAAAATTATTTTAGTGGGTACTGGAAATGTTCTAAGCCCACATAAATATTTTCAGTTCGACCGGACGCTGAAAAATGTCGTCATGAATAGTGAAAGTGCTTTTTGGTTGCTTCTTGGAGAAGCTACCTTGAGGGCATTTTGGTAATTTTCATAGTGGATGGAAATATCTGAAAATATCTTGATAACACTATTTATGAATAGTGGAAACACTATTCATGAATAGTAGAATCACTATTACGAATAGTGAAAATATCTGAGGGCATTTTGGTACTTTTACCATTGTCTCTCACCCTATAAATAGAGGTGGAGGGTGCTCTCAAATATGACATCCTTGCTCTCATACACGTGCCATAGACTTGTCTGGCTTCTCTCTCCCTCCCAGCGAAATAGTTTCGTAGAGCCGAAAGGCTGTCTGGGTTCCGGCAGGAACTAGTTCTGGACGGCGAAGCCCTGCCGGATAGATGACACCGTATGTGTGCAACTCTGTAGAGAGATCGTAGTTTCGGTCTTAGTTCAAGAGTGCCTCCCGAAGGTCTGTCCGTGTGACCGTCCGAGTTTCGAAGGTCCTCCCGAAGGGCTGTCCGAGTGACCGTCCGAGTTTCGATGGTCCTCCCGAAGGGCTGTCCGTGACACCGTCCGGGGGACTGTCCGACTGCCTCCCGGAGGGCTGTCCGTGGGGCAGATGATGGTATACATCCTCGCGGTTGGGAGGTTGTAAATCCTAGCTGCGGGGATCTGCACCGCCGATCGTCATCGACTCTACTTCCGCTGCGCTACGAGTCGGTAACGAAACAGATCAAACCTTGTATGCAGTCTCCATAGTGATCCTGGGCTGGTACGTAGGTCGGAAATTTTTTGTTTTCTGTTGCGTTTCCCCTACAAGATGATGGAAGTAACTTTGTGGACTGGGCCCATAATCTAAGGATTATTCTTACGGCTTCCCAAAAGGGTTATGTCCTTGATGCACCGCTTGGTGATCCACTCGCTCCAGTTGAGTCTCCAGACGTTGTGAACGCCTCGCAGGCTCGTTCTGATGATTACTCAATGGTTCAATGTGCAATGTTGTATGGCTTAGAACCGGGACTTCAAAGATGTTTTGAACGTCATGGAGCATATGATATGTTCCTAGAGTTGAAGTTCATCTTTCAGAAGAATGCCCGGATCGAGAGGTATGAGACCTCCGATAAGTTCTATGCATGCAAGATGGAGGAGAACGGGTCTGTCAGTGAACACATACTCAAAATGTCTGGGTATTCCACACGTCTAGCTGAATTGGGGATGCCCCTTCCAGCAGAGGCGATCACTGACAGAGTTCTTCAATCATTGCCACCTAGCTACAAGAGCTTCATGTTGAACTATAACATGCACGGGATGAACAAGTCAGTCGCCGAGCTGTTTGCGATGTTGAAAGTCGCTGAGTCTGAGATTCAGAAGGAGCATCAAGTGTTGATGGTCAATAAAACCACTAGTTTCAAGAAGAATGGCAAGGGTAAGAAGGGTAACTCCAAGAAGAGTGGCAAAGCAGTTGCCCCTCCCGTGAAGAAACCCAAGGCTGGACCCAAGCCAGAAACTGAGTGCTTTCATTGCAAGGGAACTGGTCACTGGAAGCGGAACTGCCCCAAGTATTTGGCTGACAAGAAGGCGGCCAACAACAAATAAGGTATATATGATATACATGTTATTGATGTGTACCTTACCAACTCTCGTTGTAGTGCCTGGGTATTCGATACTGGTGCGGTTGCTCACATTTGCAACTCAAAACAGGAACAACGAAATAGATGGAGGCTGGCAAAGGACGAAGTGACGATGTGCGTGGGAAATGGTTCCAAGGTTGATGTGATCGCCGTCGGCACGCTCGCTCTTCGATTACCATCGGGATTAGTGATGAACCTGAATAATTGTTATTTAGTGCCTGCGTTAAGCATGAACATTATATCTGGATCTTGTTTATTGTGAGACGGTTACTCATTTAAATCAGAGAATAATGGTTGTTCTATTTATATGAGTAATATCTTTTATGGTCATGTACCCAATGTGAGGGGTTTATTCTTATTGAATCTCGATAGTGATGATACACATGTTCATAACATTGATGCCAAAAGATGTAGAGTTGATAATGATAGTACCACTTTCTTGTGGCACTGCCGTTTAGGTCATATTGGTGTAAAACTCATGAAGAAACTCCATGCTGATGGACTTTTGGAGTCACTTGATTTTGAATCACTTGACACATGTGAACCATGCCTCATGGGCAAGATGACTAAGACCCCGTTCTCTGGAACAATGGAACGGGCAAGTGACTTGTTGGAAATCATACATACTGATGTGTGCGGTCCGATGAGCATTGAGGCACGCGGTGGATATCGTTATTTTCTCACCTTCACTAATGACTTAAGTAGATATGGGTATATTTACTTAATGAAACACAAGTCTGAAACGTTTGAAAAGTTCAAGCAATTTCAGAGTGAAGTTGAGAATCATCGTAACAAGAAGATTAAATTCCTATGATCTGATCGAGGAGGAGAATATCTAAGTTATGAGTTTGGCAGTCACTTAAGACAGTCTGGAATTGTTTCACAATTGACACCGCCTGGAACACCACAGCGTAATGGTGTGTCCGAACGTCGTAATCGAACCTTATTGGATATGGTACGATCTATGATGTCTCTTGCCGATTTGCCACTATCGTATTGGGGTTATGCATTAGAGATAGTTCCATTCACTTTAAATAGGGCAACATCGAAATCCTTTGAGACGACGCCATATGAACTATGGTTTGGCAAGAAGCCAAAGTTGTCGTTTCTTAAAGTTTGGGGATTGTATGCTTATGTCAAAAAGCTTCAGCCTGAAAAGCTGGAACCCAAAGCGGGAAATGTGTCTTCATAGGATATCCAAAAGAGACAGTTGGGTATACCTTCTATCTCAGATCCGAAGGCAGAGTGTTTGTCGCTAAAAACGGAACATTTCTTGAGAAGGAGTTTCTCTCGAAAGAATTGAGTGGGAGGAAGATAGAACTTGATGAGGTTGTTGAACCTTTACTTCAACCAGAGAGTAGCGCAGCGCAGAAAGATGTTTCTGTAGAGCCTACATCAGTTGAAGAGGAAGTTAATGATGATGATCATGAAGATTCGGATCAAGTTGCTATCGAACCTCGTAGGTCGACAAGGACGCGTACTGCTCCTGAGTGGTACGGCAACCCTGTCTTAGAGGTCATGTTGTTGGACAACGATGAACCTACGAGCTATGGAGAAGCGATGATGGGCCCGGATTCCAAGAAATGGTTAGAGGCCATGAAATCCGAGATGGGATCCATGTATGAAAACAAAGTATGGGCTTTGGAAGTATTACCTGAAGGGCGGAAGGCCATTCAGAACAAATGGATCTTTAAGAGGAAGACGAACGCGGACGGTAATGTCACCGTCTATAAAGCTCGACTTGTGGCAAAGGGTTTTTCACAAGTTCAAGGAGTTGACTACGATGAGACCTTCTCACCCGTAGCGATGCTTAAGTCCGTCAGAATCATGTTAGCAATAGCTGCCTTTTTCGATTATGAAATTTGGCAGATGGATGTCAAAACAGCGTTCCTTAACGGTTTCATTAAGGAAGAGTTGTATATGATGCAACGAGAAGGTTTTGTCGATCCAGAGAATGCTGACAAAGTTTGCAAACTCTAGCGATCCATTTATGGACTGGTGCAAGCATCTCGGAGTTGGAATCTTCGCTTTGATGAGGTGATCAAAGCGTTCGGGTTTATACAAGTTTACGGAGAAGCTTGTATTTACAAGAAAGTGAGTGGGAGCTCTATAGCATTTCTAATATTATATGTGGATGACATATTGCTGATTGGAAACAATATAGGAATGTTGGAAAGCGTGAAGGAATATTTGAACAACAGTTTTTCAATGAAGGACCTAGGAGAAGCTGTTTTCATATTAGGCATCAAGATCTATAGAGATAGATTGAGACGCTTAATAGGACTTTCACAGAGCACATACCTTGACAAAGTTTTGAAGAAGTTCAAAATGGATCAGTCCAAGAAGGGGTTCTTGCCTGTGTTGCAAGGTGTGAAGTTGAGTAAGACTCATTGCCCAGTGACCGCAGAAGATAGAGAAAAGATGAGTGTCGTCCCCTATGCTTCAGCCATAGGCTCTATCATGTATGCAATGCTGTGCACAAGACCCGATGTCAGCCTTGCCATAAGTATGGCCGGAATGTTTCAAAGTGATCCAGGAATGGAACATTGGACGGCGGTCAAGAATATCCTGAAGTACCTGAAAAGGACTAAGGACATGTTTCTCGTTTATGGAGGTGATCAAGAGCTCGTCGTAAAGGGTTACGTCGATGCAAGCTTTGACACTGATCCGGATGACTCCAAGTCTCAAACCGGATACGTATTTATTCTTAATGGGGGTGCGGTAAGCTGGTGCAGTTCCAAGTAAAGCATGGTAGCTGATTCTACATGCGAAGCGGAGTACATCGCTGCCTCGAAGGGTGTCTGGATGAAGGAGTTCATGACAGATCTTGGAGTAGTGCCTAGTGCACTGAACCCAATGACTCTGTTCTGTGACAACACTTGTGCCATTACTCTAGCCAAGGAACCAAGGTTTCACAAGAGGACCAGACACATAAAGCGACGTTTCAATTCCATCCGCGATTACATCAAGGAGGACGACATAAATATTTGCAAAGTGCACACGGATCTGAATGTTGCAGATCCGATGACTAAACCTCTTCCAAGGGCTAAACATGATCAACACCAGAACTGTATGGGTGTTAGATTCATTACAATGTAAATCACATAGTGATGTGAGCTAGATTATTGACTCTAGAGCAAGTGGGAGACTGTTGGAAATATGCCCTAGAGGCAATAATAAAAGTAGTTATTATTATATTTCCTTGTTCATGATAATCGTTTATTATCCATGCTATAATTGTATTAATTGGAAACACTGATACATGTGTGGATACATAGACAACACTGTGTCCCTAGTATGCCTCTAGTAGACTAGCTTGTTGATCAAAGATGGTCAAGGTTTCCTAGCCATAGACATGAGATGTCATTTGATAACGGGATCACATCATTAGGAGAATGATGTGATGGACAAGACCCAAACTATGAACGTAGCATATGATCGTGTCAGTTTATTGCTATTGTTTTCTGCATGTCAAGTATCTGTTCCTATGACCATGAGATCATGCAACTCACTGACACCGAAGCAATACCTTGTGTGTATCAAACGTCACAACGTAACTGGGTGACTATAAAGATGCTCTACAGGTATCTCCGAAGGTGTCTGTTGAGTTGGCATGGATCGAGACTGGGATTTGTTACTCCATGTGACGGAGAGGTATCTCAGGGCCCACTCGGTAATACAACTTCACAACAAGCCTTGCAAGTAATGTGACTAAAGTGTTAGCCATGGGATCTTGTATTACGGAACGAGTAAAGAGACTTGCCGGTAACGAGATTGAACTAGGTATAGAGATACCGACGATCGAATCTCGGGCAAGTAACATACCGAAGAACAAAGGGAACAACATACGGGATTAACTGAATCCTTGACATAGAGGTTCAACCGATAAAGATCTTCGTAGAATATGTAGGAACCAATATGGGCATCCAGGTCCCGCTATTGGTTATTGACCGTAGAGGTGTGTCGGTCATGTCTACATAGTTCTCGAACCCGCCGGGTCTGCACACTTAAGGTTCGGTGACGTTTCGGTAGTATAGAGTCATATATGGTGGTGACCGAAGGTTGTTCGGAGTCCCGGATGAGATCTCGGACGTCACGAGGAGCTCCGGAATGTTCCGGAGGTAAAGATTGATATATAGTAAAGTGGTGTTTGAACTCCGGAAAAGTTTCGGGCATTTCCGACAGTGTATCGGGAGTGACGAATGGGTTCCGGGGGTCCACCAAGTGGGCCCACCACACCCCAAGTGGGTCACATGGGCCTGAGGGTGGCGCACCAGCCCCTGGCGGGCTGGGCGGCCGGCCCAAGAAGGCCTATGCAGCTGGACTTGTGGGAAAGGGAAAGTCCAAGTGGGGAAGGGAAGGAGTCCTACTAGGAGTAGGATTGGAGGTGGACTCCTCCACCTCCACCTCCTTCGGCCGACTCCTAGGAGGCTTCCTAGGTCGGCCAGCCCCTCCCCTCCCTCCTTTATATACTAGAGGGGAGAGAGGGCAGCAGCACAAGAGCCACGGTGCAGCCCTCTCTCCCCGATAGATCAAATCCTCTAGTTTTCAGCAGCGCTTAGGCGAAGCCCTGCTGGAATAGTTCCACCACCACCGCCGCCGCGCCATCGTGCTGCCGGAGAACTCATCTACCTCTCCGCTCCCTCTTGCTGGATCAAGAAGGCGGAGATCGTCATCGAGCTGTACGTGTGCTGAACGCGGAGGTGCCGTCCGTTCGGCACTAGATCGTGATTGGATCGCGGGACACTCGGCGATTTGGATCGCGAAGACGTTCGACTACATCAACCGCGTTTCTTAATGCTTCCCGCTTATCGATCTACAAGGGTATGTAGATCCACTCTCCCTCTCCTAGATGCTCATCACCATGGATAGATCTTGTGTGTGCGTAGGAAAATTTTTGTTTCCCATGCAACGTTACCCAACAAAATCCATCCTCTTTAATTCTACTAGAGTCACTGGCAATGTGTGCAGCAATACTATCAAAATTTCTTCCACCACATGACAGAGCAAAAAATCCATCCTCTTTCTACTTGTACAGAAAGTGGGAGGGGGATAGGGAGGTGGGAGGAAAGGGGAGCAGCAACCTTTCTGAATGGAGGGGGGAGGTCGCGGCGGGGCTGTGGGTGGCGTCGCCGGCGGCAGGGCAAGGACTCACGAGATCTCTTGAGGCGGGGAAGTACGACAGGGAGTTCCAGCGGGCAGTGGAGGAGGGAGGAGGTGGTGGGGAGGCGGACACGGGAGGCGACGCCAGCGGCTGGGCACGCGGTGGGGGAGAGCCAACGACGGCGCGGGCAGTATCTAGGAATCCTAGCTGCCGCTTGGGATGGGGAGAACAAGGAAGGGGGTGGACGAGGGGTGGTTGTGCTGGTTCGGTCGCTCAGGAGGAATAGGCCCAATCGTTTTCCACTTACCAGTGGCAAAGGTGGGTAAATACATTGAAACTCTCAGGGGACAACTAAAAGTGCATTGCTGAAGTTGGGGGTTCACCTGCTTCGAAAAATACACTATGGAGAAGTTGTAACTTCTGCAGATTCTGCTTCTCTTTTGACCCCTTTGGTTACCTTATAGTTTTCAAAATCCAGAAGTTGGTTGTAAAAGTCCAACCAAACACTGCCTTAGATTCTTTCTCTCGATGCAACCCCAAGACAATCACCTAACTCACAAAGAATTGAAAGCACATAGTATGGGTTAGTACACAAAGTGTAATTGACAATTTACCATACCATAAGATCTCATGTGGTACATCACTTGCTCTTGTGTGATGATCATTTAGAATATCATCAATCTTTATATTGGTGAATCTTTAGCTTTACTCCATGATCAATCCTGATGTTTGGAGGACCATTTTTATGAGCATGATAACGTCCCCAAGACGACCTTAACTGAAAAGGTGTTCAACACGACTCTTCTTTGTTACATTGAGGCGAACAATTTATATTTTTGAATCGTCTCAAACCAAGGTCGTATGCAAAATCTACAGCCCGAACAATCCAGTCTGGTAATGAGTGGAAAAGTTTCGTCCCACACAAGAAACTGATGTCTGATACATTACGTGAGTTATTCAACACAAAAAGTCTTCGTCTCGTCGAGCTGAATGATTTCGGTTCTTAAATCATTTCAATTTGAGGTCACATGTTGCATGTAGATTACAACTATTGAATTGTTGATAATGTCATTCATTTCAGATTATGAATCGATGTTGATGGTGTTCATTCCAAACGGAACCTTCATATATAACTTGATGTCATTGTTTCTCCATAGGAATTCTCAAGTCTCAATGCATATGTTTGTGTTCATGGATTTCATCCATATATTCATCCAATATTCTGCATGCATTACCAATGGAACTTTCCTTCAAATGCATGTCTCAGTACAAACATTAATCCATAAGAATTGCCATTAATTACCAAAGCCACTCATAGGGACTACATGCACTTTTAGTTATCTCTCAAAATTAATATTCATTCCGCTAAAAACTAGGGTTTTAGTAAAATTAAACTACAAAAGGTGGCGGCCGTTGATACGTCTCCGTCGTATTTACTTTTCCTCACACTTTTGCCCTTGTTTTGGACTCTAATTTGCATGATTTGAATGAAACTAACCCAGACTGATGCTGTTTTCAGCAGAACTACCATGGTGTTGTTTTTTGTGCAGAAATAAAAGTTCTCGGAATTGGACGAAACTTTTTGGAGATTTATTTTAGAATAAATAAAAAATACTGGAGCCAAGAACCACCGGAGGGGGCCCCCAGGCTGGGCAAGATACACCAGGGCGGGCCAGCCCCCCAGACGCGCCCTGGTGGGTTGTGCCCACCTCGGGGCCCCACTGACCCTAATTCTGGCACTATAAATTCCTATTTTCAGAGAAAAAATAGAGGAGAAAGTTTCATCGCGTTTTACGATAGGGGGCCGCCGCCACCTCTTGTTCTTCATCGGGAGGCCAGATCTGGAGCCCGTTTGGGGCTCCGGAGAGGGGAATCTTCGGTCTTCGTCATCACCAACCCTTCTCCACCACCAATTCCATGATGCTCCCCACCGGGAGTGAGTAATTCCTTCGTAGGATTGCTGGTCGGTGAGGAGTTGGATGAGATTCACCATGTAATCGAGTTAGTTTTGTTAGGGCTTGATCCCTAGTATCCATTAGGTTCTGAGATTGATGTTGCTATGAGTTTGCTATGCCTAATGCTTGTCACTAGGGCCCGAGTGCCATGATTTCAAATCTGAACCGTTTATGTTATCGCCATTATATCTATGTTCTTGATCCGATCTTGCTAGTCATATGCACCTATTACGTGTTCTGATCTGCAAACCCCGGAGTGACAATAGTCGGGATACTTTCCGGTGATGACCGTAGTTTGAGAAGTTCATGTATTCACCGTGTGTTAATGCTTTGTTCCGGTTCTCTATTAAAAGGAGGCCTTAATATCCCTTAGTTTCCTTATGGACCCCGCTTCCACGGGAGGGTAGGACAAAAGATGTCATGCAAGTTCTTTTCCATAAGCACGTATGACTATTTACGGAATACATGCCCACATTATATTTATGAACTGGAGCTAGTTTTGTGTCGCCCTAGGTTATGACTGTTATATGATGAATATCATCCAACGAGTTCACCGATCCAGTGCCTACGAGTTTTCCACATATTGTTCTTGCTAAGTTACTACTGCTGTTACTACTGTTCCAACTGCTACAAAACTATTGCTATCACTGCTACTGTTACAGTTACTGCTACTACTAGTATCAAACTATCATATTACTGTGCTACTGATCACTTTGCTGCAGATATTTAATCTCCAGGTGTGGTTGAATTGACAACTCAACTGCTAATACTCTCAAATATTCTTTGGCTCCCCTTGTGTCGAATCTATAAATTTGGGTTGAATACTCTACCCTCGAAAACTGTTGCGATCCCCTATACTTGTGGGTTATCAAGACCTTTTTCTGGCGCCGTTGCCGGGGAGCATAGCTATATTTGTTGAGTCACTTGGGATTTATATCAATTGATCACTATGAAGAATCTGAAGGATCCAAAGACTAAGATTTTTTCCTCTAAGACGAGGGGAGGTAAGGAACTGCCATCTAGCTCAGCACTTGATTCACCTTCTGTTTTGAGTAAGCTTGCAACACCACCGCATGCTAGTAATCCTGATATGTCGCAAGTTATTGATGATGCTACCTCTGCTATGAATGATGCTTATGATGATGCTAGTACCATGCTTGATGATAATGTGCCACTAGGAGAATTTCTTGATGAACAAATTGCTAGAGCTAAAGAGAATGAAGCCTATGAAACTGATGATGACTATGAAACACCTATTAGTCCTAGCTCTCCTAGATTTGAAATGGCTAAGGTACCTGAAGGATATGTTATGGAGGAGGAGGTAACTAGAGAAATTCTTTCTTGCAAGGATAGAAACGATCTTAAGAAATTGCTACGCAAGTATAAGGAAAAGACTTTGAATGCTAGAATGAAATATGATCCTAAGTTTGCTACTTCGCCTATCTTTGTTACCGATAAGGATTATGAATTCTCTGTCGACCCAGAGTTAATTACTTTGGTTGAATCTGATCCTTTCCATGGCTATGAAACTGAAACTGTAGTGGCACACCTTACTAAGCTGAATGATATAGCCACCCTCTTTGCTCATGATGAGAAGATTCGCTACTATTATATCCTTAAGTTATTTATGTTCTCATTAAAGGGTGATACTAATACATGGTACAATACTCTTACTCCTGGTTGTGTGCGTAGTCCCCAGGATATGATTTACTATTTCTCTGAAAAATATTTTCCTGCTCATAAGAAACAAGCTGCCTTACAGGAAATATTTAACTTTGTGCAAATTGAAGAAGAGAGTCTCCCACAAGCTTGGGGGAGGCTTCTCCAATTGCTTAATGCTTTGCCTGATCACCCTCTCAAGAAAAATGAAATACTTGATATCTTCTATAATGGACTAACCGATGTTTCTAGGGACTTCCTAGATAGTTGTGCTGGTTGTGTTTTCAGGGAACGGACTGTTGAAAAAGCTGAGGAATTATTGAATAACATATTGAAGAATTATGATGATTGGACTCTTCCTGAACCACCACCTAAACCCACTCCGAAGAAGAGGGGTATCTTATTTCTCAGTCGTGAAGATATGCAAGAGGCAAAGAAATCTATGAAGATAAAAGGTATTAAAGCTGAGGATGTTAAGAATTTGCCACCTATTGAAGAAATACATGGCCTTGACACACCACCACCTCCACAAGTGGTAGAGGTAAATTATTTATTAAAGTTTGATGAAGGTGATATCCCTCACAATAAACATCCTAGTCAATGCTTATATGAGTTTGACAACTATATTATGAAGCAAGATCATTTCAATGCACATGTACTGAAACAATTGAAATATAATTCTGACATGATTGCTCGCTTGAGTGACTTGCTATTTAGAATCAGTAATGATGTTAGAGGTGTAGGAAAGCATGACTCTATGGTTCAAACTCAGTTAGAACAAGTTGCTAAATCTCAAAAAGAATTGCTTGATGAAATGAATAATAATATGAATGATTTTGCTGCTAGAGTAGTAACTAGAGGAGGTAGAATGACCCAAGAACCACTTTATCCTGAGGGTCATCCTAAAAGAATTGAACAGGACTCTCAGAGAATTAACGCTGATGCACCTAGTCCTTCTAAGAAGAAAAAGAAAAAGAAAAATGATAGGACTCTGCATACCTCTAGTGAACCTGAGATACAAAAACCTCCTGATAATAATGATGTCTCTGTTTCCGATGCTGAAACTCGGTCTGGTAATGAACATTCACCTAGTGATAATGAAAATGATGATGATGATGTTCATGAAGATGCTCAACCTAGCCATGATAAAGAACCAGATAATGATGTAGAAATAGAGCCTGCTCCTGATCTTGATAACCCACAACCTAAAAATAAACGTTATGATAAAAGAGACTTTGTGACTAGGAAACATGGTAAAGAAAGAGAGCCATGGGTTCAGAAACCCATGCCATTTCCACCTATAAGTCATCTAAGAAAAAGGATGATGAAGAATTTGAGCGCTTTGCTGAAATGATTAGGCCAGTCTTTTTGCGTACCCGCTTAACTGATACTTTAAAGATGGCCCCTTATGCAAAGTATATGAAAGACATCATCACTAATAAAAGAAAGATAACTAAAGCTGAAATCTCCACCATGCTTGCTAATTATTCTTTTAAGGATGGAGTACCTAAAAAATTTGGAGATCCTGGAATACCAACTATACCTTGCTCTATTAAAAGAAACTATGTCAAAACTGCTTTATGTGATTTGGGAGCCGGTGTTAGTGTTATGCCTTTCTCCTTATATAAAAGACTTGATTTGAATAAACTCACACCTACTGAAATATCATTGCAAATGGCTGACAAATCAACTGCCATACCTATCGGTATTTGTGAGGATGTGCTCGTTGTTGTTGCAAATGTTACTATCTTAACGGACTTTGTTATTCTTGAGATGCCCGAGGACGACAACATGTCGATTATCCTTGGTAGACCCTTTTTGAATACTGCAGGGGCTGTTATTGATTGCAATAAAAGCAAAGTCACTTTTCATATCAATGGTAATGAGCATACGGTGCACTTTCCGAAGAAACAATTCCAAGTGAATGGTATAAATGTTATTGAAGAATCTCCGACACTAAGGCCCTATTTGGTTCGGCTGTAGATTTCTAAAAGCAGCTGTGAAAAATCTGCTGTGGAAAAACAGTTGTGGAAAATCTGCTGTGAAAAAGCTGTAGGTCGTTTGGCAAACCAGCTGTATGAGCTGTGACTGTAGGTCAGCAGCAGTGGTGGCACCAGCAGCAGAGAAGACCGGCGGATGGGGGACGGGGGGCGGAGTGGATAGGCGTACGGCGGCGCGGGGACGGGGCGGGAGGCGTCCGGCGGCGCGGGGACGGGGGCGGAGGGGTCCGGCGGTGCGGGGGCGGGGCCGGAGGGGTCCGGCGGCGCGGGGACGGGGGCAGAGGGGACCGGCAGCGCGGGGACGGGGCGGGAGGCATCCGGCGGCGCGGGGACGGGGCCGGAGGCGTCCGCGGCGGCGTGGGGGCGGGGGCGGAGTGGAGAGGCGTCCGGCGGCGCGGGGACGGTCCGAAGTGGCCCGCAGCGGAATCAGATTTTGGAAAGCACGTCCTGGGCTACTTCCGCTCATGCATGTATTTTGGCTGCAGATTTCTGGAATCGGATTCTGCTGGGTTCGCCCTTTGGTTCACATTCCGCTGCGCGGCAGCGGAATCCGTCGATAAAAGCTGAACCAAACAGGGCCTAACTTTTGGAAGTTTTCAATTACCTCTACCTACTGCCAAAAAAGATATGATATACTTATTGTTGGGGATATGCACATCCCCATTGAGGTAACTTAGTGTTTTACGAAAGTTCTTCGGTTTCATGCTAATCGAAAGTGGTTGTTAATAAGACTTGATCAACCTTATTAATGGATCATTTTTGAGAGGTATGAAGTCGATGAATCTAGTAGGCACAACTCTCTGCTCCCACCTTTTATTTTCTGTTTTAGTTAGTCAAATAAAATAAAATGCCATGTTTATCCTGTTTTCTGTTTTCACCGTGCAATAAAAAAATGACCCAAAAATAAAAGTTCTCAGAATGTTCTGAAAATTTAATACGATTTGTTTCCGAATATTTCTGAATTTCTGGTGCAAATAATACCAGAGGGGGGGGGGTGCACCTGGTGCCCACAAGACACCAGGGCGCGCCAGCAACCCCAGGCGCGCCGTGGTGGGTTGTGGCCCCCACGTGGGCCCCCTCACTTATTCCCTTAGCCCACATCATCCCCTACCTCTAGAAAAAAATCACCACAACCACCATTCTCGTGTTCTTGCTCTCAAACCCGCGGATTTCGATCTCTTTGCTCGAAGCTCCATTTCCGAAACTGTTTGGAGGGATTGCTACTTAGTATGTGACTCCTCCATTGCTCCAATTAGTTTTTGATTTAGCGGGTTATTCTTAGAGTAATTAGCTAGTCTTGGTGCTGCTGTAGATGAGCTTGCATGTTGAATTCTTAGAGTTCTAAGTAGTTTGAGTGCTTAATATGGCCTCTATGCATGCTTAGGAGTAGTTCCTACCAATTTCACGAAGTTTTGTTGACAAAATTTTGTGTCTCAAAAATATTTCAAAAATTTGTTCGCAAATAAAAATGCAATTCTTTAGGAGTTCTTCGAGGAGGAGATCCTCGGAGGCCTCATCAAGTGGAAGCTCGGTTCGACAATCTTATGTTGAGCCAAGCGAAAGCTCGATGCGAGATGCCGCCACCAAATCATGCTTGTGGTCGTGCGACGAGTTTATGGAAGGTGCAGGTATTAAGGGGGAATTTGAACAATATATCCACAATACAGAGCTTGCTCCCTTCATCGCAGATAAATGCCCTCAGCATCTCGAACTCACGAAAACATTCACAAAGAAATTTAAATATTGTCCTCGTGAGTCTAGAGTTTTATTCAACCTTTATGACCATTCATTCACCATGCCTTTAGAAATGTTCAGTGAAGCATGCAAACTTCCATATTGGGGTTCCCTTGATGAACCAAAAAAATCTGAGTACGAGTCATTTTTGGTTAATCATTGCTATGGTGAAGATAGGGGAGTGACACAAGGAAGAATTAAAAGTATCCATTTCCCATCAATACACTACTTCGCACTCTTTAATGGCAAATGTATTGTAGTCAAACAAGATTGTAGCACACTGTGTACTCCTGATTTGAGTCTCATACACACTGCCATAACAGGAAATAAATGTTATAATCTCGGAGCAATTGTTGCACGGAGATTGCAGCACAATGCTGCTAGTGGTAATTTTTATGGAGGAATTTATGCCTCCCGTGTAGCAGAGAGACTAAACGTATCACCTTGGCCTAATGACCCCATCTTACCTATTCAGTATTTAAACTTTGAGGCCATGAAGCGTCATAAGTTCCTTACATGCACGACTACTAACTACACCTATAACTTGAGATTTAATAAAAAAACGTTGTGCCTATCACTTTGCCTGCTCCTGCTCTCTTTGATTTTCACAGTAGGGGAAGATACTATGTTCTTGAGAGTGAGGCCCATGCGTACAATGCGGAGGTTGAAGTTGCCAGGAGGGCCGAGGAGTTTGCACCAAGGGCCTCAGTGAGCTATCACTCAGACTATTATGCATGCGGATGGTGATTACCAAGCTAGGCCAAAAGCCTAAGCTTGGGGAGTACGTATTTCCACCGACATTACATTCATGTTCACATATTTCATTCCAGTTGTCGGTGTTCATACTTTTTCATTGTAATATCCATTCTAGATTTGTTTTCTCGCTTTCTTCTGGTGTGTTTGAAAAAATTTAAGAAAATCCAAAAACATTTCCTACTTCTTTTCGGGTTTTTGTCTAGTTTAGTTTAATTGTAGTATCAAAAGAAAACCCAAAAAGATTTCTCGCTTATTCTTTTACTTGTTGGGAGCTTTCCCGTATAAATAGTTTTTCTCGTTTTTGTTTTTCCTCTTTAATTTGCTTTCTTCAAGAAAAAAAATGCCAAAAATTATTTCAGTGTGTTTCTCTGAAATTCTTTTCCTTTTATTTGAGTCATACCAAGGAGAAGAGCACAATGAAAATGTTGAGTGGCTCTCATATGCATCATTGTTAATCTAACAAAGAGCTCATTTTACCTTGTCTTCTCCTCTTGAATAAAATGTTGCAGATTCCAGCTTAGTCCATGGCACTCTTGCACTATTTTTATTTTCTTATCATTCGGTCGTGCAAGTGAAAGGCAATAATGACGATATTTGATGAATTGACTGTGGCAGAGAAAAGCGGGTATGAACTCAACTTGTTTTTGTTTTTGTAAATATGTTTAACCTAGTATCCTTGATTCAGCATATTATGATCAAACATGTTTGCAATGACCATTAGAGATTATAGTTGTTCATGCCATGCTTAAGTATCTAGGAGTGGATAATGATTTATCTTGGATGTCAACATGCATTAAAATGGTTGTGATGTGGTATGATGATATGGTATCCTCCTCTGAATGTTTCAAGTGGCTTGACTTGGCACATGTTCACGCATGTAGTTGAATCAAAACCAACATAGCCTTCATGATATTTATGTTCATGGTGTACATATCCTACTCATGCTGGTAGTCAATGTTTATTATATGTAATGCATGTTCATGACCGTTTTCGATCTCTAGCTGGCCGCTTCTCAATCTATATGCTAGCCTTCGCCTGTACTAAGCGGGAATACTGCTTGTGCATCAAAATCCTTAAACCAAAGTTATTCCAGATGAGTCCACTATATCTACCTATATGCGGTATTACCCTGCTATTCTAAGTAAATTTGCATGTGCCATCTCTAAAAATTCAAATGAACATCTGTTTTGTGTGCCTGGACCGCTCATGGAGCGACAGGGGGCGGTCAGTATCTTCCATGCTAAGCGGGTTATTCTCATGATGAGTGTTTATTCACTCGTCCTTACACGAGAGGGGCGGTAATAGGGATTCCCAGTCCCGAAATCAAAAATCAAAAATAATTAAACAAAACTCCCCCAGGAATGTTGTTGGTTTGGACGGTACCCGTGGATGCGGCTAGCCGTGGAGTGTGATTGTTGGTGGAGGGGAGTAAACCTTTACTTTTACCACTTGGGAACCGCCACTAATTTGTTTAGCATGGACGATATTGATAACTCTTGGTCGTAACGTTGACAGGAAGGGTGTACCTCCCAAAATTATATCTATCTCTGTTTTAAACTTTCAACTCTGGCACTTCTGCAAATCCATGCTTCCCTCTGCGAAGGGACTATCTATTTATTTTTATGTTGAGTCATCACCTTCTCAAATAAGCGCCAGACCTGAGAGCACTATTGTCATCCTCATGCATTGTGTATAGTTGATGTTGGGTGCAACGTGACTGGATCTTTTCTACCATGAATTACAATGTTTAGTCGATGCTTGAACTTTAGAGGTGCTCTGCATTTATGTTTTGCGGTCTCAGAAAGGGCTAGCGAGATACCACTATTATCATATTGTATCATAATTGTTTTGACAAAGTGTTGGCATTTGAGATATCTTATTATTGCTCGCTAGTTGCTTATGTTATTGATATGAGTTAATATAATTTCTAAGAGTTATTGTTGGCATGGTTAGTCATAATCTTTGCTGAAAACCTGGGTGCTACTTGAGCATATATATGTAAACAAGAACAAAAGAGTTCGTAAAAGTTTTTCTTTATCACTTTCAGTTTGTCAACTGAATTTCTTGAGGACAAGCAATGGGTTAAGCTTGGGGAGTTGATACATCTCCGTCGTATCTACTTTTCCTCACACTTTTGCCCTTGTTTTGGACTCTAATTTGCATGATTTGAATGAAATAAACCCGGACTGACGCTGTTTTCCGCAGAACTACCATGGTGTTGTTTTTTGTGCAGAAATAAAAGTTCTCGGAATTGGACGAAACTTTTTGGAGATTGATTTTAGAATAAATAAAAAATACTAGAGCCAAGAACCGCCGGAGGGGGGGCCTTGGCTGGGCAAGATAGACCAGGGCGCGCCAGCCCCCCAGGCGCGCCCTGGTGGGTTGTGCCCACCTCGGGGCCCCACCGACCCTAATTCCGGCACTATAAATTCCTATTTTCGGAGAGAAAAAATAGAGGAGAAAATTTCATCGCGTTTTACGATACGGAGCCGCCGCCACCTCCTGTTCTTCATCGGGAGGCCAGATCTGGAGCCCGTTTGGGGCTCCTGAGAGGGGAATCTTCGGTCTTCGTCATCACCAACCCTTCTCCATTGCCAATTCCATGATGCTCCCCACCGGGAGTGAGTAATTCCTTCGTAGGCTTGCTGGTCGGTGAGGAGTTGGATGAGATTCATCATGTAATCGAGTTAGTTTTGTTAGGGCTTGATCCCTAGTATCCATTATGTTCTAAGATTGATGTTGCTATGACTTTGCTATGCCTAATGCTTGTCACTAGGGCCCGAGTGCCATGATTTCAGATCTGAACTGTTTATGTTATCACCATTATATCTATTTTCTTGATCCGATCTTGCTAGTCATACGCACCTATTACGTGTTCTGATCCGCAAACCCCGGAGTGACAATAGTCGGGATACTTTCCGGTGATGACCGTAGTTTGAGGAGTTCATGTATTCATCGTGTGTTAATGCTTTGTTCCGGTTCTCTATTAAAAGGAGACCTTAATATCCCTTAGTTTCCTTATGGACCCCGCTGCCACGGGAGGGTAGGACAAAAGATGTCATGCAAGTTCTTTTCCATAAGCACGTATGACTATTTGCGGAATACATGCCTACATTATATTTATGAACTGGAGCTAGTTCTATGTCGCCCTAGGTTATGACTGTTATATGATGAATATCATCCAACGAGTTCACCGATCCAGTGCCTACGAGTTTTCCACATATTGTTCTTGCTAAGTTACTACTGCTGTTACTACTATTCCAACTGCTACAAAACTATTGCTATCACTGCTACTGTTATCGTTAATGCTACTACTGCTATCAAACTATCAAATTACTGTGCTACTGATCACTTTGCTGCAGATATTTAATCTCCGGGTGTGGTTGAATTGACAACTCAACTGCTAATACTCTCAAATATTCTTTGGCTCCCCTTGTGTCGAATCTATAAATTTGGGTTGAATACTCTACCCTCAAAAACTGTTGCGATCCCCTATACTTGTGGGTTATCAGCCGTCGGCAACCATTTGGTTGTGCTTGATACTTGTGATCTGTGTTGGGTTTTCCGTGAAGAGGAACGGGTAATTGCAGCACAAAGTGGGTAAGTATTTCACTCAGTTATGAAACCAAGGTTTATCGAACCAATAGGAATATCAATCCTCAACCGTCTTCAGCGGCTGCACACAAATGAACAAACAACTTGCACCCAATGCGGGCAAGAGGGTTGTCAATCCCCTTGATCTCATTATTTGCAAGCAAATGAGTTGTGTAGATAATTGTTGATAAATATAAATTGCAAAATAAAATAAAAGGTAAATAAAGGCAGCAAGGTAATTGTAGAGTTTGTAAATATATAAGTGAATAGATCCGGAGGCCATAGTTTTCCCTAGCGGCATCTCTCATGTAGGCAGCATACGGCGGGTAACAAATTACTGTTGGGCAATTGATAGAAAAGCGGATAGTTATACGATGTTCACGGCAATGATCATGTATATATAGGCATCACGTCTGTAAGGAAATAGTCTGATTCCTGCCTGCACCTATTACTATTACTCCACTCATCGACCGCTATCGAGCATGCATCTAGAGTATTAAGTAAAACAGAGTAATGCTTGGAGAACGATGACATGATGTAGACAAAGTAAACTCAAACAATATGAATGGACCCCATCGTTTTATCCTTAGTAGCAACAACACAAAGAGGCATCTTGTCCCCTACTTTGTCATTGGGATATAGAAACTCGCCAGGTTGTACCTACCACAACGCACCACTCCCACCGATGATATATCAGTCTACTTGGCCAAAGCATATCAATAGATCGAAGAACATTACGAAGCTATAATGATCATGCAATTAAGAGACAATATATATCAGAGGTATCTCAAATACTTTTCATGAATAATCTGAACATAAACCCACAATTCATCAGATCCCAACAAACACACCGCACAATAGGATTACATCGGATAGATCAAAGCGAAGATGCGATGATCATTGTATTGAAGATCATAAGAGAGAAAGATTGCCATCTAGGTACTAGCTATGGACCCGTAGGTCTGTGGTGAACTACTCACACATCATCATGAGGGCAAGGTTGATGAAGAGGCCCTCTGTGATCGATCCCCCCTCCGGCAGGGTGCCGGAACGTAGCTCCAGCTGGCCTCACGACGGAACAGAGACGTACGGCGGTGGGAAAAGGGTTTCGGGATTGCCTTTAGGGTTTTTGCAATATTAGAGAATTTATAGGCCGAAGAGGGACGTCGGGAGGCAGCCGAGGGGGTCACCACATATCAGGGCGCCCCCCAGGGCGCGTCCTGATGTGTGGTGGGGCCCTCGTGCACCTCCCGGCCTCCTTCTGAAGCTTCTAGGCCTTCATATAGTCCGGAAAAAATCATCAAAAAGTTTCATGGCAATTGGACTTCGTTTGGTACAGTAAACCTGAAAAGGCAAAAACATGCAGAAAACAGCAACTGGCACTGGGCACTGGGTCAATAGGTTAGTGCTCAAAAATATTTTAAATTGGTAAATAAAGACCCAAAAGTATCCTAGAATGATAATATATCAGCATGGAACAATAAAAAATTATAGATACATTGAAGACGTATCAGTGCCCACCCCCGCTCCCCATCCACGTGTTGTGGATCTTTGGTGTTATTGGATGTGTCGTGGTGTTGTATCCATGCCTTCATGTTAGCTTTCGGCAATGTAGTCATGTGTGTGTGTTGTCCGATTATCCCGTGATTTGATTTGTAAGAGGGCTTCCTCACCACCTTGTATCGTTCGGTCGTGTAGTTTGTGGTTTGTGCTTTATCTATAAATCGGGGTGAGAGCATGTTTCGTGGATATAGGTGACGATTTGAAAGATACTGCAAGAAGTCAAAAAATGAAACACAATAGTTGTTGGTAGTGAGGGTTGAAGGAGGGCAATCGCTCGTTTCTAAAACCACCATCCTTTCAATAAATATGGACTTTATTGACTTTAAATGAAGCATCAAGTGGATACAAACATAGTGAGCAAACATCATGCCTTTGTATAGTTAGGATGCACACACCAAATACCGACATACGCACATAAAACAACATGCCGACAAAGAGCAGAGTCATACAAGACCACAACTATACCTAAGTGAGCAAAAATAAGAAGAAAGCTCAAAGCAATCGAACAAAGTACAACAACGACCATATCTGCACAACCATCTCTTGACACCACAAGGACACAAGGTTATTCAACGACAACACCTTCATAAAGGGAATGATGCTCAAGTGTCCTCATCGAATCCAACCGCCGGAGGCCAGATTCTAGGTTTTCACCTTGAAGAACAAGTCCGAGCATATTGATCAATGCCTTCAAGAAGGTAACAATGCGAAAAACATCACCATTGTCAGGTATACCCCACTTGGATCAGATCTAGGGTTTTCACCCCGGAACTCAAGACTGGATGCTCAAGAAGCACCACCAAACCAGGGTCAAACATGTGTTGTTGCCACACTTTTCCACGATCCCAGAAACTACATGCGATGGGCTAGAAATCTCACTGCCAGCACTGCACAACCATACGCTCTGCCTGAAGCCGCCGTCCATAGATTGCATCTCATCACTGAAAGCAAACTCTCAAGAGCGAGAGCCGCCAAAGCCAACAAAAGTGTCTTCTGACTCCACCAGATTTGAAGAGAGGAACCCTCACGAAGACCCATTGATGACCACTACAATCCACAGCTCGAGCAAGATAGCACCACCACACGCAACAACTTGCTCCCCCGTCCTAGGGAACCGTCAGACCACCACACACATTCGTGGCAAGAGAACCCCATCGGGAAAGCTGCCCACGCTTGCCGCTCTGCCTTTCTTCTTGGGAGTCCTCATGTCGCCATGATCTAACACCTGGAGAAGGCACTGCACCGTCCAACACCTCGTTGCGCGCCTCCAGCAGCAACTACCCGGGCTTCGCCGAAGGCACCCTCCAGCGGCAACGAGACAAGGAGGAGCAATGGGGAGGTAGTGGTGGCAGGTACGGTTTCTCTACAATCCACTAGGGGGGTGATGCAAGGGTCGTATCCTGTTTTTTTTTTGTCACATACTACTATTACTACGTAATGATCTAAACACTCTTATATTTCTTTACAGAGGGAGTAGTTGTTAAGAGAACCTGGATGATGCGACTCCCAGATTTACAACTTAAAACTTGCTGCAGCGAAAGATCTGCACTTATGATTACATCCTGTTAAAAACTGTCCATAACACAATCGTAAAACAGAGAGGCGTTTTGGCTTCAAGGGTCAAATGAGCCCGAGAGTGAACAAGAAAATTGTTAAAACTAGTAAATAAATTCAAAAAAATCCAAAAAAAATTACAGGGAAAGATGACTGAGTGTGTGATGTCCATGCCAAATTTTCAAAGCATTTGAATGTCTGAGTAGCTCTCAACGAAAACGACAAATTTGAGGTCCATAAAAAAGTTTACTATTTGTGGACTGTTTGGACCCAATTTTGCTTTTTTTTTTGCTGAGAGCCACTCAGATGTCCAAATGCTTTGAAATTTGGCATGCACCTCACGCACTAAAATATCTTTCACGCCAATTTTTCTAGTATTTTTTTCGATTTTACTGTTCATCGGGTGCATATGAGCCTGGGCCAACAATCGAAGAAAACAGCCATCACACGCAGGAGGAGCTGACAGCAGTTACAACGGTACACCAGGACAAGAACACTAAGTTCAGCCACCAGGTAGAACACACCACTGATCCAACAGTATCTACCAGCTTACCATCACAAGAACTAACACCAGAGATCTCCCCTGTTGATTAAACATTACCTAATTCCTTTGTCCTAGTACAGATTCATCTTGTAATCAGGTGTTTTGGCTTCCTTCTTAATAAATGAAAAGCAGCGCCACTGCATTTTCGTCAAAAAGAAGATACTCACAGATTCATCTTGTAATCAGTGTCTAATTCAAAGAAGAATAGTTGGCCAAACATGCCCAACCCGTACAGCTTTCCATCAAAGAACACAACGCTACAGAGGTGCTTTGCTGGATGCTTATCATCTCTGAATGAGTCAGTGACAATCAGTGGTTGACTAATACAAAGTGTACCCCAGTTGCCATCATCCATGATCAGTGCAGCAAGTAGGGAACAGGGTGACGAGTCAAGCGGTAAGGGCACCACCAACTTGTAGAAAATTGGATTAAATCGAGAGTCGGGGTCATATATCTCACGCTTCCATACCTTTGCTAGCTTTGGAAGCTCCAACCTGGTCTTGGAGAACGGGTTCATCAAGTAGCACACATCATCATTGTGCATGAGGAATAGCCAGTTGCCAATAGAGCCCTGGCAGCACGCTCTTCCGGTAAAGATATGTGGTGAATTTCACCGCTTGGAATGCTCAGGAAGGTGCCATCGGGGAGAGTGAGCCACGGGAATGGGAGAGGAAGGGTTTGCAAAATGCTATTAGAGCGCCATGGGTGGCAGACAGCTCTCAATCGAACACGGTCAGCTAGGGAAGGGAGGCGCTTCAGAACAAGTCCCAGGAGTTCTGGCGGAAGATCTGACCAAAGGCGAGATTGTGCAGCCTCCATCATGCAAGTCTACAAGAGAAAACATAGGATTCATAGTTAAGCAAAGTGAAAACTGACACTAGAAATACATATGCTTCATGTACTATTTTAAGATCAAATGTCGTCAACTCAATTTCATACGAAAGCTGCAGAAGTTAAGAGTATCATCAGACTATGAATCTGAGGGGCAACCATAAATCCATCATACAGAAATAAACTTAGTGAAATTACATTCGTGAAATCACCAAAGCTTGCGCTATGCATATGTGCTTCTTGCAGCTGGTAAAAACAGCCACAGTAAACAGTACACTAAGCACCATTTAGTTGGCATCGTAACTCATAAATACTAACTCCAAATGAGACTACATAGTATGCTAAGCACTACTTTTCCAAGATAATGAGGTGGATGACTATGACATACAAGAAGATTCTTTGATTCCTTTCCTCTAACTGGAAACACCTACATCGGCGGAAAGAGTATACTAACTATATGAGAATTGTGTTCGCAATTTCTCCTGTACAATATCCCAACGGCAATGACCCAGTCACAACATAAATTTCAATTTTCATTTTATTTAGAAGAAAAGGCTGGTCTATTAAGTAAAAATATGTATAGAAACGGAGTGCTATCTTATTCAAGTACAAGCTGAAAGCCTGAAACAATGGCGGGCATCACAGGAAAGAATACTGCTGAATTAAAGCATGATACTGAATATATGTTGTATTATACATCAGACCAAAATTCCATTACCAAGCAAGAAAAAGGTGTCATTTACTTCCTTAAGAACATCTGAAAGAGTGATAGGCTGACGGGTGTTACATCTGAACCAAGAGTGACAGGTGTTGCTTCCTTAAGTATATAATAACTGTATTCATACACATTTATACCAAGCGTAGATCTACTGACTAATTGAAAGAATCAAGGTAGAAAATACTATGGATCTGCAAAAGAGGTGCCATTGTTTCTTCTTCAAGAACAGGGCGGGACATCGAGAGCATCAGAAGATTTCTAGTTTATACACCAGGTTAAAGGGAAAATCCACTACCAAGCATAGACCTACTAGAAGAAGCAATATTGCTCAGGTAAAACATAGATCCGGCCATCCAGATAGGCCCCTGACTAGAAACGGTAAGCAAATCGAGGGAGCCCAGGATCTAGGGCTTACAACTTACTGTCGAGTACTTGAGCTCCTCTGGTCGCCTCGTTGCAGAGGTGTTAGGGGGCGGGGAACAGATTCGGCCTCCAGCAGGTGAGGTAGAGGGGGCTCGCTAGTCACGGGCAAGTCTCACATCACCGGAGAAGTAGACATCGCCGGTCGGCCGGAGAAGTAGGGATTGGGTGGGAGGGGGAGAACAGGCCGGGCAAGCCCGGTGGGGAGGGAAAGATAGTGAAGATATGCAATCAGATTAGCTCACATAACGTCAGATGACTTAAGGACACCGACGTATGGGCCATCTGGTTGAGGCCACATGTCAGCGACCCTAAATCATCTATGTGGCATATGGACACAAATGCTCCATAAAAAAATAGTTTAAGGCACGTACATTGATTTTCTCTCTCTTTAATATAAGCTACAACTAGTGGGCCTCATCAAGGAATGGAAAATAGACTCTAGTACACATGCATCTCTACTCTTCGCTCCAACTTTTTCAACTTTTTACACCGGACCACACTTTTTCTCCCCAAGCACCCACCTTCCACAGATGATCCTGCTTCCCCATCCGAACCTGTTTCTCCTCACATTCGATCCTACATGACATGCGGGACATCGCCCTAGGGCTATGCATTGGCCATGCTCTAATAACTGTTGGGGAACGATGCATGGGAAACAAAAAATTTCCTACGCACACACAAGATCTATCCATGGTGATGAGCATCTACGAGAGGGAGAGTGAATCTACATACCCTTGTAGATCGCTAAGTGGAAGCGTTAAGAAACGCGGTTGATGTAGTCGAACGTCTCCGCGATCCAAATCGCAAGTCGTCCCTCGATCCGATCACGAACTAGTGCCGAACGGACGGCACCTCCGCGTTCAACACACGTACGGCTTGATGACGCCTTCACCTCCTTGATCCAGCGAGCGATGGTGAAGTAGTAGTTGAGTTCCGGCAGCACGACGGCGTGGTGATGGTGGTGAGGAACAATCTCTGCAGGGCTTCGCCAAGCACTACGGAGATTATAACGGGAGAACTAGAGGGTTAGGGTTGCCGACACACGGCTTGGGAAATCTTAATGTGTCCCGTGTGCTAGCCCTGCCCCTCTATTTATATGTTGAGCCTTGAGGTCTAAACTTGGAGTAAAAGCCTCCTCCAGGTCGGTTTTGCCCGCACAAGGTCGGTTTGGCCCGCAGGGAAAGAGTCCAACTCGGATCCCTGCAGTACCGCGCACAAGCGGTAGTACCGCTCACGAGCGGTAGTACCGCTTCACACAAGCGGTAGTACCGCTTATGCGGTAGTACCGCTTCACACAAGCGGTAGTACCGCTTACGCGGTAGTACTGCCTTACCAGCGGTAGTACCGCTTAAGGCAGCAGCAAAACTTCCTTTTGCACTTTCCAATACCTCGTGGGCTTTACCCCTTTGGCTCATATAAAGTGTTGCTGCACCCGAACACTTCGGTAAACATCCGGAACCCCTTCCGGTGAATTCCGGAACCTTTCCGGAGATCAAAACACTATTATCACATATATCAATCTTTACCTCCGGACTCTTCCGGAGATCCTCGTCATATCCGGGATCTTATCCGGGACTCCGAACAACCTTCGGTCACCAACAAAATAACTCAACTATACTAATCGTCACCAAACGTTAAGTGTGTAGATCCTGCGGGTTCGAGAACTATGTAGACATGACCGAGACACCTCTACGATCAATAACCAATAGCGGGACCTGGATGCCCATATTGGCTCCTACATATTCTACGAAGATCTTTATCGGTCGAACCTCTATGTCAAGGATTCAGTTAATCCCGTATACTGTTCCCTTTGTTCTTCGGTATGTTACTTGCCCGAGATTCGATCGTCGGTATCTCTATACCTAGTTCAATCTCGTTACCGGCAAGTCTCTTTACTCGTTCCGTAATACAAGATCTCGTGGCTAACATTTTAGTCACATTGCTTGCAAGGCTCATTGTGATGTTGTATTACCGAGTGGGCCCTGAGATACCTCTCCGTCACACGGAGTAACAAATCCCAGTCTTGATCCATGCCAACCCAACAGACACCCTCGGAGATACCTGTAGAGCACCTTTATAGTCACCCAGTTACGTTGCGACGTTTGATACACACAAGGTATTCCTCCGATGTCAGGGAGTTGCATGATCTCATGGTCATAGGAACAGATACTTGACATGCAGAAAACAATAGCAATAAACTGACACGATCATATGCCACGTTTATAGTTTGGGTCTTGTCCATCACATCATTCTCCTAATGATGTGATCCCGTTATCAAATGACATCTCATGTCAATGGCTAGGAAACCTTAACCATCTTTGATCAACGAGCTAGTCAACTAGAGGCTTACTAGGGACACAGTGTTGTCTATGTACCCACACATGTATTTGAGTTTCCAATCAATACAATTATAGCATGGATAATAAACGATTATCATGAACAAGGAAATATAATAATAACCAATTTATTATTGCCTCTAGGGCATATTTCCAACAGTCTCCCACTTGCACTAGAGTCAATAATCTAGTTCACATCACTATGTGATTTACATTGTAATGAATCGAACACCCATGCAGTTCTGGTGTTGTTCATGTTTAGCCCTTGGAAGAGGTTTAGTCATCGGATCTGCAACATTTAGATCCGTGTGTACTTTGCAAATATTTATGTCGTCCTCCTTGATGTAATCGCGGATGGAATTGAAACGTCGCTTTATGTGTCTGGTCCTCTTGTGAAATCTTGGTTCCTTGGCTAGAGCAATGGCACCAGTATTATCACAAAACAGAGTCATTGGGTTAAGCGCACTAGGCACTACTCCAAGATCTGTCATGAACTCCTTCATCCAGACACCTTCCTTCGCCGCCTCCGAGGCAGCGATGTACTCCGCTTCGCATGTAGAATCAGCTACCACGCTTTGCTTGGAACTGAACCAGCTAACCGCACCCCCATTAAGAATAAATACGTATCCGGTTTGTGACTTAGAGTCATCCGGATCAGTGTCAAAGCTTGCATCGACGTAACCCTTTACGACGAGCTCTTGATCACCTCCATAAACGAGAAACATGTCCTTAGTCCTTTTCAGGTACTTCAGGATATTCTTGACCGCCGTCCAGTGTTCCATTCCTGGATCACTTTGAAACCTTCCGACCATACTTATGGCAAGGCTGACATCGGGTCTTGTGCACAGCATTGCATACATGATAGAGCCTATGGCTGAAGCATAGGGGATGACATTCATCTTTTCTCTATCTTCTGCAGTCACTGGGCATTGAGTCTTACTCAACTTCACACCTTGCAATACAGGCAAGAACCCCTTCTTGGACTGATCCATTTTGAACTTCTTCAAAACTTTGTCAAGGTATGTGCTTTGTGAAAGTCCTATTAAGCGTCTTGATCTATCTCTATAGATCTTGATGCCTAATATGAAAGCAGCTTCTCCTAGGTCCTTCATTGAAAAACTCTTGTTCAAATATTCCTTCACGCCTTCCAACATTTCTATATTGTTTCCAATCAGCAATATGTCATCCACATATAATATTAGAAACGCTATAGAGCTCCCACTCACTTTCTTGTAAATACAAGCTTCTCCGTAAACTTGTATAAACTCGAACGCTTTGATCACCTCATCAAAACGAAGATTCCAACTCCGAGATGCTTGCACCAGTCCATAAATGGATCGCTGGAGTTTGCAAACTTTGTCAGCATTCTCTGGATTGACAAAACCTTCTGGTTGCATCATATACAACTCTTCCTTAAGAAACCGTTAAGGAACGTTGTTTTGACATCCATCTGCCAAATTTCATAATCGAAAAAGGCAGCTATTGCTAACATGATTCTGACGGACTTAAGCATCGCTACTGGTGAGAAGGTCTCATCGTAGTCAACTCCTTGAACTTGTGAAAAACCCTTTGCCACAAGTCGAGCTTTATAGACGGTGACATTACCGTCCGCGTCCGTCTTCCTCTTAAAGATCCATTTGTTCTGAATGGCCTTACGCCCTTCAGGTAATACTTTCAAAGTCCACACTTTGTTTTCATACATGGATCCCATCTCGGATTTCATGGCCTCTAACCACTTCTCGGAATCCGGGCCCATCATCGCTTCTCCATAGCTCGTAGGTTCATCGTTGTCCAACAACATGACTTCTAAGACAGGGTTGCCGTACCACTCAGGAGCAGTACGCGTCCTTGTCGACCTACGAGGTTCGATAGCAACTTGATCCAAAGCTTCATGATCATCATCATTAACTTCCTCTTCAGCTAATGTAGGCTCCACAGAAACAACTTTCTGCGCTGCGCTACTCTCAGGTTGAAGTAAAGGTTCAACAACCTCATCAAGTTCTATCTTCCTCCCACTCAATTCTTTCGAGAGAAACTCTTTCTCAAGAAATGTTCCGTTTTTAGCGACATACACTTTGCCTTCGGATCTGAGGTAGAAGGTATACCCAACTGTCTCTTTTGGGTATCCTATGAAGACGCATTTCTCCGCTTTGGGTTCCAGCTTTTCAGGCTGAAGCTTTTTGACATAAGCATCACATCCCCAAACTTTAAGAAATGACAGCTTTGGCTTCTTGCCAAACCAAAGTTCATATGGCGTCGTCTCAACGGATTTCGATGGTGCCCTATTTAAAGTGAATGCAGCTGTCTCTAATGCATAACCCCAAAACGATAGTGGCAAATCAGCAAGAGACATCATAGATCGCACCATATCCAATAAGGTTCGATTACGACGTTCGGACACACCATTACGCTGTGGTGTTCCAGGCGGTGTCAGTTGTGAAACAATTCCACATTGTCTTAAGTGACTGCCAAACTCATAACTCAGATATTCTCCTCCTCGATCAGATCGTAGGAATTTAATCTTCTTGTTACGATGATTCTCAACTTCACTCTAAAATTGTTTGAACTTTTCAAATATTTCAGACTTGTGTTTCATTAAGTAAATATACCCATATCTACTTAAGTCATCAATGAAGGTGAGAAAGTAACGATAACCACCGCGCGCCTCAATACTCATCGGACCGCACACATCAGTATGTATGATTTCCAATAAGTTACTTGCCCGTTCCATTGTACCAGAGAACGGCGTTTTAGTCATCTTGCCCATGAGGCATGGCTCACATGTGTCAAGTGATTCAAAATCAAGTGACTCCAAAAGTCCATCAGCATGGAGCTTCCTCATGCGTTTTACGCCAATATGACCCAAACGGCAGTGCCACAAGAAAGTGGTATTATCATTATCAATTCTACATCTTTTGGCATCAATGTTATGAACATGTGTATTATTACTATGGAGATTCAATAAGAATAAACCCCTCACATCGGGTGCATGACCATAAAAGATATTACTCATATAAATAGAACAACCATTATTCTCTGATTTAAATGAGTAACCGTCTCGCAATAAACAAGATCCAGATATAATGTTCATGCTTAACGCATGCACTAAATAACAATTATTCAGGTTCGTCACTAATCCCGATGGTAATCGAAGAGCGAGCGTGCCGACGGCGATCACATCAACCTTGGAACCATTTCCCACGCGCATCGTCACTTCGTCCTTTGCCAGCCTCCGTTTATTCCGCAGTTCCTGTTTTGAGTTGCAAATATGAGCAACCGCACCGGTATCAAATACCCAGGCACTACAACGAGAGTTGGTAAGGTACACATCAATAACATGTATATCATATATACCTTGTTTGTTGTTGGCCGCCTTCTTGTCAGCCAAATACTTGGGGCAGTTCCGCTTCCAGTGTCCAGTTCCCTTGCAATGAAAGCACACAGTTTCTGGTTTGGGTCCAGTCTTGGGTTTCTTCACGAGAGGAGCAACTGCTTTGCCACTCTTCTTGGAGTTACCCTTCTTACCCTTGCCATTTTTCTTGAAACTAGTGGTTTTATTGACCATCAACACTTGATGCTCCTTCTGAATTTCAGACTCAGCGGCTTTCAGCATCGCAAACAGCTTGGCGACTGACTTGTTCATCCCATGCATGTTATAGTTCAACACGAAGCTCTTGTAGCTAGGTGGCAATGATTGAAGAACTCTGTCAGTGATAGCCTCTGGCGGAAGGGGCATCCCCAATTCAGCCAGACGGGTGTAGTACCCAGACATTCTGAGTACGTGATCACTGATAGACCCATTCTCCTCCATCTTGCAAGCATAGAACTTATCGGAGATCTCATATCTCTCGATCCGGGCATTCTTCTGAAAGATAAACTTCAACTCCTGGAACATCTCATATGCTTCATGACGTTCAAAACGTCTTTGAAGTCCCGGTTCTAAGCCATACAATATTGCACATTGAACTATTGAGTAATCTTCAGAACGAGCCTGCCAGGCGTTCACAACGTCTAGAGACTCAACTGGAGCGGGTGGATCACCAAGCGGTGCATCAAGGACATAAGCCTTCTGGGAAGCCGTAAGGATAATCCTTAGATTACGGGCCCAGTCCACAAAGTTACTTCCATCATCTTTCAACTTAGCTTTCTCTAGGAACGCATTAAAATTCAGGGGTGCTACTGCGCGAGCCATGATCTACAACATAAATATAGCAAAGACAACTTAGACTATTGTTCTAGATAATGAGTTTAGTTAATCATATTACTTAAAAACTCCCACTCAAATAGACATCCCTCCGGTCATTCGAGTGTAACATGATCCAAATCCACCAACTCAAGTCCGATCATCACGTGAGTTGAGGTGGTTTCAATGGTGAACATCTTTATGTTGATCATATCTACTATATGACTCATGTTCGACCTTTCGGTCTCTTGTGTTCCGAGGCCATGTCTGTACATGCTAGGCTCGTCAAGTTTAACCCGAGTGTTCCGCACGTGCAACATGGCTTACACCCGTTGTATGTGAACGTAGAGTCTATCACACCCGATCATCACGGCGTGTCTCGAAACGACGAACTTTCGCAACGGTGCACACTCGGGGAGAACACAATTTTATCTTGAAATTTAAGTGAGGGATCACCTTATAATGCTACCGTCGTCCTAAGCAAAATAAGATGCATAAAAGGATTAACATCACATGCAAATCATAAGTGACATGATATGGCCATGAACTTGTGCTTTTGATCTCCATCTCCAAAGCACCGGCATGATCTCCATCGTCACCGGCATGACACCATGATCTCCATCAACGTGTCGCCATGAGGTTGTCGCGCCGACTGTTGCTTCCACGACTATTGCTAACTCATAGCGATAAAGTAAAGCAAAACGGCTAAAATAATTAAAGACAACTCTATGGCTCCTGCCAGTTGCCGTACTCATCGACATGCAAGTCGTGATATTCTATACAACACATGATCATCTCATACATCACATATATCTCATCATGTACTTGGCCATATCACATCATAACATACCCTGCAAAAACAAGTTAGACGTCCTCTAATTGTTGTTGCAAGTTTTACGTGGCTGCTACGGGTTTGCAAGAACCGTTCTTACCTACGCAAAACCACAACGTGGTGTAGTGATTGCTTTTTGATCTTCTAAAAGAACCCTCTTCATTGAAATCGATTCAACTAAAGTGAGAGAGACAGACACCCGCTAGCCATCTTTATGCAACGAAGTTACATGTCAGTTGAAGGAACCTGTCTCGCGTAAGCGTACGCGTAATGTCGGTCCGGGCCGCTTCATCTCACAATACCGCCGAATCAAGTATCAACTAGTAACGGCAAGCAATATGTATACACCCACGCCCACAACTCGTTTGTGTTCTACTCGAGATCTCATCTACGCATAGACCTAGCTCTGATACCACTGTTGGGGAACGTTGCATGGGAAACAAAAATTTTCCTACGCACACACAAGATCTATCCATGGTGATGAGCATCTACGAGAGGGAGAGTGAATCTACATACCCTTGTAGATCGCTAAGAGAAAGCGTTAAGAAACGCGGTTGATGTAGTCGAACGTCTCCGCGATCCAAATCGCAAGTCGTCCCTCGATCCGATCACGAACTAGTGCCGAACGGACGGCACCTCCGCGTTCAACACACGTACGGCTTGATGACACCTTCACCTCCTCGATCCAGCGAGCGATGGTGAAGTAGTAGTTGAGTTCCGGCAGCACGACAGCGTGGTGATGGTGGTGAGGAACAATCTCTGCAGGGCTTCGCCAAGCACTACGGAGATTATAACGGGAGAACTAGAGGGTTAGGGTTGCCGACACACGGCTTGGGAAATCTTAATGTGTCCCGTGTGCTAGCCCTGCCCCTCTATTTATATGTTGAGCCTTGGGGTCTAAACTTGGAGTAAAAGCCTCCTCCAGGTCGGTTTTGCCCGCACAAGGTCGGTTTGGCCCGCAGGGAAAGAGTCCAACTCGGATCCCTGCAGTACCGCGCACAAGCGGTAGTACCGCTCACGAGCGGTAGTACCGCTTCACACAAGAGGTAGTACCGCTTATGCGGTAGTACCGCTTCACACAAGCGGTAGTACCGCTTACGCGGTAGTACTGCCTTACCAGCGGTAGTACCGCTTAAGGCAACAGCAAAACTTCCTTTTGCACTTTCCAATACCTCGTGGGCTTTACCCCTTTGGCTCATATAAAGTGTTGCTGCACCCGAACACTTCGGTAAACATCCGGAACCCCTTCCGGTGAATTCCGGAACCCTTCCGGAGATCAAAACACTATTATCACATATATCAATCTTTACCTCCGGACTCTTCCGGAGATCCTCGTCATGTCCGGGATCTTATCCGGGACTCCGAACAACCTTCGGTCACCAACAAAATAACTCAACTATACTAATCGTCACCAAACGTTAAGTGTGTAGACCCTGCGGGTTCGAGAACTATGTAGACATGACCGAGACACCTCTACGATCAATAACCAATAGCGGGACCTGGATGCCCATATTGGCTCCTACATATTCTACGAAGATCTTTATCGGTCGAACCTCTATGTCAAGGATTCAGTTAATCCCATATACTGTTCCCTTTGTTCTTCGGTATGTTACTTGCCCGAGATTCGATCGTCGGTATCTCTATACCTAGTTCAATCTCGTTACCGGCAAGTCTCTTTATTCGTTCCGTAATACAAGATCTCGTGGCTAACATTTTAGTCACATTGCTTGCAAGGCTCATTGTGATGTTGTATTACCGAGTGGGCCCTGAGATACCTCTCCGTCACACGGAGTAACAAATCCCAGTCTTGATCCATGCCAACCCAACAGACACCCTCGGAGATACCTGTAGAGCACCTTTATAGTCACCCAGTTACGTTGCGACGTTTGATACACACAAGGTATTCCTCCGATGTCAGGGAGTTGCATGATCTCATGGTCATAGGAACAGATACTTGACATGCAGAAAACAATAGCAATAAACTGACACGATCATATGCCATGTTTATAGTTTGGGTCTTGTCCATCACATCATTCTCCTAATGATGTGATCCCGTTATCAAATGACATCTCATGTCAATGGCTAGGAAACCTTAACCATCTTTGATCAACAAGCTAGTCAACTAGAGGCTTACTAGGGACACAGTGTTGTCTATGTACCCACACATGTATTTGAGTTTCCAATCAATACAATTATAGCATGGATAATAAACGATTATCATGAACAAGGAAATATAATAATAACCAATTTATTATTGCCTCTAGGGCATATTTCCAACAATAACGCCCTTGATCTTTTTTTTGAACTAATAACACTCTAGAATTATCTCAAAGACTTTCAGCGATATAAGATACATTCTTCAAAATAAATATGTTACAATCCAGTTCTTAGATGGCCAAAACAATCACATCTACGTTTGGTATAGCAAATAAAATGTTGCTTTTGCGGTCGAGCCAGAGGCAAATCCTTGCTAGCCGGAGAGAACCCATTTGACTCATCCTCGACAACAAAATGAACCGCGCAACAAACCGTTCGAGCGCGTGCAACCATGACCAGGCCCGTCGGTGTATTGAAACCAAGTGTCCTCAGTGTCCAACACGAGCCGAAAGTGCACCGTTGTTTTCGCTTCATCATCTAAGTCGACTTGACATTCACCTTATGTTTGAGAACTCGGTGTGCTAAGGCCCAACTGGACTAGCGCAGTAGAGAAGAAGTTGCCATTGTATAAGCCTTTAGTAGGTCTGAAATTTCATAGTCGAACCATCTCATGAACAAACTTCTGCTAGCTTCACAACAACGACAGAGAGACCCCATTAGCGGCGGAGAGGGAGCACGAACCGACGAAGAGTAATATGACACCTGGGGGAAGAAAATGAGGTCGCAATCATGTTGTTGCCGCAAAAAACAACCGGGGAACATCACCCGAATATGACATTCTGCCGTTTAGGCTGCTGGATGCTCGCAACACCCCCATCGCGAAGAGCGGGAACAAAAAGACCATAACCTAGACACCAACATAAAGACACATGAACCGCTCGCCGAATTCTAATGGTCCTGGGATGACATAGAACCATCTCCCCTATCCAACATCAACAACCGAGAGAGAGTCACTATTTCTATCAGAGATCAAAAGGAAACTTATTAGACGTTGTCATCATCACTGCCAAAGCCGAAGCCATGGATAGTCAAAGACATAATTAAGACACCTAGACTATTGATCGCACATCAAAACATTGTCATGGGGGTCCCAACCCTCCAACCGCCCCGTCGGAGTAGCCAACGGAGGTGACACCCTGATGACGTCGAAATCCAGGGTGCCTACTTGCTCCTCGTTTTGGATCTCCTATGACATCTATGGTTTCACATGTACGAAAATGACTTCTTTTAAATTGCTTCCTCAAACTTTACTAGAAAGTAGTGTTTCCAAATCTTAGATATATTCTGGAAATAATGCATGCACATCCAAAAGAAATTTTAGATACTAATTACTACAAACAACTTCTAATAACTTTTAAGAAGGGTCTTTTCCATGGCAAAGCATTGAGCTACGAACGTTCTACACAGACAATTTGGAGAGAAATGTGGAAGGAGAAAGGGGAGATCACACTGGTATCTATTCATGCTCCTCCCACGGCTTGCTCATAATGAGGGTTCCGCGATAGCCACATGTTGGGCCAGGGGCGAGGCAGAGGAAGAGGTTGAGTCATAGGAGCAACTAATGAGGAGTGTGGCGCCACAACCGACGGGCACGAAGGGAGGGGGGTGGTGGTCCTCACCAGCCCGTCGTAGGGCGAAGGACCATAAAACCGTCAATAGCGACACCAGCCTCATCCCCGTGGAAGAATCCATGTCACGCTGGGTGCTTGATGGAATCAAGGCAGCAACATGCAAGGGCGCGATCCGCGCATGCTTTTAGGTGGCTCAGGTGGTAGGGATGTGCGAGGCTATGAGACAGGGAAAGGAGCTTCTTGGTCATGGCCTCATCATGGTGACAGCGCAGTTGGGTATGGAATAAGAGATGTGTCAGCGTAATTTACCACAAATAACAAATATGGGGCATCATACATATAGAGGAACTAGCTAATGGGTGCATACAAGACAAGGATTTTATCTAGGTTCGGGCTCTAGAGAGAGGTAACGCCCTACTTCCTATCCTTGTGGATTTGTATTGGTTGCCTCGTATGAGGGAAAGGTTTGTGAGAAAGCACGTATGGTGTATGAAATTGTGTGAGAAGGTGTCTTTAGCCTACCGATAGGCGGCTACCTAGCCTTATATAGGTGGAGAAGAGGTAAGGTTATGTGGGCCCTAGCCGTTTTGCATGGTAGAGATTGAGTCGGTTTACAACAAAATATATCAAAAGCACATGTCTTGTACTCCAAGTTGGTTATGCACCCATGTATATCTAGCGCAGTCTGAGTCGCTAGCCTGGCACACCCTATGACTATTAGGTTGGGTTTGTCCTCCATGAGTATACTAAGGGATCATCTAGTAGGTATCGATCGTAATCATCTTCCCTCCCTTGGAGGCGATGCATCCGGCCCATGGCTCAGTCCTAGCAAGTGGGCACTCTCTACGAGGGGATTGAGATCCCACATTATGATTTTCAAAGAATTAATCAGGGCCCCTCACGTAGGTGAAATTGAAGAATTCCCTCTATCCAACCGCAAGGACCTCGCTCTTGGTGAATTTTATCTACAATGTTGATGTTTCCTCGAAGCATAGAGGGAGGACTTGAGGTTGATGAGATTCATATATGACCCCTCAACCATAATCATGGTCTCGTCTGCATATTGAGGATGTGAAATCCCACCCCGTGGGATAATATGACCCACTAGCTAATCAGCGGATGTGTCTCGTGTGTTGACCGCCTCAAGGATGTTTTAAGCTCATCTACCTCTAGGTTTCAAAGCAACAAGGTGAGAGGGTCCTCTTGGTGAGCACTTCGCGATGCACAAAAATAGGGGTGGACAACTCCATTAATGTTAATGGTCATGAGGTCGGCTATGGTCAGCTACATCTCCTAGCTAACCCATTGCTGATCAAAGTCGCGACGCTTTGGGACTTCTTGGAGAAAGTGTCAACCGAGGCGGTCATAGGCCTACTAGGCCTACTGAAAGTTCACTTCCAGGAATATTCCCTTCCAGTGTCTTGTTTTAACCTTGCGGGTCACTTCATGCAAGACGAGGACCCTGTCCAAGAGGTGCAACCTTTGGTAAAGTCGTTTGGTTCAGGGTGAATGACCATATTCTCAACCAACGGCGACCTAGTGGCGCACACTTTGCAGAGGATCCTAAAATCCATGTTGACAACGTACGGTAATCGACCTAAATCGCTGGATATTCTTAGTCCCTACTACCTTGGGGGCCATTGTGATGATCCGTAGCCAAGTCTAGAGGCGTGCGAAACATCCTCACTAGGAGGCCCTTGATAACACTCGAGAGCTTCTTGAAGGAGTTACTCGGGAGGCCGTCTGGGCCAAGGGTCAAACTAGGGTCCATTGGGTTGATGACTGATAAGACATCCTCCTCCTAGAAGGGGGCTAGGAGTGTCATGTTCATCTCCCAATCCGCTTGATGGGAAGAGAGCCAATCCTTGAGCGCCAGGGAAACCCTGCCTCTAGCTTCCATAGAATAACTCCTTGTAGAAGGAATATATGTGATCCCGATGCTCCCCAAGGTCGGAAATCAGACCCTCCTTGTGCGAAAGGCAATGGATGGAGCACTTTCGACGCCGACCATTCATTCGCCACAATGTGGAAACGAGCCGGGGTTATGGCCACATTTAGGGCTCCTTAGATTCAAAGGATTTTTATAGGAACTAGCAAGGTGGCCCTCGCAAATGCGCGGGCTAGAATTTAACAAAGTTAAGTTATTACATAGAAAAAATCTATGCATTTATAACGACAACATGTTATCTTATTTGTTAAAATGAGACATAGCATGTACTTTTTCGAGAAGGACATAACATGTACTTGTCATTTATAGTTAAACTATTGATTATTATTTTTAACTTTTTTTGTTTGTGTGAGATATATCTTTTAGTCTTTTTAGTACTACTGTAATGACCTACCAGTTCTGTTTTCTTCTTAATATAATTGACTATAGATGTCCAACGCTCATGTATCTATTTATTGTTGATTAAAATTGTGTGGTGAGACCGAACATGCTTAAATCATATTAAATTCTATTTTCTATAAATTATTAACTAATATATGTACCTATTTTGTGTGTGCGCGAGAGTTATTGAATTGCAAATTCAGTGACCACGAGTTGTGTTTTTACTATACCTCATCGTAGCCCATGGAGGCCTGGCTATAAAAAAACTAAATAACACTAAAATCAATTATTACCACAACCCCTTTCAAAGTCATGGTCCTACTTTGTTAAACCCGACAACATATGATATCATGAAACATATCCTTTTGTTCTCTGGGGTTGCCTCTTCGAGGCCAAAGGGGGTCATGAACCCACCTTCCAAAAGTGAAAATATTTTTTTCTATATATATACTAATGTTTTTGGTACATTTTATCATCGAAATATGTTTGTTTTAGAGCATCAAATTGATTTTCCGGGAGGATGTATATACAGGCAAAGCCTGCTACCTAAAGCAGCTTGATTAATATTTCTTTGTGTGAGTCGGACTTGTTTTCAAGAACATTTTGCTTTTGGTTCAAATTTTGCCCACCCTTAACTGCATGTCAAGCTCCGCCACTGCTTCTGTTTGTCCAGATGAAGGTTTAAATCTACTTTCATGTATGAAAACTACTATCCAGCTGCTGCCAATGGTTGCCGCACTCCACTTTCGAATAATAGATGCAATTCCAAAAAAATATTGCAGACCTCTATCTAAAATTCTAAATGCAACATGAGCTCTAACTCTGGTACAACACGCATCATGCATGGACTACAATAATATGCACATAAGTTTTATAGCTCTGTTAAAGTATCCAAATAAAAAGGATGAAGATTTAGTTATTATAAACATTTTCTCAGTAAAGAATAACCTGCAAAAAAGTATAGACAGACGCAATAGACTTACCAGCCAAATTTTCCATGCTGGACTCTAAAATGTTTTCCATCCTTGGACAGCACAAAGCAACCTAGTCGCCACTGCTTCTGTTGGTCCAGATGAAGGTTTAAATCTACTTTCATCTGTGAAAACCACTATCCCGCTGCTGTCAATAGTTGCCGCACTCAACTTTCCAATAATAGATGCAATTCCAAAAAAATATTGCAGACCTCTATCTAAAATTCTAAATACAACATGAGTTCTAACTCTGGTACAACACGCACGTTGCATGGACTACAATAATATGCAAATAAGTTGTATAGCTCTATTAAAGTATCCAAATAAAAAGGATGAAGATGCAGTTATTATAAACATTTTCTCAGTAAACAAAAAACTGCAAAAAAGTATAGACAGACGCACCAGGCTTACCAGCCAAATTTTCCATGCTGGACTCTAAAATGTTTTGCCTCCTTGGACGGCACTAACATAGTCGAACTGATCTATGCTATTATGAAATCCACTAAAAAAATCAACAAAAAGTAGCGATTGCTATAGGATGCTATGGGTCTTGTTTACCAATGTGATATGGGTCTTTTTCGCGAAGAATATGCTATGGGTCTGCGTTTACCGAGGGTGGTCGCATATATACCTCAAAAGTGAGATTGAATTAGTCGGCGGTGCATTGTTCGTTCGCGGGAGGATGCACCAGTGATGCCGCCTCCATCTCCATGTGCCTCGTCCAAATATCCGACGAAAACTTCCGCGAGGTTACGCAAGAGGAGCATATCATGCTGAAGGAAAATACATAGGCTTACTGGACATGCCGAGGGCACATAGAGGCGAACATGACGACAGAGTTAGGATGGACCGCAGGGAACCTTCTCTAATAGACCTGCAACGTTGTTCGTCCAGTGGTTCTCGTTTTCTCATCTCCAAGCTCAAAGGGTAGATGTCAAGCCTTGTACATGCACGCATGTGCTTTTTTATTGGGATTGCTTATTTTATTTCTGGGGGATTGCCCTGTACGTGCATGCGTATGTGTTTTTTTTATTGTGATGGCTTTTCTTGGGAGCTAGATTGGGAGGGCTTCCCCTCTTCGTGTTTTTCTTTTGTATGTACGGTACATGCGTGGCGTTTTCTTATCTGAGCGTTTAAGTGTTTTTTTTTTCTGTTTGGACCTAGATCGGGAGATATTTTCCATCGTTCGTGTTTTTTTTTTTGAATCGTGTATCGTATGGGTTATGGGTCCACCTTGGTTTACAAAGATCTAACGCACATAACTCATTGGTTGGAAAAGTCCCACAGAATTAATGGCAAGATCTTTCTGATTATTGTGGGATTTTCTAGCTAATTCCTCTATTTTTGACTCGTATTTTCCTTTTAGTAGATAATAGATAGATTTTGGAGGATTAAAATCCTTACTTTTTCTATGTCCGTTGTTTGATTCATAGGATCGAATCCTACAGGAATTTTTCTAAGAATTCTTTGTAGTTTGTACTATCTTCTGTAGGATTTCTAGCATCCATGCAAACCTCTTTAAATGAACCCTTAGTTTTTTTTGTCTATGATGCAACCAAACAACTCAAATTTCCGTAGGACCGAGACGAGCATGACATTTCAATCCTATGTTTTTTTTTCCTGTTACCGCGTTTTTAGAATCCTCCAGATTTTTTTGAGACAATAGAATCCTCGAGATGAGAGAGGCCCTAAATCCTCTCAAATGTTGGTTAATCCACCAACAACATGAAGGAAAGTGGTGGCCAAGCATGCAACTTTTTAAAGGAGGCAGTACTCATTTTGATGGGCCAATTGACAAAAGGGAAGTGTGAACGAGAGGGAACGCATCGGCGTTAATTACGTCTGCCAACCGTGACGGGCTGATGCAGCCATGAATGCTAACGAAGTTATCAGCCACAGAGCTTTTCCGTGGACGTACGTAACCATGCAGTTAAACCGATGGCGACGAGCGCAGACGAGGGTTCACACGAGAAGCCATTTGAGAAACCCAGTCGTGCACTTGGGCATACAAAAGGTACATTCTCGGCCTCACCGCTGCTGGTGTGGTGTGTCCGTGCATTGCATGCTTGGTTTACTTTGAGTTACTGGTAGCTTGGAGGTGGTCGTCCATGGAGGCCAAGAGGAGGCCGCGCGGCGTGTTGGACCTGGAGGCGCAGTTTGGCTTTACTAGTGCAGAATCGGCCTATAGTCCCGGTTCGTAAGGGCCATTAGTGCCGGTTCTCCAACCCGCACTAAAGGGTGGGGACTAAAGGCCCCCCTCCCCCCCTAGTCCCGGTTCAACACGGCCCGGCACTAAAGGCCCACCACGTGGCACCTGCCGGCGCCGTGGGTTGGGGGACCTTTAGTCCTGGTTGGTAACACCAACCGGGACTAAAAGTATTTAATTCTTTTAATTTTGGTTTATTTTTCCTTTTAATCCTTTAGGGGTTTATGAATTAATTATGGTTTATTTTTCCTTTTAATTTTGTGTTTTCCATTTAATTATTTTTCATTTCAAACATATATTACGCTACTACATACTGTACACGTTGTGCATATATACATAAATAGAATTTCTCGTAGAACCGATCATATATATATATATCATCGAATTTCTCGTACGACGACCATTCACATACATATATATATATATACAATTTGGTATATACAATTTCTCCTACAATTTGCGGATCATTACATATGCAGGCATTACTGCTTGATCTTGTATTGGTATTTTCCTTTGGGATCTATGATCTGGTTGAGCAGAAATCCAGCTATTTCCTCTTGAATTGCTCGTACGCGAGCCGTTGGTAGGAGCTGGCCCCGCATCTCCGTCAGCTATAAGAAGGAGATCAAGATGAATATATTCGTTGTGTGTATATATATTAGCTAGATCATGATAAAAAAATTATGGATAGTATTCTGGCAAACGTATCCAAAGATTTCTTTCGTTTCTGCTCCTTTCAGACGTGATCATGCGAATGTTCTCGCAAACGTAGTATGCGCATAAACTATTCCCCTGGTCCTGCCTCATGCACTTTACGAGAATAAAATTCAACCAGGTAATAATTAATCAAGCATGATAATGGTATTGAAACTAGAATTAAAGAGATGCACGGACGTAGCTAGCTAGTACTACTTAATTACCTTGGGTCGCACCCATGTCAGCTTTTGTGCGAAGTCGCCTGGGACCAGTTTGATGAACTTGGCCCAAGCCCTGCCCGCCGGCAAAGAAAATGTATAAAGGAGTTATTAACTAGTTGATATCAGGAAATGAAGTAAAGAGGCCGACATAGTGCGATAATGATTGAAATTACCTGTCGACCATCCCCCTCACGGTTGCGTATTCGGATGGATTCTTATATAGTGAGTCCAGTACTTCAACTTTTCCCTTGTCAACTTCAATGATTAACAAGATCCAGTGGTAACTGCATGCGCACACGTTTTGTATAATTAAGCGGGCATGTGCATAACTCATCAACTACACTTATTAACATCTAGTAAGCAAAAAATAGAATTTGCAGTACAAGATATAGTAACACTCACCCGAAGTTGTAAGGAAGTAGTATTTCTAGTTGGGTGTTTAGTTGCTTCAAAAACTCTAGCAGGAATCTCTCTGTGTCTTTTCTTGAATATTCAGTTTCCCATATCTTTTGATTAACCGTATTTGGGTCAATGAACCCAATGCCATAGCGTCCAGCTTTTTTCATTTCATACATCTTCATTCTGCATAATACCACAGAAAAGAATATAGTGAGGATAATTACAGGTAATGAACGAGAGCACAGCTAGCTAGCTAGAGACTTAAATTACAGAAAGAAATCACTTACAGACAATAGCAACTGACGATAGATTTGTCGAGTGCGTCTTGATTGAATAACCGAAACAACTCTGAATAATGAATCCACAAATCTTTTTTATGGAAGTAATGCTTTTTCTTGACTTTCACCATGAGGGACTCTTGATTGGTATTCGCTGTTTCTTGCATGTACCACGTATGCAAATTGTACAATCTCGTTGGTAGAAGCTTGACATCGTCAGGCTTGACCAGAGGTTTGCCGCGGACATATTGCCATTTTACTTCCTCCTCTTTAAGCCCGGGGATTTCCTCAAGGCCTAGGAGTTGTTCAACAGTGACACCGGCCTCTTTAGCCTGCCTTTTATGATCGTCGGTTACTACCAGCCGATCGGCGGTACTCACAGGTGTTTGTACAATGAGCGAGGGGATCGATTGCACTGCCTGTTCTCCCAGCTGGGGAACAGTTTTCCCGCTTTTTTGCCAACTGCTTGGCTCGAGCTCAAGCTCGACTCCTTTTGTCCTGCAAAATATGACTTCTTGATAGACCGCACATAGTCGCAGTCCTTCTGATTGTCAGCCGGTCGAGCCATATCAATAAAGTGTTGTGAGACATGCTCAGGTACATTCTCCTTTGGCGGCGAGGGCGGTTTCGGTCCAAAATGGGCCTTCACTTTGGCATCCACTACGGCGTCGAGTTCCTCCTCAGTCAGGTGGTAAGGCAACTTCGGAAGAGGCTTGAGGCTTGGACCATATTTGAATTTCTTGCCTGTTGTACCGCTAGCCGTCGTAGCTACGGCCTCTCTCTTCCGTTGTTGCTTAGGCGATGGAGCACGCTGAGTTGGTGGAGACGGCAGACGCGGTGCCGGACTTGGAGGAGGAGTCGGCTGATGCCGTGCCGGACTTGGAGGAGGACGAGTTGGCTGACGCCGTGCCGGACTTGCAGGAGGAGTCGGCTGACGCGGTGCCGGACTTGGAGGAGGAGGAGTCGACTGACGCGGCGGCGGACTTGGAGGAGGAGGAGTCGGTGGCCTTGGAAAGACGATGCAATCCTTTTTCCATAGAATGATACGATGTATGGCCTCTCCCAGTGTTCTCTCCTCGTCACCTCCAAGAATGTCAAGTTGTAGCTCGTGATATCCTGACATCACTTCATCAACCCCGACACGAGCATAGCCAGCTGGAATGGGATTGCAATGGAAGGTTGCTTCAGGGGGATTTGCTAAAGCATAGCCGTCCGCCACCTTCATGGATAAGTTCTTCACTTTCATGTGTAGCTCACAGTTAGTCATGTCTTTGATATCATCCACAGGGTAGCTAGCTAGCAGTGCATCATCGATATCGGCCGGGGCGGAACCCACGCTGCTTCTCGGCATAGATGGGACGGTGCTATCCAATGCTGGATCGATCTGCTCATGCTGCCGCTGAGACGCCCTTTCCTGGCTGAGTGAGTCGATCTGCTCCTGCTGCCGCCTGAAAGCGCGTTCCAACTCCAGGTGCTTTGATTCTAGGCCTTCAAGGCGGAGTGCTTCCTCCTTCTTCTTCTGCTCCTCCTGCTTCTTCTTTCTCGCACGGCTTCTGTAGTCGTCGTTCCAATCCGCAAACCCCTCAAACCACGGAACAACGCCTTTGCCTCGTGTTTTTCCCGGGTGTTCAGGATTCTTCAGGGCGCGCGTAAGCTCGTCGTTCTCTCTGTTGGGCGTGAACACCCCCGTTCGAGCTTCTTCTATTGCAATAAGTATTTCGTCTATCGCTTCTTTAAGACTTGCCTTCACCTTAACCAGCACTGTCTCTGGGTCCAACTTCCCCCCATGCGCATAAAACCATGTCCTGCACCTGGGGGGCCATGTCAATGTAACTGGAGTGATCCCTGCACTAATCATCTCTTGCTCAGATTGATCCCACTTAGGCAGGGCCACCTGGTAGCCACCTGGCCCCAGAGTATGGTGCCACTTCTTTTTCGCAGCATTAATCTTGTTTTTTCTCGACCGTTCCTTAGCGTGTTCCGATTCCTTGAACTTCACGAAAGCGTCCCAGTGATCTTTTGCCTTCACCAGTGCTCCCTTGAATTCTGGAGTCTTCTTATTTGCTTTGACGTACGCAGTCCATGTATTTTTCTTGAAGGTGTTGAATGCGATCGCCATCTTTTTAAGAGCATAGTTTCTGACTTTCTTCAGATTTGCATCTGTCAAATTATCTGGTAGGGTGAAATGCCGCATGAGCGAATCCCAAAGCACATCTTTTGCTCTTTCGTCGACAAAAGTAACTCCTGCTCGAACTCCCTTTGCTGGCTTTTTCCATTCTTGAATGGAGATCGGGATTTGGTCCCTGACAATAACTCCGCATTGATTCTTGATCTTGGTCGCATTTTTCCTAGGTTCAAGCGGTTCGCCATTTGATGTTTTGATGGAATCGATGTTGAACTTTACGCCAGGCTCCAACTTTCTGGCCGGGCCTCGAACTACCCTGTCGCTTGTAGAAGATTTGCTTGATCCGGAGGCCTAAAAGAAGAAAGATCAATTCGTTAATACATACAAATCAATTAAGACATGTAATGATCACCGGATGGCTTATATAATAAATATACCTCGCCGGTCTTTGTTATTTGAAGAACATTTTCTTCGTCAACATCGTTGTCGTCGCCTTCATCTATTCGTTCGTCTTCATCAAATATCATACAACCCTCACCGGAATTGTTCAGATATTGCGAGCCGTCATCATCTTCAGGTTCATGCTCTGGGCTCGTGGAGCGTATGATGTCGAACAGAGCCTCTTCTCCTTCTCTGCCGGTATTGTCCATAGCTGTTATTTAACTAATCCAGAAGAAAGATAAAACAATTTAGTATTCAAATTAGAATGCATGCAATCAATAAGGAAAAGCTGAATCATAGTACATAATATGCATCTCGAATAATTCATATAATATGCATCATCAAATATAATCTCGAATAAATCGTCTCGAATACATCTCGAGTATTATCACTAGCTAATACAGATCGAATATTATCGAAGAATCTAGTTCACTCGCGGTTCCTGAGGCGCGGGCGGTGGACACCCAAAGAGAAGGAACCATCACAGGATCATAGCTCGGGTGAGATCCCTGAAGAACCTGCCAGGTATTGGAGAACCTAACGTCCAACGCATCCATGTAGCGACGGACGTGCTCGTCCTCCTCCCTGACACGGCGACGTACCACCTCCGGCGGGGCCGGCTGCCTCCGCACCGAAAGTGGCCCACGTGAACGCCACCAAAGAAGCTCCGGGTCGACGACGTGACCCGGGGCCGAGTTCCTCACTAAGCTGCGCGCCCCTGAAGGTAGCACCTCCCAGTGCCAGCCCGGCGGAGCCCAGTCCTGAACGTTGCCCCTCTGAAGCAGGACGTCGTCGCGAACGAGTCGACGACGAGGATGCGGGCCGGGCATCGTTGACTCCGAGAAGAAATTCTATGCAAATTTAACATTTTTTAAATGCTTGATTCTTATTTCTTATATACGAGGAACCTTCAAAATCATAACGGATTCTCTTAACCTTTAAGGGATTTAACAAAATGGCGCCATTGTGGATGTGCAGAAAATGGTCCATATTTTTCCTGATCTCATCTACCCTTCTATATGTCACGTTGTCTAGCTAGTGTCAAAGGAAGAAAACCATGGCTTCATCATTAGCCAGAAGTAACAGGCGCATGATGGTACGAAGCTGTCCAAAGTTGTTTTGGAACGGAGTCCCGGATAGGATAATTAGCTTTTTGGTACGAAGTTCAGCAAGAGCCTTCCGAATATCGCTATTTGGAAGGCCTTTTTGCTGAACTTCGTACAAAAAAAGCTAATTATTCTATCAAGAACTCCGTTCCAAAATAACTTTGAAAAGCTTCGTACCATCCTGCGCCTGTTACTTCCGGCTAATGATGAAGCCATGGTTTTCTTGAATCCTTTGACACTAGCTAGACAAAACGTGACATATAGAAGGGTAGATGCATGAGATCAGAAAAAAATGGATCAACTTATGCACATCCATAATGGGGGCATTACTGATAAATCCCTTAAAGGACTAAGAAAATCTATTGCAAATACAACATTAAAATATTCAACTTTTGCAAATACTAATTGCTATACATTTGATCAAATGTCAAAATTCCTCAACGTTTTTATATCTAACATTTATCTAGCTATAACTAAAAGTATAAAAAACTAAAAAACATTCATCTAAAATTTATATATCTATCATTCATCTAAAATTTCTATAACTAAAAGTATAAAAAACTAAAAAACATTTCTTTAACTTTTTTATATCTAACATTTATCTAGCTATAACTAAAAGTATAAAAAACTAAAAAACATTCGTCTAACATTTATATATCTAACATTTCATCTAACATTTATATATCTAACATTTCATCTAACATTTATATATCTAACATTTCTATAACTAAAAGTATAAAAAAACTAGAAAACAGAAAAACAGAAAATAAGAATGTGTGTGTGTGTGTGTGTGTGTGTGTGCGGGCTCGATGGGAGGGGCGGCCATGGCGGCAGGGGCTCACAGCGGGGCGACGGCCGGCGAGGCGAGGCGAGTCGTCGGCGACGCCGCACGAGGTCGAGGAGAGGGGCGGCGCGACGGCGCGCGTGTCGGGGCAGGCGGGCGCGGGCGGGGATCGTCGAGGAGGCGCGGGCGGCGTCGGGGAGGAGGCGCGGGCGGCCGGCGTCGGGGGCGGCGACGACGATCTCCGGCGTCGGGGGAGGCGACGGCGTTGCGCAGCAGCCTGGCGGCGTCCTCGTTCGGCGTCGTCAAGAGAATGGAGAATCGATCTAAAATTTTGCAAACTGCCGCTTATATACAACGACCTTTAGTCGCGGTTGGTGGCTCCAACCGCGACTAAAGGTAGCCTTTAGTCGCGGTTGGAGCCACCAACCGCGACTAAAGGTATTTTTCGCCAGGCGAAGCGGCGGGAAGCGCAGACCTTTAGTCGCGGTTGGTGGCACCAACCGCGACTAAAGGTTACCTTTAGTCGCGGTTGCAGCTACCAACCGCGACTAAAGGTCTCGTGCTGCCACAGCCACGGTGCAGAAAGTTTAGTCCCACCTCGCCCAGCGAAGGGCAGCCGCACTGGTTTATAAGCCCCGCTGCGGCTGCTCCCTCGAGCTTCTCTCTAAGCAGGACTATGTGGGCCTATTGAACCTGTGCAGCCCTGTTGGGCCTACTCGGCCTGGTGAGCCTGCGGTTGGGGCCCAGTAGGCGGGTTTTTTTTTTTAATTTTCAGTTTTTTTAATTTCCGTTTTATTTATTTTCTTTTGTTTCTGAGTTTTTTTTGCTTTATTTAGAGTTAATGTGTAAATTTTTTTGCGTTAGGTCAAAAAAATTATAAACTTTCTGTTAGTGGCAGTAGTTTTCAAATTTGAATAGTTTAAATTCGAATTATTTGAAATTTGTGTGAATCACTAGTTTGTGAATAACTTTACTTTAAAAATAGATTTTGCAGTGATTCTTTTTTCTGCTGTTTAATATTAGCGTGTTTTATCATTATATTGAATTTGGTAATTCTTAGGTTATTTAAAAAATGAAATGCCTTTGTAACAGACGAGTTTTCGTCTGAAACCCTGATACTTCGAAAGAGATTGTCCATTTTGTACACGAAGTGCATCCAGTTTTTGCCGTAACCCTCTCAACTTTTTAGCACATGCTATGTGGGTGAAATGATGAAACCATGCCAACTTTCAACCTTTTCAGAGTTCATTTGTAGTGCTTTTCAATTTTAGGGTCATTTAGCTCAAAAAAATCAGTAAATGCATGAAAAATAGCAAATGAAGTCAGACAGGGTTGAAAATTGATGACGTGGCTTTGGACATAATATTTGGACGCATTTCAAATGCCAAAACACATAAGTACACTACTATTACAAAGATTCCCTCCGGTTTGTCCGAAGTGAGACTTTCCAGATATATAAGTCCGGAAACTAACTAGAGAAGCCGGTCACATCCCAGAGTGGGATCTTTGGGTATAAAACTTTTTCTTCGCGTGTGTCCCTTTGCGTCGTAACCATGGACAATCTTCATCGTTTAACTTGATGCTCGGGTCAACATTCACTCTGAAGGGAGCAATTTCATGAAACTTTTCATAATCTTCTGACATGTCTGTCTTGTCCTCCACTCCCACGATGTTTCTTTTCCCTGAAAGAACTATGTGGCGCTTTGGATCATCGTATGATGTATTCGCTTCCTTATCTTTTCTTTTTCTCGGCTTGGTAGACATGTCCTTCACATAGAAAACCTGCGCCACATCATTGGCTAGGACGAATGGTTCGTCTGCGTACCCAAGATTGTTGAGATCCACTGTTGTCATTCCGTACTGCGGGTCTTCCTTTACCCCGCCTCCTGTCAGATTGACCCATTTGCATCGAAACAAAGGGACCTTCAAACCAAGTCCATAGTCAAGTTCCCATATCTCCTCTATTTAACCATAATATGTGTCCTTTGGCCTATTGGTGTTTGCTGCATCAAAGCGGACACCACTGTTTTGGTTGGCACTGTTTTTATCTTGGGCGATCGTGTAAAATGTATTCCCATTTATCTCATACCCTTTGAAAGTCAATATAGTCGAAGATGGTAACTTGGACAGCAAGTACAGGTCATCTGCAACAATGTCGTCATGCATGAGACGTGTCTTCAACCAACCGGCGAAAGTCACCATTTGTTCATGTGTAATCCAGTCGTCAGACTGCTCCGGGTGTTTGGAGCGTAGAATATTCTTGTGTTGCTCGATATACGAAGCTATCAAGGCGGAACTTTGTAGAACTGTGTAGTGTGCTTGCGCCAAAGAATGCCCGTCCTGGCATATTACTGAATTCTTTCCTAGCGTGCCTTTTCCACCCAGTCTGCCCTCATGCCGCGATTCAGGAACACCAATCGGCTTAATGTCAGGAATAAAGTCAACACAAAACTCAATGACCTCCTCTGTTTCATGGCCCTTGGAGATGCTTCCTTCTGGCCTAGCACGATTATGAACATATTTCTTTAAGACTCCCATGAACCTCTCAAAGGGGAACATATTGTGTAGAAATACAGGACCCAGAATGGCAATCTCCTCGACTAGGTGAACTAGGACATGCGTCATGATATTGAAGAAGGATGGTGGGAACACCAACTCGAAACTAACAAGACATTGCACCAAATCATTCTCTAACCTTGGTAGGATTTCTGGATCGATTACCTTCTGAGAGATTGCATTGAGGAATGCACATAGCTTCACAATGGCTAATCGAACGTTTTCCGGTAGAAGCCCCCTCAATGCAACCGGAAGCAGTTGCGTCATAATCACGTGGCATTCATGAGACTTTAGGTTCTGAAACTTTTTCTCTGCCATATTTATTATTCCCTTTATATTCGACGAGAAGCCAGACGGGACCTTCATACTGAGCAGGCATTCGAAGAAGATTTCCTTCTCTTCTTTGGTAAGAGCGTAGCTGGCATGACCCTGAAACTGCTTTGGATCCATGCCGTCTTCTCCATGCATACGTTGCTGGTCCTCCCGTGCCTCCGGTGTACCTTTTGTCTTCCCATACACGCCAAAGAAGCCTAGCAGGTTCACGCAAAGATTCTTCGTCACGTGCATCACGTCGATTGTAGAGTGGACCTCTAGGTCTTTCCAATAGGGTAGGTCCCAAAATATAGATTTCTTCTTCCACATGGGTGCGCGTCCGTCAGCGTCATTCGGAACAGATTGTCCGCCAGGACCCTTTCCAAAGATTACTTTTAAATCCTTGAGCATATCAAGTATATCATCACCAGTACGGTGGCGAGGCTTCTTCCGGTGATCTGCCTCACCTTTGAAATGCTTGCCTTTCTTTCTTACGGGATGCCTGCTCTGAAGAAATCGACGATGCCCCAGGTACACATTCTTCTTACATTTATCCAAATATATACTGTCGGTATCATCTAAACAGTGCGTGCATGCGTGGTATCCCTTGTTTGTCTGTCCTGAAAGGTTACTTAGAGCAGGCCAATCATTGATGGTTACAAACAGCAACGCATGTAGGTCAAATTCCTCCTGTTCTTTCTCATCCCACGCACGTACACCTTTTCCATTCCACAGCTGTAAAAGTTCTTCAACTAATGGCCTTAGGTACACATCAATGTCGTTGCCGGGTTGCTTGGGGCCTTGGATGAGCACTGGCATCATAATGAACTTCCGCTTCATGCACAACCAAGGAGGAAGGTTATAGATACATAGAGTCACAGGCCATGTGCTATGATTGCTGTTCTGCTCCCCAAAAGGATTAATGCCATCTGCACTTAAACCAAACCATACGTTCCTTGCGTCCTTTGCAAAGTCCTTCCACTTTCTCTCAATTTTTCTCCACTGCGATCCGTCAGCGGGTACTCTCAACTTTCCGTCTTTCTTACGGTCTTCGTTGTGCCATCGCATCAACTTGGCATGCTCTTTGTTTTGGAACAAACGTTTCAACCGTGGTATTATAGGAGCATACCACATCACCTTGGCAGGAATCTTCTTCCTGGGGCGCTCACCCTCAACATCACCAGGGTCATCGTGGCCGATCTTATAGCGCAATGCACAGCATACCGGGCATGCATTCAAATCCTCGTACTCACCGCGGTAGAGGATGCAGTCATTAGGGCATGCATGTATCTTCTGCACCTCTAATCCTAGAGGGCAGACAGCCTTCTTTGCTTCGTACGTACTGTCGGGCAATTCGTTGTCCTTTGGTAGCTTCTTCTTTAACATTATCAGCAACTTTTCAAATGCCTTGTCAGATACACCATTCTCTGCCTTCCATTGCAGCAATTCCAGTGTGGTACCCAGCTTTTTCTTGTCATCTTCGCAATTTGGGTACAACAATTTCTTGTGATCCTCTAACATGCGCTACAACTTCAGCTTCTCCTTTTCACTTGCGCAGTTTCTCTTTGCATCGGCAATGGCTCGACCAAGATCATCAGCGGGCTCATCTGATGCCTCTTCTTCAGCTCCTTCCCGCATTGCCGGCTCAGCTTCTTCCCCCATTATTGTACCATCGTATTCATGGAACCCATGGCCAGGATAGCTGTCGTCATCCTCTTCTTCTTCATTCTCTTCCATTAGGACCCCTCTTTCTCCGTGCTTGGTCCAACAGTTATAGCCGGACATGAAACCGGACTCAAACAGGTGGACGTGAATGGTTCTTGAGTTAGAGTAATTTCGATCATTCTTACAGCCAGCACATGGACAATACATAAAACCATCCGCCCGCTTGTTTGCCTCAGCCGCAACCAGAAAAGGATGCACGCCATTAATGAACTGGGGAGAGCATCGGTCATCGTACATCCATTGCCGGCTCATCTTCATTACACAACACCGAAAAGACCAAATTAATACAAGTTCATACATAAAGTTTATACACACTTGTGCTCATAAAGCAACATACAAACTCTCTAGCTAAAGCATTTAAATGCAACAACAAATGCGATCAAGATCGCAACTAAGGTAACAATTGATCCAACAGCATAGTGATACCAAGCCTCACTATCAATGTCATATTTTTTAAATTTTCTAATCTTCAAGCGCATTGCATCCATCTTGATCTTGTGATCATCGACGACATCGGCAACATACAACTCCAGTTTCATCTTCTCTTCTTCAACTTTTTCAATTTTTCTTTCAAATACTCGTTTTCTTTTTCAACTAAATTTAACTTCTTGACAAGAATATCTATGTCGGTTGCAATTTCCGGTTCACATACCTCCTAGATAAAAATATATATGTCAACTTGATGGGCATAATTGTCATAAACACGAAATGCAACAAATAGTTATAAAAGAGAGTATATACCACATCCGAATCATAAACCGGACGAGGGCCGACGGGGACGGATATCAAAACCATGCCACTATGTATAACAAACAACCATATAGGTAAGAAAACTATACAAGTAACTATCTAAATCTTACAAACATGATTTTTTTTATAAAAAGGATAAGAACAAGAGGCTCACCAAGGTGGTGCCGGCGACGGGACGGTGCGGGCGATCGACGGTGGTTAGGACGGGGACGGGAAGGCACTAAGTAAACCACACCTACACATGCAAAGTAAGAAGTTAATTTGAGCTCAAATTGCATATAAATCAAATAAACTACCACATATAAATACTCCCAAACTAAAACCCACAAATCACTATACTTATAGAGCATTGCAAGAGCTAATCTAGCAATGAGAGATGAAAGGACAAAGTTGCTAACCTTTGTGAACACTTGGATGGATGGGGTGCCTCCAAATCTTGACAAATTTTGGCAAAAATGGAGGTGAGCTCGAGCAAGGGGAAGAACAAAGGAGAGGAAGAAGGGGAAAAACAGGGAGGAGTGTGCTCGGGCTGGCCGAAGGGTTCATATAGGGGATCTTTAGTCCCGGTTCGTGACACAAACCGGGACTAAAGGTGAGCCTATAGTCCCGGTTCGTGCCACGAACCGGGACTAAAGGTGATCGTGGGGCCCCAGGCTGACACCAGCCTGCCACCATCCCTTTAGTCCCGGTTCGTGTTACGAATCGGGACTAAAGGTCCGGAACAAACCGGGACTAATGATGCCCGTCCCGAACCGGGACTAATGGTCACGTTAGTGCCGGTTCAAAACCAGACCGGGACTAATGCTTTGGACAAAAGGTCTGTTTTCTACTAGTGCTTCTTCCGGTCGCAGCACCGCCACCCGGTGAACGCGGCCGCGCACGCGCTGCTCGCCGGCCCCATTCTCTTCACCAACCTCCTCATCCTCCACTTCCTGCCACTACCCTCCCCACTCGACCCGGCGCTCGCGCTCGCCCTCGCCCTCGCCTACGCCGCCTCCTACCTCGCCGTCGACCGCCGCGCCGGGGCTCTAGCGGCGCTCCTCCTCCTCGGCGCCTGGGCCGCCAGCCGTGCCCTCGCCGCCCGCCTCGGCTTCGCGCTCTCGTGGAAGCTCGTGCTGGCCACGCAGCTCTTCTGCTGGACCTGGCAGTTCCTCGGCCATGGACTCTTCGAGGTCTCAAGTCTCAACAACATTTTATTTGTTCTCTCCATCTCCTCACCACCACCTTCCCGTCAACTGCTGAATCTGCTTCTTCTTGCAGAAGAGAGGGCCGACGGTGAGGGAACTTCCGGAGGTGTTCCTGATGGAGCCATTCCTCATCCTGCTGCAGGTACAAAACATCAACTATTCCTCCAAAAAAAATTAATATCATGTGAATATGGACGTAGAAAAAATGGCATATATAATCTGCTGGGAATCGAATCCCTTAACAGTACTCAGTAGCACCTTGGCTTGTGTTGCGCGCACAGATACTGAACAAACTGTTTGCCTATGAACCATACCCTGGATTCAGCAAGAACGTGGATAAGAAGATGGAGGCCGATCTCAGTCTCAGGAAGAGCAGGAAGCCCAAGCAGAGCAAGATCAACTGAACGGATATGTTCCGGTTGATCTATATAAGTAGCTAGTAAACTGTGCCTACATCGTCTACAATTTGTGTCGTTTGTGCATGCTGTCTTAAAAATTGTAGTATCAAACTTATGAACACGAGGATCGATGTTGTGCTATATATTGAAGCCAAGTTAGCAGGACATGTCAAAATTTTGACCCAAATTAAGTTTTCAGTTAATTCTGAAAAATTCACACAACATCAAGCATAGCATGTGGTCTTATGGGCGAAATTTTCACCATATTCCGCCGAACATATTGAGATAAAATTAAAATTACAAATTCTGCAATTTTCGGTCAAAATTTAAACAAAAAAAGAGATTTGCATAAAAATCTGATAAATTCAAACAATATCAAGCATATCGTCAAAAAAGAGATTTTCATATATTCTACCGAGCAGATTGAGAGAAAAAGCAAATTTTATTTTCAGCCAATTTTGGTCAAACTTTTGACAAACAAAGTTTCCAGAAAATTCCGAATATCTCACACAACATCAAGCATAGCATGCGAGAAATTGTCACCAGCGAAGCAGATTGAGAGGAACATCAATTTTTTTAATTTTTGGTCAAAATTTTGACAAAAAAGTTTTCAGGACTTTTTGAAAATTTCACACCACGTGAAGCATAGCATGAAGACTATTCCGGGAAATATTGACCCCTAAAAATGATTTTTGGAAATTCTAAAAATTCCACACAACATCAAGTACATGGGTACATTTTCACCATATTTTGCCGAATGGATTGAGCATGCATAAGTGACTTGGCAAAACCGAGAGGAGGATTTATTCCTGAACCGAGTGGCTAGGTTGGGCTATAGGTTGATTGGTTTTGAAGTTCGGGGTTCAAATTTAAACCAAGTGGTTAGTTCATGTTGTAACAAATAATTTTCTTTTCAAATAAATTTCTTGGAACCTAAAGTATATCTGACTAAGTTTTAAATTATTACTATAACTAAAAAAATCATGTGATTTCAAAAATGTTCACACAATTAATAGATTCATAACATTAAAAAATGATGCAAATCTAAAAAAAATTCGGGTAATTTGTAAAAAATTCCATACCATTAAAAAATTCTCTAGGCAATTAAAAAGTATTAACGCATTTTAAAAAATGTTCATTATATTTCAAAATTTTACTGAATTGAAAAACATAGTTCACATATTTTACAAGATTCTGTAGCCTTCAACAAAATTGTTCAAGACATTCTAAAAAATAGCCACAAATTTAAAAACATGTTCATGATATTTTTGAAAAATATTCAACATGTGTTTAAAAAGTTCTCACCGTGTATATATATAAAAAAATTGCATTTGAAAATTTTTCAACACGTGTTCGGAAACTATTCAATTTCAATTTGAATTTTTTTTACGTGTATCCAAAACATGTTTTATTTTTATTTGAAAAGTGTTTGGCCTGTATATGTAAAAAATTGAAACATGTATTTAAAATGAAATGAAGAAGAATGAAAAAAATGAAAAATAAGAATAGAACGAAATAGAAAATAGAACGAGAAAATGAACATAAAGGAAAAACGGAAAAAATGAAACAAATAAAACAGTAGGAAAACACACGGAAAAAAGAAACAACTTTTTTTGAGAAACAGGATACAAAGAAATAAGTAGAACAGACATATGCTTCCTATAACATGGCTAAAGATTCTCATAATTTTTCCTTTCATTGTAAAAATAAAGGTACATGACTAATTTTTGAATAGGAAAATTTTGTTTTTGTCACTCTAGATTTTGCCAATTTGCCTTATGCCACTCTCGATTTGACATTTCACGTTTGCCACTCTTAGCTTTATAAATTATCACAATTTGCCATTCGGTGGCAAAAACATAATAATGTTATTTCACTTTTGCCATTCTTAGCTTTTGACAATTATAACAATTGCCACTCTGAATTTTTTTTGTTTTTGTCACGTAATGGCAATTGTGATAATTGTCAAAAATTAAGAGTGACAAAAGTGAAATGTCAAATCGAGAAGGAAATCGACCCAAGACTAAAGAATCTAGTTGTATAGAATTTCCATCTCTCATGACTCGTGAGCACTTGACCAGACACTTAGCCAACCACTTAATAAGAGGAAGTTAGAAGCTCAATAATGCCACACCACCCACTCCCAATGGAGCTACCACCATGGGCGCCCATGCCCATCCTCGCCGTCGTGCTCGCCACCATGCTCTTCCTCAAGGCCGTCTTCCGCCGCACCGCTCACGTGTACAACCTCCCGCCGGGCCCTAAGCCATGGCCGATCATCGGCAACCTCGGGCTCGTTGGCACGCTCCCGCACCGCTCAATCCACGAGCTCTCCAAGCGGTACGGGCCGCTCATGTACCTCCGGTTCGGCGCCTTCCCCGTCGTTGTCGGCTCGTCCGTCGAGATGGCAAAGTTCTTCCTCAAGACCCACGACGCCATCTTCACCGATCGGCCCAAGACCGCTGCGGCAAGCACACCGCCTACGATTACAGTAGCATATGATGGGCGCCCTATGGCGCCTACTGGCGGCAGGCGCGCAAGATGTGCCTCACCAAGCTTTTCAGCGTCAATCGTCTCGAGTCGTACGCCTACATCCGCCGCGAGGAGATGCACGCGCACCTGCGCCGCCTGCACGAGGCCTCCGGGCGCGTGGTGGTGCTCAAGGATCACCTGTCTACCTTGAGCCTGAACGTAATCACGCGCATGGTGCTGGGCAAGAAGTACCTGGAGAAGCACGAGGACGGCTCAGCGACCACGACGCTGGAGGAGTTCAGGTGGATGTTGGACGAGTGGTTCTTGCTCAACGGCGTGCTCAACATCGGCGACTCCATCCCGTGGCTGGGCTGGATGGACCTGCAGGGTTACATCAAGAGGATGAAGAAGCTGAGCAAGATGTTCGACCGGTTCCTAGAACATGTCCTGGAAGATCACACCGAGCGGCGACGGATCGAGGGTGAGCAGGGGACTTTCGTGTCAAAGGACATGGTAGACATCCTGCTGGAGATAGCCAGCGACCACAATCTTGAGGTCAAGATAGAACGGGATGGCGTCAAGGCTTTCATTCAGGTGAGTGCGTCGAAATAACTTTTTTATGTTACGAAGGTTCCACAAGAATACAGTAAGAGAACTTTCCGGATCCAAGGTTATGTGGATGCTACAATTTTGCACCACTACACAAGAAAATAGTTTAATCGCATCACATGTAGGACCTCATCGCCGGGGGCACAGAGACCACACCGATCACGGTGGAGTGGGCCATGTCAGAGATCCTCAAGAAACCCGAGGTGTTCTTAGGGCATCTCCAATAGCCGTATGATCATCGTTGGTAAAATTGCCACATAGACAGTTTTGATGACATGGCACGTAATAAAAGAAGAGAGAGAATGAAATCGTATGATCTTTAAGCAACGGTTCATGCACAAGCTTCGAGACAAGCATAGTCATTTCTTCAACATTTAGTGGACCCGCTTGGTTGTTTTACATACGGTTAACATACGCTCCATTGAAGAGCTTGTATGATATGTTGTTGGCTGCTGACATGGACATTTATACCAACGATTGAACATACAAACTGTTGGAGATGCTCTAAAGGCTACTGATGAGCTGTTACCGCGTGGTGGGGAGAGACCGCTGGGTGACAGAGGATGACATCCCGAGCCTTCCCTTTGTGGAGGCCATCGTGAAAGAGACCATGCGCCTCCATCCGGTGGCGCCCATGCTCGCGCCTCACTTGTCTCGTGAGGACGCATCCATCGGTGGGTATGACATCCCCGTTGGTACGCGGGTGCTCGTCAGCGTGTGGTCCATTGGCCGGGACACAAAGTTGTGGGATGCGTCGGAGGAGTTCGTGCCTGAGCGGTTCCTCGGCAGCAAGATCGACGGCAAGGGGCAAGATTTTGAGTTGCTGCCATTTGGGTCCGGGCGGCGGATGTGCCCCGGGTATAATTTGGGACTCAAGTTGATCCAGGTGAGCCTTGCCAACCTGTTGCATGGCTTTACCTGCAGGCTCCCCGATGGTGTGGCAGCCGAGCAGCTGAGCATGGAGGAGATCTTCGGTCTATCGACGCCGCGCAAGTTTCCGCTAGAGGTAGTGATGGAACCCAAGCTCTTGGGTCACCTCTACACAGGGGCTTCATAGTGTATTGTTGTCCACTTAATTTTGTGCTTCCTAGTCTTGAATTGTGTTATTGTGTTAGAAAACAATTGGAATATTTCAAGATGTGTGCATGTGTTGATAAGATGCTTTAGGGGCTTCAAATTTTACATATCTGGTTTGCTCGCTTTGGCTTAAACTATAGTGCAAATAGATTTTTTCCAAAGTCAAGCTTTCTAAGGTTTGATTAAGTTTATAGAAAAATAAATATCATTATACACATTGTAAAACGTATTCTGTATTGTATTTTTTTTTCTGTTGTTGATGTTGATATTTTTCCTTGTATACTTGGTCAAATTTTATGAAGGTTGATTTTTGTTTAGCAAATATACATTGTATTTGAGCATATATTATTGTATGATTTGTAAGGACACGATATTGTGATCAATGTTGTAGGAGGGGAAAGCAGCAATTGATCAGGAGCTACTCGTACTCCCTGAAAGTATACAAACCTAACATCCAGAAGATGAATAAGTTTCAAGCATAAAAAGGAAAAAGGAATCAAAGTGGAAAAAAAGGCGAGATTCACCTGAAGAAAAATATAATCCACTGAACGACCATGTGTCCATTTCAAACAGAGGTTCAATTACATGAAAGCCAGTTAGGCGCACGGAGGTGCAGCAGTCCACATGCAGCTTGAGAAAGGGCAGGGGAAAGTGAAGAGCAACGTAAACTCATGAAAGAATTAGCCTTCTAGCTTATGCACCCACTCCAGTGTTGCGAGCTTAATTATCTTCCAGCCACCGTGCACGTTTGGTCCATATTCTTTTTTTTGAGCAAAAGGGAGCCCCCCCCCCCCCCCCCCCCCCCCCCCCCCCGCCGATTTTCATTAACGAAAACCATAATGTCTTGTCTTACTCCAGACTGCTACTACGAACTAAAAGAAAACATAAAAAGCCCCCCTCGAGGAGCCTAAACAGCATCACCTGGAACATCCTCCACTGAGCTCACGAAGCTCTAGACGTCAAAGCCACATCTCAGGCATCCAATCTTTTTTTACATTTGTGGACATGACTCTAAGAAACTAGATAATAACCAAAAGGCCAAGGTAGAAGCAATCGAAAATAAGAAGGCCACTAATTCTCCAGGGGCAAGATCCCCGGCCTCCATCCCTGCGACGCTTTGTAGACCTCACTGACAACTTGCTCGAGAAGTCTTGCCCCAGCTTCAGCATTCTTGCCACGGTTTCCTTTGTCTGCAAAACGGACCAATCATTGATCCACGAACAAGTCAATTTCACGATTGTCATTGGGTCGATCACTTGCTTTCGTTCAAAACATATATCATTTCTTGATGTCCAAATGGACCAGAAAACAGCTCCAATTCCAACCAAGACCAAGGCCTTGTCTTGTTTTGGAAACATCCCGATCCATCAGGAGAAACAATCATCTAAATTGGAAGGAGTGAATCTAAGATCAAACACACATTTCAACAGATTCAATGTTTTCTACCCGCCCACAGAAAGCACACCCATCTCTCCCTTTCCACCCCCTCTTCAGCAAATTATCCTTAACGAGAATGCTTTTTCTATTCACAAGCCACAAGAAGACTTTAATTCTCACTGGCACTTTAACTTTCCAAAGAAATTTCTAAGGGAACGCCACCTCAGATCTAACTAGCAAAGTATATAAGGATTTGACAGTAAATTTATGATGTCTACTACGCAACCTTCTTCTTGTAGACTCGTGTTGGGCCTCCAAGCGCAGAGTTTTGTAGGACAGTAGCAAATTTCCCTCAAGTGGATGACCTAAGGTTTATCAATCCGTGGGAGGCGTAGGATGAAGATGGTCTCTCTCAAACAACCCTGCAACCAAATAACAAAGAGTCTCTTGTGTCCCCAACACACCCAATACAATGGTAAATTGTATAGGTGCACTAGTTCGGCGAAGAGATGGTGATACAAGTGTAATATGGATGGTAGATATAGGTTTTTGTAATCTGAAAATATAAAAACAGCAAGGTAGCAAGTAACAAAAGTGAGCAAAAACGGTATTGCAATGCTTGGAAACAAGGCCTAGGGTTCATACTTTCACTAGTGCAAGTTCTCTCAACAATACTGACATAGTTGAATCATATGTAAATCCCTCACGTGCGACAAAGAGTTCACTCCAAAGTCACAAATAGCGGAGAACAAACGAAGAAATTATTGTAGGGTACGAAACCACCTCAAAGTTATCTTTTCCGATCAATCGTATGAGCTATCCCTATAAGTGTCACGAACAGCCCTAGAGTTCGTAATAAAATAACACCTTAAGATACACATCAACCAAAACCCTAATGTCACCTAGATACTCCAATGTCACCATGAGTACCCATGGGCTTGATTATACGATATGCATCACACAATTTCAGATTCATCATGTTCAATCCAACACAAAGAACTTCAAAGAGTGCCCCAAAGTTTCTACCGGAGAGTCAAGACGAAAACGTGTGCCAACCCCTATGCATAGATTCCCAAGGTCACGGAACCCGCAAGTTGATCACCAAAACATACATCAAGTGGATCAATAGAACATCCCATTGTCACCACGGATATCCCATCGCAAGACATACATCAAGTGTTCTCAAATCCTTTAAAGACTCAATCTGATAAGAAAACTTCAAAGGGAAAACTCAATTCATCACAAGAAGATAGAGAGGGGAAAACTCCATATGATTCATCTATATCAATAAAGCTCGCGGTACATCAAGATCGTGTCATCTCAAGAACACGAGAGAGAGAGATCAAACACATAGCTACTGGTACATACCCTCAGCCCCGAGGATGAACTAATCCCTCCTCGTCATGGAGACCGTCGGGATGATGAAGATGGCCTCCGGTGATGGTTTCCCCCTCCGGCAGGGTGCCGGAACGGGCTCCCGATTGATTTTTCGTGGCTACAGAGGCTTGCGGCGGCGGAACTCCCGATCTAGGTTTGTTTCTGGGGTTTTTGGTATTTATAGGAATTTTTGGCGTCGGTCTCACGTCAAGGGGGGCCACAAGGCGGCGACAAGCTAGGAGGGCGCGCCCTAGGGGGGGGGGGGCGCCCTGCAGGCTTGTGATGGCCTCGTGGCTCTTCTGGCCCAACTCCAAAGCTTCAGGGGTCTCTTTTGGTCCATAAAAAATCACCGTAAATTTTCAGCCCATTCCGAGAACTTTTATTTCTGCACAAAAAAACGACACCATGGTAGTTCTGCTGAAAACAGCGTCAGTCCGGGTTAGTTCTAATCAAATCATACCAAAATCATATAAAATTATTGTAAACATGGCATGAATACTTCATAAATTATAGATACGTTGGAGACGTATCAATTTACCATCCTTGGTTAACATCCATCTGATCTGGTCTTTCCCTCCATACATTTCTATTTCTTCACATCTACTCTTAAGGCTCTCCCACAAATCTAAAATCTCTCCATGCAAAGTTCTGCGAAAAGAAAAATTCTCCCAAGTTTTATCAATAGCCTCTACTACTGTTACATTATGATCAAAGCTAATCATATATAATCTGGGGTAGGCCAGCTTGAGAGGTTTATCATCTACCCATCAATCTTCCCAGAACCTAGTGTTTCTCCCATCCCCCAACACTTTTTTGCAGTGTTGGTAAAATAGATCTTTCACCTTCAGAATGCTGGATCAGAAATGGGAGTCACCAGTTCTATGTTTAGTGCTAGACAGACATTTGTTTCCTACATATTTGTTCTACAAGACTTCCTGCCATAGCCCTGTTTCATTTTCTAGTTTCCAAAGCCACTTAGCTAATAGAGCTTTATTCATAAAATCCAAATTCAGAATCCCCAGACCTTTTTGCTGTTTAGGCAAACAACAGGTTTTCCAATTAACTAAATGGTATTTCTTTTTATCTTCATCTTCCTGCCAAACAAGTCTAGCTCTATAGAAATCTGCTTTTTTCTGATCCCCACAAGGATAGGATAAAAGGACATCATAAAAAGAGGTATATTAGTGAGGCAAGCCTGCACTAGTGTGATCCTGCCAGCAATATTAAGCATTCTCCCTTGCCAGCAAGCACACCTTTTTCAATTTTTTCAGTCACCCCTTTCCAGGGTTTGTTTCTAATCCTAGTATTAGAAACTGGCAACCCCAAATATTTAAGAGGTATTTGTCCAATTTCACATGTAAAAATGCTTTGATAGATTTCTGCTTTACTGATGGCTTTCCCAAACAAGTAAGTCTCACTTTGATGGAAATTGATAGTGAGTCCAGACATTTGTTCAAAAGCATATAGAATGAACTTTAGATTTTTAGCACTTTCCAAATCATCTTGTATTAAGAATATTGTGTCATCTGCATACTGCAGCATATTCACCCCATCAGGCAAAACATCACTTAACACTCATTTCACAAAACCATTTTCCTTAGCTCTTTTCATGATGATTGCCAAAGCATCAGCAACTAAGTCAAAAAGCAGGGGGGCAGTGCATCACCCTGTCTCAGCCCTTTAAAGGTTTTGAAAAAGGTCCAATTTCATCATTTACTTTCACCCCCACATGCCCTCCCCTCATGGTGTACATTGTCCATTCACACCACTTATCAAGGAAATTTTTAAGCTAAAGCATTTTATGCACAAATGGCCACTGGAATTTATCATATGCTTTCTCAAAATCCACATTAAAAAGCAGAGCATCCTGTTTCTTGACATGTATAGAATTAAGAGCCTCATGTAGCACCACCACCCCCTCCATAATATATCTGCCTTTGATGAAAGCAGTTTGATTTTTGGAGATGATGGGGTTAACCACTTTACTGAGTCTATTCATAAGTATTTTAGTGATGATTTTGAAACTAACATTTAGCAGACAAATAGGTCTGAACTTTCGGATTTGCGTGGCTCCTTTAACTTTTGGTACCAAGGTAATCACTCCATAATTTAGCCTAGCAATATCTAGTAGCCCATCATGAAAATCATTCAAAATATTTATAAGGTTTTTTTATCACCTCCCAAAATTGTTGATAAAAGTCAGCAGGGAACCCACTGGACCTGGACTTTTATTTTTCTCCATACTAAAAACAACTTCTTTGATATATTCCATAGTAAAAGGATTTATAAGATCATCAGCCTCTGATGACCCACAAGTATAGGGGATCAATCGTAGTCCTTTCAATAAGTAAGAGTGTCGAACTCAACAAGGAGCAGAAAGAAATGATAAGCGGTTTTCAGCAAGGTATTCTCTGCAAGTGCTGTAAGTAATGATAGTAGATAGTTTTGTAGCAAGATAAATCGTAACAGGTGACAAGTAACAATAGTAGCAAAGGTGCAGCCAGATAGCACAATCCTTTTTATAGCAAAGGACAGGCCTGAAAGTACTCTTATATTAAGCAAGCGCTCCCGAGGACACATGGGAATTATGTCTAGTCATGTTCATCATGTTGAGTTGATTCGCGTTCGCTACTTTGATAATTTGATATATGGGTGGACCGGTGATAAGGTGTTGTTCTTACTTGAACTAACAACCTACTTATGATTACCCCCTCTCGCAAGCATCACTACTAGGGAAAACCTTATACACAGAACCTTAGCAGTAGCGCTGGATAAAAAGAGGCGCTACTGCTAAATAGCCGTAGCGCGCGTCCAGAAAAGGCGCTACTGCTAAGTTCTTAGTAGTAGCGCTGCGTTAGAAAAAGCGCTACTACTAATATTGCCCCACTGTTGCCGCCAGGCTAGGTTTAGCAGTAGCGCTGGTTCCTGAAACGCGCTATAGATACGTCAGGTAGCAGTAGCGCTGTTTCCTGAAACCCGCTACTGCTATATTGACATAACCCCGGCCCGCGCCGGCTCCTCCTCCACCTCTTTCCTCCATATCCCCACCCCCCCATTCGATACCTCTCCTCCGACGCTGCCGTCGCCGTCCGTCGCCGCCCGCGCGCCCTCCGTCGCCTCCCGCTCCTCCACCCGCTCCCGTCCATCGCCGCCCGCGCCCCGTCCGTCGCCGCCCGCGCGCCCTCCGTCTCCCCCGAGCTCCACCTCGCCGCCGGCATCTCCCCCGAGCTCCACCTCGCCGCCGGCGTCTCCCCTAGCCCCTTGTAAGTCCTCTGCCCCTCCTTCTCTCTCTCTGTCTCTCTAGGACAGATTAGGACATATTAGGTATGTAGTATGAATTAGTATGAACCCTAGGACAGATTAGATAGTATGAACCTAGTTAATTAGTATGAAATTAACTAGGTTTTCAAATTAGGATAGAAATTTAGCTAGGCTGAATTTAGTTTCAAATATTGTGAAGAAAAACCTTATTGCATTTTCTTCAAGTTCTATATTTTTCTTACTGTTATATGCAAATGATCCGAGTGGCCTATGTTTCGCCGGAATGTTGTTTCATTTCCGTTCCGGTGAATTTCAGGCGCTCGATATGTCCACTTTTTAGCAAGGGTAATGTCGAAATTTTGGCATGACTTGTGCTAGAAAGTAGGCATATCGAGTGCCGGGAATTGCTGGGAAACGACATTCTGGAAAACCGAGTCAAAAATGAGTCTAACATGAGTTTAAGAAATTAAGCATTTCTAAAATAGCAAAACATTAAATGATAAGAAAATGTTCTCATAGGAATTTGTCTCGACGTCGACGATGCCTGGCCCGCATCCTCGTCGTCGTCGAGTCGGCGGCGACATCCTGCTTGAGAGGCGCAATGTCCGGGACTGGGCTCCGCCGGGCTGGCACTGGGAGGTGCTACCTTCCCGGGCTCCGAGCTTGGTGAGGAATCCTGGTCTCGTCGTCGACCCGGAGCTTCTTTGGTGGCGGTCGCGTGGGCCACTTTCGGTGCAGAGGGAGCGGGCCCCCGCGGAGGTGGTACGTCGCCGTGTCAGGGAGGAGGACGAGCACGTCCGGCGCTACATGGCGGCGTTGGACGCCAGGTTCTCCAATACTTGGAAGGTTCTTCAGGGATCTCACCCGAGTTATGATCCGGTGATGGTTCCTTATCTTTGGGTGTCCACCGCCAGCGACTCAGAGACTGCTAGTGAACCGAGTTCACCGTCCTCCACTTTGGATTCTAGGATATTCGATCTGTATTAGTGATCTTATATGATAATATTCGAGATGTATTAGTTAATATTTGATGATGCATTAACTAGATTATTCGAGATGATGTATTAGTGATATTATATTCGAGTTCATTATAAATTTATTAGTGATATTATATTCAAGTTCATTATAAATGTATTAGTGATATTATATTGGTATAATGTGTGTTTGACTTTCGGTCTGTCGTTGCTCCTTGTGTGACTTTCATGTGTGTTCTTGATGGAGGAATCCCGACTGTTGTCGTGTGGGGCGCTTCCTCCTCTTCTCTTCTTGCGATATATACCTCGGTGTAATGCGCAAGGAGAGGAGAGGAGGTGCGCCCATCACCGACGGTCGAACTATTAGTGTGAGAGAGTGTCCACCAACATATATACACCACCATATCAGTGTGAGAGAGTGCGCACCAACACACCATAAGATATGAGAGTTATTTAAGCAAAGCCTCGACGGACCGAAAGTCAACCGATATTGAATTAGGTCTATTTGGACATGTGTGTATGTTATTGCAGGGAACCCCTCCTAGTGCCTATGTTTTGCCGGAATGTTGATTTATTTCCGTTCCGGCAAATTTTAGGCGCTCAATATGTCTTACATTAGCAATGGTCATGCCGTAATTTTTGAATCATGAACACAGGAAATGTCGTCGTCTGATGACGACGATAGGATCCAAGCGTGTGAACTCTGCGGCAAAGATAAGGGTCTTTGCGACCAGCCTGGGCTGCGAGACGACAGGTTCTTCACAATCAAGCTTGACGAGACCTTCGATGTTTCTACGGTACGCAACGATGACAAGTGTTTTTTCGTAATTTAGCATGACTTCTGTTTCTTTGCTTCAACGTGTAATTTCTGTTTTATACAATTCGACTAGTTCATCCCCTGTGATGCAAGACGGTATTTCTTGGAGAGGCTCGGTTTCGAAGAGCACGAGAGTTTCGAGACGAGGAGAGCCAACCTGAGGACTAAACATGGTCACACATTTCTGGTCAAAGTAATGAATGCAATTAATAACACATAATTAGGGTGCTCAAATTGGGAAGATCTTTGCAAGGCATATGGATTCAGGAGGATATGGAAATAACGTTCGATCTTCGTCCTGAAGATCATATTGAAGGTAACATCGACATTTGGGTGGATGTCGATATGCTTCCTGTTTTACCTCCATGTGAGTTTATCAACCATGCATATTTGTCAAGTAATTTGCATTCTATAGTTAAAAATAGTTGGTGTTCATCCATACTAAATTTGTTAATTTATAATTTACAGCTTATTTCGTTTCTTCGAGTGAAACACAGAAAATAATTGACACGACACACTACACTTATGGATCACATCTAACTTGGGAGGAGAAGGATGATCTTATCAACTTTGTTATTGGTGTCCTAGTTGGTAGGGAGATCTTCCCGTATAATTTGGGAACTGACCCAAATTATACATTGTACAGGACACTAGTGCATAGGTTGAGGGCGGATGACATTCGCCGAAATATCTTGGTAAGAGTTGCTAATTAAGTACACTACTATTGCGTAAATGGTATTGATTACATTGCTAACTAGGCTACTATTATGTTCTTCAACAGAAACTGCCAAATGAAGTTGTGCCTCCGTTGATGCAAGCCGAAGGTAATATGACAATTAAAAGCCCTATGAGGCCCGAGTTCTCTTTTGCATACTCGACTGAGCGCAAACCAGCAAGACGGCTCCAAATTGAAGCATGGGGACAAATAAAGAAGGATCGCAAGCCACAAGTTGGAGATCGTTGGATCTCTTTGCTTCATCATGGAGACATAGGTGTTATTCTGTTTTATGTCATTTTACCTAGGAGGGAGGACTAGGTCCTATGAGAGAGAAGTTTTTCTGGTTTATTTTAACTTGCATGATCGATTAGGATGATTACTATTATGATGTTTTTCTGTTTTATGAGATTTTAACTTGGTATGATTAAGATGATGATGAGTTGTTAGATGAGTAAGATGATGATGAGTTATATGACATATATTTGATTAAGGTGGATGGATGCAAGTGATCATGTTGAATTAGTGGAAAATATGATGTTGCGATTGGCAACATCATATTTTCTTCTAATTCAACATGATCACTTGCATCCATCCACTTTAATCTAAATGTAGTTGCTGGCACAATAATTATTGATGTTGTATATTAATATGTATAACCGTGTGTAAATACAACATAAATATAAAAAAGGAATATGTGCGTTTAACAGTGGCGCGGGTTAGAGAAGCGCACTACTGATAACTCGGTTAGCAGTAGCGCCGGTTAAGAGGCGCTACTGCTAAACTTTAGCTGTAGCGCTGGTTAACCAGCGCTACTGATAAATGTTAGCTGTAGCGCCTTATCAGTAGCGCGGGACCTGATACACCTAAAAACCGTGCTACTGCTAGGCTTTTCCCTAGTAGTGCATCGACAACTATGAAAGAAGAATTAAGATAAATCTAACCATAGCATGAAACATGTGGATCCAAATCAGCCCCTTATGAAGCAACACAAAAACTAGGGTTTAAACTTCTGTCACTCTAGCAACCCATCATCTACTTGTTACTCCACAATTACTTCCCTTAGGCCCATAGCATGGTGAAGTTTCATGTAGTCGACGTTCACATGGCACCACTAAGAGAAGTAACAACATACATATCATCAAAATATCGAACGAATACCAACTTCACATGATAACTTATAACAAGACTTCTCCCATGTCCTCAGGAACAATAGTAACTACTCACACCTCATCAACATGTTCAAGTTCAGAGGTACAATAATAATAATTAAGGATCTAAACATAATTTCTTCCACCAAGTAATCCAATAAGCGTTAACTACAAGATGTAATCAACACAACTAGTAACTCACAGGTACCAATATGAGGTTTTGGGACAAAGATTGAATACAATAGATGAACTAGGGTTGGAGATGAGATGGTGCTGGTGAAGATGCTGATGAGGATGGGTCCTCCCATGAAGGAGGAAGCGTTGGTGATGACGATGGCTTCGATCTCCCCCTCATGGAGAGGGATTTCCCCGGCAGAATCTGACTGCCGGAGTGCAAAAGGGCCTATGCCCAGGTTTCCGCCTCGAGATGGCGGCGCTTCGTCCCAAAAGGTAGCTTGTCATTTTTCTAGGGTAAACCACACCATATAGGAGAAGAGGGGCGTCGGGAGGCCAGCCAGGGCTCCACCACACATCAGGGCGCGGCCTGGGGGGGGGGCACCCTGATGGCTTGTGCCTGGCTGGTGGCCCCCCTTTGGTATATTTTTGGCCCATAAATTCACATATATTCAATAAAAATTCCTCGTGAAGTTTCAGGTCATTTGGAGTCTGGTGATTTTTCTTCCTTTTTCTCGGTTTTCCGGTCCAGAATCCTAGTTTCCAGATAATTCCCCCTGTGTGATGTACCTTGTATATTCAGAGAGAAAGGGCATAAGAATTGTATTATAATAGGGAATAATGGACAAGAATAACGTAAATATGAATAAGAAATCATGATGCAAAATGGACGTATTAACTCCCCCAAGCTTAGACCTCGCTTGTCAAGCGAAAGCCGAACTCGAGAGTAATGGCCACATAATTTGAGAGAGAGGTTTCGATAAAAATAGAATACAGACATGGGAGCATCATTAATATCATTATAGCAGCAAGCATTTCATCATATAACTTCTCATAGGCAAGTAAAGATTTCTTTACAATTATCGAAGTATGAAGCATAAACCTTATTGACAACCAACAAACGATGCTTTTAGTCATGGTGATAATCATAATTCATCATATTCAAGGAAGAGTCTATATAAGAGCTTTCATTGTAGCAAACCCACCTAGCCAACTATCATTTAGTCATCTATGATTGTTGACACTCATTGCATATTTTTGGAGCTTATGTTTTTGCCGGACACATAGGAAGATAGGGGCTTCCTTTGCCACCCAACTCATTTACCTCAAGGATAATGTCAACAATAATGAATCATGATTCCTTACATTCAACCGGATATATACACTTGGATCTTTCCTCAACTTTTGATGCTTGCCACTAAGAGAGTTTATAACTTGAAAGAAGGGAAAATATTAATGACTCTTGGGTAGAAGTAAAAACTTTATGAAAGTGAAGGATATGCCATTCGCAGAGGGAAGTAGAGGTTGTCATGCGCTTTTATTTGATTAGATGTGCAATCTCTTAATGAAAAGGAACTTCACTTTATATTGCCCCTTGCGATAGTGAACTTTATTATGCACTCCATCGCTTTTATTTCTTCACCATCACAAGATCGTACAAAGCTTATTTTACTTTTCAATAAAAGATCATACATGATTAAAGACAATTCTTATTGCTTATGCACCGATGACAACTTACTTGAAGGATCTTATTCAATCCATAGGTAGGTAAGGTGGACTCTTACAAAAAGAAACTAGGTTCAAGGGGTTATGGATGCACAAGTAGTATCTCTACTTGCTGCGGAAATTTTGGATAGCAAAAGTTCTAAAGGAAGCATCACATGTTAAAGGATCCATGTACATATAACTTCTATGCAAATGTAAGCAATCATGACCATTAGGTTGTCTTCCATGTCCAACTTCAACACTTTATCATTATTTAATATTTGGTGGGGGTTCGTAATCATAGATGATGTCCAATATAGTATATTTGTATGTGGATTTTCTCCTCTCTATCATAATCTTGCATAGATTATAACAATGACTAAGGCTATGTTTGTTCTATTCCCAACAATTTTCATAGTTCATACTTTCTTTTTATGTGAAGTCATTACTTCCCATGGGATAAGCATATGATCCTTACTATTCTTTTATTGTCATGCTATGATGATTGGTGCAAGAGAGTAAAGCACACGAACTCAACTAATCTTTATTATATAACTCTCACACTCGATTAAAAGGATAGGTAGAACTCAAAGCAAAATTCTAAGCAAAGCAAATCTGAAACTTTATTTCTCTAAACCATGAAATAGCTAAAGATCAACTAACATAAAAGATGATGGTGGAAAGTGATGGTGATACGATACCGGGGCACCTCCCCCAAGCTTGGAACAAGCTAGGGGTTGTTGCCATACCCATGTACTCAAGTGTTCTTTGGTGATGGTGGTGGTGTGCGGAAATCCTCCATCTTCCAAGGCATAGGCTCCCCATCATGGAAAAAAAGTCTTGTCCCTGGAATCCTGTAATTAGCAGCGAGATTTATCCTTTTGAACCTAGATTCATACTCACAGTTCTGGGTTTGGAGTTCATAGATTTGATCTTGAAGGTGCTCGATCAGCTCTTGAAGTTTGAAGAGTGCTTCTCCTACGCTCCTTGTGTCAAGCTTGTTCTCGCGGATGAAGTCCGTGATCATAGAGTGATTAGCACTCAGACCACGTTCAACCATCCCTTGACACTTGAAGATCTCCTGCTTGATACGTCTCCAACGTATCTATAATTTATGAAGTATTCATGCCATATTTACAACAATTTTATATGGTTTTGGTATGATTTGCATGGAACTAACCCGGACTGACGCTGTTTTCAGCAGAACTACCGTGGTGTTGTTTTTTGTGCAGAAATAAAAGTTCTCCAAATGCAATGAAACTTTTTGACGATTTTTTGGGAGCAAAAGAGGCACTAGAAGCTTCGTGGGAGGGCCAGAAGAGCCACGAGGTTGCCACAACCCACCAGGGCACGCCAGGCCCCTCATGGCCCATCTTCGCGTGAAACCGACACCCAAAAAATCTATATATTCAGAAACCCCCAGAAATAACCCTAGATCAGAAGTTCCGCTGCCGCAAGCCTCTGTTGCCACGAAAAACCAATCTAGACCCCGTTTCGGCACCCTGCCGGAGGGGGAAATCATCACGGGAGGCCATCTTCATAATCCCTATGGTCTCCATGATGAGGAGGGAGTAATCCACCCTCGGGGCTGAGGGTTTGTACCAGTAGCTATGTGTTTAATCTCTCTCTCTCTCTCTCTCTCTCTCGTGTTCCTGATTTGGCACGATCTTGATGTATCGCGGGCTTTGTTAATATAGTTGGATCATATGGTGTTTTCCCCTCTCTATCTTGTTGTGATGAATTGAGTTTTCCCTTTGAGATTTCGTTATTACCGGATTGAATACTTTTATGGATTTGAGAGCACTTGATCTATGTCTTGGCACTCAACTCGCGGATTCCTGAGGTGACATTGGGGTAATCTATGCATAGGGGTTGATGCACGTTTTTGTCCTACTTTCTCCGGTAGAAATCTTGGGGCACTCTTTGAGGTTCTTTGTGTTGGTTAAGTATTATGAATCTGAAATTGTTTGATGCGTATCGTATAATTAACTGATGGATACTTGTGGTGACATTGGAGTATCTAGGTGACATTAGAGTTGGTTGATGCATATCATATGGTGTTATTTTAGTACGAACTCTTAGATAGATCGATCGGAAAGGATAACTTGGTGTTATTTTAGTACGAACTCTTGGATAGATCGATCGGAAAGGATAACTTTAAGGTGGTTTCGTACCCTACAAACAATTTATTCTTATGTTCTCCCCTAGATAAGAACTTTGGAGTGATTCTTCGTTGCATGTTGAGGGATGGTTATGTGATCCAATTATATTAGCATTGTTGAGAGATTGCACTAGCGAAAGTACGAACCCTAGGCCTTGTTTTCAAGCATTGCAATACCGTTTGTGCTCACTTTTGTTACTTGCTACCTTGCTGTTTTTTATTGTTACTATTACAAAAATCAATACCTACTATCATTACTACACTTGTATCACCATCTCTTCGCGGAACTAGTGCACCTATACAATTTACCATTGTATTTGGTGTGTTGGGGACACAAGAGACTTTTTATTATTTGGTTGCAGGGTTGTTTGATAGAGACCATCTTCATCCTACACCTCCCACGGATTGATAAACCTTAGGTCATCCACTTGAGGGAAATTTTCTACTGTCCTACAAAACTCTGCGCTTGGAGGCCCAACACGAGTCTACAAGAAAAAGTTGTGTAGTAGACATCAAGCTCTTTTCTGGCGCCGTTGCCAGGGAGGTGAGTGCTTGAAGGTATATCTTTAGATCTTGCAATTAAATCTTTTAGTTTCTTGTTTTTCACTAGTTTGGTTTTTATAAAAGAAAACTACAAAAAATGGAGTTTAGGTTGCATCATTTGTATCGTCTTTATAATGTCTTTCGTGAAAATAAGGATTCAGAAAATTGTGCTCAATTGGTAGAGGAAGAAATTATGAAAATACTTAATGAGAATGCCTTTAATGATGATCATGATTGTAATGTTGCTAGTATGAATTCTCTAAATATCCATGATGCTAATGATATGCAAAGCCACAAGCTTGGGGATGCTATGTTTGATGAAGATGATATTTTTAGTCCCCCAAGTTTTGATGAGAAAATTTATTATGATGATGGCATGCCTCCTATCTATGATGATTATGATGATGACATATATGCTATAAAGAGTGATAGTAACCATGAAACTTGTCATCATTATTTTAATATTGAATGTTGTTATGTCAATCAAGTGTCTCATGATAGTTATTTTGTTGAGTTTGCTCCCACTACCATGGATAAAAAGGAATTTGCTTATGTGGAGAATAATGAAAATTATATGCTTGTGCATCATGAAAATAATGCTTTATGTGATAGTTATATTGTGAAATTCCTTCATGATGCTACTGAAAATTATTATGAGGGAGGAACATATGCTTGTAGGAATTGCAATAATATCAAGTTTCCTCCCTATGTGTTCAAAGTTTTGAAGTTATGCTTGTTTTGCCTTCCTATGCTAGTTGATTCTTGCTCCCATAAATTGTTTGATCAAAAAATACCTATGCATAGGAAGTGAGTTAGACTTAAATGTGCTTGTCATGAGATTCATGATGCTCTCTTGCATGTTTCAATTACTACTTTTTATGTGAGCATCATTGAAATCATCATGCCTAGCTAAAAGGCTTTAAAGAAAAGCGCTTGTTGGGAGACAACCCAACACTTTTACTTTCTGTTTTTGTGTGTTAACATGATTAAGCTACTGTATTAATCATGTTTTATGTATTCTATTTCAATAATGTGCCAAGTAAAGCCTTTGGGATAGTATGGATACTTTTTGATTTGATTCTGTGCAAAAACAAAAACTTTTGCCTCCAGTAAAGAATTTTTCTGATTTTACTGGAGCGTCAAAAAATTATGCAATTTTTACACAGTATTTATATGCAAATGTTTTACGTTTTCAGAATTTTTCAGAATTTTTAGAGACATGTAAATATGGTTATACTACAGATCTTCACAGACTGTTCTGTTTTTGGTAGATTCTGTTTTGCATGCATAGTTTGCTTGTTTTAGTGTTTCCATAGCTTATATTTAGTGGTATAAATTATGGGAATGATATAATACAGTATGTATCATGTGGGAACAATTATGAATCTTGTCTTAACAGTACCTAAGTGAATGATCTATATTTACTATACTAACCCATCTCACGAAGTTCCGTTAAGTTTTGTGTGATTGAAGTTTTCAAGTTTTGGGTGAGACACCGATATAAGAAGAATAAGGAGTGGTAAGACCCTAAGATTGGGGATGCCCAAGGCACCCCCAAGGTAATATCCAAGGAAGACTCAAGCGCCTAAGCTTGGGGATGCCCCGGAAGACATCCCCTCTTTCGTCTTCAACATTATCGGTATATCTTACTTAGAGCTATATTTTTATTCGTCACATAAGATGTGTTTTGCTTGGAGTGTCATTTTATTTTGTTGTTATCTGTGATATGTTATTTATAATCTTGTTTTTCAATAAAAAGTTCCAAGAATTGCCTCTTAGGATGCTTGAGTTACATGTTTGATATGTGCTGTGTAAAAACAGAAACTTTTGCTGTAGTGTTTGAATTTTCATATTTTACTGGAACGTGGAAAGTTTCTGAAATTTTTACACAGTGTTGTCATATAAATTATTTATCACGTCCTAAATGTTCATAATTTTTGGAGTTACATAAGTACACTGTTTTCATAAATTGCTACAGACTGTTCTGTTTGGACAGATTGCTGTCATAGTTTCGTTATCTACTTATCCTATAGTTTCCATAGCCTATATTGGTAGATATAAATTGTGGAAACGATAGTAAACAGTAGATGATGTTTGAAAATTATTTTGCAACTTGTCCTGGCAGTACATGAAGTGTTGATTATTATTATGTGCACTAACCTATCTCACGAGTTCTTTTCAAGTTTTGTGTGGATGAAGTTTTTGAGACTAAGGTGAAACCGGGAATAGAGAAGATTGAACGAGATACAAAAGCTCAAGCTTGGGGATGACCAAGGAACCCCAAGTAAATATTTAAAGAAGTCTCAAGCATCTAAGCTTGGGGATGCTATGCATCCCACCTCTCTTCTTCAACAAATATCGGTTAGCCTATGTTGAGCCTAAATTTTTATTAGTCCACATGATATGTGTTATTCTTGGAATGTAACTTTGTTTTGTTTGCTGTTTTAATAAAATACTCAGATCCGAAAATCTTTATTGAGAGAGAGGGTCCTCACATAGCTACTTTATTATTTGACTACTCATTGATCTTCACTTATATCTTTTTGGAGTAGCTTGTCATTTACTCCTGTGCTTCACTTATATCCTATGAGTAAATTGTTGAATGAATTGAATAACATGAAGTTGAAATTATATTTTCATATCAAGCCTAGTAGCTTCACATTGGGTTTAGAGAGTGAATTCTTTTGAAGCTTGACAATCACAATATTGGTCCTACAAGCAATCCCTGAATGATTAGTATAAGGAAGAGAACTTTCACATACAAATATATTATCTTGGACATCTTCTATGATTGTGAATACCCATTAATTATTTTCAAACTTGAGAAAATTAGTTGAAGTTGGACAAGAAAGACAGCGTAATGAGTTGTGGTTGTGTATATTTGCATAGAAGTTATATTGTTATGGATCCTCCAACATGTGGTGTTTTCTTAGGATCTTTTGCTAGCCAAAAATTCGTACTAAGTAGAGATACAACTTGTGCATCCAAAAACCCTTAAACCCAGTTTCTTGCCATGAGTGTCCACCATAACTAACTATGGATTGAATAAGATCCTTCAAGTAAGTTGTCATTGGTGCAAAAAGGCAATAATAATTGCTTCTAAATGTGTTCGATCATTTAGTATAAGAGAAAATTGAGTGTTGTACGAACTTGTGATGGCAAAGTAATAAAAGCGACAGACTGCATAATAAAGGTTGCTATCATAAGGGGCAATATAACGTGACATTCTTTTGCATTAAGGGATTGTGCATACAAAACCAAAAAGCACATGAGAACCTCTGCTTCCCTCTGCGAAGGGCCTATCTTTTACCTTTCAGTATTTACTTTTATGCAAGAGTCAATAGTATGCATTCTCATTTCAACCTCAATTATTCTCTAGTTGGCAAGCATCATGTGTTGGGGAAAGATCTAGGCACATATGGCCAGTGAAATATATTTGATCATGACTTATTATTGTTGACAATTATCTCTATGATAAATGAGTTGGGAGGCGAAACATTAAGCCCCTATCTTTCTCTGTGTTTGATGGATGCCATTTGTTCTAAAAATATGCTTTGATTACTAGCAATCATAGAAGACTATATGATGATTGACTATCTGGAGCTCTTACTTAGACTTTGTTGAGAATAAGTTGAATTGCAATTGTTTGGTGACTAAGAATATAGGTTGTTAAGTTTCAAGAGAATTCATTGTTTGAACCATAACATGTGACTTGGTTGCTACTTTATCATGATGAGTTTTATGAGAAAGAGTTGCTGTTATGATGCTAGGAAAAGTGGTTGAAATTATCATTGATCAAACTTATGCACTATGCTAGCATTCACACTTCATAAATTATTTTCTTTTATCATTTACCTACTCGAGGACGAGTAGGAATTAAGCTTGGGGATGATGATACGTCTCCAACGTATCTATAATTTATGAAGTATTCATGCCATATTTACAATAATTTTATATGGTTTTGGTATGATTTGCATGGAACTAACCCGGACTGACGCTGTTTTCAACAGAACTACCGTGGTGTTGCTTTTTGTGCAGAAATAAAAGTTCTCCAAATGCAACGAAACTTTTTGATGGTTTTTTAGAACAAAAGAGGCAATAGAATATTCGTGGGAGGGACAGAAGAGCCACGAGGTGGCCACAACCCACCAGGGCGCGCCAGGCCCCTCTGGCACGCCCTGGTGTCTTGTGGGCCCCTCGTGGCCCATCTTCGTGTGGAATCGACGCCCAAAAATCCTATATATTCAGAAACCCCCAGAAATAACCCTAGATCAGAAGTTCCGCCGCTGCAAGCCTCTGTAACCATGAAAAACCAATCTAGACCCCGTTCCGGCACCCTACCGGAGGGGGAAATCATCACCGAAGGCCATCTTCATCATCCCTATGGTCTCCATGATGAGAAGGGAGTACTCCACCCTCGGGGTTGAGGGTTTGTACCAGTAGCTATGTGTTTAATCTCTCTCTCTCTCTCTCTCGTGTTCTTGATTTGGCACGATCTTGATGTATCCCAGGCTTTGTTAATATAGTTGGATCATATGGTGTTTTCCCCTCTCTATCTTGTTGTGACGAATTGAGTTTGCCCTTTGAGATTTCATTATTACCGGATTGAATACTTTTATGGATTTGAGAGCACTTGATTTATGTCTTGGCACTCAACTCGCGGATTCCCGAGGTGACATTGGGGTAATCTATGCATAGGGGTTGATGCACGTTTTCGTCCTACTTTCTCTGGTAGAAATCTTGGGGCACTCTTTGAGGTTCTTTGTGTTGGATTGAGTATTATGAATCTGAAATTGTTTGATGCGTATCGTATAATTAACTCATGGATACTTGTGGTGACATTGGAGTATCTAGGTGACATTAGAGTTGGTTGATGCGTATCATATGGTGTTATTTTAGTACGAACTCTTAGATAGATCGATCGGAAAGGATAGCTTGGTGTTATTTTAGTATGAACTCTTGGATAGATCGATCGGAAAGGATAACTTTAAGGTGGTTTCGTACCCTATAAACAATTTCTTCTTATGTTCTCCCCTAGATAAGAACTTTGGAGTGATTCTTCGTTGCACATTGAGGGATGGTTATGTGATCCAATTATATTAGCACTTTTGAGAGATTGCACTAGCGAAAGTACGGACCCTAGGCCTTGTTTTCAAGCATTGCAATACCGTTTGTGCTCAGTTTTGTTACTTGCTACCTTGATGTTTTTTTATCGTTACTATTACAAAATCAATACCTACTATCATTACTACACTTGTATCACCATCTCTTCGCCGAACTAGTGCACCTATACAATTTACCATTGTATTTGGTGTGTTGGGGACACAAGATGCTTTTTATTATTAGGTTGCAGGGTTGTTTGAGAGAGACCATCTTCATCCTATGCCTCCCACGGATTGATATACCTTAGGTCATCCACTTGAGGGAAATTTGCTATTGTCCTACAAAACTCTGCGCTTGGAGGCCCAACATGAGTCTACAAGAACAAGTTGTGTAGTAGACATCACTGCTGCACTTCTGCAAGCCTGGCCTTGTCGCTTCCCTCCTCACGCATCTCAATAGCTTGAGGGTGCTTCAACACCTCCGGCAAGTAGGGGTTGATGACCTTCTCGAAGAACTTGTCTTTAGATGATCTTGGGGAAGTCATGACGATCTAGATCTGTCAGAAAAACAGCCCGAAACAAGAACAGAGGAGAAACTCGCGATGCGGTGGTCAAAACATCCGGGAGTATATATAATAATTTTTTATAGGTCAGAATACGTGTTCGGGAAGAAATCGGAGTCGGAGAGGCACACGAGGGCTACACAAGCCATCACGGCGCTCCCCAGGGGGGCACCCTGTTGGCTTGTGCCTCCCTCATGGGTCCCCCTGACTCCGTTTTATTTTTGGAATTTTTCTAAAATACTAAAACCAACAGAAATTATTTTTTGGAATTGTTGGAGTCGGTTTACTTACCGTACCACATACCTACCTATTTTTTAGGTTTCTGGGGTGTTCCGGAAGGTCTCCCGTATGTGTTCTTCTGGTGTTATCACTTGAATGACATTAGTTTCTTCATTAATGGGAATACCTGAAATATAATGCTTGATTCTTTGCCCATTCACCACCCTCGGGTTTTTGCCTTCGAAGTTATTAATTTTTATATCACCGGAGCGGTAGACCTCTTCGACAACGTATGTGCCTTCCCATTTGGTTAAGAGTTTTCCTGCAAAAAACCTGAAACGAGAATTGTACAAAAGCACAAGGTCTCCTACATTGAATTCCCGTTTTTGAATCCTTTTGTCATGCCATCTTTTAACTTTTTCTTTAAACAACTTAGCATTCTCATAAGCATGTGTCCTCCATTCATCTAGTGAGCTAATGTCAAATAACCTCATTTCACCAGCAAGTTTAAAATCATAATTCAATTCCTTAATTGCCCAGTAAGCCTTATGTTCTAATTCAAGAGGCAAATGACAAGCTTTTCCATACACCATTTTATATGGGCACATCCCCATGGGGTTTTTATACACAGTTCTATAAGCCGACAGAGCATCGTCTAATTTCTTAGACCAATTCTTCCTAGATCTATTAACAGTCTTTTGCAAGATCAACTTTAATTCTCTATTACTCAATTCAACTTGGCCACTAGACTGATGATGATATGGTGATGCAATTCTATGGTTAACATCATATTTAGCTAGAAGTTTACGAAAAGCACCATGAATAAAATGTGAACCACCATCAGTCATTAAGTATCTAGGGACTCCAAAGCTCAGAAAAATAATTTCCTTAAGCATTTTAATAGAGGTGTTATGATCAACACTACTAGTTGGAATAGCCTCTACCCACTTAGTAATGTAATCAATAGCAACTAAAATATGAGTATACCCATTTGAGGAAGGAAAAGGTCCCATAAAGTCAAAACCCCAAACATCAAATGGTTCAATGGCAAGTGAATAATTCATAGGCATTTCTTGACGTTTACCAATGTTACCAACTCTTTGACATTCATTACATGAAAGGACATACTTGCGAGCATCTTTGAAAAGAGTAGGCCAATTAAAACCAGATTGTAATACCTTGTGTGCAGTTCTGTCACCAGCATGGTGTCCTCCATAAGGTTTAGAATGACACTTCCTTAAGATTTGTTCCTGTTCATGCTCAGGTATACAACGTCTAATAACACCATCTACTCTTTCTTTATAAAGATGCGGGTCGTCCCAAAAGTAATGTCGTAAATCATAAAAGAATTTTTTCTTTTGTTGATAGGTAAAACTAGGTGGAATATATTTTGCAACAATATAGTTAGCATAATCAGCATACCAAGGAGTACTATGTGAAGTATTTATAGCAGCAAGTTGTTCATCAAAAATTATCATCAATAGGCAGTGGGTCATCAAAAACATTTACCATTCTAGACAGGTTATCTGCTGCGGGGTTTTCAGCTCCCTTTCTATCAACAATATGAAAATCAAATTCTTGAAGCAAAAGCACCCACCGAATAAGTCTAGGCTTAGCATCCTTCTTTTCCATAAGGTACTTAATAGCAGCACGATCCGTGTGAATAGTTACTTTGGAATTGACAATATAAGGTCTAAACGTATCATATGCAAAGACAACTGCTAAAAATTCCTTTTCAGTGGTGGAATAATTTCTTTGAGCAGCATCTAGGGTCTTACTAGCATAATGGCTAACATTCCATTTCTTGTCTACTCTTTGCCCTAGAACAGCACCAACATCATAATTACTAGCATCACACATAATCTCAAATGGTAGGTTCCAGTCAGGTGGTTGAACAATAGGAGCGGAAATTAAAGCTTTCTTAAGTATTTCAAAAGCTTCGACACAATCATCATCAAAAACAAAAGGAATATATTTTTTAAGAAGATTAGTTAACGGCCTAGAAATCTTTGAGAAATCTTTAATGAAACGCCTATAAAAACCAGCATGACCAAGGAAACTTCTTATACCTTTGATATCTTTGGGGCATGGCATCTTCTCAATGGCGTCCACTTTAGCTTTGTCCACTTCAATACCACGCTCATAAATTTTGTGCCCAAGTACTATGCCTTCATTTACCATAAAATGGCACTTCTCCCAATTCAAAACAAGATTAGTTTCTTCACATCTCTGCAAAACTCGATCAAGGTTTCTCAAGCAATCATCAAAAGAAGTTCCATAAACGGAAAAATCATCCATGAAAACCTCAACAATCTTTTCACAAAAATCAGAGAATATAGCCATCATGCAACTTTGAAAGGTAGCAGATGCATTGCATAAACCAAAAGGCATACATCTATAAGCATACATTCCAAAAGGGCAAGTAAAAGTAGTTTTTTCTTGATGCTCTTTTGAAACAGGTATTTGAGAAAAACCAGAATATCAACCTAGAAAGCAAAAGTGTGTGTGCGCTTAGATAATATTTCTAGCATTTTATCGATAAAAGGTAAAGGGAAATGATCTTTCCTAGTAGCTTTGTTTAATTTCCTAAAATCAATCACCATCCTATAACCAGTTACTATTCTTTGCGGGATAAGTTCATTTTTATCATTAGGAACAACAGTTATACCTCCTTTCTTAGGAACACAATGAACATGACTTACCCATCTACTATCAGCAATAGAACAAATTATACCTGCCTGCAAAAGCTTTAGTATTTCAGTTCTTACCACTTCCTTCATCTTAGGATTTAAGCGGCATTGATGATCAACGACCAGTTTAGCATCCGGTTCCATATTAATCTTGTGTTGACACAAAGTGTGGCTAATACCCTTAAGATCATCGAGAGTATATCCAATAGCAGCCCGGTGCTTCCTCAGAGTTTTAAGTAATCTCTTTTCTTCATGCTCTGAAAGGTTAGCACTGATAATAACAAGATATATCTTCTTTTCATCAAGGTAAGCATATTTCAAAGTGTCAGGTAAAGTCTTTAACTCAAACACGGGATCTCCCTTGGGTGGAGGGGGATCCCCTAAAATATCAACCGGTAAGTTGTGTTTAAGAATAGGTGTTTGTTTCAGAAATATATCATCTATTTCATTTCTCTCATTCATAGGCATATCGTTTTCATGGTCTAGTAAATATTGTTCTAACGGGTCGGTAGGAGGTACGGCAATAGAAGCAAGACCAATAATATCATCTTTACTTTGTAATTTTTTCACATGTGGTTGTTTACTAAACTTAGAAAAATTAAATTCATGAGACACATCGCCTTCTCAGTAACACAAAAATAATGGGACAAAAGTTATCTTGTTCTAAACCAAGTACTAGAAAATCAGTGGGGTACTTGACTTTTCCACACAAGACCTCAACATCTCTACCAATCCCAAGTGGTGTAATAGTGTCTATGTTTGCAAGTTTAATTGTAACATCAATGTCCTCAAGCTCAGATGGTGCTATGTCGTTCATAATTTCCTGATATAAGGTAAAAGGTATAGCGCTAACACCAGCACCAATATCACACAAAACATGATAACAATTATCTCCATTTTTAGCTGAAACCACAGGCATGCCAACCACTAGTTTATTTTTATCTAGTTCATCTTGCGCGTTTCTATAAGGTTTTGCAATTCTGGCAGCTTCACCACAGAAGTAAATGACTTGACCATCAATGTTATCAACTAGCAGATCTTTAACCATAGCAACTTTAGGCTTAACATTTATTTGTTCAGGAGGTGTAGGTGTCCTAGCATGACTTTTATTAACCACAGTTGTAGCTTTAGCGTGTTCCTTAATTCTAACAGGGAAGGGTGGTTTCTCAATGTAAGCAGTAGGAACAATTGGATCAACATGGCTAACAATTATTTCTTCCTTCTCAAGTTTAATAGGTTTCTCTAGCTGCTTTTCAATGGGTGGATGGTATTTAAACCACTTCTCCTTAGGGAGATCAACATAAGTAGCAAATGATCACAGAAAGAAGCTACTATCTCAGAGTCAAGGCCATATTTATTACTCAACTTATAGCAGGCATAAGTTTCCATAAAAGATTTAACACAATCAAACTTAAGCTTTATACCCGACTCTTTACCTTTGTCGAGTTACCAATTTGCAGAGTTGCGTTTAATCCTTTCCGGAAGATCCCATTTGAATTCAATAGTCCTATTCATGAAGGAACCAGTAGAAGAAGAATCGAGTAGTACTTGATCATCATGAGAAAGTCGAGCATAGATATTTTGCATAATAGTGTTTCTTGATATCTCATGGTTGGGGCAGGTGTGCATCATAGATTTAAGCCCCCCCCAAGCATGAGCGATACTTTCTCCTTTACGAGGCCAGCAATTATAAATAAAGTTCCGATCACGGTGAACTAGATGCATAGGATAAAACTTCTGATGAAATTCCAACTTCAAGCGATTCCAGTCCCATGATCCAATATCACCCAATAGCCCGTACCACATTAATGCCTTTCCCTCCAAAGATAAAGGGAAAACTTTCTTCTTAACTTTGTCTCCAGACAACCCTGCAAGCTGAAATAATCCACAAACTTCATCGACAAATATCAAGTGGTAATCAGGGTGAGTCGTTCCATCATATGGATGTGATAAGAGTTTTTTCAAGCATACCCGAAGGAATATCATAATAAATATTTTCAATAGGTTCAGTAGGTTGAGGAACAGTTTCCTCATCTTCAGTTCGGAGCGAAGGTGCCCCGAACAAGCCACTCAAAGGGTGACCGTTCATAGCGACAAGCAACAGTAAATTTCAGCACGTATAGAAAACGTTTCCTTACCAATTCCACTTACCAAAGACGCTTCACTCCCCAGAAACGGCGCTAGAAAAGAGTCTTGATGACCCACAAGTATTGGAGATCAATCATAGTCCTTTTGATAAGTAAGAGAGTGAAACCCAACGAGGAGCAGAAGGAAATGATAAGCGGTTTTCAGCAAGGTATTCTCTACAAGTGCTGTAAGTAACAATAGTAGATAGTTTTGTAGCAAGATAAATCGTAACAGGTGACAAGTAAAAATAGTAGAAAAGGTGCAGAAAGATAGCCCAATCCTTTTTATAGCAAAGTACAGGCCTGAAAGTACTCTTATATTAAGCAAGCGCTCCCGAGGATGTTGGAAATATGCCCTAGAGGCAATTAATAAAGTGTTTATTATCATATTTCTTCGTTCATGATAATGGTTTATTATTCATGCTAGAATTGTATTGACCGGAAATTTAATACATGTGTGTGGATAATAGACAAATACTGAGTCCCTAGTAAGCCTCTACTAGACTAGCTCGTTGATCAAAAGATGTGTACTAGACCTGATGTATGCCTCGCTATTAGCTTGGTGGGAAGGTACCAAAGTGATCCAGGAGTAGATCACTGGACAGCGGTCAAGAATATCCTGAAGTACCTGAAAAGGACTAAGGAAGAATTTCTCGGGAATAGTGGTGATAAAGAGTTCGTCGTAAAGGGTTACGTCGATGCAAGCTTTAAACACCGATCCGGAAGACTATGAGTCTCAGACCGGATACGTAAAGTGGGACAATCGTTTTTGGAGTAGCTCCAAGCAGAGTGTGGTAGCAGCATCTACATATGACATAGAGATTTGCCAAGAACACACGGATCTGAATATTGCAGAACCGTTGACTAAAACCTCTCTCACAAGCAAAACATGATTAGCCCTAGAACTGATTGGATGTTAATTTCATGGAGATGTAAACTAGATTATTGACTCTAGTGCAAGTGGGAGACTGTTGGAAATATGCCCTAGAGGCAATTAATAAAGTGTTTATTATCATATTTCTCCGTTCATGATAATGGTTTATTATTCATGCTAGAATTGTATTGACCGGAAACTTAATACATGTGTGTGGATAATAGACAAATACTGAGTCCCTGGTAAGCCTCTACTAGACTAGCTCGTTGATCAAAAGATGGTCAAGGTTTCCTGACCATGGACATGAGTTGTCATTTGATAACGGGATCACATCATTAGGAGAATGATGTGATGGACATGACCCAACCGTTAGCATAGCAAATGATCGTTTAGTTTATTGCTATTGCTTTCACTATGTCAAATACACGTTCCTCTGACCATGAGATCATGCAACTCCCGGATACCGTAGGAATACTTTGGGTGTATCAAACGTCACAACGTTATTGGGTGATTATAAAGGTGCACTACAGGTATCTCCGAAAGTGTTTGTTAAGTTGGCATGGATCAAGATTGGGATTTGTCACTCCGACTATCGGAGAGGTATCTCTGGGCCCTCTCGGTAATACAGCATCACAGAAGCCTTGCAAGCACCGTGACTAAAGAGTTAGTTACAAGATGATGTATTACGGAACGAGTAAAGAGACTTGCCGGTAACGAGATTGAACTAGGTATTGGATACCGACGATCGAATCTCAGGCAAGTAACATACCGCCGGACAAAGGGAACAACGTATGTTGACATATGAGGTTCACCGATAAAGATCTTCGTGGAATGTGTAGGAACCAATATGAGCATCCAGGTCCCGCTGTTGGTTATTGACCGGAGAGTCATCTTGGTCATGTCTACATCATTCCCGAACCCGTAGGGTCCGCACACTTAAGGTTCGATGACGATTTAGTATTATATGAGTTATGTGATTGGTGGCCGAAGTTTGTTTGGAGTCCCGGATGAGATCACGGACATGACGAGGAGTCTCGAAATGGTCGAGAGGTAAAGATTCATATATTGGAAGGCTATATTCAGACGTCGGAAAGGTTCCGAGTGATTCGGGTATTTTTCGGAGTACCGGGGAGTTACGGGAATTCACCGGGAGAAGTAATGTGCCTTATTGGGCCATACGGGAAAAGGAGAGGCAGGCCACGTGAGGAGGCGCGCGCCCCCCTTGCCCAAACCGAATTGGACTAGGGGAGGGGGCGCAGCCCCCTCTTTCCTTTCCCTCTCCCTTCCCCCTTTCCTACTCCGTATGGGAGGTGGAATCCTACTAGGACTAAGGAGTCCTAGTAGGACTCCCCACACTTGGCGCACCCCTAGGGGGCCGGCCTCCTCCCTCTCATCCTTTATATACGGGGGCAAGGGGGCACCCCAAAGACACACAATTGTCCCATAGCCGTGTGCGGTGCCCCGATCTCCGTTTTCCACCTCGGTCATATTTTCGGAGAGCTTAGGCGAAGCCCTGCCGGAATCACTTCACCGTCACCGTCGCCACGCCGTCGTGCTGACGGAACTCATCTACTACCTCGACGTCTTGCTGGATCAAGAAGGTGAGGAACGTCACCGAGCTGCACGTGTGTAGAACTCGGAGGTGCCGTACGTTCGGTACTCGATTGGTGGAGCTCGAAGGATTGTTTGACTACATCAACCGCGTTGTGAGACGCTTTCGCTAAACGGTCTACGAGGGTACGTAGACACACTCTCCCCTCTCATAGCTACGCATCTCCATGGATAGATCTTGCATGAGCGTAGGAATTTTTTTGAAATTCATGCTCCGTTCTCCAACAGAGGACACATGGAAATTATGTCTAGTCATGTTCATCATGTTGAGTTGATTCGCATTCGCTACTTCGATAATTTGATATGTAGGTGGACCGGTGCTAAGGTGTTGTTCTTACTTGAACTAACAACCTACTTATGATTACCCCCTCTCGCAAGCATCCGCAACTACGAAAGAAGAATTAAGATAAATCTAACCATAGCATGAAACATGTGGATCCAAATCAGCCCCGTATGAAGCAACACATAAACTAGGGTTTAAGCTTCTGTCACTTGATACGTCCATTTTGTATCATGATTTCCTACTGTTATTTATAATGTTTTGATGTACAATAATGCTTTTGGGAGTGATTCTAATGCCTTTTCTCTCATAATATGCAAGGTTTTACACAAAGAGGGAGAATACCGGCAGCTGGAATTCTGGACCTGAAAAAGCACATCAGAGATACCTATTCTGCACATCTCCAAATAAGCTGCAATTTCATGGAGAATTATTTTGGAATAAATAAAAAATACTGGAGCAAATAACTACCGGAGGGGGGCCACCTGGTGAGCACAAGACACTAGGGCGTGCCAGCCCCCCCAGGCGCGCCCTGGTGGGTTGTGCTCAGCACGGCCCATCTCCGGCGCCCATCTTCTGGTATTTAAGGTATTTTGACCTAGAAAAAATATAGGGAGGACTTTCAGGATGGAACGCCGCCGTCTCGAGGCGGAACTTGGGCAGGAGCACTTTTGCCCTCCGGCGGAGCGATTCCGCCGGGGGAACTTCCCTCCCGGAGGGGGAAATCAAAGCCATCGTCATCACCAACACCCCTCTCATCTTTGGGAGGCCAATCTTCATCAACATCTTCAACAACACCATCTCCTCTCAAACCCTAGTTCATCACTTGTGTTCAATCTTTGTACCGAAACCTCAGATTGGTACCTGTGGGTGACTAGTAGTGTTGATTACATCTTGTAGTTGATTACTATATGGTTTATTTGGTGGAAGATTATATGTTCAGATCCATTATGCTATTCAATACCCCTCTGATCTTGAGCATGGATATTATTTGTGAGTAGTTACCTTTGTTATTGAGGTCACGGGAGAAGTCATGTTGCAAGTAATCATGTGAATTTGATATGTGTTTGATATTTTGATGATATGTATGTTGTGATTCCCTTAGTGGTGTCATGTGAACGTCGACTACATGACACTTCACCATCCTTGGGCCTAAGGGAATGCATTGTGGAGTAGTTATTAGATGATGGGTTCCTAGAGTGATAGAAGCTTAAACCCTTGTTTATGCGCTACTTCGTAAGGGGCTGATTTGGATCCAAAAGTTTAATGCTATGGTTAGATTTTATCTTAATACTTTTCTCGTAGTTGCGGATGCTTGCGAGGGGGTTAATCATAAGTGGGAGGTTTGTTCAAGTAAGAACAGCACCCAAGCACTGGTCCACCCACATATCAAATTATTAAAGTAGCGAACGCGAATCAAACCAACATGATAAAAGTGACTAGATGAAATTCCCGTGTACGCTCAAGAACACTTTGCCTATTATAAGAGACTGTTCTGGCCTGTCCTTTGCCAAAAAAGGATTGGGCCACCTTGCTGCACTTTATTTACCGTTACCGTTACTTGCTTGGTACCAATTATCTTGCTATCAAACTACCTGTTACCTACAATTTCAGTGCTTGCAAAAATTACCTTGTTGAAAACCGCTTGTCATTTCCTTCTGCTCCTCGTTGGGTTCGACACTCTTTCTTATCGAAAGGACTACGATTGATCCCCTATACTTGTGGGTCATCAGGACTCTTTTCTGGCACTGCTGCGGGGGAGTGAAGCACTCTTAGTAAGTGGAAATCGGTAAGGAAAAAACTTATACTACATGCTGAAATTTATTGTCACTTGCTACTATGGAAAATAATCCTTTGAGGGGTTTGTTCGGGGTATCTTCACCTCGACCGGAACCGCAATTAGTTGCCCCTCAACCTACTGCACCTACTGAAAATATTGGTTATGAAATTCCTTCGGGTATGGTAGAACAACTTCTAGCTAATCCTTATGCAGGAGATGGAGCTGAACATCCTGATATGCACCTAATACATGTGAATGAAGTTTGTGGATTATTTAAGCTTGCAGGTTTACCCGGAGATGAAGCTAAAAAGAAGGTTTTTCCTTTATCTTTGAAGGGAAAAGCATTTACATGGTATAGGCTATGTGATGATATTGGATCATGGAACTGGAATCGATTGCAATTAGAATTCCACCAGAAGTTTTATCCTATGCATCTAGTTCATCGTGATCGAAATTATCTGTACCTATACTAATTAGGCACTTCTAAAAAATTACCACGTTAATCAGTAATTAGCAGCCGTTAATCTGGTGGAGCCAAGTTATTACGGTGTAGATCAATCCTAGAATTTTCCACATTAAAAAATAAACATGCGCTTTGCCTCTCTCTCCCAAAGTCCCAATCTCTCACGACTCCCCTCTCCAAATATCTCATGTTGGTCAGCAAAAGAAAAAAAATCCGATCTTTCCCCTCACTTCCCATGTACGATGCTGCCTTGACCGCCCCAAGCTTCTAAAATAGATCGATCAAGTAGGTTTGTTTTTCTCGCGCCCCATGTATGCCGCCGCCATGTCCACACCAAGCCTTCGATCAAGGGTTGGCTCTTCTCCTCAGGCGTCATTTACGTCGACGGCGTAGTGGCCGCCCCATGCCCTCGCCAAGTTGACCATACATATTTTCCAATTTGCCTGTACATGTACATCCCGACGGCCAGCGATTCTCTGCTGTATGTCTCCATGTTAACACGTCATGGTGTTCTGGGTCCAGCGAAATAGAGGTTTTAAAGACTCATGGCACCACGTTTGCTGTCGGAGGAGCAATGTTCCCTTTATTCCGAGCTTACTCTGCCTCTTATCATCCGACAGATAAAAGCATGGATGCATCTAGCTTCCTACATCACGGATTTAACTTAATATAAGGAGATCCGCTGGGAGATAAGTTGCTGGGCTCTACTTGCCTTCACCTGCAGAAAAATCAAGGTAATTAAATCAAGTGGGTTTGATCAGCTCTATTGGCAATACAAGGGAATTCATTACCTCAACTAATTTATTCCTAAAGCAACATATATCACAGATCAGTTTGAGTCTGGGAAGTACCAGGCCATTGCCACTTAGACGAAGGCTTAGGTAAGGCTCACATATTGAGAATATAGCATGTATGTTGCTTCATGGCAGATTGACTCGACGAGAGGATCTCTGTCATGGTTGGAGAGCAGAGCATGTTATGGCATCCAATTTTCAGGTTAGCAGACCAATGTGCATGCTTTGGTTCTGCATTAGGCAGATCAGCGACATTTGTGAAGCAATGGCACCATGCAGGTTCGATCTGTACAACTCTATACACGTGTGCTAATGCTAAAGCTGGGAGGGTTGGCTATTAATCTCCATGCATTTACTTTACTTTCTTACTTTTTGTATGGTGATTTTTTCTAGAGCACGTCTGATTCGCTTTGTTGTCAAACTGATCTCTTATCCCTACATACACTGGAACCCTAGGTTTCGTCGCCAGGCCGAGCACAAAATACAACCAGCAAACAATGGCCCCGCCATTACGAGGCTAATTGAGACCACAAGAAGAAACAACAATTTCTCGACATGAGAAAGTCTGATAGGAAATTTAAATTTGTTACATCTGTTCTTCACCGTCCCTTATGCGCAGGCATTGTTCACGTTAAAGTAAAAAGACATTATATATGTACGTACAATATGGACTTGCTGTACTAAATAGTAAATATACATGGGATCATCAATGCAGGAGAGCGTCATTCTATTGTGTTCTTATGTCACGGTGAGGTTCGAAGGAGTCAATGCAAGAAGGCCAAGACGTGTGCATATGGTACTCCACTAATTTCTTCTCTTGAAAACGTGTATATATCTATCTAATTCCTGTTTTCTCTTAACAAAAGGAGGATTCATGCAGAATGATTTTGAAGATCATTGCCGAGTCATATTACATAAATATTTGTAACATACCACTTTCACAAAACTCCCTCGCGGACCTGAGGTCATGGTCTTTGATCTTTCTCCTTAATGGATCTATGTAATGTGGTTGCAGATCTTCCAGCCAAATGAAAGAGAAGGAGAAAAATCAAATGACAACGGCTACAACAACACGAGGAACCATGGCATCGGGGTCATTAATGTTACGACAAATCCGATGGACTCCCCCAGTCCCGTTTAGTACCTGGTCAAGCAATTTCTAGCAGATGCCACGAGTAATGATATACCTAGCAGTTTAACAGTTCATGACTCTTGCTCTATTCATCGTTGTGCTTAATCATTACCACTAGAGAAAATTCTCAATCCAGTGCCATCCAAGGTCAGGTTTATATAATGCATAGCATATATTGTCTATGCTCAATGCCCCACTCCAAATCTATTTTTTTTCTACGCTTGGATACGTTTAGACGGAGTCTTGCTTTTAATAATGTCGCCTATGATTGAATGCTATATTTGGTGTACTTCTATTTTTCTGGATCGTTCATTGTGTTTTTTGCACATGCCCTTGCCAATCTATTTGAAAGCATATAATTAACCTACTAATCCTTATATTTTGCATCCTTACAATATTAATTTATTATTTGGGAACGAAACGTGTACATGAGTATGTATCAAGTCAGTCCGATAAACTAATTTGTGAACCAAAATTAGTTGCAAAACCAGACCAGATTTATAATAGACTTAAACATAAATGTACATGCTTTGGTGATTTTCTTGATAGAAGCCAACTCAGATAATATGAATAGGTATAACCGTATAAGATTGCACGACATAAACATACTTTGTGTATGTTGGTTTCATATTGGCAATGATTAATTTAGTTGTAAGTTTCACTTTATTTATATTTCTTGCTTTTATCTGCAATTACTATATTTGTGAATAAATGAAAGGTTGGATTAAAAATTAAGATAATTGTAACACCTTGACCTGTCTATAAAAATTTATTGTATGTACTCTACCTTTGCTAAAAGGTAATATCTTTTTTATTGGTATAAATCCTTAAATCGATGTTGATTAACTTAAAAGATTCAATTCCATCATATATATGGGGTATAACCTTAATACTAAAACAATATAAACATCCTTAGCATGTATAGCTACACGGGTTTATTTTTGGACTTTCATGTTTACTATCGAGAATGAGAGGCTAATTTCTAATTTCCTATGGACATAAATCAGATTTGGTTGTGTCTTGATTCAAAAGCTGATGTTATTTTGACTTAGACAGAGTAAACTTATAAATAGAAGTGTTAGTGTTATTTTTTCAATGTATCAATCATAAAATGTTTTGAATGAACATATAGCTAGCCCGTGCAATTGCACGGGTTGACGACTAGTATATATAATTTTTGGCCTTGTGAAGGAGAAAGCATAGCTCTAGCTTGGGGGAGGCTTAATTCAATGTTATATTCATGCCCCAATCATGTTATATTCAATGTTCAATGTTATATTCATGCCCCAATCAGTTAAACCATGAAATTATTATTCAGAATTTTTATGCTCGGCTTTCCAATAATGATCAATCCATGCTCGATACTTCTTGTACTGACGCTTTTATGAAGAAGACTATTGAATTCAAGTGGGATCTCTTAGAAAGAATTAAACGTAACTCTGAAGATTGGGAACTCGACGAAGGTAATGAGTCAGGTATAAAACTTAAGTTTGATTGTGTTAAATCTTTTATGAATACCGATGCTTTTCACAAGTTTAGCACTAAATATGGACTTGACTCTGAGATAGTAGCCTCTTTCTGTGAATCATTTGCTACTCATGTTGATCTCCCTAAGGAGAAGTGGTTTAAATATCACCCCCCTATTAAATAAGATATTAAAGAACCAGTAAAAGCCAAAGATGAAACCATCATTTACAATGTTGATACACTTGTGCCTACTACTTATATTGAAAAACCACCTTTCCTTGTTAGGATAAAGGAACATGCTAAGGTATCAATTGTGGTTCGCAAGAGTAATATTAGAGCACTTAAGCCCTCTGAGCAAATTAAAGTAGAACCTAGTGTTGCTATGGGTAAAGATCTCTTGACAGAAAATATGGAAGGGCAAGTTATTTACTTCTATGATGAAGCTGCTAGAATTGCTAAACCCGATGAAAAAGACAAACATAGACCCGTAGTGGGCATGCCTGTTGTCTCAGTCAAAATAGGAGATCATTGCTATCATGGTTTATGTGATTTGGGTGCTAGTGTGAGTGCTATTCCTTTTACCTTATACCAAAAAATTATGAATGAAATAGCACCTGCTGAAATAGAAGACATTGATGTTACTATTAAACTTGCTAATAGAGACACCATCACACCACTTGGGATTGTTAGAGATGTTGAAGTCTTGTGTGGGAAAATAAAATACCCTACTGATTTTCTAGTTCTTGGTTCCCCACAAGATGACTTTTGCCCCATTATCTTTGGTAGACCTTTCTTGAACACTGTCAATGCTAAGATAGATTGTGAAAAACAAACTGTCGGTGTTAGTTTTGGTGATGTGTCTCATGAGTTTAATTTTTCCAAGTTTAGTAGACAACCTGGTGATAGAGAATTATCTAGTAAGGATGAAATAATTGGTCTTGCTTCTATTGCTGTACCTCCTACCGATCCACTAGAACAATATTTGCTTGACCATGAAAATGATATGCACTTACATGAAAGAAATGAAATAGATAAAAATTTCTTTGAACAACAACCTCTCCTAAAACACAATTTGCCTATTGAAACTCTAGGAGGTCCTCCTCCACCTAAAGGTGATCCTATGTTTGAATTAAAACAATTGCCTGATACTTTGAAGTATGCTTATCTTGATGAGAAAAAGATATATCATGTTATTATTAGTGCTAACCTTTCAGAACATGAAGAAGAAAGATTATTAAAAATTCTGAGGAAGCACCGGGCTGCTATTGGATATACTCTTGATGATCTTAAGGGCATTAGTCCCACTCTATGTCAGCACAAGATTAATATGGAACCTGATGCTAAACCCGTTGTTGATCACCAATGACGATTGAATCCTAAGATGAAAGAAGTGGTAAGAACTGAAATATTAAAGCTTCTGGAAGCAGGTATAATCTATCCCATAGCTGATAGGAGGTGGGTAAGTCTCGTTCATTATGTCCCTAAGAAGGGAGGTATTACCGTTGTTCCTAATGATAAAAATGAACTCATTCCACAAAGAATTGTCATAGGCTATAGAATGTTAATTGATTTTAGAAAATGAAATAAAGCTACTAGAAAAGATCATTACCCTCTGCCTTTCATTGATCAAATGCTATAAAGATTATCTAAGCACACACACTTTTGTTTTCTGGATGGATATTCTGGTTTCTCTCAAATACCTGTATCTCAATCTGATCAAGAGAAAACCACCTTTACTTGTCCTTTTGGAACCTATGCTTATAGACGTATGCCTTTTGGTTTATGCAATGCACCTGCTACCTTTCAAAGATGTATGACTGCTATATTCTCTGATTTTTGTGAAAAGATTGTGGAGGTTTTCATGGATGATTTTTCCGTTTATGGAACTTCTTTTGATGATTGCTTAAGCAACCTTGATCGAGTTTTGCAGAGATGTGAACAAACTAATCTCGTCTTGAATTGGGAGAAGTGCCACTTTATGGTTAATGAAGGTATTGTCTTGGGGCATAAGATATCTGAACGAGGTATTGAGGTGGATAAAGCTAATGTTGATGCAATTGAGAAAATGCCATGTCCTAAAGATATTAAAGGTATTCGGAGTTTCCTTGGTCATGCTGGTTTCTATAGGAGGTTCATTAAAGACTTATCTAAAATTTCTAGGCCTCTTACTAATCTTTTACAAAAGGATATTCCATTTGTCTTTGATGATGATTGTGTAGAAGCCTTTGAAACACTCAAGAAAGCCTTAACTTCTGCACCTATCATTCAACTACCTGATTGGAACTTGCCTTTTGAAATTATGTGTGATGCTAGTGATTATGCTGTTGGTGTTGTTCTAGGAAAAAGAGTTGATAAGAAATTAAATGTTATCCATTATACTAGCAAAGCTCTAGAAAGTGCCCAACGAAATTATGCTACTACTGAAAAAGAATTTTTAGCAGTTGTGTTTGCTTGTGATAAATTTAGATCCTACATTGTTGATTCCAAAGTTACTGTTCACACCAATCATGCTACTATAAAATATCTTATGGAAAAGAAAGATGCTAAACCTAGACTCATTAGGTGGGTTGTCTTGCTTCAAGAGTTTGATTTACATATAATTGACAGGAAGGGAGCTGAGAACCCCGTAGCTGATAACTTGTCTAGTGACGTGGCTTGAGACTGCGTCAGTATTCCCCCAAAGAGGAAGGGATGATGCAGCACAGCGACGGTAAGCATTTCCCTCAGTTATGAAACCAAGGTATCGAACCATTAGGAGGATCACCACCACCCAATAAGCAGCACCTGCACACAAATAACAAGTACTTGCAACCCGACACGAAAGAGAGGTTGTCAATCTCTCTACGGTAAAAAGATAGATTAGGTAGTGATAGATAGGAGAGATAGATCTCTCAAGAACACAAAATAAAAAGGGCAAATAAAAAGTGCAGCAATATATTTTTGGGTTTTTGGTATAGTAGATCTGAAAACAAAAAGGCAAAAAGATAGATCGGAAAGCAATATGTTGGAAAAGTAGACCCGGGGGCCGTAGGATTCACTAGTGGCTTCTCTCATGAGTATAGCGCACGGTGGGTGAACAAATTACTGTTGGGCAATTGATAGAAGATCAAATAATCATGACGATATCCAAGGCGATGATCATTATATAGGCATCACGTCCAAGATAAGTAGACCGACTCCTGCCTGCATCTACCACTATTACTCCACACATCGACCGCTATCTAGCATGCATCTAGTGTATTAAGTTCATGGAAAAATGGAGTAATGCAATAAGAACGATGACATGATGTAGACAAGATCTATTCATGTAGGATTAGACCCCATCTTGTTATCCTTAATGGCTACGATACATGCGTGCCTTGCTGCCCCTTCTGTCACTGGGAAAGGACACCCCAATATCGAACCCATCACAAAGCACCTCTTCCCATGGCAAGAAAAATGGATCTAGTTGGCCTAACTAAACCAAAGATTCAAAGAAGAAATACGAGGCTATATGTAATCATGCATATAAGAGATCAAAGAAGACTCAAATAATATTCATGGATAGAAACTGATCATGAACTCAAAATTCATCGGATCCCAACAAACACACCGCAAAAGTTTACATCAAATAGATCTCCAAGAGACCATTGTATTGAGAATCAAAAGAGAGAGAGAGAGGAAGCCATCTAGCTACTGCCTACGGACCCGTAGGTCTATGGTGGACTACTCACGCATCATCGGAGAGGCACCTATGAAGAAGATGAACCCCTCCGTGATGGTGTTAGATTGGATCTTGAGGCTTCTGGAACTTGCGGCGGCTGGATGTGTTTTTCGTCAACTCCCCTAGGGTTTTCTGAGTAGTTGGGTATTTATAGGCGTCAAAGGTGGTGGAGGGGGGTCCCGTGGAGGGCACAACCCATCAGGGCGCGCCGGGGGCCCCCTGGCGCGCCCTGGTGGGTTGTGGCCTCCACGACCCACCTCTCTGGCACTTCTTTGGCCCACTGGGTGTCTTCTGGTCGAGAAACAATCTCCAAAAAGTTTTGTCGTGATTGGACTCCGTTTGGTACAGATATTCTGCAAAGTAAAAAAAACAAGCAAAAAACAGCAACTGGCACTTTGGCACTATGTCAATAGGTTAGTCCCAAAAAATGATATAAAGTTGATATAAGGTGATTGTAAAACATCCAAGAATGATAATATAACAGCATGGAACAAGCAAAAATTATAGATACGTTGGAGACGTATCATCTAGGTTGGAAAATATTCTTGATGACCCACTACCTATTGATGATAGTTTTCCCGATGAACAGTTAGCTGCAATAAATGTTTCTCAAAACACACCTTGGTATGCTGATTATGCTTACTACATTGTTGCTAAATATATACCACCTAGTTTCACATACCAACAAAAGAAAAAGTTCTTCTATGATTTAAGACATTACTTCTGGGATGACCCACATCTTTATAAAGAAGGAGTTGATGGTATTATTAGACGCTGTGTACCGGAGCATGAATAGGAACAAATCTTATGGAAATGTCATTCCGAAGCTTATGGAGGACATCATGCTGGAGATAGAACTGCTCACAAGGTACTGCAATCTGGTTTTTATTGGCCTACTCTCTTCAAGGATGCCCGTAAGTTTGTCTTGTCTTGTGATGAATGTCAAAGAATTGGTAATATCGGTAAACGTCAGGAAATGCCTATGAATTATTCACTTGTTGTTGAACCATTTGATGTTTGGGGCTTTGATTATATATATGGGACATTTCCCCTCCTCTAATGGGTACACTCATATTTTGGTTGCTGTTGATTATGTCACTAAGTGGGTAGAAGCTATTCCAACTAGTAGTGCTGATCATAACACCTCCATTAAAATGCTTAAAGAAGTTATCTTCCCGAGGTTTGGAGTCCCTAGATATTTAATGACTGATGGTGGTTCACACTCTATTCATGGTGCTTTCCGTAAGATGCTTGCTAAATATGATGTTAACCATAGAATTGCATCACCCTATCATCCTCAATCTAGAGGTCAAGTTGAACTTAGCAATAGAGAAATAAATTTAATATTACAAAAAACTGTCAATAGGTCTCGAAAGAATTGGTCAAAGAAATTAGATGATGCACTTTGGGCCTATAGAACAGCTTATAAAAATCCTATGGGTATGTCTCCATACAAAATGGTATATGGAAAAGCTTGTCATTTGCCTCTAGAGTTAGAACATAAAGCATTTTGGGCAATTAAAGAACTCAATTATGATTTCAAACTTGCCGGAGAAAAGAGGTTATTTGATATTAGCTCATTAGATGAATGGAGAACCCAAGCTTATGAAAATGCCAAATTGTTCAAAGAAAAAGTTAAAAGATGGCATAACAAAAGAATCCAAAAGCGGGAATTCAAAATTGGAGACTATGTTCTTTTGTACAACTCTCGTTTAAGATTTTTTGCAGGTAAGCTTCTCTCCAAATGGGAAGGACCATATATTATCGAAGAGGTTTATCGTTCTGGAGCTATCAAGATTAATAATGCCGAAGGTACTAACCCGAAGGTGGTTAATGGACAAAGAATTAAACACTATATCTCAGGTACGCCTAACAATGTTGAAAGCAATGTTATCCAAACCATGACACCGGAGGAACACATAAAAGAAACCTTCCGGAACACTCCAAAATTTTGAAAAAGAGGAGGTACGTGATACGGTAAGTAAACGGACTCCGAAAAATCCACAAAAATATTTTCTGTCAGTTTTGTATTATTACAAAAATTAGGAAAATAATAAATAAACGGGAAAGCAACCGAGGTGAGCACGATACACCAGGGCGCGCCAGCCCTACCAGGCACGCCCTGGTGGGTTGTGCTCACCTCGGACACCTTCCCGACTCCATTTTCCTTCCATATTCTTGCTTCCCAAGATAAAAAATCTTTATATATACCCCCGATCGATTTGACTACCGCATAGCAGAAAAATCCCCTGTTCTTGTTTCGTGCTGTTTTCTCGTCAGATCTAGATCTCCATGGCACCACCAAGCTCGTCCAAGGACAAGTTCTTCGACAAGGTCATAAACCCGTACTTACCGGAGGTGATGAATCACCCTCAAACCATTGAGATGCGTGAGGGGGTGCTCCACATCTACGATGTTCAGGACCCAAGAGGACGCGAAGCATGGAGGCGAGGCTCGAGGCGGTGGAACAAGACATCTTCAAGTGCCAAAGGATGGTGGAGCGTGGACTTAGTGCCAATCACTCCATGATCATGGAATTCACCCGTGATCAGATGGTGGATGGCCGGTCTATGAAGGACACCGTCTTCACCCTCAAGGAGCAAATCAATTTTCTGCAAAGTCAAATCTATGATCTTCAAAACCAAGTTTTTGAGTATGAAGCAAGATTTAAAGGTATGAGTTTAGCTGCCAGTTGCAGGACTCGGGGGACTCGTGCGTCAACTTTTGATGGTGAGCCCTTACCCAGGAAGCCGGAGGACAAACCTACCACTTCATCGCCACCACCTTCATCATCTTCACCACCAAAGGAGACTTGAACACACGGGTATGGGCACTCCCCTTGGCTTGAGCCAAGCTTGTGGGAGGTGCCCCGGTATCGTATCACCATCACTTTTATTCACCTTTACCTATTTTAGTTCGATCCTTAGCTTTTTCGTGATTTAGTTGAATAAAATTTTAGTATGATCTATTTTCGAGTGCTAGTTTCGTGATCTATCTATCTATGTAATCGAGTGAGAGTTATATAATAAAGTTTAGTTTGAGCTTTTGCCTCTTTACTTTCTTGTTGCAATCAAAATAAAAAGGAAATAAATGAAAAAGAATCATATGCTAATCTTATGGTAAGTAATGATATCACATGAGGAAAAGTATAAGTAGTAAAATTTATTGGAGACCGACAAACATAGAATTGGTCAATTATGCAATTCATGAAAGAATTAATAAGGGAAGAGAAGATTCACATGCAAATACACTATCTTGGACATTTTTTATGATTGTGAGCCCCCATTAAATATTATATGACAAAATTATTGACGTTGGACAAGGAAGACAACGTAATGATTTATGTTTGTTCATATTCACATAGAAGTTATATTGTCATAGATCCTTCAACATGTGGTGCTTGCTCAATATCTTTGCTAGCCAAAAATTCCGCACTAAGTAGAGATACTACTTGTGCATCCAAAACACTAAACCCAAACTCATGTTTTGAGAGTCCACCATACCTACCTATGGTTCGAGTAAGATCCCTCAAGTAAGTTGTCATCTGTGCAATAATGCAATAAAAATTGCCTCTAAATGTGTTTGATCAATTAGTGTAAGAAAATTGAGCATGGTACGAACTTATGATGGAAAAGTAATATAAGCGACAGACTGCATAATAAAGGTTACTATCATAGGGGACAATATAGCGTGACGTTCTTTTACATTAAGGGATTTGGCATACAAATCAAAAAGCGCATGACAACCTCTACTTTCCTCTGCGAAGGGCCTATCTTTTACTTTTATGTATTTACTTTTATGCAAGAGTCAAAGTATTCTTTCCTATTCCTTTTTACTTTTTCTTTTTGCAAGCATCATGTGGTGAGGAAAGATCTAGGCACATATATCTAGCTGGATATGAGTGAGAATGAGTTATTATTGTTGACATCACCCTTTAGGTGAATACGTTGGGAGGCGAAACTATAAGCCCATATCTTTCTATGTGTCCGGTTGAAACTTTTTGCTCATGGGTATGTTGTGAGTGTTAGCAATCATAGAAGACTAAATGATAGTTGAGTATGTGGACTTGCCAAAAGTCTCCGACACGAGACTCTTCCTGAAAATATGATGAATTGTAGTTGCAAAGTTGACTGAGAACATAGTTTGTTGGTTTTCAATAAGGTTTATGCTTTATACTTCTATGTTGTGATGAATTGTTACTTGTTCATGAGAAGTTATATGATGAAATTATTTAATAAAAGTTATATGAATAAGTTCTATGATAAAGTTTGTTGCTGCTATGATAATAAGCATGATGCTACTATGTTCGTATTTTGTTTTTATTGACACCTCTCTCTCAAACCATGCGGGCATGCTTTTCAATATTGGCTTTCGCTTGAGGACAAGCAAGGCATAAGCTTGGGGGAGTTGATACGTCCATTTTGCATCATGATTTCCTACTGCTAGTTATAATGTTTTGATGTATAATAATGCTTTAGGGAGTGATTCTAATGCCTTTTCTCTCATAATATGCAAGGTTTACACAAAGAGGGAGAATACCGACAGCTGGAATTCTGGACCTGAAAAAGCACAACAGAGATACCTATTCTGCACATCTCCAAATAAGCTGAAACTTCATGGAGAATTATTTTGGAATAAATAAAAATTACTGGAGCAAATAACTATCGGAGGGGGGCCACCTGGTGAGCACAAGACACAGGGCGCGCAAGGCCCCCCAGGCGCGCCCTGGTGGATTGTGCCCAGCATGGCCCACCTCCGGTGCCCATCTTCTGGTATTTAAGGTTTTTTGACCTAGAAAAAATAGAGGGAGGACTTTCAGGATGGAACGCCACCGTATCGAGGCGGAACTTGGGCATGAGCACTTTTGCCCTCCGGCGGAGCGATTCCGCCAGGGGAACTTCCCTCTCGGAGGGGGAAATAGAAGCCATCGTCATCACCAACACCCTCTCACCTTTGGGAGGCCAATCTTCATCTACATCTTCAACAGCACCATCTCCTCTCAAACCCTAGTTCATCTCCCGTGTTCAATCTTTGTACCGAAACCTCAGATTGGTACCTGTGGGTGACTAGTAGTGTTGATTACATCTTGTAGTTGATTACTATATATGGTTTATTTGGTGGAAGATTATATGTTCAAATCCATTATGCTATTCAATACCCCTCTGATCTTGAGCATGAATATTATTTGTGAGTAGTTACCTTTGTTCTTGAGGTCACGGGAGAAGTCATGTTGCAAGTAATCATGTGAATTTGATATGTGTTCGATATTTTGATGAAATGTATGTTGTGATTCCCTTAGTGGTGTCATGTGAACGTCGACTACATGACATTTCACCATCCTTCAGCCTAAGGGAATGCATTGTGGAGTAGTTATTATATTATGGGTTGCTAGAGTGACAGAAGCTTAAACCCAAGTTTATGCGCTACTTCGTAAGGGGCTGATTTGGATCCAAACTTTTAATGCTATGGTTAGATTTTATCTTAATACTTTTCTCGTAGTTGCGGATGCTTGTGAGGGGGTTAATCATAAGTGGGAGGTTTGTTCAAGTAAGAACAGCACCAAGCACCGGTCCACCCACATATCAAATTATCAAAGTAGCGAACGCGAATCAAACCAACATGATAAAAGTCACTAGATGAAATTCTCGTGTACCCGAAAGAACACAGTGCCTATTATAAGAGACTGTTCTGGCATGTCCTTTGCCACAAAAGGATTGGGCTACCTTGCTGCACTTTATTTACCGTTACCGTTACTTGCTTGTTACCAATTATCTTGCTATCAAACTATCTGTTACCTACAATTTTAGTTTTTGCAGAAATTACCTTGCTGAAAACCGCTTGTCATTTCCTTCTGCCCCTCGTTGGGTTCGACACTCTTACTTATCGAAAGGACTACGATTGATCCCCCATACTTGTGGGTCATCATCACTCTAGCAACCCATCATCTACTTGTTACTCCACAATGAATTCCCTTAGGCCCATAGCATGGTGAAGTGTCATGTAGTCGACATTCACATGACACCCCTAAGAGAAGTAACAACATACATATCATCAAAATATCGAACGAACACTACTAGGGAAAACCATATACACAGAAGCTTATCAGTAGCTCTCTTTAAAATGAGGCGCTACTGCGAATTATCAGTAGCGCGTGGACGGTAAGGGTGCTACTGCTATCGACATAGCAGTAGCGCGTCGACTATAAAACACGCTACTACTATAATTGCCACACCGTTGCCAACCAACTTGGTGTAGTAGTAGCGCCTCTCCCAGAAACGCGCTACTGCAATCGACATAGCAGTAGCGCGTCGACTATAAAACGCGCTACTACTATATTCGATCCCGTCTACTGCTATCCCCACCGTCTCCCTCTCTCCATTCGATCCCGTCTCCCTCTCATCACTCCCTCTCCCCCGATCGCCACAGTCGCCATCGCCTCGACGCCGCCACCGTCGCACCCCCTCACTCACCGTCGCGCCCCCTCCCTCGCCTTCGCCTACCCCCGAGCCCCGACCCGGACGCCACCACTGTCACGCCCCTCCCTCACCGCCGCGCCCCCTCCCTCCGCAGGTAGCCACCACTCCCTCCTTCCTCCCTCTTCCCTCTCCCCTCACTCCCTTCACCCCCCTCTCGCATCCGGACAGTTTGATTCTTGGGTTAGGTTGATTCTAGGGTTAGGTTTTCTAATATTAGGAAAAATCTCTCTAGGGACCCAATATAGTTAGTTCGTGGTGGTGGAAAAAAACAGTTTAGAGCAAAAAATCAATATAGAAATAAGCTTGCTTTGGACCCAATGTAGTTTTCTTCATCTTCACGCTTGAATTAGTGATTTTTTCTTGATGGTTGTAGTGGAAAAAATTAGTTTAGAGCATAAAGTTAGTTTAGTGATTTTTTCTTCATCTTCACTTTGAATTGTTCGATAATTGTGCCCAGGTGCCCTATCTATGAATGTGCCCAAGTGGCCTTTTGTTGTTTGCAGGGTAAATGATTCGAGTGGCCTATGCTTCGCTGGAATGTTGATTCATTTCCGTTCCGGTGAATTTTAGGCGCTCGATATGTCCACTTTTTAGCAAAGGTCATGTCAAAAATTTGGCATGACTTGTGCTAGAAAGTAGGCATATCGAGTGCTAGCAAAGGTCATGTCATAAATGAGTTTAAAAAATTAGTGATTAAACGATAAGAAAATGTTCTCATAGGAATTTTTCTCGACGTCGACGATGCCTGGCCCGCATCCTCATCGTCGTCTAGTCGGTGGCGACATCCTGCTTGAGAGGCGCAATGTCCGAGACTGGGCTCCGCCGGGCTGGCACTAGGAGGTGCTACCTTCCCGGGCTCGGAGCTTGGTGAGGAATCCTGGTCTCATCATCGACCCGGAGCTTCTTTGGTGGCGGTCGCGTGGGCCTCTTTCGGTGCAGAGGGAGCGGGCCCCCGCGAAGGTGGTATGTCGCCGTGTTAGGGAGGAGGACGAGCACGTCCGTCGCTACATGGCGGCGTTGGACGCCAGGTTCTCCAATACCTGGTAGGTTCTTCAGGGATCTCACCCGAGTTATGATCCGGTGATGGTTCCTTATCTTTGGGTGTCCACCGCCAGCGACTCAGAGACCGCTAGTGAACCGAGTTCACCGTCCTCCACTTTGGATTCTAGGATATTCGATCTGTATTAGTGATCTTATATGATAATATTCGAGATGTATTAGTTAATATTTGATGATGCATTAAGTGGATTATTCGAGATGATGTATTAGTGATATTATATTCGAGTTCATTATAAATGTATTAGTGATATTATATTCGAGTTCATTATAAATGTATTAGTGATATTATATTGGTATAATGCGTGTGTGACTTTTGGTCTGTCGTTGCTACTTGTGTGACTTTCATGTGTGTTCTTGATGGAGGAATCCCGACTGTTGTCGTGGGGGGCGCTTCCTCCTCTTCTCTTCTTGCGATATATACCTCGGTGTAATGCGCAAGGAGAGGAGAGGAGGTGCGCCCATCACCGAGGGTCGAACTATTAGTGTGAGAGAGTGTCAACCAGCATATATACCCCACCATATCAGTGTGAGAGAGTGCGCACCAACACACCATAAGATATGAGAGTTATTTAAGGAAAGCCTCGACGGACCGAAAGTCAACCGATACTGAATTAGGTCTATTTGGACATGTGTGTATGTTATTGCAGGGAACCCCTCCTAGTGCCTATGTTTTGCCGGAATGTTGATTTATTTCCGTTCCGACAAATTTTAGGCGCTCAATATGTCTTACATTAGCAATGGTCATGCCGTAATTTTTGAATCATGAACACAGGAAATGTCGTCTTCTGATGACGACGATAGGATCCAAGTGTGTGAACTCTGCGGCGAATATAAGGGTCTTTGCGACCAGCTTGGGCTGCGAGACGACAGATTCTTCACCATCAAGCTTGACGAGACCTTCGATGTTTCTACGTTACGCAACGATGACAAGTGTTTTTTCGTAATTAAGCATGACTTCTGTTTCTTTGCTTCAACGTGTAATTTATGTTTTATACAATTCGACTAGTTCATCCCCTGTCATGCAAGACGGTATTTCTTGGAGAGGCTCGGTTTCGAAGAACACGAGAGTTTCGAGACGAGGAGAGCCAACCTGAGGACTAAACATGGTCACACATTTCTGGTCAAAGTAATGAATGCAGTTAATAACACAGAATTAGGGTGCTCAAATTGGGAAGCTCTTTGCAAGGCATATGGATTTCAGGAGGATATGGAAATAACCTTCGATCTTCTTCCTGAAGATCATATTGAAGGTAACATCAACATTTGGGTGGATGTCGATATGCTTCCTGTTTTACCTCCATGTGAGTTTATCAACCATGCATATTTGTCAAGTAATTTGCATTCTATATTTAAAAATAGTTGGTGTTCATCCAGACTAAATTTGTTAATTTATAATTTACAGCTTATTTCGTTTCTTCGAGTGAAACACAGAAAATAATTGACACGACACACTACACTTATGGATCACATCTAACTTGGGAGGAGAAGGATGATCTTATCAACTTTGTTATTGGTGTCCTAGTTGGTAGGGAGATCTTCCCGTATAATTTGGGAACTGGCCCAAATTATAAATTGTACAGGACACTGGTGCATAGATTGAGGGCGGATAACATTAGCCGAAATATCTTGGTAAGAGTTGCTAATTAAGTACACTACTATTGCGTAAATGGTATTGATTACATTGCTAACTAGGCTACTATTATGTTCTTCAATAGAAACTGCCAAATGAAGTTGTGCCTCCGTTGATGCAAGGCGAATGTAATATGACAATTAAAAGCCCTATGAGGCCCCAGATCTCTTTTGCATACTCGACTGAGCGCAAACCACCAAGACGGCTCCAAATTGAAGCATGGGGACAAATAAAGAAGGATCGCAAGCCACAAGTTGGAGACCGTTGGATCTCTTTGCTTCATCATGGAGACATAGGTGTTATTCGGTTTTATGTCATTTTACCTAGGAGGGAGGACTAGGTCCTATGAGAGAGAAGTTTTTCTGGTTTATTTTAACTTGCATGATCGATTAGGATGATTACTATTATGATGTTTTTCTGTTTTATGAGATTTTAACTTGGTATGATTAAGATGATGATGAGTTGTTAGATGAGTAAGATGATGATGAGTTATATGACATATATTTGATTAAGGTGGATGGATGCAAGTGATCATGTTGAATTAGTGGAAAATATGATGTTGCGATTGGCAACATCATATTTTCTTCTAATTCAACATGATCACTTGCATCCATCCACTTTAATCTAAATGTAGTTGCTGGCACAATAATTATTGATGTTGTATATTAATATGTGTAACCGTGTGTAAATACAACATAATTATAAAAAAGGAATATGTGCGTTTAACAGTGGCGCGGGTTAGAGAAGCGCGCTACTGATAACTCGGTTAGCAGTAGCGCTGGTTAAGAGGCGCTACTGCTAAACTTTAGCTGTAGCGCTGGGTAACCAGCGCTACTAATACAAGTTAGCTGTAGCGCCTTATCAGTAGCGTGGGTGCCCGCGCTACTGATACACCTAAAAACCGCGCTACTGCTAGGCTTTTCCCTAGTAGTGGAATACCAACTTCACATGATAACTTATAACAAGACTTCTCTCATGTCCTCAGGAACAATAGTAACTACTCACACCTCATCAACATGTTCAAGATCAAGGTACAATAATAATAATTAAGGATGTGAACATAATTTCTTCCACCAAGAAATCCAACAAGCATTAACTACAAGATGTAATCAACACAACTAGTAACCCACAGGTACCAATCTGAGGTTTTGGGACAAAGATTGAATACAAGAGATGAATTTGGGTTGGAGATGAGATGGTTCTGGTGAAGATGTTGATGAGGATGGGTCCTCCCATGAAGGAGGAAGCGTTGGTGATGACGATGGCTTCGATCTCCCCCTCCCGAAGAGGGATTTCCCCGGCAGAATCTGACTGCCAGAGTGCAAAAGGGCCTCTGCCCAGGTTTCCGCCTCGAGACGACGGTGCTTTGCCCCGAAAGGTATATTGTCATTTTTCTTGGGTAAAACACACCATATAGGAGAAGAGGGGCGTCGGGAGGCCAGCCAGGGCCCCACCACACATCAGGGCGCGGCCTGGGGGGGGGGGCGCCCTGATGGCTTGTGCATGGCTGGTGGCCCCCCTTTGGTATATTTTTGGCCCATAAATTCACATATATTCAATAAAAATTCCTCGTGAAGTTTCAGGTCATTTGGAGTCTGGTCATTTTTCTGCCTTTTTCTCGGTTTTCCGGTCCAGAATCCCAGTTTCCAGATAATTCCCCCTTTGTGATGTACCTTGCATATTCAGATAGAAAGGGTATAATAATTGTATTATAATAGGGAATAATGGACAAGAATAATGTAAATATGAATAAGAAATCATGATGCAAAATGGACGTATCAGCCTCTTGTGCAGATATCTTCTCAGCACTATCAATATCTAATCCCACAAAGGAAGGATTATAATGACCAAATAAGTCTTTATAGAAGCGAGTGATATACCTGACCAAATTTTCTTGCCCCTCAATCATCACAAAGTCTTGTTCCAAAGAAACAATTCTGCTTTCTCTTCTTCTCCCATTTGCCTTAGCATGGTAATACTTAGTATTATTATCTCCCTCTTTAATTTCAGTGTCTCTACATCTCTGGAGCCACTTAAGTTCTTCTTGTTTCAAAACTCTCCCTAGCTGGGCTCTTAAAACAACTTGCTCTGTTCTTAGGTCATCATTAATTCCATAATTTTCAATGTATTTATCAATATCATCTAGCCGGCCCAGGGTTCCTTTTTTGATTTTTCTATATCAAGCATCCATATTAATATTCCATCCTCTAATTTTTTTCCTCAGAACCCTCATCTTCTGATGCCATTGATCAATAGGAGTACCTGTATAGTGTGCATTCCAAACCCCAAATACCAGCTGCCTGAACCCCTCTCTCAACATCCATGAGTTTTCAAACCTAAAGATGGGTTTGACCTCCTTGTGATCCCCAGTGTCCATAATCAAAGGAGTGTGATCTGAGATCTCTCTCTCTCTCTCTTCAAAGCATGGACCCAGACAAGGGGAAACTTATCCTCCCAATCAGGACAAATTAAGATTCTGTCTAGCTTCTCATATGTGGGATCAGAACTACTGTTGGCCCAAGTGTATTGTCTCCCATTGAGGGGTAGCTCCCTTAGCCCAGCATGTTCAATTATTGCATTAAACACAAAAGTCCAATGATCAGTAGCAGAAGGTTTATTTTTTTTCTGTGCCATTTCTTATGATATTGAAATTTCCTCCCACCACACAAGGCAAATCATTATTTTGGTATACCCTAGACAATTATACCAAAAAAGTAGCTTTGCCATCTGTCTGAGCATCCCAATAAACAGTAATCGAGTTTCATTTAAACTTGGCAATTTTGTCAAACAAAAGAAGCCTAACAAAATATTCTCCTTTCTCTATTTGAATAACATCAAAATCATCCTTGTTAACAGCTACTAGTATCCCCTCAGATCTCCCTCTAGGAAGGACCCAATGCCAGCCAAAGTTTCACCCCCCACACAAGCTGTGTAGTTCATTGTTAGTAAAGCTGATTTTAATAATTTCTTGAAGCCCCACAAACTTCAAATTGTTCTGTATGATCATTTCTCTAATAAAACGCTTCTTAATTTTGGGGCATATCCCCCTCACGTTCCAGAACATTCCTTTCATTTAAGTAGCAAAAATCTTAGAATATCACAAAGGACAAATATCTAGCTCACTTACACCCAAATAAAGGATCAATAGAAAGAGATTACTATCTCATTTTTCTATTTTTTCTCAGGGCTCCAACAGAGATTGTATGCTTCACACAACCCAGAGCTGGTGAGCCTCCAGTATTTTTCCTCCCACTGCCAAATATTTTTTAATTGATTTCTATAATTTGCTTCCAATTCTGCATGAGAATGATCATCATCCAAGCAGAGTTCATTTATATCAGCATCCCCAGTGTCAATAAGCACTGGGAAGCTATCTTCATGTTTAGGTTTTTTCCTCACCACATTTTGTTCAAAAAAATATTGCCTAGCTTTCTCCACCATTTTAATTATTTCCAAATTCTGCTCAATCATAGCAATTGAGCACCCCAGATCAATGCCCACTAAACTAGACATGTGCATAAGAGAATTATTAGTATCATTAAGTTCATAATCTTTACCATAGTTGTCTTTCTCAGTAGCTCTAACTTTGGCTAGGTCTTCAATCTTCAAATCTTGTTTGTCAAGAAGCCTCTCACATCTTCTTAGAGCCTCATTTTCTTTGTTGGTCCCTTTATCTATTTTGCCTTCAACATTTACTCCCACTTTGCTCCCAAATGACTCAACAAAATCTTGACTAGTAGAATAGTCCAGAGGCTCATCATATGTTCCATTTCCCACTTGCTTTTCTTGCTCCTGGCCCATCTCTAGGTCACCTCCCTCAGCCAATGCTGCCAACTCATCATGCCTAGCTTCCCATTGATCAATCTTAGCTAAACATGCAGATTTTTTTTCTTATTGATTGTATATCAAAGCTTCCATCTTTTGATTTTCTTCAGTTAAGCTCATCATTTTTCTCCTCCACATTTTTCATAGCCATGATCCTGGCATTGTTTTCTTCCATGACCTGCACTTTCTTCATGAGCAACTCCAAAGTCTTATCCATCTATTCTCTCTCTTGTATAGCTTCCATCTGTTTCTTTTGAGCCAATAGCATCTCCTCACTTTTTTTTTCTTAAACTCCTCAAACTGATTCACGCTCATACTACCTAGGGATATATTTTCTTTGTACCCATCTCCATCTCCCTTCATTTTTTCCTGCTTTCTTCCTCTCTATCCTCCAGTGCATTGTCATCATCAGCCTATCTCTTTCCATTATAGTACTGGCCATGTTCAACAACAGACTCCAGCTCAACCATGACTCTATGAATCATCAACTCTTTGTCAGTGACTGATAACCCACAAGTATAGGGGATCGTAACAGTCTTGGAGGGAAGTATTTTTCCCAAATTTGTTGATTCGACACAAGGGAAGCCAAAGAATATTTATTGGTCTTAGCAGTTGAGTTCTCAATTCAACCACACCATAGCAAAAGTTTAGTAGCAAGCAGAATAACAATAGTAACAGTAACAATAACAACAAAAATTTTATAGTGAATGAAACAGTAGCAGTAGCAATAGTAACTTAGCAAGATTCAATATATGAAAAGCGTAGGCCATGGATCAGCGATGGAGAGATATGGATGGCATTCATCATGTAACAGTTACACACTAGAGTGACACAGAACTAGCTCTAATTCATCAATATAATGTAGGCATGTATTCCGTATATAGTCATACGTGCTTGCAATAAGAAATTGTATGACATCTTTTCTCCTATGCTCCCGTGGCAGCGGGGTCCATAAGGAAACTAAAGGATATTAAGGCCTCCTTTTAATAGAGAACCAGAAAAAATAATTAACAATTAGTGAATACATGAACTCCTCAAACTATGGCAATCACCGGAAATAATCCCAATTATTATCACCTTGGGGTATGCGGATCATGACACGTAATAGGTGCATACAACTTGCAAGATAGGATCTAAACCACTCTCATATTCATGAAAACATAATGGGTTCAGATCTGAAAGCATGTCACTCGGGCCCTAGCGACAAGCATTAAGAATAACAAAGTCATATCAACATCTCTCAGAACATAGTGGATACTAGGGATCAATCCCTATCAAAATAACTCTATTACATGATTAATCTCATCCACACCCATCACCATCCAGCAAGCCTACAAAGGAATTACTCACTCCCAGTGGTGAGCATCATGGAATTGTTGATACAGAGGGGTTGGTAAAGACGACAGCGACGATCTCCACTCTTTGGAGCCCCAAACGGACTCTAGATCAGCCCTCCCGAGGAAGAACAGGAGGTGGCGGCAACTCCATCTTGTAAAACGCGATGAAATCTTCTTTGTGGTTTTTTTCTCCGAAGATGTGAATTTATAGAACTGGATTTAGGGTTGGGGGAGCCATGGGGGCCCCAAGAGCTAACAGGGCGCGCCCTATTGCCTCGTGGCCCACAGGCAGCCCCCCTATGGTGGTTCTTCACTCCATAATTCATTATACATTCCAGAAATAATTCACAAAAAGTTTCGTCCAGTTCCGAGAACTTTTATTTCTGCACAAAAAACAACGCGAAGGTAGTTCTGCTGAAAATAGCGTCAGTCCGGGTTAGTTTCATTCAAATCATGCAAATTAGAGTCGAAAACAAGAGCAAAAGTGTTTGGAAAAGTAGATACGTTTGAGACGTATCAACTCCCCCAAGCTTAACACATTGCTTGTCCTCAAGCAATTCAGTTGATAAACTGAAAGTGATAAAGAACACTTTTACAAACTCTTTGGTTCTTGTTGTTATACATATGCTTAGCTAGTGTTCGGGTTTTCAACATAAATCATAAATAGCCATATCGATGACAACACTTAGCTACTATATTTACTCATGAAAATAACATAACCAACTAGTAAGCAATAATAAAATATCTCACATGGCAACAATTTGTCAAAACCATCATGATATAATATGATAACATGGTCTCTCGCTAGCCCTTTCTGAGACCACAAAACATAAATGCAGAGCACCTCTGAGGTTCAAGCAGCGACTAAATATTATAATTCAGGGTAGAAAAGATCCAGACTTGCCAGCATCCAACATTAACTAGACCCAATGCATAAGAATGACAATAGTGCTCTCCGGTCTGGTGCTTTAGTAAGAAGATGATGACTCGAGAACAAAAGTAAAATAAAATGAAAATAAATAGAAAGACCCTTCGTAGAGGGAACCATTGATTTGCAAAGGTGCGAGAGCTCATGGTTTAAAATAGAAATGAAATTGTAGTTCTTTGGGTGGTGTGCTTTTCCTGTCAACGTCACGACTGAGTTTTTAGTTTCTTCCATGCTAAACACATTATTGGTGGTTTCCAAGCAGAAATGTAAAGTTTAATCCTTCCACCATACATACACAAACCATGGCTGACTGAATCTACGGGTGCCTGCCAACATATCAACTTGTCCCAGGAGTTTTGTTTAATTATTTTTGATAATGCAGGACTGGGCATCCTTTTTACCAGCCTCTCTCGTGCAATGACAGGTGAATAAACGCCCATCTTGAGAATAACCCGCTTAGCATGGATGATACCAACCGCCTCGTCACTCCATGAGCGGTACGAGCACAAAAAACGGATGTTTATTTGAATATTTAGAGGTGGCACATGCAAATTTACTTGGAATGGCAGGGTAATACTGTATATAGGTGGGTATGGTGGACTCATTGGGAACAACTATGGGTTTAAGGATTTTGGATGCACACGCAGTAGTCCCGCTTAGTACAGGTGAAGGCTAGCAATAGATTGAGAAGCGACCAGCTAGAAAGCGAAAACGGTCATAATCATGCCTTGAGAATAATTAACATTGAACACGAGCATGAGTAGGATATGGACACTCTGAATTTAAACATCATGAAGGCTGAGTTGGTTTTGAATCAACTACATGTTTGCACATGGGCCAAGTCAAGCCGCTCAAATTACTCAGAGGAGGATACCATACTACCATACCATATCACAACCATTTTAATGCATGTTGACACATAAGATAAATCATTATTCACTCCTAGCTATTTAAGCATGGCATGAGCAACTATAATATCTAAGTGTCATCATAAACATATTTACCCATAATATGTTGAATCAAGATTGAACGAGCTAAACATATTTACAACTACGAAAAACAAGAAGAGTAAATACCAGCTTTCTTTACCACGATCACTTCATCAAATATCGTCATTATTGCCTTTCACTTGCACGACCAAATGATGTGATAATAATAATACTGCAAGTGTGTCGTGGACTAAGCTGGAATCTGCGAACATTTAGACAAAGGAGAAGACAAGGTAATATTGGCTCTTTTTATTAGATCAACATTAATGCATATGAGAGCCACTCAACATTTTTATGGTGGTCTTCTCCTTTCAATGACACAACGAAAAGAAAATAAATTCAGAGAAACACACTGAAATATTTTTGAAGTTTTTGTTTTTCGAAAGAAGCAAACAAACAAAGAGAAAACAAAAACGAGATAAACTATTTACACGGGAAATCTCCCAACAAGTAAAGGAAATATTTTTGGGTTTTCCTTTAATACTACAACTAATTAAACAGGAAAGAAAAACCGAAAAGAAACAAGAGGTATTTTTGGATTTTTCAAAGTTGTTTAAACACACAAGAAGAAGGCGGAAAAATAAAGCTAACATGGATATACAATGAAAGAGGATGAACACCGACTATTGATATGAAGTGTGTGAACATGAATATAATGTCGATGAGAAATATGTACTCCCCAAGCATAGGCTTTTGGTCTAGCTTGGTGATCACCACTACTGGTCTGGATAATAGTTGAAGTGATAGCTCGTGGAGGCATTACGTGTCGCCTCCTCAGCCAAGCGAGTGCCCTCTACTGCAACGTTGTACTCTTGCACCTCGTCCTCAAGAACATAGTATCTCCGTCTTGTCTGAAAGTCAAAGAGAGCGGGCGCAGGCAACGTAATAGAAACATGCTTATATTCATAAAATGTTAGGTTGTACTCATAACCCCTAACACTATCCATAACAAAGTCATGACGACGCATGGCTTCAAAGTCTAAATATCTCTCAGGTAACACAGGGTCATTAGGTTGAGGTGAGACTCCCAGTTTTGTAGCTATGCGGGAGGCATAAATTCCTCCATATAAATCGCCAATACCCGCGTTAAGGTGCAGCCTCTGGGCAACAATTGCACCAAGGTTGTAATGCTTTTCACCAGTCACCGCATTCTGAATAAGGCTCAAATCAGGAGCGCGCAGTGCACTACAATCTTGCTTACCCTACACATTTCCCAGAAAACAATGCAAAGTAGCGAATAGAGGGAAAACAAATACTTTTTATTCTAGCTTGTGTCACCCCTCTATCCTCTCCAACGCAAAGACTTTCAAGGACCATATTATAATCAGTTTTTTGTGGTTTTTCTAGCGAGCCCCAATATTGAAGTTTGCATGCATCACAAAATTCTTCTAGAGTCATACTAAAAGATTTATCATAAAGATTAAACAACACTCTAGAAGTATGGTGATGATATTGAAATCCATGCGTGAATGAATGGGTAAGATTATAGTGTTGAACACACTTATCTGCAAGGAAGTCGGTGAGGCCGGTCTTATAAATGTACTGATCAAATTCTTCCTTAATGCTTGCACCTCTCATGAACTCATCAAATGGCCAGCGGCATGATTTAGCATCAGCCATGACTATCAGGCTTGTTCTGGGCTCAACATAAGCTTGTCGTATCGAGCTCTCGCTTGATGACTCACTCGAAGAGCGTCTTCTTGAAGAACTCCTCCTAAGGAAATTCATTTTTCATGTCACAAATTTCTGAAATTTTTGGACCACAAAATTATGTCAATAAAACTTTGCAAGATTGGTAGCAACTACTCATATAGGTGTCTAGAGGCCATATCAAGCATTCCCACTACTTGAAACTCAAAGAATTCAACATGAAAGCTCATTTTCAGTAGCACCAAGTGTAGAAAAATATGAAAAATATAAACCACTAAAGCAAAAGCTAATTGGAGGAATGGAGGAGTCACATACCAAGGAGCAATCCCTCGAGACAGTTTCGGAAACGGAGTTCCGAGCAAAGAGATCGAAAAGTTCAGTTTCGGGAGCAAGAACATGAGAGAGAGAGAGAGAGAGAGAGAGTCTATGAATTTTTGCTAGAGGTAGGGGATGGCATGCGCTGAAGAGATAAGGCAAGGGACCCTATGGGCCCCATGAACTAACAGGGTGTGCCTAGGGGGGTGGGCGCGCCTTGTTGCCTCGTGGCCCATAGGTGCACCCCCTAATGTGTTTTCATAACCAGTTTTTTTTAAATATTCGAGAAAAATTCATGTTAAAATTTTGTGGCAATCTGAGACTTTTTATTTTTGGGTCATTTTTATTGCACTGGAATTTCAGAAAACAGGGAATTAATGGCATTTTATTTTATATAACTAAAAATAACAGAGAGTAAGCTAATGATGTAGAGAGTTGTGTTTACTAAATTAATCAATTCAATGTCTTTCAAAAAGGATCCATTAATAAGGTTGATGATGTCTTATTAATAACCGTTTCCGATTGACATGAAACCGAAGAATCTCCGTATAACACTAAGTTACCTCCATGGGGATTTGCATATCCCCAACAATAAGAATATCATATTTCTTCTTGACACTAGGGAGAGGAAATTTAAACCCTCCAATAGTGACCGTGGCAATTGGCTCAATGGCATTAATATTATTCACCGAAGATTGCTTCTTCAGAAAGTGCACCGTATGTGCTTTACCATTGACATGAAAAGTAACCTTGCTCTTGTTGCAATCAATAACAGCCCCTGCAGTATTTAAAAAGGGTCTACCAAGGATAATTGACATATTGTCGTCCTCGGGCATATCAAGAATAACAAAGTCTGTTAAGATCGTAACATTTGCAACCACAACAGGAACATCCTCGCAAATTCCAATAGGTAAAGCAGTGGATTTATCAGCCATTTGCAAAGATATCTCAGTAGGTGTAATCTTATTCAAATCAAGTCTTTTATATAAGGAGAAAGACATAACACTAACACCGGCTCCTAGATCACATAAAGCAGTTTTAACATAACTTTGTTTAATGGAGCAAGGTATTGTGGGTATACCCGGATCTCCTAACTTCTTAGGCACTCCACCATCAAAAGAATAATTAGCAAGCATGGTAGCAATTTCAGTTTCAGGTATCTTCCTTTTGTTGGTAATGATGTCCTTAAAATATTTAGCATATGGGGCATTTTTAATATATTAGTCAAGCGAGTGCGCAAAAAGACAGGTTTAATCATTTAAGCAAAGCATTCAAACTCCTCCTCGTCCTTTCTCTTAGAAGGCTTATGAGGGAATGGCATATGTTTTTGAAGCCATGGCTCTCTTTCTTTTCCATGTTTTCTAGCAACAAAGTCTTTCTTTTTCATAGCGTTTATTTTTAGGATGTGGGTTATCAAGATTTTCAGCAGGTTCTATCTCTACTTCATTATCAGGTTCTTTATTACTATCTGGATGAGCATCTACATTAGCATTTTCATTATCACTAGGAGAATGCTCAATACCAGATTGTGTCTCAGCATCAGAAATAGAAACATCATTATGATTCTCAGCAGGTTTTTCTATAACAGGTTCACTAGAAGCATGCATAGTCCTATCATGTTTCTTTTTCTTTTTCTTTTTAGTTGGACTAGGTGCATCATCATTAATTCTTTGAGAATCTTGTTCTATTCTTTAGGATGACTTTCATGATACAGGGGTTCCTGAGTCATTCTACCTCCTCTAGTCATTACTCTAACAGCATAATCATTCATGTTATCATTTATTTCAGCAAGCAAATCATTTTGTGACTTAGCAACTTGGTCTAGTTGGGTGTGAACTATAGAAGCATGTTTACCTAGACCTTTAACATCATTAGAGATCCTATACATCAAGTCATTTAAGAGGTCTATCATCATGGCATTGCGTCTTAATTATCTGTGACATAATTATTGAAATGTTCTTGCTTAACAATGTAATTATCAAATTCATTCATGCATTGCCAAGGAGTCTTAGTATAAGGTATATCACTTTCATTAAAGGTACAGAGAGAATTTACCTCTACTACTTCTGTCGGGGTGTCAAGTCCATGTATTTCTTCAATAGATGGTAAATTCTTGACATCTTCAATTCTGATACCTTTCTATTTCATAGACCTCTTCGCTTCTTGCATATCTACAGGACTGAGGAATAGAATAACTCTCTTCTTTTTAATAGGTTCCAACGGTGGTTTAGGAAGTGTCCAATTATCGGCATTTTGCAATATGCTATTCAATAATTCTCCAGCTTGTCCAACAGTTCTTTCCCTGAAAACACAAACAACACAAATCTAGGAAATCCCTAGAAGCATCGGTTAGTCCATTATAAAATATATTAAGTATTTCATTTTTCTTTAGAGCATGACCAGGCAAAGCTCTAAGTAATTGGAGAAGCCTCCCCCAAGCTTGAGGTAGATTCTCTTCTTCAATTTGCACAAAGTTAAATATTTCCTGTAAAGCAGCTTGTTTTTTATGAGCAGGAAAATATTTTTCAGAGAAGTAATATATCATATTCTGGGGGCTACGCACACAACCAGGAGCAAGAGTGAGGAACCATTTCTTAGCATCACCTTTTAACGAGAAAGGAAAAAGCTTAAGGATATAGTAGTAATGCAACTTTTCCTCATGAGCAAAGAAAGTGGCAATATCATTCAATTTAGTGAGGTGTCCCACAACAGTCTCAGTTTCATAACCATGGAAAGGATAAGATTCTACTATAGTGGTTAACTCAGGGTCAACAGAGAATTCAAAGTCCTTATCAGTAACTCACATAGGAGAAGTAGCAAATTTAGGATCATGTTTCATTTTCTCCCTCATAGATTTTTCTTTCAGTTTTCATAGTAGTTTCTTCACATCATCTCTATCATTACAAGCAAGAAAGTCTCTAGCTATCTCCCCATCCATAACATAACCCTCAGGTACATCAGGCAATTCATATCTATTAGGAGAGCTAGGAGTAATAGGTGATTCATAATCTTCATCAATTTCAGCATTTTCAAGTTCTCTAGCCTTAGCAAGATGAGTATCAACTAATTCATTCACTGACACAGATTTATTTTTATTAAGCATAGCAGTAGCATCATCATAAGTTTCAGAAGTAGCATCATCAAGTAATTGAGACATTTCAGAACGAGTATCAAGTGGTGGTATCATAAGCTGATTCAAAACAGTAGGTGAATCAAAAGTAGAGCTAGATGGCAGTTCCTTACCTGCTCTCGTCCAAGAGGGGATGATCTTGGTTTTAGCGTCTTTCATATTCTTCATAGTAACAATAGAGTAGCCTTGGTGAACACAATAAATAGAGCTATGCTCCCCGGCAACGGCGCCAGAAAACAGTTTTGATAACCCACAAGTATAGGGATTCGTAACTGTCTTGGAGGGAAGTATTTTACCCAAATTTGTTGATTGGACACAAGAGGATCCAAAGAATAATTATTGGTCTTAGCAGTTGAGTTATCAATTCAACCACACCAAGGGTATCTTTCTGTAGCAAAACATTAGTAGCAAGAAGAATAGCAATAGTAACAGTAACAGTAACAGCAGCAGTTTTGTAGTGATTGAAAAAATAGCAGTAGCAATAGTAACTTAGCAAGATTTAGTATATGAAAAGTGTAGGACATGGATCAACGATGGAGAGATATGGATGTCATCAATCATGTAACAATTACACACTAGAGCGAAACAGAACCAGCTCCAATTCATTAATATAATGTAGGCATGTATTCCGTATATAGTCATACATGCTTGCTATAAGAACTTGTATGACATCTTTTGTCCTACCCTCCCGTGCAGCAGGGTCCATAAGGAAACTAAGGGATATTAAGGCCTCCTTTTAATAGAGAACCGAAATAAAGCATTAACACTTAGTGAATACATGAACTCCTGAAACTACGGCAATCACCAAAAAGAATCCCAATTATTGTCACCTTAGGGAATGCGGATCATGACACGTAATAGGTGCATACAACTTGCAAGATAGGATCTAAAACACTCTCATATTCATGAAAACATAATAGGTTCAGATCTGAAATCATGGCACTCGGGCTCTAGTGACAAGCATTAAGCATAGCAAAGTCATAGCAACATTAATCTCAAAACATAGTGGATACTAGGGATCAAGCCCTATCAAAATATCTCTATTACATGATCAATCTCATCCACACCCATCACCGTCCAGCAAGCCTAAAATGTAATTACTCACTCCCGGCGGTGAGCATCATGGAATTGTTGATGGATAGGGGTTGGTGATGTCGACGGCGACGATCTCCACTCTCCGGAGCCGCAAACGGACTCCAGATCAGCCCTCCGGAGGAAGAACAGGAGGTGGTGGCGGCTCCGTCTCGTAAAACGCGATGAAATCTTCCCTGTGATTTTTTTCTTCAAAGATGTGAATTTATAGGACTGGAATTAGGGTCAGGGGAGCCACGTGGGGCCCACGAGCTAACATGGCACGCCAAGGGAGTGGGCGCGCCCTGTTGCCTCGTGGCCCACAGGCATCCCCCTTCGGTGGTTCTTCGCTCCATAATTCATATATATTCCAAAAATAATTCATAGAAAGTTTCGTCCAATTCCGAGAACTTTTATTTCTACACGAAAAAAAACACCAAGGTAGTTCTGCTGAAAACAACGTCAGTCCGGGTTAGTTTCATTCAAATCATGCAATTAGAGTTCAAAACAAGAGCAAAAGTGTTTGGAAAGGTAGATACGTTTGGACGTATCAGTGACTTTAGTCCCTGCAGGAATTTTCTCAAAGTCTCTCACCCCAACTTTAGCTCTCACTTTTTCCAAAGCTATGGAGTTCATATCAATCTCCAACGCAGGACCCAAAGCTGCATCCACCTCCCACATCCCAAAGTTATGTCTAAATTCTTCAGGAATTTTCTCAAACTTCACCCAGATAGTGTGTAGTTTGCCCACTGCCTGACAATCCACTGTCCAACTTTTAACATTAATCACAGCTCCAGTCCCAAGAAAATTGAAGTCATCAAACTTGGTGAGTTCCACCAACCTGCTCTTATTTGGGAATCTCATCAGAAATGCCTTATCCCCCTGGGCTTTACATCTCCATTGCCAGTTCCAACTAAACATTCTGTTAAACCCTTCTAACAACTGAGTTTCATTGATATTTCCTAACTTGATCCTCCTATTTGGAGTTCTGACCCAGTAGCACTCCCAGCCACCTAGCCGCATACCCAACAAATTTTGGCACAGGCTTGATTTGTTTTAGCCATGCACATTCCTCACTCAGGTGAGAGTTTTTTCCACATACGACACAATTTCCAAACTTACAGTCCTTTGTGGCATGTCTATAATCCGTGCACTTGTTGCACTACTGTTTAATCATATTTACACCTCGTCCAACCTCTTGTCCCATCTTCATCCCCCCTCTATCATATTCTCAACATGTCAGCTGCATACATGCAAAAATGAGCACGGTACCATCATTTATTGTTAAAGATACTGTCATTGCTGGCGTGCCACGCGCTGCTCGCCGGTCCCATCCTCTTCACCAACCTCCTCATCCTCCACTTCCTGCCACTAACTTGGCAGTTCCTCGGCCATGGACTCTTCGTCGAAGTCTCAACAACATTGAATTTGTTCTCTCCATCTCGTCACCACCAGTCCACCACCTTCCCATCAATTGTTGAATCTGCCTCTTCTTGCAGAAGAGAGGGCCAACGGTGAGGGAACTTCCAGAGGTGTTCCTGATGGAGCCATTCCTCATCCTGCTGTAGGTACAAAACATCAACTAGTCTTCCAAAAAAAATTAAAATCATGTGGATATGGGCGTAGAAAAGATGGCATATATAATTTGCTGGGAACTAAATCCCTTAACTGTACTCAGTAGCAGCCTGGCTCGTGTGTTGTGTTCATAGATACTCAACAAACTATTTGGCTATGAACCATACCCTGGATTCAGCAAGAACGTGGAAGATGGAGGCCGATCTCAGTCTCAGGAAGAGCAGGAAGCTCAAGCAGAGCAATATCAACTGAATGGGTATGTTCTGGTTAATCTATATAAGTAGCTTGTATATCGTGCCTTCAATTTGTGTTGTTTGTGCATGTTGTCATAAAAATTATACTCCCTCCATTTTTATTTACTCCGTATATTAGGTTTGTCTAAAGTCAAATCTTAAATACTTTCGACAAGTTTGTAGAAAAATATATTAACATATACACCATCAAATCAATATCATTGGATTCATCATTGCATATATGTTCACATCATATAAATTTGTTATTGTAAATGTTCATATTGTTTTCTATAAACTTTGTCAAACTTTAAAATTTGACTTCAGTCAAAGCTAATATGCGGAGTACTATCAAACTTTCTGAACGTGACTATGTTGTGCCATTGAAGCCAAGTCAGCAGGACATGTCAAATTTTTGACCCAAAAATAAGTTTTCTGTAAATTCTCAAAATTCCACACAACATCTAGCATAGGATGTGGACTTATGGGCGAAATTTTCACCACATTCCGCGGAACAGGTTGAGAGAAATTCTGCAATTTTTGGTTAAAATTTTTAACAAAAAAAGAGATTTGCATAAAGTCCTTATAATTTCAAACAATATAAAGCATATTGTGGGGACGAATTTGGGAAATTTCAACAACATTCTACCGAACAGATTGAGAAAAACTTCAAAATAAAATATTATGCAATAATTTCAAACAATATAAATGTTATGCAATATTTTGTCAAAGTTTCCACAAAGTTCTGAAAATATCACACGATGTCAAACATAGCATGTGAACTTATCTGGGAAATTTTCATATATGCTGCCGAGCAAATTGAGAGAAAGATCAGCTTTCATTTTCTGACATTTTTTTGACAAACTTTTGGCAGAAAAAAACTTTCCAGAAATTTTGGAATATTTCACACAACATGAAGCATATCATGCGAGAAAATGTCACCGGCCGAGCAGATTAAGACAAATGACAAATTTTGATTTTTGTGCATATTTAGTAAAATTATTGACAAAAAAAGTTTCTTCAAATTTTTGAATTTTCGAGACAAGATGAAGCATAGCATGCCGACTATGCTGGGAAATTTTCAACATATTCTTATGAACAAATTGAGAGAAACATCAAAAAATTGATTTCTGCAATTTTTGTTCAAAATATTGACCCCCCCCCCACACACACAAATGAGTTTTTATGAAATTTTAAAAATTCCACAAAACTTCAAGCATAGTCTATGGACTAACCTGGGTACATTTTTACCATATTTTGCCGAATGGATTGAGCATGCCAAAGTCACTTGGCACCAGTGGCGGATCCAGGATTTTGAATTTGGGTGTTCAATTTTTTTTTCGCCATGTACAATTCTAAAATGTTCATGTAGCTAGCAAGAAATTTTTTTCCATCATAATGACAGTATCATACAGAAATAACAAAAATGAAGATTATTTACTACACAATCATACAACATGTCATGGTCAAAAACAAGGCGTGGTGTCATTATCCTTTACTTGCAGAAAAATTCTTGAGCAGAAAATGTAATAAAAACCATATTTCAAGTAGGGTGTCATTATCCTTTACTTGCAGAAAAATTCATGAGCAGAAAATGTAACAAAAACCATATTTCAAGTAGGGATCCTTTACTTGCAGCCACTTGGTAAGTGTGGGATAGACTGACAAAACTTCTGCTTGTTGGATTAACGATTTGAGGCCAGTTTTATACGAATTAACATGTGTTTATTGCACAAACTACAACACATTTAATACATGTATGTAGTATACATCATATATAAAAAATCTTGCCAAAAAAATTGGGTGTACATCATGACCCCATATGGATCCGCCCCTGCTTGGCACTATCCAGTCAACAGTAAACGCCGTCAAAACCGCTGGACCGAGTCAAAACCATGAGGAGGATTGGTTCCTGAATCGAGCGGTTAGTTCGGGTATAGGTTGACTGGTTTCAAAGTTCGGGGTTCAAACTTAAATCAAGTGGTTAGTTCAGGTTGTAACGAACACTTTTCTTTTCAAATAAATTTCTTGGAATCTAAAAGTTTATTTGTCTGAGTTTTAAAAGATTATTAGAACTAAAAGAACATGGCATTTAAAAAATGTTCCCACAGTTAAAAATAGCTTAAACATTAAAAAATGAAAATGTAAAGATTGTTTGGATAATTTGTAAAAAATGGCCCTACCATTTGAATTGTCTTCATGAAAATTAAAAAAATATTCACACATTATTAAAGATCTTCATGACATTTTTTCAAAATAAATGACATGTAAAACATTGTTCACACATTCTACTAGATTTCGTAGCCTACAAACCATTTTTCAAGACATTTTAAAACTAGCCGCTAGTTTACAAATATAGTCAAGATATTTTTGAAAAATATTCAACATGTATTTAAAATATGATCATCGTGTATTTACAAAATTCGACGTGCATGGCACAAACGTTCAACACTTGTTCGGAAAACTATTCCATTTAAATATCAAACGTTCGACATTTATCCGAAAAATGTTTTACATGTATTCGGAAAGTGTTTGAAGTGTATTTGCAAACATTGAAAAATGTATTTCAAAAATGATAGGAGTGAGAATAAAAAAAGTATAAAAATAAGAATGGAATAAAAAAACGAGAAAATAGACAGAAAGGAAAAAAAAGAAAAAAGAAAACTAATAAACTATTAGGAAAAAAACAGGAAAAAGAAATAAATAGAAGAGAAATATTATTCCCATAACCGGGCTAAAGATTCCCATAATTTCCCTCATTTAAAAAAATAAATGTACATAAATAATATTTGAATATGTGATTTACTTTTTTGTACATGAAGATTTTTTAAAAATAATTGGATGATATTTTTGCCGAAATTTATCTTTAAGCTTTAGTAATTTTGGATTATTTAAATTTAAATAAACAGGTTTAATAATTGTTAAAAAAGTTAATATTTTTTGTTGAGCTATGGCTGGGCCAGACAGGGGAGGCCTATGAAGCGTCAAAACAAGAAGATAGGTCCCCCAATTTTCGCTCTTAGCGAAGGATAGAAACTAAATCACTTAGGTGGCTCAGCTCAATAACTCATCTCGTTGAGAAAAAAAAGGTCACTAAATTATTCCCTTCGGAGAAATCTACTCCATTCTACTAAAAAGAGAGGAGAAAACGTATATATGTTATTCTCTTAGAAGAAATCAAAAGTGAGAAAGCCGGCTAATTGACAGATTAAAAATATAAAAAATCTTGAAAAAATGGTCATATTTTTTTAAATGTTCTCGGTTCAGGAATGTATTGATAAAAATTCACATATTCATGTCACTGATCGTCATTGAGGAACACAGCCAACTGGTCCTAATGATTTCAATATATAACGTGCACTCATTTTCCTGCAAAAAAGGTGCACTCATCTTGCATAATGTTGGAGCATTGAAAATGAAGTTACGGATCTTGCTAAAGATGCCAAGCTATTTCACCCACCAAAAGAAAGTTGCCTAGCAATTGGATAGACAAACAAAAACCATATCTTGTATGATTGACATTGACAATTGATTTATAATGTGAGTGACGCATACCTTCCAAAAACAATATGTGAGTGACACATACAATTTGTAGAAGAAAATTGACCCAAGAGGCAAAGACTAAAGAATCTAGTTATTACAGAATTTCCATCTCTCATGACTCGTGAGCACTTGACCAACCACTTAGCCAATCATTTAATAACACGAAGTTAGAAGCTCAATAATGATCTTTAGACACATTGTAGACCATATTTTATATTGTATTTATTTGGTATTAATATTATTGATGTGATATTTTTTTCTTTATAAACTCGGTCAAACTTTATGAATGTTGAATGTTATTTAAAGGATATACATTGTACTTGAGCATATATTATTCTATGATTTTTCTGGACATGATATTGTGAATGTTGTAGGAGAGGAAATTAGCAATTTATCATGAGCATACTGCGGTGGGGAGATATTGTGAATGTTGTAGGACATCGTAGTCTCTGAAAGTATATAAACCTAACGACGGGGAGATGAAGAAGTTACAAGCATAAAAGAGAGAAATCAAAGCAAGAAGTCAAAGTGGACAAAAACGAGAAATTAACCAGAAGAAAAATAAAACCCAATGAACCCCCACCATGTATGATGGACCCCAAGATCATCCCTCCCCATGGACCGAGTCTATGGACTAAAATGACTAAGTTATCCTAGCTTTATCATTCTCGCTAGATCAGGAAGACACATGTTGTCGTGCCCATTCATATTTGAAAGTATGGAGATAGTAGAGAGTAATGTGTGCTTTGCCGCGCGGTTTTTAGTTGTGGAATCAATTCTATGTTTTTCATCTAAGGATAATTGTGCTAATTCATATTTCGTGCATACTGCGGTGGCAACATGCGGTTAACGAAACATGGAACCTCGGAGGCGTTATTGGAACATGCATGTAGGATGGTCCTTCTAGTTTTAGGAAGGTTTTGTTTTGTTTTTTATTTTTCTTTTTCCTTTACCTCTTTTCTTCCTTTTTTATTTTTCAGATTTTCCTTTGCCTGTTTTTTAATGTTTTTATTTTTCTTGTTGGTTTTTAATTTTTAAAATTGTGAATATTTTAAAAATTATGAATATTTTGTCAATTAAGGGGAATACTTTATAGCCGTGAATATATTTTAAAATTCATGAATGAATTTTCAAATTTGTGAACAAGTTCCTAAAATTCATGAAGATTTTTCATATATGTCAACAATTTCTAAATTCACATAAGTTTTTCAATCCGTGAACATGTAAGACAACCATGAACATTTTTAAAAATCATGCACATTTTTTAAAATTCATTAATATTCTTTCCATGTTGATACACGTTTTTTAAATTTAATATTCGTATCACTATTTGTGAACATGTGAAATTCAGAAAAAAATTCGATTTTTGTAAAAAAGAATTTTCATGCAATAGTCGACCAAAGTAAAAATAAGTCACGTGAAAATTCGACTAAGAAAAAAAAACGCCAGTGCAAAACAAACATAGCGCTACATGGGTCGTGACATAGTGCATGTTACTTGCTACTATCCTGCATGTTACACGCGACACATGAGCTCTCAGACTTTTGATTATTAATATTTGTTGTTTCAAATTGGTTTTACCTGTGTTCGATTGAGCTTTAATTATGCTGGGCGCGGTGGGTTTTATTTCGCTGGTACCGTCTTGTCTTGATGTTCCAGGCATGTGGCTGCAATAATGTTTCATGTCAGTGGTGATCACATCAGCTCCTTTGTAGCCCCCTAAACCAAAGCAAGCAACCCACACACCGAAGCCTAACACAAAGAGCAACATAAGGCCGCCGCACGACCTGTGAATGGGCCCAAACAACCTAAATGTACAAAACACCATATTATAAGTTGGCCTACCAATGATCCCCAAAGCCCCCACATACGATGTGGCCGTACAAAATATTGGAAGTAGTCATTTAATTTCTTCTTTTTGTTATTGAAGATCGATTATTCTTGTTGTTATTATTGCTATCATTTAACTATGTCAACATAAGCATGATTACTTCTTGTTGTTATTTAACTTCCAGGGTGTATGAAACATGAGACTTAATAAAAATCTTGAGCCCCATACTAAACTTCATTAAACGCGTGACCTCCATGTAGAACACATCTACAAGCCTAACCTTTTGTAAAATTCTTTCTTTCTCAAGTAGATTAGAACCAAGAGGCATTTGACACATAATTTCGAGCCAATCCTCTATAACAAAAGTTCCACACTACCGACAAGATAAAAAAATCAATTAGAAGGGAAACAAGAAGAACATCTGATAATATATCTAATCTAGTACCCCACACATCATATGTACAATGCCTACATATCACATATTTTCCGGCATTAGGGGAGATAAGTACCATAAAAAATGCCGAGAAATAAATTCGAAATATCATTGGTGTTTGATCCTTATGTCCATGTACTTTATAATCCGACATAAAATCTCCGAGAATCATATATTTGCAACACATTGTAATCTGCCACATACATTTACAAATGACAAGGTGTCATAAAATTTATATTCCTGCAGTTAAGTGTCAGAAAGTGTGGATGCACCTAATAAACCACTCTTCTCCCAATATGAGAGCAAGATGGGGAGAAATCAGACTACATAAGATATAACCTCTCATATGCTTCTGCTGAAACAGATGAACACGGACCCTTGACTAGTAAATGGAATTGAACATCAAGTTGAATAACATCTCATAGGATGCTCATCTTCCAAAGACCAGCATGGATGTGCAAAAAATATATTTGGTGTCGGGATATCGAAACACCTTGACTCCATTAGGAAATCACAAGGAGTTAAAAAGGAATAATTATATTTCCACAAATTTCGTTTATTCCACCATAATCATATAACATAAAGACTATATTTGTCAACATATTTCTTCATGAAATTGCTAAAAAAATTGGGCACTGAACCAAAAATACATGATAGAGTGCCTCATGCACTCATATTAGTTTACATGAAAGGAAGCAAGTAAGGAAGAATTGCACTCTCTCAACAAATGAGTGGTATGTACCGCAGTAATACCTACTCCTCATAAGCATCTTCCATATGGAACAATGACTTCTCAATCGTAAATAAAACAATAAGGTGGTGAGACTACATGGGAGGCTTGTGGAAAAAGGGCCGACGCAAAGGCCTTACATCAATTACGATGTAACACACCCTTTTCGTATGACTAATATTAAGTTTCGGGACAAAATATCATTGACAGTGCAAATAATCTATCCATGTAGTTAACGGATGCAGTGACAACATACTCCTATGATTCACTCATTTCGGAAATATATATTGAAGTCCTTTAATGGCTTAACTCCAAATCCAAAAACAAACCGCGACGTTTTTTTGTAAAACTTCAGAAGACACTCTATTACTCGAAATTGTAAAAATCAAATGGTCCTACCAACTAAATGAGTTCCTTCTTAAAAAGGATTACTCAAATAATGACGATTGGTTATGTGTTTAATAAAGGAATACCAAATTTGATTTCCCTACATCACTTTAGTGTATATCGATGACCTCATCATCAATGCTAACCAAAACATAAACATACAAAAATTCATCTTAAAATGAAAATTTCTATTCAACTAAATATTGCTTAAGTTTACAACTAGACCATTCTTTCAAGAGTACATACATAGTAGTCTATGGTCCAAAACACATATGATATTTTCAATATGAATGTATCATATCATCAAAATACATCTACGATCATATTATCCCTGCTAGGGTGCAAATCCATTCAGACCTAAAGGGTGATAATGAAATGATATCTGGACTGATACGTCTCCGTGGTATCTATAATTTTTGATTGTTTCATGCCAATATTATACAACTTTCACATATTTTTGGCAACATTTTATATGATTTATTGGACTAACCTATTGATCCAGTGCCCAGTGCCAGTTCCTGTTCGTTGCATGTTTTTTGTTTCGCAGAATATCCATATCAAACGAAGTCCAAACGCGCTGAAAATTTACGGAGATTTTTTGGAATATTTTTGAATTTTGAGAAGTGGAATCAGCGCAAACGGAGGCCCACAGCCCCCAAAAGACACCAGAGCGCGCCCCTAGGGCCCAGGTGCGCCCTGGTGGGTTATGCCCACCTCGTAAGTCGGTTGGAGCTCTCCTTCGGACACAAGGAATCTAATGCTTGGATAAAACTCCCCTAAAAATTTCAGCCCGATCAGAGTTACGGATCTCCGGGAATATAAGAAACGGTTTTTGGCCAGAAAACAGGAATGTGAAACAGAAGAGAACCGAGAGGGAGATCCAATCTAGGAGGGGCTCCTGCCCCTCCGCAGCCATGGCGGCCATGGACCAGAGGGGGAACTATCCTCCCATCTAGGGGGGAGGCCAAGGAAGAAGAAGAAGGAGGGGGGCTCTCTCCCCCTCTCTCCCGGTGGCGCCGGAACGCCGCCGGGGCAAGCATCGTGACGGTGATCTACTCCAACAACTTCGCCGTCCTCAACACCAACTCTCTCCCCCTCTATGCAGCGGTGTAACTCCCCTTCTCCCCGCTGTAATCTCTACTTAAACATGGTGCTCAACTCCATATACTATTTCCAAATGATATATGGCTATCCTATGATGTTTGAGTAGATCCGCTTTCTCCTATGGGCTAATTGATGATCGGGGTTGGTATGATTTTATATTTTATTATGGTGCTGTCCTACAGTGCCCTCCGTCTCGCGCAAAAATGGGGGATCCCCGCTGTAGGGTGTTGCAATGTGTTCATGATTTGCCTATGGTGGGCGGCGTGAGTGATAGAAGACACAGACCCGAGTAGGTGGGTTGTTGCATATGGGAGTAAAGAGGACTTGATACTTCATGCTATGGTTGGGTTTTACCTTAATGATCTTTAGTAGCTGCGGATGCTTGCTAGAGTTCCAATCATAAGTGCATATGATCCAAGTACAGAAAGTATGTTAGCTCATGCCTCTCCCTCATGTAAAATTGCAAGAATGATTACCGGTCTAGTTATCAATTGCCTAGGGACAAATAACCTTATTGTTTTACAAAAGCTCTCTACTAAACAACTAACTTTTATTATCTTGCAATTTACTCGTAGTTTTATTCCTGCTAAGTACTTCTAGTTTTATTCGTGCAAACTATCCTATCACCTACAAAGTAGTTTCATAATTGTTCTAGGTAAAGCAAACGTTAAAGTGTGCGTAGAGTTGTATCGGTGGTCGATAAAACTTGAGGGAATATTTATTCTAACTTTAGCTCCTCGTTGGGTTTGACACTCTTACTTATCGAAAAAGGCTACAAACGATCACCTACACTTGTGGGTTATCAAGACCTTTTCCTGGCGCCGTTGCCGGGGAGCAATAGCGTGGGGTGAATATTCTCGTGTGTGCTTGTTTGCTTTATCACTAAGTAATTTTTATTTTCAGTTATTAGTTGTTTTATATCTTTAGTTATTGATATGGAAGACAAAACACCAAAAAATTTAGTGGTACTTGCTACTCATGGAGATGGGGAACCTCCTAAAACCCTCGATGCTAGTTATGTGGGACGTGTTAATTACTCCTTTGATAATCCTGAGAAATCCTCATCGAACTTTATAATGGGAGACACGTTGGATCAACGTGAGTACTTTAGGGATTATCGCTTGTCTCAAAAAGGGAAACACTTATGGGATCAAATTAGAATATTGCAATGGATTGCTTGGGATGCATGCTCGAGATGTGACTTTACTTGTTGCTCTAAGATAGAAGCTCGACACCTTCCCTTTCAATGTAAATTCAACGATAACGAAACCTTGGCATCATATGCTAAAGGTATTTATGATTATTATGATGTGGAAAGAATAGAAGAATTTGTTACTTTTAAAGGTGCTTATGAAATTGCTTCTTTGATTGAAAAGTATGATGCTGATGTTCCTTACAAATCTGAAAATTTTGCCATACTTAAATATTGCTATGATAATTATCAATACAATGCTGATATTATTGAATATATTGAAAGAATGTCCGCTGCCTTGGAAGAGATTAATATTTTGCAGTGACCTATGGAAGAAGAAATTGCTGAAACTGTGAGCTCATTAGATGAAAAAGATGAGGAGGAGAGCGAAGAACAAAAGGAGGAAGAGCGGATTAGCTACCTATGCCCACCTTCTAATGAGAGTAACTCTTCAACTCATACATTGTTTAATTACCCTTCGCATATACCGAAGTATGAATGCTATGATGAATGCCATAATGAATGCTATGATAATTGCTATGATCCCTTGGATTCATTTGAAATATCCCTTTTTGATGAACTTGATGCTTGCTATGCTTGTGGCCATGATTCCAATATGAATAATGCTTATGAAGAAGAACTTTCTATAGTTCCTTATGTTAAGCATGAAATTGTTGCTATTGCACCCACACATGATAGTCCTATTATCTTTTTGAATTCTCCCAACTACACTATATCGGAGAAGTTTGCTCTTATTAAGGATTACATTGATGGGTTGCGTTTTGCTACTACACATGATGATTTTGAAGAATATAATATTCATGTGCTTGCTTCTCCTACTTGCAATTATTATAAGAGAGGAACTACATCTTCACCTCTCTATGTTTCCAATACTATAAAATTGCAAGAAACCGTTTATACTATGCATTGGCCTCTACTTAATGTGCATGAATTGTTCTTGTATGACATGCCGATGCATAGGAAGAGAGTTAGACTTAGTTGTCACATGATATATATCACTTTTTCTCAATACAAAATTACAAATCATTGCTAATTAAAATTGGCTTTGATATACCTTGGGATCCGGGTGGATCCATTACTTGAGCCCTTTATGCCTAGCTTAATGGCTTTAAAGAAAGCGCTGCCAGGGAGACAACCCAGAAGTTTTAGAGAGTCATTTTATTCTGTTGTGTGATTTTATAAAGTTTAAAAACAAAAAAAATATAGGGGGGAACCTAAAACTTCACAAAAGGAAAGGTGAAAGTGAGAGAGATGATGAGCATCGTTGAAGTGGGGGACGTCCTTGAACTTTTGTTCATGCCCATGGAAACTTTGTGAATCTTGAATCACGGGAGCTTTTCCAACAAAAATAATTATACCCTTGTACAAATCCATTGTATTATAAAAATAATGTGCCAAGATTTGCCTTTAGGTTAATTAGATTGCTTGTTGGTATGTGCGGTGTAAAAACAGAAACTTTGGCTGTAGTGCGTGAATTTTCATTTTTTACTGGAACGTCAAAAGTTTCTGAATTTTTTACGCAGTATTTCCATACAAAATGTTTAATTTGTCCTAATTTTTCAGACTTTTTTGAGTTACAGAAGTATGGTCAAAGTTCAGATTACTACAGACTGTCCTGTTTATTTTTGATGCATTGTTTTGCTTGTTTTGATGAAACTATCGATTTTATCGGTGGTGTAAGCCATAGAAAAGTTATAATACAGCAGGGATAATGCAAATATAAAATATGAATTGGTTTGCAACAGTACTTAAAGTAGTATTTTGCTTTATTATACTAACGGATCTTACCAGTCTTCTGTTAAGTTTTGTGTGGATGAAGTGTTCGAAGATCGAGGAGGTCTCGATATGAGGAGAAGAAGGAGAGCAAGAATTGAAGCTTGGGGATGCCCAAGGCACCCCAAGTAAATATCCAAGGAGACTCAAGCGTCTAAGATTGGGGATGCCCCAGAAGGCATCCCATCTTTCTTCAACAAGTATCGGTATGTTTTCGGATTCGTTTCATTCATGTGATATGTGCAAATCTTGGAGCGTCTTTTTCGTTTAGTTTATGCACCGTGCTGGTATGAGATAGTACATGGTTGATTTATAGAATGCTCATTGCACTTCACTTATATCTTTTGAGTATGGCTTTATAGAATGCTTCATGTGCTTCACTTATATCATTTGAAGTTTGGATTGCCTGTTTCTCTTCACATAGAAAACCGTTATTTGTAGAATGCTCTTTTGCTTCACTTATATTTATTAAAGCATGGTCTTTTGTAGAAAGAATTAAACTCTCTTGCTTCACTTATATCTATTTAGAGAGTCAACAGGAATTGGTCATTTGCATGGTTAGTCATAAAATCCTACAAAAAACTTAGGGATCACTGAATATGACATGTTTGATTCCTTGCAATAGTTTTGCGATATAGAGATAATAATATGTGGGAGGTACTAGTGGATGATCGTGTTTAGTAAGATATTGGTGTTAAGGTTTGTGATTCCCGAAGCATGCACGTATAGTCTCCCGTTATGCTAGGAAGTTGGAGCACAATTTATCCTTGATTGTCTATCTTTGTGTGAAGGTCGGGGGCGCGCGATGGTTAACTCCTACCAGCCTCCCCCCTAGGAGCATGCGTAGTAATACTTTGCTTCGAGAGAGCTAATAAAACTTTTGCAATAAGTATGTGAGTTCTTTATGACTAATGCGTGTCCATGGATTATACACACTCTTACCTTTCCGCAATTTGCTAGCCTCTACGGTACCGTGCATTGCCCTTTCTCACCTCGAGAGTCGGTGCAAACTTCGCCAGTGCATCCAAACCCCGTGATATGATACGCTCTATCACACATAAGCCTTATTATATCTTCCTCAAAACAGCCACCATACCTACCTATATATTGCCATGCAACTTCCATAGCCATTCCGAGATATATTGCCATGCAACTTCCACCGCCTTCGTTTTGATGACTTGAGCATTCATTGTCATATTGCATTACATGATCGTAAGATAGCTAGCATGATGTTTTCATGGCTTGTCCGTTTTTTGATATATTTGCTATGCTAGATCATTGCATTCATATAGGGTCATACTTTGTTCTACTATCATTGTAGTATTGAGTTGTAAGTAAATAGAAGTGTGATGATCATCATTATTCATTATTAGAGCATGCCCCAGTGATGAAAGGATGATGGAAACTATGATTCCCCCACAAGTCGGGATGAGTCTCTGGACAAAGAAAGAAAAAAAATAAAAAGAAAAAAATAGAAAAAAAGAAAAAGGAAAAAAAGAAAAGAAAGAAAAAAAAATGAAAGAAGAAGGAATAGGGGCATGCTAATTCCACACTTGTGCTTCAAAGTAGCACCATGTTTTTCATATAGAGAGTCTCCTGTGTTGTCACTTTCATGTACTAGTGGGAATTTTTCATATAGAGTTAGATGCATACCCACTTAGTTTCATATTGAGCTTTCATACACTTATAGCTCTTAGTGCATCTGTTGCATGGAAATCCCTACTCCTCGCATTGATATCTATTGATGGGCATCTCCATAGCCCGTTGATATGCTGAGTTGTTGAGAGACTTTCTTCTCCACTTTTACCCCTTTGAAACCTACCACCATATTCTATTCCACCCATAGTGCTATATCCATGGCTTGCGCTCATGTATTGCATGAGAGTTGAAAATGCTGAAGCACGTTAAAAAGTATGAACCAATTGCTTGGCTGACACCAGGGTAGTACAGGATTTATACTTTGTGTTAAGAAGACAGAGCATGACAATGCTATATGATTTTGTAGGGATAGCGTTCTTTAGCCTTGATATTTTGAAAGACATGATTGTTTGTTGGGATGCCTGAGTATTAATGTCTTTATGTCAAAACTAGACTATTGCTTTGAATCACTTGTGTCTTAATATTCATGCCATGATTAGATATATGATCAAGATTATGCTAGGTAGCATTCCACATCAAAAATTATCTTTTTTATCATTTACCTACTCGAGGAGGAGCAGGAATTAAGCTTGGGGATGCTGATACGTCACCGTCGTATCTATAATTTTTGATTGTTTCATGCCAATATTATACAACTTTCACATATTTTTGGCAAGATTTTATATGATTTATTGAACTGACCTATTGATCCAGTGCCAGTTCCTGTTCGTTGCATGTTTTTTGTTTCGCAGAATATCCATATCAAACGAAGAGCAAACGCGATGAAAATTTACGGAGATTTTTTGGAATATTTGAGAATTTTGAGAAGTGGAATCAGCGCAAACGGAGGCCCACAGCCCCCACAAGACACTAGGGCGCGCCCTGGTGGGTTATGCCCACCTCGTAAGTCGGTTGGAGCTCTCCTTCGGGCGCAAGGAAGCTAATTTTTGGATAAACATCCCCTCAAAATTTCAGCCCGGTCGGAGTTACGGATCTCCGGGAATATAAGAAACGGTTTTCGGGCAGAAAACAGGAACGTGAAACAGAAGAGAACAGAGAGGGAGATCCAATCTAGGAGGGGCTCCTGCCCCTCCGCCGCCATGGCGGCCATGGACCAGAGGGGGAACTCTCCTCCCATCTAGGGGAAGGCCAAGGAAGAAGAAGGAGGAGGGGGGCTCTCTCCCCCTCTCTCCCGGTTGCCCCGGAACGCCGCCGGGGCAAGCATCGTGACGGCGATCTACTCCAACAACTTCGCCGCCGTCAACACCAACTCTCTCCCCCTATATGCAGCGGTATAACTCCCCTTCTCCCCGCTGTACTCTCTACTTAAACATGGTTCTCAACTCCATATACTATTTCCCAATGATATATGGCTATCCTATGATGTTTGAGTAGATCCGCTTTGTCCTATGGGCTAATTGATGATCATGGTTGGTATGATTGTATATTTTATTATGGTACTGTCCTACGGTGCCCTCCATCTCGCGCAAACATGGGGGATCCCCGCTGTAGGGTGTTGCAATGTGTTCATGATTTGCCTATGGTGGGTGGCGTGACTGACAGAAGACACAGACCGAGTAGGTGGGTTGTTGCATATGGGAGTAAAGAGGACTTGATACTTAATGCTATGGTTGGGTTTTACCTTAATGATCTTTAGTAGTTGCAGATGCTTGCTAGAGTTCCAATCAGAAGTGCATATGATCCAAGTAGAGAAAGTATGTTAGCTCATGCCTCTCCCTCATGTAAAATTGCAAGAATGATTACCGGTCTATTTATCAATTGCCTAGGGACAAATAACCTTCTTGTTTGACAAAAGCTCTCTACTAAAAAACTAACTTTTATTATCTTGCAATTTACTCATAGTTTTATTTCCGCTAAGTACTTCTAGTTTTATTCATGCAAACTATCCTATCACCTACAAAGTAGTTTCATACTTGTTCTAGGTAAAGCAAACGTTAAAGTGTGAGTAGAGTTGTATCGGTGGTCGATAAAACTTGAGGGAATATTTGTTCTACCTTTAGCTCCTTGTTGGGTTCGGCACTCTTACTTATCGAAAAAGGCTACAAACGATCCCCTACACTTGTGGGTTATCATGGACCTGAAGTTCCCATCTCACTATTACCAAAGCAAGCATATAATTGCAAACTACGTCATGCCTGCCATTATATTTGCTATATTTGTTCTGAGTCCGAACAAAATTTATATGGTTTATATAGGTAGTATCTACTTATATATCAAGCTCACAAGGTATCTTGGTTAATTCTACTAGGAAAATAAAGATATAACCATACAACAACAAACAACAACAAGAACAATAACAACAACAACAACAACAACAACAACAACAACAACAAATCCTTTAGTCCAAAACCAGTTGGGGTAGGCTAGATGAGAAACCCATAAGATCTCGCGACCAACTCATGGTTCTGGCACATGTATAGCAAGCTTCCACGCACCCCTGTCCATGGCTAGTTCTCTGGTGATACTCCAGTCCTTCAGATCTCTCTTTACGGACTCTTCCCATGTCAGGTTCGGTCTACCCCGACCTCTTTTAACATTATCGCCACGCTTTAGCTGTCTGCTATGCACTGGAGCTTCTGGAGGCCTGCGCTGAATATGCCCAATCCATCTGAGATGATGTTGGCGACAAGCTTCTCTTTGGTCGGTGCTACGCCAACTCTATCTTGTATATCACCATTCCGGACTCGGTCCTTCCTTGTGTGACCACACATCAATCTCAACATGCGCATCTCCGCCACACCTAATTGTTGGACATGTCGCCTTTTAATTGGCTAACACTCAGCGCCATACAACATTACAGGTCGAATTGATGTCCTACAGAACTTGTCTTTTAGCTTTTGTGGCACTCTCTTGTCACAGAGAATGCCAAAAGCTTCGCGCCACTTCATCCATCAAACTTTGATTCGATGGTTCACATATCATCGATATCCCCATCTTTCTGTAGCATTGACTCCAAGTATCGAAAGGTGTCCTTTTGAGGTACCACCTACCCATCAAGGCTAACCTCCTCCTCCTCCTCGTGTCTAGTAGTACTAAAACAACACCTCATGTACTCGGTTTTAGTTCTACTAAGTCTGAAACCCATCGATTCTAAGGTTTATCTTCATAGCTCTAACTTCCTATTGACCTCCATTCCACTATCATCGATTAGCACCACATCGTCCGGAAAGAGCATATACCATGGGATATCTCCTTGTATATCTCTCGTGACCTAATCCATCACCAAAACAAAAAGATAAGGGCTCAAAGCTGACCCCTGATATAGTCATATTTTAATCGGGAAGTCATTAGTGTCACCATCATCACTTGTTCAGACGCTTGTCACAATATTATCGTACATGTGCTTGATGATAGTAATGTACTTTGCTGAGACTTTGTGTTTCTCAAAGGCCCACCACATGACATTCCGTGGTATCTTATCATAGGCCTTCTCCAAGTCAATGAACACCATATGCAGGTCCTTCTTTTGCGCCCTGTATCTCTTTATAAGTTGTCGTAACAAGAAAAAGGCATCCATGGTCATCCTCCCAGGCCTGAAAACAAACTGATTTTTGTTCATGCTTGACATTCTTCTCAAACGGTGCTCAGTGAATATCTTCCATAGCTTCATTGTATGGCTCGTCAACTTAATTCCACGGTAATTAGTACAACTTTGAACATCCTCCTTGTTCTTGAAGATTGGTACTAATATACTTCGTCTCCATTCTTGTGGCATCTTGTTTGCCCGAAAAATGAGCTTGAAAAGCTTGGTTAGCCATACTATTGCTATGTCCCCGAGACCTCTCCACACCTCAATGGGGATACAATCAGGGCCCATCGCCTTGCCTCCTTTTATCCTTTTTAATGCCTCCTTGACCTCTGACTCCTGGATTCGCCGCACAAAACTCCTTATAGTATCATCAAAGGAGTTGTCCAGTTCAATGGTAGAGCTCTCGTTCTCCCCATTGAATAACTTGTCGAAGTACAACCGCCATCTATGCTTAATCTCCTCGTCCTTCACCAGGGGCTGGTCTGTTCCGTCCTTGATGCATTTAACGTGGTCAACATCCCTCGTCTTCGTCTCTCAAATCTTGGCCATCTTATAAAAGTCGCTTTCGCCTTCCTTCGTGTCTAACTGCCGGTAGAGGTTCTCATACGCCCGACACCTTGCTTCACTCACAGCTCGCTTTTCGGCCTTCTTCGCCATATTGTACTTCCACTAGTAGGAAACAGGGCTTTGGTCCAGGCCAGAATATTGCATTAGTCCCGGTGGTGTTACAAACCGGGACTAATGGGTGCATCAGTCCCGGTTCATGAGGCCAGGACGCCGGCCGGGCCTCGCCGGGCACCAGTCTCGGATCGTCCGACCCCTTTAGTCCCGGTTCCAGACACGAACCGGGACTAAAGGTCCTCGCTCCTGGCGCAGCCCTTTTAATCCCGGTTGGTGGCTGGAACCGGGACTAAAGGGCAGTCTTCTGTCCCGTTTCTAGCCACCAACCGGGACTAAAGAGATGCCTATATATATGCTTGCCCTTGCCCGCTCACTCCTCTGTTTTTTGGCCGGCCGGCGTGTGGGAGGTGTGTGCTGCTCTGCTCTCACCTCCTATGCACATGAGGTGTTCAAAGAAATGCCTGAGCCACGCTTAAGCTTTCACCTCTCCAAGCTTGACCTCCAAGCTCCATTTTCCCCAAGATTTGTCTAGGTTTGGCGGTCCGTCCCGTCCCGTCCCCGTCCTCACCGTTGTCGATTGCCCGCGCCGATCTCGTCGCCGACACCACCGTGGTGAGCCTCTTGTCCTTGTCTTCTTTTTAAAATAAAAAAATTCTTACTTCTCTATTCATGATGTTCTGTAATGGTTTTTGATATACTTAATTATATAATGCACGTAGATGAACCAGCAATGGATGTATGGTGAACGACGCACCTCCGAGTACATTGAGGGCCGACATAAATTTCTCGAAGTGGCTGAGGCAAACAAGCAGAATGGTTTTATGTATTGTCCATGTACTGTCTGTGAGAATAAGAAGGATTACTCTAACTCGAAAAACCTTCACTCCCACCTGCTTGGGAAGGGTTTCATGCCACACTATAATGTTTGGACCAAGCACGGAGAAAGAGGGGTTATGATGGAAGACAACAAAGAAGAAGAGGATGATGACATCTATCCTATGTTCCCTGAATATGGTGATACTGCAACGGGGGAAGCTGAAGATCAAGAGGCACCAGACGATGTGCCCGATGATGATCTTCGCCGGGTCATTGTTGATGCACAGAGAGAATGCGAAAGTGAAAGGGAGAAGTTGAAGTTCGATCGCATGTTAGAGGATCACAAAAAAGGGTTGTACCCAAACTGCGAAGATGACAACACAAAGCTCGGTACCACACTGGAATTGCTGCAATGGAAGGAAGACAATGGTGTATCTGACAAGGGATTTGGTTCGCTACTGAAAATAATGAAGAACAAGCTTCCAAAGGATAACGAATTGCCCGACAGTATGTACGAAGCAAAGAAGGTTCTCTGCCTCTAGGATTGGGGGTGCAGAAGATACATGCATGCCCTAATGACTGCATCCTCTACCGCGGTGAGTACGAGGAATTGAACGCATGCCCGGTATGCGGTGCATTGCGGTATAAGATCAGACGAGATGACCCTGGTGATGTTGAGGGCGAGCGTCCCAGGAAGAGGGTTCCTGCCAAGGTGATGTGGGATGCTCCTATAATACCACGGTTGAAACGTCTGTTCAGAAACAAAGAGCATGCCAAGTTGTTGCGATGGCACAAAGAAGACCGTAAGAAAGACGGGAAGTTGAGAGCACCCGCTAACGGGTCGCAGTGGAGAAAAATCGAGAGAAAGTGAGGGGACTTTGCAGGTGACGCAAGGAACGTATGGTTTGGTTTAAGTGCAGATGGCATTAATCCTTTTGGGGAGCAGAGCGGCAAGCATAGCACATGGCCCGTGACTCTATGTATCTATAACCTTCCTCCTTGGTTGTGCATGAAGCGGAAGTTCATTATGATGCCAGTGCTCATCCAAGGCCCTAAGCAACCCGGCAACGACATTGATGTGTACCTAAGGCCATTAGTTGAAGAGCTTTTACAGCTGTGGAATGGAAAAGGTGTACGTGTGTGGGATGAGCATGAACAAGAGGAATTTGACCTACGAGCGTTGCTGTTTGTAACCATCAATGATTGGCCTGCTCATAGTAACCTTTCAGGATAGACAAACAAGGGATACAACGCATGCATGGACTGTTTAGATGATACCCAAAGTATATATTTGGACAAATGCAAGAAGAATGTGTACCTGGGACATCGTCGATTTCTTCCGACCAAGCATGCCTTAAGAAAGAAAGGCAAGCATTTCAAAGGTGAGGCAGATCACCAGAAGAAGCCCGTCCTCCGTACCGGTGATAATATACTTGATATGGTCAAGGATTTACAAGTAATCTTTGGAAAGGGTCCTGTCGGACAATCTATTCCGGATGACGCTGAGGGACACGCACCCATGTGGAAGAAGAAATCTATATTTTGGGACCTACCCTATTGGGAAGACCTAGAGGTCCGCTCTACAATCGACGCGATGCACATGACGAAGAATGTTTGCGTGAACATGCTAGGCTTCTTGGGCATGTATGGGAAGACAAAAGATACACCGGAGGCACGGGAGGACCAGCAACGTGTGAACGAAAAAGACGGCATGCATCCAAAGCTGTATCAAGGTGCTGCCAGCTACACTCTAACCAAAGCGGAGAAGGAAATCTTCTTTGAATGCCTACTCAGTATCAAGGTCCCATCTAGCTTCTCGTCGAATATAAAGGGAATAATAAACATGGCAGAGAAAAAATTCCAGAACCTAAAGTCTCATGACTGCCACGTGATTATGACGCAACTGCTTCCGGTTGCATTGAGGGGGATTCTACCAGAAAATGTTCGATTAGCCATTGTGAAGCTATGTGCATTCCTCAATGCAATTTCTCAGAAGGTAATCGATCCAGAAATCCTACCAAGGTTACAGAATGATTTGGTCCAATGTCTTGTCAGCTTCGAGTTGGTGTTCCCACCATCCGTCTTCAATATTATGACGCACGTCCTAGTTCACCTAGTCGACGAGATTGCCATTCTGGGTCTTGTATTTCTACAAAATATGTTCCCCTTTGAGAGGTTCATGGGAGCCTTGAAGAAATATGTTCATAATCGTGCTAGGCCAGAAGGAAGCATCCGGAGCAGTCTGACGACTGGATTCTACGCTACAAACATAAGAATATTCTACGCTACAAACACCCGGAGCAGTCTGACGACTGGATTACGCGTGAACACATCGGGACTTTTGGCGGTTGGTTGCAAATGGATCTCATGCATAACAACACTGTTGGAGATGACCTGTACTTGTTGGCCAGGACACCATCTTCGACTGTATTGACTTAATTACCAAGGGTACGAGATAAATGGTAATACATTTTACACGATCGCCCAAGATAAAAAGAGCACCAACCAAAACAATGGTGTCCGCTTTGATGCAGCAATCACCAATAGGGCAAAGAACACATATTATGGTTACATAGAGGAGATATGGGAACTTGACTATGGACGTGAATTTAAGGTCCCTTTGTTTTGATGCAAATGGGTCAATCTGTCAGGAGGCGGGGTACAGTTAGACCCGCAGTACGGAATGACAACAGTGGATCTCAACAATCTTGGGTACACAGACGAACCATTCGTCCTAGCCAATGATGTGGCGCAGGTTTTCTATCTGAAGGACATATCTACCAAACCGAGAAAATAAAGATAAGGAAGCGAATACATCAAACGATGAGCCAAAGCGACACATAGTTCTTTCAGGGAAAAGAAACATCGTGGGAGTGGATGATACGTCTCCAACGTATCTATAATTTATGAAGTATTCATGCCATGTTTACAATAATTTTATATGATTTTGGTATGATTTTATTAGAACTAACCCGGACTGACGCTGTTTTCAGCAGAACTACCATGGTGTCGTTTTTTGTGCAGAATTAAAAGTTCTCGGAATGGGCTGAAAATTTACGGTGATTTTTTAGGGACCAAAAGAGACCCCCGAAGCACCTGAGCTGGGCCAGGAAGTGACCGAGGAGGCCACAAGCCTAGGGGGCGCGCCCTGCCCACCCGGGAGGGTGCTCCCGGCTTGTGGACTCCTCGAGCACCCCCTTGACGTGAGACCGACGCCAAAAATTCCTATGAATACCAAAACCCCTAGAAAGAACCCTAGATCAGAAGTTCCATCGCCGCAAGTCTCTGTAGCAACGAAAAATCAATCTTGGCCCTCTCCGGCACCCTGTCGGAGGGGGTCACCATCACCGGAGACCATGGAGGAGGAAGACGTAGGGGCATCATCACCATGGAGGCCAAGGACCAGAGGGAGAACCTCTCCCCACCTAGGGGGGAGGCCATGGAGGAGGAAGCACAAGGGGGAGACCCTCTCCCCCTCTCTCTCGGTGGCATCGGAGTGCCATCGGGGGAACCATCGCCGCGGTGATCGTCTTCATCAACATCACCTTCTTCATCACCGTCCTCATATCTTTTCAGCGGTCTACTCTCCCGCATCCCGCTGTAATCCCCTACTTGAACATGGTGCTTTATGCCACATATTATGATCCAATGATGTGTTGCCATCCTATGATGTTTTCAGTAGATTTCTTTTGTCTTATGGGTTGATTGATGATCTAAATTGGTTTGAGTTGTATGTTTATTTTGGTGCTGTCCTATGGTGCCTTCCGTGCCACGCACACGTGAAGGATTTGTTGGGTAACGCAGCAGAAAACAAAAATTTCCGACCTACGCACCAGCCCAGGACCACTATGGAGACTGCATACAAGGTTTGATCTTTTTCGTTACCGACTCGTAGCGCAGCGGAAGTAGAGTCGATGACGATCGGCGGTGTAGATCCCCGCAGCTAGGATTTACAACCTCCCAACCGCGAGGATGTATACCCTCATCCGCCCCGCGGACAGCCCTCTGGGAGGCGGTCGGACAGTCCCCCGGACGGTGTCACAGACAGCCCTTCGGGAGGACCATCGAAACTCGGACAGTCACTCGGACAGCCCTTCGGGAGGACCCTCGAACTAAGACCGAAACTACGATCTCTCTACAGAGTTGCACACATACAGTGTCATCTATCCGGCAGGCTTCGCGTCTAGAACTAGTTCCCACCGGAACCCAGACAGCCTTTCGGCTCTACGAAACTATTTCGCTGGGAGGGAGAGAGAAAGCCAGATCATGCATGGCACTTGTATGTGAGAAAGAGTGAGAGTGGAGAGTGCATCTCCACCTCTATTTATAGGAAAACCCAAGGGGTAGGGTGACACTTGAAATACCCCAAATGCCCTTCACAAGGGCACAAAGGTAAAAGCAAGTGGGCAGCTCATATCCTTCCATGTCATCCCTAGAGATATTTGTGAGTAAAGCCCCAAAAGGTGGCTTTCCATAAAGTAATCCAAAAAGCACTTTCACTATTCACGACGACATATTTCAGCGTCCGTTCGAACTGAAAATATTTATGTGGGCTTAGAACATTTCCAGTACCCATTAAAATAATTTTCAACGCATTCCAAAACAATTCCGGTTTAGTGATTTTCATCTGCGAAAAGCATCTGAAGCGGTTCCGGTAGGTCCGGAACATTTCCGGTTTACATCCCGGAAAATTTCCAGAACGCTTCTGGCACCCTTCAAGAATTATCAGGCATGTGCCGAAACCAATTTGACTTTATGGTGTACTCCAAAACAACTTTTTGGTTTAGTGATTTTCATCTGTGAAAAGCAACTAAAGCGGTTCCGGCAGTCCGGAACATTTCCGGTTTTTGTCTCTGAAAAATCTCAGAAGTTACCGGAACAATTCTGGTACCTTCCAATAATTTCCAGGCATGTGCCGAAACCAATTTGACTTTATGGTACACTCCGAAACAAATTTTCGGTTTTACCGAAACTCTTCCGGTGTTCTCTCTCCGGAACTCTTCTATTGTCTCCGAAACTTTTTCGGTGAATTTCTCTCAGACTCCCTGTCTAGTATTCAACAGATAGATGACCCTTAAGCGTGTGACCCTATAGGTTTGGTGAAGCATAGACATGACCCGGAACCCCTTCCGATCAATGATCAACATCGGAGCCGTGGACACCCATATTAACCCCTATACCGACACGAATGAATATTCGAGTGAACCTCCAGTTGCCGTGTGCTATTCCTGTTGCTTCGCGATATGTTACAAATACCCGAGGTGAGACATGTTGGCATCCCCGTGGATCAACAACTTGTCCACTATGCCAGTTACCTCGTTACCGGTATTGTTCTCTTTTCTCGTTCTCGTGTTCCAGCATCCCCGTGATCAAATCACAAAGTGTCTGGCAAGAAGATGATGGATACCGAAACACCGAGAGGGCCCAGATATATCTCTCCATCGTCAGAGGATCAAATCCCAATCTTGAGCTATCAAGTTACTTGACATACTTTTCCATGAACCCGTAAGCCGCCGTAATAGCCACCCATTTACGGATGACGTTTAACAAACCCCAAAGTTCATGAAGCAAGCATGAAGAAACTTGATACTCTCATGGTCTAAGGAATCATGCAAACTTAAACCATCTCTATGTTATTAACCATTAACTTGTGACGAATGTATCTCATAGCATAACATCAATTCGGGTCGATTCAACACAAGTGTTCTACCAACATTGCACCCTCAAAATTGCCGGCATAGCCATGCCCATGATCAGGAAAATAGGATCATCATGCAATACTAGAGCCAGTCTTAGAGGCAAGACTAGGAATACATTTTACCGTTTATTATTCCACACGTGCATACGAGTCTTCCTCCGAGCCTCGTGGTTATTGCAGACTTGAGAACCATAGCAGTTATAGCATGGAACATAAACATAATTATGAACTTGGAGATAAATAATATGATTTATTATTGCCTCTAGGGCATATCTCCTACAGACTCCCACTTGCACTAGAGTCAATAATCTAGTCAATACTAATGCACTTTACACCTATGGTATACTGGTGTAAAATATGCTTCGCTTGTGGTATAGCCTGATGTCCAACGGATCTGACAACTTCAGCTCCGTGTGTAACTTTGCATATCCTCGCGTTTTCATGCTTTCACAAAATTCATATTTTGTGTGGACTTGGCTTTGCATATGTGTGAATCTTTGGTCGAAACCTGATTCCTCAGACTGAGCTATGGAGCAACTATCTACAATAGTGTCCCATAGACCAAAGCCATCTTGGAACCATACTAAGTTCATGAATGAACTATATGATTCAACAACTTCTTTGTCGCTTCTAAAGCATCAATATACTTAGCCTTTGTTATAGAATTCGCCACAGTATCTTGTTTGGAACAATTTCCAACTACCGTGCCACTATGTTGTGTATTACACAAAACCCTTTACTTAAATCGAAAATCGCATGGAGCATTGATGAAGACTGTATCGATGTAATTACTTACAAAGAGCACTTCATAATCTCTACTTGCAAGAAAACATGTCATCAGTACTACTCTAGTACCTAATGACATCTTTCACTGTTGTCCCATGATCAGTACTTTTGATCACTTTGGTATCTATACTCGCAACAACTTTGGAGTATTGGACATATCTGGTTGTTTTTACATACCATGGAATACATGATTTATCCAAACACAAGAGTGTGTGGAATCACCATCATGTATTTTGCTCATCTGTGTTTTGAGACACCGAGTCTTGCAAAACTCTTTCCATGTGACTTCGGCAAGAATCACTCCTTGGCGTTTTAAATGCTAAAAGGTTTTAGCACCTTGTCAATATGTATTCATTGCTTAGCCCCATTAGGTAAATCTATCTCCATAGATCATCATGCATAATATTGAGGCTATTTAGCCTAAGTACTTCATCGAAAAACTATTTTCAAATGAAGTAATAATTCGTGTCAAGAAATTTTATTTCCAATTAACAATGTGTCAAGCACACAAGGTTTTTAGAAATATTATTATGCTCCCACTTACTTTCTTGAATCACAAGCATCTTCGTTATCCATTGATGAAATCAAACCCCTTTGACCATTTCATCAAAACACGAAGAATCCAACTCCTCTTTGCTCTCTTCTGTCCATCGCTGGAACTCTGAAGTTTGCATACCTACTAGCATCCTCTGGATCGACAAATTACTTTGGACTGTATCACATACAAGTCCTAGGTTTCATTTCCATCAGATGGAAATCCTTTTGTCATCCATGTTTCATATCTCATGATTGAAATATGTATTAATTGCTAGTTCAACCCGAACCGACTTTAAGCATCGCTACGGTGAGACAATCTCATCGTAGTCAACTCCTTGAACTTGTTATTGCAACAAGTCGAGCTTTATGGATACAACATTTTTTTCCGTATCAGTTTTAGTTCCATAAATATTCGTTAGACTCTAAGTCTTCCGAAAGGTGTATCAAGATTTTAATCTTGAATCACTTATATGGAAACTATCTCGGATTGTATTGGCATTTAGCCAATTCCGGAGTCAGGGCCCATCAACGCTTCCTTGTGTATTGTAGGTATACTGTTGTCTAACAACAATATCTTGTTTGCGCACCTGATAGGTTTGCACGAGCTTTGCCTACGTGGTTCAGCTGCAAGTTCGACCGAAGTCCAGACATTTTATTGTAGAGACTTTCGTATCAGTCGTAGTAGGAAACTCCGGAATCACTTCCAAGGTTTCTTTCCTTTGATCTGATGACGAAGATACTGGTTATCTCGTCGAGTTGCACTGTCCTCCCATTCACCTTTTGTAAGAACTATTCTCCTTAAAAGCATACCGTTTTGTGGCAAAAATCCTTTGCCTTGGTATAGTGGTGGGGGAATACCCAATGACTTGGGATAACCTACAAAGTAGCACTTGTCTGATTTGGAATAGGTTTGTAACCTTTTACACAAGCCCCATATTCCAAATGTTAAGAAAAGATATAACATGGTTGGGCGTACCATACCATGGCGGCATTTCAACAGACCTGAGGGAGCTCTTTTCAGTGTAAAAGCCGCAGTCTCTGAAGCACCACTCTTTAAAAGGGATAATGGCAAATTTATTTATGTCATCTTTGATCTTACCATGTCATAAATGGTTCAATTACATCTTCACGGACTTTCCACTTGCAGTGGTGTTCCGGGAGGTGCAAGTTATGAAACCCCTTTTATAACTCATCAGACATTCGCTAAACTTGTATATTCCTTTCTGCAATCGAATTGTAGAAACATAATTTTCTTGTTACAATAACTTCTACTTCATTTTTAAAAACCTTATGAATGAATTCAAAAGATCCAGACTTACGTCTCATCAAGTAAATATCCATATATCTACTTGAGTCATTTCTGAAGATAGATAAATCCACTACTTGCAACAACATTTATTGGACTACACACATCATAATGTATGATCACCAATATGTTCTTTGCTTGTTCCTTATGGCCTGTGAACGGTATTTCAGTCACTTCACTTTTCAGAGGAAAGTTGCAAGTGTCAGATGATTCAAAATCAAACGACTTCAAAATCCATCATAATGGAATTCTCCTTGCGGGTTTCTCCAATGTGACCAAATGCAGTGCCACACATATGTGGTATTCTTTTAGTCTTGCGACATTTAGCGTCAGTGTTATGGATGTATCATATTACCATCAATATTCATAACATACATCCCATCCTGGATGGAAGCATGGCCCTTCATGTTATTCATAACACCGAACATCAAAAGTTCCCTTATGAATAACCTCCTTGCAAGATACCTTATGCAAAGGGCTAGAGTGTATGAAACTCTAAAATGAATTATGAAAGTAAACCCAGAGGTAATGTATTAATATCAATATTCATAACATACGTCTCATTCTCAATGAAAGTATGGCCCTTATGTTATTCATAACACCGAACATCAAAAGTTCTCTTATGAACAACCTTCTTGCAAGATACCTTATGCAAAGGGCTAGAGTGTGAAACTCTAAAATGAATTATGAAAGTAAATACATAGGGAATACACCGATGGAAGGCATAGTAACATTTACTATGTTCCCTGCGTGTATCTAAACCTCATTCCTGGCTAGTCTTTCAGGCCATAATAGTTCTTACATCGAGTTGCAACAGAATGCAATCGAGCGGGTATCTTTGTGATTAACTCACAATACCCAAGAATTAGTGATTAACATGTTTAACCATAATTCCCAAGAACTATATTTTTGACCAGCCTTCTATACATCAAAAACTTGTATGACATTCATACATGAGCTGGATATTCCAGTCTTCATTCCTTTTGCCTTTATACTTCTAACAGTTTAACTTTCAGTATTTCTCCTACTCTCAGAAGAAGCACCCAACTTAAGAGTGGCGTTAGCCCCGGACTTCCTAGGCGTGAAAGTTTCACTAACACCCTTCGGACACATCCTTTCTCTTTAAGTTGTTGTTTTATTCACCATCATCATATGACAGGCGTTCTTCTGGATCCCTCTCTTATCAGTCAAATGCATAGTAAACACTTTACTAATGTTTTGCAAACAAACATTGCTTTGGATATTTCATATCTTTTAGCCTTTGTCTGTCTCTGAAAATGATTTTCAGATTCCATGAATATCACATAACTATCCAAACTTTCAAAGTTCGGGTCTCATGGAAGCAAACATATTTCACTTGACCGTAACGGAATTTTAGCTTTTGCATCGAAGGACGAGAGTCATATCATCCATAGCATTAGCGGGAGAATACCGAAAGTATGCGATAGGACAAAGTCCTTCTCGGCACTCTTGAGGACAATCCTCACATTACGTTACCAACCGTAAAGTTTTAACCAGATATTTAATATCTATTCAATTTTAACAGGGAAGGTGGAAATGCGAGCCATTATTCTACAACTATTTTGCAAAACACACTTAGACAGTGTTCAAAATTAATTGCACTGAGAATTAAAAGAAGTTAATTCAACAGTGCGCTCCCACTCAAATCAATATCTCTCATAATTGATTGTGAGTGATACAAGATCCGCATTTCAATTCGACGCCATTGACGGGTTCATCACTGATGACGTGAATTTCAATCGGTAGGCCAACTTGCCAATCACATCTCTATGTGACTCTTGTTCATCTTTCGATGCGTGTGTTCCGATCTCAGGACTGTCTTGCCTGAACGTCAAGACAACCAAGTGATCTCGCTGCGAGGTCTGACCTCACCCGCCTCACACATCCCTAATCGTTCGTACTCATGTGTACATGTCATACCCCGAAAAGTTAGGTGTCGTGACGGTGCTACACTTGGGAGAACACTAACTACTTGATATTTTTGTGAGAGATCACCCTAATAAAAAGCGACTACCGTGCAATCAAGAAGGGTGCATCATAAGGGATAAACATATCAGGCAATTCATAATTAGCATGACATGGTATAGCCCCTTCTGACGGAGAAGTCAAACATTTCTTCGTCTTCGGCATTTGCGTTGGTGTTCACCTTCGCGAAGATTGCCACCACCTTGTCGATGCACCAGATAATATTGCTATCTCTATAGCTAATAAAATAAGTGCATTACTTAAGGTTGACACGCATGTCTTTAAAGTGACAATCATATGGCTCCAGCCATCATGCCGAATCATGACACGCAAGTCATGTTAATATTACATCATATAGTCATCTCATACATAATCAAATTAATATGAGCATTGCTATACCACATCATATGCACATGCAAACCATCCTGCAAAACCAAGTTAGACGTCTCTAAAAGGTTCATGCAAAAACTTGTTTTACGTGGCTTCTAAGGTTTCGAAACAAACCGAAGCTACCAACGTCCATCATCAAGCATGATAATCCAAGTCGCTAGATTAACATTACGGGGTGTATGAAACACAAGAAAATAAAATCTCGAGCCCCATACTAAATTTCATCATACGCATGACCCCCGTGCAGATCATATCTTCATTGCCCTTTCGTCTGTGAAATTTCATCTTTCTTTTTAACTACGGTGGAATTCAATGAACTGTTAGCACTTTGTTGATCAATCAGGATCGCGGATTGCCAGAACATTGAAACTCCACCATGCTGTTATCAAGATCAGAAATATGCAAATTCCAGGGAAGCAACAAGAACATCGGGTAACAGATTACATCTGCTACCCGCACAAATAATTTTCAGTAATAGAACTCATCTACTACCTAATTATATTGTGCAACACCCATACATCTCTATGTATTCTAGATCACAACCCTGCATCTACGCATAGCACGGCTTATGATGCCACTGTTGGGTAACGCAGCAGAAAACAAAAATTTCCGACCTACGCACCAACCCAGGACCACTATGGAGACTGCATACAAGGTTTGATCTTTTTCGTTACCGACTCGTAGCGCAGCGGAAGTAGAGAAGATGACGATCGGCGGTGCAGATCCCCGCAGCTAGGATTTACAACCTCCCAACCGCGAGGATGTATACCCTCATCCGCCCCGCGGACAGTCCTTCGGGAGGCGGTCGGACAGTCCCCCGGACGGTGTCACGGACAGCCCTTCGGGAGGACCATCGAAACTCGGACAGTCACTCGGACAGCCCTTCGGGAGGACCCTCAAACTAAGACCGAAACTACGATCTCTCTACAGAGTTGCACACATACGGTGTCATCTATCAAGTAGGGCTTCGCCGTCCCGAACTAGTTCCCACCGGAACCCAGACAGCCTTTCGGCTCTACGAAACTATTTCGCTGGGAGGGAGAGAGAAAGCCAGATCATGCATGGCACTTGTATGCGAGAAAGAGTGAGAGTGGAGAGTGCATCTCCACCTCTATTTATAGGAAAACCCAAGGGGTAGGGTGACACTTGAAATACCCCAAATGCCCTTCACAAGGGCACAAAGGTAAAAGCAAGTGGGCAGCCCATATCCTTCCATGTCATCCCTAGAGATATTTGTCAGTAAAGCCCCAAAAGGTGGCTTTCCATAAAGTAATCCAAAAAGCACTTTCACTATTCACGACGACATATTTCAGCGTCCGTTCGAACTGAAAATATTTATGTGGGCTTAGAAGATTTCCAGTACCCACTAAAATAATTTTCAACGCGTTCCGAAACAATTCCGGTTTAGTGATTTTCATCTGCGAAAAGCATCTGAAGCGGTTCCGGCAGGTCCAGAACATTTCCGGTTTTCATCCCGGAAAATTTCCAGAAAGTTTCCAGAACACTTCTGGTACCCTTCAAGAATTATCAGGCATGTGCCAAAACCAATTTGACTTTATGGTGTACTCCGAAACAACTTTTCGGTTTAGTGATTTTCATCTGTGAAAAGCAACTAAAGCGGTTCCGGCAGTCCGGAACATTTCCGGTTTTTGTCTCTGAAAAATCTCAGAAGTTACCGGAACAATTCTGGTACCTTCCAATAATTTCCAGGCATGTGCCGAAACCAATTTGACTTTATGGTACACTCCGAAACAACTTTTCGGTTTTACCAAAACTCTTCCGGTGTTCTCTCTTCGGAACTCTTCCGTTGTCTCCGAAACTTTTTCGGTGAATTTCTCTCAGACTCCCTATCTAGTATTCAACAGATAGATGACCCTTAAGCGTGTGACCGTATAGGTTCGGTGAAGCATAGACATGACCCGGAACTCCTTCCGATCAATGATCAACATCGGAGCCGTGGACACCCATATTGACCCCTATACCCACACGAATGAATATTCGAGTGAACCTCCAGTTGCCGTGTGCTATTCCTGTTGCTTCGCGATATGTTACAAATACCCGAGGTGAGACATGTTGGCATCCCCGTGGATCAACAACTTGTCCACTATGCCAGTAACCTCGTTACCGGTATTGTTCTCTTTTCTCGTTCCCGTGTTCCGGTAGCCCCGTGATCAAATCACAAAGTGTCTGTCCAGACGATGATGGATACCGAAACACCGAGAGGGCCCAGAGATATCTCTCCATCGTCGGAGGATCAAATCCCAATCTTGAGCTATCAAGTTACTTGACATACTTTTCCATGAACCCGTAAGCCGCCGTAATAGCCACCCATTTACGGATGACGTTTAACAAACCCCAAAGTTCATGAAGCAAGCATGAAGAAACTCGATACTCTCATGGTCTAAGGAATCATGCAAACGTAAACCATCTCTGTGTTATTAACCATTAACTTGTGACAAATGTATCTCATAGCATAACAACAATTCGGGTCGATTCAACACAAGTGTTCTACCAACATTGCGCCCTCAAAATTGCGGGCATAGCCATGCCCATGATCAGGAAAACATGATCATGATGCAATACTTGAGCCAGTCTTAGAGGCAAGACTAGGAATACATTTTACCGTTTCCACACGTGCATATGAGTCTTCCTCCGAGCCTCGTGGTTGTTGCATACTCGAGAACCATAGCTGTTATAGCATGGAACATAAACATAATTATGAACTTGGAGATAAATAATATCATTTATTATTGCCTCTAGGGCATATCTCCTACTGGATTCCCGCTATAGGGTGTTGCAATACGTTCATGATTCACTTATAGTGGGTTGCTAGAGTGACAGAAGCTTAAACCCGAGTAAGGGGGTTGTTGCGTATGGGATAAAGGGGACTTGATGCTTTAATGCTATGGTTGGGTTTTACCTTAATGATCTTTAGTAGTTGCGGATTCTTGCTAGAGTTCCAATCATAAGTGCATATGATCCAAGTAGAGAAAGTATGTTAGCTTATGCCTCTCCCTCATATAAAATTGCAATAATGATTACCGATCTTGTTAACAATTGCCTAGGACAATTTCGCACACTGACCCATCATTATTCCACACTCGCTATTTGTAATATATTGTAATATATTCTAACTTTATGATAACAGCACCTATTTTTATATTTTATTTCTCCGATATAATGCAAAGCTATTCTCTTCATACCCACAACGTAGTTTTATTTCTCGTTTCTAGTTGGAAGCAAACGTTCGGCATACGTAGAGTCATATCAGTGGAAGATAGGACTTGGGAGAATATTGATCTTACCTTTAGCTCCTTGTGGGTTCGACACTCCATACTTATCACATCCACCTTTGGAAATTGCTACGATGATTCCTTGCACTTGGGGATTATCAAGCTCTTTTCTGGCGCCGTTGCCGGGGAGCAATAGCGTGGGGTTGATATTCTCGTGTGTGCTTGTTTGCTTTCTTCACTAAGTAGATTTTGTTTTACCTTTTTGCTTTCTTTAGTTGTGGGTGAAACAAACAAAAAAATTAAATAATGAAAAATATAAAAAGAATTACTTGCCTCTTATGCCTAAGAAGTTTTTCAAAAAGAGAAGTGATTGGAAGGTTGTGCATTGGAGAAGTGAGGGTCGACCTTGAACACTTGTGTTCATGCTCATGGAAACAATGTAGAATTTTTCATGGAAGCTTCTCAAAAATAATTATACCCTTGTATATATCCATTGTATTATAAAAATAATGTGCCAAGATTTGCTTTTAGGATGATTAGATTGCTTGTTTGCTATGTGCGGTGCAAAAACAGAAACTTTGACTGTAGTGCATGAATTTACATTTCTTACTGGAATGTCAAAAGTTTCTGAAATTTTTACACAGTACTTCTATATAAAATTTTTAATTGTTCCTAATTTTTCAGAATTTTTTGAGTTACATAAGTATACGAAGTTTCCAGATTGCTACAGACTGTCCTGTTTTTGACAGATTCTGTTTTCTATGTGTTGTTCACTTATTTTGATGAATCTATGGGTTGTATCGGGGGGTATGAACCATGGTGAAGTTGGAATACGGTAGATATAATGCTAATATGAAATTGGAATGATTTTACAACAGTATGTAAAGGTAGTAATTTGCTTTATTATACTAACGGATCTCACGAGAGTTTTGATAAGTTTTGTGTGGATGAAGTGTTCGAAGATCGAGAAGGTATCGATAGAAGAAGAATACGGAGAGACAAGAGTTAAAGCTTGGGGATGCCCAAGGAACCCCAAGTAAATATTTCAAGGAGATTCAAGCATCTAAGCTTGGGGATGCCCCGGAAGGCATCCCATCTTTATGCTTCAACAATTATCGGTATATCTCGGTTTTTGTTTTGTTCACATGATATGAGTCTTTAGTGTTTTTATTTTCCTTTATGCACCCTTCTAGTGTGAGATAGTCCTTCATTGATTTGTAGAATGCTTCATGCGCTTCACTTAAATCTTTTGAGTATGGCTTTGTAGAATGCTCTTTGTGCTTCACTTAAATCTTTTGAGTATGGCTTTATAGAATACTTCGTGTGCTTCACTTATATATTTTGAGCTTGGATATTGGTTAATCTATATTAATTGTATAATGCTCTATGAACTTCACTTATATCTTTTAGAGTAAGAATAAAATTAGCATCGGAATTAGGCTTGGAAGAGTATCATTAAAATGTCATGCCTAGCTTAAAAGGCATTAAAGAAAAGGGCTTGTTGGGAGACAACCCAATATTTACCCCTACTGTTTTTGTGTGTTATCATGATTATTCTACTGTATTAACTATGCTTTATATGTTTTCTTTCAATAAAGTGCCAAGTAATGCCTTTGGGATGATGTGGTTGGTAGTTGACTTGATTCTGTGCAAAAACAGAAACTTTGGTGCCCAGTCCAGAACTTTTATAAATTCACCAGAGAGTCAAAAGCTTCTGAATTTTTAACACATGATTGATATACAAATTTCCTAGGTTTTGCTAATTTTTCAGAATTGTTGGGGCTGCAGAAGTATGGTCATTGTTCAGATCGTTACAGACTGTTCTGTTTTTGACAGAATCTGCCTTGTTTGCATAGTTTGCTTGTTTTAGCATTTCCATGGCTTATATTAAGTGATATAAATTGTGGAAATGATAAGTTACAGTAGACATTATGCGAGAACAATTATAGATCTTGTATTTGACAGTACCTAAGTGGATGATTTGCTCTTTATCATACTAACCCATCTCACGAAGTTCCGTTAAGTTTTGTGTGATTGAAGTTTTCAAGTTTTGGGTGAGATATCGATATGAGGAGAATATGGAGTGGAAAGAACCTAAGATTGGGGATGAACAAGGCACCCCAAGGTAATATTCAAGGAAGATCCAAGAAACTAAGCTTGGGGATGCCCCGGAAGGCATCCCCTCTTTCGTCTTCAACATTATCGGTAACCTCACTTGGAGCTATATTTTTATTCGTCACATGATATGTGTTTTGCTTGGAGCATCATTTTATTTTGTTAGGATTTGCTTGATGTTATTTAGATTAATGTTTTGCATCTTTTATTTCAATAAAAGTGTCAAGCGTAGCCTGCACCATGCTCAATTTTCAAGTATACGAGTTGCTGTTTCAAAACAGAAAGTTTGCTGTTAGTGCAAAAATTCCCTAGAATAGTCAGTATGTCATAAAATCTTGAAATTTTGACACAGCATGCTCTTATAAATTCTATACAGTGTTGTAAAGTTTCAGAATTTTTGGAGTTCATTAAGTATGGATCTTGCTGCATTCTTTATAGACTGTTCTGTTTAGGCAGATTGCTGTTATGTTTGCAGTGTTTGCATATGTTGGCTTGTTTAATGATTCTATTTGAGAATGGAAGTATTAGATATGCAGAGGCATTTATTATTCAATGTCAAATAATAATTTTAGTGATTTGCTACAGTAGGGAATGATAAGGTTATGCATTGATTTATACTAACTTATCTCACGAGTTCTTGTTGAGTTTTGGGTGTATGAAGTTTTTGAGATTTAGGAAAACCGTGATATGACAGGAATTAAGGAGATAGAAGATCTCAAGCTTGGGGATGCCCTAGGCATCCCTAATTAATATTTCAAGAAGTCTCGAGCATCTAAGCTTGGGGATGCCCAGGTAGGCATCCCACCTTTCTTCTTCAACAATTATCGGTTAGTATCGGTTGAACCTAAGTTTTTGCTTCTTCAGATGATATGTGCTATCCTTGGATTATCATTTTTTTTATGTTTGAATAAAAGCATTGGATCTGAAATTTTGAATAAGAGAGAGAGTCTTCACATGTCTATTTAACTAATTGACTACGCATTGATCTTCACTTATATCTTTGTGGAGTAGTTTGTCATTCACTCTCGTGCTTCACTTATATCCTATGAGTAAATGGTTGAATGAATTAAATAACATAAATCTGAAATTAAATATGCTTCATATACTTATCCCATGGGGAGTAATGACTTCACACATAATAAGTATAGGTGGTAAAATTTATTGAAAGTTAGCAAACACCGCATTGGTCACTTGAACAATTCATGAAATAATATTGAAGGAAGAGAGATTCCACATATAAATATACTATCTTGGACATCTTCTATGATTGTGAGCTCATTAATTATTTTCAAACTCGAGAAAATTAGTTAAAATTGGACAAGGAAGACAACTTAATGAGTTATGTTTGGGTATATTTGTATAGATGTTATATTGTTATGGATCCTCCAACATGTGGTGCTTGCTTCCACCTCATACTAGCCAATACTTCCGCACCAAGTAGAAATACTACTTGTGCATCCAAACACCCTTAAACCAGTTTTGCCATGAGAGTCCACTATACCTACCTATGGATTGAGTAAGATCCTTCAAGTAAGTTGTCATCGGTGCAAAAAGCAATAAAAATTGCTCCTAAATATGTATGATCTTTTATTGTAAGGGAAAATAAGCGTTGTACGAACTTGTGATGGTAAAGAAATAAAAGCGACGGACTGCATAATAAAGGTTGCTATCACAAAGGGCAATACAACGTGACGTTCCTTTGCATTAAGGGTTTGTACATCCAAAAACAAAAAGCGCATGACAACATCTGCTTCCCTCTGCGAAGGGCCTATCTTTTACTTTCTAGTACTTACCTTTATGCAAGAGTCATGGTGATCTTCACCACTTCCTATATTTCACCTTTTTATCTTGGCAAGCGTCATGTGTTGGGGAATGATCTAGACATATATATCCATACAAATATATTTGATCATGAATTATTATTGTTGACAATTATCTATATGATAAATAAGTTGGGAGGCGAAACATTAAGCCCCTATCTTTCTCTGTGTTCGATGGATGCTATTTGTTCTAAAAATATGCTTTGAGTGTCAATAATCATGGAAGACTATATGATAGTTGAGTATGTGGAATTTGCTAAATCAAAGCTCTTACATAGAACCTTCTTGAAAATAAGATGAATTTCAATTGTTCGATGACTAGGAATATGGTTTGTTAGTTTTCAAGAAACTTTCTGGTCTATACTTTAACATGTGAATAGCTTGTTACTTGATCATGAGAAGTTTTATGAGATGAGCTACTGTTTATGGTTTATATTGATGCTAGAAAAAGTGATTGGAATTATCATTGACCAAACTTGTGCACTTGCTAGCATTCACACTTCATAAATTATTTCTTTTATCATTTACCTACTCGAGGATGAGCAGGAATTAAGCTTGGGGATGCTGATACGTCTCCAACGTATCTATAATTTATGAAGTATTCATGCCATGTTTACAATAATTTTATATGATTTTGGTATGATTTTATTATAACTAATCCGGACTGACGCTGTTTTCAGCAGAACTACCATGGTGTCGTTTTTTGTGCAGAAATAAAAGTTCTCGGAATGGGCTGAAAATTTACGGTGATTTTTTATGGACCAAAAGAGACCCCCGAAGCACCGGAGCTGTGTCAGGAAGTGACCAAGGAGGCCACAAGCCTAGGGGGAGCGCCCTGCCCCCCCTCCCCCCGGGAGGGTGCTCCCGGCTTGTGGACTCCTCGAGCACCCCCTTGACGTGAGACCGACGCCAAAAATTCCTATAAATACCAAAACCCCCAGAAAGAACCCTAGATCAGAAGTTCCGCCGCCGCAAGTCTCTGTAGCCACGAAAAATCAATCTTGGCCCTCTCCGGCACCCTGCCGGAGGGGGTCACCATCACCGGAGACCATGGAGGAGGAAAACGGAGGGGCCATCATCACCATGGAGGCCAAGGACCAGAGGGAGAAACTCTCCCCACCTAGGGGGGAGGCCATGGAGGAGGAAGCACAAGGGGGAGACCCTCTCCCCCTCTCTCTCGGTGGCACCGGAGTGCCATCGGGGGAACCATCGCCGCGGTGATAGTCTTCATCAACATCACCTTCTTCATCACCGTCCTCATATCTTTTCAGCGGTCCACTCTCCCGCATCCCGCTATAATCCCCTACTTGAACATGGTGCTTTATGCCACATATTATGATCCAATGATGTGTTGCCATCCTATGATGTTTTGAGTAGATTTCTTTTGTCTTATGGGTTGATTGATGATCTAGATTGGTTTGAGTTCTATGTTTATTTTGGTGTTGTCCTATGGTGCTTTCCGTGCCGTGCACACGTGAAGGATTCCCGCTGTAGGGTGTTGCAATACGTTCATGGTTCGCTTATAGTGGGTTGCTAGAGTGACAGAAGCTTAAACCCGAGTAAGGGGGTTGTTGCGTATGGGATAAAGGGGACTTGATGCTTTAATGCTATGGTTGGGTTTTACCTTAATGATCTTTAGTAGTTGCGGCTGCTTGCTAGAGTTCCAATCATAAGTGCATATGATCCAAGTAGAGAAAGTATGTTAGCTTATGCCTCTCCCTCATATAAAATTGCAATAATGATTACCGATCTTGTTAACAATTGCCTAGGACAATTTCGCACACCGACCCATCATTATTCCACACTCGCTATTTGTAATATATTGTAATATATTCTAACTTTATGATAACAACACCTATTTTTATATTTTAGTTCTCCGATATAATGCAAAGCTATTCTCTTCATACCCACAACGTAGTTTTACTTCTCGTTTCTAGTTGGAAGCAAACGTTCGGCGTACGTAGAGTCGTATCAGTGGCAGATAGGACTTGAGAGAATATTGATCTTACCTTTAGCTCCTTGTGGGTTTGACACTCCATACTTATCACTTCCACCTTTGGAAATTGCTACGATGATTCCTTGCACTTGGGGATTATCAGTGGAGGACAAGGCAGACATGTCTGGAGATTATGAAAAGTTTCATGAAATTCCTCCCTTCAAAGTGAAGGCTGACCCAAGCATCCTGTTAAACGATGAAGATAATCCATGGTTACGGCGCAATAAGCAAGGGACACACACGAAGAAAAAGTGAAGACTTTCTCTCCACAACTATTCTGATGATGGCTTTGATCTAGAATATAACTGCAGTTACATGTCAAGAAATGAAATCCCTCTTGTAATAGATGAGTTTTCATCCGAAACCTTGATACTTCGAAAGAGATTGTCTAGTTTGTACACGAAGTGCATCCAGTTTTTCCTGTAACCCTCTCAACTTTTTAGCACATGCTATGTGGGTCAAATTATGACACCATGCCAAGTTTCAACCTTTTCAGAGTTCATTTGCAGTGTTTTTCAAATTCAGGATCATTTTAGCTCAAAATAAATCATGAAATGCATGAAAAATAGCAAATGAAGTCAGAAAAGGGTTGAAAATTGATGATGTGGTTTTGAATGGTGCATATTGAATGCAGAAAAAGTCTGGAGTTAAAATATGTTAAAAAAATGAAATCCTTTTGTTATAGATGAGTTTTCGTCCGAAACCCTGATACTTTGAAAGAGATTGTCCAGTTTGTACACGAAGTGCATCCAGTTTTTCCCGTAACCCTCTCGACTTTCTAGCACATGCTATATGGGTGAAATTATGATACCATGCCAAATTTCAACCTTTTCATAGTTCATTTGCAGTGCTTTTCAAATTCAAGGTCATTTTAGCTCAAAATAAAACATGAAATGCATGAAAAATAGCAAATGAAGTCAGAAAAGGGTTGAAAATTGATGAGGTGACTTTGAATGGTGCATATTGAATGCAGAAAAAGTCTGGAGTTAAAATATGTTAAAAAATGAAATCCCTTTGTAGTAGATGAGTTTTCGTCCGAAACCCTCATACTTCGAACGAGATTGTCCAGTTTGTACACGAAGTGCATCCAGTTTTTCCCGTAACCCTCTCAACTTTTTAGCACATGCTATGTGGGTGAAATTATGACACTATGCCAAGTTTCAACCTTTTCAGAGTTCATTTGCAGTGCTTTTCAAATTCAGGGTCATTTTAGCGCAAAATAAACCATGAAATGCATGAAAAATAGCAAATGAAGTCAGAAAAGGGTAGAAAATTGATGATGTGGCTTTGAATGGTGCATATTGAATCCAGAAAAAGTCTGGAGTTAAAATATGTTTTAAAAAATGAAATCCTTTTGTTATAGATGAGTTTTCGTCCGAAACCCTGATACTTTGAAAGAGATTGTCCAGTTTGTACACGAAGTGCATCCAGTTTTTCCCGTAACCCTCTCGACTTTCTAGCACATGCTATATGGGTGAAATTATGATACCATGCCAAATTTCAACCTTTTCATAGTTCATTTGCAGTGCTTTTCAAATTCAAGGTCATTTTAGCTCAAAATAAAACATGAAATGCATGAAAAATAGCAAATGAAGTCAGAAAAGGGTTGAAAATTGATGAGGTGACTTTGAATGGTGCATATTGAATGCAGAAAAAGTCTGGAGTTAAAATATGTTAAAAAATGAAATCCCTTTGTAGTAGATGAGTTTTCGTCCGAAACCCTCATACTTCGAACGAGATTGTCCAGTTTGTACACGAAGTGCATCCAGTTTTTCCCGTAACCCTCTCAACTTTTTAGCACATGCTATGTGGGTGAAATTATGACACTATGCCAAGTTTCAACCTTTTCAGAGTTCATTTGCAGTGCTTTTCAAAATCAGGGTCATTTTAGCGCAAAATAAACCATGAAATGCATGAAAAATAGCAAATGAAGTCAGAAAAGGGTAGAAAATTGATGATGTGGCTTTGAATGGTGCATATTGAATCCAGAAAAAGTCTGGAGTTAAAATATGTTTAAAAAAATGAAATCCTTTTGTTATAGATGAGTTTTCGTCCAAAACCCTGATACTTCGAAATAGATTGTCCAGTTTGTACACGAAGTGCATCCAGTTTTTTCCGTAACTCTCTCAACTTTTTAGCACATGCTATGTGGGTGAAATTATGATACCATGCCAAGTTTCAACCTTTTCAGAGTTCATTTGGAGTGCTTTTCAAATTTAGGGTCATTTTAGCTCAAAATAAATCATGAAATGCATGAAAAATAGCAAATGAAGTCAGAAAAGGGTTGACAATTGATGATGTAGCTTTGAATGCTGCATATTGAATGCAAAAAAATTCTGGAGTTAAAATATGTTAAAAAAATGAAATCCCTTTGTTAAAAAGAATCAAAATAATATTAACTAAAATTATCAAAGTATTTATTTGTTAAAAACTTTAATAGTAAAAAGAATTTTCATAAAGTATATTTTGTTACAAGCTTTAATAGAAAACTAAAAAGCTTTTATAAAACTCTAATAGCAAAAGGAATCAACTAAAAAGAATCAATAAAAAATAAAACTTATGCAACTAAAATTATATAAAATTTATGCAACAAAAATTATATAACTAAAAATAACATATGCAAAAAATAACATTAATAATTTAAAAACATAATATATGCAAAAAAAATAAAAAAAAAACCCGCCTAATAGCCACCACGGCGTGGATACGACTAGAAACCCTAGAAATTGGCCAGGATGCAGGCCCGCAGTGCTAGCAAGCCCAACAGGGCGTGAGATAGGCATGTACTGCCCGCATTAGAGAGGAGCTCGAGAGGGCAGCGGCAGCAGCGCTTATAAACCACTCCGAGCCCCTCTCGACTAGCGAGGTGGGATTAAACATTTGCTGTGGGAAGCACATCCCTTTAGTCCCGGTTGGAGATTCGAACCGGGACTAAAGGGGGGTATTAGTCCCGGTTGGAGACACCAACCGGGACTAAAGATCTCTGCTTCCCACCCTTTGGGCTGCTGAAATTGACCTTTAGTCCCGGTTGGTGGCTCCAACCGGGACAAATGCCCCCCTTTAGTCCCGGTTGGAGCCACCAACCGGGACTAAAGGTCTCTATATATAAGAAGCACTTTGGAAAATTTTCCAATCCCATCTGTAGTTTCTTCTCTCCCCCGACGGCGCCGACGACCACCTCGACGCCGCCAGGCTGCCGGATTTTGCCGTCCCCCGCTCCCTTGCCCCGACGTTGCCGTCGCCGTCGCCACGCCGCTGCCCCTACGTCCCCGTCGCCGTCACCACGCCCTGCCCTGCCGTCGCCGTCGAGCCCTGCCCCGCCGTTGCCGTCGCCTCGCCCTGCCCCGCCATCGCCATCACCGCGCCCCTGCCCCGTCACCGTCACCGTGCCCCTACCGGCCCCCTGCCCCGTCGCCGTCCCCCGCTCCGCTGCCCCGACGTCGCCATCGCCGGGGCCGCGCCCTTGCCCTTACGTTGCCGTCGCCGCGCCCTGCCCCGCCGTCACCGTCGCCGCGCCCTGCCCCGTCGTCGCCATCGCCGCGCCCTGCCCCGCCGTCGTCGTCACCGCGCCCCTGCCCCTGCCCCCAGTGAGCCCCTGATGTTGCTGCTGCCTCCCATTGTTAGGAAAAAAGATACAAGTATATGAGAAAAAAGAGCTCAATGTTCATATTGATGTGTATTGCTTGCTGATTTTAATTATTGCCATGTTCATAGATGAGAGTTCCTATTTATAGGTATGGGAAAAAAGAGCTCAATGAAGATTGTGCTCTCTATATTGTTATCAAGAAAAAACTTCTAAAACGTTAGGACAAGAGTAGTGGGGCGGTATTTTGATCTCTAAATTGTTATGAAAATAATAATTGGGTTGGGGCAGTTCGTGGCCCTTGATTAGTGAGATTTTTTAAGTGAGAAACAAGGAGGCATGGAAGCAATTAGGCAACCAGTGGGACGATATGTTGATATCATCTCACACATTTTATTATGTTAGTTTTTATTACATATCATGTTATTATTATTTATATATGCTTGCTGTATCGCCGTATTGCTGTGTTTAAAAATTGCCGTATCCCGTATCGCCGTATCCGTATCGCAGTACCCGTGTCGCCGTATCGGTGCTTCATAGCTTTTGACCTTAATTATATGGCAAAGTTGTGGCAAAACTTTAGGAATGTTGTGGCATATACTCTACTCTGCTCAAGATCGATGGATGGATGGATGTATATATATAGAAAATGTTGATATGATGAAAATAATTTATATATGAAAATCGATCAGAAAAATATGACGAATCCGAATATGCCCTCCGTTCGTCTGTCACAAGCAGCTAGCATAGCGAACCGGGAACTGTCCCCCTCCGTTTCATCTGTCCGAAAATGTAGACTTTGGGAAAACATTCCCGGATGTTATCCCCCTTCACCTATATCGTGTAGTGCCGCGTTAGAACACCCCTAACTCTCTCAGGAATTCAACATATCTCCGATAACTTCGACATGAGGGGGGGGGTCCGTAAGCTTCTATATGGAGGGAATGATTTTTGAAAACGGAGAACTATTTTTTAAATAGGGGAAACTCTGTCAAGTGTTGTATTTTGGTGACAAATATACTTTTTTTGCTTTATGTGATAGCTAGTTTGAAGTGTCAATGCTTTATGTGCAGAAACTATGGATCACAGAGACTTAGAAAAAGAAGAGTTGTTGGGGGATATAATCCGCGACGGAGGTGATGATAATATCTTGTCTTTTCTCAACGACACCGATGGTGATAGAAGAGAGGATGACGGCTCCGGTGATCCAATGGAGGAGGAAGGAGATCATGACGGCTCCGGTGATGGAATGGAGGTGGAAGGAGATCATGACGGCTCCGGTGATCGAATGGAGAAGGGAGCATTAACTGTTTCAAAGTCCGACGAGGTATATATATATATATATATATATATATATATATATATATATATATATATATATATATATATATATATATATATATATATATATAAAGCCTCTGCTGACTAGATGCATTAATTGTTTTATATGTACATATATTAAGTCTTCTTTCTTCTTTTAGCCCTCCGGATCGAGCCAAACTTCGGTAAGGAGACGAGGCCCGAAGAAAAGGTTGGCCCCGGATGAAAGGTTCACGATCGAAGAAGTCTCTCCAGAAGGCCAACCGATTGCTCCCAAGCGGACCAAGGACAAATTTATACATCAGTGCGGAGTTATTGTTAGGGACAGCGTCCCGATCAGCATCCAAGAATGGAATAAGAAGAAGGACCCTGAAGTTCCTTATGTCCACGATAGACTGAAAGATGATCTTTGGAACTCGTTGTTGAGAAATTTCAGCCTACCGCCAGAGGAGGATCCGAATAACCCAGTTATACAGCGAAAGCTCAAGGCGTTTGCTCTTAAGAAGATGGCAGAACTATTCAAGAACTGGAAGAAACTATTGAACAGAAAGTTTGTCGACAAAGACGAGACTCCAGAATTCAAAGGCCAAGCAAAGGTCACATATAAATAAGCAAAATGCTGCAAAGAAGCAGTATCACCATGTTACGGGGTCAGGTGGCTACAGCAAAGCCTGGCTAATACGTCTCCAACGTATCTATAATTTATGAAGTATTCATGCCATGTTTACAATAATTTTATATGATTTTGGTAGGATTTGATTAGAACTAACCCGGACTGACGCTGTTTTCAGCAGAGCTATCGTGGTGTTGTTTTTGTGCAGAAATAAAAGTTCTCGGAATGGGCTAAAAATTTACGGAGAATATTTTTGGAAAATATAAAAAATACCAGAGCAAAAAGATACCGGACAGGAGTCCCGAGGAAGACACAAGCCTAGGGCCCCCCCCTAGGGCGCGCCCCCTGGCTTGTGGGTCCCTCGGGAGCCTCCCTGACTTGATTTCGACGCCAAGCACTCCTATAAATCCAGAAAACTCTAGAAAGAAACCTAGATCAGAAGTTCCGCCGCCGCAAGTCTCTATAGCCACGAAAGATCAATCTTGGCCCTCTCCGGCACCCTACCGGAGGGGGTCACCATCATCGGAGACCATGGAGGAGGAAGACGGAGGGGCCATCACCACCATGGAGGCCAAGGACCAGAGGGAGAACCTCTCCCTAGCCAGGGGGGAGGCCATGGAGGACGAAGCACAAGGGGGAGACCCTCTCCCCCTCTCTCTCGGTGGCGCCGGAGTGCCATCGGGGGAACCATCGCCGCGGTGATCGTCTTCATCAACATCACCTTCTTCATCACCATCCTCATCTCCTTTCAGCGGTTCACTCTCCCGCACCCCGCTGTAATCCCCAACTTGAACATGGTGCTTTATGCCACATATTATGATCCAATGATGTGTTGCCATCCTATGATGTTTTGAGTCTTATGGGTTGATTGATGATCTAGATTGGTTTGAGTTGTATGTTTATTTTGGTGCTGTCCTATGGTGCCTTCCGTGCCACGCACACGTGAAGGATTCCCGCTATAGGGTGTTGCAATACGTTCATGATTCGCTTATAGTGAGTTACTAGAGTGACAGAAGCTTAAACCCAAGTAAGGGGGTTGTTGCGTATGGGATAAAGGGGACTTGATACTTTAATGCTATGGTTGGGTTTTACCTTAATGATCTTTAGTAGTTGCGGATGCTTGCTAGAGTTCCAATCATAAGTGCATATGATCCAAGTAGAGAAAGTATGTTAGCTTATGCCTCTCCCTCATATAAATTTGCAATAATGATTACCGATCTTGTTAACAATTGCCTAGGACAATTTCGCACACCGACCCATCATTATTCCACACTCTCTATTTGTAATATATTGTAATATATTCTAACTTTATGATAACAGCACCTATTTTTATATTTTAGTTCTCCGATATCATGCAAAGCTATTCTCTTCATACCCACAACGTAGTTTTATTTCTCGTTTCTAGTTGGAAGCAAACATTCGGCGTACGTAGAGCCGTATCAGTGGCAGATAGGACTTGAGAGAATATTGATCTTACCTTTAGCTCCTTGTGGGTTCGACACTCCATACTTATCACTTCCACCTTTGGAAATTGCTACGATGATTCCTTGCACTTGGGGATTATCAAGCTCTTTTCTGGAGCCGTTGCCGGGGAGCAATAGCGTGGGGTTGATATTCTCGTGTGTGCTTGTTTGCTTTCTTCACTAAGTAGATTTTGTTTTCCCTTTTTGCTTTCTTTAGTTGTGGGTGAAACATACAAAAAAATTAAATAATAAAAAATACAAAAAGAATTACTTGCCTCTTATGCCTAAGAAGTTTTTCAAAAAGAGAAGTGATTGGAAGGTTGTGCATTGGAGAAGTGAGGGTCGACCTTGAACACTTGTGTTCATGCACATGGAAACAATTTAGAATTTTTCATGGAAGATTCTCAAAAATAATTATCCCCTTGTATATATCCATTGTATTATAAAAATAATGTGCCAAGATTTGCTTTTAGGATGATTAGATTGCTTGTTTGCTACGTGCGGTGCAAAAACAGAAACTTTGACTGTAGTGCATGAATTTACATTTCTTACTGGAACGCAAAAAATTTCTGAATTTTTTACACAGTACTGATATACAAATTGTTTAATTTGTCCTAAATTTTCAGAATTTTTTGAGTTACATAAGTATACGAAGTTTCCAGATTGCTACATTCTGTCCTGTTTTTGACAGATTCTGTTTTCTATGCATTGTGCTCTTATTTTGATGAATCTATGGGTAGTACCGGGGGGTATGAACCATGGTGAAGTTGGAATACAGTATATATAATGCTAATATGAATTCAGATTGAGTTCACAACAGTACTTAAAGTAGTATTTTTCTTTATTATACTAACGGGTCTCACGAGGGTTTTGTTAAGTTTTGTGTGAATGAAGTGTTCGAAGATCGAGGAGGTATCGATATAAGAAGAATACGGAGAGACAAGAGTTCAAGCTTGGGGATGCCCAAGGCACCCCAAGTAAATATTTCAAGGAGAATCAAGCATCTAAGCTTGGGGATGCCCCGGAAGGCATCCCATCTTTATTCTTCAACAATTATCGGTATACCTCGGTTTTTGTTTTGTTCACATGATATGCGTCTTTAGTGTTTTTCTTTTCCTTTTTATGCACCCTTCTAGTATGAGATAGTCCTTCATTGATTTATAGAATGCTTCATGCGCTTCACTTATATCCTTTGAGTATGGCGTTGTAGAATGCTCTTTGTGCTTCACTTAAATCTTTTGAGTATGGCTTTGTAGAATGCTCTTTGTGCTTCACTTAAATCTTTTGAGTATTGTTTTATAGAATGCTTCGTGTGCTTCACTTATATATTTTGAGCTTGGGTATTGGTTAATCTTCATTAATTGTAGAATACTCTATGAACTTCACTTATATCTTTTAGAGTATGAATAAAATTTCCATCGGAATTGGGCTTGGAAGTGTATCAATGTCATGCCTAGCTAGAAAGGCATTAAAGAAAAGCGCTTGTTGGGAGACAACCCAATATTTACCCGTACTGTTTTTGTGTGTTCACATGATTAAGCTACTGTAGTAATCATGTTTTATATGTTTTCTTTCAATAAAGTGCCTAGTAATGCCTTTGGGATAGTATGGTTGATAGTTAACTTGATTCTGTGCAAAAACAGAAACTTTGGTGCCCAGTCCAGAATTAATATAAATTCACCAGGGAGTCAAAAGTTTCTGAAATTTTTACACAGTCTTAATATACAAATTATTCAGGTTGTCCTAATTTTTCGGAATTTTTCGAGACAGGGAAGTATGGTTACATTACAGATCTTCACAGACTGTTCTGTTTTTGACAGATTCTGTTTTGCATGCATAGTTTGCTTGTTTTAGTGTTTCCATAGCTTATATTTAGCGGTATAAATTATGGGAATGATATAATACAGTAGGAATCATGTGGAAACAATTATGAATCTTGTCTTGACAGTACCTAAGTGAATTATTTATCTTTATTACACTAACCCTTCTCACGAAGTTCCGTTAAGTTTTGTGTGATTGAAGTTTTCAAGTTTTGGGTGAGACACCGATATGAGGAGAACAAGGAGTGACAAGAACCTAAGCTTGGGGATGCCCAAGGCACCCCCAAGGTAATATTCAAGGAAGATCCAAGCAACTAAGCTTGGGGATGCCCCGGAAGGCATCCCCTCTTTCGTCTTCAACATTATCGGTAACCTCACTTGGAGCTATATTTTTATTCGTCACATAATATGTGCTTTGCTTGGATCGTCATTATATTTTGTTATTTTCTGTTGGGTGTTATTCATAATCTTATTTTTCAATAAAAAGTTCCAAGAATTGCCTTAGGATGCTTGCATTGCATGTTTGATGTGTGCTGTGTAAAAAACAGAAACTTTGGCTGTAGTGTTTGAATTTTCATATTTTACTGGAATGTGGAAAGTTTCTGAAATTTTTACAAAGTATTGTCACATAAATTATTTAGCATGTCCTAAATTTTCATAATGTTTTGAGCTACGGAAGTACACTGTTTTCATAAATTGCTACAGACTGTTCTGTTTGGACAGATTGCTGTCATAGTTTTGTTATCTACTTATCCTCTACTTTCCATAGCCTATATTGGTAGATATAAATTGTGGAAACGATAGTATACAGTACCTAATGTTTGAAAATTATTATGCAACTTGTCTTGGCAGTACATAAAGAGTTGATTTATTATTATGTGTACTAACCTATCTCACGAGTTCTTTTCGAGTTTTGTGTGGATGAAGTTTTTGAGAATAGGTGAAACCATGATATGAGAGGATTGAACGAGATACAAAAGCTCAAGCTTGGGGATGGCCAAGGAACCCCAAGTAAATATTTCAAGAAGTCTCAAGCATCTAAGCTTGGGGATGGTTCGCATCCCACCTCTCTTCATCAACAATTATCGGTTAGCCTATGTTGAGCCTAAATTTGTATTCGTTCACATGATGCGTGCTATTCTTGGAGTTCTATTTTTGTTTAGTTTGCTGTTTGAATAAAATACTCAGATCTGAAAATATTTATTGAGAGAGAGAGAGATACCTCGCATAGCTACTTAATTGTTTGATTACTCATTGATCTTCACTTATATCTTTTGAGAGTAGCTTGTCATTTCCTCTGATGCTTCACTTATACCTTTTTGAGGGATGAAATCTTTATGCTCATGTGCTTCATTTAAATTTTTTTGAGCTTGTCAAAAAAGCAATGGCAATATATGAAACTAGTCCCAAAGTGATAGATATCCAAGGAGGATATAATAAAACCTTTCATGAAGATCATGGGACAAATTAAACTTGATTCTTTGTAATAGTTTTGAAACATGATGATAGTAATATGTGAGTCATGTTAGTGAGTAATTATGCTTTAGTAGGAATATTGGTGTCAAGGTTTGTGATTCCCTATGCAAGTACGAAAGTCAATAGTTATGCAATGAAGTTACATCCTACTTGTGGTGCATTATTCGGTGTTAGTTATGTTCAAATGCTCACTTATGTGAATTTTAGTTTCTTGGCTTGGTTGCTTCCCAATCTATTTGCTAGCCGCCATTTGTACTAAGTAGAAATACTACTTGTGCATCCAAAATCCTTAAACCAAGTTTTGCCTTATGAGTCCACCATACCTACTTATATGCGGTATTTCCATGCCGTTCCAAGCAAATTTGTATGTGCCATCTCTAAATTTTCAAAATAAATTTTCTCTTTTGTGTGCCCGTACCGCTCATGAAACGGTGGGGAGTATCCAATATTTTTCCATGCTAGGTGTGTTATTCTCACGATATGTGTTGATTCACTATCATTCACGAGAAAGTGGCCGGTATTCGGGATGCCCAGTTCCATGTTCAAAAATCAAATCAAAATATAATGAAACAAAACTCCCCTAGGATTGTTGTTTGTATGGACGGTACCCGTGGATTCGGCTCGCCGTGGAGTGTGATTGATTGGTGGAGGGGGAGTAAAAACCTTACCATTCTGTTTGGGACCCGCCTATAATGTATTTAGCATGGAAAGTATTGTGAGCTACTTTGTCGTTTTCCTTGACAGGAAAAGCATGCCCCTCAAAATATTTTTCTCTCTCAATTTAAACCTTGAGCTCTAGCACCTCTACAAATCCCTACTTCCCTCTGCGAAGGGCCTATCTATTTACTTTATGCAATTTTTATTTTTGCTTTGAGTCTCCATCTTCTCTTATAAGCACCAACTAGGGGGCACTATGATCGTACTTGAGCATTGGGAATAGCTAATATTTGAGTGTGTTTCATGAATGGATCAATGATTGAGCATGATGGGCTAGGGATAACTTTCTTTAGTGTTGATATTTTGAAAGACATGGTTGCTTGTTGACATGCTTGAGTATTGAAGTCATTATGTTAAAACTAGACTATTGCTTTGAATCATTTACAAGTCCAAATGTCCATGCTATACAAAGGAGAAAGGAATATGATGAACATGTTAGGTAGCATTCACACTTCATAAATTATTTCTTTTATCATTTACCTACTCGAGGACGAGCAGGAATTAAGCTTGGGGATGCTGATACGTCTCCAACGTATCTATAATTTATGAAGTATTCATGCCATGTTTACAATAATTTTATATGATTTTGGTATGATTTGATTAGAACTAACCCGGACTGACGCTGTTTTCAGCAGAGCTATCGTGGTGTTGTTTTTGTGCAGAAATAAAAGTTCTCGGAATGGGCTGAAAATTTACGGAGAATATTTTTGGAAAATATAAAAAATACCGGAGCAAAAAGATACTTGAGAGGAGTCCCGAGGAAGCCATAAGCCTAGGGTGCGCCCCCCCCTCCCAGGGCGCGCCCCCCTGGCTTGTGGGCCCCTCGGGAGCCTCCCTGACTTGATTTTGACGCCAAGCACTCCTATAAATCCAGAAAACTCCAGAAAGAGACCTAGATCAGAAGTTCCACCGCCGCAAGTCTCTGTAGCCACGAAAGATCAATCTTGGCCCTCTCCGGCACCCTGCCCGAGGGGGTCACCATCACCGGAGACCATGGAGGAGGAAGACGGAGGGGCCATCACCACCATGGAGGCCAAGGACCAGAGGGAGAACCTCTCCCCATCCAGGGGGGAGGCCATGGAGGAGGAAGCACAAGGGGGAGACCCTCTTCCCCTCTCTCTCGGTGGCGCCGGAGTGCCATCAGGGGAACCATCGCCGCGGTGATCGTCTTCATCAACATCACCTTCTGCATCACCATCCTCATCTCCTTTCAGCGGTTCACTCTCCCGCACCCCGCTGTAATCCCCTACTTGAACATGGTGCTTTATGCCACATATTATGATCCAATGATGTGTTGCCATCCTATCATGTTTTGAGTAGATTTCTTTTGTCTTATGGGTTGATTGATGATCTAGATTGGTTTGAGTTGTATGTTTATTTTGGTGCTGTCCTATGGTGCCTTCCGTGTCGCGCACACGTGAAGGATTCCCACTGTAGGGTGTTGCAATACGTTCATGATTCACTTATAGTGGGTTGCTAGAGTGACAGAAGCTTAAACCCGAGTAAGGGGGTTGTTGCGTATGGGATAAAGGGGACTTGATGCTTTAATGCTATGGTTGGGTTTTACCTTAATGATCTTTAGTAGTTGTGGATGCTTGCTAGAGTTCCAATCATAAGTGCATATGATCCAAGTAGAGAGAGTATGTTAGCTTATGCCTCTCCCTCATTTAAAATTGCAATAATGATTACCGATCTTGTTAACAATTGCCTAGGACAATTTCGCACACCGACCCATCATTATTCCACACTCGCTATTTGTAATATATTGTAATATATTCTAACTTTATGATAACAGAACCTATTTTTATATTTTAGTTCTCTGATATCATGCAAAGCTATTCTCTTCATACCCACAACGTAGTTTTATTTCTCGTTTCTAGTTGGAAGCAAACGTTCGGCGTACGTAGAGTCGTATCAGTGGCAGATAGGACTTGAGAGAATATTGATCTTACCTTTAGCTCCTTGTGGGTTCGACACTCCATACTTATCACCGGCCTACGTGGGACAAAGCTGAGCAAGACCTGCCTGTTAAAAATGTCCAACCAGCAACATTGCACTGGCCAGATCGGGCAAGGACTTGGTTCTTCGGGGTTGGGGGAGCTTTGACCCAGAATCAGGGAAGTGTGTTTGGATAAAAGCTCAACTTCAAACACCTGTCACAAGGCTTGAGGAAGCAATCAAGAAAGCGCTGGAAGGGAGGTTCCATCCCGACAGAGAGAAGGACGAGCTGTCAATGGCCCTCGGGAATCCTGAACACCCTGCACGAACACGAGGCACAACAGGTTTCCCGACAGCACTGGTTATAGAAGCCGACAGAGAAAGAAGAAAGAGGAAGCAAGCGAAATGCAGAAGATCAATGAAAGATTAGCGAAACTAGAGGCACTTGAGAGCCAGCAAGCTATTGGCCCACCATCTCAGCGGCACGAAGATCCTTCATTGGATACTACCCACGATGCTACCCCACCATCTCAGCGGAGAAGCAGCGTGGCTTTGACGGAGCTCGTTCAGCCTGATAGCACGGCTTCTCGCTACCCCGTGGATGGTATCACGGATAATGAACATTGTGTGCTAATGGCGAAATGCCATAACCTGACCTTGAAGGTGGTGGTCGGCTATGTCTTACCTCCTCGACCTGATGCAACTTTCCATTTCACTCCGGTTCCAGCTGGCTTTGCTATTGTCGGGGTGGATGAAATAATGGACGGATTTGAGGGGCTGGAGTTTGAGTACGCTACAGGTGAAGGGGAGACTCTTCTTGAAAATGCCTTAAGGACTACCTGTCTATGGAGAAAGGAAAACATCCTGCTTCCAAACTGGACGCCGCCTCAGCAGACTCATCCGGAGGAGGCCCCAGTGCCTGAGTCGTCTCCGGTGCGTCAACCGTCTCCGGTGCGTCAGTCGTCTCCACTGCCCGAGTCGTCTCCGGCGCGTCAACCGTCTCCGGTGCGTCAGCCGTCTTCGGTGCGTCAACCGTCTCCGGTGTGTCAGTTGTCTCCGCTGCCTGAGTCGTCTCCGGCCCGTCAGCCGACTCCACCGCCTTAGCGGACTCCGCCGCGTCAGCGGCCTCCGACGGAGGAGGCCCCTCAGCAGAATCCTCCTTCGCCTCAGCTATCTCCACTGCGTCAGCGGACTCCGCCTCCTCCGCCGCCTCAGCAACGGCGGAAGAGAGCCACCGCCACTCCGGCGGCTAGCAGCAATACAACAGGGAAGAAATTCAGAGCTGGCCCAAGCCTCAAGGCTCCTCCCAAGTTACCCTACGAGAGGACTGAGGAGGAACTCAACGAGATCGTGGCTGAAGAAGTGAGACGCCAGCTTGCACCGAAACATCCGCCTCCAAAGGAGAAAGTAGATCCGGTGAAAGCGCAGCGAACTCTGGATGCCCTTAGGCGACCACCACCGCCTCCGCTGCAATCAAACTATGCCCGCTGTATTCAAAAGACATTTGATCAAGCGAAATGGTCGGGAAGCTTAAGTAGCAGTGGTGCAAGAAGTGGGAAAAGAATTCCCGACCTCGACGAACAAGAAAACCAATCGTGCCCCCCGCTCAAGGTGTTTACCGAGATCGCTAATGATCTGGAGATAGTGGCTGGTGGTCTTGCTATCACTCTTGGTGATTACTTGCCCGATTCGGTACAGTTCGAAAAGGCCGAGGTAGTGCCATCCTTAAGATACGAGCACGGGAAGCCTCTCGTTAGACGTGAGGAGCTCAAGGGTCTACCAACGAGGATGCGACAATTGCATGAATGGTACTTGGAAGCCTGCAAGGACGGGACCGGCAATATCTTCGTGGGAATTAAAGATGAGCACTTCTTCAATGGAGTCCAGGAGTTGTTCGTTGAATTTGATGAATTTTTTCAGTTATACAATCAAAAGGACCTCGACAAAACTATCGTGAGTTCCTATTGTCTATAAGTATTTTTTCTTTAAACTCTCTAGCTCAGCTCGTTCATTGCATGTATAATTATCCTCACACTATATTATATGCAGATTGAAGATCATCAAATGCAGAAAATGACAAATCTATGACATTGGGTTCATTAACCCAAATACCATAAATGAACATACGTTAAAACACAACCCCCGTGAAATAGAGCAAAACTTGCTACGGCCGTTACTTGGACAACAAAAGAGAAGGGAAATACTATTTCCTTACAACTTCCAGTGAGTGTTACTGTCTTGTACATGCACATTCTGTTTCGCTTACTCGAGGTTAAGTGTAATTGATGAGTTATGCGTGTGTGTAGTTTCCACTTTATTCTGCTAGCCATTCAGCCTGACGAGGGAGTAGTACTTGTCTTGGACTCGACACGTGAAGATCCTAAGGAGTGGACGAACATGAGTGAAATGCTTCAGAAGTAAGTTAAATCATTATCGCAACATATCGGCAACTTTCGTTCATTTCCTGACATCAAGTAAATATTTTCTTTGCCGTGCAGGGTTTGGAAAAAGTTCACCAACCAGGCTTGGGGTGAATGGAGAAAGGAGCTGCGATTTTCACACCCCAAAGTAAGTACTAGCTACTAGCTAGTACCGCACATCGTCTCTCATTGATTCTAGTTTCAATACCATTATAATGCTTGATTATCATTTTGATTGAACTCTATTCTCGTAAAGTGCTTGTGGAAGGCACCCGGCACTAATTTATGTGCATACTACGTTTGCGAATTCATTCGCCACTCGACCTCTGAGCGGGGCATATCTCCAGAACAATTTGAAGTACGTAAACAATATTCACATTTTAATTTTATTACCATCAATTGTGTTGAGTTTCATTCACACACACACACACACACACACACACACACACACACACACACACACACACACACATATATATATATATATTGACCCCCTTCTTTAAATTAGATCTGGCAGAAGCGGGACGAACTCCTACCAACTGATCGCATACGAGCAATTCAAGAGGAATTGGCGGGATTCTTTGTTGAGAATGTCATACCTAAAGACGGAGAATGCCATCGGGATATGAAATGCGATCTTAGTAAAGGATTGTAAGAGATGTTATATTGTATATATGCATGAACGTGTACTATATGTAATAGCGTCGAATAGATTTACGAAAACTTGTTGCATTGTTCGACCAAGCACGGAGAAAAAGAGGTCACTTCTCTTTATATATTGATCATGACGATGTTGTGTAATGGTTCCTACATTGCTATATGTAGTAGCTAGCGTCGAATTTAATGAAAAGCATAAAATAAAAATGGTAAACACAAAAATAAAAGGGGAAACACAATATGAAACCCCTAATCCCTCCAAAACCCCTAAACCCCTCCTTTCAAAAAAAAAACCCCAGCGCCTGGCAGGGGCTGACGCGTGGCTGCCTTTTAGTCCCGGTCGGTGTTACCAACCGGGACTAAAGGTCCTGCTGCCTGGGCGCCCCACGTCGGCCACGTGGAGCTCCCTTAGTCCCGGTTTGTAAGCCAACCGGGACTAAAAGTGATGGGCATTAGTCCCGATCGTTTTATCCCGGTTGCAGAACCGGGACTAAAGGCCCTCTGGAACCGGGATTGATGCCTTGTTTTCTACTAGTGTTCTTTATGTTGTCTGCACTCATATCCAGGTATAGGCATCTAAAACACTCTTTCTTCTCCTTAATAACCTACTTATTTGATCCCAACAACACGACATCAATAATAGGTTTTGCTGGAATAGCCTTCTTATGAAAATCATCTGAATAGACTTTAATTGCCACTAGCACTTATCATTTTGAAATAATTGCTTTATCTGAAGCATTTGTAAAATATGCATGGCTCAGCAGAACGATTAACCACACTCAAAATCATGTGGTCGAGATTCTTCAAAATCAAATAATCCACGGAATTGGTATGAGACATTCTTATAATTTGTAAATTTCAAGGGGAGTAAACTCTCAAATTATAAAATGCTAACAATCTCTCAAATTATAAAATGCTAACAATCATCAGATCACATATATTGTATTACATTTCCCTTCATGAGTATCCCCTAATTGCTACTCATAAAATGTTTTCATCGAGGCAATATATATACAAGTGTTTGCATATGCCATATCGCTTTCTCCTTATATTTTCCCACTTGGCTTTAAAGGATTTTTCAATGGCACATCATATTTTACTCTTTTCTAGGTATGAGTTTTTTTCTCAAGGTTTCTCATAATGTTTTTTAATGAGGCGATATCTCTACAATGTGCTATAGTTTCAATTTTACCTAATGTGATTATTAAAGGAGAATATATAAATAATATTTATTGTTCTATGACCTCACAATTGAGTGTTCTCTTTCTGCAAAAGGTTTTCTCATATGAGTTATCAAGAGAGAAATTATCATTATCTGTTGTATATTGTTTCTCCTTATTTTTTCCTCTCGGTGTAAAGGTGTTTTAACAACATATCAAATACCATTCTCCTCATAGTTTTTCCACGGGGTTTTGGGAGGAGTTTTTCTCAAGATGAAGTGCAGGACCATTCTCAAGGCAAACACATACCATGAGGAGTCTTTATAAAGACACTTCATATTAACAACGACAATCATAGATTAGGAGGGGTGCTCAGGCGTTATTGTAGTCCCAATAGTTGATGCTTAGCAATCACCATAGATAAGTAACCGTCATAGGTTATCGCCTTTGTAGTGTCCATTATGAGGTTCACGTCCGTACGAGGTGACCCCTCAAACTATGTATATAGCCTTGTGCATCATCAGTAAAGAGGTATTGTTCATTCATACATCTGTGTCAATTCTCTCGTCTTAGTATCTATTCTAAACAACTACATCATCACCTGGCTTTTTAACGACAGACTCAGGCTGTTCGTTTGGGTGCTGGATGTGCGTGACGTGGGCGTCGTGGCCACCATCGTGGGTGCCGGAGTTCTTGACCTCTTTCATCTGTGAGAGAGAGAGAGAGAGCAGGCTGGTCCCATCTATCAGTGAGAGAGAGAGAGAGAGAGAGAGAGCACGTGGGTGGTGGCTACCATTGGATCATTTGTGGGCGGTTGAGATTAGAAGCTTGCATACTGCTTTGTTTTCTTGTAAAGCAATCGCTCGCGCTTGCGGTTGGGCTGGCGAGATGGCCCGGCCTACTAGGCTACCGAGCCTTTTTATTTTCCTTTATTTTTTCTGCTTTCTGGTTTTCTTTTTAATCTTGGATTTGAATTGGCTTTGAATTGGCACAAATTCCTTCCATGTCAATCATTTGAACACAACAGTTTTCAAACAAAATATAGAGCATATATATCTTAGGGAAAATATTTGCAGCCCATATGCATGTTTTGAAAATTCATTTTTGCAAAAGTTATTATGAGGCTATTAAATAAATACCAAAATGAATTTAGGGTTTATAAATTTGTTAAGTAAATTCCTAAACAACCAAAATGCAAACAAATTATGCTCTACATATACTTTCAAGTTCACATCCTAAATTTGAAAATTTGTGATGTGACAGCGACAAAAAGGGAAGAACTAAGACATGTGTCAAAATATCGACAATAGACAATGACGAATGTAGTTTATGAGATATATAGTTTATTATGGAAGATCCATGGATCACTACAGAATAAGCAAAGTACTAATTCATGAAGCTTCGGGATCAGATAGTTGCTACCCTTGGTAATGACCAATCAAAAAATTGACTACAAATAATCAATATGAATTATATACTAAAATTAGTTATGCATGTCTTAAACACTAAACAAGAGACAAAAGTTAAAAATACTTCCTAATAGAAAATATGAAATATCTTACATTAAGAAAACTAGCCCTGCGAATGATGGGTCGGCGACTAGTTCACACTAATTTGGGAACATATAGTATTCATAACTGCTGGATTATAGATGGGCTTAGGCCCATGTAATACAATAATCCCTGGTTAATCTCTATGGCCCATGTGGGTGTACGGCAAGTGGTGGCAAATGGCGGGAAGTTTAGTACCATACTGCTACAGTAGTAAGAGTGAGACCACTTTATAAGGGCTGCTCTATCACTTGCCATTGGGAGCTTGGGAAGAGGAGTTGTACACGCGCGCTCCTCCTCCTCCGCCACCCGCCTCGCCTCGTCACTACGCGTGCGCGCGCCGCGGGTTGCGGGAATGAGCCGAGCCGAGCCTTATTTTTGCCGGTCAGAAATGGTTAATTAATTGTAAATTAATTAACGAGTCGCTAAACGAAAGTGCTACTGTTCGAGACGTTGGACCGTGGGCTGTTTGAGGACTTGGTCGTGGGCCTGGCCCAGGCCCATCTACCCGACGGCCTATATAAGGAGGCGCCGCCTGTGGAGTGTAACCTAATCCATTCACTCTCTCCCTCTCTGTGCAACCCTAGCCATCATCTACTGTTCCTCTCAGTGTGCTGCTTCCGGCGATCCCATCCCGAAGACCGCGTGCACGGTTGGTCGGGAGAGCAGGTGCCTTCGGAACCCTGTCGTTCGAGATCCTGCCCGGGAGAACATCAATAAGGTTTTTGGGGAGCGTCTCGACGCGACTGCTCCCGATCAGTCCCCGTCTTCGTCCTCCTCTGCTTCGACTACTTCCCTTGCATCGACACCATGGTCAACCAAGCTGCCGTCGCCACCGCTGCCAAGAAGAAGGCCACGGACGACGCTGAGGCTGCTGCTGCCGCCGCCGCGTTGGCTTGGCCAACTAGAGGGTATGATTTGTTCATCCCTCATTTACTCGTTCTCTTGCTAGCCGTATATGCCATGTTCATAGATATTCCGTTTCTATGTACGGTACGTGCTAGTATGTTTAGGTATCGGTATGAAGTGCATACTATATTTACCATGCTTGTTGTTTACTCGTGGATTAGTCTAATCGGGAAAGTGCTAATATTTCCAACAATCCAAAAACCTTATTTTAGGCACTTTTCGATTCATGGCTTCGCCGCTACACTGAAACCGGAAAAGTTTACCGGAACGCATTTTAAGCGTTAGCAAACGGGGACCACCTTGTGGCTCACGGCTATGAACGTGTTCTGGGTCGGTGTTGTGGATCCCGCAGGAACGATTGCTCCCGAACAGGAGAAGGCGTTCAGGGAGGCCACCACTGTTTTTGTGGGAGCCGTTCTTACTGTGATCGGAGACAAGTTGGTTGACGCATATCTCCATATGCGCGAAGCCAAAAACTTGTGGGGTGCGCTCGAAGCTAAGTTCGGCGCAACCGATGCTGGAAGCAAACTATATGCTATGGAGCAGTTCCATGATTACAGGATGGTTGATAACCGTCCTGTTTTGGACCAGGCTCATGAGATACAGTGCCTCACTAAGGAGCTTGAGCTCCTGGAGTGTGAGTTACCATACAAGTTTGTCGCGGGTTGCATTATTGCAAAACTCCCTCCTGCATGGAGGAACTTTGCTACTTCTCTCAAGCATTTGAGACGTGAATTCTCTGTTGAGGATGTCATCGGTCATCTAAGTGTTGAGCAGAACTCGAGAGCAAAGGACTCACACGTGAAAGTGGCAGGGGGTTCTTCTAGCGCCAATGTGGAGCAGATGAATTTCCACAAGTTCAAGGGAAAGAACTGTGTCCAGCAGAACACTACCTGCAAGAAGAAGGGTAAGAAGAAAGACAAAAAGAGAGATCTCTGCTTTACTTGTGGTTCAGAGGAACATTGGGCAAACAAGTGCCCAAACAAGTACAAGAAGTCGGGACAGGACTCCAGGTCTGTCAATGTGACTATGAGCAACAGTGATGGGGCAACTGGGTATGGTAATTTGTTTACTGTACTGTCAGTTTGTCAATCCACCAATTGGTGGGTTGACACGGGGGCCAACATTCATGTGTGTGCTGATATGTCATTGTTCTCTTCTTACCAGGTCGCACGAGATTGCCCGTCCTGCTGGGGAATGGCTCGCTTGCTTCTGTTCATGGTGTTGGCACGTTAGATCTGAAGTTTACTTCGAGAAAGATCGTGCAACTGAAGAACGTGCAGCATGTCCCCGCTATCAAGAAGAATCTCGTTAGTGGCTCCCTTCAATGTAAATAAGGGTTTAAGTTAGTATTTGATATGTCTCCATCGTATCTACTTTTCCAAACTCTTTTGCCCTTGTTTTGGACTCTAATTTGCATGATTTGAATGGAACTAACCCGGACTGACGCTGTTTTCAGCAGAATTGCCTTGGTGTTATTTTTGTGCAGAAATAAAAGTTCTCGGATTGACCTGAAAATTGACGGAGAATATTTTTGGAATTAATAAAAAATACTGGCGAAAGAATCAACCGGAGGGGGTCCACCACCTGCCCACAAGCCAGCCCCCCCCCCTAGGGCGCGCCCCCCTATCTTGTGGGCCCACTGGAGCTCCTCCGACCTCGATTCCAACTCTATATATTCCTATTCGGGGAGAAAAAAATCAGAGAGAAGAGTTCATCGCGTTTCACGATACGGAGCCGCCGCCAGCTCCTGTTCTTCCTAGGGAGGGCAGATCTGGTGTCCGTTTTGGGCTCCGGAGAGGGGAAATCGACGCCGTCGTCATCACCAACCATCCTTCATCACCAATTTCATGATGCTCTCCGCCGTTCGTGAGTAATCCCATCGTAGGCTTGCTGGACGGTGATGGGTTGGATGAGATTTACCATGTAATCGAGTTAGTTTTGTTAGGGTTTGATCCCTAGTATCCACTATGTTCTGAGATTGATGTTGCTATGACTTTGCTATGCTTAATGCTTGTCACTAGGGCCCGAGTGACATGATTTCAGATCTGAACCCATTATGTTTTCATGAATATATATGTGTTCTTGGTCCTATCTTGCAAGTTGTAGACACCTATTACGAGTTATGATCCGCATCCCCCAGGGTGCAATAACTGGGATTCTTTCTGGTGATTACCGTAGTTTGAGGAGTTCATGTATTCACTAAGTGCTAATGCTTTGGTCCGGTTCTCTATTAAAAGGAGGCCTTAATATCCCTTAGTTTCCATTAGGACCCCGCTGCCACAGGACGGTAGGACAAAAGATGTCATGCAAGTTCTTTTCCATAAGCACATATGTCGCAAGTAATTGATGATGCCACTTCTGCTATGCATGATGCTTATGATAATACTTTGCTTGATAATATTGTGCCACTCGATGAATTTCTTGATGAACAAATTGCTAGAGTCAATGCTGAAACTGATGATATTTCTGAAACTGATGAAATTATTGAAACTGAACACTATGAGACACCTGCTAGACCAAGCTCTCCTAGATATGAATTGCCTAATATACCTAAGGGTTATGTTATGGATGGAGAGGTAGCTAGGTACTTTCTTGCTTGTAAGGATAGAGATGATCTTAAGAAATTGCTATGCAAGTGGAAGGAAAAATCTTTGAATGCTAGAATGCAATATGATCCTAAGTTTGCTACTTCACCTATCTTTGTTACTGATAAGGATTATGAATTCTCTGTCGATCCTGAGTTAATTACTTTGGTTGAATCTGATCCTTTCCATGGTTATGAATCTGAAACTGTTGTGGCACATCTTACTAAATTGAATGATATAGCCACCCTATTTACTCATGAGGAAAAAAATCGTTATTACTATATTCTTAAGTTGTTTCCTTTCTCATTAAAGGGTGATGCTAAGATATGGTTTAATTCTCTTGCTCCTGGTTGTGTGCGTAGTCCCCAGGATATGATATATTACTTCTCTGAAAAATATGTTCCTGCCCATAAGAAACAAGCTGCCTTGCAGGAAATATTTAACTTTGTGAAATTGAAGAAGAGAGTCTCCCACAAGCTTGGGGGGGGGGGGGGGGGGTTCTCCAATTACTTAATGCTTTGCCTGACCATCCTCTCAAGAAAAACGAAATACTTGATATCTTTTATAATGGACTAACCGATGCTTCTAGGGACCACCTAGATAGTTGTGCTGGTTGTGTTTTCAGGGAACGAACTGTTGAACAAGCTGAACTACTATTGAATAATATATTGAGCAATGATAATGATTGGACTATTCCCGAAGCACCTCCAAAGCCCACTCCGAAGAAAAGAGGTATTCTATTTCTCAGTCCTGAAGATATGCAAGAGGCAAAGAAATCTATGAAAGAAAAAGGTATTAAAGCTGAAGATGTTAAGAATCTACCACCTATTGAAGAGATACATGGTCTTGATACCCCGACACAGGTAGTAGAGGTAAATTCTCTCCGTAGATTTGATGAAGGTGATATTCCCTATAATAAGTCTGCTAGCCAATGCTTGGATGAGTTTGATAACTTTATTGTCAAGCAAGAGAATTTCAATGCTTATGTTAGTAGACAATTGAAACATAATGCTTACATGCTAGATCGCTTAGGTGATTATATGAGTAGAACTATCAATGATCTTAAGCTTATTAGTAAACATGCATCCATGGTAACTACTCAAGTAGAACAAGTACTTAAGGCACATAATGATTTGCTTAATGAGATGAATGGTAAGAACAATGATCATTCTGTTAGAGTTGTGACTAGAGGTGGTAAAATGACTCAGGAACCTTTGTATCCTGAGGGCCATCCTAAGAGAATTGAGCAAGATTCTCAGAGAATTAATACTGATGCACCTAGTCTTCCCAGTAATAAGAGGAAAAAGAATTACGATAGGACTTTGCATGCTGCTAGTGACCCTGTCATAGATACTCATGAAAACCCAAATGATATTTATATTTCTGATGCTAAGACACAATCTGGTAATGAACACGAGCCTAGTGATAATATTAATGATGATGTTCATGTTGATGCTCAACCTAGTAATGATAATGATGTGGAGATTGAACCTGCTGTTGATCTTGATAACCCACAACCTAAGAATAAAAGATATGATAAAAGAGACTTCGTTGCTAGGAAGCATGGTAGAGAAAGAGAACCATGGGTTCAGAAACCCATGCCCTTTCCTCCTAAGCCATCCAAGAAAAAGGATGATGAGGATTTTGAGCGCTTTGTTGAAATGCTTAGACCTGTCTTTTTGCGTATGCGCTTGACTGATATTCTGAAAATGTCTCCTTATGCTAAGTATATGAAAGATATTGTGACAAATAAAAGAAAGATACCGGAAGCTGAGATTCCCACCATGCTTGCTAATTATACCTTTAAGGGTGGAATGCCAAAGAAACTAGGAGATCCCGGAGTACCTACTATACCATGCTCTATTAAAGGAAATTATGTTAAAACTGCTTTATGTGACCTTGGAGCTGGTGTTAGTGTTATGCCTTTCTCTTTGTATCATAGACTTGATTTGAATAAGTTGACACCTACTGAAATCTCTTTGCAAATGGCTGATAAATCAACTGCTTTACCCATCGGTATTTGTGAGGATGTGCCTGTTGTAGTTGCAAATGTTACTATCCTAACGGACTTTGTTATTCTTGATATTCCCGAGGACGACAGTATGTCGATCATCCTTGGTAGACCATTTTTGAATACTACAGGGGCTGTTATTGATTGCAACAAGGGCAATGTCACTTTTCATGTTAATGGTAATGAGCATACGGTACACTTTCCGAAGAAACAACCTCAAGTTCATAGTATCAACTCCATTGAAAAAATTTCAACGATTATTATTGGAGATTTTGAATTCCCTCTCCCTACTGCCAAAAAGAAATATGATATACTTATTGTTGGGGACATGCATATCCCCATTGAGGTAACCAAGTGTTATTCGAAAATTCTCCAGTTTCGTGTCATTCGAAAAAAGTTTGTCAATAAGACTTGATCAACCTTGTTGATAGATTCTTTTTGATGAGCATGAGATGGATGAATTTAGAAGGCACAACCTTCTGTACCCAACTTTTACTTTCTGTTGTTTAGATTAGATAAAGTAAAGATGCTATTATTTTTCTGTTTTCTGATTTATCCGTGCAATAGAAAATGACCTGAAAATAAAAGTTCTCCAAATGCCCTGAAAATGTAGTATGATTTTTTCTGGAATATTTAAGAATTTTTGGCACTGAGAACATATCAGGGGGCTGCACCAGTGGGCCACAAGCCTGCAGGGCGCGCCCAAGGGCCCCCCTGGCTTGTGGGTCCCACGTAGGCCCCCCTCACTTATTCCAGCACCCATCCACTTCGTCTTCCTCCAGAAAAAATCCCACCATTGCTCAAACTCGTGTTCTAGCTCATTTTGCTGCCATTTTCGATCTCCTTGTGCAAAGCTCCATTTGCAAAACTGGTTTGAGGGATTGTTCTTCGCTATGTGACTCCTCCAATGGTCCAATTAGTTTTTTCCTTAGTTCTTTATATATTGCAAATTTTTGTTGCTTTGATGACCTTGTTCTTGAGCTTGCATGTCAAATTTGTATGGTCCCAAGTAGTTTTGATGCATGATATAGCCTCTAGGCACTTGTGGGAGTAGTTGCTATGAGTTTTGTTCACCTTTATTTTGAGTCACTAAAAATTTCAGAAATTTTTCAGAGAAAGAAATGATGAGGAGATTGTTAAGAGGCTCTTCAAGCCGGGGTTCTAAAGAAAATGAAAATGAGAAGCCCAGATACAATATTCCCCGCACCGCGGAGGTTCGGCCATGTGAATGGCCAAGTGATGCATTCTTGAGGGCGGACGGAATTTATGAAGATTTCTATTATTTGGTAGAGAATGCAGGCATCACCGAATTCCTCAATGATAAGTGTGACCAGTACCTCCTACTCACTAATATCTTCGTGCAAAACTTTCACTTTTATCCTAGGAAGGATCCTCCCATGGTAGAGTTTTACTTGTATGATGTGCCTAAGAAGATGTCACTTTACGATTTTTGCAAAATTTGCAAAATACCTTTTGAGGGCAGCATCAGTGAACCACGTCCTAGAGACATGGAGGACTTTATTGCTCCAACCACTGTGGGGTAAGAGAGAGGGGTGTCAAAGGCAAGAGCAGCTAGTTTACATTTTTCCTGTTCTACACTATTATTCATTATTTGCGGGGAGATGTTTAGTTGGTCGTGGGGAGAGTGGAAGCCTTAGTGCTCCCGACCTCGCCATTCTGCGCCACGCTTTACTTGCTGATAGAACTTTTAGTCTGGGCACTATGGTGGCCCAACGGTTGAACTTAAACCGTTCGAAGGGCCCCATATTCGGAGGTATCTATGCATCTCGTCTAGCCAAACACTTTAAGATACCCATTAGGCATGACGAGGAAGAGGAAATGCTGCTACCTACAAGATATTTAGACTATGACAGTATGGTAGCACATGATTTTATTAGGAAGGATAATGATAAGAGGCTGCTTTACAACTTAGTATTTAGTCAGGGTACTTGTGAAATTATTGCTCTGCCTGCTTCTTCTTTGTTCGATATCCATTCAGGCAGGTACACCGTTATGCCCGAGGACATCTACAGATATTGGGGTCTGTCGCAACCCCCAGCACCTGAGCCGGCACCAACCCTTGATCCGTATCAGGATCCGGTTTTCAGTGGGAGCCACAAGAGCTCGCCAACCAGTGGAACCCTCAGGACCCTCCAGAGTATCCAGGAGATGGTTATTTCCAGCCATGGCACTAGACCAACTTAGGCCAAAAGCCTAAGCTTGGGGGAGTACGTATTTCTCACCGACATTACATTCATGTTCACACACTCATTTCAGTTGTCGGTGTTCATAATTTTTCATTGTATCATCCATGGCATTGTATTTCTTCTTTCCGCTTTCTTCTTGTATGTCTAATTAACCTTGAGAAAAAATTCAAAAAAAAAATTTAGTTCTAGCTTTACCTTCTAGTTTGTTTAGTTGTATCATTAAAAGAAAACCCAAAAATATTTCTCGTTCTTCTTTTGCTTGTTGGGAGCTTTCCCGTGTAAATAGTTTTTCTCGTTCTTGTTTTGAAATTTCTTTTCTTTGGGTCGTAAGGAGAAGACCACAATGAAAATGTTGAGTGGCTCTCATATGCATTATTGTTTATCTTACAGAGAGCCCATATTACCTTGTCTTCTCCTTTGAGTTATTGTTTGCAGATTCCAGCTTAGTCCAATGCACGTGCACTCTTATTATTATTCACACCGTTTGGTCGTGCAAGTGAAAGGAAATAATGACGATATATGATGAAGTGATTGAGATGGAGAAAAGCTGGTATGAACTCGACCAATTTTGTTTTTGCAAATATGATTAGCTCATCGTTCTGGATTTAGCTCATTATGGATGAAACATGTTTGCAATGACAATTAGAGATTATAGTTACTCATGCCATGCTTAATTAGCTAAGAGTGTATAATGGTTTGTCTTGAGTGCCAACATGCATTTTAAAATGGTTGTGATGTAGTATGATAGGATGGTATCCTCCTCTGAATGATTCAAGTGGCTTGACTTGGCACATGTTCACGCATGTAGTTGAAACAAAATTAACATAGCCTCCACGATATTTATGTTCATGGTGATTTATATCCTACTCATGCTTGCATTCAATGTTGGTTAATCTCAATGCATGTTTATGAATGTTGTCGCTCTCTAGTTGGTCGCTTCCCAGTCTTTTGCTAGCCTTCACCTGTACTAAGCGGGAATACTGCTTGTGCATCCATTTCCATAAACCCAAAGTTATTCCATATGAGTCCACCATACCTACCTATATGCGGTATTTACCTGCCGTTCCAAGTAAATTTGCATGTGCCAAACTCTAAACCTTCAAATAATATTCTATTTTGAATGCCCGAATCGCTCATGTAGCGACTGGGGGCTGTCAGTATCCTCCATGCTAGGTGGGTTATTCTCACGATATGTGTTGATTCACTATCATTCACGAGAAAGTGGCTGGTATTCGGGATGCCCAGTTCCATGCTCAAAAATCAAATCAAAATTTAATGAAACAAAACTCCCCTAGGATTGTTGTTTGTATGGACGGTACCCGTGGATTCGGCTTGCCGTGGAGTGTGATTGATTGGTGGAGGGGGAGTAAAAACTTTACTATTCTGTTTGGGAACCGCCTATAATGTATCTAGCATGGAAGATACCGAGATCTCTTGGTTGTTATGTTGACAATGAAAGCATACCGCTCAAAATTATTATTCATCCCTGTTCTAAAAACTCTAGCTCTGGCACCTTTGCAAATCAATGCTTCCCTCTGCAAAGGGCTTATCTATTTTACTTTACTGTTGAGTCATCCTCCTCTTATAAAAAGAACCAGTTAGAGAGCACCACCGTCATTTGTATGATTTGTTACTAATTGATATTGAGTATGATTGTGACTAGATCTCTTTTACCATGAATTACAATGTCTAGTCAGTCCTTGTTCTTCGGAGGTGCTCTGCATTTATGTTTTGCGGTCTCAGAAAGGGCTAGCGAGATACCATTATATCATATTGTATCATGATTGTTTTGATAAAATTGTTGTCATCCGAGACTTATTATTATTGCTCGCTAGTTGGTTATGCCATTGATATGAGTAAATGTGAGACCTAAATGTTATTGTGAATGTGGTTAGTCTATAATCTTTGCTGAAAATCTGAACATCAGTTAGACATATTTGCAACAACAAGATCAAACAGAGTTTGTAAAAGTTTTTCTTTGTCACTTTCATTTTGTCAACTGAATTGCTTGAGGACAAGCAATGGGTTAAGCTTGGGGGAGTTGATACGTCTCCATCGTATCTACTTTTCCAAACTCTTTTGCCCTTGTTTTGGACTCTAATTTGCATGACTTGAATGGAACTAACCCGGACTGACGCTGTTTTCAGCAGAATTGCCTTGGTGTTATTTTTGTGCAGAAATAAAAGTTCTCCGATTGACCTGAAAATTTACAGAGAATATTTTTGCAATTAATAAAAAATACTGGCGAAAGAATCAACCGGAGGGGGTCCACCACCTGGCCACAAGCCAGGGGGGCGCCCCCCCCCTAGGGCGCGCCCCCCTGTCTTGTGGGCCCCTTGGAGCTCCTCCGACCTCGATTCCAACTCTATATATTCCCATTCGGGGAGAAAAAAATCAGAGAGAACAGTTCATCGCGTTTCACGATACGGAGCCGCCGCGAGCTCCTGTTCTTCCTAGGGAGGGCAGATCTGGGGTCCGTTTTGGGCTCCGGAGAGGGGAAATCGACGCCGTCGTCATCACCAACCATCCTTCATCACCAATTTCATGATGCTCTCTGCCGTTCGTGAGTAATCCCATCGTAGGCTTGCTGGACGGTGATGGGTTGGATGAGATTTACCATGTAATCGAGTTAGTTTTGTTAGGGTTTGATCCCTAGTATCCACTATGTTCTGAGATTGATGTTGCTATGACTTTGCTATGCTTAATGCTTGTCACTAGGGCCCGAGTGCCATGATTTCAGATCTGAACCTATTATGTTTTCATGAATATATATGTGTTCTTGATCCTATCTTGCAAGTTGTAGACACCTATTACGGGTTATGATCCGCATCCCCCAGGGTGACAATAACTGGGATTCTTTCCGGTGATTACCGTAGTTTGAGGAGTTCATGTATTCACTAAGTGCTAATGCTTTGGTCCGGTTCTCTATTAAAAGGAGGCCTTAATATCCCTTAGTTTCCATTAGGACCCCGCTGCCACGGGAGGGTAGGACAAAAGATGTCATGCAAGTTCTTTTCCATAAGCACGTATGACTATATATGGTATACATGCCTACATTACATTGATGAATTGGAGCTAGTTCTATGTCACCCTATGTTATAACCGTTGCATGATGAATGCCATCCGACATAATTATCCATCACTGATCCGTTGCCTACGAGCTTTTCACATATTGATTTTTGCTAAGTTACTTTTCCGTTGCTACTGTTACAATCACTACAAAGCTGCTACTGTTACGTTTGCCATCGTTATTGTTACTTCCGTACTACTTTGCTACTAAATACTTTGCTGCAGATATTAAGTCTTTCAGGTGTGGTTGAATTGACAACTCAGCTACTAATACTCGAGAATATTCTTTGGCTCCCCTTGTGTCGAATCAATAAATTTGGGTTGAATACTCTACCGTCGAAAACTGTTGCGATCCCCTATACTTGTGGGTTATCAGTATTTGAGTCCAATAAGGTAGTCATATCTCGGTATGGACTGTTTGTTGGAAAAGGATATGATTGCGGAGGTTTGTTGCGCCTTTCCCTAGCGGATTTCTGTAATAACGTCGTGAACCAAATTCATTCTAATGTGAACGAATGTGAGGTTTGGCATTCACGTCTTTGTCACATTAATTTCGGTTGTATGACTAGCTAAGATGGATTTAATCCCGAGTTTCACTTTAGCCAAAGGCTCTAAGTGCCATGCGTGTGTGCAAGCTAAGTAACCTCGTAAGCCTCACAAGGCTGCGAAGGAGAGACACCTGGCACCGCTAGAGCTCATACATTCAGATCTTTGCGAAATGAATGGTGTGTTGACTAAAGGTGGAAAGAAATATTTCATGACGTTGATTGATGCATGATTCCACTAGATTCTGCTATGTGTATTTGTTAAATACTAAGGATGAGGCTCTACACTACTTTAAAATCTATAAGGCAGAAGTTGAGAACCAACTTGAAAAGAAAATTAAACGAGTTCGGTCTGATCGTGGTGGAGAGTACTTTTCTAATGAGTTCGATTTATTCTGTGCGAAACATGGTATTATTCATGAGAGGACGCCTCCCTACTCACCCCAATCAAATGGGGTTCCCGAACGGAAAAACCGTACTCTAACAGACTTGGTTAACGCCATGTTATATACATCGGGTTTATCCAAGGCATGGTGGGGGGAGGCTGTATTGACATCATGTCATGTCCTAAATAAAGTTCCCACGAAGGATAATGAGACTGCTCCATTTGAGCAATGGGAAAAGAAAAGAAATACACTCTCATACTTGCGCACTTGGGGCTGTTTGGCGAAAGTCAACGTGCCGATAACCAAAAAGCGTAAGTTGGGACCAAAGACCATGGACTGCGTTTTTCTGGGCTATGCCAAGCATAGCGTAGGCTATAGATTTCTTGTGGTGAAATCTGATGTACACGACGTGAAGGTCGGTACGATCATGGAGTCTAAAGATGCTACATTCTTTGAGGATATTTTTCCCATGAGAGATATGCAAAGCACTTCTAGACTGGAATCGAATGAGGCTCATGAACCTGCCATTCCGATGGAATATTATGAACACAAAAGTGATGAAAATTCCACGGAGGATGACGAGGAAGCTCCTGTTAGGAGCAAGAGACAAAGGACTGCAAAGTCTTTTGGTGATGATTTCCTCGTGTACCTCATGGACGATGACACACCTAGTTCCATTTCAGAAGCCTACACATCATCGGATGCTGACTACTGGAAGGATGCGGTCCACAGCGAGATGGATTCCATCTTTGCTAACGGGACCTGGGAGATCACTGATCGTCCTTATGGTTGCCAACCATTGGGATGTAAGTGGGTGTTCAAGAAAAAGCTTAGGCCCGATGGTACTGTTTGAGAAGTACAAGGCTAGGCTTGTGGCCAAGGGTTATACCAAGAAAGAAGAAGAGGATTTCTTCGATACTTATTCACCTGTGGCTAGACTGTCAACCATTCGAGTGTTACTCTCGTTGGCTGCCTCGCATGGTCTTCTCGTTTATCAAACTAGCAAGGTGGCCCTCGCAAATGCGAGGGCTAGATCTTTAGTGCACTGAAAGTGTTGATTCTATATTTTTTTTATCTCATGCAGATGATTTTATTCTCTTATTTTTCTCTCATGCACATGATATTATTATTTATACAAAAATAGGATTACGTTGTAAATAAATAACAAAATTAAATTATGTGGCATTGATATAACAATCGGGCACCGAGGTGCAAGTACACAAACCAAATTAAGCCGCAATGTGCGCATTCACAACATAAGTTGTTGTATGTTAGCTGGAGTAAGACTGCAATTCTACACCATGTTTTCATTTTGGGTACGGTTGTATAGAGCAACCCGTTGTTCCTGTCCATCCTTCTTGCATGGTACATCCTTGCATCCAACAATGGATCCATATTATGTAAAACAAAAATAAAAATTTAACAAATAAATGACCAGAAACTCTCAATCCCTTGTTTGAGCAATCAATTCTCATCCTTTATCGAAAAAAGCAATCAATTCTCATTCGTGTACTCCTATATCCATGCTTATGTTGGTGCCAAAACACTGAACCTATTTATTTTTCATATCAACCCTTGGAACTTCGTACGTTGCCGGTAATAGAAATTATCTAAAGAACATACATGTAAGAAGAATATCTGCATTGGCTATAATTTATTAGAGTTTTAAACTTCTTCCATTTTTGCAATATGGTGGTATTTGTTTGATCTATTTTCTCTAGCTGCAGTCATGCTACCTCAATTCATACTCTTCAATCTGGTTAGTGTACGTTCTCACCACATGTATTTATTATGTCATTTTGACAATGCTGCTTCATAAGGCATATTGCTAGCATCTTTAAAAATGTCGATATTATGATGAGTGTTAACCGACAACATAATGTTTCCATGTCAGTTCTAAATCTGGCATCAGTCAGTCATCAACACTCCTTATTAGAATCAACATATTACGGCAATGCTCTGGGGAAGTAATACATATGATTAGAAAACATAGAGAATTTTTTTATTAGATTATAATGAGATGCCCTTAAAACTTCGAATAGACTAAACCTTAGAAATTGGAATAGGTGTGTGTATGATTGTATTGTAGATAGAAAAGACATATATTGGAGCGGAACAACAATTAGCATTTTCCCAAGAGCAGTATTCTCTAGAAAGAATCTTGAGCTTTACAATCAAGAAAATCAAACGGCGATCTCACTTGATATTAAATCTCTCTCTCTCTCTCCTCTCTCTCTCCTTTTCTCTCTGTCTCTCTCTCTCTCCAAACTACACCGACAAATGGTCATGCCACGGAGCTCTAATAAAACTCTGTTCTTGCATGTTTATCTTTTCGACACTCACAATGCTATAGGGAGATACGTGACTCTTCATATCCTTGCCGACATGAATTTCCTTTGCACTTTTTTTTGATGAAATTTTCTTGCTTGTTTCTTGCTTGTTGATAGACTTAAGATGGACAATTACATGTTCACGACTGTTTCCAATTAACATCAAAACGTGTACTGATTTAATGTTTCACACATAAGCGTAACAATTTACTCATGTATTTTTCTCTCATTCAATTGTTAGCTTATTGCATTAGCATGGAAATTTACATGCCTGGTACGGATGTTTCCATAAAGATTACATTCACATTTTTTTATCTATTATATGATCCGACAAAGTCTTCTTCATATTACTATTCTAATTGGTAACTTGGTAACCGGCAAAATACGCTTGCCTTTTGATTTTATTTCTTTGCATATGCACTGTCTTTTTTTATAGAAAGTATATACTCAGTTACATACATGTATAGTGAATTTACTACTGGTTAGTATGTATTGCCGTAAAAAAAGTAGTATGTACTCCCTCCTTCCCAAAATGTAAGGCACACTTGACTAACATAAATAAAAGTAGCCCAAAGATTATATAGTACACCATGAAGCAAGACAAATATGACCCTCGAACGGGGATCCTTTTTTATGTTAATAAACATTTAGTGTGGAACAAAATGCATGAAAAATTAGGGTCTTGCCCATTTTAGATATAACTTGCCAGGTTAGAAGTTGCGAAGTGCTATCTGTTTTTTTTCCATGACTCGTCTTGAATTGGATTTTTTTTCTCCCCCAGCATAGCATGGAAATCGGTCCCGTTTTCTCTTTATATTTTGACCCGTCTATTCTTGTTACAAAAGTAATGGAAAATAAAGTTATTCTACTTGGGGAAATTACATTTGAGATTATAAACTGTTGTTAGCTTTAGCCAGTGCATGCAATGGTGTCATGGAGGTTGTAGTACTCTTTGGCGAGGATGAACTGCATGATCCCTTGTGGTAAAGCAGCCTACATAGAAACATATGATGTTCTTAGTCAGTTGGAATCATCGTCATCATGTGTGTTGTCCTTAAATCTTGTGGCCCAAGAATGGCACCGTACATGGACAGTGGAGATCTGCAACACCGTGCCTCAGAGGCTGACCGCTATGGAGATAATGGCCATGACCGTGGAGCCCAGGAGGAAGCGCCGACGTACACGATGATCTTGCTCTGCAGGGCCCACCATAGGCTGAAGATGGCCACCCTAGCGCGTTGTCCAACAGTATATGTATGGAGCTGTCTGCGATGAATCTCGGACAGCCCTCTGAACCCATCGCCGTCCTTGGCTACATGATGGTACTGCTTCTTGTCGCTAGAGATGGAGACAAATATATGTACATATTATGTCATTCTTAGAAAAGATTTTACGTAAACAGTTAACAGCCCTCCGGCGTCACCGCAGTCTTTAGGCCGCATGATCTTGTTGCTGCTCGTCGCTAGAGATAGACACTGCAGGTATTTGTACTTTACATATTTTGGTATTCATAGGAAAGATTATACGAGAGCAGTAAACATACGAAAGGTTGACAGCTAGACCATATATTAAACAATAGATTGTGGTTGTATGTGTACGTACATGTCACATACTATCGTTTTTAATCCAGCCTGAAAACGACTCGTTGCTTTTTCTTTTCTTTTATGTCTTTTTTTTACATTTTTTTATGTCTCTTGTGTATTCTCACGTACATATCCTTTCCAATCCTACTTGGACACATTTACGTGTTTTGGCTTTGACGGGTAGGCACGTTTGTCTTTTTTTTGGAATCTATCTTCTATTATTATTATTATATATAAAAAGTATTTGACTGGTGCACCAGGAAAAAGAGAAATAATCAAGAAAATTCAACAATAATTAGAAACATCTGTCCATTGATTTGGTGGACCTCTATCTATAAGTACATTATTAATGGACCAGATCTAATCTAACTTGAGAGAAAAAACGCTATGGAAAAACTGTTATAGGCCTTCCGCACGTCCTTGGTCTAAATTGTATGTCTTCCATATCTCATCGAGGCGCAACTTTTTCATGTATATTACATTCTCTAATTCCTTACGGTTTGAGAGTAATTTTAAATTTACTCAAACGCGGAATTCTGTTTTTCGAATTTTTCTATTTTTTCGGTACGGTTTTCATTCCAGTTTTTTAACTGTTTGTCGGAACGAGACGTGTGATACGGCGTTGGAAAGCTGTGTAATAGGCGCAACTTTCATATGTTGATCATTTGTTGAGATTCCTCACGTTTTAAAATGAATTTTGAAAACGGTGCGGCTGCCTACGAGTGGCAGCGGGAGTATTTTCGTGATTTTTTTCAAATCGCTCGCCGGAACAATGTGGATGATACGTCGTTGGAAAGATATCGACGAGGCGCAACTTTTTCATGTAGAACACTCTCTCTAATTCCTTACGGTTTAAGAGCAGTTTTCAAATTAACGAAATGCGGACACTCTATTTTTCGCGACACCAAAAACAACGCGTGAACCGCATCAAACAGAAGAAAGCACTGCTTCAGATCGAAAACCGCACTGCTTCCTACGGGCAAGCGAACTGCATGATTTTGTTTTGTTCGACGCGAATTTTTCAAGACCAGGAAGTGGAGTGCACTTCACATCGGACGTAAGTGAACCGCAATGTTATCGAGAAGTGAACCACATTATTATTTTTGATGTTTCGGTAACAATTTTTCTTGCACTTCTAATGCATTTTTTCCTTTCAAACCTTCTTTATTACATTTTCTGGGCTGCATCGTGTGGCTATTGAACTGCATTTTTCTATTTAGCATTTTATCCAACAATTATGTAGCTAACGAATTGCATTTTTCGTCACAAAAAAATGAATTTTATTTTTTAAGCTTGCGGGCTGATAAATGTAGTCAACTCTACGTTTTCAATCGAAAATTGATTGCTCGTCTTTTCTTTTCATAAGACGATCTACAAATGTTCTTTATAATGCACCGCATCATTTTTTTAAACTGCAGGAACTCGCACAAAAGTAAGATACACACGCACAAATTACAACCAAACTGCATGATTACACATGCTGCACTGCATGAACAAAACACAAATTCCTCACGGGTGGATTAGCATGGACGGTGCACCCGGTGTCGATGCGGACTGCACGACGGCCACCGGCGGCCCACGCCTCACGGAGTGGACACACATGCACGCCGTACTGTATGACGCGCTGGCGGACTGCACGAGGGAGGGTCGCTGTCCAACCTGCACGACAAGGGAAACTGAAAAAAATGCAACACATAACCTAACTGCACCACTTTCTTCGTCCTGAAATAAGCAAAGTGAACCTCAAGAGCAGACAACAGTGTACTACATTTTGCACTTTGACTTTTGTCCTCAGAGAAAACACACAAGAAGTGAACCGCCTCAGATTCATCCTTTTCACAAACATGGCCTAGAAATTTGCACAATACCTCCCAAGACAACATCAAAGAAAGCAATTAGGCCCGTCAGGGGGCACCGAACTGTAACGCCATGCCGTGTGAGCTGCACACACGCGTTGCTGGAACCAAGCGGCGAGCACTAGCGCAAGGCGGCGGCTCGGGGATGCAGGGAGGCCAGTGAAGGAGGATAGGAGGCGCGGCGGCGCGCGAGAAGGTGGAAGTGGGCAGCGCTGCGATTGGCGCCGGCGGAGGAAGCAGCTTCGGGCAGCAGCCCCGCGGGTTCGTGCGAGGGAGAGAGCGAGGAGGTGTACAGGCATGCTTGTGGTAGAGGAGAGGAGAAGGATCCGACGCCATTTGTCGAGATGCCTGCTGTGGAGGGGAGCCCCTCGTCGTGCTGGGCTGGGGCGGAAGGGGGAACATACGCAGGGGGATCCACGGATCCGGCTGCTACAGGCATGATGTACGACGACCCAGAGTCACTGGATGCGCCGACGAGCAGGAGATGGGTGAGGGGAGCCATGGCCGCGCCAGGGGCCGAGCTGGAGTTTGTGGGGCAGGGGGCGGCATCGATCCAATGGCCGATAAGGAAGACGCCGATGAGGGGCGACGCGACGAGTGAAGGTGGCACCCAGATCCGTCGCCGACCATTCGCAGGGTGGCGGTGGAGGCCCGATTCGTCGCCGTCCGTGGGCGGCCTGGCGGTGGTGCCCGGATCCACTCTAGGAGAGGGTGGTGCGGGCAAGAGGGGCCGTGGCCGCCGTGGATCTGGCGTTGAGGAGAGTGGGGAGGGGCGGCGACGGTGCGAGGCGGGCTGGGGCGCGATGGCCGACGGTGGGGTGGCTCTGGCGGAGCTCCGACATGCGGAGGAAGGTGGTAGGAAGGAGGGTGGCCGGGTCAGGGGTTGGTGGGGTGGGTCGCCGGTTGCATCCCGATCGGGGAGGATGATGGAGGGATGTGGGCTGTGGCGTGGGGAGGAGAGAGAAGAAGGAGGGATGGGGTGCGCAGAGTGCAGATTTCGTTTTCCGCGGTTTCTTCGGGTATATTAGCAGTGCATAAGTGTTGTCAGAATAAGGAGGTTGATGTTAGAATAAGGTCTTAAGGATATCTATCTATTATATATAAAAAGTATTTGACTGGTGCACCAGGAAAAAGAGAAATAATCAAGAAAACTCAACAATAATTAGAAACATCTGTCCATTGATTTGGTGGACCTCTATCTATAAGTACATTATTAATGGACCAGATCTAATCTAACTTGAAAGAAAAAACGCTATGGAAAAACTGTTATAGGCTTTCCGCACGTCCTTGGTCTGAATTGTATGTCTTCCATATCTCATTACCACACTCTCCAATTGCATATCTTAGGTTATGGGTCCTGAAGAAAAAAAACGCAGCTCATATGGCTCCCTTCTCCTCATGCTCGCCGCCGCAAATCATATGGCTGACCAAGCAGGCCTCCGGCGAGACAACAGAGACACTGAGTACCAAGCACCCTCACGTAGTCACGTGTCTACACAAACCAGCTTGCTGCACAACCTAGATTTTGTGATGGTGCGGCTAGCACACGCACGGGGTGCCCTAATCTTCCACAGGACCAGGATAGGGCTGCAGCAGTAATATACATGGGCGGGAGCATGAGCAAGTAGCCAGGTACGTGTTTTCCTCCGAGATATCGATCAAGCTGCTTGCTTGGTAATTAGCTTCATGAGTAGGCAGATGCCAACGTACGAATCTAAGCACAATCGATCAGCTACTTATAGTTTGGATCCAGCCCTTTGTTGTGTGTGATATTTTCCCCAAAAACATCCATGGGTGAGGCGTCGTGCCGAGATGGCATCATTTGATCGATCTTGAACCAACGGAGGATGGTCAGCTAGATGAGCACCTAACAAGCTGGCAATACACATCATATCATCTGCACATGCTATGCAAGCGGCCGGATCTGTACCTCGAGGTGGACAACGATAACCCAAAGCTACGCAATCGGGAGAGTACTAAATGGGGACTTACTGTAGCTGTATGGATCAGCAAAAGTCCATGTAACGGATTGTTTATTACTATATTCACGTAAGTATCATTATGTTGTAAACTTACGTGCAGGGCTACAACTAGCATCTTACTTATGATCCATTTAATATTGGTCTCCAAAATTATATGCAGGAAATTTCTAATTACTCTAATGTACAAAGAGGAACAGTCCCAATTTATTATTCAAAAGACCAGGTATATTTCCACTCCATGGCGATAATGTGTTGGGAAAGGTGATATATCTTAGAGAAAAAACAAAGTGTCGGCTAGATAGATATTCGGTAACCATGATTGATATCAACTTCCTTTCTGCTAGGATAGAAATCTCCTTCATGCTTTATGTATCACAAAAATAATGATACATATATAACCCGAGCAACTTTACTGTGCATAAATTTAAGCTGTATGAAAAGTCTTATATGAACTAAATATAATAGAATGTACATGAAAGTTTACAATCTTCTTGAGGTCAGCCTACATATTTTATTTGCTAACATGTATGACGTTTCTCCTTTGATCATTATTTTTGTAGTGCACCATGGGTATTTGCAAGCCTATTCTTATCGACTAATATGATGTATCTCACAATCTGCGAGCCTCTACAAGATTATTGTTGCGGTCTTTGGACAAACATATTGTATGCATTGATCCGTTTGGGTTTATTTTTGGGATTATATATGTTCTCAACATCAACTTGAATGCAATAAAGACATGACAAGGCGATCTATTACTAAACTTGGCTCTGAACAAAATGAGAACCTCTACATTTTGGTCTAAATATTAGTTATGGCACAGATTATCTTAGCAGCACAGTATTTATATGTTGTTAGGTCAGGAAGTTGTTGACATAGATTTGTTGATGCAGACATGTTATCCTTAATGTGGTCAGTGGATTTCTCTAATAGCAGGGAGCTAATCGACTAGGTTTTTCGTCATGCCGCCTTGAGGTTTACGACTACTGCTCCCGCCGGCTATTGCAAGTTTAATTATTTAGTGCTTATTCTACTCTTTCATGATTTTCAAAGTACTTGATCTGATCCATTAGTTTGTGTTCTATATGGGTTAGTCGATCCAATTGGTATGTCTAGAGGATTATAAATCATTAGCATTTTGACACACACACACACAAAAGTTATTTGAAAGGATTTTTGAATCTCCTCTTGTGCAGCATGAATCTCATGTTTGTTGTGTTCGGTACCAATATTATTTCCTTACTAAGTCCCAGAAATTCCGGCCTAATATTGCATGGTAATTTACTATGGCTTGTAGATGACAAATTGTTCTTGACATGAACCTATCATTTGGTTTCACAAGTTTTCTAATTTATATTACTTTGATTTTAATCTTTTGGAAGTACTTAGAAATTTAATTATTTGAGTCGAATGAGTTGTATTTCTTATAAATATTATCTTCCTCAACCACGTACATTTTCTTCCGAAATGTTAGTGTCGCTCATCATCTTAGGTATATGATCTTGATGTCGGATGTTGGTTACGATATATGTAATGGCTAATCATTTTGCCCTTTTGTGCATTTTTGTCCTTAAATAGGGTTTGCTAGATGTCTCGAGATAATTTTTGTAGGTTGCATAGTATATTTTTGGTAGAATAGGTATTCAGTTCAGTAAGTTTTTTTGTGGACATGCCATTTAGTTCCAAAGTTATGACACATGCTGCCATGCAGAAGTTGAGTTGACTTTCTAGAGGAATAAATAACGCGGATTTAATTTACATGATGCCAATTATAAATGGCAAAAAAAGGATCCAGATACGTGGTAAAAAAATGTAGGAAATTTTCTTGGAGTTGTAACTACAAAGCTACATTTATGGGATTAATTTAACATATCATGCATGGTATGTTTTAGGTAGGTTCCATTTTACGATTTTGGATATGATTTCAGCTTAGTCCGTATGCACATGGAACTCTATACAAGTCATTAGCACTTGGAGGCTCTATAGTGTTTATTTTTTCTTAAGCAACTAGGCATAGAAGTGTATGGAAGACTTTTGTTGACAGATATTATTGCCTTTTGATGTAATTAGTCTAGCATAAATGGTGAGGCATTATTGATTGCTTCAACTATGTAATATAGCACTTTCCGCCATGAGGATGAATCCCTTTCCCTGTAAGTATTTATTTAGTTGCTTCCAATATTGATAAATTCATAATCTAAAAATATTGCAAAGATTTTGAAATATGTCAACTATACATCATGGTGTGGTTTTTACTATAATTTTTTTGTTCCAATAAAAATGTTTTCACCATGTATTTTCCAATCTTTGCATGTTATTTTTATTTGTATTCACTTTCCTCCGTTATTATGAATTCTTATTATATTACCCATGAGATGGATTTCAATCAAGTTGATATCTAAAGAAATTCTCTACTTTTTTGCTAGGCTCACTCAAAGGATGTTAGCCTACTGCATGTATACATATAATTTCTTGCATGTTTCTTACAGGCAATGTTATGAGTTATAATGCGGTGGTGAATCTTCATGTCTACAAACGAGAAACAAGTGGGAATTTGGACGAAAGAGTTCTCTTATTAGTCAAAAATAATCTTAGTTAAGAAAATCAGGCTAGCAAAAGTTTTAGACAAGGTCGATGTCCTATTAAGACATAACACTTGGATATAATATGAGTTTTTTTTGGTAAATTGATTACATATGACTTATTTCTACTATTCTCAACTAGACTCGATCTAGATTTTGACTCCTACTAAATCAAAACCTCTAATAATTTTTCAAAAAATGGCATGCATAATTGAAGGTATATAGATGCATAACATATCTATTTATGTAAAAAAAACTTAAGAAAAAACTATGTTCTCAGAAGTCTTATATTTTTAAATATCGTAACATATGGTTCTATAATGTTTCTTTGCAAATCAAATAATGGGTTCTCATTATGAAACTTTATAGCATTCTAGCCCGCGCATCGAGCGGGCCACTTTGCTAGTAAGTATATAACAATACTAAAGTGGCAAGCTTCCGATTTTTCCTGTTTTTTCAACTTTTTCTTTTTTACTGCCCCTGGGATTTTACCACTAAAGGCTAACAAATATCTTGGGCTGGGGCCCATTACACAGCCCAATCGCTCTCCTTCTTCGTTGTTCTAGAGTCAACGAGAGAAAGTCAGGGAGAGCGAGCCCATAGCCAACCGCTCGAGCAGATGCCGCCGCCTCCATCCCTTGTCGTCCCGCACCCACGCCACCGCCGGCTGTAACCGCTCGAGCAGCCGCCGCCTACTCCATCCCTTGCCGCCCCACAACCACGCCGCTGCCGGCTGTCTGTGTGCCATGCCGCGGCCGTCACATCTCCCTCACCATCTGCCGCTCCCCTTCCCTAGCCCGCCGTAACCCAAACCCTAGGCTGGAATTGCCCAAGGCGAAGACCAGCAGTGGGTGGAGCCGTGAAGGGATGCCATCTAGCTTCCACTGCTAGGGAACTCCACGGGGGAGCCTCAGCCGACGCTAGACATCGTCCCTGAATACTCCCAATCCCCTCAGCGCCCTTCTCTCTGTCGATTCACTTTCGTCCATGCTCTTGGTGTCTCTATCTAGGGTGGGAGGCAGCCTGGCGGTGCCGGCGGTGGTGGAGACTCCAGTGAGACGATGGAGAAGAAGGACCACAAATCCATTGAGGTCGTCGACGAGGACGGCAAGCGGCCCCCACAACAGCAGCAGCAGCGCCCACCACCATGTCCTGGACGGACTGAGCTTCCCTGCCGTAACTGCAGGTGCCTTTGGGCCACTGACAAGTGGGTCCAACAGCCGGCTGGCCCACATGTCACTGAACCAAAGGCATGTGCAGTTAAGGCACTGAAGCAGCGTCCGTCCTGGACTAAGTGGAGAACGAGGAGGAAGAAGACAACAGATGCAACACGCTCTAGCCTAGCACGTCTACAACTTGGTAATGCACATCCCAGTTCCTTCACTCTACAAGTTACATATATAGATATATGCTAGATGGAGCGTGTTGTGAACTGGTGATGGATGTTTAGACTAATAAATTTATTCCCATTATCTCCCATAACTTGATGATGCAAATATATATCCTTCCTTTAGATGTTGTTATCACGAATCAATTGGTAAAAAAAAGGAATGATGCCATTTGATATAGCATGGAGTACAGTTTCAACATGCCATACTCAACATTTTTTTTCATGTACTTCATAACAGGTATAGTACAACTATTGCGGCCTTGATCTACCTATTTTTTAGTCTTTATGCTTTTCCAAGTATATGCATATATCCAAGTTTCAGCTAAATCTATCTGGTGCAGATTGTAGATGGCGTCAGGCTAGAGGAGGTGATTCATTCCCCTCAGTGTATTTGGACCTACCAATATAATGGTGCTCCATTTCGTGACACTATAACTTCAAAGTATGGATTCGTTTTTTTTATTTCACATTGTTGTGTCCCTATATAAACAATCACATTACTTTTCATAACACTTGTTGGTGTCACGCTGTGAAAAAATTAGCAGATGCTTTCGATGCAGATGGTCTAGTGACGAGCCTATTGCAATCCTGTTTGTTGGCATTTCAGTAAACAAGTTTAACGGTAAGTGCTTAGCGTCAATAAATGTCCATCTGTATAGTTTAAGCAAAAAGTAAAATTATTTGTTTAGTACTTTTTGCTAAGGAACTTTGGCTTTGAAGTAAACTCTGGCTACACCATGGTATATAAACCCTACTATTCATGAAACAGCTGCCATTCTGTAAAGGTATGAACATCGAAAACGAGCCATCTCTGTACCTAATTCTCGGTGGTCCAGCATCAGATGTCAAAACAACTACTACAATAACTCAGGTCTACCGCAATGTCCTAACAAATTGAAATACGCACTGGTACACAGAGTCGCCGACAAGCAACTGATACATCAATCGCAGCATTATCGGCTCTTGATCCAACTGAAGTCTTATTTTCTTGCTACCCAGATTACATCAGCCCTTTGTTTTGACTGATAACACTTGGTTTTCTCTAACAAGCACTAATCATATATAACTTGCAGGACCAGTACAATAAACCAAGGATAAAAATAACTGAAGTAGTGTCAACAAATGATGATTGGTGGTACATGGGGTGCAAGCAATGCTCGAAGAAAATTTTAAAAGGACCAAGGCCTATACATATGCTCTACATGCACTCGACGAAACCTTTTCCGAGGTATTATAGATATCTCATTAGTTATCTGTCTGCTATTAGATGAGTGTCCAACCTATTTGGTAGACTGATAATAACTGAATCAGGTACAAGATATCTCTGTATGGAATAGATGGCAACACGACCGAAGAAGAGAATCCCACATTCACAGAATTCATATTTTTCGGACAACAAGGCAGCATCATAATTGGCAAGGAGGCTGACTGTCTGCTTGAAGAGACAAGAGCACAAATTGAAGGCACATCACGAGAAATATCAGATCTTGTAGGCAAAAGTTTTATCGTTACAATGAGACTCGATGACAATACTCTGACCAGCGACCCACTACCGCTTCCAAGTAAAAGTCATGGAACATGTATCCAGTGCATAATTGCTAGCCCCCCTCCAACTACGCAATTCTGCACATCCAGGCTCAACTGGCCAATCCTCTTTACCACCAGCAGCGGAATTTGCTCCTGAGAAAATGAGAACCTCCTACCAAAAGAACATGAGGTATAAACTTTTTCACTCTTATATAGAATAGTCAATGAAGAGTACAACCTCAATCGCACGTTTTTATTGAATTCCGTCAGGTTTCTTTCACTGAGGAAGAGAAGGTCAAACATAACTTCCTTTCGAAGAACTATAAATTGAAAATCCTATACTTATTAACTTTGGGCCACTTTTTTTCATGGCATAGTCGTGCAACGAAGCAATGATTTCCTCTGGAAAATAGTAAGAATGACGGTGCCAAGCAAGATGCATCCAAGACTGAAGCTTCTAGGCAGCCAACCACACCATCATCAACTTCTTCGCATGAAAGAAGATGCAATCAAGTACCAGTTTGCCCACTAAATAAGCAAGCACATCATCAGCTTCTTCACATGAAAGAAGAGAAGGTCAAGTACCAGTTGGACCACTAAATAAGCAAGCACATTGTTTTGTTAGTTCTAATAATGTCAGTTATGTGTACTCCCGTATGTACTGAAAACCTATGACATTGCATTATGTTATCTCTTTGGTTTAGACTATTCTTGCCTGCTCGGTAATGATAGTATGACTACTTTGTGCGCAGTTACACAGGCTAACTTAATTTTATCTGTCTGATTTACTTGCTTCATAAAACTGATAGATTTGTAAGGGCAATATGATAGTAAAAGTCACGAGTGCAAGAGTATTGCCGATAGGAAGCCTGTGACACACCAACTAAAGTATCTGCTTTAGCAAACCCTGGTTTTGTATTCCAATAACCATTCTTGGTTAATTGTTCCATCCTATTTGTTTGGCCTCAGGTTACTCTTTTGTTCCATATCACCTAAAAAAAGGGATCAAATTTAATACTCAAGTAAACCATGTCAGTGATTAGCCACAAAGCTAATCTGAGACAGTTCAATACATCGTCTAGCTGCACAGAATTCCACATCTCCCTCACAGACTCCCACCAGACTTGAATGTGACAGACTTTCACTGTTAAATGGGGTAATACAAGTGTCCAACTGCACTAACTTCATCACTGCGTCGCCACTGTGACCACTGACAAGTTTGCATAAAAGCAGGCCACCCATTCAACTATGCAAACATCTAAAAGCAACAACACACCCAAAGCTACTGAATAAGCATGCAAAGAAAACAACAACATAGGAACATACACAAACTATAAATGGAATCAGTCACGGGCGCGGCGTGCGCCGCACATCTTAGGCGCTAGCATACATATATACTTGCACAAGTGTCACGTTACAGGTGAAGTAACCTGAGCCCCACCATGTTACGCACATTGAACGGTCATCGATTGATTATTTCCAAAATCAACCAGATCAATGGATGGTATTTTCTGATTAACGTGGGATTTTCTAGCTAATTCCTCTATTTTTCATCCGTATTTTGCTTTTAGTAGATAATAGATGGACGTTAAGACGGATTTCCTCAACGGAGACCTAGACGAGGAAATTTACATGCAACAGCCAGATGGCTTTGTAGTAAATGGTCGGGAAAGAAAGGTGTGCAAGCTATTGAAATCTTTGTATGGCCTGAAACAAGCGCCTAAGCAATGGCATGATAAGTTTAATGCAACTTTGACATCTGCTTGCTTTGTTGTTAATGAACCTGACAAATATGTATACTATCGCCATGGTGGGGGCGAAGGAGTTATACTTTGTCTGTATGTCGATGACATACTGATATTTGGGACCCACCTCAAAGTCATTGAGGAGGTCAAGGCTTTTCTATCTCATAACTTTGAGATGAAAGACCTAGGTGTGGCCGATGTTATCTGAAACATCAAGCTCCTACGAGATAGTGAGGGTGGAATTAAACTTCTGCAATCTCACTATGTTGAGAAGATTTTGAGTCGTTTTGGATATTCTGACTGCAAACCTTCTGCAACACCATATGATCCTAGCGTGCGGATTCAAAAATTCGAAGGCACGGCTGTTGATCAATTGAGATACTTTCAAGTGATCGGTTCACTCATGTACCTAGCATGTGCTACTCGTCTTGACATCTCATTTGCTGAGTGCAAACTGAGCCGGTTTGTTTCCAACCCAGGAGATGTGCATTGGCATGCTGTTGAGCGAGTCATGCGTTATTTGCAAGGTACTGCGAGCTACGGAATTCACTATTCTGGGTACCCGACAGTACTCGAAGGGTATAGTGATTCTAATTGGATATCTGATGCTGATGAGATGAAAGCCACAAGTGGGTATGTCTTCACACTTGGTGGTGGTGCTGTTTCTTGGAAGTCTTGCAAGCAGACGATCTTAACGAGATCGACTATGGAAACAGAAATCACAGCATTAGCCACATCATGCGTCAAAGCAGAATGGCTTCGAGAGCTTTTGATGGATTTGCCAGTGGTTGATAAGCCAGCCCCGGCTATCCTTATGAACTGTGACAATCAAACAGTGATTGCCAAGGCTAAGAGTTCAAATGAGAACATAAAATCCACAAAGCATATAAGAAGAAGATTGAAATCTGTCAGGCATTCAAGAAACTCTGGAGTTATAGCGTTGGATTATATCTAGACGGCTAAGAATCTGGCAGATCCCTTTACCAAAGGGCTATCACGAATTGTGATAGAAAATGCATAGAGGGAGATGGGCATGAGACCCACGTAAGTTGCCATGGGGGTAACCCAACCTATGTGATCTAAGATCCCGTGAATTAGGACCTGGGAAAACAATCCAGCGGTCAACTGAGGAGAGTATCCTTACTAACCCCCGTTGGAGATGCAATACTCTCGTAATCTGTAAGGCAGGCTGACTTTGTCTTAATGTGTTCCAAAGCTTGTGTAAGCAAGATGCTAACCTACAGAGCATTCTTTAGAGGAACACACCTATGTGAGCCCGACTGCTGGTCACAATCTATGAGATTGGGTAATCTCTAGGAAGCTCATGAGAAGGTAAGGAGTATGACTAATAAGCTCCACCCGTGGGGTTTAGCCTTCGGCAGCCACATATCAGCTGACAATAGGCGAAACTTCTGCATGCTAAACTGACAATTCAAGGCATAGTCCATTGTTCAGTTGTGAAGAAGTCTAATCCTGTTGCTCTAGTTGGAAGTTCAACTTAACAGTCTCCACTGAAAATGCTGGTATATCAAACAGTGTTTGGAACAGTTGACAAATGTATGTGCCTCGAGATCTGGTGGGGGATTGCTGGATTATAGATGGGCTTAGGCCCATGTAAGACAATAATCCCTGGTTAATCTCTATGGCCCATGTGGGTGTACGGCAAGTGGTGGCAAATGGTGGGAAGTTTAGTACCATACTGCTACAGTAGTAAGAGTGAGACCACTTTATAAGGGTTGCTCTATCACTTGCCATTGGGAGCTTGGGAAGAGGAGTTGTACACGCGCGCTCCTCCTCCTCCGCCGCCCACCTCGCCACGCCACGCTTCGCCTCGTCACGACGCGCGCGCGCCGCGGGTTGCGGGAATGAGCCGAGCCGAGCCTTATTTTTGCCGGTCAGAAATGGTTAATTAATTAACGAGTCGCTAAATGAAAGTGCCACTGTCCGAGACGTTGGACCGTGGGCTGTTCGCGGACTCGGTCGTGGGCTTGGCCAACTGGAGGGTATGATTTGTTCATCCCTCATTTACTCGTTCTCGTGCTAGCCGTTTATGCCATGTTCATAGATATTCCGTTTCTATGTTCTTTACGTGCTAGTATGTTTAGGTATCGGTATGAAGTGCATACCGTATTTACCATGCTTGTTGTTTACTCGTGGATTAGTCTAATCGGGAAAGTGCTAATATTACCAATAGTAACCTCATGTACCTGTGTACATGGGTAATAGTTTGTTTCTCAAATATAGTTCCTAATCATCGTGTCAAATAATATTTGAAGGATTTCTACTGGACATCAATTTTGCCGTGTTATTTAGGTCCGTGTTCCTTAGCACATGAATAACTTCTCCTCTACCTATCAACCTTGCCTTGCGACAAAAAAATCCAAAAGATTTTTTTACATGCGTGCGATTCTACCTTATCACAAATGTGGCATCCTTATATCTATGTGTGCGTATACATTGTTAGACATTCAAACGTACAGTGTTTAAACTCAATCTACTTTCAATTTTTTATCCATTATGCTTTGCCAACCACTTCCACGGGCAACACACGACCTTTCCTATCTTGTTATAAGCAGTGACAGAGCTGGTTCTTGGCCGGTGGTGCCAATTTACACCGATGAAGTTCGACAATCTTTATAAACTATAATTCGAAAGTGCCTAATCCCAAAGGGGAACCCATGCCTCAACTTCCCGATGCCTCCAATGCAGATCACCAAAACGCCCACAAATGCCCGGACCAGGCCGTTCAGACACTTTTAGGCCTCCAACGCGGGTCACCAAATCAGTTCGGACAGGTCCGAACGTCCGAAATCCCACAAGCCGGTCCCAAATCAAGGTGGGTGGGGGATTTCTCGGGAAGTCTGGATGTCTGCCACATCAGACTACGACACCCTGTATGACCACCAACACTCTCGAATGTGCTCTCTAGAACCCTTTACGAATTCACACTGGCTGACCGACCGACCTCCTACCCGCATTAATGTCGGTGCGGCGAACCGAGAAGCCAATTTTGGTTTTAAAGCCTCCTGCCTCCTCCGGGCAAAGCCTATCCACACAATCCTCTTCTCGCAAATCTCCACTGGTTGCCACATGCTACTCCTTGAGCTTGCGTTAGTTTTCCCTTGAAGAGGAAAGGGTGATGGAGCAAAGTAGATAAGTATTTCTCTCAGTTGTTGAGAACCAAGGTATCAATCCAGTAGGAGGTACAAGCAAGGCCCCAATCTATGCACCTGCACAAACAATCAAACACTTGCACCCAACGCTATAAAGGGGTTGTCAATCCCTTCACGGTTACTTGCAAGGATGAGATCCGATAGAGATAAATATAAAAGATTACTAAAACGATAACTAAAATAAAAGTAAATAAATTGCAGCAAAGTATTTTTGGTATTTTTGGTTTATAGATCTGAAAATATAATATGGAAAATAGACCCGGGGGCCATAGGTTTCACTAGAGGTTTCTCTCTTGAAGGAAAATAATACGGTGGGTGAACAAATTACTGTCGAGCAATTGATAGAAAAGCGCATAGTTATGACGATATCCAAGGCAATGATTATGCATATAGGCATCACGTCCATATCAAGTAGACCGAAACAATTCTGCATCTACTACTATTACTCCACACATCGACCGACTCCTGCCTGCATCAAGAGTATTAAGTTCATGAAGAACAGAGTAACGCATTAAGTAAGATGACATGATGTAGAGGGATAAACTCAAGCAATATGATGAAAACCCCATCTTTTTATCCTTGATGGCAACAATACAAATACGTGCCTCGCTACCCCTACTTTGTCACTGGGTGAGGACACCGCAAGATTGAACCCGAAACTAAGCACTTCTCCCATTGCAAGAATTACTAATCTAGTTGGCCAAACCAAACCAATAACTCGAAGAGACTTGCAAAGATATGAAATAATGCATATAAGAATTCAGAGAAGATTCAAATAATATTCATAGATAATTTGATCATAAATCCACAATTCATCGAATCTCGACAAACACACCGCAAAAGAGTATTACATTGGATAGATCTCCATGAAGATCATGGAGAACATGGTATTGAAGTTCATAGAGAGAGAAGAAGCCATCTAGCTACTAGCTATGGACCCGAAGGTCTGAGGTGAACTACTCACGCATCATCGGAAGGGAAATGGTGTTGATGTAGAGGCCCTCCGTGATTGAATCCCCCTCCGGCAGATTACCGGAAAAGGCCCCAAGATGGGATCTCACGGGAACAGAGGCTTGCGGCGGCGGAAAAGTATTATCATGGCTCTCTTTGGTATTGGGGGAATATTCCTGAATTTATAGGCGAAGAATTAGAGTTGGAAGAGCAACGGGGGGGCCCACAAGGCGCCCCCCCCCAGGGGCGCGCCCTGGTGGCTTGTGGCCTACCCGTAGGTCTTCTGGCCTCTTCTCGAAGCCTCCTGGATTCCTTCTGGTCCAAGAAAAATCAGCGTAGAATTTTATTCCGTTTGGACTCCGTTGGATATTCCTTTTCTGCAATACTCAAAAAACAAGGAAAAAACAGAAACTGGCACTGGGCACTAGGTTAATAGGTTAGTCCCAAAAATAAGATAAAATAGCATATTAATGCATATAAAACATCCAAAACATATAATATAATAGCATGGAACAATCAAAAATTATAGATACGTTGGAGATGTATCACCACACAAACCCTAGCCAACGATGGGCAAGAAGATGGGCAAGAAGAGAAGGATGTGGTGGCTGCTCACCCAGCAGCTTCTCAAACCAGCCATCACCGCGTCAGGACAACATATCTGGTGGGAGCTTTGGATCAAGTTACGCCATCGCTGATGGTCACCGGGTCCTTCCATGTCCATGACTCTGTCCGCCGTGAAGGTAAAGAGGCTCTCCTCGGACAAGGTGAGCAGAAGCCGCCCCTGCTTGGCGCGTCGACATACGACGAGTTCACCACACGAATGGAGGAGGCGCTGCGAGTAGTTGATCGACTGGAGTCCAGTGCCGTCGTCCAATCCGCGCAATTGTGGCATTCAAATATGATGACACGATGCCATGGAGGAGTCATCAACCACTCAGTGCAACCGATGCTCCAGATCGGATGACGCCTGAAGGAGGAGCCATTGTCCCTGACGTGTCGCCATCTGGGTAGCCATTGTTACTTGGTTCCTCCTTGCCAACAAGAAGAAGGATCCTTCCTCCCTTCCGTCATCGAAACCGCCTCGTGTTTCCACTTCTACCTCAAGGGCGTCGCGGCGCCTCGTCCTCCAAGTACAAACTAGAGCTGGAGGCTTGCCGCCGTAAACAATTAAAATACGCTTGGCATCGGCCTAGGTGCTCGCGGAGCCTTGGGCCATTGGCTGATCCAAGACAAGTGTTGAGTCGGGTGACCATTGCAGGTGCCGGATCAAGTAGTAGCTCATCCAAGTGGCAGAGTCTGAGGGTGCTCTCTTCATCGAGGCTCCGACGCTACCGAATAGATGTTGGGGAACGGAGCATGAATTTCAAAAAAATTCCTACGCTCACGCAAGATCTATCCATGGAGATGCATCGCTACGAGAGGGGAGAGTGTGTCTACGTACCCTCATAGACCGTTAGCGGAAGCGTCTCACAACGCGGTTGATGTAGTCGAACAATCCTTCGAGCTCCACCGATCGAGTACCGAACGTACGGCACCTCCGAGTTCTACACACGTGCAGCTCGGTGACGATCCTCGCCTTCTTGATCCAGCAAGACGTCGAGGAAGTAGATGAGTTTCGTCAGCACGACGGTGTGGCGACGGTGACAGTGAAGTGATTCCGGCAGGGCTTCGCCTAAGCTCTCCGAAAATATGACCGGGGTGTAAAACTGTGGAGGGGGGCGCCGCACACGGCTGAAACAATTGTTCTTCTATGCTAGAGGCGCCCCCCTCCTCCGTATATAAAGGAGGGAGGCTGGCCGGCCCCCTAGGGGTGCGCCAAGGGAGAGAGAGGAGTCCTACTAGGACGAGTCCTAGTAGGATTCCCTCTTGGAAGGGGGAAGGAAGGGAGAGAGAAGAGGAGAAGGAAAGGGGGGGTGCGCCCCCTTCCCCTAGTCCAATTCGGACTCCCTAGGGGGTGGGGCGCAGCCACCCCTTGTGGGCTGCCTCTCCTCTCCCCTATGGCCCATGTAGGCCCATAACTTCCCCGGGCGGGTTCCGATAACCCTCCGGCTCTCCGAATATATTCCGGAACTTTCCGGAACCATTCCGATGTCCAAATACCACCTTCCAATATATGAATCTTTACCTCTCGGACATTCCGAGACTCCTCGTCATGTCCGTGATCTCATCCGGGACTCCGAACAACATTCGGTCACCAATCACATAACTCATATAATACTATATCGTCATTGAACCTTAAGTGTGCGGACCCTACGGGTTCGGGAATGATGTAGACATGACCGAGACGACTCTCTGGTCAATAACCAACAGCGGAACCTGGATGCTCATATTAGTTCCTACATATTCCACGAAGATCTTTATCGGTGAACCTCATATGTCAACATACGTTGTTCCCTTTGTCCGGCGGTATGTTACTTGCCCGAGATTCGATCGTCGGTATCCAATACCTAGTTCAATCTCGTTACCGGCAAGTCTCTTTACTCGTTCCGTAATACATCATCTTGCAACTAACTCTTTAGTCACGGTGCTTGCAAGGCTTCTGTGATGTTGTATTACCGAGAGGGCCCAGAGATACCTCTCCGATAGTCGGAGTGACAAATCCCAATCTCGATCCATGCCAACTCAACAAACACTTTCGGAGATACCTGTAGTGCACCTTTATAATCACCCAGTTACGTTGTGACGTTTGATACACCCAAAGTATTCCTACGGTATCCGGGAGTTGCATGATCTCATGGTCAGAGGAACGTGTATTTGACATAGTGAAAGCAATAGCAATAAACTGAACGATCATTTGCTATGCTAACGGTTGGGTCAAGTCCATCACATCATTCTCCTAATGATGTGATCCCGTTATCAAATGACAACTCATGTCCATGGTCAGGAAATCTTGACCATCTTTTGATCAACGAGCTAGTCTAGTAGAGGCTTACTAGGGACTCAGTATTTGTCTATTATCCACACATGTATTAAGTTTCCGGTCAATACAATTCTAGCATGAATAATAAACCATTATCATGAACGGAGAAATATGATAATAAACACTTTATTAATTGCCTCTAGGGCATATCTCCAACAATAGAAATGGCGCAAGGCGGTCAAGGATGCAGCGAAGCGTCTGTGATACAGTGGTCAGTCAAGGGCGCTTGGCGGGCTGCCACCACTGGTACAACGAATAGGATGACGATGGGTCAGACAACGGCACGGACGGCAGATCGGATGACTGCAGGATGATGGAAAAGAGGTGCTGGTGGCCCCGGTGGCCATGCCTACGAGGTCATCATCCCGTACCCGGCCTAGTTTTTTTTATTTTAGTTTACTTTAAATTCATGTTGAACTTTTTCAATATAGTCCACTTGCATGTAATATATGAAACTTGTTCCAGTTTCGTCTGTTTAGCTTAAATTCATCCAGTTTATGTTTGGTCTGTTTGAAACGAGTCAAACATTTGGTGACTCTAGTTTAATGACCTTCGCCCTGCCGACTCTCCGCAAACATGTTCACAAACATTTGTTATTATCCATTTGGTGATTGCCGATGGAGATGCCCTTAGGTCCTAGCTTCGCCCTAGTTACACTAGTAGAAAACAGGGCTTTGGTCCAGGCCGGATCAGAGCTTTAGTCCCGGTCGTGTTACAAACCGGGACTAATGTGAGCATTAGTCCCGGTTCGAGCGGCTAGGACGCCGGCCGGGGTTCGTCACGCATCAGTCCCGGTTCGAACGGGACCTTTAGTCTCGGTTGGTGACACCAACCGGGACTAAAGGGGTGGTGGCAACAGTTCGCCTGGCGCGAGCCCTTTTAGTCCCGGTTCGTGGCTCAAACCGGGACTAAAGGTCCCAACCGTTCAAACCCCGCGCCTTGGAAGTTGTTCCACGCGAGATCATACATGGGAAACGCTACAGTAACGCGACCGGCCTCCATTTCTGTTCGTCTCCCTCTCCTCTCTTCTTTCCCATCCTCCACCATGAATCCAATCACTCGCTACGGGAACGTGCTCGCACATGGCACGACCAATCTCCATGTCGTCTACACGAACGACAGCGCCAAAGTCGAGGGTTTTCTTTCCATGTTCGAGGAATGGCTTCAAGAGGAGAAACACAAGTTCATGGGCCTCGATCTCGAGTACATGGTCGATGGTCGCAATGTTGCCGTCGTCCAACTTTGTTTGAAGCAACATGTCATGGTCTTCCAGTGGGCAAGGTAATACGAAACTTGTCATAGTTTTAATTGGGGCTTTTCTTTGATTCATAGGATAGGAAAATTGCATAGGAATAGGAGGATTGGGAATGTCGAGAACATGTCATAGTTTCCTTGATTCATAGGAAAAATGCAGAGGAAAATTGGGGCTTTTCTTTGATTCATAGGAAAATTGGGGCTTTTCTTTGATTCATAGGAAAATTGGGGCTTTACTTTGATTCATAGGAAAATTGCATAGGAATAGAAAATTGCATAGGAATGGGAGGATTAGGAAAATTGCATAGGAATAGGAATAGGAGGATAGGAATAGGATAGGAAAATTGCATAAGAATTTTCCTTGTAGTTGCATATTGGCCATCGTGGGAGAACATGTCATAGTTTAGGGGCTTCTTTTGATTCATAGGATAGGAAATGCATAGGAATAGGAAACTTGCTATGATTCTTATTATACTTATTATGATTCTTATTATACTTGTTCTGAATTATACTTGTTATGATTCTTATTATACTTGTTAATTATATGATTCTTATTATACTTGTTATGATTCTAATATTATACTTGTGCCGAAATATACTTGTTATGATTCTTATTATACTTGTTCTAAAATATACTTGTTATGATTCTTATTATACTTGTTCTAAAATATACTTGTTGCAGCAGTATTTAACACATTTGTTCCATTTTTTTGTTGCAGTAGTGACAAGCACTGTCCAAAACTCATGGAGTTCCTTCGCAGCGGCATATATTTTGCTAGCGTTGATATAACGAATGACAAGATCAAGATGAGGCGCACCTGGGGTATTGAGATACCAGCTGAATGCCACATTGATCTTCAGGGAAGGTTCAGGCTTGAGCATGACAAGACTTCAATGGCTGATATGGCAGCTGCCCTGATCGACGAGGACTACGCTGATATGAAGACAAAATTCCCCAAGTCAGGGCACCAACATTGGGAGAAGACCCCACTTGACCCTATCAACATTGAGTATGCATTAATAGATGGGTACGTTGCATACGAGTTGTACCGCAGGATTAGAATCTTCAATTATGGGCAGCGTCACCTCGTACCGCTAGTATCTCCTGCTTGGGGGTATTCTGATTCGGACGACGAGTAGTGTTTGCAATGGCGAACACTTTTATCTCTAATATGTAGTGCTTGGGGGTCTCCTATTCGGACGAGTAGGTTTGCAATCCGGAAGAGTAGGATTAGTATCTTCAATTATGCAGTACTTTCTGTAATGGATATCTGAACTATTATTTCTATTATGTCCCTGTTTAAGTACGGTTTGTGTGTAAGAATATTTAGTATGATGTGAGCAAGCTTTCTGAAGCATTGTGATGTCTGTGATGAAGATTGTCCTTGGTTACGGCGCAATAAGCAAGGGACACACGCGAAGAAAAAGTGACTTTCTCTCCACAACTATTCTGATGATGGCTTTGATCTACAACATCACTGCAGTTAAATATAATATTAACTAAAATTATCAAAGTATTTATTTGTTAAAAAGAATGAACTAAAAAGAATCAACTAAAATATTAACTAAAAAGAATGAACTAAAAAGAATCAACTAAAACATTAACTAAAAAGAATGAACTAAAAAGAATCAAAATAATATTAACTAAAATTATCAAAGTATTTATTTGTTAAAAATAATGAACTAAAAAATTGAAATCCTTTTGTAACAGAAGAGTTTTCGTCCGAAACCCCGACACTTCGAAAGAGATTGTCCAGTTCGTACACGAAGTGCATCCCACTACTAGGAAAAACCTTATAGGCAGGACACTATTAGTAGCGCTGGAAAATAACAATCGCTGCTGGTAATAAGCAGTAGCGCTGTCTTGTGGAAGCGCTGCAAGTAAATGCTTAGCAGTAGCGCTGGAAACATAAAGAGCGCTACTGCTAAGCGGGGCCCGACGAGCCCACCTCCACTATTTGTAGTAGCAGCGCTCCCCGCAAAAAAGCGCTACTGATAAAATCTTATCGGTAGCGCGCTTTTACTAAAAGCGCTATAGCTAATGTACCCTATCCTCTTCCCCTCGCCCGCATTGCTCACTCTCCCCTGCACACACACACTCTCTATCTCTCGCTCGCCATTCCGTCGCCCCCGTTGCCGATCCGCCGTCTCCTCCATTGTGGTAGGCCTCCTCCTCGCCCCCACCCTCGTCTCGCCCTCCTCCCCCGGCCCTCACCCTCCTCCCCCGGCCCTCACCCTCCTCCCCCGACCTCACCCTCCTTCCTTCGGCCACCGCCTCCTCCTCCGGCCACCGCCCCTTCTCCTCCTCCGGCCACTTCCCTCCCTCCCTCCTCCCTCCATCCATCCCTCCCTCCCTCCCTCCCACCCTCTTCCTCTGACCCTCTCCCTCCATCCCTCCCTCCCTCCCCTATTGCATTGAATTTAGTTTTAGTAACTAGCTAGGGTTAGAACTAGGATGGATGGATAGATGTTAGTGTTAGAACTAGGATAGTTTTAGTATTTTTTAGAAATGAAAATGTGAAATAGGATTTTTTTTTCAAATGAAAAATGGCCCTATATAATTGTGCCCAAGTGCCCAAATGATCCGAGTGGCCTATGTTTCGCCGGAATGTTGATTCATTTCCATTCCGGCAATTTCAGGCGCTCGATATGTCCACTTTTTAGCAAAGGTCATGTCAAAATTTTGGCATGACTTGTGCTAGAAAGTACGCATATCGAGTGCCGGGATTTGCTGGGAAACGGCATTCCGGAAAACCGAGTCAAAAATGAGTCTAAAATAAGTTTCAGAAATTAAGCATTTCTGAAATAGCAAAACATTAGACGATAAGAAAATGTTCTCATAGGTGTTTGTCTCGACGTCGACGATGCCTGGCCCGCACCCTCGTCGTCGTCGAGTCGGCGTCGACATCCTTGAGAGGCGCGATGTCCGGGACTAGGCTCCGCCGGGCTGGCACTGGGAGGTGCTACCTTCCCGGGCTCGGAGCTTGGTGAGGAATCCTGGTCTTGTCGTCGACCCGGAGCTTCTTTAGTGGCGGTGGCGTGGGCTACTTTTGGTGCAGAGGCAGTGGGCCCCCACGGAAGTGGTACGTCGCCGTGTCAGGGAGGAGGACGAGCACGTCCGTCGCTACATGGTGGCGTTGGACGCCAGGTTCTCCAATACCTGGCAGGTTCTTCAGGGATCTCACCCGAGTTATGATCCGGTGATGGTTCCTTATCTTTGGGCGTCCACCGTCAGCGACTTAGAGACCGCTAGTGAACCGAGTTCACCGTCCTCCACTTTGGATTCTAGGATATTCGATCTGTATTAGTGATCTTATATGATAATATTCGAGATGTATTAGTTAATATTTGATGATGCATTATTAACTGGATTAGTGATATTATATTCGAGTTCATTATAAATGTATTAGTGATATTATATTCGAGTCCATTATAATTGTATTAGTGATATTATATTGTTATAATGCGTGTGTGACTTTCGGTCCGTCGTTGCTCCTTGTATGACTTTCATGTGTGTTCTTGATGGAGGAATCCCGACTATTGTAGTGGGGGGCGTTTCTTCCTCTTCTCTTCTTGCGATATATACCTCGGTATAATGCGCAAGGAGAGAAGAGGGAGTACGCCCATCACCGATGGTCGAACTATTAGTGTGAGAGAGTGTCCACCAATATATACACCACCATATCAGTGTGAGAGAGTGCGGACCAACACACCATGAGACATGAGAGTTATTTAAGGAAAGCCTCGATAGACCGAAAGTCAACCGATATTGAATTAGGTCTATTTGGACATGTGTGTATGTTATTGCTCAATATGTCTTACATTAGCAATGGTCATGCAGTACTTTTTGAATCATGAACATAGGAAATGTCGTCGTCTGATGACGACGATAGGATCCAAGTGTGTGAACTCTGCGGCGAAGATAAGGGTCTTTGCAACCAGCCTAGGCTGCGAGACGGCAGGTTCTTCACCATGAAGCTTTATGAGGACTTCGATATTTCTACGGTACGCAACGATGACAACTGTTTTTGCGTAATTAAGCATGACTTCTGTTTCTTTGCTTCAACGTGTAATTTTTGTTTTATACAATTCGACTAGTTCATCCCCTGTCATGCAAGACGGTATTTCTTGGAGAGGCTCGGTTTCGAAGAGCACGAGAGTTTCGAGACGAGGACAGCCAACCTGACGACTAAACATGGTCACACATTTCTGGTCAAAGTAATGAATGCAGAGCATAACACAGAATTAGGATGCTCAAATTGGGAAGCTCTTTGCAAGGCATATGGATTTAAGGAGGATATGGAAATAACATTCGATCTTCCTCCTGAAGATCATATTGAAGGTAACATCGACATTTGGGTGGATGTCGATATGCTTCCTGTTTTACCTCCATGTGAGTTTATCAACCATGCATATTTGTCAAGTAATTTGCATTCCATATTTAAAAATAGTTGGTGTTCATCCATACTAAATTTGTTAATTTATAATTTACAGCTTATTTCGTTTCTTCGAGTGAAACACAGAAAATAATTGACACGACATACTACACTTATGGATCACAACTAACTTGGGAGGAGAAGGGTGATCTTATCAACTTTGTTATTGGTGTCCTAGTTGGTAGGGAGATCTTCCCGTATAATTTGGGAACTGGCCCAAATTATACATTGTACTAGACAGTAGTGCATAGGTTGAGGGCGGATGACATTCGTCGAAATATCTTGGTAAGAGTTGCTAATTAAGCACACTACTATTGCATAAATGGTATTGATTACATTGCTAACTAGGCTACTATTATGTTCTTCAACAGAAACTGCCAAATGAAGTTGTGCCTGTGTTTATGCAACCCGAAGGTAATATGACAATTAAAAGCCCCTTCCAGCCCGAGTTCTCTTTTGCATACTCGACTGAGCGCAAACCACCAAGACGGCTCCAAATTGAAGCATGGGGACAAATAAAGAAGGATCGCAAGCCACAAGTTGGAGACCGTTGGATCTCTTTGCTTCATCATGGAGACATAGGTGTTATTCTGTTTTATGTCATTTTACCTAGGAGGGACGACTAGGTCCTATGAGAGAGAAGTTTAGTTAACTTGTATGATCGATTAGGATGATTACTATTATGATGTTTTTCTGTTTTATGAGATTTTAACTTGATATGATTAAGATGATGATGAGTTGTTAGATGAGTAAGATGATGTTGAGTTATATGACATATATTTGATTAAGGTGGATGGATGCAAGTCATCATGTTGAGTTAGAGGAAAATATGATGTTGTATCGCAACATCATATTTTCCTCTAACTCAACATGATCACTTGCATCCATGCACTTTAATCTAAATGTAGTTGTTGGCACAATAATTATTACTGTATAGAGCATGCACAAATACATAGAGGGGAATGTAATTTGTGAAAGCAAGAATACTAGCAGCAGCGCTGGAAGGCATCTAGCGGCAGCGCTAGATTAACAGCAGCGCTTGCCATTCTATAGTGCGATAGTAGTAGCGCTGGACCCAGCGCTACTGCTATAGGTATTTCAAGAGCTACTAGTAGGCTTTCTCCTAGTAGTGTCCAATTTTTGCCGTAACCCTCTCAACTTTTTAGCACATGCTACGTGGGTGAAATTATGATACCATGCCAATTTTCAACCATTTCAGAGTTCATTTGCAGTGCTTTTCAATCTCAGGGTCATCTTAGCTCAAAATAAATCATGAAATGCATGAAAAATAGCAAATGAAGTCAGAAAAGGGTTGAAAAGTGATGATATGGCTTTGAATGGTGCATATTGAATGCAGAAAAAATCTTGAGTTAAAAACTTTAATAGTAAAATGAATTTTCAGAAAGTATATTTTGTTACAAGCTTTAATAGAAACTAAAAAGCTTTTATAAAACTCTAATAGCAAAAGGAATCAACTAAAAAGAACCAATAAAAAATAAAACTTATGCAACTAAAATTATATAAAATTTATGCAACTAAAATTATATAACTAAAAATAACATATGCAAAAAATAACATTAAAAATCATAATATATGAAAAAAAGGCCCGCCTACTAGGCACAATGGCCTGCATACGACTAGAAACCCTACAAATGGGCCAGGATGCAGACCCGCAGTGCTAGCAGGCCCAACAGGGCGTCAAATAGGCATATACTGCCTGCATTAGAGAAGAGCTCGAGAGGGCACCGGCAGCAGCACTTATAAACCACTCCGAGCCCCTCTCGACTAGCGAGGTGGGACTAAACTTTTGGTACGGGAAGCACAGCCCTTTAGTCCCGGTTGGTGGCTCCAACCGGGACTAATGCCCTAACACTTCGAAAGAGATTGTCCAGTTTGTACACGAAGTGCATCCAGTTTTTCCCGTAACCCTCTGAACTTTTTAGCACATGCTATGTGGGTGAAATGATGATACCATGCCAACTTTCAACCATTTCAGAGTTCATTTGCAGTGCTTTTCAATTCAGGATCATCTTAGCTCAAAATAAATCATGAAATGCATGAAACATAGCAAATGAAGTCAGGAAAGGTTTGAAAAGTGATGATGTGGCTTTGAATGGTGCATATTGAATGCAGAAAATGTCTTGAGTTCAAATATGTTTAAAAAATTGAAATCCTTTTGTAATAGACGAGTTTTTGTCCGAAACCCTGATACTTCGAAAGAGATTGTCCAGTTTGTACACGAAGTGCATCCAGTTTTTCCCGTAACCCTCTCAACTTTTTAGCACATGCTATGTGGGTGAAATGATGATACCATGCCAACTTTCAACCATTTCAGAGTTCATTTGCAATGCTTTTCAATTCAAGGTCATCTTAGCTCAAAATAAATAATGAAATGCATGAAAAATAGCAAATGAAGTCAGAAAAGGTTTGAAAAGTGATGACATGGCTTTGAATGGTGCATATTGAATGCAGAAAAAGTCTTGAGTTCAAATATGTTTAAAAAATTGAAATCCCTTTGTAATAGACGAGTTTTCGTCCGAAACCCTGATACTTCGAAAGAGATTGTCCAGTTTGTACACGAAGTGCATCCAGTTTTTCCTGTAACCCTCTCAACTTTTTAGCACATGCTATGTGGGTGAAATTATGATACCATGCCAACTTTCAACCATTTCAGAGTTCATTTGTAGTGCTTTTCAATTCAGGATCATTTTAGCTCAAAATAAATCATGAAATGCATGAAAACTAGCAAATGAAGTCAGAAAAGATTTGAAAAGTGATGATGTGGCTTTGAATGGTGCATATTGAATGCAGAAAAAGTCTTCAGTTAAAATATGTTTAAAAAATTGAAATCCCTTTGTAATAGACGAGTTTTCGTCCGATCAAAGTTGTTTAACTTAATATTATATAAAATTTATGCAACTAAAATTATCAAAGTTATTTTTGTTAAAAACTTTAATAGCAAAATGAATATTCATAAAGTATTTTTTGTTAAGAACTTTTAATATGCAAAAAAATAACATAAAAAAATAGCAAAAGTGAAAATAGATATGCTTATAGAGAAAATTCAACCTAAATTCAAAGTGCTACTAGGTTGATATGCACTTTGAATTTAGGTTGAATTTTCTCTATAAGCGCATATCTATTTTCACTTTAGGCCCCACAGGGCAGAGATGGGCGAGGTCAGACGGTGAGCTGTCTGGGCTTTGAGAGGAACTTAACAAGGTAGAGAGGGACGGGCTTATAAACCGGTGCGAGCGCCTCTCGCTTGGCGAGGTGGGACTAAACTCCCACCACAGCCAGGACCAACCCTTTAGTCCCGGTTGGTGGCTCCAACCGGGACTAATGCCCCCCTTTAGTCCCGGTTGGAGCCACCAACTGGGACTAAAGGGCTGTGCTTCCCGCCCTTTCGCCTGGCGAAAACTACCTTTAGTCCCGGTTGGTGGCTCCAACCGGGACGAAAGGGAGGCCTTTAGTCCTGGTTGGAGCCACCAACCGGGACTAGAGGTTGGACTATAAAAGCGGGACTTGGAAAAATTTCCAAATCCATCTGCTTTCCCTCTCCCTCGACGGCGCCAAAAACCACCTCGACGCCGCCAGGCTGCCGGACCGCGCCGTTGCCTCCCCGAGCCCGCTCCTCGTCGCGTCGCCCCCGACACCGTCCCCGTCGCCGCGCGCCCCCCGACGCCGTCGCCGCCCCGAGCCCCGCTCCCCTCCTCCTAGCTAGGTGAGCCGCCAGGCGCCACACCGCCGTTCCCCTCCTCCTACCCCCCCCCCCCCCGCGGTCACCGTCATCGCCCGTCGCCGGCCGAAGCAGTGGCGGCGTGGGATCCAAAATCCATGGAGTCTCATATATAATTTGGTTCATAGGATATACTAGCGTGTAGTGCGTATGAACCTAGTTAATTAGTATGAAATTAACTAGGTTTTATATTTTTCAAGCTCTATATTTTTCAAGTTTTATATTCCGGAAAACCTAGTAAAAAATGAGTCTAACATGAGTTTAAGAAATTAAGCATTTCTAAAATAGCAAAACATTAAACGATAAGAAAATGTTCTCATAGGAATTTGTCTCGACGTCGACGATGCCTGGCCCGCATCCTCGTCAACGTCGAGTCGGCGGCGACATCCTGCTTGAGAGGCGCAATGTCCGGGACTGGGCTCCGCCGGGCTGGCACTGGGAGGTGCTACCTTCCCAGGCTCGGAGCTTGGTGAGGACTCCTGGTCTCGTCGTCGACCCGGAGCTTCTTTGGTGGCGGTCGTGTGGGCCACTTTCGGTGCAGAGGGAGCGGACCCCCGCGGAGGTGGTACGTCGCCGTGTCAGGGAGGAGGACGAGCACGTCCGTCGCTACCTGGCGGCGTTGGGCGCCAGGTTCTCCAATACCTGGCAGGTTTTTCAGGGATCTCACCCGAGTTATGATCCAGTGATGGTTCCTTATCTTTGGGTGTCCACCGCCAGCGACTCAGAGACCGCTAGTGAACAGAGTTCACCGTCCTCCACTTTGGATTCTAGGATATTCGATCTGTATTAGTGATCTTATATGATAATATTCGAGATGTATTAGTTAATATTTGATGATGCATTAACTGGATTATTCGAGATGATGTATTAGTGATATTATATTCGAGTTCATTATAAATGTATTAGTGATATTATATTCGAGTTCATTATAAATGTATTAGTGATATTATATTGGTATAATGCGTGTGTGACTTTCGGTCTGTCGTTGCTCCTTGTGTGACTTTCATGTGTGTTCTTGATGGAGGAATCCCGAATGTTGTCGTGGGGGGCGCTTCCTCCTCTTCTCTTCTTGCGATATATACCTCGGTGTAATGCGCAAGGAGAGGAGAGGAGGTGCGCCCATCACCGACGGTCGAACTATTAGTGTGAGAGAGTGTCCACCAACATATATACACCACCATATATATCAGTGTGAGAGAGTGCGCACCAACACACCATAAGATATGAGAGTTATTTAAGGAAAGCCCCGACGGACCGAAAGTCAACCGATATTGAATTAGGTCTATTTGGACATGTGTGTATGTTATTGCAGGGAACCCCTCCTTGTGCCTATGTTTTGCCGGAATGTTGATTTATTTCCGTTCCGGCAAATTTTAGGCGCTCAATATGTCTTACATTAGCAATGGTCATGCCGTAATTTTTGAATCATGAACACAGGAAATGTCGTCGTCTGATGACGACGATAGGATCCAAGCGTGTGAACTCTGCGGCGAAGATAAGGTTCTTTGCGACCAGCCTGGGCTGCGAGACGACAGGGTCTTCACCATCAAGCTTGACGAGACCTTCGATGTTTTTACGGTACGCAACGATGACAAGTGTTTTTTCGTAATTAAGCATGACTTTTGTTTCTTTGCTTCAACGTGTAATTTATGTTTTATACAATTCGACTAGTTCATCCCCTGCCATGCAAGACGGTATGTCTTGGAGAGGCTCGGTTTCGAGGACCACGAGAGTATGGAGACGAGGAGAGGACTAAACATGGTCACACATTTCTGGTCAAAGTAATGAATGCAGTTAATAACACAGAATTAGGGTGCTCAAATTGGGAAGCTCTTTGCAAGGCATATGGATTTCAGGAGGATATGGAAATAACCTTCGATCTTCGTCCTGAAGATCATATTGAAGGTAACATCGACATTTGGGTGGATGTCGATATGCTTCCTGTTTTACCTCCATGTGAGTTTATCAACCATGCATATTTGTCAAGTAATTTGCATTCTATATTTAAAATAGTTGGTGTTCATCCATACTAAATTTGTTAATTTATAATTTACAGCTTATTTTGTTTCTTCGAGTGAAACATAGAAAATAATTGACACGACACACTACACTTATGGATCACATCTAACTTGGGAGGAGAAGGATGATCTTATCTACTTTGTTATTGGTGTCCTAGTTGGTAGGGAGATCTTCCCGTATAATTTAGGAACTGGCCCAAATTATACGTTGTACATGACACTAGTGCATAGGTTGAGGGCGGATGACATTTGCCGAAATATCTTGGTAAGAGTTGCTGATTAAGTACACTACTATTGCGTAAATGGTATTGATTACATTGCTAACTAGGCTACTATTATGTTCTTCAACAGAAACTGCCAAATGAAGTTGTGCCTCTGTTGATGCAAGCCGAAGGTAATATGACAATTAAAAGCCCTATGAGGCCCGAGTTCTCTTTTGCATACTCGACTGAGCGCAAACCACCAAGACGGCTCCAAATTGAAGCATGGGGACAAATAAAGAAGGATCGCAAGCCACAAGTTGGAGACCGTTGGATCTCTTTGCTTCATCATGGAGACATAGGTGTTATTCTGTTTTATGTCATTTTACCTAAGAGGGAGGACTAGGTCCTATGAGAGAGAAGTTTTTCTGGTTTATTTTAACTTGCATGATCGATTAGGATGATTACTATTATGATGTTTTTCTGTTTTATGAGATTTTAACTTGGTATGATTAAGATGATGATGAGTTGTTAGATGAGTAAGATGATGATGAGTTATATGACATATATTTGATTAAGGTGGATGGATGCAAGTGATCATGTTGAATTAGAAGAAAATATGATGTTGTGATTGGCCCTTTCCAAAAATGAAAAACCGCGTGAAAATACAATATAAATATATAGGAAAATGAAAACAAAAAATGAAACACGGCCCTTTCCAAAAAAAAAAAAAAAACCAGCGCCTTATTGCCCCGGTTCGTGTTACGAACCGGGACTAAAGGTCCTCCTGCCTCGGCGCCGCAGTGCGGCCACGTGGAGCACCTTTGGTTCCGGTTCGTAAACAAACCGGGACTAAAGGTTTTGGGTATTAGTCCCGTTTGTTTTGTCCCGGTTCCAGAACCGGGACTAAAGGCCCTCTAGAACCGGGACTAGTGTTATTAGGTAAGGGCATATCCAACCCTGACCCACAAATCAGACACTGCATCTATTCTGCATCTATTCACGGACCGTTTAGGATTAGTTTGTAAACAATGATGCGGGAGGGAACCATCCAACACTTAATCACAATAAAAAATCTTCATTTGTCTGGTTATGGAGAGAGAGGAGACGGGGGACCATGAATGTGGTTGCTCTTGGTGGATATGTGTGTGGTGTGCGGTTGAGAAGAGAGAGAGAAAAGAAAGGAGTACCACCCGCTTGGTTTTTGTTGGTCAACTGGATATCCGGACTCCGCATAGCTCCCCCAAGTAGCTTGCAGTTTGCGAAAAAACAGATGTCCACACAGCTCCGTGGACCAGTACGGATCCCTAGTGGAAGATAAAAATTGACAAAAACAATTCGGACACTACAATACAAATATATACATGAGCTTTGAGGGTCTCCTTTGGAGTTACCCTAATCCATGCACGATGGAATATGCCCAGTATATCAAGTATATTCTCTTCCCTGCTAGTTGTTGGGTTGTGCTTACTCCGTGGTGCTTACTAAGCGCGCATGTAAGATGTCGTTTGGACAATTTGATCGATCCACATCAGATTCACTTCAGGCACGATTCTTTTAACTCCTATTCATCCTTGTTTGTACCTGACCAGTTGTATCCAATAAATTCATTCCTTGATTGCTACTTGTGAGTAGGATGTTAAGCTAAATTAAGCATGAGTAGGCGAGAACACCGGTTAATCGCGGTCCGATCCATATCCAGCCCTGACTTTCGGCATGCCAGGATTTTGTAAATCCAGTGATAACCTATCGCATTTGGCTGTATTCACTTTGCTTACCGGACAAGGATAAAGAAAGCCGTCATTTAACCGGGGAGACCTCTAATCGTCGTCGATGTACTGTATTATGTAGAGTAGTCCACATCTCCAGCAAGCAGTGTGCATGCCTGCATCCTTTGATGCAAGTATTGTCTATAACTCTATATAGAAACAGAAGCAGAAGCGGCCGTTGTCCATGGACAAAAGAAGCACTTGTGCTTTGTGCGGTTGGGAGTTTTTGCTTTTCCGAAAATAATACTTTAAAATCGAATTTGGCTTTGGACTCCACAATGTCCCTACCGTACTCCTAATAAGCGCTAGATTTAATTAAAACTAGTTGTTGTTGTTGACTGATCTGATGAGTTGTTGATAAGGAATTTCTGTCCGAAAGAACCACCTGACGAATGCAATTAACAGAAAGGACCACCTCTGAATCAAAATAACACAAAAGACCAGGTGAGCCATGGCGGCGGACGCGCCTTGCCGCCACAGGCCCAGGCGGCATGCACCGCGTAACAGTTTTCCACGGTCCCTGACGAGCCACGACAGAACGGGACAGGGCAGACGGGCCCTGCCGCCACGCTGCAAGGCGGCATCACTGTAGCAGCATGTGCTAGCAGTGCATGCCTTTATCTCAAAAAAAAACAGTACATGCCTGTGCTCCATGCATGCAAAATTTCATACTCCCGTACCTGCCGCCACAGTACATGGCGGCATGGCCAACCATGCATGGCATCACGATCAGCACACAGTACCTGCCGCCACAGTACATGGCGGCATGGCCAACCGTGCATGTGTGTGTGCATGGGCAAAACAACCATGTGGTGTACTACTTGCGTGTGCTTGTTATGCGTGCACCTGGCCATGCATGCGTATTCAGAACGAACGGACAACTCACAGCTTAAAGGCATCACAATCAGCACACAGTACCTGCCGCCACAGGGCATGACAGAACGGCCCACCTGTGCCTTCCGTTCGGTGCTCCGGCTTCCTGTGATGCACAGGCTGCCGCCATGCGCTGTGGCGGTAGACCCTGCCGCAGTGGGCTATGGTGGCATGTGCCATGTGTCAGCTGGCGCGTGTGCCGTCACTGTTCAGCGGTTTTTTTGTGTCATTTTGATCTAGAGGTGTGAACAAAAATTCGCTGATAAGAACGTATCACCTGTAAGCATAGCTTATGTACTTGTTAGTACTCCACCGAGGGTAACGTGAGCCAGTTGATTAATCACATCGATTTTCAGAATGCTTTATACACGAACTTGTACACCCTACCTACGTCGAAGGCCCAGCTAAAGAATGAGCCGTCATATTTGCCATGTATACACAAGAGTCCTATCTAAGCATCACATGTTCTCCTAAAGAAAAGTTAAGCATCGCATGTGTACACGTTAACTAACAATATTAAAACAGAGTATAACATACTTTCTTTTGCGAGGTGAGTATAAAATACTTATACTAACCTAATGTATGAATATCGTTTGCGGTGTATGGACAAGCTAGCCTCACATTCGTTCTAAGCTAGCTGTACTTACCATGTCCGTAGTTCTCAATAAAAAGGACATCAATATTCACCACACGTGTGGCACAATGAAAATCCGACGACACGACCCTGTGTGACATAATCAGGAGGCAAACCACATGACCATGTGTGTTAACATTAAAATTGTCCACACGTGTGGGCACAACTACGACGGCCCACACGATCCTGTGTGGCAACTACTCACCCTCACCCCATGAGCGCGAACGCGTGTGTCCTCCCTCATCAACTTTTGTTGTCATGTGTAATTAACTTTAGTTGTCATGTCTAATTAACTGTAGTTGTCATGTATCATTAAATATAGTTTTCATGTGAAACTAATTGGAGTTGCCACGTGTGGTTAAATCGTAGTTGCCATGTATGGTAAATATAGTTGCCATGTGAACTAATTGGAGTTGCCACGCGTGAAGAAACCATAGTTGCCATGTATGGTCAACCATAGATGCCATGTGTGATTAACTAGTTGCCACATATGCAGAATTGTCGTTGCCATCTATCACCGTGCGAGCTTCGTGTGGGCGAAGAGCAGTCTAACCCACACATTTGGGCGAGCGTCGTGTGTCCGTTCGGACGAGGAGGGCCCACACGTGTGACACTAAATGATAACGCCCACACGACGCTGGTTCCTTACATGGCTCTTGATCCAGATGACAACTGCTTCAATATTCATGCAAATGAATTGAACGACATCGAGTGCATTTGGACCAAGTTGATAAGTGCCACACGTGTGGGCGTTATCATTTAGGATAAATAAACAGGTAGGGTTTTTGTCCCCTTCTTTACAAGAAGAAGAAAAACATGTACCAAAAAAATAAGAAAAACAACAGGTACGTGAGGACCCGAGGTATGCAATTGTGACACAATGCCTAACCTTCGACTTGTGACTAATTTTTTTCTTATCGCGTATGCAGACATTTGGAAACGAGTTAAGCGACAGCGTGTAGGCCAAGCCTACCAAGAGAATTCAAACTTAAACCGAAGTTGTATATTTTGTTAATTTTTATACACCAGCTAGCTTTCAGTCCGAGATTTCTTAAATCTGCACGTCGGAAGTAGACAACTTCTTCTGTTTGATGCAACACAAGAGAAACAACATACATGACCTCTGTTTTCTGAGGGCAAAGGTCAAAAGAACAGCTATGTGTAGGGATGGGTCTGGAATTTTGACGAGAGGGGACTAAAAAAAGAACAAATTAATGATCACACAATAGATATAACACGTCAACATAATAAGTTTTAAATATATGTTTTCTTAGAGAACTTTTAAACTCATGTTGATATCATATTGTAGCCCCTGCCAAAATAAATATTCAAATTATAACGGTATATGCATATCATGTGATACGAAAAAACACTATGTTTCTATTAGTTTAAACAAGCAACATGTCGCTCAAATACGATGACATCATATTTAATCTAGAGAAAGCTTTTGAAAACGATGAAACTGAACTAAACACCCATAGTAGATCTACCTTAAGCGGAAAATGTTTTGGCCCTCACCGTCCCGCCCCCGCCCCTCTCCCCCCGATGGGCGACTCGAGGACGATTAGAGGTCTCGGCAGTTTAGCTACTCGGTTGGAGATCTATTAGTGCACTGAGATGGCGGCCTAGGGTGCTGAGACAACATCGTCTGGGCAAAAGGGACGGCCGCGGGTGTTGGCCAGCATCCTCAGATGTGTTGTCATCAAGGTGACGACAGATGTGGAGTGTGTACTATGGATTGTTGGTTCGGTCCTCGGGGCTGGATCTGAAGGTTTGTGCCAATGGATAACATAAGTGCAGAGAATTCTTGTAGCACTTCTCAATACAAAAGTGTTGATAACCATATTGGCTAATGGTAGATTTCCTATGCTCTTACGTTATGTATGCCACTTACACCACTACCTATGCCCAATAGTGTTTACTTTACCTAGACTCTCTAGGTAAAATAACTTGAAAATGTGATAACTAAAGTACTTAAGAAGATAAAAAAATAAAAAAATAAATATTATTATTAATTACTTCGCAAAAGGTAAAGATAACAGGTGTTTTGGTTGTGGAGATAGTTGTGGTAACTGTAGTGGTTTTCAATGGGAGCATGTGTTCCATGCAATTGGCTATTTTCTAATAAGTGATTTTTTATATTTTGGGAGCAAGTAGAATGGCAACAGAAAAAAGATGCATCTAAGTGACCCCCCAAGACGATTCCCCTCTATTGCCACCTCAAGTGTATCTCACCATGTGGGCAGGAAATGCACATCATTGTAACATGGACTTTCTGCTTCCCTCAGTAAGTGGAGTTGTGTCAATTTCTAGGGAGCATAAAAATAAGCCGGATATTTTCCACAAGCGCTAGCGGTACCACAACAAGCCGCATTCACGGAGATCAGCGAGGCGGCGGGTGAAGTTTACGGCAAGGATGAGGAAGACGTTGCCAGCTTCGCGTCGGCCGCGCCTTGCCGCCACGACGACGCAGCCGACACGTCAGCGGGCGCCGCCGGCAACAAGGAAGAGTGTAGCATAGGAGGCCACCGGCGCATGTGTCCCACGAAAGCCACCACTCCTCCCCTCCCATTGAAGCCAAGCTTGGTGGGGTCATCATCGCTGGCCAATTAGTCGCCTGCCGGCTTTGTAAAGGCGGAGTTTCATTTTCCGGGGTTCATGGCCGGCCGACGAGGTTTCGGACATGGGGACCAGGTGCCAGCGATCATTTATACTAGGTTAGAATAGAGTTTAGTCCAAATATGTCGAAAACCTAGTGCATGTGCTCCGGTTTAGATGTAAATCATCCGGATTTAAGTAAAAATTATCTAAATTTCAATGAAATTTGTCCAATTTATTTAAATTTGCATCAAATTTGTTTATTCACGTTAAATTCCGTTCGAAATTTCTCCTGACATTTGCGGCTAGTTTTGGATGGCTGGCTCCCGCACCAGTGTCCATGGATTGGTCCCCACCGGTGTGCAAATAGATATTGTGTCTGGTTTGAGGGTCAAGGTTGGAGATGCCCTAAAAATCCTGTCAAAGAATATTTGAAAGATTTCTACGTCAATTTTTTTCATGTTATTTAGATTCATTTTCCATAGCTCATGGACAACTTGTCCTCTACCTATCAACCGTGCCTTGCGACAAAACAGTCTTAACTAAATTATTTATTACTCCATCTGTTCCTAAATATAAGTCTTTTTAGAGATTCCACTCCGGACTACATACGAAGCAAAATGAATGAATACACACTCTAAAATATGTCTATATACATCCGTATGTAATCCGTAGTGGAATCTCTAAATAGACTTATATTTAGGAACAGAGGGAGTAGAAGCGTGTGATTTTACCTTGAAGTAAATGTTACATCCTTATACTTATGTGCATATAGGCATCCTTTTCCATTCAAACATACATTGTTTAAACCCAATCAAGTTTTAAATGTGTAATCCATTCTGCTTTGCCAACCGCTTTTGCTGGCAACTCCCGGTATGCCGCATTTTCCAATCAACTCCCTCTGATCTTAGTAGTGATCTAAAATATTTTATATTATTTTACATAGGAAGTAATTATTATGTAATCCATTCACGAGGGCAATATGCTCAAATTATCGGGTATATTCGGTTCCCTGGTAGATTGTTGGGTTTTTCTTAGTACGTAATGCTCACTGAGCAAGCATGTAAGATGCCGGTTTGGACAACTTGATCGATCCACATCAGACCCACTTCACACACGATTCTTTTAATCCCGATGCACTCTTGTTTGTACCTGGCCAGTTGTTTCCAACAAGTTCATCCCCTTGATTGCTACTTGTGAGTTGGACAGGGCACCAGTTAAGTTAAATTAAGCATGAGTAGAAGAGGACAGCGGTTCTGACTTTTGGCATGCCTGCACATCCTGAACCCAGTGATAACTTATCACTTTTAATTAGCTGTATTTACTTGATCTTATCGAAGCCGACCGGGGACATCTTTATTTATTTATTTTTTGAAACAAGGCAAAAGATTTGTCATTTTCATTGATTAAGAGGAGAAGTTTGAATTACATATACCGTCTACTCGGCAAACTCTAACAAATTACTCTCGCGACATTACATGACTCAAGTGTTTGGCACCAGCAAAGACCCAAAGTTTGAACGATCACCGCCACCAGTGCCACCTTGTTCGTAAAGACCCACACATTTCTTTCTTTCCATATTGCCCATTCAACAAGGTGGATCAAGGAGGAAAGAGCCTTCCTCTGTCGCGCATGGTTGATGATTCCTTCCCACCAATCCTTGAGCGTGACGAAACTATGCCAAATTGTCGTGTCAGCCTGAATGTCTAGCCAAGTGAGCACCTCCTTCCAAACTCGTATTGCAAAGCGGCACTTGAAAAGGAGGTGGTTCGCCATTCCCGCACTTGCTTGCAAAGAGGGCATAGATCACAGTTGGGCCATCCTCTACGTTTTAGTCTACCTGCCGTCCAAACTCTGTCTTGATACAACAACCAAGCAAAAAAAAATTGCACTTGGGCAGCGGCAACACCTTCCAGACCATGTCTTGCAAATTTGAACTTACAAGTCTAGCGAATTGGGCCATGTAGGCCGACGAAGCAGTGTAGCTACCTACATTCGAGAACTTCCAAACTATGAAATCTTTGATTCGGGGCTGAATGTTAACATTAACTATCATTTCTCAAAGCTTGGCGAATTGCTGGATGTGAACAAGAGTCATCCCCTGTTGGTTGTCAATATGGTTAACCCAAACATTATCCCTCAAGGCCTTGGCCACCGTGAATTTTACCATCACCAATTGTCACCTTAGTGGCTGCCGCGAAGAGATCTCGGTCCTCCTTAGTACAAGGCGTGCCCAACCCATACCAAGCTGGGGGGGGGGGGGGGGGGGGGGGGGGGGGGGGGTCATCACATTCAATCCAAAGCCATCTTAAGGGCAGCACCGAGGCAAAGTTCTCCAGGTTAAGGATACCTAGGCCTTCCATATTCCTTGGGCTTGCAGACTAGATCCCAATTAATTTTGCACCTTTCACCTGACACCTTATCCGTACCCGCCCAGAGATAGGTGCGCCTTAAGGAGCAGTCTTCCCCAACATCGCCACCGGGAGGTCAAGCAGTGTTAGATGAAAAATTGCCACCGCCGTAAGAACCGCTTTGACAAGTGTCCTTTCATGCATGTCCTGGCTAGCTAGTGTATATATAAAAACATAGGCACCGTGACCTTTGGACAAAGAGAAGCGCTTGTGTTTTGTGCGGTTGGGAGTATTCGCTTTAGAAAATACTCTAAAAAATTAGGAGCTAAATCTTCTGTTCGAATTTGGCTTTGGACTCCAGGCTCCAGTGTGACCAGACTGGTATTCCAGATATTAATATAAGCACTAGATTTAATTAGAACTAGTTGTTGACGACTGATGGACATTGTTTTTCGTTTTGAACATATGTTATGCATATCGAGGAGAGCATATCCGCATATATATGTCTGATCTGACAAGTCGCTGATAAGACAGCAGTGCTCTAGATAAGCGCTAGATTTAATTAGACCTAGTTGTTGATGACAGATAGACATAAGTTTTTTTAACAGATGATACGCATAGCTAGGAGGACATATGTGTCTGATCTGATGAGTTGCTGATATGATCAAGTAAGCACAACTCCTGTACTTGTTAGTACTCCACCGAGTGTGACTGAGTCATTTGATTAATCCCATCTCAGAATGCTTTACACACAAACCTGTACACCCTACCTACGTCAAGGCATGGGCCATGATCTGATCTGTGCCGCAAATAGACAAGAGTCGTAGGTAAGCGTCACATGTGTCCACGTTAACTAACGATATTAAAAAGCATTAACATACTTATACTAACCTAATAGATGGATATGTTTGCCCTGAGTTGACAAGCTAACCTCGCCTTTCTTCCCCCCCCTCCCCCCAAAAAAGTTGCCTTTTCTCCAAGCTAGCTGTACCCACCATTTCCGTAGTCATTAAAAAACAAGTAGAGTTGTTGTCCCCCTTCCCCACAAGAGAAGAAGAAAAACAGGAACATCAGCACCCGAGGTATGCAAATCTTCAACTTGTGGCTAAAAAGTTTCTATCACGTATGAGGACATTTGGAAATTAGTTAAGTGCCAATGAGTAGGGCAAGGCTGCCAAGCAAATTAATACTCGACCCGAAGTTGAACAGTTGTTACTTTGTGTACATCAGCTAACTTTCAGTCGGCCTTTCATAAATTTAAACATCGGAAACAAACTACTACTCCTTCTTTGTACTTTTCTTTGATGCAACGGAAGAGAAACATAACACCATCTCTGTTTTCTATGGGGGAATAGTCAAAAGACAGCTGGGTGCAGGGACAGATCGGATTTAGACAAGAGGGGAGTAAAAAGGAACCCATTCTTTGTGAATAATTAATAAAGTGGTTGCATGTATCTACCAGATAGATGCACAGGCCGGGGGTCATCCTCCTTTAAAAAAAGAAATAATCACAAGAGAGATATACTCCCTCCATTTGAATGAATAAGGCATGCACAGATCGCAAAATTCAACTTTGACAATACATTGAAGAAATGATGGTCCCTAGGGCAAATTCAAGGCCAACCGCGAGGGAGATTGTGCGTGCGACGGATCTAACCACCGGCCAGTGGGTCGGGGGCCGCTTTTGGGCGTTCGCGCAGGCCGACTCAGACGACGCGTCTTAAGATGAGGACGGCAGGGAGGCGGTGGCTTATCTGCTTCGTAAGCATTCTTCATTAAACTTTCTCTATAGCCATTCTACCATTGTTACATCCAAACAGAAGCAAGGCTGCCTCAACATAGCATACACACCATCGTTACGAATAAAGAGAAGCAACGTCTCCAAGCCAACCATGCTCACTATCTTTACAAACCCAACGGAAGCAAGGCTCACTCAACCTAACGTGACTCATTATATAGTTCGTACGAAAAATACCCTGCCATTTTGGTTGTACATTAGTTTATACATCGCCTTGCAGAGGCTATTCACACTAATTTGGGAACATAGAGTATTCAGAACCTTATGTATTTGTGTACATCAGTAATAGTTAGTTCCTCAAATATAATTCCTAAGCATCGTGTCTCGGCGACGGCCGCGTCAAGTTGGACACGCGTAAGGAGGTGGCGTTGTCTGGCGTCGTGGTGGTGTCGACAGGAGGCCTGGCAATGCCAATGCGTCGGTACCTGTTCTGGAGATAGATCGGCGAAAGACGGTAGTGACGACATTTAGAGAGTGCGCATGCAGTGTCCGCTGAGAGTCCGTCGGACCGGTTTATGCCCCCGACCCGTCGTTGGGCGGTTTGGTTGAGGCCTCTAGTTTTAGATGTTGGGTTTGATGTGAGGTCTAGGTAGGTGCCCTGATCATATGCACCTCCTTCATCATGTTGATGGAAGCAGTGACAGATATTGCTAGAAAGGTGGCTTCCGACATATTGATGTATAACTTTGCAAGGTCTCAGTGAATAATAAATAAAATGGTTATATGCATCGATCGATGCAGCGGCCGAGGATCATCCCCCTTTACGGAAAAAAATCGTGTCAAAATATTTCCAAGCTTTCTACTCGACATCAATTTTGTTGTGTTATGTGTATTCGTGTTCCATAGCACATGCATGAACAACTTCTCTAACAATCAACTATGCCTTGCAACAAAAAATCATAACTACATTGTCTACAAGTGTGCGATTTTACGTTATCATAAATGGCATACAATATTTAAACCCAATTGACTTTAAAATTTGTTCCATTCTGCTATGCCAACCGCTTCTGCGGGCAACTCCCGGTATGCCGCATTTTCCTATCTAGTTATAAGCTAATCCATGAAAGAGGGCAAATATGCACACATTATGGAGTACATTCCATTGCCTGGTAGTTGTTGGGTCGTTCTTAGTCCGTGGTGCTCAGTGAGAGTGCATATAAGATGCCTAACGTTTCGGACAACTTCATCGATCCTCATCAGATCCACTTCACACACAAATCATTTAACTCCTATGCACTCTTGTTTGTACCTGTCCAGTTGTATCCAACAAGTTCATTTCTTGATTGCTAGTCCCTCTGTGAACTTTATAAGACGTTTTAGTGACCTAAAACGTTTTATTAAAAGTTTACAGAGCTACTTGTGAGTAGGAGAGGCCAATGTTAAGTTAAACTAAGCCTGAGTAGGAGAAGACACCGCTTCTGACTTTTGGCATGCCTGGATTTCATGAAACTGATAACTTATCACTTTTGCCTGCATTTACTTGATCTTATCGGAGGCGGCCGAGGACGAGATAAAGAAATCCTGCACTTGAGTGGGGAGATCTGTCCATGCATGTATTATGTAACATATTCATCCACGTCTGGAGCAAATAGTGCATGCATCCTTTCATGCACGTTCTGGTTGGTCTCTTAATAGAAACAGAGGCGCCCTGATCCATGGACAAAGACAAGCGCCTGTGTTTTGTGCGGTTGGGAGTTTTTTTTTTTTGGAAAAGGAGGAAAAACCCCCGGCCTCTTTTTTTCGACAAAGAGCATATATTAATATCGCGGAGATACCAATTACACCCAGCCTCTGCAACAACGCAATGCCCTAGCGACATTACGGATGCACACAGCCAAAAAAAGAAAGAAGAATAACGAAAAAGAAAAGTCCCGCTGCAATGATCTATTCCCTGAAACAGCAGCACTAACACCACCAAGACAGCACCAGAAGTCCAGCTTCTCCAAAAGCGACGCCTCCAATAAGGGAACAGTGCACAAACACCGTCGTCGCCCGATCATCGATCTTAGGTTTTCACCCTGAAGAAAGTCCTCGCTCTAAAAAACAATGCCTTCAACAAGGCCATTGCCAGGCACAACCAATTAAGGCCAGACCTTGGATTTTCATCCTGAAAGAAAGTCTTTGGACTTCTCCTGTGCAGTCGCCCCCACTAGCATGCCGCTGCTCCAAGTCACGAATCACCAAGCCAATTCCTCATCGCCACAGAGACTCGAAACACCATTGCTAGTCCTCAGATCTCAGCTTCCATGACATTCTCCACCAGCTGACTTCAACATGGAACGAGAAAGCATACCCCATGATGGTAACAGCCAGCAGAGCTTCGCAGCGCTCCCTCTGAAACCAAACGGTCAGAGAAAAACACGGGTGCGCACGACCGAATCCCACCCGATCCAGCAATCTCCAGGCATGAATCGCCCAAGGGAGTTCCCGACGGAGCCTTCCGGAACACGACACTGCAGCCAGATCGATGGGGACATGCATCCGGTCGATCAAAATCTCGGCGCGAGTTGGAACCCTAGGACCGCCGCCGGAGGAGATCGGATCAGGGCCGGGGGCCCCAGATCCACCGCCGCCAGCCCCCAAGACCGGGCCCCAGATCCCCCAAGGTGCACGCACAGCCAGGAGATCCGGTGCCATCCACCTCCTTGCCGCCTAGAGATCGGGGCCGAAGCCGCCGCCCCTCCAAGGCGCAGACCACCGCGACCATCTCCCCACACACCTCCGGGCAACCACCGGCCGCATGGTGACGAAGGCCCCGTACAGGGTCCAGGTCGCCGTCAGCCGGATCCGTGCGGAGGGAGGGGAAGGGGTCGCCGCCGTCCACCGCAACCGGCGTAGCCAGACCCGGCAAGGCCAGATCCGCCGCCGCCGCCACAGGGGACCCCGCCCCGCAGCCCGCCGCGCCGCGCGAACCGTCGAAGGAGCTCCGCGCTGAAGAGCCGACGGGTAGTCTCGCCGGGGCGCCGCCACGCCGAGATGCCCCACGGGAGCAGCTCGTCCAGATGCGGCCCAGGCCGCCCGCGTCGGGAGGCCGCACGAGGAGGCGAAGAAGGCCCCGCCGCCGCCGGCACCGTCCGGGCTTCGCCTGGTCGTGCCCTGTGGCGGCGGCGAGGGAGGGGGCGGAGGAAGGGTGGACCGGCGGCGGTGGGGTTGGAGTCGCCTCCCGGTCGCCTCGCGGGGGCGACACGGGAGGGCCCTCTTCTGCACTACGAAAGATTATGTCTGAATACTATTTGAAGGGGCCATGTTAAAAGCTATATGAACTGAACGCCATAATAATGTAGCCAGCGGGCACTCGAGAAAGAGGTGTTTGATCGTTTCATTATGATAACAAAAACAACATCATTGACTGCCCACCCAACCACGCTTTGCCAAATTGTTCTTAGTCAGAATCACTTCTTTATGAACAAACTACATAAAGACTTTGATTTTTAAGGGCACTTTGATTTTCCAAATATGCATCGATCTCGAAATTGGACCAGAGTTGAGTAGATCAATGTAGATGGATTTTACTGAGAACTGCCCGTTCATCGTGAGCTTCCAGTGAAAGTTAAATGGACGTCTAACAACCTCCTGACAAGATGAAGCCAATCATTCCATCGGTCTCCTACTACCGACCTACGGAACTGAATATTTAGAGGTATCGTCTGTAATACTGTGGCAACATATATGTCCTTACGTTGCACAATATTGTACAAAGACAAATACTGTATAGCCAGCGGTGTCTTACCTAGCCATGTATCCTCCCAGAATCTAGTAGATTGACCGTTCCCAATGATCAGTTTTGTTCTATGGAAGAAAGCTGCTTTCACTTTCATCAGCCCCTTCCAAAAGGGAGAATCATCTAACGGTAACCTGGGCCAATGTTTTGGATTGGGCCACTGCTACAAATCATCCGGATGAAGTTTGTAAAAAACCATCCGCCTCCGGAGCCGTTCGATTAAGCGCACGGGGCGTTGGATCATAGGCTTCGCAGGTCGTCTTCCTCCAGCCTGTCTTTCCTCCATTACAGCAGCGGCGACCGTATGCAGCACCGGCAGAGCTCCAATGCCACACTGACGGCTCCGGTGAAGCTTCAATGCAACTCCGGCGAGCTCCAACGCAACATCGATGCCTCGGGTGAAGCTACAATGCAACTCCGGCGAGCTCCAATGCAGCACCGACAGCTCCGATGAAGCTCGAATGCAACTCCGGCAGGGCTCCAGTGCAGCACGGGCGGCTCCAGTGAAGTTCCAATGTAACTCCGACAGAGCTCCAGCGTAGCACGCGCGGCTCCGGTAAAGCTCCAATGCAACGTATGACCGACGCTCATGGCAGCACCGACGGCGTGACGAAGCTCCATTGCAGCCGGAGTTGAGGAAGATGCCCTGTTGCAGTAGCAGCGGCCATGGTGCGGATGAAACAGCAGCGGCTGCATCCATGGCAAGGATGCAACAGCAACGGCTGCGGCCATGAAGAGGATGTGACAGCACCAACTGCTTCGTAGGAGGAGTGCGTGAGGTAGGCGGCCATGGATGGCAGCAAAAAGCCCGGGCCGGTGCTGTGTGTCGCTGGCTGGTGGAAGCCGCCCCGGCTGTAGATTACCGCCGGGACTGCAAGCCGCCCCCGGCTGCTCCGACGAGGTCCATGGCGAATAGGTGGAGGAAGGACACAAAGGCAAGAAGAAAATAGAATCTCGCTAGCGTTGGGATAGAAAACGGGCGGTCCTAGTTGCGGTTAAGAGATAAGGCAGCAGCAGAGCGTGGCCCCCAGGCGGAAGCGTGGAGCATGGAGGACGTGGCTGATTTCTTCGGTAAATCAGCCGGCTAATTTTAAACATTTTCCTTTAGATCGTAGGTATTTGTTCCTTAGTAACTGTATCGACATACCTTCAGTCTCAACAGAAAGCCTAAATAACCACCTGCTCAGTAGACATCTGTTCTTTACCTCTAAATTCTCAATACCTAGCCCCCCGGTCCTTGGGACGACAAATTATATCCCATTTAGTAAGCCTGTATTTTCTTTTATTTTCATCGCTTTGCCAAAAGAATCTTGATCGATAGAAATCTAATATTTTCCGTACCCCCACTGGTATTTCAAAGAAAGATAGGAGGAACGTTGGCATACTCGTGAGTACTGAGTTTATCAGTACTAGCCGGCCTCCGTATGACATAAGCTTACCCTTCCAACATCTTAGTTTTTTGTTCAAATTGACCTTCAATACACTTCCATTCTTTGTTAGAAAGTTTGCGATGGTGAATTGGTATACCTAGATAACTAAACGCTAGGTTACCCAATTCACAACCAAACAATTGTCGGTAAGCATCTTGTTCCTCTTTGGCTCTCTCAAAGCAGAACAGTTCACTCTTATTAAAATTAATCTTCAATCCCGATAATTGTTCAAATAAGCATAATACAAGCTTTATTTCTAGCCTTGGTCATGTCATGTTCCATGAATATGATTGTATCATCCGCATATTGTAGGATGGACACTTCACCATCTACAAGATGCGGCACTAGTCCTCCGACTTGTCCGTCCTCCTTAGCTCTACCTATCAGTGTTGCCAACATGTATGTGACTATGTTGAACAAAATAGGTGACATCGGGTCTCCCTGCGTGAGATCCTTTTGCGTCTGAAAGTAGTGACCTATATCATCATTCACTTTGATTACGACGCTGCCTTTTTGTACATACGAATCGATCTGCTTCCTTCATGAATCATCGAATCCCTTCATACGTAAGGCTTGTTGGAGGAACGACCATTTAACTTTATCAAACGCTTTTTTGAAATCCACCTTAAAAACCACTCCATCTAGTTTCTTGGAATGAATCTCGTGAAGTGTTTCATGGAGGACCACTACTCCCTCAACTATGTGTCTACCTGGCATGAAAGTTGTCTGAGTCGGTTGCACCACAGTATATGCAATCCGTGTCTATCAATTTGTGGCAATTTTTGTAAAAATCTTAAAGATCACATTAAACAAACATATCGGTCCGAACTGCTCAATGCGTACTGCCTCCGCCTTTTTTTGGCAACAATGTTATTGCCCCAAAGTTCAGGTGGAATAGATGAAGTTGCCCATTAAACAAATCATGGAACATGGGTAAGAGATCACCCTTAATAATATGCCAGCACTTCTTAGCGGTTGGGAGTATTTGCTTTAGAAAATACTACAAAAAAATAGGAGCTAAATCTTCTGATCGAATTTGGCTTGGGACTCCAGACTCCAGAGTGTCCAGACAAAATTAGGAACTAGATTTAATTAGAACTACTTGTTGGAGACTGATAGACATAGCTTTTCTTTTTTGAACATATGATATGCATATATAGGAGGGCATATCCGCATCTGATATGATAAGTCGCTGCTAAGACCGTATCATCTGAAGCACAATTCCTGTACTTGTTAGTACTCCACCGAGTGTGACTGAGCCACTTGATTAATCCCATCTCATAATGCTTTACACAGAAACTTGTACACCTTACCTACATCAAGGCATGGGCCTATAGCTAAGCGTCACATGTGTACACGTTAACTAACGATATTAAAACACAGTAACATAGTATACTAACCTAATGGATGTATACGTTCACGGTGAATCGATAAGCTAGCCTCACATTTCTTCTAAGCTAGCTGTACCCACCATTTCCGTAGTCATGAAAAAACAAGTAGGGTTGTTGTCCCCCTTGCCCACATGAAGAAGAAAAATAGGTATGTGAGCACCCTAGGTTTGGAATTGTGATGCGATGTCAAACCTTTCAACTTGTGACAAAAGAAATTATATCATGTATGCGGACATTAATTTGGAAACTAGTTAAGCGCCAACGCGCAGGACAAGGCTACCAGCCGAATTAATACTCAAACCAAAGTTGAACAATTGTTACTTTGTGTACATCAGCTAGCTTTCAGTCAGGCTATCTTAAATTTAAACATCAGAAACATACTACTACGTTTTCTGTGCAATGGAAGAGAAACATCACACGATCTCTGTGCAGGGACGGATCCACAATTTAGACAAGAGAGGAGTAAAAAAGGAACCAAATAATGTCACACAAGAGGTATATCACATAAGCATAACAAGTGGTAAATATATGTTTTCTTGGAGAAGTTTTAAGTATATCCTGATGTCATATTGTAGCCCATGCAAAAAAAAAATCAAATTATAACAGTTTATGCACATCTTGTGATACAAAAAAAATACTACATCTGTATTATTACCTCCATCCTAGTTTATTAGGCCCCCTCATATTTTGGGTTAAATTTTGAATTCTGATTTCATATCTATAAAAAATAATCTATGTACAACAAACATAGTATCATTGAAAAGCTCTTTCCAATACGAAACAATATAAGTTTTATGACATACAACCTATATTTTGTTAATCAAATAGCAGGTCAAAATTTGGCACAAAATACAAAGGGGAGTAATGAACCCGGACGGAGGTAGTAGTTTAAACAAGCAAGGTGCTGCTCAAATACGACGGCATCACATTTAGTGTATCGAAAGTGTTTGCAAACACCTATTGTATACCCCTCCCCCAAGGCAACTTGAGAATGTGGAAATATTAAGTGTCAATACCCCGTATCAGCTGAAGATAGATTTCCTATACTGCCGAGTAATGTATGCCACTTAAGACCCGTTCTTTTGGAGCTTATGGGTGGCCGTCAAAATAGTGTGCTGTTAATTAGTAGGCTTCTACAATAAAAGTGTAGGTTGGGCTGCCAGAATAAGCTGGGTATGGGTGGCTTATTTTGGCAGCCCTTACACAACTATCTATGCACTTTAGTGTTTCTTTACTTAGACTCTCTAACTAAGATAGGTTGCAAGTGTGATAACTAAAGTAATTAAGAAGATGAAATAAAAGTTAGGTGATGTTATTGACCAATTTTCAAAAGTAAAGGAGAGGAAGTGTTTTGATTGTGAAGGTGGTTGTGGTGGATATAGTGGTTTCAAATTGGAGCAAGTGTTCCAGCCAAGTGTCTTTTTTGTAATAAGTGATTGTTTTCCTTATTTGGGAACAATTCTAATGACAACGCAAAGATGTGTCTCAATGATCTACTTAGCTGATTCCCCTCCATAGGTCCCTCAAGGTTATCTCACCACTTGGGCAGAAAAGGCATAAAATTGTAAGATATACTTTGTGTTTCCCTCAATAAGTTGAGTTGTGTCCATTTCAAGAAAGGATCCTAAGCAAACATGCTTCAAAACCATTGACTCACATTCACTTATGATTGAACCCTTAACAAGCATCCACAACTACTAAGAATAATTAACGTAAAAAATTGAACCATGCATTTCCATTAGGGTCCCCTAACTCCGAGATTTTATAGTTTCTATACTTCTGAAATGGTATTCTGTCACTCCCGCCTCCATTCATATATTCATCATAAGACACTGGTGCACCTTATATGCCCCCCCTATGTATGTGTGCACACATGCATAAGACGCGGCATGTTTCAAAGAAAAAACATATAAATGTGTAACCACTCTTTGTGCTATTTCACCAATCCATAGAACAAGTTGTTATTCAAACACCGACAAAAAGATGTTATAAATCATGCGGAAATATCCCTCGTTTAATGAATAATATGGTGGTGGAGATGGTGGGGGCTGTTGGAGAATATAGAGAGATGATGATGGTTCACCTGGCGACGTTACAGTCGCGGGGGAAGAGAGGGGAGATATCCCCTATCCTTATACTTCCTTGTCCTTCCCATAGGCAGGAGAACGGTTTGGCTTCTGCTTTTTGATTGTCATGGCTGAGGACGACGAGAGCCTCTCTCGGGATAGGATCTAACTTGTAGCGAGCCTTTTTTGAAAGCTAAAACCAATTTCCGTCACCTTTTTTTAATTCCCGAAGATCCATGACTCCATCAAATCTAAGAACGATATGATGCTTCCGAAAATTGACTTGCAAGCTTGCAATAAAAGGAGATCTCCCAAGGGCTTCAAGAACTCCCAAGCGCATCGGCAATCTAGGAATTTGGGCCCTTCTGGACTAAGTCAAGGTCATGTAGATTTATTTGGTAAAAAATGATCTGGTATTTTTTCTGGATTTTTCATTATTTTAAAATACCTATTTTCGCAGAAAATGTTCACATTGAAGAACATAAACTCCCACTAGGGCGACGATATATATTGTCATCGCCATCGCCATCGTCTTTGCGTTTCCTAACTCTTGTGAATTGTGACCTGCAAAAAAAGACACAACATGGCAAATTATTCTTGATTAGCTCAAGTTCTTGCAAGAATAAACATTCAACATGGCAGATTATTGCCTGAAATTTGCGATGCATAGGAAGCATGGAAAATCAAACCAGTGCTTTAATGCGCATACCGATGACACAACCGATAACACCCCCCCCCCCCCCCCCCCCCCTCCGGCCGCATGGGCCTGACAAGCTGGGAACCCAAGAATTGAAGAGGCCATCACAATTAGCAAATTATCCCGTGATTAACAAGTAATCCACAAATAGAGAGCATCCAACATGCCAGATTACCCCCCCCCCCCCCCCCTCCTGAAATAGCCATGTGGTATCAAACATGGAAATACACTCAGTGCTTTGATGCAAACACCGACAACCCGTCAACATTCCCGCTCATCGAGCAATCGCACGATTGTGCTTGCCCCTCCGCGGCACCTGCGCCACCGAACCCACCAATCCTCGCCGCGGCGACACCCAACCCACACCGACACGACTCCACCTCGGTCAACCCTCGTTGTGGTGCAACCAAACCCACACCACTGCGGCGCCAACCAACCAACACCCCTCAGCCAATCCACGCCGCGGCGCCACCGAACCAACACCGACATGGCTCCACGTCGGCCAATCGCCGTCATGGCGCCACCCAACCCACACCTCCTCGGCTCCAGCCAATCAACAACACCGCAGCGCCACCCAACCCACACCGCCGCTTGCTCTACTCGAATCAGGAGCACACATGCGAGCCTCCCGATCGAACGGAACGAGCAGCGATTCGTGCAACGGATCCGACGGCGCTCGTGGCATCACGCGCAAACCGTTCCGAGGGAACATCAGGTGTATAGCATTTCCAGAAAAAATTTGTGACACTTTTTTCACATTTCCCCTGAGAGATGTTGTAAGCCTGCCCGTTACCGTTTTGACGGGCACTGGCTGGAGCCTGGAGACAGCATCCGCTGACGAACAGCTGCTGTCGGCCATAGGTAAGTGGAGAGCTTGCCTTCCCAGCATAGAGCGTGGTTGAACCTCTCCGCTGACGTTTAGTACGCCAAACCTGTGAGCGGAGCCAACGTCCCGATGGCCATATAAATACGTGCACGGTCGTGCCCACAGCCCCGCACACAGCCCCGCTCCATTACTTCCCTCCCCATCCCCCATCCACATCCCCATTGCCGGCCAGTGGGAGCTTAGCGCGCGCTTGGCTGCCTTGCTCTGTAAATTGCCGTATCGATCGAGGTGTAGCCCGGCCGGTCGCCGGAGAAGGATCGAGCAGCTCGCACCGGAGGGTTCATATATAGGTACAAATGTCATGTGTGCGCGTGTGTGTGCATGATCTATTTTTACCTTGCGTTACGTGTGTGCATGATCTGTTAATGCGTGCTAAAGGAATCAAAACTATAATTCCTTATTCATCAGTGGTATTTTCAAACGTACGTATATAATCTTCATACATGAACTGTTGATGAAGCAGAGGCGATGGCTCCCAGCGGTATGGATTCGAAGTGCATATCTCCCACCACTGAAGATGGGTCAATGGACAGACGAGGAAATCCAGCAGTCAAAACGTCCACCGGGAGATGGAATTCTTCAACCTTGTTGCTAGGTAAAGGCATAAAGTATTAGATCACTGGACCAGTTCTTGTACACCTACATGATTTCGATATGATGAATGCGATACGATGCATATGCAGTTAACTATGGACTTGTAACGTGCGCCTTCTTCGGCGTTGGGGTGAACCTGGTGGTGTTTCTCCGGCGGGTGCTCCACCAGGACAATGCGGAGGCGGCCAACAGCATCAGCAAGTGGACCGGAACCGTCTACATCTTCTCGCTCCTCGGCGCCTTCATGAGCGACTCCTACTGGGGCCGCTACATCACATGCGCAATCTTCCAGATCATCTATTTAACGGTACGCACATACGATCCGTGGTTATATAATTTCCAGCAGCCTTGCTACATCTAAGTTAAGTCACAGTCGATCCTATATTCATAAGATCTTACATCAAGATCCGTGCAATATTTTTCTAACGTGTTCTCTTCCTTTTTTTCTTTTTCTTACATGTTACTATGTTACTTGATTGAAACTTGGCTAAGTTTGAGTCGACTGAAACCCATACACACTCCCATACACACCGTCCCATACACACTGCTGCATTTAATCATCGATCGTCCGGCCAAATTGTAGTAATGCGTTTGTTGTTCTGAACATGCATGCATGCAGGGCCTGGTGCTACTGTCACTTGTGTCGTGGTTCATGCTGGTGAAACCCTCCGGCTGCGGCACCCTGGAGGGCCAGTGCGCCTCGCCGTCGGCGGCCGGCGTCGCGCTATTCTACCTGTCGACCTACATGGTCGCCTTTGGCAACGGAGGATACCAGCCTTCCATCGCCACGCTGGGCTCGGACCAGTTCGACGAGACAGACCCCAACGAGGCGCGCTCCAAGGTCGCCTTCTTCAGCTACTTTTACCTGGCGCTCAACGTGGGGTCCCTCCTGTCCAACACGGTGCTGGTCTACTACGAGGACTCCGGGCAGTGGGTCATGGGCTTCTGGGTCTCTGCGGCCGCCGCCGCGCTGGCGCTCGTGCTCTTCTTGCTCGGCACGCCCAGGTACCGCTACTTCAAGCCCAGCGGCAACCCGCTCACCCGCATCGCTCAGGTGCTCGTCGCCGCGGCCCGCAAGTGGCACGTCGAGGTGCCCCTCGGCGACCTGCTCCACGAGGTGGACGGCGAGGATTCCAGCATTTCTGGCATTCGAAAGATCCTCCACAGCGACCAGATCAGGTATCTTGACAAGGCTGCAACCATCACCGAAGAGGAGTACAGCGCGCCGGAGAACCCGTGGAGGCTCTGCACGGTGACGCAGGTGGAGGAAGTCAAGTGCGTCCTCAAGATGCTGCCCATCTGGCTCTGCACCATCGTCTACTCCGTGGTCTTCACCCAGATGGCGTCGCTCTTCGTGGAGCAGGGGACCACCATGGACACAAACATCTTCGGCTCCTTCAACGTGCCGGCGGCCAGCATGTCGGTGTTCGACATCCTCAGCGTGCTGGCATTCATCGCCATCTACAGGCGCGTGCTGGTGCCCGTCATGTCCCGGCTGTCCGGCAACCCCCAGGGCCTGACCGAACTGCAGCGCATGGGAGTCGGCCTCGTCATCGGCATGGCGGCGATGCTGGTCGCGGGACTCGTCGAGGTCGAACGGCTGAAGCGGGTGTCCGCATCCGCCCCGGACGCGCCGAGCTCCCTGAGCGTGCTGTGGCAGGTGCCGCAGTACGCGCTGATCGGGGCGTCGGAGGTTTTCATGTACGTCGGGCAGCTCGAGTTCTTCAACGGGCAGGCGCCGGATGGCCTCAAGAGCTTCGGAAGCTCGCTGTGCATGGCGTCCATCTCGCTGGGAAACTACGTCAGCATCATGCTGGTGAGCATGGTCACCGGCCTCACCGCAGGGGAGAGGCGCCCCGGGTGGATCCCCGGGAACCTCAATTCCGGCCACCTGGACAGGTTCTACTTCCTCCTTGCCGCGCTCTCTCTCGTCGACCTCGGCGTGTACGTCGCCTGCGCGATGTGGTACAAGGGCATCAAATTGGACGGCGGCCAGGATAAGGGAAAGGTGCCGCCCGTGCATGTCTAGGGCTTTTTCAGGACTCAAAGTTTCAACTCCAAGCTAGGTTCAGACTAGCAGTGATCTATACCTTTTATTCCAAAAAAGAAGAGTTGTGATCCAGATCGATCCTGTAATTTATTCGCTCCTTCGTCCTGTTTGTCACCCTCGTATTTTAGGCCGAAGTATGACCACATATTTGACTAGCAAAACGTTAATCTATGTCACAACAAATTATATTAAAAAGTTATATTGTCGGGTTCATGGCTCAATGATATTATTTTTACTATGTATAACTTATATTTTATTAGTTAAAATCTTGATCAAAATATGACTCAAAATACGCGGGGGCTTAGTAAACCATGACGAAGGTGGCACCCTAAACATAAAGTTTTACTAGACGGGATTGCTAGAACTCCCTTAGCTGAGATTTAGATTTCATCCAAGAGCACAGCCGTTGGATTAAAAGATGCATCGTGTTTGTGCAAAAAGAAAAATAGACAATCTCCTGAAGCTTTTATTTAACTGATTCAAAAAAATGTTCACTAATTCAAAAACTGTTCAAAGATTTCAATATTTTCATTAAAAATTAAAAATACTGGTGAAATTGAAAAACTGTTCCTCGGTTCAAAAAATGTACGCCGATTCAAAAACATATTCGTAAATTCGACTTGCTAAAAATATTCATGAATTCGAAAAATGTTTATTGTTTAAAAATATATTCACAATTTAAATCATTTTTTTGCGAAATAAAAAATATTCATTATTTCCGAAAATGTTCACAATTTCAAAAAAAATGTTCGGGAATTTGAAAAGTGTTTGCAAATGAAAAGTAATTAAGGGCGACGAAAAAAGAAAAGAAAAGAAAAAATGATCATATAAAATAAAAATAAAAACAATAATGACAATAGGAATTTAAAAAGAAAAAAAGGGAAAACGAAAAAGTGAAAAGAAAGAAAAAGAAGAAGAAGAAAAAAGAAAGAAAATATATCTTGTTCAGTGAAGATTCTAGAACCTTTCCAAAACCGGAGAGTAAAAAACAAGACCGGGCTAGCCCATAAGCAGGACAGATGCGCAAGGGGGATATACCATAGGTCGCTATGCAACGACCTATAGCCAAATAGGAACCGCTGTTATGCGTATAGCGCCATGTAGGCTATTTCTGCTTGGTACTTTTTTGGCATTTTGTTTGATCATTTACATTTCTTTTTTCGTTTTTAGTTCCTTTTCATTTTCTATATATTTTGTTTTCTATTTCTTGTTTTTGTTTTTAATCCCTCGTTCTTTATTAATCTTGTTTTTGTCATGTTTTTTGGGTTTTCTTTTTCAGAATTGCTAAAACTCAGCTAGTTGAGATTTAGTTTGGTCTCATTGATGAGCATAGCCGTTGGAATAAAAAATGCATCATGATTCACGTAAATGTTGAGGCACGTGGTTGCCTATTTTTTTTCTGTTATTATCACGATGGTGCCTATCATGGACATGACGGCCTCCTTATCATTCGTTGATAGAAGAACTAGTAGAGATTCTGCCATGTTTTTTCTCCAGGGAGCGATAATACCTTGTTTCTTCATGTGTGTTCAACTAGTTATGCATATAGGGCCATGTGGGCTTTTCTGCTTTGGTTCTTTTTCAGATGTTTGTTTGATCTTTTGCATTTATTTATTTCCACTGTTTTTTGTTCTTCTTCATTTTCCATTTTCTATATTTTGTTTTCTGTTTTCAGCTTTTCTATCTTATGATTTTGTACTTTATCCCTTTTCTTTATTAGTCTAAATTTTTTCATGTTTCTTTTTCTTTTTTATTTTAATGGCACTAAAAGCCAAGCCAAGCCTCCTCTTCGGGCAAAAATGTCTTTCCCACGAGGTTTTCAAATTTTCGTTTGACAAAAGTTTTTAAGTCAGTTCACAATCTCTACTTTTCCAATGGTATCACAACTAAGTATTCAAGTCCAACTGTAAATTATCAAATGGTGACGCAACTGCAAGGCTTCCAAAATGGAGCGCAACTGCATGTTTCTAAACGGGGTCGCAACTGCAAGCTTTTTAGTTGGGTTGCAACTGCAAGTTTTCGAATGGGGTAGCAACTACAAGTTTTCAAGTTAGGTCGCAACTACAAGTTTTCAAAAGGGGTGTCAACTACATGTTATTAAGTCGGGAGGCAACTGCAAGTATTAAAAAAAAGGATCGGAACTACAATTTTCAGTTATCACAACTACAAGTTTACAAGTCGGGTCACAAACTATAAGTTTACAAGTCATATCGCAACTACAAGTTTTCAAGGCGGCTCACAATTGCAACTTTTCAAATGGGGCGCCAACTACAAGTTTTCAAGTCGGGTCGCAACTGCAAGTATTACAAAATGGTCGCAATTGTAAGTTTTTGAATGGCATCACAAATGCACGTTTACAAGTCAGGTCCAACTATAAGTTTTCAAATGGGATCGCAACTGCAAGTTATCAAGGTGGGGCGCAATTACAATTTTGTAAGAGGGGTCGCAACTGGAATTTATCAAGGAGGCGCACACTTAACATTTTTTGAAGAGAGGTCGCAACTGATAGTTTTTAGAAGGGGTTGCTACTAGAGGCTCTCAAGGAGGGGCGTAGTAGCAAATATTTAAGAGGGATCACAACTGGAATTTATCAAGGAGGCGCACAATTAACATTTTTTGAAGAGAGGTCGCAACTGATAGTTTTTAGAAGGGGTTGCTACTACAGGCTCTCAAGGAGGGGCGTAGTAGCAAATATTTAAGAGGGATCACAACTTCAAGTTTTGATAGGGTCACAAATCCTAGTTATAAAGAAGGCACCATTACAATTTTTATAGGGATCGAAACTACAAGTTTTCAAAGGGATTGCAACTACTAGTTATTAAGGAGGGGCACAATTGCTACTTTTTAAAAGGGGGCACAATTGCAAGGATTATATGGTCACAACTTTAAGTTTCACAACGGCTCACACTTGCAGGTTTTTTTTACACACAACAATGCAAACTTCAAAGGTTACTATTTAATCTTTTTGCGGATATTATTGCTCATGGTTTATGTGCATCCCAAGTACAAGGAACACCAAAAAAGTGCTACAATCTTTTTTTACTTGAAAAAACAATAATTTTGAAATGTTACATGATTCTATTAACATTGTGTAGTATTGATAGTGGATAGATATCATCTGTAGCTAACCTGACAAGGACTATCCATCCATTTCATGAGGTTGCGGGTTTGATCCTCACTCCTCGCAATTTTTATTTAATTTATATAAAATGTGTTAGTGGGACGACAAATGGGGCAACCCGTGCATTTCTCCCTATCAAGTTATTGGGTCAACTAACGAAAATGGGCTAATAGCACAAAATAGGCCAAAAAGGGGCTTGAAAGGTACTATGACATAATAATGAAATTTATTTTAGTCACAAATACATCCGATTTATCCATTGGCAGGCGAAAAATATCCAAAAGATGAACCATCTACCAAGCATCAACACTGACCTCCACGATGAACCATCACTTGGATCCATGCGGCTCTGTTGACAACTCCTATATCTGCGGGCAAATCATGAGAGGCCTCGTCCTAACCGAATGTATCCAGTAACCCACCAACATAGGCACACGCGAAGCAGCACCTTGGATATGCTCCGAGTAATGCGTCATGGAGCCAGGCGGAAGTATACCTGGAGCAACTGATACTACTCCGACGTATCTATATTTTTTGATTATTTCATATTATTATCATACAAATTTTACATATTTTTGGCAACAGTTTATATTCTTTCTATTTGAACTAACCTATTAACTAAGTGCCCTTAAATTTATTTTACTGGAATTATCAGAATTTTAGGCGGAAAAATCAATACAAGGCAAGAACTACTGGAATCAGCCTCTTTGCCGTCTACTGTGGCGGATGGCAAAGGACAGTTCCACTGACGGCAAATGCCTTTGCCGTCAGCCAACAGACGGCCACAGTTTCGGCACTGTAAACTCCGGTAAAGGGGTTCTTTGTCGTCTGCCTAGGATCAGCGGACGGCGAAGTATTTTGTCGTCAGCCTGCAGACGGCAAAGAGGCTGGACGGTGTAGCACCGACGTTAGCCCCGTCAGGTGGCTAACGGCATCCTTTGCCATCTGCCCCCGGACAGCCACGTCACAAGCCCCTTTGCCGTCTGCCCCCGGACGGCCACGTCACAAGCCCCTCTGTCGTCTGCCCCCGGACGGCAAAGAGGCCAAATGGCCCCATGCCTGGTGTTCCTAGGTTGCACAGGCGGCTGCCACGTGCCACCTTTGCCGTCGGTGGCGGACGGCAAAGCGGCCTTTGCTGTCGGTGGCAGACGGCAAAGAGCCAGTATTGCCTTTTTTTTGCTGTTTTTGTTATATTCAAGAATTTTCACACGCAAATATATATATATATATATATATATATATATATATATATATATATATATATATATATATATATATATGTATATATATTTCACAGAAACAATACTCCTGCCATATGGATATGAATAACCAACAATTATACCAAATTGAAAGTATCAAATGTCACATTGTTCACCATATTACAATAATTTCATCCATACATACATAGTTTCATCCATAGGTAGAAAGTTTCACATAAGTTCATCGATACAAAATGAAAACAGAAAGAAACACTAGCACTACTTCAAAGCAAGCTGCCGTGAAGTGAATCAAATCTGCAAAATTGGAAATAATAAAGTTAGAAGAAGAATACTAGAAGTAGAAGAAGATTTAGAAGAAGAAGAAGAAGATGAATAAGATGAAGAAGCGTTTTTCTTCTCTTTCTCCTCTTGTTTTTCTTCTTCTTATTGCTTATTTGTGTCATTTTAGAGATAACCTAGGTAATTATGTCATTTTTTACCTAACTAAGCTTATTGTATCATTTTGCAAGAAAATAAGCTAAGTATATGGCATTTATGAGGTTACCAAGGCTATTATGCCATTTTTGAGTTAACTAAGCTTATTATGTTATTGTGGAGGAAACATAGCTAAGTATAGGTCATTTTTGAGCTAACCTAGATAAAATAGGTCATTCTGGAGCTAAGTAAGCTTATTATCTCATTTTGTAGGAAGGAAAGCTAAGTATAGGTCATTTTAGAGCTAACTTAGGTAAAATTGGTCATTTCGGAGCTAAGTAAGCTTACTATGTCATTTTCGAGGAAACAAAGCTAAGTATAGGTCATTGATGAGCTAACCAAGGTAAACTAGGTCATTTTGGAGCTAAGTAAGATTATTATGTCCCTTTGGAGGAAAATAAGCTAAGTATAGGTCATTTATGGGCTAACCAAGATAAACTAGGTCATTTTGGAGCTAAGTAAGATTATTATGTCCCTTTGGAGGAAAATAAGCTAAGCATATGACATTTATGAGCTAACCAAGGTTATTATGCCATTTTTTACCTAAGTAAGCTAATTATGTCATAAATGAACTAAATAAGCTAAGTATAGATCATTATGCATTTGTTAAGCAAAACACTAGAGAAAACTTACCGTCCTCGTCATCACGGAGGTCAAGCACCGGGGTTGCTCGGGCCGGTTTCACCTGGAGAAGGATGCCCTGGAGAAGGATCGTGTGATGCGGCTCGGGAGTTATGCTGCACCAAATGTCATTTGCAATGTCTCGTTAGCATGATGACATTGAAATGTTAAGACTAGTAACTAATGACCATTCAAATGAAACTCACCGTTCCCGCCGTGGTAATGACTAGCATCGGCGGAGGGGTCTGGCCGGACTTCTCGCACATAGACTGCACATTTGGTTTTGACAAGTCAATCATATTAGTTATTAATGAAACGAACATTACATGCATGATTTGGCTAATATGAAGAAGAAACTTACCACGAAGAGCTGGTACATGGCCCGGTGAAACGCCTCGTTCCGTGCCCTCTCCTCCTCCAACAACCTAGCCGTCCTCTCCTCGACTCCCTCTCCTTCTCCGCCGCCTGCCGGTCCCTATCCTCCAGAAGCGCCTGGTATGCCTCTCTCTCTTTCTGAAGAGTAGCCTGCAAAACAACTCCTCGTTAGCATTGTAATCATCTTTGTTCGCACACACGATGTAATGGAGGAAAGCTATCTGAGTCCGTATGACTAACCTCGATGGCGAGCTCGACTGGCCGTGGACGAGGCCTTATCTCAGGACAGGAGCTCGTTTGGCACGCCTTGATCTCCCGGAGAGTGCTAGAAGATCGTATAAGTCCATCTCCAATGGCTATTGAGCCATGGGGCCTCCCGCCGCCAGCTATCATCACCAGCTCTGGATCAATAGGATGCTGGCTCGGGTTAAAGTCCTCCCCTTTCCTCGCCTTCCCCTCATCTCTGTACCTCACGAGCTTGTGGTGGGAGGAGATGTTGGTGAAGTTCTCGGGATGATCGAGGTCAGACTCCGAGAATGCCTTGGCCTTCTTGTATGAGGCAGTATGGGCCATGGCATAGAGGTCGTACACCCCTGGCACCTCCGCCTTATTGTAGTTCGCCTAAAAGAGAGAGAGAGAGGAACAAAGTATTAGTAAAGGGCTCAAGCTAGCATCAAGAATGGATTGCATGAATCATGAAGCAAACCACATACCCAGTTCCGCCCGAACTGATATAAGTTGCGCTGCCTTGATGGTGTGGCACACCAACCATTTTGGATCGCCGGTTCTGGGCATTGTCGTGGACGGCTCGCCATTCATCTGAGCACCACTCATCCACCAACGCCTCCCAACAATACATCTTATCCGCACACCATCTCGGGGGCGCCTAAGTTTGTAAAGAGAAATTTGAGCGTTACGCCTACGAATCAAATCAAGGAAACTAAGTACAAGGCCTTGAGAATAGGTAATTACCTTCATGTATCGCTCCTTCTGCAGAAACTTTCCGCAGCACGACGACTTGTCCTTCTTAACACCACGCGAGGCGTAGTAGTCTCGAACAGCCTGCGGCCGAGCCTCGTGCCGTAAGTTCTGTAGTAGGCGCCTGCACTTGCCATCGATAACCTTTGCCACGGCCTCCTCGTGTCCCTCCTCACACCTGTAGAAGGTCTGCAATCAAAGGAGACAACACTGATTAGTACAATAACTACCTATTGTTGATTTTTACATGTGTAAAGGAGAAATTATTCAAAATTGTCTGATCTGTTGGGGAACGCGACAGAAAACAAAAAATTTCCGACCTACGCACCAGCCCAGGACCACTATGGAGACTGCATACAAGGTTTGATCACTTTCATTACCGACTCGTAGCGCAGCGGAAGTAGAGTCGATGACGAACGGCGGTGCAGATCCCCGCAGCTAGGATTTTACAACCTCCCAACCGCGAGGATGTATACCCTCATCTGCCCCGCGGTAAGCCCTCCGGGAGGCGGTCGCACAGTCCCCCGGACGGTGTCGCGGACAGCCCTTCGGGAGGACCTCCGAAACTCGGACTGTCACTCGGACAGCCCTTCGGGAGGACCTCAAAAACTCGGACGGTCACACGGACAGCCCTTCGGGAGGCACTCTCGAACTAAGACCGAAATTACGATCTCTCTACAGAGTTGCACACATACGGTATCATCTATCCAGCAGGGCTTCGCCGTCCAGAACTAGTTCCTGCCGGAACCTAGACAGCCTTTCGGCTCTACGAAACTATTTCGCTGGGAGGGAGAGAAGAATGCCAGATCATGCATGGCTTTGTGTATGAGAGCAAGAGTGTGTCTTATGGCAGCCCACACACCTCCTATTTATAGGAAACCCAAGGGGTAGGGTGGTTTTACAAGAAAACCCAAAACCCACATGGAAAGGAGTCCTTCCCAAGGACCTAAAAGGTAAAACCAAGGAACAAGTGGGACTCCATGAAGGAGTCCACCATGTGGCCGGCCACACCCTCATGTGGGGCCCCAAAATTGGCCCCTATCCATCCATGTCATCCCCAAGATCTTTTGGAGCAAAGCCCCAAAAGGTGGCTTTCCAAAAATATCCCAAAAAGCACTTTCACTATTCACGACGACATTTTTCAGCGTCTGATCGAACTGAAAATATTCATGTGGGCTTAGAACAATTCTAGTACCCACCAAAATAATTTTCAACGCGAGCCGGAACAATTCCGGTTTAGTGATTTCATCTGCGAAAAGCATCTGAAGCGGTTTCGGCAGCTCCGGAACATTTCCGGTTTTCATCCCGCAAAATTCCAGAAAGTTTCCAGAATGATTCTGGCACCCTCCAAGAATTATCAGGCATGTGCCAAAACCAATTTGACTTTATGGTATCCTCTGGAACAACTTTTCAGTTTCACCGGAACTCATCCGGTGACCTCTCTGCGGAACTTTTCCGGTGTCCGAAACTTTTCCGGTGTCCGAAACTTTTTCGGTGTTTTTCTCTCAAACTCCCTGTCTAGTATTCAACAGATAGATGACCCTTAAGCGTGTGACCCTATAGGTTCGGTGAAGCATAGACATGACCCGGAACCCCTTCCGATCAATGATCAACATCGGAGCCGTGGACACCCATATTGACCCCTATACCCACACGAATGAATATTCGAGTGAACCTCCAGTTGCCGTGTGCTATTCCTGTTGCTTCACGATATGTTACAAATACCTGAGGTGAGACATGTTGGCATCCTCGTGGATCAACAACTTGTCCACTATGCCAGTTACCTCGTTGCCGGTATTGTTCTCTTTTCTCGTTCCCGTGTTCCGGCATCCCTGTGATCAAATCACCCTGTGTCTGGCCACACGATGATGGATACCGAAACACCGAGAGGGCCCAGAGATATCTCTCCATTGTCGGAGGAGCAAGTCCCAATCTCGAGCTATCAAGTTACTTGACACACTTTTCCATGAACCCGTAAGCCGCCGTAATAGCCACCCATTTACGGATGACGTTTAACAAACCCCAAAGTTCATGAAGCAAGCATGAAGAAACTCAATACTCTCATGGTCTAAGGAATTATGCAAACATTAACTTCTCTGTGTTATTAACCATTAACTTATGACGAATGTATCTCATAGCATAACATCAATTCGGGTCGATTCAACACAAGTGTTCTACGAACAATTGTGCCCTCAAAATTGCCGGCATAGCCATGCCCATGATCAGGAAAACAGGATCATCATGCAATACTTGAGCCAGTCCTAGAGGCTTGACTAGGAATACATTTTACCGTTTATTATCCCACACGTGCATATGAGTCTTCCTCCGAGCCTCATGGTTATTGCAGACTCGAGAACCATAGCAGTTATAGCATGGAACATAAACCTAATTATGAACAGGGAGATAATCAATAACATTTATTATTGCCTCTAGGGAATATCTCCTACAGACTCCCACTTGCACTAGAGTCAATAATCTAGTCAACGCTAATGCACTTTACACCTATGGCATACTGGTGTAAAATATGCTTCGCATGTGGTATAGCCCGATGTCCAACGGATCTGACGACTTCAGCTCCGTGTGTAACTTTGGATATCCTCGCGTTTTCACGCTTTCACAAAATTCATATTTTGTGTGGACTTGGCTTCACATATGTGTGAATCATTGGTCGAAACCTGATTCCTCAGACTGAGCTATGGAGCAACTATCTGCTATAGTGTCCCATAGACCAAAGCCATCTTGGAACCATACTAAGTTCATGAATGAACTATATGATTCAAAAACTTCTTTGTCGCTTTTCAAGCGTCAACATACTTAGCCTTTGTTATAGAATTCGCCACAGTATCTTGTTTGAAACAATTTCCAACTACCGTGCCACCATATTGTGTAATACACAAAACCCTAAACTTAAATCGAAAATCGCATGGAGCATTGATGAAGACTGTATCGATGTAATTACTTACAACGAGCACTTCATAATCTCTGCCTGCGAGAAAACATGTCATTACTACTACTCTAGTACTCAATGACATCTTTCACTGTTGTCCTATGATCAGTACTTTGATCACTTTGGTATCTATACTCGCAACAACTTTGGAGTATTGGACATATCTGGTTGTTTTTACATACCATGGAATACATGATTAATCCAAACATAAGAGTGTGTGGAATCACCATCATGTATTTTGCTCATCAGTGTTTTGGGACACCGAGTCTTGCAAAAACTCTTTCCATGTGACTTCGGCAAGAATCACTCCTTGACGTTTTTCAATGCTAAAAAGTTTTAGCATCTTGTCAATATGTATTCATAGCTTAGCCCCATTAGGTAAATCTATCTCCATAGATCATCATGCCTAATATTGAGGCTATTTAGCCTAAGCACTTCATTGAAAAACTATTTTCAAATGAAGTCCTAATTCGTGTCAAGAAATTTATTTCCAATTAACAATGTGTTAAGTACACAAGGTTTTTAGAAATATTATTATGCTCCCACTTAATTTCTTGAATCACAAGTATCTTCGATACCCATTTGATGAAGTCAAACCCCCTTGACCATTTCATCAAAAACGAAGATTCCAACTCCACTTTGCTCTCTTCTGTCCATCGCTGGAACTCTAAAGTTTGCATACTTACTAGCATCCTCTGGATCGACAAATTACTATGGACTATATCACATACAAGTCCTAGGTTTTATTTCCATCAGATGGAAATCCTTTTGTCATCCATGTTTCATATCTCATGATTGAAATATGTATTAATTGCTAGTTCAACCCGAACCGACTTCAAGCATCGCTACGGTGAAACAACCTCATCGTAGTCATCTCCTTGAACTTGTTATTTCAACAAGTCGAGCTATATGGATAAAATATTTTATCCACATCAGTTTATAGTTTCATAAATATTCGTTAGACTCTAAGTCTTCCGAAAGGTGTATCAAGATTTTAATCTCGAACGACTTATATGGAAACTATCTCGGATTGTATTGGCATTTAGCCAATTCCGGAGTCAGGGCCCATCAACGCTTCCTTGTGTATCGTAGGTATACTGTTGTCTAACAACAATATCTCGTATGCGCACCTGAGAGGTTTGCACGAGTTTTTCCTACGCGGTTCAGCTGCAAGTTCGACCGAAGTCCATACATCTCATGTAGAGGCTTCCGTATCAGTCGCAGTAGGAAACTCCGGAATCACTTCCAAGGTTCCTTTCCTTTGACCTGATGACGAAGATACTGGTTATCTCGTCGAGTTGCACTGTCCTCCCACTCACCTTTTGTAAGAACTATTCTCTTTAAAAGCATACCGTTTTGCGGCAAAACCCTTTGCCTCGGTATAGTGGTGGGGGAATACCCAATGACTTGGGATAACCTTACAAAGTAGCACTTGTCTGATTTGGAATAGGTTTGTAACCTTTTACACAAGCCCCATATTCCAAATGTTAAGAAAAGATATAACATGGTTGGGCGTACCACACCATGGCGTTATTTCAACAGACCTGATGGAGCTCTTTTCAGTGTAAAAGCCGCAGTCTCTAAAGCATCACTCTATAAAAGGGGTAATGGCAAATTTATTTATGTCATCTTTGATCTTACCATGTCATAAATGGTTCGATTACATCTTCACGGACTTTCCACTTGCAGCGGTGTTCCGGGAGGTGCAAGTTATGAAACCCCTTTCACAACTCATCAGACATTTGCTAAACTTGTAACTCAAATATTCCTTTCTGCAATCAAATTGCAGAAACATAATTTTCTTGTTACAATAACTTCTACTTCATTTTTGAAAACCTTCTGAATGAATTCAAAAGATCCAGACTTACGTCTCAACAAGTAAATATCCATATATCTACTTGAGTCATTTCTGAAGACAGATAAATCCACTACTTGCAACAACATTTATTGGACTACACACATCATAATGTATGATTACCAATATGTTCTTTGCTCGTTCCTTATGGCCTGTGAATGGTATTTCGGTCACTTTACCTTTCAGAGGAAAGTTGCAAGTGTCAGATGATTCAAAATCAAACGACTTCAAAATCCATCATAATGGAATTTTCCATGCGGGTTTCTCCAATGTGACCAAATGCAGTGCCACACTTGTGTGGTATTCCTTTAGTCTTGCGACATTTAGCGTCAGTGTTATGGATGTATCATATTTGCATCAATGTTCATAACATACATCCCATCTTCGATGGAAACATGGCCCTTCATTTTATTCATAATACTGAACAACAATTGTTGTTTCTATGAACAACTCTTTTGCAACAAACATTGTGCAATGGGCTAGAGTGTACGAAACTCTAAAATGAATTATGAAAGTAAACCCAGAGGTAATGTATTATTATCAATATTCATAACATACGTCTCATTCATAATGAAAGTATGGCCCTTATGTTATTCATAACACTGAACATCAAAAGTTCTCTTATGAACAACCTTCTTGCAAGATACCTTATGCAAAAGGCTAGAGTGTGAAACTCTAAAATGAATTATGAAAATAAAAACATAGGGAATACACCGATGGAAGGCATAGTAACATTTACTATGTTCCCTGCGTGTATCTAAACCTCATCCCTGGCTAGTCTTTCAGGCCATAGTAGTTCTTACATCGAGTTGCAACAGAATGCAATCGAGCGGGTATCTTTGTGATCAACTCACAATACCCAAGAATTAGTGATTAACATGTTTAACCATAATTCCCAAGAACTATATCTTTGACCAGCCTTCTATACATCAAAAACTTGTATGACATTCATACATGAGCTGGATATTCCAGTCTTCTTTCCTTCTGCCATTATACTTCTAACAGTTTAACTCTCAGTATTTCTCCTACTCTCAGAAGAAGCACCCAACTTAAGAGTGGCGTTAGCCTCGGACTTCCTAGGCGTGAAAGTTTCACTAACACCCTTCGGACACTTCCTTTCTCTTTAAGTTGTTGTTTTATTCACCTTTCATCATATGACAGGCGTTCTTCTGGATCCCTCTCTTATCAGTCAAATGCATAGTAAACACCTTTACTAATAGTTTGCAAACAAACATGGCTTTAGATATCTCATATCTTTCAGTCTTTGTCTGTCTCTGAAAATGATTTTCAGATTCCATGAATATCACATAACTATCCAAACTTTTGAAGTTCGGGTCTCATGGAAGCAAACGTATTGCACTTGACTAAAAACGGAATTCTAGCTTTTGGATCGAAGGACGAGAGTCACATGATCCATAGCATTAGCGGGAGAATACCGAAAGCATGCGATAGGACAAAGTCCTTCTCAGCACTCTTGAGGACAATCCTCACATTACGTTACCAACCGTAAAGTTTTAACCAGATATTTAACAGCTATTCAATTTTAAAAGGGAAGGTGGAAACGCGAGCCATTATTCTACAACTATTATGCAAACCACACTTAGACAGAGTTCACAATTAATTGTACTGAAAATTAAACAAGTTAATTCTACAGTGCGCTCCCACTCAAATCAATATCTCTCATAATTGATTGTGAGTGATACAAGACCCACTTATCAATTGTTCGCCATTGGTGTAACACCACTGATGACGAAAATCTCAACCGGTAGGCAAACTTGCCAATCACATCTTCCATGCGACTCTTGTTCATCTTTCGATGCGTGTGTTCCGAGCTCATGACGGTCATGCCTGAACGTCAAGACAACCAAGTGATCTCGCTGCGAGGTCTCAACTCACCCGCCTCACACATCCCTAATCGTTCGTACCCGTGTGACACGGCGCACCCCGAAAAGATAGGTGCCGTGACGGTGCTACACTTGGGAGAACACTAACTACTTGATATTTTTGTGAGAGATCACCCTAATAAAAGCGACTACCGCGCAATCAAGAAGGGTGCATCATAAGGGAAGGGATAAACATCTCAGGCAATTCATAATAGCATGATATGGTATAGCCCTTTCTGACGGAGAAGTCTTTCATTTCTTCGTCTTCGGCATTCGCGTCGGTGTTCACCTTTGCGAAGATTGCCACCACCTTGTCGATGCACCAGATAATATTGCTATCTCTATAGCTAATAAAATAAGTGCATTACATAAGGTTGACACGCAGGTCATTAAAGTGCAAGCATATGGCTCCAGCCATCATGCCGAATCATGACACGCAGGTCATGTTAATCAATTTACATCATATAGTCATCTCATACATAATCAAATTATTATGAACACTGCTATACCACATCACATGCACATGCAAACCATCCTGCAAAACCAAGTTAGACGCCTCTAATCGGTTCATGCAAAATTTTATTTTACGTGGCTTCTAAGGTTTCGAAACAAACCGAAGCTACCAACGTCCATCATCAAGCATGATAATCCAAGTCGCTAGATTAACATTCCAGGGTGTATGAAACACGAGATAATAAAATCTCGAGCCCCATACTAAACTTCGTCATACGCGTGACCCCCGTGCAGATCACATCTGCATTGCCCTTTCGTCTGCAAAATTTCATCTTTCTTTTTAACTACGGTGGAATTCAATGAACTGTTAGCACTTCGTTGATCAATCAGGATCGCGGATTGCCAGAACATTGAAACTCCACCATACTGTTATCAAGATCAGAAATATGCAAATTCGAGGGAAGCAACAAGAACATCGGGTAACAGACTTCATCTGCTACCCGCACAAATAATTTTCAGCAATAGATATCATCTACTACCTAATTATATTGTGCAACACCCATACATCTCTATGTATTCTAGATCGCAACCTGCATCTACGCATAGCACGGCTCTTGATGCCACTGTTGGGGAACGCGACAGAAAACAAAAAATTTCCGACCTACGCACCAGCCCAGGACCACTATGGAGACTGCATACAAGGTTTGATCACTTTCATTACCGACTCGTAGCGCAGCGGAAGTAGAGTCGATGACGAACGGCGGTGCAGATCCCCGCAGCTAGGATTTTACAACCTCCCAACCGCGAGGATGTATACCCTCATCTGCCCCGCGGACAGCCCTCCGGGAGGCGGTCGCACAGTCCCCCGGACGGTGTCGCGGACAGCCCTTCGGGAGGACCTCCGAAACTCGGACTGTCACTCGGACAGCCCTTCGGGAGGACCTCCAAAACTCGGACGGTCACACGGACAGCCCTTCGGGAGGCACTCTCGAACTAAGACCGAAACTACGATCTCTCTACAGAGTTGCACACATACGGTATCATCTATCCAGCAGGGCTTCGCCGTCCAGAACTAGTTCCTGCCGGAACCCAGACAGCCTTTCGGCTCTACGAAACTATTTCGCTGGGAGGGAGAGAAGAATGCCAGATCATGCATGGCTTTGTGTATGAGAGAAAGAGTGTGTCTTATGGCAGCCCACACACCTCCTATTTATAGGAAACCCAAGGGGTAGGGTGGTTTTACAAGAAAACCCAAAACCCACATGGAAAGGAGTCCTTCCCAAGGACCTAAAAGGTAAAACCAAGGAACAAGGGGGACTCCATGAAGGAGTCCACCATGTGGCCCGCCACACCCTCATGTGGGGCCCCAAAATTGGCCCCTATCCATCCATGTCATCCCCAAGATCTTTTGGAGCAAAGCCCCAAAAGGTGGCTTTCCAAAAATATCCCAAAAAGCACTTTCACTATTCACGACAACATTTTTCAGCGTCTGATCGAACTGAAAATATTCATGTGGGCTTAGAACAATTCTAGTACCCACCAAAATAATTTTCAATGCGAGCCGGAACAATTCCGGTTTAGTGATTTCATCTGCGAAAAGCATCTGAAGCGGTTTCGGCAGCTCCGGAACATTTCCGGTTTTCATCCCGGAAAATTCCAGAAAGTTTCCAGAATGATTCTGGCACCCTCCAAGAATTATCAGGCATGTGCCAAAACCAATTTGACTTTATGGTATCCTCTGAAACAACTTTTCAGTTTCACCGGAACTCATCCGGTGACCTCTCTGCGGAACTTTTCCGGTGTCCGAAACTTTTCCGGTGTCCGAAACTTTTTCGGTGTTTTTCTCTCAGACTCCCTGTCTAGTATTCAACAGATAGATGACCCTTAAGCGTGTGACCCTATAGGTTCGGTGAAGCATAGACATGACCCGGAACCCCTTCCGATCAATGATCAACATCGGAGCCGTGGACACCCATATTGACCCCTATACCCACACGAATGAATATTCGAGTGAACCTCCAGTTGCCGTGTGCTATTCCTGTTGCTTCACGATATGTTACAAATACCCGAGGTGAGACATGTTGGCATCCTCGTGGATCAACAACTTGTCCACTATGCCAGTTACCTCGTTGCCGGTATTGTTCTCTTTTCTCGTTCCCGTGTTCCGGCATCCCTGTGATCAAATCACCCTGTGTCTGGCCACACGATGATGGATACCGAAACACCGAGAGGGCCCAGAGATATCTCTCCATCGTCGGAGGAGCAAATCCCAATCTCGAGCTATCAAGTTACTTGACACACTTTTCCATGAACCCGTAAGCCGCCGTAATAGCCACCCATTTACGGATGACGTTTAACAAACCCCAAAGTTCATGAAGCAAGGATGAAGAAACTCGATACTCTCATGGTCTAAGGAATTATGCAAACATTAACTTCTCTGTGTTATTAACCATTAACTTATGACGAATGTATCTCATAGCATAACATCAATTCGGGTCGATTCAACACAAGTGTTCTACGAACAATTGTGCCCTCAAAATTGCCGGCATAGCCATGCCCATGATCAGGAAAACAGGATCATCATGCAATACTTGAGCCAGTCCTAGAGGCTTGACTAGGAATACATTTTACCGTTTATTATCCCACACGTGCATATGAGTCTTCCTCCGAGCCTCGTGGTTATTGCAGACTCGAGAACCATAGCAGTTATAGCATGGAACATAAACCTAATTATGAACAGGGAGATAATCAATAACATTTATTATTGCCTCTAGGGCATATCTCCTACAGACTCCCACTTGCACTAGAGTCAATAATCTAGTCAACGCTAATGCACTTTACACCTATGGCATACTGGTGTAAAATATGCTTCGCATGTGGTATAGCCCGATGTGGTTCGCCATTCCCGCACTTGCTTGCAAAGAGGGCATAGATCACAGTTGGGCCATCCTCTACGTTTTAGTCTACCTGCACTAGTAGAAAACAGACTTTTTGTCCAAAGCATTAGTCCCGGTTTGGTTTTGAACCGGCACTAATGTGACCATTAGTCCCAGTTCGGGACGGGCATCATTAGTCCCGGTTCGTTCTGGACCTTTAGTCCCGGTTCGTAACACGAACCGGGACTAAAGGGGTGGTGGCAGGCTGGTGTCAGCCTGGGGCCCCACGATCACCTTTAGTCCTGGTTCATGGCACGAACCGGGACTATAGGCTCACCTTTAGTCCCGGTTTGTGTCACGAACCGGGACTAAAGATCCCCTATATGAACCCTTCGGCCAGCCCGAGCACACTCCTCCCTGTTTTTCCCCTTCTTCCTCTCCTTTGTTCTTCCCCTTGCGCGAGCTCACCTCCATTTTTGCCAAAATTTGTCAAGATTTGGAGGCACCCCATCCATCCAAGTGTTCACAAAGGTTAGCAACTTTGTCCTTTCATCTCTCATTGCTAGATTAGCTCTTGCAATGCTCTATAAGTATAGTGATTTGTGGGTTTTAGTTTGGGAGTATTTATATGTGGTTGTTTATTTGATTTATATGCAATTTGAGCTCAAATTAACTTCTTACTTTGCATGTGTAGGTGTGGTTTACTTAGTGCCTTCCCGTCCCCGTCCTAACCACCGTCGATCGCCCGCACCGTCCCGTCGCCGGCACCACCTTGGTGAGCCTCTTGTTCTTATCCTTTTTATAAAAAAAATCATGTTTGTAAGATTTAGATAGTTACTTGTATAGTTTTCTTACCTATATGGTTGTTTGTTATACATAGTGGCATGGTTTTGATATCCGTCCCCGTCGGCCCTCGTCCGGTTTATGATTCGGATGTGGTATATACTCTCTTTTATAACTATTTGTTGCATTTCGTGTTTATGACAATTATGCCCATCAAGTTGACATAGATATTTTTATCTAGGAGGTATGTGAACTGGAAATTGCAACCGACATAGATATTCTTGTCAAGAAGTTAAATTTAGTTGAAAAAGAAAACGAGTATTTGAAAGAAAAATTGAAAAGAGTTGAAGAAGAGAAGATGAAACTGGAGTTGTATGTTGTCGATGTCGTCGATGATCACAAGATCAAGATGGATGCAATGCGCTTGAAGATTAGAAAATTTTTAAAAAATATGCCATTGATAGTGAGGCTTGGTATCACTATGCTGTTGGATCAATTGTTACCTTAGTTGCGATCTTGATCGCATTTGTTGTTGCATTTAAATGCTTTAGCTAGAGAGTTTGTATGTTGTTTTATGAGAACAAGTGTGTATGAACTTTATGTATGAACTTGTATTAATTTGGTCTTTTCGGTGTTGTGTAATGAAGATGAGCTGGCAATGGATGTACGATGACCGATGCTCTCCCCAGTTCATTAATGGCGTGCATACTTTTCTGGTTGCGGCTGAGGCAAACAAGTGGGCGGATGGTTTTATGTATTGTCCATGTGCTGGCTGTAAGAATGATCGAAATTATTCTAACTCAAGAACCATTCACGTCCACCTGTTTGAGTCCGGTTTCATGTTCGGCTATAACTGTTGGACCAAGCACGGAGAAAGAGGGGTCCTAATGGAAGAGAATGAAGAAGAAGAGGATGACGACAGCTATCCTGGCCATGGGTTCCATGAATACGATGGTACAACAATGGGGGAAGAAGCTGAGCCGGCAATGCGGGAAGGAGCTGAAGAAGAGGCATCAGATGAGCCCGCAGATGATCTTGGTCGGGCCATTGCCGATGCAAAGAGAAACTGCGCAAGTGAAAAGGAGAAGCTAAAGTTGCAGTGCATGTTAGAGGATCACAAGAAATTGTTGTACCCAAATTGCGAAGATGAGAAGAAAAAGCTGGGTACCACACTGGAATTGCTGCAATGGAAGGCAGAGAATGGTGTATCTGACAAGGCATTTGAAAAGTTGCTGATAATGTTAAAGAAGAAGCTACCAAAGGACAATGAATTGCCCGACAGTACGTACGAAGCAAAGAAGGTTGTCTGCCCTCTAGGATTAGAGGTGCAGAAGATACATGCATGCCCTAATGACTGCATCCTCTACCGCGGTGAGTACGAGGATTTGAATGCATGCCCGGTATGCTGTGCATTGCGCTATAAGATCGGCCACGATGACCCTGGTGATGTTGAGGGTGAGCGCCCCAGGAAGAAGATTCCTGCCAAGGTCATGTGGTATGCTCCTATAATACCACGGTTGAAACGTTTGTTCCAAAACAAAGAGCATGCCAAGTTGATGCGATGGCACAACGAAGACCGTAAGAAAGACGGGAAGTTGAGAGTACCCGCTGACGGATCGCAGTGGAGAAAAATCGAGAGAAAGTGGAAGGACTTTGCAAAGGACGCAAGGAACGTATGGTTTGGTTTAAGTGCAGATGGCATTAATCCTTTTGGGGAGCAGAACAGCAATCATAGCACATGGCCTGTGACTCTATGTATCTATAACCTTCCTCGTTGGTTGTGCATGAAGCGGAAGTTCATTATGATGCCAGTGCTCATCCAAGGCCCCAAGCAACCCGGCAACGACATTGATGTGTACCTAAGGCCATTAGTTGAAGAACTTTTACAGCTGTGGAATGGAAAAGGTGTACGTGCGTGGGATGAGAAAGAACAGGAGGAATTTGACCTACATGTGTTGCTGTTTGTAACCATCAATGATTGGCTTGCTCTCAGTAACCTTTCAGGACAGACAAACAAGGGATACCACGCATGCACGCACTGTTTAGATGATACCGACAGTATATATTTGGATAAATGTAAGAAGAATGTGTACCTGGGGCATCGTCAATTTCTTCAGAGCAGGCATCCCGTAAGAAAGAAAGGCAAGCATTTCAAAGGTGAGGCAGATCACCGGAAGAAGCCTCGCCACCGTACTGGTGATGATATACTTGATATGGTCAAGGATTTAAAAGTAATCTTTGGAAAGGGTCCTGGCGGACAATCTGTTCCGAATGACGCTGACGGACGCGCACCCATGTGGAAGAAGAAATCTATATTTTGGGACCTACCCTAATGGAAAGACCTAGAGGTCCGCTCTGCAATCGACGTGATGCACGTGACGAAGAATCTTTGCGTGAACCTGCTAGGCTTCTTGGGCGTGTATGGGAAGACAAAAGATACACCGGAGGCATGGATCCAAAGCAGTTTCAGGGTCATGCCAGCTACGCTCTTACCAAAGAAGAGAAGGAAATCTTCTTCGAATGCCTTCTCAGTATGAAGGTCCCATCTGGCTTCTCGTCGAATATAAAGGGAATAATAAATATGGCAGAGAAAAAGTTCCAGAACCTAAAGTCTCATGACTGCCACGTGATTATGACGCAACTGCTTCCGGTTGCATTGAGGGGGCTTCTACCGGAAAACGTTCGATTAGCCATTGTGAAGCTATGTGCATTCCTCATTGCAATCTCTCAGAAGGTAATCGATCGAGAAATCCTACCAAGGTTAGAGAATGATTTGGTGCAATGTCTTGTCAGTTTCGAGTTGGTGTTCCCACCATCCTTCTTCAATATCATGACGCGCGTCCTAGTTCACCTAGTCGAGGAGATTGCCATTCTGGGTCTTGTATTTCTACACAATATGTTCCCCTTTGAGAGGTTCATGGGAGTCTTAATGAAATATGTTCATAATCGTGCTAGGCCAGAAGGAAGCATCTCCAAGGGCCATGAAATAGAGGAGGTCATTGAGTTTTGTGTTGACTTTATTCCTGACATTAAGCCGATTGGTGTTCCTGAATCGCGGCATGAGGGCAGACTGGGTGGAAAAGGCACGCTAGGAAAGAATTCAGTAATATGCCAGGACGGGCATTCTTTGGCGCAAGCACACTACACAGTTCTACAAAGTTCCGCCTTGGTGGCTCCGTATATCGAGCAACACAAGAATATTCTACGCTCCAAACACTCGGAGCAGTCTGACGACTGGATTACACATGAACAAACGGTGACTTTCGCCTGTTGGTTGCAGACACGTCTCATGCATGACGACACTGTTGCAGATGACATGTACTTGCTGTCCAAGTTACCATCTTCGACTATATTGACTTTAAAGGGGTACGAGATAAATGGGAATACATTTTACACGATCGCCCAAGATAAAAAGAGCGCCAACCAAAACAGTGGTGTCCGCTTTGATGCAGCAAACACCAATAGGCCAAAGGACACATATTATGGTTACATAGAGGAGATATGGGAACTTGACTATGGACTTGGTTTGAAGGTCCCTTTGTTTCGGTGCAAATGGGTCAATCTGACAGGAGGCGGGGTAAAGGAAGACCCGCAGTACGGAATGACAACAGTGGATCTCAACAATCTTGGGTACGCAGACGAACCATTCGTCCTAGCCAATGATGTGGCGCAGGTTTTCTATGTGAAGGACATGTCTACCAAGCCGAGAAAAAGAAAAGATAAGGAAGCGAATACATCATACGATGTGCCAAAGCGCCACATAGTTCTTTCAGGGAAAAGAAACATCGTGGGAGTGGAGGACAAGATAGACGTGTCAGAAGGTTATGAAAAGTTTCATGAAATTGCTCCCTTCAGAGTGAATGTTAACCCGAGCATCAAGTTAAACGATGAAGATTTTCCATGGTTACGACGCAAAGGGACACACGCGAAGAAAAAGTTTTATATCCAAAGATCCCACTCTGGGATGTGACCGGCTTCTCTAGTTAGTTTCCGGACTTATATATCTAGAAAGTCCCACTTCGGACAAACCGGAGGGAATCTTTGTAATAGTAGTGTACTTATGTGTTTTGGCATTTGAAACGCATCGAAATATTATGTCCAGAGCCACGTCATCAATTTTCAACCCTTTCTGACTTCATTTGCTATTTTTCATGCATTTACTGATTTTTTTTGAGCTAAATGACCCTTTAATTGAAAAGCACTACAAATGAACTCTGAAAAGGTTGAAAATTGGCATGGTATCATCATTTCACCCACATAGCATGTGCTAAAAAGTTGAGAGGGTTACGGCAAAAACTGGATGCACTTCGTGTACAAAATGGACAATCTCTTTCGAAGTATGAGGGTTTCAGACGAAAACTCGTGTGTTACTAAGGCATTTCATTTTTTTAAACTTATTTCAACTCCAGACTTTTTGTGTGTTCAGTATGCACCATTCGAAGCCACGCCATCAATTTTCAACCCTTTCTGACTTCATTTGCTATTTTCATGCATTTACTGATTTTTTTGAGCTAAATGACCCTGGAATTGAAAAGCACTACAAATGAACTCTGAAAAGGTTGAAAGTTGGCATGGTATCATCATTTCACCCACATAACATGTGCTAAAAAGTTGAGAGGGTTACGGCAAAAACTGGATGCACTTCGTGTACAAAATGGACAATCTCTTTCGAAGTATCAGGGTTTCAGACGAAAACTCGTCTGTTACTAAGGCATTTCATTTTTTTAAACTTATTTCAACTCCAGACTTTTTGTGTGTTCAGTATGCACCATTCGAAGCCACGCCATCAATTTTCAACCCTTTCTGACTTCATTTGCTATTTTTCATGCATTTACTGATTTTTTTGAGCTAAATGACCCTGAAATTGAAAAGCACTACAAATGAACTCTGAAAAGGTTGAAAGTTGGCATGGTATCATCATTTCACCCACATAGCATGTGCTAAAAAGTTGAGAGGGTTACGGCAAAAACTAGATGCACTTCGTGTAAAAAATGGACAATCTCTTTCGAAGTATAAGGGTTTAAGACGAAAACTCGTCTGTTACAAAGGCATTTCATTTTTTAAATAACATAAGAATTACCAAATCTATTATATATAAAAAGTATTTGACTGGTGCACCAGGAAAAAGAGAAATAATCAAGAAAATTCAACAATAATTAGAAACATCTGTCCATTGATTTGGTGGACCTCTATCTATAAGTACATTATTAATGGACCAGATCTAATCTAACTTGAGAGAAAAAACGCTATGGAAAAACTGTTATAGGCCTTCCGCACGTCCTTGGTCTGAATTGTATGTCTTCCATATCTCATTACCACACTCTCCAATTGCATATCTTAGGTTATGGGTCCTGAAGAAAAAAAACGCAGCTCATATGGCTCCCTTCTCCTCATGCTCGCCGCCGCAAATCATATGGCTGACCAAGCAGGCCTCCGGCGAGACAACAGAGACACAGAGTACCCAGCACCCTCACGTAGTCACGTGTCTACACAAACCAGCTTGCTGCACAACCTAGATTTTGTGATGGTGCGGCTAGCACACGCACGGGGTGCCCTAATCTTCCACAGGACCAGGATAGGGCTGCAGCAGTAATATACATGGGCGGGAGCATGAGCAAGTAGCCAGGTACGTGTTTTCCTCCGAGATATCGATCAAACTGCTTGCTTGGTAATTAGATTCATGAGTAGGCAGATGCCAACGTACGAATCTAAGCACAATCGATCAGCTACTTATAGTTTGGATCCAGCCCTTTGTTGTGTGTGATATTTTCCCCAAAAACATCCATGGGTGAGGCGTCGTGCCGAGATGGCATCATTTGATCGATCTTGAACCAACGGAGGATGGTCAGCTAGATGAGCACCTAACAAGCTGGCAATACACATCATATCATCTGCACATGCTATGCAAGCGGCCGGATCTGTACCTCGAGGTGGACAACGATAACCCAAAGCTACGCAATCGGGAGAGTACTAAATGGGGACTTACTGTAGCTGTATGGATCAGCAAAAGTCCATGTAACGGATTGTTTATTACTATATTCACGTAAGTATCATTATGTTGTAAACTTACGTGCAGGGCTACAACTAGCATCTTACTTATGATCCATTTAATATTGGTCTCCAAAATTATATGCAGGAAATTTCTAATTACTCTAATGTACAAAGAGGAACAGTCCCAATTTATTATTCAAAAGACCAGGTATATTTCCACTCCATGGCGATAATGTGTTGGGAAAGGTGATATATCTTAGAGAAAAAACAAAGTGTCGGCTAGATAGATATTCGGTAACCATGATTGATATCAACTTCCTTTCTGCTAGGATAGAAATCTCCTTCATGCTTTATGTATCACAAAAATAATGATACATATATAACCCAAGCAACTTTACTGTGCATAAATTTAAGCTGTATGAAAAGTCTTATATGAACTAAATATAATAGAATGTACATGAAAGTTTACAATCTTCTTGAGGTCAGCCTACATATTTTATTTGCTAACATGTATGACGTTTCTCCTTTGATCATTATTTTTGTAGTGCACCATGGGTATTTGCAAGTCTATTCTTATCGACTAATATGATGTATCTCACAATCTGAGAGCCTCTACAAGATTATTGTTGCGGTCTTTGGACAAACATATTGTATGCATTGATCCGTTTGGGTTTATTTTTGGGATTATATATGTTCTCAACATCAACTTGAATGCAATAAAGACATGACAAGGCGATCTACTACTAAACTTGGCTCTGAACAAAATGAGAACCTCTACATTTTGGTCTAAATATTAGTTATGGCACAGATTATCTTAGCAGCACAGTATTTATATGTTGTTAGGTCAGGAAGTTGTTGACATAGATTTGTTGATGCAGACATGTTATCCTTAATGTGGTCAGTGGATTTCTCTAATAGCAGGGAGCTAATCGACTAGGTTTTTCGTCATGCCACCTTGAGGTTTACGACTACTGCTCCCGCCGGCTATTGCAAGTTTAATTATTTAGTGCTTATTCTACTCTTTCATGATTTTCAAAGTACTTGATCTGATCCATTAGATTGTGTTCTATGTGGCTTAGTCGATCCAATTGGTATGTCTAGAGGATTATAAATCATGAGCATTTTGACACACACACACACAAAAGTTATTTGAAAGGATTTTTGAATCTCCTCTTGTGCAGCATGAATCTCATGTTTGTTGTGTTCAGTACCAATATTATTTCCTTACTAAGTCCCAGAAATTCCGGCCTAATATTGCATGGTAATTTACTATGGCTTGGAGATGACAAATTGTTCTTGACATGAACCTATCATTTGGTTTCACAAGTTTTCTAATTTATATTACTTTGATTTTAATCTTTTGGAAGTACTTAGAAATTTAATTATATGAGTCGAATGAGTTGTATTTCTTATAAATATTATCTTCCTCAACCACATACATTTTCTTCCGAAATGTTAGTGTCGCTCATCATCTTAGGTATATGATCTTGATGTCGGATGTTGGTTACGATATATGTAATGGCTAATCATTCTGCCCTTTTGTGCATTTTTGTCCTTAAATAGGGTTTGCTAGATGTCTCGAGATAACTTTTGTAGGTTGAATAGTATATTTTTGGTAGAATAGGTATTCAGTTCAGTAAGTTTTTTTGTGGACATGCCATTTAGTTCCAAAGTTATGACACATGCTGCCATGCAGAAGTTGAGTTGACTTTCTAGAGGAATAAATAACGCGGATTTAATTTACATGATGCCAATTATAAATGGCAAAAAAAGGATCCAGATACGTGGTAAAAAAATGTAGGAAATTTTCTTGGAGTTGTAACTACAAAGCTACATTTATGGGATTAATTTAACATATCATGCATGGTATGTTTTAGGTAGGTTCCATTTTACGATTTTGGATATGATTTCAGCTTAGTCCGTATGCACATGGAACTCTATACAAGTCATTAGCACTTGGAGGCTCTATAGTGTTTATTTTTTCTTAAGCAACTAGGCATAGAAGTGTATGGAAGACTTTTGTTGACAGATATTATTGCCTTTTGATGTAATTAGTCTAGCATAAATGGTGAGGCATTATTGATTGCTTCAACTATGTAATATAGCACTTTCCGCCATGAGGATGAATCCCTTTCCCTGTAAGTATTTATTTAGTTGCTTCCAATATTGATAAATTCATAATCTAAAAATATTGCAAAGATTTTGAAATATGTCAACTATACATCATGGTGTGGTTTTTACTATAATTTTTTTGTTCCAATAAAAATGTTTTCACCATGTATTTTCCAATCTTTGCATGTTATTTTTATTTGTATTCACTTTCCTCCGTTATTATGAATTCTTATTATATTACCCATGAGATGGATTTCAATCAAGTTGATATCTAAAGAAATTCTCTACTTTTTTGCTAGGCTCACTCAAAGGATGTTAGCCTACTGCATGTATACATATAATTTCTTGCATGTTTCTTACAGGCAATGTTATGAGTTATAATGCGGTGGTGAATCTTCATGTCTACAAACGAGAAACAAGTGGGAATTTGGACGAAAGAGTTCTCTTATTAGTCAAAAATAATCTTAGTTAAGAAAATCAGGCTAGCAAAAGTTTTAGACAAGGCCGATGTCCTATTAAGACATAACACTTGGATATAATATGAGTTTTTTTTGGTAAATTGATTACATATGACTTATTTCTACTATTCTCAACTAGACTCGATCTAGATTTTGACTCCTACTAAATCAAAACCTCTAATAATTTTTCAAAAAATGGCATGCATAATTGAAGGTATATAGATGCATAACATATCTATTTATGTAAAAAAATTTTTAAGAAAAAACTATGTTCTCAGAAGTCTTATATTTTTAAATATCGTAACATATGGTTCTATAATGTTTCTTTGCAAATCAAATAATGGGTTCTCATTATGAAACTTTATAGCATTCTAGACCGCGCATCGAGCGGGCCACTTTGCTAGTTGAATATAATGATAAAACACGCTAATATTAAACAGCAGAAAAAAGAATCACAGCAAAATCTATTTTTAAAGTAAAGTTATTCACAAATTAGTGATATACACAAATTTCCAATAATTCGAATTTAAACTATTGAAATTTGAAAACTACTGCCACTAACAGAAAGTTTACAATTTTTTTTGACCTAACGCAAAAAGATTCACTCATTAACTCTAAATAAAGCAAAAAAAACTCAGAAACAAAAGAAAATAAATAAAACAGAAATTAAAAAAACTGAAAAGTAAAAAAAAAACCCGCCTACTAGGCCCCAACCGCAGGCTCACAAGGCCCAGTAGGCCCAACAGGGCAGCACAGGTTCGATAGGCCCACACAGGCCTGCTTAGAGAGGAGCTCGAGGGAGCAGCCACAGCGGGGCTTATAAACCAGTGCGGCTGCCCTTCGCTGGGCGAGGTGGGACTAAACTTTCTGCACCGCGGCTGTGGCAGCACGAGACCTTTAGTCGCGGTTGGTGGCTGCAACCGCGACTAAAGGTAACCTTTAGTCGCGGTTGGTGGCTGCAACCGCGACTAAAGGTAACCTTTAGTCGCGGTTGGTGGCACCAACCGCGACTAAAGGTGGCCTTTAGTCGCGGTTGGAGCCACCAACCGCGACTAAAGGCTCTCATATATATAGCGCCACTTACGAAAAATCCCCCGTCCTCTCCATTCTCTCGACGCCAAACACAGACGACGCCGCCAGGCTGCTGCGCGCCGCCGCCTGCCCCGATCGACGTCGTCGCCGCCCCCGACGCCGGCCGCCTGTGCCTCCTCGTCGACCCCTACTCCGGACGCGCCCTCCTCGCCGATCCCCGACGGCGCCGCCTGCGCCCGGCCCGCTCCTCGCTGCGCCGCCTGCCCCGACGCCGTCACTGCCCCCGACTCGCCCCGCCTCGCCGTCGCCCCGCTGTGAGCTCAGTTCCTCCCTCTCCCCCCTCTCCCTCGCCCCCTGCTGCCATGGCTGCTCCTCCGGCCCTGAGCCCCCCCCCACACACACATGCATGAACACACACACACACACACACACACACACACACACACACACACACACATTTTCTATTTAGATGTTTTAGTTGTTTTTCACTAGTATATATGTATGTATGAATGCATGTTAGATGGATATAATTAGTGTTTAATTAGTATAGATTTTTTTATATAATGTTGTTTTTCTGTTTTTTAATGGATATATAGAAGTAAGCTTAATTAGTGTTTCTTTTTCTGTTTTTTAATTTTATATAAAAAAGTTGCATAGGAAAAATTTGCATATAAAAAAGTTGCATAGGAAAAAGTTGACCATATATATATTTGTTAGAAGGACAATATATAAGTGGGAAAAGTTTCGGAATTTTTTGAGAAAGGAATATTATTAGGGTAGTTATAACCTAGGAATGAGACATTATAATTGAAAAGAGGATATTTTGCTCAAAATTTCCTAATAAAATGACATTGCATATATAGGAATTTTTTTTCATAAGAATTTCTTCTCGGAGTCAACGATGCCCGGCCCGCATCCTCGTCGTCGACTCGTTCGCGACGACGTCCTGCTTCAGAGGGGCAACGTTCGGGACTGGGCTCCGCCGGGCTGGCACTGGGAGGTGCTACCTTCAGGGGCGCGTAGCTTGGTGAGGAACCCGGCCCCGGGTCCCGTCGTCGACCCGGAGCTTCTTTGGTGGCGTTCGCGTGGGCCACTTTCGGTGCGGATGCAGCCGGCCCCGCCGGAGGTGGTACGTCGCCGTGTCAGGGAGGAGGACAAGCACGTCCGTCGCTACATGGATGCGTTGGACGTCAGGTTCTCCAATACCTGGCAGGTTCTTCAGGGATCTCACCCGAGCTATGATCCTGTGATGGTTCCTTCTCTTTGGGTGTCCACCGCCTGCGCCTCAGGAACCGCGAGTGAACTAGATTCTTCGATAATATTCGATAGGCTGGTAGTAACCGACGATCATAAAAGGCAGGCTAAAGAGGCCGGTGTCACTGTTGAACAACTCCTAGGCCTTGAGGAAATCCCCGGGATTACAGAGGAGGAAGTAAAATACCAATATGTCCGCCGCAAACCTCTGGTCAAGCCTGACGATGTCAAGCTTCTACCAACGAGATTGTACAATTTGCATACGTGGTACATGCAAGAAACAGCAAATACCAATCAAGAGTCCCTCATGGTGAAAGTCAAGAAAAAGCATTACTTCCATAAAAAAGATTTGTGGATTCATTATTCAGAGTTGTTTCAGTTATTCAATCAAGACGCACTCGACAAATCTATCGTCAGTTGCTATTGTCTGTAAGTGATTTCTTTCTGTAATTTAAGTCTCTAGCTAGCTAGCTGTGCTCTCGTTCATTACCTGTAATTATCCTCACTATATTCTTTTCTGTGGTATTATGCAGAATGAAGATGTATGAAATGAAAAAAGCTGGACGCTATGGCATTGGGTTCATTGACCCAAATACGGTTAATCAGGCGATATGGGAAACTGAACATTCGAGAAAAGACACAGAGAGATTCCTGCTAGAGTTTTTGAAGCAACTAAACACCCAACCAGAAATACTACTTACTTACAACTTCGGGTGAGTGTTACTATATCTTGTACTACAAATTCTATTTTTTGCTTACTAGATGTTAATAAGTGTAGTTGATGAGTTATGCACATGCCCGCTTAATTATACAAAACGTGTGCGCATGCAGTTACCACTGGATCTTGTTAATCATTGAAGTTGACAAGGGAAAAGTTGAAGTACTAGACTCACTATATAAGAATCCATCCGAATACGCAACCGTGAGGGGGATGGTCGACAGGTAATTTCAATCATTATCGCACTATGTCGGCCTCTTTACTTCATTTCCTGATATCAACTAGTTAATAACTCCTTTATTCATTTTCTTTGCCGGCGGGCAGGGCTTGGGCCAAGTTCGTCAAACTGGTCCCAGGCGACTGGGAACAAAAGCTGACATGGGTGCGACCCAAGGTAATTAAGTAGTACTAGCTAGCTACGTCCGTGCATCTCTTTAATTCTACTTTCAATACCATTATCATGCTTGATTAATTATTACCTGATTGAATTTTATTCTCGTAAAGTGCATGAGGCAGGAGCAGGGGAATAGTTTATGCGCATACTACGTTTGCGAGAACATTCGCATGATCACGTCTGAAAGGAGCAGAAACGAAAGAAATCTTTGGGTACGTTTGCCAGAACACTATCCATAATTTTTTTTATCATGATCTAGCTAATATATATACACACAACTAATATATTCATCTTGATCTCCTTCTTATAGCTGACGGAGATGCGGGGCCAGCTCCTACCAATGGCTCGCGTACGAGCAATTCAAGAGGAAATAGCTGGATTTCTGCTCGACCAGGTCATAGATCCCAAAGGAGAATACCATTACAAGATCAAGCAGTAATGCCTGCATATGTAATGATCCGCAAATTGTAGGAGAAATTGTATATACCAAATTGTATATATATATATATATATATATATATATATATATATATATATATATATATATATGTATGTGAATGGTCGTCGTACGAGAAATTCGATGATATATATATATGATCGGTTCTACGAGAAATTCTATTTATATATATATATATATATATATATATATATGCACAACGTGTACAGTATGTAGTAGCGTAATATATGTTTGAAATGAAAAATAATTAAATGGAAAACACAAAATTAAAAGGAAAAATAAACCATAATTAATTCATAAACCCCTAAAGGATTAAAAGGAAAAATAAACCAAAATTAAAAAAATTAAATACTTTTAGTCCCGGTTGGTGTTACCAACCGGGACTAAAGGTCCCCCAACCCACGGCGCCGGCAGGTGCCACGTGGTGGGCCTTTAGTGCCGGGCCGTGTTGAACCGGGACTAAAGGGGGGGGGGGGCTTTAGTCCCCACCCTTTAGTGCCGGTTGGAGAACCGGCACTTAAAGCCCTTACGAACCGGCACAAAAGGTCTGTTTTCTACTAGTGCTGCCGTCCAAACTCTGTCTTGATACAACAACCAAGCCAAAAAATTGCACTTGGGCAGCGGCAACACCTTCCAGACCATGTCTTGCAAATTTGAACTTACAAGTCTAGCGAATTGGGCCATGTAGGCCGACGAAGCAGTGTAGCTACCTACATTCGAGAACTTCCAAACTATGAAATCTTTGATTCGGGGCTGAATATTAACATTAACTATCATTTCTCAAAGCTTGGCGAATTGCTGGATGTGAACAAGAGTCATCCCCTGTTGGTTGTCAATATGGTTAACCCAAACATTATCCCTCAAGGCCTTGGCCACCGTGAATTTTACCATCACCAATTGTCACCTTAGTGGCTGCCGCGAAGAGATCTCGGTCCTCCTTAGTACAAGGCGTGCCCAACCCATACCAAGCTGGGGGGGGGGGGGGGGGTCATCACATTCAATCCAAAGCCATCTTAAGGGCAGCACCGAGGCAAAGTTCTCCAGGTTAAGGATACCTAGGCCTTCCATATTCCTTGGGCTTGCAGACTAGATCCCAATTAATTTTGCACCTTTCACCTGACACCTTATCCGTACCCGCCCAGAGATAGGTGCGCCTTAAGGAGCAGTCTTCCCCAACATCGCCACCGGGAGGTCAAGCAGTGTTAGATGAAAAATTGCCACCGCCGTAAGAACCGCTTTGACAAGTGTCCTTTCATGCATGTCCTGGCTAGCTAGTGTATATATAAAAACATAGGCACCGTGACCTTTGGACAAAGAGAAGCGCTTGTGTTTTGTGCGGTTGGGAGTATTCGCTTTAGAAAATACTCTAAAAAATTAGGAGCTAAATCTTCTGTTCGAATTTGGCTTTGGACTCCAGGCTCCAGTGTGACCAGACTGGTATTCCAGATATTAATATAAGCACTAGATTTAATTAGAACTAGTTGTTGACGACTGATGGACATTGTTTTTCGTTTTGAACATATGTTATGCATATCGAGGAGAGCATATCCGCATATATATGTCTGATCTGACAAGTCGCTGATAAGACAGCAGTGCTCTAGATAAGCGCTAGATTTAATTAGACCTAGTTGTTGATGACAGATAGACATAAGTTTTTTTAACAGATGATACGCATAGCTAGGAGGACATATGTGTCTGATCTGATGAGTTGCTGATATGATCAAGTAAGCACAACTCCTGTACTTGTTAGTACTCCACCGAGTGTGACTGAGTCATTTGATTAATCCCATCTCAGAATGCTTTACACACAAACCTGTACACCCTACCTACGTCAAGGCATGGGCCATGATCTGATCTGTGCCGCAAATAGACAAGAGTCGTAGGTAAGCGTCACATGTGTCCACGTTAACTAACGATATTAAAAAGCATTAACATACTTATACTAACCTAATAGATGGATATGTTTGCCCTGAGTTGACAAGCTAACCTCGCCTTTCTTCCCCCCCCCCCTCCCCCCAAAAAAGTTGCCTTTTCTCCAAGCTAGCTGTACCCACCATTTCCGTAGTCATTAAAAAACAAGTAGAGTTGTTGTCCCCCTTCCCCACAAGAGAAGAAGAAAAACAGGAACATCAGCACCCGAGGTATGCAAATCTTCAACTTGTGGCTAAAAAGTTTCTATCACGTATGAGGACATTTGGAAATTAGTTAAGTGCCAATGAGTAGGGCAAGGCTGCCAAGCAAATTAATACTCGACCCGAAGTTGAACAGTTGTTACTTTGTGTACATCAGCTAACTTTCAGTCGGCCTTTCATAAATTTAAACATCGGAAACAGACTACTACTCCTTCTTTGTACTTTTCTTTAATGCAACGGAAGAGAAACATAACACCATCTCTGTTTTCTACGGGGGAATAGTCAAAAGACAGCTGGGTGCAGGGACAGATCGGATTTAGACAAGAGACAAGTGGCTGCATATATCTACCAGATGGATGCACAGGCCGGGGGTCTTCCTCCTTTAAAAAAAGAAAGAGTGAAGTCTATTTTAAACCTTGATTTCGTACCTCATGTCGAAATCGAACCCTAACCTCCTAATCCCTGAAATCGATACCTTGTACTTGTCGATCCCGGCTAATCTCAACCCTGTACCCGTTCAAACCAGTTTGGCATGATAGGAAAGGAACGATCCCAGCCGGGATCACACTTTACTCTCACTGACTACATGGGTCCACCTGTCATGTTCATTTTCTATCCCACGTCCATCTTCTATCCATCCCTCTCTCTCCCAAGAACGCGTGCGCTACCGCCCGCGAGCACCATGCCAGCAGCACCACAACGACTACCGGCGTGTGTGTGGATAACAGAGAGGTCCTGGCGTGTCTCATGGGAAAGAACATCGAGAGGCTTGACCGCATGGGCGCCAGTCTGGTCGCCGTCCACGCAGCGCGCGTTCTGCATGGCGAGCTCTCGCGGCAAAGCAGCTGCCTAGTTTGAGCAATGGGGGAAGAAATGGAGGGAGAGGGAGTGATTACAGCTCATCCGGGGACGCGGTTAGCCACAGGTGCAGTCCGAGAGAGCTCGGTGGCGAGGTGAGCTTCAGAGGAATGCATGCACACCAACTGTTCGACATAATGGTAGTGGCTACGGTGCGCATGGCATACGATGACAGCACGGTTGCACCTCACTATTGTAGAGTGTCGGCACGTGACCACATCAAGGTGCATGTTGCTGGTCTGACTCATCGCGCCAGAGAGGCATCTCGGGTTTGGGTGTCAGCACGTCAGCGACGGCGCCGTGGCGGCGTTGTGCCTGAAAAGCTGCGGGTGCGCATCGTTCCGAAGTGGAAGATGACCAACAGACGCTCGGTGTCACACCTAGCGTCCTCGCCCCGTAATACTGTTGGCCGGTGACCGTCGTTGTCGTGGCCGGACTACATCGGTGTCATGGTCACCCACGCGTCGTGACTGGACAAGTCGAAGGCCCTAGAGCCATCGTGTAATTCGATGCTAGCCAGAGCTGGCTACTGATAGGTCTTGCTACTAGTGTATAGTTGCTGAATCGATTGGATTAGGCCGCTTACATGCATGTATGGCGATTGATCATCGATCCATGTGGTTGCTACCTTGCATGCCTACCGTCGTGACTACGACTCGCACGGCGGAGGGCGTGCCGTGGAGCGCCGCTGCCGGCAGGCGTTGATGTGGCAGCCGCGGCGGACGAGGCTGTGGTGGAGTATAGGATGAGAAAAATATGACATGTGGGACACGGATGTAAGTGACAGTAGGTTCTGATCCCGATCGGTATGGATATTTTCCCCGTGCTCCAAACAGCTTCAGGGTTAAGATTAACCGGGATCACCAAGTATAGGGTGCCATTTTCAGGGATTCAAAGATCAAGGTTCGATTGCGACGAGCAATATGAGTTCAAGGTTTTTTTCAGACTTCACTCAAAAAGAAATAATCACAAGAGAGATATACTCCCTCCATTTGAATGAATAAGGCATGCACAGATCTCAAATTTCAACTTTGACCATACACTGAAGAAATGATGGTCCCTAGGGCAAATTCAAGGCCAACCGCGAGGGAGATTGTGCGTGCGACGGATCTAACCACCAGCCAGTGGGTCGGGGGCCGCTTTTGGGCGTTCGCGCAGGCCGACTCAGACAACACGTCTTAAGATGAGGACGGCGGGGAGGCGGTGGCTTATCTGCTTCGTAAGCATTCTTCATTAAACTTTCTCTATAGCCATTCTACCATTGTTACATCCAAACAGAAGCAAGGCTGCCTCAACATAGCATACACACCATCGTTACGAATAAAGAGAAGCAACGTCTCCAAGCCAACCATGCTCACTATCTTTACAAACCCAACGGAAGCAAGGCTCACTCAGCCTAACGTGACTCATTATATAGTTCGTACGAAAAATACCCTGCCATTTTGGTTGTACATTAGTTTATACATCGCCTTGCAGAGGCTATTCACACTAATTTGGGAACATAGAGTATTCAGAACCTTATGTATTTGTGTACATCAGTAATAGTTAGTTCCTCAAATATAATTCCTAAGCATCGTGTCTCGGCGACGGCCGCGTCAGGTTGGACACGCGTAAGGAGGTGGCGTTGTCTGACGTCGTGGTGGTGTCGACGGGAGGACTGGCAATGCCAATGCATCGGTACCTGTTCTGGAGATAGATCGGCGAAAGACAGTAGTGACGACATTTAGAGAGTGCGCATGCAGTGTCCGCTGAGAGTCCGTCGGACCGGTTTATGCCCCCAGAAAACATAACCAAAACAGAGAAGAATCCCTAGAGAATAAGAGGAGGAGAGATCCAATCTCGTCGGGGCTCCTATCCTCCACGGACCATGGATGCCAAGGGCCAGAGGAGAACCCTTCTCCCTTCTTGGGGGAAGGCCAGACAAGAAGAAGGAGGAGGGGGCCTGATACGTCTCCAACGTATCTATAATTTTTTATTGTTCCATGTTGTTATATATATTATCATTCTTGGATGTTTTATAATCATTTTATAGCAACTTTATATCATTTTGTGGGACTAACCTATCATCTATTCTTAAATAGTTGCAACCCACTATCTATTTTTCTTCCTCATGCAACCATGCCACATCATCAAGTCATGCATGTGGTTAGAAGTGCTTACTTTTCCTTTTAATGTAACCATGCCACATCATCAAATCTTGCATGTCATAAATTATAATTTGTGTACTAATCTATCCATTGTTTCACTAATTTTTGTGTGGGCATAAATGGTATAAACATTGGATGCTTAGAGCAAATATATGTAGACCATGTTACACATTTTTTGTTTAAAATGGCATGCGTTTACTTCACTTCAATAGTTAATATTTTTATACATCATTTTGTCAAATGCTTCATATGATTTATTGTTTTTAGAATATAAACCGAGAGCAATCCTAATTTTTTTTGCAGTAGTTTTATTTTTACCATATATTTATGCATATGTTTATCATGTTTCCCGCAGCAACGCGCGGGACATCATCTAGTTGACATAGTGCCCAGAGCCAGTTGTTGTTTTCTGCTTGTTTTTTACTTCGCAGAATATCAGTACCAAACAGAGTCCAATTGCCACAAAACTCTTTGGAGATTTTTTTGGACCAGAAGACAACTTGTGAGCCAAGGAAGCACCTCGGAGGAGGCCCGTGGGGCCCACGATACACCAGGGCGCGCCAGAGGCCCCCGACACGCCCTGATGTATCATGGGGCCCATAGAGGTCTTTTCCACCGCCTCTCAGCTCTATAAATTCTCATAAATTCCAGAAACCCTAGAGGAGTCAACGAAACACAATTCCAGCCGCCGCAAGTTCCAAAACCACGAGATCCAATCTAACACCATCACGGAGGGGTTCATCATCCTCATTAGTGCCTCTCCGATGATGCGTGAGTAGTCCACCATAGACCTACGGGTCCGTAGGCAGTAGCTAGATGGCTTTCTCTCTCTCTCTTTTGATTCTCAATACAATGGTTTCTTGGAGATCTATTTGATGTAATGACTTTTTGCGGTGTGTTTGTTGGGATCCGATGAAGTTTGAGTTCATGATCAGTTTCTATCCATGAATATTATTTGAGTCTTCTTTGATCTCTTATATGCATGATTATTTATAGCCTCGTATTTCTTCATCGAATCTTTGGTTTAATTAGGCCAACTAGATCGATTTTTCTTGCCATGGGAAGAGGTGCTTTGTGATGGGTTCGATCTTGCGGTGTCCTCTCCCAGAGACAGAAGGGGCAGCGAGGCACTCATGTATCGTTGCTATTAAGGATAACAAGATGGGGTCTATTCCTACATGAATATATCTTGTCTACATCATGTCATCGTTCTTATTGCATTACTCCGTTTCTCCATGAACTTAATACACTAGATGCATGCTGGATAGCGGTCGATGTGTGGAGTAATAGTAGTAGATGCAGAATCGTTTCGGTCTACTAATGTTGGACGTGATGCCTATATATTGATCATTGCCTTGGATATCGTTATGATTATTTGATCTTTTATCAATTGCCCAACAGTAATTTGTTTACCCACCGTGTGGTATACTCATGAGAGAAGCCACTAGTGAAATCTACGGCCCCCGGGTCTATCCTTTTAATATTTTGCTTTCCGATATATCTTTTTCCGCATTTGTTTTCAGATCTATTATTCCAAAAACCCAAAAATATCTTGCTGCACTTTTTATTTGCATCTTTTATTTTGTGTTCTTGCGCTATCTATTTATCCAATCTCATACAAACTATTCTATCTTTTTACCGTGGAGAGATTGACAACCTCTCTTACGTGTCGGGTTGCAAGTATTTGTTCTTTGTGTGCAGGTACCCTTTACATAGTGTTGCTTGGTTCTCCTACTGGTTCGATAACCTTGGTTTCATAACTGAGGGAAATACTTACCGTAGCTATGCTGCATCATCCCTTCCTCTTTGGGGAAATACCGACGCAGTCTCAAGCCACGTTAGAAGGAATTTGTGGCGCCATTGCCGGGGAGACATCATTAACATATATCAGGTTCCTAATCACAAATCTCATCTCCTTGCAATTTACATTATTTGCCAATTGCCTCTCGTTTTTGTAGGAGATATGCCCTAGAGGCAATAATAAATGTTATTGATTATCTCCCTGTTCATAATTAGGTTTATGTTCCATGCTACAACTGCAATGATTCTCGAGTCTGCAAATAAAACGAGGCTTGGAGGGAAACTCATGTGCACGTGTGGGATAATAAACGGTAAAATGTATTCCTAGTCAAGCCTCTATGACTGGCTCAAGTATTGCATGATGATCCTGTTTTCCTGATCATGGGCATGGCTATGCCGGCAATTTTGAGGGCACAATTGTTGGTAGAACACTTGTGTTGAATCGACCCAAATTGTTGTTATGCTATGAGATACATTCGTCATAAGTTAATGGTTAATAACACAGGAAGTTAATGTTTGCATAATTCCTTAGACCATGAGAGTATCGAGTTTCTTCATGCTTGCTTCATGAACTTTGGGGTTTGTTAAACGTCATCCGTAAATGGGTGGCTATTACGGCGGCTTACGGGTTCATGGAAAAGTATGTCAAGTAACTTGATAGCTCAAGATTGGGATTTGCTCCTCCGACGATGGAGAGATATCTCTGGGCCCTCTCGGTGTTACGGTATCCATCATCGTCTGGCCAGACACAGGGTGATTTGATCACAGGGATGCCGGAACACGGGAACGAGAAAAGAGAACAATACCGGCAACGAGGTAACTAGCATTGTGGACAAGTGTTGATCCACGAGGATGCCAATGTTTCTCACCTCGGGTAATTGTAACATATCGCGAAGCAACAGGAATAGCACACGGCAACTGGAGGTTCACTCGAATATTCATTCGTGTGGGTATAGGGGTCAATATGGGTGTCCACGGCTCCGATGTTGATCATTGATCGGAAAGTGTTCCGGGTCATGTCTATACTTCACCGAACCTATAGGGTCACACGCTTAAGGGTCATCTATCTGCTGAATACTAGACGGGGAGTCTGAGAGAAATTCACCGAAAAAGTTTCGGACGAAACGGAAACGTTCCGGAGAGGATATCGGAATAGTTCCGGTGAAACTGAAAAGTTGTTTCAGGGTATTCCATAAAGTCAAATTGGTTTCGGCACATGCCTGGAAATTATTGGAAGGTACCAGAATTGTTCCGGTAACTTCTGAGATTTTTCAGAGACAAAAACCGGAAATGTTCCGGACTGCCGGAACCGCTTTAGTTGCTTTTCACAGATGAAAATCACTAAACCGAAAAGTTGTTTCGGAGTACACCATAAAGTCAAATTGGTTTCGGCACATGCCTGATAATTCTTGGAGGGTGCCAGAATCATTCTGGAAACTTTCTGGAATTTTCCGGAATGAAAACCGGAAATGTTCCGGAGCTGCCGAAACCGCTTCAGATGCTTTTCGCAGATGAAAATCACTAAACCAGAATTGTTCCGGCTCGCGTTGAAAATTATTTTGGTGGGTACTGGAAATGTTCTAAGCCCACATGAATATTTTCAGTTCGATCAGACGCTGAAAAATGTCGTCGTGAATAGTGAAATCAGATTTATGGATATGGTTGGAAGTTGGCTTTCCACAAATATCTTCCCAAGATATTTTGGGATGACATGGCATTTTGGATATGCCCATCCTACCCCTTGCTTTTCCTATAAATAGAGGGGAGGAGGCAGCCCCATATGCTTCATGCTTGCTCTCACATACACATGCCATGACATTTCTGGCTTCTCTCTCCCTCCCAGCGAAATAGTTTCGTAGAGCCGAAAGGCTGTCTGGGTTCCGGTGGGAACTAGTTCTGGACGGCGAAGCCCTGCCGGATAGATGACACCGTATGTGTGCAACTCTTTAGAGAGATCGTAGTTTCGGTCTTAATTCGAGAGTGCCTCCCGAAGGGCTGTCCGTGTGACCGTCCGAGTTTTGGAGGTCCTCCCGAAGGGCTGTCCGAGTGACAGTCCGAGTTTCGGAGGTCCTCCCGAAGGGCTGTCCGCGACACCGTCCGGGGGACTGTGCGACCGCCTCCCGGAGGGCTGTCCGCGGGGCAGATGAGGGTATACATCCTCGCGGTTGGGAGGTTGTAAAATCCTAGCTGCGGGGATCTGCACCGCCGTTCGTCATCGACTCTACTTCCGCTGCGCTACGAGTCGGTAACGAAAATGATCAAACCTTGTATGCAGTCTCCATAGTGGTCCTGGGCTGGTGCGTAGGTCGGAAATTTTTTGTTTTCTACTGCGTTACCATACAGTGGCATCAAGAGCCGTGCTATGCGTAGATGCAGGTTGCGATCTAGAATACATAGAGATGTATGGGTGTTGCACAATATAATTAGGTAGTAGATGAGATCTATTGCTGAAAATTATTTGTGCGGGTAGCAGATGAAGTCTGTTACCCGATGTTCTTGTTGCTTCCCTAGAATTTGCGTTTGCTCAATCTCGAGACAGTATGGTGGAATTTCACAAAGTTCTGGCAATCCGCGATCCTGATTGATCAACGAAGTGCTTCAGTTCTTTGGGTTCCGCCATAGTCAAAAGAAAGATGAAATTCGCAGATGAAAGGGCATTGCAGATATGATCTGCACGGGGGTCATGCGTATGACGAAGTTTAGTATGGGGCTCGAGATTTAATTATCTCGTGTTTCATACACCCCGCAATGTTAATCAAGCGACTTGGATTATCATGCTTGATGATGGACGTTGGTAGCTTCGGTTTGTTTCGAAACCTTAGAAGCCACGAAAAATAAAATTTTGCATGAACCGATTAGAGGCGTCTAACTTGGTTTTGCAGGATGGTTTGCATGTGCATGTGATGTGGTATAGCAGTGCTCATTATAATTTGATTATGTATGAGATGACTATATAATGTAAATTGATTAACATGACCTGCGTGTCATGATTCGGCATGATGGCTGGAGCCATATGATTGTCACTTTAATGACCTGCGTGTCAACATTCAGTAATGCACTTATTTTATTAGCTATAGAGATAGCAATATTATCTGGTGCACCGACAAGGTGGTGGCAATCTTCGCAAAGGTGAACACCGACGCGAATGCCGAAGACGAAGAATACTTGACTTCTCCGTCAGAAAGGGCTATACCATATCTTGCTATTATGAATTGCCTGAGATGTTTATCCCTTATGATACACCCTTCTTGATTGCGCGGTAGTCGCTTTTTATTAGGGTGATCTCTCACAAAAATATCAAGTAGTTAGTGTTCTCCCAAGTGTAGCACCGTCACGGCACCTAACTTTTCGGGGTATCACATGGATACATGGGTACGAACGATTAGGGATGTGTGAGGCGGGTGAGTTGAGACCTCGCAGCGAGATCACTTGGTTGTCTTGACGTTCAGGCATGAAAGTCATGAGCTCGGAACACACGCATCGAAAGATGAACAAGAGTCACATAGAGATGTGATTGGCAAGTTGGCCTACCGATTGCAATTCTCGTCACTTGAGATGGATACATCCTTGGCGTTGAATTGTAATTTGGATCTTGTATCACTCAAAATCAATTATGAGAGATATTGATTTGAGTGGGAGCGCACTATAGAATTAACTTGTTTAATTCTCAGTGCAATTAATTTTGAACGCTGTCTAAGTGTGGTTTGCATAATAGTTGTAGAATAATGGCTCGCGTTTCCACCTTCCCTATTAAAATTGAATAGCTGTTAAATATCTGGTTAAAACTTTACGGTTGGTAACGTAATGTGAGGATTGTCCTCTAGAGTGCCGAGAAGGATTTTGTCCTATCGCATACTTTCGGTATTCTCCCGCTAATGCTATGGATCATGTGACTCTCGTCCTTCGATCCAATAGCTAGAATTCCTTTTCAGTCAAAGTGCAATGTGTTTGCTTCCATGAGACCCGAACTTCGAAAGTTCGGATAGTTATGTGATATTCATGGAATCTGAAAATCATTTTCAGAGACAGACAAAGGCTAAAAGATATGAGATATCCAAAGCAATGTTTGTTTGCAAACTATTAGTAAAGGTGTTTACTATGCATTAGACTGATAAGAGAGGGATCCAGGAGAACGCCTGTCATATGATGAAAGGTGAATAAAACAACAACTTAAAGAGAAGGGAAGTATCCGAAGGGTGTTAGTAAGACTTTCACGCCCAGGAAGTCCGGGGCTAACGCCACTCTTAAGTTGGGTGCTTCTTCTGAGAGTAGGAGAAATACTGAAAGTTAAACTGTTAGAAGTATAATGGAAAAAGGAAAGAAGACTGGAATATCCAGCTCATGTATGAATGTCATACAAGTTTTTGATGTATAGAAGGCTGGTCAAAGATATAGTTCTTGGGAATTATGGTTAAACATGTTAATCACTAATTCTTGGGTATTGTGAGTTAATCACAAAGATACCCGCTCGATTACACTCTGTTGCAACTCGATGTAAGAACTACTACGGCCTGGAAGACTAGACAGGAATGAGGTTTAGATACACGCAGGGAACATAGTAAATGTTACTATGCCTTCCATCAGTGTATTCCCTATGTATTTACTTTCATAATTCATTTTAGAGTTTTACACTCTAGCCCATTGCATAAAGTATCTTGCAAGAAGGTTATTCATAAGAGAACTTTTGATGTTCGATGTTATGAATAACATAAGGGCCATACTTTCATTATGAAAGAGATGTATGTTATGAATATTGATAATAATACATTACCTCTGTATTTACTTTCATAATTCATTTAGAGTTTCATACACTCTAGCCCTTTGCATAAGGTATTTTGCAAGAAGGTTATTCATAAGAGAACTTATGATGTTCGGTGTTATGAATAACATGAAGGGCCATGCTTCCATACAGGATGGGATGTATGTTATGAATATTGATGGAAATATGATACATCCATAACACTAACGCTAAATGTCGCAAGACTAAAAGAAATACCACTCAAGTGTGGCACTGCATTTGGTCACATTAGAGAAACCCGCATGGAAAATTCCATTATGATGGATTTTGAAGTCGTTTGATTTTGAATCATCTGACACTTGCAACTTTCCTCTGAAAAGTGAAGTGACTGAAATACCGTTCACAGGCCATAAGGAACGAGCAAACAACATATTGGTGATCATACATTATGATGTGTGTAGTCCAATAAATGTTGTTGCAGGCAGTGGATTTATCTATCTTCAGAAATGACTCAAGTAGATATATGGATATTTACTTGTTGAGACGTAAGTCTGGATGTTTTGAATTCATTCAGAAGGTTTTCAAAAATGAAGTAGAAGTTATTGTAACAAGAAAATTATGTTTCTACAATTCGATTGCAGAAAGAAATATTTGAGTTACAAGTTTAGCGAATGTCTGATGAGTTGTGAAAGGGGTTTCATAACTTGCACCTCCCGGAACACCACTGCAGGTGGAAAGTCCGTGAAGATGTAATCGAACCATTTATGACATGGTAAGATCAAAGATGACATAAATAGATTTGCCATTATCCCTTTTAAAGAGTGATGCTTTAGAGACTGCGGCTTTTACACTGAAAAGAGCTCCATCGGGTCTGTTGAAATGACGTCATGGTATGGTACGTCCAACCATGTTATATCTTTTCTTAACATTTGGAATATGGGGCTTGTGTAAAAGGTTACAAACCTATTCCAAATCAGACAAGTGCTACTTTGTAAGGTTATCCCAAGTCATTGGGTATTCCCCCACCACTATACCGAGGCAAAGGGTTTTGCCGCAAGACGGTATGCTTTTAAAAAGAATAGTTCTTACAAAAGGTGAGTGGGAGGACAATGCAACTCGACGAGATAACCAGTATCTTCGTCATCAGGTCAAAGGAAAGAAACCTTGGAAGTGATTCCGGAGTTTCCTACTGCGACTGATACGGAAGCCTCTACATGAGATGTATGGATTTCGGTCGAACTTGCAGCTGAACCACGTAGGAAAAACTCGTGCAAACCTCTCAGGTGCGCAAACGAGATATTGTTGTTGGACAACAGTATACCTACAATACACAAGGAAGCGGTGATGGGCCCTGACTCCGGAATTGGCTAAATGCCAATACAATCCGAGATAGTTTCCATATAAGTGATTCGAGATTAAAATCTTGATACACCTTTCGGAAGACTTAGAGTCTAACGAATATTTATGGAACTAAAAACTGATATGGATAAAATGTTTTATCCATAAAGCTCGACTTGTTGCAATAACAAGTTCAAGGAGTTGACTACGATGAGATTGTCTCACCGTAGCGATGCTTGAAGTCGGTTCGGGTTGAACTAGCAATTAATACATATTTCAATCATGAGATATGAAACATGGATGACAAAGGGATTTCCATCTGATGGAAATGAAACCTAGGACTTGTATGTGATACAGTCCAAAGTAATTTGTCGATCCAGAGAATGCTAGTAAGTATGCAAACTTCAGAGTTCCAGCGATGGACAGAAGAGAGCAAAGTGGAGTTGGAATCTTCGTTTTTGATGAAATGGTCAAAAGGGTTTTGACTTCATCGATGGGTAACGAAGATGCTTGTGATTCAAGAAATTAAGTGGGAGCATAATAATATTTCTAAAAACGTTGTGTGCTTGACACATTGTTAATTGGAAGTAAAATTCTTGACACGAATTAGGACTTCATTTGAAAATAGTTTTTCGATGAAGTGCTTAGGCTAAATAGCCTCCATATTAGGCATGATGATCTATGGAGATAGATTTACCTAACGGGGCTAAGCTATGAATACATATTGACAAGATGCTAAAACCTTTTAGCATTTAAAACACCAAGGAGTGATTCTTGCCTAAGTCACATGGAAAGAGTTTTTGCAAGACTCGGTGTCCCAAAACACTGATGAGTAAAATACATGATGGAGATTCCACACACTCTTGTGTTTGGATTAATCATGTATTCCATGGTATGTAAAACAACCAGATATGTCCGATACTCCAAAAGTTGTTGCGAGTATAGATACCATAGTGATCAAAGTACTGATCATGGGACAACAGTGAAAGATGTCATTAAGTACTAGAGCAGTACCGATGACATGGTTTCTCGCAAGTGGAGATCATGAAGAGTTCGTTGTAAAAGGTTACATCGATACAGTCTTCATCGATGCTCCATGCGATTTTCGATTTAAGTTGAGGATTTTGTGATACACATCATGGTGGCACGGTAGTTGGAAATTGTTCCAAACAAGATACTGTGGCGAATTCTATAACAAAGGCTAAGTATGTTGACGCTTTAGAAGCGACAAAGTAGTTGTTGAATCATATAGTTCATTCATGAACTTAGTATGGTTCCAAGATGGCTTTGGTCTATGGGACACTATTACAGATAGTTGCTCCATAGCTCAGTCTGAGGAATCAGGTTTCGACCAATGATTCACACATATGCAAGGCCAAGTCCAGACAAAATATGAATTTTGTGATAGCGTGAAAACGCGAGGATATGCAATGTTACACACGGAGCTGAAGTTGTCAGATCCGTTGGACATCAGGCTATACCACATGCGAAGCATATTTTACACCAGTCTGCCATAGGTGTAAAGTGCATTAGCATTGACTAGATTATTGACTCTAGTGCAAGTGGGAGTCTGTAGGAGATATGCCCTAGAGGCAATAATAAATGTTATTTATTATCTCCCTGTTCATAATTAGGTTTATGTTCCATGCTACAACTGCAATGATTCTCGAGTCTGCAAATAAAACGAGGCTTGGAGGGAAACTCATGTGCACGTGTGGGATAATAAACGGTAAAATGTATTCCTAGTCAAGCCTCTATGACTGGCTCAAGTATTGCATGATGATCCTGTTTTCCTGATCATGGGCATGGCTATGCCGGCAATTTTGAGGGCACAATTGTTGGTAGAACACTTGTGTTGAATCGACCCAAATTGTTGTTATGCTATGAGATACATTCGTCATAACTTAATGGTTAATAACACAGGAAGTTAATGTTTGCATAATTCCTTAGACCATGAGAGTATCGAGTTTCTTCATGCTTGCTTCATGAACTTTGGGGTTTGTTAAACGTCATCCGTAAATGGGTGGCTATTACGGCGGCTTACGGGTTCATGGAAAAGTATGTCAAGTAACTTGATAGCTCAAGATTGGGATTTGCTCCTCCGACGATGGAGAGATATCTCTGGGCCCTCTCGGTGTTACGGTATCCATCATCGTCTGGCCAGACACAGGGTGATTTGATCACAGGGATGCCGGAACACGGGAACCAGAAAAGAGAACAATACCGGCAACGAGGTAACTAGCATTGTGGACAAGTGTTGATCCACGAGGATGCCGATGTTTCTCACCTCGGGTAATTGTAACATATCGCGAAGCAACAGGAATAGCACACGGCAAATGGAGGTTCACTCGAATATTCATTCGTGTGGGTATAGGGGTCAATATGGGTGTCCACGGCTTCGATGTTGATCATTGATCGGAAAGTGTTCCGGGTCATGTCTATACTTCACCGAACCTATAGGGTCACACGCTTAAGGGTCATCTATCTGCTGAATACTAGACGGGGAGTCTGAGAGAAATTCACCGAAAAAGTTTCGGACGAAACGGAAACGTTCCGGAGAGGATATCGGAATAGTTCCGGTGAAACTGAAAAGTTGTTTGAGGGTATTCCATAAAGTCAAATTGGTTTCGGCACATGCCTGGAAATTATTGGAAGGTACCAGAATTGTTCCGGTAACTTCTGAGATTTTTCAGAGACAAAAACCGGAAATGTTCCGGACTGCCGGAACCGCTTTAGTTGCTTTTCACAGATGAAAATCACTAAACCGAAAAGTTGTTTCGGAGTACACCATAAAGTCAAATTGGTTTCGGCACATGCCTGATAATTCTTGGAGGGTGCCAGAATCATTCTGGAAACTTTCTGGAATTTTCCGGAATGAAAACCGGAAATGTTCCGGAGCTGCCGAAACCGCTTCAGATGCTTTTCGCAGATGAAAATCACTAAACCGGAATTGTTCCGGCTCGCGTTGAAAATTATTTTGGTGGGTACTGGAAATGTTCTAAGCCCACATGAATATTTTCAGTTCGATCAGACGCTGAAAAATGTCGTCGTGAATAGTGAAATCAGATTTATGGATATGGTTGGAAGTTGGCTTTCCACAAATATCTTCCCAAGATATTTTGGGATGACATGGCATTTTGGATATGCCCATCCTACCCCTTGTTTTTCCTATAAATAGAGGGGAGGAGGCAGCCCCATATGCTTCATGCTTGCTCTCACATACACATGCCATGACATTTCTGGCTTCTCTCTCCCTCCCAGCGAAATAGTTTCGTAGAGCCGAAAGGCTGTCTGGGTTCCGATGGGAACTAGTTCTGGACGGCGAAGCCCTGCCGGATAGATGACACCGTATGTGTGCAACTCTGTAGAGAGATCGTAGTTTCGGTCTTAATTCGAGAGTGCCTCCCGAAGGGCTGTCCGTGTGACCGTCCGAGTTTTGGAGGTCCTCCCGAAGGGCTGTCCGAGTGACAGTCCGAGTTTCGGAGGTCCTCCCGAAGGGCTGTCCGCGACACCGTCCGGGGGACTGTGCGACCGCCTCCCGGAGGGCTGTCCGCGGGGCAGATGAGGGTATACATCCTCGCGGTTGGGAGGTTGTAAAATCCTAGCTGCGGGGATCTGCACCGCCGTTCGTCATCGACTCTACTTCCGCTGCGCTACGAGTCGGTAACGAAAATGATCAAACCTTGTATGCAGTCTCCATAGTGGTCCTGGGCTGGTGCGTAGGTCGGAAATTTTTTGTTTTCTACTGCGTTACCCTACAGTTTTCCTCTTCCCCACTTCACAAAAATTTGTCATTTTATTTGCCCCGTTTTTTGTTTGCCCTTTTTCTCGTCAGATCTCTTGTTTGCGTAGTCATGATGCCTCAACGAAAGTATTATGGTGTTCCTTACCCCAATATTTTGCTTGAGATTGAGAAAAGTACCAAGGAATATATGACTACACAATTTGAGCATAATAAGTATTTTACCGAGGAGCTTAAAGAACACTCTACCGTACTAGATGCCATAACAAAAAAAACTTGATGATATTAGTAGAGAAGTTTCTAATCTCCAATCTAAGTATGCTCATGCTGAAAATCTGCTAGGTAAAATATCTGATGCACAAGCTACTTTAGTAAACCAAATGGCCGCTAAACCAGTCTCTCTAGAGGATAAAAATGATGAAGATCTTAAAGTGATTGGTGTTTCTTCTATTGATTCCTTTTTAGTAATATTAAAATTGATGATAAAGGGACTGAAGAAGAGTCAACTTTAGTTAGGAGGCGTCCCAATTATTTGGACGGTTAAAATCTTGATGAAAAAATTGATGAAAGTGGGTTTGGAGAGGCCAAAACTTTAACTAGTGATGTGCCCACTATTTTGGTTTGCAAAGACTTTAATTATGATAGTTGCTCTTTGGTTGAATGTATTTCTTTGTTACAATCCAAGATAAATTCACCCCATGCTTATGAACAAAATAAAGCTTTTACTAAACATATTGTTGATGCCATGATGAAATCTTTTGAAGAAAAGTTGGAGTTAGAGATTTCAATTCCTAGAAAATTACATGATGAGTGGGAACCTACCATTAAAGTCAAGTTTAAAATTATGAGTGCTTTGATTTATGTGATTTGGGTGCTAGTGTTTTCACAATTCCGAAATCTCTATGTGATGTGCTTGGTCTTACCAATATTGAAGAATGTTCTCTCAATTTGCACTTGTCGTATTCTACTATTAAAAAGCCTTTGGGAAGAATTAATGATGTTCTTATTCTTGCAAATAGGAACTATGTGCCCATAGATTTTATTGTTCTTGATATTGATTGCAATCCGTCTTGTCCCATTATACTTGGTAGACCATTTTTACGCACTATAGGTGCCGTGATTGATATGAAAGAAGGCAATATTAAATTTCAATTTCCACTAAGAAAGGGTATGGAACACTTCCCCAGAACAAGAATTAAGCCAGCATATGAATAAATCATGAGAGCATCCTATGGATCAAGAACTAAAGATGACAATACTTGAATCTATGCATTATGCCTAGCTAGGGGCATAAAACGATAGCGCTTGTTGGGAGGCAACCCAATGAATAAAAATTATTTTTACCTTTTTCTTTATGTTCTTCAGTGTTTGAACAATTATTCTACTGTTATGATTGTGTTTTTATGTTTTAATTAGTGTTTGTGCCACGTAAAGCCTTTGGGATAACTCACAAGATGAGTAGAAAAGATGCTGAATCTGAAACAGAAACTTTGACTTCAGTGCAGGAATTTTCGTTTTTTACTGGAGCGTGATAATGATCTGAAATTTTAACACAGTATTTCTATACAAATTATTTACGTTGTCCTAATTTTCCAGAATTATTAGAGTTACAGAAGTATGGTTAGAGTACAGATTACTACAGACTGGTCTATTTTTGACAGATTCTGTTTTTTGTTGCATTGTGTGCTTATTTTGATGAATCTATGGTTTGTATTGGAGGGTATAAGCCATGGTAAAGTTAGAATACAGTAGATATAATGCAATAATAAAATATGAATGGGTTTTAAACAGTACTTAGAGTGGTGATTTGCTTTATTATACTAACGGATCTCACGAAGGTTTTGTTGAGTTTTGTGTGATTGAAGTTTTCAAGTTTTGGGTGAGATCACGATGGATGAAGGAATAAGGAGTGAAAAGAGCCTAAGCTTGGGGATGCCCATGGCACCCCAAGGCAATATTCAAGGAGAAACAAGCAACTAAGCTTGGGGATGCCCCGAGTGGCATCCCCTCTTTCTTCTAAAGACCATCAGTATTTTACTTGGAGCTATATTTTTATTCGTTGTATATCATGAGTTTTGCTTGGAGCATCTTGTGTTATATGAGTCTTTGCTTGATTTCCTTTTTAGTTTGTTACAAGTATCCTTGCTGGACACACCTATTTGAGAGAGCCAAAATTATGCCATGATTTGTTAGAATTGCTCTATATGCTTCACTTAATTTTTTTGAGCTATGGAATTGCTCTAGTGCTTCACTTATATCTTTTTGAGCACGGTGTGCCTTAAATTTTTGAAGAAATACTCTCATGCTTCACTTAGATTAATTTGAGAGTTAGTAACTTTTGAAGAAATGCTCTCATGCTTCACTTAAATTAATTTGAGAGTTAGTAACTTTTGAAGAAATACTCTCATGCTTCACTTAGATTAATTTGAGAGTTAGTAAATTTGAAGAAATTCTCTCATGCTTCACTTATATTATTTTGACAGATGAATTTTTTATATGCTTATGTTCTTCACTTAAATTTATTTGAGCTTGGCAAAAGCAATGGCAATATATGAAACTAGTCCCAAAGTGATAGATATTCAAGAGGGATATAATAAAAACTTTCATGAAGATCATTGAAAAAATTAAACTTGATCCCTTTTAATAGTTTTGAGACATGATGATAGTAATATGTGAGTCATGTTGGTGAGTAATTATGCTTTAGTAAGAAATATTGGTGTTAAGGTTTGTGATTCCCTATGCAAGCACGAAAGTCAATAGTTATGCAATGAAATTACATCCTACTTGTGGTGCATTATTCGGTGTTAGTTATGATTAATGCCCGTTTATGAGAATTTTCGTTTCTTGGTTGGTTGCTTCTCAATCTATTTGCTAGCCTCCACTTGTACTAAGTAGAAATACTACTTGTGCATCCAAAATCCTTAAACCTAGTTTTGACATATGAGTCCATCATACCTACCTATATGTGGTATGTCCATGCCGTTCTAAGCAAATTTGTATGTGCCATCTCTAATTTTCAAAATGAATTTACTTTTTGTGTGCCCGTACCACTCATGAAGCGGCAGGGGGTGTCAAATATTTTTCCATGCTAGATGTATTATTCTCAAGATGAGTGTTTAATCCCTTGTCATTGCACGAGAGTACGGTGGTAATAGGGATGCCCAGTCCCGAAATGAAAAATAAATTTACTTTATGTTGTCAAATAATAAATTCCTTGGAAAGTGTTGGTATGGAAGGCAACCGTGAATACGGCTAGCCATGGATTGTGAAACAATGATGGAAAAAGGAATAAACTTTATTTTATGTTTGGGAACCGCCTATGATGTATCTAGCTTGGAATGTATTGAGAACTACTCGGCCGTTTTCGTTGACAGGAAAGGCATGCCACCCAAAATATTTTGTCTCTCTCAATTTAAGCTTTGAGCTCTGGCACCTCTATAAATCCCTACTTCCCTCTGCGAAGGGCCTATCTATTTACTTTATGCAATTTTTATTTTTAATCTGAGTCTCCATCTTCTCTTATAAAGCATCAACTAGGGGCACTATGATCATACTTGTGCATTGGGTGTAGCTAATATTTGAGTGTGTTTCATGAATGGATCAATGACTGAGCATGATGGGCTAGGGATAACTTTCTTTAGTGTTGATATTTTGAAATACATGGTTGCTTGTTCGTATGCTTGAGTATTAAAGTCTTCATGTCAAAACTTGATTATTGCTTTGAGCCATCTAAAAGTCCAAATGTCAATGCTACAAAAGAAAAGAATATGTGATGAACATGTTAGGCAGCATTCCACATCAAAAATTCTGTTTTTATCATTTACCTACTCGAGGACGAGTATGAATTAAGCTTGGGGATGTTGATACGTCTCCAACGTATCTATAATTTTTTATTGTTCCATGTTGTTATATTATCATTCTTGGATGTTTTATAATCATTTTATACCATCTTTATATCATTTTTTGGGACTAACCTATTTACATAGTGCCCAGAGCCAGTTGATGTTTTTTGCTTGTTTTTACTTCGCAGAATATCAGTAGCAAACCGAAACCAATTGCCACGAAGTTTTTTGGAGATTTTTCCAGACCAGAAGACAACTTGTGAGCCAAGGAAGCACCTCGGAGGAGGCCCGTGGGGCCCACGATACACCAGGGAGCGCCAGAGGCCCCCGGCGCGCCCTGATGTATTGTGGGGCCCATGGAGGTCTTTCCACCGTCGCTCAGCTCCATAAATTCTCAGAAATTCCAGAAACCCTCGACGAAACACAATTCCAGCCGCCTCAAGTTCCAGAACCACGAGATCCAATCTAACACCATCACAGAGGGGTTCGTCATCCTCATTGGTGCCTCTCCGATGATGCGTGAGTAGTCCACCATAGACCTACGGGTCCGTAGGCAGTAGCTAGATGGCTTTCTCTCTCTCTTTTGATTCTCAATACAATGGTCTCTTGGAGATCTATTTGATGTAATGACTTTTTGCGGTGTGTTTCTTGGGATCCGATGAAGTTTGAGTTCATGATCAGTTTCTATCCATGAATATTATTTGAGTCTCCTTCGATCTCTTATATGCATGATTATTTATAGCCTCGTATTTCTTCTTTGAATCTTTGGTTTAGTTAGGCCAACTAGTCGATTTTTCTTGCCATAGGAAGAGGTGCTCTGTGATGGGTTCGATCTTGCGGTGTCCTCTCCCAGTGACAGAAGGGGCAGCGAGGCACGCATGCATCGTTGCTATTAAGGATAACAAGATGGGGTCTATTCCTACATGAATAGATCTTGTCTACATCATGTCATCGTTCTTATTGCATTACTCCATTTTGTCATGAACTTAATACACTAGATGCATGCTGGATAGCGGTCGATGTGTCGAGTAATAGTAGTAGATGCAGAATTGTTTCGGTCTACTAATCTTGGACGTGATGCCTATATATTGATCATTGCCTTGGATATCGTCATGATTATTTGATCTTCTATCAATTGCCCAACAAAAATTTGTTTACCCACCGTGTGCTATACTCATGAGAGAAGCCACTAGTGAAATCTACGGCACCTGGGTCTAACCTTTTAATATTTTGCTTTCCGATCTATCTTTTTCTGTATTTGTTTTAAGATCTATTATTCCAAAACCCCAAAAATATCTTGCTGCACTTTTTATTTGCATCTTTTATTTTGTGTTCTTGCGCTTTCTATTTATCCAATCTCATACAAGATAATCTATCTTTTTACCGTGGAGAGATTGACAACCTCTCTTACGCGTCGTGTTGCAAGTATTTGTTCTTTGTGTGCAGGTACCCTTTACATAGTGTTGCTTGGTTCTCCTACTGGTTCGATAACCTTGGTTTCATAACTGAGGGAAATACTTACCGTAGCTATGCTGCATCATCCCTTCCTCTTTGGGGAAATACCGACGCAGTCTGAAGCCACGTCAGGGCCTCTCTCCCCCTATCTCTTGGTGGCGTTGGAGTGCCACCGGGGAAACCATCGTGACGACAATCTACTCCAACAACTTCACCGCCGTCATCACCAACTTTCTCCCTCTCCATGCAGCGGTGTATCCTCTCTCATCCCGCTGTAATATCTACTTGAAGATGGTGCTCAATGCTATATATTATTATCCAATGATGTGTTGCACCTCTATTATATTTGAGTAGTTTTTTTGTCATATGCGCTAATTACGGTATGGTATGGTTGATATGAGTTGTATATTATTATGGTGCTGTCCTACAGTGCCCGTCGTGTCGCGCAAGTGTGTTGGGTTCCCACTGTAGGGTGTTACAATTTGTTAATGATTTGCTTATAGTGGGTTGCAGAAATGACTAAAAGTCTAAACCCGAGTTCGTGAGTCGTTGCATATGGGATTAAAGAGGAATTTCTACATAATGTTATGGTTGGTTTTTACCTTTATGGATCTTTCGTAGTTGCGGATGCTTGCTAGAGTTCCAATTATAAGAACACATGATTCAAGTATGGAAAGTATGTTAGCTTAAGACTCTCACTCATAAGTATGATGAGTATCAACATCGTGTCATATCCAATTGCCTAGGGACAATCCTTCTCTTGTTCTTCCAAAACTCTCTGATTTATTGTAGTCTTATTGAAGCAACAGCTAACTCTTCATTATCTTGCAAAGCTATGTTTTTATTCCCTAATGTAATTTTATTTCTTGTTCTACGTAAAGCGGACATTAAGTGTGTGCAGAGTTGTATCAGTGGCAGATTCAACTTGAGGGCATATTAATTCTACTTTTAGCTCCATGTTGGGTTGGACACTCTTATTTATATAAAGGGCTACAACTAATCCCCTACACTTGTGGGTTATCAAAACCTTTTTTGTCCCTGTTGCCGGGGAGCAATAGCGTGGGGTGAATATTCTCGTGTGTGCTCGTTTACTTTATCACTAAGTAGATTTTATTTCCTATGCTAAGTTGTTCTCTATCTTTAGTTATGGATATGAAACACGAAACAACAAAAAATTAATTTTACTTGCTATTCACAGTGATGGGGAACCTCCTAAAACCCTCGATGCGGGTTATGTGTGTAACATTGAATATTTCTTTAATAATGTTGATAAATCCCCGTTCAACATGGTTATAGGATACACACTTTGGACCAGCACGAATACTTTAGGGATTATTGCTTGACTCGAAAAGGAAACACATATGGGATCAAATTAACTTTTTACGTTACTATGCTTGGAATGTGTGCTTTATGTATGATTATACTTATTGGTCTAGGATGGGGACTCCACACTTTCCCTTTCAATGTGAATTTAATGATAATGAAACCTTGTCTTCTTATGCTAATGGCGTATATGATTACTATGTTGTGTAGCAAATAGAAGAATTTGTTGCTTTTAAGGGTGCTAATGAACTTGCTTCTTTGCTTGAAAAATATGAAAAGTATGATGATGCTCTTTACAAATCCGAAAATCTTTACATACTTAAATATTGCTATGAAAACTATGAATACAATGCTCATATTAATGAATTTATTGAGAGAATGTGTGTTGCCCTGGAAGAGACTAATATTTTGTAGGATTCCGTAGAAGAAGAAATTGCTGAAACTGTGAGCTCATTAGATGAAAAAGATGTGAAGGAGAGCAAAGAATAAGAGGAGGAGAGGCGGATTAGCTACCCATGCCCACTTTCTAATGAGAGTAACTCTTTAACTCATACATTGTTTAATTTCCCTTCATGCTTACTGGAGGATAAATGCTATTTTGATGATTACAATGATCCCTTCAATTCATTTGAAATATCCATTTTTGATAAACTTGATGCTTGCTATGACTATGACCATGATGCCACCATGAATGATGCTTATGCATGTTAACTTATCGTAGTTTCTTATGTTAAGAATGAAATTGTTTCTATTGCACCCACACTTGATAGTCATTTATCGTTTTGAATTTTCCCCGCTACACAAAATCTCAGAAGATCGCACTTATTAAGCACTATATTGATAAGTTGCATTTTACCATCGCACATGATGGTTTTAATGGATATAATATGCATGTGCTTGCTGCTCCTACTTGCAGTTATTATGAGAGAGGAACCTCGTCTCCACCTCTCTATGTTTCCAACGCAATAAAATGGCAAGAAACTCTTTATGCTATGCATTGGCCTTTACTTTATGTGCATGAACTGTTTTTTAGGACATGCGATGCATAGGAAGAGAGTTATATTTCGTTGTTACATGCTATACGTTACTTTGTGCTCACTACTGAACTCTAAATCATTATCAACTTTCTCCCTCTCCATGCAGCGGTGTATCCTCTCTCACCCAATCTCTACTTGAACATGTTCCTCTATGCTATATATTATTATCCAATGATGTGTTGCCCCTCTATTATGTTTGAGTAGTTTCTTTTTTTCCCTATAGGCGGTTGATATGAGCTGTATGTTATTGTGGTGCTGACCTACGGTGCCCATCGTGTCGTGCACGCGTTTGAGGTTTCCGCAGCAGGGTGGTGCAATATGTTAATGATTTTCTTATAGTCGGTTGCGGGAGTGACTAGAAGCCTAAACCCGAGTCGTGAGTTGTTTAATATGGGATTACAGGGGACAATTTACTTAATGCTATGTTTGTTTTTTGGTGGATGCAGATGCTTGTTATAGTTCCAATTATAAGAACGTGTGATCAGAGTATGGAAAGTATGTTGGCTTAAGTCTGTCCCTCATAACTATGATGAGCATCAATATGGTGTCATATCCAATTGCCTAGGGACAATCCTTCTCTTGTTCTTCCAAAACTCTCCGATTTATTGTAGTTCTATTGAGCAACGTCTAACTATTCATTATCTTGCAAAACTATCTTTTTATTCCGTAAAGTAATTTTATTTCTTGTTCTACGTAAAGGGGTCATTAAGTGTGCGTAAAGTAGTATCGGTGATTGATAGAACTTGAGGGAATATTAATTCTATATTTAGCTCCTCGTTGGGTTCTACACTGTTATTTAACGAAAGGGCTACAACTGATCACCTACACTTGTGGGTTATCACAACTTGTGAAGGGTGCCTCTTTGCATATCACATTTTTTCTAGGACGAAATGCCCCGACTCCGTCATGTGTGTCATGTGTCACGCAGTGGCGCTTTCCTCATTCAAACATTTTTTTAATTTCCTAGGTTTTGTTTTTTGGTTTTCTATATTTGGTTTTTCGCGTTATTTTCTTCTATTTTTTTCAGTTTTTTCTATCACGAGGGTGGGATATAGTTATGCTTCTTACGTGAAAACATAGTTTTGAAGCACAGTTGTGCTTTCTCGTGAATCACAATTTGTGCTTCTCGCATCAAAGCACAACTATGCTTCCCTAAAAGTGAAGTAAAGTTAGTACAGTTTTGAAACATAGGTTAATACAGTTTGACCATAAATTTTGACAAAAAAATCATCGAAACTTATCAATATAGATCTAGTTTTGAAGACCTCGACGCAGGGAACTCCAGAATGAAAATAGTTTGTAATTTGGACATACAGTTCGAGAGATAAATCATATAAATTCGGACACACGGTGTGGGTGAGATGGGCCGGACGCGCAATGGACCTTGCCCATTTCGGTTTAGCAAGTATTATTTCATTTCCGTTTGTTTTTGGTTTCTGTTCTTTTTCTAACTTTTTCTTTCGTTATAAGATGAGGAAAGAAGATAGGCTTGAGGTGCAATGGGTTTCGCCCATTTTTGTTTAACCATTATTCTTTGATTTCCTTTTATACATATTTTCTGCAGTTTCATTTAATATTAAGTGTTTTTTCTATTTTGTTTGGTTTTTAACATATGACTGCTTTCCAGTAAATGATGGAAATTTAATATATATGGAAAAACAAGCAAAATAAAAATTTAAAAAATATGTTCTTGATACATCAATATTATTTCTATGCGTGAATATAAATTAAATACACAATGGATTGTTTTTACAAATACACGATGATAATATCATTTGCGTATGTATACATACCTTATTCTATATGTAGAAAAAAATTGTCTCAAACATACGAATATGTTTTAAATAAGCGTGTCAAGATTTTATTCATTTCGATAATATTATTCTCCTATTTTCAAATTGCAGAAAAATATTCTTAAATCCATTAAACATTTTTAAATAAAGTAATAATAAATAGAATCGGCTAAAACCCGGATATGGGTCGGCCTAGGACCAGCGTACTATAGTTCGGACGCGTATCTTTTCTCTCTATGGTTTTCGGGGCCTATCCTATTTGCCACGGGGGTCGCTGGAAGCGACCGCGCGTGCACACACATCCCCGCTTCCCGCTACTAGCATTTTGGCCAGCCCATCTTGCCTGTTTCCGTTTTGTGAAGGTTTTTTTTCCGGCTCTCTTCTTCATCGGTTTTCCTTTTTCAAGTTTTATTTATTCCATTTTCATTTTCTATTTTTTTTTCAAATATAGGAGCATCTTCTGAGATCTAAGAACATTTGTTTCCAGTCGGTGAACATTTTCTCAAATTCAAACATATTTTCAAATCGGTGAATTTTTTTTTTGAAATTCAAATTTTGTCCATCATAATAAAAAAATCATGTTTTTCTTAAATTTCATTATATTAAAACAATGGTCATCAAATTCAAAAAATGTGAATCATAAAAAAAAAATCACGAATTTTTAGAAAATATTCATGATTTAATTTGTTCATTGAAATATTTTTTTCAAAATATTAAAAAAGATCATGATTTGTTTTTAAAACTACACATATAGAAAATGTATAAAAAGGTTCACCATATGAAAAAATGGTTATTTAATTTGAAAAATGCTCATGAATTCAAAATATCTTCATCAAATAAGAAAATGGTTCATTTAATTTTATATTGTGATGATAAAATACAAAACTTTACATCATAAATCGATTAAATTTCTTATAAATTTTAAGTTTTGTTCACGAAAATAAAAGTAAATTCATGAAAACAAAAAATAAGTTGAGAAAAAAAAATTCATTTTTAGAAATTGGAGATTTTTTGTGAAGTCATAAACAATTTTTCTGCTTTAGTAACCATTTTTTGAAATTATAAACTTTTTTGCAATCTAGAAATTTTCTAAAGAACAAAATAACCAAAAACAGAAAAAAGGGATCCACACGCGACACCAAGGGTAGCCGAAGGTCGGGCGTGAGGAGCAAAGGGTGTGCGCGCGGCTTCTTTTCGCAGCACGTAGTTCGCGCAACCAGTATTTCGAAGGTCCTATTTGGCGATCTGCATACCGTAAGTAGTAGAAACGCGAAACCCCAACCCACCGCGCAATTCATTTTTGTTTTTGTTTTCTTTTTAAAATAACTCAAATAATTTCGAATTTTCGAAATAACTTAAGTGTTGAAAAAATGGTCTAAAAATACAAAAATGATCGTCAATTCACAACAATTGTTCATAATATTGAAAAAATGTTAGATATTATAAAATATCACGCATTCCAAAAATGATCATGATTTTGAACAATATCTAAGTATTAAAAAATATTTGCTCTTTTAAAAAATATTTGTGTATTTAAGAATGTTCATCAATTTGAACAAAATTTCGCAAAGTCAAGTAATTTATGTATTATTTAAAAGTGTCTAAATAAACAAAAAATGTTTGTAAATTTAAAAAATACTTCCTCTATCCCAAAATAAGTGACTCAACTTTGTACAAACTTTATAGTAAAGTTAGTACAAAGTTTAGTCACTTATTTTGGGACGGAGGGGGTAGTTCCCAAATTTCGGAAAATAAATCCTTATCGTTTCAAAAAATGTTCTCTGATTTGAAAAATGAATTCAAAATATGTTCATGTGTCTAAACAAAATGGTTATCAATCCCAAAAAAAGTTCCTAGAATTTGAAAAAATGTTCTCAAATTTCAAAGAATCAGCACGAGTTGCAATAATCGTTCACAATTTCCAAACATGTTAACAATTTTGCAAACAAAATTCAAAAATCCAAATCTGTTAATGTCCTAAAAAGATGGTCGCGAATTTGTAAAAATAATTCACTAATTTTAAAACTGTTCATGATTACAAAAAAAGTTCAACGTTTCGCGAAATATTCAAGAATTTGATAGATTATTGAAAAGTTGAAAGAAAAAAGGAATAAGAATAAAAATAAGAAATATAAATAAATAAATTTGAAATAAAAAAGATAAGAAATATAAAGCGGAAGAAAAACCAAGAAAAATAATACTTAAACAACCGGTTCAAACACTGGATCTGCGAGCATGAGGGGTGCACGGTAGGTCGCTCGTGGTCTAGCTACGCGCAAAATAGGATCTGTCATTGCTTTCCTATCGGATTTTTCACTGCTTGCTGGGGGTTTGTCTATCTTTTTGTTTGATTTTTGGTGGTTTTGTTTTCTCTTTTTTAGTTTTCATTTTATTTTTGTTATCTTATCAAATATCTACATTTTGTTGTATAGATGGTACATTTTTTTATAAACATATTTTTACACACATTTTACATTATTCAAATACGTCATTAAGAAAAAATAATTCAAATGTAATATCTATTTTTTATACCCATATTTTTATACACATCTTGACATTTTCAAATACAATATCATTTTTTTCAAAAACTTGTTTTAAAAAAGAAACGAATACATGTAAAATATTTTCCAAATACTTGTTGCATGCTTTTTTGGACTTACATAAAACATTTTCTATACTATGCAATATTTTTTTCATTTTGTAAACATTTTTCAAAAAATGTTCAAAACTTATTTTTGAACCTGTGAATAATTTTTAAAATATAACCTACATGTTTTTAAAAATGACCAATACAAGTTTATATAAGATTTTTGAATGGTTAGAAGTATTTGTTATACTTTATATAAGATTTTTTAAAAATGACCAATACAAGTTTTTGAACCGCCAATATTTTTTATAAAGTCTATGCTTGTTATAAAATTACACAAGAAAATATACATGCGGGGGTGGTTTGGCCCATGTTAGGCACCGTTCAGGCTAGACAGATTTTCCTTCATTTTGCTACATTTCGTTCAAAGGGTTGAAGGGAGATAGTGCCATCATTCGTCTCGCATAAGGCAAAGATAACTCCTAATTCGCGCCTTCAGTGCCAACTAAGGTCGTAGCACCTGCAACTCTCCTGGTGGGCAGTGGCCCAACATGCGCTTGTGACACCCTGGATTTTGGCTACAGTGATCATTGTAATTAAGCACAGTGGTGGCCATGATCAGTGCCTAATCATTTTGCTAAACAAGATATGATCAAGTTGAAAATTCATATCTCAATTTAAATTTCACTTCAAAAGCCAATTGAATTTTATTGTGATAAAATAAAATTGCAATCAGCAAGGATAAAATGTTGCACACTTGTGAAAAATCACAAAACCAATGTTGTTGAGGAAAACAACATCACCCTCAAGCTGGTGTGGACCCCACCATCAAAACAGAGCCAAATTTGCATTTTAAAAGTGCTCTTTAATTCTGTGGAAAAATGAAAACAGTTTCTAAAAATCCTCAAAATAATTGTGGCCCTACAGAATATTGCAAGATATTATTTGGACCCCGTGGCACATTTTTGCTAAAGGGAATTGTGGCAGAAAAGAATTAAAACAGAAGCTGAAAATAAAGCAGAAAAGAAAAAGGAAAGAAAAAGAGACAGGCTCCTGTGCACTTAAGGCCATCATCTACAGTGCGGCCCATCCCACTACCCGGTCGTCTCCCTCCTCTCGCACTGCTCCCCTCGCGCTGTTGAGCAGAGAGCGAGCGTGCACTCGCCAGGCCCCCCCTCGCGAGATATTTTGCCTCTGCGTGCGTGGATGGATAAGAGGGAACGCCCTCGACCCCCTGGACGCCTCTGCTTCGTCTCTCTCCCTCTCCCTCGCTTGCTCTCTCCTCTCCCGAGAGCCACCGCTGCCATGGCCGCCGGCTAGACGCAGCCACCGGCCCTCCCGCGCCCAGCTAGGACGTCCACGAGCTCCGTCCCGACCACCCCGTCCTCCTCGATCGCTGGATTGAGCCCCGGAGCCCGTGCATCGTCTTCACCGCGTCGTCCTCCTCCTCGGATCCAGGAGCTCGCCGTCGTCGAATCATCGCCGTCGCTGCTCCGCCACTGCATCGGGCCTTCCCATCACCGCTAGTGAGCCTCCCCGCGACCTCCTCTTCCTCTGCTAGCTCCCGTAGGCTGCCGTAGCAAGCCGCCCCCGCAACCGAGCTCTGCTCGCCGCCATTGTCGTCGGGCACAAGCTCTGCGTGCCCCTGGCGGCCCGTGCATGCTATAGGCGTGCTCCAGAGCGCCCGTAGGACCGATCCCGCACGATAGCTAGGTCATTTTCGCCCCCGATAGCCTTCTGCCATCGTCGCCCGAAAGCACCTCCGCCATCGGCGATGTAGCGCTCACTACGGGCCACCTCCGCTCGAACTGATGCCCGGAACGGAACGGCGGCAATGCCTGCATTCAAACGCGCCAAGAATGGCCCGATTTAGTGCCCTGTGGGCGATTTCCGAGCCACCCCGCCGATTCGGGAGCTCGCCGGAGCTCCTCCGGCGACGAATGCCGGCCGCCGCTGACCTGGCCGGGCCGGGGCCACCCGCAGGGTCCCTGACCCGCGGGCCCCGCGGTCCTGGTTGACCAGTTGACCGGGTCAACGTGCTGACTGGACTGGGGCCAGTCACTGACAAGTGGCCCCCACCGTTTACTGTTAGGGTTAAATTAATTAAACGTGTTTAATTAGCCTAATGACTCACTGACAGTGGACTCCACTTACTAATTAGTCTCTGGTTAGATTAATTTAACACTGGATTAAGTTAGAGTCAATGACATGAGGGTCCCACTGGTCAGGTTTGACCTGGCACAGTGCTGTTGACTGCTGAACTCAGCCTGAGGTCATGCTGACATCATAAATTGGATTTTCGAATTTAGAATAATCTGTTAATTTCAGAAATTGATTAAAACTTTAGAAATTAATAGAAAATAATCCGTAGCTCAGATGAAAAAGTTTTATACATGAAAGTTGATCAGAAAAATCCCACGAATCCGAATACGCTGTCCGTTCATCTGTCACATGCTCCTAGCATGATGAACATGGAACTTTCCCCCTCCGGATCATCTGCCCGTTAAATCAAAAGACCCGGGAAATATCGTCAGATATTCTCCCGCTCCGTCTAACACGTGTAGTACTGCGTTAGTGCATGCCTAGCTCTGCATATTGCCATGTCATGCATTGTGATTGCATCTGTGCTTTATATTTATTGTTTCTTCCCCCCCTCTTCTTACCGGTAGACCCCGAGACTGACGGTGCTGCCGGATACGACTACGCCGTTGACGATCAGCCTTTTGCCACAGAGCAGCAAGGCAAGCAACCCCCCCTTGAGCATTCCGATATCGCCCATTCTCCCCTCTTATCCTTGCATTAGATTTTGCTACTGTATTAGTTAGCTCCTATTCTGATGCATAGCCTGCTTTTGATAAACTGCTACTATACCTGCAACAATATCAACTGCTTAGTATAGGTTGATCAATGAAACCCCAGTGACCCCTTAGCCCCAGTTGCCCCTGCTTCTTCATCGACGACTCAACGACTCGAAGACTCGGTCAACCAACCAACAAGCCAGGCCCCTCACATCACCGCACACCCCTTATTTGTACGACTCTGCAGCGCTACTATCGAGTACCGAGGGTGACACCTCGTGAAGTACTCATGATGCTAGCTCTATAGTGTAGCTAGTCGGTCGTGGTTATCGAGGGTGATTCCTCCTTCACCACTCCCGACGATGACTCTGTCGTGCAACCCCTCAAGTGTGGGACCCTCGAGGGTGATTCCTCTAGGTCCACCTTGACAGTTTCATCGAGCGGGGCCCTTTGAGGGTGATTCCTCAGGTTCCGTCTTGATGTTTTGTACACACAGTTACTATGACCTGGTTACAGAAACATGTTGGTGATGGGTCGGCCCTGAGGGGTACCCACGGTTTGATGTTGATGAGGCGTGGACGGGCAGGAGAGGACCTTGCCACACATCCTCGAGTTGGGGTGACGGGACCGCACTTCATGGGTCGCGCTTGCCCCGCATTAATAAAATGCTAATGGGTTGGGTATTTCATCTGAGTTGGGTCGTTGGCCTTTTTACGCACCAAACCATCGCGTGGGAGAAGTTATGGGTACTCAGCGTCGTTGTATCAGCCGAAGCTCTTCGGACGTTAGCAATGGAGCAGCGCGCGCCCGAGTGGTCCGCAACGGCACCGCGCTTGTTATAAGGGGTGTTAGGACTGACCTCGGCCGCCCTCGAATCGTGGAGGTGTGCAAAGGGCGATTGGCCCATGAACCCTGCGCGCTTAGGATTTAGACCGGCGGGCTGGCCTCTTCGTTGAGCCTAGGTGGGGCGACGACGTGCTGCTATCCCGACACCGGGCATAACCCAGGAAAGTGTGTCCGGCCGGAGGTGATCAGGCGTGTTGGAAATGCGGTGCACCCCTGCAGGGATGAACAAACTATTCGAATAGCCGTGTCCACAGTAACAGGACGACTTGGAGTTGTACCTTGACCTTATACAACTATAACTGTGATTTTAAATTTGAGATGAATGTGGCTCCGAGATTGCTTCCTCGCAGGGAGTCGAGGAAGAATCTCTGGGCGTGGTTACTTAATAAAATTGCTACAATAATATGATTATATATGAGATACCAGTCTACTCTCTTCTAATGCTGCAAGATGCTGAAGATGCTAGTCTTCGATAGGACTAGGCCTTCCCCTCATTTTTGCTTTCTGCAGTCAGTCCAGATATAACCCCTCCCCTTGATACTGGTGCATACTTAGCATAGTTCTGATGTTAGTCTTGCGAGTACTTTGGATGAGTACTCACCGCTGCTTTGCATTCTCTTTCCCCCTCGATACGATTCGGCGTTCAGACGATGGAGCCCAGGAGATGGAGTATGCCGGAGACGACTACTACAACACCGCTGGAGCCTACTACTACGTGGAGAGTGCCGACGCTAAGGAGTAGTTAGGAGGTTCCCAGGCAGGAGGCCTCGCCTCTTTCGATCCGCTGCTTATGTTTGTGCTAGCTTCCTTAAGGCAAAACTTGTCTAACTTATGTCTGTACTCAGATATTTTTGCTTCCGCTGACTCGTGCTTTGTCGAGCTTTGTATTCGAGCCCTCGAGGCCCCTGGCTTGTAATATGAAGTTGTATGACTTTAATTTGTGTCTAGTGTTGTGTTGTGATATCGATCAGTGAGTCCCTAATCTTGGTCGTACGCATTGCGTGTATGTTTAGCGTATGGTCGAGATCGGGGGCGTCACAAGTTGGTATCAGAGCCGACTGCCTGTAGTTAGCCCCCTTTCCAACTCCTTGGCCGAAGTTGAGTCTAGTACTTGCAAAACTTTTACTAACATTGTTGTGTGGCTTATGGGCCCACATCTCAATCGGGCGGTATTAGGATCTTTTATTCCTCGTCTATACTCTGGGTTTTGAGCTCTCTTCTCTTTCGGGTTAAAGATTTTATTAACTCTAACTATAGGTTCTCGTAACTTCTTCTTCCCGGAGAGCCCCTCCTTTCAGATGATGGCTTGATACTTTCGTTGTCCCCGACGTTGATGTAGCATATCGCTATGCCTCGTTGTTGTATCCCTCCACCGCGTGCCTGCGTGCCGCCTAGTTGTCTAGGTTATTTTCATGCCGGACCTATCGTCTATTTCGTAACGAACTTATGGTTTGTAATAGACCTATGTATGGATCTGTATGTTGAAATTTGAACTACTATGTCGTATCTATTGCACTACCTTCTTTGTGCAATTTACTTCATGAATGATTCATTGTTTTTGCAATTACCCAATACAGAATGGTTAGGCCAGCTGGTCGTGGTCATGGTGCGCCTGAACCACCACCACCACCGGAATACATGGCTGGTATGATGCAACAGTTTGAACTGAATCGCCAGTTTATGCAAGGGCTTATGGACCAGTTCCCGAGGCCGAATATGAATCAGCAGCCAGCCCCAATGACGCTGCAAGACTTCATGCGTCTCAACCCTACGATCTACCGCAGCTCAACTCAGCCGCTTGACGCAGATGACTGGCTACGTGACATCACTTATGAGCTGGAGTTTTCAGGCGCCCCAGAGGCTAGCTATGTCACCTTTGCCTCGTACTTTCTGAAGGGTCCCGCTGCTCAATGGTGGGATAGCCACCGACGCTCACAACCTGTTGGAACAATCATCACTTGGCCGGAGTTCCAAGCTGCGTTCCGTGCTCGTCACATTCCTCAGGGAATGATGGATAAGAAGAAGCGTGAATTCCGCAACTTAGTCCAGGGCAACAAGACTGTGGATGCTTATCAGCGGGAATTTCTGGACTTATCTCGCTATGCTGAAGAAGACATTGCAACTGATGCTCGTAGGCAGGAGAAGTTCCGTGAAGGCCTCCACCCGGATATCAAGCTGGCACTCCTTGCTCAAGACTTCGGTAACTTTGCCACCTTGGTGAACAAGTCCATTCTGGTGGAAACAGGTCTTCAGGACTACAAGGACAGCAGCAAGCGCAACCGTGACATGGGCTCATCTTCGGGCTCAGGAAGTCAGAAGCGCAAGATCTGGATCCCCCACAACATGTACCATGCACCGCCTCCTGCTCCGAGGCCGTCCTATGTGCACCTCGTCCGCCTCCACCCCCACCTAGGCAGCCGAGGCTCCCAGCTTCGCCACCACGAGCTCCTGTTCCCCCTTCTCGTCCTGAGGATGGGCTGTGCTATAAGTGTGGTCGCCCAGGACACCGTGCTAGAGAATGCAGGCAGAATCAGAATCAACTTGCACTGCCTTCCAACCAGCCCCGCAACAACAATGCCAGGCCTGCTCAGGGTCGTGTTCAAGCTAACAATGCTGAACTGAGTGAAGCTCAAGACCAGCCTGCTACTGTGATGGGTACTCTTCTCGTTAACTCCGTACCAGCTTCTGTATTGTTTGATACAGGAGCATCGCATTCTTTCATGTCTGAAGATTTTGCATACATGCATGGCATTAAGTACGAGGAGATGAACATTCCAATAGTGGTAAACACCCCCGCTGGCCAATGTCGAACCTCAATGGTTTGTCAAGATGTCCCCATTGAAATAGAAGGAATGGAATTCCATGCTTCCCCCATTATATTGAAGTCTTCCAAGATCGACCTTGTTCTGGGAATGGATTGGTTGAAGGCACATACCGCTTCCGTCGTTTGTGCCACCAAAACTGTCCACCTTCTGCATCCCTCGAATGAGATAGTCAGCTACCATGCTCATCTTGTTCGAGATGCTGAAGCCCGACTATATGCCATGAATGCATTAAACGAGTCACCTCTTGAAGGAATTGAAAACGTTCCAGTTGTCCGGGATTTCCAAGATGTTTTTCCGGAAGAACTCCCAGGGATTCCCCCTGCCAGAGCTGTCGACTTTGTCATCGACTTGGTACCTGGTACCACTCCTATAGCCAAGCGTCCGTATAAGATGCCACCCCATGAACTCCTTGAACTTAAACAAGAAATTGACAATTCGCTTCGTCTGGGTTTCATCCGCCCAAGTTCCTCTGCTTGGGGAGCACCTTCTCTCTTTGTCAAGAAGAAAGATGGAATGAATCGGTTGGTCCAAGATTACCGTCCCATCAACCAGGCAACGATTCAAAACAAATATCCGCTTCCTCGGATCAACGATCTGTATGATCAACTTGCTGGTTCATCAGTGTTTTCTAAACTCGACTTGAGGTTGGGTTACCATCAGATCCGGGTACATAAAGAGGATATTCCGAAGACTACATTCGTTACTCGTTATGGTTCATACGAGTACACCGTCATGTCCTTTGGCTTAACCAATGCCCCAGCAACCTTCTCCCGCCTGATGAACTATATATTCATGGATTACCTCGATAAATTCGTCATGGTTTATCTGGATGATATTCTAGTATTCTCCAAGAGCAAAGAAGAGCATGCTGAACATCTTCGTCTTATACTGGAGAGGCTTCGACAACATCAACTTTATGCAAAATATTCAAAGTGTGAATTCTGGATGGACAAAGTAACCTACCTTGGTCATGTGATCTCCAAGGATGGTATTGCGGTCAACCCTGAACGAGTTCAGGCTATTCTTGACTGGACTCCCCCGAAGAATGTCTAGCAAGTCAGAAGTTTTCTCGGACTCGCCAGCTATTGCCGTCGATTCGTCGAGAACTTCTCCAAGATTGCAAAATCCTTAACCAATTTGCTTCACAAAGGTGTTAAATATGAGTGGACAGAAAAATGTCAGGAGAGCTTTCAGGCACTTAAAGACAAACTAACGTCTGCTCCAGTGCTTGCTCCTCCGGATACTCGTAAGGACTTCGTCATCTATTGTGATGCTTCACGTCAAGGAATGGGCTGTGTCCTAATGTAAGAACGCAGAGTGGTTGCTTATGCATCTCGTCAATTGCGTCCTCATGAAGAGAACTACCCAGTTCATGACCTTGAACTTGCTGCAGTGATTCATGCACTAAAAGAGTGGTGGCAATACCTTGTTGGTAATCATTGCGAGATCTACACCGATCACCAAAGTCTGAAGTACCTGTTTACTCAGCCAGATTTGAATCTCCGTCAACAGAGATGAATGGAGCGCATAGCATACTACAATGTGGGTATTTCTTATACCCCAGGCAAGATTAATGTAATGGCTGATGCCTTGAGCCGCAAGTCTTATTGCAATCACCTCCAGGTTCATAAGGTTCACCCCCTTCAAGAAGAATTTCGCAAGCTGAACCTCCATATTGTTCCTCAGGGTTATCTCGCTCCCCCTCCTGAAGGGTCCTACAAAATGAACCTCCATGTTGTTTCTCAGGGTTCTCTTAATACCCTGGTTGCTAAACCAGATCTTGTGGACGTCATCAAGTGGATCCAGAAATGTGACACTGAAGTCGAGAGGATTAAATTCGATCTCGCAGAAGGAAAGCCCTCACCCTTCACTATTGCTGAGGATGGCGCTTTGTACTTCAAAGGCCGCCTAGTGGTACCAAGTAAGGAAGAAAACAATGATTTGACTCAGGAGGTCATGAAGGAAGCACATGACACTCCGCTGGCTATTCATCCTGGTAGTACCAAGATGTACCAAGACATTCGACAAAGATTCTGGTGGTCTAACATGAAGCAAGACATTGCTCGCTATGTTGCTGAATGTGATGTTTGCCGTCGTATCAAAGCAGAACATCAAAGGCCTGCCGGAACTCTGCAACCTATTACTATTCCTGAATGGAAATGGGATCATGGTGAAATGGACTTCATTACTGGTTTTCCCAGGTCACAGAAAGGTAATGATGCTATTCTTGTCGTCATTGACCAACTGTCCAAGGTTGCACATTTTCTGGCTGTCAAGGAAACTATTACTGCTAGTCAGCTAGCAGATCTTTACATGTCCAGAGTTGTTTCACTCCACGGTATTCCATTGGTGATTAGTTCAGACCGTGGCAGCTTATTCACTTCAAGATTCTGGGCAAGTTTCCAGGAAGCTATGGGAACTCATTTGTCCTTCAGCACCGCTTTTCACCCTCAATCCCAGGGACAAGTTGAAAGAGTCAATCAGATTCTCGAAGACATGCTTCGAGCTTGTGTCATTTCTTTCGGCAAGAAATGGGAGGAATCTCTCCCGTATGCTGAGTTCTCCTACAATAATAGCTATCAAGCTAGTCTGAAGATGGCTCCCTTTGAAGTGTTATATGGACGTAAGTGTCGGACTCCTCTGAATTGGTCAGAAACTGGGGAACGTACACTTATCGGTCCGGATATTATTCAACATGCTGAAGATCAAGTCCGCATTATCCATGCAAATCTGAAGGCTGCTCAGTCTCGTCAGAAGAGTCAGTATGACCGTCATAAAAAATATATGGTCTATCAACCTGGCGAAAAGGCTTATCTTCGAGTCACGCCAATGAGAGGTACACACCATTTTGGGATCAAGGGCAAGCTGGCTCCTCGATATATTGGTCCTCTCACTGTTCTCCAAAGGCGTGGTAAAGTGGCATATCAACTGGAACTACCGCCAAACCTTTCTCAGGTTCACGATGTGTTCCATGTGTCACAGCTCCGTCGCTGCTTCAAGGATCCTATCCGAGCAGTGGATCATGATATGCTTGAACTGCAACAAGACCTCTCTTACAAAGAGCAACCAGTCCGCATTCTCGATGAAACTGAACGTCGGACTCGTCAAAAAGTTACCAAGTTCTTCAAGGTGCAGTGGACAAATCATTCTGAAGATGAAGCCACTTGGGAACGCGAAGATCATCTTCGTGCAGAATACCCCGGGCTCTTTCCTTCTACTTCTTAATTCTCGGGACGAGAATTCCTTTTAGTAGGGGAGAGTTGTGACACCCTGGATTTTGGCTACAGTGCTCATTGTAATTAAGCACAGTGGTGGCCATGATCAGTGCCTAATCATTTTGCTAAACAAGATATGATCAAGTTGAAAATTCATATCTCAATTTAAATTTCACTTCAAAAGCCAATTGAATTTTATTGTGATAAAATAAAATTGCAATCAGCAAGGATAAAATGTTGCACACTTGTGAAAAATCACAAAACCAATGTTGTTGAGGAAAACAACATCACCCTCAAGCTGGTGTGGACCCCACCATCAAAACAGAGCCAAATTTGCATTTTAAAAGTGCTCTTTAATTCTGTGGAAAAATGAAAACAGTTTCTAAAAATCCTCAAAATAATTGTGGCCCTACAGAATATTGCAAGATATTATTTGGACCCCGTGGCACATTTTTGCTAAAGGGAATTGTGGCAGAAAAGAATTAAAACAGAAGCTGAAAAATAAAGCAGAAAAGAAAAAGGAAAGAAAAAGAGACATGCACCTGTGCACTTAAGCCCATCATCTACAGTGCGGCCCAGCCCACTCCTCGGTCGTCTCCCTCCTCTCGCACTGCTCCCGTCGCGCTGTCGAGCAGAGAGCGAGCGCGCGCTCGCCAGGCCCCCCCTCGCGAGATATTTTGCCTCTGCGTGCGTGGATGGATAAGAGGGAACGCCCTCGACCCCCTGGACACCTCTGCTTCATCTCTCTCCCTCTCCCTCTCTTGCTCTCTCCTCTCCCGAGCGCCACCGCCGCCATGGCCGCCGGCTAGACGCAGCCACCGGCCCTCCCGCGCCCAGCTAGGACGTCCACGAGCTCCGCCCCGACCACCCCGTCCTCCTCGATCGCTGGATTGAGCCCCGGAGCCCCTGCATCGTCTTCACCGCGTCGTCTTCCTCCTTGGATCCAGGAGCTCGCCGTCGTCGAATCATCGCCGTCGCTGCTCCGCCACTGCATCGGGCCTTCCCATCACCGCTAGTGAGCCTCCCTGCGACCTCCTCTTCCTCTGCTAGCTCCCGTAGGCCGCCATAGCAAGCCGCCCCTGCAACCGAGCTCTGCTCGCCGCCATTGTCGTCGGGCACGAGCTCTGCATGCCCCTGGTGGCGCGTGCATGCTATAGGCGTGCTCCAGAGCGCCCGTAGGACCGATCCCGCACGATAGCTAGGTCGTTTTCGCCCCCGTTAGCCTTCTGCCATCGTCGCCCGAAAGCACCTCCGCCGCCGGCGATGTAGCACACACTACGGGCCACCTCCGCTCGAACTGATACCCGGAACGCAACGGCGGCAACGCCTGCTTTCGAACGCGCCAAGAATGGCCCGATTTGGTGCCCTGTGGGCGATTTCCGATCCACCCCGCCGATTCGGGAGCTCGCCGGAGCTCCTCCGGCGACGAACGTCGGCCGCCGCTGACCTGGCCGGGCCGGGGCCACCCACAGGGTCCCTGACCCGCGGGCCGGGTCAACGTGCTGAATGGACTAGGGCCAGTCACTGACAAGTGGCCCCCACCGTTTACTATTAGGGTTAAATTAATTAAACATGTTTAATTAGCCTAATGACTCACTGACAGTTGACCCCACTTACTAATTAGTCTCTGGTTAGATTAATTTAACACTGGATTAAGTTAGAGTCAATGACATGAGGGTCCCACTGGTCAGGTTTGACCTGGCACAGTGCTGTTGACTGCTGACCTCAGCCTGAGGTCATGCTGACGTCATTAATTGGATTTTCGAATTTAGAATAATCTGTTAATTTCAGAAATTGATTAAAACTTTAGAAATTAATAGAAAATAATCCGTAGCTCAGATGAAAAAGTTTTATACATGAAAGTTGATCAGAAAAATCCCACGAATCCGAATACGCTGTCCGTTCATCTGTCACATGCTCCTAGCATGATGAACATGGAACTTTCCCCCCCCGGATCATCTGCCCGATAAATCCAAAGACCTGGGAAATATCGTCAGATATTCTCCCGCTCCGTCTAACACGTGTAGTACTGTATTAGTGCATGCCTAGCTCTGCATATTGCCGTGTCATGCATTGTGATTGCATCTGTGCTTTATATTTATTGTTTCTTCCCCCCCTCTTCTTACCGGTAGACCCCGAGACTGACGGTGCTGCCGGGTACGACTATGCCGTTGACGATCAGCCTTTTGCCGCAGAGCAGCAAGGCAAGCAACCCCCCCTTGAGCATTCCGATATCGCCCATTCTTCCCTCTTATCCTTGCATTAGATTTTGCTACTGTATTAGTTAGCTCCTATTCTGATGCATAGCCTGCTTTTGATAAACTGCTACTATACCTGCAACAATATCAACTGCTTAGTATAGGTTGATCAATGAAACCCCAGTGACCCCTTAGCCCCAGTTACCCCTGCTTCTTCATCGATGACTCGACGACTCGAAGACTCGGTCAACCGACCGACAAGCCAGGCCCCTCACATCACCGCACACCCCTTAGTTGTACGACTCTGCAGCGCTACTATCGTGTACCGAGAGTGACACCTCGTGAAGTACTCATGATGCTAGCTCTGTAGTGTAGCTAGTCGGTCATGGTTATCGAGGGTGATTCCTCCTTCACCACTCCCGACGATGACTCTGTCGTGCAACCCCTCAAGTGTGGGACCCTCGAGGGTGATTCCTCTAGGTCCACCTTGACGGTTTCATCGAGCGGGGCCCTTTGAGGGTGATTCCTCAGGTTCCGTCTTGATGTTTTATACACACAGTTACTATGACCTGGTTACAGAAACATGTTGGTGATGGGTCGGCCCTGAGGGGTAGCCACGGTTTGATGTTGATGAGGCGTGGACGGGCAGGAGAGGCCCTTGCCACACATCCTCGAGTTGGGGTGACGGGACCGCACTTCATGGGTCGCGCTTGCCCCGCATTAATAAAATGCTAATGGGTTGGGTATTTTATCTGAGTTGGGTCGTTGGCCTTTTTACGCACCAAACCATCGCGTGGGAGAAGTTATGGGTACTCAGCGTCGTTGTATCAGCCGAAGCTCTTCGGACGTCAGCAATGGAGCGGCGCGCGCCCGAGTGGTCCGCAACGGCACCGCGCTTGTTATAAGGGGTGTTAGGACTGACCTCGACCGCCCTCGCATCGTGCAGGTGTGCAAAGGGCGATTGGCCCATGAACCCTGCGCGCTTAGGATTTAGACCGGCGGGCTGGCCTCTTCGTTGAGCCTAGGTGGGGCGACGACGTGTTGCTATCCCGAGGCCGGGCATAACCCAGGAAAGTGTGTCCGGCCGGAGGTGATCAGGCGTGTTGGAAATGTGGTGCACCCCTGCAGGGATGAACAAACTATTCGAATAGCCGTGTCCACGGTAACAGGGTGACTTGGAGTTGTACCTTGACCTTATAAAACTATAACTGTGATTTTAAATTTGAGATGAATGTGGCTCCGAGATTGCTTCCTCGCAGGGAGTCGAGGAAGAATCTCTGGGCGTGGTTACTTAATAAAATTGCTACAATAATATGATTATATATGAGATACCAGTCTACTCTCTTCTAATGCTGCAAGATGCTGAAGATGCTAGTCTTCGATAGGACTAGGCCTTCCCCTCATTTTTGCTTTCTGCAGTCAGTCCAGATATAACCCCTCCCCTTGATACTGGTGCATACTTAGCATAGTTCTGATGTCAGTCTTGCGAGTACTTTGGATGAGTACTCACCGCTGCTTTGCATTCTCTTTCCCCCTCGATACGATTCGGCGTTCAGACGATGGAGCCCAGGAGATGGAGTACGCCGGAGACGACTACTACACCACCGCTGGAGCCTACTACTACGTGGAGAGTGCCGACGCTCAGGAGTAGTTAGGAGGTTCCCAGGCAGGAGGCCTCGCCTCTTTCGATCCGCTGCTTATGTTTGTGCTAGCCTCCTTAAGGCAAAACTTGTCTAACTTATGTCTGTACTCAGATATTTTTGCTTCCGCTGACTCGTGCTTTGTCGAGCTTTGTATTCGAGCCCTCGAGGCCCCTGGCTTGTAATATGAAGCTGTATGTCTTTAATTTGTGTCTAGTGTTGTGTTGTGATATCGACCAGTGAGTCCCTAATCTTGGTCGTACGCATTGCGTGTATGTTTAGCGTACGGTCGAGATCGGGGGCGTCACAGCGCTCCCCTGCCGCCATGATTGCTCACACCTTGCTCGCTCGCCCGTTTCCCTTTTCATTCACTAGCTTTTTCCCTTTTTTCGGTTGTTGATGTGTTGTTCACAAAAAAAAAACAGTGCCTATTTTCTACAATAATAAATGTCCACAAGAAAAAAATAGTTCATGAGTTAAAAAAAAGTATGTGAACCTAAATGTTTTTACAAATTTGAAAAAAAGGTTAAAGAATTTGAATAAAGTTCATCGGTTTTAGAATTTTGAAAGAAAATTGGATGTAAAAAGGGTTGAAGAAATTTTAAAAAATTAAGGCAATATGAAAATAGTTCGAGAAGTTGCAAAATGTACATACATATTTTTAAAGCTCATAGATTTACAAAAAATCACAAAGTTACAAAAAGTTCACTAATTTGGAGAAATTTAAGAATTTGAAAAATGATCTTAATTTTCAAAAAATGTTCATGAACTTGAAAGAAAGAGTGCACGAAATTGAAAATAAAAAATCAAAACCAACAAAAAACCCAGTAAAACAGAATAAAACTAGTGGCCCGAAGGCCGGTGCCCGTGGTGACGGAGCCTCCTCCTTCTTCCCTGGGTGTTGTACCTTCTTCTTAGGTGCTGGAGCTGCAATGGAGGTAGTCTTGGATGTTTTCTTGATGGATGAGATGAGATGCCGGCAGCTAGAGTTGAGGAGGTGTATATAAGGAGCCTCCCTAGCCTCCTCTCTTGATGTGCTTCATCCAAAGGTTCTCAATGAGCCAAATCCTCTCCCAATCTCTTATTTACGAGCCAAGGATCTTGTGGGATCGAACGGGGACGAAATCGATGAAGAATCCCGTCTGGAAGGGCAACTTTCAGAGTTGTTTGCATGTCAAATTACCGCGTGCGGTAGTTAGGAACGCCGTCTTTAAGTTCTTCCTTCCCCGGTAAAATGGCCGTCAATTCTTCATACTAACTCGGAATTTGACGTTATTGGGCTCGTTGGATTCATATGATCGACGCCGATCCATTTATGGTTTTAGATCTTGATTTGGAGAACTTTGAAAAAAAAAATGAGTTTTTCCGACCTTCAAGATGGCTGACTGACTTTGTATCGAACCCATCCTTGGTCCTTTCATCGTGCTTGGTCCTAGATTACTCCAAAACACCTGTAGACACAAGAAAACAAAGAAAACTAATAAAAACTAAATAAAACACTAAATGTGCGAAGCTCCCAATGATAAGTGCAAAACCCGCTAATCGTGCATAATGGACAACTGTTTGGTCCAATGGGACATGATATATAAAGAGAATATGCAACAAATGAGTTCTAAAAATGCGTAAAATATAGAGCCATCACGCATCTATGCTGGCCATCTTCCATCCAACCATTTATTCTTCCAAGAAAGAGTCATTTTCACTTCCCCAATAGAAATAGTACAACATGACGTACACAAATCCAAGTCAATATGATTCACATGTTCCTTGATAGCTCTCATGCAATATATGAACATTGCCCAAGAGAATCAAATGGCGTAGCCCACGAACTATCTAGGTTACCTAGATTATTTCCCCCTATATTTGGTTAGATGGTGCCCTAGTGGCTATAATTCCTCTTGTTATCAATGATGTAACTATTGACAACTGAATAAAGAAGTCAATATGATCGCACTGTATGGAGTGCCTTCTAAGGCGTGTCACGTTGATCACATTCAAGCCAGAGCCACCTTAATATCATGGTCATGCTAAAGCATTGCACATCCTTAATGTCGAGCCCACCATATTTCTTGGGGGAGCTTCCAGATGACCATACATTTGCCTCCATGCATTTCTGCACACACTGTCGCCATCCATTCTCTCTTTTTGGTTCGCAGTCCAAAGGAAATTCCTTCTAAGCCCATCAACCCTTCTTGGCATATATAAAATGGTGAGAAAGTAGGTTGCAACATAGTTCAGCATTGTACGCCTTTCAGCATGGGAAATCAGCTTTGCTTTCGAAGATTAATTTTAGCGCCTTGCCATGCATCATACCTCCATCGTTTATGATTGTACAGTTGAATAGTAGGACAATGACAAACAGCTATACTGTGACACTACATCCAGTTTCAGATTCAGAAATGAAGTTACAATTTTGGGCTCCTTCAGTAGATGAAGTTCAAACAATCTTTGTTGCTCAGGCCTGAAAAACGTGGTAGATTTCTGGTTGATGCACTGCCATATTTCTTTCAACACTTATATTATTAAAGTAGGGTTATGGTAGGTTAGGATTTGTGTAGATTGATTGTAATTCCTACATGATTCCTACCTTATCTTTAGGACAGACCTTCAAATCTTCAACTTTATATATACTAGCACTCGAGGCCCAGCAATACAACAACCGATTCCACTAATTCTCTCCTCTCGATTCCTCTTACATGTTATGAGACCAAGTTCCTTGACCTAGCTTTGCTATCGCTTCCTCTCCATGCCACCCCGAGGAGATCAATCTCCATGATCTCCATCGCAGGCTGAACAACCCATAGCTGAGGTTCATCCGTTTACCACGTTGATCGCCTACCCTAGAGTTTCATTTTCACCGTCCAGTTGATCAACATTTTTCTCCCTTATCAATCGATTGATCGGCATTCATTTTTTGGTTTCTCAATCTAACATCGGTATGTGTCGTCCGTCTACCCTCCGTGCACCTCTAGTCTGATAAAGTGGATTGCATTGGCCTCTTCTCCGAATATGTGGCAAGGCATGGTATGTGAGACCCTAGGAAACGCTAGTCATCCGCGCATCGAGCCACACGTTGTTCTCTGTAGGATGTCGTCGCCCGTTTCAATTGGGACTACTTCACGGACCCAACCACCATCTTGCTCGTCAACCTGCATCACTAGACTTGACGCAGGCAGCGTGCCATGTGTTCTGATGTGGCGGCCACTTGTGAACTCCTGCATTGGCCCGTGTCGTGTGGCATGTGGCTACTCACACGCTGCAGCACGCTGGTCCTTATATCGTGCGGTGTAGCCACCTACCCTCGGGCGTTGTGTGCGAGTGCTTCGGTGGCCCGACGTAGATCTTGGTCGCTCGTGCCTGCATCCCGCATGGCACCCATGCTGGCCATTGACATTTGTGATGTACCCATAGTTTAAAACTGGAATGGCGTTCCAACCAAAAAAACCCTGAATGGACACACTTTTTTGTTTTTCTTTATACCGGTCTTTTAATCATAAACTGATTTTTTCTTTTAAAAAAGGGTGCATCAATAAGGATTCGAACACCTAATAACCTTCAAGCAGCACATGCTAAAGGACCAATAACCAACTACGCTAATATCACTTTGTGATTAGTTTATGTTTACAACCAATATTATGTGTATTTACTTTATGTGAGGTCAAAATTTTCATAACATTTCCTTCAATATTCCGTTTTTGTCGCAAATTAACCGATGAACTGGCGGTCTGATCAGTAAAAACCTAAACCGGCAGTCTCACTGGTACTATTGTTTAAAATATGGGTGTACCCAATTGCACTTCGTGCTTGGTACATGGCATAAGCATATGCGAGGCGATGCCAGTTGCCCAACTCCACAGGAGAGAGGGATCTCCTGAAACCCAGATCCCAGTTATTGCGAGAGAGCCTAGAGATTGAGATCTCAGGGTTGGAACAATAAGAAAACAAAACAGGGAAGGAAACAGCTAGTGGAGAGTCAACAGACCAGCAATCCAACCAGAATCGAGTGGAGCCACCATTCCCAATTGCAAACTTGACATGTTCTCGAAACAACGAAAAGCCGATGCAAAAAGTGGGGTACCATTAGAAAAGTATTTGGCTTTAAGGAGTGAGTACCACATGGATCCAGACCCTGACGTCATGATCCTCAACCACCATTTGATAATTAGACATTTGTTCATGACAAAAGTGTTAAAAATACCCAACCCCCAAGGTTTTTGGGCTTGCACAAAATGTTCCACTTAACTAGTCTATACTTGTGTCTGTTAACCGCAGCATTCCAATAGAATCCACCTTTGTGCTTGTCAAAACCATTATGGGTACCTTGCGAAAGAATGTATAGAAGCCCATTGTAAACATGGCGAGGGACGAGAGACAAGCATTAATGAGACACACCTTTCCTGCATTAGTATTATATCTGCCACGCCACGGCATCACCCTATTGCCCACTTTAGTAACGAGAGGTGCAAACTTCTGGCTACAAAGACACATTAGGGAAATGAGGAGACCCAAGTATTTGAAAGGGAAGGAGTCTAGACTGCAATTTAGAAGATGAGACACTCTAACTGCCTCTACCTCGGGCACACCAGTCATAATAACCTCACTCTTAGAAAAATTGATCTCGAGCCCTGACAAGGCCTCAAAGCACAGAAGGAGAAACTTGAGGTGAGCAAGGCAAGCATCATTCAGTTCTACCATGATAATCATATCGTCTACATATTGGGGATGAGTGATGCCCTCCGGTAATAGATTAGATACTACAGGGGTAATGTGTCCACCATTAGCCGCCCGAGAGAGAATGCAAGAAAAGGCATCAACAACAAAATTGAAGAGCAAGGGGGAGGGGGGCGAGGGGGGATCACCCTGCCGCAAGCCTTTACCATTGGCAAAGTAATTACTGATGAAACCATTAACTGACACTGTAGTGTGCCCGCCAGCAACAAGCTACATCACCCGATGCACATAAGCAGCATCAAAACTTTTGGCAAGGACTTGCCGAAGGAACTCCCAACTAACATAATCATAGGCCTTCTCAAAATCCAGCATGAGAATAATGGCTCTGGTCCCTCGAACCCTAAGATCATTAACTATTTCATGCAAACATAAAATGCCATCCAGGATGAACCGTCCTTTAACGGAAGCAGTCTGAGTAGGGCTCAAAACCCTATGGGCCACAGGGGATAACCTCATCGTAAACCCCTTGACCGGAAATTTGGTAAAGTTATTGATAAGGGCAATGGGGCAAAATTGAGAAATGGAATCAACACCTTTAACTTTGGGGATAAGGGACAAAATCACATAATTAAGCCTAGAAATATCCAGTGTCCCGAGACAAATGCCTTGGATGACAACACAGACAAAGTTACGAAGCGCTGGCCAGAGTTTTCTTAATAAGGGAATCGAAAAACCATCCGGGCCAGACGCCGAATTCACATTAGCAGAGTTAAGTATCACCTCAATATCCTCCACCGACAACGGCAACATAAGAGCATCATTTTCATCCTCCGACATACGCCAGCGTTGGGACCAGAGGCAAGGGGAGACCACGACCCTAGCCCTTAGGAAACTTCCTAAGCTGATACGAGCAGAAATGTCAGTCATCCAGAGGCCCAAACGACCGAGTTCTAGAAGACAACAACAACTAAATTTTCCAGAGATCAAACCACATGAACCATCTACCAACAACCAAGAAGCATCAAATTGGAAGCACCTGACAACACTAGAAGAAAGGACGCCCAAGTCCAACATAATGGGGGAGTAATCTGATCCCACAGGAGGGAGGGCAGCAAGAGAGGCAAGCGGGAACAATGTGTCCCACTCAGAAGCAATAAAAACACGATCAAGCACCGATCTAATAAGGTTGGTTTGATGTTAGACCAGGTGAAGTCCGCGCCGGTTATGGGAACCTCACGGAGAGCACATTCACTGATGAAATCGTTAAAGCCGTCGGCCAACGACCAAGAAAAATTATTGTTATTTTTGTTGACAAGGGATCTGAGTAAGTTGAAATCGCAAACAATCAGGAGACGAAGATGACAAGAGTCAATCTTAGTAATAAGCTTGTCCAAGAACAGAGTGGAAAGCGAATGATCTGCCGGCCCGTTTAGGGGTAGGTTGTGGGCCTGCGCGCCTAACTTGGTTTTCTTTTGATGGCTTGCGTGCCGTTAACTATTTTTGGCCTGCGTGCCTTGGTTGTGGCCTTGATACCATTTTCGTCTTCAAGATCCTTTGGTTCGTTGTGGTCTCGTACTATGCCTCGTGGGTTTATTTATAAAGTCGGCCGAATGCCTTTTTTCTAAAAAAAAAATGCATATGCAATCAGCCTCCATGCGATTGCGTGCATACTTGATGGCTCAGTCGCGCATTCCTGTCCGTCTGGCCGCACGGTATATACCGAGAAACTAATTCAACCTCGCAAGCGATTGACTTTATCAAATGAGAGCATGCGATCTACTTCGTCCTCGTCGGCCATCGCACGATTCGGTCTGATCAACCGCACACGCGATCTCCGTAGGATCCCATAAAGATTGTCATCACGTACATGTGTATTTTCACCGACCAAGCGATGGGCTACCGCCTCGTGGTCACGTGGTCGTTCTTGCCATTGCACCGGCTCCCAAGATGTAGCTATATATGTCGCCTTTACGGGCCCAAGCGTCGTCACACGGGGTCCACGTCATCGGCTCCGCACATTGACGTCTACCTTGGCATTCGCTGTGTTGCCTCCCTGGGCACATGATTGCCACCTTCGGGGCATGGTTTTTATCACGATGTTGGGTTCTTCCTCGCCTACTTCGAGCACTGCCGTCACACTTCTACATTCAAACGACGTTACCCCGTCGGTCCACCTCTTGTTCCTCGACCACACATTCGTCTACTCCGACAACCGTGTGCAATATCGACACCTTCTACCCCCTTGTTGTTTCGCGCCGCACCTGCCCTGGAGGCCTCCTCTGCTGGTCCCTCTGATATGGCATACAGTTTAGGCTGGTCCGTATCTACTCCCGACCAGAGCTGGCAACACCAACATGTGCCTTCATACTCGACATGTCCCTGGTCTTGGCAAACCCGATGCGGCGCGTCGTCTATCTTCAACATCGACACTCTACTTGACAATTGTCTTTGTCTTCGTCCTAGCGCATCACTGCGTACTAGATTGCATGGCGCTTCCTTGCGCCCACGGCTCCACCTATGACTGCATCGACATCGGCTAACATAACATCGACATACCACGATGTCCCTCGCATGGTTACACCATCCTACACTCCTGGGTACCTCGACATTGGAATGAAGGGTTACTGCCTAACTTGAGCAATCTTGTCGGCTTCCACTCCAGCCACAACATCCGCGACGCATCGCTTACAACCTTTGGCTTCTTCTCCAGTCTCATCATATTTGTCGAAACTCTTGTGACTGTTGGGGGTGTTAAGAGTATACGTTATGATATAGGTTAGGATTTTGTTAAGATTGATTGTGATCTCTCCTATTATATTTTTACATCATCTCTAGCCCTCCAAGTCTTAATGTCTGTATATACTGGCCATCCAGGCTCAGCAATACAACAACAGATTCCACCAATTCTCTTCCTCTCTATTCCCCTTACATATGTTCTACTAGAGTAAAGTAATATATGATAGAATGAGGCTTTTTTCGCCATTTGACATCTTACAATTACGTCATGTAGAGTTTAGTATTAACTTGTTAGACATTATAAAGTCACACGGTCCTATCCTCAAAACCTGATAGATAGGTACGGAAATCCTACATCAACAAGACAACTTGCAATCTTATTTCATTGGTCTTCCGTGCCGTACATTGCTTGATTTTCTTATTAGACGCTGAAACTTGGTAGTTAACAATTACTAACCCCTAATTAGCAGAGAGAATTTTGGGAATCATTGACATTTTGTATTAGCCGGCGTTTTCCTGTGACGACAGGACAGGACAGCTCAGTATGCTGCAATCTGGTTCAGTTGACCAAATTCAGAGAAGTGGTCTGACAGAGGATGCCCACGGTTCTCACACAATAGTCTACATACATGTCAATTAACTGTACTCTGTTTGATGATGTACCTTATGCTTTCACCATCTGATGCTAATTCAAATTATGGCATCCCTACTGATCAATAAAGTGAGAGGTTTTATCCAGCTGGTGGTCTTCACATATACCATATGCACAATTTCTGCATGGTTTTGATCGGTTCGATCTAGTGCAATATGCCATGTTATCTGTTTACTACAACAACAAAGACTAAACCGATACCGATGTTCTTCAAACTAACAAGAATATAGTTACAGCACATCTTCTAGTCCAAGGTATACACAAATAATAAACGTGGTGAAAAAAAGGTTTCCTTCCACTAATAATACTGAACATTGAATATGTAAATTTGTGTTCCTTCGTGGTGTGCTTTCGAACTAGGTCTGTTTGGGAATAGCGATTTGCATTGTCCCTATCAAAGGAAGCAAACCATCTTCAGTTTATCCCTTGTGTGGAGGCTTGATATCAGCACATGGAGATGGAGATGATCTGACTTCTCGGCATTATTGGCATAACCAAGGTTTGTCATTTTCCGTTGAATAACACCCGATCGAGAGGCTTCCATGGAAATGGTTTAAAGAGATCTTAGCTGGTTTATGCTCTGATGTCGTGGTTATAAGTTGACTGCTTTAATGTTAAACATCCACTTGTCATTTTCATATATAGTATGTATAGAGCCGGTGAGTTTTCAACTTTGATAATTTAATTTAACTGTACAGAATCAAATCTAATGTGTAGGTCTCATGTGATGCAACCAAGAGATGATTAAAGAAGTTTGTGTTGGTAACATCTCAAAAAATTCAATGCTTGATGGAAACAATTAATTATCTTCGTCAGTATAATAGCTGTTGCGTGTCAGTTCGAACTACCGGGATGATATTGTTAATGAATCCGAATCGTCTTTCCCCGTTTACAAATATATTAGGGCTGCTGTTTCATTTGCTCACTCTTTTTTTAGCAGTCATTTTACCACTCTTGACTTTTAGGAAAACTGTAACATTGTATACTTCAGGGAGGTTTAAATACATTGTGTGGGAACAAACCTATTGGATGTACAGTTATACTATTATTCTTGAAACTGAGTCTGACATGGCTTCAGGTGAGTCCTATTCAGGGTATGGTTCAGTTTGCACCAAATTGCTGTATATGTATATAAAAATGTGCTGATTGCGCAAAGTAGTTGGCAGCTAAAGGATGGTCTATCCATTCCTTTCTTTTCTTAATTACCATATTCAAGATACGTATTGTGGTCAGGATTACGCTTTGATCTTGTCCATCATGAGCAGCTTCTGTGACATATTCTATTTAAGTAAAAGTAATTTTGTGGACCTTAAAAGATTGAATATCAGCCAGCCATAGATGGTTTAACTGACAGCATGAGTTCTAGCTATGTTTGCATACTGTACTGCATAGTCACCTTGGCCACCCCTCCCTCATATGCAATTCCCACATATTAAAAGTTCACAAACACTGAAAATAGCAGATACCAAATTTCGCTAAGGTCACGAACTGATCGATGATTGAAAGCAATACTCTCCTTGATATATTCCAAGAAAAAAAATAGAAGGATTGAAAAACTAGACTCTATGACTCTGAATGTATACAAACTGGCCTTCATTTGGTCAATGGTGTGAGATTCTAGCATGGGCGCCACCAGATCTAGTCTATTTAAGACACATGGTGTAAATATATAGTCAAATACTCCCTCCGTCCCAAATTACTTGTCTTATCTTTGTATAGATATGGATATACCCAACACGTTACGTACATCTGTATCTAGACAAATCTAAGACAAGTAATTCGGGACGGTGATAATAGGACATTCGGATATGTAATCTACGACTGCTACCAGCCAGAGCATCCGATTCTACATTATTCTATGTGGACTACCAAGTCATCCACACTAAGCTCCCTTGATTTAAAGAGCCCACATTCAATTGAGGTCTCCAAATAAAATTGGGTCATCCGATTTTGACCGGGTCAACAATTTCTCAAAGCTCTTTTATTCAATTCTTTTATGCTATACACCATGCTTTCAAATATTAAGGCCTTACAATTACTTGAGGTATTCAATCTAGAATTAGGTCATCCGATTTCGACCGGGTCAACAATTTTTCAAGCTCCCTCATTCAAATTTTTTGAAGTCACTATGTTCCCCAATTTTGAAGCTCTTTTATTCAATTGAGGTATTCAATTGGATTTAGTTTAGATTTTGACCAGGCTAATGATTTTCAAATCAATCAACAACAACATGTCTATAAAAACATATCGATCATGCGCATCCGCCCACCACATAGGAAAAAGAAGCGTCACCATGTGATATTGTAGTATCAATATAGTACATGAAACCACCGATATAAAAAATTCTCCACATAAATGTATGTTGGTTAACGAATAACACAAAATCACACCACGAAAGGCCCACCAAATCACCGCACTATAAATAAAAATAAAACAAAGTCTATCATCTCCTCCATCCGCCAAACTAAATATTATTCCACAAAATATAAGGGGTATTAGTTTTTCGAAAAGTCAAATTTCTTTAACTTTGACCAAGTTCACAACAAAAATATTGACATCCATAATATGAAACAAAATAAGGTTGGAAATTCATTTCATGATGAATCTAGAAATACCAATTTGATATTATGGATTTTGATATGTCTTTATCTGCAAATTGATCAAATATAAAAGGTGATTAATATTTTACGAAAACTAATAACAACTACGGTGCAACAAAGCATGCCTAACCCTTCTACTATATACCAACTCTCACATGGCTCTACGGAGAAACAATTGCAAGCCCAAACAAAATGAACCATCGCCATCGCAGCCAACCCAATTGCACATAATTGGGGCATCAAAATAACATGGAGTTGGAACAGGGTTTCCATGATCTAATTACCAGAAGAAGATACAAGTTCCATGGAAAAGGAAAAGAGCTTCATGCCGCGAAGCTGAAGATTATGGCAGGACGGGAGATGCACCAGTGATAAAACCACCTAAAAAGCCGCATGCCCGGACATTTATCTCAGGGATTTCACACATAATTACATGCCCTTCCATGTGGATGCGCGCGCTCACACATCTAGCAGCGAGAGAGCCTTCGCGTACCCCCTCGCGTCGCCTCCCCTCGGGTGATGCCAGAGGCCACCTAAACCCTAGCCGCCAGCCTCCCTCAATACTTCCCCTGTCGCCGACTAGGGCCGCGGTTGCGGCGGGCCCGGCGCCATAGGCTCTTGGGAGGGTGGACGCGGCGGGATCTCCCGTGAGGCGGACGGGGCGTTTCATGCGGGGAGGCCGGGGGCGGAAGTTAGGGCGGCGCCCCTACTGCACGGTGGTGAATGGAGCACCATGGTCGGCGGAGTGGCTGACCTGACGATGGGTGGTGGTGGTGGCGGCGCTCCATTCCGCGAGGGTGATTGCTTTTCGTGTAGATGGGTGGCAACAGTGGCTGCGGATTTGGAGTTCTGCCCAGATCTGTCACGGTGTGGCCTCAGCCGACCGGTGGCGCGAGGAGGGACCGCTGAGGGGAGGATGGAGGCTCCCTACGGGCATGCTGACGGTGGCTTTCGTCTTCATGGCGAGGCTCCCTTCGGTTCCAGTCAGCAGCGAGATCAGGGGACACCACTTCCGATGAAAATCGCGCCGACTACGGTCATGGAGGATGATGGCAGCGTCTGTGACGTCGTTCTCTTCTCGAGGCATCGTTGTTGCAGGTCGCGGCACCACGCTCGGGATGCTCCGGGAAAAGCCTAGATTTGGATCTTCCCGGATCGAACGATGACGACATCTTCGATGACGTTCTCACTCCTGGGGGCATCGTTTTGGAGCAGGTGTTGACTGGAAGGGCCTAGTGGTTGAGCGGGGTTTCAATCTTCCGCATGGACGATGGCGGATCTCGGCGTTGTGGCGTAGTGGAGTCACAACGTCCGATGCGGGTTGATGGACTCGTGCAGAAGGACGATGCTGCTTGTCGTGTGGTGGCATCGACGGCAGGCCTGTCAAGGCCGATGCTTCAACTCCTGTTCTGAAGATGGATCGGTGGAAGACGTCGGCGACTACCTGTGAGAATGCGCCGGACCGGTGTGTGCCCCAGACACGACTTTGTGCCTTGGTTGGGGGCTACGACTTTAGATGTTATGCTTTGATGCGAAGTCTATTTGGTATTCGGTTCAGATTATCGACACCCCTTCATCAGGTGAATAGGAGTAGCGATAGATGTTGTCGAGATGGTGGTTTCAGACTTACTGATATATTACTTTGTAAGGTCATTGTAAATAATTAATAAAGGGTTGCATGCATCGTCCAGATGCAAGATGCAGAGGCTGGGAGTCATCCACCTTTTCTAAAAAAACGCGGATGCGTGCACCAGGAGAAAGGTTTGGTTAAATATGGAAAGGCCTACTGAACTGTTGGAGTATATTTTGCTCTTTGAGAAATTTTCTTGACTAGGATATGCTGATTTTTTGCTTCAACAATTACCAATATATCTGTCGAGGAAACAAATTATCATTATTATTGATGACCTGTCATGAACTATACTTGAGAATGTTGAGCTAATAAACAACAGAAACCTCCAACTCTTTAGAGAATTCTGTAAATGAGTGGCTATTTTTTTTAAAGGGGGATGATCCCCGACCTCTACATCTGGGCGATGCATGTAACCACTTTATTAATTATTCACAAAGACCTTACAGAGTAATACTCCCTCCATTCCTAAATATACACTATTAGAAAACGGGCCATTAGTCCCGGTTCTCAAGGGCCATTAGTCCCGGTTGTGCAACCGGGACTAAATAGTCGGGACTAAAGGCCCCCCTTTTTATTTCCGGTCGTGTTACGAACCGGGACTAAAGGGGCTTCACGTGGCCGCTGCATAGCGCTCAGGCAGGAGGACCATTAGTCCCGGTTGGTAACACCAACCGGGACTAAAAGGCAGCCACGCGTCAGCCCCTGCCAAGCGCTGGGGTTTAGGTATTTTTTTTTGAAATGAGGGGTTTTGGAGGGTTTTGGGGTTACATCCATTCAAATCGACGCTAGCTACTAATAGCAATGAAGAGGCCGTTACACAACATCGTCATGAATATAGAGAAGTGACCTCTTTCTCCGTGATTGGTCGAATAACAAGTTTTCGTATATATATTCGACGCTACTATATATAGTACACGTCCATGCATATATACAATATAACATCTCTTACGATCCCTAATATCTATTGTCCAAAATCCATGGCCAATTCCCGATGGTATTCTCCGGTTTTAGCTATGACCTCTTCAAATAAGAATCCCGCCAATTCCTCTTGAATTGCTCGTATGCGATCCTTTGGTAGGAGTTCGTCCCGCCTCCGTTGGATCTAATTTAAAGAAGGGGGTCAATATATATATATATATATATATATATATATATATATATGAATGAAACTCAACACAATTGATGGTAATAAAATAAAATTGTGAATATTGTTTACGTACTTCAAGTGGTTGTAAAACTCTGCCCTGCTCACAGTCGTCTGGCGAATGGACTCGCAAACGTTGTATCCACATAAATTATTCCCTTGTCCCTGCCTCGAACACTTTACGAGAATAGAGTTCAATCAAAATAATAATCAAGCATGATAATGGTATTGAAACTAGAATCAAAGAGATGCGCGGACCTAGCTACTACTTACATTGATTTGTTCAAATCGCAGCTCCTCTTTTCATTCACCCCTAGCCTTGATGAACTTTTTACAAACCCTGCCCGGCAAAGAAAATGAATAAAGGAGTTATTAATTACTTGATATCAGGAAATGAACGAAATTTGCCGATATAGTGTGCTAATGATTGAAATTACCTCTGGAGCATTTCCTTCAGGGACGCCCACATTTCAGGGTCTTTACGTAGCGAGTCCATGACAAGTACTCATCCTGTGTCAATCTTAATGACTAGCAGAATAAAGTGGAAGTTGCGCACGCATAACTCATCAATTACACTTAACATCGAGTAAGCGAAACAGAATGTGTACAAGACAGTAGAACACTCACTTGAAGTTGTAAGGAAATAGCATTTCCCTTTTGGTTTGTTGTTCAATTAACGCCCTTAGCAAGATCTTCTCTGCATCCTTGGCGTTCTTTTCTACTGTAACTTCATGAATAGTATTTGGGTTAATGAACCCAATGTCATAGATTCGTCCTGTTTTGCATTCGAGGATCTTCTTCCTGCATAATATAGTAAGGATAATTATACATGCAATGAACGAGCTGAGCTAGAGACTTAATTACAGAAATGATACTTACAGACAATAGCAACTGACGATAGTTTTGTCGATAGCGTTTTGATTGTATAACTGAAATAATTCCTCAAATTCAATGAACATCTCCTTGTCTCCATCTAAGTAATGCTCATCTCTAATTCCCACAATGAGCCAGTTGTTCCCTGCCTTTGAGGCTTCCATGTACTAGTCATGCAATTTTCGCATTTGTGTTGGTACATTGCGGAACTTGTCAGGTGTGACGAGAGGCTTCCCGTAGTGGTATCTGTATGCTAACTCATCCATGGGGTACTCTACATCCTCGCCTAACAATTAACCAAGAGTGAAACCAATACTGTGGCCCGCTGCATCCGCATCATAATTGGGATCGGTAAACACCTTGAGCGGGGGGCATGATTGGTTTTTCTGTTCGCCAAGCTGGGGAATTGTTTTCCCAGTTGCACTATTGGTACTGCTTCCCGACCGCTTCACTTGTTCACTATATGACTTTACAATACACCGGTCATAGTCTGATAGCAGCGGAGGCGGTGGTGGTCGCGTAAGGTTTTCTATACAGCGCTTCGCTTTTGCGGGATCTATTTTCTCCTTTGGATCGGGCCGGCGCGGTGCAAGCTGTTGTTTCACACCGGCATCCACGACCTTATTGGTTTCCTCATCAGTCAGTTCATATGGTAACTTGGCAGGAGCCTTCTTGACCCTTGTATCTGCTCTGGATTTCTTCCCAGTTGTACTACTAGCCGCCGGAGCGGCGGCTCTCTTCCGCCCGTCCTGAGGCGGCGGAGGAGGCGGAATCTGCTGACGTCGAGGCGGACTCTTCTGAGGGGCCTCCTCCGGCGGAGTCTGCTAACGTCGAGGCGGAGACAACTGAGGGGCCTCCTCCGGTGGAGTCTGCTGAGGTGGCGGAGACAGCTGAGGCGGCGAAGATAGAGCTGGATTGCTACTGTGAGGAGTCTGCTGAGGGGCCTTCTCCGGCGGAGTTTGCTGACGCGGCGAAGACAGCTGAGGCGGCGCAGATAGAGCTGGATTGCTACTGTGAGGAGTCTGCTGTTCTCCGGCGGAGTCTGCTGACGCGGTGTTCAATGTGGAAACACGATGTGTTCCTTTTTCTATAGAATGGTAGACCTTATGGCATCTCCCAGTGTAGTCTCCCTTCACCTGTAGGGAATTCAAGCTCCACCTGCTCAAATCCGCTGATAACTTCATCCACCCCGACAACAGCATGACCATCTGGAATTGGGCGGCAATGGTGAGTTGCATCAGGTACAAGAGGTAAGGCAAAGCCGATCGCCACCTTCAGGGATATATTCATGCATTTCGCATGTAGATCACAATGTTCCCTCTACGTGATATCATCAATGGGGTAGCGAGGAGCCGTGATATCATCTCTGGACCGAACGAGCTCCGTGGAAGCTGTCGGCGTCAAAACCGGCGGATCTCGGGTAGGGGGTCCCAAGCCGTGAGACTAGAATCGATGGTAACAAGAGACGAAGGGGACAGTGTTTTACCCAGGTTCGGGCCCTCCTATGGAGGTAATACCCTACGTCCTGCTTGATTATATTGATGATATAGGTGTTATAGAGTTGATCTACCTCGAGATCGTATGACTAAAACCCTAGATGAGTTCTGTTGGCCTACAACCTAAAACCCTCCGTCTTATATAGACGCCGTGGGTACCCAGGGTTTACACATGGTCGGTTACACGTCGAAGGGATAAACATGACTATTCACTACTTTAAACGTGGAGGACAAGCCAAAATTCTCGAAGCTTCCTTCCTGGAGACAGGGTCTTCGATCAATCCAATGCTCGGCAGGCGGCCCATATAGTTCGGCCAATAAGAATGAGGTCGGCCCCCCGAGGACCCCTTAAACCAGGACTCCCTTAGTAGCCCCCGAACTAGCCACCAACGCCAAGGGTCCCAGCTCCAGCTGCTTCACATAATCAGAGTCTTCGGCTTGCGAGGCGAGTTCCTTTCTCCGAATAGTGATTGACCGAGTTTAGCTCGGCCTCCGACGACGTGTAGTTTTCCCGATCATTGACCATCCGAACACCAAGAATAACTCGGTCCTGAAGGCCAAACGTCAAGGAGTAAATAGTGCTCCCTGACAACCTTTCAGATGAAAGGTCACGGCCCACCACGACCACCGAACCAGTCGTAAAGACTCGATTCGCGGTTCGAGGCCGTTTCCATCAGCACGATCCATCAATGCATAGATCGTGCTCCGTTTCACATGGGATATGTTTAACCATCCACGTATAACCGCACGCACGTCTTGGGAAGCGGAGGGATTCACGACGCAGTGAAGGGAGGCTAACCGGCAACAAGCCCAATAAAAGGGAAAGAAAACCCCAAGGCTTAACCGCACTCCCCATTCGCATCCCTGCTTCCCCAATCTCCTGAGCTTCCAGATCCCAGATCTAGGTTTTCCACCCTTTCTCCTCCGAGCTCAGCCATGGCCAGCGGCAAGTGGGAGGCTTCCACGGTCACAGACCAGGACATCCGGGACCTCAAGGACGCCGGCTACCTCCCCGCCAATATCTTCCACCGCGCCGCGGAGGAGGGCCAAGTGATCCCCACCCCCAAACCAGGCGAGAGGGTGGTCTTCATTCCTCATTTCATCCGAGGATTGAGCTTCCCGCTCCACCCCTTTGTTAGGGGCCTCATGTTCTTCTACGGACTCGACTTCCACGACCTCCCGCCGAACTCCTTCGTGCATATATCGGCCTTCATCATCGTCTGCGAGGCCTTCCTGCGGGTCGAACCACACTTCGGACTATGGCTCAAGATATTCAACATCAAGCCGAAGTGTGTCGCAGGCGCACACGCAGACTGCGGCGGGGCGGTCATCAGCAAGCTTCCCCGCACAGTATGGCCATCCGGCACCTTCATCGACACCATCAAGACTTGGCAAAAAGAGTGGTTTTACATCACCGAGCCAAGGGAGGAGGGCGGAATTGTTCCTGCCGAATTCAGATCCGGTCCCCCGACCAGATTGACCTCATGGGTCCGCAAGGGCCTCGACTGGGGGTCGGATACAGAGGTGGATGACCTGCAGAGGGGCATCTTCTCCATGATCAAGGACGGAATCGAGCTGACCAACGTGGTCCAGGTTATGCTTCGGCGGCGCATCCTCCCCTGCCAGCGCCGGGGCTCTCCTATGTGGACTTATCAGACTGACGATGAGCCTACGATTTGTCAACTCTTCCGCACCACACGGGAGAAGCTATGGAAGGCGTTGTTCAAGGCGCAGGAGAACTGGCCGGCCAAGAAGGAGGACCAGGGTCTGCGCGCCGATAAACCCCCTTCCGAAGTATGACACAGTTTCATTAGATTGGCTTTGTTTTCCTAAAGAAAATCTAAGCACTTTCCGATCACTTCCGCAGGAATGGTTGAGCAAGGCCACGGGCATCAAATGCCCGGCTCCACAGCCCGAAGACCCTAGGTCCCAGCTGTTGTCGGAGATGCTCGTCGTGGCGCCTTACAAGGCGCTAGAGAAGAAAGAGAAAAAGAAACCAGGCCGAGCAGGCCTGCGCATAAGGGACCAGGCAGGGGCTGTGTCCGAGGAAACCCACGCCTCCTCGAATCAAGAGGAGGAGCACGAAGGTGAAGGCGAGGGAGAGGGTGGAGGCGATTCTCCCCTCGCAAGAAAGAGGGCGGCGTCATCGGACGCCATAGAGGATATACCTCCTCCCGCCCCGAAGAAAGCGCGCCGGACATAGGTAGTCCTGTCCGACGACAGTTCGGACTCGGATACTGAGTCCGAAGACTTTGAGAGGGTTCCACGAAGGAACCTCAGGGTGAAGCCCCCAGCTCGAAGGTGAAGATCCGAAGACTTCCTGAGCTTATTAGTGCTAGGTTTTGAATGTTATTAACATGTGAGCGCCTATTAACTTGCAGCCCACCACGAGTTCTCCCCATCGATCAAGTCTCGGACGGGGAGACCCCGCCTGCCGAGCTAGCGGAGAGCGGGACCGAGCCGCACCCCTCTCCTCCGGGCGCTGCGAAGGATGCCGCGGAGGTGTCATCCCAACAGGCTCCTTTGGAGCCGGACACTGGAGGTGGGGGTGACGACGTCATGGTCGAGGCTAACGCCTTGGCCGCCGAAGACCCAGGGGAAAAGCCCCTCCCGGATACTGAGGAGACCGGACAAGGGGGTGTCCAGTCCCCTCCGAGGCCGTCTCCGGAGCGCACCATGCCTCTGGAGGCACCGGTTCAATCCCCGGTTGGAGATTGGGTCAACCGATCCCCACTGGCGGCACCGACCAATGGGTGGCCGGCTATGGGGGAGGCTCTGTCAAGCGCCTCCATCTCCGAGGAGCACCGCACCGTTATGGGTGCGGTATTGCAGAGCATTCAGTCCGTAGATAGCGGACTAAAGGAGGCCTTCAACGGTCTCCTGACGGGCTTTCAGGTGAGCCGCGTAATGCTCTGTTTGCGAAATATTAATTTCTTTGAGTTATTATTATATACATGGCAGCCCCCGAGCCCTAGGTAAGTTTGGAACAAACTTACCTGGGGGTCAATCGTAGATCATTATCCGAACTATGTACAGGACAATATTTGTTCGGAACGTTCTAACAGCCCTTAAGAGGACCGGACATAGGATCATTTGGAATACAGTTCGGAAGTTGTGAATCCATGTAACTTGATAGAGATTTGTTTTGTACAGGCTTCGTCATCGGCGGCGAACATTAATGCTGCCGAGCTGGACGAGCTAAATCGGAAGCTCAAGAGCTCCAAAGATGAGCTCGAGACTCTGAATAAGAGATTCGACGAGGCGCAAGGTAAGCCGGATTAGAGTATCCAAATTTATCATGACCGTACTGTCAACGCAGTATTTCTGATATGTTTAATGCTTATGCAGCCTCGGCGAAGGAAATTGAGAAGCTCAAGGCCGGGCTTGAGAACGTGAAGCAGGAGGCTTCGGTTGAGAAGGCGGCGGCCAAAGAAGCGGCTACGCGCTGTCCGCCCTAAGTGCCACCAACGACAAGCATGAGGCTCGGGTGGAGGAAATCCCACAGGAGCTCAAGGACGCCGGCCAAAAGTGTGAGGACCTTGAGCGGAAAGGCAAGGGGCAGGCCACCGAACTATCCACCCTGAAAACCAATCTCCAAAAGGAGCGGGTGGAATGGCGGTCTTCTGAAGAGCAAGTCAGCCAGGCCAAGGCTATCATGGATGGTAAGCCATATTTATTGCAGTGTGTCTTCGGGGATAGCAAGTTCGAGTTGCTTACCCAAGTATGGCGTTCCTCAGGCGCCTGCTCGGACCTCCACAAGAGCATAGCGGACGCGAATCAGTTCTATGCTTCGCGGGGAGAGGGAGATGAAGCTCGGCTGTTTTGGGCGCAATTTGAAGCCCCCGAGCGCTCTCCTCTTCTCGTTGAGCAGCTGAAGCAGCTGATGGAGCTACACCGGATGGCGGAGCCGGCCATGAAGGATCTCTGCGTCCGGCTATGGCCCAATGAGCCACTGCCGGGCAGCTACTTCGGCCTGGTGCAGAAGCTGAGCGACGCCTCGCCTCGGATTGACGCGCTAAGGCGGTCCTCCTGTATTGAGGGAGCTCGGATGACTTTTGCGAAGGCCAAGGTGCACTGGCCAGGGCTGGATCCGATGAAGATAGCCACCGCCCCTCCGCCTCCTGGAAAGGAGCATAGGTGCCCCGAGCTATACTTCTCCGGAGTAATGGAGGGTGCTCGGGCAATAGAGTCGCAGTGTTCGAGAGAGAACACTTATGACTAAAGCGTTGTAATATGTCCGAAGACTTTTTAACGCGTTTATATTTAAGATGCATGGTTTATCATGTCTTTCATGTTTTGCATCCTTTATAACTCCTGTGTGGCCGTTAAAACTGAAAGCTGCGAGTCGTCGGCTTCAGCCCCCATGTAGATGCTACGCGGGGTGTCTCTGCCAACGCACTGTGACCCTTAGCCGAGCTATTGGGACACGAAGGCGGTAGTGTGGGGCGGACCAGGCAATCTGACCATAATGCTTTATTGCTTTCACTTAGCCGTAGGGGCGCGAGAAAGGAGTGCGGGGGGCTGATGACTAGCCCCCAGGTGTTTGTGATGTTCGGATGAACCGTGGCCAAAGCCCATATCACATGGTTTGTACTAATACCAAACCCATCGTATGATACGGAATAACCTCTGACGAGATTTAGCTATGCTCGGATTCGCAGACCAGTTCTCGCATACCATGACAGTCAGTTTTCAGCTTTCTCCGCAGAGGTGCTTGACCAGGCTAGCCGGAAGCACAATCGCAGCGGTTCTCCCTTTGCCCTTTTAGCCGAACGAGCGGAACGTAAAGGGGCAAGCACAGGAGCGGGGCAACCCAACTATTGACCCAAGACATAGTTCGGAACCAATGCATATAAAGCGGAATTCCAAGACGCCGAACACAAAATCAGTTGTGCTTAGGGCGATTTTTTATGTTTGAGCCCCCGGTCTATTAGCCGGTTGCGTCATAAAGTATACCGAACAGATTCACAAGAAGAGGGAGAAAATAGAGGGTGTGTCCAAAAGAGACACCGAAGCGATCATGTATAAAGGATCTGTATTTTGCTCAACAACTCTTATTATTCAAATTGCTGATGCGACTGTTTACAGGTATTTGAAAATAAAATATGAACTTTACAGGAGGTGTTGTACCAGGGATCTTCGATGGGTGACCTAACGTCCTCGATGTGCCCTGTCGTTTGTCCGCTCCTGCGCCTCATAAGGAGTTGTATACCTCTATGGGTTTTGCTGTTCGGCGAGCGGACTTTGGAGAAACAATCTTGAGAAGTCGCCGAAGTGTGAATGAGCTTTACGTCTCAGCAGGTGCTTTATGGTACCTGTAGTGTGTCCGAAGACGTTTTGATGGTGATAGTTCGGTCGAGCCGAACATTTACCCTTTGATAGTTTTTCCCCACCACTGCCCATGGAATTTTGAGCGCGAAGTTATGCCTCCTCGGCACGTACTTTGCTGGTTTTAGGGCTGTGCGATGGGGGGGCGAGTCCTTATTTATGGGGAGAAGAAGGTTCTGGGACTTCGGGTTGAAACCTAGCTCGCTTCCCAGCCTTATGTGCCTTTACGGTGGATATCGGCGTTTGCCGATCATCACTGTAGTGGAATTCGACCGCCAGGGCCAACGCATGTTCCTCAGTTCGGAGGGAGCGCTCCGTGTTTCCGTTGACAGTAATGACCCCCTTGGGGCCGGGCATCTTGAGCTTGAGGTATGCGTAGTGCGGGACGGCGTTAAAGCGAGCGAACGCTGTACGGCCGAGCAGGGCGTGATAGCCGTTGCGGAAAGGTACGATGTCGAAGATCTAATCCTCGCTTCGAAAGTTATCGGGCGAGCCGAACACTACTTCCAGGCTTACAGTGCCTATGCACCGGGCTTTGACGCCTGGGATCACTCCTTTAAAGGTAGTGTTGCTGGGTTTGATCCTTGACGGATCTATGCCCATCTTTTTCACCGTATCTGAGTAAATCATATTGAGGCTACTTCCTCCGTCCATTAGGACTTTAGTGAGGTGGTACCCATCGATAATGGGGTCTAGGACGAGGGCTGCCGAACCTCCGTGACAGATACTGGTCGGGTGATCTCGTCGATCAAAAGTGATCGGGTAGGCCGACCATGGGTTAAACTTCGGGGCTACAGGCTCTACGGCGTCGACGTCTCGAAGGGCGCGCTTCCTCTACTTTTTAGGTATATGAGTGGCGTATATCATGTTCACCGTTTTTACTTCTGGGGGGCATTTCTTTTGTCCCCCCCCATCGGACCGCGGGGCTCATCCTCGTCCTCGCTGTGTGGGCTCTTGCCTTGGTCTTCGGATGCGAGCTTGCCAGCCTGTTTGAACACCCAATAATTACGGTTGGTGTGGTTGGTGGGCTTTTTTTAGTGCCATGGATCTGGCAAGGCCTCTCCATGATCTTGTCCAGCGGGGTGGGTCCGTGGCGATTGCCTTTAGGAGGCTTCTTCCGCTGCCCAGGTCGGGAGTTGCGGAAGCCGGCGTTAACGGTCGTGTCATCGGCATCACTATTGTTGTGCCGGCGCTTATTCTTGTTGCGCTTTGGTTTCCCGTTTCCATCCCGCACTTCGGAGGTTCCGGGGTCTTCGGGGCTGTGGCTACGTCTTGCTAGCCAGTTATCCTCGCCCGCGCAAAAGCGAGTCATGAGTGATGTAAGGGCGGACATTGTCCTTGGTTTATCCTGGCCGAGCTGACGAGCCAGCCATTCATCCCGAATATTATGCCTGAAGGAGGCTATTGCTTTGGCGTCCGGGCAGTCAACAATCTGGTTTTTCTTGGTCAAGAACCGATTCCAGAATAGTCGCGCGGATTCTCCTAGTTTCTGGACGACGTTGCTTAGGTCGGAGGAGTCCGACGGCCGAACATAAGTGCCCTGGAAGTTAGATCAGAATGCATCTTCTAGATCCTCCCAGCACCCAATGGAGTTTTCGGGGAGGCTATTTAACCAGTGCCGAGCTGGCCCCTTAAGCTTCAGGGGTAGGTACTTGATGAAGTGGAGGTCATCTCCTCGCGCCATGTGGATGTGGAGGAGGAAATACTCGATCCATACGGTTGGGTCAGTTGTCCCATCGTATTGTTCTATGTTTACGGGTTTAAACCCTTCCGGGAACTAATGCCGCATCACCTTGTCCGTGAAGCACAGTGGGTGGGCAGCGCCTCTGACCCGAGCTATGTCGCGCCGGTGATCGGCGTCTGTCCTAGCCCGGTGTCGTTCCCGACCTTCATTGTTGCGGTCGAACCAAAGCCGGTACCCTTCCCGTCTATCGGGTGAGTATCCTCTGGATCCGTAGATGGATTGCGTACAGCCAGCTCTATGGTCCAGGTCGTGTCGCAGGTCGAACCTGTCATCGGGCTCTAGTGGCTCTTTTCCCCGTCTACGGGGTATCGTCGGCCTATAGCCGGTGTCGTCAGCCGTCCTGTCTCGTCCTCGATGAGGGCGGTCTGGCTTGTTGTATGGGGTATGTTTGGGAGACGGCGTCTCAGTGAGCTCGTCATCGAATTGTGGCAGCAGCCTTCTGCGTGGGTAACTCTTAGGTTGGTCCGATAGACCGGTACCGTATCCTTCCTCAGCTGAGAGGACTCTCGTCCATCGATCGTTGAGGTCGTCTTGTTCGGCTTTAAGCTGCCGTTCTTTTGCTTTCAGGCTGCGGGCCGTGGCTATAAGCTGTTGCCTGAACAGTTCCTGATCTTCAGGATTATCGGGGATGGCGAAGTCATCGACTTCCGTATTGTCCTCCTCTTCGATAGAGCGGAGGTAATCGTCGTCCTCGGGATTATCTAGATCATTGGGGTTACGCCGGTCTTCCGGCCTCTCCTGACCCTCTAACGGGTGTTCGGGGATTTCGGGATCGCCGAGGTCTTCCGGGGTGTCTCCGTCCCCGGTGCCATCGATAGATTTTCTTCCCTTTTTTCCTTTTAATCGTTTATGCGGCTTTCGGCGTCTTGACGGCGCTTCATCCGATTTGTCGCCATCGTTTTTCAGAGTGTCCACCATGTAGACGTTGTACGCGGTCGTGGCAGTCCACCGTTCGGTGTTAACGGGGGTGAGGGAGCTATCCTCATCATCCATGTATTCTGCTTCCTCAGAAGCATAGTCCAACATGTCGGTTAAATCCTCGACAGTAGCGACCAAGTGGGTGGTGGGTGGGACGAAAAATTCGTCCTGACGCGCCTGAAGCCCGATCTGGGAACAGATCGGGGTTGGGTCGTCGGTAATCTTCATCGACGAGACCCGATCTAGAGCCTTGTTGAGCATCGAGAGCTCGATCGGGTCGGCCTGCCCAGAGCTTCCGGAGTGAACCTCCGATGCGTCCGCGCGGGGAGAGTGTTCGGCAAGAACTGGTGTCCGGACGTCTGGCACTATGACCGGGTCCGGACTGACAGTCGGGTCCTCGCTGATGGGGATATGTACCTAGGGTAGGGTCATAGGTCTGACCTACATACCCTACCTAAGGACACTGCCCTAGAAAGCTTAAGGACTACAAGGAAGTCTCCGAATGAAATTATCAAGACGTACGAGTCACTCGCCAACATCCACTCGGAGGTTTCTTCCTTCACTCGACGGCTACCTTTCACTCGGAAGAACTAGAAGCCAGTCGACCGCAGAAGACTAGAGGCCACTCCGGGGAGGCCAACGGATAGGCGTTCAGCTATATTTCATTAGTGTCATTTATTACGTACGTTACCAGTAACGTATGCCTTCATTACCACGATCGGACCCTTGGATGCCGGGCATTCATGAGGGGCAGCGCACTCTATATAAGCCGCCCCTCCCCTCTGGCACAAGGGTTCGCACCCCCTATAACTCTCATATTCCACACGACAGAAGGCTCCCGAGCACTGAGACGTAGGGCTTTTACCTCGACGAGAGGGGCCTGAACTCATACATCTGTGTGTACAACCTCGCCGTAGCTAGGACTCTGCCCTCTCCTTTTGTACCCCTACCTTCTACTGTTAGGCTCGTTCCCACGACAGTTGGCGCCCACCGTGGGGCAGGCGTCTAAGCGACTTCCGGCGAGGTTGCATTTTTTCTCCTTCGTCATGTCTTCCGGCGGTGATTTGTTCCTGGGTCACGAGATCCGTCTCGGAGCGCTCACCTTCATCGCCGACGACTCGGCATGACTCCAGGAAGCGCCTCTAGATGTTGAGGCGCTCCCGATCCGCGGGGCGACGCACTTCTGCGCGAGCTCCTGCGGTGTTTTTCTACTACAGCCGTCGACTCCGTACTTGTCAGCCCTCCCTGCTGTTCGTCGCCGCAAGCGATCCGGACGTTCGCGGCTCCAGCGTTGGGTGAGGCATGCGGCGGCTCGCCAAGCTTCGTCTCCGCAGATTGCGGCTATCGAGCCCGCCGAGTCACTTCACGGCGTGTTCGATTTAGCGTCGGATCCGTCTGACGTTCCCTCTAAGTGTGAGAGCTGCGATCCTGCGGCTGAGGTTCTCATGGCTGGCTCACATCAGAGTTCGCCGCCTGGCTTTGGCCGTGGCAGACGCGAGGCTGGAGGTCCTTCGGATGAGCAGCAGTGCCGGGATGAGGAGATTCTCCATACTCCCATGGTCGGTGCGACGTCTGAGGCTCAGGCCATGGAGGCCATGCGCCTTCGGCTCAAAGAGATGTAGGAGGCACTCGACAAGTGTGCCCGCCAGCGTCCGCCCGTTTCCAGTCAGCGACAGCTGTTTCCGAGTGGATCTCATAACAATGTCAAGGTACTCCGTACTCCAATTCTGAACGTTGCAGCAGCTGCAAAGATAGTAGATTCCATTCAGCCATCCTGTTCGGAGGCTGGTAGAGGTTTGCAGCTAATCCGAGCATTGCTTGATGCGGCGCAACAGCAGAATTCAACTGTTTCTCAGTCGCGCAACATATTGCATAGTAATTCCCCCAAGGCAGACACAGTTCTGTCGGCGCACAGTCTAGGGTCACCTCTGCGTCGTAGGGGCGGAGGTTACCGCGAAGATCAGTACCAAAATCAGGGGCGAGACCATTTTGCTCCTCATTATCACCGTGATGACCGCCGTCAAGTGCCTACTCCTCCGCGGAGTGGATCATATGTGCCCCGGCACTATGATGATAGGCATCCGTTCGGTGATGAGCGGAATCCTGGGTTCGATGCAAGGAATGTTCTCGCACAAAGGCGGATCGACAGAGGCAAAGCCCACAGAGATGGTAATGACAAGGATTATCCGAGTGGAAGTGGTACTGTTGTTTCTGGTCCCGAGTGTTTTAGCAGAGCCATTCGCTCTGCAGAGATTCCCCCCAACTTCATGTTGGCGGCTGGAATAAGCAAGTTCTCCGGTGAGTCGAAGCCGGAAACATGGTTAGATGATTACCGAGTGGCTGTGCAGATTGGTGGAGGAAATGACAACGTAGCCATGAAGCATTTATCCTTGATGTTGGATGGTTCGGCCCGGGCATGGCTGAATCGTTTAGCTCCTTCTAGCATCTATTGCTGGAAGGATCTTGCCCGAGTGTTCATCAGTACATTCGAGGGCACTTGCAAGCGTCCTGCGGGTTTGATCGATTTACATCACTGTGTTCAGAAGCCCAATGAGTCCTTGAGAGATTACATTCAGCGTTGGTCCACCTTGCATCACACACTGGAGAATGTTTCCGAACATCAGGCTATTTGTGCTTTCAAGGCTGGTGTGAAATACAGAGAGCTTTACCTGAAGTTTGGGCGGACAGGTGACATTTCCCTGAGCAAGATGATGGAGATTGCCACTCAGTATGCCAATGGCGAAGAGGAAGACCGCCTCCGTAGCGGCAAAGGAAAAGCAGTCGACAATGATGCCGGCGGCAATTCCAATTGGAAGCAGAAGCGCAAAGCTGATGGCCCTGCTCAAGCAGAGGCGGCCGCTCTGGAGGCGCAGGGAAAAAATAAGGGGAAGTCCAAAGGGCAGTTTACCCCCAAGAAAGGAAATAATCAGTCGGGAACAGACGTTCTAGATTTACCGTGTGCAATCCACACGAAGAAAGATGAGGAAGGCAATTTGATATTGCCTAAACATACCACTCAATAGTGTCGTCTATTGATCCAGCAGTTCAAGGAAGGTCAGTCGAGTGAGAAAGCTCCTGAAAAAGAGGATGATGAAGACAAAGAAGAGTTCCCTGAGGTTAATGCCACTCTGTTGATTTTTGCTGATGTAGAAAGCAAGAGTCGACTGAAAGTTATCAATAGAGAAGTCAACATGGCTGTTCCTGCTACCCCCACATACCTCAAGTGGTCTCAGACTGCTATCACATTTGACCAGTCTGATCACCCAGCTCATATCGTTACCCCTGGTCGGCAGGCGCTGGTGGTGGACCCGGTTGTGGGAGGCACTCGACTCCGCAAAGTCCTGATGGATGGTGGGAGCGGTCTGAACAACTTGTATGCGGATACCCTAAAGGGGATGGGCATTCCGATGTCCCGACTCAGCGAAAGCAACATGCAGTTCCACGGAGTCATTCCTGGGAAGAAGGCCAAATCACTCGGCCAGATTGCATTGGATGTGGTGTTCGGCACCGAGAAGAACTTTCGTAAAGAGAAATTGACTTTTGAAGTTGTGGACTTCCAGAGCGCATATCATGCCATCCTTGGCCGTCCGACTTATGCTCGTTTCATGGCCCGTCCATGCTACGTGTATCTAAAGCTGAAGATGCCCGGGCCCAAGGGTGTGTTCACAGTCACTGGCAATCGACAGAGGGCTGAGGAGTGCCTTCAGCAGGGCTCCGAAATTGCCGATCATCAGATGGCTGTGGTCGAGTTGGAGGAGTACAAGAAGAGTGTTGATCCTGCCGATCTGCTGCGTGCCAAGAAGCACACCTCTGAGTCAGCTTTCCAGTCGGCAGGCGTAGTGAAGCAGGTGCACATTCACCCGACAGATCCCAATGCTGCCCCGACCAACATCTCAACGACACTCGACAGCAAATAGGAAGCCGAGCTCATCCAGTTCCTCTGTGAGAACTGGGACATCTTCGCATGGAAGCCTGCTGACATGCCTGGTGTACCCAGGGAACTGGCTGAGCACCGACTGAGAGTCGATCCGAAGGCCAAGCCTGTGAAGGAGCACTTGCGTCGGTCGGCAGCAGAGAAGAGGAAGGCAATCGGCGAGGAGGTGGCTCGTCTCTTGGCTGCTAAGTTCATACGCGAGATTTACCACTCCGAGTGGCTCTCGAACGTAGTTATGGTCCCCAAGGAAGATAAGTCACTCCGCATGTGTATTGACTTCAAACATATCAATCGGGTCTGCCCGAAAGATCATTTTCCGCTCCCCCGCATCGACCAGATTGTCGATTCGACTGTGGGGTGCGAGCATTTATCTTTTCTTGATGCATACTCCGGTTACCACCAGATCCGTCTATTTGGTCTGGATGAAATAAAGACAGCCTTCATCACCCCATTCGGGTGTTTCTGTTATATCACCATGCCTTTTGGTTTGAAAAATGCTGGCGGTACTTTTATGCGCATGATTCAAAAATGCCTGCTTGATCAGATCCCTCGGAATGTTGAAGCATACATGGATGATATTTTCGTCAAGTCTCGCAAAGGTTCCGACCTGCTAACTGACTTGGCTGAGACATTCGCCAACTTGAGGAGGTATGATATCAAGCTAAACCCGACTAAGTGCACTTTCGGTGTTCCTGGTGGCAAGTTACTCGGTTTTCTCGTTTCCGAACGAGGAATCGACGTCAATCCTGAAAAGATCAGTGCCATTACCCGAATGAAAAGCCCTGTGCGTGTGCATGATGTCCAGAAGCTCACAGGTTGCCTGGCAGCGTTGAGTCGATTCATTTCTCGTCTCGGTGAGAAGGCATTGCCTTTATACCGACTGATGAAGAAGTCTGATATGTTCGAGTGGACTCCAGAAGGTGAAGCAGCGTTTGTCGAGCTCAAACCCCTGCTTTCCACCCAGCCGGTGCTTGCTGCTCCACACAGCAAAGGGCCCTTGCTCCTGTACATCGCGGCCACTAATCAGGTCGTCAGTACAGTTCTCACTGTCGAGCGGGAAGAGGAAGGCAAAGCTTACAAAGTCCAGCGTCCTGTTTATTACATTTTTGAAGTGTTGACTCCTTCAAAGCAAAGTTACCCACATTAGCAGAAGCTCGTATATGGTATATATCTGTCAGCAAAGAAGGTGGTACACTACTTTCAAGATCACTCAATTTCAGTCGTCAGTGATGCTCCATTGTCTGAGATCCTCAACAATCGAGATGCGACTGGTCGAGTGGCCAAATGGGCTATTGAGCTCCTTTACTTTGATATCAAGTTTGAAGCGACAAAGGCAATCAAGTCTCAAGCACTTGCTGATTTCCTAGCCGAGTGGATAGAACAGCAGCAGCCAATCCAAATTCACTCGGCACACTGGACCATGTTCTTTGACGGATCGAAGATGCTGAATGGGTCTGGTGCTAGCGTAGTGTTGGTATCCCCAAAAGGCGACAAACTCAGTTATGTCCTGCAGATTAACTTTGATTCCTCCAATAGCGAAGCCGAATATGAAGCACTTCTGTATGGGTTGCGTATGACCATTTCACTCGGCGTCCGGCGCCTGATGGTATACGGTGACTCTGATTTGGTGGTCAATCAGGTGATGAAAGAGTGGGACGTCAGGAACCCTGCTATGACTGGATACTGCAACGCTGTAAGAAAGCTTGAGAAGAAGTTCGAAGGTTTGGAACTCCATCATGTTCCCCGAGTGAAGAATCAGGCAGCTGATAAGCTGGCAAAGATTGGATCCACTCGGAAGCCTGTCCCCAGCAATGTGTTTCTAGAACACCTACATACTCCTTCAGTGCAGGAAGATCCCTTAACTAAAGAGCCCCCGCAAGCAAAGAGCGCCTCTAATCCGACTGAAGTTGATGTCCCAGCGGTCATAGATCTGGTCATGGAGATTTTAGTGATCACGCCCGACTGGACAGTACCGTATATTGCATACATTCTGAGGCAAGAACTCCCAGATGACGAAGATGAAGCTCGACAGATTGTCCGCAGATCCAAGGCCTTTACTGTTATGGATGGACAACTCTACAGAGAAAGCGTAACTGGCGTGACTCAGCGGTGTATCTCTCCTGAAGAAGGTCGACTGATTTTGGAGCAGATTCACTCGGGAACCTGTAGTCATCATGCGTCCTCTAGGACGATTGTTGCCAAGGCATACCGAGCTGGTTTCTTCTGGCCGCGCGCCAATGAGATGGCTAAAGAGATTGTTGATCATTGTGAAGGATGCCAGTTCTATTCAAACTTGTCGCACAAGCCTGCGTCTACCTTGAAGACTATTCCACTCGTCTGGCCGTTTGCTGTATGTGGTTTGGATATGGTCAGACCCCTTCGAACAGGCCAGAGTGGATTTGCTCACTTGCTTGTAGCAGTCGACAAGTTCACTAAGTGGATTGAAGCTAAGCCTATAAAGAAGCTAAACGCCCGCACTGCAATCAAATTCATGAAAGAGATAACATTCCGGTATGGAGTTCCCCACAGTATCATTACAGACAATGGCTCAAACTTTGACTCGGAAGAGTTCAGACACTTTTGCTCCTCTCAAGGCACTTGGGTGGATTATGCATCCGTTGCGCACCCCCAGACCAACGGTCAAGCTGAGCGAGCGAATGGCCTTATCCTTCAAGGGCTGAAGCCTCGACTCATGCGAGATCTCGATCATGCAGCTAGAGCTTGGGTCACTGAATTGCCGTCTGTTCTGTGGGGCTTGAGGACGACTCCTAACCGGTCGACTGGGCGCACTCCTTTCTTCTTGGTTTATGGAGCCGAAGCCGTTTTGCCAAGTGATGTCATTCACAATTCTCCCCGAGTAGACCTGTACTCTGAGGCTGAAGCTGAGCAAGCATGACAGGACGGTGTTGATCTCCTGGAAGAAGAACGCGAGATGGCTCTAATTCGGTCGACTGTGTATCAGCAAGATCTGCACCGCTTCCATGCAAGGCACGTCAAGAGTCGGTCGTTCCATGAAGGTGATCTTGTGCTCCGAGTGGATCAGCAGCGACCTCACAAGCTGGCCCCAGCATGGGAAGGCCCTTTCGTCGTCACCAAAGTACTGAACAATGCAGCCTATCACCTCTTCAACCTCAAGAAGAATATCGATGAGCCGCGCGCCTGGAACGCGGATTTACTTCGACGTTTTTATACTTGACGACTGAGTTGTTTTGATGTAATAAGAGTACTCCAGACAGTTCCGTTTGTTAAAGTTATGACTCCAGCAGTCTATTGTCGATTCCGATCGCACAATTTCGCATTCAAAAACTACTCCGAGTGACGAGCGATCCTCTCACTCGGGGCTTAGCTGCGAACCAGTTTTCGCCTAAGTTAAATACCCTTCCGAGTGGATAGTATTCCATTCACTCGGAAACTTAGCTGTGAACCCGTCTTCGTCTAAGTTCAAAACTACTCCAAGTGACGAGCGATCCTCTCACTCGGGGGCTTAGCTACGAACCAGTTTTTGCCTAAGTTAAAAACCCTTCCGAGTGGATAGTATTCCATTCACTCGGAAACTTAGCTGCGAACCAGTCTTCGTCTAAGTTCAAAACTACTCCGAGTGACGAGCGATCCTCTCACTCGGGGGCTTAGCTGCGAACCAGTTTTCACCTAAGTTAAAAACCCTTCCGAGTGGATAGTATTCCATTCACTCGGAAACTTAGCTGCGAACCAGTCTTCGTCTAAGTTCAAAACTACTCCGAGTGACGAGCGATCCTCTCACTCGGGGGCTTAGCCACGAACCAGTTTTCGCCTAAGTTAAAAACCCTTCCGAGTGGATAGTATTCCATTCACTCGGAAACTTAGCTGCGAACCAGTCTTCGTCTAAGTTCAAAACTACTCCGAGTGACGAGCGATCCTCTCACTCGGGGGCTTAGCTGCGAACCAGTTTTCGCCTAAGTTAAAAACCCTTCCGGGTGGATAGTATTCCATTCACTCGGAAACTTAGCTGTGAACCAGTCTTCGTCTAAGTTCAAACCTACTCCGAGTGACGAGCGATCCTCTCACTCGGGGGCTTAGCTGCGAACCAGTTCTTGCTTAAGTTGAAAATCTTTCCGAGTGGATAGTATTCCATTCACTCGGAAACTTAGCTACGAACCAGTTTTCTTCTAAATTCAAAACTTCTCCGAGTGACGAGCAATCCTCTCACTCGGGGACTTAGCCGCGAACCAGTTTTCGCCTAAGTTCGAAATCCTTCCGAGTAACGAGCAAACATAACCAAGCAAGAGATTGGAATGCAAAATGCAGATAAATCCAGAATCTCTAGCACGGTTAAAAGTTATTCGCGCAAAGGAAAGTACTCAGGCCCAAGGCCCGAACGAAGTTTTAATCGGTTACACCATCACTCGGCATACCGAGGCAAATAAAGTTTTAACTGCGAGCAAAGTATTTTTCAAGCACCAGTGGGGCTCGTGGGCTCGACGAAGGTGTCCAGATCAATCCCGTCAGTGATCCGAGTGGCTACTTCGATGAAGGTCTTCATGAAGTCTTCAAATTGAAGTTTCTTTGTGTTGATCACTCGGAGAGTCTTCAGTTTGTCCTCCCTGGCTTCTTTGCAATGAACCCGGACGAGTGAAAGTGCCACATCAGCACTGCAGCGAGCGGCAGATTTCTTCCACGCTTGCACTCGACCAGGAATCTCATTGAGGCGGGTCATCATCGATTCGAGGTCAGTCTGGAGGGAATCTTCTGGCCACAGTTCTTTGTCGACCTTCTCCAGCGCAGCCCTCAGTCGAGTGACATATCCTTGGACACTCCTGAGACGAGCTTCAAGTCGAAACATATCCGTGGCCGCGGCGTCCCCGACAGGTGACTTGGTGGGATCCAGATTTGGCTCAATTTTCTCAGTTTCCTTTTCAAAATCTTGACAAAATTCTGCGCCAAGAGAAAATGAAAAGAAGATCACACTGCCGTTCTGAAGAAGTCAAAGAAATTCACTCGACGGAAGAAAGTTACCTTCAAGCATGCCGAACATCTTCCTCGCGAAGTCCCGTAAGTATTTCTCTAGAGCGCTCCTTCTCTTGGTCTACAGTTATAGCTTTTTGATCCAGTCGGCCCGTTCCTGCTTGAGTTTGGTATTCTCTTCTTCCAATTTACTGGCTGCGGCAAGCTTCTTCTCAGCAGCTTCAGTTTTCTCCTTCGCCTCCTTCTGAGCATCAGCGAGTGCCTTGTCTTTGTCCTCAAGCGCCTTCTTCATGGTATCTAAAGAAATAACATTGTTGAGTCGCGCTTGGAGTCGACGGTACTCATCACGCACGTCTGTTCGAGTGAGGACACTCGGTTCAAAGAATGGAGGACGAAAGTGACACTACTAGGAAAAACCTTATAGGCAGGACACTATTAGTAGCGCTGGAAAATAACAATCGCTGCTAGTAATAAGCAGTAGCGCTGTCTTGTGGAAGCGCTACAAGTAAATGCTTAGCAGTAGCGCTGGAAACATAAAGAGCGCTACTGCTAAGCGGGACCCGACGAGCCCACCGACACTATTTGTAGTAGCAGCGCTCGCCGCAAAAAAGCGCTACTGATAAAATCTTATCGGTAGCGCGCTTTTACTAAAAGCGCTAGAGCTAATGTACCCTATCCTCTTCCCCTCGCCCGCATTGCTCACTCTCCCCTGCACACACACACTCTCTCTCTCTCGCTCGCCACGCCGTCACCCCCGTTGCCGCGCCACCGTCTCCTCCATTGTGGTAGGCCTCCTCCTCGCCCCCACTCTCGTCTCGCCCTCCTCCCCCAGCCCTCACCCTCCTCCCCCGGCCCTCACCCTCCTCCCACGACCCTCACCCTCCTTCCTTCGGCCACCGCCTCCTCCTCCGGCCACCGCCCCTTCTCCTCCTCCGGCCACTTCCCTCCCTCCCTCCTCCCTCCCTCCATCCCTCCCTCCCTCCCTCCCACCCTCTTCCTCTGAATCTCTCCCTCCATCCCTCCCTCCCTCCCCTATTGCATTGAATTTAGTTTTAGTAACTAGCTAGGGTTAGAACTAGGATGGATGGATAGATGTTAGTGTTAGAACTAGGATAGTTTTAGTATTTTTTTGAAATGAAAATGTGAAATAGGATTTTTTTGAAATGAAAATATGAAATCGGATTTTTTTCAAATGAAAACTGGCCTATATAATTGTGCCCAAGTGCCCAAATGATCCGAGTGGCCTATGTTTTGCCGGAATGTTGATTCATTTCCATTCCGGTGAATTTCAGGCGCTCGATATGTCCACTTTTTAGCAAAGGTCATGTCGAAATTTTGGCATGACTTGTGCTAGAAAGTAGGCATATCGAGTGCCGGGATTTGCTGGGAAACGGCATTCCGGAAAACCGGGTCAAAAATGAGTCTAAAATGAGTTTAAGAAATTAAGCATTTCTGAAATAGCAAAACATTAAATGATAAGAAAATGTTCTCATAGGAATTTGTCTCGACGTCGACGATGCCTGGCCCGCACCCTCGTCGTCGTCGAGTCGGCGTTGACATCCTTGAGAGGCGCGATGTCCGGGACTGGGCTCCGCCGAGCTGGCACTAGGAGGTGCTACCTTCCCGGGCTCGGAGCTTGGTGAGGAATCCTGGTCTTGTCGCCGACCCGGAGATTCTTTGGTGGCGGTCGCGTGGGCTACTTTCGGCGTAGAGGCAGTGGGCCCCCGCGGAGGTGGTATGTCGCCGTGTCAGGGAGGAGGACGAGCACGTCCGTCGCTACATGGCGGCGTTGGACGCCAGGTTCTCCAATACCTGGCAGGTTCTTCAGGGATCTCACCCGAGTTATGATCCGGTGATGGTTCCTTATCTTTGGGTGTCCACCGTCAGCGACTTAGAGACCGCTAGTGAACCGAGTTCACCGTCCTCCACTTTGGATTCTAGGATATTCGATCTGTATTAGTGATCTTATATGATAATATTCGAGATGTATTAGTTAATATTTGATGATGCATTATTAACTCGATTAGTGATATTATATTCGAGTTCATTATAAATGTATTAGTGATATTATATTCGAATTCATTATAATTGTATTAGTGATATTATATTGTTATAATGCGTGTGTGACTTTCGGTCTGTCGTTGCTCCTTGTATGACTTTCATGTGTGTTCTTGATGGAGGAATCCCGACTATTGTAGTGGGGGGGTGTTTCTTCCTCTTCTCTTCTTGCGATATATACCTCTGTATAATGCGCAAGGAGAGAAGAGGAGAAGCGCCCATCACCGACGGTCGAACTATTAGTGTGAGAGAGTGTCCACCAACATATATACACCACCATGTCAGTGGTCAGTGTGAGAGAGTGCGGACCAACACACCATGAGACATGAGAGTTATTTAAGGAAAGCCTCGATGGACCGAAAGTCAACCGATATTGAATTAGGTCTATTTGGACATGTGTGTATGTTATTGCTCAATATGTCTTACATTAGCAATGGTCATGCCGTACTTTCTGAATCATGAACACAGGAAATGTCGTCGTCTGATGACGACGATAGGCTCCAAGTGTGTGAACTCTGCGGCGAAGATAAGGGTATTTGCGACCAGCCTGGGCTGTGAGACGGCAGGTTCTTCACCATGAAGCTTTATGAGGACTTCGATATTTCTACGGTACGCAACGATGACAACTGTTTTTTCGTAATTAAGCATGACTTCTGTTTCTTTGCTTCAACGTGTAATTTTTGTTTTATACAATTCGACTAGTTCATCCCCTGTCATGCAAGACGGTATTTCTTGGAGAGGCTCGGTTTCGAAGAGCACGAGAGTTTCGAGACGAGGACAGCCAACCTGAGGACTAAACATGGTCACACATTTCTGGTCAAAGTAATGAATGCAGAGAATAACACAGAATTAGGATGCTCAAATTGGGAAGCTCTTTGCAAGGCATATGGATTTAAGGAGGATAAGGAAATAACCTTCGATCTTCGTCCTGAAGATCATATTGAAGGTAACATCGACATTTGGGTGGATGTCAATATGCTTCCTATTTTACTCGACTGAGCGCAAACCACCAAGACGGCTCCAAATTGAAGCATGGGGACAAATAAAGAAGGATCGCAAGCCACAAGTTGGAGACCGTTGGATCTCTTTGCTTCATCATTGAGACATAGGTGTTATTCTGTTTTATGTCATTTTACCTAGGAGGGACGACTAGGTCCTATGAGAGAGAAGTTTAGTTAACTTGTATGATCGATTAGGATGATTACTATTATGATGTTTTTCTGTTTTATGAGATTTTAACTTGATATGATTAAGATGATGATGAGTTGTTAGATGAGTAAGATGATGTTGAGTTATATGACATATATTTGATTAAGGTGGATGGATGCAAGTGATCATGTTGAGTTAGAGGAAAATATGATGTTGCATCGCAACATCATATTTTCCTCTAACTCAACATGATCACTTGCATCCATGCACTTTAATCTAAATGTAGTTGTTGGCACAATAATTATTACTGTATAGAGCATGCACAAATATGTAGAGGGGAATGTAATTTGTGAAAGAAGGAATACTAGTAGCAGCGCTGGAAGGCATCTAGAGGCAGCGCTGGATTAACAGCAGCGCTTGCCATTCTGCAGCGCTACAGATAGTTAGTAGTAGCGCTGGTCAGTGCAGCGCTACTGGTAACAATGCTTAGCAGTAGCGCTGCACTAACCAGCGCTACTACTACCACTTAGCTGTAGCGCGATAGCAGTAGCGCTGGACCCAGCGCTACTGCTATAGGTATTTCAAGCGCTACTAGTAGGCTTTCTCCTAGTAGTGTGATAGTGCAATTGCTCAGCAAGGATTACCTCCCAGGGTCTTCAGCTCAGTCTGTGCACGGTCCAGGTTGTTCTTGGAGACCTCCAGATCCAGTTCGAGCTGAGTCTTCTCCTTCTCCAGGTCGACGTAATTGGTCCCGAGCTCACAGGCTTTCTGAAATCAGCAAAGAAATAGTTCAGTCGACATGCATGTTTCTCTACTCCCGAGTGGAAAGGTACAAGTTCAGTCAACTGGACGGCGGCCCGCCGCCCCAACCCACACCCCTGCAAAGCGTCATATCATGGTTGATGGAAATGATGTCCATGAAACCTGCAGGACAGGTGACAAGCGTACTCCAAGTACGGAAAAGGACCCCGAGTCCAAGTTCTTAAGACTACTGCCCATCGTAAACGATCGACAGTAGTCTCGGGGACTACACCCAGTGGGTGCACTCAGCGTGCCCCCACTGGATACGAAACCACTCGACCAGGTCCGGCCTGTCCGAGTATAAAAAAGAAAAAGAAGCAAACAAGCAAACGTTGTCTCTATCAGACCCCCGCCGATGCAAGCACTCGACGGCGGTCTCGGGGACTACACCCAGTGGGTGCACTCAGCGTGCCCCCACTAGACCTACTATCACTCGACCAGGTTTGTCCTGTCGAGTGACAATCAACTATCAAAACGAATCTAAGACCCCTGCCGATGTCTTCGTCCTTCCATAGCGGTCTCGGGGACTACACCCAGTGGGTGCACTCAGCGTGCCCCCACTGGACCAGAAAATACTCGACTAAGGCCTGATCTATTCGAGAAGAAAGCAAGCAAGTATGCATCTGAAGAAAACACCCAGTGGGTGTAAAGTTGGACAGGAATTCAATCGGAAATGAACTTACAATCGCACTTACTCGGACATTGGCTTGAAGCGCTGAGCTGGCATCATAGGCTAACTTGCTGGCCTCATACGCCTGCTTCGTTTGTAGCATCATTTGCCCAGCCTGGATCATGGCTTATTTGGCAGCTCCAGTCTGGTCTTCTGGGACGTGGTACAGAGGGTATGCAGATGCCAGATGAGTCGGTGCTGCAGTTGAAGTCACGAGAGGTGCTTGAGGTTGCCCAATCGGCGCTGAAACCACAAGAGTTGAAGTCGCTAGTGGGGCACTCGACAGCAGGACCACAGGATCAGTTCTGGCTCGGGAAGAATCACCAAGCTCTTGAGACGACGCAGCAGTCGACCTACGTGGTGCCTGTCCTGATGACGTCCTCCGAGTGCGTACGCGTGGAGTGTCCAAGGCCACAACTTCACCTTCAGTACCCTGCTGTGTCTCCTCGTCGTCTTCCACATGGATGACGTCGTCAACTGTCAATCGACAACATTAATTTATTTCATTCGACAAGTCGCTTTCAAAAAATCAGTCGACAGTGAAGATTTACTATACCTCGTTGAGAGGTGGCCGCGTCAGGAGTGTCCACTTCCATGTGATCCCCCTCATCCCGCAGAGGCGACGTCACCGAGGTAGCAGCTCTGGCGAATAAATTTCACTCGGTCAACAAAGACATGAAGCTTCACAACAGCAGAAAAAGAAAATGAATACTTACGTTGAGGCAACAGGCACGGTGATCTTCATGCGAGGCAGAGCCTTCCGGGGTTTTGGTGAGTCAGACCTGGGCCGTTTCGCGACCTTTTCAGTCGACTCAGGTGTCGCCACTCGGTCACGCTTCTGATTCCGCGCTGAAGTTCACTCGGATACACTTCAAAATAGAATCGATCAGGGTGAATGACAAAGATTCCATTCGACGCAGACTTCTGTGAAGCCCTAAAATGCACTCAGAATTTTTGTGTCTTATCAGAACCTGCATTGATCCCTTTTTCACTCAAACCCCGATCCATTCGGGGGCTAATGATGGGGATATGTACCTAGGGTAGGGTCATAGGTCTGACCTACATACCCTACCTAAGGACACTGCCCTAGAAAGCTTAAGGACTACAAGGAAGTCTCCGACTGAAATCATCAAGACGTATGAGTCACTCGACAACATCCACTCGGAGGTTTCTTCCTTCACTCGACGGCTACCTTTCACTCGGAAGAACTAGAAGCCAGTCGACCGCAGAAGACCAGAGGCCATTCCGGGGAGGCCAACGGACAGGCGTTCAACTATATTTCATTAGTGTCATTTATTACGTACGTTACCAGTAACGTATGCCTTCATTACCACGATCGGACCCTTGGATGCCGGGCATTCATGAGGGGCAGCGCACTCTATATAAGCCGCCCCTCCCCTCTGGCACAAGGGTTCGCACCCCCTGTAACTCTCATATTCCAGACGACAGAAGGCTCCCGAGCACTGAGACGTAGGGCTTTTACCTCCACGAGAGGGGCCTGAACTCATACATCTGTGTGTACAACCTCCCCGTAGCTAGGACTGTGCCTTCTCCTTTCGTACCCCTACCTTCTACTGTCAGGCTCGTTCCCACGACACTCGCCGGGGTAGATCCCGTGGGCGGGGCCGAAAGATGGATCTGAGGTTAAAGCCTCAGAGTCTTCGGGTGTGACAGGCGAGACTGCGAGCCCGGTTAGTGATAGATCACCCCGAGAGTCTACGGAGAACTCTAAGTTCCCGAATCTAACCTCTTGATCAGGGGCGAAACTTCCGACACGGCTTAGATGGCCGGTCGGGTCGGCGTGCAGCACAATGCTGCCGAAGGCAAAGATCTGTCCGGGGTTGAAAGTGCCCGTGTTGCGGACCTCTTCGTTGATGACAAGACGAGCCATCGATTCCTTTGGCGATCACAGCGGAACTCTCAATGAAAGCACCAATGTCGGCGTCAAAACCGGCGGATCTCGAGTAGGGGGTCCCGAGCTGTGAGACTAGAATCGATGGTAACAGGAGACGAAGGGGACATTGTTTTACTCAGGTTCGGGCCCTCCTATGGAGGTAATACCCTACGTCCTGCTTGATTATATTGATGATATAGGTGTTACAGAGTTGATCTACCTCGAGATCGTATGACTAAAACCCTAGATGAGTTCTGTTGGCCTACAACCTAAAACCCTCGGGCTTATATAGACGCCGTGGGTACCCAGAGTTTACACATTGTCGGTTACACGTCGAAGGGATAAACATGCCTATTCACTACTTTAAACGTGGAGGACAAGCCACGATTCTCGAAGCTTCCTTCCTGGAGACAGGGTCTTCGATCAATCCAATGCTCGGCAAGTGGCCCATATAGTCCGGCCCATAAGAATGAGGTCGGCCCCCCGAGGACCCCTTAAACCAGGACTCCCTCAGAAGCCACGCTTCTTTTCCTCTGAGATGGTGGGCCGGCAGCAAGCATCGAATGCAGGATCTTCGTGCAGCTGAGATGGGCCGGTAGCTCGCTGGCTGGTAAGTGCCTCTATTTGCTTCTGCTGCAACTCTAATTTTTCTTCTACCTTCTGTAACCGGTCTGCTTCCTGTTTCTTCTTTCTCCCTCGGCTTCTATAGGTGTCATTGCTGGCGGGAAACCCAACCTTCCATGGAACGGAGCCTGATGTGCCTCGTGTTCGTCCACTGTGTTCAGCATTCCCGAGGGCGCGTGTCAGCTCATCGTTCTCTCTGTCGGGAATGATCTTCCCGTCCTGCACGTCCTTAATTGCATCTTGAAGGGCTTTGATGGGTGTTGCAAGTTGCTCATTTGTATAAATACACTCCCCTGTTACTGGGTCCAACGTTTCCCCATGCCCGTAGAACCAAGTCCTTGCCCGTTCGATCCACGACAATGGCTCTGGATCGATCCCTTTAGCAATCAGGTCGTTCTCAATTTTCTCCCACTTAGGCCTCGCAACCTTGTAGCCACCTGACCCCGTAACATGGTGATATTGTTTCTTTGCAGCATTTATCTTATTTATTTCTGACCTTTTCTTACCCGATTTCGATTTCTTGTACTTCACAAATATGTCCCAGTGATCTTTTAACTTCTCATGTGTTCCGGTGAATTCCGGAGTCTTTTCTTTCTTGACATAGTCTTGGTTCAATCTTTTCTTCCAGTTGCAGAGTTGTGCGGCCATCTTCTTAAGAGCCCATGACTTGACTTTTTGCTCTATAACTGGGTTATTTGGATTCTCCTCTGGCGGTAGGTTGAAAATTTTCATGAGCGTATTCCAAAGCGTTTCTTTCAATCGATCATCGACATAAGTAACTCCATCGTCCCCCTTTGGCTTATTCCATTCTTGAATGGAGATCAGGATGCTGTCCCTAACAACAACTCCGCACTGACTTACAAATGCATATGCGTTCCGCTTGGGAGCAACCGGTTGGCCATCTACATCAACTTCTTCGATCTTGAACCTTTCATTAGAGTCGAACCTTTTTTCGGGCCTCATTTCTTTATCGAAGATTGGCTCGATCCGGAGGGATAAAAGAAGAAAGAAGCATTAATATATGTATATACAAATCAAGATAATGCATCTATTCAGCTGAGGCTTAATTCATATACCTCGTCGGACTTTACAATAACTAAGTTTCCAACACCAAAGCCGTCATCTTCTCGCTCCATTCTCTCACCGGAGCCGTCCACTCCCTCACCGGATCCATCCACTCCCTCACCGGAGCCGACAATTCCCTCACCGGAGTCGTTCAGCCAATGTGAGGTGATATCATCATCTCCATCACGGATTATTTCCTCCAAGAGGTTTTCTTTTTCTTCGTCTCTGGCGTGTTCCGAATCCATAGTTTCTGCAATCACTTGCAAGTTATTTCATATTTTATAAAGTTTTGGTATTCTAGACAGAACAACAAGTTTATTTATTTTAACATGTATGATGATGGCAAAACATAATCTACAAGAGAAATCGAAACAAATGCATATAAAGAACGTCTCGATCGGAGTTACAGTTCTCTTCACCGGCGATCGTCGGGGACTCCTCCGGTGACCCAAAATATCAGGAAGGAAACGGTGAGGACTCTTCACCGGCGATCGTCGGGGACTCCTCCGGTGATCGTCGGGGCCTCCTTCGGCAATCGTCGCGGACTCCTCACCGGCGATCGTCGGCGACGACTACTCCGGCGATCACCAGGGACTCCTTCGGCGATCGTCGGGGACTCAGCGACACAGTTGCTAAGAGCAATCACAACATTTTTCCAAATTCCACCGTTCCATGTACTAAGCATCTACATACATATATATACATCTTATACAAATTCCACCGTTCATCTACATACAAACATACATACATACATCTACATACTAAGCATGTACATGACAGAAAAAAAGATGAACAAATGAAGACATATTAGCAATCACTTGTAACAAATGAAGACATATTAGCAATCACTTGTAAAAAAACTAATGAGCGGCGGCTCACACAGCGGGGGCGGCGTTGCCGGGAACCGGGGGCGGGGAGACTCAGGGAGGAGGGAGAGGAGGCGTCGGCGTCGGCGCGAGCGGCGGTGACCGCGGGGGGGGGGGGGGATAGGAGGAGGAGAGGAACGGCGGCGGCTCACCTAGCGTTGCCGGGGAGCGGGAGCGGCGAGAGGCTCGGTGACGCGGCTCGGGGAGGAGGTCTGGTGACGGCGGCCATCGGTAACGAGCGATGCTCGGGGAGGAGGGCGACGGGTCGGAGGCGACGGCGATGTCCGGCAGCCTGGCGGCGCGCGCGTGCGTGGGTTCGGCGTCGCGGGAGTGAAGAGGAAGATTGGTGGGAAAGGGCCGCGGGCGGTTATATACCCCAGGCTTTAGTCCCGGTTGGTGGCTCCAACCGGGACTAAAGGCCTACCGTTAGTCCCGGTTGGAGCCACCAACCGGGACTAAAGCTAATTTTCGGCAGCCAAAAGGGCGCGAAGCTTAGGCCTTTAGTCCCGGTTGGTTCCCCCAACCGGGACTAAAGCTATTTTTCATATTTTTGGTTTTAGACCTTTTTAGGTTATTTTAGTTTTAGTTTTCTTTTAAACAGATTCAAAAACAAATGTTTCTTTTGCAATTCTTTTTGCTATTAAAGTTTTTAACAAATGTTATCAAATGTTTGTTACTAATGTTTTAAATAGAATTATATGTCATATATTTTAGTTTAATTCTTTTTGTTACTAAAACATTATATGTCATCTATTTAAATAAATGTTATCAAATGTTTGTTACCAATGTTTTAAACAGAATTATATGTCATCTATTAAAGAATTTGTTAAAACATTACAAAAATATAATTTTTTTTACATTTAATTCTTTTTGCTACTAAAACTAAAATATATGTCATCTGGAGCACATCTGGTGCACATCCCGACAAAGATCATCAGCGGGCACATCTGGTGCCTCTTGATCTTCAGCTTCCCCCGTTGCAGTATCACCGTATCTGGTGCCTCTTGAGTATAACCCAATATACTCATGATGTGGATTTGTACTCCTGATGTAAGATAATATAAAGGTGCCTGGAGGTTCATGACATATGCCAAAAAAATAGACTATTCTCATAGGATTCTCTAATTTCTCATCCCTCAACATATATATCGTCAACTTCCCCTTTTAACCCTTTCATGAATTTGCGATAAGAGAGTATGCTTTTCAGGTGGCCTACCAAATGGATCGGCATATCTGTCTATTATGCATATTTGTACAAGGAAAGAAACATACATTTAACAAAAATTAAAACAGATGCCAATCTTACCAGTTAATACATCGCCCTTCATGTAACTGCAGTGATTCCAGATCAAAGCCATCATCAGAATAGTTGTGGAGGATAACTATGGCTTTCAACCCAGAATCAAAGGTGCAAATTATTCGGTTATCGTATATATGCCGAACAGTTACTTGAACAATCCTACCATCTGATATGTTGTCATTAGTTTCACTTTCGCATTCTCTCTGTGCATCAACAATGACCCAACAAAGATCATCAGCGGGCAGATCTGGTACCTCTTGTTCTTCAGCTTCCCCCATTGCAGTATCACCGTATCTGGTGCCTCTTGAGTATAAACCAACATACTCATGAAGTGGGTTTGTACTCCTGATGTTAGATAATATAAAGGTGCTTGGATGTTCATGAGATATGCCAAAACAATAGACTATTCTCATAGGATTCTCTGATTTCTCAGCCCTCAACATATCATCAACTTCCCCTTTTAACCCTTTCATGAATTTGCGATAAGAGAGCATGCTTTTCAGGTGGCCTACCAATGGATCGACGCATCTGTCTATTATGCATATTTGTACAAGGAAAGAAACATACATTTAACAAAAAATAAAACAGATGCCAATCTTGCCAGTTAATACATCGCCCTTCATGTAACTGCAGTGATTCAAGATCAAAGCCAACATCAGAATAGTTGTGGAGCATAACTATGGCTTTCAACCCAGAATCAAAGGTGCAATTTATTCGGTTATCTTGTATATGCCGAACATTTACTTGAACAATCCTACCATCTGATATGTTGTCCTCAGTTTCACTTTCGCATTCTCTCTATGCATTAACAATGCCCCGAAAAAGATCATCAGCGGGCACATCTGGTACCTCTTGTTCCTCATCTTCCCCCGTTGCAGTATCATCGTATCTGGTGCCTCTTGAGTATGACCCAACATACTCATGAAGTGGGTTTGTACTCCTGATGTTAGATAATATAAAGGTGCTTGGATGTTCATGAGATATGCCAAAACAATAGCCTATTCTCATAGGATTCTCTGATTTCTCAGCCCTCAACATATCATCAACTTCCCCTTTTAACCCTTTCATGAATTTGCGATAAGAGAGCATGCTTTTCAGGTGGCCTACCAATGGATCGACACATCTGTCTATTATGCATATTTGTACAAGGAAAGAAACATACATTTAACAAAAAATAAAACAGATGCCAATCTTGCCAGTTAATACATCGCCCTTCATGTAACTGCAGTGATTCAAGATCAAAGCCAACATCAGAATAGTTGTGGAGCATAACTATGGCTTTCAACCCAGAATCAAAGGTGCAATTTATTCGGTTATCTTGTATATGCCGAACATTTACTTGAACAATCCTACCATCTGATATGTTGTCCTCAGTTTCACTTTCGCATTCTCTCTATGCATTAACAATGACCCGAAAAAGATCATCAGCGGGCACATCTGGTGCCTCTTGTTCCTCATCTTCCCCCGTTGCAGTATCATCGTATCTGGTGCCTCTTGAGTATAACCCAACATACTCATGAAGTGGGTTTGTACTCCTGATGTAAGATAATATAAAGGTGCCTGGATGTTCATGAGATATGCCAAAACAATAGACTATTCTCATAGGATTCTCTGATTTCTCAGCCGTCAACATATCATCAACTTCCCCTTTTAACCCTTTCATGAATTTGCGATAAGAGAGCATGCTTTTCAGGTGGCCTACCAATGGATTGACATATCTGTCTATTATGCATATTTGTACAAGGAAAGAAACATACATTTACCAAAAATGAAAACAGATGCCAATCTTGCCACTTAATACATCGCCCTTCATGTAACTACAGTGATTCCAGATCAATGCCATCATCAGAATAGTTGTGGAGCATAACTATGGCTTTCAGCCCAGAATCAAAGGTGCAAATTATTCGGTTAACTAGTATATGCCGAACAGTTACTTGAACATTCCTACCACCTAGTATGTTGTCCTCGGTTTCACTTTCGCATTCTCTCTCTGCATCAACAATGACCCGACAAAGATCATCAGCGGGCACATCTGGTGCCTCTTGTTCTTCAGCTTCCCCCATTGCAGTATCACCGTATCTGGTGTCTCTTGAGTATAACCCAACATACTCATGAAGTGGGTTTGTACTCCTGATGTAAGATAATATAAAGGTGTCTGGATGTTCATGAGATACGCCAAAACAATTGACTATTCTCACAGGATTCTCTGATTTCTCAGCCCTCAACATATCATCAACTTCCCGTTTTAACCCTTTCATGAATTTGCGATAAGAGAGCATGCTTCTCAGGTGGCCTACCAATGGATCGACATATCTGTCTATTATGCATATTTGTACAATGAAAGAAACATATATTTACCAAAAATTAAACCAGATGCCAATCTTGCCAGTTAATACATCGCCTTCGTGTAACTGCAGGGATTCTAGAGTAAAGCCAATATCAGAATTCTTGTGGAGCATAACTATGGCTTTCAACCCAAAATCAAAGGTGCAAATTATTTGGTTATCTTGTATGTGCCGAACAGATACTTGAACAATCCTACCATCTGATATGTTGTCCTCGGTTTCACTTTCGCATTCTCTCTGTGCATCAACAATGACCCGACAAAGATCATCAGTGGGCACATCTGGTGCCTCTTGTTCTTCAGCTTCCCCCATTGCAGTATAACCGTATCTGGTGCCTCTTGAGTATAACCCAACATACTCATGATGTGGGTTTGTACTCCTGATGTAAGATAATATAAAGGTGCCTGGATGTTCATGAGATATGCCAAAATAATAGACTATTCTTATAGGATTCTCTGATTTCTCAGCCCTCAACATATCAACAACTTCCCCTTTTAACCCTTTCATGAATTTGCGATAAAAGAGCATGCTTTTCAGGTGGCCTACCAATGGATCGACATATCTGTCTATTATGCATATTTGTACAAGGAAAGAAACATACATTTAACAAAAACTAAAACAGATGCCAATCTTGCCAGTTAATACATCACACTTCATGTAACTGCAGTGATTCCAGATCAAAGCCATCAACAGAATAGTTGTGGAGCATAACTATGGCTTTCAAACCAGAATCAAAGGTGCAATTTATTCGGTTATCTTGTATATGCCGAACAGCTACTTGAACAATCCTACCATCTGATATGTTGTCCTCGGTTTCACTTTCGCATTCTCTCTGTGCATCAACAATAACCCGACAAAGATCATCAGCGGGCACATCTGGTGCCTCTTGTTCTTCAGCTTCCCCCGTTGCAGTATAACCGTATCTGGTGCCTCTTGAGTATAACCCAACATACTCATGATGTGGGTTTGTACTCCTGATGTAAGATAATATAAAGGTGCCTGGATGTTCATGAGATATGCTAAAATAATAGACTATTCTTATAGGATTCTCTGATTTCTCAGCCCTCAACATATCATCAACTTCCCCTTTTAACCCTTTCATGAATTTGCGAGAAGAGAGCATGCTTTTCAGGTGGCCTACCAATGCATCGACATATCTGTCTATTATGCATATTTGTACAAGGAAAGAAATATACATTTAACAAAAATTAAAACATATGCCAATCTTGCAAGTTAATACATCGCCCTTCATGTAACTGCAGTGATTCCAGATCAAAGCCATCATCAGAATAGTTGTGGAGCATAACTATGGCTTTCAACCCAGAATCAAAGGTGCAATTTATTCGGTTATCTTGTATATGCCGAACATTTACTTGAACAATCCTACCATCTGATATGTTGTCCTCAGTTTCACTTTCGCATTCTCTCTGTGCATCAACAATGACCCGACAAAGATCATCAGCGGGCACATCTGCTGCCCCTTGTTCTTCAGCTTCCCCCATTGCAGTATCACCGTATCTGGTGCCTCTTGAGTATAACCCAACATACTCATGAAGTGGGTTTGTACTCCTGATGTAAGATAATATAAAGGTGCCTGGATGTTCATGAGATATGCCAAAACAATAGACTATTCTCATAGGATTCTCTGATTTCTCAGCCCTCAACATATCATCAACTTCCCCTTTTAACCCTTTCATGAATTTGCGATAAGAGAGCATGCTTCTCAGGTGGCCTACCAATGGATCGACATATCTGTCTATTATGCATATTTGTATAATGAAAGAAACATATATTTACCAAAAATTAAACCAGATGCCAATCTTGCCAGTTAATACACCACCTTCGTGTAACTGCAGGGATTCTAGAGTAAAGCCAATATCAGAATTGTTGTGGAGCATAACTATGGCTTTTAACCCAAAATCAAATGTGCAAATTATTTGGTTATCTTGTATATGCTGAACAGTTACTTGAACATTCCTACCATCTGATATGTTGTCCTCAGTTTCACCAGAAAGCAACCAGAACTCCTCTCATCTGGACTTGGCTCGACATATACAAGATAACCGAAAAATTTGCACCTTTTGTGAACTCAAGTGGCATCATGATCACAGGCATTTCATCGATTACCTCTTGTCCATAGGAAGGGAAAACAAACTAGCACACACCTCCCACCTTCTATGAGGAAAAAACAGAGGAGAGGTCGGGCAGGGGCGAGGGTATAGATAGGCAAACTTGTAGTCCCGGTTGGTGTCTAAAACCGGGACTGAAGACAGATCTTTAGTCCCGGTTCCAGACACAAACCGAGACTAAAGGGTGTCGCGCCTGCCGCAACCCCTTTAGTCCCAGTTGGTGTCTGGAACCGGGACTAAAGGTCCGATTCTGACCGGGACTGATGCCTGCCGAGCGCCGGCTGGCGTCCTAACCGCTCGAACCGGAACTAATATGCTCACATTAGTCCCGGTTCGTAACGCGACCGGGACTATTGCTCCGACCAGCCTAGAACCAAAGCCCTGTTTTCTACTAGTGATAAGGTGTATTAGTTTTTCAAAAAGTCAAACTTCTGTAACTTTGACGAACTTTATAGAAAAATATCAATATCTAGAATACCAAATCATTATCACTAGATTCATCACGAAATATATTTCTGTATTTTATATATTTGATATTGTAAATATTTATATATTTTGCTGTATAGTTGGTCAAACATAGACAATGTTGACTTTTAAAATACTAATACACCTTATATTTAAAAACGAAGGGAGTAACATCAATATGTCTGAAGTCATTTCATCAACATCTGTCGTTACTCCTATCCATTTAATGAAGAGGTACCGAAAAAATCGAGCCAAATACCAAATAGGCTTCGGCAATATCTGTAAATGGGTGACTATGAGCATACGATCGACGTCACTTGCAGTCGAACAGTTCATGAGAAATGAACACGTCTTCTCCTCCTCTCGGCCACCTACAATGAACCTACATAATTTAAATACCGATAATTCTAAAGTTCAGAAACTAGTAGTGATCTTGACCGTCGGATGCCAGTTGTGCACATTTTAACGGAAAAAAATTAAAACCCAATCAGTAGTTGGCACATGCTAGATGAGGACTCCCAATACTGTGTAGGGCATGTAAGTTGACGGAAGAATACAAAAACAAGGCATGTGTCGTGGGGTCATGGCATGGGTAAGAGACTTGCCTTCAGCCAAGAAACAGGTTTGAAACTGGATTATTACCCCCAATTTCCCAATTCGCTGCCTACTTCATTCTATCCCACCAGTGGCAATGAGTATCCTTTCCCTTGTCCCCATGTGGATTGTACTGTTACCAGGCCCCACTTGTTGAAGCTGCCGTTGAAAACCTCGGCCCCAGGCGCAGCTACACGATGCGTCAATGTCGACAGAAGAATCAGTGTGTAATTTATCTGATATAACTTATATTGGATCCTTGGTACACATTATGTTTCAGTTTTCAAGGAGGTTGATAGTTAGCAAAGAAATTCCCAACTTAATTGTTCATAGATTTGACCCCTCATCTCTGCCTTAGTTCTCTGAAGAAGTGTTGCTTTCCGATCTGAATTTATCCTACCAGCTAGCTAGGATACTTGCAGGTTGTGAAGCCAACAAGGGCACAGCTAATCTCATGTCACATAAGCATGACATAGCTTGGCGTCAACTTGAAGCTTCTTTTGCATCATTGCTGGCACTTACTGAATCAATCAATTAATTAATTAAGGACACGTTCTTTCTGTCATGTCAATGTGCTCGTGTAATCGACCTGTTCTCCATGGAGGACCCAACTACCCTATGACCTAGACAGAATATTTTGTCAAGATCATCCAAGCTTGATATAGGATATCTAGCTCCTACAAGATCGCCATGTATGTACATTTTCTGATATGATGACCAATACCCATGTCAGGATTTGAGTAGCATAGACCATTTTGCAAACCACCAAAACCATTTTAATTTACTCTTCTTGCCAGCTTCCATTTGACACCATGTGCATTCCAAGAAAAAAATCTTGCAAAGTTGCAATTGCTGCATCTGAACAAGCTATCGGCCATCCAAAAGTTCTGTATACATATATCCATACCCTACTCGTAATTTCTTACTCTTCTTTTCTAGAATAAATAGCATAAAACTATCACATTTGAGGCTAAGGTTCCAGAAAACTACCACTTTTTTGGTGGGCATCTTTGGCCTCTTTTTTTTTATTTGGGCTTCATTGGCCTCTTTTATTATTTTTAAAGTCCGGAGTCTCATCCCAACTTGTGAGGGAATCATAGCTTCCGTCCTTTCCTCACATGGGACAATGCTCTAATAATGATGATCATCACACTTTTATTTACTTACAACTCAAGAATTACAAAACATGACACTATATGAATGCCTCCGGTGGTATACCGGGATGTGCAACGATCTAGCATAGCAAATGACCTTAATGAAAACATCACGCTAGCTGTCTTACGATCATGCAAAGCAATATGACAATGATGGTGCGTGTCATGATAAACGGAACGGTGGAAGTTGCATGACAATATATCTCGGAATGGCTATGGAAATGCCATAATAGGTAGGTATGGTGGCTGTTTTGAGGAAGGGTATATGGTGGGTTTAATGCACCGGCGAAAGTTGCGTGGTACTAGAGAGGCTAGCAAAGGTGGAAGGGTGAGAGTGCGTGTAATCCATGGACTCACATTAGTCATAAAGAACTCACATACTTATTGCAAAAGTCTATTAGTTATCGAAGCAAAGTATTAGACGCATGCTCCTAGGGGAGAGGTTGGTAGGAGTTAACCATCGCACGCTCCTGACCCTCACACAAAGGATGACAATCAATAAACAAATCATGCTCCGACTTCATTACATAACGGTTCACCATACGTGCATGCTACGGGAATCACAAACTTTTAACACAAGTATTTCTACCAATCCACAATTACTCACTAGCATGTCTCTAATATTACCATCTTTATATCTCAAAACAATCATAAGGAATCAAACTTCTCATAGTATTCAATGCACTTTATATGAAAGTTTTTATTATATCCCTCTTGGATGCCCATTATAATAGGACTAAATTCATAACCTAAACCAATTACCATGCTGTTTAAAGACTCTCAAAATAATATAAGTGAGGTACAAGAGTTCAATTATTTCTATAAAATAAAACACCACCGTGCTCTAAAAAGATATAAGTGAAGCACTAGAGCAAAATTGTCTAGCTCAAAAGATATAAGTGAAGCACATAGAGTATTCTAATAAATTCACGATTCATGCGTGTCTCTCTCAAAAGATGTGTGCAGCAAGGATGATTGTGGCAAACTAAAAAGCAAAGACTCATATCATACAAGACGCTCCAAGCAAAACACATATCATGTGGTGAATAAAAATATAGCCTCAAGTAAATTTACCGATGGATTAAAGACGAAAGAGGGGATGCCTTCCGGGGCATCCCCACGCTTAGGCTTTTTCGTATCCTTGAATATTCCTTGGGGTGCCTTGGGCATCCCCAAGCTTAGGCTCTTGCCACTCCTTATTCCATAGTCCATCAAATCTTTACCCAAAACTTGAAAACTTCACAACACAAAACTCAACAGAAAACTCGTGAGATCCGTTAGTATAAGAAAAATAAATCACCACTTTAGGTACTGTTGTGAACTCATTATTTATTTATATTGGTGTAATATATACTGTATTCCAACTTCTCCATGGTTCATACCCCCCGATACAACCCATAGATACATCAAAATAAGCAAACAACACAAAGAAAACAGAATTTGTCAAAAACAGAACAGTCTGTAGCAATCCGGAAACTTCGAATACTTCTGCAACTCCAAAAAATTTAAAAAATAAGAAAATCTAGGAAATTTGTATATCAATCTTGTGTAAAAATTTCAGACTCATTCGACGCTCTGGTGAATTTATAAAATTCCTGGACTGAGCGCGAAAATTTCTGTTTTTCAGCAAGATCAAATCAACAATCACCGTAAACCATCCCAAAGGTCTTACTTGGCTCAAACACTAATTAAAACACTAAAACACAATTACTACAGAGGTAATAATGTGTAATTTATTCAAGAACAGAAACTAAAACAAAAACATAAAAATAAAATTGGGTTGCCTCCCAACAAGCGCTATTGTTTAACGCCCCTAGCTAGGCATAACACAATAGATCTAGGTATTGTCATCTTTGGTATGCAATCCATTCTCAACCATATCTTCCAAAACCCTTTTTAGCAAATCCTTTATTTCTTTTCTTTCCTTTCTAATAGGAGAACTTAGTTCATGAAAAGGACTTTGATTACTAACTTTGACATTCCTAAACTCATAATCTGGATCATCACCATAAATATCATCATATAAAACGTGTATCTCATTTTTAATGCGTTCCCTGATTTTTTCTTCTAACCAGTCATCATTGAATCCTACATAAATTCCCCTAGTGATCCAATCAAATTAATCATAGGTTTCAAGGTAAATAGTTTGGGTAATTTCTGAATAGGGAACTCTTCTTCTAAGATTGTCACGGTAAGATTGATAATCCCTAAACTCAAAGCTACGCAAGGTTTCTTTATCGTGTAGGATTTTTTCAATTGGAGGGTGTTCAATATACTTTTTATAGAAAGCAAAAATTTCCCTAGCTTCTTGTATGATAAAATCAAATTCACGCATAAGGATGATAGTGGCAATCTTTTTAGCCTTAGGATGATTAATTTTGGGAAGTTCATAAAACACCTTTCGCAAAGCGGGATGAACGTGCACAAATTTTCTCTCCAATTTTTCAACGAGCATGACAATAGCATCCACATAACAATTTGTGCTAAGAATAATATATCTCTTACTCATAGGCATTACTCCCGTACAATCAAAGAACTCTTGAATAACACTCTTCCCAATAATATTACCGTCTCCCACTTGAAAAGATTTAGCTTTATAATTAGGAGGAGGTTCAGTTTCATGATCTAGAGAGCAAGATCCAAATTTTTCCTCAAGATTTGTACTAGCAATAGTGGAAGAACTAGCCATGAAAACGAATCAAATAAACTAGCACACGAGGAAACAAAAAGCAAACGGAAAGACGAACGGAAGAAGGGCGAATAAAAAAAGCAAATCTTTTTGGTTTTTTCTGAAAATTCGTTTTAGAAGTGGGGGAGAGGAAAACGAGAGGAAAATGGCAAATAATGTAAATGCAAGAAATGAGTTTGTGATGGGTACTTGGTAGGCTTGATGTAGATCTCTCCGGCAACCACGCCAGAAATTGGCAAGTTGACGGGAGAGTTCTTGTCTTGACTTGCTATGTATCCTCCCCGGCAACGGTGCCAGAAATCGACAAGTTGACGGGAGAGTTCTTGTCTTGACTTGCTATGTATCCTCCCCGGCAACGGCGCCAGAAATCCTTCTTGCTACTTCTTGAGCTTGCGTTGGTTTCCCTTGAAGAGGAATGGGTGATGTAGCAAAGTAGATAAGTATTTCCCTCAGTTTTGAGAACCAAGGTATCAATCCAGTAGGAGGTACAAGCAAGGCCCCAATCTATGAACCTGCACAAACAATCAAACACTTGCACCCAACGCTATAAAGGGGTTGTCAATCCCTTCACGGTCACTTGCAAGGATGAGATCCGATAGAGATAGATATAAAAGATTACTAAAACGATAATTAAAATAAAAGTAAATAAATTGCAGCAAAGTATTTTTGTGTTTTTAGTTTATAGATCTGAAAATATAATATGGAAAATAGATCCAGGGGCCATAGGTTTCACTAGAGGCTTCTCTCTTGAAGGAAAATAATACGGTGGGTGAACAAATTACTGTCGAGCAATTGATAGAAAAGCGCATAGTTATGATGATATCCAAGGCAATGATTATGCATATAGGCATCACGTCCATATCAAGTAGACCGAAACGATTCTGCATCTACTACTATTACTCCACACATCGACCGCCTCCTGCCTGCATCTAGAGTATTAAGTTCATGAAGAACAGAGTAACGCATTAAGTAAGATGACATGATGTAGAGGGATAAACTCAAGCAATATGATGAAAACCCCATATTTTTATCCTTGATGGCCACAATACAAATACGTGCCTCGCTACCCCTACTTTGTCACTGGGTGAGGACACCGCAAGATTGAACCCAAAACTAAGCACTTCTCCCATTGCAAGAATTACCAATCTAGTTGCCCAAACCAAACCAATAACTCGAAGAGACTTACAAAGATATGAAATCATGCATATAAGAATTCATAGAAGATTCAAATAATATTCATAGATAATCTGATCATAAACCCACAATTCATCGGATCTCGACAAACACACCGCAAAAAGAGTATTACATCGGATAGATCTCCATGAAGATCATGGAGAACATGGTATTGAAGAACATAGAGATATAAGAAGCCATCTAGCTTCTAGCTATGGACCCGAAGGTCTGAGGTAAACTACTCACGCATCATCGGAAGGGCAACGGTGTTGATGTAGAGGCCCTCCGTGATCGAATCCCCCTCCGGCAGATCGCGGGAAAAGGCCCCAAGATGGGATCTCACGGGAATAGAGGCTTGCGGCGGCGGAAAAGTATTTTCGTGGCTCTCTTTGGTATTGGGGGAATATTTCTAAATTTATAGGCGAAGAGTTAGGGTTGGAGGAGCTATGGGGGGCCCACAAGCCAGGGGGGCGCCCCCCCCCCCCCAGGGGCGCGCCCTGGTGGCTTGTGGCCCACCCGTAGGTCTTCTGGCCTCTTCTCGAAGCCTCATGGGTTCCTTCTGGTCCAAGAAAAATCAGCGTAGAATTTTATTCCGTTTGGACTCCGTTTGATATTCCTTTTCTGCAATACTCAAAAACAAGGAAAAAACAGAAACTGGCACTGGGCACTAGGTTAATAGGTTAGTCCCAAAAATAATATCAAATAGCATATTAATGCATATAAAACATCCAAAACAAATAATATAATAGCATGGAACAATCAAAAATTATAGATACGTTGGAGACGTATCACCGCTCGACTTCTGTTTTTTTTTGTTTATGATAGGACTTGCTAATAGAGCGTTCATAGTCTGATAGCGGCCTTTTCTCTGCCGGTTTAGCTGCATTCAAAAAGTGTTGTACGACTTCCTCAGGTATTTTCTCCTTTGGCGGCGGGGGCTGTTTCGGTCCAAAATGGGCCTGCATTTCCTTAGCTGTTTGTTCATCGATTTCCTCGGCAGTCATCTCGTAAGGTAACTTCTCGTAAGCTAACTTCTTTTTGACAGGAGGCTCGGGTTTCTTCTTTTGTGTTATCTTCCGCTTTGGAGACGGCGGATATCGATATCGTGGACTCGCACTAGGCTCCGTCTCGGGGTGGGATGAACTATGCTGACGTGGCGGAGATCGATATGGCGGACTCGCCCTGTGCTCCGTCTCGAGGTGGGTTGGAGTCTGCTGACGCGGTGGACTTGGAGGACTCGCCCTGCGCTCCGTCTCGAGGTGGGTTGGAGTCTGCTGACGCGGCGGACTTGGAGGAGGAATCGGTGGCCTTGGCACCGAGTTTGGAAACACGATGCATTCCTTTTTCCATAAAATGAGACAACGAATGGCTTCTCCCAGTGTCCGCTCCCCTTCACCTCCAAGGTAGTCAAGATCTAGTGATTCATATGCCGACACAACTTCATCCACCCTGACACGAGCATAGCTAGGTGGAATCTGATTGCCGTGGAAGGTTGCTTCAGGTCCACTCCGTAAAGCAAAGCCGTCCGCCACCTTCATGGATATGTTCTTCAGATTCACGTGTAGCTCACAAACTGTCGACTCTAGGATATCATCCACGGGGTAGCGAGCCAGCAGTGCATCATCGGCCAGGACCCCCGTGGAACCCACGCTGCTTTTCGGCATAGATGATGGAATGGTACCATCCAATGCTGCATCTGGATGCTCCTGCTGTTGAGACGCGCCTTGCTGGCTAAGTTTGTTGATTTGCTCCTGCTGCAGCTTGTATTTGCGTTCCAAGTCCGCGTTCTTTGCTTCTACCATTTGAATCCGATCTACTTCATGCTTCTTCTTTCTCTCACGGCTTCTGTAACTGTCGTTCCAATCCGCAAACCCCAGAAGCCACGGAACAAGGCCTTTGCCTCGTGTTCGTCCCGGGTGTTCAGGATTCTTGAGGGCGCGTGTAAGCTCGTTGTTCTCTCTCTCGGGCTGGTACAGACCCATTCGAGCTTCTGCTATTGCTTTAAGTAACTCGTCTGTGGCTTCTTTAAGACTTGCCTGTTCAAAAATCTTCCCTATCTTTGGGTCCAACTTTCCCCCATGTGCATAAAACCAAGTCCTGCACCTGTCGGGCTAATTCTCTATTTTTGGAGTGACCCCTGTAGCCTTCATGTTTCTCTCGTATTCTTCCCACAAAGGCAACCCATACTTGTAGCCACCTGGCCCCAGATGATGGTGCCACGTTTTTTTGTCGGCATTTATCTTGTTTACTCTCGACCGTTCCTTAGCTGCTTCTGATTCCTTGAACTGCACAAATCTGTCCCAATCATCTTTTAAATTCGTATATTCTCCTTTGAATTATGGAGTCTTCTTTCCTCCTTTCACGTAATTGGTCCATAACCTTTTCTTCCAAGTCTGGAATTGTGTGGCCATCTTCTTAAGAGCACAGTTCTTGACTTTCTCCCGTTGGAGATCTGTGAGACCCTCTGGTAGGCTGAAATGTTTCATGAGCGCCTCCCAAAGCAGATCTTTTGCTCTTTGGCTGACAAAAGGAACTCCGTGATCTTTGGCTGATTCCATTCTTGAGCCCAGATCGGGATTTGGTCCCTAATGATAACTCCACATTGACGTATAAATTTGTCTGCATTAATTTTAGGAGCAATCGGTTCGCCATCTGCTCTGATTTGATCGATGTTGTACTTTATGCCTTCTTTCAACTTTCTTGTCGGGCCACGTTTAACCCTTGTAGAAGATTTTCTCGATCTGGAGGGCTAAAAGAAGAAAGATTCCTTAATATATACAAATTAATCAATACTTCTAATGATCACCAGAGGGCAAATTAATACCTCGCTGGACTTCTAATGATGGAGAAAAAATTCTTCGCCATCATTGTCAGTTGGTTCCCCTTCGTCTCTTGGTTGTTCTTCCTCCATTCCCTCACCAGATGGGTTAAGGTATTGTGAGCCATCATCTACTTCTTCATTCTCTTTGTTTCCGGAGCGTATCAAGTCGTACATGGCATTCTCTTGATCACGGTCTCTGTCTCTACGGTCCATAGCTTAACTAATCCAGAACAAATATAAAACAATTAGAATGCATTCAATAAGCAAAACCGGAGATATGCAAATCAATACAAGGCAATGCAAACAATATGATCATATAATATCACTAATACATCATCGAATAGTATCACTAATACATCTCGAATATTATTATATAATATAACTAATACATCATCGAATATTATCACTAATACATCTTGAATATAATATCACTAATACAGATCTAGTTGACGTCTCGCGGCGCAGGCAGTGGACACCCAAAGATAAGGAACTATGACAGGATCATAGCTCGGGTGTGATCCCTGAAGAACCTGCCAGGTATTGGAGAACCTGGAGTCCAACGCAGCCATGTAGCGTCGGACGTGCTCATCCTCCTCCCGGACACGGCGCTGTACCACCTCCGCGGGGGCCGGCTCCCTCTGCACCGACAGTGGTCCACGCGACCGCCACCAAATAACCATCGGGTCGACGACAGGACCTTGATTCCTCACCAAGCTCCGCGCCCCGGAAGGCAGCACCTCCCAGTGCCAGCCCGGCGGAGCCCAGTCCCGGACATGGCGCCTCTCAAGCAGGTGGTTGCCGCCGAGTCGACGACGAGGATGCGGGATGGTCATCGTCGATGTCGAGAACTTATAAACAATTGCATCATTTTATAATTAGAAATTCAGGCTAACCAAACGATATTTGTTAGGTTTTGATACACTACAATCAAACGGGCGAAATTTAACAAAGTTCCAACTAAATTGAACATAATAATCAAATTTGGATTGAATGATGCAGTGGACAAGTTGACCATAGAAGAAGTGAGTCAGTGTACATGATTACAAGTGATTTAACTGATGTGGTATGTTAGTAGGTGTGCTCAATTTAATTTTCAAATTGGTTTCAAAGATGTTTTGATTAAAGACAGTAAGTGTACCTAACTAGGAGACAACTTGCAGCATTCATACTTGGAATGTTCATACTTGCAATGTTGATACTTGCAATGTTCGGACTCTATTCAATCAACCTATGAAACACTACAAAATAGATTGATTGTGTATGGACAAAATTGAGCATGACATCTACAGGTTACAAAAAACGAGCACTTGGATAATCAGAGTTATAACCAAGTTGCAAACATCAAACATCACATTTGGTACTGCAGGCACGAATGACTGAACATCACATTGCAGTGAGCAATAACAATTATATACACTGAATTTCAACCATCATCTCCAATATTGCTGTCAATTTGGACTAATTGAAGTGTTCAATGTTGAAAATTCAGTATACGGGGATGGGGACGGAGGAGGAGAGGCTCACCGGCCGGAGACGGCGACGTCGAGGGCGCTAGCGCGGGCTCGGGGACGGAGGAGGACGCCGGAGGCGGGGAGGAGCGGCGCCGGTGCGAGCTCGGGCCTCGGTGGCGCTTGGAGAAGCGGGCGTGGATCGAGGTGGGCGCGCGTAGAGGAGCGGCGGCGGCGGGCAGCGTGGCGGCGCCGGCGCGGGCTCGGGGGGCGCTTGCGAGCAGAGCAGCCGGACGGTGACGTCGAGGGCGCGCGCGGGGCAGCCTGGCGGCGTCGTCGAGCGGGCGTGAAGATGGAGTGATTTGGGGAGGAAGAAGGAGGGCTTAAATACCCCAGGACCTTTAGTCCCGGTTGGTGATACCAACCGGCACTAAAGGTCTCTCCTTTTCGGCGGCCTTAGTCCCGGTTGGTATCACCAACTGGGACTAAAGTTGTATTTTCTCTTTTTTGTTTTGTTTTGTTTTTCTAGTTTCTGTTTTTAGATTTGGAATAACTGTTAGAATATATATTGTTTTTTAATGAATCTTTTTGCTTTAGGTCAAACCAATTACAAACTTTTTGTTAGTGCCAGTAGTTTTCAAATTTAAATAGTTTAAATTTGAATTCTTTTGAAATTTGTGTGAATCACTAGTTTGTGAATAACTTTAGTTTAACAATAGATTTTTGAGTGATTGTTTTTCCTGTTGTTTAATATTAGTGTTTTTTATCAATATGTTAAATTTAGGAATTTTTAGGATAATTTAAATAGGTGTTTTAATCAAAACCAGATTATGTTTAACTCTTTTAGTTTTATACCTTCATATGTTTTAATCAAAATCACCCAAATGAACTCCAGACTTTTTGTGCATTCAATATGCACCATTCTAAGCCACATCTTCAAATTTCAACCCTTTCTAACTTCATTTTCTATTTTTCATGCATTTAATGGTTTTTTTTAGCTAAATGACCCTAAAATTAAAAAGCAATACAAATGAACTCTAAAAAGGTAGAAACTTGGCATGGTATCATCATTTCACCCACATAGGATGTGCTAAAAAGTTGAGAGGGTCACGACAAAAACTGGATGCACTTCGTGTACAAACTGGACCATCTCCTTCGAAGTATGAGGGTTTCGGACGAAAACTCATCTGTTACAAAGGCATTTAATTTTTTAACGTATTTCAACTCCACACTTTTTGTGCATTCAATATGCACCATTCTAAGCCACATATTCAAATTTCAACCCTTTCTAACTTCATTTCCTATTTTTTCATGCATTTAATGATTTTTTGAGCTAAACGACCCTGAAATTAAAAAACACTACAAATGAACTCTGGAAAGGTTGAAACTTGGCATGGTATCATCATTTCACCCACATAGCATGTGTTAAAAAGTTGAGAGGGATACAACAAAAATTGGATACACTTCGTGTACAAACTGGACCATCTCGGCTACTCGCTAGAGAAGAAAAGTGATGACGGTGAAGCCAATGACATCCCAGAGTGGGATCGTGGGGTATAAAACTTTTTCTTCTCGTGTGTCCCTTTCTTATTGGGCCGTAACCATGGACAATCTTCATCATTTAACAGGATGCTTGGGTCAGTCTTCACTGTGAAGGTAGGAATTTCATCAAACTTTTCATAATCTGTTGACATGTCTGTCTTGTCCTCCACTCCCACGATGTTTCTTTTCCCTGAAAGAACTATGTGGCGCTTTGGCTCATCATATGATGTATCCGCTTTCTTATCTTTTCTTTTTCTAGGTTTGGTAGACATGTCCTTCACATAGAAAACCCGCGCCACATCATTGGCTAGGACGAATGGTTCCTCTGTGTACACATAGAAAACCTGCGCCACATCATTCCGTACTGCTGGTCTACCATTACCCCTCCTCTAGTCAGATTGACCCATTTACACTGGAACAAAGGGACCTTCAAATCACTTCCATAGTCAAGTTCCCATATCTCCTCTATGTAACCATAATATGTGTCCTTTTCCCTATTGGTGTTTGCTGCATCGTCAAAGTGGACATGATACGTCTCCAACGTATCTATAATTTATGAAGTATTCATGCCATGTTTACAATAATTTTATATGATTTTGGTATGATTTGATTAGAACTAACCCGGACTGACGCTGTTTTCAGCAAAGCTACCGTGGTGTCGTTTTTTGTGCAGAAATAAAAGTTCTCGGAATGGGCTGAAAATTTACGGAGAATATTTTTGGAAAATATAAAAAATACTGGAGCAAAAAGCTGGGCCAGGAAGTGACCGAGGAGGCCACAAGCCTGGGGGGCGCCCCCCCTAGGGCGCGCCCCCCTGGCTTGTGGGCCCCTCGAGCACTCCCGTGACGTGATTCCAACGCCAAGACCTCCTATAAATCGAGAAACCTCCAGAAATAAACCTAGATCGGAAGTTTCGCCGCCGCAAGTCTCCAGAGGCTCGAAAGATCAATCTTGGCCCTCTCCGGCACCCTGCCGGAGGGGGTCACCTTCACCGGAGACCATGGAGGAGGTGGACGAAGGGGCCATCATCGCCATGAAGGCGAAGGACCAGAGGGAGAACCTCTCCCCACTCAGGGGGGAGGCCATGGAGGAGGAAGCACAAGGGGGAGACCCTCTCCCCCTCTCTCCCGGTGGTGCCGGAGTGCCACCGGGGGAACCATCGCCGCGGTGATCGTCTTCATCAACATCACCTTCTTCATCACCGTCCTCATGTCTTTTCAGCGGTCCACTCTCCCGCACCTCGCTGTAATCCCCTACTTGAACATGGTGCTTTATGCCACATATTATTATCCAATGATGTGTTGCCATCCTATGATGTTTTGAGTAGATTACTTTTGTCCTTTGGGTTGATTGATGATCTAGATTGGTTTGAGTTGTATGTTTATTTTGGTGCTGTCCTATTGTGCCTTCCGTGCCGCGCACACGCGAAGGATTCCCGCTGTAGGGTGTTGCAATACGTTCATGATTCGCTTATAGTGGGTTGCTTGAGTGACAGAAGCATAAACCCGAGTAGGTGGGTTGTTGCGTATGGGATAAAGGGGACTTGATGCTTTAATGCTATGGTTGGGTTTTACCTTAATGATCTTTAGTAGTTGCGGATGCTTGCTAGAGTTCCAATCATAAGTGCATATAATCCAAGTAGAGAAAGTATGTTAGCTTATGCCTCTCCCTCATATAAAATTGCAATAAGGATTACCGATCTTGTTAACGTTTGCCTAGGACAATTCCGCACACCGACCCATCATTATTCCACACTCGCTGTTTGTAATATATTTTAATATATTCTAACTTTGTGATAACAGCACCTATTTTTATATTTTAGCTCTCCGGTATCATGCAAAGCTATCCTCTTCATACCCACAACGCAGTTTTATTTCTCATTTCTAGTTGGAAGCAAACGTTCGGTGTACGTAGAGTCGTATCAGTGGCAGATAGGACTTAGAGAATATTGATCTTACCTTTAGCTCCTTGTGGGTTCGACACTCCATACTTATCACTTCCACCTTTGGAAATTGCTACAATGATTCCTTGCACTTGGGGATTATCAAGCTCTTTTCTGGCGCCGTTGCCGGGGAGCAATAGCGTGGGGTTGATATTCTCGTGTGTGCTTGTTTGCTTTCTTCATTAAGTAGATTTTGTTTTCCCTTTTTGCTTTCTTTAGTTGTGGGTGAAACAAACAAAAAAATTAAATAATGAAAAATACAAAAAGAATTACTTGTCTCTTGCCTAAGAAGTTTTTCAAAAAGAGAAGTGATTGGAAAGTTGTGCATTGGAGAAGTGAGGGTCGACCTTGAACACTTGTGTTCATGCTCATGGAAACAATGTAGAATTTTTCATGGAAGCTTCTCAAAAATAATTATACCCTTGTATATATCCATTGTATTATAAAAATAATGTGCCAATATTTGCTTTTAGGATGATTAGATTGCTTGTTTGCTTTGTGCGGTGCAAAAACAGAAACTTTGACTGTAGTGCATGAATTTACATTTCTTACTGGAACGTCAAAAGTTTCTGAAATTTTTATAAAGTAATTCTATACAAATTTTTTAATTTTTCATAAATTTTCAGAATTTTTTGAGTTACATAAGTATACAAAGTTTCCAGATTGCTACAGACTGTCCTGTTTTAGACAGATTCTGTTTTCTATGCGTTGTTCTCTTATTTTGATGAATCTATGGGTAGTATCCGGGGTATGAACCATGGTGAAGTTGTAATACAGTAGATATAATGCTAATATGAATTTGGAATGAGTTCACAACAGTACTTAAAGTAGTATTTTGCTTTATTATACTAACGGATCTCACGAGGGTTTTGTTAAGTTTTGTGTGAATGAAGTGTTCGAAGATCGAGGAGGTATCTATCTATTATCTACTAAAAAGAAAATAAGGAGAAAAATAGAGAGATTTGCTAGAAAATCCCACGTTAATCAGAAAATATCAGCCCTTCATCTGATGGATCGTTATATATTGAAGTATTGCAGCCGTTTGATCTTTGTAACGTGTTGAGTTAAAGAAAATTACCAACTTCTGCCATCAAGCGTGAAACACATCCAACATATGGGCCCGTCTTCATTAACGTACGTCCAGGAATTTTATATCTTTTGTAACTTCTACATCTGATCTATGGTGCTGCGGGTCAAGGGCTCTGAACCTAACAGAGCTAGCGAACCCACCCGCGGACGGTCGGACGGCAAGAAGAGCACCAATACCTACGTGGCTAGATCTGTGAGAAACTTAAGGAGGCCCTCAACCAATACTAATCGATCCAGCTATCATGCATCCAAAGTAAGCCTCATGTATGCTAATAGATTCTGCTCTCATGCAAAGCTAGCTAGCTGAATGATTGGCTGCCAGCCAAACGTAGTCGATTCTTCTCTAATCCAAAGCTAGCTAGCTGAATGATTGGCCACCGGCCAAACGTACAACACACACGCAGCACGCGAGAAACGATCGGGATTGCAATAGGCAGCGGACTTGTCGTACATGTATGTGCATGTTCGGGGCACTGCAGTCAGCTCTATGTGATAGAGGGTCAATCAGGAGGTTGGCTACGTGCATGTTGTTGTTGTACAAAGCATCCACAAGTAGCAATCCACCATTGGAAATCCGTTTTGATTCATCACTTGATCAACAAATATGGGAGGGGCCGGTGTACACCCTTGCTATTTTAGTGTTACGGATTTGAACGGTACTTTTTAGGTTTCTGTTATTTTGGGGACTCAGGAAAATAAAGAGCACAACTAAGGTTCAATTCCTAACAATAATCTTAGTTATCGTGTACAATATATTTAGATATATAAGTCATATTTAAGCTTTAATCAGAAAATACTGGCGGTTGATCTGGTGGATCAATCTTTTAAAACTATTAATCTGTGACCTTTCAATATACGTTCATAACAAATGTATTTAACAAGACCCCCACCCCCCAATAGGCAACAAATGGAACATGTCGAGAGAGTAATACGATGCAACTTTGGACACGAGGTAGGTGTAAAAAACAATTATTTGCGAAAATAAGAGAGGACTTACACAACTAACTATAAATTAGTGCGTGAATGATTATAGGGTTCAGCGATCAACTTATTTTATTGGTCATAATCAAATATTTTTGGATAGTCCAGATTGGCAGGGTCGAACCAAACTCATACATTTTTGTTAGTTTAGGAAGGAGTTGCTTCACAAACTTTAAGAATACTATATTATTTTGGGTAGTATATAGTAAATATTTTATCAAATCAAGATATCATTTATAGGAGTACTATATAGACTATAGAGTAGATTCAAAATCCTACCCGCACATTGGTGCATGCCACTATGTTTTGTTTTTTGGTTTATAAATCATAGGAACTTTTTCTATATATCACGATAAATCTCAAACAGATTTATTTTTGGGAGTAATACCTTTTGGATTTTATTGTTGGAAAATTCACTCGGTTCATGGGTCCTGTGCCTCTTCTACAACATCATGAATTACACAATTTCTTTGCAAAGGTGTACTGTTTCAGATAGCTTTATGTAATTCTTTGTTAATCATATTAGTCATGCAATTGTTTGTATACATGTCGTACGGCAAAGCCGTAAGCAGTGTTGACTACTGACTACGGAGCATATATATCATGATGCCATATAGATTCGAAAAGATTACGAGGGTGCTGCCACAATGTAAAATCAGCAATGGGTTATAAGATTTGATAACTATACCATCCCAAGCCAATATAGTCACGTTACATGGGAAAAAATCATCCTATCATGAGTTGGGACGACTGGATTTTTAAAGTAGGCAATAACTAGGCAAAGCGAGTGAAAATAGATTAAACAAATGTGGTGTCAATTTCAACAATAAATAAGCATATCCCTGGAATTGTTCTAAAGAAAGCAATATCATTTATTTGGATCTAGAAATAAACTTTTTTTTGCAAATACAAATAAATAGTCAATTAGCATATACATATACAAACTAATAGTCAAAGTTGCATCTTAGATATCCTATATTTGTCTTAAAACTCGCGTGTTTGAAATCGAGGAAGAGTGCCATGCATTTCGAAACAACCGGAGTAAACGAGGTTGAGGAATAAACATCTAGAAATGGTAAAATGAAATCCTCACTAATTTCTCGTGATATTTGTCCTCAACGAAATTTTGATTTACTTTTCATGTTCTTACTCAAGAATAATACACCCAACATATCCATCCTATGTGAGAACAAACAATCTTGCTCTTACCAATAGCCTACAAACTAATGCGTTTATAAATTTATGATGAGAGTATCTAGGAAAGAATCGTGATTTAAGCACTTCACATTTTAATCACACTAATAAGATGATGCCCTCGCATTTGCGAGGGCCACCTTTCTAGTTGATATAAGAAGAATACAGCGGGACAAGAGTTCAAGCTTGGGGATGCCCAAGGTACCCCAAGTAAATATTTCTAGGAGACTCAAGCATCTAAGCTTGGGGATGCCCCGGAAGGCATCCCATCTTTATTCTTCAACAATTATCGGTATACCGCGGTTTTTGTTTTGTTCACATGATATGCGTCTTTAGTGTTTTTCTTTTCCTTTTATGCACCCTTCTAGTATGAGATAGTCCTTCATTGATTTGTAGAATGCTTCATGCGCTTCACTTAAATCTTTTGAGTATGGCTTTGTAGAATGCTCTTTGTGCTTCACTTAAATCCTTTGAGTATGGTTTTGTAGAATGCTCTTTGTGCTTGACTTAAATCTTTTGAGTATAGCTTTATAGAATGCTTCGTGTGCTTAACTTATATATTTTGAGCTTGGATATTGGTTAATCTATATTAATTATAGAATGCTCTAGGAACTTCACTTATATCTTTTAGAGTATGAATAAAATTACCATCGGAATTGGGCTTGGAAGTGTATCATTAAAATGTCATGCCTAGCTAGAAAGGCATTAAAGAAAAGCGCTTGTTGGGAGACAACCCAATATTTACCCTTTATGTTTATGTGTTTTAACATGATTAAGATACCGTAGTAATCATGTTTTATAGATTTTTTTCAATAAAGTGCCAAGTAAAGCCTTTGGGATAGTGTGGATGATAGTTGACTTGATTCTGTGCAAAAACAGAAACTTTTCCTCTCAGTCCAGGAATTTTGTAAATTCACTGGAACGTGCTTTTGATCTGAAATTTTTACAAAGTCTTGATATACAAATTACCTAGATTCTCCTAATTTTTCAGAATTTTTAGAGACAGGGAAGTATGGCTACACTAAAGATCTTCACAGGCTGTTCTGTTTTTGACAGATTCTGTTTTGCATGCATAGTTTGCTTGTTTTAGTGTTTTCATAGCTTATATTTAGTGATATAAATTATGGGAATGATAGAATACAGTAGGTTTCATGTGGGAACAATTATGAATCTTGTCTTGACAGTACCTAAGTGAATAATCTATCTTTATTACACTAACCCTTCTCACGAAGTTCCGTTAAGTTTTGTGTGATTGAAGTTTTCAAGTTTTGGGTGAGACACCGATATGAGGAGAATAAGGAGTGAAAAGAACCTAAGCTTGGGGATTCCCAAGGCACCCCAAGGTAATATTCAAGGAAGATACAAGCAACTAAGCTTGGGGATGCCCCGGAAGGCATCCCCTCTTTCGTCTTCAACATTATCGGTAACCTCACTTGGAGCTATATTTTTATTCGTCACATAATATCTGCTTTGCTTGGATCGTCAATATATTTTGTTACTTTCTGTTAGGAGTTATTTATAATCTAGTTTTTCAATAAAAAAAATTCCAAGAATTGCCTTAGGATGCTTGCATTGCCTGGTTGATGTGTGCTGTGTAAAAAAAACAGAAACTTTTGCTGCAGTGTTTGAATTTTCATATTTTACTGGAACGTGGAAAGTTTCTGCAATTTTTACACAGTATTGTCATATGAATTCCTTAGCTTGTCCTAAATTTTCATAATTTTTTGAGTTACATAAGTACACTGTTTTCATAAATTGCTACAGATTGTTCTGTTTGGACAGATTGCTGTCATAGTTTTGTTATCTACTTATCCTTTAGTTTCCATAGCCTATATTGGTAGATATAAATTGTGGAAACAATAGTAAACAGTAGATGATGTTTGAAAATTATTGTGCAAGTTGTCTTGGCAGTACATGAAGTGTTGATTTATTCTTATGAGTACTAACCTATCTCACGACTTCTTTTCGAGTTATTGTGTGGATGAAGTTTTTGAGAATAGGTGAAACCATGACATGAGAGGATTAAAAGAGATACAAAAGCTCAAGCTTGGGGATGCCCAAGGCACCCCAAGTAAATATTTCAAGAAGTCTCAAGCATCTAAGCTTGGGGATGCTATGCATCCCACCTCTCTTCATCAACAATTATCGGTTAGCCTATGTTGAGCCTAAATTTTTTTATTCGTTCACATGATGCGTGCTATTCTTGGAGTGCTATTTTTCTTTTGCTTGTTGTTTGAATAAAATCATTGTATCTGAGATTTTGAATGAGAGAGAGTCCTCACATGGTTATTTAACAACTTGACTACGCATTGATCTTCACTTATATCTTTATGAAGTAGTTTTGTCATTTACTCTCGTGCTTCACTTATATCCTATGAGTAATTGGTTGAATGAATTGAATATCATAAATCTGAAATTAAATATGCTTCATATACTTATCCCATGGGGAGTAATGACTTCACACATAATAAGTATAGCTGGTAAAATTTATTGAAAGTTAGCAAACACCGCATTGGTCACTTGAACAATTCATGAAAGAATATTGAAGGAAGAGAGATTCCACATATAAATATACTATCTTGGACATCTTCTATGATTGTGAGCTCATTAATTATTTTCAAACTTGAGCAAATTAGTTAAAATTGGACAAGGAAGACAACTTAATGAGTTATGATTGGGTATATTTGTATAGAAGTTATATTTTTATGGATCCTCCAACATGTGGTGCTTGCTTCCACCTCATACTAGCCAAAACTTCCGCACCAAGTAGAAATACTAGTGCATCCAAACACCCTTAAACCAGTTTTGCCATGAGAGTCCACTATACCTACCTATGGATTGAGTAAGATCCTTCAAGTAAGTTGTCATCGGTGCAAAAAGCAATAAAAATTGCTCCTAAATATGTATGATCTTTTATTGTAAGGGAAAATAAGCGTTGTATGAATTTGTGATGGTAAAGAAATAAAAGCGACGGACTGCATAATAAAGGTTACTATCACAAGGGGCAATACAACGTGACGTTCCTTTGCATTAAGGGTTTGCACATCCAAAAACAAAAAGCGCATGACAACCTCTGCTTCCCTCTGCGAAGGGCCTATCCTTTAGTACTTACCTTTATGCAAGAGTCATAGTGATCTTCACCACATCCTATATTTTGCCTTTTTCTCTTGGCAAGTGTCACGTGTTGGGGAATGATCTAGACATATATATCCACACAAATATATTTGATCATGAATTATTATTGTTGACAATTATCTATATGATAAATAAGTTGGGAGGCGAAACATTAAGCCCCTATCTTTCTCTGTGTTCGATGGATGCTATTTGTTCTAAAAATATGCTTTGAGTGTCAATAACCATGGAAGACTACATGATAGTTGAGTATGTGGAATTTGTTAAATCAAAGCTCTTACATAGACCCTTCCTGAAAATAAAATGAATTGCAATTGTTCGATAACTAAGAATATGGTTTGTTAGTTTTCAAGAAACTTTCTGGTCTATACTTTAACATGTGAATAGCTTGTTACTTGATCATGAGAAGTTTTATGAGATGAGCTATTGTTTATGGTTTATATTGATGCTAGAAAAAGTGATTGGAATTATCATTGATCAAACTTGTGCATTTGCTAGCATTCACACTTCATAAATTATTTCTTTTATCATTTACCTACTCGAGGACGAGCAGGAATCAAGCTTGGGGATGCTGATATGTCTCCAACGTATCTATAATTTATGAAGTATTCATGCCATGTTTACAATAATTTTATATGATTTTGGTATGATTTGATTAGAACTAACCCGGACTGACGCTGTTTTCAGCAGAGCTACCGTGGTGTTGTTTTTTGTGCAGAAATAAAAGTTCTCGGAATGGGCTGAAAATTTACGGAGAATATTTTAGGAAAATATAAAAAATACTGGAGCAAAAAGCTGGGCCAGGAAGTGACCGAGGAGGCCACAAGCCTGGGGGGCGCCCCCCCCTAGGGCGCCCCCTGGCTTGTGGGCCCCTCGAGCACTCCCCTGACACGATTCCAACACCAAGACCTCCTATAAATCGATAAACCTCTAGAAATAAACCTAGATCAGAAGTTCCGCCGCCGCAAGTCTCCAGAGCCACGAAAGATCAATCTTGACCCTCTCCGGCACCCTGCCGGAGGGGGTCACCTTCACCGGAGACCATGGAGGAGGTGGACGGAGGGGCCATCATCGCCATGAAGGCGAAGGACCAGAGGGAGAACCTCTCCCCACTCAGGGGGAGGCCATGGAGGAGGAAGCACAAGGGGAGACCCTCTTCCCCTCTCTCCCGGTGGTGCCGGAGTGCCACCAGGGGAACCATCGCCGCGGTGATCGTCTTCATCAACATCACCTTCTTCATCACTGTCCTCATGTCTTTTCAGTGGTCCACTCTCCCGCACCTCGCTGTAATCCCCTACTTGAACATGGTGCTTTATGCCACATATTATGATCCAATGATGTGTTGCCATCCTATGATGTTTTGAGTAGATTACTTTTGTCCTTTGGGTTGATTGATGATCTAGATTGGTTTGAGTTGTATGTTTATTTTGGTGCTGTCCTATTGTGCCTTCCGTGCCGCGCACACGCGAAGGATTCCCGCTGTAGGGTGTTGCAATACGTTCATGATTCGCTTATAGTGGGTTGCTTGAGTGACAGAAGCATAAACCCGAGTAGGTGGGTTGTTGAGTATGGGATAAAGTGGACTTGATGCTTTAATGCTATGGTTGGGTTTTACCTTAATGATCTTTAGTAGTTGCGGATGCTTGCTAGAGTTCCAATCATAAGTGCATATAATCCAAGTAGAGAAAGTATGTTAGCTTATGCCTCTCCCTCATATAAAATTGCAATAAGGATTACCGATCTTGTTAACGATTGCCTAGGACAATTCCGCACACCGACCCATCATTATTCCACACTCGCTGTTGGTAATATATTGTAATATATTCTAACTTTATGATAATAGCACCTATTTTTATATTTTAGCTCTCCGATATCATGAAAAGCTATCCTCTTCATACCCACAACGCAGTTTTATTTCTTGTTTCTAGTTGGAAGCAAACGTTCGGTGTACGTAGAGTCGTATCAGTGGCAGATAGGACTTGAGAGAATATTGATCTTACCTTTAGCTCCTTGTGGGTTCGACACTCCATACTTATCACTTCCACCTTTGGAAATTGCTACGATGATTCCTTGCACTTGGGGATTATCAGGACACCACTGTTTTGGTTGGTGCTGTTTTTATCTTGGGCGATCGTGTAAAATGTATTCCCTTTTATCTCATATCCTTGGAAAGTCAATATAGTCGAAGATGGTCTCTTGGCCAACAAGTACATCTCATCTTCAACAATGTCGTCATTCATCATATGTGTTTGCAACCAACCGCCGAAAGCCTCAATGTGTGTACGTTTAATCCAAGGGTCAGACTGCTCCGGGTTCTTGGAGCGTATAATATCCATGTGTTTCTCGATATACGGGGTCACCAAGGTAGAATTTTGTAGAACGGCGTAGTGTGCTTGTGCCCAAGAATGCCCGTCCCTACATATTATTGATTTTGGTCCAAACGTGCCTTTTCCACGCAGTCTCCCCTCATGCCGCGATTGAGGAACACCAATCGACTTAAGGTCAGGAATAAAGTCAACACAAAACTCAATAACCTCCTTTGTTTCATGGCCCTTGGAGATGCTTCCTTCTGGCCTAGCACGGTTATGAACATATTTCTTTAAGACTCCCATGAACCTCTCAAAGGGGAACATATTGTGTAGAAATACAGGACCCAGAATGGCAATCTCTTCGACTGGGTGAACTAGGACGTGCGTCATAACATTGAAGAAGGATGGTGGGAACACCAACTCGAAACTGACAAGACATTGGACCAAATCATTCTGTAAGCTTGGTAGGATTTCCGGATTGATTACCTTGTGAGAAATTGCATTGAGGAATGAACATAGCTTCACAATGGCTAATCGAACATTTTCTGGTAGAAGCCCCCTCAACGTAACCGGAAGCAATTGCGTCATGATCACGTGGCAGTCATGAGACTTTAGGTTCTGGAATTTTTTCTCTGCCATATTTATTATTCCTTTTATATTCGACGAGAACCCAGATGGGACCTTCATACTGAGCAGGCATTCAAAAAAAATTCCTTCTCTGCTTTGGTAAGAGCGTAGCTGGCAGGACCTTCATACTGCTTTGGATGCAGGCCGTCTTTTGCGTTCATACGTTGCTGGTCCCGTCATGCCTCCGGTGTATCTTTTATCTTCCCATACACTCCCAGGAAGCCTAGCAGGTTCACGCAAAGATTCTTCGTGACGTGCATCACGTCGATTGCAGAGCGGACCTCTAGGAATTTCCAATATTCTAGCTACCAAAATATAGATTTCTTCTTCCATATGAGGGCGTGTCCGTCAGCGTTAATCGGAACAGATTGTCCGCCAAGACCCTTTCCAAAGATTACTTGTAAATCCGTGACCATATCAAGTATATCATCACCAGTACGGAGGACGAGCTTCTTTCGGTGAACTGCCTCACCTTTGAAATGCTTACCTTTCTTTCTTAAGGCATGCTTGGTCGGAAGAACTCGACGATGTCCCAGGTAGACATTCTTCTTGCATTTGTCCAAATATATACTTTGAGTCTCATCTAAACAGTGCGTGCATGCATGGTATCCCTTGTTTGTCTGTCCTGAAAGGTTACTAAGAGCAGGCCAATCATTGATGGTTACAAACAGCAACGCTCGTAGGTCAAATTCCTGCTGTTTGTGCTCAGCCCACACACGTACGCCTTCTTTATTCCACAGCTGTAAAAGTTCATCAACTAATGGCCTTAGGTACACATCAATGTCGTTGCCGTGTTGCTTAGGGCCTTGGATGAGTACTGGCATCATAATGAACTTCCGCTTCATGCACAACAAAGGAGGAAGGTTATAGATACATAGAATCACAGGCCATGTGCTATGCTTGCTGCCCTGCTCCCCAAAAGGATTAATACAATCTGCACTTAAACCAAACCATACGTTCCTTCGGTCATCTGCAAAGTCCGGCCACTTTCTCTCGATTTTTCTCCACTGCGACCCATCAGCGGGTACTATAAACTTCCCGTATTTCTTACGGTCTTCTTTGTGCCATCGCAACGACTTGGAATGCTCTTTGTTTTGGAACAAACGTTTCAACCGTGGTATTATAGGAGCATACCACATCACCTTGGCAGGAATCCTCTTCCTCGGGCGCTCGCCCTCAACATCATCGCCAGGGTCATCGCGACTGATCTTATATCACAATGCACCGCATACCGGGCATGCATTCAAATTCTTGTACTCCTCACCGTAGTAGAGGATGCAGTCATTAGGGCATGCATGTATCTTCTGCACCTCTAATCCGAGAGGGCAGACAACCTTCTTTGCTTCGTATGTACTGTTGGGCAATTCGTTGTCCTTTGGAAGCTTCTTCTTCATTATTTTCAGCAACTTTTCAAATCCCTTGTCAGATAGACCATTCTCTGCCTTCCATTGCAGCAATTCCAGTGTTTTACCGAGCTTTATGTTGTCATCTTCGCAATTTGGGTACAACCCTTTTTTGTGATACTCTAACATGCGCTGCAACTTCAAGTTCTCCTTTTCACTTTCGCAGTTTCTCTTTGCATCAGTAATGGCCCGACCAAGATCATCAGCGGGCTCATCTGATGCCTCAGCTTCTTCTTCTTCATTCTCTTCCCCCATTGTAGTACCATCATATTCAGGAATCCCAGGATAGTTGTCATCATCCTCTTCTTCTTCATTCTCTTCCATTAGAACCCCTCTTTCTCCGTGCTTGGTCCAACAATTATAGCCGGACATGAAACCAGTCGTAAAAAGGTGGACGTGAATTTGTTTTGCGATAGAGTAAGTCTTATCATTCTTACACACACCACATGGACAACACATAAAACCATCCCGCTTGTTTGCCTCAGCCGCACGCAGAAAACTATGCACACCATTAATGAACTGGGGAGAGCGTCGGTCATCGTACATCCATTGCCGGTTCATCTTCATTACACAACACCGAAAAGACCAAATTAATACAAGTTCATACATAAAGTTCATACACACTTATTCTCATAAAACAACATACAACTATCTAGCTAAAACATTTAAATGCAACAACAAATGCGATCAAAATCGCAACTAAGGTAACAATTGATCCAACAGCATAATGATACCAAGCCTCTTTATTAATGGCATATTTTCTAATCTTTCTAATCTTCAAGCGCATTGCATCCATCTTGATCTTGTGATCATCGACGACATCGGCAACGTACAACTCCAATTTCATCTTCTCTTCTTCAACTCTTTTCAATTTTCCTTTCAAATCCTCGTTTTCTTTTTCAAATAAATTTAACTTCTCGACAATAGGGTCAGATGGAATTTCCGGTTCAACTACCTCCTAGATAAAAATATCTATGTCAACTTGATGGGCATAATTTACAATAACACGAAATGCAACAAATAGTTATAAAAGAGAATATACCACATCCGAATCGTAAACCGGACGAGGCCGACAGGCACGGATATCATAACCATGGCACTATATATAACAACAATCATACAAGTAAGAAAATTATGCAAGTAACTATCTAAATCATACAAATACGATTTTTTATAAAAAGGATAAGAACACAAGAAGAGGCTCACGAAGGTGGTGCCGGCGACGGGACGGTGCAGGCGATCGATGGTGGTTAGGACGGGGACGGGAAGGCACACTAAGTAAACCACACCTACACATATGCAAACTAAGAAGTTAATTTGAGCACGAATTGCATATAAATAAAAAAAAACTACCACATAATTACACCCAAACTAAAACCCACAAATCACTATACTTATAAAGCATTGCACGAGCTGATCTAGCAATAAGAGATGAAAGGACAAAGTTGCTAACCTTTGTGGACACTTGGATGGATTGGGGTGCCTCAAATCTTGACAAATCTTGGCCAAAATGGAGGGATGAGCTCGAGCTAGGGAAGAACAGAGAGGGGAATGAAGAAAACATAGAAATGGGCTCGGGCTGGACGAAGCGTTTATATAGGGAAAGCTTTAGTCCCGGTTGGTTATACAAACCGGGACTAAAGGTATACATATAGTCCCGGTTTGTCTCACCAACCGGGACTAAAAGGGCTCGTGGGGCCCCAGCATGACACCAGTCTGCCACCACCCCTTTAGTCCCGATTTGTATCACAAACCGGGACTATAGGTCCCAAATGAACCGGAACTATTGGTGCCCGTGCCCCCCGACCGCTCCTAGCCGTTGGAACCGGGACTAATGGTCACATTAGTACAAATTATGTTTCAGTTTTCAAGGAGGTTGATAGTCAGCAAAGAAATTCCCAACTTAATTGTTCATAGATTTGACCCCTCATCTCTGCCTTAGTTCTCTGAAGAAGTGTCGCTTTCCGATCTGAATTTATGCTACCAGCTAGCTAGGACACTTGCAGGTTGTGAAGCCAACAAGGGCACAACTAATCTTTGATGCTTGCAAAAAATATTGGTTCATGTCACATAAGCATGACATAGCTTGGCGTCAACTTGAAGCTTCTTTCGCATCATTGCTGGCACTTACTAAATCAATCAATTAATTAATTAAGGACACGTTCTTTCTGTCATGTCAATGTGCTCGTGTAATCGATCTGTTCTCCATGGAGGACCTAACTACCCTATGACCTAGACAGAATATTTTGTCAAGATCGCCATGTATGTACATTTTCTGATATGATGACCAATACCCATGTATGTATTTGAGTAGCATAGACTGTTTTGCAAACCACCAAAACCATTTTAATTTACTCTTCTTGCCAGCTTCCATTTGAACCCATGTGCATTCCAAGAAAAAAAGCTTGCAAAGTTGCAATTGCTGCATCTGAACAAGCTAACGGCCATCCAAAAGTTTTGTATACATATGTCCATACCCTACTCGTAATTTCTTACTCTTCTTTTCTAGAATAAATAGCATAAAACTATCACATTTGAGGCTAAGGTTCCAGAAAACTACCACTTTTTTCGAAATTCCCTAAAATGTATCACTTTTTTGGTTAGTTATGTCAAAAATACCAGTGACTGAACGGTTATGTCTTAATCTAGTTTATGACATGGAGGGTCCGCTCGTCAGCTCCACGTGGCAAAAAAAGTCAACCCCATTATATAAACAGTTAAGTTAACCATTATGGATGGGTGGGGCCCACATGTTAGCTTCTTCTCCTTTGTATCCCTTCACATCTATCTCCCTTCTCTTCTCTGTACCCCTGCCAACTCCTACCCTCTCCTACTCCCAGTTGGTGCCCAGCCTCCCCATGCTCCCCGTTGGTGCCCCCCTACTACTCCGGTGGCCTTCGACACTTGAGGGTGCCGAAGGAAAAGCACGCGTATCCGCACATGATACATTCATTTTGCATCATTATTTCCTATTGTAATTTATCTTATTTCAATGTTATAATTCACATTATGGTGCAATCCTTGTGCCTTTTTGCTCTTAAAATGCAAGTTATGCAAAGAGAGGGAGTTACCGCCAAACCTAAAATAACAACAAAAGAGATAGCAATTCTTCGGCAAAATGAAGCATGGATTTTTGGATAATTATTTTGAAAAATATGTAATGAATTATGGAGTGATGATATGCCAGAGAGGGTCCACCAGCCAGCCACAAGGATAGGTGGCATGGCCACCCCCTGGCCGCGCCAACTGAGCTTGTGGGCCATTTGTGGCTCTCCTCCCGAAGTCTTTTGCCATAAAATCACAATTACCCTAGAAAATAGTCATAGAAAAGCTTCAGGACTTTCCGCCGCCGTCTGCGAGGCGCAACAGAGGCAGAGCACTTTTGCTCTCCGGTGGAGCAATTCTGCTAGGGAAACTTCCCTCTGGGAAGGAAAAATCGAAGCATTCATCATCACCAACACTCCTCTCAGCGTGGGGACCATCGTCTATATCAACATCTTCATCAGCGCCATCTCATCTCAAAACCCTACTTCATCCTTTCTGTTCAATCTTTGTATCAAATCTCAGATTGGTACCTGGGGTGCTAGTAGTGTTGATTACATCTTGTAGTTTGATGCTTGTAGGTTTAATTGGTGGAGGATTACTATGTTCAGATTATTAATCATAAATTTATAGCCACTGAACACGATCAATATGATGAGTTGTGAGTAGTTCTATTTGTTATTGAGGACATGAGAGAAGTCTTGTTGCTAGTAATCATGTGAAGTTGATCACCGTTTAAGGTTTTGATATAATGTTATGTTATTCTTTCTCTAGTAGTTTCATGTGAACATCGACTACACGACACTTCATCATGTTTGGACCTAAGTGAGCATTGTGGAATTAGTTTGTAGATGGTGGGTTGCGGGAGTGATAGAAATCTAAACCCCAGTTTATGAACTATTTTGTAAGGGGTTGTTTTGGATCCAGTTGCTTAAAGTTATGGTTATATTTATCTTAATTACTTCTCTTATAGTTATGGATGCTTGCATGAAGAGTATAATTATAAGTAGGTATGAGTTAAAGTAAGGACAGTACCTTAGCTCCAGTCCACCCACATAAAAATTATCAAGACAATAAACGTAAGTCAATGAATTGTGGTGAAAGTAACACGACAATATTCTCGTGTGTCCTCAAGAGTGTTTTAATCACTATAAGAAGTATCACCGACTTGTCCTTAGCACAACTACGGATTGTGTCGGTTGTCGCACATTGCTATATTGTTATTTGTTATTTTGTTACCAATTATCTTGCTATCAAAACTATCTAACAACACCTGTAGTGAAAACCTTGTTGAAAACTGCCTATCAATTCCTTCTGCTGCTCATTGGGTTTGACACTCTTGTTTATCAAAAAGACTATGATTGATTCCTTATACTTGTGGGTCAACAATGCGCCACCAGACGCGTCGTCAAGCAGCAGCGACAGCAGGCGTTGACAAGCATCACCGTCGGTGGGCGGCGGCAAGCAGCAGCAGTGGGCGGCGACGACAAGGAGCAGCACGCCCACACTAGTACAGAAAAGCCTAGCTATGGCGTGACAAAAATGGCCTTGCTGGCGTGGACACCCGATGCCACCAATATGGCACCACTGTTAAAAAATATTGCTGGCGTTGGAGACGACTCCAGCAGTATTTGACATGTTTATGGCATGCCACGTGGCCAACAATAGCAGTAATATACATTAGTAGTGGCATTGCATGTTAGTGTGATGTCAGCAATTTCATTTTCAGATTTAAACCAAATCTGTAAAGCAGCGCAATCCAACTAAAATACGTCAGTAGTCAAGGTAGAACGTGGCTCTCTCCCCAGCTTCCATCTCGTAAGCAGTTGCAAGAGCTGTCCAACCAGGGCAACCGAAATAGGTGCGGTTTGACTCGTTCGTGACAAGACAATTGAAGCATTGGGCCGTTAGCATCTTCATGAGGGTGCATTGGAATGTGATGGTTGCATCAAGCGGAACTCGAAACTTCTCTAAGAAGTCACACCTTGCCCCGCAAGGGATGAATTGAGCAAAATTCAAACAAAATAACTAGTTAGACAATTTCGGCCACAACCGTACCATATGAAACTCAATCAGAACATGTTGAACTAAATCATATATATACCGTCTTAGTGATGAAGTCTTTCGGAAGATCTATGAAGAACTTCCTATCCTTCTGGCATCTCAAAGCACCACATATCTCACACGGGGCATCCATTTACTGCTTTCAATATCGTTGACCAAAGTAAGCATAGATCATTAAACTAAATAACTAACACATCAAAATAGAACATATACTAATAATTAAGCAATTCTACAAACGGTGCACGGTTCAAACATATAATAACATGCATAAAGTTAGACAATCATTCATATACGAAATAGCTAGTTTTACGTCCATGTAGCAAGCTACTGGCCAGAGGGACCGGCCTCATGGTCGTCACTCGCGGACCTACGACGACGCTGCAGCGGCTGAACCTCCTCCTCCTCCTCCTGTGCCGCAAGCTTATCCCAATCTACGAGATCCTCCTATGCGCTTTTCCTCGCTGCATACTGAAGAAGCATCATCTTGTTAGTCTCTAAGAGTTTGTCATCTCTCGCAAGCTCCATCACTAATGGGTCGAACAAGTGTTTCTCGGCCTGTAGGTTCTCCATCTCCTCAGCCCTAGTGCATATCCTTATGTTGTCCGACGCGAGGAACTGCACATACTCACGACAATCAGAGAAGTTCAGAATCGCATTTTTCTTATGATACTCAACCGCCTTTGCAGCGTAGGCGCGTGCCGCTAAGTCTGGGGTGTCTTAGTGGCCAAGCTGATGGACGACATTGTCCTTCGTGATGGTTACATAGTACTAGTCCCCTTCTGTCGCACACCATGAAACTTCGGAGTCATCTGACTATACCTGCAACATATATATATATATATATATATATATATATATATATATATATATATATATACAATCTAGACAATGTAGTTAAACGTATGCTTGAATCTTGCACTACAACTACACTACATTCTTACATTACAACTACACTACAACTAAACTAATTAAATGTTACAGTACAACTATACTACAACTAGAATAAAAGTTTTTACACTAGCTGTAACTATAATTACACTATAAATTATGCATTACAAATCTCACCAAAAAATCTACACTAAAAATCTTCACTACACGACTTCACTAAAATCTGACACTACAATTATCCTAAAAATTTACACTACATTCTTACACCAAAACTGTTGGGGATATAACCCCGTGGTAAGACTCGCCTAGGTTCAGTTGCTAAGATCTGACACTACAATTATCCTAAAAATTTACACTACATCGAGTACGGGTACCGGGTTCCCTTCGGCAAGGTTCACGTGTTCATCGGCAAGATCGGTGACTCTAAGATCGGGCCGGACATCTGCACCGACCTCGTCGAGCCGGCCCGGCATGCGCAACCCGCCCGTGTTAACCCAGGAAGGAAGCATGTATTCGTCGACTTCACCCAGGGCATGGAGCTTGAAGGTTCTATGTCGCAGGAAGAAACCCTCATCTGCTCAGAGGATGGATCCTCGAGCGGAGAGACAGAGTCAATCTATCAGCTTCATAATGGTGGGCTTGGGGGCTACGTCGAGCATTACCCCGAGTCAGAATATCATGAGCCAGAGGAATATGAGCCGCCGAACCGCGCTGCCATCTTCATGGCGGGTTCAGCGACGGCTCCTAGCAGCACAGCCGCCGGTGCGACTGGATCTGGGGCTGGCAGGCCGCCGGCTTAGGTTCTTCTGGATCTGATGAACGAGCTCACAACCCTAATGGAAACTGAGGTCACTGCGGAAAACCAAGCGGCCCGTAATACGGAGATCACGAGGTTGAAGAATCAGATGGCCGGGGTCCAACATGAAATCAATGCGTTGAAGGCTCAGATGGATGATGAGGCGGAGTGCCTTAGGGCGGATGCTTTTCGCCTTGAGCTAGAACAGCAATCGGCAGCGGTGGTTCATCGGATGAGGCATCAATCCCGTTTGCCAGATCAGTATGAAGCCAGAAATCTTTTTAACACGCCAGGGACGGGACGGAATGTGCCTTTGACCGTAACCCGGACGGCGGAAATACCTGGAAGCCGGGCGGCGGTTCAGCATCAGCAGCCAGACCCGCCCCGCCGGAACCAGACCCCACCACAGTCGTTTCCGACGCCACCGGGTCATTATTCTAACCCGGCGGAGAACATGGTGGCAGCGGCAACCAGGCTTGGTACAATCCCCATCCCCGACGAGGCGCCTTTTGCAGAGGAGGTGCGGAACGCTATTGGATACCTGCAGACTGCGGTGGCCCAGCAGGAGAAATATACTTACAACCGGAGCCGCGTGCATTCAACCCCCATCCCCAGCCGCAGCTACAGCCGGCGTTATGAGTTGCCGGCGGTTTCCAGTAGTGACCGACATCGGAACCCGCCGCAAGTTGAACGGGCGGCTTTGGATGCTCAGGCACTGGTGGATCGGGCAAGAGCGCAGCGAGAGGCGGCGGCTCTGGCGGCTGCGGCGGCTTATCAGGAACCCCCAGTTGCACCTTCTGTTTCAGTAGGAGCCGGAGTAACCTCCAGGGCTATTGGAGTGCCGTGCTTAGTGCCAGCTTTGCGGAATGAGCGTCTGCCGAAGGATTTTAATGGTCCCCGTAAGGTGCCCAATTATACAGCCGACCTGCCTCCGGAGGCTTGGATTGAAAGCTATGAGCTGGCCATGGAGATGTTAGACGTCAGCGATGCAGTATGTGCCAAGTACTTCATCACGATGCTGGAAGGGCTGGCTCGCACATGGTTGAAGGGTCTGCCACCCAACACCATCAATTCCTAGGCCGAGTTAAAGGCAAAATTCATCAAAAATTTCCAAGGAACGTGCAAGCAGCCCATGACGATTGTGGATTTGGACCATTGCGTGCAGCGTGAGGATGAGTCGGCCCATCACTGGGTCCGGCGGGTATCAACAATTATCCACTCTTCCGAACACATTATGGCGGCTCAAGCGGTCTTGATTCTAGAGAAGAATTGCCACTTTACGCCCTTGAAGCAGAAGCTCGGCCAGCTCAAGCGCTCGTGCCAAGATATGGGGGAACTCATGGAGGCTCTCACCAAGTATGCAGACTCCGATAACACGAAGGACCATGGTTCTGATGATGAGAGATCGGTTCAGGGTAAGAAAAATAACAATGGCAAGGGTCAACAGCAAAACGCGGCTGGAAGCAGCAACCCGGGCAAGCGGAAGTACCCAGACGGCGGGTCGGAATTGGTGGCGAACGCCAGCGCTGGGAACAATCGTGCTAAGGGTAACGGGAACTTCGGGCCGTCCTTTAACAAGGGTAAAACTCCTTTCAACCTGGAAGACATGCTCAAAAAACCTTGTCCAGAGCACAGCCAGCCCGATAAGCCGGCAGGCCATACATGGAGGGATTGCAGTATTATGCGGCAATTTCGGGATTACAGCCTTCAACAGCATCATAATAACGGTAATGGTCCGTTAGGCGGCTCAGGGCCGGGCTGTTCAGGAGCCGGCTTTGGTGCCGGCGGCTCAGGATCCGGTTACCAGGGTCAAGGCAACCATGGAGGTCATAATCAACAGTCTGGCAGTGGAGGCCAGCAGCAAAATAACCAGTCCGGGTATCAGAGTAACCCCAAGCAGCTTAATGGAGGGCAATACCATGTTTTTACAACCAGCCTCGACAAGCGAGACCGGAAGGTGCGCAAGCGGGCGGTTAATGCGGTCATGCCGGCTCTCCCGCAATATCTGAAGTGGTCTGAGTATGACATAACTTGGAGCAGGGAAGATCACCCGCCACGTGTTGATAATCCGGGGCAATTGTCTTTGGTAGTTGCCCCCCAAGTGGGAGGATATGTGTTCACCAAAGTGCTTATGGATGGTGGCAGTAGCATCAACATCCTGTATTATGACACTTTCCGCCGGATGAATTTGCTTGACAAGGATCTTAAGCCCTCTTCTACAGTTTTTCACGGTGTGGTGCCCGGAAAGTCGGCTTATCAAGTGGGAAAGATTTCTTTGGTGGTAGCTTTTGGTGATGAATTCAACTACAGGGTGGAGTCTTTGTGGTTTGAAGTGGTCAAAATCAAGAGCCCGTATCACGCTCTGTTTGGGCGGCCGGCTTACGCCAAGTTCATGGCTAGACCTTGCTATGTTTACTTACAGCTCAAGATGCCCGGATTGAATAGGACGATTACCGTGCATGGTGATCGGAAGACGGCTCTTGAGTGTGGGGAAGGCGATGCAGCTTACGTAGAGTCAAGTTGTGCTGAAGCGGAGCTCAATTTTTATAAGGAAAATGTTGACCCGGCAAATATGACCCCACTGAAGAAACCCAACACGGAATCTGAGCCGCCCCTCAAGTTTGTGGCAGAAGATACCAAGTTGGTGGACTTTACGCCGGGTGACTCATCACGGCAGTTCACTATTGGGGCCAATATGGATCCCAAATAGGAAAGCGCACTCATCGAATTCATCCGTGAGAATCGGGACATCTTTGCATGGAAGCCTTCTGACATGTCGGGTGTACCGAGAGAATTCGCTGAGCACCACCTTAATGTGGATCCTAAGTTTAAGCCGGTCAAGCAGTTCCTCCGGCCATTCAATGAGGAGAGGCGTAAAGCAATTGGGGAAGAGGTGGCCCGGCTCTTAGCAGCAGGGTTCATTGTGGAGGTTTTTCACCCAGAGTGGTTAGCTAACCCCGTGCTAGTGCTTAAGAAGAACGGCACGTGGCGTATGTGTGTGGATTAAATGGATCTTAACAAGGCTTGTCCAGTTGACCCGTTTGCTCTCCCCCGTATCAACCAAATTATTGACGCAACAGCGGGCTGTGAGAGTTTATGTTTCCTGGACGCTTATTCAGGTTATCACCAGATCAAGATGGCAGTTAAAGACCAAGAAAAGACGTCATTTATAACACCTTTTGGGGCTTTCTGCTATGTGTCTATGCCCTTTGGGCTCAAGTGTGCGTAGGCGACTTATCAACGCTGTGTACAGAATTGCCTTCACGGTCAGATTGGGCGCAATGTTCATGCGTATGTGGATGATATTGTGGTTAAGTCAAGGAAAAAGGAGACTCTACTTGACGACCTGAAGGAAACGTTTGATAACTTATGGGTCTACAAGATGATGCTTAACCCGGCAAAGTGTGTTTTCGGTGTACCTGCAGGCAAGCTCTTGGGATTTCTAGTCTCTGAGTGTGGCATTCAAGCTAATCCGGACAAGATAAAGGCTATTACTTCCCTGTCTGAGCCGTCATGCATCAATGACGTTCAGCGCCTGGCGGGTCGAATTGCTGCGTTAAGCCGGTTCATAAGCCGCCTGGGTGAGAAGGCTATTCCTCTGTATCAGATGATGAAGAAAACAGACAACTTTGTCTGGAGTGAGGCGGCGGATGAGGCGCTTGAGGCGCTCAAAAAGCAGCTGGTTGAGCTGCCGGTCTTGGTCGCTCCGGCTGAGAAGGAACCTTTGCTCCTCTACGTGGCGGCTAACAACAGGGCAGTCAGCGCCGCGATTGTTGTGGAGCGTAAGGAGGCAGGGAAAGAATACCCGGTTCAGAGGCCGGTTTACTACGTCAGTGAAGTCCTGATAGAATCCAAGCAGCGGTACCCGCATTGGCAGAAACTGATATATGGGGTGTTCATGGCAAATCGTAAGTTGAAGCATTACTTCCTGGGACACCAGATCACCGTGGTTAGCTCTGCCCCGTTGGGAGATATAATTCAAAACAGAGAAGCCACTGGCAGGATTGCTAAATGGGCATTGGAGCTTGGACCTCTTAATCTGAAATATGTGCCTCGCATAGCTGTCAAGTCTCAAGCCCTGGTGGACTTTATAAACGACTGGACAGAGTGTCAGTCGCCCGAGGAGAAGCCGGATAACACGTATTGGACAATTCACTTTGATGGATCCAGACAATTGGAAGGGTCAGGGGCTGGAGTTGTCTTAACTTCCCCTAGAGGTGACAAGTTCTGTTATGTGCTAAGGCTGATGTTTCCTTGTACTAACAATGCAGCTGAGTATGAGGCTTTACTTCATGGCCTCCGTGTGGCTAAGGAGATGAACCTGAGCCGGGTTAGATGCCTCGGCGACTCAGACCTCGTGGCTCAGCAAGTTTCAGGCACGTGGGATTCAAAAGACCCACGGATGCCGGCTTATCGTCAGGCAGTGGACATCATTGCTGGTCACTTCAAGGGATATCAGGTGGATCATATTGACCGTCGCAAGAACGAGGCGGCTGATGCATTGTCAAGGCTGGGCTCTCAGCGTAAGCCGGTACCGCCTAACGTTTTCTTGGATGTGTTATATCACCCGTCTGTTAAGCTACCTTCAGAGGAGGATCTGGCTATACCTGACCCAGAGGGGCAGCTGGTGGCGGCTCTGCATGCTACCCCTGATTGGACGTTGCCTTACCTAGGGTACGTGACTCATGGCGAGTTGCCCGAAGACGAGAACTTGGCGAGTCAAATCGTACGGCGATCTAAATCCATGACTATCATCAATGGCGAGTTACATAAGCGCAGTGTCACTGGCGTTTTTCAGCGTTGCGTTTCTCCTGAAGAGGGTAAGGAGATCTTAAATGAAATTCACGCCGGCGATTGCGGTCATCACGCCGGCTCAAAATCTTTGGTGGCCAAAGCTTTCAGGCATGGTTTCTTCTGGCTAACGGCTCATAAAGACGCAGAGGACTTGGTCACCAAGTGTGATGGGTGTCAGAAGTTCGGGCGACGTGCTCACGTACCGGCTCAGGAATTGCAGATGATTCCAATTACCTGGCCGTTTGCGGTCTGGGGGCTTGATATGGTCGGGCCCTTCAAGAGATCTAAAGACAAGAAGACCCACCTTTTGGTGGCGGTGGATAAGTTTACCAAGTGGGTTGAGGCTGAGCCGGTCAGCAAATGTGACGCGGCTACGGCGGTTCAATTTGTCAAAAAATTGATCTACCGTTTTGGTTACCCTCATAGTATCATCATGGACAATGGCACAAACCTATCCAAGGGGGCTATGCAGGCATTCTGTGAAAGTGAGCACATCCGGCTTGTCGTCTCTGTTGTTGCCCATCCACAATCCAATGGTCAGGCAGAGCGTGCTAACCAGGAGATCTTGAGAGGCATCAAGCCCCGGCTTATGGTTCCTCTACAACGAACGCCGGGTTGTTGGGTAGAGGAGTTACCGTCAGTTCTCTGGAGCATCAGAACTACCCCCAACAGGTCAACAGGCTATACGCCTTTCTTTATGGTTTATGGTGCGGAAGCTGTGTTACCAAGTGATATACGTCATGACTCACCACGGGTGGCGGCTTACGTTGAAACGGATAATAAGACAGCACGTCAGGACGCGTTAGATGCTTTGGATGAAGAGCGTGATCTTGCAGCAGCTCGATCGGCGATTTATCAACAAGACCTGCGTCACTATCATAGCCGCAGAGTTAAGACCCGGACGTTTTAGGAAGGCGACTTAGTGTTGCGTTTGATTCAAGATCAGACGGATGCGCACAAGCTATCTCCCCCATGGGAAGGGCCTTTTGTGGTTAGCAGAAATCTTAACAATGGGTCATATTATCTCATTGACGTACGAGACGAATCACGTACTTCTGGGCAGGAGACCCACCGGCCGTGGAATATCGCTCATCTGCGGCCTTACTATACTTGAGTCATCGACTCCTATCATTGTACATCCATCATTGTATATATCTTTTCATATATATATATATAATAAAGTTGGCATCCCTGCAAGCCGGGGCCTCTGCCGTTTATGCATTTCAGATTGTGAAAAGGTGGACATAACCACAAGGTCATTTGGGGGCTTCCAACCCGCCAGGGTTTAGCTTACACACCCTCTTGATCGGCTCTTTAGGCACCGTAAGGCCGGGTTAGATACCCAAAAGTTGACTCCATCAACAAATTCATTTGGGGGCTTCCAACCCACCGGGTTTAGCTTACACACCCTCTTGATCGGCTCTTCAGCCACCGCAAGTTCGAGTTAAACCTGCTTGTATGCTGCTGCTGCTCCGCTAGGTGACCCGCCGAACTCTTGCCAGTTAATCTCGATTAGAGACCCTGAGCTGTTTAAAATATTTGACAGTCACTCTCGCTAGAGACCCTGTACTGGTCAAGGTTAAACCGGCGGTTCTTGTCACGTGAGGGCCGGCTTACGGAGAGCGAGGATAAACTCACCCATATGCTGCATACTCTCCGCTATGTGGCCCGTTCGTACTCTTAAAACAGTTACTCTTTTAAAGACCCTGCACTGTTTAAGGTTCAAACGACGGATTTATGTCACGTGAGAAGTAGCTTATGGGCCCTGGGGATACTCATGCCCTGCTGCGCCTCTTTATGGTTTGTTGTTGCTCTTACCAGTTAATCTCGCCTAGAGACCCTGAGCCGCTCAAAGGAGTTGACGGTCATTCTCACTAGAGACCCGACACTGATAAGATTTCAAACAATGAGTTCATGACATAAGAGCCGGCATATGAGTTTTCGAAAAAGAAAGCAAGGTCATAAAAGATTTAACATCTCCAGGTTGTGCTTTTCAAACCGCCCTCACAGCGATACAGAACATACTCTGTTTTGTTGATTTTTGCAGGTTTTTGTCTCCTAAGACGAGCCGCCGTTAAGGTGGGTTGAAAGGTATCTCGGACAGCATATAAGACAGATAAAAGTGTGTCAAGTGGCACGACTGAGGCAATCAAGTTTTTCTACGCCTATTTCAAAGCTCTCCAGGGAGCCCAAAATACAACGGACTTAAAGTTTTTTACACACTTCCAGTTTCGGCGGCTCAGAAAGGCGGGTTATCTTTAATCAGGAGCAACCTGTTTAGCTTGACGGCGGGTCATCCTGCGTCGGGTCTTCGACCTCTTCGATCTGAAGATTGTCCACATCCCAGTTGCAGTTTGTCAGAGCTTCAAACTGGGCCTCGTCAAAGATGGGAGACGGGTCAATTTCAGGAGCAAAGAGTGGCTTACGGCGTGCAGGAGTTAAGTCCCTGGCTTCAAACGTTGGGCAGCGCACTCGTTTGCTGTCTTCGCCGTAAGCCGCGTGGTATGAAGTCAGGTCAATTTCATTAACAAGTGTTGATGCGAGTACTCAGGAGGCCTTCATACATTTGGCATAATCAGCTTCGGTAAAGTCTGAGCCGTCATCTTTCTTGGAGGGAAAGCCATCCATCATCTCTTCTGCGGTCAGTTCAGGGGCAAAGGCCAAAGACCGGCTTAGCGTGGCCATTGCTCCCTTTCTGGCGGCTGATCGTTTGAGTTCATCAATTTGCTTGGGCAGAGTAGACAAGACCTCTATTACTCCCTTCATGAGTTTGGGGACGCCTTTTTCAGTCAACATTGCTTTGACGGTGCAAAGGGTCCTGCAGTATAGCTGTTCTGTCAAGGTATATATTGCTTTCAACTTCAACAAGCTGTCAGAAGATAGTTGGCGGCTTCTTTGACCTGCAAGGAAAGTTAGGCGTTATAAGCTGCTCGCATAAGTTTTTCAACAAGGGAAGGGAGTTTCCTTAGTCTGCAGTACTCACCAAAGATAGCAGAAGTCATCCTGGATATATGACGCTTGAGGGTTTGCAGTTCTTCTGACACAAGCTTGAGTCGCTTGTCCGCATTGTCTGCGCGTTTTGTCAGGGCGGCTTGTTTAGACTCAGCAGTCTCTTTGAAGGCAGCAAAGTCAGCATTAACCTTCTCAAGCTCTTTAACGGCAATCCTCCATTTTTCTTCCGCCTCAGACCGAGTGGCTTGTTGTGAAGCAATATTGTCCTTTAAGCCAGTCAGATCAGACTCGGCCGCATCCAACGCTTCCTGTATCGTACAAAAACACAAAAGTTCAGGAGGTGTAAGTCGCCAGGATGAGATATTAGTACATGAGTGATGCAGCTGTTATGATACAAGTCTCAAGCAGATTGCAAGCAATATACTTGACACTTGGGGGTAATGTCTGTGTTTTCTCTCACAATTTACAAACCAGTTCCGGCTCATCTTCGTAAAGTTAAGCCGGCACTTGGGGGCTACAAACGACGCTTCTAAAGAATGCGGTCTTCTCCGGTTCATTTTTTAAACCGGAGCTTGGGGGTTATGACTCGTGAGTTTTTAGCAGTGAAGCTCCGGCTCATCATTATTATAATGACCCGGACTTGGGGGCTACACTTGGATCTAGTTTTCAAGTAAGTACCGGCTTATTATCTATATTAACCCGATACTTGGGGGCTACAAGCTAAGCTATTTGGAGCATGACAAAGATTGGAAGACCCGGTCTACTATTTGCAATATTAAACCAGCTCTTGAGGGCTACATAAGGGTATAAGGAAAAAGCAAGAGAAGAGGAGTACCTCATATTTTTTCTTCATTAGTCCAACAAGCTTGGACTCCATATTACGGCTTGTGGAGAGGCGGTTCAGATAACCAACATGTAATTCATCTGCAGTCAGTTTTTCTAACACAGGGAATTCAAAATCAAGTTTTTCTGGCGAGAATGTTTCAGCCTTGCTGGTGTGTTTTGTTAACACATGAGGATCAGGGAATTGATAGCCCGCCCCAGTGACAACAACTTCTGGATGAGCTGTATCTTCGGCGGCTGTTGAAGGACTGGGCGGTTTAGGATCAGTCTTTGGAGGACTCTCAAGAGTGGCCATGTTATCATCAGCCGGCTCAGAGGGCTGACGAGCGTCTTCAGGCGCATCTTTTCTAGCCTCAGTAGGCTCAACATAAGTTGTAGGCGGGTCCGGCTTAGCAGTCTCCGGCTCTTGGGCAGCAGGGGTGGTGGTAGACCCGCCTGTCTTTCTTCGTTTTGCTTGAGCCCTGGAAGCAAAAAGATTGTTACATAGAGGATAAGTATGGTAAAAGATATGGTGCAAATAAAAGGTACGCACTCCGGGTTTATTTTCAGAGGAGGCAGCTTGGATGCAGTGGAGTCACCAGACGAAGGGGGCGTCTCCTAAAAAAGTTAAGACGATAAAAAACAAAGTAAGGTTATAGTGCAAGAATGTTAAAAATTAGACTTGGTTAAAAGAGTACCTCAGCAGGCCGTTTCCGAGGAGCCGGAGAGTTTGGCAAGCCGGCCAAAAGCTCTTCAGAGCCGGTGCTCCGGGTCTGACGTCTGGAGTTGTGCTGTTGCTTTTTCAAAAGAAAGTTGGGGTCTAAATAAGCAAGAGGATGAGAAAATGGAACTTTCCGGATGACCCGCCGTGTTTTCTCTTGTGGAAAGTTTTCTGAGTCAGAGGAAAGGTAAGTTACCTCTGGGGCATCCGCATGGCTTGTCTCCGTTTCCTCCTGTGAATAATTGTTGTCAATAAGCTGTATAAAGAGACGGCCAAGGGAGTCAAGTTCTACCTCCGAGTCGTCAAGCTCAGGCAGCTCCTGAGCAGAAGTTTTCTTCTTACGGCCGCGGGTTTTACCCGCCTTAGGCTTCCTCACAGGAGGGGTATATTTCTTCTTCCAGAAAGTAGAGCCAGCCTGTGTATAAGCCGCCAAAAAAGGTTAAAAGGAGCAAGGCAGAAGGTCAAGACAAGAACGAGCAGTTTTGTTGAAAAAGGTTTCTTACAACTGGAGCTGGGTTCTTGACGCAAAAAGGTTTCAGCCCGATTTTGTTGCAGGTCTCTTGGTTTTCGCCAAGAAGTGATTTGACGGAAGAGTTGATGTCTTGTTCTGTCAGAGGGGTGGCGTTGAAACAGAGAGGGTCATTTGGTTCACCCGTAAATTCGTACATGAGTCGGTCACGCCGGCTCAGTGGCAAGATTTTCCAGGTAACCCAGCAACGGGTTAATTCGACGCCAGTCAAGCCATTCGCCATCAAGGCCCTGATCTTCACGAAGGCCGGAGCATATTTTGCTCGCTCTGCGGCGGACATCCGGTCTGGGAGTTCTCCGGAGGTGCAAAGCCGGGTAGGACGATAACCCGGCAGCGGATTCTCTTCTTTGGGAGAAGTGTCCTTGCAATAAAACCAGGTCTTGTTCCAATCTTTGGGGTGACTTGGTAAGACGGCTGCTGGGTAGGGCAAACCTCTCCGTCTCTGGATAGAAACGCCGCCAAGCTCCAAACTTGGTCCAGCCGCCACTTCAGTTTGGTGGTTGACATAAAAGTAATCACGGAAGAGGTCAACAGACGGCTCTTCTTGCAGGTAAACTTCGCATAGGATTTGAAACTGACACATATTGGTTACAGAGTTTGGACCTATATCTTGAGGGTGAATCTTGAAGGAGTGAAGAACGTCCCGGAAACATTTCGACCCGGGCGGGCTAAAACCATGGAGGAGGTGATCAGTGAATACGACAACCTCTCCTTCCTGAGGAGTAGGTCTTATTTCTGGCCCTGGAACCCGCCAATGTATAACATTCTGAGCCGGCAAGACACCCGTTTCTACGAAGTCAAGCAGAAGCTGCTCGGTGACTCCGGAGCCAACCCAATCGCAAGACGCTGGCGCTCTCGACATGGTGGCGGGTTAAACTGTGAGAAGGTGCAGAATATGGCGGGTTAGAAAAACGTCAAATAATTAAAGCAGCTATGGTCAGCATGATGATGAGGCGTTAAGTCGCCGACGTATTTTATCAGAGAGCCGACAATGCCATGGCGGGTTAAGTGGACAAGGCGATACTAAAAATATTGTTAAGTATGGACAAACAGGTTTCACATATCGCAACCATGGCTGTAAGATCTACAGGCGAAGATAAAATGAAATATATTCATGACCTAAAATCGCAGTGGAAGAGCAGGTGGTCAGTGCATAGAGAAGAATGAGGTACAAATCTATGGTAAGCAGATATTGACATCGAGCGGACGACCGCGACGGATAAACAGCAATATGAGATTGAAGGGGATACTTGGCAGTCTACATTTCGAAGAACAATCTGACGAACAGCGAAGAACACTAAAGGAAACTCGATGAACTCGGGGAGATCCTAATCGAGATAACTACAGATCCAACAAGGGTCGAGAATGGTACCTCGCGGATGCGGACGGGCTGGTGAAACTCTGGACCAAATCAGGTTGATGCAGCGGCCGGCTTTGGAGATGACGGCGAGGTCCGGTCGGTGCGGCCGAGCTCTGGAGGTGCGGGCGTCTGAAGGAGGAAGAAGAATACGGTGGCGGCAGAGAAAGGAAAGGGGGCTCCTCGTGTCCCTATTTATGACATGGGATGGCAACAGTGCGCGTGAAAATCGAAGAGGTGCAGTGATGATTGACTGGAGGGGACGCCTCGATTTTCGGGCCGACCGTTTAATGAGAAGATCTGTTGCGAACGTCATGGAATCTTTTTAGCATATTCGACGTGACGTCACGGCGGGTTATGAGTTTTCTTTTTCAGGTGATAAGAATGTGAGACTCGCCGCCAAGTGAACTTGAAAATTGACATGAACATGCTCAAATCAATCTGGGGCCTAATGTTGGGGATATAACCCCGTGGTAAGACTCGCCCAGCAGGGGCCGGGTCATACCTGGCGGCTCATAGCCAAGATCTTTAAGGTGGGCCGGAAGATGAAGGCCAGGCCGCAAGGCGGCTTACCAGACGGGCAAAGATGAAGGCCCAGAGACAGAAGATGGTGTGAGACCCGGGCGGTTAAGCCGCCCGGAGACGGCTTGCCCAAGGTGGCAAGGCGGCTTAGAGGCAGGGTTGACTACGTTGTATGAGTCGGTTTGGGACTCGTGTAACCCAGGGCCTCGACCTCCTATATAAAGGTGAGACCCTGGGGCGGCTTAGACAAGAAACCAATCAATCGAGAACTAGGTCAAGCGAATCCGCTCCCTTCTAATCGATACACCAATCAATACAACGCAAGCAGGACGTAGGCTTTTACCTCTTCTTGAGGGGCTGAACCTGGGTAAACTCGTGTCCCTCGTCTCGACCAATCCCTTTGAGTCCACCGCCTCAGCGATGGCCTCGAATCTAAGTCTTCGGACATCTGCCATGACAAAACCACGACAAAAACTACACTATAATCTTACATTACAAGTACACTAAATTCTACACTTCAACTAAAATAAAATCTTATATACGATAATGTCACTACAAATTCTACACTACAATTACAGTCAATTTTACACTACATTTACACTAACAATTGTACACTACAACTACACTAAAACTCACTGGCGATGGAGACGATGGGGCTGGCGTGTCCTTACGACGGTGGTGGAGGCGGAGATCACGGCGAGGGCGCGGGGATGGAGGCGGAGACCACGACGAAGGGGCGGCGGCGGAGAAGACGGCGACGGAGATGACAGGAGGCGGAGACGGAGACGGCGGCAGTGGAGATGGCGACAGTGTGGAGTCGAAGATGGAGACGACGACTGGAGGCTTGGTCGTTGGCGGCGACGTCGAGGTGGGGATGGATTTGGGGTATTGTGAGCAACTTTGCCGTTTTCGTTGACAGGAAAAGCATGCCACCCAAAATATTTTCTCTCTCAATTTAAAACTTTGAGCTCTGGCACCTCTACAAATCCCTACTTCCCTCTGCAAAGGGCCTATCTATTTACTTTATGCAATTTTTATTTTTTCTTTGAGTCTCCATCTTCTCTTATAAGCACCAACTAGGGGGCACTATGATCGTACTTGAGCATTGGGCATAGCTAATATTTGAGTGTGTTTCATGAATGGATCAATGATTGAGCATGATGGGCTAGCTAGGGATAACTTTCTTTATGTTGATATTTTGAAACACATGGTTGCTTGTTGACATGCTTGAGTATTGAAGTCATTATGTTAAAACTAGACTATTGTTTTGAATCATTTACAAGTCCAAATGTCCATGCTATACAAAGAAGAAATGAATATGATGAACATGTTAGGCAGCATTCCACACCAAATCATTTACCTACTCGAGGACGAGTAGGAATTAAGCTTGGGGATGCTGATACGTCTCCAACGTATCTATAATTTTTGCTTGTTCCATGCTGTTATATTATCATTCTTGGATGTTTTACAATCATTTTATTACAACTTTATATCATTTTTTGGGACAAACCTATTGACATAGTGCCAAAGTGCCAGTTGCTGTTTTTGCTTGTTTTTTTCTTCGCAGAAAATCAGTACCAAACGGAGATAAAACGTTGCGGGCATTTTTGTGGATTTTTTCCAGACCAGAAGAGACCACATGGGCCAACGAACACCAGAAGAGGGGGCCCAGGGTGGCCAGCACTCACCAGGGCGCGCTAGAGGCCCCCTGGTGCGCCCTGATGGGTGCTGGGCCCCTCCTGCACCCCCTCAACCGACTATTGTGCCTATAAATTCCTAGAAAATCCAAAAACCCTAGGGGAGTCGACGAAACACAATTCCAGCCGCCGCATGTTCCAGAACCTCGAGATCCAATCTAAACACCATCACGGAGGGGTTCATCTTCCTCATAGGTGCCTCTCTGATGATGCGTGAGTAGTCCACCATAGAGCTCCGGGTCCGTAGGCAGTAGCTAGATGGCTTCCTCTCTCTCTTATGATTCTCAATACAATGGTCTCTTGGAGATCTATTTGATGTAAACTTTTGCGGTGTGTTTGTTGGGATCCGATGAATTTTGAGTTCATGATGAGTTTCTATCCATGAATATTATTTGAGTCTTCTTTGATCTCTTATATGCATGATTGCTTATAGCATCGTATTTCTTCGTCGAATCTTTGGTTTAGTTAGGCCGACTAGATCGATTTTTCTTGCCATGGGAAGAGGTGCTTTGTGATGGGTTCGATCTTGCGGTGTTCTTTCCCAGTGACAGAAGGGGCAGCAAGACACGCATGTATCGTTGCTATTACAGATAACAAGATGGGGTCTATTCCTACATGAATAGATCTTGTGTACATCATGTCATTGTTCTTATTGAATTACTCCGTTTTTTCATGAACTTAATACACTAGATGCATGCTGGATAGCGGTCGATGTGTGGAGTAATAGAGGTAGATGCAGGCAGGAGTCGGTCTATCTATCTTGGACGTGATGCCTATATAATGATCATCGCCTTGGATATCGTCATGACTATTCGATTTTCTATCAATTGCCCAACAGTAATTTGTTCACCCACCGTGCGCTATACTCATGAGAGAAGCCACTAGTGAACCCTACGGCCCCCGGGTCTACTTTTCCTATCATATTGCTTTCCGATCTACGTTTTTTGCAATCTTTGTTTTCAGATCTACAAAACAAAAAACCCAAAAATACCTTGCATATTTACTCTTTTTATTTGCGTTCTTGAGATATCTATCTCTCCTATCTATCACTACCTAATCTATCTATTTACCGTAGAGAGATTAACAACCTCCCTTTCGCGTCGGGTTGCAAGTATTTGTTGTTTGTGTGCAGGTGCTGCTTATTGGGTCGTGGTGATCCTCCTACTGGTTCGATAACCTTGGTTTCATAACTGAGGGAAATACTTACTGTCGCTGTGCTGCATCATCCCTTCCTCTTTGGGGAAATACCGACGCAGTCCAAGCCACATCAGGAAGCTCTATAACATTTCTGATACGTATATGTGGAGGACATATTGTTGATTGGAAATGATGTAGAATTTCTGGAAAGCATAATGAGTTGTTTTGAAAGGAGTTTTTCAAAGGAAGACCTGCGTAAAACTACTTATATATTGAGCATCAAGATCTATAGAAATAGATCAAGACGCTTGATAAGACTTTCACAAAGTACACACCTTGACAAGATTTTGAAGGATTTCAAAATTGATTAGTCAAAGAACGAGTTCTTGCATGTATTGTACATTGTGAAGTTGAGTAAGACTCAAAGCTCGACCACGGCAGAAGAAAGAGAAAGGACGAAGGTCGTACCCTATACCTCAGCTATAGGCTCTATAATGTATGCCATACTATGTACTCCACCTGATATGTGCCTTGCTATGAGTCTGACAAAGGGGTGCAAGAGTGATCCAGGAGTGGATCACTGGACAGTGGTCAAAATTACCCTTAGGTACCTAAAGAGGACTAAGGAAATGTTTCTGGATTATGGAGGTGACAAAGAGTTCGTCGTAAAAGGTTACGTCGATGCAAGCTTTGACACCGATCTGGATGACTCTGAGTCGAAAACCGGATACATATAGTGGAGTAATTTTTTTGGAATAGCTCAAGTGGGGCATAGTAGCAGCATCTACAGTATGACATAGAGATTTGCAAAGTACACGCGGATCTGAATGTGTAGACCGGTTGACTAAAACCTCTCTCACAAGCAAAACATGATCAAACCCTAGAACTCACTGGGTGTGAATCACGTGGCGATGTGAACTAGATTATTGACTCTAGTGCAAGTGCGAGACTATTGGAAATATGCCCTAGAGGCAATAATGAATTGGTTATTATCATATTTCCTTGCTCATGATAATCGTTTATTATCCATGCTAGAATTGTATTGATCGGAAACTCAGATACATCTGTGGATACATAGACAACACTGTGTCCCTAGTGAGGCTCTACTTGACTAGATCGTTGATCAAGGCTGGTTAAGGTTTCCTAACCATAGACATGAGTTGTCATTTGATAATGGGATCACATCATTAGGAGAATGATGTCATGGACAAGACCCAACCGTAAGCATAGCATTTGATCGTATCACTTAGTTTATTGCTACTGCTTTCTTCATGTCGAGTATCTGTTCCTAAGACCATAAGATCATGCAACTCCCTGACACCAGAGGAATGCCTTGTGTGTATCAAATGTCACTTCATAACTGGGTGATCATAAAGGTACTCTACAGGTATCTTCGATGGTGTCTGTTGGGTTGGCATGAATCGAGACTGGGATTTGTCACTCCATAGGACGAAGAGGTATCACTAGGCCCTCTTGGTAATACAACATCACAAGAAGTTTGCAAGCAATGTGACTAAGGAGTTAGTCACGGGATCTTGTATTACGGAACGAGTAAAGAGACTTGTCGGTAACGAGCTTGAACTAGGTATGGAGATACCGACAATCGAATCTCGAGAAAGTAACATACCGCTGGACAAAGGGAACTGCAAACGGGATTGACTGAATCCTTGACATCGTGGTCCGACCGATACAGATCTTCGTGGAATATGAAGGAACCGATATGGGCATCCAGGTCCCTCTATTGGTTATGGACCGCAGAGGAGTTTCGGTCATGTCTACATGATTCTCGAACCTGTAGGGTCCGCACGCTTAACGTTCGATGACGCTAGAGTAGTATTGGGATATGTACATTGGTGACTGAATGTTATTCGGAGTCTAGGATGAGATCCCAGACATCACGAGGAGCTCCAGAATACTCCAGAGGTAAAGATTTATATACGGGAAGTCATATTTTGGCTACCGAAAAAGTTTCAGGTTTTGCCGGTATTGTACCGAGAAGCTTCCAGAAGGTTCCGGAAACTTCCGGAAGAGTCCGGAAGTCTATCACCATGTCCCAAGGGTCAGCATGGGCTAAGTGGAGGCTCCTTGGCCTTATTGGGCTAGGCACACAAGTCCCTCAAGGCCCATGTGGCTTGGGAGAGGTGGAAAGTCCACCTGTGTATGGAAAATGAGGGAATTAGACTAGGAGTCCAAGTCCCCCCCCCCCCTTGGCTGCACCCCTAGGGCTTGGAGGGCTGGCCACCACGCCCCTCCACCAATATATAGAGAGGAGGGGGTGCCCCCAAGAGTACACACAAGCCTTTGGTGCCCCACTCTCTCCCGTTACTCCGTAGCTCCTCTGTTCCTCTTTCTAGTAGTGCTTGGCGAAGCCCTGCTGGACTAGCTCCACCACCACCTCCACCACGCTGTCGTGCTACCGGAGAACCCATCTAGTACTCCGCCCTCACTCGCTGGATCGAGGAGGTGAAGACGTCATCGAGCTGCACGTGTGCTGAACGCGGAGGTGCCGTCCATTCGGCGCTGGATCAGGACGGATCGCGATTGGATCATGAGGACGTATGACTACATCAATCGCCTTTTTAACGCTTCCGCTTAGCGATCTACAAGGATATGTAGACATACTCCCCCTCTCGTAGCTATGCATCTCCATGGATAAATCTTGTGTGTGCGTAGGAAAGTTTTTGTTTCCCATGCAACGTCCCCAACAGTGGCCAACGCTATTGCTATGTATTTTTATTTTAGTTTATTTTTTGTACACATTATTTTGTATTTCTATATATGTTTAGTTTATTATTTATTAAATTATTTATTCATTAATTATGATTTTTTCATTTTCATTTTTTGTGAATATATATATATATAAATATATATTTTTAAAAGATTATATATATATATATATATATATATATATATATATATATATATATATATATATATATATATGAGAACAACATAGATTCCAGTAATTAATCTGGCCTACTTACATACATTACAGAACGATAATAACCAATACCAAAATAATTTACTACTAATAGATCTAGACTAAGAACATCATCAGTGTGATGTCTCCCACGAGAAGAAATGCTGCCATCAATCCAGCAGGGAGAAATAGGCCAAACATGCAACCGGCTAAAAGTATATATCGAAGCATTTTAAATTTTTTGATTTGGCCTCACATCACATAGTTCTTGAGTTGCATCTCATCTATTTGTTGTCTCAGTGGTCCAATGGAGTAGTCGAGCAACTCGCTTACGTATTTCTGGACGAGATCAACCCATATCTATGTGAATCAATATTTTCCCATGTTTTCTGTGGATCACAATATATATTTACACATATTGATGTGGGCGACACTAGAGGAGTTGAATTGTGAAAATTAGCTGAAAATAGATAAATATGTATTTTTTGTCATATACGTACCTTTGCACGGTTGACGCAGATATAGAATTCTCGCTCTGGATTTCATTCTGTGTGCGGCATATGCTTATCAACAGAGCGTTGACAGCCGCAAAGCAGCACATGTGCCTTCGATTGATTCCCGGTATCTTCGATGCTGGTGACGTAGCTGCCGGATTGAACGGAAGTCACGCTGCTGCGGCGAGATGATTCGCCGGACAGGACCGACTACATTGGCCGTGGCGAGCTCATGACGTAGCCAACAGGGCCAGACGGGCGGAGTCCCAAACTTTCGACACACTCCGCCGACGTGGGTCCATAACTAAGAAGAGCTAATTAGTTAGGGAGAAGAATTGGAAGTGAATGTATTTGAGAAACAAGCGGCTGCCAACACTTATATAGTCAAAACTTAGTGCTGGCTTTCATGAACAATGAACGTCAGCCCTACATAATATAGCCGTGATGTGGCAGGATATCCGATGCCACCAATATATTCCGAATGGTCAGCTCATCACGGCCCACACTTTGGTGGTGTTCCAGTTTAAATCCACGCCAGCACTACCTGTACGAAGCTGACGTACCAATTTGTCTAACTCCAGCGCTATTTAAAAATATTGTGCTTGCGTCGTTTCAAATTGGCGCGCCACCAACATAAGTTGTGGCTAGCCATATCTCCGCTAGTGCCAGTGCAACCACGGTTGGCTACCACAACAGCGAGCGCACAGGGACCTGATTTCATTTTTAGAAAAAATAATAGAGACTCTATTACTTTGTTTCAAAAGTTATAGGGACCTGATTGCTTTTCTAAAAGTTACAGGGAGCCGATTGCCTATTTAAAAGTTTCAGGGACCCCATACTTTTTTTTTAAAGTTCCAGGGACCTGATTGTTTTTACAAAAAAATACATGGGCCTAATTGCTTTTTTATTTTTTGAAGGGACTGACATGTGGGCTACACCTGTCATAACGGTCAACCTAATGGTCAAAACTAACGATGTTGGCTTTTATGCCACGTCAGACCTAACGAGTGAACCCAATCAGTTATAAACGTGATTAAAATTAACTAACACAGTCATCAGTGTAACATGGTAGTTTTTTGAGAAAACGAACCAAAAAAGTGGAAGCTTTTACGGATTTTAAAAAAAGTGATAGCTTTTCGAAACCCTGGCCCCAAAAGTGATAGTTTTATGCTATTACTCTGTTTTTTTGCATTTCACAAATCATGGTTTTTTAAGTAAATATATACAAGTACGTAGTCAAGTACAATGCAATTCTTCCTTTACAACAACTAGATACTAGGATTCGTTTCTAGAAGCAACATGCATATGGGAGTGACGTGTTGGCTGTGGGGGGAGCATATGCTTCCTAATAAATAGTAAATTCAAAATAACTAGCAAATTCAAAATAAATAGTAAATAATTTTTAAAATTCTGTTTTTTCTTTTGTAGATTTTCATGTTAGTGTAACAAACATGCCTAATAATTTTCATGCTAAACGGAATAGCAGTGCTTTGTCGATGAAAAAAAATTAAGTGTAACTATTCATCAACCCATGCACCTACACGGGCTAGCATCTTCAAAAGAAAATTGTATTTAATGTGCAAATTTAGAATAGACAATTTAGGGAATAAACACATTAGGATGATGATGGTATATGAATCTAATACGAACAACATCGGCCCCTTGATGTTCACTATGCTAATGTCATTGTAATTTTAGTTTAAACATAAAGAACATAACTACATTTCTTTTGCGCGTTACTTATAATTAGTGATTACTCTAAGTGTATTCACTAAAACATTATCTTTTTTTGTAAACACCATATCATTATAGGTATGAATTTTTTTGAACATGTTGACCGAAATATAGTATAACCTTTTTTAGCATATAAAGCTTACATGGTTTGAGGAGATGATAGGACATATATATGGCTAACCATATAGCCCTGAGTGCATTGTCACAAATGATCTGCACCACCATTGATTTGTTCATCTTGCGTGGGCATCTTGCCTTGGAAGTGTACAGACATTACAATATTTGCTAAGCATGAAAAGTAGAAGGAACTATGATCATGTGCACAACAATGGAGGAGAAAGGATGTATCTACATGCAACAGTTATGCTACCGTGCAATTCCAAATAAGTTATGTTGCCAGAACACTTTTAATCTTCTAAACTTTTTACCATTGATGGCTCATTTCCATTGGTTGTGACACATACAGTTGACGTTCTAAAAAAATTACCATACATGTGATATCTTTTAAATTGGTATAGAGGAACGAATCAGCGTATCTCAAAATATATTACTAAGAAAGGGAAAAATATTTTCTCAAAGAGGTGCTATATGGACAACCGTTTGCAAATGATTTTCAGACGACGCAGAACTATAGCCGTTCATCACATACAGTTTGCAGGCAACATCCGTCGATCGGAGCATCATGCAAAAATTGTGTGTGATACAATCGTGTGCACAACAATTTCGTTTCTCAAAACTCAGTATGCATGGCACTGTTAGAAAAGAGTGGTTTCTCAAAGATTTTTTCAATGTTCATTACTCCATGTTTAACATAATATTCACATCATGAACATGACATTATTTTGATAACATGGTAATGTATCGATTTTTGATAATTATGATTCTGCTGAAATATGTAATTCTTTGACCACAAAATGTCATTCTTATTTGAATTCCACATGGTCAAGTTTGCACATAGTTTTTTTAATAAAAGTTTGCACTTTTTTTATGGTTGCACGGAGGGAGAACAAAATGATTCTTCCAAGATACTTGACTCCGCGGATATTTTCCTACAAAATGTTATAAAAACAATGTTGGTGAACAGTCCTATAAATAAAAAAATCTTATAGATTGCTTTTTAGATATTTCAACCACCAAAATTCATAAAAATATATTTAAATGAAAGAGATAATAAATTTACTTGTTAGATATATCCGAGAAAATCTAATACAACCCACTAAGCAATCACCAAGCACTTCTTAATGGCCCTCTCATGTCAATTCAGTAAATCTGGAGCTAATTAGGGGACTGAATCAACCTTTCATAAATATGTAATGAGTACTATATATTATATATTGTTTCAGTCCACCTATTCACCATATTCACGTGCGTCCATTAGCATTCATGTACTAATCACATCCATGCGTCATTAGTTGCCATTAAAATATAATAGAGTCCCATCCGCAGCGACCAACAAAATGCTCTACTTGTGCCGAGTGAGAATGGCTCCTGCGTCCCCGCGCCCGCGGCCGGCGGCGCCCCCATTGATCTCCCTCCTCCGGCCTCCATTCCAGCCGGCGTGACCAGATCCGGGCTGCTCTCCGCGTCCTCTCTCAGCTGCGTTCCTTCTCCCCTCCAGGCTCTCGCTGAGCTGCCCATGGCCCTCGCGTCCGCGTCGTCGTCTCCGGCTCCGTCGGCCGCCTCGGCTGCTGCCGCCGCGCTGGCCGCGGCTGCACTTGCCGCCCGCAGGGCCGCCCCGGCAGCTGGTGGCCGTATGTCCCGCACCGGGCTCCCGCCGAGGCCGGATGTGGCAGCATCTCCGACGGTGCAGTCCGGCTTGCGCTCCCTGCTGAGCCCCCGGCCGGCCGGCGTCGCCGCGTTGTCCGCCCTGGACGTAGCGCATGCTGCTCCAGATCGTGCCCCTGGCCTGCTGGATGGAGGTCTTGGGTGTCTTCCGTCCCCGGCCTCTGCTGGCGCTGCTCCTTCCAGCGCCGCGCCGTCAACCCCGACTGCTGCTGTGGCACCGACGGCAGCCACTCCGGCACCACCGGCCGCCGCCCTTGCTGCCTTGGCCGCGGCTCCCTCTGCTGGCGCTTCCGCCGGCTTGCTGCTGCCGCCCCCATCGTCGGGCCCTGTTCAGATGGATCTGGAAACAGAAGCTCTGTTGCGCCCCTCCTACGGGCAGCCGCGTGCCCCTGCCCAGATGGATGGGGGGCTGGCTCCTCAGACGCTGCTGCTGCCTTCGACGCCGGTCGTGCCGGCGGTTGTGACAGATGAGGCGGCAGGAGTGCAGGGAGCTCCCAATGCTCTGGCAGAGGCACCAGAGAAGTTGGGCCCTCCTCTGCTTGGTCCATCTTCAGCGTCGGCATGCAACGGTCTCTCTGCTGCCACCGCCGCTGTTGTAGCCGGGGCGGGCTGGGTGCATGTGGGTCGGGGGCGCCGTTCCGGCCGACGCGCTCCCCCTGAGCCGTCGAGGGAAGGTCTCGAACGTAGCCTCGCTTTCAAGCGTTGGGCTCGAGGAAGGTGCTTCCGTTGCCTCGAGCGTGGCCACCAAGTCAGTGCATGCCGTGAGCCATTCAGATGCATTCGCTGCCATCGCCCTGGTCATCGGGAGAGGTTCTGTCGTGCTCGCTCTCCGGTTGCTTGCGATCGCTCTCCGGTCGCTCGCGGTGGCTCTCCGGTCACTTGCGCTCCTCGCCAGCGAAGCCGCTCCCCGTCCGTCCAGCCTTGTCCTTCGCTGGCCAGGAGTTGGGCTGAGGTTGTGGGCCACTCGTCGCTGGGTGTGTCGGTGCCGCCAAGGTCCCAATCTGGGTGTTGCAGGGATTCCAATGTCTGCACCTCTTTGGTCTCTGCTTTGGAGTCGCAGCTTGCCTTGCTGCGCACGGAGCTCCTTCAGGAGGTTGAGCTGCTTCGCACTGAGCTTCGCGACGCTCTAGCCAAGCTTGAGGTTGCGTCGGTTGTGCCTTTGCTGCCTGAGCTCCAGGTTGGTTCCATGGAGGAGGATGCTGAATGTTGCTTTGGAGATTTTTCTCCTCGTGCTTTGCATGTGACGCCGCTTGTCCGTGGGAGCGCGGTTATCACCGAGATCGTAGCTCCAGTTCTGCAGATTATGCCTGAGTTGCAGGAACTTTGTGGGGAATCATCTATGGTGTTACCGATGGAGTTGAGCGCATTGGAGTCCTCGGCGGTGGCCATGATACCTTCACTACCGCCGTCAGAGTACTGTCAGCCGCCCGCCTTTGCGGACTGTGGAGACTTGGTTGGTTCTGTCAATGCCTCATCTATGGCCATTGGGCATGTGGCGTCTTTGAGTGGCGAGGTTGATGAGATAGGTGTGTTCGCACCTAACTCTGAGGCTCTATCATGTGAGCAACTGGAGACGCCTGAGTCCATCGTGTCAGTGGTACCTGTGACTGATGATGTTGAGGCGGTTGGTGCGTTGGCGCCTGATCCTTCGGAGCCCAACCAGCCGCTCGCCTCTGTGGAGCGTGGAGGTTTCGATGTTGCAGTCTCCCACTCGCACGTGACCGTTGGGCAGGTTTCTGTGCGTGACAAGTTCAATGAGATTCTCTTCGAGATAGAACTTCACAGCTTGCTCAAACGTTTGGAGAGGGTGAGCCCTGGATCTGGCAAGGCGATTGTGGAGGAGGCTCTCAGGAGCAAAGGAAAGAAGAGTGACGCCACAGGAAAGGCATCCGCAGCTGCTTGATGGATGGTTACCAGTCTCTTGGGTTGTCCTTATGGTCTGGCTTGTCTTCGTGGATTTGGTGGTGCCCGTGGTCTTCGGCCGAGTTACTCTCGTTGGGGTGTCTTCGCGATGTAGCAGTGTGGGGGTTGGTGGACGTTAGGTGTTGGGTTTGGTGGTCACTCTGTGAGTAGTCCACGTGTGGTTGGCCTGTATCGGTTTTTGCCCGGTTTTCCGTTAATTAACTGGGCAATTCTCTTCTGCTTAATTAATCGATGAGGCAAATATTTTGCCTCCGTTTCAAAAAAAAAAGAAAAAAAATATATAATAGACATGCAGGGAATCAAGCTAGAAGAAAACAAACGGTGTGTGAGAGCGCAATGGAATTGCCCAAATTTAGCATCGTTGTGATTGCTGTCTTGATCCGTACGAATATAAGAAATTACCTTGACGCACATGTCCTTCCCTGCCAATATGTGGTGACTAAGGAGAGGATGGTAATGGGATGTTGAGGCACCGTAGGTGGTGGGTAAATGGGAGATTTATCGAGATAGAGGGCAGATGACTGCGGCAGGCTGGAGGATTATAACGATGGTGAGGCTGGAGACGTGCACAAAAATAACGTTTAGGGTTTTATTAGCTTGCTGGATCGATTCCTACACGCGTGAAGGGTACCACCGCTTGAACGTAAAGACATCAGACTTCCACGTGCATAAATTTCATCCAACGGCCTCAGATGGATCTGAGTTAAAATCCAATGATGGAAATTTTCTGATTCCTAGGATTAACGTGATGACTCGTAAGATGCATCCAATTAGTAAATACTAGTCGTCAACCAGTACACCTGCACGACCTAGATATTATCGACACACATAATAATTAACAAAAGTCTATTAATATGTAAAATATAGGAGCATACATGCCAGATATCATACAGCCGTATAAATGCTAAGTTACGCAAACAATGTTATGCAAACTCCTTTGAATGTTCTGGATGGAGTGTGTCCTTCTCCCATCAATGTATTAGAAGTTCCTATTATTGGTCTGAATGAACCTTTCCTATCATAATCGAAAGAAACACATCTTCTTGAATTCAGAACAGTAAAATATCTATACTTGATAGAGAATGTGTTTATATATCATCAAATTAGACAGTATAATATCTCATAAATCTTGAAGAATATTAACACTATAAATTTCAAATTTAATAGATGTGGTTGTGAAATATCCCTAATAATCGACAGTCCGCCTTGCGAGCCCCTGGCACAAAACAGAATGATTATTCAATGCATGACAATTTATGCATAATTTTCTACTTGTATCACAATTTGGTGAGTTCACATATAAAATTAGGGATCTTGGTAGTGGTGATTTTTGTGACCCATTGGGAGAAATTTATGTATGTGGGATTGAAATTTCTTTTTCGATCATGAACATGCTTATTTTTTATAACGTGATGCTTGAGGACTCTTTGTTTGTACGTTTCCGTTTCTTACTTCAAGCGCACGGGTAAATGATTTTTTGTTCGTGTGAATGGGGATAATGTGGAATCCTTTTTATCGTGTGAATGAGTATCTAGCATCAAATCGAATGAGAGTATCCATAATACTGGGGAAAGAATTACGTCTAATAAAATTGAAGATCTAATGGATCTTGTTGTGAAATGTCGATATTTGATCACTTGACGTTTTGCTTTTCCAAACCCTAGCAGAAAAATGCAATGATACTCCAACCGCCCCATAAAAAACCAATTATACTCGATGAGTGAAAATTTAAGCATATTTTCCGGACAAAATAGATGATTACCCATATAAAATTAATGAACTTGACTTGGACAATATCTTGGAGCCAGATTTATGTACTTTTCTGTTTAACTTTTTCCTGAATGAGTCTTTTTTCTTGTACGTGGGGATTTTTTTAGTCACGCATAGACTATCTGCCTAACATGAGGCTCCCGGACATGGTGACTTTTTCTTTTCTTCAAGCGAGCATGTACGTGATTTGAGCTTTGGGGAAATTGGGATGTGCTCTCGGGATTTTTAACATGAGGAAAATATATTTTATTTGTATGTATATATTTTTTATTAAAAAAGGAGGAGGCATGTGCTTTTTCGGACTTGGACGTGGTGCTTGCTATTTTTCTTTTTAAATCACAGCGGCTCACAGCGGTTACTTTTTCATAGCATCAGGACTCTTCCTTTACGTGATCGGTTTAATACCTTACGTACATGGTGTTGTTTTATAAGACAGAGTCTTCTAATAAATCATAACCATTAAATTTTAAATCTAATGGCTGAATTAATCTTGATGATGTGGATTAACATGGAGGCTTGAAAGGTGCATCCAATTAGTAAATATAAGACTAGTCATCAACCCGTGCGTCCGCATGGTCTAGTTATTTTGGGAATTCCAAATTATTGAGAAAACATGTAAAATCCAAGAGCATAAATTTTATAGATATCATGAACTGGAATTCTTTGCTACTCAAAGGATGAAAATAAACACATGTGCTCATATTATTCTACTTGCAAAATAATACATAGGAATTCAATCCACATAGTAGCATATACACAACAACTCAACAAAATTTGACTGTGCGCGACATAATCCACATAGATTAGCTTTTTTGAAAAAATGTTGCACAAATATAAAAACATTAATATCACATAAGCCAAATACTTTTCGAAAGATAATTCTAGCAACCGTTGTAGATATGTGTTCATTTGGTGTAGTATTCCACTAACTAAGGTTGCATTGCTTTTTCACGGTCGGTGTATATACGTACCACTGCTATAATGCTATTCTTATCATTTACATAATCTATATTTCTTCATCTCATTTATCAAAACATTGTTATAATTAATCGATAATGTATCTCTCTAGTATCAAATTTGGCAGTAGAGTACCCGGTAATACTTGATGAAAATACATTTACCCTGGAAAAGTCAAATGTTAAATATCTAAAGCATGCTTTCATGTGGTTGTCCAATATCGATTTTTGAAATACTCAATAGCCTGCTCTGTCAACCATAGAACAATGATATATCTTCACTTGATAATTATTAAGATGTATATGTTTATCATTGAATTTATTTTATTAATAGCTTTATATTCAAAAAGTACCGTCCGTGCACATGCTCCAGTGAGCAATATATTTTGAGTGGTGCCAAATTTGGTATTTGAAATTTTGTTTTTTTTAGTTTTGGACAATTATATAAAAATCATACATGTTGAGTTGGATATATGCTTGACATGTGAAAATTTAGATGATGAAATAAGTAATCATGTTGAGCTACACAAAAAATAATAATATTAGTTTTAGCAAGATGAACAGTGCATATATTTTTTTGCAGGTGAAGAATGCCTATGCTGTTCACTATAGAGAAAATGACCATATTTTCCATTTTGTATAGCTCAAATGGGTACTTATTTCATCACCAAACTTTATGCATCTGTATTTATACATCCAGATGAAATGTAGAATTGTTTCCAGAATTTTCTGAAACTTTGTAAAAAATATAAGTTTTTAACTAATTAGAATAAACTGCTCTGATCCATCCGTGCTTAAAAAATCCACAATTTTCTGCATGACACTTTAGCATATCGTCCTACTTGTATTACAATTAGGAGATTTAAAACAAATTAATGCCCTTGGGAACGATGGTCATAGCATGTGGACTCTCATTTTAACGTTGGATTGGCTTATTATTTGTAGCTTTGAAAAGAAAAATCATTATTTGTACGTGTCTGATTTTCTTTTTCATTGAAGAAGGCACGTGTTTTCTTTCCTGGACGTGAGTGTTAAGGACTCTTTTTTTAATACGTGTGGGTTTAGTCCTTTGTGTGTACGTGGCATCTTCTAAAGTTTTTTTTTTTCCTTTTCATGAGGGAAGTCACCTGATTTCTGTTTCTGGGACGTGGGTATTTTTTTTCTCGCGTGAATTTGACGTGTGTGTTAATAGCTCTTTTTTTGTACGTGCAGATTTGATCCTTTTCATATAATGAGGCGTTTCTATTTTGCCTAAAAATATGTTGCATCTTCTAACAGATCTTGACCATTACATTTGAAATCTAATGGCCATATTATTACTGATGATGTGGATTAACACGAAGGCTCGAAAGATGCATCCAATTGGTAAATATAAGATAAAGACATTCGGAGATAACATTTGTCGTTTGACTTGTTTGTCTTGTACAGGTCAAACATGCTTAACATTTTTCCCTAAAAGAATGCAGTTAGCATTTTGGCGTGACAATAAACACATCTAATTTTTTCTTCTTCTAGGGTGCGCATGAGCATATGCTCCCTAGAACCAAATTGGATCTCTGCATATATATAGTCCTTGTTTCATGGGCATATACATAAGGCCTAGGCTCTGCAGACTGCAGGTATAATATAGATAGATATGTAGGTAGTTGAATACTTGGTGAAGTCACATACATAGAAAACTGAAACAAAAAGATATAGTCAACTTAAAGGATGAATCTGCATTCAATTGAACATGGTAACCGTACAATTGGTACTCTAGGTCTACAGGTCTAAACTTTTCTGATCGTACAACTAATCACCATGGCCATCTCCAACTCAAGATATATTATGAGTTGATGTTCCTCAAAAAGCAAAAGAAGAGCTGACTTCTGATCCATACGTAGGCATGGCATACTACCGTAGTGCCAATTTTGTATGTTTCATTGTAACAGCTTGCAAGTTATTTTTCCTTCTTCCAAGTCAAACAAGTATATATGCACATGTGGCGATAAAAAAAATCAGAGACTAAGACATAATCAACTGAAATAATACTGGTTGTGAACACAAAGATCAAACTAACGAATGTATTGAATTAACAATGCCTTGTTACCTAGAAAAATACAAGTCCTTTGGTTTTCAGGACAAATAGAAGAGGAAGGAAACTTGACAAGACCTATCACACACATACCTTGATTTTAAAAAATCATGGTTTGACCTACCTCTTGAATTGCTGCAAATTTCAATCCCTGAGCCACCTAACACAGTGTGTAAATTCCAGCCCGTGTGCACAAATTCAAATTCCAAGCTTGAACGGCACTTCAGCTTCCAAATGGAAAATTAGGCAAATTAACTAAGCTTAGATTAACAAAAATAATGTTCTTGTACAGCCAGGTAAATGCTGCTGGATGCCGTTCTTGATAATTTTTACGTAGAGATCGGCTCTGTTGCAAATGAACGACGAGAACAATGAACTGTAAGCAATAGAAAAATAAGCTTTCAACGCATTGGGATCTAAAAAGAATGGTAACGCAAAATCCATGATAACTGTACGAGCACCAGTGGGATCACCGGAAGAGGCAGCCAAAACTATACCCACGCGATATTCTAGGCAAATGACACACCTAACTTTGGATCACAACACTGTACCTTTTCTTAGACTGAGCATAGTGATGGTATCTTAGTCAGTATCATGCACTCGAAACTAGCAAACACGCTGATGTGGCAGACAATTAAAAAAAGGATTAAAGTAACATATACCGTATCATATTAAATGTTATGTTACTATGTGTCATGCATGGCATTAAATAAGATCACTTATGATACTAATCTATAATACTATGCACTATGAAAACAGTATCATACACTAGTACTCCCTCCAGTCCTTTTTAGTCTGCATATAAGTTTTGCCCGAAGTCAAAGCATCTCTACTTTGACCAACATTATAGAAAAAAGTATCAACATTCACAACACCAAATCAATATTGTTGGATTTATTATGAAATGTAGTTTCATAGTATATATATTTGATATTATAGATGTTGATACTTTTAAATATAAATTTGGTCAAACATTGTAGAGTTTGACTTGACACAAACCTAATACGCGGAGTAAAAAGGAGCGGAGAGAGTATCATGCATATACTCACTCCACTATGAATAGACTTAATCCCCATGTGAATGGCCATGATTAAGGTCGATGGTCTTGCATTTGATTACTGTGTTTATATGTTGGTTTCCCGAAGAATTCCGTGCGACTAGTCTACTACTGAATGTGCATGCCTGTGGAAGATGGAAACCATGGATCTAGGGAGATTTCTCTACGTACTTGTCTATTCATGGTCCAAACTTTGTAGGTCTAGCCCAGTTTCTGATGATAGATCTAGCTAGCTAGCTAGAAATTATTAGTTCTATTTGTAATTTCCGCTCGAGAAAAAAAGAATTTTTGTGATTAAATTGTTTTTTCGACCATTCTGAGTCTAATTCATTTGTCAGTGACATAATTACATAACTAATCCCTTCGTTTCTAAATATAAGACCTTTTAGAGATTCCTATATGGACTATATACACGGAGAAAATTGAGTGAATCCATACTTTAAAATACGTCTATATGCATCAATATATTACTCCATCCGGGGACCCATCCCCCCACCCCCCACCCCCCACCCCCCGCATCGCCCCGCGTGCGACCGGGGGCAACCCGTGCCGCCGCCGGCCCTAGGCCCACTCTCCCGCCCCCTCCCTCCTATTCGTCGTCAGATCTCGCCGGCGGGCAAAGCTTTGCCAGGGTGGACGGCGGCAGAGCCTCCTCTCTCCTTCACGTGGTGGTGGTTGGTGCGCGACGACTTCGCCCGGCGGAGGCGCCACACTGCATGGAGCATGGCGGCGCTGCGGGTGTTGTTGCGTCGGCATGGAGGGCTACGACGATTCCGGCATTGCATGCCTGGTGGTGGCGGAGGTGCGGCTGGCCGGCTGGCTTAGAAGCGCGTGGATCTTCGGCCTCCTCTCCCCCATGCCCTGTGGTGCGCCGCCGGCTTCGGGGCCGGAGACCCCGCATCCCTGCGCGGTTGCGGCCTTTGGTGCTCCTCTCTATGGTGTCTGGCGCCGGTGCGACGACTACCTCGTCCCAGGCCAAGGGTGGGCTGGCTGGGACCTGCCAGGTCTGGCCTTGCAAGTAGCGGCACCAATCTGAGGTCTTGGGACATGGTTGTGGGTCGTGGTCGACGGAGGCAGCCCGAGGAGCTATGCGGGCTCGTCCAGGGCGGAAAGATGCTTCCTTTCACCTGGTTTCTCGGGTGGGCGGTGACCAAGGGCTGGGCGGGGGTTAGGAGGTGCATGATCTAGGATGCCGGGGCGGCGGCCCTGGAAGGTTGACTGCGCGGTCAACTCTGCGACGAGCGTCATTGTGGTGATGGTGGCATTTCTCCTTGGCTATGTGGGTAGCCAGGAGCAAGGCAGCGGGAATCCTGGCGGTGGCGGTGCTCCGGCAATGACATCTCCCAGATCGTGGTGTGGAGGATTAGTTTGATCGCGGCGGACTTGGACCGTAGTTCTTCCATGTGGCACGGGAGAGTCTTCGAGCGAAAGCTTTGCGCTCCAACGCCAACGACGACAATGTTTGTGGGTGTTGTGTCCCTCTGGGGGCGTCGTTGTGGTCTCTCTCCCCGCGTCAAGGCTCTGGGTGAAACCCTTGATCGTATCTTCCGTCTTGATGGCGGCGGCGCGTTGCGTCGTCACCCTCTTGAGGGCGTTGTCATGGAGCTTAGGTGCCTTTCAGTTGTGTTTCTCTGACATCGACAGGCGAGCTTGGATCCTATCTCGAAGCTCCTTCGTCTCTGGCTTGGAGTGGTCCTGACGACTCCCTATCTTTTACACGCGACGGCGAGGGCATCACTCTCGGTCCTCGTTGTCTCCAGGCAGGATCAGCGCTCCACGGCCCAGAGCGAGAGGGCAGGGGATCCTCTCTGGCGACAACTTGGTGTGTGTGTTGCATTGACGTCCGTTGGTTTCTCATGGAGCCGCGGTCTTTCTTCTAGTCAGTAGTCTTGGGTGTGTCGTGATGGAGTGTGGGCATTCCTGTAATCTTGTTTTATCTTTGATCAGCTTTGTAAGGGGTTTCCCCCATCACTTTGTATCAGTTCGGGCATGTTGCTTTATATATAAAGCGGGATGAACGCCTTTTTCGATAATATCTATATACATCTGTATGTAGTCATATTTAGAAACGGAGGGAGAGTACTAACAAGTGCACCGACCAAATTAAATGGACTTCTTTCTGGCAGAAATTCTGACTCGTGTAGAAGATACATGGGGACCCTGTCCTCCCTCCCTCTCACTAAATCTCGTTACATGGATCAAAGACATATATGTATGAGCGATTATGACTGAACTTCCTCTTCCGAGGAATGGCCATACAGGACTGGAATTTGGTCTGAAAGAGATTCCTTGCTTGACGACAGAGTCTCCCTGTCTATAATAGTGGGCCGAGGCAACTACGACGACGAGGACTCGCAGGAAGCTTCATCAACGCCGGAGGGGAACGCGCTAGACGAAGTACGTAACACACAGTCTCGACGGACGTGCATCTTAATTAGTTATAACTTATAACTGGGACGCCAGACAGCAGCAGCATGTGGCGCACGTTGAAGCCTATTCGACACACGTACTCCTTCCGTCCCAAAATATAAGTCCTTCTAGAGCTGTATGTAGTTCATATTGAAATCTCTGAAAGAACTTACATTTAGGAACTGAGGGAGTAAATCTCAGTCTCCTCGGCCGATATGGATTTTTATGGCTCTCTCCGAGTCTCACCAGAGAGCTGACATTTCTGACGCTGACCGCCTGATCAGCGTAGGTAAGCACCGGCGTACGGCGTTTGTTTATGCCAAATATCTAGCTAGTCTCCAAACAGGAGAGGGGAAGAGAAAGAGAAGGTCCAGGACTCCTGGTCTAGGCGTCTAGCTAGCTGCCTCTCTCTCTATATGTATACACAGTTACACACACACTAAGGCCATGGCAACGCTGGTGCAGGGCTAGAGGAGAAAGGCTTGGAAGGCTATAGAAGCTCGAAAGAGGAGGAGGAGGAGGACGTTTGTCTTGCTCCAAGGAGAGATAGCTTGTCTTCTGTGAAAGAAGAACGAGATGAGCAAGGGAGACCAGAAGCAGCTTGGCAACCATGAAGAGCGGCTGAAAGATCAGGTTGGGAGCTGTTTAATTAATTACCTCTCTTGATTTTGTGTTTGTGCTTTTATATGCTTCAATTCAAAGAGTTAGAATTTTCTTTTCTTGGATGAGTGTTCATTTGGTTGGATAAGTATGAAAGACTAGTGGGGAGGACTTGGTAAAAAAAAAAAGACTAGTGGTAAGGACTTTGCTGAGTTTCTCTCATCTCTGGGATGTGGTTCTTGATCCATGTATATGTGAAGTCAGGGACTTCTCTTTCTTATGTCAAAAATCAATCAGGTGATCATCTTTAGGGACCACAGATCCTGGTGCACGTAGAATAGTCAAGCTAAACATGTTTTTTGGTGCCTTTTCGTTCAGAGTAAAAACTAGTGAGTATCCTTTAAATTTCGTAATTACCCTGAAGTTCCTCAACTAATTCACTAAAAAGGAACCTACATCTATTACGTATATTTTCCTAAAGTCTTGTTCCTCTTCCTAAGTAGAAAAATTGGTTAGTTTCTAATAGTCAAATACATACACACCAAGCCAAGTAGCCAACTAGGCGTTATCATATGTGATGATTTGATTCACCAATGACTATATATATATATATAACTAATAATGGGCCTCGCTGTTCTGATGATTCCATTGATTCAGGCTCAAGTAGACAAGATTGCGTCAAAAAGGGCAGAGATAGGAAAAGTGAGAAAAGAGAACGAGAGGCTGAAGACACTTCTCTCACGGATAGTAGATGACCATCGATCCCTTCAGAAGCAGTTGGACGTTCTTCACCAACAAGGACGAGCCAAGAACCTCGTCGTGGGTTCACCGAAGCACGCATCGCCCGCCGAGGAGCCTGGGTTCATTTCTCTGAGGCTCGGCACGAGTACGAGCAAGTGTAACAACATAGGAGAGGAGATCAAGGGCAGCACCAATAATTCACAAGGCAAAGGCGTCACTCTTGGACAATCATCCGGCTGCAAAGCTATTGGGGGACCTAGTCAAAGTGAGATGAAGGTGAATCCGGATGTGCTGACGTTGAGCCCTGGAGGGAGCTCGGAGAAGGACGCAGCCGCAGAGACGATGGCAACAACGTCGGCGGTTAGCAAGACAACGAAGAACCCGAGGAGCACCGGCGGTGGTGCAGATACGGAGGAGGTACCCCGGCAGCCACTGGCCAAGAAGGCCAGGGTGTCGGTGAGGGCACGGTGTGACACACCAACGGTACGTACATAGATAAACAACGTACACAAGTGACTAGAAAATTAGATGTCATTGAACTCTTGCTAATATATGGTGAGTTGATGTGAAACCCGTATATATGTGATTTATGTTGTTAATTTGTTGATCAGATGAATGATGGGTGCCAGTGGAGGAAGTACGGGCAGAAGATATCCAAGGGCAACCCGTGCCGACGTGCCTACTACCGCTGCACCGTCGCAACAGGATGCCCCGTCAGAAAGCAGGTATGTCCATATATATATCGGTTTTGCTAAAACACATCTAGATGTGAGATAAGTACATTGCAAAATAACCCCAACACATGGTACCAAAAAATCTGTGGCGGCCGGCTCAAAAGAAATAAAATCTGTGGCGGAGTGGGTTTCACAAACCAAACATGGCCAACAACTATACATGTGTCGCTTCTGAACGTCACAGTGCGACTTACTTAGCACTCCCTCTGTTTGTAATTCTCACACGATACTTGATCGTTAATTTCTTAAAACAGGCTTTCGCTCAACTTTATATATAAAACAATAACCGAACCAAGTACACGGTCGAACGATACAAGTTGGTGAGGCGACCCTCTTACAAAGCCGATCCCAAGATACACGGATCACATACACCGCAAGCGGCTATGCTACCGAAACTAAACTAAACAAAGGAAGATCTGAGAGCACCGTCACACTACGCCCTACTAGACCTAAGCTCCACGACAACGCACTCGGGATGGAGAACGGGACAAAGCGTCGCCGCTGCCGAGTCCACAACGGACAAAGTTCTTCACCCGGAACTCGGATACGGAGATGAGCACCACGACGACGTCTTCAAGAAGAGAATGGCGCCCACAGGCGTCACCGTCGTCGACGCCAAAGCGCAGGACTTTTGCCCGGTAGCCCCCACGAGTCATCACGGGGCCTTCAGGAATAGCGCGACGAGTCCCGAACACTAGATCCGGATTAGGGCGCCGTCATTGCAAAGACAAAGAGTGCGCCCGAGACACCCACTTCTACGACTTCCGCCGCCCACACGACCAAGGGAAGTAGACACCATCTCCGCCATGGAGTCTACCGGAGAGACAACCATGCGGACCACCTTCCAGGGCCGCCGCCCCAGCATCCAAGCCACGAGACATCACCAACCATCCACATCCCAGTGCACCGATCGCAACAGGAATAGCCCGACATCAGACCCCCGGCCCGGGTCAGCGCCACCACCGTAGGGGTGTCAACACTTGCACGTCCCTCCAATCCCGGTGGACCGAGGGGAGTACGACCCAGAGGCTGCCGACGGCCATCATCGAGCCACTGCTTAGACGACGCCAAATCCACGACATTAAGCACTGATCTGATAGCCGGCCTGCGATGCCTCGACCACCACTGCCACGGACCGTCACCGTCGCCATAACATGCAGAGGCCCTCCAAACGACCCGCAAGCTCCCGCATTGTCCTGTCCGGAGTTGGCCTAGAGGTGTGGAGTAACTCTAGGGCGACCGAGCGCCGGGACTCGCGCGAGAGGAAACTAACCCCGAGCCGGAGGACCATGTCAAACTCCGGACCGGCGGCCAGTCCGCGACACCAGCCAACTGCCAGCTATCGCATCCGGGGACGGTGGGTACCGCCCCATCAAATCTGGGCAACACAGATCCAGATGGGAGGCCGCTCATGGCAGCCGACAATTCCGGCCACCGAGCAGCCGCACCCGAGCCATCCCCTCACCCCCATCGCCTCCTCACATGACGCCCCGTCTCCTCTGACCGAAGCAAAGCACCCCCTGCATCCACCACCCCGCCTCCATACGCCCGCAGGAAGGCCCGCCGGATACCGCAGCCAGCAGCTATGGCTGACCCCCATCAGGAGCACAGCCATGCCCCCACCAGCACCCCGCACCACCGACCAGCTCCAAGGCGCCAGATCCGGCCGGATCTGGCCGGACGCCCGCCCGCACACCGCCACCAAGGCCGAACCAACGCAGCCGCCACACCACACCCAGGCCCCAGGCCGTCGCCGCGCCGCCACCAGCCGGCCGCCCCGTCGCCCCACAGGCCCGCCGTCATGCTGAGGAGTTTGGCGCTGCTGGCTGCCGGCGCCTCTGCTGCCTAAGTAACTGTGCCGCCGTGGGGTGATCTCTGGCAGCCATGGGATTCCCTCCTCTCGCCTGTCCGGCGCGCGGCTTCTCGGCGGCCGGCAATGGCAAGGGCACTTGCCTCTAAATCGGGACCCACACGCATCCTCTAAGCTCAACGCCAAAATGGCGTCTTCTATAGCCGGGACCCAGAGGCCATCATAGGCTGGCCGCGTCGAAACGAAGTGGTCCCACATGCCAGTGGACGATGGGGGTTCAGAATGATGGATCTTGGAACATACTATGATGGGCTCTGGGTTGGGCCAGGGTCGCCACATGTGTGCTACCCACTTAAATGAAGTCTTGCAATAAACATGCTCGTTTTGTTTTTATTTACTCTGCATTTTAACTTTGTCAACTTTGATCAAAGTTTGTACCAAAATATATTAACATCCACAATAACAAACCTATACAATTCGAATGAACGTTCAATATATTTTTGCATCATATATATTTGTTATGGTGAAATTTTATATTGTTTTCTATAAATTTGGTCAAGCTTTATAAAGTTTGACTTATGTCAAAGCTAATATGTCGAGTAGATAACAACGTGGCCTGCAAACATTACATGCCTTACCAACAAATAAATGTCTATTGGCGTAGCAAATGTCCTCTCGATCCATTAAATATCTAGCGAATATATTGTGCATCTGAAGCCCTCGCGCGATCGGTGTACCTAATGTGAGAAAATATATCCATGCTGAAAGTTCTCAAAAAGATTGAAGACAACTGAGTTCATACACATAGCATATCTCTAACATGCCACAAAATTTTGAATTACTTGCTATTCATAGCATGATTTGTCTTTTATGTTTCTCAGGTTGCAAGTTCTTTTTATAACATAAATTTCATGACGTGATAAATGTAAATTGTGTGTACATGTGTACTTCAATTATTTACAGGATTATCAGTAACTCTTAGCATGGGTTTGGTTTTCTAACCAATTGAACAAGAGCTTCATGCATCAAAATCTCTGCTCACGAAAAGGACATCAGCCCAGAGAGCCCCTCCCGCGTCGCCCCGCGTGCGACGGGGAGGGCGTCTGCGCCGCCGCCGCTAGAAGCGCTCCCCTCCACGCCCCCCTTCCTCGCCGCCGCCACAGGGCGTGGCCGGGCAAAGCCTGGCCGGCGCCGGCGCCGGCGGGGCTCTCTCGGCTCCTCGCGCGGCGCTCTGGTGCGGGACAGGGTGGCCACGGCGGGATGCGGCGCTGGCTCCGGGCGTCGCGGCGTGGCGGCTCTCCGGCGCTGTTTCGGCGGCGGCTGAGCATGGCCATGTGCTGGGCAGAGCTGTGGTGGCGGAGCTGGCCGGTGGTGGTGGTTCCCTCATCTCCGATCTGGATTGGGCTGGGTACGGGGAGCCTCCTGTCGGGCGATGCGGGGTGATGCGGACGGCGGCGGCAAGATCTACAGGCGGCCACCTCTGCCATGGTCCTGGCCGGTGGAGGTGGGTGGTGGTGGTGCGGGCCGGGGGTCGGGGACGGCGGCCACGGCGGCACGGCCAGATCCGATCTCGTGGCGCCGCGGGTTGGGCAGCGGCCTCGCTTGGCTATTGCTCTGGCCGTGGGCGGCAGCGTGGGGAGGCCCGGCACGGGCGGTGGCCTCTCGGTGGCGCGGCGGCTACACGGTGGCTCGGCGGCTCTACCCGCAGCGATGGTCGGCTTCTACTCCGGCGTCGGCTCGTCTACGGGCGGACCGTATCGACCCTTGCTTCACATGCTCGTCATGTGCTTGCTACCTGCGCCGGAGAGCTGGGCCTCTCCCAGCTGCGGTCCATCTCTCGTCTCGCGTCCGGAGTAGCAGGACCGAGCTTGTCTCGCGCACGGTGCAGCAGGATCGAGGTCGTCTCGCGCCCGGTGCTGCAGGACCAAGCTCGTCTTGCGGCCGGTACGGCAGGACGGGTCGATGGAGGCCAGTTTTGGCCGGCCTTTTGGGTCTCGACGTTGGGGGCCGTCCAGGAGTTTGAAAGGCGGCTCATTTCTCTCGTCTCTTTGGTTGGGGTAGCGGCGTATCTCAGGTGCGGTGGTGTCAGGGTCCTGGATGCCGGGGCGGCGGCCTTGGTGGTGGTAGCGCGGTGCTTATGGGCAGAGCCCGTGGCTTGGTGTTGCCCGGTGACCATGGTCGTGTGGGCGGCGTGGTAGCCGGGGTGTGGCGTTCGGTGGCGGTGAGTATTGACCGGAGTGAAAACCTATTCTATCTTCGGACGGACCGGCGGCGGCGAAGCTCGTTCCCTTCTTGAAGGCGTCGTCGCGGCTCTCATTGCCCGTCGTGTTGCTCCAGGGGAAACTCTGATCCTCGGATCGGACGGTGGCGGCGCTCCGGTGTCGTAACCTTCCTAAAGGCGCCGTCTTGGAGCTCACGGTTCGTCGTATGCGGCTTCATCTCTTCGCGGTGGCGTGTTCACGGTTGAGTATCCCGGTGCTCCTGTAGTGCTAGGAGTGGTGTTGCTGCGCTCAACACCTATGTATCTTGCCTTGGGTGTGTGCGTGTGTTGGGATGGTGTGCGTATGTACCGGGATGTTGTTGAAGGTTGCTTTATATATAAAGCGGGGCGAAAGCCTTTTTCGGTAAGAGCTTCATGCATGTATAAATGAGTGTGCACATTTCTTCGCTCGGTATAAGAAAAGAACAATCTTCTCACCATGCACAGGATTTGCACTTGAACTAATCAAGTTTTCAAGTAAAATTCCTAACTAATCAAAGATGATTTAAAACTCGCGCTCATATATCCTCAATTGCATGCACACACACTACATACACATCATCATTCCTCGTCATGGTGACCAACTGACTATGCATGCACGTACATTTATTTCCCCCAGGTGCAGAGATGTGAAGAGGACATGTCGATCCTGATCACCACCTACGAGGGCGCGCACAACCACCCGCTCTCTGCCTCCGCAACCGCCATGGCCTCCACCACCTCTGCCGCCGCGTCCATGCTCATGTCGGGCTCCTCCACCACGCTTGGATTCCCCTCCGCCTCATCTAGCCTCCACGGCCTCAGATTCGGCCTTCCGGCGGCGGCCGGCAACACATCCTCCAGCCAGGTGGGCGGCCGACCATTCTTCCTGTCGGCCGCCGCTGGCACGTCAATCAGCGCCACCCCGTCGTACTCCACCATCACCCTCGACCTCACCTCACAGGCAGCCTCGCAGCAGGCCTTCTCCATCAGCAACAACAGCAGGTTCTCCTCCGGCTTCACTCGCTCTCACAGCCACAACAGCAGCGCTGGTAGGTACCCTTCCACAAGCTTCTCCTTCTCCGGCTCCGGCGCCAGCATCCTGCCCGATGCCACCTCGTGGCCGGCCGGCGGTGGTTATATGAGCTACGGACCCTCGTCCATCGCGTCCTACAACGGCCCTGGCAAGGGCGCGTCCGAAGCTGTGCTGAGTGGCATCCATGGAAGGCAAAAAGGCTCGACGGTGTCGCTCTACCAGCCGGCGCAGGTGCAGCAGAGGGCAGATCTCGTCAGCGTCGAAGGCATGGCGCCGGTCGTGCTCACGGACACGATCGCCAAGGCGATCACGTCGGACCCGGGCTTCCACACGGCGCTCGCGGCCGCCATCACATCATACGTCGGCAAGCCGGCTGCAGGAGGCAGCAAGGGGCTCGAGTGGGGGGAGCACCTCGGGCTGGGGACATCGAGCGCGGTTACGGTGGGCTCCTTGGCGCTGCTGGCACGATCGTCGTCCACCAGGGCGACACAGAGCGGTTCTCCGACCGACAAGATGTTCTTGCAGCCGTCGCTAGCGTTGTCGGGCTCCACGAGTGCTACTGCTTCGACGTCTCCCGCGTGAAGAGCAGGGGGCACAGCAGTAAGTTAGCTGAAGGTTCTGAGTTATGTTTGTGGATTAATTTCATCATTTAGTGTAGATATATATACTGACTGTAGTATAATTGCTGAAAACGATTCATCATTCATGTAAACTAATGATGAAGCGTCTCAACTCCCTTCGAGGGAGCCCGCTGCGTTATATTGAGTACCGAGATGAATCTCCTCTCGGGAGGTTACAGCCGTACCGAGAGAGGGAGATTACAGGAGGTTGGATAGGAGTAGATAACATGTTTAAAACAGGAAACAAGATCTATCTCTATCTCTTAAAGTGGCGCCCAAGTCAAACCAGCCGGCCCTCAACCCGTCCAAGATATTATGTCTAACACCCTCCCTTGATCTGAACTCCTTAAGTTTAGATTATGTTTGAATTCTTCAAATGGTCTTGTGGCCAAGGCTTTTGTGAATCCATCTGCAACTTGATCTCTTGAGTGTACAAAACGAATGTCCAGTTCCTTATTAGCAACTCTCTCTCTGACAAAGTGGTAATCTATCTCAATATGCTTGGTTCTTGCATGAAACACGGGATTAGCAGCTAAGTATGTAGCACCAAGGTTATCACACCAAAGACAAGGAGTTTGTGTGTGATGAAAACCAAGTTCCTTAAGAATAGCTTTGACCCAAATGATTTCTGCCGTGGCATTAGCCAATGCTTTATATTCTGCCTCAGTACTTGATCTTGAAACTGTGGCCTATTTCCTTGCACACCATGAGATTAAGTTAGGACCAAAGAAGACTGCAAAACCTCCTGTGGACCTTCTGTCATCCAAACGGCCAGCCCAGTCCGAATCAGAAAAGGCACTCACAAGAGTGGATGAGGATTTACTGAAAGTTAGTCCAACACTCAAGGTGTTTTTCACATATCTCAATATGCGTTTTGCTGGAGTCCAATGAGCAGTCGTGGATGCATGGAGAAACTGGCAGACTTTATTGAGTGAAAATGAAATATCAGGTCTAGTAAGGGTCAAGTACTGAAGTGCACCTACCAAGCTTCTGTATTTGGTACCATCCTCTTGACTTAACAATTCATCTTCAGTAAGAGAGAGTTTTTCTGAACTGGACAATGGTGTTGGTGAAGGTTTACAACCTTGCAATCCAACTATCCTCAGAAGATCAGTTGCATATTTTTCTTGGGAGACATGAAGACCACCTTTCCTGTTTTTCTTAACCTCAATACCAAGGAAGAAATGCAAATCTCCCAAATTCTTAAGAGGAAATTCTGAGTTCAAATCTGATAAAAGAGCAGTCACTGCTTCATTGGAGGAACTTGTGACAATGATATCATCAACATAGATAAGCACAAAAATTGATGTGTGTGACTTATTGTAAATGAACAAAGTATCAGATTTTGAAGTAACAAAACCAAGCTGTAGTAACTTTGTACTCAATCGAGAATACCATGCTCTGGGAGCCTGCATCAGTCCATATAGAGATTTATCAAGCCTGCACACATGACATGGTTTGTTCTTATCTTCAAACCCAGGAGGTTGCTTCATATGCACTTCCTCTTCGAGAACACCATGAAGGAACGCATTCTGTACATCTAGCTGTCTGAGACTTCATCCTCTGGATACAGCAATAGACAAAACAAGACGAATATTGGCATATTTAACAACTGGACTGAAAGTGTCCTCATAGTCTATACCATACATGTGCTTGAAACCCTTAGCAACAAGCCTAGCTTTATAACGATCTATTGTACCATCAGACCTTCGTTTTATGCGAAAAACCCACTTGCAATCAATCACATTTTTACCTTGACATGAAGGAACCAAATGCCAGGTGCTATTTTTCTGAAGAGCCTGAAACTCATCATCCACGGCTGCCTTCCACTTCGGATCAGCAAGGGCCTCATGATGTGTGTGTGGTTCTCCTCTAGATGCAGCCAAGCCATACTTGATTTTATAATTTACAGGTTGAATAGCACCTGCCTGGAGACGTTTGCGTGGTGGTGTAGCACCGGCTAGCACAGAAGATCTCGTCGTTGCAGGTGAAGCCGAATCTGGTGCATGGCGCGAAACCGATCCCGAGGCAATAGCTGTAGCGTCTGCTGGGTCGCCCTCGCCCGCCGAATCGTCTGCGGCCAAAGTAATGGTAGGAGACGAAGAAGCGGGCACAGAGGATCCCGGGGAACCAGCAGAATCCGACGCAGGGTGCGACGCATCGGTCGAGGCCGACAGGAGCGGGCCCTGCCTGGCGTAGACGCGGGGTTCGGAGGCGAACCGTGTGAGCGCCGAGGGCCCGACACCAGGAGTGTTGGACGTGGCAGGAGATGAGTGGCCCGGGCCCCGCGGGACGTCGGGGGGGGGGGGTGAGACGCGCCAGGGGCAGGCGCGGGACGCGACTCGGTTGGGGGGGCTGGCGATCCCGAGGCCGATCCTGTCGGCCCTGGCACGGTCAGGGGCCGGCGCCGATCCCGAAGAGGATCGCCCTGGATTGTCCATGACGGACACAGAACGTGAAAAGGCACCATGTTGAGCCATTTTCGCACCATTGTGGACGCCGTTTTCACCACTATGATCACCTGGAACAGCACACTCAGATACATGATTAGAAGAATTAGTCATAATTGAATCAACACAATCATCATTGCCCTCATAACTAGCTCCGAATAGGTTAGGAGGAAGAAGGAGGATCTCCTTGCGAAGAAGGGCACCGGCATTGGGATGTAGTTTTTGAAAGGGAAACTGAGTTCCATCAAAAACAACATCGCGAGACATATAAACACGGCCAGTAGAGACATCTAGGCATTTGACACCTTTGTGTTGGGGACTGTAGCCAAGAAACACACATTGTTAGGAACGAAACTGAAGTTTGCGAGTATTGTAGGGATGAAGATTAGGCCAACATGTAGCGTGGCTCATTTCACCTAGGCGCCACACAACCAGGAGTGTGGCCCCGGGTGCCACGCTGGCCAGAGGTGTAGTGTCCGTATGTCAGGCGCTAGATAGTGCAGTGTGGCGTTTAGCTATCAAGCACCACATGAAAAGGTCAGGCGTGTGAATTTCTTTCGCGCATAGTTTCACTTTGTGAATTAGTTGCGTCTATATGTCAGATTTGTCGCCTACAGACTACGCAATACTTGCATGCACCGCTGGTGAGTCGTCTCATCGACACTGACCCGCCTGACCATACCTGTTGCTTGAGCATCATGACGCTACAAATGACCTGCGGCCGGATAGACTTCCGCACGAATCTCATCATGGCTTAATGGACCGGATAAGGGGGTGTCGGGACCCCCGGGTGCCATCGCACCTTTCCGTTGGATATATATTGCAGTCAGGATTACGCTATGATCTTGTCCATCATGAGAAGCTTCTGTGAAATAATTCTATTTAGTTAAAAGTAATTTGATGGACATTACAAGATTGAATATCAGCCTGCCACAGATGGTTTAACTAACAGCATGAGTTCTAGCTTTGTTTTCATACTGTACTGCATAGTCACCTTGGCCACTCCTCTCTGATTTGCAATTCCCACATATTAAATGTTCACAGCCACTGAAAGTGGCAGATACTAAATTTCGCTAAGGATACAAACTGATTGATGACTGAAGCAATACTCTCCTTGATTCCCAGAAAAAATAGAACGATTGAAAAACTAGACTCTTTCTGACTCTATGTATACAACTGGCCCCCATTTGGTCAATGATGTGAGATTCTATCATGGACGCCACCAGATCTAGTCTATTCAAGACACATGGTGTAGATATATTGTGAAGACGTATGGATATTTAGGGCCTGTTCGGGAACGCTCCGGCAGCCAGCTTCTCCAACTCCATGATTGGAGCTGAGCCGAACGCTCTGACTCCGCGGAGTTTCAAATCAAGAAGCGAGCTGGTAGCGTAGTGTAAAAACGGAGGAGTTGAGAAGCTGGCCTTTCCCAACTCTGAAAATTGAAGAAGCAAGAGTTGAGACATATTACAGCCAGATGCCACCGCTAAGTGAGTCTAGCAAACCGGTTCGCTCATTCATTCACGGGGAGATGACGCTGGCAGCGAAAAGGCCAAACGATTTCCCAGTCAAACTGGGCCATATGCGCTTAAATGGGCCGGATGCCTGGTACCGCGACCAAATCGAGAAGCTGCCGTGCCGAACGATTTCCCAATCGCCACCTGAAGTGAGAAGCCACGTGAGAAGCCAGATTTGGGAAGTTTTGGAGAAGCTGGGAAGTTTCAGAACACGCCCATAGTCTCCGACTGCTACCAGACAGAGCATCAAAATTCTACATTAAACTCTGTGGACTACCAAGTCATACATACCAACTCTCACATGGATCTACCAAGAAACAATTGCTAGCCCAAACAAACCGAACCATCGCCATCGCAGCCAACTCAATTGCACAAAACTCTTAACAGGGAAAGAACATGAAGTTGGAACAGGGTCTGCATGAACTAATTACCAGAAGAAGATACAATTTCCATGGGAAAAGGCCAAGAGCTTGTTGCCGCGAAGGTTATGGCAGGATGGGAGATGCATCAATGACAAAACCACCTAAAAGGTCTCATGCCCGGACATAATTCAAAGTTTTAAGACGGGATGCACGCATATACATGGCTCTCCACGCGGATGAGCGCACCGGGAGAAAGGTATGGTTAAATATAGAAATGCTTACTGAACTGTAGAAGATATATTCTGCTCTTTGAGAAACTCAGTCAATTAGTAATGTGGGATACAGGGTACGTTTGATTCGGCAACCGCCACCAATATTATCTAGGAAGAAACAAATTGTTAGTATTATTGATGACCACTGTAATGAATTGTACTTGAGAATGGCCACAAGGGAGACGGGAACCATGCTAGGGGTTCGGAGCGGAGGGATGATTCTGTCAGAGGGGTGACTTAGCTGGCCAAGCCGTTAGGGGCTACTGCTAGCAAGGAGGCGCCCCCAGCCTCCACCCTGACGAACCAGTTGAGGTTTGGTTCCTTTGGATCTTGGTCCGCCCCTAGTTGTCTTTGGGGTGACAGGGCGGAGATGGATGACCCGGCAGAACAGGAGCTTCCACCGTTCTCCTCACCTGCGACTCCAGCGCTTTCTCGGCCGCTTTCTCTGGCCGCGCAGCCTGACTGGGAGGGTGCCTCGACGAGGCCTCATCGACCTTAGCCCCCCAGTCAGCGGGCTCTAACTCCACGGGCTTCTAGTTCTGAGTCTAGGGCGGGGGATACAGTTGGGATGCTGGCAGGTGGCCATACCCCGACTGCTTCGGAGGCGGTGCTCACTGTTGGGCATATGGCAGGAGACCAGAACCCACCAACAGATGCGACAGTGGGTGACACTTGGCCGGCGGCCAGGTGCATGCAGCTCGGCTCGTGCTGGGCGATTGTGTGCCAGTCGGTGAGACAGTGGAGGCTCCAGTAGGGCACATGGCAGGCGGTCAGGCTCAGGCTGGACCCACCACTGATGATGTCATCGCCTTCGGAGGGATCCCTGACCCAGCGACTAGAGACAGACGGACGAGTCTTCGCATCCAGGCTCAGCCAGACGTCGGCGACTTGCAGTTGGGCCTTGCCATGCAGGCGGCTAAGCTTTGGGACATCAAGGCAACTACAGGTATGGCGGTCAATACTAGTTGCTCTATTTTGCATTTCTCTGATGATGAAATTATTTTAAATGCAAACAAACTCGGGGTGTCGCTAGGTAGTAATGGGAAGGAAATATCTAAATCTATGAATGATCTTTTAAACTTAGAGGCTGAGAGAGCCGTGGAGTTGGTTAGAAATATTGCAGCAGTGAAGCCTATGAATGATTCCGAAATTAATGCTATTGGGACTGGGGCGCTAGAGTGCCTATGTGAGGATCTAGTACCCCCGTCTGTGTTACCGGAGGAGGATAATGAGATTGGTTCGGAGGGGTATATGGCTACTCCGCAACCTGATGCTAGCGTACAGCCTGAGGCCGGTTATATGGACCGGGAGCTGGACAGGATAAGCCCAAATATCCCTGGAAGAGGAAGGTTTATCCTGTATCGTCAGTACGCAGAAGCGTGAGATTTAAGACTGCAAAAAAAATATGATGAAAGATGGAAGGAATCTTTTGGAATAGCAGAGGTCTAGCAGACTTGGCTAAAGAATGTTCCTAGCGGAAGCATCTCTAGAACACAAACTTGATTTTATTGCCCTAATGAAAACCGATATGGATAATTTTACCTCACAATTTCTTAGTACTCTATCCGGTAGCGTGGATTTTGATTGGCACTATTTAAAAGGTCCGGTGGGATCTTACTTGGGGTTAAGTGCGAGACGCTAGAAGTCCGGAACGTAGTGTTCGGGGATTTTGCAGTCAAATTTCGGGTGCGCTCGAAGGAGGATGGGTTTCAATGGGTGCTTGTGGCGGTGTACGGCGCCGCCCAACCCGAGCTCAAGATGGATTTCTTGGCTGACCTTGTCAGGATATGTGGAGACGAGCGGTTACCTATTTTAGTTGGGGTGATTTTAATATTATAAGGAGGAGAGATGAAAAAAATAATGATAACTTTGATGGCAGATGGTCATTCATGTTTAACACAATCATCAAAAGTTTAGACTTGCGAGAGATAGAACTCTCGGGCAGAAAGTTTACTTGGGCAAACACACTGCCCAATCCAACTTTTAAGAAGTTGGATTGGATTCTCACTAGTGTGGAATGGGAGCAGAAATTCTCTCCGGTGACAGTTCGTGCATTGCAGAGAGCGATTTCCGATCATACCCCATTACTTGTTGACTCGGGGGAAGCAACACACGTGGGTAACAAGAACGTTTTCTCTTTCAAATTAGCATGGTTTGAGAGAAAGGGCTTCATTGATCTCATAGCTAGAGAATGGGCTAGGGACACAGGCGGGGCATCGAATGTGGATAGATGGCAAAATAAGATTAGGCACTTGAGGCAGTTCCTAAGGAGCTGGGCTAAGAATGAGAGCGGAATTTATAAGGTGGAAAAAGAAAGGCTTATCAAACTTATAAATGAGCTAGACATTAAAGCTCAATCCTCCTTGTTAGATGCCAATGATAGGGCATCTAAGACGGACGCAGAGCAAAAGCTCAAACAGCTTCTCAGAGAAGAGGAGTTGAAATGGGCTCTTAGGGCTAAAGTGCGACAGGTAGTAGAGGGGGATGATAACACACAGTTTTTCCATATGATTGCTAATGCAAAACACATAAAGAAAAAAATCTTCCAGCTTGAGAAAGATGAGGGTACAATTGTAGGACACAATAACCTAAAGTTGTATATCTCTGAATATATAAACATCTGTTTGGGGCTCCAGAGGACAATTTTGTGTCCATGGATGAGCAGATGGTCGGAGATATTCCTTAGCTCGGGACAGACGAGAATGAGATTTTATCCGCACCATTCACGGAGAAAGAGGTGTTTGAGGCAATAGCACAAATGAAGAATAATAAGGCGCCAGGCCGACACGGGTTTCTGGCTGAGTTCTATAAAAGGTGCTAGCACATAATTAAAGGTGACTTACTTCTGATGTTCCATGATTTGTTTAATGGCCACCTGCAGCTCTTCCACCTAAACTTTGGGACAATTACGTTGTTGCCAAAGAAGGAGGGGGCGATGCGCATTGAACAATTCTGTCCTATTTCCCTGCTTAATGCGAGTTTCAAAATATTTACTACGGTTGGGACAAATAGATTGACACGGATTGCACATGTTGTGGTGCAACCAAGTCAGACGGCTTTCATGCCAGGCAGAAACATACTAGAGGGTGTGGTTGTCCTACATGAAATCCAATCGAAGAAGCTAGATGGGGTTATCTTCAAGGTGGACTTCGAGAAAGAGAAAGCGTACGACAAAGTTAAATGGTAGTTCCTACAGCAAGCCTTACGTATGACGGGATTTGACGACATATGGAGGAAGCACGTCGATTCTTTCATACAAAAAGGCAACGTTAGAATTAAAGTTAATGATGACATAGGTCATTATTTTCAAACGCACAAAGGTCTACCACTGGGAGACCCCATGTCCCTGGTCCTATTTAACATAGTTGCGGATATGATGGCAATTATGATAGGACAGGCTAAAGAGGAAGGCCAGGTAGGAGGACTTGTACCAGACCTATACTAGTAGAAAACAAGGCTTTGGTCCAGGCCGAATTAGAGCTTTAGTCCCGGTCGTGTTATGAACCGGGACTAATGTGAGCATTAGTACCGGTTCGAGCGGCTAGGACGCCGGCCGGGGTTCGTCACGCATCAGTCCCGGTTCGAACGGGACCTTTAGTCCCGGTTGGTGACACCAACCGGGACTAAAAGGGCGGTGGCAACCGTTCGCCTAGCACGAGCCCTTTTAGTCCCGGTTCGTGGCTCAAACCGGGACTAAAGGTCCCAACAGTTCAAATCCCGTGCCTTGGAAGTTGTTCCGCGCGAGATCATATACATCGGAAACGCTACAGTAACGCGACCGGCCTCCATTTCTGTTCGTCTCCCTCTCCTCTCTGCTTCTTCCCCAATCTCCACCATGAATCCACGAACTTGCTACGGGAACATGCTCGCACATGGCACGACCAATCTCCATGTCGTCTACATGAACGACAGCGCCAAAGTCGAGGGTTTTCTTTCCATGTTCGAGGAATGGCTTCAAGAGGAGAAACACAAGTTCATGGGCCTCGATCTCGAGTACACGGTCGATGGTCGCAATGTTGCCGTCGTCCAACTTTGTTTGAAGCAACATGTCATGGTCTTCCAGTGGGCAAGGTAATACGAAACTTGTCATAGTTTTAATTGGGGCTTTTCTTTGATTCATAGGATAGGAAAATTGCATAGGAATAGGAGGATTGGGAATGTCGAGAACATGTCATAGTTTCCTTGATTCATAGGAAAAATGCATAGGAAAATTGGGGCTTTTCTTTGATTCATAGGAAAATTGGGGCTTTTCTTTGATTTGATCATAGGAAAATTGCATAGGAATAGAAAATTGAATAGGAATAGGAGGATTAGGAAAATTGCATAGGAATAGGAATAGGAGGATAGGAAAATTGCATAAGAATTTTCCTTGTAGTTGCATATTGGCCATCGTGGGAGAACATGTCATAGTTTAGGGGCTTCTTTTGATTCATAGGATAGGAAATGCATAGGAATAGGAAACTTGCTATGATTCTTATTATACTTGTTATGATTCTTATTATACTTGTTCCGAATTATACTTGTTATGATTCTTATTATACTTGTTAATTATATGATTCTTATTATACTTGTTATGATTCTTATATTATACTTGTGCCGAAATATACTTGTTATGATTCTTATTATACTTGTTCTAAAATATACTTGTTATGATTCTTATTATACTTGTTCTAAAATATACTTGTTGCAGCAGTATTTAACACATTTGTTCCATTTTGTTGTTGCAGTAGTGACAAGCACTGTCCAAAACTCATGGAGTTCCTTCGCAGCGGCATATATTTTGCTAGCGTTGATATAACGATTGACAAGATCAAGATGAGGCGCACCTGGGGTATTGAGATACCAGCTGAATGCCACATTGATCTTCAGGGCAGGTTCAGGATTGAGCATGACAAGACTTCAATGGCTGATATGGCAGCCGCCCTGATCGACGAGGACTACGCTGATATGAAGACAAAATTCCCCAAGTCAGGGCACCAACATTGGGAGAAGACCCCACTTGACCCTATCAACATTGAGTATGCAGCAATAGATGGGTACGTTGCATACGAGTTGTACCGTAGGATTGGAATCTTCAATTATGGGCAGCGTCACCTCGTACCGCTAGTATCTCCTGCTTGGGGGTATTCTGATCCGGACGACGAGTAGTGTTTGCAATGGCGAACACTTTTATCTCTATTATGTAGTGCTTGGGGGTCTCCTGATTCGGACGAGTAGGTTTGCAATCCGGAAGAGTAGGATTGGTATCTCCAATTATGCAGTACTTTCTGTAATGGATATCTGAACTATTATTTCTATTATGTCCCTATTTAAGTACGGTTTGTGTGTAAGAATATTTAGTATGATGTGAGCAAGCTTTTTAAAGCATTGTGATGTATATGATGAAGATTGTCCATGGTTACGGCCCAATAAGCAAGGGACTTTCTCTCCACAACTATTCTGATGATGGCTTTGATCTACAATATCACTGCAGTTAAATATAATATTAACTAAAATTATCAAAGTATTTATTTGTTAAAAAGAATGAACTAAAAAGAATCAACTAAAATATTAACTAAAAAGAATGAACTAAAAAGAATCAACTAAAACATTAACTGAAAAGAATGAACTAAAAAGAATCAAAATAATATTAACTAAAATTATCAAAGTATTTATTTGTTAAAAAGAATGAACTAAAGAATTGAAATCCTTTTGTAACAGATGAGTTTTCGTCCGAAACCCTCACACTTCGAAAGAGATTGTCCAGTTTGTACACGAAGTGCATCCAGTTTTTGTCGTAACCCTCTCAACTTTTTAGCACATGCTATGTGGGTGAAATGATGATACCATGCCAACCTTGCAACCATTTCAGAGTTCATTTGCAGTGCTTTTCAATTCAGGGTCATTTTAGCTCAAAATAAATCATGAAATGCATGAAAAATAGAAAATGAAGTCAGAAAAGGTTTGAAAAGTGATGATGTGGCTTTGAATGGTGCATATTGAATGTAGAAAAAGTCTTGAGTTCAAATATGTTTAAAAAATTGAAATCCTTTTGTAACAGAAGAGTTTTTATCCAAAACCCTGACACTACGAAAGAGATTGTCCAGTTCGTACACGAAGTGCATCCAGTTTTTGCCGTAACCCTCTCAACTTTTTAGCACATGCAACGTGGCTGAAATTATGATACCATGCCAATTTTCAACCATTTCAGAGTTCATTTGCAGTGCTTTTCAATCTCAGGGTCATCTTAGCTCAAAATAAATCATGAAATGCATGAAAAATAGCAAATGAAGTCAGAAAAGGTTTGAAAAGTGATGATGTGCCTTTGAATGGTGCATATTGAATGCAGAAAAAGTCTTGAGTTCAAATATGTTTAAAAAATTGAAATCCTTTTGTAACAGAAGAGTTTTCGTCCAAAACCCTGACACTTCGAAAGAGATTGTCCAGTTCGTACACGAAGTGCATCCAGTTTTTGCCGTAACCCTCTCAACTTTTTAGCACATGCTACGTGGGTGAAATTATGATACCATGCCAATTTTCAACCATTTCGGAGTTCATTTGCAGTGCTTTTCAATCTCAGGGTCATCTTAGCTCAAAATAAATCATGAAATGCATGAAAAATAGCAAATGAAGTCAGAAAAGGTTTGAAAAGTGATGATGTGGCTTTGAATGGTGCATATTGAATGCAGAAAAAGTCTTGAGTTCAAATATGTTTAAAAAATTGAAATCCTTTTGTAACAGATGAGTTTTCGTCCAAAACCCTGACACTTCGAAAGAGATTGTCCAGTTCGTACACGAAGTGCATCCAGTTTTTGCCGTAAGCCTCTCAACTTTTTAGCACATGCTACGTGGGTGAAATAATGATACCATGCCAAGTTTCAACCATTTCAGAGTTCATTTGCAGTGCTTTTCAATCTCAGGGTCATCTTAGCTCAAAATAAATCATGAAATGCATGAAAAATAGCAAATGAAGTCCGAAAAGGGTTGAAAAGTGATGATGTTGCTTTGAATGGTGCATATTTAATGCAGAAAAAATCTTTAGTTAAAAAATTTAATAGTAAAATGAATTTTCATAAAGTATATTTTGTTACAAGCTTTAATAGAAACTAAAAAGCTTTTATAAAACTCTAATAGCAAAAGGAATCAACTAAAAAGAACCAATAAAAAATAAAACTTATGCAACTAAAATTATATAAAATTTATGCAACTAAAATTATATAACTAAAAATAACATATGCAAAAAATAACATTAAAAATCATAATATATGCAAAAAAAGGCCCGCCTACTAGGCACAACGGCGTGCATACGACTAGAATCCCTACAAATGGGCCAGGATGCAGGCCCGCAGTGCTAGCAGGCCCAACAAGGCGTCAAATAGGCATGTACTGCCCGCATTAGAGAGGAGCTCGAGAGAGCACCGGCCGCAGCACTTATAAACCACTCCGAGCCCTTCTCAACTAGCGAGGTGGGACTAAACTTTTGCTACGGGAAGCACAACCCTTTAGTCCCGGTTGGTGGCTCCAACCGGGACTAACGCCCCCCTTTAGTCCCGGTTGGAGCCACCAACCGGGACTAAAGGTCCCTGCTTCCCGCCCTTTGGGCTGCTGAAAATTGACCTTTAGTCCCGGTTGGTGGCACCAACCGGGACTAAAGGGTGGCATTAGTCCCGGTTGGTGGCTCCAACCGGGACTAAAGGGGGGGCTATATAAGAGGGACTTGGCAGTTTTTCCAATCCATTGCAGTTTCTTCTCTCCTCGGCGCCGACGACGACATCGACGCCGCCAGGCTGCCAGATTTTGCCGTCGCCCTGCCGTCCCCGAGCCCGCTGACCGTCGCCGGCGCCGGACCTCCTCGCACGCCCTCCTCCCCGTCGCCACGCCCTGCCCCGCCGTCGTCGTCACCGTCGCCGCGCCCTGGCCCTACGTCGCCGTCGCCTCGCCATGCCCCGCTGTCGCCGTCGCCTGGCCCGCCGTCGCCGTCGCCTCGCCCTGCCCCGCCGTCGTCGCGCCCCTACCCCTACGTCTTCGTCGTCATCACCGCGCCCTACCCCTACGTCGCCGTCGCCTCGCCCTGCCCCGCCGTCGCCGTCGCCGTCGCCTCGCCCTTCACCGCCGTCGCCTCCCCCTGCCCCGTCGCCGTCGCCGCGCCCCTGCCGGCCTCCACGTCGCCGCGCCGGCCCCTGCCCCCACAGTGAGCCCATTGAACATGGCTTGCATGTTGATGCTGATGGCTTGTTGCTTTTTGAGAGTTCTTATTGCTTATATATGTTTACCGTATATGTTTACCATATCAATGTCCAGTCCATGTCATTTTATTACTACTTACATATGTTTACTATGTCGTACCCCCCACAGTGAGATTTTAAAATGAGTCAGTCCATGTCATTTTATTATTACTTATATATGTTTACCGTATCGCCTTATTGCTGTTTTTAGAAATTGCCGTATCCCGTATCGCCGTACCCGTATCAATGTCGCTGTATTGGTGCTTCGTAGGTTGCCAGTCCCACCATATGAACATAATGCACTTGAGAATTTTCATATGTTCGTAGAATGATAACTTCGACATGAGGGGGGTGGGGGTCCGCAAGTATCCTCGAGGACCATGAGAGAGGCGGTCTCGGGTTCAAACCCGTTTCAGTAATACCCGAACCCGAAACCCACCATCCCCGTCAAAATACTACGCTAAGCATATTGGGCCATTCAGCCTTCACTACAAATGACCATCAGAGAGGCGGTCATGGTCGTGCTCCGTTGTGGCACTTGCATGCACCGTGTTGTCACCCTTCGCGTGTGCCATCCTGGTCGTGCTCCGCTGTGGCACTTGAAGCTGCCTTGATGCCCGACGGCGGATGGTCGATGCGCCCACCTGGCAAACGCATAGCTTGGTCGGCAGCTGGATGCACGTGGAGGAGTGTGGACATGAACGCTTGGTGAGTCATGTGTGCCGGGCCACGTGCCGGGGCCTCGAACTTTGCTAGGCGTGGTTGCGTGCAAAAATGATGCTCAACTTTTTTTGTTTGAGCGGAAAATGATGCTCAACTTGAAGGACGTGTTCGATTAGTTGCCTGGATTTTGAGCCTCTGGGCAAGTGGCAAGATTAAGCTTAATGTTGACGCTCAAAAATGACACAATCGTAAAAGTAGCTTAAATAATGTCAAGATCAAACTTATGATTGGAAGTCATCATTGGATGGCCCTCTTGGAAAATATCAAGATGGATACGAGGATGGTCCAACAAGGAGCTCGGATGTAAAAAATTATGATGATTTCAGAGATGCTCATGCTGACATCGGATTATTAAATGACATGAAATGTAATTACGATGGTTTTGGATGGTCTCATAGAAATGGTCGATTTTGATATAAAAATCGTCTAAATCCGAGGTCATATGCAATTTGTGTGGTCAAAACAAGATTAAGGACAAAAGGGGGGAGGAGTCCTCGACGATCGTCTGAAACTGACTATTATAAAACTTGTGAACTTTGCATGATGTTTCCCACTAATCCATCTCTCATGGTTGTATATTCCCACGTTGTAATATTTGCAGAAACTATAGCGGACAGAGACTTAGAAAAATAACAGTTGTTGGCGGATAGAGACTTCTTCAACGGAAAGCAGATGTTGTTCATTGAATTCGTAGAAATTTTTCAGTTATACAACCAAAAGGAGCTCGACAAAACTATCGTCAGTTCCTATTGTCTGTAAGTATTTTTTTCTGTAATTAAGTCTCTAGCTCAGCTCGTTCATTGCATGTATTAATTATCCTCACACTATATTATGCAGAATGAAGATCCTCGAATGCAAACAACTACAAATCTATGACATTGGATTCATTGACCCAAATTTCATAAATGAACGTACGTTACAAGATTATCCCGCCGATACAGAGAAAAACTTGCTAGATGCGTTAGTTGGACAACAAACCAAAAAGGAAATACTATTTCCTTACAACTTCAAGTGAGTGTTACTATCTTGTGCACATTCTGTTTCACTTACTCGAGGTTAAGTGCAATTAACGAGTTATGTGTGCACAGTTTCCACTTTATTCTGCTAGACATTCAGCTTGAAGAGGCAAAAGTAACTGTCTTGGACTCGAGACGTAAAGACCCTAAGGAGTGGACGAGCATGAGGGAAATGCTTCAGAAGTAAGTTCAATCATTATCGCACCATATCGGCAACTTTCGTTCATTTCCTGATATCAAGTAATCATTTTCTTTGCCGGGCAGGGTTTGGAAAAAGTTCACCAAACAGGTTAAGGGTGTCAAATGGAAAAAAGAGCTGAAATTTGTACACCCCAAAGTAAGTACTACTCTAGTACCGTGCATCTCTCATTGATTCTAGTTTCAATACCATTAGCATGCTTGATTATCATTTTGATTGAACTCTATTCTCATAAAGTGCTTGTGGCAGGCACCCGGGACTAATTTATGTGCTTACTACGTTTGCGAGTTCATTCGCCACTCGACCACTGAGCGGGGCCGGGGCATATCTTTAGAACAATTTGAAGTACGTAAACAATATTCACATTTTTATTTTATTACCATCAATTGCGTTGAGTTTTATTGACCCCCTTCTTTAAATTAGATCTGGCAGAAGCGGGACGAACTCCTACCAACTGATCGCGTACGAGCAATTCAAGAGGAATTGGCGGGATTCTTTGTTGAGCATGTCATACCTAAAGACGGAGAATGCCATCAGGATTGGTAATAGAAGTTAGGATCGTAAGAGATGTTATATTGTATATATGCATGAACGTGTACTATATGTAATAGCGTCAAATAGATTTACGAAAACTTGTTGCATATTGTTCGACCAAGCACGGAGAAAGAGAGGTCACTTCTCTCTATATATTGATCATGACGATGTTGTGTAATGGTTCCTTCATTGCTATATGTAGTAGCTAGCGTCGAGTTGAATGAAAAGCGTAAAATAAAAATGGTAAACACAAAAATAAAAGGGGGAAACACAATAGGAAAACCCCTAAACCCCTCCCTTCAAAAAAAAACCCCAGCGCCTGGCAGGTGCTGACGCGTGGCTGCCTTTTAGTCCTGGTCGGTGTTACCAACCGAGACTAAAGGTCCTCCTGCCTGGACGCCCCGCAGCGGCCACGTGGATCCCCTTTGGTCCCGGTTCGTAAGCAAACCGGGACTAAAGGTTTTGGGTATTAGTCCCGTTTGGTTTGTCCCGGTTCCAGAACAGGGACTAAAGGCCCTCTGGAACCGGGACTAGTGCCCAGTTTTCTACTAGTGCTAGTGGATTGTGGTGTGTCTATACTATAATACGCAGATGATACTATCTTGTTCATGGAACATGATCTAGCAAAGGCCAGGAATATCAAACTTGTCCTTTGTTTATTCGAACAGTTGTCGGGCTTGAAAATTAAATTTCACAAAAGTGAATTGTTCTGTTTTGGGTGAGTCAAAGATGAACATGACGCCTATAAACAATTGTTCGGATGTGAACTGGGCAGCCTACCGTTCACCTATCTAGGCATACAAATTCACCATCGCAAACTCTCCAACAAAGAGTGGGAGTGTATTGATGACCCACAAGTATAGGGGGTCAATCGTAGTCCTTTCGATAAGTAAGAGTGTCGAACACAACGAGGAGCAGAAGGAAATGACAAGCGGTTTTCAGCAAGGTAATTTCTACGAGCACTGAAATTGTAGGTAACAGATAGTTTGATAGCAAGATAATTGATAGCGAGCAAGTAACGGTAATGGTAAACAAGGTGCAGTAAGGTAGCCCAATCCTTTTGAGGCAAAGGATAGGCCAGAACAATCACTAGTAATAGGCAAAGTGTTCTTCAGGATACACGGGAATTTCGTCTAGTCACTTTTATCATGTTGGTTTGATTCGTGTTCGCTACTTTGAGAAATTGATATGTGGGTGGACCAGTGCTAAGGTGCTGTTCTTACTTGAACTAACAACCTACTTATGATTAACCCCCTCGCAAGCATCCGCAACTACGAGAAAAGTATTAAGACAAAGTCTAACCATAGCATTAAAAATGTGGATCCAAATCAGCTCCTTACGAAGTAGCGCATAAACTAGGGTTTAAGCTTCTATCACTCTAGAAACCCATCATCTAATAACTACTCCACAATGCATTCCCTTAGGCCCATGAATGGTGAAGTGTCATGTAGTCGACATTCACATGACACCACTAAGGGAATCACAACATACATATCATCAAAATATCGAACACATATCAAATTTACATGATTACTCGCAACATGACTTCTCCCGTGACCTCAAGAACAAAGGTAACTACTCACAAATAATAATCATGCTCAAGATCAGAGGAGTATTGAATAGCATAATGGATCTGAACATATAATCTTCCACCAAGTAAACCATATAGTAATCAACTACGCAAGGTAATCAACACTACTAGTCACCCACAGGTACCAATCTGAGGTTCCGGTACAAAGATTGAACACAAGAGATGAACTAGGGTTTGAGAGGAGATGGTGCTGTTGAATATGTTGATGAAGATTGGCCTCCCAAAGATGAGAGGGGTGTTGGTGATGACGATAGCTTCGATTTCCCCCTCCGGGAGGGAAGTTCCCCCGGCGGAATCGCTCTGCCGGAGGGCAAAAGTGCTCCTGCCCAAGTTCCGCCTCGAGGCGGCGGCCCTTCATCCCGAAAGTCCTCCTCTGATTTTTTCTATGTCAAGAGTGACCTTATACCAGAAGATGGGCACCGGAGGTGGGCCAGGCTGAGCACAACCCATCAGGGCGCGCCTAGGGGGGCCTGGCGCGCCCTGGTGGGTTGTGCCCACCTGGGAGGCCCCCTCCGGTGGTTTTCAGCTCCAGTATTTTTATTAAATACAAAAATAATCTCCGTAAAATTTCAGCTTCATTGGAGTTGTGCAGAATAGGTATCTCTGACGTGCTTTTCTAGGGTCCAGAATTCCAGCTGCCGGTATTCTCCCTCCTTGTGTAAACCTTGCATATTATGAGAGAAAAGGCATTAGAATCACTCCCCAAAGCATTATTATTCAACAAAACAAACTAATTAACAGTAGGAAATCATGATGCAAAATGGACGTATCAACTCCCCCAAGCTTAGACCTCACTTGTCCTCAAGCGAGAGCCGATATCGAAAAGCATGTCCACATGGTTTGAGAGAGAGGTGTCGACAAAAACAAAATACGGACATAGAAGCATCATGCTTATTAACATAGCAGCAACAAACTCTAACATAAGAACTTATTTCAATACATTTTTATCATAAGACTTCTCATGAACAAGTAACAATTCATCACAACATAGAAGTATGAAGCATAAACCTTATTGGGAACCAACAAACTATGTTCTCAGTCAACTTTGCAACTACAATTCATCATATTTTCACGAAGGGTCTCATGTAGGAGCCTTTTGGCAAGTCCACATACTCAACCATCATTTAATCTTCTATGATTGCTTATGCTCACGGCATACCCATGAACAAAAAGTTTCAACCGGACACGTAGGAAGATAGGGGCTTATATTTTCGCCTCCCAACTCACTCACCTCAAGGGTGATGTCAACAATAATAACTCATGCTCACCCATATCTAACTGGATATACGTGCCTAGATCTTTCCTCACCACATGATGCTTGCAAAAGAAAAAGTAAAAAGGAAAAGGGAAGAATACTTTGACTCTTGAATAAAAGTAAGTGCATAAAAGTAAAAGATAGTCCCTTCGCAGAGGGAAGCAGAAGTTGTCAAGCGCTTATTGGTTTGTATGCCCAATCCCTTAATGTAAAAGAACGTCATGCTATATTGCCCCCTATGATAGCAAACTTTATTATGCAGTCCGTCGCTTTTATTACTTTGCCATCATAAGTTCGTATAACGCTCAATTTTCTCTTACACTAATTGATCAAAACACTTTTAGAAGCAATTTTTATTGCATTGTTGCACCGATGACAACTTACTTGAAGGATCTTTTCGATCCATAGGTAGGTATGGTGGACACTCAAAGAAAGAGTTTGGTTTGGGTTTTTGGATGCACAAGTAGTATCTCTACTTAGTGCGGAATTTTTGGCTAGCAAAGATATTGGGCAAGCACCACATGTTAAAGGATCTATGACAATATAACTTCTATGTAGATATGAACAAACATAAATCATTACGTTGTCTTCCTCGTCCAACGTCAACAATTTTGACATATAATATTTGATGGGGGCTCATAATCATAAAAGATGTCCAAGATAGTGTATTTGCATGTGAATCTTGTCTTACTTTATTAATTCTTTCATGAATTGCATCATTGACCAATGCTATGTTTGTCAATCTCCGATAAATTTTACTACTTATACTTTTCTTTATGTGATGTCATTACTCACCATAAGATTAGCATATGATTCTTTTCATTTGTTTCTTTTCCTTTATTCGATTGCAACAAGAAAGTAGAGAGGCAAAAACTCAAACTAAACTTTATTATATAACTTTCACTCGATTACATAGATAGATAGGCCACGAAACTAACACATGAAAACAGATCATACTAAACTTTTATTCAACTAAAGCAAAGGGAAACTAAAGATCAAACTAAAATAGGTAAAGGTGAATAAAAGTGGTGGTGATACGATACCAGGGCACCTCCCCTAAGCTTGGCTCAAGCCAAGGGGAGTGCCCATACCCGTGAGTTCAAGTCTCCTTTCGTGGTGGTGATGGAGAAGGTGGAGGTGCTAATGAAGCCTTCTTCTTCAACTTATATTTAAGCATAATATTTTCCACCCTTAGGTCATCATTCTCCAACTCAAGCTTTAATATCCTTTGGCACAGGCTTTCCTGTAGAAAATGAGACGGGGTAAATTGGACCTTAGGTTTGTATCTTCTAGGGAGGCTTGATTTCCTGAATTCCACATGCATATCTCCAGGTTGAGGCAATGGATCATCCTCTTCCTCAGAGCCGTCATCTTTTGTTTCCTGCATGGTAGCATCTTCTTCCTCCTCCGAGGTCCATAGATAGGGGTAAATTTCCCTAAAGATCTTCGGGTCTGGAACATAGGGATCAACATGGCTCTCTCCTTCCGAATATTGAGACGACATATTTTCAGATCTGTTAGGGAAACAACAAGAAACAAGAACAGAGGATTTTTCTGTGATGCGGTCGTCAAAATAGTCGGGGGTATATATAGAGATTTTTTATTCTTGGGAAACAAGTATCTGGATGGAAAACGGAGTCGGGAAGGCATCCGAGGTGGGTACAACCCCCCAGGGCGCGCCCAGGGGTGCCTGGTGCGCCCTGGTGTATCGTGCTCACCTCGATCACCTTCCGGTTTATTTTTTTATTTCCAAAATTCTAAAATATTCCAAAACTGACAAAAAATATTTTTGTGGATTTTTCGGAGTCCGTTTACTTACCATATCACGTACCTCCTATTTTTAAATATTCTGGAGTGTTCCAGAAGGTTTCTTTGATGTGTTCCTCCGGTGTCATGGTTTGGATAACATTGCTTTCAACGTTAATAGGCGTACCTGAGATATAATGCTTAATTCTTTGCCCATTGACCACCTTCGGGTTAGTACCTTCGGCGTTATTAATCTTGATAGCTCCAGAACGATAAACCTCTTCGATAATATATGGTCCTTCCCATTTTGAGAGAAGCTTTCCTGCAAAAGATCTTAAACGAGAGTTGAACAAAAGAACATAATTTCCTATTTTGAATTCCCTCTTTTGGATTCTTTTGTCATGCCATATTTTTACTTTTTCTTTGAATATCTTGGCATTCTCATACGCTTGGGTTCTCCATTCATCTAATGAGCTAATATCAAATAGCCTCTTCTCACCGGCAAGTTTGAAATCATAGTTGAGTTCTTTAATTGCCCAAAATGCTTTGTGTTCTAGTTCTAGAGGTAAATGACAAGCTTTCCCATACACCATTTTATATGGAGACGTACCCATAGGATTTTTATAAGCTGTTCTATAGGCCCAAAGTGCATCAACAAATTTCTTAGACCAATTCTTACGAGACCTATTGATAGTTTTTTGTAATATTAATTTTATTTCTCTATTGCTAAGTTCAACTTGACCACTAGATTGAGGATGATAGGGTGATGCAATTCTATGGTTAACATCATATTTAGCAAGCATCTTACGGAAAGCACCATGGATAAAATGTGAACCACCATCAGTCATTAAATATCCAGGGACTCCAAACCTCGGGAAGATGACCTCTTTAAGCATTTTAATGGAGGTGTGGTGATCGGCACTACTGGTTGGAATAGCTTCTACCCACTTAGTGACATAATCAACCGCAACCAAAATATGAGTGTACCCATTGGAGGAAGGAAAAGGCCCCATATAATCAAAACCCCAAACGTCAAATGGTTCAACAACAAGTGAATAATTCATAGGCATTTCCTGACGCTTACCGATATTACCAATTCTATGACTTTCATCACAAGACAAGACAAACTTACGAGCATCCTTGAAGAGAGTAGGCCAATAAAAACCAGATTGCAATACCTTATGAGCAGTTCTATCTCCCGCATGATGTCCTCCATAAGCTTCGGAATGACATTTCCGTAGGATTTGTTCCTGTTCATGCTCAGGTACACAACGTCTATTAATACCATCTACTCCCTCTTTATAAAGATGTGGGTCATCCCAAAAGTAATGTCTCAAGTCATAAAAGAATTTTCTCTTTTGTTGGTATGTGAAGCTAGGTGGTATATATTTAGCAACAATGTAATTAGCATAATCAGCATACCAAGGTGTGTGTTGTGAGACACTTATTGCAGCTAATTGTTTGTCAGGGAAACTATCATCAATAGGTAGTGGGTCATCAAGAATATTTTCTAACCTAGACAAGTTATCAGCTACGGGGTTCTCGGCTCCTTTCCTATCAACGACGTGTAAGTCAAATTCTTGAAGCAAGAGAACCCACCTAATGAGTCTAGGTTTAGCATCTTTCTTTTCCATAAGGTATTTTATAGCAGCATGATCGATGTGGACAATGACTTTGGAATCAACAATATAAGATCAAAATTTATCACAAGCAAACACAACTGCTAAAAATTCTTTTTCAATAGTAGCATAATTTCGTTGGGCACTGTCTAGAGTTTTACTAGCATAATGGATAACATCCAATTTCTTATCAACTCTTTGTCCTAGAACAGCACCAACAGCATAATCACTAGCATCACACATAATTTCAAAAGGCAAGTTCCAATCAGGTGGTTGAACGATAGGTGCAGAGGTTAAGGCTTTCTTGAGTGATTCAAAGGCTTCCACACAATCATCATAAAAAACAAAAGGAATATCCTTTTGCAAAAGATTAGTAAGAGGCCTAGAAATTTTAGAGAAGTCTTTAATGAACCTCCTATAAAAACCAGCATGACCAAGGAAACTTCGAATACCTTTAATATCTTTAGGACATGGCATTTTCTCAATTGCATCAACTTTAGCTTTATCCACCTCAATACCTCATTCAGATATTTTATGCCCCAAGACAATGCCTTCATTAACCATAAAGTGGCACTTCTCCCAATTCAAGACGAGTTTAGTTTGTTCACATCTCTGCAAAACTCGATCAAGGTTGCTTAAGCAATCATCAAAAGAAGTTCCGTAAATGGAAAAACCATCCATGAAAACCTCCACAATCTTTTCACAAAAGTCAGACAATATAGCAGTCATACATCTTTTAAAGGTAGTAGGTGCATTGCAAACCAAAAGGAATATGTCTATAAGCATAGGTTCCAAAAGGGCAAGTAAAGGTAGTTTTCTCTTGATCGGATTGTGACACGGGTATTTCAGAGAAACTAGAGTATCCATCTAAGAAACAAAAGTGTGTGTGCTTAGATAATCTCTCTAGCATTTGATCAATGAACGGTAGAGGGTAATGATCTTTTCTAGTAGCTTTATTTAATTTTCTAAAATCAATTACCATTCTATAGCCAATGACAATTCTTTGTGGAATGAGTTCATTTTTATCATTAGGAACAACGGTAATTCCTCCTTTCATAGGGACACAATGAACGGGACTTACCCATCTACTATCAGCTATGGGATAGATTATACCTGCTTCCAGAAGCTTTAATATTTCAGTTCTTACCACTTCTTTCATCTTAGGATTCAATCGCCGTTGATGATCAACAACGGGTTTAGCATCAGGTTCCATATTGATCTTGTGCTGACATAGAGTGGGACTAATGCCCTTAAGATCATCAAGAGTATATCCAATAGCAGCACGGTGCTTCCTTAGAACTTTCAATAATCTTTCTTCTTCATGTTCTGAAAGGTTAGCACTAATAATAACAGGATATATCTTTTTCTCATCATGATAAGCATACTTCAAAGTGTCAGGCAATTGTTTCAATTCAAACACAGGATCACCTTTAGGTGGAGGAGGACCTCCAAGGGTTTCAATAGGCAAATTGTGTTTCAAGAGAGGTTGTTGTTCGAAGACAATTTGGTCTATTTCATTTCTTTCACGCAAGTGCATATCATTTTCATGGTCGAGAAAATATTGTTCTAATGGATCAGTAGGGGGCACAACAATAGAAGCAAGACCAATTATTTCATCTTTACTAGATAATGCTTTATCACGAGGTTGTCTACTAAACTTGGAAAAATTAAAATCATGAGACATATTACCAAAACTGACACCGACAGTTTGTTTTTCATAATCTATCTTAGCATTGACGGTGCTCAAGAAAGGTCTACCAAAGATAATGGGACAAAAGTCATCTTGTGGGGAACCAAGGACTAGAAAATCAGTAGGATATTTTACTTTCCCACACAAGACTTCAACATCTCTAACAATCCCAAGTGGTGTGATAGTGTCTCTATTAGCAAGTTTAATAGTGACATCAATGTCTTCCATTTCAGCAGGTGCTATTTCATCCATAATTTCTTGGTATAGAGGAAAAGGGATAGCACTCACACTATCACCCAAATCACATAAAGCATGATAGCAATGATCTCCTATTTTAACTGAGACAACAGGCAAGCCTACTATGGGTCTATGTTTATCTTTTTCATCGGGTTTAGCAATTCTAGCAGCTTCATCACAGAAGTAGATACCATGCCCATCAATATTTTCTACCAAGAGATCTTTAACCATAGCAACACTAGGTTCTACTTTAATTTGCTCAGGGGGTTTAGGTGCTCTTATATTACTCTTACGAACTACATTTGATACCTTAGCATGTTCCTTTATCCTAACAGAGAAAGGTGGTTTTCAATATAAGCGGTAGGCACAACTGGATCAACATTGTAAAAGATGGTTTCTTCTTTAACTATGACAGGTTCTTTAATTTCTTCCTTAATAGGGGGATGATATTTAAACCACTTCTCCTTAGGGAGATCAACGTGAGTAGCAAATGCTTCACAGAAAGAGGCTACTATCTCAGAGTCAAGTCCATATTTAGTGCTAAACTTGTGAAAAGTATCGGTATTCATAAAAGATTTAACACAATCAAATTCAAGCTTTATACCTGACTCATTACCTTCATCGAGTTCCCAATCTTCAGAGTTGCGTTTAATTCTTTCTAAGAGATCCCACTTGAATTCAATAGTCTTCATCATATAAGAACCAGCACAAGAAGTATCGAGCATGGATTGATCATTATGAGAAAGCCGAGCATAAAAATTCTGAATGATAACTTCCCTCGGAATGTCATGATTGGGGCATGAATATAACATTGACTTAAGCCTCCCCCAAGCTAGAGCAATACTTTCTCCTTCACGAGGCCAAAAATTATATATATAATTCCGATCACGATGAACTAGATGCATGGGATAAAACTTTTGATGGAATTCCAATTGCAAACGATTCCAGTTCCACGATCCAAGATCATCACATAGCCTATACCATGTCAATGCTTTTCCCTCCAAAGATAAAGGGAAAACCTTCTTCTTAACATCATCTCCGGGCAAACCTGCAAGCTTAAATAATCCACAAATTTCGTTCACATATAAAAGATGCATATCAGGATGTTCAGTTCCATCTCCTGCATAAGATTTAGCAAGCAGTTGTTCTACAATACCCGAAGGAATTTCATAAGTAACATTTTTAGTAGGTGCTGTAGGTTGAGGGGTAACTAATTGTGGTTCTGGTCGAGGTGAAGATACCCCGAACAAACCCCTCAAAGGATTGTTCTCCATAGTAGCAAGTAGCAATAAATTTCAGCACGTAGTATAAGTTTTTCCTTACCGATTTCCACTTACCAAGAGCGCTTCACTCCCAGGCAACGGCGCCAGAAAAGAGTCTTGATGACCCACGAGTATAGGGGATCAATCGTAGTCCTATCGATAAGAAGAGTGTCGAACCCAACGAGGAGCAGAAGGAAATGACAAGCGGTTTTCAGCAAGGTAATTTTTGCAAGCAATGAAATTGTAGGTAACAGATAGTTTGATAGCAAGATAATTGATAGAGAGCAAGTAACGGTAACGGTAAACAAGGTGCAGCAAGGTAGCCCAATCCTTTTGAGGTAAAGGACAGGCCAGAACAATCACTAGTAATAGGCAAAGTGTTCTTGAGGGTACACGGAAATTTCGTCTAGTCACTTTTATCATGTTGGTTTGATTCGTGTTCGTTACTTTGATAATTTGATATGTGGGTGGACCGGTGCTAAGTTGTTGTTCTTACTTGAACTTACAACCTACTTATGATTAACCCGCTCGCAAGCATCCGCAACTACGAGAAAAGTATTAAGACAAAGTCTAACCATAGCATTAAACATGTGGATCCAAATCAGCCCCTTATGAAGTAGCGCATAAACTAGGGTTTAAGCTTCTGTCACTCTAGCAACCCATCATCTAATAACTACTCCACAATGCATTCCCTTAGGCCCATGAATGGTGAAGTGTCATGTAGTCGACGTTCACATGACACCACTAAGGGAATCACAACATACATATCATCAAAATATCGAACACATATCAAATTCACATGATTACTCGCAATATGACTTCTCCCGTGACCTCAACAACAAAGGTAACTACTCACAAATAATAATCATGCTCAAGATCAGAGGAGTATTGAATAGCATAATGGATCTGAACATATAATCTTCCACCAAATAAACCATATAGTAATCAACTACGCAAGGTAATCAACACTACTAGTCACCCACAAGTACCAATCTGAAGTTCCGGTACAAAGATTGAACACAAGAGATGAACTAGGGTTTGAGAGGAGAAGGTGCTGTTGAAGATGTTGATGATGATTGGCCTCCCAAATATGAGAGGGGTGTTGGTGATGACGATAGCTTCGATTTCCCCCTCCGGGAGGGAAGTTCCCCCGGCGGAATCGCTCCGCCGGAGGGCAAAAGTGCTCCTGCCCAAGTTTCGCCTAGAGGCGGCGGCGCTTCGTCCCGAAAGTCCTCCTCTGATTTTTTTTCTAGGTCAAGAGTGACCTTATACCAGAAGATGGGCACCAGAGGTGGGCCAGGCTGAGCACAACCCATCAGGGCGCGCCCAGGGGGGCCTGGCGCGCCCTGGTGGGTTGTGCCCACCTGGGAGGCCCCCTCCGGTGGTTTTCAGCTCCAGTATTTTTTATTAAATACAAAAATAATCTCCGTAAAATTTCAGCTTCATTGGAGTTGTGTAGAATAGGTATCTCTGACGTGCTTTTCTTGGGTCCAGAATTCGAGCTGCCGGTATTCTCCCTCCTTGTGTAAACCTTGCATATTATGAGCGAAAAGGCATTAGAATCACTCCCCAAAGCTTTATTGTTCAACAAAAAAAAGTAATTAACAGTAGGAAATCATGATGCAAAATGGACGTGTCATGTATTGAGGATCGTTTCGAGAAAAAACTAAGCTGCTGGAAGGGCAAGCTTTTTTCTTATGGAGGACGGCTAATACTGATTAACTCAGTGCTCACGAGTATGATAATGTTCCTTCTATCCCTCTTTGAGATATCTGTAGGGGTACGCAAAAGGCTGGGCTTTTATCGATCCCCGCTTTTTTTGGCAGAGTGATGAAGTTAAGAGGAAGTATAGGCTTACTAGGTGGGATATTATTTGTAGGCCTAAGGACTAGGCAGTCTGGGGGATTGAGGATTTAGAGGTAAAGAGCAGATGTCTGCTCAGTAAATGGTTGTTCGGACTGTCTGTGGAGACTGAAAGCATGTGGGTACAAATTTCACGCAATAAGTACTTACAGTCTAAGAACTTGGCCCAGGTCACAGTCAGACCCAATGATTTGGAAAGGCTTGATGAGAATGAAAGCAGCCTTCTTCCATAGAGCTAAATTTATCATTGGAAATAGTGAGTCGACGAGATTCTGGGAGGATACATGGTTGGGGGAGACGCCTCTAGCCACACAATATCCATCTCTCTAAAATATTATGCAGCGTAAGGAGGCTTACGTTGCCACAATATTATAGTCTAATCCTATAAATATACAATTCCGACGATCTTTGGTGGGTTGTCGATGGGAAGCATGGCTACACCTAGCCAAAAGGCTGGTGGATGTTCATTTATCGGATGAGTCCGGTATGCTTCATTGGAAGTTAACCATGAACGGCATCTTTTCAATGAAATCGATGTATTTGAACATTATTGATTCTGGACCAATACCCAAATCGATACATATTTGAAAGGTCATGGTTCCCTTACGAATCAAAGTCTTCATGTGGTTTGTTCACAAGGAGGTGATTCTCACTAAGGATAATTTGGCAAAGCGTAATTGGGAGGGTAGTAAAAGATGTAGCTTTTGTGATCATGATGAGACTATCAAACACCTCTTTCTCGAATGTCCGTTAGCCAAAAATTTATGGCGTTCCGTGCATATAGCCTTTAATATCATACCTCCAGATAGTATTGACACGTTATTTGGGACGTGACTAAATGGTATCGACATAAATACTGCAAGACATATTCGTGTAGGAGTATGTGCTTTACTTTGGGCTATATGGAACTGCAGGAATGATATGGTTTTTAATAGACAAACTTGTATAATTTTTTTTGTAGGTCATTTACAGGGCAACTGCTATGATCCATACATGGTCGTTACTCATTCATGTAGATACCAGTGAGCCTTTGGTTACTGGGTCTACTCGATGGGAGATTGTAGCTCGAAATATCTACAACCAGAAGTTATAATTACAGTTCAAACTTTTCGCAGTGCTACAATAGCAGTTCAATATTACATAGCCAAAATTCTGAATCGCATGATCAATTAGCAAGCCTCAATAAAGTTCCGCATTTTTTAGCCATGAAGCGGTAAGAACCAACGGTGAATCATTCAATTTTAGAAGACAGGTAACTTTTGCCAATCAGATTCTGACGCTTACTGTGGTTATCAGATTCAAACTCACCTGGTTTCTAAGTTATATAATATGTTTGTCCACCCACAAGCAACACATGCTCGTAAAATGGTATGTAGACAAATAAAATAATTTTTATGCTCGTAGTTCAGATCAAAGAGATACATTACTAACAGTTTGTGATCAGGAATTAACACCTTTTGTTATCATGGCATTTTTGCCATGAGAACATGGTTTCCCTCTATTGTTGTCATGTATTCAAAGTTTCCATGACAACATTGTTTCCCTCTAATGTTGTCATTATTTAATTTTTCATATTGTTATGGCAAAATTGCCATGTTTTTTTAAATATCTTGTGCATTTTTTTGTTATTTTTGCCATGCCTCAACATGTGCCTTTTATCCACCTTTTTACATGCCTTCACGTTTTTTGCCATGGCAAATTCCTTTTTTGTTGTTATTGCAACTTAACACATTTTGTTCTCATGGAATTTTAGCCATGATTTTACAGACTTTTTTCTATTTTCATATCCAAAGTGAGTAATCACTATACAAGTGTTTGAACATGGAATGTTCTCTGATGAAGCATGGCAAATTCAGTTTATAGACCATGGCAAAAAATCACTTTTGTGGAACCATGTTAAATTCCCTTTTTTTTTAACGATAGCAAAATTATAATTTGCCATGGTTACAAATTCACTTCCATGAATCATGGCAAATTCACTTTCATGGAAAATTGCAAATTTCATTTTTTTATGTACCCGGTCAAATTTATTTGTTCTTCATGGACCTTGGCAAGTGCAATTTACGTACCATGGCTCAATCACTTCTTGGACCATAACGATTTTATTTTCTTGTACCTACCATGGTAAAAGAAAATTAGGGACCACGTCAAAGTCAGTTTATGGACCATGGAAAACAACATTTTCCATGGTTACTCTAGGTGTATTTTTCCATGGCATCTTTGAAATGTAGTTTATGGATCATGGAAAAAAATCATTTTCCAACAATGAAAAAAATGATTTTCCTATTTAACCATGGGAAATTATATTCATGGACCACGACAAATGTTGTTTTGGGGTCATTGCATTTTTGACCATATGAACACATACATGTAATTTTTCTTATGCAAAGCATGACAATTATATTAAAATACCATGTCAAATATTAACATACATCTTCCATTGCAATTTTGTTCATAATTTGTATTCACTTTACATACACAACATTTTTCTCATACAAAACATGGCAATTTTTAATTAAAATACAATGGAAAATTTCGATATGAATCTGCCATGGCAATTTTGTTGTTCTTAGCAATTTTGATATGTATTTAATTTTTCAGTTGCCATGTTCAGGGAAAAATCATGGATCATCGCAAACTCTTTCTCCATATCATGGCAATATTTTTCATGCTCTATGTAAGTTTTTACTAAATAATCATTTGTTGATTGTTTTTACTTTTCTCTAATATGGAAACATTATTTTGTGGACTATGTCAAAGTAAGTTTATGGACCATGGAAATTTTAATTCAATTTCCACAGTAAGTTTATTTTAGTGTCATGGAAAAGTTATATTTAACATACATGGAAATTTCCCTTTGTACAAAGAATGATAATTTCAATAAAGATACATTGCCATTGCAATTTTTGTTCTTTTCTAAATACGCCCTTTCAATTTCTAGTTCATTGAGCATATCATTTGCAAAAAAAATGTGTTCATTTGAATATTATGTCTCATAAATCATAGAAAAATTCAAAACATTTTCTTGGGAATAGTCAGACGATAAAGGTATGAAAATATGATCATCATAACTTTTTACTTTTTAAGAAGATGGTTAATTTTAATTTCTAGCATGTCATTTCTAAACTTTATTGGCATGGCAAAATTGAGTTTTTATTTTGCCATGGAAAATTTCTCTTTATTCACATGAAAAATTTACCTATATTGCCATGGCAAAATCTTCTTTTTTAGTTTTGCCATATCAATTTTACTTTTTATTGCCATGGCAATTTCGCTTTAACATAGATGGCAAATTTTAGTTTGTGTAATGTTCATTCTATTCATTGTATTTTTTTGCCATGACAATTTGCGAACATATACTTGTTGCCATGCAATTCTGATATATTTTTTTGTAACGACACTACATCAAGTAATGATTATTGTTTCAATGGCAAATTTTTGCTCCACTTCAGTTTTTTTATACCATGGCATTTTTTGCCATGATTTGCACTAGATTTCATACAGGTTTTGCCATGTATAATGGTAAATTATTCTTATGTGTCTTCATAACATAGCAATTTTTTTTTTTTTGTTCGTACATCAAATTCCATTATTGTCACATTGCAAATTCATATTTGTTCATGCGGAAAATTCTATTATTGTTTGCCATGCCAATAGAAGGTGAAATTGCCATGGCAACAAACTTTCAGAAAATTGTCATGGCAAAAAACACATGATAATTACCTCTTTCTTTTGCTACCATTTTCATACTTTGTAGTTTGCGATGGCAATTTTACTTTCTAACATTTAAATAAATGTCAATATAATCAGTAGTGGCAATTTCAAACGATATTTTTTGCCACCATGTTTGTACATGTGAAAATTGCCATGACTTTTTTCTTTCGAGTCATTGCAAAAAAATATTTTTATCCATGGCAATTTTCTGCTTTTAAGACTGGGCTTTTATTTAGTACGACAAAAACTGGGCTTTTAGTTGTCACTCAAAGAAAAACAAAATTTGGGCTTTTTTTCCTTTCATTTTAAGGCCTGTAGGGGCAATCGGGGAGGCCATCCGGGCTGTGAGGGTTCCCGTGCCGAACGAGATCGTTTGTCGGGGGGTACTCCTCGTACCGAACAAAAGGTTGGGTCTGGGAGGTCCCCAGACCGAACGTTCGAGCAATATCAGGATCCAATGTTAAACATCCACTTGTCATATCATATATTATTTATATAGAGTGTGTGAGTTTTCAGCTTTGGTAATTTAATTTTGATGTACGGAATCAAATCTAACGCGTATGTCTGATGTGATGCAACCAAGACAGATAACTAAAGAAGTTTGCGTTAGTGTCATCCCAAAAAAAATCAATGCTTGATGGAACCATTGACCTGCGTCAGTATAATAGCTATTGTGTGTTAGTGCGAACTACTGGGATGATATTGTTAATCAATCTGAATCGTCAAAGGTTAAGTTATCGTCATTCTCAGTTTACAGTTATATGGGGCCGCTGTTTCATTTGCTCAATCTTTTCCAAGTCATTTTATCACTCTGACTTTTAGGAGAAAAGTAACATTGTATAGTTCATGGAGGTATATACTAGTAAAAATGTGATGAATGCATTATGTTGCTTTACGAACCTATTGTACAGTTTTCACATTTATTCCTGAAATCAGGTAGATATGGCAGACAAGTCCTATTCAACAAATGGTTCAGTTTCATCTAATTGTTGTATATACTAGTAAAAATGTGCTGAATGCACATGCATCCTTGTCATGCACAAATTAATCTGTAGTTAAATGATGGTCTATCAATTTCTTTCTTTTCTTACCAGATTCCTTATATGCAATGTGGTCAATTTGATTAAACTTTTTTATGTATCACCAGTATCCTTTACATGATAAGGTGTACTGAAATAGGCACCTTGGCCGCTCCTCTCTGATGCAATTCCCACATATTAAAAGTTCACAACCACTGGAAGCGGCAGATACTAAATTTCGCTAAGGTTACAAACTGATCGATGATTGAAAGCAATACCCCCCTTGATATATTCCCAGGAAAAAAAAATAGAAGGATTGAAAAACTAGACTCTTCTGACTCTATGTATACAACTAGCCCCCAGTTGGTCAATGATGTGAGATTCTATCATGGACGCCACCAGATCTAGTCTACTCAAGACACATGGTGTAGATGTATAGTCAAGTAGGACGTTTGGATATATAGTCTCCAACTTCTACTAGCCGGAGCATCAAAATACTATATTAAACTCTGTGGACTACCAAGTCGATCATACATACCAACTCTCACATGGATCTACGGAGAAACAATTGCAAGCCCAAACATACCAAACCATCGCCATCGCAGCCAACTCAATTGCTCAAAACTCTAACAGCGAAAGAACAAGAAGTTGGAACAGGGTCTGCATGAACTAATTACTAGAAGAAGATACAATTTCCATGAAAAAAGGCGAAGAGCTTGTTGCCGCGAAGGTTATGGCAGGAGGGGAGATGCACCGATGACAAAACCTCCTAAAAGGTCTCATGCCCGTACAGAATTCAAAGTTTTTAGACGAGATGCACACATATATATGGCTCTCCATGCGGATGCGCTCACCGGGAGAAATGTATGGTTAAATAGGACCCCGATATTCATCACACGTGTGACACAATGAACATCCGACCACACGATGTTAGACATAATCTGGACACGCATAGGTTAGTTAGCCGGGTCATGCACATGCATGTAGTTAGTTCGTTGGCTCCATGCATGGTCGTTGGTTACTAGCTCGGCCAAGTCGTGTGTGGCCGTAAGAGAGTTTTCAGCAGAAGATAAGATCAGTGATTAGTGCGTGCGTGCGTGGTGGCCTGGTAGCTAGTTAGGTGTGCGTTCGAGCGTGTCGTGCGTGTGGCATGGTAGTGGCGCCGAGTATTGTGGATGGCTAGCGTGTGTGCGTCTGGGTTATAAAGTGTACTCGGCTGTGAGGTTAAGAGGGGAAGCCAGGAGAGATAACATGTAGTCTCAGGTGGTCTCTCGTGTAGGTGAGCCGGTATGTGCTGAGTCATGGTACGTGTCCAGTCTAATGAATAGTGAGGCCATTCGTGCGGCGAGGCGTTTGTACACCGGAAAAAATCGTGTGCTCCGTCTTCCACCTTCGTATGTGCGAGTGAAAGAGAGAGAGCTGGTCCAGGGTTTGTCCTAACATTTGGTATCAGAGCTTGGTTGTCTTGGGTGTTGTTCCCCTTACCGGAGGCATGCCGGCGGTGGCTGTGCGAATCTCCAGGCCGTGTGTCGGCCTATGGAGGTGCGCGGCGCAGTAGTTGTCATGCTGGACGCGGAGGCTGCGCGCGGTGAGTCCGAGACGAGCGCGTGGCAACAGCTATGCGCGGCGAGTCCGTGGAGGTGGCGACCGGCGACAGCGCGCCGGGTTGAGTCCGTGGCGGTGGCGACCGGCGTCAGCGCGCCAGGTCAAGTCCGCGGCGGTGACTACGACAACGACGGGAGCTGCAACAACTTCGGCGATGACAAGTCAAAATTAGGGAGAGATTGTTAGACATAATCTTAACATGCATATATTAGTTAGCCGGGTCATGCACATGCATGTAGTTACTTCATTGGCTCCATGCATGGTCGTTGGTTACTAGCTCGGCCAAGTCGTGTGCGGCTGTTAAAGAGTTTCCAGCAGAAGATAATATCAGTGATTAGTGTGTGCGTGCGTGCGCGGTGGCCTGGTAGCTGGTTAGCTGTGCGTTCGAGCGTGTCGTGCGCGCGGCATGCTAGTGGCGCCAAGTATTGTGGCTGGCTAGCGTGTGTGCGTCTGGGTTATAAAGTGTACTCGGTTGTGAGGTCAAGAGGGGAAGCCAGGAGAGAAAACATGTAGTCTTCGGTGGTCTCTCGTGTGGGTGAGCCGGTATGTGCCGAGTCAGGGTATGTGTCCAGTCTAATGAAAAGTGAGTCCGTTCGTGCGGCGAGGTGTTTGTGCGCCAGAAAAAATTGTGTCCTCCTTCTTTCACCTTCGTACATGCGACTGAAAGAGAGAGAGCTGGTCCGGGGATTGTTCCAACACACGACTCGTCCGGTCGTACCCAGCAGCCAGCCCACACGATCCTATGTGGACGAACTTTAAAACTGCCCACACGTCTGGGCGCAGCTACGACGGCCTGCACACCGAACCAACAACAACTACTCACCCCCACCCCGCACGTGTGGCACGAAGCAATTCCACCCTGACGTTTTTTGATGACAGATTTATTTACCCGGAGATGGCAACTTTAGTTGTAAAGCATGGCAACTTTCTGTTTGGATGACAAGTTTTGATTTTTTTTTTTGGGTTTTCTTTTTTTCTCGGATGGCAACTTTAGTTGTAAAAACATCAAGGCAGTGTTGCTTCATGCCACACATGTGGCACTTAACATTTGGGTTAACTATAGTTGTCATGTCTAATTAACTGTAGTTGCCACGTGTGATTAAACGATAGTTGCCATGTATGGTCAACCATAGTTGTCATGTGTGATTAACGAGTTGTCACGTGTGACCAAACCATAGTTGCTATGTATGGTCAACCATAGTTGCCATGTGTGATTAACTAGTTGCCACATGTGGTCAAACCGTAGTTGTCATGCATGGTCAACCATAGTTGCCATGTGTAATTAACTAGTTGTCACATATGCACAACTGTAGTTGCCATCTATCAGCGTGTGGCACAATGAACACTTGACCACACGACTCGTCCGGTCGTACCTAGGAGCCCGCCCACACGACCCTGTGTGAGCGAACATTAAAACTGCCCACCCGATGCTGGGTGCTGACGTGGCTCCGTACCTAGATGGCAACTGCTGCAAAATTAGTGCAAATCAAAACAAACGATGATGACTGCGTTTGGGCGAAGTTGATAAATACCACATGTGTGGGCGTTATCATTTAGGATATAGAAAGGTTTGCTCAATCGTAGAAGATATATTCTGCTCTTTGAGAAACTCATTCGATTAGTAATGTGGGATACAACGTAGTTTGGCTTTGGAAACCGCCGCCAATATTATCTTTGGAAGAAACAAATTGTTACGATGATTGATGGCTTGTCATGAACTGTACATGAGAATGTTGAGCTAATAAAAAATCAGAACCTCAGACTCGCTAGAGAATTATGCAATGGGTGACTATGACCATACAATCGACGCCACTTGGGGTCGAACAGTTCATGAGAAATGAACACGTATTTTCATCAACTCGACCACCTACAATGAACCTACATAATTTCAATACCGAGAATTCGAAAGTTCAGAAATTAGCAGCAATCTTGACCGTGGGCACATTTTAATGTGGAAAAACATAAACTCAATCAATATATAGATGTGATAGCTGGCACATGCTAGTTGAGGACTTTCAATACTGTGTGCGCCATGGAAAGTTGACTGAAGAATTAAAAAAAAAGGATGTATCGTGGGGTCATGGCATGGGTAAGAGGCTTGTTCTCTCAGTTAAGCAACCAATTTTGAAACTGGATGATTATTACCCCAAATTTGTCAGTTGGCTGCCTACTTAGTTCTTTGATTCTTTCCCACACCAGTGACACCTGACAATGAGTAGCCTTTCCGTTGTCCCCATGTGGATTGTACTGTTACCAGGCTCCACTTGTTGACGTTATTGTTGAAAATCTCGGCTCCAGATGCCGCCGCATGATGCATCAATATCGACAGAGGAATCAGTATTATAATTTATCTGAGAAAGCTCCGTAATATTGGATCCTTGGTACACATTTTCTTTCAATTTGCAAGGTTAATTATCAGCAAAGAAATCCCCAAATTAACTGTTCATAGATTTGACCCCTCATCTCTGCCTTAATTCTCGGAAGAAGTGTTGCTTTCTGATCTGAAGTTATCCTACTAGCTAAGGACACTTGCAGATTGTGAAGCCAATAAGGGCACAGCTAATCTCCGATGCTAGCATAAACAAATGGTTCATGTCACATAACCATGACATAGGCCGGGCGTTAACTTGAAGCTTCCCTCTCATCATCGCTGGCTCTTACTGAATTAATTAACTATCAAGAACACGTTCTTTCTGTCATGTCAATGTGCTCGTGTGATCGATCTGTTCTCCATGGAGAACCCAACTACCCTATGGGTTCTACTTGCCAAACTCTTGGTGACCTAAACAATACATTTTATCAAGATCATCCATGCTAGATATAGGTTAGCTAGCTCCTACAAGATCGCCATGCTTATATGTGCACTTTCTGATATCATTGATGACCACTACTCAAGTCACCGTGCCAGAGAGTGACCGACTGTTTTGCAGTATGGTTATCATCAAAACCATTTGACTCTATCATGTACACATTGTAGCTTCCATTTGAGACCATGTAGCATGTGCATTCTAAGAAAAATGAGGCAGTTTTGCAAGTTGCAATTGCTTCGTCTGAACAAGCTATCAGTCGTCCCAAAAGTGCTCTTCTGCTACCGAGCTCAAATGAGCTCGGTGAACAGTACATTCGAAAAAAAATCGAAAAAAGTTCAAAACAATCTGAATTTTTATTTAAATCAACATTGACAAAAGTTTTAAGAGTGCAAAATTTTGGCATGAAACAACATTTCTACAAGACGTGGCAAAAAAAACAAAATTGATACTTTGCCAAGCCATATAGGAATCTTATTTCATGCCGAATTTTTGCACGCACTTAAAACTTTTGTCAATGTTTGTCATAAAAAAAATCAGAATTTTTTGAGTTTTTCGATTTTTTTTTTCGACTTTACTGTTCACCGAGCTGAAATGAGCTCGGGAGCAGAAACTATGCGTCCCAGTCGTCCTAACTTTGTGCATAGATAAATTATATCCGTACCATAATCGTATTCTTACTCTTCTTTTCTAATGCATGTGTCTCACGGATTATAGTTTCTTACGTTAATATATACAAATAGCTAGTCAGGTAAAATGTTATTCTGGAAACAGCGGCATCAACATTAAACTTCACGTGAAAAAGATCGTTGGTTCCCCTCCCCTCCTTTGGCGCTCCGCGGGTGGCAGGGCCGCATGGGAGGCAAACCATACCGTCACCACCGTCGGGGTTCCCTCCTCCCCTCTTCCCTCCCTCGCCGCCGTCGGGGTTCCCTCCTCCCCTCCTCCCTCCCTCGCGTCGGAGGCCTTGGCACGGGCCGAGGCGGCTTCTCCTGGATGTTGCGCTTTGCGTCGGGTGCGGCAGCATAACGCCGGGCCGGTGCAGGTGGCACCGGGGCCTAGCGGTGGTGTGACGGGCGATGCCTAGGAGGTGCTACCCTGGAGCCCCGATGGCGGATGCAGTAGGTCGAGGTGGGCGTTCGAATATGGCTCCAGGGGTGCAGGACATGTGCGGCGCGGGTCGCGAGCGGCTGCTCCTGCTGTGGCGCCATGCTGGCTGACGTAGCGACGCGACAGGGGTGGGCGCTCTCCTTCTTCCTCCTTTGCTTGTCGGCTAGGTGGGGCTTGAGGGCGTGGCTGGTGGGTGCTTGGTGCAGCATGGTCAGATTCGGACGGATCTGGCCCTGGCTGGTAGCGGCCGGCCCAGGGTCCTGGCAGCAGCCGGTCGGGTTGTTGCACGGATGTGGGCTGCGACGGCCTGGTGGCAGTCCATGGTGGCGGTGTGGTCATTTCGCAACGGCGGCTGGACATGCTCTGGCGTCAATCTGTTGGCGCTCGACTCTTGTGGATGTCCCCAATGTCCTCTCGCGGTTGTAGGTGGTAGCCGGTTCGGCACCTCGCGTCATTGGGCAGGTGGCCGGGACAGGCCAGGTGCGGATCCAAGTAGGGAGCTTCGGTTGGGCGCCACAGGGGATGGAGTGTGGAGTGGTGGTGGGAGAGATGGGTGGCGCCGATGCGGTCGGGCCACCCGTCACCAGTAGGGGTGCCGGACATCGGCAGAGTCCGCTCGCACTTCACCTCTTCACTGACCTAGTGGCTCCCCGATCGACCTGGTTGGTCCGATCACTGGTGGTCCTATCGGCGGTCGGAGCATGGAGGTCGGCTCTTCGCCCGCAGCCATGGTGGGCATTTGGGACATCAGGTGTCCCGGGCGGCGGCCCGGGTGGTGGGAGCGGCGCGCTCGTGGGCAGAGCTCGTGGCTTAGGTGCGGGCGGCTAGTGGCCTTGGCCGCGTGGGCGGTGTGGTGGCTGTCAGTTTGACAGGCTGTGGCGTGTGCATCTGCACATCGTGGGCGAAGGTGGAGCATGCTTTTGCTGGGTGAAAACCATGTCTGGCCTTGGCCAGGCCGACGGAGACAGCGCTCGTGGGCGTCGTCATCTTCCTGGAGTATCCGTTGTGGTTGCTCCGTTTCCCTTCATCATGCGCCGGATGAAAATCAAGATCTTTCGATCGGGCGGTGGTGGTGCTTGCCATGTCCTTCTTGAACGCACCGTCTTGGAGCCTAGGTTTTCGTCGACCATCAACTTCGGCCTCCGGCGGCTCCGTAGCGATGCGTATTGTCATTTTGTAATCTACTTCGAGTCGTGCGGTTGTTGTTGATGTAGCTCTTGAGCACCTATGTATGTGGCCTTGGGTGAGTGTGGGTGTTGGTGTGTTGGGTTGTGGCGGTATCCGTCAGATGTTCGTTGTTGCTTTATATATAGCGGGGCGAAAGCCTTTTTGGGTAAAATGTTATTCTTCTTTTAGAAAAACTATAAAGTAGGATTTATTTGCAGAAGGGACATATATAGTCCCTTGTTTCATGTGCATACATAAGGTCTAGGCTCTGACTATTACATATAGATACGTAGATAGTTATATACTTGGTGAAGCACACACACATAGAAAAATGAAAAAGATTTAGTCAACTTAAGGGATGAATCTGCATTCAATTGAACATGGTAAGCGTACAACTTTGCTGATCAAATGGTACTCTAGGTGTACAGGTCAAAATTTTGCTCATCGTACAACTAATCACAATGTTCATTCCAACTCAAGATATTATGAGTTGATGGTCCTCAAAAAGTAAACGAAGAGTTGACTTCTGATCCGTACATAGGCATGTCATCATAACAGCTTGCAAAAAAAAATTCCTTCTTCCAAATCAAACAAGTATGAAATAATATTGTTTGTAAACACAAAGATCCAACTAACGAATATATTGAATTAGTAATTCCACTTGTTACCTAGAAAAATACAAGTCCTGTTTTACTTCCGGACAAATAGAAGAGGAAGGAACTTGACAAGACCCATCACACATCAAGGTTTTACCTACCTCTTGAATTGCTGCAAATTTCAATCCCTGAGCCACCAAGCATAGTGTGTAAAGTCTGGCTCATGTGCACAAATTCAAACACCAACTTGAACGGCACTTCAGCTCCTAGATGGAAAATTAGGCAAATTAACTAAGCTTAGATTGATAAAAACAATGCACTTTCTCTATCTGTGTAAATGCTGGATGCAATTATTGATAATTTTTGCATAGAGGCCGGCTCTGCTGCGAATAGACGATGAGAACCATGAACTGTTGTATTGAGACCAAGTAAGCAATAGAAAATGGAGGTTTCAACACATCGGGATCTAAAAAGAATGGTAATACTAAATCCATGATAATTGTACTTGTAGAAGAGCACCAGCCGGATCACCAGAAGAGGCAGCCAGAACTACATTCACACGGTATTCTAGGAAAATAGCGCAACTAACTTGGGATCACAGAACTACGCCTTTTCTTAATCCCCATGAGATTAGCCATGATTAAGGTCAATGGTTTTGCATTTGATTACTGTGTTGATATGTTGGTTTCACAAAGAATTCCATGCAAGTAGTCCACTCTTGAACGTGTGCATGCCTGTGGAAGAGGGAAACCTTGGATGTAGAGAGCTGGATCTACTTATCTAGTCATAGTCCAGGCTTTGCAGGTATAGCCCGGTTCTTGATGATAGATCTTGCTAGCTAGCGATAAATCACTAGTTTTATTAAACAATGTTTTTTGTGAGATTTCCATTCGAAGAAGCTTTTTTGTGAATAAGTTCCTTTCCTGATCACTATTCTGACTCTAATCCCTTTTTATTTGATAAAATTGCGTAGCTAATATATAGCAAGGAAAGCAATCCGAATTTGCATAACTCTTTTGGTTTAACATGCAACAAAGTGCGCTTCATTTCATATTAGAAGAAGAGTCATAATTGTATGTTCAATGACAGGGCAGCTCAATTAGCAGCATAACTAAATTCTAAATACACACATCCGAAGTTGCTGTTCGGTTTCAGCATGTTAGTACACTGCCAAATTAAGTGGACTTCTTTCTGGCAGGAAATTCTGACTTATGTAGAAGACACATGGGGCCCACCACTAGTAGAAAACAGGCCTTTGGACCGGAGCATTAGTCCCGGTCGGGTTTTGGACCGGGACTAATGTGATCACTAGTCCCGGTTCATGAGGCTAGGCTTTAGTCCCGGTTCATGAGGAACCTCTAGTCCCGGTTGGTGTTACCAACCGGGACTAAAGGGTTGTGGCAGGGATGCGGTGGGCTAGGGCCCATGCGAGCCCCCTTTAGTCCCGGTTGGTGATGCCAACCGGGACTAAAGGGTTGTGGCAGGGATGCGGTGGGCTGGGGCCCATGCGAGCCCCCTTTAGTCCCGGTTGGTGACACCAACCGGGACTAGAGACAAACCTTTAGTCCCGGTTGGCATCACCAACAGGGACTATAGAAATCCCTATATATAGATGCTTCTTCCAGCCCGAGCCCAAGCTCTCCTCTTTGTTTTCCCTCCCCTGAGCTCATCATTCATTTTTGCCAAGATTTGTGAAGATTGGAGGCACCCCATCGTTCTAAAAGGTTAGCAAGTTCATCCTTTCATCTCACATTACTAGTTTATTGAGTTTCATGATTTGTGGGTTTTAGTTTGGGAGTAATTATGTGGGAGTTCATTTGATTTATGTGCATGCAATTTGAGTTCAAATCCTTTTCTTAGTTTGCATGTGTAGGTGTGGTTTACTTAGTGCCTTCCCGTCCCGTCCTCGTCCTCAATGCCATCAATCGCCCGCGCCGTCCCGTCGGCGGCACCACCTTGGTGAGCCTCTGTTCTTATCCTTTTTATAAAAAAATCTTATCTAGATAGTTACTTGTATAATTTTCTTACTTGTATGATTGTTTGTTGAATTTAGTTGAAAAAGAAAACGATTATTTGAAAGAAAAATTAAAAAGAATTGAAGAAGAGAAGATGAAATTGGAGTTGCATGTTGCCGATGTCGTCGATTACTTGTATGATTAGGTCTAGAAATTTTTAGTAAAAAAATTACGTACTTTCGGTCTGTCGGAGCTCCTTGTGTGACTTTCATGTCTCTTCTTGATGGAGGAATCCCGACTGTTGTCGCAGGGGTCATTTCCCTCTTCTTCTTCTCACAATATATACCTTGGTATATTGCGCGACAGAAGAAGGGGAAACGACCAGCACCAACGGTCGAAATATTAGTGTGAGGTAGTGTCCACCAACATACACCACCATATAAGTGTGAGAGAGTGCGCACCATACACACCATGAGGCATGAAAGTTTTTCTATGGAAAACCTCGACAGACCGAAAGTTAAGCCATGTTGAATTAGGTTCATTAATGGCGTGCACAGTTTTCTGCATGTGGCTGAGGCAAACAAGCGGAATGCTTTTATGTGTTGTCCATGTCGTGTCTATAAGAATGGTGCGTATTGAATGCACAAAAAGTATGGAGTTGAAAGAAGTTTAAAAAAATGAAATGCGTTTGTAACAGATGAGTTTTCGTCCGAAACCCTCATACTTCGAAGGAGATGGTCCAGTTTGTACACGAAGTGCATCCAGTTTTTGTCGTAACCCTCTCAACTTTTTAGCACATGCTATGTGTGTGAAATGATGATACCATGCCAAGTTTCAACCTTTTCAGAGTTCATTTATACTGTTTTTCAATTTCACGGTCATTCGGCTCCAAAAAATCATTAAATGCATGGAAAATAGCAAATGAAGTTAGAAATGGTTGAAATTTGAGGATGTGTCTTTGAATGGTGCATATTGAATGCACAAAAAGTATGGAGTTGAAATAAGTGTAAAAAATGAAATGCGTTTGTAACAGATGAGTTTTCGTCTGAAACCCTCATACTTCGAAGGAGATGGTCCAGTTTGTAGACGAATTGCATCCAGTTTTTGTCGTAACCATCTCAACTTTTTAACACATGCTATGTGTGTGAAATGATGATATAATGCCAAGTTTCAGCCTTTTCAGAGTTCATTTGTACTGCTTTTCAATTTCACGGTCATTCAGCTCAAAAAAATCATTAAATGCATGAAAAATAGCAAATGAAGTTAGAAATGGTTGAAATTTGAGGGTGTGGCTTTGAATGGTGCGTATTGAATGCACAAAATGTATGAAGTTGAAATAAGTTTAAAAAATGAAATTTGCGTTTGTAACAGATGAGTTTTCGTCCGAAAACCTCATACTTTGAAGGAGATGATCCAGTTTGTACACGAACTGCATCCAGTTTTTATCGTAACCCTCTCAACTTTTTAGCACTTGCTGTGTGTATGAAATGATGATACCATGCCAAGTTTCAACATTTTCAGAGTTTATTTGTACTGTTTTTGAAGGTATAAAACTAAAAGAGTTAAAACACCTTTTTCAAATATCCTAAAAATTCCCAACTATATAAATTTGAAAACTACTGACACTAACAGAAAGTTTATAATTTTTTTGACCTAAAGCAAAAAGATTTATTCAAAAACTACAAATAATCTAACAGTTATTCCAAATCTAAAAACAGAAACGGTCCTGTTTAGAAAAAAAAAATAGACCGTTAGTCCCGGTTGGTGGCCCCAACCGGGACTAAATGTCCCTTCGCGCGCAGAATTCAGAAAAGGAGACCTTTAGTCCCGGTTGTTGGATCCAACCTGGACTAAAGGTCCGTTCGCGCACGGAATTTGGGCTGCCCAAAAAAGGAGGCCTCTTTTGTCCCGGTTGGTGGCACCAACCGGGACTGAAGGTTCGCCCCTATTTAAACCCCCTTCTTCCTCCCCAAATCAATCCATCACGCCCGCTCGACGACGACGCCAAGCTGCCAGCCCGCGCGCGCCGCCGACGTCGCCGTCCGACCGCTCTGCTCCCAAGCGCCGCCCGAGCCCGCGCCGGCGCCGCCACGCGGCCCGCCGCCGCCGCCCCTCCGTGCGCGCCCGCCTCGATCCCCGCCCGCTCCTCCAAGCGCCGCCGCGGCCCGATCCCGCGCCGGCGCCGCTCCTCCGTCTCCGCCCCGACGATCCCGGCCGGTGAGCCTCTCCTCCTCGAATTTTGTTCATTTTTTTTGTATGTTAGATAAAATGCATATGTGTATGTTAGATAAAATGGATATGTGTATTTGTTTTATATTGATGTATAGATGTTATATTAATGTATGTTAGAATGGAAATGTTATATTGCTGTATGCATAGATGTTATATTTTTTTTCCGATGCATATGTGTATGTTGGAATGGAAACGTTATATTGATGTTAGAAGACAACAAATGCATATGTGTATTTTTTTTCGATGCATAGATGTTATATTGATGTATATATGTTAGAATGATGGATGAATTGAGGCATTTAGATGAATGGATGCACTTAATATGTTCATTGTTAAGCAAATGTCATGCCAAATTTACAGGGATTCCATGTCTCCTAGACGTTCTCGTGAAGAGGAGTTGGAGTGGCAGAGGAAGTTGGTGGTGCGGGGAAAAAGGATTGACGATGCAGTGTTCGGATGGAGAGATTGTATGCGGGAGCTGAAAGAGGCAGAGAATAGGTTCCGGGAGACTCAGTCTGGTTTCTGGGAGCACGAAGTCAATTCGTGCAAAAGTTATGCCCAAACACAACTAAAAGTTGTGGCAGAAGTCATCTTCGCGGAGGCCAACGCTGCAGAGCATGCTTAGATGCCGCCTCAGAGTAGTCCCCACTTGGTTATGGAATGGGCACTACAACAAGTGACATCTTCGTGCCCGGCTCAGAGAGCCCGATGGGGAAGTGTTGTCGGGATACTTCCGCCAAGAATGCCCCCCCCCCCCCACCATCAGATTCTGCACCACGAGATTCTGGTCATTAATAGTATTGTAGTAAGATTAAGCTCTAGTTTAATGTTTAATAGTTTTATCATTATTGGTCTCGATCTAGCAGTTTGGTCTGGATTTGTAAGGTTTTTGAAACCTAGTTATCTGTTTGAACTCAAATTGTCATCAATAATGATATATATAAACATTATATTATATATGCATAACGTGTACGGTATGTAGTAGCGTAAAATATGTTTGAAATGAAAAAAAATTTGAATGGAAACATAAAATGAAAAGAAAAAATAAACAATAAAACCTACTTCCCAACAAAATAAAATCATTAAAGGTCCCCCAGCACAGACGCGCGCAGGCGGCCACGTGGAGGGACTCTAGTCCCGGGTCATGGCCAACCGGACTAAAGGGGGGGCTTTTTTAGTCCCTATTTATTAGTCCCGATTGCTGAATCGGGACTAAAGGCCCATCCCAACTGGGACTAAAGGCCGTCTCTGCCCTAGTGCACCGCACTTGTCCTCCACCTCTCAGCTCTCACCAAACTTCACTTACACGGATAATACATAATAGACATATACATACTGTGGCTTTTCTAATTTCTCTAGACAATAACATGGACAACCTGTTGTTGATGTACCTCAAACAAGAGAGACATGTTTACGAATTGTCAAAAAAAATAAAAATGAGTGGTTTATTATGACTGAACTTCTTCAGATGAACGGCCCTACAGGACTGAAATTTGGTCCGAAAGCGATTCCTTGCTTGACGACGGAGTCTCTCCTATAATAGTCGACCGAGACGCCGACGTTGCCGAAGAGGATGGCAGGAAGCTTCATCAACGCTGGACAGACGCGCTCGACGACGACGTACGTATAACTGTCCGCCAGACAACAGCAACATGTTGCGCGCGTTGAAGCCTATTCCACACATACGTAAATCTCAGTCTCCTGTCCTCTGCCGATATATGTATTTTTCTGGTTCTCTGCGAGTCTTCACCAGAGTCCAAAGAGTGCGGCTGTGTTTGACATTGCCCATGCTGACCACGTAATCAGCGTAGGTAAGCACCGGCGTACGGCGTTTGTTTATGCCAAACATCTAGCTAGTCCAAAACAGGAGGGGGGGGGAGGGAGCCATGGTCTAGGCAACTAGTTAGCTGCCTATCTCTCTATATATATAAGGCCATGGCAAGGCTGGTGCAGGACTAAGAAAAAGGGTTGGAAGGCTAGAGAAGCTAGAGCGAGGAGGAGGACGGACGTTTGCCTTCCTCCAAAGAGATATATAGCCGGTCGTCTGTGGAAGGAGATCGAGATGATCAAGGGAGACCAGAGGCAGCTTGGTGGACATGAAGAGCGGTTCAAAGATCAGGTTTGGAACTGATTAATTACTTCTCTTGATTTTGTGTTTGTGCCTTTCCATATGCTTAAGAGAATTTGATTTTTCTAGAATGATTGTTCATTTGGATAAGTAGTATGGTTAAGACTACTGGTTAGGACTTGGCTGAGTTTCTCTCTTGTCTGGGTTATGGTTGTTGATTCTTTGATCTATGTATGGAAGGCAGGGACTTCTCTTTCTGATGTCAAAATCAATCGGGAGATCATCTTTAGGGACCAGATCCTGGTGCACATAGAAGATAGAACACTCAAATTAAACATGTGGATAAGCCAAGAAATGGATTTTTCCACAGCTAGCTTGCCAACCAATAAATTCATGTTCTTATTAATTGTTTGCTCATCTTACACTAATACAGATTTCCTGTTGGTTTTCTAGATGAGAGATGATCGTCGGGCCTCAGATGGCAGCTTCTTTTAAGTTCTGGCAAAACCAGTCAAGCTCCGTCCGGAAATACTTGTCGGAGAAATGGATGTATCTAGACGTATTTTAGTTCTAGATATATCTATTTTTATCCATTTCTCCAACAAGTATTTCAGGACCGAGGGAGTACTTAATTATCAAGCATATTTAAACACTTTTTGGAAGAAATAAAAACATGTTGAACAACATAGCCAAATTTCTTTTTCATCGTTGGCTATATAAGGGAGGATCTGGTACTTATATATATGCTTTGTTTTTCCGGCTCCTCCCCCTCTCCTCCCCCTCGCGTCGCCTCCCCTCGGGCGGCGCCAGGGGCCCCCGATCCCGCGCCGCCAGTCCCTCCCCACTCCTCCATCCCAAGCCGCCGCTGCCGCCGGCAAGGGCCGCGGTGGCGGCGGGCCCTGCACCGCAGATCCAGGGCGGGTGGTCGCCGCGGCAGATCCCGTGAGGCGGAGACGGCGTCTCACGCGGGGAGGCCGGGGGCGGCAGTCAGGGCGGCGCCCCTGCTGCGCGGCGGCGATGGGAACCTACATGACCGGCGGTGTGGCGGCCGCGGGCGCGTAGGTGGCTCCGATGGCTACGGATCTGGCGTCCTGTCCAGATCCGTCTCCGTACGGCCTTGGCCGGCCGGTGGCGCGAGGAGGACCGGTGAGGGGCGGCTGGAGGCTCCCTGCCGGCGTGCCGACGGTGGCCCTCGTCTCCACGGCGAGGTTCCGTTTGGTTCCAGCCAGCTGCGAGGTTGGGGGGACGCGACTTCCGGTGAAAATCGCGCCGACTTCGGTCATGGCGGACGATGGCGGCGTCTATGACGTCGTTCCCTTCTCGAGGCATCGTTGTTGCAGGTCGTGGCACCCCACTCGTGATGCTCTGGGGGAAACCCTAGATCTGGATCTACCGGATCGGACGATGATGGTACCTTTTATGCCGTTGTCCCTCTTGAGGGCATCGTTTTGGAGCAAGTGTTGGTTGGACGGGACAAGCGGAAGAGCGGTATCTCATCCACCGCAAGGCCGACGGTGGATCCCGGTGGCATGGTGCTGCGGAGGTTCGACGACGGGCGCGTGTGGACGGATACGTGCAGGATGGTGGAGTTGTCTGGCGTCGTGGTGGCGTCGACGGCAGGCCAGGCAAGGTCGATGGGTCAGTTTTTGCTCTGGAGATGGACTGGTGGAAGATGGCGGCGGCAGCCTCTAAGAGTGTGTCGGTCCGGTATGGGACCCAGTCCCGGTGTGTGGCTGGGCTGGGACATCCGGCTTTAGATGTTAGGGTTTGGTGCGATGTCCGTTTGGTATTAGGCCCGGATATTCGGCACACCTTCATCAAGGGGATAGGAGTAGCAACAGGTGTTGCCTAGATGGTGGCTTCAGGCTGACTGATGTATTACTTTGTATGGTCTCTGTGAATAATTAATAAAATGGCCGCATGCATTGTCCCGATGCAGAGGCCGGGGGTCTATCCTCCTTTTCAAAAAAAAATATGCTTTGTTTTTCCGTTGCTTTTACTACAGAAGTGGCAGCAAAAACTAGTGTGAGTATCCTTTAAATTTATTAATTACTCCGAATTTCTCAACTAATACACACAAAAAAAGAACCTACACCTAATAGGTATTTATATTTTCCTACAGTTCTGTACCTCTTCCTATATGTACAAAATTAGTTAGTTTCAAGTACTCAAATATATACTAACATACACACCAAACCAAGTGGCCAACTAGACATTATCATATGTTATGATTTGCTTCACCAATGAGTATATAAACTACTAACAGGTCTCCTGTTGTGATGCTTTCATTGATTCAGGCTCAAGAAGACAGGATCGCGTCCACAAGGGCAGAGATGAGCGAAGTGAGAAAAGAGAATGAGAGGCTGAATACGATGTTGTCACGGATGGTGGAGGACCATCGATCCCTTCAGAAGCAGTTCGATGTTCTCCGCCAGCAAGGGCGAGGCAAGACGAACCTCGCCGTGGGCTCACCGGAGCACACATTGCCCGCCAACAGTGTTAAGGACCCGGGGTTCATCTCTTTGAAGCTCGGAACAAGCACCAGCACCAGCAAGCACAACAACATGGGAGAAGATATCAAGGGCAGCACAAATAATCCAGACAACAGAGCTGTTGGTGCAAGAACTGATGGAAGTGACATGAAGGTGCGGCCGGATGTGCTGACGTTGAGCCCTGTAGGCAGCTCCGAGGAGGAGGCCGCGACAACCTCGGTGGCGAGCAAGACAGTGAAGAACCTGAGAAGCCCTGATGCCGAGGACGACGTGGCTCAGCAGCCGCTGGCTAAGAAGGCCAGGGTGTCGGTAAGGGCAAGATGTGACACACCAACGGTACGTACATACATGTACTTAAATACATATACACAAATTACTAAGAAGTTAAATGTTAAATGAATGAGATAGAAATACAAATGTGTGTATGATTTGAATGTATGGTTTGTTGGCCACCAGATGAATGATGGGTGCCAGTGGAGGAAGTACGGGCAAAAGATATCCAAGGGGAACCCGTGCCCGCGCGCCTACTACCGCTGCACGGTCAGAACGGGGTGCCCCGTCAGGAAGCAGGTATATATGCATTGCATGGTCAATATGTCACAAAATAATCCCAAGATATGGTGGTACCAAACAAAATCGGTGGCGAGAAGTGTGTTGTGCAGACCAAACTTGGGCAAGAATCATACATGTGTTTCTTCTGAACACCGTGATGCTACTTAATTAGTATTTCCTCTTGTTTGTAAGGTTACCTTCATCGCACTTCGCACGATTTCAGTAAAAACTTGATCATAAATTTGATCGACAAAATATTAGTTACATCATATGCCAAAAAAAATTAGATTCACATTCAAGGGACGTTTCTATGGTATAACTTCGGGCATATAACTCATATTCTTTTGAGCAAATTAATGATAAAATGTTTATTAAAATGTGTTTGCACATTGCGAATTCGAATCAGGATAGAGAGCGTACTTAAGAACGTGAGCTTAGAGCATGTCCAATAGTAGCCTTATTTTTTGTCACAAAAACAGGGTGAAGTAAAATATTTAGGCCACAAAAACTCATTTCTTTTTGGCACGACCAAGCGCCGTCTCCAACAGCAGCCCTATAATAGAGCATGAAATTGGGCAAAACTGCTGCCCTAAAAGACGGCAGCCGCACGGAGGAACCGGCCATGGCGCACGGCGGCCGGCCGGTAGATCCGAGGGTTTCCGGCTGCGAGCGGGAGAGAAACGGTCATGTGCGTCCGGATGCCACGGGTTTTGGGGCAACCGCCGAACTGCCCTATATTTGTTACACTTGGAGTCTCTTCTAGGGCTTCCCAACAAATATTTTGCAATTTATTTTGGATTAAACAGTTGTTGGAGACCGAGTTTTGCCCTCTCATGCCCTAAAAATGTCTTGTGCCTAGAAATAAGGCTACTATTGGAGATGCTCTTACATGCAGAAGTTGGTACCCACTACCAAGTGGACTCAGAGATCGATCGGATCCTGACCTGATCACTAGGGAGGGCCGGAGCCGCAGGGAAAGGGGAGAGCAAAGCCTGCACCGCTGGCTGCTGGCGCCTCTCCCGCCTGGCTGCGTACGGCGTTGCCGTCGGGTGCTCTCTGGCGGTGTTGGGAATCCCTCCTCTCACTTGCCCTGTTTCCCGCGCGCGGCTTCTCGGCGGTCTGCAACAGCAAGGCCGCAAGTGTCTTGTTGGGTTTTAGGCTGATCGCATCGAAACAAACTTGCCCCACATGCCAGGGGCCGATGGGGGGTTTGGAATGTAATATATTGGAAAAGGCTATGGTGGTTTTTTGGTTGGGCCAGCATCCCCACATGTTTTCTTCGAGAATACGCACAAGTGTGTATCTTATATTAATAGAAGGAGAGGGGAAGAGCCTTGTCCACCAGTCGCCCCATGTGTGCTGTCCACTTCAAGCAAACCCACTAAAAATAGAAACTTCCACTAAAAAACAAAGGTTCCTTTCCTTTTTATTTTATATATACAAAAAATATGCAAACATTACATGCCTTTCCGGAAAAACGTGTAGTGGTCCAGCAAATGTTTTCTGGATCCATATACGAGTATCTCGCGAATCTATATTGTGCATTCGGAGGCCTCGTGCGGTAGGCGTACCTAATGTTGAAAATATATCCATGCTAAAAGTTCTCAATCTTTTTGAAAAAAATAAACCGAGTTCATAGACATAGCATATCTCTAATATGCTACAAAAGGTCAAATATAAGTTATGCTTGAGAAATAAAATATAACATATTCAAATGTGGTAGCGTTAACATGCACGATTTCACAAGTCTATTTGAATTACTTACTATTCGTAGCATGGTTTCCTTTTTCTCGGGTTGCGAGTTCAATTTATAATTGAAGTTTCATGACATGTTTTTTCCTTTTTTCCATACAATTCAAAATTTGGATCGGATTCCACTAACAGGAGATAAACTGAATAAGAAAAGTAAAAATTAAAACATCCTAGTGCAAACGAAGTACATAGAAGCATGTTCTAAATGTTGAAACCAGCATCAGCCAGCTGCAGCAAGCACCGCTAACAACAAAACAAAGAAACCAACGGCGGACCAAAATAGCCGCCAGCTAAATATATTACAACTTCAATCATCCGCTAAAGACATTCAACCAATTACTTCCTGCTCCAAGACATCTTCATCACCTCTAGATGACAACTCTCATCAGCTCATCTTTCATTTGCTTCTTTTAACCACCCTCTTCCATATCTTTGGCATCATCCTCCTACCTAAATTTCATGACATGATAAGCATAAATTGTGTGTACCTATGTACTCAATTATCTACAGGATTTTTAGTAACTTTTAGAGCATGGCTTTTTTAGCTAGTTGTACAAGGACTTCACATATAAATGAATGTGCACATTTGTCCGCTCGGTATAAGAAAAACAATCTTCTCGCCATGCAAACGATTTGCACTTGAACTAATCAAGTTTTCAAGTAAAATTCTTAACTAATCGAAGATGCTTTGAAACTCACTGTCATATTTCTTCAGTAGCATGCACACTATGGTTTTCACTTTCAGTGAGATTTCTTCAGTAATTTCAGTAGACACTGAAATATTACCTTTCGGTCAAAATATTTCAGCAGTTTCAGTAGTACACATGTATTCAAATATTTTTCAAAAATAATTTCAGAAATTAGAATATTGAATTGAATTCATGTGAATATATTGGCCTTTTGACCGAAATGCAACCCAAAATCACTGAAATTCATAGAATTTTGGTGATTTCGGTTGGTGCTGAAATTTTTCTGAAACTGAAAGCGAAAACATTGATGCCCACACACTACACATAGCATCTGCACTCCTCACCATGGTGACGAACTGACCATGCACATACATTTTATTCCCAGGTGCAGAGATGCGTGGAGGACATGTCAATCCTGATCACCACCTATGAGGGCGCGCACAACCACCCGCTCTCTGCCTCCGCCACTGCCATGGCCTCCACCACCTCCGCCGCAGCGTCCATGCTCATGTCAGGATCCTCCACCTCCCCCAGCTTCCCCTATGCAGCCTCCAGCCTCCACGGCCTCAGGTTCGGCCTCCCGACGGCGACCACCATCGACCCCTCCAACCAGCTGGGCAGCCAGCCATTCTTCCTCCCGGCCGCCACCGGCGCGTCCATCACCGCCAACCCGTCGTACCCCACCATCACCCTCGACCTCACCTCACATGCCGCCTCACAACGGGACTTCTCCCTCAGCAACACCAACAGGTTTTCCGCCAGCTTCACTGGCTCTCACGGCCAGAGCAGCAGCACTGGTAGGTACCCTTCTACGAGCTTCACGTTCTATGGCTACAGTGCGAGCAGCCTTCCTAGCATGACCACGTGGCATGCCGATGTGGGATCGTACCTAAGCTACCGATCCTCGTACGGCGCGCACTACAACAACACCAACAAGAGCACTTTTGAGGCCACACTGAGCGGCATCCACAGAAGGCAGCAAACTTCAGTGGCGTCGCTCTACCAGCCGGTGCAGGTGCAGCAGAGGGTGGCTCAATTGAGTGGCAATGGCACGAGCACAGCAGCACCGATCGTGCTCACTGACACGATCGCCAAGGCAATCACGTCGGACCCGGACTTCCACACAGCGCTCGCAGCTGCCATCACGTCAAACATTGGCAAGCCGACTGCACGAGGCGGCAAGGGGCTCGAGTGGGGGGAGCACCTCGGGCTGGGGTTGTCTAGTGATGAGGCCGCGGCGTGTTCGTCGGCGCTCCAAGCATGGTCGCCGTCAACGGCGGCCACACAGAAAGGTTCTCTGAATGACAGGATGGCGTTGCAGCCATCGTTGGCGTTGTCGGGATCCACGGGTGCTACTTTTTCCACATCTCCCGTCTGAAGATCATGGAGCACATCAATTAGTTAGCTCTTAGCTAAATGTTCTGAGTTATGTTTGTGGATTAATTCAATCATTTAGTGTAAATATGTACTGAATGTAGCATAATTGCTGAAATGATCATCATTCACAGCCTAAACACACACCAAGATTTTGTGTTTGTGACAAGCTATTTGCAGGTTGCCTGGAAAAAAATGGTGCGGTGATCATATGAGACAAATCTAAACTCAGAGAAGAGAATAACTAGGCCTGCCGATTTCCCCCGTCTCCCCGCATTGCTTGAAGCCCTCTGCCTCTGTCGACCTAGTCTCCCGTTGAATTAGCACTCAATTATTGTATGGAACTGTAGCGGAAACAAGTAATCTTAGACTCCTTTTGATTCAACTTCCGGACCAGAGTTATGTCATGAAATGGTCAAAAGCTAATCACGTGAAAAATTTGTACCGCAGAATCTTGCACGATAGTGACTTTAGTGCAGTGTACTTTCCACAGCCACATGCAAACCCTCTACACTAGCTACCACCGTTTATTTTGCAAAAATTACCCATCTGTCATTCCATTAGTCGTTGCTTAGCACGACTTCATCTACTAATTCAAGGATTGTTGCTTGGCATGGAAGGAAAAATATGAAGCAACATAGTACATGGAGAAAATAGATCTAGCAGAATACCCCAGATGCTCCTCACACAATGTCTGGGTCAGGAGTACCTCCGAACTGCACTAGTAATATGTACACATCGAGAGCATATTTTAATGTGGACCCCCCCCCCCCCCCCTTCCTAATTTGGGTAAAACCAATGAGCCGAAATCACCCAAATCTTCTTCCATTGTTATCAAATGTGGGACACAATAAGTTTTAGGGAACTTACAAATAGAAACCTCACAATTGGGATATCAGTTACTTCCAAAAAAGAATATATGTGTACAATAGCTTCAATCCAGTTACATAATTGCAAATTACATCATCATCAATCATAGGGATCCGATATGATATGCGTGTAGTGTACACAGACACAGGTGTAACAGTTGCTAACGACCAAGTGCAAACCATTGTTGTGATTTTCTGATTTCTGAACCGCGGTTGCTTGTAGCCCTGCTCGTGCATGAAGTTGCCCAAGCACCACCATATCCATTATGCACCTGACTTAATCCTTCTGGTGGTGGGGGGTGTGGGGTCTTATGATGGCTTCAAATGTGGAGAAAACTACTGGAACTTTCGGTAGGACTTGACTCTCATAAGTCGGCTCCCAGACTTTGTGTTGTAAGATTAGCTCGCTTCCTATTAAGTATATTGAATTTCCTTTACATCACTCTAAAATTAGGAAAGAAGATATTCAACCTATTTTTGATAAGATCATCAAAAGAATTGTTGGCTGGAGAGGAAACTACTAGCCCATAGTGGTAGACAGACTTTAATCCATCCCTCTCTGGCTAGCATCCTAGCTATATGATGAGTGATTAAATAACCTAAATGTGTTTTCTCTCTAACTTATTCTCGGATGGCGCATTGCTTTTTGTATAATTATGATGGACATCACAAGTATCACCTTTCCCGTTGGGATCTCCTTTACATTGTAAAGGAATTCGGGGTTTAAGCTTACCTAATCTTTCTGAAGTTAATCTCTACCTTTTAGCCTCTTGGATTAAAAGGTATCAACTAGATGGTAATAATCTTTGGAAACAAACTATTGATTTGAAGTATAAGACTAAATATCCTATATTTGTGTCTTCCCTAATAACATTGATGTCTCCTCCTTCTGAAAATGGGTTATGTGGGCTACTAAAGTTGCAAAAATTAGGTATCACTACAAAGTAGGCAATGTTAAGAAGATTAATTTTTTGGAAGATCTTTGGTTTGGTTATGCTTACCTTTTAGCCTAAATGGCTTGACATACTTAGCATTGCCCAGCCTTGTTTCTCTGATGATGAAGGTGCTCTTGTCTAGCAACTTGAGACCAAAGGGGTTTATTCTGTCGGTTCTTTGTATACTTTGGTTAATTTAGAGAATTGTCCCAGTTCATATTCCTGTCATTTTGAAATTGGTTGTGCCACCAAAAATATTTCTTTTGTGGTTATTGGCAAACAACAAATTGCCCACTAGAGATAATCTGGTTAAAAGGCAGAATTGCCTGATCTATCTTGCTTGTTCTGTGGTGATAGAGAATCCTACTCTCACTTATGTTTCGATTGTGATGTTTCTGTTGAATTTTAGATGAAATTAATGGTGTTGCTAATTTCAACTTGATCGTCTGCTGATGACTCAGTAATTAGTCTCACAAATTTCAATGTTGTGAATGATGCTACCCTTTTTGTGGAAAACTTGCAATGACATTATTTGCTTTAACTCTCTATTCTACGGATCATTCAGTGGAAGGTTTCAATATTTCTTTCTCGGTGGAAACTTCTCCTAAATCGAGATCTGAGAGCTCACCTGCAAAGTGTGCTAGGACCCATCACAAGAAGTTCCCTAACGCTTCGATGACCTAAACCTCCCGGAATATGTGTTCTTCCATGGTGCCACCGCCCCACCCGCCTCTTCTTCGAGTCGAGCCTCGGCGATAAGCTAGCATGATCCAGGTCCCAGTGATTGTCATGTTGCCCCAAGAATTGAATATCGTAAGCACATTTCGCTGAATAATTTTAATTGGCATTACAACTCTGTTAACCTAATCCAGAATAGAGGTAGCATGCTAGCCATGAACCTTTCTCTAGAGAAAAAGAAATTGATCAAGCTCATTCCTGGAAGCCATACTATGAAGAACTTCCATCCAGTTGGTAATGGACGTCATCAAGCTAATCGATTGCTTCCTTCTTGTGGCAAGGTGGACGAGATCAGGGCCCATCTATGCCACCAATCTTCCATCCAATCATTTATTCTTTGAGGAAAGAGTCATTTTTCTGTCCTCGATAGAAACAGTACAACATGCCGCAAACAAATCCAAGTGAATATGATTGCACTGTGTGGGAGTGACCTTTCAAAGCATGTCACGTACGTTGGTCACATACAAACAAAATCCACCTTAATCTCAAGGCCAATCTAAAGCTTCATCCTTAAAGTCGATCCCCCATATTTCTTTGTGTGTGTGGGGGGGGGGGGTGCGCCATGCACTTTTTTTATAGTGTCACCATGCGCTTCTTTGTCCCCCGCCCAAAAGGAAATTACTTCCAAGCCCATCAACCCTTCTTTAAAGCTCTTTTTTTTTGCATCAAAAAGGTAAGGACTAAGTTGCAACAGAACTCACCGTTACAAGCATTTCAGCACGGGCAATCAGCTTTCATTTCTAAGATTTCAGCACCTCATGGCATCCAACTCTCCTCCGTGTATGAGTGTACAAGCATTGTCCTTGGGATGGCCTTTGTGTTCTTCTCGGGGTCGTTGAGGATAGTAGCCATATCGTTTTCACCTGCATCTTGGCCCAATTTATATGGGGATACATCCGCGACGTCACCGGGTGTGATTGGGTTTCGACGTCTTTCACGGACATTCATGACCTTAGTGGCAGACTTTTGAGTTCAGCGCATAGTGTTAGGTGGTTGGGGTTTGCGGCTCTTGCGTGGGCTTTGTGGCATGTTCGCACAAATCTCTCATCGAAGGAATTTCCATTAAGCATCGCGCTGACTGCCTATACAAAATGACTATTTTCTTGCAGCTATGGAAACAACTCAGCAAGACCGAGGACTCATCGACCATTGACAAGTTGATCCATCACCTATGCAGTCATGTTGTGGTCCAAGTGAAGGGAACAATGGCCATGATGATTGAGTGGGTAATGTGTGTGATTTCGCTATTGAGCCAAGCGCTCCCATGGGTTTGTATCGCATGTGTGTGCTGTTGGTCACACTGGGCGTTCGGGTTTACCCGCAAATTCGGGTCGGGTAATTCGGGTAAAAAATATTTCGGGTTCCCAAAAATGATACCCGAAATTTGTACAGAAAATTTGCTACCCGAAAATTCGGGTACCCGAAACTTCGGGTTCGGGTTCGGGTAATACCCGTACTACCCGAACTAGTAAACAGTGAAGAAGAGTGCCATCAACAGTGGAACGAGATGGACTGCATTTTGGTGGCTGGCGTCGGCGGTGCAGGACTGTAGGCGGGAATTTGGACGTGCAACAGTGGAACAAGGTAGAGAACGTCGGTCGTTCGGAGTCACGTCATGCAGGCCGGTGGGCAAGTGGTGTAGCATCGGGAGGTCATCGGGAAAGATGATGTGAGATGGATGATGGCTAGTGGCCCAGTGTCGTCGCCCCGCTAAATGCACGCGGCCTAGGTTTGCTCGTGGGGGCCGAAAGCTAGTGATAGCCTTTTGGGCCGGGCCTTCTTTGCACTAGTCTGCAACATGTTTTACCGGGCTAACTAATTAGTTCGGGTTATTCGGGTAATTCGGGTACCGTGGCATTCTACCCGAATTACCCGAATTAAATTCGGGTTTTCAGATCTGCTACCCGATATAGTGTTCGGATTATTGGGGTTCGGATTATTCGGGTTCGGGTTTGGGTTTTTCGGGTTCGGGCTTCGGGTTTCGGGTTTTATGCCCAGAGCCGGCGGCCCGTTTTGAATATGTGTGTGTACCTTTTTTTATGAGAATGTGTGTGCGTACTTCAGTTTATCTTCTTGAACCTTGGATTGGTACTCTGTAAGGGCTGCAGTTCGCTAAATCCTGGAATTATGCCTTCCATCGAAAAGGATTGTACAGGCCGAATATAGCAGGCCAGTGATGAACAGATACTCCGTGACACTACATCCAGTTTCAGATTCAGAAATGAAGTTGCAAGCTAGGGCTCCTTCAGTCAAAAAAGTACAAACAATCTTTGTTGCTAAAGCAGTAAAAACTTGGCAGGTTTCTGATTGATGCATTGCCATGTTTCTTTAAACTCTTATATGCTAGTGGAGTAATATATGATAGAATGGGACTTTCCTCGCCATTTGACATCTTACTATTTCGTCATGCAGAGTTTAGTATCAAGCTGTTAGACATTAGAAAGTGACACTCACACGGTCCAATCCTCAGAACTTGATAAGTACGGAAATTCTACATCCACAGGACAACTTGCAATCTTATTTCATTGGTCTTCCGTGTCGTACATTGCTTGATTTTCTTAATAGAGGCTGAAACTTGGTGGTTGACAATTAATAACCCCTAATTAGCAGAGAATTTTGGGAATCATTGACATTTTGTGTTAGCAACCCTTTTCCTGCGAGGACAGGACAGGACAGCTCAGTATGCTGCAATCTGGTTCAGTTGACCGAATTCGAAGAAGTTGGTCTGACAGAAGATACATACATGTCAATTAATGGATCTATGTTTGATGATGTACGTACCTCTTATACTTTCAGCTTCTGATGCTAATTCAAATAATGGCATCCCTGCTAATTAATCAACTAATTGAGAGGTTTTATCCAGCTAGCAGTCTTCACATATAGCATATGCACAACTTCTGCACGGTTTTGAACAGTTTGATCTATTGTGATATGACATGCATGCTATGTATTTACTACAACAGCAAAGACTAAACCGAATCCGATGTTCTTCAAACGAACAAGAATATAGTTGCAGTACATTTTCTAGTTGGAGGTACACAAATAATAAGCGTGGTGAAAAAAAAACGGTTTTCTTCCACTAATAATACTGAACATTGTATATGTAAATTTGTGCTCATTCGTGGTGTGCTTTCGAACTAGGATCTGTTCGGGAATTGGGATTTGCATTTTCCCATCAAAGGAAGCAAACCATATTCAGTTTATCCCTTGAATGGAGGCTTGAGATAAACACATAGAGGAGATGGAGATGATCTGACTTCTAGGCATTATTGGCATGACCAAGGTTTGTCACTTTCCGTTGAATAACAGCTGATCGAGAGGCTTCCATGGAAAGGGTTTAAATATATCTTAGCTGGTTTATGCTCCGATGCCGTGGTTATAAGTTGACTCCTTTAATGTTAAACATCCACTTGTCATTTTCATATATTTTTTGTATAGAGCCGGTGAGTTTTCAGCTTTGATAATTTAATTTAACTGTACAGAATCAAATCTAACGTGTAGTTCTCATGTGATGCAACCAATAGATGATTAAAGAAGTTTTTGTTGGTGACATCTCAAAAAAATCAATGCTTGATGGAAACATTGACCTTCGTCAGTATAATAGCTGTTGCGTGTCAGTGCGAACTACCGGGATGATATTGTAATGAATCCGAATCGTCAAAGGTTAAGCTATCCTCATTCCTGGTTTACAATTATATGAGGGCTGCCGTTTCATTTGCTCACTCTTTTTTTAACAGTCATTTTACCACTCTTGACTTTTAGGAAAACTGTAACATTGTATACTTCAGGGAGGTATAAATACACTGTGTGAGAACGAACCTATTGGATGTATAGTTATACTTTTATTCTTGAAATTGGGTAGACATGACTTCAAAGTTCAGATGAGTCCTATTAAGGGTATGGTTCAGTTTCTGTCAAATTGCTGTATATGTATGTAAAAAATGTACTTAATGCACATGCATCCTTGTCATGCACAATGAGCAGCTAAGGATGGTATATCGATTCCTTTCTTTTCTTACCAGGTTCAGGATATGTATTATGGCCAGGATTATGCTTTGATCTTGACCATCATGAGCAGCTTCTGCGATATAATTGTATTTAGTTAAAAAAATGGCGGACATTAAAAGATTGAACATCATCCTGCCACAGATGGTTTAACTAACAGCATGAGTTCTAACTTTGTTTTCGTATTGTACTGCATAGTCACCTTTGCCACTCCTCTCAGCTGATATGCAATTCTCCATACTAAAAGTTCACAACCGTATCCCTTCGCACGAGCGAATGGCACCTTCCGCTAGGGCTTCCACTAGGGCTTCCACTGCCTCCCATCGGCGCCGCCGCCGGTCTGCCTCGTCTCATGTGGCCTTAGGGCCATGGAGGCGCAGTGGATCCCGGCTCTTGCCGGCGGGAGGGCTCCGTTTTTGGGTGTTTTTCTGAGTTTTGTTAGGGTATGAGTCATGCTCAGAGAAATGAGACGGCGGCGACTCTCTGAAGATGGAATAATGTTCTCCCCGCCTAGCCCCCATCCCGACGGTGTTTTTAGCGTCATCGGAGGGTGTCTGCAGGTTTGTCTCCGATGGATCTCGTGGGATTCAATCGACGTTTGTCTTTGATGGATCCACGTGGATCCAGTCGTTCGTCTGTGTTCCTGTGTCTATAGGTTGGATTCTTTCGATCTATGCTTCTCTTCATCGGCGGTGGCTGTTTTGGTGAGCTGGTCCTGTAGGGCCTTAGTAAGATGACTTCCCGACTGTCTAGTACAAAAAAGTTTGTCCGACTCCGGTGATGGAGGGGTGATGACGATGGCGCGCCTTCGACTCTCTTCAGTGCTTGTACTCGTCGCTAGGTGGTCTACGGACATAGATGTAATTTTTACTTCTGGTGTTCTTTGTACTACCATGACAGTTGATGAATAGATCGGAAGTTTTTCTCGCAAACAAAAAAGGTTCACAGCCACTGAAAGTGGGAGATACTAAATTTCGCCAAGGTCACAAAATGATCGATGATCGAAAGCGAGACTCCCCTTGATATATTCCCAAGAAAAAATAGAAGGATTGAAAAACTAGACTCTATGACTACGTATACAACTGGCCCCCATTTGGTCAATGATGTGAGATTCTATCATGGACGCCACCAGATCTAGTCTAAGACACATGGTCTAGATATATAGCCAAATAGGACGTTTGGATATATAGTCTCCGACTGCTACCAGCCAGAGCATCAAAATTCTACATTAAACTCTGTGGACTACCAAGTCATACATACCAACTCTCACATGGTTCTACGGAGAAACAATTGCAGGCCCAAACAGACCGAAACCATTGCCATCACAGCCAACTCATTTGCACAAACTCAACAGCGAATGAACATGAAGTTGGAACAGGGTCTGCATGGCCTAATTACCATAAGAAGATACAATTTCCATAGAAAAAGGCGAAGAGCTTGTTGCTGCGAAGCTGAAGGTTATGGCAGGAGGGAAGATGCACCAAGGAGTCTCATGGCCAGACAGAATTCAAAGTTTTTAGAAAGGATGCTCTTTCTTATTTATTCATCTCAAGGATTTCACACATTACATGGCTCCATGCGGATGCGCAGACGGGAGAATGGTATGGTTAAATATAGAAAGGCATACTGAACTGTTGAAGATATATTCCACTCTTTGAGAAATTCTGTCAATTAGGAATGATACATCGTATTGTGGCTTCGACGATCGCCAACATTATCTTCCGAAGAAACAAATTGTTACTACTATTATTGATGATCTGTCATGAACTGTACTTGAGAATGTTGAGCTAATAAACAATCGGAACCTCAGGCTCGCTAGAGAATTTTGTAAATGGGTGACTATGACCATACGAATGGAGGGACGCCACTTGCGGTCCAACGGTCATGAGAAATGAACACGTCTTCCCATCAACTCGACCACCTACAATGAACCTACATAATTCCAATACCGAGAATTCTAAAATTCAGAAACTAGCAGCGATCTTGACCGTCGGATGCCACTTGCGCACATTTTAATGTGGCAAAAAATATACTCAATCAATAGATGTGATAGTTGGCACATGCTAGTTGAGGACTCCCAATACTGTGTACGCCATGGAAGTTGACGGGAGAATACAAAAAAAGGGCATGTATCGTGGGGTCATGGCATGGGTAAGAGACTTGCCTTCAGCTAAGCAACAGGTTTGAAACTGGATGGTTTTTTATTTATTCATTCATTTTTGAGAATGAAACTGGACGATTGTTACCCCAAATTTCTCAACTGGCTGCCTACTAAATTATTTTCCCTCCAATGACAATGAGTAGTTATCCCCTTGTCCACATGTGGAGAGTACTGTTACCAGGCTCCACTTGTTGACGTTATTGTTGAAAATCTCGGCCCCAGGCCACCGCTACACGGCGCATCAATGTCGACAGAAAAATCAATATTGTAATTTCTCTGATAGAAATCTCCCTATATGCTGGATCCTTGCTACACATTTTTTTTCAATTTGCAAGGAGGTTAATTATCAGAAAAGAAATGCACATCTTAATTGTTCATAGATTTGACCCCTCATCTCTGCTTTAATTCTCTGAAAAAGTGTTGCTTTCTTTTCTGAATTTGTCCTGCTAGCTAGGACACTTGCATGTTGTGAAGCCAACGAGGGCACAGCTAATCTCCGATGCTAGCTTCAAAAAACTGGTTCATGGGCTCATGGCACATAAGCATGACATAGGCTGGGCGTCAACTTGAAGCTTCCTTCTCATCATTGCTGGCACTTACTGAATTAATTGTTAATTAATTCTTTCGGTCATGTCAATGTGCTCGTGTGATCGATTTATTCTCCATGGAGGACCCAACTACCCTATGGGTTCTACTTGCCAAACTCTTGGTGACCTAAAAAATATTTTATCAAGATCAAAGTAAGCTAGATATAGGCTAGCTAGCTCCTACAAGATCGCCATGTATATATGGACACTTTCTGATATATTTTTTCGAAAAGAAGGATGACGCCCGACCTCTGCATCAGGGTGATGCATACAGTCATTTTATTAATTATTCATCAAGACCTTACGAATTAATACACCAATAAGTCTGGAGTTACCATTTTGGCAACACCTGTCGCTACTCCTATCAACTTGATGAAGGAGTGTCGATTGTCTTAGTTGTATACCCAAACCTCACACCAAAACCTAAAGTTTAAAGCCCAAGGCCCCAACCAAGCCCCATTGCCGGGTCTGGGGCACACACCGGTCCGGCGCACTATCAGTGGTCACCGGACGCGCACGTTGCAGAGGACGCCATAACCATTTTCCATCAATCCATCTTCAGAGCATGTACTGACGCATCGACCTTGCCAGGCCCAGCTGTCGTTGATGCCACCATATCGCCAGACAGCGCCACCATCCTGCACTCGTCCATCATCACGCGCCCACCGCCGAGACCCTGCTGCTCCATGCCGCCGAGACCCGCCGTTGTCGATGTGCCAGATGGCACGTCGCTCCTCAATCGTGAACACCACCTGCTGCCACTAGTCCCATCCCCTCCGCCTACAGTTCCTCTAACCAAGCACCCAGACGCCCAGGCGACGCCTTCAAGACGAGTACGACACACGTAGTGTCGCTGCCGCCCAATCTGAGAAGATTTTGGGTCTTCACTCGGGCATGGGGTCGAGGTGAAGGGTAGGGACCTCGACGGCGCCTGCAAGGAGGAGAACACCGACCCTTGTCGTCGCCATCGTCGGCATGAGTGAGCCATCCAGAGTTTCCTCCGGTCCAATGCCACCTCTACCAGACCCCACGAACGCACTGAAGCCGATGGCCGAGACCGCAAGCCACCAAGTAGAGCGGAGAGAGGCTGCAGCGGGGAGAAAATCCATCGGCAACTCACCGCCCACGCGGTCAAGACGCCGTCCATCCAACACTCACGAGCGCCGCCAGCCAAGGGCACCACCGCCACGCCTACCAAGGCCGCCGCCCGAGGTCCAGATTCCTCCGTGAGGACCAGAGCGACGAGATCCGCCGTCATGGACCCAAGCCGTCGCCCAAGCTTGCTGCCGCCCGAGCCCGCCACCGCCGGGAGACCTGCACCCCCATGGATTTGGGCGCCTGCACACGCCGCCGCAAGTCTGCCGCTGTCGAGGTGGAGGGGGGAGGTGTAGGGTAACGCAGCAGAAAACAAAAAATTTCCGACCTACGTACCAGCCCAGGATCACTATGGAGACTGCATACAAGGTTTGATCTGTTTCGTTACCGACTCGTAGCGCAGCGGAAGTAGAGTCGATGACGATCGGCGGTGCAGATCCCCGCAGCTAGGATTTACAACCTCCCAACCGCGAGGATGTACTCCCACATCTGCCCCTTGGACAGCCCTCCGGGAGGCGGTCGGACAGTCCCTCGGACGGTGTCGCGGACAGCCCTTCGGGAGGACCTTCGAAACTCGAACGGTCACTCGGACAGCCCTTCGGGAGGACCCTCGAAACTAAGACGATCACTTGGACAGCCCTTCGGGAGGCACTCTCGAACTAAGACCGAAACTACGATCTCTCTACAGAGTTGCACACATACGGTTTCATCTATCCGGCAGGGCTTCGCCGTCCAGAACTAGTTCCCACCGGAACCCAGACAGCCTTTCAGCTCTACGAAACTATTTCGCTGGGAGGGAGAGAGAAGCCAGACAAGTCAATGGCATGTGTATGAGAGCAAGCATGAGCTGATTTTGGAGAGCAATCTCCACCTCTATTTATAGGAGGAGCAAGGGGTAGAGGAAAGACCAAAAGGACCTTCCTAGGATCTTTCCACCACATGCCACATAAGGGTGTGTAGAAGATATCCACCATGAGGTGGAAGGACACCTCAAGGAGGGCCCCCCCAAGCCATGGCCGAAATTTGCAGCCCCCTTGGGGAGCTCCACCTCCCTTTCACACACCAAAAGTGGTTTTCTTCTAGAAGAAAAACCCCATTTGCAAATCAGCCCAAAAAGTGCTTTTCACTATTCACGAACACATTTTTCAGCGTCCGGTCGAACTGAAAATATTTATGTGGGCTTAGAACATTTCCAGTACCCACTAAAATAATTTTCAATGCAATCCGGAACAATTCCGGTTTAGTGATTTTCATCTGCGAAAAGCATCTGAAGCGGTTTCGGCAGCTCCGGAACATTTCCGGTTTTCATCCCGGAAAATTCCAGAAAGTTTCCAGAATGATTCTGGCACCCTCCAAGAATTATCAGGCATGTGCTAAAACCAATTTGACTTTATGGTATCCCCTGAAACAACTTTTCAGTTTTACCGAAACTGTTCCGGTGTTCTCTCTGCGGAACTTTTCCGCTGTCCGAAACTTTTCCGGTGTCCGAAAACTTTTTCGGTGATTTTCTCTCAGACTCCCCGTCTAGTATTCAGCAGATAGATGACCTTTAAGCGTGTGACCCTATAGGTTCGGTGAAGTATAGACATGACCCGGAACCCCTTCCGATCAATGATCAACATCGGAGCCGTGGACACCCATATTGACCCCTATACCCACACGAATGAATATTCGAGTGAACCTCCAGTTGCCGTGTGCTATTCCTGTTGCTTCGCGATATGTTACAAATACCCGAGGTGAGACATGTTGGCATCCCCGCGGATCAACAACTTGTCCACTATGCCAGTTACCTCGTTACCGGTATTGTTCTCTTTTCTCGTTCCCGTGTTCCGGCATCCCCGTGATCAAATCACAAAGTGTCTGGCCAGACGATGATGGATACCGTAACACCGAGAGGGCCCAGAGATATCTCTCCATCGTCGGAGGAGCAAATCCCAATCTTGAGCTATCAAGTTACTTGACAAACTTTTCCATGAACCCGTAAGCCGCCGTAATAGCCACCCATTTACGGATGACGTTTAACAAACCCCAAAGTTCATGAAGCAAGCATGAAGTAACTCGATACTCTCATGGTCTAAGGAATTATGCAAACGTTAACCATCTCTGTGTTATTAACCATTAACTTATGACGAATGAATCTCATAGCATAACATCAATTCGGGTAGATTCAACACAAATGTTCTTCTAACATTGTGCCCTCAAAATTGCCGGCATAGCCATGCCCATGATCAGGAAAACAGGATCATCATGCAATACTTGAGCCAGTCTTAGAGGCCAGACTAGGAATACATTTTACAGTTTATTATTCCACACGTGCATATGAGTCTTCCTCCGAGCCTCGTGGTTATTGTAGACTCGAGAACCATAGCAGTTATAGCATGGAACATAAACCTAATTATGAACAGGGAGATAATCAATAACATATATTATTGCCTCTAGGGCATATCTCCTACAGGAGGAGGGGGCGCACCCCGCGGATCTGGGCGTCTGCCCCGCCCGTGGATCCGGGAGAAGTAGGATAGGCCCTCCGCCGCCGCCATCGCACGCACGGGCTTTGCCCGATGCCGACCATCAGCAGCGGCGGAGGGGGAGGTGGGTTGCTGGGGGTAGTCTCGACGGCGGCGTTTGGAACCTGATGTGTCGCCCGCGAGGGGGGCGACGCGAGAGGAGAAAGGGGAACACCATGTCTCCATGACGACTACATGTCACCATGCCAAAGAGTAACCGACTGTTTTGCAGTATGATTATCATCAAAACCATTTGGCTCTTTCGTATGAGCATTGTTGTCAACTTCTATTTGAAACCATGTGCATTCCAAGAAAGAGAGGGACCTTGCAAAGTTGTAATTGTTGCATCTGAACAAGCTATCAGCCGTCCTAACAGATTTTTACAGAGGGAGTAGTCAGTGACGAACGAGGGCTCCCTCGTATCGCTCCCTCCAGGGCGATCAGGGGGCCAACCCCAGCGCCTCGGCCGCCGCCCCCTCCCTCCTCTCCTCCACCTCGTCGTCCCCAGAGACATGCGCCGGCTAAGCCCGGGCGCCGCCGGTGATGGGGACGGCGGGGATCTAGGCTGCAGCCCCACGGTCTTGAGGGACCGGCGGCGCGAGATCGCCCTTCGTTCTCCGTCTTTCCTGGCGGTTCGGTGCTGCTCCGGAGGCTTCGTGGGGAGGACGGATCAGGAGGGGATGTGGCCATGGTTGACTGGTCGGTGGCGCCTCCGGTCAGATCTGATTTGGCCGGTGCCGCTGACGGTGGTGGCCATCTCCTCCGTCGGAGGTGGTCGGCCTGAGGCTGGATGGTCAGATCTCGAGATCCGCCATCTAGTACCGGCTGCGAGTCGGGAAGACATAGTTGTCGGTGAAAACCGAGCCGATGCCAGGCGATGGCAGCGTTCTGCGTCGTTACCTTGATGAAGGCATCATCGTGTAACTATTGTCGACCCACTCGTGATGCTCCGGGGGAAACCCTAGGATCTAGTCTTCCAGATCGGACGATGGCGGTACTACGGTGTCGTTTTCTCTCTTGGGAGCATCGTTTATGGAGTAGAGCTGGAAGACAGAGGCAGGAGGTGGAGCGGCTTCGTCTTGCAAGGAGCTTTCGGTGCAGATGTCAAGTCATGCCTGGCCGACAGGTGCTACGCTGTGTCATGCCTGGTCGGCAGGTGCTACGCACGACAGATCTTCCAGAATCTTCGCGTCTGGACGGACGAGCGCGGGACGGTGGCACCGTTGGGCACCGTGGTGGCGTCGACGGATGGACGGACTGGCAAGGATGATGCAGATCTCTCTCCTGAAGATGGGTCAACGGTCCGATGATGATGGCGGCGTCTAAAACGTGTGCATGTGATGTACGCTTTAGGTCTGCTGCACCGGCTGTGGGTTCCGATACGTTATGTGGATGGATCGGTGGCGACACCGGTTTTAGATATGGGGAGTGAAAGCACTCCACATTATCGAGTTTTGTAGGTGTGAGTGGTGGCTTCGGGTGGCTTGATGTATGTTCTTGTTAGACCTATGTTGAATAATAAATAAAGATGGTCGTATGCATCGATTGATGCAGAGGCTGGGGGTTTTAACCTCCTTTTCCAAAAAAAAAAAAAAATCAGCCGTCCTAACTTTGTGTGTCTAATACCTGACTCCTTATTTATTTTTTCCCTCTTCTTTGTGAACTCATGCATTTCATGAATTATAGTTTCTTAAGTAAATATATTGACAAGTAGCTAGCCAAGTACAATGCAATTCTTCCTCTAGAACAACTACAGACTAGATCATTTGCAAAAGCAACACATGTAGTCCCAATACATAAAGTCTAGGCTCTTCAGGTATACAATATAGATAGATATGTAGGTAGTTAGATACTTGGCGAAGTCACATACATAAAAAACTGAAACAAAAAAGATACCTTCAACTTAAAGGAGATGAACCTGCATTTAATTTAACATGGTAGCCGTACAATTGGTACTCTAGGCCTACAGGTCAAATTATTGCTGATCGTACACAGCTAATCACCATGTCACCTCTAACCTCAAGATATAATGCGTTGAGGTTCCTTTATAAGGAAAGAAGAGTTGACTTCTGAATTATGATCCATACACAGGCATGAATGCATACTACCAGTGTCAATTTTGTATGTCTCATTGTAACAACTTGCAATTGCAAGTTATTTGTTCGTCAAACAATTGCAAGCTATTTTCATAGTTTTAAATAGCCGGCTATAGCCCCGCTATAGCAGAGAGCAGATTTGCAGCACTCGAGCTCCACTGCTCTCTATATTTGAACATTTTGAAATTTGTGTTTTAAAAGTTTCAAAAATATATGAATATTTTTCCGAGGATACATATACACATTCCAAATACCCGTGGCAAGTTTTGGTAGAAACTCGCTTTGTTTTGGGCCGTAGAAAAAAAACAAATTTCTGACAATATATAGGAGAAAAAGGGTGCCATTTCTGTCAGAATTTTTTCTTTTTTGTATTTCCCAAAATACGAAGTATTTCTTTTCAAGATTTTTACCGGGCCTTCAGAATATGTATATGTATTCGCGTATTTATTTTCAGATTTGTTTGGGCACAGGAAGTGTATTTTTCAAAAATTTCAAATACCAAGAGCAATGGAGCTCGGTAGCTGCTAGCACTTTTCGCGCTATAGTCTTTTCCGCAGGGTGTCGCTAAATGGTCTTATATACAAATAGCCCGCTATAATCTGCTATAGCTGATTTGGAGATCCGCCGCTATTTAGCATAGCCTGCTTTTTAAAACACTACTTATTTTCCCTTCTTCCAAGTCAAACAAGTATATATGCACATGGGACAATAAGAAAAATCGGAGACTAAGACATAATCAACTGGCTATAAAGAATCAATAATACTGGTTGTAAACAGAAAGATCCAACTAACCAATGTATTGAATTAGTAATGCCACTTGTTACCTAGAAAAGTAGAAGTCCCTCAAGTTCTCTTTAGGAGAAATTGAAGAGGAAGCAAACTTGACAAGACATATACTATTTGGCGGAAGCCACACAGATATTTAAAAATCAAGGAACCACCTAATTATTCTTGAGTTGCTGCAAATTTCAATCTCTGAGCCACCTAACTAGTAGTGTGTAAAGTCCGGTCCATATGTGCACACAAATTCAAACACCTGGTTTGAATGGCACTTCAGCTCCCAGATGGAAAATTAGGGAAGTTGATTAAGCTTAGATTAATGCACTTTCTCTAACCGTGTAAATGCAGGACGTAATTATTTAGAATTTTAGCGTAGAGATTGTCTCTGTTGCAAATGAACGACGAGAGCCATGAACTGTTTCATACGGCGGCAAGTAAGCAATAGGAAATGAGGTTTCAACGCATCGGGATCTAAAAATAACGGTGGCACTAAATCCATGATAACTGTACCGGTAATTAAGAGAGAGCACCAATGGGATCACCTGAAGAGGCAGCCAGAGCCTCAAAGACCACCCCAGTTAAGCTGAACTATAGTACTCACGCGGGGGTATTCTGGGCAAATGGTGCAGCTAACCTTGGATCGCAGCACTGTACATTTTTCTTAATTCCCATGAGATTAGCCATGATTAAGGTCAATGGTCTTGCATTTGATTATGTTGATTTCCCAAAGAATTCCATGCGAGTAGTCCACTACTGAACGTGCATGAGGGAAACCTTGGGTCTAGGGAGATTTATCTAGTCGTAGTCCAACCTTTGCAGGTCTAGCCCAGTTTTTGATGATAGATCTGGCTAGCTAGCGAGAAATTATTGGTTTTATTTAAAAAAATGTGATTTTCGTTAAAAAAAATGATCTATTGTGAATAAAATTCCTTTTTCTGACAATTCTGACTCTAATTCATATCTCTGTGACATAATTACATAATAACCACTAGTAACAAGTACGTAAACCGCCAAATTAAATGGACTTCTTTCTGGCAGGAATTTCTGACTTGTGTAGAAGACACATGGGGCCGCCTTGTCCTCCCTCTCACCAAATCTGTATCAAAGACATATATGTATGAGCGATTATGACTGAACTTCCCCTGACGAAGGGCCCTACGCAGGACTGAAATTTCGTCTGAAAGCGATTCCTTGCTTGACGACAGAGTCTCTCTCTATAATAGCAGGCCGAGGCGGCGACGACGCCGACGACGAGGACTCGCGGGAAGCTTCATCAACGCCGGAGGGGGACGCGCTCGACGTACGTGACACACACAGTCTGGACGCGCATCTTAGTTATAACTGGCCTCCACACAACAGCAGCATGTTGCGCACGTTGAAGCCTATTCCACACACGTAAACCTCTGCCGATACAGTGGCGGAGCTACGTGTAGACCAACAGGGGCCATGGCCCCCCCTTAAATTTTGCATCCACCAAAGCATATGCTACATTTTAAGCCTAACTAAGGTTTAAACTAGAGGTTAGCCCCTCCTTCCCTATTAATTTGCTCTCCTTCAAGTAATGGCCCCCTCTTGGATTTTGCTGAAGCTCCGCCACTGTGCCGATATATGTTTTTCTGGCTCTCTGCGAGTCTTCACCAAAGAGTGCGGCTGGGTTTGACATTTCTGACGCTGACCGCCTGATCAGCGTAGGTAAGCACCGGCGTACGGCGTTTGTTTATGCCAAAAAATCTAGCTAGTCCAAAGAGGAGAGGGGAAGAGAGAGAGAGAGAAGGTCCAGGCCATGGTCTAGACATCTAGCTCGCTGCCTCTCTCTCTCTCTCTCTCTCTGCTATATATACAAGGCCATGGCAAGGCTGGTACAGGACTAAGAAGAAAGGGTTGGAACTTGGAAGGCTAGAGAAGCTAGAGAGGGTGGGAGAGAGACGCTTTCCTTGCTCCAAGGAGAGATAGCTGGTCTTCTGTTAAAGGAGATCGAGATGATCAAGGGAGACCAGAGGCAGCTTGGCGACAGCCATGATGAGAGGTTGAAAGACCAGGTTTGGAACTGATTAATTACTTCTCTCTTGATTTTGTGTTTGTGCATATGCTTCAAAGGTTTTGATTTTTTCTTGAATGGTTGTTCATTTCTTTGGATAAGTATGGTTGGGACTAGTGGTTTAGGACTTGGCTCAGTTTCTCTCTTCTCTGGGATGTGGTTCTTAATCCATGTATGGAAGTCAGGGACTTCTCTTTCTGATGTCAAAATCAATCAGGTGATCATCTTTAGGGACCACAGATCCTGGCGCACGTAGAACAGTCAAATTAAACATGTGGATAAGCCAGGAATGAAATGGATTTTTCCACTGCTAGCTTCTCATCCAATAAATTCACGGTGTATCAATTGTTTGCTCATCTTATACTAATATAGACTTTCATGTTGGTGTTGCAGATGAGAGATGATCATCGGGCCTCAGATGGCAATTTTTTCAAGTTCTTGCAAAACCAGTCAAGCACAAAAAAAGAGGTACGTAATTAGCTTTTCGTAATTGGTTACATAAGGCAGGGCCTGGTGCTTATATATCCCCCTTATTGTTTTTCTTTTTTATTTACTTCAGAAGCGCGGCAGTAAAAACTAGTAATAAGAGCCTTTAAATTTCGTAATTATCCTGAAAATCCTCAACTAATTCACGAAAAAAGAACCTACATCTATTAGCTAGCTATATATATTTTCCTATAGTTTTTTTTTTTTTCATCTTCCTAGGTGCAAAACATGTTAGCTCCCAGTAGTCAAATATACATATATTATATATAAACCCAGCCAAGTAGCCAACTAGGCATTATCATATGTGATTTGCTTAACTAATGAGAAATGACTAATTGGTGGGTCTCTGACGTGATCGTTTCATTGATTCAGGCTCAAGAAGACAAGATTGCGTCCACAAGGGCAGAGATGGGCGAAGTGAGAAAAGAGAACGAGAGGCTGAAGACGATGCTATCACGGATGGTGGAGGACCATCGCTCCCTTCAGAAGCAATTCGATGTTCTCCACCAGCAAGGGCGAGGCAAGAACCTCGCCGTGGACTCACCGGAGCATACATCACCCGCCGACGGCCCCGGGTTCGTCTCTTTGCGCCTCGGAACGAGCGCCGGCACGAGCAGGCAGAACATGGGAGAAGAGATCAAGGGAAGCACTAATAATCCAGATGGCAAAGGCATCTCTCTTGGACTTTCATCAGCCTGCGGAGCTGTTGGCGCAAGAACTGATGGAAGTGAGACGAAGGTGCGGCCGGATGTGGTGACGTTGAGCCCTGGAGGTAGCTCAGAGGAGGACGCCGCCACAGAGACAACCACAACATCGGCGGCGAGCAAGGCAGCAAAGACCCCGAGGAGCACCGGAGGAGTGGAGGCCGAGGAGGAGGTGGCCCAGCAGCCACTGGCCAAGAAGGCCAGGGTGTCGGTGAGGGCACGGTGTGACACACCAACGGTACGTACATATATACTCCAAGGGAACCTAATAAGAACTTAAATGGTAAATGCATGAATGGGATGGAAACTCATATGCGTATATGATTTGAATGTATGGTTTGTTGGCGATGGATCAGATGAACGACGGGTGCCAGTGGAGGAAGTACGGGCAGAAGATATCCAAGGGGAACCCGTGCCCGCGCGCCTACTACCGCTGCACCGTCGCAACAGGGTGCCCCGTCAGGAAGCAGGTATATATGAAATCCATGCATGATCAATATATATGCCACAAAACAATAACCAAAAATGCCTCTATGTTCCGCGAGCCAAACTTGACCAAAAACTATACATGTGTTGCTTTAATGTCGGGAAGTTGGCGCCGGCTAGCGGATGCATTATACAGTTCATAAATCTTTTTTTCAATGCGCTGAACTGTTGAAGCTCGACACTTACAGATCAACTGCATGGATGCATCAGCAAGCTATGTTGCAACTTACAACCCCTGATAACCCTTTTGTAAAATTCAGGGAAATCCAGAGCCATAGTACTTTTATATTTGCCCAAAAATTAGCAAGATGTGCTCCCCTTTCTCGCATATTTCTCAAGTGGATGCCTAATATATACAGTTCATGTTAGAGGCTCAAAAGTACTACCAAGTGGCACGATCAATCAACTAAACTAAACCGCCACGTGCATGGTCCCAAATCCGGCCTCCAGACTCCATAATCAAGCGTTGAAGCACGTATATATGGGGGATCGGATTCGGAGATCGGAGCCTGACCTGATCATGAGGGAGGGCCGGAGCCGCCGGCCGGGGAGGCGGGGGCAAAGCCAGCGCCGCTCTCCCCTGGGTAGGGCGTCGCCGTCGGGCGTTCTCTGGCGGTGATGGGGGTTCCCTCCCCTCGCCTCGCTTGCCCGGGAGCGGCCGGCTTCTCCGGCAACCAAGGGCGCCGTTGAGATTTAGGCTGATGGCGCCGAAGCAAGCTGGTCCAGGTCCCACGTGCCAGTGGCCGATGGGGGTTTAGAGTGCTAGAGCTTGGAAAAGACTGATGGGCTTTGGGTTGGGCCAGCGTTGCCACATATGTGTGTGCTGCATGCCACTTCAAGCAAGTCCAAGATTGCCTCAAAAAAAAAAAGCAAGTCCAAGAAAACCTACCCTCAAAACAAAACAAAAAGTACAACCAAAATAGAATCCGTAAAATGAACATATTTTCTTTTGTATATCTGGCAAAAAAAACATACAAGAAAGGTTACATACCTTTCCAAGAAAATGTCTAATGATAAAGCAAATGTCTTCTCGGTGAATTTGTACTGTGCATTCGGAGCCCTCGTGCGATCAGTGTACCTAATGCCAAAAATATATCCATGCTAAAAGTTCCCAAAAAAAATTGGAAACAACTGAGTTCATAGAAATAGAATATTTCTAACACGTCACGAGATTTCAAATATAAGTTCAGCTTGGGAAATAAATATAACAGATTCAAATGTGGTGGCGTTAACATGCACATCCGTATGTGAATTGCTTACTATTCGTAGCATGATTTTGTCTTTTTTGTTTCTCAGCTTGCGATTTCAATTTATAATTGAAAATTCAAAACATGATAAACATAAATTGTGTGTAGGATCTTCAATAACTTTTAGCATGGGTTTTTTAGCCAGTTGCACAAGAACTTTTTTGTATAAAATGAGTGTGCACATTGTGCGCTCGGTATAATAACAAACAATATTCTCACCATACACAGGGATTTGCACTTGAACTAATCAAGTTATCAAGTAAAAATCTGAAATAATTAAATATGCTTTAAAACTCATGCTTATATCCTATATATACCTAAATAGTTGATCCCCATTATCTCAAATTTCTCAACATGCACACATGCCACCTCTCGTTATCCCACTAATTATTTCTCTTCATATGCATGGAATATGGTATTTATATTCTCTCTCAACATGGACACATCCCAACTCAGCACACACTCCACCTCATCTATCACATTAGTTATATTATCTCTTAACATGCATGAGAAATGCTGCTTATGTTATATACAACTATATATTAATCAATTAAAATATATTATATATATTTAATTTTCATCATAAAAATTACAACCAAATCCCGTAGTAACACGCCGGGTATCATCTAGTTACTTCCATTGGCGCCATGCACACAAGCACCACACACAACATCCTTCCTTACCTTGATGACCAACTGACCATGCACTCTTTTTTTCCCAGGTGCAGAGATGCGCGGAGGACATGTCGATCCTGATCACCACCTACGAGGGTGCGCACAACCACCCGCTCTCCGCCTCCGCCACCGCCATGGCATCCACCACCTCGGCCGCGGCATCCATGCTCATGTCAGGCTCCTCCACCTCGCTGGGCTTCCCCTCTGCCGCCTCCAGCCTCCACGGCCTCAGGTTCGGCCTCCCGGGGGCGGCCAGCGACGCCTCCTCCAACCAGCTGGGCGGTCGGCCATTCTTCCTCCCTACCGCCGCCGGTGCGACCATCAGCGCCACCCCGTCATACCCCACCATCACCCTCGACCTCACGTCACAGGCCGCCTCGCAGCAGGCTTTCTCCCTCAGCAACAGCAATAGGTTCTCATCCAGCTTCACCGGGTCTCACGGCCACAGCAACAGCACTGGTAGGTACCCTTCCACGAGCTTCTCCTTCTCCGGCTCCGGCGTGAGCAGCCTGCCCGGCACCACCGCGTGGCCTGCCGGCGTTGGATCGTACCTGAGCTACAAATCCTCGTCTAGCGCGCCCTACAATGGCACTGGTAAGAGCTCGTTTGAGGCCGCGCTGAGCGGCATGAATGGAAGGCAGCAAGCCTCAGTGGCGTCACTCTACCAGCCGGTGCAGGCTCAACAGAGGGCTGCTCACTTGAGCGGCAGCCTCACGGGCACGGCGGCGCCGATCGTGCTCACTGACACGATCGCCAAGGCGATCACGTCAGACCCAGGCTTCCACACGGCGCTCGCAGCTGCCATCATGTCGTACGTCGGCAAGCCGGCTGCAGGGAGCGGCAAGGGGCTTGAATGGGGGGAGCACCTCGGGCTGGGACCGTCGAGTGCGGCGGCTGCGGCGTGCTCGTCGGCAGTGCTGGCACGATCAACATCAACCGCAGCGTCACATAGCGGTTCTCCGAACGGCAAGGTGTCGTTCTTGCAGCCATCGCTGGCACTGTCGGGCTCCTCAAGTGCTACTGCTTCGACATCTCCTGTGAAGAAAAGGGAGCATATTAATTAGTTAGCTGAAGGTTCTGAATCGTGTTTGTGGATTAATTTGGTCATTTGGTGTGCATATATACTGACTGTAGCATAATTACTGGAAATGTGTTGATTGGTTCATCATTCATAGGCTAAACACGCCAAACGTTTGATTTTGTTTTTTAAGTGAAAGGGGTTTCCCCCCATTTTCATGAAGAAAACCATAGTAGTTCTTACACCACCAAAACGCCAACCATCAGCGAAGCCTCATTTGTTAAAGGGGCATATATATCCCACCACTAACTAAGTCCATATCCCCTACTGGACAAGCATATGATAAAGTCTATTGCAGATGTAAATCAACCAGCTAGATACCCAAAAGAGAAACATAGTGCAGGTATTACTAACACGGAAACAACAAGACTAAAACTAGAGCAAGGTAGCCACAATGGAAGAAACATGTCATCTTCAAGAGCACATCAGCCACTAGTAAATCTCGTCACCCTCGGATTCCATGCTCTCGGAGTGTTGTAAATTTCACTTGCTACTCACTCTACAAGCCCACACACATCAATTCCCTTTCATCTTCCCTGTTTATCTCTAAAATAGACCAAAAGAATGAGCAACCCTTTTGCGATCAGAACAAATATCATTTCTGCAAGTCCAAATTGACCACAGTAATGCAAAAATCAAACACAGACTTTTCTCCCCTAAGTTTGTCAAAAGAAGAGAACCAAGTAGTAAAAAAATGCTCTTAACGTTCAGAGGAGCAGAATTCAAATCGAAGTACATTGCAACACACTCCATAAAAAAATAGCAACAGAGCAATGCAAGAACAAATGATCAATATATTCATCAACTCCACAAAAAATACATTTAGAGTCTCCATTCCACCCTCTTTTGTGCAAATTGTATTTAGTTAGCACACTATTTCTAACCACAAGCCATAGGAAAACTTTGATCTTTGGGGAAATTTTGATCTTCCAAAGAAATTTGAAATGGAAATTTAAACCAATAATCACCAACTATGTTATAAAAGATTTAACAGAGTACTTTCCATCAGCAGTCAAGGACCAAGTAACTGTATCTTTTTCATCTTTCAGTTCAATATCAGCACAGCAAACTTGAATTTCATTCCACTAAATCAAAGTACCCCCCCCCCCCCCCCCACACACACACACACACAAAGTTCTTTTGAATTTAAACTATTCCCATCATATTTTTAAAGCATCAGCTAACTTGACATTCTTAGGAAGCACACATTATATAGCCTGAGATAAGATTGGTTGAGCGATTAGCATCCACCCACTAATCTTCTCAAAATCTAATATTTCCCCATTATCCACTTTTTTCTTCACATAACTGAAAAACAAGTCTCTGTAGACAATCAAGAACTGGGAATCACCCACTTGTTGTCTAACTCTAAGAGGCACTCATTCTGAACATATTTATTTCTGAGAATATCCTACCAAAGCCCATGTTCCATTTCCAACTTCTGAAGCCATTTAGCTAAGAGGGTTTGTTCATTAATTCCAAGTTAAGAATACCTAAATCTCCTTATTTCTTAGCCTGACATACCTCAGACCACCTGACCAAGCGCTATTTCTTTTTATTATTATATCCTTGCCAAGTAGTTATGGCTGTAAAAAAACTCAGCCTTTTTCCTAACCCCTACGGGTATAGGATAAAAGGACACAATAAACAAGGGTATATGTCAAGGATGATTGCACAAGTGACACCCTCCCGGCAATATTCATCATTCTACCCTGTCAACAAGCACATCTTTTTCAAATTTATCTTCATAAGATCTCCAATCCTTATTTATAATCCTCACTTTGTTAAGGGGAATGCAAAGATATTTCATTGAAGTTCCCTACCTAACAATTAAAAAAACTGTAAATTTGATCTTTATCCCCAGCCTCTCAAAAAAGGAAAATCTCACTTTTTAAGAAGTTTATTTTTAACCCAGACATCTGCTCAAAGGGACACAAAATAATCTTCAAAATAATTGTACTATATATATCATTAGGGAATTGTGTCATCTGCATATTGCAGCATATTCACTCCACCCTCCCTGGATTCAGTAAGTACCCCCTTAACATACCCATGTTCTATAGCATTGTTCATAATAATTTCCAAGGCATCAGCAACAAGATCAAAAAGGAGAGGGGATAAGGAATCCACATGCTTAAGAACTTTAAAAGTGGGAAAGTAAGGTCCAAATTTATCATTAACTTTTACACTCATACACCCACCCCTCATGGTTTCCATAATCCAATAATTCCATTTATTAAGGGAAACCCTTCAAACAAAGCATTTTATCTACAAAAGGCCACTTATTTATCATACACTTTTCAAAATCTAATTTAAAGAGCATGGCTTTTTGTTTCTTAGAATGGATAGAATTAAGAGCTTCATGATGGATCAACACTCCCTCCATAATATAGATGCCTTTAATAAAATTAGTTTGGACTCGGGAAATCAGCTTCCTAACTACTTCGATTAATTTGTTCATGACAATTTTAGTAAAAAAATAAAACTAGCATTTAATAGGAAAATAGGCTTAAACTTCTGAATTTGTTTAGCATCATTAGTTTTGGGGACCAAGGTGATGATTCCGTAGTTTAATCTAGCGCTGTTTAAATTGCCCTAGTAGAAATCAGCAAGCATTGCCTTCAGATCCCACTTAACTAGGTGCCAATATCTCTGATAGAACCCTATGGAAAACCATCAGGACCAGGGCTCTTATTCTTCTTCATAGATTACACCACTTTATGAATTTCCACAAAGGTGAACTCCTCAATCAGTTTCTTGGCTTCCAGGTCAGAAATTCTATCAGCACTTTGAATGTTTAAAGAAATGCTTGATTCATCAAGTCTCCCAAAAAGGTTTTTATAAAATATGGTAATATATTCAATTAGATTATCCTCTCCCTCAATGATCCTCTCATCTTGCTCTAAAGATACAATTATCCTCTCCAAGTGTTGTAAATTTCACTTGCTACTCACTCTACAAGCCTTACCCCCCCCCCCACCTCACACACACACACACACACACACACATCAATTCCCTTTGATCTTCCATGTTTATCTGTAAAATAGACCAAAAGAATCAGTGATCCTTTTGCAATCAAAACAAATTTCATCTCCACAAGTCCAAATTGACCACAGTAATGCAGAAATCAAACATAGATTTTTTTTTCCTAAGTTTGTCAAAAGAACAGAGCAAATTAGTAAAAGGCTCTTAACATCCAGGGGAGCAGAATTCAAATCGAAGTACATTGCAACACACACCATAAAGAATTAGCAACAGAGCAATCCAAGAATACATGATCAATAGATTATCTTGGAAATATGCCCTAGAGGCAATAATAAAATGGTTATTATTATATTTCCTTGTTCATGATAATTGTCTATTGTTCATGCTATAATTGTATTAACCAGAAACCATAATACATGTGTGAATACATAGACCACACCATGTCCCTAGTGAGCCTCTAGTTGACTAGCTCGTTGATCAATAGATGGTCATGGTTTCCTGACCATGGACATTGGATGTCGTTGATAACGGGATCACATCATTAGGAGAATGATGTGATGGACAAGACCCAATCCTAAGCGTAGCACAAGATCGTGTAGTTCGTCTGTTAGAGCTTTTCTAATGTCAAGTATCATCTCCTTAGACCATGAGATTGTGCAACTCCCGGATACCGTAGGAATGCTTTGGGTGTATCAAACGTCACAACGTAACTGGGTGACTATAAAGGTGCACAACAGGTATCTCCGAAAGTGTCTGTTGGGTTGGCACGAATCGAGACTGTGATTTGTCACTCCGTGTGACGGAGAGGTATCTCTGGGCCCACTCGGTAATACATCATCATAATGAGCTCAATGTGACTAAGGAGTTAGTCACGGGATCATGTGTTACGGAACGAGTAAAGAGACTTGCCGGTAACGAGATTGAACAAGGTATAGGGATACCGACGATCGAATCTCGGGCAAGTAACATATCGATGGACAAAGGGAATTGTATACGGGATTAATTGAATCCCCGACATCGTGGTTCATCCGATGAGATCATCATGGAACATGTGGGAGCCAATATGGGTATCCAGATCCCGCTATTGGTTATTGGCCGGAGAGGTGTCTCGGTCATGTCTGCATGGTTCCCGAACCCGTAGGGTCTACACACTTAAGGTTCGGTGACGCTAGAGTTGTAATGGGAATTGTATGTGGTTACCGAAAGTTGTTCGGAGTCCCGGATGAGATCCCAGACGTCACGAGGAGTTCCGGAATGGTCCGGAGGTGAAGATTTATATATGGGAAGTCCATTTTCAGTCACCGGAAAAGTTTCGGGGTTTATCGGTATTGTACCGGGACCACCGAAAGGGTTCCGGGGGTCCACCGGGAGGGGCCACCTGCCCCGGAGGACCACGTGGGCTGAATATGGGTGGGAACCAGCCCCCTAGTGGGCTGGTGCGCCCCCCCCCCCAGGGGCCAAGGCGCCTAGGGTTGGGAACCCTAGGGGGTGGGGGCGCCTCCCACCAACTTGGGGGGCAAGCTCCCCCCCTTGGCCCCCCCCCCCCCCCTCTAGATGGATCTAGGGGGCTGGCCCCCTCTCCCCTTCAGCCTATAAATAGAGGGGGGGTGGGAGGGCAGCCGCACCCCTTGCCCCTGGCGCAGCCCTCCCCCCTCCTACACCTCCTCCTCCTCCGTAGTGCTTAGCGAAGCTCTGCCGGAGAACCACGAGCTCCACCGCCACCATGCCGTCGTGCTGCCGGAGCTCTCCCTCAACTTCTCCTCCCCCCTTGCTGGATCAAGAAGGAGGAGACGTCCCCGGGCTGTACGTGTGTTGAACGCGGAGGCGCCGTCCGTTCGGCGCTTGGATCGGATCTTCCGCGATTTGAATCGCCGCGAGTACGACTCCATCAACCGCGTTCTTTCCAACGCTTCCGCTTAGCGATCTTCAAGGGTATGAAGATGCACTCCCTCTCTCTCGTTGCTAGCATCTCCTAGATTGATCTTGGTGACACGTAGGAAAATTTTTGAGTTATTACTACGTTCCCCAACAGTGGCATCATGAGCCAGGTTTATGCGTAGATTCTATGCACGAGTAGAACACAAGTAGTTGTGGGCGATGATTTGGTCAATTTGCTTGCCGTTACTAGTCCTATCTTGATTCGGCAGCATTGTGGGATGAAGCGGCCCGGACCGACTTTACACGTACGCTTACGTGAGACTGGTTCCACCACCTGACATGCACTTGTTGCATAAGGTGGCTAGCGGGTGTCTGTCTCTCCCACTTTATTCAGATCGGATTCGATGAAGAGGGTCCTTATGAAGGGTAAATAGCAATTGGCATATCACCGTTGTGGCTTTTGCGTAGGTAAGAAACGTTCTTGCTAGAAACCCATAGCAGCCACGTAAAACTTGCAACAACAATTAGAGGACGTCTAACTTGTTTTTGCAGGGTATGCTATGTGATGTGATATGGCCAAAAGGATGTGATGAAATATATGTGATGTATGAGATTGATCATGTTCTTGTAATAGGAATAACGACTTGCATGTCGATGAGTATGACAACCGGCAGGAGCCATAGGAGTTGTCTTAATTTATTGTATGACCTGCGTGTCAATCAAAAACGCCATGTAATTACTTTACTTTATTGCTAACCGTTAGCCATAGTAGTAAAAGTAATAGTTGGCGAGACAACTTCATGAAGACACGATGATGGAGATCATGATGATGGAGATCATGGTGTCGTGCCGGTGACGATGGTGATCATGCCGCGCCCCGAAGATGGAGATCAAAGGCGCAAGATGATATTGGCCATATCATGTCACTTTATGATTTGCATGTGATGTTTATCATGTTTTTACATCTTATTTGCTTAGAACGACGGTAGCATAAATAAGATGATCCCTCACTAAAATTTCAAGAAATGTGTTCCCCCTAAGTGTGCACCGTTGCGAAGGATCGTTGTTTCGAAGCACCACGTGATGATCGGGTGTGATAGATTCTAACGTTCGCATACAACGGGTGTAAGCCAGATTTACACACGCGAAACACTTAGGTTGACTTGACGAGCCTAGCATGTACAGACATGGCCTCGGAACACGAGAAAGGTCGAACATTAGTCGTATAGTAGATGCGATCAACATGGAGATGTTCACCATTGATGACTAGTCCGTCTCACGTGATGATCGGACACGGCCTAGTCGATATGGATCATGTATCACTTAGATGACTAGAGGGATGTCTCTCTGAGTGGGAGTTCATTAAATAATTTGATTAGATGAACTTAATTATCATGAACTTAGTCTAAAATTGTCTTTACAATCTATCTTGTAGATCCAATGGCCCACGCTAATGTTGCCCTCAACTTCAACGCGTTCCTAGAGAAAACCAAGCTGAAAGACGATGGAAGCAACTATACGGACTGGGTCCGTAACTTGAGGATCATCCTCATAGCTTCCAAGAAAGCATATGTCCTTGATGCACCGCTAGGTGACGCACCCATTTTCCCAGCAACTCAAGACGTTATGAACGCCTGGCAGTCGCGTAGTGATGATTACTCCCTGGTTCAGTGCGGCATGCTTTACAGCTTAGAACTGGGGCTCCAAAAGCGTTTTGAGCAACACGGAGCATATGAGATGTTCCAAGAGCTGAGAATGGTTTTCCAAGCTCATGCCCGGGTCGAGAGATATGAAGTCTCCGACAAGTTCTTCAGTTGTAAGATGGAGGAAAATAGTTCTGTCAGCGAGCACATACTCAAAATGTCTGGGTTGCACAACCGCTTGTCTCAGCTGGGAGTAAATCTTCCGGATGACTCGGTTATTGACAGAATCCTCCAGTCGCTTCCACCTAGCTACAAGAGCTTTGTGATGAACTTCAATATGCAAGGGATGGAGAAGTCCATTCCTGAGTTATATTCGATGCTGAAATCAGCGGAGGTGGAGATCAAAAAGGAACATCAAGTGTTGATGGTGAATACGACCACCAGTTTCAAGAAAGGCAAGGGTAAGAAGAACTTCAAGAAGGACGGCAAAGCAGTTGCCGCGCCCGGTAAATCTGTTGCCGGGAAGAAGCCCAAGAATGGACCCAAGCCTGAGACTGAGTGCTTTTATTGCAAGGGAACCGGTCACTGGAAGCGGAACTGCCCCAAGAACTTAGCGGATAAGAAGGCCGGCAACGTCAAAGGTATATATGATATACATGTTATTGATGTGTACCTTACCAGCGCTCGTAGTAGCTCCTGGGTATTTGATACCGGTGCGGTTGCTCACATTTGTAACTCAAAACAGGAGCTGCGGAATAAGCGGAGACTGGCGAAGGACGAGGTGACGATGCGCGTCGGGAATGGTTCCAAGGTCGATGTGATCGCCGTCGGCACGCTACCTCTACATCTACCTTCGGGATTAGTTTCAAACCTCAATAATTGTTATTTAGTACCAGCTTTGAGCATGAACATTGTATCTGGATCTCGTTTGATGCGAGATGGCTACTCATTTAAATCCGAGAATAATGGTTGTTCTATTTATATGAGAGATATGTTTTATGGTCATGCCCCGCTGGTCAATGTTTTATTTTTATTGAATCTCGAACGTGATGTTACACATATTCATAGTGTGAATACCAAACGATGTAAGGTTGATAATGATAGTCCCACATACTTGTGGCACTGCCACCTTGGTCATATTGGTGTCAAACGCATGAAGAAACTCCATGCAGATGGACTTTTGGAGTCTCTTGATTATGAATCATTTGACATGTGCGAACCATGCCTCATGGGCAATATGACTAAGACTCCGTTATCCGGAACAATGGAGCGAGCAACCAACTTGTTGGAAATAATACATACCGATGTATGCGGTCCAATGAGCGTTGAGGCTCGCGGTGGCTATCGTTATGTTCTCACCCTCACTGATGACTTAAGCAGATATGGGTATGTCTACTTAATGAAACACAAGTCTGAGACCTTTGAAAAGTTCAAGGAATTTCAGAGTGAGGTAGAGAATCAACGTGACAAGAAAATAAAGTTCTTACGATCTGATCGTGGAGGAGAATATTTGAGTCACGAGTTTGGCACGCACTTAAGGAAATGTGGAATTGTTTCACAACTCACGCCGCCTGGCACACCTCAGCGTAATGGTGTGTCCGAACGTCGTAATCGCACTCTATTGGATATGGTGCGATCTATGATGTCTCTTACTGATTTACCGCTATCATTTTGGGGATATGCATTAGAGACTGCCGCATTCACTTTAAATAGGGCACCGTCTAAATCCGTTGAGACGACACCGTATAAATTATGGTTTGGGAAGAAACCTAAGCTGTCGTTTCTGAAAGTTTGGGGATGCGATGCTTATGTCAAGAAACTTCAACCTGAAAAGCTCGAACCCAAATCGGAAAAGTGCGTCTTCATAGGATACCCTAAGGAAACTATTGGGTATACCTTCTACCTCAGATCCGAAGGCAAGATCTTTGTTGCCAAGAATGGATCCTTTCTAGAGAAAGAGTTTCTCTCGAAAGAAGTAAGTGGGAGGAAAGTAGAACTTGATGAGGTAATTGTACCCCCTCTCGAACCGGAGAGTAGCGCAGCGCAGGAAAATGTTTCTGTGGTGCCTGCACCGACTAGAGAGGAAGTTGATGATGATGATGATCATGAAACTTCGGATCAAGTTACTACTGAACTTCGTAGGTCCACGAGGACACGTTCCGCACCAGAGTGGTACGGCAACCCTGTCCTAGAAATCATGTTGTTAGACAACGGTGAACCTTCGAACTATGAAGAAGCCATGGCGGGCCCGGATTCCAACAAATGGCTTGAAGCCATGAAATCCGAGATAGGATCCATTTATGAGAACAAATTATGGACTTTGGTGGACTTGCCTGATGATCGGCAAGCCATAGAAAATAAATGGATCTTTAAGAAGAAGACTGACGCGGATGGTAATGTGACCGTCTATAAGGCTCGGCTTGTCGCTAAGGGTTATCGACAAGTTCAAGGAGTTGACTACGATGAGACTTTCTCACCCGTAGCGATGCTGAAGTCCGTCCGAATCATGTTAGCAGTTGCCGCATTTTATGATTATGAGATCTGGCAAATGGACGTCAAAACGGCATTCCTTAACGGTTTCCTTAAGGAAGAATTGTATATGATGCAGCCGGAAGGTTTTGTCGATCCTAAGAATGCTGACAAGGTATGCAAGCTCCAGCGCTCCATCTATGGGCTGGTGCAAGCATCTCGGAGTTGGAACATTCGCTTTGATGAGGTGATCAAAGCGTTTGGGTTTATACAGACTTATGGAGAAGCCTGTATTTACAAGAAAGTGAGTGGGAGCTCTGTAGCATATCTCATTTTATATGTGGATGACATATTGTTGATGGGAAATGGTATAGAACTTTTGGAAAGCATAAAGACCTACTTGAATAAGTGTTTTTCAATGAAGGACCTTGGAGAAGCTGCTTACATATTAGGCATCAAGATCTATAGAGATAGATCGAGACGCCTCATTGGTCTTTCACAAAGCACATACCTTGACAAGATATTGAAGAAGTTCAATATGGATCGGTCCAAGAAGGGGTTCTTGCCTGTATTGCAAGGTGTGAGATTGAGCACAGCTCAATGCCCGACCTCGGCAGAAGATAGAGAAAAGATGAGTGTCATCCCCTATACCTCAGCCATAGGCTCTATTATGTATGCCATGCTGTGTACCAGACCTGATGTGAACCTTGCCATAAGTTTGGTAGGGAGGTACCAAAGTGATCCCGGAATGGAACACTGGACAGCGGTCAAGAATATCCTTAAGTACCTGAAAAGGACTAAGGATATGTTTCTCGTGTATGGAGGTGCCGAAGAGCTCGTCGTAAAGGGTTACGTCGATGCTAGCTTCGACACAGATCCGGATGACTCCAAGTCACAAACCGGATACGTGTATATTTTGAATGGTGGGGCGGTCAGCTGGTGCAGTTGCAAGCAAAGCATCGTGGCGGCATCTACATGTGAAGCGGAGTACATAGCTGCTTCGGAAGCAGCGCAGGAAGGAGTCTGGATGAAGGAGTTCATCACCGACCTAGGAGTGATTCCCAATGCGTCGGGCCCGATGACTCTCTTCTGTGACAACACTGGAGCTATTGCCATTGCCAAGGAGCCCAGGTTTCACAAGAAGACCAAGCACATCAAGCGCCGCTTCAACTCCATTCATGGTTACATTCAGGAAGGAGATATAGATATTTAAGTACATACGGATCTGAATGTCGCAGATCCGTTGACTAAACCTCTTCCACGAGCGAAACATGATCAGCACCAGAACTCTATGGGTGTTCGATTCATCACAATGTAACTAGATTATTGACTCTAGTGAAAGTGGGAGACTGTTGGAAATATGCCCTAGAGGCAATAATAAAATGGTTATTATTATATTTCCTTGTTCATGATAATTGTCTATTGTTCATGCTATAATTGTATTAACCAGAAACCGTAATACATGTGTGAATACATAGACCACACCATGTCCGTAGTGAGCCTCTAGTTGACTAGCTCGTTGATCAATAGATGGCCATGGTTTCCTAACCATGGACATTGGATGTCGTTGATAACGGGATCACATCATTAGGAGAATGATGTGATGGACAAGACCCAATCCTAAGCGTAGCACAAGATCGTATAGTTCGTCTGCTAGAGCTTTTCTAATGTCAAGTATCATTTCCTTAGACCATGAGATTGTGCAACTCCCGGATACCGTAGGAATGCTTTGGGTGTATCAAACGTCACAACGTAACTGGGTGACTATAAAGGTGCACTACAGGTATCTCCGAAAGTGTCTGTTGGGTTGGCACGAATCGAGACTGGGATTTGTCACTCCGTGTGACGGAGAGGTATCTCTGGGCCTACTCGGTAATACATCATCATAATGAGCTCAATGTGACTAAGGAGTTAGTCACGGGATCATGTGTTACGGAACGAGTAAAGAGACTTGCCGGTAACGAGATTGAACAAGGTATAGGGATACCGACGATCGAATCTCGGGCAAGTAACATACCGATGGACAAAGAGAATTGTATACGGGATTAATTGAATCCCCGACATCGTGGTTCATCCGATGAGATCATCGTGGAACATGTGGGATCCAATATGGGTATCCAGATCCCGCTATTGGTTATTGGCCGGAGAGGTGTCTCGGTCATGTCTGCATGGTTCCCGAACCCGTAGGGTCTACACACTTAAGGTTCGGTGACGCTAGAGTTGTAATGGGAATTGTATGTGGTTACCGAAAGTTGTTCGGAGTCCCGGATGAGATCCCAGACGTCACGAGGAGTTCCGGAATGGTCCGGAGGTGAAGATTTATATATGGGAAGTCCAGTTTCAGTCACCGGAAAAGTTTCGGGGTTTATCGGTATTGTACCGGGACCACCGAAAGGGTTCCGGGGGTCCACCGGGAGGGGACACCTGCCCCGGAGGACCACGTGGGCTGAATATGGGTGGGAACCAGCCCCCTAGTGGGCTGGTGCGCCCCCCCCCCCCCAAGGGCCCAAGGCGCCTAGGGTTGGGAACCCTAGGGGGTGGGGGCGCCTCCCACCAACTTGGGGGGGCAAGCTCCCCCCCTTGGCCGCCCCCCCCCCCCCTCTAGATGGATCTAGGGGGGCCGGCCCCCTCTCCCCTTCAGCCTATAAATAGAGGGGGGGAGGGCAGCCGCACCCCTTGCCCCTGGCGCAGCCCTTCCCCCTCCTACACCTCCTCCTCCTCCGTAGTGCTTAGCGAAGCTCTGCCGGAGAACCACGAGCTCCACCGCCACCATGCCGTCGTGCTGCCGGAGCTCTCCCTCAACTTCTCCTTCCCCCCTTGCTGGATCAAGAAGGAGGAGACGTCCCCGGGCTGTACGTGTGTTGAACGCGGAGGCGCCGTCCGTTCGGCGCTTGGATCGGATCTTCCGCGATTTGAATCGCCGCGAGTACGACTCCATCAACCGCGTTCTTTGCAACGCTTCCGCTTAGTGATCTTCAAGGGTATGAAGATGCACTCCCTCTCTCTCGTTGCTAGCATCTCCTAGATTGATCTTGGTGACACGTAGGAAATTTTTTGAGTTATTACTACGTTCCCCAACAGATTATTCAACTCCACAAAAAATACATTTAGAGTCTCCATTCCACCCTCTTTTGTGCAAAATATCTTTAATTAGCAACAGAGCATATTGCAGCATATTCACACCACCCTCCCTGGATTCAGTAAGTACCCCCTTAACATACCCATGTTCTCTAGAATTATTCATAATAATTGTCAAGGCATCAGAAACAAGATCAAAGAGGAGAGGGGATAAGGAATCCACGTGCTTAAGGCCTTTAAAAGTAGGAACGTAAGGTCCAAATTTATCATTAACTTTTACGCTCATAGACCCACCTCTCAATGTTTCCATAATCCAATCATTCCATTTATTAGGGGAAACCCATCAAACAAAGTATTTTATGTACAAAAGGCCACTTAATTTTCTCATACACTTTTTCAAAATCAACTTTAAAGAGCATGGCTCTTTATTTCTTAGAATAGATAGAGTTAAGAGCTTCATGATGGATCAACACTTCCTCCATAATACTACTTCACTTAATTTGTTCATGAGAATTTTAATAAAAAAATAAATCTAACATTTAATAGGAAAATAGGTTTAAACTCCTTAATTTTTTTAGCATCATTAGTTTTGGGGACCAAAGTGATGATTCCATAGTTTAATCTAGCACTGTTTAAATTCCCCTTGTAGAAATCATCAAGCATTGGCTTCAGATCCCACTTAACCAGGTGCGAATATATCTGATAGAACTCTATGGAAAACCATCAGGACCATGGATCTTATTCTTCTTCATAGTATACACCACTTTATGAATTTCTTCAGAGGTGAACTCCTCAGTCAGTTTCTTGGCTTCCTGGTTAGAAATTCTATCAAAACTTTCAACGTATAAATAAATGCTTGATTCATCAAGTCTACCTAAAAGGTTTTTATAGAATCTGGTAATATATTCAACTAGATTATCCTCTCCCTCAATGATCCTCCCATATTGCTCTACGGATAGTATTATATTTTTCTTCTCCCGTTAGCTTTGGCCTAAAAATATCTAGAGTTAGCATCCCCTTCCTTAATTTTAGTATCTTTACATCTTTGCGTCCATTTTAATTCCTCTTGATTAATCAATCTATTCGGTTGGGCCCTCAAATCTTTTTGCTCTTGTCTATGAGAAGCAGTAAGCCCAAAAATTTATAGTGCTTATCAATATCATCCAATTTCCTCAAATATCTTTCTTCAATTTCCTATATAAAGCATTCATATTTCTATCCCAACCTCTCAAAATTTTCCTCAAAAGCCTCAATTTATTTTGCCAAATATCAATGGGGGAATCAGTGTAATTACTATTCCACACCTTCATGACAACATCATCTAGACCCTCCCTTAAAGTCCAAGAATTCTCAAAGCTAAATACGGGATTTTTATTACTAGGTTCACTAGCATCAAAAATTAGGGGAGTATGATCAGAGATCTCCCTCTCCAAAGCAGTCACAAAAGTTGGAGGATATTTCTCTTCACAGTCAAGACAAGTAAGAATTCTATCAAGTTTCTCAAAGGTAGGATCATCAAGGTTGTTGCCCCATGTGAAACTTCTACTAGGCTAAGGTAATTCCCTAAGTCCAGCATGTTCAATAATACCATTAAACACAAAGCTCCAATGACCAGGAGTATTTGGTTTAATTTCTCAAAACTTTTCCGAATAATATTGAAATCACCCCCAACGACACAAGGTAATGAATTTTTTCTGGTAAACCATAGACAACTGAGCTAAGAAAATCAACCTTTCTCTCAGGTTTAGCATCACTCCAGGAGAATCCAATCTTTTTATCACATGCCAAAACTCTAATGAAATAGTCCCCTCCTTTGTTTCTATTATATCCGGATAATCCAAGTTAATACCAACCAAAATACCACCAGATCTTCCCCTAGGGGAATTCTAGTGCCATTTGAAATTTTTCCCTCCACAAAACTTGTGAAGCTCATTCTGAGAATAAGTACTTTTTATGGTTTCATGTAATCCCAGGAAATCCAGACATAGATCAAATACACAATCTCTAATAAAACCTCTCTTAACATCACCTCATATAGCTCTAGCATTCAAATATACCTATCATAAGTTTTATTAGCACAAGCTCTTTTATTTACATGAATACCTTTGCTAATCCTAGCAATGCTAGGTGAAGATCTATTCTTCGTTTTCTTAAAGACATGTCTTAGTTTATCAAGATAATTCTCCTCAAAATCAACATTAGAATTGTCCCCATGAGAAACAACTCATTTAAATCGGCATCACCAATGTCAATAGGACCTGGTGAGAATTATCATCAATTTTCTTTTTAAAACTGTTATTAATATGAATATCCAGCCTGGCATTTTCATGTTTCCCCATAATCCCCTAATTAATATCAATCATGCCCAAAGTATAGCCCAATTCAATCCCAATGCAAGAAGACATAGTTAGAAGAGAGGGCTTATTGATGTCCATAAAATCAAGAATAGAAGAATTACCAAATTCATCTTTAGCACTCTCTCCTTAGCCACGTCTTTCACCCTAAGGTCTTCCCCTATCTTTTAGTCTATCACATCTCCTAAGCACAACACCAATCTCACCTTGAGCCTCCTTCTAACTACCAGGAACTTTTTTCATGGCGAATAACCCCATAGCAATACGTAAAGATCGAGACTCCTAGCTAGCATTAAAATCCACAAGTTCTAGGTATTTGTCCTCATCATTCTTATCATCTCCCCCATATACACCTTGAGTAACTACATTTACTCCCAATATAGTCATATTGTCTTTGCATGCATTCTCAACCTCCTTATTATCCAGCACTTTTTTGACTTTTTGTTTCGAACAAGCCTTTTTGTAAGTTTCAATTAAACATCCACTTGTCATTTTCATATATTTTTTGTATAGAGCCGGTGAGTTTTCAGCTTTGATAATTTAATTTAACTGTACAGAATCAAATCTAACGTGTAGTTCTCATGTGATGCAACCAATAGATGATTAAAGAAGTTTTTGTTGGTGACATCTCAAAAAAATCAATGCTTGATGGAAACATTGACCTTCGTCAGTATAATAGCTATTGCGTGTCTCGGTCATGTCTGCATGGTTCCCGAACCCGTAGGGTCTACAGACTTAAGGTTCGGTGACGCTAGAGTTGTAATGGGAATTGTATGTGGTTACCGAAAGTTGTTCGGAGTCCCGGATGAGATCCCAGACGTCACGAGGAGTTCCGGAATGGTCCGGAGGTGAAGATTTATATATGGGAAGTCCATTTTCAGTCACCGGAAAAGTTTCGGGGTTTATCGGTATTGTACCGGGACCACCGAAAGGGTTCCGGGGGTCCACCGGGAGGGGCCACCTGCCCCGGAGGACCACGTGGGCTGAATATGGGTGGGAACCAGCCCCCTAGTGGGCTGGTGCGCCCCCCCCCCCCCCAGGGCCCAAGGCGCCTAGGGTTGGGAACCCTAGGGGGTGGGGGCGCCTCCCACCAACTTGGGGGGCAAGCTCCCCCCCTTGGCCGCCCCCCCCCCCCCCCTCTAGATGGATCTAGGGGGCTGGCCCCCTCTCCCCTTCAGCCTATAAATAGAGGGGGGTGGGAGGGCAGCCGCACCCCTTGCCCCTGGCGCAGCCCTCCCCCCTCCTACACCTCCTCCTCCTCCGTAGTGCTTAGCGAAGCTCTGCCGGAGAACCACGAGCTCCACCGCCACCATGCCGTCGTGCTGCCGGAGCTCTCCCTCAACTTCTCCTCCCCCCTTGCTGGATCAAGAAGGAGGAGACGTCCCCGGGCTGTACGTGTGTTGAACGCGGAGGCGCCGTCCGTTCGGCGCTTGGATCGGATCTTCCGCGATTTGAATCGCCGCGAGTACGACTCCATCAACCGCGTTCTTTGCAACGCTTCCGCTTAGCGATCTTCAAGGGTATGAAGATGCACTCCCTCTCTCTCGTTGCTAGCATCTCCTAGATTGATCTTGGTGACACGTAGGAAAATTTTTGAGTTATTACTACGTTCCCCAACAGTGGCATCATGAGCCAGGTTTATGCGTAGATTCTATGCACGAGTAGAACACAAGTAGTTGTGGGCGATGATTTGGTCAATTTGCTTGCCGTTACTAGTCCTATCTTGATTCGGCGGCATTGTGGGATGAAGCGGCCTGGACCGACTTTACACGTACGCTTACGTGAGACTGGTTCCACCACCTGACATGCACTTGTTGCATAAGGTGGCTAGCGGGTGTCTGTCTCTCCCACTTTATTCAGATCGGATTCGATGAAGAGGGTCCTTATGAAGGGTAAATAGCAATTGGCATATCACCGTTGTGGCTTTTGCGTAGGTAAGAAACGTTCTTGCTAGAAACCCATAGCAGCCACGTAAAACTTGCAACAACAATTAGAGGACGTCTAACTTGTTTTTGCAGGGTATGCTATGTGATGTGATATGGCCAAAAGGATGTGATGAAATATATGTGATGTATGAGATTGATCATGTTCTTGTAATAGGAATAACGACTTGCATGTCGATGAGTATGACAACCGGCAGGAGCCATAGGAGTTGTCTTAATTTATTGTATGACCTGCGTGTCAATCAAAAACGCCATGTAATTACTTTACTTTATTGCTAACCGTTAGCCATAGTAGTAAAAGTAATAGTTGGCGAGACAACTTCATGAAGACACGATGATGGAGATCATGATGATGGAGATCATGGTGTCGTGCCGGTGACGATGGTGATCATGCCGCGCCCCGAAGATGGAGATCAAAGTCGCAAGATGATATTGGCCATATCATGTCACTTTATGATTTGCATGTGATGTTTATCATGTTTTTACATCTTATTTGCTTAGAACGACGGTAGCATAAATAAGATGATCCCTCACTAAAATTTCAAGAAATGTGTTCCCCCTAAGTGTGCACCGTTGCGAAGGGTCGTTGTTTCGAAGCACCACGTGATGATCGGGTGTGATAGATTCTAACGTTCGCATACAACGGGTGTAAGCCAGATTTACACACGCGAAACACTTAGGTTGACTTGACGAGCCTAGCATGTACAGACATGGCCTCGGAACACGAGAAAGGTCGAACATTAGTCGTATAGTAGATGCGATCAACATGGAGATGTTCACCATTGATGACTAGTCCGTCTCACGTGATGATCGGACACGGCCTAGTCGATATGGATCATGTATCACTTAGATGACTAGAGGGATGTCTCTCTGAGTGGGAGTTCATTAAATAATTTGATTAGATGAACTTAATTATCATGAACTTAGTCTAAAATTGTCTTTACAATCTATCTTGTAGATCCAATGGCCCACGCTAATGTTGCCCTCAACTTCAACGCGTTCCTAGAGAAAACCAAGCTGAAAGACGATGGAAGCAACTATACGGACTGGGTCCGTAACTTGAGGATCATCCTCATAGCTTCCAAGAAAGCATATGTCCTTGATGCACCGCTAGGTGACGCACCCATTTTCCCAGCAACTCAAGACGTTATGAACGCCTGGCAGTCGCGTAGTGATGATTACTCCCTGGTTCAGTGCGGCATGCTTTACAGCTTAGAACTGGGGCTCCAAAAGCGTTTTGAGCAACACGGAGCATATGAGATGTTCCAAGAGCTGAGAATGGTTTTCCAAGCTCATGCCCGGGTCGAGAGATATGAAGTCTCCGACAAGTTCTTCAGTTGTAAGATGGAGGAAAATAGTTCTGTCAGCGAGCACATACTCAAAATGTCTGGGTTGCACAACCGCTTGTCTCAGCTGGGAGTAAATCTTCCGGATGACTCGGTTATTGACAGAATCCTCCAGTCGCTTCCACCTAGCTACAAGAGCTTTGTGATGAACTTCAATATGCAAGGGATGGAGAAGTCCATTCCTGAGTTATATTCGATGCTGAAATCAGCGGAGGTGGAGATCAAAAAGGAACATCAAGTGTTGATGGTGAATACGACCACCAGTTTCAAGAAAGGCAAGGGTAAGAAGAACTTCAAGAAGGACGGCAAAGCAGTTGCCGCGCCCGGTAAATCTGTTGCCGGGAAGAAGCCCAAGAATGGACCCAAGCCTGAGACTGAGTGCTTTTATTGCAAGGGAACCGGTCACTGGAAGCGGAACTGCCCCAAGAACTTAGCGGATAAGAAGGCCGGCAACGTCAAAGGTATATATGATATACATGTTATTGATGTGTACCTTACCAGCGCTCGTAGTAGCTCCTGGGTATTTGATACCGGTGCGGTTGCTCACATTTGTAACTCAAAACAGGAGCTGCGGAATAAGCGGAGACTGGCGAAGGACGAGGTGACGATGCGCGTCGGGAATGGTTCCAAGGTCGATGTGATCGCCGTCGGCACGCTACCTCTACATCTACCTTCGGGATTAGTTTCAAACCTCAATAATTGTTATTTAGTACCAGCTTTGAGCATGAACATTGTATCTGGATCTCGTTTGATGCGAGATGGCTACTCATTTAAATCCGAGAATAATGGTTGTTCTATTTATATGAGAGATATGTTTTATGGTCATGCCCCGCTGGTCAATGTTTTATTTTTATTGAATCTCGAACGTGATGTTACACATATTCATAGTGTGAATACCAAACGATGTAAGGTTGATAATGATAGTCCCACATACTTGTGGCACTGCCACCTTGGTCATATTGGTGTCAAACGCATGAAGAAACTCCATGCAGATGGACTTTTGGAGTCTCTTGATTATGAATCATTTGACATGTGCGAACCATGCCTCATGGGCAATATGACTAAGACTCCGTTATCCGGAACAATGGAGCGAGCAACCAACTTGTTGGAAATAATACATACCGATGTATGCGGTCCAATGAGCGTTGAGGCTCGCGGTGGCTATCGTTATGTTCTCACCCTCACTGATGACTTAAGCAGATATGGGTATGTCTACTTAATGAAACACAAGTCTGAGACCTTTGAAAAGTTCAAGGAATTTCAGAGTGAGGTAGAGAATCAACGTGACAAGAAAATAAAGTTCTTACGATCTGATCGTGGAGGAGAATATTTGAGTCACGAGTTTGGCACGCACTTAAGGAAATGTGGAATTGTTTCACAACTCACGCCGCCTGGCACACCTCAGCGTAATGGTGTGTCCGAACGTCGTAATCGCACTCTATTGGATATGGTGCGATCTATGATGTCTCTTACTGATTTACCGCTATCATTTTGGGGATATGCATTAGAGACTGCCGCATTCACTTTAAATAGGGCACCGTCTAAATCCGTTGAGACGACACCGTATAAATTATGGTTTGGGAAGAAACCTAAGCTGTCGTTTCTGAAAGTTTGGGGATGCGATGCTTATGTCAAGAAACTTCAACCTGAAAAGCTCGAACCCAAATCAGAAAAGTGCGTCTTCATAGGATACCCTAAGGAAACTATTGGGTATACCTTCTACCTCAGATCCGAAGGCAAGATCTTTGTTGCCAAGAATGGATCCTTTCTAGAGAAAGAGTTTCTCTCGAAAGAAGTAAGTGGGAGGAAAGTAGAACTTGATGAGGTAATTGTACCCCCTCTCGAACCGGAGAGTAGCGCAGCGCAGGAAAATGTTTCTGTGGTGCCTGCACCGACTAGAGAGGAAGTTGATGATGATGATGATCATGAAACTTCGGATCAAGTTACTACTGAACTTCGTAGGTCCACGAGGACACGTTCCGCACCAGAGTGGTACGGCAACCCTGTCCTAGAAATCATGTTGTTAGACAACGGTGAACCTTCGAACTATGAAGAAGCCATGGCGGGCCCGGATTCCAACAAATGGCTTGAAGCCATGAAATCCGAGATAGGATCCATTTATGAGAACAAAGTATGGACTTTGGTGGACTTGCCTGATGATCGGCAAGCCATAGAAAATAAATGGATCTTTAAGAAGAAGACTGACGCGGATGGTAATGTGACCGTCTATAAGGCTCGGCTTGTCGCTAAGGGTTATCGACAAGTTCAAGGAGTTGACTACGATGAGACTTTCTCACCCGTAGCGATGCTGAAGTCCGTCCGAATCATGTTAGCAGTTGCCGCATTTTATGATTATGAGATCTGGCAAATGGACGTCAAAACGGCATTCCTTAACGGTTTCCTTAAGGAAGAATTGTATATGATGCAGCCGGAAGGTTTTGTCGATCCTAAGAATGCTGACAAGGTATGCAAGCTCCAGCGCTCCATCTATGGGCTGGTGCAAGCATCTCGGAGTTGGAACATTCGCTTTGATGAGGTGATCAAAGCGTTTGGGTTTATACAGACTTATGGAGAAGCCTGTATTTACAAGAAAGTGAGTGGGAGCTCTGTAGCATATCTCATTTTATATGTGGATGACATATTGTTGATGGGAAATGGTATAGAACTTTTGGAAAGCATAAAGACCTACTTGAATAAGTGTTTTTCAATGAAGGACCTTGGAGAAGCTGCTTACATATTAGGCATCAAGATCTATAGAGATAGATCGAGACGCCTCATTGGTCTTTCACAAAGCACATACCTTGACAAGATATTGAAGAAGTTCAATATGGATCGGTCCAAGAAGGGGTTCTTGCCTGTATTGCAAGGTGTGAGATTGAGCACAGCTCAATGCCCGACCTCGGCAGAAGATAGAGAAAAGATGAGTGTCATCCCCTATACCTCAGCCATAGGCTCTATTATGTATGCCATGCTGTGTACCAGACCTGATGTGAACCTTGCCATAAGTTTGGTAGGGAGGTACCAAAGTGATCCCGGAATGGAACACTGGACAGCGGTCAAGAATATCCTTAAGTACCTGAAAAGGACTAAGGATATGTTTCTCGTGTATGGAGGTGCCGAAGAGCTCGTCGTAAAGGGTTACGTCGATGCTAGCTTCGACACAGATCCGGATGACTCCAAGTCACAAACCGGATACGTGTATATTTTGAATGGTGGGGCGGTCAGCTGGTGCAGTTGCAAGCAAAGCGTCGTGGCGGCATCTACATGTGAAGCGGAGTACATAGCTGCTTCGGAAGCAGCGCAGGAAGGAGTCTGGATGAAGGAGTTCATCACCGACCTAGGAGTGATTCCCAATGCGTCGGGCCCGATGACTCTCTTCTGTGACAACACTGGAGCTATTGCCATTGCCAAGGAGCCCAGGTTTCACAAGAAGACCAAGCACATCAAGCGCCGCTTCAACTCCATTCATGGTTACATTCAGGAAGGAGATATAGATATTTAAGTACATACGGATCTGAATGTCGCAGATCCGTTGACTAAACCTCTTCCACGAGCGAAACATGATCAGCACCAGAACTCTATGGGTGTTCGATTCATCACAATGTAACTAGATTATTGACTCTAGTGAAAGTGGGAGACTGTTGGAAATATGCCCTAGAGGCAATAATAAAATGGTTATTATTATATTTCCTTGTTCATGATAATTGTCTATTGTTCATGCTATAATTGTATTAACCAGAAACCGTAATACATGTGTGAATACATAGACCACACCATGTCCGTAGTGAGCCTCTAGTTGACTAGCTCGTTGATCAATAGATGGCCATGGTTTCCTAACCATGGACATTGGATGTCGTTGATAACGGGATCACATCATTAGGAGAATGATGTGATGGACAAGACCCAATCCTAAGCGTAGCACAAGATCGTATAGTTCGTCTGCTAGAGCTTTTCTAATGTCAAGTATCATTTCCTTAGACCATGAGATTGTGCAACTCCCGGATACCGTAGGAATGCTTTGGGTGTATCAAACGTCACAACGTAACTGGGTGACTATAAAGGTGCACTACAGGTATCTCCGAAAGTGTCTGTTGGGTTGGCACGAATCGAGACTGGGATTTGTCACTCCGTGTGACGGAGAGGTATCTCTGGGCCTACTCGGTAATACATCATCATAATGAGCTCAATGTGACTAAGGAGTTAGTCACGGGATCATGTGTTACGGAACGAGTAAAGAGACTTGCCGGTAACGAGATTGAACAAGGTATAGGGATACCGACGATCGAATCTCGGGCAAGTAACATACCGATGGACAAAGAGAATTGTATACGGGATTAATTGAATCCCCGACATCGTGGTTCATCCGATGAGATCATCGTGGAACATGTGGGATCCAATATGGGTATCCAGATCCCGCTATTGGTTATTGGCCGGAGAGGTGTCTCGGTCATGTCTGCATGGTTCCCGAACCCGTAGGGTCTACACACTTAAGGTTCGGTGACGCTAGAGTTGTAATGGGAATTGTATGTGGTTACCGAAAGTTGTTCGGAGTCCCGGATGAGATCCCAGACGTCACGAGGAGTTCCGGAATGGTCCGGAGGTGAAGATTTATATATGGGAAGTCCAGTTTCAGTCACCGGAAAAGTTTCGGGGTTTATCGGTATTGTACCGGGACCACCGAAAGGGTTCCGGGGGTCCACCGGGAGGGGACACCTGCCCCGGAGGACCACGTGGGCTGAATATGGGTGGGAACCAGCCCCCTAGTGGGCTGGTGCGCCCCCCCCCCCAAGGGCCCAAGGCGCCTAGGGTTGGGAACCCTAGGGGGTGGGGGCGCCTCCCACCAACTTGGGGGGGCAAGCTCCCCCCCTTGGCCGCCCCCCCCCCCCCCTCTAGATGGATCTAGGGGGGCCGGCCCCCTCTCCCCTTCAGCCTATAAATAGAGGGGGGGAGGGCAGCCGCACCCCTTGCCCCTGGCGCAGCCCTTCCCCCTCCTACACCTCCTCCTCCTCCGTAGTGCTTAGCGAAGCTCTGCCGGAGAACCACGAGCTCCACCGCCACCATGCCGTCGTGCTGCCGGAGCTCTCCCTCAACTTCTCCTTCCCCCCTTGCTGGATCAAGAAGGAGGAGACGTCCCCGGGCTGTACGTGTGTTGAACGCGGAGGCGCCGTCCGTTCGGCGCTTGGATCGGATCTTCCGCGATTTGAATCGCCGCGAGTACGACTCCATCAACCGCGTTCTTTGCAACGCTTCCGCTTAGTGATCTTCAAGGGTATGAAGATGCACTCCCTCTCTCTCGTTGCTAGCATCTCCTAGATTGATCTTGGTGACACGTAGGAAATTTTTTGAGTTATTACTACGTTCCCCAACAGATTATTCAACTCCACAAAAAATACATTTAGAGTCTCCATTCCACCCTCTTTTGTGCAAAATATCTTTAATTAGCAACAGAGCATATTGCAGCATATTCACACCACCCTCCCTGGATTCAGTAAGTACCCCCTTAACATACCCATGTTCTCTAGAATTATTCATAATAATTGTCAAGGCATCAGAAACAAGATCAAAGAGGAGAGGGGATAAGGAATCCACGTGCTTAAGGCCTTTAAAAGTAGGAACGTAAGGTCCAAATTTATCATTAACTTTTACGCTCATAGACCCACCTCTCAATGTTTCCATAATCCAATCATTCCATTTATTAGGGGAAACCCATCAAACAAAGTATTTTATGTACAAAAGGCCACTTAATTTTCTCATACACTTTTTCAAAATCAACTTTAAAGAGCATGGCTCTTTATTTCTTAGAATAGATAGAGTTAAGAGCTTCATGATGGATCAACACTTCCTCCATAATACTACTTCACTTAATTTGTTCATGAGAATTTTAATAAAAAAATAAATCTAACATTTAATAGGAAAATAGGTTTAAACTCCTTAATTTTTTTAGCATCATTAGTTTTGGGGACCAAAGTGATGATTCCATAGTTTAATCTAGCACTGTTTAAATTCCCCTTGTAGAAATCATCAAGCATTGGCTTCAGATCCCACTTAACCAGGTGCGAATATATCTGATAGAACTCTATGGAAAACCATCAGGACCATGGATCTTATTCTTCTTCATAGTATACACCACTTTATGAATTTCTTCAGAGGTGAACTCCTCAGTCAGTTTCTTGGCTTCCTGGTTAGAAATTCTATCAAAACTTTCAACGTATAAATAAATGCTTGATTCATCAAGTCTACCTAAAAGGTTTTTATAGAATCTGGTAATATATTCAACTAGATTATCCTCTCCCTCAATGATCCTCCCATATTGCTCTACGGATAGTATTATATTTTTCTTCTCCCGTTAGCTTTGGCCTAAAAATATCTAGAGTTAGCATCCCCTTCCTTAATTTTAGTATCTTTACATCTTTGCGTCCATTTTAATTCCTCTTGATTAATCAATCTATTCGGTTGGGCCCTCAAATCTTTTTGCTCTTGTCTATGAGAAGCAGTAAGCCCAAAAATTTATAGTGCTTATCAATATCATCCAATTTCCTCAAATATCTTTCTTCAATTTCCTATATAAAGCATTCATATTTCTATCCCAACCTCTCAAAATTTTCCTCAAAAGCCTCAATTTATTTTGCCAAATATCAATGGGGGAATCAGTGTAATTACTATTCCACACCTTCATGACAACATCATCTAGACCCTCCCTTAAAGTCCAAGAATTCTCAAAGCTAAATACGGGATTTTTATTACTAGGTTCACTAGCATCAAAAATTAGGGGAGTATGATCAGAGATCTCCCTCTCCAAAGCAGTCACAAAAGTTGGAGGATATTTCTCTTCACAGTCAAGACAAGTAAGAATTCTATCAAGTTTCTCAAAGGTAGGATCATCAAGGTTGTTGCCCCATGTGAAACTTCTACTAGGCTAAGGTAATTCCCTAAGTCCAGCATGTTCAATAATACCATTAAACACAAAGCTCCAATGACCAGGAGTATTTGGTTTAATTTCTCAAAACTTTTCCGAATAATATTGAAATCACCCCCAACGACACAAGGTAATGAATTTTTTCTGGTAAACCATAGACAACTGAGCTAAGAAAATCAACCTTTCTCTCAGGTTTAGCATCACTCCAGGAGAATCCAATCTTTTTATCACATGCCAAAACTCTAATGAAATAGTCCCCTCCTTTGTTTCTATTATATCCGGATAATCCAAGTTAATACCAACCAAAATACCACCAGATCTTCCCCTAGGGGAATTCTAGTGCCATTTGAAATTTTTCCCTCCACAAAACTTGTGAAGCTCATTCTGAGAATAAGTACTTTTTATGGTTTCATGTAATCCCAGGAAATCCAGACATAGATCAAATACACAATCTCTAATAAAACCTCTCTTAACATCACCTCATATAGCTCTAGCATTCAAATATACCTATCATAAGTTTTATTAGCACAAGCTCTTTTATTTACATGAATACCTTTGCTAATCCTAGCAATGCTAGGTGAAGATCTATTCTTCGTTTTCTTAAAGACATGTCTTAGTTTATCAAGATAATTCTCCTCAAAATCAACATTAGAATTGTCCCCATGAGAAACAACTCATTTAAATCGGCATCACCAATGTCAATAGGACCTGGTGAGAATTATCATCAATTTTCTTTTTAAAACTGTTATTAATATGAATATCCAGCCTGGCATTTTCATGTTTCCCCATAATCCCCTAATTAATATCAATCATGCCCAAAGTATAGCCCAATTCAATCCCAATGCAAGAAGACATAGTTAGAAGAGAGGGCTTATTGATGTCCATAAAATCAAGAATAGAAGAATTACCAAATTCATCTTTAGCACTCTCTCCTTAGCCACGTCTTTCACCCTAAGGTCTTCCCCTATCTTTTAGTCTATCACATCTCCTAAGCACAACACCAATCTCACCTTGAGCCTCCTTCTAACTACCAGGAACTTTTTTCATGGCGAATAACCCCATAGCAATACGTAAAGATCGAGACTCCTAGCTAGCATTAAAATCCACAAGTTCTAGGTATTTGTCCTCATCATTCTTATCATCTCCCCCATATACACCTTGAGTAACTACATTTACTCCCAATATAGTCATATTGTCTTTGCATGCATTCTCAACCTCCTTATTATCCAGCACTTTTTTGACTTTTTGTTTGGAACAAGCCTTTTTGTAAGTTTCCTTTTTTTTGGCATCAGTCAGTCTCCCCCATTACTAGCAAACCTCCGCCATCATCGACCCACCATCCACCACCGGCCCAACCATTGTCCTCCTCTAGCTGCGGCTAGCGTCGCTGCCACACCATCTCAGCTTGCCCCAGTCGTCTCCTCCATTAGTCTGCCCCCGTATCGGCCACCCCTCTAACCCATCGCCCTATATTGTAGCATCGTCGAAGCCCCTTGCAGCCACCAACCCTTAGACTCCCCTCTACCAGCAACGTCGTGACGTCCCTGCCTCCAGCTCGCCTCCATTGGTGAATTAGCGGCCAGCCATGGCTTCCATTTCGTCAGATCGGTGCTACCTGGAATCGATTGACGCCCAAATCATTTTTAGGCAACTAACAAATGGCAAATGTGTTTGTGTTTGATGAGTTATCAAAAAAGATGAGTTGAATTGAACATGATACATGAGCGCACAACAAATATTTGTTTTCCCAAAGAAATAACATGAAAAAATAACTTATAATTTGGATCTATATTACTTCCAAAAAGAATACCTATGTACAATACCTTTGATCCAAGTACACAGCTACAAATTACATGACGAAGCGTTTTTTTCCTCCTTTCCCTTCCATGAAACCATTGGGCAGCGACGATGGTCTTCCTTCTCTACAGCGAGATCACGGCCCCCTCTCCCTCCGTCCGATGCTTCAGCGTCAAGAGGGAGCAAGGATCCCTTTGTTTTGAACCGGTGGGGGTAAGGTGAGGTTTATAGTTTAGGTTTTGACCCCCATTTGTCGGTGGTGAGGCGATGATGCCACCATCGGCATGGAATAAGTCTTCCCCGTCGTGTACCCGTTGTGATAGTGCTTCTTGGTATCATTGGAAGTCGTGTGGATGGTGGTGTGTCCCCAACTTTGGTTCTCTAGATTGGGTTGTTTCTTCTGCAGGTTTCTCTCGGTGGGACTGTGCTGCAGAGCGGATGGTGCGGATGTACGCCTTGATCCTCCTGCTTTAGTTTCGACCGATGAAGGTTGGCCAGTTTCGGCCTCGTCAGGGAGCCTATGCAAGTTCCCTAACTTCGTCTGGCCGGACCGGACCTGGGGCATTATACAGGTCCTCTCCAATGTTTTTATTCTGGGCAGCGGTTTGCTCGGCATATCACGGCGCCGGCCTCTTTTGGTTTACATCAACGACTTCTCTATCAATGCTTCTACAAACTCTTGTGTTTAAACAAGTTTGCTTCATTGAGACAAAGGCCCAGAGGCAGCAACGAGCTTTGCTTGCGTGCTGCCGGTTGATGCAGGAGGAAGAAGACTTTGCATACCAAGGATTTGGATGTAGTTTGTGCTACTTAATATATGACATTTGGTTGTTCCAAAAGAAAAAGAAAACTACGAATTACATGGTCAATAATCATACAGATCCGATATGATGTGTGTACACTGTACAGTACACAGACACACATTTTAACCTTTGCAAACGACCAAGTGCAAACCATTGTTCTGAACTTCTGATTTCTGAACATCAGTAGCGAGTTACCCTGCCCAGGCATGGAGTTGCCAAAGCACCATCATATATCACTGGTGCGCCTGAATCAAACCCTCTGTCTCATGATGGCTTCAAATGTGAAGAAAGCTGTCTCGAATTTTCACTTGGAGATGACTCTCATAAACCGGCTCACGGAACTAAACGCAGCCATGACATTGTTCATCATTGAAGGTTCCTCGTCAGGTTGCTCGCTGGCACCCCCACCGCCGAATATTATCTGTGGATTACAATGGTCTTATTAATCTTTAAAAATGGACAAACTAGCATTTGATGTAGATATCTGCAACTGAGTTTTCTAAAACGAGGTTCTCTGACTTGTATAAAAAGATGACTGATGTCTAGTCTAGCTAGAAGGAACTAGACATCAATTTTGTCAAGATCCTCTCCATGGTGCTAGCTAGTAATAAGCCACCGAGTGACTTATTGTTGTTCCCTGGATAGTATAGAGTGTCGGTTGTTTGACAGCTTAATGTCTGTGTGGTCCCACAATGTCACAGTGATTCCTACAGTTTGGGGAATCAATTGACTCTTGGGTGTTTGCAGTTTCTATACACAGTCCAATAGCTGAATCGTGTTTCCAACAGTGCTGATCCAACTTCACAAGTATTCAAAGGAACACAAACGCAACATAGTAACTGAGAAAATGTGATCACCGGAGATAAAATCAGCTAATAGCAGTTTCTAACCTCAATATCTGTTGCATCAGGGCGACTTGAAGATTCTCTGGCGAGCAAATACCGGTTGGGTCTTTTTGGATCATCATAAAACACTTTCCACTTTCTGAAACATGAATCGCAGATATCTTTAGCCTATTCTTTCACGGAAATTTATTTGGATAGTGAAAAAGAAATGCAACAAATATCCACGCACTCAGGATAGCATCTGAAGATTGCACCAGTAGGCAATGGCCTCATTGAGTAAACAGTGGTAAAAGTACTGCAAAGTGGGTGATGGGTGTTAGAAAAGGACAGAGGGAAATACAATGGACAGAACAAAGAAGAAAATATGCACACATGAAACCGCTCAATGGATTAGCATTATTACTATAAGAAAATAAAATACATACAATTGACCATAATTTATAGGTATAACTAACCATACATTAGAACATTTCAGTATGGTTCCTAGAAGATATATCTCTATTCATGACTTTTTCACAGGATCTCTTTCTGTAACTTCATAGTCCATACTCTGATACTGGTAAGCAGTACTTATTTACGTTCAGGCAACTAGAAATAGTTACATATAGTAAAAATCATAGAAGATGTTTGCCAGTCCATATTCTGATACTTTTCGAGCCATATCCATACTCTGAATCAGCAAGCAATAATTGTTCATGTCCCGGCTAATACCAATAGTTACACCCTGAAAGGTAACAATGACAATGTACAGATGTTTCCATTCAGTTACCTTAAGAAATTTCTGCGTAGATTCCGAACATTATATCCCACTCCAACATCTCCACTAACAAGACGTGGATTCCACATGACAAGAGGTCTTATCTTCAGTGGATTAAAACTGGAAGTTATTTCAAGATACCATATTGAGTGGAACATATATACAAATGATAATAGTGATGTACAGAAGGCATAAGGTAGTTAAGCAACATATACAAATATGAACGGACTGTTGAAAAAATTATACAAGATGTGAACATAGGTGGATGTGCTTGGGAAAATGAATAATGTCATGCGAGGCAATGCATGCTGGTATTATGCTAAGCTGATGTACAAATGAATATAGATCCTACAAATATACATGCATGCTAAAATGACCTGTAAATACATATCCCACCAACTTTTCTTGGGACACAAAACATGGAATTCAGTTTCCTTACTACTCATAAACTAATCCACATCTATCTGGTAAAATTAATATTTTGATCAGGCATAAGTTACATACGGGGTCATCAGCGAGTTGAGATGCAATGCGTTCAACTGATTCAAGCATCTGGTGATCAGGGATTATCATAACAACAACTCCATCATCAGTATCGACTGGCTTTCGGTCGCTAAGACTGCAATTCAAGATAAAGGAATAGACAGATTTTAGATTCACAATAAATCTCATGGTAATCATCTTTTACGCCTTAAACATAGAAGCAACTAATAAGATTTACTTCTCTAAAAAAACACAAACTAGCCCACATCTTGTGCTATCCTGTGACCCTGTCTAGTAAAATATGGTATTCACGGCACTAATCATTTGTAGAGAATTTACTGGACAGACCTTAACGAAAAAATTATCACGCTTCAGTATAAGTACAGCTAGCATGTAACACGAACAGGGAAATAAATCATTTACATATAACATGACCCAGCAGTTGAATAAGGAATCCATCTACCACTGTGAGTGGGCTACTGAAAGTAAGGCGATACCTAGCACACTTGAACTTTGCATCTTGCCACTGATGCTTCAGAAGGGCAGCCACTCCAGCATCAGGGAAGATGGCCTTAACTACCTGTTGTAGACGGACAGCAAGTTGAATGTACTTAAACGACAAGATTCACAATTGATGGAGGCCTTTAAATCAGGGACATTTCAGACCAGAGCACAAAAAGGAGGATAAGTGGCCATTTAAAAGCTGTGTGGATGACGAAATCGGAGAGCTAGGATCATGCAACTGCAGATGGATTAGAAAGTGCAAAAGTAGTACAGTATCTGTTGCCAAATGACCTTGTATCCAAACCTGGCCAGTCTCTTCCGCGAGTGTGTCGAGGAGAATTCTCGACAGCGCCCAGACCTCGGCCTGCGCTCCTTCCTGGTTGAGGAACTCCAGCTGAGGGATCAGCAGCTCTGCCTGCAGCAGTGATGCCAAGAACAGATAATCGACCGGTGAGAACGCGGTGTGAGATGGCGAAAATTGCATGACTGGCAACAGAATATAATCGTGGAATGGTGGCTGGAACTTGAAAACTGAGATGGTTTCCATGGCATTCCGATTAGAAATGTTACAAGTATCACAGCAGGGTAAGGTTGAACCGAATTATCAGATCATCAGTGTACATGTGAACGACTGGAGACGTACGATGCCTCGCATGCCGCCGGAGTTGACGAAATCGGCGCTCGCCTTCCCGGACTGCCATATCGCGCCCTCCAGATCCGACGGCAAGCAACTGCAGGACAGGGAGACAGGGAGAAACAGCGCACGCAGTCAGGCCAGGGGCACAAATATGAAATATCCACCACGAGACCGGCGATGTTTCCTTGAGCCGGCAGCGTGCCTGACCTGTCGTCCTCCGGCACCGCCTTTGCCGCCGCGCCGTAGACCTCCGCTGTCGCGGGTGCAGCCGGCTCGGCCTCCGTGGGAGCATCCGCGGCGTCGAACTTGCCGAACTTGGCTTGGGCTGGGGAAGGCCCGCGGCGGGCGCGCAGCCGCAGCCTCGGTGCCTCCGCGGGGGAGGCGACGGAGGGAGGTGGGGGGAGGAGGCGGCGGGGGAGAGGAGGGGCAGGGCGCGCGTACTGGGGCGAGAGCAGCGCCGGCGAGGTCGCCATTGCTTCGCGCGGCGGAGGGGGAAAGCAGTACGTGGCCGAGCTGTGGCGGGCTACTCCCCCGTGCTGCTTGGATAACGGTAGGTTCGCTTCGGAAACGGGGTTCTATACAGAATCACCGTCCGATGGAAAACAACGCTCCGGATTGTCCGAAATGATTAATCGCCTAAAAACGTGTTTGTCAATCGATTTGCGTTTTTTAACCCAGTATGTTTACTTACCCGTGCATACATTCACCCCTATGAACGCAGCACGCATATCTTATCCTTACGAGCGACTTCGAGATCCGGCACAATATCATCTCTCGGCATCACCGTTGCGTGCCGCCTTCACCCTTGCCAGCAACGCCATGACTCCGGCTCGCCTCACCGGCAATGTGATCGTCGCCCCCGGCTCTGCCTACCAAAAATCAACTAAGGCGCCTCCCCCTGATCTCCCTACCAAAAATCAACCAAGACGCCTCACATTTCCAGGCAATTGGAGAATAGCAAATGCATTATCATAATCCCGTTTGTCCTACCCACTTTTTTGCATATTTTGGTGTTTGTTTGATCCCTTTTAACTACTTTTGTGACTGATTTTCTTACATCAGATTATAAAATAAGCATGTCACAAAACCGAACCGTAGTGTGCAGTCGTCTACCTTATAATCAAGAAGAGAGAAGTATAGCTATCTTCACGTGATTATCTTTAAAAATTCTACTGAGCAGTTACAACTTAGTACAAGCCCCACTGGAATCTTGATACACACTGAACTGAACTGTATTACAAATTGTAGCCATTCATCCTGAGTATATCTGTGAACCTGTGGTATTGTCCATCCGACCATTTTCGGATGCAGGAGCAACCAAAGATGCATGGTAATATCACACCCTGGCACTATACTTCTAGTTCAGTTGTTGCAGGCAGTTGCTGTGCTCTGCATTTCCTTGCTGGTCGCAAACGACTTGCCGCACCCGCACGTCTTCGTCGCGTTTGGGTTCTGGAAGTTGAAGCCGCCTCCGATGAGAGCGTCGCTGTAGTCCAGCTCCATTCCAAACATGAAGAGAAGGCTCTTTGGGTCACATACTGCAGGCGCACAAAACATACTGTCTCGTTAGAGTGTAGTTTGGCCTGAATAAACAGAATGGGTTGTCACATTTACTTGTGATCAACAGCCTGTGGACTATTCCAAGCCTTCAAGGTTTTATTTGAAACGCAAAAGTGTTACTCTAATCTCGAGCACAAATGCAAATCCATGTCCTCTGAAACGTATATACGGTCAAGGCAAAGCAGTTACCTATTGTGAAACCCTCGTACTCGATGACTGAATCGTCAGGGTTGGCGCTTCCCCGGCTCTCAAACTCCATGGTGTAAGACATGCCAGAACATCCACCTTGTTTAACTCCAATCCTCAAACAGAGATCTTCATTCTTTTCGGACCTCATTCTGTTGAGATGCTTCAAGGCCTTCTCTGTCAATGAGATAGCTGGTGCAATACTACCAGGCGTTGCTGTTGCAGCCGCTGCAAAGGTTGGTAAATGATTTTACGAAGTTAATGCTGAACAAAACTTGTCTGAAACTCTGTCTAATTCTGCAGCATTTGCATAAAGCATTTAACATCCCGAAAATCGTAGGATATATCTGACTATCTTGTAGCCATTAAATCTTCGGTGTTTCCTCAACTACCCCCTTGCCCATGCAAGTCAGATGAACCTATGAGTGATGCAGGATGACTGGAAGGACCAGGTTATTGAAGCCAACTCCAATCTAAGCCAAGACAATCTTGTTCATCAGTTGTGACACTGACACATTCGTAAAAATATACTATAAGTTTACAAGGAAAGAACTTATAATGACAACATCTTTGCTTAATCCCCTCGGATGGATAGGAATAGGAATATAATGCAACCAAGGCCTAAGTGCCTAACTATCTACTAACGATAGATAGATACCTGACGTATATAATAATTAACATTATTATCTATATAAAGTTTTTATCTGGTACAATCAAACTCCAGAATACCACAGAGAAGAAAGCAGAGACATGCCACACGCGTAACTGCTCTCCCACCTGATAGGCTGACACTGCAACCAGAAGTCGGATTGTCTAGGAGCATGTGTCTGCCTTACCCATGTTGTCTAAATTGTCTAGTTGGGGTGGTGGACGGAAGACCTACAATTAGGATGGGGTCGCTCTGATTATAAGCCTAGCGGCGACAACCACCAACGTACAGTACATGAACAAAGTTGCCACACACGGGAGTGAGGCACTGAGAAGGCAACCAGCAGCTAGCTTCGGCAATACAGGCCAGGCAACGCCATCAATCACGCATTCGGCGATCTCCAATCGACAACTTTCGGCCGCCTGAATCAATATAGCGAGGCGCGCTACCGCTGCATCAAGACCAGCGACCAGTCCCTATGGCCATCGCTGCGTATTTCAGAAGGCAGGCAGCCACGCGTCAACCCGGCTTCATTTTACCGGTTCTTCACAAATCGCGACAAAGGAAGCCCGGCAAAGGGATTCGATCCGAATCCGTCCACGCTAAAACGATCCTACATATTTCTATTGCGTACGCGTGGAGGAGAGCATCTGACATCTGTGTTGACCACGGACCTGGCGGGGCGGAGGCGCGGAGGGAGACGGCGCGGGAGCCCCCGCTGCGGGCGGCGAAGCGGACCGTCGAGGCGGGGGCGGAGGGCGAGGGGGAGACGGAGAGGTGGTGGCGCGCGGTGCCGGGGAGGCGGCCGAGGAGCGGGCGGGCCGTGCCGGATGCGAGCGCCATGATTGGAAACTGGGTGGGGTTGGGGAGAGAGATGGGTGGGGGAAAGCAACGACGACGACGACGACGACGACGAGAAAGAGAGGAGGGAGGAGAGATCCTGTGGCTCGCGGGCCGCCCGGATTCCTTGGTGCCTTGTGGGCTCAGGGCTCTCTGCGGTCCACATGCTTCGTGAGTGACCCACTTTTGGGTCGTTTGTATAGGTTTTAGTCCAGTTTTTCATACATTAACTGCACAATTCTCTTCTTCTTAATTAATCAACGAGTCAAATCTTTTGCCTTCTTTACCGAAACAAAATATTCTTGCTCTGAAGCACCACCAGCTCCATGTCGTAAACCCGGGACAACCACGCCAAGATAGGAATATAGCCAAGAGACCTTTACTTGATATGATCTCGCTGCCACCGCCAACAAGTAAAACTGATGTAGAGATGGACCATACCTTTTTTATGGCTTGCGGAACTATGACCCCATGGCTGGTACACAAAGATATTGGTCTCATGGCTGCTGACACCAGGGATCCCATGAAAGTTGATTTCAGAAGCCAAGGCCATATACCCAAAGTGGCAGATGCCCATCCTAACTAAAACTCGCAAATGCTGCTCCGAATCGGATCGTAAAGGCGATGCAGTAAACACGGTCACATTTACAGTAAAATCCAAAAGCCGGAGAGCCGATAAATAACAGAGGTCAATGTCAAACGTGAACGGGCAGTTCAGTTCTGGCGTGAAGCCAGGCAAAACTTGGATCCTCCCTCACTCACGCTAGAATGCTGTATTTGTACTACTATTATGCAGCCAATAATGTCATACTCGGTTCAAACATACCATCATAGCCCAAGTTCTGAACAAAAGTAAGATAAAGAAGAACTCCAATCGCTTGCTTTAGTTAGCTTCGCTCTACAGATTGTCCTCCACCTCATGACGCATGGTCGAGCATGTGTCGTCTTACAACGCGATTTGCCTGTGAAAACGAAAATAGACCATCACTGGAACTGTAAAGCAATTGCGGTAACCATGTATGTGCTCTTCGGCGGGTTATAGGATCCATTACTTGAAGGTGGCAAGTGGCGATCCCGCGGTCGTGAAGTAGTCAGAGAGATCGATGTTCAGGTCGTCGTACATGCTCAGGAACGGATGAGCCTGGGCGTCGGAGGCAACAGATAGAAGAAATGGATCAGATCAGTCAGCTAGCTAATGATGATTTGAAAAGAAAATACAGAATTGCGAAGCAGGCAGAAATTTCCTTACTGATAGGGTTTGGGCAGATGACCTATCTGTAGCATTTTTTTGGATACTGAAAAAAAAACAGATCTTTTTTAAGAAAACAGATGTATTAGCCTTCTGTCAGACACTGATGCTCCGTAAGTAAAATAAAGAAATCATTTAATCTGTTTACAGATGAGATGAAATAATAACAAAAACATATTTGGAAGTTCAGATAATATGATGCATATTCCAGAGCAGGAATTTTGGCTCGAGAATCACTGGATCACTACTTCACAAGAAAAAGGTAGAAAAAACACTGATGGTATTTGTAACTAATCTCCTCGTTTAAATCTACAAAAATTGCAAACATTGTAACAGTGATTAACAAAGGGGGGTCAATGGAGAAGCACAAATACCATGCGGAAACGAATGAACAGAACTCTGCTGAGAACTGGTCTGGTGGTGCAGAAGGTGATGGTTGGTCGACAACAGCTTCAAGAAGTTCATAAAAGCTTTCACGAGGAGGATATGGGAAGTTGCCAGTGGCACATTCCAACATAACTAGGCCCAAGCTCCAGATATCACTCATATAACCATGTTTCTGCCCACTGATTCTTTCAGGCTGTCAAGAGTATACATTTTACATTGGTTAGCTGAAACAAAAAATGGTGCCATGTAGTTAAGCAAACTTTCACCCACCGCCATGTAGTTAAACGTGCCAGTAAATGTATCTCGCTGTGCGGAAGAACTAGCAATGATGGCACTAACACCAAAATCCGATATCTTAACTTCACCCCTGTGATTAATCAATATATTCGATGGTTTCAGATCTCGGTGTATAACGTGCTTCTCGTGATGCAAGTACATCAGCCCTTTCAACACCTGCACGAGGAAGTTGCAATTGTCAATTGAGAAGGTCTATTTGAGCCTAAGGTGACATTCTGATAGCCAAAAGATATTAGGGAAATGTGACATTTCACTGGCCTGCTTACAAATTGCAGCGAGGTAGGCCTCTGGAACGGTTCTAACAGCCTTGAGGAAATCAGCGAGGGAGCCACCATCCATGTACTCCAAAGCAATAGAAATGACACCATTGACGTAGAAACACTGATAGCATGTGACGACATACTGGCACTGTGTTGACAGGCTTATCTTCAACTCCTGGGCAATCTGCTTGCGTATGCTTTCCTGAATATTGAGTTGTATAACCTGCAGATACATGTAGGCAAAATACCACAGAGACAGAGGCTAGTTACAACCAGCGCCATAAATTTTATTTTATACAGAAAGAAGTCGAAGGAGCCACAAACATGAAGCACCAGAGGTAATGTACTGTATGTTTCAGACAAAGGCAATACCTTGAGAGCGAAGAACTGGCCAGTCCATTTGTGGCGCACCAACTGCACGGTTCCGCTGCTACCTTTCCCGATCACTTTGATTGAGTCGAGATCATCTATGCTCAACTGATGGTTATCCAGCGGCTTGATCGGGGGAGCCTGGGGAATTCATCAGCATGCCAATGGAAAGAAGGTCAGACACTTTTTTTTTTCTTGATACAGGTGATACACAAATTAGATGAATGAAGACTGATGATACTGATGGCTTATTACCTCGCCTTCCTCGCTCTGGGGGACGATGCGGAGGCCGTCCTTGTTGACGAGCAGGTCGCCGTCCTTGAAGGTCCCGCTCTGCGTCCTGCCCCCCGCCCGCGCCCGCCGCAAAACCAAACCAATCAGCACGACGGAACGCGTCCAAGAAGAAGAACAAAAAAAAGAAAACCCGAAGGAGGAGGGGGGCGGGGGTCGATTGCTTACAGGAACTTGCCGATGGTGGAGTCGTGGGAGGGCAGCGCGAGCTTGCCCGGCTTCTTCATCGGCGGCGGGGCGAGCGACGGCGGATGGTCCGGTCGGAGCTTGCTAGGCGGGGCTCGGGGTCGGAGGAGACGCGGAGGGAGGGAGGGAGGGAAAGGTGGGGAGAAAAACGGCGGGTCGCTGGTGACGACGGGTCTCGGTCCACCTCGTCTGGATGGAATTTGACCTTTCCTCGCTGTCAAATTACGCATTACGGTGCCAGCACTGCTACGATAATAATCCCTGGTTTAAACAGAACGCGTGCGTGTACCGGTATACGGCGGCACGACTGTTGGACTCCACCCGCGCGCTGCAGGTCGCCGCTGGGCTGGCAGGTGCAGGTGCCATGGCAAGCAGGGAAGGGTAGCTCTCACGCCGCCTCACCACCCAATTTGGGAGGCGCACACACGTCCACTACCCATCCCGGCCACATGGAAATGCTGTGGAAAATGCTGTCCCTGGCTCCTCTCTGCCGGGTTGAGCCATCAGTATCATCATCTAAGATGAAACATGAAAAGGCTAAACCGGCTACATGGAGATCTTGTCTGCATATAGTGCCAAGGAGATGCTCATCTCGCCTTTGGAGAGCCGCGCTGTGGCTAGCAATTTAATTTGGGAAAAGGTTTAGAATTTCTACCGCATTTTTGGGGTTATTTCGAAAGATGGGTGGAAAGGTCGTATGCGGAAAAGCAGCCGGACTTTGCAAATCCGGCCTCTCAAACGTTCGCAGACGTGTTTGGGGCGCGTCAAGCCTCAAATTTGCCTTCTTACAATCGGACACCTTAAATATCATATCTCAAATTCATACAAACTCATGCAACTACGTCGATGCATTACACACGTCGTTCGGCTACTCCATCATTACTAACGTGCCATCGGACTATCAAAATTTGGCATGTTTGGTTATGGTGGAGATCATCCACGGCTGCCCTTGCCCTTTCCCGGAGCCCTTGTCGTCCTTCTCGCGGAAGTACCGGTCGAAGACGCGGTAGGGATCCAGTCGGATCTGCTCGTTGCCGGAGTTGTCCCCGCCGTCGCTGACCTCCTTCGATGGCAGTCCAGTCATTTCACAAACTGCCCGATTCTGCTCTCGGACGAGGGCGCGTGTGTTCCTCCGCTGCCGTTTCTTCAAATTGCGGGCGTGGATGGCCTCCTCCTTTACGGCCGCCCGCGCCGCCGCATTAGCCGTTTCCACCGTCGCCATTTCCGTCGCGATACGTGCCTCGGCGGCTCTTATCCTCTCCTTCCCATGACGGTCCGCCGTTCCCGGTGGGACTCATTATCTGCCCGACCGATGATGGGGAAGGAGAGATTTTCCGGCCGTCGGGACCGCGATGATCCAGCCCTAGAGGACCCGAGCGCCCAAGCGGCGGAGTGCAATGCGGATCGCCATTGCCTCCTCCAAGCCGCACGGGATGACACCTCAATGGATCCGGACTGGTCAGAGTCAGATCCGATGCCCGCCATGCCGAAGACAGCCGGAAATCGCCAAAGGTGACACTACTAAGAGAAAGCCTATAGGTAGGATTTTAGCAGTAGCGCTGAAAAGAGGCAAAGCGCTACTCATGAGGTTGGATGGCGGAGGGAGTGAAGGGGAGTGGAGTGTGGAGTGGCTAGAGTTTGGTCCGACGAGCGAATGAAGACGAATATATTTAGGGTCGATGCGGACCAGGACGGGCTAGGCCGACGTGATGGGCATGCCCAGACGCACCCAAGGGCTGGATATGAGGGGTGCCGGTCGCCCGGACGTTTGAGGCCATTTGAAGATCAGTGATCGGGCGGCCTACCAGGGCATATGAGGCCATTTGAAGATCAGTGATCGGGTGGCCTACCAGGGCATATGAGGCCATTTGAAGATCAGTGATCGGGCAGCCTAACAGGGCATATGAGGCGGGTTTGGGGCTGTAGATGCTCTTACACAGCAAGCATGCTGCTAGTAAGAAGAAAAGTAATGTGAGAAGAAAAGCTCATCAAGAAGTACGAGAAAATCAAAAGACTTCGATTTTGCAACCAAAATAACCGTGTTGGTAGAAACCACCAGCATTCTAGACGTTCTAACTTTGGGGACGCCGACGATGCTACAGCCTACAGACACCTGCAAATTCAAGCCACAGATAAAAGATGAAAGACAAGAAAAAACACGATAATACATACATTCACAATCCAATGGCTAACCAACATGACAGGGATTTCTCCGAAAACCCCAAACCACATCACCGGTCGCCTCCTTCGGGAAGCTCCAGCAGAAAAAACCCGTCGCGAGAGCGAAGGCGGACGCATACGACAGGCGGGCGCTTCTCACCGTCGACGTGCCCGCCTTCGTCTCAAGCGCTCGGATTCCACAGCAAAATCAACGGTGAGTCCAGCGGACATGAGCATCTTGTCTCTTGTGGTTCTTGTCCCCAATTGACAGCTCTGGACTCTGGTGGCTGTATCAGGCTCCGGCTACAAGATGCCACTCTCCAGCATCACTAGTGGCAAGCCCAGGATATCAGCCAGATTGTACTCTACTGCTGCCCCTGGGGTTGCAAAGACAGTAACAGTTTATGCATATCATTTCCAGCATATCCACCCACGGAAAATGTGACGCGGGGCAAACAGGGACACGGCGAATGTGCCAAGGCAGGCAGGTAGGTACCAGGCAAGTCTGTCTAGCTAGCCAATCTCCAACTGACAAAGCCCCATCACAGGTTGCTACTACAGGCTGAACGAACATAGCTGATCTACAATGACCCACTGCCTAGAATACACTGGTGGCAGCGCAAATGGGATGCTATATAAGATGGCGGGGATCAGCGAGCGGCGCTAAGGCGTTTCCGATCTTCATGGGCCGGCGGAGGTCGGAACGGGAACCTTGCGAACTGGATCTTAAGGAACGGGCCGTCGGCCTTCCTCTCGTCGAAGCGGTATTCTGCAAAACAACAAGTGTTGATGTTCAGTCTGTGCAGCCCAGAAACGCTTATGCTTAGAAGTTGGTTCTAGCAAATACTACTTAGTTTTTTTTTTGACAACATTTGGTTTTGTATATATATTATAAATGTGTTAGACACATGTGTTTCCAATACTTGCAAAGCTCCTATTGACACTTTATAAGTACGCTGTGATTATTTTTGTCAAAAAAAAAAAAGATAACGTCTCCACTAAAATATATATGAAGGAATATAAACTGAAAGTAGCAAAGCAACAAATGCACGACACTGAAACAAGAACCTTGGAGAGCCTCCATAGCAGTCCCTGCACATTTTGCATCACTGAACTCCACAAAGCACAGAGCATAAGCCTTGTCACCACTCTGCAAGAGGAAAGTGGTAGTAGGAAGAAAAGTGAGTTCGACATTGGCTAATAAAAGGAAATTTCACCAGTAATAAGGGGGGTCAGCTCTCTGCAAATGTAGACAAGCAGAGATAGCTATTTGTTCAATACCCCAAGAAAATGAGGTAACGCATTGCAGTTGACACAAAATACCAAGATAAAGTGCAGGAATAAAAACTTGACATAATTTGACATCTATGTAATTTCTGTTGCTTTTAGAGCCTTATTAGGTACTCAAAATCTATAAGTAATAACAATTAATTTCTGTCCTAATATCCTACATACTTTTTCAAATAAATATGCTTAATTGCAATTGCTTACATTTAACCGCATAAACATATATTTAGCAAAATGGGGTTCTCGTACAAATTCACACGTGCACAGGTTTTTAAGTGAATGGGTGACTGCCTGACTGGTTATGAACTACCCAACTGTTTGCAGTGTGCAAAAAATGATGCATTGGAGAAAGCAGAGGACATACACGTCTGGGCTCCTTGTGCACAAGTCTGAGGTCCTTGAAGCCAACGAAAGGACGGAACAAATCTTCCAGAGGAAGTTAAGGTTGCAAAATGAAACTAATGAGATACAAAAATATGATGCGGAGAATACTGATTACAAAGGATACGAGCTACTTCTCTCCTGGTGCAATCAGTTGGGAGACCATCAACAAAAAGAATGTTGGATTCATCTTCTGATGGCCGATCGACGATCAAAAGGGGTTTGGGGTGCTCAACTTCTGGAATACTGACACCTTTGCCAAGTGAAGAACTTCTCTGGACTAAAGCTGGCTCTTCCAAAGGGCTAGGTCCCCGCGGCCTAGCTCCTGCTGGCAGTGCACCCAAGCCAACCAAACCAGGATGGCTCACGCCTGCTGGAACATCCAAACCATAAGCAGGATGGCTCACGCCTGCTGGAACATCCAAGCCATAAGCAGGATGGCTCATGCCTGCTGGAACATCCAAACCATAAGGTCTTGACTGTAATGGTACCTGTGGATCAAAACAATGTGCTGTGTGACAAACCAAAAAGGTATTTACCTTGTTCTTGCTAGTAACTATAAATCTGCTAAAGTCAAGTTGTCTTACATCAACTCTAGGTATATTTGGTACTCCTCGAAGAGCAGCCATTTTTGAAGCATAATATGATGATTCCTCAGGTGGAACATACCCAGGATAACCACCCAGTGGAACTGCTTATCAAATAAAATTAGCCCATGGCAACAACATCCATGTTAGGCATTTATAATGCGGTATAAGTGTCATTTTCCAATCAAAAGAGAAAGAAAAGGAAATAAAGAGATAAAACAGAAGGTACGTCTCATCAAAACAGGCATATATGCATGTATATGAATGCAAACTACATACAACCTCCTACATTCATCTTCACCATGTATAAATATGTCCATAAAGTTGTTTGGTTATTCTTGCACTTCTGACCACTCAGCAACATCGACAGTCCATCCAAACAAATGCAGCTGAAGTAGCCACTAAGTTGATTGAACAATGGGTCCACTATCCACAGTTGGCACGAGGGAGTGCTTCCAAAATTACAACTATACACCATAATCATATCCCGTGTTCCAACCTTCAATAGACAGTATATAATCGTATGAAAAGGTAACAATTGCAAACTGCCTTGGCAACCATAGAGGTTCTTTCCTAGCTATAAAAGTTCAATTCAAGAATGATTTCAATGGACCACATGGTATCAGATACGACATCACATTCCCCCAAAAAAACAAAAGATACAACATCACATTAACCCTCACAACATAAGACGCCTGATTCAGGGCAATCTTACACTCCACTATGTTTTAGCACACCTCATATTCCTCCAAACCTACTTACCAAAGCCAGTTCCAAATAGCAAAATGCTCACATGGAATAGTGGGAAACCTATCCTTTCCTTTCCCGCGATCACTTAAAATCAAACAAAGAACACTCGATGACACGAATAGGAAATTCGTACCGAAGGACCAAGATTTGTGGTAACCATGTGTCACTGGAAATTACCGGAAGTTACCATGCGGAATTTTCAAACAAAAATTTCCAAATTTCCTGAAAAACTTATAGGATAACTGTGACCGCAAGTCTTACACATATGCAACCATGGTGCAGTGGTAGCTCGCTCTTGGTATCCCCTTGGAACGCGAGTTCGACGTGCCTATCCCACACCTCGGTAGTTTTTTTGATCTTTAAATGATTAAATATTTTTGCGCCCACAAGTGACAATAAATATTGAACATAGTTTGCTAAAAATGTACCGTTGGAGGATTCGTACCGGCGAGCGTGTGGAGCTACCGCTATCGACTGTGCGAAGATTAGCATCCCATTGAGATACTAACTTATTTATCACCAGATTTGGTACTAAATTTGGAAAACATTAAAACAATTCGGCATCTTTTTGGCTGGCAACACGTTTGCTGGAGGAGGGCGGTAAATGCTGTTACTCTTGTTGGATAAGATTCCCGTGCACTCCGTGGACTACTCTTGCCGCATAACTCATCCAGGTCAACACAAACTCAGACATTACAGACCACACCTATCTGCACCAGTCCATACAGTATATACCATAAACCATGCCCTAGCAGTAGCAGTGTGGTATGGAATGCTACTAAAACTCGCCGCAGGCTAGAAACTAATCAACTCAGCGGAACAACCCAACCGCCGAGCACCGGCAGATCGGTACAAATCCAGAATACACAGGGATTCATTCCAGTCGAACAAATCTCACCATAACAAGGGTTCCCCCCCTCCTCTGCAATCTATCTACAGCCCAATTACCCAAAACCTCACCCTGGACGAACGAACTCTACGGACGGACCAAGGAGCGGCGATCCGCACCACTACCCATCGTCTAGGGATTCGTCTCCCCGACTCGAGACGCGGCGAGAATCGATCGCGCGGAACGGCAGACCCGGTTGCGTGGGGGTCCGAGCGGGAGCGGGTGCGGGCGACGCGTACCTCTGTCGTGAGAGGAGGACGGGACGTATGAGCGGTAGGGATCCCCCATGGGGGCGGGGCGCGGCGGGAGCGGGGGTCGGCGGGGATGCTGGGCGGCGGCCGGTGGCGAGGGAGCGGGCGAGCAGGGGTTGGGTTTGGGTAGAGGGACGGACTGGGGAGCCCTGGACTCTCTGTTGGTGCGGTTTCGTGCGCGGTCTGGGCTTAGTTCGTCTAATCAGGACACGGCCCAGATCCTGGTATTTTTTTGTAAAACAACGGCCCAGTTCTTTCCGTGGGACCGCGTGAGTATTCAGAAGATTTCGAGAAAATGTCTATAAAAAAGAATTCGAAAAGGAAAATGTTCATATTTGGGGATCACCCCCTAACCAGTGATGGTATTACACTTAATAAAAAGGACATCCTTCCCAAAGACGTCGTACTTTTGTGTGTTGTACAAAAAGTAAAAAAGAAATGATGTACTCCCTCCCTTTCGGTTTAGAGGACTCAAATATGAAATCTCATCAACCAAGATAGATTGTGAGTGGATGACAAGAGTTTTGTGGATACAAAACTGCCGAATGAAATATTTTTCACATATTTGATTCCTGAATAAGATGCATGCATGACCAGTAATTCCCTCTTTCTTATCTTTATGAATTAAATGTGGCATGGAACTTAAAGCACTTTAATTCAGTTCAGCTTAAAGTGAGCCTACTATAATGAAAATCTGATTTTTTTTTCTTAAATGAACCCTTTAAACCGGAAAGGACTGAGTACATCTATGATGTGATTCTTGTTCATGGTATGACAAGTCTCATCAACTCGTCGTACCAAAAATATGTATATTCTACTCTCGTTCCTCATATTCTTCTCTTCTTCTTCTCACCTATCCTTGCCTGTCAATCTTTATCTGTGTGGTCTGATCCTTCTCATCGATTGGGTTGCACAATCTGGTATTGTGAGCCAAATACGTTTCCCCACGAATATAGTTTTCACATGTTAGCATATACATATAGAGAGTACATTGTGTTGCGTGTGATTTCGCTTTGGTGAATTCACGCAAAAAAAACCTTGCTAAGTTAGATCAGCTTGGAGTGTGACCAACGACGCCAGCCAAGCCCTTCGACTTTCCTTCCTACAGCTGATAGGAAAAAATCGCTGTTTTTACGATCCCTATGTAGAAAGCCCTTTTTTCCAGTATTTACTAGAAAATTTGATCCTCTTTTTTTTCTATAGTGGGGATAGTCGCACGTAATGACAGATCACGGCCATGTTATTAAAAGCTTGCAGAACTTTTTCATCTCGCCTAGTGCAACTTGATACTTTTTCTGATTTCGAAATTGTCCAGTTTTATATGTTGTTTTCATTGCAAAATGATGGGTCTCCTTCCATAACTTTCCAATTACGAGTACGAGAATTGAAAGACATGAATATTCTAAATTCTCTATGGCGTCTAGTAGATAGATAGAATATTTTTAGGAACAAGAAAATCAGAAGAATCTTTCTCTCTGTTCAGTCGTCATGTTCTCATTCCATAGAGGAGACTACGAATCAGGCCAATAACTTGATGCACACGATCCTCAGGCGGAACGACAACCAAACCATCGCACTAGAAGCACCATGAGGAACAAGTCCATTCAACCCCAGATATCACTCAAACCATAGGGCCTACGCAAAGCAACTCAATCTCATGTAGGTCAGCGTCCACGAGGCCCACATGATGTTGGCCCGAGAAAATTTCATCAAACCCACCGCGTCCACATCGATGACTTAAGTCAGAAGTAACATCACAATGATATATTGACATGGCGATTATGTCAACACCAAAATTCATGATAGGAATGGTGAACTACAGAGATGGAGAGATTGTGAGGACGGGTATGAGAAGAAAAAAGAGAAATTCGACTAGGAGGGTCATGGTGGATTCGATCCACCAGAAAATCAAATCCAAGATTTGACTCTTTCATATCTCATCATGTGGAATAACACGGGACATTTTAATCAATAGCGAGGCCTTCATATTTCGTCAATCTTGAAACTCCGTATTTCCTGGTAAAAAATTCAAATTTTTGTCTACTAACCTGATTGAAATTTTCTGATGTCAATGCCGACTCTCAAAATGTAATTTAGACCCTAAAAAAGTGTATTTTAGATTTAGTAAAATCAAATTTCCACCTTTTCAACAAGTTTTACTTTTTACTATTTTTTTTGGAATTAACTAGTTTTTTTAGATAACCACATATATTCCATTAGACAAACTTATTACAGAGAGTACATATGTGGTCACTACATGAGACATACATAGGTGTCTTACATTTTTGCACCAAGATCCTGCAATCAGTAAAACTAGAATTTCACGAGTGGAGAACCTTGTGCCTCACTGAATCGTTGCCCACCATTGTCCTCCACCATCACCAAGGCAACGCCGGAGAAAAAGGATAACATCCACCATACCAAGATCTGAGGGAGCACCTTTGCATACAAAGATGCTTTTCGAGTCAATGAACCGGACCGCCGCAAGCGACGAGACCGAGGCTTTGTGGCACGTCGGCCGGGGTTCTACCCCATGTTCATTAGATCCCAACGCCATCAACTTCATCCAACACGGTTGAAGAAGCGGAACGTCGCCGTCTGTCGTCATTCACATACCCCAATGCAAGACAACAAACACAACTACAATAGCCGGTGCCAACACCACCCAGAAGAGTGCTAAGCGCCGACCACTAGACACAAATCTCACCGGATTCGAAGACCGGCAAGAACACCAGCAACGCCGGCGGTGAGAGAGGCAGACAAAAAATCGCCTTCGGAATCGCCTCGAGCGGTTCCTGGCAGTAGCGGTTGGGTCATTAACTAGTTCGTGTCACCATTGTTTTTAAGACGGTAAGGCGAGGCAAGGCGCTAGGGGGGCGCCTCACTGCCTAAGCGATAAGGCATAAGGCAAGGCGGACGCCTTAGAGAGTTCTAAGTAACAGAATAGAGTAGAATTTGGTTCATAGTTCATACACACCTTGCAGTTGCTGCTAGTTGTAGAGCCCATATAGCATCCATCCTCTTTGCACTTCCTCTTCTCCCCAACAATGATCTGCATCAACATGAACAAATATGTTAAAACTAAATAATGTATCACTTAATGGTCCAGATTCCACAAATAATGAAAAAACTGAGAAGTGAGAACTAAAAGTGAGGCAGGGAGCAAAAGTGGAAAACAACTAAACAAGATAACAAGCAGGAGTGCAATCTGCATTCTGCAGTGACATATTACATAAGCAGTTCAAATGAGAAATGACACTAGACACTAGTCCACATAAGACATAACAAATAACACCAAAATAGCAAAAGGGGCATAAGGTTTTCCAAATCTCTCATGTCTCTTAAGTCTCAAATCTCAACTCTCAAAGTCTCAATCAATAGCAACCATCATCAAAATCATCCATGGTGGCATTGTTGTTGTCTCCACCATCTTGGTCAGCATTGGTTGGATCTTGATCATCATTGCTCACATCAGCGTCATCCTCAATGTAGTCTGAATCCTCCTCCTCCACGTTGGGCATACTTGAGTTTTGCTCTTGCTCCAAGTCCTCCTCTTCCTCATCTTCTCCAGGAATTATAGGTCGTGTTGTTATAGATCTCTTACGTCCATAGTGTTGCACACGGACATTTGACTGCCCCCTATGAAGAGTACTTGCTGTCCTAGGCAGATTGCGGCCTCGAAGGTTTGAAGATGCACCAATAGCCACATCAACATCCTCCCATGTAATGTCTCCAGGACAACCTCGAGCACCATGAGGTTGTGATAGTGATGGGTCAACCCACTCATTGCTCCAATCAAAATCCTCAATGACCAAAGGGTCAAAGCTATTGTCGCCCACCTTCTCATGCCTCTTTTGAAACCTATGCATATTCTTCCGGTTGTATGAAACAAAGACAAGATCATTCAGCCTCTGCCATTGTAACATGTTCCTTTTCTTTGTATGGATCTACAAAGTACAAACAACAAATAACATTAGTAAATAATTTGCTGAAATTACTATATTGAACAAACACACATAGTGTTTTACTAGTTGACTTACAAATTCAAATGTGCTCCAATTCCTCTCACAACCAGATGATGAAGCACAAAGACTAACAATGTGCTTTGCAAACCTTTGTAGGTCAATGGACCGACCACCATATGAACGCCACCAATCAACTAAAATGATGAAAACAAATGCAGATTAACAGTTTGTACAACAATTACATTGCTGGAATTAACATGATGCTTTTAACATGACTTACGAGGGGTTTTTTGATCCATGTTTCCAAGTGCCAATGGATTAGAAAAGCCTTCTCGCTGGTCCTCGTAGAGCACAGCTTGTCGATCAATCTTGTTTTGAACATTGATATCTGGTACCATTTTTGCAAGAACATCATTAAAGCAACTCCTTAGCTCCCCAACTAAGGCATCATCATTTCTCCTTACAATAGGGAAGAACTTTCCTGGGTTCAAAAACAGAGCAACCCCATACAATGGATGATCCATTTGATTCTCCCAACGCTTGTCAACAATGGCCAAGATCTTCTTGAGCAAAGTTTGCTTGTTTTGTTGAGGGAAACCTAGATTGATCCTCTCCTTTGCAAAAATCAGAAATGCTTTAATCTCTGGCATGGCAGGCTTCTCATCACCATCTGCTACTCTAAGAACTCTAAGAAGTGGAGTTGAAGCTCTAAGGTAGTCCTCAATTGAGCTCCACCACTCTGCTGAAAGCATGATCTCTTGCACATTCAAACCAGCTTGTGTTTTTGCTAAGTTGTTTCCAACCCATGCTTCAGATGTAAATAGAGTCCTCAATGCGGCCTTGTGCTTGACCAAACTTCTAAGTGTAAGGAAGGCTGTGGCAAAATGAGTGGCTGCTGGTCTCAGAAGATCCCCACCCGTGGCCTTCCTCATGAGACTAAGAATTCTTCCGTGTCTATAGATGAAAGTTGTGGCACGTCTAGCCCGTGCAATAGGCTTCTTAAATGCCTTCAACTTTCCTATATGTGACGCCCCCAATTATGACCGTACGCTAATCATACACGCAATGCATACGACCAAGATTAGGGACTCACTAATTGATATCACAACACAACACTAGACACAAATAAAAGTCATACAGCTTCATATTACAAGCCGGGGGCCTCGAGGGCTTGAATACAAAGCTCGACAAGCACGAGTCAGCGGAAGCAAATAATATCTGAGTACAGACATAAGTTAAACAAGTTTTGCCTTAAGAAGGCTAGCACAAACATAGCAACGGATCGAACGAGGCGAGGCCTCCTGCCTGGGAACCTCCTATCCTACTGCTGGTCGGGGGCAGCCTCCACGTAGTAGTAAGCTCCGGCGGTGGTGTAGTAGTCGTCTCCGGCGTACTCCATCTCCTGGGCTCCATCGTCTGAACGCAACAATCGTATCGAGGGGGAAAGAGAAAGTAAAGCAGCGGTGAGTACTCATCCAAAGTACTCGCAAGACTTACATCAGAACTAAACTAAGTATGCATCAGTATCAAAGGAAGGGGTATATCTGGACTGACTGCAGAAAGCAAGAATAGGGGGAAGGCCTAGTCCTATCGAAGACTAGCATCTTCAGCATCTTGCAGCATTAGAAGAGAGTAGACTGGTATCTCATATATAGCAATATTGTTGTAGCAAATTTTATTACGTAACCACGCCCAGAGATTCTTCCTCGACTCCCTGCGAGGAAGCAATCTCGGAGCCAACATTCATTTCAATTTAAAGTCACAATTTTAGTTGTAGTAGATCAAGGTACAACTCCAAGTCGTCCTGTTACCGTGGACACGGCTATTCGAATAGTTGAATTCATCCCTGCAGGGGTGCACCGCATTTCCAACACGCTTGATCACCTCCGGCCGGACACACTTTACTGGGCCATGCCCGGCCTCGGGATATCAACACGTCGTCGCCCTACCTAGGCTCAACAGAGAGGCCAGCCCGCCGGTCTAAATCCTAAGCGCGCAGGGGTCATGGGCCCACTCGCCCTTTGCACTCCTGCACGATGCGTGGGCGGCCGAGGTCAGTCCTAGCACCCTCCAATACAAGACCAGTGCCGTCGCGAACCACTCGGGCGCGCGCCGCTCCATTGCTGATGTCCGAAGAGCTTCGGCTGATACAATGACGCTGAGTACCCATAACTTGTCCCACGTGAAGGTTTAGTGCATAAAAGGTCAAACGACCAACTCAGATCAAATACCCAACCCATTAGCATTTTATTAATGCGGGACGAGCGCGACCCATGATGTGCGGTCCCGTCGCCCCGTCTCGAGGATGTGTGACAAGGGCCTCACCTGCCCGGCCACGCCTCGTCATCATCAAACCGTGGGTACCCTTTAGGGCCGACCCATCACCAACATCTTTCTGTAACCAAGTCATAGTAACCGTGTGTATAAAACATCAAGGCGGGAACTGAGGATTCACCCTCAATGGTCCCTGCTCGATGTAACCGTCAAGGTGGACTTAGGGGAATCACCCTCGGGGGTCCCACACTTGAGGGGGTTGCACGGCAGAGTCGATATCGGGAGTGGCAGAGAGGTATCACCCTCTGATTACCACGACCGACTAGCTACACTACAGAGCTAGCATCATGAGTACTTCACGAGGTGTCACCCTCGATACTCGATGGTAGTTCCGCAGAGTCGTACAACTAAGGGGGTGTGCGGTGATGTGACGGGCCTGGTAATGTCTACTACGCAACCTTCTTCTTGTAGACTCGTGTTGGGCCTCCAAGCGCAGAGTTTTATAGGACAGTAGCAAATTTCCCTCAAGTGAATGACCTAAGGTTTATCAATCCGTGGGAGGCGTAGGATGAAGATGGTCTCTCTCAAGCAACCCTGCAATCAAATAACAAAGAGTCTCTTGTGTCCCCAACACACCCAATACAATGGTAAATTGTATAGGTGCACTAGTTCGGCGAAGAGATGGTGATACAAGTGTAATATGGATGGTAGATATAGGTTTTTGTAATCTGAAAATATAAAAACAGCAAGGTAGCAAGTAACAAGAGTGAGCAAAAACGGTATTGCAATGCTTGGAAACAAGACCTAGGGTTCATACTTTCACTAGTGCAAGTTCTCTCAACAATACTGACATAGTTGAATCATATGTAAATCCCTCACGTGCGACAAAGAGTTCACTCCAAAGTCACAAATAGCGGAGAACAAACGAAGAAATTATTGTAGGGTATGAAACCACCTCAAAGTTATCTTTTCCGATCAATCATATGAGCTATCCCTATAAGTGTCACGAACAGCCCTAGAGTTCGTACTAAAATAACACCTTAAGATACACATCAACCAAAACCCTAATGTCACCTAGATACTCCAATGTCACCATGAGTACCCATGGGCTTGATTATACAATATGCATCACACAATTTCAGATTCATCATATTCAATCCAACACAAAGAACTTCAAAGAGTGCCCCAAAGTTTCTACCGGAGAGTCAAGACGAAAACATGTGCCAACCCCTATGCATAGATTCCCAAGGTCACGGAACCCGCAAGTTGATCACCAAAACATACATCAAGTGGATCAATAGAACATCCCATTGTCACCACGGATATCCCATCGCAAGACATACATCAAGTGTTCTCAAATCCTTTAAAGACTCAATCCGATAAGAAAACTTCGAAGGGAAAACTCAATTCATCACAAGAAGATAGAGAGGGGAAAACTCCATATGATTCATCTATATTAATAAAGCTCGCAGTACATCAAGATCGTGTCATCTCAAGAACACGAGAGAGAGAGAGATCAAACACATAGCTACTGGTACATACCCTCAGCCCCGAGGGTGAACTACTCCCTCCTCGTCATGGAGACCGCCGGGATGATGAAGATGGCCTCCGGTGATGGTTTCCCCCTCCGGCAGGGTGCCGGAACGGGCTCCCGATTGGTTTTTCGTGGCTATAGAGGCTTGCGGCGGCGGAACTCCCGATCTAGGTTTCTTTCTGGGGGTTTTGGTATTTATAGGAATTTTTGGCGTCGGTCTCACGTCAAGGGGGTTCCCGAGGGGCCCACAAGCCAGGGGGGCGCGCCCTAGGGGGGGGGCCCTAGGCTTGTGACTGCCACGGGACTCCTCTCCAGTATCTTTTTGCTCCAGTATTTTTTATATTTTCCAAAAATATTCTCCGTAAATTTTCAGCCAATTCCGAGAAATTTTATTTCTGCACAAAAAACGACACCATGGTAGTTCTGCTGAAAACAGCGTCAGTCCGGGTTAGTTCTAATAAAATCATACCAAAATCATATAAAATTAGTGTAAACATGGCATGAATACTTCATAAATTATAGATACGTTGGAGACGTATCAGCATCCCCAAGCTTAATTCCTGCTCGTCCTCGAGTAGGTAAATGATAAAAGAAATAATTTATGAAGTGTGAATGCTAGCAAGTGCACACGTTTGATCAATGATAATCCCAATCACTTTTTCTAGCATCAATATAAACCATAAACAGTAGCTCATCTCATAAAACTTCTCATGATCAAGTAACAAGCTATTCACATGTTAAAGTATAGACCAGAAAGTTTCTTGAAAACTAACAAACCATATTCCTAGTCATCGAACAATTGCAATTCATCTTATTTTCAGGAAGGGTCTATGTAAGAGCTTTGATTTAGCAAATTCCACATACTCAACTGTCATATAGTCTTCCATGATTATAGACACTCAAAGCATATTTTTAGAACAAATAGCATCCATCGAACACAGAGAAAGATAGGGGCTTAATGTTTTGCCTCCCAACTTATTTATCATATAGATAATTGTCAACAATAATAATTCATGATCAAATATATTTGTGTGGATATATATGTCTAGATCATTCCCCAACACATGCCGCTTGGCAAGAGAAAAAAGGCGAAATATAGGAAGTGGTGAAGATCACCATGGCTCTTGCATAAAGGTAAGTACTAGAAAGTAAAAGATAGGCCCTTCGTAGAGGGAAGCATTGATTTGCAAAGGTGCTAGAGCTCGAGCTTTTAAAACAGAGATGAATAATAATTTTGAGCGGTATTCTTTCATTGTCAACATAACAACCGAGAGATCTCGGTATCTTCCATGCTAGATACATTATAGGCGGTTCCCAAACAGAATGGTAAAGTTTTTACTCCCCCTCCACCAATCAATCACACTCCACGGCGAGCCAAATCCATGGGTACCGTCCATACAAACAACAATCTTGGGGGAGTTTTGTTTCATTATATTTTGATTTGATTTTTGAGCATGGAACTGGGCATCCCGAATACCATCCACTTTCTCGTGAATGATAGTGAATCAACACATATCGTGAGAATAACCCACCTAGCATGGAAGATACTGACAGCCCCTAGTCACTATATGAGAGATTCGGGCATACAAAACAGAATATTATTTGAAGGTTTAGAGTTTGGCACATGCAAATTTACTTGGAACGGCAGGTAAATACCGCATATAGGTAGGTATGGTGGACTCATATGGAATAACTTTGGGTTTAAGGGTGTTTGGGTGCACAAGTAGTATTTCTACTTGGTGCGGAAGTTTTGGCTAGTATGAGGTGGAAGCAAGCACCACATGTTGGAGGATCCATAACAATATAACTTCTATACAAATATACCCAAACATAACTCATTAAGTTGTCTTCCTTGTCCAATTTTAACTAATTTTGTCAAGTTTGAAAATAATTAATGAGCTCACAATCATAGAAGATGTCCAATATAGTATATTTATATGTGGAATCTCTCTTCCTTCAATATTCTTTCATGAATTGTTCAAGTGACCAATGCCGTGTTTGCTAACTTTCAATAAATTTTACCACCTATACTTATTATGTGTGAAGTCATTACTCCCCATGGGATAAGTATATGAAGCATATTTAATTTCAGATTTATGATATTCAATTCATTTAACCATTTACTCATAGGATATAAGTGAAGCACGAGAGTGAATGACAAACTACTCCAAAAAGATATAAGTGAAGATCAATGCGTAGTCAACAATTAAATAACTATGTGAAGACTCTGTCATCTAAGAATTTCAGATCTTAAGTATTTTATTAAACAGCAAGAAAAAGAAAAATAGCACTCCAAGAATAGCACGCATCATGTGAACGAATAAAAATTTAGGCTCAACATAGGCTAATCGATAATTGTTGATGAAGAGAGGTGGGATGCATAGCATCCCCAAGCTTAGATGCTTGAGACTTCTTGAAATATTTACTTGGGGTGCCTTGGGCATCCCCAAGCTTGAGCTTTTGTATCTCATTCAATCCTCTCATATCATGGTTTCACCTATTCTCAAAAACTTCATCCACACAAAACTCGAAAAGAACTCGTGAGATAGGTTAGTACACATAAGAATAAATCAACACTTTATGTACTGCCAAGACAAGTTGCACAATAATTATCAAACATCATCTACTGTTTACTATCGTTTCCACAATTTCTATCTACCAATATAGGCTATGGAAACTAGAGGATAAGTAGATAACAAAACTATGACAGCAATCTGTCCAAACAGAACAGCCTGTAGCAATTTATGAAAACAGTGTACTTATGTAACTCAAAAAATTATGAAAATTTAGGACATGCTAAATAATTTATATGACAATATTTTGTAAAAATTTCAGAAACTTTCCACGTTCCAGTAAAATATGAAAATTCAAACACTACAACAAAAGTTTCTGTTTTTTTTACACAGCACACATCAAACATGCAATGCAAGCATCCTAAGGCAATTCATGGAACTTTTTATTGAAAAACAAGATTATAAATGACAACTATCAGAGAACAACAAAATAAAATGACGCTCCAAGCAAAACTCATATTATGTGACGAATAAAAATATAGCTCCAAGTAAGATATACCGATAGTGTTGAAGACGAAAGAGGGGATGCCTTCCGGGGCATCCCCAAGCTTAGGCGCTTGAGTCTTCCTTGGATATTACCTTGGGGGTTCCTTTGGCATCACCAAGCTTAGGTTCTTGTCACTCCTTATTCTCCTCATATCGGTGTCTTACCCAAAACTTGAAAACTTCAATCACACAAAACGTAACGGAACTTCGTGAGATGGGTTAGTATAATAAATAAAGATAATTCACTTAGGTATTGTCAAGACAAGATTCATAATTGTTCCCACATGATACCTACTATATTCTATCATTTCCATAATTTATACCACCAAATATAAGCTATGGAAACACTAAAACAAGCAAACTATGCATGCAAAACAGAATCTGTCAAAAACAGAACAGTCTGTGAAGATCTGTAGTGTAACCATACTTCCATGTCTCTAATAATTCTGAAAATTAGGACAACCTGAAGAATTTGTATATCAAGACTGTGTAAAAATTTCAGATCATTATCACGCTCCAGTAAAAAATGAAAAATCCTGTACTGGAGTCAAAAGTTTCTGTTTTGATTCAGCATCAGTTCTACTCATCTTGTGAGTCATCCCAAAGGCTTTACTTGGCACTTTATTGAAACAAAAGCTATAAAACATGATTACTACAGTAGATTAATCATGTGAACACACAAAAACAGTAGGTATAAATATTGGGTTGTCTCCCAACAAGCACTTTTCTTTAATGCCTTTTAGCTAGGCATGATGATTTCAATGATGCTCACATAAAAGATAAGAATTGAAACATGCAAGAGAGCATCATGAAGCATATGACTAGCACATTTAAGCCTAACTCACTTCCTATGCATAGGGATTTTGTGAGCAAACAACTTATGGGAACAAGAATCAACTAGCATAGGGAGGTAAAACAAGCAAAACTTCAAGATTTTCAACACATAGAGAGGAAACTTTATATTATTGCAATTCCTACAAGCATATACTCCTCCCTCATAATAATTTTCAGTAGCATCATGAAGGAATTTCACAATATAACCAGCACATAAAGCATTCTTTTCATGATCTACAAGCATAGAAATTTTACTACTCTCCACACAAGAAAATTTCTTCTCATGACTAATAGTGGGAGTATCATAAAAGAATTGAATACTACAAATTGGTTCCACATTAAAAGAGTAATATTCAGTAAAAGGATATTCATAATTATGACAAGTGTCATAATAATAATCATCACTCTTTTTCATCGCATAAGTATCATCACAATGATCATCATAAGTAGGAGGCATGCAATCTTTATAACAAATTTGATCATTCAAAGTAGGGGGAATAAAAAGATCATCTTCATTAAGCATAGCATCCCCAATCTTGGGACTTTGCATATCATTAGCATCATGAATATTCAGAGAATTCATACTAACAATATTTCTATCATGCTCATCATTCAAAGATTTAGTGCCAAACATTTTAATAACTTCTTCTTCTAACACTTGAGCACAATTTTCCTTTCCATCATTTTCACAAAAGACATTAAAAAGATGAAGCATATGAGGCAACCTCAATTCCATTTTTTTGTAGTTTTATTTTATAGACCAAACTAGTGAAAAACAAGAAACTAAAAGATTTAATTGCAAGATCTAAAGATATACCTTCAAGCACTCACCTCCCCGGCAACGGCGCCAGAAAAGAGCTTGATGTCTACTACGCAACCTTCTTCTTGTAGACTCGTGTTGGGCCTCCAAGCGCAGAGTTTTATAGGACCGTAGCAAATTTCCCTCAAGTGGATGACCTAAGGTTTATCAATCCGTGGGAGGCGTAGGATGAAGATGGTCTCTCTCAAGCTACCCTGCAATCAAATAACAAAGAGTCTCTTGTGTCCCCAACACACCCAATACAATGGTAAATTGTATAGGTGCACTAGTTCGGCGAAGAGATGGTGATATAAGTGTAATATGGATGGTAGATATAGGTTTTTGTAATCTGAAAATATAAAAACAGCAAGGTAGCAAGTAACAAGAGTGAGCAAAAACGGTATTGCAATGCTTGGAAACAAGGCCTAGGGTTCATACTTTCACTAGTGCAAGTTCTCTCAACAATACTGACATAGTTGAATCATATGTAAATCCCTCACGTGCGACAAAGAGTTCACTCCAAAGTCACAAATAGCGGAGAACAAACGAATAAATTATTGTAGGGTACGAAACCACCTCAAAGTTATCTTTTCCGATCAATCATATGAGCTATCCCTATAAGTGTCACGAACAGCCCTAGAGTTCGTACTAAAATAACACCTTAAGATACACATCAACCAAAACCCTAATGTCACCTAGATACTCCAATGTCACCATGAGTACACATGGGCTTGATTATACGATATGCATCAGACAATTTCAGATTCATCATATTCAATCCAACACAAAGAACTTCAAAGAGTGCCCCAAAGTTTCTACCGGAGAGTCAAGACGAAAACATGTGCCAACCCCTATGCATAGATTCCCAAGGTGACGGAACCCGCAAGTTGATCACCAAAACATAAATCAAGTGGATCAATAGAACATCCCATTGGCACCATGGATATCCCATCGCAAGACATACATCAAGTGTGCTCAATTCCTTTAAAGACTCAATCCGATAAGAAAACTTCGAAGGGAAAACTCAATTCATCACAAGAAGATAGAGAGGGGAAAACTCCATATGATTCATCTATATTAATAAAGCTCGCGGTACATCAAGATCGTGTCATCTCAAGAACACGAGAGAGAGAGAGATCAAACACATAGCTATTGGTACATACCCTCAGCCCCGAGGGTGAACTACTCCCTCCTCGTCATGGAGACCGCCGGGATGATGAAGATGGCCTCCGGTGATGGTTTTCCCCTCCGGAAGGGTGCCGGAACGGGCTCCCGATTGGTTTTTCGTGGCTACAGAGGCTTGCGGCGGCGGAACTCCCGATCTAGGTTTCTTTCTGGGGGTTTTGGTATTTATAGGAATTTTTGGCGTCGGTCTCACGTCAAGGGGGTTCCCGAGGGGCCCACAAGCCAGGGGGGCGCGCCCTAGGGGGGCGCCCCCCCTAGGCTTGTGACTGCCTCGGGACTCCTCTCCGGTATCTTTTTGCTGCTGTATTTTTTATATTTTCCAAAAATATTCTCCGTAAATTATCAGCCAATTCCGAGAACTTTTATTTCTGCACAAAAAACGACACCATGGTAGTTCTGCTGAAAACAGCGTCAGTCCGGGTTAGTTCTAATAAAATCATACCAAAATCATATAAAATTAGTGTAAACATGGCATGAATACTTCATAAATTATAGATACGTTGGAGACGTATCACCTGGCTCGTCGATCATGAAGATCGAGTAACTCATATTTAAAGTGGGGCAACTGAGTCTAGGGGTCACAGGGGGTTCATTGATCAACCTATACTAAGCAGTTGATATGACAACAGGTACAGTAGCAGTTCATCAAAAGTAGGCCATGCATCATAATAGGAGCTAACTAATACAATAGCAAAATCTAATGCAAGAATGAGAGGGAAAGAATTGGGCGATATCGGAATGCTCAAGGGGGGTTGCTTGCCTTGCTGCTCTGCGGCAAAAGGCTGATCGTCAGGCGCGTAGTCGTACCCGGCAGCACCATCAGTCTCGGGGTCTACCAGTAAGAAGAGGGGGGAAGAAACAATAAATATAAAGCACAGATGCAATCACGATGCATGACATGGCAATATGCAGAACTAGGCATGCACTAACGCAGCACTACACGTCGCAGACGGGTCGGAAGAATATCTGACGATATTTTCCGGGTCTCGGGATACTACCGGATAGATGAAACGGATGAAAAGTTGCACGTTCATTATGATAGGAGCGCGTGAAAGACGAACGGACCGCATATTCGGATTCGTGGGATTTTTCTGATCAACTTTCATGTATAAAACATTTTCATCTGACTTACGGTTTATTTTATATTAATTTTTAAAGATTTAATAATATTCAGAAATTAAAATAGATTATATTAATTCAATAAACAGAATTATGACATCAGCATGATGTCATGCTGACATCAGCAGTCAACATCCCTGTTGACTGGTCAAACCTGACCAGTGGGCCCCACTGTCATTGACAAAGTGCTAATCTAAGTTTAATTAACATTAACCAGATTAATTATTAGGGGGGACCCACATGTCATTCACACATAATTTATTTAGGGTATGGACCCCACGTGTCATTCACTGATCTAGTTAATTACCAGTTAAATAGTTTAATAGGCAGATTAATTAAGCTGATACAATTAAGTTAATTAACATCACTAATTAACAAATTAATTAATTACCTATATATTTATTTTTAATTTCTTTTTTTTAACATTTTAAGGGGGCGTGGGTCCCCTCTGTCATTGGGGTAGGGGGAGTTTAGTGGGGGGTAATTAGTGGGGTTAGTTATTCCCTAACGCATCGGGGGCGCCGGCCCGCACGGGAGCAGAGCGCCGGCGGGGCCAGCTCGACGGAGCTAGCGGCAACGGGGCCGGGGTGCGGGCGGGGCGAAGGCCAGGCGCAGCGGCAGGAGCAAGGCGCAGCGATGGTGGTCAGGCGCAGCGGGGCCGTGAGCGGGCGCGAGCGCGGCGGCAAGCGGAGCGATAGCGCGGCGGCCACGGTGAGCGCGACAGTTCGCGCGCGCGGTGGGCGGAGCGGGCGTGCACAGGCGCGGCGAGACGCGGTCCGGGGCACAGTGGGGCGCGACCATGGCGTGGAGTAGGCGAGCGCGGGGGGGGGGGAGGTACGGGGCCGCGGCGGTGCGGTTGCCGGAGAGGGGGGAGGGAAGATGGGAGGAGCCCCGGGGCTCACAGCGGCGCGACGGGGAAGGGCAGCATGCTCGAGGGGGTGGCGAGGCGTCGCAGGAGGCGATGACAGCGGTGAGGAGGCCGGGGAGGAGGCGCAGGGAGGCCACGAGGCGGTGGCGGTGTGGCGTCGGCGGGGGAGGGCTGGCGTCGGGCGCGGGGCGGCGCGGTCGGGGAGGCGCCGTTGCGTCGGGCGGCGACGCTGGGAGGCTCTGCCCCGATTTGGGTGAGAGGAGTGGGGGGCGACGGGGGTTCGGTGGGTGGGGGATTTGTAGGAACCGGCTGGGCCAGCGTGGGGGGGTTTGGGCCGGGGCCCAGTTGGGTGGCCCGGTGGGGGAGGGTTCTTCTTTCTTTTGTTTTTTTGTTTTGTTTCCTTTTTCTTTTATGTTTTAATAGTTCCTCCTTTTAACTTTTCTTTTTTTTATTAATTTGTTGACAAATTACAATTGTAAAATTATGAGACCTCACCCAATAATTGTAATGTATTATTTGGCATTGCCCCAAAAAGTTTGAGAGGAGTTTGTATTGATTTGGAAATTTTTATAAATCCAAAGGCATTCAAAATATTCTTTTGGCCTCAGATTTAGTTGTTTTGAGGCACTAAAATATCTGATAAAAAGTTGGTTCTAATTTCAAAAATACCAGATGGATATTTGTATACCAGACATGATTTTTCTTTTCTGGTTTGTAAAAATATTTAAACCACTTTTTAATTGAATTTTGAAATCATTAGGAAATCAAATGAGACATGATTCCATTGTGATCAAACAAGGTTTAGCAAAAGCATTAGCTTAAACCTCATGGTTACTGTAGTTTAATTGCATTGATCACTGTAGCATGGATCCAGGGTGTCACAACTCTCCCCTACTAAAAAGAATTCTCGTCCCGAGAATTAAGCAGTTGATATGCCACTTTACCACGCCTTTCGAGAATAGTGAAAGGACCAATATATCGAGGAGCCAGCTTGCCCTTGATCCCAAAGCGGTGTGCACCTCTCATTGGTGTGACTTGAAGATAAGCCTTTTCGTCAGGTTGATAGACCATATCCTTGTGATGACGGTCATACTGACTCTTCTGACGAGACTAAGCAACATTCAGATTTGCATGAATAATGCGGACTTGATCTTCGGCATGTTGGATAATATCCGGACCGATAAGCGTACGTTCCCCAGTTTCTGACCAATTCAGAGGAGTCCGACACTTTCGTCCATATAACACTTCAAAGGGATCCATCTTCAGACTAGCTTGATAGCTCTTGTTGTAGGAGAACTCAGCATACGGGAAAGATTCCTCCCATTTCTTCCCGAAAGAAATGACACAAGCTCGAAGCATGTCTTCGAGAATCTGGTTGACTCTTTCAACTTGTCCATGGGATTGAGGGTGAAAAGCGGTGCTAAAGGACAAATGAGTTCCCATAGCTTCCTGGAAACTTGCCCAGAATCTTGAAGTGAATAAACTGCCACGGTCTAAACTGATAACCAATGGAATACCGTCGAGTGAAACAACTCTGGACATGTATAGATCTGTTAGCTAACTAGCAGTAATAGTTTCCTTGACAGCTAGAAAATGTGCAACTTTGGACAGTCTGTTCAATGACGACAAAAATAGCATCATTACCTTTCTGCGATCTGGGAAAACCAGTGACGAAGTCCATTTCAACATGATCCCATTTCCATTCAGGAATAGAAATAGGTTGCAGAGTTCCAGCAGGCTTTTGATGTTCTGCTTTGATCCGACGACAAATGTCACATTCTGAAACATAGCGTGCAATGTCTTGTTTCATGTTTGACCACCAGAACCTTTGACGAATGTCCCGGTACATCTTGGTACTACCCGGATGAATAGACAGAGGTGTATCATGAGCTTCTTTCAGTACTCTATCAGTCATATTCAGGTTTTCTTTCTTAGTTGGGACGAATAAGCGACCCTTGAAGTACACGGCACCATCATCAGCAATGGTGAAGCATGAGGGTTTACCTTCTGCCACATAGCGTTTAATCTTTTCGACTTCACTGCAATAGTGTTGCATAGTTTTGATGCTGCCCACGAGATCTGGTACCACAACCAGGTTACTCAGAGAACCCTGGTTAACAACACGGAGGTGCATTTTATGGGCCTCTAGTGGAGGGGGAACGAGATAACCCTGAGGAACAATATGGAGGTTCAGCTTGCAGAATTCTTCTTGAAGAAGGGGGTGAACCTTGTGAACCTGGAGGTGGTTGCAATAGGACTTGTGGCTCAAAGCATCAGCCATTACATTAGCCTTGCCTGGTGTATAATAAATACCCACGTTGTAATCTGCTATGCGCTCCATCCATCTTTGTTGACGGAGGTTCAGATCTGGCTGAGTAAACATGTACTTGAGACTTTGGTGATCGGTGTAGATCTCGCAACGATTACCAATAAGGTACTACCACCACTCTTTCAGTGCATGAATTACTGCAGCAAGTTCAAGGTCATGAACTGGGTAGTTCCCCTCATGAGGACGCAATTGACGAGATGCATAAGCAACCAATCTGCGCTCTTGCATTAGGACACATCCTATTCCTTGACGTGAAGCGTCACAATAAATGACAAAGTCCTTACGAGTATCCGGAGGAGCAAGCACTGGAGCAGACGTCAGTTTGTCTTTAAGTGCCTGAAAGCTCTCCTGACATTTTTCTGTCCACTCATATTTAACACCTTTGTGAAGCAGATTGGTTAAGGGCTTTGCAATCTTGGAGAAGTTCTCGACGAATCGACGACAATAGCTGGCGAGTCCGAGAAAACTTCTGACTTGCTTGACATTCTTCGGTGGAGTCCAATCAAGAATAGCCTGAACTCGTTCAGGGTTGACCGCAATACCATCCTTGGAGATCACATGACCAAGGTAGGTTACTTTGTCCATCCAGAACTCACACTTGGAATACTTTGCATAAAGTTGATGTTCTCGAAGCTTCTCCAGTATAAGACGAAGATGTTCAGCATGCTCTTCTTTATTCTTTGAATAAACCAGGATATCATCCAGATAGACCACGACGAATTTGTCGAGGTAATCCATGAATATATAGTTCATCAGGCGAGAGAAGGTTGCTGGAGCATTGGTTAAGCCGAAGGACATGACGGTGTACTCGTATGAACCATAGCGAGTAACAAATGTAGTCTTGGGAATATCCTCTTCACGAACCCGGATCTGGTGGTAACCCAACCTCAAGTCGAGTTTCGAAAACACTGACGAACCAGCAAGTTGATCATACAGATCGTTGATTCGAGGAAGCGGATATTTGTTCTGAATCGTAGCTTGGTTGATGGGACGGTATTCTTGGACCAATCGATTCGTACCATCTTTCTTCTTGACAAAGAGAGAAGGTGCTCCCCAAGCAGAGGATCTTGGGCGAATGAACCCTTGACGAAGCGAATCATCGATTTCTTGTTTCAGTTCAAGGAGTTCATGAGGAGGCATATTATAAGGCCGCTTAGCAATAGGGGTGGTGCCTGGCACTAAGTCGATGACAAACTCGACAGCTCTTACAGGGGGAATCCCTGGAAGTTCTTTCGGAAAGACATCTTGGAAATCCCGGACAACTGGAATGTTTTCAATCCCTTCAAGAGGCGACACATTTAACGCATTCAAAGCATATAGTCGGGCTTCAGCATTTTGAACAAGATGAGCATGATAGCTTACAATCTCATTCAAAGGATGTAGGAGGTGGCCGGTTTTGGTGTCACAAACAATTGAAGCGGTATGTGCCTTCAACCAATCCATTCCAAGAATGAGATCGATATTGGAAGACTTCAGTATTTTGGGGGAGGCAAGGAATTCCAACCCTTCAATTTCAATGGGGACATTGTGGCTAATAATGGAGGTCTGACATTGGCCCGCGGGAGTGTTTACCACTATTGGGACGTTCATCTCTTCACATTTAATGTCATGCATGTATGCAAAATCTTCAGACATAAAAGAATGTGATGCTCCCGTATCAAACAATACAGAAGCTGGTACTGAGTTGACGAGAAGAGTACCCATCACAGTAGCAGGCTGGTCTTGAACTTCATTCAGATCAACATTGTTACCATGGGCATGAGCACAAAGTTCAAGGTCGACTCCCACTTCATCAATGCATCACCTCCCATTTACTCCTCGCCTTTGATGAAGTTGTAGTTTAGAAAGTCTAACTGGCAAAACACCAGGAGAGTATGACTCGTGAAAACTGTCGGGTTCACACGGATTAAGGAAGTCATAGGTTCAACCCATCGGGGCATCTTAGGAACATATACCACAAGCTTCAAGAGTAATTAACACATGCTTGACAGCAGAGCATGGCTGACAAAAGCATAGGATACAACTTATCAGAGGGAGAAGACACAATTTACCAATGGCATCATTTATCAGGGGAAGAACATCACAAAAAATTTGAATGTGAAGGATGCTATCGGATAATAACCCAACACTAGGTCTGGCGGTCCACAAAGGACCCGATGTGAGTATCGGTACCCAAATAATTTGATGCTTAAATAACCAAAGGAATTAAGATTTCCAAATTGGTGTATCGAAAACAGATGTTCCGATCAAATACAAGTAAGATGAAAGGACTTAGATGGGCAATCAATCAAGGTTGATTTGTCGGGAACCAACTCATGTTTGGAAATACGTCTGAGACGGACGGATAATTTATGATAAACAACTGATGACTGCGTGCATCCACAGACAGGTTGAATCAATAAAATCAAATGAAAACCACAAAGGATTACGGTTTATTTTATATTAATTTTTAAAGATTTAATAATATTCAAAAATTAAAATAAATTATTTTAATTAAATAAACAGAATTATGACATCAGCATGATGTCATGCTGACATAAGCAGTCAACAACACTGTTGACTGGTCAAACCTGACCAGTGGGCCCCACTGTCATTGACAAAGTGCTAATCTAAGTTTAATTAACATTAACCAGATTAATTATTAGGGGGGGACCCACATGTCATTCACACATAATTTATTTAGGGTATGGACCCCACGTGTCATTCACTGATCTAGTTAATTACCAGTTAAATAGTTTAATAGGCAGATTAATTAAGCTGATACAATTAAGTTAATTAACATCACTAATTAACAAATTAATTAATTACGTATATATTTATTTTTAATTTCTTTTTTTTAACGTTTTAAGGGGGCGTGGGCCCCCTCTGTCATTGGGGTAGGGGGAGTTTAGTGGGGGGTAATTAGTGGGGTTAATTATCCCTAACACATCGGGGGCGCCGGCCGAGCCACACGGGAGCAGAGCGCCGGCGGGGCCAGCTCAACGGAGCTAGCGGCAACGGGCCGGGGTGCGGGCGAGGCGGAGGCCAGGCGCAGCGGCCGGAGCAAGGCGCAGCGACGGTGGTCAGGCGCAGCGGGGCCATGAGCGGGCGCGAGCGCGGCGGCAAGCGGAGGGAGAGCGCGACGGTTCGCGTGCACGCGGGGTGGAGCGGGTGTGCACAGGCGCGGCGAGACGCGGTCAGGGGCACAACGGGGTGCGGCCATGGCGTGGAGTAGGCGAGCGCGGGGGGTACGGGGCCGTGGCGGTGCGGTTACCGAAGAGGGGGGAGGGGAAGATGGGAGGAGCCCCGGTGCTCACAGCGACGCGACGGGGGTGGGCAGCGTGCTTGAGGGGGCGGCGAGGCGTCGCATGAGGTGACGGCGGTGGTGAGGAGGAGGTCGGGGAGGAGGCGCAGGGAGGCGACGAGGCGGTGGCGTGATACGTCTCCAACGTATCTATAATTTTTTGCTTGTTCCATGCTGTTATATTATCATTCTTGGATGTTTTACAATCATTTTATAACAACTTTATATCATTTTTTGGGACTAACCTATTGACATAGTGCCAAAGTCCCAGTTGCTGTTTTTGCTTGGTTTTTACTTCGCAGAAAATCAATACCAAACGGAGTCCAATCGCGACGAAACTTTTTGGAGATTTTTTCTGGACCAGAAGACACCCGGTGGGCCAATGAAGTGCTGGAGAAGTGGGTCGAGGAGACCGCAACCCACCAGGGCACGCCAGGGGGGCCCCGGCGCGCCCTGATGGGTTGTGCCCTCCTCGGGGCCCCTCTCCACCGCCTCTGATGCCTATAAATTCCCAAATATTCCAAAAACCCCAGGGGAGTTGACGAAACACAATTCCAGCCGCCGCAAGTTCCAGAACCTCGAGATCCAATCTAAACACCATGACGGAGGGGTTCATCTTCTTCATAGGTGCCTCTCCGATGATGCGTGAGTAGTCCACCATAGACCTACGGGTCCGTAGGCAGTAGCTAGATGGCTTCCTCTCTCTCTCTCTTATGATTCTCAATACAATGGTCTCTTGGAGATCTATTTGATGTAAACTTTTGTGGTGTGTTTGTTGGGATCCGATGAATTTTGAGTTCATGATCAGTTTCTATCCATGAATATTATTTGAGTCTTCTTTGATCTCTTATATGCATGATTACTTATAGCCTCGTATTTCTTCTCCGAATCTATGGTTTAGTTAGGCCGACTAGTGTAGGATCGAAAGTATGTTTAGAGGGGGGGTGATTAGACAACTTGAGCAAATAAAAATTCTACCTTTTCCCAATTTTAAGTGTTGGCAGATTTTAGCAATGATAGCAATTCAAGTACACCCTACACATGCATGTCTAAGAGTATAGCAGCGGAAAGTAAGGACAAGCATATGAAGTAGAGGGTAGGGAGGAAGATCAGACGCAATTTGGAGACACGAAGATTTTTCCCGTGGTTCTGATAGGTGGTGCTATCGTACGTCCACGTTTATGGAGTCTTCAACCCACGGAGGGTAACGGTCGTGAGAGTCCACGGAGGGCTCCACCCATAAGGGTCCACGAAGTAGCAACCTTGACTATTCCATAACGGCTTCCGTCCACGAAGGACTAGCCTCACTATGGGTAGATCTTCACGAAGTAGGCGATCTCCTTGCCCATACAAACTTCTTGGTTCAGCTCCACAACACGAAGTAGGAGGCTCCCAAGCGACACCTAACCAATCTAGGAGGCACCACCCTCCAAAAGGTAATAGGCTCGATAATGTCGATGAATTCCTTGCTCTTGTGCTTCAATATGATAGACTCCTCAACACACAATCACTCTCTCACAGATTTGGCTTTGGTGGAAGAGATTGATTTGGTGGAAAGCAACTTGGGGAGGCTAGAGATCAAGATTCATATGGATGGAATGGAATAGCTTGATCTCAACACATGAGTAGGTGGCTCTCTCTCAGAAAATTGGATGGGGTAAGTATGGAATAGTTCAGAGTGCTTCTCTTTCGAGTGGGTGGTGGTGAAGGGGTATATATAGGCATCCCCAAAAATCCAACCGTTACACCTAAAGTGACCAACTCGGTGACACCAAAGTATAAAACTCGGTGGTACCGAGTTGCTCCAAAGGTAGCAACTTTTGAATCTCGGTGAAACCGATACAAAGATCTCGGCAGTACCGATTAGGTGACCAACGGTCAGTTTCCAAAACTCGGTGACGCCAATCCAAAATCTCGAAGATTCCGATTTTAAGAATCGAGGTAACAGAAAGTTGGCAAGCTGAACTTGGTGGCACCGAAGCAGAATCGGTTGCACCGAAGATCTAGGGTTTGGTGGGTCTGTCTGAGGTGGAAATCGGTGGGACCGAGTGGAAAATATTGGCAGCACCGATTTTCATGATAGGCTTGGACAGACTTTTGTGGAAGAGTTTGTGGGTGTTTTTGGTGACTATCACTTGTGTACGTGGAGCATCTTGTTCACCAACAGTACCTTACCCCCTTTTAATAGTATTGGCTTTCCTATGGACTCAAGGTGATTTCTCACAAAGTAAAATGTAGAGTCCTCTTGCTTGAAGCTTTGCCAATCCATTTCCTTGCATCTAGGGGTCTCTCCACAATCCTTTTGCTAACCCATCATTGAACTTTTCCTGAAATATACTTAGTGGAAATATTAGTTCAATGACATATATGTTGTTATTAATTACCAAAACCACCAAGGGAGCAAATGTGCTTTCAATCTCCCCCTTTTTGGTAATTGATGACAACATATAGATCAAAGCTTCGACATATGATATAATCAATGAATATAATCGTCGCTTTGAGAAGTATGTGATAAGCAAGAGCCCCCCTAAATTTGTGCATTATTTTGAATTTGCGTTTGAATGCAAATGCACAATCGATTAGGTACATGGGGCACTCTTTCATGTCACATACAACTTGGTGGTGTGCAAGAATAATATGAATGAATATCATAGCACAACACAATCAAGCAAAGGTGAATGATCATCTCATAAGCATCACAAGGATAGGAAATAGTAGCAATACACATCAAGTGTATGATCAAACACCAACAAAGTTTAACACAAGCAAACAAACCAAAAGATATCAATGTTTTGAAAAGCGATAAAAAACAACGCTCTCTCTCTCGAAGTCCTAATGATCTATACATCTTCTCCCCCTTTGGCAACAAGTTACCAAAAAGTTCAAAGGTATAGAGCTAAGCGCTCTTCTGGGGCTGATCTCCTCCCGTGGCTGATGAAGGAGTCGAGAGAACGGCATCAGCAAAGACTTCAGCAGACGTCATGGACGGAGTTGGAGTAGCAACTGGAGGTGCTGGAGGAGCCGAAGGAGCTACGGCAGGTGCTGATGAAGAAGGTCTAGACTCTGGAACTGGCACTGCGGCAGATCTGGCCTGAGTCCTGAACTGAGTGGCTGTCCTGAGAGGTGGACTATCCTCATCATCATCTGTAGTGTGGGGACTGGGCACGCCATCAACTTCCTTCTTGAGCTCATTCACAGTCACTGTGAGCTCATCCACCTTGTTGTTGAGAATATGAAACTTGGTATCAACAATCCTCGAGAGGCTCTCCTGGTTCTTCAAGATGTTCCCAATGTCCTTCTGCATACTGAGCACAGAGCTAAGGAGAAGATCCATCTGCTCATTCCTAGTCTTTGGCACCTGAGCACTAGAGTCTCTGGCTACCTCTGCCTGTGCCTGTGCTGTAGCTGAGGTGGGATGATCTGGGTCCATCACCACAACATTGTCTTCTAGCTCTGGCAAGAGTGGCAAATGTGGTCGATCAAGTGCATACGTGTGCTTCTCCAGCTTGGAGTTGATAAGCATCTGAATATAAGGAGCGTATCCACATGATCTCTTCTGATCTGCTGCAGTTCTCTTCACTGTTTCAACTATCAAGTCCATCACTCCGAATCTGGTGTGTTGATCAAGATGGAGCAGCATGTTGATAGAATATCCTCTTATCATCTTCTCATCTCCAGACTTAGGCATCAAGGTATGCCTCAAGATGGTGTTGATCGTGCGTAGACCAGCCTGGAGGAAGTAAATGGATCCAAGCTTGTGAGATTGCAAGTTTGCAGTAGGGATCTCATTGTACATGTTCTTCATGGCATTGTGATTTGCCTTGGACTCGGAGTACACATCTAGGTCACCGTCTTCCACCTGTGGAGCTCCTAAGATGGCAGCCCACTCCTCAACTGTGGATTCATACCTGGTGCCTTCTGTCATCCATACAATCCTACCATCTCCATAGAAATGTGCAGTGGAGTAGAATTGCATGATCATTTTGTCGTTCCAAGCCGTGAACTCCTTATCAACAAACTCATCAAGACCAATGCAGTGGAAGTTATCTTGCACACTTGGAAAGTAATCTTCGTTGTCCTTGATGTGCTTCCAGTCCACATACCTCATATTACTCACTGCAGGGCTCTTGTCAAGCAGAACTGTTTCATAGAAGTCTTGTTGTTCTTTTGTGTAGAACCTGTAGTCTACAGCTGTCCTTCTCCTCTGAGAGTAAGGATCAATCGCTCTCCACTCTCTCAGTCCTGAGTCCTTCCTCTTCTTCATGTCTTCAGCAACTAGATGGCTGGCATTATGCTCTGGAAGGTGTGGTCTTAGCTTCATCAAAACAGACTGTGTATCATCCTCATCTTCTCTGAAAGTAGAAGTCTTGTTCTTGGTAGCAGCTGGGATGTCTCTGGAAAACCTCTTAGGTTTTGGAGCAGCAGCAGCCTTCTTGGGGGCAGTCTTGGTGCCTTTGGATGATGTGTCCTTGGGCATAGCATCAGCCATTAGCTTCTTCTTCTTCTTAGGAGGAGCCTTGGAAGCTGGCTCTTCCTCTTCCTCAGCCTCAACCTCAGCTGGGTCTTCATACATTGAGGTTTGTCTGCCAACAACATGTATGATCCTCTTCCTGGACTTCTTCTCTCCAGCCTTCTTCGGCATGGATTTCTTTGAGGGCTCAACAATCAAAGTTGCCCTGGCACTTTCTGGTGCTCTTACTGACCCTGAGCTGGCATATTCTTTCCTTATTGCCTTCTTCTTGGATGAAGTGGCAGCAGCAGTGCTCTTGGCAGGTGCATTTATCTTGGGTAGCTCCTCAGGTACAAAATCTTCATCCTCCTCATCTGAGTTGAGCTTTCTTCTTGCCCTGGTTGCAGCTTTGGGCAGATCTGGTGAGCTAGGTACATCATCATAGCTCCCTTCAGGACTAGTGCCTGAGCTCATATCAACATTCTTCTCTCTGAAGTCATTCTGGCTATCATCAGAACCTCACATCTCTGACCCTGTGAAAGGAGTATAGAAGAGCAGAAGGGTTGAGTCATCACAAAATGCAGAGATTTTTCAGAGGTTGAACACAGAAGTTCTTAGATATAGCTTTCAGCAAAAAGGGATTTCGGTGTCACTGAGTCAAAAGTTTCGGTACCACCGAGACGCATAGATCTCTTTACAGAAACTTGGCAGCAATTTCGGTTGCACCAAAAATTGCCACTCGGTTTCACCGAGACTGTCCTCAGTAGTCCAAAACAAAAATCGGTAGAGCCGATTTTCCTGACTTGGTGTCACCGAGATTCGGTTTTGCAGACGGCTAGATCAAAAAATCTTTCATTCGCTAAGCTAATGAGGTTTCTAGAGGATTGAGAGGATTGCAATCAGTGGATTATCGATAAAAGTTACTCTAATGCGCATGAATCAGAGGGGAGCGCAAGAGAGGGCCGGATCCATACCCTAACTTGGTGAAGGATCCGCTAAGGCGACGACGGCGGTGAAGATTCCGTCGGCGGCGATGATTCCCAACGGCGGAGGCACATAGGGAGGCAAGGGTGACGGCCAAGGGGTCCGGAGAGGCAGCTTAGGGTTGGAGGAAATAGACTTTTGTGATTGAATTTCAAAAGTCGGGTCCGCCAAGTAATATACCCTTCGCTGTCGGTGACACCGGTTCGAAATTATCGGTGCCACCGAGTTTCTCAACTGTCAGTTGACAGGGAAACTCGGTGTAACCGAGAATAAGGAATCGGTGTTACCGAGATTGAAAACCAGATCAACCCTAGGCATCGGTGAGACCGAGATTTTTGTGTTGGTTCCACCGAGATACACTTGGGAGGTTTTAATGGCCAGTCCTTGTCGATACGGAACTCCGAGTGCTCCTCACACAGAGAGATCGAAAAGTCCTTGTTCAAATTTTGTGATGCAGCAAGAATGGAATATGAGACAAGAAAGCATAGATAGTTAGAGAGGGGTCCTAGGCATTCTTGTCCATCCAATTGGCAAAAGAAAATCAAAGTCCAAATAGCAACAATTGGATGTCCTCGAATGAATAAAGAAATGCAGACCAACATGCTCACACAATAAGATGTCAAATGAAATCATGGCAAACATGCACAACTACTCTAGCATCTAACAAGCAATTTGGCGATGACGGAGTCATCTATATATGAGTATATTGACTTAGGAGCCAAGTAAGAATACTTGATCATAGGTAATACTCATCGTTTAAGCACAAGTGGGTTACCACTTTTACATAAAGCATTTAATGTTGTCACATGCTATGAGATGCTTTGACTCAAGTCTTAGAGTAAAGCTCCCCCACTACAAGAAATATGTCAACTTGCGACCATCACTATTGGTCACTGAATGGTCACTGTTTTCCATTTGTGACCTTTTTGCGACCAAAAACTGATGGTCAAAAGCTGACCGTCATTAATGGAAATTAAGGACCTTTCTTCTGGAAAGGTCGTAGACGTTTATGACCAAAAAAAGGTCATAGGCTCAACGACCAATTATTTTGGTCACTATCAATCCGCCCACGCCACGCCAGATCCACCGTGGCAACCTGACGTGGCAGAATTATGACCAAATGAGAAGGTCGTAAATTAGAATCAGCCCGGTCCATTTCGGCCGTCTACATGGGCCAAGCCCAATAATTCAGCCTATTTAGTGTATTTTTCCTGTCAATTATGGTCACCTACATAGGCATGGCCCAACAATTCGATTTTCTAGGCTGATGTCTTTTGCTATAAATTTCTTTTTTGGGCCTAGAGCATATTTTCTAGTCCCCGGCCTTTTAACGGTCCATTTCTTTTTAATTTTCAGCCTTTGTTCCAACCAATATATTTTAGGCCTGTTTTCAAAGCCCAAATAGATTTGGTCCAATAGACATTTCGGCCATTTTTCATTTGGGCTATATATTTATTTTTCTGGCCACTTTTAGTCGAGGAATGTATTTCAAGTAAACAAAAAATAATATTCTGAGTTCAGCGAGCAAGTATACATCAAATTCAGCGAGCAAATATACATCAAATTCCCAGCATGTTCAGCAGTACATCAAATTTCACAAGAAAATTAGCATTACAAATTCAGTAACATATAAAGCAAGTTGTCGACTAGGGCTTCGAGCTTCTTCGAATGTCTTCAGCCTAGAACTCCTGTAAATGAGAGGAATAGTCACACGTTTATAGTCTCAATATAGGCAATATTTGCTAACAACAAAACAGAACAATTAATCTAAGAGCCATGCAAGAACCTAGGTTTTACTGTCATTTTGACACCTAGAGTAACATCCCAGCATATCTCAAGTTGATGAATTATTCTAGCAATAACCATATTAGAAACATCCATCGTTGTTCCATTTAACCTTACTACAAGATAGTAGAAGAATCATTCTTGGTGAATCAAATCATAACAAATCGAGCAATAGATACAAGAGGCGCATCAGGCCTAGCCATTTTCATTTCAGTAATTTAGAAAGAGGGGAGATGGGGCACAGAACCTTGAGGCACTGTTATGGGGTAGTGTGTGATGAAGGTTGCTCTTTGGGGCGGCAGCGGAAGCTCCGCCAAATGCAGTAGCAGCACCTCCGACCGGCACAGTGGCGGCGGCGGCACCAATGATCACCTGCGTGACATTTCAGATCATCATTACAATTTTTATTTATTTATTAAAGACACAAGCAGCAACGATAGCTTCTACCTTCGCATATATTTGAATAGCTACTGCTACTGTCATGTATGTTAAATATGCAAGAGGTAAAAATGACAGTTACGTACATCCATTGCAAACAGACTTATAAAGAAGAAGATAAACCGCTAATGCACTTCAATCATTAATACAACATTGCACACACACCTAGAAAAAAGTAATAAACCTGCTGCGCTAATACAGAACGTCATTAGGCCCAAACATTTGGCATATTCAAACATGATGCTGTTCTATGACTACATCAGGTAGTTAATACCTCCATGATGCTACAGGTAGAAAATATCTACTCTATCATATGAGTTTGATTGCAATAAAACATTGGTTGGAATCAAATATCTACAGGTAGAAAATAACTAAAACAATTTGAGCTACGACTACAGCAGATCATTGTACATTTTTTAGTCCAACAAAACATGTATGCAAGAGCATGACTATTCATTCCTGCGGTTTGAGCTACTCGGTCATAAGAAATTATCTTTGGGTGCATGGCATTGATACTGCAGCCAAACATTTGACAAAATTAGCATCAACTTAAGCCAGAAATGACCACAACATACATATCGTGACATACAGTGGCTTACCCTCTGTTTCAGACAACAAACAACAGCTTAGCCTCAGGGCTGACATAGAACCCACTCTTCATCCAGGCCTCGCACTTAAGCTGAACTAGCTCCTTGCCCTGCAAGCAAAACCAGCATTACCTGAGCCATTGGCAAAAAACGTTATTAGAAGCACTTACACCAATGGTTCTATCAAGCAAAAGGAAACTTTTCAATGATATCTGAAGCTAGAGATATCAAGGAGTGTCAAATTTGAACAAAGCTTTCAACAATTTGTACTATTAAATTACATTCAACAGAGTAAAACAGAACACCAGAGTCTACTTGAATGGTGCAGGGTTGATTGCATTTTGTTGCAAAACCATGCAAATCTGGCCTGAGTCATTATCTCTACAGTCTGCACACAATGGAATGGAACATGCCGTAATCAGAACACGCAGCATCACTAAAATGCCGTAGTGGCATAAGTTTTCCTATCAGTACAAAAGTAGCAGCATTTTTAGGTTACATCTGGTATCACGGCAAGCGAATGTTACATCTATGCAAGTGTCCAAATCAGATTATGCAACATCGATTGACACTAGACATAAATAGTCACCAGATGGGCATAAAATCCACACCATACTAGTTATAGCTTTGCTGCAGTTGGCACACCAATGAAAATTTGAGGATGCCAGGCTTATGCACCAAACTGAACATCACACTACACAAAAACTATCAGCACGGATGCAGTAGCCGAAACCGGCATCCAAGAGGGCATGCAAACAATTCATAGCACAATCATATATGCCCCATGCTAGGAAAACCAGAGCATCAGAGTACTACTGACTGACCCCAAAACAGAGCATCACAGCAAAAGACTTCACCAGGAACAGATCTGGAGGGAGGGAGGATGGACGGCGCGCGTTACCCTGAGTCGCTCGGAGAGGACGGAGGGCGTGGTCTGCTTGTACTTGGGCACCTCGGAGTCGTAGGTGGCCTGGTCGAAGAGCACCGCTTGAGCGAGGACGGCATCCTGGATCTGGGAGGGAGAGAACACGAGGTGAGGAAGTGGGGGAGGGCTGTGAGGAGGAGGAGATGGAGTGGAGGGACGCACCTGAGTCGCCGGACCACGTCGGGCGGAACCCTAGTGACGGGAGACGGTCGCGGGTGGCGTTGGAGGACGCGCGCGCCGAACTGGGAGAGGTCGAGGTCCCGGGAGGCGGGGGGTCGAAGGCGATGCCGGTGACGTTGAGCTCCAGCACGCCCTGGTTGGAGAAGCCGAACTCGTCGAGCGGGACGATGGTGCGCGGGTCGGCCCGGATTGCCGTCGACCGGATCTCGGCCGCCGCCGGGGGCGCGAGCGCGAGCAGGGCGAGGGCGAGGGCGGCCAGGAGCGCCGCGGCGTGCGGCGGTGCGGCGGCAGGCATCGGGGAGGTTGGTACGATCTGGGTGCAGGGTACGGGGAGGGGGGCGGGGGAGAAGGGCTCGCGGGGGAGAAGGGCTCGCGGTGGAGAAGGGCTCGCGGTGAGGGAAGGGATGGGAGAGAGGAGGAGGGCATGGGGGAGGCCATGGACGGTGGGGAGCTCCGCCGGAGGGAGGTGGCGGCGGCGATCTAAAAGGGAGGAGGTGGCGGCGGCGATCTGGAAGGGAGGAGTGGTGTGCGGGGGAGAGAGGGGCTAGGGTTCGCTGCGCGGGGGAGAGAGAGGAGCTCGCGGTGGGTTTTTTTTTGGGTACCTCGCGGTGGGTGGGTGAGAGGGTGAGGGGGTGTGGGCCGTTGGATCTGGCAGTATCCGACGGTCTCTGATGCTTGATCCGCGTGACATGCCCATAGACCAATCAGAACGAAGTACAGGCTTTGATGACGTTATGACCATCTAAATTGGTCATAATCTCAGATGATTTGGTCTAGAAATCATCCACATAGCAGCCGCCCGATCTGCGCATTGGTGTTCGTTTGATCACATCAATATGACAATGTTTCCTTCTCTTTTTATGACAATGTTTGTTAAGTTTCCTAATAAGTAGTAGTGTTATTCCCTTGAATAATGAAAAATCAATTTTCCATTTTTCGAGTGCCCAAAATGAGTTTTTTTGTGAAGGACCTACAATATATTTGTTGCAAAATTGGACCAAATACATTTTCTAAAATATTAGGCCATATTTAATGTACAATTGACAAAATGGTTGGGTGTCAAAAGATTTGATCCACCTCTCGTGAAAAAGACAAATTTCCGCCGATTCAACTGGAAGCGGGTCAAATTTGAACTGCGGCTGCCTCATAGTTTGCTTTTATTTTTTCCAAAAATCATTTTTAGGTACAGAAGTATCTATTTAATCAGAGAAACACCAAAAGTTTTCCAAGATTCAACCACTAGCTAGGAACGGTCATGCCCGCCGTTTTGACCGCATTTTGAAATGGGCATGAAAAATTCAAAAAATATCAAAAAATTGGAAAACCTCTGCATTGTGTCATTATATTTGACCAAGTTACTAGGAAAAATAATAAACTTTTAATAAGGCAATTATTTTAAAAAAGTGCTCTCAGAAATGAGCTATCATGTATGAAGATTCATGGCTTTCAAACCAAATGATCAATCTTATGGCAACATTCATGGCATAGTTTGTTCAAATGATCTCATATTGTGCACAACGGTGCATCTTGGAATGGCAAACAATGTTGACTAAGGAAGTTTTCATTTTCTTTGGACGAAAATTTCGTTTTCCATTTTTCGAGTGCCCAAAATGAGTTTTTTATGAAGGACCTACCATATATTTGTTGCAAATTTGGACCAAATCATTTTACTAAAATATTAGGCCATATTTAATGTACAATTGACCAAATGGTTGGGTGTCAAAAGATTTTATCCGCCTCTCGTGAAAAAGACAAATTTCCGACGACTCCGTTGGAAGCGGGTCAAATTTGAACTACAGCTGCCTCATAGTTTGCTCATGATTTTTTGAAAAAAATCATTTTTAGGTACAAAAGTATCTATTTAATCAGAGAAACACCAAAAGTTTTCCAAGTTTCAACCACTAGCTAGGAACGGTCATGCCTGCCGTTTTGACCGCATTTTGAAATGGGCATGGAAAATTAAAAATAAATTAAAAAATTGGAAATCCTTCGCATTGTGTCATTACATATGACCAAGTTACCAGGAAAAATAATAAACTTGTAATACGGTAATTATTTAAAAAAAGTGTTCTCAGAAATGAGCTATCATGTATGAAGATTCATGGCTTTCAAGCCAACTGGTCAATCTTATGGCCACATTCATGCCATAGTTTGTTCAAATGATATCATATTATACACAAGGGTGCATATTGTAATGGCAAACAATGTTGCCTAAGGAAGTTTTCATTTTCTTTGGACGAAAAAATCATTTTCCATTTTTCGAGTGCCCAAAATTAGTTTTTTTGTGAAGGACCTACCATATATTTGTTGCAAATTTGTACCAAATCATTTTTATAAAATACTACGACATATTTAATGCACAATTGACCAAATGTTTGGGTGTGCAAAGCTTTTATCCACCTCTCGTGAAAAAGACAAATTTCCGCCGATTCAGTAGGAAACGGGTCAAGTTTGAACTGCAGCTGCCTCATAGTTTGCTCATGATTTTTTCAAAAAAACATTTTTAGGTACATAAGTATCTATTTAATCAGAGAAACACCAAAAGTTTTCCAAGATTCAACCACTAGCTCAGAACGGTCATGCCCGCCGTTTTGACCGCATTTTGAAATGGGCATGAAAAATTCAAAAAATATCAAAAAATTGGAAATCCTTCGCATTGTGTCATTACATGTGACCAAGTTACCAGGAAAAATAATAAACTTGTAATATGGTAATTATTTAAAAAAGTGTTCTCAGAAATGAGCTATCATGTATGAAGATTCATGGCTTTCAAGCCAAATGGTCAATCTTATGGCCACATTCATGGCATAGTTTGTTCAAATGATATCATATTATGCACAAGGGTGCATCTTGGAATGGCAAACAATGTTGCCTAAGGAAGTTTTCATTTTCTTTGGACGAAAAAATCATTTTCCATTTTTCGTGTGCCCAAAATTAGTTTTTTTTTGTGAAGGACCTACCATATATTTGTTGCAAAATTGTACCAAATCAATTTTCTATAATACTAGGACATATTTAATGCACAATTGACCAAATGTTTGGGTGTGCAAAGCTTTTATCCACCTCTCGTGAAAAAGACAAATTTCCGCCGATTCAGGAGGAAACGGGTAAAATTTGAACTGCAACTGCCTTATAGTTTCCTCTTTATTTTTTCAAGAAATAATTTCTAGTTACATAAGTATATATTTAATCATAAATACATGGTTTGGTGGTGATACGTCGAGGTTTGGACGGTGTACGAGGGCTCCAACTCCAGAGCGCGTAAACTCGCATGCCCGCCGCGTGGTCACCGCGTGACCGTGGTGTTGCCATGTGTTCTGGGCGTCATAGGCATGTCTAGTGGGATGGGCACTCCCTAGGTATGTGCTGGGAAGAAAATGACAACAGAAGAATCTCATGAGGAGACCGAACTATGCTCAAACATGAATTAGCAACCAAGTGTTTGATTAGCGGTACGGGAAATGCACATGGCCACTGGGCGTGAGTTTTGGCTGAGGATGATCATCTACTAAGAATACTGTCTTCACAAATTTTCAGCTCAAATGGAGGAGCCTAGGTGGTACTTGCTTTGCAAAGTACCACACTGGACAGAAATATGAATGTTGAAGCTGGGCTCAAAATAATGAATGGATTGAGCTGAAATTTGGTGGAGGATGGTTATTTGGGCATAGGAAAGCACTGTAGAAAATTGATGCCATTTGGACATGCCAAAGTGGTACTTCCTTCACAATGCTCTTCTCTGGACAGAAACTTGGGAAAATTAGTGAGAGAAACTGGATAAATGAAATGAGCTCAAATTTGGTGTAGGTAAGTTACATAGGTATGGTCATGCCCTGGTAAATTTTCAGAAATAATGAAGCAATATATAATATAGTTGCTTCACAAACTGAAAATATGACAATAATAAAAGATTGGATGATGATCTCACATCGTTTGTTTAATAGAGCTCAAATTTTGTGAAGAGTGATTATTTGAGCATATGGAAGATTTGGAAAAATATAAGACCATTTGAATAAGCCTAGCTAGTACTTACTTCACAAAGCTTCTCTCTGGATAGAAACTTTGGAAATTTTCCGAGGAAGATTTACTAGGAAAATGGAGCTGAATATTATCATGTGGCAATGATTTGGGTATGGAAGAGTGCCCAAAAAGTTTGAGGGTAATAGGAGGGGTCTAGATAGCACTTGCTTTGCAATGTGCCAATCTGGCCATAAAATAGAAATTGAACCTGGGCTCACATAGTTGATTTGATTGAGCTCCAATTTGGAGGAGGGTGATAATTTGGGCATATGAAGTCACTGTATAAATTTCATGCCATTTGGATATATAAAAATGGTACTTCCTTCACAATGCTCTCCACTGAACAGAAAATTGGGAAAAATATTGAGGGAAAGTGGTTATGTTAAATGAGCTAAAATTTGGTGGAGGGAGGTTCTATGAGCAGGGTCATGTCCTGGTAAATTTGCAGCAATTATAAAAGCAATATAAAATATAGTTGCTTCACAAACTGAAAAATATTACCAGAAACAAAGATTGGATGGTGAGCTCTCATGGATTGTTAGATGGGGCTAAAATTTTTTTTGAGAGCTATGATATGGGCACATAGAAGATGTGGAAAAAATTCAACTCATTAGGATATGCATAGCTAGTACTTCCTTCACAAAGCTTCTAGCTGAACAAAAACTTTGGAAATTTGCCGAGGAAGATTTACTGGGCAAATGGAGCTGAATTTTGTCATGAGGCAATGATTTGGATAGGAAAGAGTGCCCAAAAATTTTGAGGGCAATCAAGAATATATAAATATCACTTCCTTCACAAAGTGCTGTTCTGAACAGAATAGGAAAATGAATATTGTTGAATTATTTTTGAACTAGGCAAGGAAGGTTTTTGACATATTTGAAGAAGATATAATCCAAAGAATTTATGAGAATTGTTTGGGAATTTTGGGAATAACAGAAATATTGGTTGCTTCACAACCTAGGGCAAAAATTGACACATGGACATGACACATAGGCAAAACTGATGAGGTGGCGCCTAGTCATCGCAACCCAACACAATTTACAAGGTTATGACCATCTATATTGATCGTGATCAGCTAGAAATAAGGCAGCGGACCAGTGCTGTCTGCTTTACGACCATTTCGTGTAAGGAAATTACGACCTTTCTGACCAAAATGGTCGTTATAGTTGAGGGTTTGGAGACCTCCGAACAGCTTACGACCAATTGGTCTCAAATGGTCATAGATTTACGACCATTTCTTCCAGGGTCACTGACAGAAGGTCACAAGTTGACATATTTCTTGTAGTGCCCCTTGATGTGACATCCCCCCAAAGGAGGGATAAACTAACCTTGGGTTTGTCGTAGAAGACTTCATGTGGGTGATGTATTGGTGGATGCTCAAGGTTCATGAAGATCACCAAGAGTTGGGAGCATCCTTGTTGTTTCCTTACTCTTCTCACCTACATGGGTTAGTCCCAACACACAAGAGACCAATACAAGGATGTCTATGGACATGGAGTGCAAAGCATACATGATGATGTCCATGGATTTGTTGATTACCTTGTCCCTTGCTTACCTTTGAGGGAATGTGTGACTTCTTGAACTATTCATGATGTTGACGTTGATTGCAACTAGTTCTTGCCAATAATGAATGTGAGTGAATTTCTGATAACCCACAAGTGTAGGGGATCGTTTGTAGCCTTTCTCGATAAGTAAGAGTGTTGAACCCAACGAGGAGCTAAAGGTAGAACAAATATTCCCTCAAGTTCTATTGACCACCGATACAACTCTACGCACGCTAATGCTTGCTTTACCTAGAACAAGTATGAAACTACTTTGTAGGTGATAGGATAGTTTGCACGAATAAAACTAGAAGTACTTAGCGGAAAATAAAACTACGAGTAAAAAGCAAGATAATGAAAGTTAGTTATTTAGTAGAAATATTTTTGTCAAACAAGAAGGTTATTTGTCCCTAGGCAATTGATAACTAGACTGGTAATCATTCTTGCAATTTTACATGAGGGAGAGGCATGAGCTAACATACTTTCTCTACTTGGATCATATGCACTTATGATTGGAACTCTAGCAAGCATCCGCAACTACTAAAGATCATTAAGGTAAAACCCAACCATAGCATTAAGTATCAAGTCCACTTTACTCCCATATGCAACAACCCACCTACTCGAGTTTATGCTTCTGTCACTCAAGCAACCCACCATAGGCAAATCCTGAACACATTGCAACACCCTACAGCGAGGATCCCTCACGTTTGCGCGAGACGGAGGGCACCGTAGGACAACACCATAATAAAATATACAATCATACCAACCACGATCATCAATTAGCCCATAGGACAAAGCGGATCTACTCAAACATCATAGGATAGCCATATATCATTGGGAAATAGTATATGGAGTTGAGCACCATGTTTAAGTAGAGATTACAGCGGGGAGAAGGGGAGTTACACCGCTGCATAGAGGGGGAGAGAGTTGGTGTTGACGGCGGCGAAGTTGTTGGAGTAGATCGCCGTCACGATGCTTGCCCCGGCGGCGTTCCGGCGCCACCGGGAGAGAGGGGGAGAGAGCCCCCTCCTTCTTCTTCTTCCTTGGCCTCCCCCCTAGATGAGAGGAGAGTTCCCCCTCTGGTCCATGGCCGCCATGGCGGCGGAGGGACAGGAGCCCCTCCTAGATTGGATCTCCCTCTCCGTTCTCTTCTGTTTCACGTTCCTGTTTTCTGGCCGAAAACTGTTTCTTATATTACCGGAGATCCGTAACTTCGATCGGGCTGAAATTTTGAGGGGATTTTTATCGAAAAATTAGCTTCCTTGCGCCCGAAGGAGAGGTCCAACTGATGTACGAGGTGGGCAGCACCCACCAGGCCGCAGTTGGGCCCCCTAGCCGCGCCCTGATGTATCGTGGGGGCTGTGGGCCTCCATTTGCGTTGATTCCGCTTCTCAAAATTCATAAATATTCCAAAAAAAATCTCCGTAAATTTTTATCGCGTTTGGACTTCGTTTGTTATGGCAATTCTGCGAAACAAAAAACATGCAACAAACAGGAACTGGCACTGGGCACTGGATCAATAGGTTAGTCCAATAAATCATATAAAATGTTGCCAAAAATATGTGAAAGTTGTATAATATTGGCATGAAACAATCAAAAATTATAGATACGACGGAGACGTATCAGCATCCCCAAGCTTAATTCCTGCTCGTCCTTGAGTAGGTAAATGATAAAAAGATAATTTTTGATGTGGAATGCTACCTAGCATAATCTTGATCATATATCTAATCATGGCATGAATATTAAGACACAAGTGATTCAAAGCAATAGTCTAGTTTTGACATAAAGACATTAATACTCAGGCATCCCAACAAACAATCATGTCTTTCAAAATATCAAGGCTAAAGAACGCTATCCCTACAAAATCATATAGCCTTGTCATGCTCCGTCTTCTTAACACAAAGTATAAATCATGTACTACCCCGGTGTTAGCCAAGCAATTGGTTCATACTTTTAAACGCGCTTCAGCATTTTCAACTCTCACGCAATACATGAGCGCAAGCCATGGATATAGCACTATGGGTGGAATAGAATATGGTGGTAGGTTTCAAAGGGGTAAAAGTAGAGAAGAAAGTCTCACATCAACTTAGCGTATCAACGGGCTATGGAGATGCCCATCAATAGATATCAATGCGAGGAGTAGGGATTGCCATGCAACGGATGCACTAAGAGCTATAAGTGTATGAAAGCTCAATATGAAAACAAAGTGGGTATGCATCTAACTATATGAAAAATTCCCACTAGTATATGAAAGTGACAACACAGGAGACTCTCTATATGAAAAACATGGTGCTACTTTGAGCACAAGTGTGGAATTAGCATGCCCCTATTCCTTCTTCTTTCATTTTTTTTCTTTCTTTTCTTTCTTTTCTTTCTTTTCTTTTTTTTTATTTTTTTCTATTTTTCTTTCTTTCTTTTTCCGGAGCCTCATCCCGACTTGTGGGGGAATCATAGTTTCCATCATCCTTTCATCACTGGGGCATGCTCTAATAATGAATAATGATGATCATCACACTTCTATTTACTTACAACTCAATACTACAATGATAGTAGAACAAAGTATGACCCTATATGAATGCAATGATCTAGCGTAGCAAAGATATCAAAAAACGGACAAGCCATGGAAACATCATGCTAGCTATCTTACGATCATGTAATGCAATATGAAAATGAATGCACAAGTCATCAAAATGGAGGCGGCGGAAGTTGCATGGCAATATATCTCGGAATGGCTATGGAAATGCCATAATAGGTAGGTATGGTGGCTGTTTTGAGGAAGATATAATAAGGCTTATGTGTGATAGAGTGTATCATATCACGGGGTTTGGATGCACCGGCGAAGTTTGCACCGACTCTCGAGGTGAGAAAGGGCAATGCACGGTACCGTAGAGGCTAGCATATTGCGAAAAGGTAAGAGTGCGTATAATCCATGGACTCACATTAGTCATAAAGAACTCACATACTTATTGCAAAAGTTTTATTAGCTCTCTCGAAGCAAAGTATTACTACGCATGCTCCTAGGGGGGAGGTTGGTAGGAGTTAACCATCGCGCGCCCCCGACCTTCACACAAAGATAGACAATCAAGGATAAATTGTGCTCCAACTTCCTAGCATAACGGGAGACTATACGTGCATGCTTCAGGAATCACAAACCTTAACACCAATATCTTACTAAACACGATTATCCACTAGTACCTCCCACATATTATTATCTCTATATCGCAAAACTATTGCAAGGAATCAAACATGTCATATTCACTGATCCCTAAGTTTTATGTAGGATTTTATGACTAACCATGCAAATGACCAATTCCTGTTGACTCTCTAAATAGATATAAGTGAAGCAAGAGAGTTTAATTCTTTCTACAAAAGACCATACTCTAGTAAATATAAGTGAATCAAAAGAGAATTCTTCAAATAACGATTTTCTATGTGAAGAGAAACAGGCAATCCAAACTTCAAATGATATAAGTGAAGCACATGAAGCATTCTATAAAGCCATACTCAAAAGATATAAGTGAAGTGCAATGAGCATTATATAAATCAACCATGGACTATCTCATACCAGCATGGTGCATAAAATAAAAGTGAAAACTAAACGCAAAAGACGCTCCAAGATTTGCACATATCACTTGAATGAAACGAATCCGAAAACATACCGATACTTGTTGAAGAAAGATGGGATGCCTTTCGGGGCATCCCCAAGCTTAGACGCATGAGTCTCCTTGGATATTTACTTGGGGTGCCTTGGGAATCCCCATGCTTGAACTCTTGCCTATCCTTCTTCTCCTCATATCGAGACCTCCTCGATCTTCGAACACTTCATCCACACAAAACTTAACAGAACACTGGTAAGATCCGTTAGTATAATAAAGCAAAATACTACTTTAAGTACTGTTGCAAACCAATTCATATTTTATATTTGAATTATCCCTGCTGTATTATAAATTTTCTATGGCTTACACCACCGATAAAATCGATAGTTTCATCAAAACAAGCAAAACAATGCATCAAAAACAGAATCTGTCTTAAACAGGACAGTCTGTAGTAATCTGAATTTTGACCATACTTCTGTAACTCCAAAAAATCTGAAAAATTAGGAAAAATTAAATATTTTGTATATAAATACTTTTTAAAAAATTCAGAAACTTCTGACGTTCCAGTAAAAAATGAAAATTCACTCACTACAGCCAAAGTTTCTGTTTTTACACCGCACATAGCAACAAGCAATCTAATCATCCTAAAGGCAAATCTTGGCACATTATTTTTATAATACAATGGATTTGTACAAGGGGATAATTATTTTTGTTGGAAAAGTTTCCGTGATTCAAGATTCACAAAGTTTGCATGGGCATGAACAAAAGTTCAAGGACGTCCCCCACTTCAACGATGCTCATTATCTCTCTCACTTTCACCTTTCCTTTTGTGAAGTTTTAGGTTCCCCTCTATATTTTTTTTGTTTTTAAACTTTATAAAAGCACACAACAGAATAAAATGACTCTCTAAAACTTCCGGGTTGTCTCCCTGGCAGCGCTTTCTTTAAAGCCTTTAAGCTAGGCATAAAGTGCTCAAGTAATGGATCCACCCGGATCCCAAGGTATATCAAAGCCAATTTTAATCAACAATGATTTGTAATTTAGTAGTGAGCACAAATTGATATATATCATGTGACAATGAAGTCTAACTCTCTTCCTATGCATCGGCATGTCATACAAGAACAATTCATGCACATTAAGTAAAGGCCAATGCATAGTATAAACAGTTTCTTGCAATTTCATAGTATTGGAAACATAGAGAGGTGAAGATTTGGTTCCTCTCTCATAATAATTGCAAGTAGGAGCAGAAAGCACATGCATATTATATTCATCAAAATCATCATGTGTAGTAGCTAAACGCAACCCATCAATATAATCCTTAACAAGAGCAAACTTCTCCAATATAGTGTAGTTGGGAGAATTCAAAAAGATAATAGGACTATCATGTGTGGGTGCAATAGCAACAATTTCATGCTTAACATAAGGAACTATAGCAAGTTCATCTCCATAAGCATAATTCATATTGGCATCATGGCCACAAGCATAGCAAGCATCAAGTTCATCAAAAAGGGATATTTCAAAAGAATCCAAGGGATCATAGCAATCATCATAGCATTCATCATGGCATTCATCCTTCGGTATGTGCGAAGGGTAATTAAACAATGTATGAGTTGAAGAGTTACTCTCATTAGAAGGTGGGCACGGGTAGCTAATCCGCTCTTCCTCCTTTTGTTCTTCGCTCTCCTCCTCATCTTTTTCATCTAATGAGCACACAGTTTCAGCAATTTCTTCTTCCATAGATTCCTGCAAAATATTAGCCTCTTCCAAGGCAGCGGTCATCCTTTCAATAAATTAAATAATATCAGCATTGCAATCATAATTCTCATAGCAATATTTAAGTATGGATAAAATTTCAGATTCGTAAGGAACATCATCATCATACTTTTCAAGCTAAGAAGCAATTTCATCAGCACCTTTAAAAGCAACAAATTCTTCTATTCGTTCCACATCATAGTAATCATAAATACCTTTAGCATAACAAGCTAAGGTTTCATTATCATTAAATTTGCATTGAAATGGAAGGTGTCGAGCTTCTATATTAGAGCAACAAGTAAAGTCACATCTCGAGCATGCATCCCAAGCAAACCATTCCAGTATTCTAATTTGATCCCATAAGTGTTTCCCTTTTTGAGATAAGCGATAATCCCTAAAGTAATCACGTTGATCCAATGTGTATCCCATTATAAAGTTCCTTGAGGATTTAGCGGGATTATCGAAGGAGTAATTAACGTGTTTCACATAACTAGCATCAAGGGTTTTAGGAGGTTCCCCATCTCCATGAGTAGCAAGTACCACTAATTTTTTTGGTGTTTCGTGTTCCATATCCATAACTAAAGATATAAAACAACTAATAACAGAAAATAAAAATTACTTAGAGATAAAGCAAACAAGCACACACGGGAATATTCACCCCACGCTATTGCTCCCCGGCAACGGCGCCAGAAAAAGGTCTTGATAACCCACAAGTGTAGGGGATCGTTTGTAGCCTTTTTCGATAAGTAAGAGTGTCGAACCCAACGAGGAGCTAAAGGTAGAACAAATATTCCCTCAAGTTCTATCGACCACCGATACAACTCTACGCACGCTAATGCTTGCTTTACCTAGAACAAGTATGAAACTACTTTGTAGGTGATAGGATAGTTTGCACGAATAAAACTAGAAGTACTTAGAGGGAAATAAAACTACGAGTAAAAAGCAAGATAATGAAAGTTAGTTGTTTAGTAGAAAGCTTTTTGTCAAACAAGAAGGTTATTTGTCCCTAGGCAATTGATAACTAGACCGGTAATCATTCTTGCAATTTTACATGAGGGAGAGGCATGAGCTAACATACTTTCTCTACTTGGATCATATGCACTTATGATTGGAACTCTAGCAAGCATCCACAACTACTAAAGATCATTAAGGTAAAACCCAACCATAGCATTAAGTATCAAGTCCTCTTTACTCCCATATGCAACAACCCACCTACTCGGGTTTATGCTTCTGTCACTCAAGCAACCCACCATAGGCAAATCATGAACACATTGCAACACCCTACAGCCAGGATCCCTCACGTTTGCGCGAGACGGAGGGCACCGTAGGACAGCACCATAATAAAATATACAATCATACCAACCACGATCATCAATTAGCCCATAGGACAAAGCGGATCTACTCAAACATCATAGGATAGCCATATATCATTGGGAAATAGTATATGGAGTTGAGCACCATGTTTAAGTAGAGATTACAGCGGGGAGAAGGGGAGTTACACCGCTGCATAGAGGGGGAGAGAGTTGGTGTTGACGGCGGCGAAGTTGTTGGAGTAGATCACCGTCACGATGCTTGCCCCAGCGGCGTTCCGGCGCCACCGGGAGAGAGGGGGAGAGAGCCCCCTCCTTCTTCTTCTTCCTTGGCCTCCCCCCTAGATGGGAGGAGAGTTCCCCCTATGGTCCATGGCCGCCATGGCGGCGGAGGGGTAGGAGCCCCTCCTAGATTGGATCTCCCTCTCTGTTCTCTTCTGTTTCGCGTTCCTGTTTTCTGGCCGAAAACCGTTTCTTATATTCCCAAAGATCCGTAACTCCGATCGGGCTGAAATTTTGAGGGTATTTTTATCGAAAAATTAGCTTCCTTGCGTCCGAAGGAGAGCTCCAACTGACGTACGAGGTTGGCAGCTCCCACGAGGCCGCGGTTGGGCCCCCTGGCCGTGCCCTGATGTATCGTAGGGGCTGTGGGCCTCCGTTTGCGTTGATTTCACTTCTCAAAATTCACAAATATTCCAAAAAAAATCTAAGTAAATTTTTATCGCATTTGGACTTCGTTTGATATGGTAATTCTGCGAAACAAAAAATATGCAACAAACAGGAACTGGCACTGGGCACTGGATCAATAGGTTAGTCCAATAAATCATATAAAATGTTGCCAAAAATATGTGAAAGTTGTTTAATATTGGCATGAAACAATCAAAAATTATAGATACGATGGAGACGGATCAATTTCATTGGCGGAGTCACCCCTCAAGAACTTCTCTAGTTCTTCTTCTTGGGGATCCACATCAACTTGATGGGGATCCCTGGTGTTGAAGTGGCACCTGTAGAAGTTGAGCTTGAAGTAGCCTTGGGAACCCACTCCACCAAAGCTTGGGATTCATCTTCATATGATTCAATGTCCTCTTGAAGCTTGTCCTTGCCCTTGAGCTTGTGGTCTTGTGGTGGAAGGTCATCTTGAGCTTTCATTCCCTTGGGAAGAGTATGTTCATACTTCTCCCTTTGAGGAACAAACTTGGGCTTGGGGTATTGACCTTCTTCCCATTCAACTCCATTTGCGTTGAAGTAGCCAATCCCATGGTTCTTCCGGTATCCTCCGTGCTTGCGTACAATTTCCTCAAATTGCTTACACCCAGCAAGACTCTTGTAGATACCTTTGTCTATAATTCCTTTCAATAAATCGTTTTCTTGCTCAAGTGTAACTTGGCTAAGAGAATCATCATTAGTGGAATGAATAGAACTACTAGAAGCAACATCATTAGATTTAGCATTTTTATTGTTGCTACTAGATGAAGAACCTTTCTTGCCCTTGTTACTAGTTTATCTAGGTTTAACTTGTGGCATGAATGTAGACAAGAGTAATCGTTTGGCTAGATAAGATGAAGTCTTCTTTCAGAGATCGTCATTGATAGCTTTAAGAAACTCATGTTCTTGCTCCAAGGTGAGCTTCTCGAAGCATAGCTTCTCATGAGTCCTTACAAGCTCTCTATGATCTTCTAGAGTAGATTCATGGGCTAACTTAAGAGTGTTTAATTCTTTAGTTAGTCATTCTATTTTCATCTTATCATCATCAACCGACTTATCTTGACTAGCATGAAAATTATCAAGTTCATTTTGACTAATAGCACTAGCTTTATCAAAGAGCAAGTCATCGTCTCCAAGTAAATCATCTTCATCACTATCGAAGTCAAGATACTCGGGGTGTGATACCTTGGGCCTTTAGCCATGAAGCAACTTCCACTCCCTTCATTTGGTGAATCAAATAGATCATAGGAGTTGGTAGTTACTAGTGCAAGTCCGGCAACACCTTCATCTTGACTATAGTCGGAGTTGGAGTGGTAGCTTCTCTCAGAGTTGTTGTCGGATTTGGAGCCGGAAACCCATTCACCAACATGAGCTTGATGTCTTCTTCTTGAGTAGCTCTTGGTGTACTTGTCCTTCTTCTCCGAGTCCCTACTTCTCCTCGAGGGTCTTCATTCATAATGATCATCTCTACTCCTTCTCTCTCTTTGAGGTGATTCATTTCTTGAGCTTCGTCTTCGTGACTCTTCTCTTTGTTTGTAGGGATCCGTGCACTCATTGGAGTAGTGTCCAGGCTTCCCACAATTGTAGCAGTTTCGGTCACGACTTGACGAACGCTTCTCTTCATATCTTGAGTTGGAGCTTCGTTCTTTGCCTCTATTCTTGTAGAACTTGTTGAATTTCTTGACCATGAGGCTTATCTCTTCATTGGTGACAAGGTTGTCGCTTGAAGTTGCGGGAGCATCACTTGTGGCTTTGTAAGCACCGCTAGACTTGTTGTGAAGCTCTTCTTTGTCTTTGAGTGTCATCTCATGAGCAACAATCCTTCCAATGACTTCCGTAGGCTTCAGATCTTTGTAGTTGGGCATCATTTGGATCAATGTGCACACGGTGTCGTATCTCTCATCCAAAGCTCTAAGTTTCTTCTTGATGATGAATTTGTCGGTCATTTCTTCGCTTCCTAAGCCGGCAATCTCATTGGTGATGAGAGCTAGCCTAGAGTACATCTCTGCGACTCCTTCACCATCCTTCATCTTGAACTTGTCAAGCTGACTTTGAAGAACGTCCAACTTGGATTCTCGCACGGATTCGGTACCTTCATGCATATCAACCAAAGTATCCCAAATTTCCTTGGCATTCTCAAGACGGCAGATTTTGTTGAATTCTTCGGGGCATAGGCAATTGAAAAGAATGTCACATGCTTGAGCATTGTATTGCAACATCTTCAATTCATCCGCGGTCGCTTCACGATCCGGTTCCTTTCCATCACCAAAGAATTCACCTTGCAATCCAACACGAACAACAGCCGAAACGGCAGGGTTATGACCAAGAATATGCATTTTCATTTTGTGCTTCCAACCAGCAAAATTTGTGCCATCAAAGTACGGACCTCTACGGTGATAATTTCCCTCACTATACGCCATACTCTCCTAGGTTGTGAAACCAATGCAATGGAGACCAAAGCTCTGATACGACTTGTAGGATCGAAAGTATGTCTAGAGGGGGGGGGTGATTAGACTACTTGAGCAAATAAAAATTCTACCATTTCCCAATTTTAAGTGTTGGCAGATGTTAGCAATGATAGCAATTCAAGTACACCCTACACATGCATGTCTAAGAGTATAGCAGCGGAAAGTAAGGAGACGCATATGAAGAAGAGGGTAGGGAGGAAGATCAAACGCAATTTGGAGACACGAAGATTTTTCCCGTGGTTCCGATAGGTGGTGCTATCGTACGTCCACGTTTATGGAGTCTTCAACCCACGGAGGGTAACGGTCGCGAGAGTCCACGGAGGGCTCCACCCATAAGGGTCCACGAAGTAGCAACCTTGACTATTCCATAACGGCTTCCGTCCACGAAGGACTAGCCTCACTATGGGTAGATCTTCACGAAGTAGGCGATCTCCTTGCCTGTACAAACTTCTTGGTTCAAATCCACAACACGAAGTAGGAGGCTCCCAAGCGACACCTAACCAATCTAGGAGGCACCACCCTCCAAAAGGTAATAGGATCGATAATGTCGATGAACTCCTTGCTCTTGTGCTTCAAGATGATAGACTCCTCAACACACAATCACTCTTTCACAGATTTGGCTATGGTGGAAGAGATTGATTTGGTGGAAAGCAACTTGGGGAGGCTAGAGATCAAGATTCATATGGATGGAATGGAATAGCTTGATCTCAACACATGAGTAGGTGGCTCTCTCTCAGAAAATTGGATGGGGCAAGTATGGAATAGTTCTGAGTGCTTCTCTTTCGAGTGGGTGGTGGTGAAGGGGTATATATAGGCATCCCCAAAAATCCAACCGTTACACCTAAAGTGACCAACTCGGTGACACCGAAGTATAAAACTCGGTGGTACCGAGTTGCTCCAAAGGTAGCAACTTTTGAATCTCGGTGAGACCGATACAAAGATCTCGGCAGTACCGATTAGGTGACCAATGGTCAGTTTCCAAAACTCGGTGACGCCGATCCAAAATCTCGGAGATTCCGATTTTAAGAATCGAGGTAACAGAAAGTTGGCAAGCTGAACTCGGTGGCACCGAAGCAGAATCGATTGCACCAAAGATCTAGGGTTTGGCATGGGTCTGTCTGAGGTGGAAATCGGTGGGACCGAGTGGAAAATATTGGCAGCACCGATTTTCATGATAGGTTTGGAAAGACTTTTGTGGAAGAGTTTGTGGGTGTTTTTGGTGACTATCACTTGTGCATGTGGAGCATCTTGTTCACCAACAGTACCTTACCCCCTTTTAATAGTATTGGCTTTCCTATGGACTCAAGGTGATTTCTCACAAAGTAAAATGTAGAGTCCTCTTGCTTGAAGCTTTGCCAATCCATTTCCTTGCATCTAGGGGTCTCTCCACAATCCTTTTGCTAACCCATCATTGAACTTTTCCTGAAATATACTTAGTGGAAACATTAGTTCAATGACATATATGTTGTTATTAATTACCAAAACCACCAAGGGAGCAAATGTGCTTTCAACTAGATCGATTTTTCTTGCCATGGGAAGTGGTGCTTTGTGATGGGTTCGATCTTGCGGTGTTCTTTGCCAGTGACAGAAGGGGCAGCAAGACACGCATGTATCATTGCTATTAAGGATAATAAGATGGGGTCTATTCCTACATGAATAGATCTTGTCTACATTATGTCATCGTTCTTATTGCATTACTTCGTTTTTCCATGAACTTAATACACTAGATGCATGCTGGATAGCGGTCGATGTGTGGAGTAATAGAGGTAGATGCAGGTAGGAGTCGGTCTACCTATCTTGGACGTGATGCCTATATAATGATCATCGCCTTGGATCGAAAGTATGTCTAGAGGGGGGGTGATTAGACTACTTGACCGAATAAAAATTCTACCTTTTCCGAATTTTAAGTGTTGGCAGATTTTAGCAATGATAGCAAGTCAAGCACACCCTACACATGCATGTCTAAGAGTATAGCAGCGGAAAGTAACAACAAGCATGTATAGTAGAGGGTAGTGAGGAAGATCTAACGCAATTTGAAGACACAAAGATTTTTTCCGTGGTTCCGATAGGTGGTGCTATCGTACGTCCACGTTTATGGAGTCTTCAACCCACGGAGGGTAACGGTCGTGAGAGTCCACGGAGGGCTCCACCCATAAGGGTCCACGAAGTAGCAACCTTGACTATTCCAGAACGGCTTCCGTCCATGAAGGACTAGCCTCACTATGGGTAGATCTTCACGAAGTAGGCGATCTCCTTGCCCGTACAAACTTCTTGGTTCAACTCCACAACACGAAGTGGGAGGCTCCCAAGTGACACCTAACCAATCTAGGAGGCACCACCCTCCAAAAGGTAATAGGCTCGGCAATGTCGATGAACTCCTTGCTCTTGTGCTTCAAGATGATAGACTCCTCAACACACAATCACTCTCTCACAGATTTGGCTATGGTGGAAGAGATTGATTTGGTGGAAAGCAACTTGGGGAGGCTAGAGATCAAGATTCATATGGTAGGAATGGAATAGTTTGATCTCAACACATGAGTAGGTGGCTCTCTCTCAGAAAATAGGATGGGGCAAGTATGGAATAGTTCTGAGTGCTTCTCTTTCGAGTGGGTGGTGGTGAAGGGGTATATATAAGCATCCCCAAAAATCCAACCGTTACACCTAAAGTACCCAACTCGGTGACGCCGAAGTATAAAACTCGGTGATACCGAAGTGACCAAAAGGCAGTAACTTTTGAATCTCGGCAAGACCGATACATAAATCTCGGTGGTACCGATTTGATGACCAACGGTCAGATTACACAACTCGGTGAGACCGATTCTCAAATCTCGGTGGTACAAATTCTTGACAACGGCTAACCAGAGAGTTGGTCCAAAGACTCGGTGAGACCGATTCACAAAACTCGGTGGTACCGATTCTTGAGAATAGCTAACCAGGAAGTTGGTCCAAATCTCGGTGAGACCGATTGGCAAAACTCGGTGGTACCGATACTTGAAAATAGCTAACCAGAAAGTTGGCAACTGAACTCGGTGGCACCGAAGTGGAAAGTTGGTAGTACCGAGATGGGTTTGGCTAAGGATCTGTCTATGGTTTGAATCTCGGTGAGACCGAATAGGAATTGTTGGTCTTACCGATTTTAGTGGTAGGGTTCTAGACAGAGTATTTGTGGAAGAGCTTGTGGGTGTTTTTGGTGACTATCACTTGTGCACGTGGAGCATCTTGTTCACCAACAGTACCTTACCCCCTTTTAATAGTATTGGCTTTCCTATGGACTCAAAGTGATTTCTCACAAAGTAAAATGTAGAGTCCTCTTGCTTGAAGCTTTGCCAATCCATTTCCTTGCATCTTGGGGTTTCTCCACAATCCTTTGCCAACCTATCATTGAACTTTTCCTGAAATATACTTAGTGGAAACATTAGTTCAATGACATATATGTTGTTATTAATTACCAAAACCACCAAGGGAGCAAATGTGCTTTCACTTAATACACTAGATGCATGCTGGATAGCGGTCGATGTGTGGAGTAATAGAGGTAGATGCAGGCAGGAGTCGGTCTACCTATCTTGGACGTGATGCCTATATGATGATCATCGCCTGGGATATCATCATGACTATTTGATTTTCTATCAATTGCCCAACAGTAATTTGTTCACCCACCGTGCGCTATACTCATGAGAGAAGCTACTAGTGAACCCTATGGCCCCTGGGTCTACTTTTCCAACATATTGCTTTCCGATCTACTTTTTTGCAATCTTTGTTTTCAGATCTACAAAACCAAAAACCCAAAAACATATTGCTGCATATTTGCTCTTTTATTTTGTGTTCTTGAGAGATCTATCTCTCCTATCTATCACTACATAATCTATCTTTTTACCGTAGAGAGATTGACAATCTCTCTTTTGCGTCGGGTTGCAAGTATTTGTTGTTTGTGTGCAGGTGCTGCTTATTGGGTGGTGGTGATCCTCCTACTGGTTCGATAACCTTGGTTTCATAACTGAGGGAAATACTTACCATCGCTGTGCTGCATCATCCCTTCCTCTTTGGGGAAATACCGACGCAGTCTCAAGCCACGTCAAAGGAATTTTTGGCGCTGTTGCCGGGGAGGAAGCGGTCTCTTCTACGTGCCTATCGTAGGCGCCGAGGGGACTCCATCATCATCTACCAGGTTCCTAATCACAAATTTTATCTCCTTGCAATTACATTATTTGCCATTTGCCTCTCGTTTTCCTCTCCCCCCACTTCACAAAATTTCCCGTTTTATTCGCCCTTTTTCTCGTTCGCCTTTTTCTCGCCGGATCTCTTCTTGTTTGCTTGTTTGCTATCTTTGCTTGTGTTTCCATGTGCCTTCTATTTGCTTGCATCTTCGCTTGCTAAAAATCTATTGATATGGATCCTCATCCACTTGCTAATCTTTTCAAAAGACCAAATTATGATGAACCAATTGCTAGTGAGTTGAGTGCACTTGATTATCTCTGTGAAGTTTTGCTTGAAAAACATGAATCTGAAAATTTTGATGAAGTGTTGAAAGAAGAAATTTATAAGGTGACTCATGATAGCTCCTTGATTGAAAAGCATGATTGCAATGATGTTACTATAAATTCTATTAATGTCAATTATGCTAATGATATGCAAAGCCACAAGCTTGGGGATGCTATGTTTGATGAAGATGATATTTTTAGTCCCCCAAGTTTTGATGAGAAAATTTATTATGATGATTGCATGCCTCCTATTCATGATGATGGTGATGACACGCATGTCAATCAAGTGTCTCATGATAGTTATTTTGTTCAGTTTGCTCCCACTACCATGGATGAAAAGGAATTTGCTTATGTGGAGAGTAATGAAAATTCTATGCTTGTGCATCATCAAAAGAATGATTTATGTGATAGTTATATTGTTGAATTCCTTCATGATGCTACTGAAATTTATTATGAGGGGGGAACATATGCTTGTAGGAATTGCAATAATATCAAGTTTCCTCTCTATGTGTTCAAAGTTTTGAAGTTATGCTTGTTTTGTCTTCCTATGCTAATTGATTCTTGTTCCCATAAATTGTTTGCTCACAAAATCCCTATGCATAGGAAGTGGGTTTGACTTAAATGTGATTGTCATGAGATTCATGATGCTCTCTTGCATATTTCAATTACTACTTTTTATGTGAGCATCATTGAAATCATTATGCCTAGCTAGGGGCCTAAAACGATAGCGCTTGTTGGGAGGCAACCCAATGAATAAATAATTTTTTGCTTTTTCCTTTCTGTTTTTGAGTGTTGACACAATTATGCCTCTGTTATGATTTTGTTTTATGGTTTATTTAGTGTTTGTGCCAAGTAAAGCCTTTCGGATGATTCATAGGATGAGTAGAAGTGATGCTGAATCTGAAACAGAAACTTTGTGTCCAGTATATGAATTTTCATTTTTTTCTGGAACATGATATTGAGCTGAAATTTTAACACAGTGTTTATATACAAATTCCTTACGTTGTCCTAATGTTTCAGAATTTTTATAGTTACATAAGTATGGTTAGAGTACAGATTACTACAGACTGTTCTGTTTAAGACATATTCTGTTTTCGTTGCATTGTGTGCTTGTTTTGATGAATCTATGGGTTATATTGAAGGGTATGAGCCATGGTATAGTTAAAATACAGTAGGTATAATGCAATAATAAAATATGAATGGGTTTGCAACAGTACCTAAAGTAGTGATTTGCTTTATTATACTAACGGATCTCACGAAGATTTTGTTGAGTTTTGTGTGATTGAAGTTTTCAAGTTTTGGGTGAGATCACGATGGATGAAGGAATAAGGAGTGATAAAAGCCTAAGCTTGGGGATGCTACCACACCCCCAAGATATATATATATCCAAAGAGAAACAAGAAACTAAGCTTGGGGATGCCCCCGAGTGGCATCCCCTCTTTCTTCTAACGACTATCGGTATTTTACTTGGAGCTATATTTTTATTCGTCACATATCATGAGTTTTGCTTGGAGCGTCTTGTATCTTTGCTTGATTTGTTTGTTAGTTGGTCACTTGTATCCTTGCTGGACACACCTATTTGAGAAAGCCAAAATCATGCTATGATTTGTTAGAATTGCTCTATGTGCTTCACTTAAACTTTTTGAACTATAGAATTGCTCTAGTGCTTCACTTATATCTTTTTGAGCACGGTGTGCTTGGAATTTTTTGTAGAAATACTCTCATGCTTCACTTAGATTTATTTGAGAGTAGGTAAATTTTGGAGAAATCCTCTCATGCTTCACTTATACCTTTTTGAGAGATGAAATCTTTATGCTCATGTGCTTCACTTAAATTTGTTTGAGCTTGCCAAAAAGCAATGGCAATATATGAAAACTAGTCCCAAAGTGATAGATATCCAAGGAGGATATAATAAAAACTTTCATGAAGATCATTGGGCAAATTAAACTTGATTCCTTGTAATAGTTTTGAAACATGATGATAGTAATATGTGAGTCATGTTAGTGAGTAATTATGCTTAGTAGGAATATTGGTGTTAAGGTTTGTGATTCCCTATGCATGCATGAAAGTCAATAGTTATGCAATGAAGTTACATCCTACTTGTGGTGCATTATTCGGTGTTAGTTATGCTCAATGCTCGCTTATGTGAATTTTCGTTTCTTGGTTTGGTTGCTTCCCAATCTATTTGCTAGCCTCCATTTGTACTAAGTAGAAATACTACTTGTGCATCCAAAATCCTTAAACCAAGTTTTGCCTTATGAGTCCACCATACCTACCTATATGCGGTATTTCCATGCCGTTCCAAGCAAATTTGTATGTGCCATCTCTAAATTTTCAAAATAAATTTTCTCTTTTGTGTGCCCGTACCGCTCATGAAACGGTGGGGAGTGTCAAATATTTTTCCATGCTAGATGTGTTATTCTCAAGATGAGTGTTTATTCACTTGTCATTGCACGAGAGTGCGGCGGTAATAGGGATGCCCATTCCCAAAATGAAAAAGAAAAAAAATATTTACTTTATGTTGTCAAATAATAAATTCCTTGGAAAGTGTTGGTATGGAAGGCAACCGTGGATATGGCCCGCCATGGAAAGTGAAAGTTTGGTGGAAAAAGGAATAAACTTTATTTTCTGTTTGGGAACCGCCTATGATATATCTAGCATGGAAAGTATTGTGAGCTACTTTGTCGTTTTCGTTGACAGGAAAAGCATGCCACCCAAAATATTTTTCTCTCTCAATTTAAACCTTGAGCTTTGGCACCTCTAGAAATCCCTACATCCCTCTGCGAAGGGCCTATCTATTTACTTTATGCAATTTTTATTTTTTTCTTTGAGTCTCCATCTTCTCTTATAAGCACCAACTAGGGGGCACTATGATCGTACTTGAGCATTGGGCATAGCTAATATTTGAGTGTGTTTCATGAATGGATCAATGATTGAGCATGATGGGCTAGGGATAACTTTCTTTAGTATTGATATTTTGAAAGACATGGTTGCTTGTTGACATGCTTGAGTATTGAAGTCATTATGTTAAAACTAGACTATTGCTTTGAATCATTTACAAGTCCAAATGTCCATGCTATACAAAATAAAAGAATATGATGAACATGTTAGGCAGCATTCCACATCAAAAATTCTGTTTTTATCATTTACCTACTCGAGGACGAGTAGGAATTAAGCTTGGGGATGCTGATATGTCTCCAACGTATCTATAATTTTTGCTTGTTCCATGCTGTTATATTATCATTCTTGGATGTTTTACAATCATTTTATAACAACTTTATATCATTTTTTGGGACTAACCTATTGACATAGTGCCAAAGTGTCAGTTGCTGTTTTTGCTTGTTTTTTACTTCACAGAAAATCAATACCAAACGGAGTCCAATCGCGACAAAACTTTTTGGAGATTTTTTCTGTACCAGAAGACACCCAGTGGGCCAAAGAAGTACCGGGGGAGTGGGCCGAGGAGACCACAACCCACCAGGGCGCGCCAGGGGGGCCCCGACGTGCCCTGATGGGTTGTGCCCTCCTTGGGGCCCCTCTCCACCGCCTCTGATGCCTATAATTTCCCAAATATTCCAAAAACCCTAGGAGAGTCGACGAAACACAATTCCAGCCGCCGCAAGTTCCAGAACCTCGAGATCCAATCTAAACACCATCACAGAGGGGTTCATCTTCCTCATAGGTGCCTCTCCGATGATGCGTGAGTAGTCCACCATAGACCTATGGGTCCGTAGGCAGTAGCTAGATGGCTTCCTCTCTCTCTCTCTCTTATGATTCTCAATACAATGGTCTCTTGGAGATCTATTTGATGTAAACTTTTGCGGTGTGTTTGTTGGGATCCGATGAATTTTGAGTTCATGATCAGTTTCTATCCATGAATATTATTTGAGTCTTATTTGATCTCTTATATGCATGATTACTTATAGCCTCGTATTTCTTCTCCGAATCTTTGGTTTAGTTAGGCCGACTAGATCGATTTTTCTTGCCATGGGAAGAGGTGCTTTGTGATGGGTTCGATCTTGCGGTGTTCTTTCCCAGTGACAGAAGGGGCAGCAAGACACGCCTGTATTGTTGCTATTAAGGATAACAAGATGGGGTCTATTCCTACATGAATAGATCTTGTCTACATCATGTCATCGTTCTTATTGCATTACTCCGTTTTTCCATGAACTTAATACACTAGATGCATGCTGGATAGCGGTCGATGTGTGGAGTAATAGTGGTAGATGCAGGCAGGAGTCGGTCTACTTATCTTGGGCGTGATGCCTATATAATGATCATTGCCATGGATATCGTCATGACTATTTGATTTTCTATCAATTGCCCAAGAGTAATTTGTTCACCCACCGTGCGCTATACTCATGAGAGAAGCCACTAGTGAACCCTACGGCCCCTGGGTCTACTTTTCCAACATTTTGCTTTCCGATCTACTTTTTTGCAATCTTTATTTTCAGATCTACAAAACCAAAAGCCCAAAAATATATTGCTGCATATTTGCTCTTTTATTTTGTGTTCTTGAGAGATCTATCTCTCCTATCTATCACTACCTAATCTATCTTTTTACCGTAGAGAGATTGACAACCTCTCTTTCACGTCGGGTTGCAAGTATTTGTTGTTTGTGTGCAGGTGCTGCTTATTGGGTGGTGGTGATCCTCCTACTGGTTCGATAACCTTGGTTTCATAACCGAGGGAAATACTTACCGTCGCTGTGCTGCATCATCCCTTCCTCTTTGGGGAAATACCGACGCAGTCTCAAGCCACGTCATGGCGATGTGGCGCCGGCGGGGGAGGGCCGGCGTCGGGCGCGGGGCGGCGCGGTCGGGGAGGCGCCGTTGCGTCGGGCGGCGGCGCTGGGAGGCTCTGCCCGATCCAGATCTGGATTGGGAGCAAGGGGGGGCGAGTGGGGGAGGAGGGGATCGTGGGTGAGGGGAGTGGGGGTGATGGGGGTAGGGTTCGGTGGGTGGGGGGGTTTGTAGGAACCGGCTGGGCCGGCCTGGGGGGGGGGGGGGGGGTTGGGCCGGGGCCCAGTTGGGTGGCCCGGTGGTGGGGGTTTCTTCTTTCTTTTGTTTTTTTTGTTTTGTTTCCTTTTTCTTTTATGTTTTAATAGTTCCTCCTTTTAACTTTTCTAATTTTTATTAATTTGTTGACAAATTACAATTGTAAAATTATGAGACCTCACCCAATAATTGTAATGTATTATTTGGCATTGCCCCAAAAAGTTTGAGAGGACTTTGTATTGATTTGGAAATTTTTATAAATCCAAAGGCATTCAAAATATTGTTTTGGCCTCAGATTTAGTTGTTTTGAGGCACTAAAATATCTGATAAAAAGTTGGTTCTAATTTTAAAAATACCAGATGGATATTTGTATACCAGACATGATTTTTGTTTTCTGGTTTGTAAAAATATTTAAACCACTTTTTAATTGAATTTTGAAATCATTAGGAAATCAAATGAGACATGATTCCATTGTGATTAAACAAGGTTTAGCAAAAGCATTAGCTTAAACCTCATGGTTACTGTAGCTTAATTGCATTGGTCACTGTAGCATGGATCCAGGGTGTCACACTATATCTTCCAACATTAGGTCCAAGCAATGACATGCACACGGACTCCAATATAGAGTAGGCATCCTCTCCATTAGAAGGTGGCCAACTTTCTTGTAATTAGCACCATTATCGGTGATAACTTGTACCACATTCTCTTTTCCAACATCCAGAATTCTCTTCTCAAGCAAATCAGCTATCATATCAGCGTCATGTGATTCACTTGAGGCATCAACCGACTCCAAGAAGAAAGTGCCCTCCGGACTATTAACAAGGAAGTTAATCAAATGACGTCCTCTTTTATCCGACCAGCCATCCGACATGAGTGTGCATCCATATTGTTTCCATGCTGCCTCGTGTTGCCTCCTCAAAAGACCTGTTTCCTTGACACAATCATTAAGCAATGGCTCTCTCATCTCATGGGCACTAGGAGGCTTGTAGCCTGAACCATATTGACAGGAGTCTTCAATTGCAACTTCAAACTGTCTACTGCTTGCAGCAATGAAAGGAATGCCACACTCATAGAAGAACAATGCCCACTGCATACTCACATAGTGCCTCTCTTCTAGAGTCTTTGTGCAGGACTCCATGGTGCTTTGTGAACACCCAGAGCGTCTTTCATCCACAAGATCCTCAGGTGTTCTTCGTAGCATGGCAACAATAGGCTTCGAACTATTGGTGGATGCAGCAACAGACTTGCCTCTTCCTTGCATGTTCTGAACAAAAGCTCTCTTGTTCCTTTTGGCTGTTGTCCCTGAGCTTGGCCTGGCACATGGGACATTTGTTCTATCTGCATTAACCTCCACAGCCTCTTCATCTAGATCTACTCCTTTGATCCTCTTGTTTTTCTCCAAATATGCTGCCATCTCTCTCCTCAGTTGTGTGGTAGCCTTAGGACAATCGGTAGCATCTCCACCGGAGCCAGCAAGATGCTCCTTGTGCCTCTTGATCCCTCCAGAAGTTATCTTGCCACAAAGATTACACACAACATTATCCCGCTTGGGAGGTTCGTGCCAGTATCCATAGTTCCAACCCGGATCAATTGACCGTTGTGGCCTCCTTGTTGGATCTTTCATTGGATCATAAGCAGCCTCCTCATCAGCTGTTGCATTTGCAGCCATGGTGCTACTGCTACACTTCTACTGCCTGCAGCAAACAACCAAACACAAAGGAAATTAAGGAATATTAGCATAATGGTTAAAAGGGCTCCCATGGCAGCAAGCCAGCAAACAATAAAGTACTTACTAGATAGACAAAAGGGTACTAGATAGATGAAATGGCTGTCGTGGCAGCAGCTAAACTACTCTACTCATGCAGATGCAGCAAACATCGACAATCAACTAGCCATTAAACTAACTCATTGGTGAGCACACCACATCATGCATTAGTATTCAACTAGCCTTTATTCTAATCCACCATCAATCTAAGAGCCATCATTATTCTAATACAAGCAGGAGCCCATCATTCATTATTCTAATCCACCCATCTTCCACTAATATGCTATAAAAGGAGGAGGGGGAAAAAGAGGAGGGAAGGCCCCCTACCTTGTTGATTGCTTGCTGCTGCCTGCTGTCTTGGAGAGCTGCTGCTTGTTTGCTGTCCTGGAGAGGAGGGAGAAGCTGCAGGAGAGGAGGGGGAGGAGGAACTGCTGGAGAGGAGGGGGAGGAGGAACTGCAGGAGAGGAGGAGGAGGGGAAGCTGTCGGAGAGGAGGAGGAGAAACTGCTGTAGAGGAGGGGGAGAAGCTCAGAGCCTCAGATCCAGCCTGAGGTGGGGGTGGGGGAAACTGAAACTGGTTACAACTCTCTCTCTCTCTCTCTCTCTCTCTTTGCTAGTAACTATTGGTGCCAAAACAGACTTTCCCGCCCTTTTCTTCCCTCCCAGATCTCTGTTTCCCGCCTGAACCTTCCAGCCCTGTCTAAGGCGTCCTCATTTGCCTAAGGCGGCTGAGGCAACGCCTTAGGGACGCCTTGGACGCCTTATGTACTAAGGCGGACGCCTTAGGCACACACATAAGGCAAGGCTGACGCCTTGGCTCCTGGGGGCGCCCTGACGCCTAGGCGTCGCTTGGACGCCTTAAAAACAATGCGTGTCACACGTGTTGCGTTTATCATTTGCGTAACGAAATTAGTATTTTTTATTTTCAGCGAGAAAAAGATCTTTTATATGCGAACGAGATAAGCTGTCGGAGGAGTACATGGGGTTTTATGTAAAGATGAAACGTTTTCTTACTGAAGCGAAGACTACGGGTTGATTTTTTAGTAACAGAGGGATTTTTATGTAAAAATGCCGACGACGTGCGACCAGAAGCGATCGCCGCTTTATTATTTGGGGTAGAGATTAAACAAATGGACCGTGGTAAAAATCTTTCTTCGGCGGTTCCTTCCTTTGCAATCTTCATTCAATCATTCCATTCGTTCGGTACGAACTTCGAGGCCTCGCTACAGTCCAAATGGCGACGGCCCCACCTCCACCACCGTTCCTCCCGCCGCTGCCCGCCGGTCGCCGCCGTGCCTCCGCCGTCCGACGCTTCCCGCCGGGCTGCGGCCGCCAGCTGGGCAATGTAGCCCAGCCACCCCACCGCCCGACCCCTGTCCCCTCCGCCGCCAGCGCCGGCCCACCGCCCAACCCCTACGCGCGCGCGGCCGCCAAACCCTCGGCAGCCCCCGCGGCGGCTCGCCTCCCCGGGACCGCGGGGCACGATCGTGGCGCGGCGCCTGGGCCGATGGTTGGGCCTAGGGCTCCGGCGGCCGCGGAGGTGGTCACGCGCCGCCTCTCGGCCGTGCGGAGGTACCCTCCGGGCTGCGGGAGGCGCGTCACGCCCCCCAAGCCAGAGGCTCCGGTGGCGATGGTTCCTGAGGAGGACGCCGGTGCTATCGGCCTGCTGGCGGCGGTGTGCGACTTCGAGGCCGAGGCGCTCGCCGCTGATCGGAAGGCGGTGCCCTGCGCGGGTGATGGCGGGGAGACCGACGGCTCTGATGGTGAGGGGAAGGGTGGAGGAGACGGTGGCGGCGCGCTGGCGGGGTGCGACAGCCCTGGCCCGCCGCGGGACATGGCCAGAATCACGCTGGTGCCGTGGGCGCAGCACGGGCAGAGGTCGCAGCAGCGGCGCAAGTCCTTTGAGGGGGGACTGTGAAACACCGACCGTGTCCTTTGTTTTGCTGATGAACAGGGTGCCTGATTTTGAGACATTTTGAGACCGTCCATGGCTTGCTGCTGGATGGTGATCCCCGGCGACAATGGAAGACTTGCCCATTTACCGTGGCATCAAATGGTTCTGTAACTCTCTTTTTGCTGAAGATCAGCATTTCAGTTTCTGATTGCTGATCGATGGGGTTCTGTTTCATGTTAAGTGCTACCTGATGTGAACTAGCTACTAAGTCAAGTGTTTAGTCTAGGCGTCCGAAGAAGGTCCGTTAGGTTACTGTCGGTATGCTTCTGTAAGCCTGTAGATTTTCAGATGCCAGGAAACATCACAATCTTAAACTACTTGGTTTAATCACCTCTGTTTTGGTATGAATCTGATGTGCATTATCTTATTATCGATGAACTGCACTCAATTGCTCTCTTGGATGCATAACTAGGAGTATCTCCTCACTCATAAATTTCACAATAATCCACATTGGAGACGCAAGATTGTGTCATGTACATAGCTTGTCTTGTGACCTGCTAGCTTACTGAACCTTACATGTGCAAGAGTAGATACTCTTTCTACTGTTCTACTTCCAGTTATTTTCTCAGAGTTCAGTTATGATTTGGACACTTGAATGATGTTACTGTTGATGCCTTGCTTGATAAGGGTATCATTGTCCTTGTATGCTTCATTATGTTAGTTGCACTGTCATCATCTCCGTAACTGTTGTCTCCTTCATGTTCCGTAGTTAAAGGATCTGTCCTGTCCAAAAGAACTGCATTTCACTTTTCACCAGAAGAATGCCAATAATTACAGAAATATTTTCCGCGTTGCGCCCGTATCTCACTCATGATGAACTCTATCTATTCTGAGATTTCTTCTAGTTGTTGTCATGTTGAAATCTGCAGATACTGTTTGACAGATTCCCAAAAGGTTGTCCTGTTGTTGGTATTTGAATACACTGATTATGACATCCAACTGATTTTGCTGCTACTTAAACACTACCATGTTCCTTTCAAGTGCTGATGCTCCACAGGGGAAGATAGCTATAGTCCAATTTGTACTTGTTTCTTTTACACCTCAATTCTTCTTTTGTATGTTGTCTTTGCATACGTGTCTCAACTCTGAATATACCATATACGGCAACTATGGGCTAATATTTTTGGCTTAGTTACCGCATCAGATCTCTCTTACCCATGCAGGGTAAACTAGATATACAATGAATGTATTAAATTCTTTTATCACTTCATCATGAATGCTAGTTCAATACTCTCTAGCTCTTGTGCATAATTTGTGATTTTTCGCTTAATTACCGCATCTGATTTCTCTTACCCATGCAGGGTAAACTTGATATACAATAAATGCATTAAATTCTTTTATCACTTCATCATGAATGCTAGTTCAATACTCTCTAGTTCTTGTGCATAATTTGTGGAATTCGAAATATATTATATGTTGATTGAGGCCTGGATGTGCTATATCTTTCAAGCTTTGTTTGAACACTAGACACAAGAAAAAGTTTATTGTTTACTGTTCTAGCATCATTTGGTAGCCTTTTATATATCATATTTCTCGTATCCATTTTAGACTCTTTTCACATGATTTTGACAGAATACAGGTCGATGCAACATTTTGAAATTCTGTGACTAAAGCCTCAGTGCTTTGCTGCTTGCTGAGGTTGGTACCTTTCTTTTTGGTTGTGTTTACTACTTGCATCATGGGTGGTTTATATGATGAGCTAGGGCAGTCAACATTGATGTTAACCTCATGGAAGATGATCATTTCTGTATATATTCTTGCAATGGTAGGTCCCTGTGTTAACTGTAGCCATTGAATTTTATATATGGTATGGAGTATATTGTAAGGTATTCTTATCTTCTTATATGTGGTGATGTCAACCTTCTGTAAGGAACTGTCTAGAAAAGCATTGGATGGATCAGTTTAGCAGCTTGGTCGGTTATCAGAAAGTTGCAACTATTCTATTGTTACTTGTCATTTTCACAATCTTATGTATGACACAGAAACACACACATATCTTTCTTTCATTTTCTTCCTTAAAGTTATCAAACAAGGTAGGACCCTTTGTCAGCTCTTCTGATTTCAAGGTGATGCCATGCTTTCTATGCCAGATGAATCTTAATATAGGATACCTCTACTTCTTCTTTTTAACTTTTGAGATCACAATACAAAAACAAATTCATCATGCCTATTGGCATACCCCTTGTAGTGAGATATTGTTTCTGCCGCAATCAAGATAATAGCTATGCACGGTGTTCATACTTGGTTAAATTAAATATGTTGTATAGGCCAAATTGTCAAATAACACATTATTATTCAAATTGAGTCAATTGCTTTTGACACTTTCTATGGAAATAGAAATGTTATTGTATTTTTATAACAAAGCAGCACTACTATTTTAAAAAAATGTACTAAAAAAACTTTGCTGGATATTGCTGCGTGGAGTAACATACATAAAGAAATATCCTCTTTCATACATATTCTAATACATCTCCACTCCCTTTACTAGTGTAGCAATACGTCAGTTTTTTCTCCACGCATAAAAATGTTTACCAGATCATATATCTGTTTCAGCATTCTTGTATTTTCTTAATAGTGAAACTGCTGATCTATCTCACCCTGGATTTATTTCCTTAATTGTAAAACTGCTGATCATATCATCCTGGATTTTTAAAATGGAAATGCAGTCAATGGTGCTTGCCACTAGAAAATGGCAGGAGAAGCCATGCCATCTACAAGACACAGTTTTATCTCCAAATCATCCAGTCTACCGACTACCAGGTCCTTTATGAGGTAAGCTCATCTTAGCTTTAGTGTGTGCCCAACATACTTTAGATTGGTAATGTTTCCAGTATACCCCTGAATCCACCAAAGAGCATGCTAAAAATGAAAATCCATGTTCCTTTTGGAGAGAGAAAAGGCCCACCTACAGCTCTGGTCCCACTAATCAACAATGCACGAGAATCATATAAGAACCATAGTTTTAAATAGCCCGCTATAGCATTGGTATAGCCTTTTCAGCAAAGTGCCGCTAAATGGTTTCCTGTACAAATGGCCCGCTATTGCCCGCTATAGCTTATTTGGAGGTTTGCCGCTATTTGCCATAGCCCGCTATTTAAAACATTGTACTCTTTTGCTCTAATTCAATAATAGCAGTATTACTTGTATACAGGAGTATAGTGTGCCATCCTGGTACCACTGCCAGTCTACCGCCAAAGCCACTGCTTCCGCCCTAGCTTACAAGTAGTATGGTACTACTATGCTAGCTAACTTCAACCAGGAAAGAAACCTACCACATGAACTCCCTCTACCCTCCTCCCCACATCATTTTCCTAGAGCCGACGCGTGCAGCACCACAGTCCACAGCATTCACTCCACTCCCTACTGATCACATTGATGGAAGTCGTCCAGACAAACCTCCCAGCTGCACATTGTACTTGAAAAAGATCTGCACCGCACCCTCCAGAATCCACAATCTATCACGCCCAGCACCACCAGCAAGCAGGCCCTGCGAATGATCCATCCTTCCAGTTTGGACCCAATGCACGAGCCCCAGCCGCGTACATTGTGCCGGTACTCCAGCATGTGCAATAACTGGCTAGCTAGCTAGTGGTTGCGTGGTGGCCGTTGGTGCCTTCATTCGTCTCATGGTCATGCCATTTCCATTGCCATTGCGTTGTGATGTGCACCACAACCACCGCCCTGCTTCCCTATCAGCGCAATAAGTAGTCGCCATTGCGGATGGACGAGGGAGTTAGTGCGGATAACCATGCATGCGGTGGGTGCAGGGCATGGCGATGGTGATGCGACGCGATAACCACGCCGGGAGGCTGCGGCGGCCGGCTAGCAAATTCGCCACCGAAGATCACGTAGTACTGTGTTACGTTCGGTGTGCTGTCTGATGGAGAGGGCAGATAAACATGATACGTAGAAGCTGGAGCGCTCCTCTGGATGGATGACGGCCGGGTCCCGCCGGCTGGACTGGGTGCTTCCTGGTCTTTGTCCGGGCAGTTGCTCACATGGTGTAGTTATTATGGACTCGTTACAAACGCATTAACCACTGCGATTGTGTGTGTGACACACTTATATAAAGCTCGCACACGTTCCATTAGAGCAGACCCGTGCGCTTCTCGTCGCAGGCAGGATAATCACAGACTCGATCAAGAGCTTCTCTTGGTTCTGCAATGGAGGCGAGGTGCCTGCTGCTGCTCCTGGCTGTGCTCCTCCTGGCGGGGGCTCATGGCGGGGAGGCGCAGCCGCTCGTGCCGGGGGTCTTCACATTCGGCGACTCGTCGGTCGACATAGGTAACAACGACTACCTCCACACCCTCATCAAGGCGGACTTCCCTCCCTACGGCAGGGACTTCCCCAACCGCGTGGCCACCGGCAGGTTTTGCAACGGCAAGCTGGCCACCGACATCACTGGTCAGTGTGCAGTTCAGTCACACTCTTACTCTTGCTAATTAGATGTGTCCTTCAGCATCTATGTACATGCTGTCCCAGTATTATGATTGCACCTGCTAATGTATCTGTTGTTACGACTTGTGTGGTTGCAGCTGATACGCTGGGGTTCACTAGCTACCCACCGGCGTATCTCAGCCCGCAGGCGTCGGGGAAGAACCTTCTGATCGGCGCCAACTTCGCGTCTGCTGGATCCGGCTACTACGATCACACCGCGCTTATGTATGTAAGTACCATCGATCATCGGTCTCTCGTCTCGAGGAATCGGCACCGTGAAAGGAGAAGCTCTAGCTGAGATGTTCTCCCTGCATGCCACTTCATGTTCATTGATCATCAACTCGTCGATCATAAATGGATTAGTTATCTGTCGCTGCCTCGTTATTATTTTTCTGGACAACAGTAGCACTTTACAAATTTGTTGTAGAGCTTAAATGGTCTCTAGTTAACTTTGGAAAATGAATTGTGTGACGTAGCATGCCATCCCTTTCTCCCAACAACTGGAGTACTTCAGAGAGTACCAGCACAAGCTTTCAGCGTTTGCTGGGAGCAGCAAGGCCAAGTCCATCATCAGTGGTTCATTGTACATCGTCAGCTTCGGTGCAAGTGACTTCGTGCAGAACTACTACATCAACCCTCTGCTCTTCAAGACCCAGACCGTCGACCAGTTCTCCGACCGCCTCGTCAGCATCTTCGTCAACAGCGCAACGGTACGCAATGCCGCGCCATCCTAAGCATGATCGACCATGTAAATAATTTCTGAAACTGAAACCGAATGCAGCAACTCTACGGCATGGGAGCGCGGCGCATCGCGGTGACGACGCTGCCGCCCCTGGGCTGCCTCCCCGCGGCGATCACGCTGTTCGGGCACGGGAGCACCGGGTGCGTGTCGAGGCTCAACAGCGACTCCCAGAGGTTCAACGGGAAGATGAGCGCGGCCGTCAGCTCTCTGGCGAAGCGGTACCACGACCTCAAGATCGCCGTCTTCGACATCTACACGCCGCTCTACAGCCTCGTCACCTCCCCTGGAGATCAAGGTGGGTGCATGCCAATGCCATGCATGGCACTGTTTTTCTCTTCTCCTGTCATGCCGGCGATTAGTCCGGCATTGCAGGTTTGCGACGCCATGTCGTTCATGCTCAACTATCTGTGTGGGGGGGGTTTGTGGTGGTGTCAGGGTTCACGGAGGCGAAGCGGGGATGCTGCGGGACGGGGAAGGTGGAGTTCACGGTGTTCCTCTGCAACCCCAAGTCGGTGGGGACGTGCTCGAACGCGACGACCTACGTGTTCTGGGACGCCGTCCACCCGTCGGAGGCGGCCAACCAGGTGATCGCCGACGCGCTCCTCGTCACCGGCATCGACCTCGTCACATAATAAGCCGCGCACTGGTCGGCTAGCGGCGTCGGTCGGAGGATGACGATGGCGCACGCTCGCTTTTCAGGCGTCCTGAAGGGAAAATAATGTGTGCCCAGAGCTCCCGTGCCAAGCGTGTCGATGTGGCGGGAGGGGTGGTTACTTTCTCAGGCTGTGCCACTCACTAGCTAGGGAGTGGGACACGTGGTTTATAGTACGCACGAAAAGCTCAAAGTTATGAGTGCACGGGCACTGGATGTTTTCTTTTTCTTCCATGTCATTCAAATTTGATGATCACCGGTGTGTTTTTCGCAAATGATTGCATGGCTCCTTGTGAACATAAACCGTGTTTCAAGTTTCTATCTATGTCGTAGTTTCACACACACACAAAAAAAAGAGGTTCTATCTACGTGGTGACATGCCAAACAGAAGTTTATTTTGTGGCTTTATTGAACGGGTAAAGAAGATATAATTTCTAGGACCCCGATATTGTAGCGTCCGGTCGCCGGGAGGAGCCTCTCATCGAACGTATTCGTTCGCCGGGGGCAGATCCACCAGCGGCCGAATCCTATTTGGCGCCTTCTGCGTCAGTCAACGTGCATTTCGTCCCTTTCGTTAATTGACGTCGAAGGCGCTCCGACTTAGCCCGCCCATCTAAGGGTGCAACGGGAGAGAGCACTTCCTGGTTTTGGAAGGCTTCCTGGCCATTTTTTTTTCATTTTTGATTGGTTTTTTTCTTTTTATTTTCTGTTTCCTTTTCTTCAAAATGCACAATTATTTTTAAAAATTGAACCTTTTCAAATTCGATTATTTGTTTAATAATCGATGAACTTTTTTCAAAAATTGATGAACCTTCTCAAATTTGTGATTTGTTTTTTCAAAGTTGATGCATTTTTCCAAAATCAGTGCACTTTTTTAGAATCGATGAACTTTTTCCAAAATTGATGAACCTTCTCAAATTTTTGAATTTTTTTTCAAAATTGATTATTTTTTTATAAATCGGCGAAGTTTTCTAGAATCGATGAACTTCTTTTTCAAATTTACAAAAATTTCCCAAATTAAACATTTGTTTTCTGAATTTGTGGAATCTTCAAATTCATGATATTTGTTCCAATCTGGGGACCTTTTCAATTTCACGATCCTTTTTTATTTATTTTGAGAACCTTTTTGAAAATGTTAGCTGCTCAAACGGTCCACGTCATCTGGTGAACAGGTTAACTACATGAAGTTGTTCAAAACGACTTCGTGAACGAATGACATGACTGAGCGAATGAGGCAACTGGTATTGTTTGGGCCGGCCCTGACGAGGAGCCACTTGAGCGCCAATTGGGCAAACGGGCGCTTAAGGCGGGAGCAACTAATTAGCGAGTACTCCCTGGGAAGCCTGCCAGCGATCACTCTCACGCATCGTCACTTGGCGCGTTCTCAGCCGCCGCCACGTGTCGCGCTCTGAGCGTTCCCTTCGGATTTTGGTTTTTTTTTTCGCACGCGTTTTCGGCTTTTTAGAGTGGTTTTTTCTCGGGTTTTTTTGGTGTTCCGGTTTCCCATCGGTCTTCCTTAGCTTTTGTACGAAAAAATTCAATTTTTTTTTCACGAAAAAAACGCGTTTTCTTTTTTTGTTTGCGAGAGGCACGGTTTTGTTTCCGTCAGGGCACAGTTTTGCTATCGCGAGAGGCACGACCGTGCCTCTCGGAAAGGGAAAAAATACTCGTTTTTTTTGCGAGAGGCACGGCCGTGCCTCTCGGAAAGGGAAAATATACGCGTTTTCTGCTCTCTTTTTTTTTTCCGCGAGAGGCACGGCCGTGCCTCTCGGAAAGGAAAAAAACGCGTTTTTTGCTCCTTTTTTCCGCGAGAGGCACGGTTCTGCTTCCGCGAGAGGCACGGTTTTGCCTTCGCGAGAGGCACGGCCGTGCCTCTCGGAGAGAAAAAAAAACACGTTTTATGCTCTCTCTTTTTCTGTGAGAGGCACGGTTTTGCTTCCGCGAGAGGCACGTTTTTGCCTTCGTGAGAGGCACGGCCGTGCCCTCTCGAAAAGGGAAAAAAACGTGTTTTCTGTTTTTTTTCTATCGCACGAGGCACGGTTTTTCCGCCCGGTTTTTTGTCCGGTTTTTTTTGTGAAAAAAAAGTTCGTCAAAACCTATCAACATGGGATCTAGTTTTAAAGACCTCGACGCGACAAATCCAACGGTGAAAACGGTTCGAGATTTGGATGCACGGTTTAGGAGATAAAACGTTTTAAAAATACGGATATACGAAAAAAAGAAAAACTCCCAGGTTGCGACAAGTGGCACGCATGCAGTGCGCCACTTGTTGTAAATTGGGAAGGTGGAAGTGATCGTTGAAAGGTGTACTCGCTAACTAGTGATCTCGACTTAAGGCGGTGACTAGGGGCTCTCCCTCAGCGAACGTTTCCCCCGTTCACCACCAGCGCGGGGAGGCCATGGTGACCCCCAGTTGGCCAAAAGGCCCACTAAATAGTTTTTTTGAGAAAATGCCATGACACAAATCAGAAAATGAAAAAAATGCCATAATAGTTGCCATGTTCCTAGTAATCACCTAAAAACGTGTGAGCAAAAAAATGCTACCTCCCAATATTTAAAATGTCTTCCCTCTTAAAAATAATAAAAATGATCATCCTATTATAAAATAAAAAATGACATGCTCTATAAATAAAACTGCCATTCTCTGCCATCTTCTTATAACAAAAAAAATGCCATCCTCTTATCTTATAAGTAAAAAAATGACATCCTCTTATAATAAAAATGGCATATCTTAAATAATAAAAAGGCTATGCTCACAATAATAATAAAATCCCATCATCTTATAATAAAAAAATGGCATCCTCTTATAAAAGAAAGCGACATCCGCTTATAATAAAAATGCCTCGTGAGAAAGTATAAGAAAAATCTAGATTTTTGGACGAATTAAAAAACAAGAATGCTTCAAAAAATGCTAAGTTATACTCCCTTCTGCCTAAAATACTTGTTGAAGAAATGAATGTATCTAGACATATTTTAGTTTTAGATACATCTACTTTTACTTATTTCTCTGATAAGTATTTCCAGATGGAGAGAGTATATAAAAATCTATTTTAACATGAATGTTCACGAACCACCTCTTCAACCCATTGGCAAAAGCCCCCTCCCTCTCTCGCGAGAGGTTGCAAGTTCTGAGACCTCCCCCGCGGACACCTCCAGCCATCTTAAGTTGCGTTGCCCCTGCATCAAGATATGTGCGACGACGATGAGGGCACATTCGCTAGGATTGGCCTCTTAGGGAACGTCAGACATATAACATTTTTGAGTTTGTGTGTATGCTTATATTCAATCAGCTCGTACTTACATTGTGATCCCAATTATTATGCACCGCAATATTTCTGCGGACATTTAAAAAAAAAAGAATTATAAAATATGTGTGTACTACAATTGAACACCCTTCAAATAAATAGCAAAAAATACCACATTACAGGCTAGAGTTACGAAAAACTATCACTTTTCTTAATTTCACAAATAGCTACCACTATTTTGGTTCGCTGTTCAAAAAACCTTAGTGGTTGAACCGTTAAGTTTTAAGCAGGATTATGACATGTCTGCCCCACCCATCAAGTTGACCGTTAGGTTGGACGTTGACAGGTGGGCCCCACATATTTTAAAAGGCAATCAGGTCCCTACGAAAAAACTATAAGCAATCTAGTCCCTGTATTTTTTTAAAAAGCATTGGGGTCCCTTCCAAAAAATATAAAAACCAATCAGGTCCCCGCCGACGAGCTCATCGCCGAAGCCAACGAAGGGACCCATGCGCGTCAGCCGACCTTGCTATGGTGGCGGAGCTCGAGGGCGTCGGGGCTACTGCACGCGGCAGAGCTGCAGTTCCACTGCCGCTTGCCGGCCTTCAGTGGCGGCGCCTCGAGCTCCTGGGTACGGCGACCCGAGCTCTTGGGCATGGCCGACGGCTGCTCCAGCTGCGGGGCCCAGCGGCCCGAGCTCCTCGGCATGGCTGGCGTGCGGCTGCCCGAGCTCCTAGGCGCAGCGACCCAAGCATCACATAGTGGCGAGCAGCAGCAGCAGCGCGACGCAGCGACGAGCAGCCCGCAACGGCGGCGGAGGTGGGGGTCGGGCTGCTCGTTGGCAGCGGTGCTCAGGCGACTAGTGCAGAGAAAAATGGATCCCTGACGGGATACAGAAGAAAGGGAGGAGGAGAAGAAGATGACATGTGGGCCTCACACGGTCATAATGGTCAACTTAACTGTTTACATAACGACGTTGACTTTGTTTTGCCACGTGGAGCAGACGAGCGGGCCCCCCATGTTGTAAACCGTATTAAAACATAACCATTTAGTTTTTTAGAACATCTAACCAAAGTTGTGGTAACTATTTATGAAATTAAAAAAAATGATAGTTTTCTGTAACCCTAAGAGCATCTCCAGCCGTGCCCCCAACAGGCCCCCCAAGCCCCTTTTTTAGCGGCGGCGATGAAAAAATGCCCCAGTCGCGCCCCCAAGATCTCGTTTCCCGCCGGTTTGGGCCGAAATTGGCGCCGGCGTACCCAGGCCGAACCCAGCGCGCCAGGGGCGCCTGGGGGCGCCGGCTGAAGCGAAAAGGCGCGTGGGGCTGTTCTGTCGGCGACACCAGCTGATTTTCCCGCCGTTTCTCTCCTTTTCCCTCCCCGTCATCCACATTTCCCCGCTGTTCCCCGCCATTCTCTCCATCTCCCTCCCTCGCAATGCCGCCGAAGAAGTACGCCGCCCCTCGCCAAGCCACCGAACCCGCCGCACCAAAGGGGAGGAAACCTCGGGCGCCGATGGCAAGGCCCCCGGGGCTGACAAACACGGAGTGGAAGGCTGACGTTGACCGTCGATCGGCGGTGACCACCGATCGGCGGAACATGCTCCTCATGAAGAAACCCAGGGATGCAGCGGCGGAGTAGGAGGCGTCGTCTCGCTCGGCCACGGCGAACGAGCGGCCGATCTTTCCGCCTCAACAGGCGGGGTCGTTCCCGCAAGGCGCATGGAGCAGCTAGCAGAGCGTCGCGTCACCAGGCAACTTCCCATCGCCGGCGTGGGGCTACGCGCCCTCGCCGGAATATGTCGACGGTGACGCCCTCGGCGGCTTCAACCCCAACATCACCTTCCCGCGCACGCCTTCCGCCTTCACCACCGGCCGCCACAACTACGGCTACTCGTCGACGTACTCGGGTGCGTCGGCGACGGCTCTGCGCTGCGGCCCCCTGCCTTTCGTGACGGGATCGTCGCCTCAGTTCAGGAACACCGACGCCGAGATGGAGGAGATGATCACCACCGGCTCAGCCGCCGCCGCTTCTTGCCCCGGGTTCGGCGGCACGCAAGAGGACATCGGCGGCGACATGGACGACGACGCCGAACCGGAGGAGGTCGAGGAAGAGGTGGAGAAGGAAGAACCGGTGGAGCCGGAGCCGGAGCCGGCGAGGCGCAAAGGGAGAAAGAAGACGACGCGGGCGGCGAAAGGGAAGCCGGCCGAGCCCCGCATCAAGTGGACGGCGAAGGAAGACGAGTGCCTCGCCGAAGCATGGAAGTTGGTCAGCATGGACCCGATCACCGACGCGAATCAAAACGCCGACACGTACTGGGGAAGGATCAAGACGGCGTTCGACGAACGCAAGTTGGTCGACCCCGAGTTCGCCGGCACACACATGGAGCGCGGCGACAAGTCCATGTCCAACCATTGGGCGAGCATCCAAACGGCGTGCAACAAGTGGCATGGGATCCAGGAAGAGGTCCAGGCTCGCCCTGAGAGCGGCACGAACGTTGAACGGCAGGTACGTCCATGGCTCGCCTGTCCTGTCCACGATCTTCGCCGTGCTCTACGCCGACACTTTTCTGTTAATGCAGATGGTTCGGATGTTCGAGCTGTTCCGCAAGGACAGCGTCCCCGAGGCCGACTTCAAGTTCCTCCACGTGTTCACCAGGATCGAGTCGTGCGAGAAATGGGCGGAGGTCCGGCTTGCCCTCGCCAAGGCCAAGGACGGCGTGTACAACCCGGACGCGCCTGTCTCGAGGGCGGCCGAAGGGCGACCTGATGGCAACAAGAAGGCGAAGAAGGCCAGGGACGCGGCGCCCACCGTCGAAAGGCTGCAGGCGTCGATCGAGCAATGCATTGCCGACGCCAAGAGCCACTTCGCCATGAGGGAGGAGAAGTCCGAGGCGAGGTGGTCGGCGCTGATGACGAAACAGGACGTCAAGCTCGACCTTCTCAGGACCAACGTCGCCGCGAAGAAGCGCAACACCGACCTGGCGTTCCTCATGGGAGCGAACGCGGCGATGATGGACCCGCAGGTGAAGGCGTGGTACTTGGCGGAGCGCAACCTCATCTTGAACCTCAAGTCGGGACCGACGGCCACGACAATGCCCACGCCAACGCCGAGCGCTGCTACTCCGATGCCAACGCCGACCGCGGCATCACCGACGCCAAGTCCCACGACCGCGACATCCCCGACGCCGAATGCGCCCTCGTCATCGCCGCCGAGCACTGCGCCTACGCCGACCTTTCCCGTCTCTGCGGGAGATGACGAGCTTGCCATTTGAGTCCTATGTGTATGTCTCCCGCCTTTTTGTTCGCCGGACTATTGGCATGTTGGATCGCTGGACTGTGGTGGCGACCGCCGGCCTGTGACATGATGGACGCCGACCTGTGGCATGATGGGCGCCGACCTGTGGCATGACCGCCGACTCGCGTCGTTTTTTTGGCAGCGGTAAAGAAAACTTTGAATTTTTATGTGTGTCCACGGCCAAAACTCGAGGGTGCGACTAGGAAGTTGAGCCCCCAAGCCGAAAATAGCGCCGGCTGAAACGCGAAACGCCTTCGCCCTAACATGTAATGTGATACAGTAGTTTTTTGCTATTTACTCAAGCACTTCCCCACCAGTTGAGAGTTGAGACAGAAAACCAACACCCAGCGCCCCATGCCATCTCCTGTTCCCCTTCTCCTCCCAAACCCACGGCTTGGCTGCGAACCCTAGCTAGTTCCTCGCTCATGTGAGCCTCGCCAGAGATTCCAGATCCAGCTGCCACCCCACTGCCGGCGCCCGGCTGGTCCTCCTCCTCTTCCCCCTCTCGCTGGCCAGGCCACTGGGTGCTCAAGACTGGTAAGCGGTGAGCTCCTCCCTCTGCGCAATGTGACAATGCACTTGAGCCGGTTGGGCAGATCGACCGATGCTCTGCTCTGCGTGACCAGCATTGTTTCTTTCTTCCAGTAGATCTGTCATCTGTGCAGTTTTTGCCTGAAATGCTTGGCTCTGACGCGCATCTCCCGTTGCTTCACCCTGTCCCTGAAAGAAAAGAAAAGAAATGGCGCATCTTTTGCAGATTACTACTTTACCTAACCAAATTTTGTTCCTTTTAGTAGATCTGTCTGTTACGCCTGGTACAAATGGTTAGGATCCAGGGCTGCATACTTGGTACCGATGCGGACCTATCACTGTTTCAGCATGTTATATGTATATACAGGAAACAGATGGCACATGTTGCTAATGTACCTCGTAGAATTATTATTTTAGTTCATCAGAGCTTTGACAATGGAGTTAATTTGATCTGGTTTTACAAAGAACAAATATGCACTAGTTCTCTCTGCTCGGACACTCAGCCATTGTTCCGACCTGCACTTGAATAAGATGGCACTGCCTTTTCAACACATACAGATGAGTGTGGTCAGCCCTTTTCTAAACAAAAGTGGGAATTGTCTGTGTGGTCATTGATGATGGGGCTTTGCAAATGCAAGAGCACAATTCTTTTACAACTCGTCATACTCTGCTCCTGTTACTGTTTCTAGTCAAAGGATCCTTCTTTTTTTTTCCTGTTTTAGTCATGCACTTCATTCTCTGAAAAAAAACATGCTCTGTGTACTGTCTAAGCTTAGTTGCGGCTGTTGTTACCAAGTGCACTTCATTTCTGCAGCTGTTGTTACCAAGTGCAAGAAGCATTCATATGTAGTGCCAGGTTAGATTTACTACTTTATTTCTCTCTGGTGTATTGATGGTTTCCGTCGCATCTTCGAATTTTTATTATACTCTGCACTTCCTTCAGGTTTCTTTGAGCTGATGGAGTTTGGTCTTAGAATAGTACAATCAGCACCGCTAGTTGCAGTTTTTACTCTGTTTAACTATGAATCCTATTCCTTTTCCTGTAGGCTTGCATGATGGAGGCTCCACAGTATAGACCTTGGTCAGATCTTCCGCCAGAACTCCTGGGCCTTGTCCTTTAGCGCCTCCCCTCGCTAGCTGACCGTGTTCGTCTGAGAGCAGTCTGTCACCCATGGCGCTCTAAAAGCCTGCTGCAACCACTTCCCCTCCAATTCCCATGGCTCACCCTCCCTGATGGCACCTTCTTCAGCATCCCAGGAGGTGAGGTTCACCGGATGTGTGTACCAGATGGTGCTCATTGCCATGGCTCCATTGACAGCTGGTTATTCCTCATCAGCAGTGATGACGCATGCACATTGATGAACCCTTTTTCCAAGACCACATTGGAGCTTCCTAATCCGGTCTCATTTTGGCGGCGTATACACTATGAATACGATCCTAAGCAACTTTTGTACAAGTTGGTGGTACCCTCGCCCCTGGACATATCATCTGATTCCCTTGTTGCGGCATTGATCAAGGATGAAGATAATATCGGTACAGTTTGCATTAGCCGGCCACTGTTTGCCACTTACTCGGTACAAGGCAATTCATTACAGCGCCTCTCTGATGCTGTGTTCTTTGATGGAAAGTTGTACGCGGTGTCTGTCTTTGGCCAGCTCTTCGTCCTTGAGTTTTGCAGAAACCTTGGTAGTAATCCAAACATCAATCGCGTAATTGAGTCTTCGGGTGATTTTCATGGAGCAGAATGCATCTCCAGAGAGGTGGCGTTCACATACATGGCGTATCTAGTTGAATGTGCTGGTAGACTGTTGGTGGTGAAACGATTCATTCGTCACCTCAGCCCTCCCACTGGTGACAATATCTTTGACAATACTCAGACTGCTGGGTTTGTTGTCATCGAGGCAGACTTGCACTCCAACCCTTGCCGGTGGAGAAGGATCAATGAGTTGGGTGGACATGCTCTCTTTGTTGGCCAGCATGGCTCCAAGTCTCTGCCTGCTACAGAATGCTGTGGATCCCAAGAGGATTGCATCTACTTCATTTGTGACTATCCCCATCCAAAGTATTTTTCAAGTCCATTTCGCGACTGTGGTGTGTACAACATGCAGAATGGGAGGGTCACACCATTGCTATCTCAGACTGTAGCACCTACACATGATGCTGGGCAGTGGCGTCCGACGTGGGTTTTCCATGCTGGAGCTGTGTGATCAGTCCAGCAGGGTTTGCTCAACTATTTTGGAGTTTATTCTGCTGAAGCCTTATGATCGTGATATTTTATCGTGCGACTTAAGTTATTAGTTATCGTGATGATCCTCTTCATCTCAATGAGATGTATTTGGAGGATCTTTATGCCTGGTTCTCGGGATCTTTATGCTAGTGGTATGTTATGTACGGTCTAAATGTGAACTTCTAATTAGTATGATGGTGCACGCTTCATCTCAATGAGATGTATTTGGAGGCACAACTTGATCTTTTATTTGAGACTGATATGTAAGCTATGCCATGTACAATTGAACAAACATTTCACCTCTGAAAAGGTGAACAAACTGGGTTGTGTCAGTAGCGCCTGAATCCTGACCACTGTAAGTAATCCTGGTTCTGACTGTCTTTATTACCTATTGATTATGGATTCTAATTACTGTGGATGCGGTCGAATATGCAAGTCTTTCATTAGAGTAACCTGGTTTGTTTTCTTAATGCACTCCACCATTTTTTTCCTGAAGATGAGACCTGATTGCTGGGGCTGGGAGTGCTGACCTTTTCATAACTATGATCATTTTTTTTCCGGATTGCTTGGCACTCCCACCCAAAGACATATTCCATCTCTTCCTTTGAGATCAAAAAATCGTTCTACCTACGCATGATCATAAATCTAATTATCTTACATAAATGTTATTGACATATATCTGCAAGCTTGTTGCAGTATTAAAATTACCTTAATTGTGGGCTACACAAGAAAGAGAAAAATTTGGATAAAAAAATGACACCACAGTTGAAAATATTTTCTATTTTTTTTATGTTTATACTACTAAATACTACTGCCTCTGTAACTAAATATAAGACATTTTTGCAGATTTAGTTACAGAGGTAGTACTATTTTCGGGTTTTTTGAAGGGCTCTATGTAATCCCGTAGTGATATGTTCAACATCAATTTATAATACACAATAGTTTGTAGGTCTATTACAAAATACATTTGACCACTTGTTCAGTTTTTATGCTGAATAATAATCGGGACGTAGGGATATGATTGCTAATACCGACGACAACTGTAATTTTATTAGGATACAGATATATCCATACCCATATCCGCACTTGCTTAGAAATCCAAAAACATGTTTGTATTTAAAATTTACAAAATAATTCCTGGTACTATCCACATCTATTTCCATTTTAATTCGGATACAAATAATCACTTGCCATATGGACATTTTGTCAGACTGCAGGACCTGCAAATGATGCCGGCCAGTGGCGTCCGTCGTGGTTTTTCCCTCCTGGAGCTGTGTGATCAATCCAGCAGGGTTTGCTCTACTTAAATCTTTATGGTCAGAGGGGTGTGCAGATTCTCATATCATTACTAGAATCTGGTTTTGTCCCTAGTTTCAATACTTCGTCGAGTTCATTCTATCCGGTACTCGGTAAACTTCTGTCTGTCGAGTTTGATCTAAAATTGGACTCGACAGTGATAAGCAACACGGCAGAGTTCTGGCTTAGCATGGTCTAAAATTGGACTCGACAGTGATAAGCAACTCAGACAATGATATACTTTTTGTTAGTATGATGGTGCACGCTTCAAATCTTATGAATGATGTCAATGTGATTTATTCGAATGTGCAACTTATCTTTTATCTGAGTGATATGTATTAAGCTATGCCATGTACTACCTGAACAAATTTAATTTTTCCTCTGAAGGTGAACAAATATACTTGCTTGTGTCCTAGCGCCTGAATCCTAACCACTGTGGCAAGTAAGCCTGGTTCTGCAAAGCCAAATCTCTTCTCTTCAGTTGAGATCGGAAAATCGTTCTCCCTATGCATGATCCTAAATGTAATTATCTTATATACTTGCAATTTATTACTTAAATTATATTAATTTATAGGCAACACAAAAATGAGGAATTTGTAGATAAAAATAATGACACCACAGTTGAATATATATGATGAAAACCAGTATATACTACATACCACACATTTATGTACATGTATAATTTTTTCCGGATCTTTTTGAGGTTTAAAGGTTTTAAATACTACTCCCTCCGTCCTACAATATAATACGTTATTACAACCAATGTCCTCATATATTGGTTGTAAGAACATCTTATATTATGGGAAGGAGTGAGTACTATTTTCTGTTTTTAGAGGACTCTATGTAGCACTGTAGTGGTATATATGTTCCACATAGATAAATAGTTTTGTAATACACATTAGTTCGCAGGTCCAATATAGAAAACATTTGATCACTTCAGTTTTTATGTTGGATAATGGCCAAAATTGACAAGTGTAATTTCATCAAGGATATGGATATATCCTTATCCGCACTTGCTTATTAATTTTTCTTTCCAAAAACACATTGATATTTGTATTTTAAAAAATAAATCCTGATATTATGCACATCTATTTCCATTTTAATTCACATACCAATATTCAGTTGCCACGTAGACATTTTCTCGAATACGAATACCAAACATTTCGGATTATCCACTACTAGTTTCCACCCTTACAACAACATGACTATTATGTTTAACAAGACATAGAATTCCGGTACAGAAGAAAGTAGGACCAGCCAAGTAACCACATCGCTCTTTCTCTCTCCACTTATTTGATTCAACCACATGGACGGAATTGAACCATTATTTATGAAGATTTGTTCATGCAAAAATATCTCATGAAGCCGATCTATGATAAATGTCTCAACAACCACAACCTCAATAAAAAAACAACCACACCCTACACCGCAAACAATTTATATACGAGCACTGATCGAGTTTGTTCTATACACGCTCGATGAGTCCTTCAACATAATTCTCAATTCACCAGAAACAATGCAAGATTTTTATGGAAGACCAACAATCCAGTGTGTTCTCCCCATGTTTCAGAAGTCACTAATGTTTTGCATTTTCCTCCAATACACTTATTGTTAACCAAGAGTCCAAGTCAATGCAAGACAAAAAGAAAGAGAAAGAGATTTTAGTTTGAGAATAGGAGACGTCGGGAAGAAGATACTTGGCGGTGACTGAAGCACTAATAGCTTGTGGTGGCCCCATGTGCCACCTTGAAGCCACGACAACATCCCTCTCGTCGTCGGGCTTGCAATCGACTTCTTCATCAACCTCTTGGTGATGCACGAGGACATAGCAACTGTCTGTGTTTGTCGAGCTTGATGTGTGCGCCCTTGTGGCGACCCTTGTTTGCTGCCTGGGCTCCGTCGGGGAATGGTTGAAGCATGTGAACAACTGAACATCCCATCAAGGGCAAGGCTTAGTTGGTTGGTCGTCATCACATCCATTGTCACCTAGGGCCTAAGGGCATGCACCATCATGCTAATCACAAGCCGGGCACCCCCGTTGATGTGGACTTTAGAGGGAAACAAGCTATTTCATCCGCCGGCAGGGAATTTTGTGAATTCATATTTGTTTTTGTTTTCCCAAAGAATTAGTGAACTTCTTTTAGATGCATCTCCTTTTGTATGTTTCATATGTTCACAAATATGCAAAGCTTCCTACCAATCTATTCTATTTCTGACCAAACATATTGATATACATATTAGACACGTGTCTGGATGCCCCAAATTGAGGGAGCTTGAATATATATTCATCAATTCAAAAGCTTTTTTTGGTGAATATTCATCAATTCAAAAGCTATCCTACTTTAAATATTGTTCTTTTCGAAAAAAAAACATGAAAATATTGTTGGATGTATAATGCTCCCTGGTGGGTTATGTACGTGGTTTTGCATTCTCCTATAAGAATTTTGCATTCTCCTATAAGAATTCCTGGCATTTGCTTGGTGCCATTGTACAATATTTTGTAGAATATTTTGCAAAAAATGTGCGTTGTGTAGTGTAATGAAACCAAGCTTAATAAGATGGTTAATTGTGATGTTGAAACAAATGGTGGGCACTATAATTCCCATGAGCTGATCCGAGGAAATGGAACTTCATATGATTGATGGGCGCACCTTGTCAGCTTCATCACATGTTTGCTTTGCTTGCAAACAGAGTGAGCTGTGAATATTTTCCAAATGCAGTGAGCAGTAAAGACACTCTTGACGGATACACGCTGGAAAGTTGGAATGGTCTCAACATGGAGGTGCATATTTTGTCGGCAATAGGTAGATTTTATTATTTCAAAATGGAGCATCAAGGGAATACAAACATAACGAGGGCACACTCGACCTCTACACAGTTAGGATGCACACAACGAACACCAATGCACGCAGCCACGCGCGTGCGCACGCGCGTACACACACACACACCAAGAATTACCAAAGTGGTTGGGTTTAGTCCTACATCGGTTGTGGTAAAAGATAGAACACGACTTATAAGGGTGTGGTGTCCCTTTCTAACATGCTATTCTTTTTTTTTGGGAGGGGGGGGGGGGGGGGGGGGCAAGGCCTCTCTTAATTCAGTGTTGCTCTCCGATTGGTCCTGTTTGACGCATGTGTGCCGGACACGCTGGTTAGCGGATCCGGAATTGCGTAACAATTGGTATCAAAGCCCGGGTGCTCGGAATAAATCTCAGTGGACTCACAGTTGATCGGTCATGGTTGATGGGCTGGAAACGCCGGTGTTAGCAGGCCCATGGTGACCGATGTGTGAGGGGGGAGATTATTGGAGTTAGTCCCATATTGGTTGTCGGAGGAGACAAAACACGACTTATAAAGGTGTGTGTGTCCCCTCCTAACAGGCTAGCCTTTTGACGGGAGAGAGCTCAATGTCTCTCATAAGTCAACATTGCTATTCTGTTGGTCCTATTTGACGCATGTGGGTCAGACATGCTGGTTAGCGGAGTCAGAATTGCATAACAGTCAGACAATAGTGGAATTGCATAACTTGTTCTGGGACGCCGTCCACCCGTCGGAGGCGGCCAACCAAGTGATCGCCGATGCCCTCCTCGTCACCGGCATCGACCTCGTCACATGATAAACCGCGCACAGGTCGGCTAGCGTCGTCGGTCGGAAGACCACGATGGCGCACGCTCGCTTTTCAGGCATCCCGAAGAGAAAATAATGTGTGCCCAGAGGGACGGGAACTTTTGGAACCTGGGTGTATATACACCCTATATGCAAATTTTTTAGCAATTCAACAAAAAATCAAAAAAATCTGAAAATATTTTTGAAATATTGACCTTCCATTATACTTGTGAGAAAAATTCCACAAAAAGAAAATTACACTTTGACTTCTTTTCAAAAAAGACAATTTTTTTGATCAAAATAGTGTGAACAGTGACCTATAATAGCAAATAAATTTTGTCTTTTTTGCCCAGAAGTCAATGTTGTTGTTTTTTTCATGAAAATTTATATACTAGTGCAAAACAAAGTCAAGTTTAATCAAAAGATACTTCGAAACTATTTTGACTTTTTAATTAATTATTAAAAAAAATTCCCCATATAGGGTGCATATACAATCAGGAACCAAAGTGTATTTCCTGTGCCCAGAGCTCCTGTGCCAAGCGTGTCGATGTGGCTGGCGGGAGGGGTTACATTCTCAGGCTGTGCCACTCACTATATCGCCAACGTTGTAGCTAGGGACTGGGACACATGGTTTGTACGTACGAGAAGCTCAAAGTTATGAGTGCACGGGCACTGGATGTTTTCTTTTTCTTTCATGTCATTCAAATTTGATGATCACCGTGTGTTTTTCGCAAATGATTGCACGACTCCTTTTGAACAGAAACCGTGTTTCAAGTTCTATCTATGTGGTGCTTTCAAAAAAGAAGTTCTATCTATGTGGTGCCATGCCAAACAGAAGTTTTCTGTGTGTGGCCTTAGGGGCTGTTTGGTTTAGAGCCCTCGGCTGCCTGACCTTAAAATTGGTCGTTAACCAACCATGAGGAGGGCGTTTGGATGGGATCCAAATAATTGACATGCCAACCCGCCTCAACTTTCCTCTCCTTTTCCGACAATCTGTTGGTAGAAACGAGGGCGGCAGAATCGCTCGTCAATTTTTTGGCTCGTCAACAACGCCAAAAATTTGGTGGGGCTGATCTTGGCAGAAACCAAACAGCCCAATGAACAAACAAATGAGATACAATTTGTAGGACTCCAAGTGCCCGGTCACTAGGAGGAGCCTCCCATCAAACGTATTCGCTTGTCGGGGGAGCTCCTCCAACGACTGAATTCTATTTGGCTTCTTCTGCGTCAGTCAACGTGCATTTTGTTAACGGGCACTGAAGGAGCTCCGACATGGGCGGCCCATCTAAGAGTGCAATGGGAGAGAGATCTTCCTAGCCATTTCTTCTTTTTGTGATTTATTTTTCTTTTCCGGATAGGTTTTTTTTATTTGCATTTTTCAAATCCACCAACTTTTTCAAATTCGATGATTTTTTTTTCAAAATCGATGAACTTTATTTCAAATGTGATGATTTTTTTCAAAATTGATATTTTTCTTTCAAAATTGTATTTTTTTCCAAATTTGTGAACCTTTTTTCAAATTGTGAACTTTGCTTTTCAATATCGATGCTTTTTCTTTCAAAATTGATTAACCTTTTTTCCAAAATCGATGAATACTTTTCAAATTCTACAGAGTTTCCATATTGGACAATTTTTTAAAATTTGCAACTTTTTTTGAATTTTTGAATTTTTTAAATTCATCATCTTTTTTGAATCTGTGGACCTTTTAAATTCCACAAACTTCTTGAAAATTCAATTGGTCAAACAGTCCACGTCACCTGGTCAGTAGGTTAACTACACAGAACCTGGTCCAAACGACCGAGTGAACGGGGACGACTTCGGGAACGTGTATGACCGAGCGATCGAGGCACGAAAGCTGGCGTTGTTTGGGCCGGCCCAAACGAGCAACCACATGAGCGCCAATTGGGTAAACGGGTACTTAAGGCGCTGACTAGGGGCTCCCCCCCTCCAGCGAACGTTTCCCCCGTTCACCGGCGGGGAGGGCCATGGCGACCCCCCAGTTAGCCTAAAAGCCCATTACATAGTATTTTTTTGAGAAAGTGCCATGAAAAATATATCAAAATAAAAAAAATACCATAAAAGTTGTCATGCTCCTAGTCATCACCTAAAAAACTTGTGTGCAAAAAATAGCTACACTAAAAAAATGCGACCTCTCAATATTAAAAATGTCATCCCTCTTAAAATAATAAAAATTCCCATCCTATTGTCAAAAATGATATGCTCTTATAAATAATAATACCATACTCTGTCATATTCTTATAATAAAAAATGGCACCTCTTATAATAAAAATGCCATCCTCACAATAATAAAATGCCATTATATTATATAAAATGATATGATCTTATAATGAAAAATGTCGTCCTCTTATAACAGAAAATGTCATCCTCTTATAATAAGAAAATGCCATCTGCTTATAATAAAACTATCATACTCGCAACGTCTTTAAAAATGCCAATTTATATATAAAAATCTGTTTTAAAATAAATGTTCCCGAACCACCTCTCCAGCCCATTGGCAAAAGGCCCCTGCGCTCTCGCGAGAGGTTGCGAGTTTGAGCATCTTACATGTGGCCTTACATGTGGCCATTCGACATGTCAAGTTCCAGAGGCGAGTTTGAGCATCTTACATGTGGCCTTACCTGTGGCCTTTTCAAATTCTACAGACCTCCCCCCGGCGCGCTTCCAACCATCCAACGTGGCGTTGCCCCTGCATCGAGATCTGTGCGACAGTGATGGGGGCGTTCGCTAGGTTGGCCTCTCAAAGAATGTCAGAACATTTCCGAATTTGTATGTATGATCATATTCGATCAGCTCATCTCTACTACTAAAGGGGGAGTTGGTAGTCTCGCCTCGTTCCATCAATCCCTTGGCAAACCCTATATTACGCCCGTGAGCATCTTACATGTGGCCTTTCGCTCAAGCGCAGACAATTTGCGCCGGCTGATTTGAGGCTTGCATTAACTCAATCAAATCATCACTTTCCCAAAACAACATCATGTATTAATTTATTCAAATCAAATCTTAAAAAATATTAACTAAATTCAAATTTTCCTCGTCTTCCACTACTCATATCTAAATTAAATCAAATCTTACCAAAACATCAACTATAATCAAAGTTGGTTGGCCCATCTGACGTGTGCGCTCATTTTTAAGTTTCATTTTCTTTTGTGTTTCATTTTTGGTTTCTTTTTTTATTGTTCCATTTTTATGACCAATAGGTTGGTTTTTGGTCGGTATACTATCAAAATTGGCACACACATGTACGCCATGGTGAATTTGTTGCATCGCCTCCATTCGAGTTAAACCTCCCCAATTGATTTTTTCTATCCCACCGATTTATTTTAACTGGTTTTAGCCCACCGATCAACTTAATCCGATTTTTATCTGCCAAATTGGGTAATGTCGTTATGGAAAGGAATCAATCACGATGACCTCTAATCAATTTTGAAAGACCAAATCTATGAAAAGGAATCAATGTTTGATAACACAAGACAACATTTACAGAAAGGAAACAATGTCAAATAATGCAGCATGGATACATTCTTAAATTCTTTGATTAAAGAGTTTTTAGGTCTTGATATTTTATTATGGTTGTTGATATATCCATTCACATATCACTCCGAGAAACATTTTTCGTTGGGAGAAAAAAATATCTCTACAAAAGGAGAGTGGTTTATCGGTAAACAAGAAGTCGACAAGATAGTCTGGTGTGCAAGAATATTTTGAATATGTATGTGAGATACAACTAATATTTAATTAGTAAAATATATATGCCCTTGTTACAACGCACATGGCAATTAACTAGGATCAATAGTGGGTTATTTGAAGTGTTAGTATTATGTTTCGGTACAACAATATAGCTGAATCTTTCATTGATGTGAGATTATGTGGGATGTCCACTTGGCCCGTCAAAAATTATGTGGGCACATGCGGGCCTCTTACTTATATTATACGACAAATGTGGATGTGCCTGTGGATGGGGTTGGGGTCGTTCTATTCATTTACGCTATATTGCATTTCATTAGAGATGGATTTGCAAAAACTTGCATGAGCGAGCGGTTCATTTTTTTTTTCATCAAGTCATATTTTTTTAGTTAGGATAGAAGGCTAAATGAATTGCTTGGTTTCTTCAAGAGTTAATAATGGACACAGTGCCATATCAGTTGCATGCTCAACAATGGAAATCATATTTTTGTGGAATGCATGTTACAACGTGGCAATGGCTCAGGAGACATTAGATCTGACTTCTTGGCTCGGGGGGGGGGGGGCACGGGTGGTGCACACCTCCTACCCCTTGTGGTAATGGCACGCACACGATGGGAGGGGACGGAGAGCGGGGCGGTTGGCGGGGGAAAATATGTTGGTACGTGAAGAAATATATTGTGAAGTCGAGATGGCACCATGGCGAAGGTGAGGTTGGAGAGGGCTCCAACAAGAAATGTCCCGCTACAGCGGAAAACTGAGCGAGAAGTGAAGGGTACAACAAGAAAAAGAAAGGATGCATCGTGGGGTGGTACTTTTTGTTGGGCCCACATGTTGGAGATAACATTACGGATAGTCCGGACAACCACATTTCCTGCGAGGGGAGGGGGTCAGGGCGGAGGGCGGGGCGGGTGACGGATCGATACGAACATGAGGGGAGGGGATCAGGGCGGAGAACGAGGCGGCTGGCGGTGGACTCATCCTTGGCGGTCCGTGGAGAAGTACCGTCTTTTGGAAAGAGGGTGCCACGACAAAGGTGAGGTGTGCCCAACAAAGGACATCATATTTTTGTGGAATGCATGGCATTCAAATTATGTTACGACGTGCCAATGGCTCGAGAGACATTGGATCTGCCTTCTTGGCTCTGGAGAGGGGAGCGTAATGGGCGGCACAAGCCTTCTCCCCCTTGATGGGGGTGGTTTGATCAACACAAACACGGGGGGAGGAAATCAGGGTGGAGAGAGGGGCGGTTGGCGGGGGACTCTTCCTTGGCGGTCCGTCGAGAAGTACAATGTGATGGAGAGAGGGTGCCATAGTGAATGTGACATGGGCGCCATCCGGTTTTAAAGGAGAGGGCTCCAGCGAGAAATGTGTTGGGGAATGTAGTAATAATTCAAAATTTTCCTACGTGTCACCAAGATCAATCTAGGAGATGCTAGCAACGAGAGAGAGGGAGTGCATCTTCATACCCTTGAAGATCGCTAAGCGGAAGCGTTGCAAAGAACGCGGTTGATGGAGTAGTACTCGCGGCGATTCAAATCGCGGAAGATCCGATCCAAGCGCTGAACGGACGGTGGCCAAAACAGGACTTCCCATATATAGATCTTTACCTCTGGACCATTCCGGAACTCCTCGTGACGTCCGGGATCTCATCCGGGACTCCGAACAACTTTCGGTAACCACATACAATTCACATTACAACTCTAGCGTCACCGAACCTTAAGTGTGTAGACCCTACGGGTTCGGGAACCATGCAGACATGACCGAGACACCTCTCCGGCCAATAACCAATAGTGGGATCTGGATACACATATTGGCTCCCACATGTTCCACGATGATCTCATCGGATGAACCACGATGTCGGGGATTCAATTAATCCCGTATACAATTCCCTTTGTCCATCGGTATGTTACTTGCCCGAGATTCGATCGTCGGTATCCCTATACCTTGTTCAATCTCGTTACCGGCAAGTCTCTTTACTCATTCCGTAACACATGATCCCGTGACTAACTCCTAAGTCACATTGAGCTCATTATGATGATGTATTACCGAGTGGGCCCAGAGATACCTCTCCGTCACACGGAGTGACAAATCCCAGTCTCGATTCGTGCCAACCCAACAGACACTTTCGGAGATACCTGTAGTGCACCTTTATAGTCACCCAGTTACGTTGTGACGTTTGATACACCAAAGCATTCCTACGGTATCCGGGAGTTGCACAATCTCATGGTCTAAGGAAATGATACTTGACATTAGAAAAGCTCTAGCAGACGAACTACACGATCTTGTGCTATGCTTAGGATTGGGTCTTGTCCATCACATCATTCTCCTAATGATGCACCTTTATAGTCACCCAGTTACGTCGTGACGTTTGATACACCAAAGCATTCCTACGGTATCCGGGAGTTGCACAATCTCATGGTCTAAGGAAATGATACTTGACATTAGAAAAGCTCTAGCAGACGAACTACACGATCTTGTGCTATGCTTAGGATTGGGTCTTGTCCATCACATCATTCTCCTAATGATGTGATCCCGATATCAACGACATCCAATGTCCATGGTCAGGAAACCATGACCATCTATTGATCAACGAGCTAGTCAACTAGAGGCTCACTAGGGACATGGTGTGGTCTATCTATTCACACATGTATTACGGTTTCCGGTTAATACAATTATAGCATGAACAATAGACAATTATCATGAACAAGGAAATATAATAATAACCATTTTATTATTGCCTCTAGGGCATATTTCCAATAGTCTCCCACTTGCACTAGAGTCAGTAATCTAGTTACATTGTGATGAATCGAACAGCCATAGAGTTCTAGTGCTGATCATGTTTCGCTCGTGGAAGAGGTTTAGTCAATGGATTTGCGACATTCAGATCCGTATGTACTTTACAAATATCTATATCTCCATCCTGAATGTAACCACGAATGGAGTTGAAGCGGCGCTTGATGTGCTTGGTCTTCTTGTGAAACCTGGGCTCCTTGGCAATGGCAATAGCTCCAGTGTTGTCACAGAAGAGAGTCATCGGGCCTGACGCATTGGGAATCACTCCTAGGTCGGTGATGAACTCCTTCATCCAGACTCCTTCCTGCGCTGCTTCCGAAGCAGCTATGTACTCCGCTTCACATGTAGATGCCGCCACGAAGCTTTGCTTGCAACTGCACCAGCTGACTGCCCCACCATTCAAAATATACACGTATCCGGTTTGTGACTTGGAGTCATCCGGATCTGTGTCGAAGCTAGCATCGACGTAACCCTTTACGACGAGCTCTTCGGCACCTCCATACACGAGAAGCATATCCTTAGTCCTTTTCAGGTACTTAAGGATATTCTTGACTGCTGTCCAGTGTTCCATTCCGGGATCACTTTGGTACCTCCCTACCAAACTTATGGCAAGGTTCACATCAGGTCTGGTACACAGCATGGCATACATAATAGAGCCTATGGCTAAGGCATAGGGGATGACACTCATCTTTTCTCTATCTTCTGCCGAGGTCGGGCATTGAGCTGTGCTCAATCTCACACCTTACAATACAGGCAAGAACCCCTTCTTGGACTGATCCATATTGAACTTTTTCAATATCTTGTCAAGGTATGTGCATTGTGAAAGACCAATGAGGCGTCTCGATCTATCTCTATAGATCTTGATGTCTAATATGTAAGCAGCTTTTCCAAGGTCCTTCATTGAAAAACACTTATTCAAGTAGGTCTTTATGCTTTCCAAAAGTTCTATATCATTTCCCATCAACAATATGTCATCCACATATAAAATGAGAAATGCTACAGAGCTCCCACTCACTTTCTTGTAAATACAGGCTTCTCCATAAGTCTGTATAAACCCAAACGCTTTGATCACCTCATCAAAGCGAATGTTCCAACTCCGAGATGCTTGCACCAGCCCATAGATGGAGCGCTGGAGCTTGCATACCTTGTCAGCATTCTTAGGATCGACAAAACCTTCCGGCTGCATCATATACAATTCTTCCTTAAGGAAACCGTTAAGGAATGCCGTTTTGACGTCCATTTGCCAGATCTCATAATCATAAAATGCGGCAACTGCTAACATGATTCGGACGGACTTCAGCATCGCTACGGGTGAGAAAGTCTCATCGTAGTCAACTCCTTGAACTTGTCGATAACCCTTAGCGACAAGCCGAGCCTTATAGACGGTCACATTACCATCCGCGTCAGTCTTCTTCTTAAAGATCCATTTATTTTCTATGGCTTGCCGATCATCAGGCAAGTCCACCAAAGTCCATACTTTGTTCTCATAAATGGATCCTATCTCAGATTTCATGGCTTCAAGCCATTTGTTGGAATCCGGGCCCGCCATGGCTTCTTCATAGTTCGAAGGTTCACCGTTGTCTAACAACATGATTTCCAGGACAGGGTTGCCGTACCACTCTGGTGCGGAACGTGTCCTCGTGGACCTACGAAGTTCAGTAGTAACTTGATCCGAAGTTTCATGATCATCATCATTAACTTCCTCTCTAGTCGGTGCAGGCACCACAGAAACATTTTCCTGCGCTGCGCTACTCTCCGGTTCGAGATGGGGTACAATTACCTCATCAAGTTCTACTTTCCTCCCACTTACTTCTTTCGAGAGAAACTCTTTCTCTAGAAAGGATCCATTCTTGGCAACAAAGATCTTGCCTTCGGATCTGAGGTAGAAGGTATACCCAATAGTTTCCTTAGGGTATCCTATGAAGACGCACTTTTCCGATTTGGGTTCGAGCTTTTCAGGTTGAAGTTTCTTGACATAAGCATCGCATCCCCAAACTTTCAGAAACGACAGCTTAGGTTTCTTCCCAAACCATAATTCATATGGTGTCGTCTCAACGGATTTAGACAGTGCCCTATTTAAAGTGAATGCGGCAGTCTCTAATGCATATCCCCAAAATGATAGATGTAAATCAGTAAGAGACATCATAGATCGCACCATATCCAATAGAGTGCGATTACGACGTTCGGACACACCATTACGCCGAGGTGTGCCAGGCGGCGTGAGTTGTGAAACAATTCCACATTTCCTTAAGTGCGTGCCAAACTCGTGACTCAAATATTCTCCTCCACGATCAGATCGTAAGAACTTTATTTTCTTGTCATGTTGATTCTCTACCTCACTCTAAAATTCCTTGAACTTTTCAAAGGTCCCAGACTTGTGTTTCATTAAGTAGACATACCCATATCTGCTTAAGTCATCAGTGAGGGTGAGAACATAACGATAGCCACCGCGAGCCTCAACGCTCATTGGACCGCATACATCGGTATGTATTATTTCCAACAAGTTGGTTGCTCGCTCCATTGTTCCGGAGAACGGAGTCTTAGTCATCTTGCCCATGAGGCATGGTTCGCACGTGTCAAATGATTCATAATCAAGAGACTCCAAAAGTCCATCTGCATGGAGTTTCTTCATGCGTTTGACACCAATATGACCAAGGCGGCAGTGCCACAAGTATGTGGGACTATCATTATCAACCTTACATCGTTTGGTATTCACACTATGAATATGTGTAACATCACGTTCGAGATTCAATAAAAATAAACCATTGACCAGCGGGGCATGACCATAAAACATATCTCTCATATAAATAGAACAACCATTATTCTCGAATTTAAATGAGTAGCCATCTCGCATTAAACGAGATCCAGATACAATGTTCATGCTCAAAGCTGGTACTAAATAACAATTATTGAGGTTTAAAACTTATCCCGAAGGTAGATGCAGAGGTAGCGTGCCGACGGCGATCACATCGACCTTGGAACCATTCCCGACGCGCATCGTCACCTCGTCCTTCGCCAGTCTCCGCTTATTCCGCAGCTCCTGTTTTGAGTTACAAATGTGAGCAACCGCACCGGTATCAAATACCTAGGAGCTACTACGAGCGCTGGTAAGGTACACATCAATAACATGTATATCATATATACCTTTGACGTTGCCGGCCTTCTTATCCGCTAAGTACTTGGGGCAGTTCCGCTTCCAGTGACCGGTTCCCTTGCAATAAAAGCACTCAGTCTCAGGCTTGGGTCCATTCTTGGGCTTCTTCCCGGCAACTGATTTACCGGGCACGGCAACTGCTTTGCCGTCCTTCTTGAAGTTCTTCTTACCCTTGCCTTTCTTGAAACTGGTGGTCTTATTCACCATCAACACTTGATGTTCCTTTTTGATCTCCACCTCCGCTGATTTCAGCATCGAATATAACTCAGGAATGGACTTCTCCATCCCTTGCATATTGAAGTTCATCACAAAGCTCTTGTAACTAGGTGGAAGCGACTGGAGGATTCTGTCAATAACCGAGTCATCCGGAAGATTAACTCCCAGCTGAGACAAGCGGTTGTGCAACCCAGACATTTTGAGTATGTGCTCGCTGACAGAACTATTTTCCTCCATCTTACAACTGAAGAACTTGTCGGAGACTTCATATCTCTCGACCCGGGCATGAGCTTGGAAAACCATTCTCAGCTCTTGGAACATCTCATATGCTCCGTGTTGCTCAAAACGCTTTTGGAGCCCCGGTTCTAAGCTGTAAAGCATGCCGCACTGAACCAGGGAGTAATCATCACTACGCGACTGCCAGGCGTTCATAACGTCTTGAGTTGCTGGGAAAATGGGTGCGTCACCTAGCGGTGCATCAAGGACATATGCTTTCTTGGAAGCTATGAGGATGATCCTGAAGTTACGGACCCAGTCCGTATAGTTGCTTCCATCGTCTTTCAGCTTGGTTTTCTCTAGGAACGCGTTGAAGTTGAGGGCAACATTAGCGTGGGCCATTGGATCTACAAGATAGATTGTAAAGACAATTTTAGACTAAGTTCATGATAATTAAGTTCATCTAATCAAATTATTTAATGAACTCCCACTCAGATAGACATCCCTCTAGTCATCTAAGTGATACATGATCCATATCGACTAGGCCGTGTCCGATCATCACGTGTGACGGACTAGTCATCAATGGTGAACATCTCCATGTTGATCGCATCTACTATACGACTCATGTTCGACCTTTCGGTCTCTCGTGTTCCGAGGCCATGTCTGTACATGCTAGGCTCGTCAAGTCAACCTAAGTGTTTCGCGTGTGTAAATCTGGCTTACACCCGTTGTATGCGAACGTTAGAATCTATCACACCCGATCATCACGTGGTGCTTCGAAACAACGATCCTTCGCAACGGTGCACACTTAGGGGCAACACATTTCTTGAAATTTTAGTGAGGGATCATCTTATTTATGCTACCGTCGTTCTAAGCAAATAAGATGTAAAAACACGATAAACCTAGCTCTGATTTACACTAGTAACGGCAAGAAAATTTACCAAATCATCGCCCACAACTACTTGTGTTCTACTCGTGCATAGAATCTACGCATAGACCTAGCTCTGATACCACTGTTGGGGAAAGTAGTAATAATTCAAAATTTTCCTACGTGTCACCAAGATCAATCTAGGAGATGCTAGCAACGAGAGAGAGGGAGTGCATCTTCATACCCTTGAAGATCGCTAAGCGGAAGCGTTGCAAAGAACGCGGTTGATGGAGTCGTACTCGCGGCGATTCAAATCGCGGAAGATCCGATCCAAGCGCCGAACGGACGGCGCCTCCGCGTTCAACACACGTACAGCCCGGGGACGTCTCCTCCTTCTTGATCCAGCAAGGGGGAGGAGAAGTTGAGGGAGAGCTCCGGCAGCACGACGGCGTGGTGGCGGTGGAGCTCGTGGTTCTCCGTTAGAGCTTCGCTAAGCACTACGGAGGAGGAGGAGGTGTAGGAGGAGGGAGGGCTGCGCCAGGGGCAAGGGGTACAGCTCCCATGCGCCTCCCCACTATATATAGGGGTGGAGGGGGCTGGTTTCTTGCCCTCTAAGTCCATTGGGGCGTTGGCAAAGGTGGGAGGAAAGAAATCCCATCCTTTCCCTTCCCCACCGATTGTTATCCCCCTTTTTAGGGATCTTGATCTTATCCCTTCGGGATATGATCTTATTCCTTCTAAGGGGGGATCTTGGTGCGCCTTTACCAGGGGTGTGGGGCCTTGCCCCCACTACCCACGTTCATGTGGGCCCCCCCATGTAGGTGGGCCCCACTCCGGAACCTTCTAGAACCTTCCTGGTACAATACCGAAAAATCCCAAACATTTTCCGGTGGCCAAAACAGGACTTCCCATATATAGATCTTTACCTCCGGACCATTCCGGAACTCCTCGTGACGTCCAGGATCTCATCCGGGACTCCGAACAACTTTCGGTAACCACATACAATTCGCATTACAACTCTAGCGTCACCGAACCTTAAGTGTGTAGACCCTACGGGTTCGGGAACCATGCAGACATGACCGAGACACCTCTCCGGCCAATAACCAATAGCGGGATCTGGATACCCATATTGGCTCCCACATGTTCCACGATGATCTCATCGGATGAACCACGATGTCGGGGATTCAATTAATCCCGTATACAATTCCCTTTGTCCATCGGTATGTTACTTGCCCGAGATTCGATCGTCGGTATCCCTATACCTTGTTCAATCTCGTTACCGGCAAGTCTCTTTACTCGTTCCGTAACACATGATCCCGTGACTAACTCCTTAGTCACATTGAGCTCATTATGATGATGTATTACCGAGTGGGCCCAGAGATACCTCTCCGTCACACGGAGTGACAAATCCCAGTCTCGATTCGTGCCAACCCAACAGACACTTTATAGTCACCCAGTTACGTTGTGACGTTTGATACACCCAAAGCATTCCTACGGTATCCGGGAGTTGCACAATCTCATGGTCTAAGGAAATGATACTTGACATTAGAAAAGCTTTAGCAGACGAACTACACGATCTTGTGCTATGCTTAGGATTGGGTCTTGTCCATCACATCATTCTCCTAATGATGTGATCCCGTTATCAACGACATCCAATGTCCATGGTCAGGAAACCATGACCATCTATTGATCAACGAGCTAGTCAACTAGAGGCTCACTAGGAACATGGTGTGGTCTATGTATTCACACATGTATTACGGTTTCCGGTAAATACAATTATAGCATGAACAATAGACAATTATCATGAACAAGGAAATATAATAATAATCATTTTATTATTGCCTCTAGGGCATATTTTCAACAAAATGTCCCACTACAACGAAAAACCGAGCGGGAAGTGGAGGGTCCGGCACGAAATCGTGGGGTGGAGTTTATGTGCTAAGCCCACGTGCTGGAGATAACATGACGAATGACCCACACAACCACATTTCTCCCCCGCATATGGTCTGGATTTTGGGGGAGCCCAGACTGTCAAGACGATTGAGTTTTGGGGAGCATGCTAGGCCCCTGTTTGATGTCCGAACAAACCCGTACGTATGAGAAAGAAAGAGCTTCGAATTTAGAGAGGACTCTAATTATTTGTTTGATTCAGTTATATCCATCGTACCCGTGACAAACACACAAACATTCTTTTTCTTTTTCTTTTTTGAGAAACACAAACACACATTCTACCAGTACTTACTGTTACCTCAATTATTGAACCCACCTAAGTCCACTGCAATATTCCTGCGCAGTAAAAAAAGAATTATAAAAAATGCGTGTACTACTACAACTGAACACATTTCCCTACCAGGTGAGAGAGAAAAGCAACACCCAGTTCTCCATGCCATCTCCGGTTCCTCTTCTCCTCCCCACCCACGGCTAGGTTGCAAACCCTAGCTCCTCGCGCTGATGTGAGCCTCCCGGAGATTCCAGATCCAGCTGCCACCGCCCCTCTGCCGGCAGCCGACTCCGTCCTCCTCCCCTTCCCCTCTCGCTGGCCAGGCCAGGCCACCAAGCGCTCAAGACTGGCAAGCGGTGAGCCCCTCCGTCTGCGCAATGTGACGATGCCTACCCGGATTTTAGCACTTGAGCTGGTGGGGCGGATCGATCTATGCTCTGCGCCTTTTACTACTTTATCTAACCAAAATCTGTTCCTTTTAGTAGATCTACTGCGCCTGGTACAGATGGTTGGGATTTAGGACTGCATACTTGGGTTCCGATGCAGGCCTTTCACCGTTTCAGCTCGTTTTTCAGGAAGCAGACGGCACAGGTTGCGACTTGACCTCATCGAAATTTGTTTTCTTTTTGTTCATCTGAGCTTTTGATCTGCTATACAAACAAGGAATCTACAGTAATATAAATTTGCTCAGGTGCGCAACAAATCTGCAATAAGTTGGCACTTCCTTTTCGACAATGCAGTCATCCAAACAAAAATGGAAATGGTCTGTGTGGTCACTGATGTTGGGCCATTGCAAGAACGAAATTCTTTTGCAGCTCAATATACTCTGCTCCTGTTGGTGTTTCTAGCCATAGTATGGCAATCAAAGGATCCATCTTTTCTATTTTAGTCATGCACCTCAATTCTCTGAAAAAACGTGCTCTCTCTAAGCTTAGTTGCAGCTACTACTTACTGCAGCTGTTGTAACCAGGTGCAAGAAGTATACATATGTATTATGTAGTGCAAGGTTAGGTGGTGCGGCGAACTTAGTTTTACTAGTTTTGACTGGTGGATTGATGGTTTCTGCCGCGTGCGTGTTCATAGTGTCATTATGCTCTGAACTTTTCAGCTTTCTTACAAAATTGAGCTGATCGCCTTTGCTCTTAGAATAGTACAAGAAGCATATGTATTGCTAGTTGTAGTTTTCACTCTGTTTTTCATCTTCTTTTGTGCGAATACACTCTGTTTACTTATGAATCCTATGTCTTGTCTTGTAGGATTGCATGATGGAGGCTGCACAGTATGGACCTTGGTCAGATCTTCCACCCGAACTCCTGGGCCTTGTCCTCAAGCGCCTCCCTTCCCTAGCTGACCGTGTTCGTCTGAGGGCAGTCTGTCACCCATGGCGCTCTAACAGTCTGCTGCAACCGCTTCCTCTTCCATTCCCATGGATCGCCCTCCCTGATGGAACCTTCCTCAGCATCCCAGGAGGCGAGGTTTTCCGCATGCCTGTACCAGATGGTGCTAGTTGCCGTGGCTCCATCAATAACTGGTTATTTCTCATGAGCAGTGATGATGCATGCACATTGATGAACCCTTTCTCCAAGACCACGTTGGAGCTTCCTAATCTGGTCACAGTTTGGCAGCGTGAGGTACGCTACAGATCTGATCCTAAACAACTTCGGTACAGGTTGGCGGTGCCCTCACCCCTCGACCTATCACCTGATTCCCTCGTTGCGGCATTGATCATGGATGGTGGTAAGATTGGTACACTTTGCATTAGCCAGCCATCGACTGACACTTACTCGTTACTAGGCAATTGGCCGTCATTACACCCCCCATTAAATGTTGCGTTCGTTGATGGGAAGTTGTATGTGGAGTCTGTCTCTGGCAAGCTCTTCATCGTTGAGTTTTGCAAGAACCTTGGTAGTAATCAAAATATCAAATGCGTAATTGAGTCTTGGGGTCATCTGGAAGAACCAGAATGCATTCCTGTAGGGGTGCTGTGTACAGACGAGTCGTATCTAGTTGAATGTGGTGGCAGGCTCTTGATGGTTCAACGATTTATTCATCTCCTAGGCCCAGGCTCTCCATCTGATGACAGTATCTATGAAAATACTCAGACTGCCGGGTTTGTTGTCCACGAGGCGGACTTGCACTCCGAGCCTTGCCAATGGAGAAGGATCAGTGAGTTGGGTGGACATGCTCTCTTTGTTGGTGAGCATGGCTCCCAAGTCTCTGCCTGCTAGAGAATGCTGCGGATGCCAAGAGGACTGCATCTACTTCATTTTTGACTATCACCCTCTAAGGATTTCTGCGAATCCATTCAACGACTGTGGTGTGTACAACATGAGAAATGGGAGGATCACGCCATTGATGTCTCAGACTGCAGCACCTCCACATCGTGCTGGCCAGTGGCGTCCGATGTGGGTTTTCCATGCTGGAGCTGTGTGACCAATCCAGCAGGGTTTGCTCCTCCGTTTCGGAGATTCTCGTGTATATGCCTAATTTGTTCTGCTGAAGATTGTGATCAACCCTGCCCAGGCGCAGCCCACCTTTATCGTAGTGATGTGTTATCGTGTTGACTCAAGTTATTAATTAGTACGTATGATGTACCCAGCCTGGTTCTGGTTATCTTTATCCTAGTGCTATGTTATGTACCGTCTGATTCTATGAACTTTAATTAATATGATGGTGTACGCTTCGAATCTTGTGAATTTCTCAAGGGGATGTGCATCCTCTCCACCGGCAAGCAAAAGAGAAATCTGAACGATTTTTCTTCGGTTCTATCTCGCACCCCTAGCTGTTGTCAAGCAAGATGATGCGAAATGCGGCGCTACATCCAGTGTAGATGTGGTTCTTCCACACATTGTAATCGACTCGACGCCATTGATGGTGCAAGAGAGCCACTCACCAACCTTGTTCTGGAACTCAACATACTCTCTGAACAGTTCCATAACCATGAGTACAAATTGCTTCCTATCAGTCTCCCTGTTCACTTAACTGTATCGAACAATCTGCACATTCTGTATTCTGACGTCAAACTGCAGTAAGAAATGTATGCAGACATTCAGCCAAGGTAACCACTGGCATGATGCAAGAATATTTCTAGGAGATACCAGTCTTCCAGCAATCTATTTATATACTAAAATCACAATATGAGAAAACATAGAAAAATATGACAGAAATTCTGAGAAAAAAAAGCAAAACACCATTATAGACTTTCATAACCTGATCCCACTAGCGTTTCACGCACCATATTGGCGGCTATGAAATTCTGTACAATTATTCTCAACCCCTTCGATATGTTAATTAAGCTCTTGTGCTAAACAGACTGCAGCACCTGCAGGACATGTTTTTTCCCCCTCCAGGAGCTGTGTGATCAATCCAGCAGGGTTTGCTCTACTGAAAGCTTTATGATCAGAGGGGTGTGCAGATTCTTATATGTTCTGCTGAAGCTTTGTGATCATGACAACCTGAGCGCTGCCCATTTTTATCCTAGGATAAGTTATCATATGCCAGTTAGGTTCTTAGTTAGTAGTATGATGAGCAACCAGCCGGGCTCTGGTTATACTTTATCCTAGTGCTATGTTAACTTTTAATTGGTATATGGTGGTGTACGTTTAAAATCTACAAATGATCTCAATGGGATTTATTCGAATTTGCAACTGATCTTCTATCTGAGTGATATGTATTAAGCTATGCCATGTACTTGCACAAACTTTTTCCTCTGACGGTGACCAAATTAATTTCGTTGTGTGACTAGCGCATGAATCCTGAACACTTTATCCTAGGGCCACGTTACCTTGTGACAATGGACTCTTAATTACTCTAGAGTTTCTTACTGAAGGCGAATGCTGATCGCTGTCCCTGGGATTACTGACTTTTTTTGAAAACTGTGATCATTATTATTATTGGATTGCTTGGCATTCCCATCGAAAGGCGAATTTCATTGCCCCCTACGTGTGATTTAGTCACATGGACTGAATACAACCATTATTTATGAAGATCTTTCCGTGCAAAAATATCTCATGAGTTGATCTATGATAAATGTTCGCAACAACTACACCCTACACAGCTAATACTATATATACTAGCACCGACCGATTGAGCTTGTTCTATACACGCTTGTTGAGTCATCCAACACATTTCTCAGTTCAGGAGAAACAATGCAAGATTTAGTTTTTAAGAGTAGCAATCCAGTGTGTTCTCCACATGTTCGAGAGTCACTGATGTTTCCATTTTCCTCTCATACACCTATTGTTAACCAAGACAATGAAAGAGAAAAAGAAAAAGAAAAAGAAAAGAGATTTCAGTTTGAGAACGGGAGACATCGGGAAGGGAACACTTGGTTTTGGCTTCAGGATTAGTAATGAACGTTGTGGTGGGTGGTGGTCTTACGTGCCAACTTGACGCCACGACTTTGTCCCTCGGGCTGCCTGGCGCGCACGCTGTCTTCTCTGCCATATTGATCTTCGTTAGCCGCAAACAACTTCTTCATCAAGCTGTCGGCGATGCACGAAGATAAACCAACTAGCCGTGTTTGTCTAGGTTAAGCTCGATGTGTTCGCTCTTGTGGAGACTCTTGGCAGCTGCCTGGGCTCCGTAAGGAAGGCGTGCCCGAGGCATGTGAGCGTAAGAACAGACCGTCAATGGCAAGGCTCGGTTGGCTACTCGTTATCACATATCCATTGTCGCCTAGAGCCTAAGGGCATGCACCATGCATCATACTGTTGGCTGACGTTGACTTTAGAGGGACAAACTAGTTCATCCATCTGCAGTTATTTTAGTTTGACCACAACATTATTAAACTTCTTTTAGATGCATCTCTTTTGTCTGTTTCATCATAGTTCAGAATTATGCAATGCTTCCTGGCAATCCTTTAATATTCTGTTTTGGACTAAACATTGACATACATATTAGACATGATGTTTCTTGGTGCCACAAATCGAGGGAGCTTGAATATATGTTCATCAACTCTAATCCAATTACCCTGGTTGAATCTATTGTTGGATCTGTATTGTTTCCTGGTGGGTTATTTACACGATTTTGTATTCTCCTAAACCCTAAATTTGCAGTAATATACTTTGCTCCGATGTACAGCGATTGGTTCAGCACACACTTGATAAGATGACACTTCTTTCTATACATAAAATTTTATAGTTAAAAGAATGCCCTCAGTCCTTTTCATCTGAATAAAGAAAATGAAAATGGACTTTGTGCTGTTGACTAGGTCACTAATGATGGACCATTGCACGTGAGAAATCAAGTACACCATTCTTTCACAGCTCCCCTATGAAAATGGACTTTGTGCTGTCTTGTATTGTAGTAGATCGATGGAGGCTGCACAGTCTCGACCTTTCCCAGTTCTTCAGCCAGAACTCCCCTCCCCTCCCTAGCTGGCCGTGTTCGTATGAGGGCAGTCTGTCACCCATGGCGGTCTAACAGTATGCTGAAACCACTTCCCATTCCATTACATATGTTCATACCTTCTTCAGCAACCCAGGAGGCGACGTTCACCCCATGCCTGTACCAGATGGTGCTAGTTGCGATGGCTCAATCCACAACTGGTTATTTTTCCCGAGCAGTGATGACACGTGCACATTGATGAACCATTTCTCCAAGACCACGTTGTAGCTTCCTAATCTGGCCACAGCTTGGCAGCGTGAGGCACTCCACGAATCTGTTCCTAAGCAACTTTTGTACAAGTTGGTGGTACCCTCGCCCCTGGACATATCCAAGTCTCTGCCTACTAGAAAATGCAGCGGATCCCAAGAGGATTGCATCTATTTCATTTGTGACTATCACCATCCAAAGTATTTTTCGATTTCATTTCACGACTCTGGTGTGTGAAACATACTAAATGGGAGGACCACGTCATTGCTCTCGTCTCAGACAACAGGACCTGCACATGACGCCGGCCAGTAGTGCCCGACATGGTTTTTCTCTGCTGAAGTTGTGTCATCAATCCAGCGGTGTTTGCTCTACTGAAGCTTTATGAACGGACGGGTGTGCAGATTCTCATATGTACGTTTAAGAGATGATGGTGTACATTTCAAATCTTATGAATGATGTCAATGGGATTTATTCGAATGTGCAACTCATCTTTTATCTGAGTGACATGTATTAAGATATTCCATGTACTTGCACACAATTTTGCCTTTGAAGGTGAACAAATTAACTTGCTTGTGTCACTAGCGCCTGAATCCTAGGGCCACGTTACCTTGAGACTATGGATTACTATAGTGTTTCTTACTGAAGATGAATCCTGAGTGGGTATGACTTTTTTTATAACTATGATCATTTTTTTGTTTGGATTGCTTGGAACTCCCATGCAAAGACAAATTTCTTCTCTTTCTTTGGGATCAGAAAATCATTCTCCTAAGGCATGATCCTAAATCTAGTTATCTTATATACCTGCAAGTTTGTTACTTAAAATATATTAATTTATAGGCAACACAAAAATGAGAAATTTGTGGAAGAAAAGAACAACGCCACAGTTGGCAAAATATATGAAAACTTATACGTACACACCCTACATATGTGTACATGTAGTAGCGAAAAAGGGTCCCCGCTTTATATTATAAAGCAACCCCCACAAACTTCCGAGTGAACCAAAACACACACGCCACCACGGCACACAACCCACACATCCAAGGCAAGATACAAAGTTGCCGGGCATCATCACACCACACCGACGACAACCAAGCAACCTAAAGATGGGCTAAGAAGGACCACTTGGAGACGACGGAGACCTCCACCACGAAGGAGGGGTGAGACGTAAAATGACGAAGCAAGGATTTCAGGACGGTGCTCACACCCCTCCGACACACACCTGCTCCGCCCACCACCTGGAGCCAAGCCTCCTGCGAAGCGATGGATGCCCGCCCGCACCTGAGACACATGTTCTGCCCCCGAACGCCACGTGTCCCGCCGCTAGGGCCGCCGCCCAACATCCATACAACCCCAAGACCATCCAAAGGGATCAACATTGTGCCACAGGGACACCCCCGGCCGACGAACCGCAGCATACGTCCCACCTGAACATCGCCGGAGCGGCAACAGCCCGCACGCGGCCGGGGAAAGGGGGAGGTTGGGGAGCGGACGCATCCGGACCGGCACACCCCTGTGACAGTGACGGGTGGCCCGAGCATGCCGGCGCCGCCCATCCCTCCAGCTAACCTCCCCACCAGACACACCCCTGTGCCGCCCCACCTCAGCGGCCGACACAGAACTTTGCAAAGTCACCGACGCAGACCCGGCCACCGGCAAGGAGAACCCCCACGGACCGCCGCATACCGCCAAGAATATTCGCTAGCAATACAAACATTTTCTCAAATACAAATACCGGATATTTCGGTTTATCCACTACCAGTCTCCACCCTTACGACTAAATGACTATTCTTTTTAACAAACCATAGAGTTCAGCTATAGAAGAGAGTACATCCACGTTAGGGCCACCCAGGCAACCATGATCTCTACTTATTTCATTCAATCACATGGACTGAATACAACAACTATTTATGAATACCTTTTCCATGCAAAAATATCTCATGAAGTTGATCTATGATAACTGTCTTCAACAACCACACCCTACACGAGTAACAATTTATATAGTGCTAGCACCAACCGAGTTTTTTCTATACACGCTCGATGAGTCATTCAACATATTTCTCAATTCAACAGAAGCAATGCAAGATTATTTTTTGTAAGATCAACAATCTAGTGGGTTCTCCCTACGTTTCAGAAGCCAGTGTTGGTTTGCACTTTCCTCTCATAACCTTATTGTTAACCAAGACAATGCAAGACAAAAAAGAAAGAGAAAAGAGATTTTAGTTTGGGATTAGGAGACATTGGGAAAGAGAACACTTGGTAGCAATTGAAGCTCTGGTAATGAACGTTGTGGTTGCCCCACGCGCCACCTTGAATCCACGGATATATCCCTCGGGCTGCCGGGCACGTCAAAAACTTCTTCATCGAGCTATTGGTAATGCTCAAGGACAGAGAAACTGACAGTGTTTGTCGGCGGCAAGCTCGACGTTCGTGCTCTTGTGGCGACCATTGTCAGCTGCCTGGGCTCCGTCAATGAATGGTTGAGGCATGTGAGCGACTGAATGACCCATCAACGGCAATGCTCAGTTGGCTATTCATCGTTGCATCCATTGTCGCCTAGGGCCTATGGGCATACACTACCACACTGATAAGCTGGGCACCCACCCTGATGCTGACTTTAGAGGGATTTTGTTTCGTTGACCTCAAGATTATCAGACTGAATAATTAGTCAGTTGCACCCAGCAGTTTCTGCTAGGTTGAGGCCGAACAGCAGCGCTAGAGGTTTCTTGGTGAGCGCGACCGTGCAAACATCAATCGTTTTCTGGGATAAGTGTAACTTTTAGGATACCGATACCGATTTCCATATCCACAGTTGCTTTATATAATCCAAAACATATTTGTATTTGTATTTACAGAATAATTCTGGATATTGTCCACATTATTTTCATTATAATTCGGATATGAATGGTCGATTGCCATATAGACATTTTCTCGAATAGAAATACCAGATGTGTCCGATTATCTTCCTTCAACTTCCAACCTTACTAATCACTATCCCGTTTAACAATGCATAGAGGTTGGGTATAGACGAGAGTACATACATGTTAGACCATCCAAGCAAACAACGTCACTCTTTCCTTCTTTACATATTTCACTCAGCCACATGGACTCATTACACCATTATTTATGAAGATCTTTCCGTGCAAAACTATCTCATGAAGTTGATATATGATAAATGTTCTCAGCAACAGCACCCTCCACGGTTAACAATTTATATACCAACACCAATCGAGTGTGTTCTTACATACTTGAGGAGTCATTCAACATATTTCTCATCAGCAGAAACAACGCAAGGAAAAAGTTCTGTAAGACTAACAAATCTAGAGTGTCTTCTCCCCATGTCTGATATTCACCAAGGTTTTGCACTTTCCTCTCATACAATTATTGTTAACCAGGACAATGCAATGCATAACAAAAAAAGAAAAGAAAACAGATAATGGTTTGAGAACGGGAGATGTCGGGAAGGGAACACTTGGTGCTTACGGAAGTATTACAATGATTAAAACCACATACTTTTCTTACAATGAACAGTTGATATTGTAAAATGAATTTTGTAAAATACATCCAAATCGCAATGAAATGTGAAAAGAATGGAATGCCTCTCTGTCGCTATTTGTAGTTCAGCATGTTTGATACAATTATGAATGCATCACCCTACAATACAGGAAGGCTACACATTGTATACTACTCTCAGATATCTTCGCAAGTGCAGTCAGGACACTTTTAATCCTTGATACTATATTATAGTGATGTTTGTTGATATGCCTTATGATATATTGTATACAACAAGATAAACGATATATCAAATTGTAAAACGAAGCATCATTTTTCTTTTATGATGTTGCCACATGCTAGAGACATGGAAGTTTTTTTTTCACCCGTTGCAACGCACGTGTATTTTTTCTAGTATTGATTAAAACCACATACTTTTTTTCTTACAATGAACGGTTAGCGTTGTAAAATGAAATTTGTAAAATATATCTGAATCCCAACGGACTGCTCAAAGAATGGAATACCTCTCTCTCACTACCTTTGTAGTTCAGCATTTTTCATACAATTATGAATGCAATACCCTACAATAATGGGCACACATTGTATACTACTCTCTGATATCTTCATCGCAGGTGCAGTCAGGACACTTGTAAACCTTGATATGTTGTGCTTGAGAGGCAGTTATCTTCACACATCTGCCATGGAACCACATATCACATACGTTGCAGCAGATCCAAAACCCATTGGCATGGTATGGATCACCACAGATTCCACAAAAGCATCGCTCGCTAACTGCATGACCGTCTTCGTCGTCTTCAGCAAGCGTCCTAGAATTTTTGCTTGGATCGGACATGTTTTGTATCGAGTCTTGAGATAGTACTGGCATGTTCTCTTCAGCAGGTGTTATAGACTCTATGTTTGGATTGGACACATTTTCCAGTAAATCTGCAGACCGTGGCACATTTTCTTGAGCAGGTGCGTTCGAAAATATGTTCGGATTGTACACATTTTGCATCAAGTCTGGCGATGGCGGCGTACTTGTTGCTAGCCAATGGGCCTTATGATAGTGATACAATGTTCGATTGATAGTTGGCAAATTGTTCATCATATTGAATAAACGCATCCTGAAAGACAGTAAAGCAACATCATCGAATCAGCGATAGGCTGTTGAAGGCTTGAAGCAATATATCACACAAGACATTATTCATGCATGGTGGAACTAAGCTCTAAAATCTAATTATTTATAGATAAGATCAACGTCATCAAGAATTGCGACATAATAGTATATACTATGATTTTAGTGATGAGGCTCCACCCCGGCCCCCTCCCTTTTCTCAATAGAAATTTTTTAAACAAAATAGTAGAGACCAACATAGTATTATATGTACTAATTTTTTTTCTTCTGTAGGCCTTTTTGAAAGCATAGGAATTGCACATTATTTTGTTATACATAATGTATAGGCTTTGCCCTTTGGCCGCATTCAGCTGACAATCTTCTACATGTACATGCTTGATCCTTGATGACTGGTGAAATTTACCTTTTTTCTCATGCCTACACTGCACTTATAAAAGTCTTGAAATGAAGTAAGTAAATACGTAAATACTAAATAGGTAGTGCGTACTTGTTGTTGGCGTCGAGGGAAGCGGCGAAGAAAAAGGCGACCCTAAAGAGCCACGAGTCGGCGTGTTGAGCGATGAACTCGAGCCTAGCAAAACGGCTCATGTGATCCGGCAGGAAATTGACGCCCAGCGCCGGCTCCGGCATGTCCGGTGGCGCCAGTTCCTCCGGCCGCCTCAACTCCCAGCTCCCGTCCGCGTGGCCGTACAAGCACAGTGCTTGCCTACCTGCACGTATGTACGTAGAAAATGAAACCCGGTGATTCGCACACGGATGGATCCACGGGATTTTTATTATCGAAAATGGATCTAATAAGATTTCATGCATCCAGCGCTCCAGGATCTCTTACCTGGCTCGCATAATAAACCATATAATTCCACCTGATCTGCACGTCCGACAACAGGCGGAGGAGAAAGCCTAAGAGTTAGATCGATCTGCGCTTGTCACGGAGAGAAAGGAAGGGTGCTAGGGCCGTTACCGGTGGTGAGAGCTCGGACGAGAGCGCTGCGGCGGGCAGAGAAGTCCTCATAGATTTCCTCCACGGTGCGTGGCCCTCTCCTTCGGGCGATGACGGCATGCCCAGCGAGGTGCTTCCGCGGCGGCGTTGGTGAAGGCCGAGCCTCAACGTCCACGGTGAGACGAGGACTGGTGGGAGCGGGGTTGGAGGAGGAGCCTGCGCGAGATGCATCCATGCTTGGGACGAGATCTGGGCTAGCAGCAAGAGAGAGACAGAGAGCGCTAGCCCGGCGTCAAGAGGGTGGAACGGAGGAGCACGCGGGCGGGTTATTGCTTTCCTTTTTCGGTTTCTGGGCGGGATGTATTGGTTTGCTTTCCTTTCCCGTTTTTTGGCTGCGCCGGCGAGGTGCCAGCAGGGGTGCAATAAGTAGAGAATGGCTGGCGGTGCAAACCCTAAGTCTGCCGACGTGATGGAAGAATCAGAATCCTAGGTCTGCCCGTCGCCGGAGTGGCCGTTCGCGGGAAGGCAACCTTGGTGCCGGACGGAAGCGAGCGAGAGGAAGCGCTAGCGAGAGAGAAAGGAGAAATATATGGTTCTCGCTGCAATCTCTCTTACTCCACATTGGAGCGTTCCATTGATTATATATATGTTGTACCCAGCACATAAAAAATATGACATCTAGATCTAGAACTACTTACCACCTAGACAAAGACCATTCCATGACACACCATCAGAGTGATTGAGATTTGAGAATCACTCTACACTACCATGCCATATGTGACATGATTTTGATATAGGCGTGCGCTACGGGCCGCCTCATGTGTACTCAACACATGAGGCCCCACCTAGGGCCACCACATGTGCAGACTGCTACATGGGGCTTCCTGAGACAGGGTTGAACCCAACATTCTCCCCTCAACCCTGTCGCCGGGGTTGGGACAATAACGATCCTGATCTTGTAGTGCAGTTTGTGGAATTGGACTCGGCCAAGAGCTTTTGTCAGGATGTCAGCCTTCTGCTCACCAGTCCTGATGAACTTCACGTTCACCGGGCCCTTCTCGACGCTGTCACATATGAAGTGATAACGGAGATCGATGTACTTGCTCCGGTCGTGAAGGTCTTGATTCTTGCAGAGAGAGATCGCTGACTTGTTGTCGACGAAGATGAGCGCAGGTGCGGTGTCGTGATTGAGCATTTCACCGAGGAGGCGAGCGAGCCAGATTCTGTGGCATGATGTCTTTGCCGCTGCGATGTAACCCCCTCCCAATAAGACACGACAACAACCTTCTTCATCATGGATTGTCAGCTGACGGGGCTACCCCCAAGAAGAAATAGCATGCCCGAAGTGCTTTTTCGGGAGTCTATGCCACCAACGTGGTCCGAATCGGTGTAGCCGACTAGGTTCTCCCCGTCGCCATGATGATACGCACATTTGAGTGTGAGAGTACCCATGATGTACCGGAGCGTGTGCTTGACAGTAGCAAGGTGATCACTTGTCGAGGCTTGCATGAACTTGCTCAGGTACCCGACAACGAACGCAATGTTCGACCAGGTGTGCATGAGGTACCTAAGGATCCCGATAATGTTGCGGTAGAACATTTCTTTTCCTTTCTCTAAGTTGTTACAAGGAGAAGACTTCGTAAGAATTTTTAAGTGGCTCTCATTCTTCGCCTTTGATCTAACGGAACAGCCAATATCTCCATGTCTTCTCCTTCGAATAAATGTTTGCAGATTTTAGCTTAGTCCACGGCACTCTAAAACTATTACTAATGTCACATCATTCGGTTATGCAACTGCAAGACAATAATGACGATAATGTGATGAAGTGATCGTGGTGAAGAAAAGCTAGTATGAAGTCTTCTTATTTTTGTTTTTTAAATATGTTTAACCTGGTAGTCCTGATTCAGCATATTATTAGTAAAGATGTTTATGATAACAAAGAGAGATTATAGTTGTGCATGCCATGCTTACGTAACTAGGAGTGGATAATGATCTATCTTGTGTGTCAACATATGATTATGATGTAGTATGTTAGAGTGGTATTCTCCTCTGAACAATTCAAGTGGCTTGACTTGGCACATGCTCATACATGTAACTGATTCAAAACCAATGTAGCATTTATGATATTTATGTTCAGAGTGTTTATATCCTCCTCATACTCATATTCAATGTTCAATATTCGCAATGCATGATTATGGCAGTTGCCTCTCTCAAGTTGGTCGCTTCTCAATCAATTTCCTAGCCTTCGCCTGTACTAAGCGAATTACTGCTCGTGCGTCCAAACACATGAAATCCAAAGTTATTCCAAGAAAGTCCATCATACCTACCTATATACGGTATTATCCTGTCGTTCCAAGTAAATTTGCTTGTGCCGCCTCTAATCATTCAAATAAACACCTATTTGTGTGCCCGTACCACTCATGGAGCGACGGGGCGCTTAATATCTGCCATGCTAAGCGGGTTATTCTAACGACAAGAGTTTATTCACTCGTCTGGCAGTAGAGAGGCTGGTAATTGGGATGCCCAATCCTATTAAACAAAAACAAAGAAAAACATAATAAAACAAACTCTTCCTAGAAAGTTGATTGTTTGGAGGGGACCCATGAATTCGGCTAGCGATGACTTGTGTTTGTATGGCAAGGGGGGGGGAGGGTAAACTTTTTTCCTTTCTGCATGGGAACCACCAATAATGCGTTTAGCATGGAAGATGTTGAAATCCTTTGCCATGAAGTTGCCAGGAAAGGCACACCACCCAAAATATATTCATCTCGGTTTTTAAAGTTTGAGCTCTGCACCGCTGCAAATCTCTACGAAGGGCCTTTCCATTTATTTTCATGCCATTTACTTTTATTGTTGAGTCACCATCTTCTCATTCAAGTACCAACATAGAGAGCGATATTGTCATTCTTAGGTTAACATGCATTGAGTCTAGTTATTAACGCATTGAGCGCTCACACTCAACATTAACTTTGAGCTCTGGCACCACATCATTTGTCTTGACATTGACAGGAAAGGCACACCACCCAAAATATATTCATTCTTGTTTTTAAGTTTTTAGCTCTGGCACCGCTGCAAATCTTTGCTTCCCTCTGTGAAGGGCCTTTCCGTTTATTTTCATGTCATTTACTTTTATTGTTGAGTCATCACCTTTTCATTCAAGCACCAACATAGAGAGCGCTATTGTCATTGTTAGGTTAACATAAATTTGATTCTAGTTAATGTTGAATGTGAGCGCTCAATGCATTAACTAGGCTCAATGCATGTTAACATAAAAAAATACTAGTGAACATATCTATTGGAGGTGGGCCCCTATGGCGTGCCACATGAGCTTGTGGGCATCTGGAGCCTCCGTTTCCCCTACCTCTGGTCATATAAGTTTTGTCCCGTGGAGAAAAAAACAAAGAAGAAAGTTTCATCGTGTTCTAAGATACGGATCCGTCGCCACCTCCCGTTCTTCTTCACAAGGTCAGATCTGGAGCCTATTTTGGGCTCCGAAGATGGCAAATTGTCGCTGCCTTCATCATCAACTCTTCTCCATTGACAACCACATGATGCTCACCACTGAGAGTGAGTAATTTCTTTATAGGCATACTAGAGGTAGATGGGGATGGATGTAATTGATAACGTAATCGAGTCGATTTGTTATGGCCTTATCCCTAGCATCCACTATGGTCTGACATTGATGTTGCTATGACTTTGCTATGCTTAATGCTTGGCACTAGGGACCGAGTGTCTTGATTTCAGGTCCGAACCTATAATGTTTCCATGAATATAAGTGTGTTTTGGATCCTATCTTGCAAGTTGTATGCACCTACTATGTGTTATGATCTGCATACCCCAAGGTTATAAAAGTTTTATTCTTTCCGGCGATGACCGTATTATGAGGAGTTCATGTATCTACCATTCTTAAGAAGTTGCTCTCCAGTTTTCCTATTTTCTCACCATGCACACTGTCCACATCAGCATTTTACCACGGTAACGTGATGACCCACAATTATAGGGGATCAATCGTAGTCCTTTCGATAAGTAAGAGTGTCGAACCCAACGAGGAGCAGAAGGAAAGGACAAGCGGTTTTCAGCAAGGTAATTTCTGCAAGCACTGAAATTGTAGGTAATAGATAGTTTGATAGCAAGATAATTGGTAACGAGTAAGTAACGGTAACGATAAATAAGGTGCAGCAATGTAGCCCAATCCTTTTGTGGCAAATGACAGGCTAGAACAGTCTCTAGTAATAAGCAAAGTGTTCTTGAGGGTACATGGGAATTTCGTCTAGTCACTTTTACCATGTTGGTTTGATTTGTGTTCGCTACTTTGATAATTTGATATGTGGGTGGACCGGTGCTTGGGTGTTGTTCTTACTTGAACAACCCCCACTTATGATTAACCCCCTCCCAAGCATCCGCAACTACGAGAAAAGTATTAAGATAAAATCTAACCATAACATTAAACGTTTGGATCCAAATCAGTCCCTTACGAAGTAGCGCATAAACTAGGGTTTAAGCTTCTGTCACTCTAGCAACCCATCATCTAATAACTACTCCACAATGCATTCCCTTAGGCCCAAGGATGGTGAAGTGTCATGTAGTCGACGTTCACATGACACCACTAAGGGAATCACAACATACATATCATCAAAATATCGAACACATATCAAATTCACATGATTACTTGTAACATGACTTCTCCCGTGACCTCAAGAATAAAGGTAACGACTCACAAATAATATTCATGCTCAAGATCAGAGGGGTATTGAATAGCATAATGGATCTGAACATATAATCTTCCACCAAATAAACCATATAGTAATCAACTACAAGATGTAATCAACACTACTAGTCACCCACAGGTACCAATCTGAGGTTCCGGTACAAAGTTTGAACACAAGAGATGAACTAGGGCTTGAGAGAAGATGGTGCTGTTGAAGATGTTGATGAAGATTGGCCTTCCAAAGATGAGAGGGGTGTTGGTGATGACGATGGCTTCGATTTCCCCCTCCGGAAGGGAAGTTCCCCCGGCGGAATCGCTCCGCCGGAGGGCAAAAGTGCTCCTGCCCAAGTTCCGCCCCGAGACGGCGGCGTTCCGTCCCGAAAGGCCTCTCCTTATTTTCTCTAGGTCAAAAGACCCTATATACCAGAAGATGGGCACCGGAGGTGGGCCGAGGAGGGCACAACCCACCAGGGCGCGCCTGGTGGGCCTGCCGCGCCCTGGTGTCTTGTGCCCACCAGGGTGGCCCCCTCCGGTAGTTGTTTGCTCCAGTATTTTTCATTAATTCCAAAAATATTCTCCGTAAAGTTTCAGCTTCATTGGAGATGTGTAGAATAGGTATCTCTGATGTGCTTTTTCAGGTTCAGAATTCCAGCTGCCGGTATTCTCCCTCTTTGACTAAACCTTGCATATTATGAGAGAAAATGCATTAGAATCACTCCCTAAAGCATGATTATTCAACAAAACATAATAAATAACAGTAGGAAATCATGATGCAAAATGGACGTATCATAATGTTCTCTCAACATGCAGCCTCCACATCAGCGGAAAAAAATCAACAGATCTTTAGGTTCCCATATGAGTGGGTCATCAATATTGTTTTAGGTGTTGATTCAATATAGCCCAGCCATCTGCAGCCTTCTGATCTCTTCTAATTTGCTGCATGAGTGGCATATCATGGTCACCGAAGAGAGCGGCCCCTTCCTCTTCTGCTTCCTGTAACTCTGACCGGTCAATCAAGTGGTTTCCTCTTCCACGATTATTACTCGCTCGACTCTCCTCTCTCCCGAGGTTGCATCTCTCTCGATCCCCCAACTATCTCAGTATGTCGCTCGCGCTGCCGGATGCCTCGCGGCATAGCCGACCTTCGATATTATTTCAAGAAAAAGAAGCGTCCCCGGGTAGGGGTATTTCCTAACGTGTAACGGCAATACAAATGTGGGTGTGCCAGTATACAATCGTATACAAATAAATAAAGAGACAAACACATAGGGAAATACTCCTTTATTAATTCTCATGAGAATTACAAAGTACGGTTTCCCACATGATTACATATGTTGCGCCATGGACAAGTACATCTGACTAATATCCAGCGATTGTGGGGTTCTGGTTCCCGGAGCCTCGTAAGACAACCCAGTTAATTACATCTGCTGGTAAATACCGCAGAACACCTCCGATTAAGCTGCGCTGATGGTCGTCGTCTTGAACCTGAAATATTCTCATGACATGTTGAGAAGTAAAAGTGGCATATGAATGTTCCAAGGCCTCGTCGGCCCTTGGTATGAATCGTCCAGCCTCGTCGGCACCGGGTTCGTAATAAAATCTTACAAACGTGTTCGGCCTCGTCGGTCGCGAACAAAGAGGGTCCAGCCTCGTCGGTCAGGACACGAATGATTTCCGGCCTTGTTGGTCAGGGAAAACAGAAATGATCTCTTGGACTCGTCGGCCAAGGAGAAGCATGCCTAGCCTGGTCGGCCTAGACATAGATAGATAATTCTGGCCTCGTCGGTCGCGGAAAGGGATTATGTTGTAAGACTTTCTATGAAATATTCGGCATCGACGGAACCGAACGCTCAAACGAAGTGCGTTGGCACTATTAATTGTTTGGAGATGTGGTCACTCAGTTCATCTCTTTGAGTGTCAATTTAAATCATAGAGCTAAGCTCCTTAACGCACCACTCGATCGCTAAATGATCTTGAGTGTGCCATTTATATACGAGACCTCGTCGTAGATCAGATCCATATAAAACATGGAATTACTTCTCCATGCATCACTCGATCGCCACATGATCATGAGTGTGCTACTGACATACTAGATGACCCGTTGCGCCAATGGCGCAAAGGGCGAGAGGGAGCCAAATATTGTGAGCATATTTAGACACCCAAGTCTTTACTGTTGATACATAGATGCTTAGTTACAATGTGATATGCAAGGAAAGTAAACAGAAAGAGATGCATTATATAAGTGGTATGAAGCAATGAACAACAGACAGACCCATTGTTGAACTCTTCATAGTAGTTTTCATTGCCCAGAGCAGAAATTCCTTCGATATCATCGTCGAGGTTCCAGTAATACTTGTTTCTCTGCTTGAGTTCATACTTTGATTGTGTAGTTGTATCACTAAGACGGTCAGCAATATATTTTACCTGTGATAAAATATAATTCAGATCATTGTCTTTGGATGTTGATCCGGCTGTGAAGTTGGTATTTATTATACGGTAGAGTTCCTTCGCTGCCATGCGATAAGCTCTTGCTAAAATAATCTATTGTTCCGTTTTTCTCTTTGTTCTGATGCTCCAGAGAGTTACATTTTTGCTCAACCAGTTGTAATTTGTCGTAGTTTAGGTCTTGCGGAAGATGGCAATAGGAGATGTAGATGGAAAGAGAATGCAATTGTAGATTATATATGCATCTACTATCTCTTATGCACCAAGAAAATAGCATATTAACATGTATGAGCATGCACAAATTGATTATTCAGGTGTTGATTAGGAAGCACACACGCAATAAGGACTGATAACTCGATCAAGGAAGAAACTTCATTTCCTTAATAGCATTTGGCAGATTAAGCTATAGAATAAAAAATAAAGTACCATGAGGCTGATCTCTAATTTGTAGTGAACTAACACAAACACATTTTACACTACCCGCACACTACTATTACTGTAAATTTTGAGTAGGATTTGTAAGTGAATGTTTATTTACGGCTGCACTCAAGTTAACTTGAATTAGGTCGGATGAATCGGATATTTCTCCCATTGCCATGAATATATCAATAGGGCATCCATACTATACTGCCACTTCTGCTTCAGAATTAAAACTTCTTTATCTTTGATCATGTCTCTAAGAAAAAGTATTAAGGGAAGACAGCTATGAGGATAAATAAATTTAGAAGTGGGTGTTTTAGGTACCTGTCGGCAACGATATCACCTGGTCTCTAAAGAACACATCCAAATCATCCTGCTATCTTGCTACATGTGACCACCCCAAGCCTAAAATCCTCGACGCTCCATCCAACCTCTGCATGGCAGTAAGGCAAAACCAAGATCGATGTCATGATAAAGCTTTCCAAAAAAAATAGTGTTCTTAACTAATGAATTACAAAAATATATGCAATTTTATATGAAAAATTCAGCATCAAACCCTTTAGGCATTTGAACTAACATGTCTATCCCACAAAACTAAAATGCCTTGAACCTTGGCTCCGATAGAACATATTTCATGACAAACAATCATGAAACTCTATCAGGTGACCGCAGAAGATTGTAATTAACCAAAAGAAGTAAAAGACGATATTATATTGTATCCGACTAACCGAATAACCAAGCAGACTAACAAGATGGAGAGGCATACACGGCACCAGGTACATTGACAGTCGCAGCTAGCGACGCTCGTGTGGAGAGGTGTGGTCGCTGCTACCAGTACAACAACTGTGTTGTCGGAGGAATCGGTGGTGCACTGTACACGTCATACTGTGGCTCGAACCTTCTCGTCTTCTCGAGACAGGTCAGAGGCATCTAAGAAATAAGAGAAAAGTAGGGAAAAATAAGATGATGATTTGGTTAATTGAAAGGAACCGTAGTTTGCAGGGAAGGGAGACGCGTTTGCAACTCGGTGCTCACCCTCACCGTAGGCGTCAAGTAGCAAGTTCCGCCCCGAGACGGCGGCGTTCCGTCCCGAAAGGCCTCTCCTTATTTTCTCTAGGTCAAAAGACCCTATATACCAGAAGATGGGCACCGGAGGTGGGCCGAGGAGGGCACAACCCACCAGGGCGCGCCTGGGGGGCCTGCCGCGCCCTGGTGTCTTGTGTCCACCAGGGTGGCCCCCTTCGGTAGTTGTTTGCTCCAGTATTTTTCATTAATTCCAAAAATATTCTCCGTAAAGTTTCAGCTTCATTGGAGATGTGTAGAATAGGTATCTCTGGAGATATTATTTTTCACGATATGTGTGGCACACATATTCTTTTCGACGACATAACATCTAAGCAATTAGATGCAAAATAAAAAAAAGCTTATATAATGAATTGCCGAATATAAAAGATAAAAAATTTCAACTTCAAATCTATATAATCAGCAAAACATTAAAACATAAGAAAATATTTATAAGAAATCCAAAATGAAGCACGAGGGCGTGAGAAAACTGGGAGATTGGATGATTTGCCCCAATGAAGCACTCAATGTTTTGACCCTCTTTACATTGGGTTAGATTATTTACCCTGTTTTTTCCTTTTCCTATAGATAATATGCCCGTTTTAATTACTATAATCATTTTTTATCCCTTTTTTCACCATGCAAAATGACTCTACTGTCCCTATGGCAAATTTGCAATTCTATCCTAATCTCCTTCCCTCTTGTTGACTGTCTTTTTTTTTGGCAAACTTGAGGCCACCAAAGAGGACTGCCCTGCATTATATTTCAAGATAACCGAAAATAAATCCCACGAAACAGTACAGATCATACCAACACATGCAGTACAAATTAGTACTAAATAAAGAAGATAATATTACAACCGTGCCATTGTGAAAAGAACCACACACTCTGGACACCTATACACACACGTCGCGCATGTAACGCCAGAGATCACCACGTGGTTGATTGTTGGTCTTGCTTCCATCGACCAGTTCACCCCATCCCGTTCCTCTCCCCATTGTACTCCTACTGAAGCGACAAAGCGACAAGGCACCATCGACCAGTTCGCCGCGGCTCACCTTGCCGCTTGGCGGCGAGCATCTGTCGCTGCAACCCGGAGGCGGAGCAACTCCCGCTGCAGCCCGGAGGCTGCTACTCCATCTGCATCTCTGCGGCCCGGCAGCTTGGAGGCGCAGCGGCTCCATCTGCATCTCGGCGACCCGGCAACTGCTGCTGCATCTCGGAGCTGTGGAATCAGCGGATGGCGCCGCCATTGCTCATATCGGCAAGCCAAAATCCTTGCAGTTGCTGCTGTCGCTTCCTGCCGTGGGTGGCGTCTGGTGACTTTCCACGGCAAGGGAAGCTCCAGGAAGACCATGGAGGCCGCTGTTGCCGCTCAGGTAGAAACTAACCTCCTTCGGTGTTTGATGAATCTGTAGACTTTTTTGTGTGAGCTTGTTGCTACTATGCTAATAGTCATGTCTCAAGGGCAGTGTTCATACTTAGCCGAGTGGTTCAACACTGGAGTACTAATTAGCGGCTAGGACTGCTCCAATAATCGAGCTGAGCATATGCATATATTATGCTATGCATCATGACATATGCACTTCCTTGGAATTCGTTGATATGTATGTATCATTGCTAGCAGCCGTTGTTAGCCTACTTGGAGAACAAATAAGCATTTTAACATAAGGGCATCACACAATTAGTTACAAAATCTAAATAAAAAAACTATGCTAGCTTTGCAGTTTTTTTCATGCATCGTCTGAGTTTACTATACTTTTGTGCAGCAGCAACCTGAAGCCAAAAGAACACAAAACTGTACAAACCAAAATGAAAACATGTCCACATGCCTAATAACTTTGAAATTCTGAACCCTACTACAACAGTTCAAAAGCCAATAGTCCGAAGAGGCTAATTAAGGTACTGATATAAGGTACTTAACTGGGCATACACAATATCTAGGATTAAAGAATTTAGATAAGATGCCAAGGGTTCTTCAGTCTATAAATGGCACTCACCTGAACACTAAAGCCATGGTTGCCATTGCATAGCTCTAGACTAACTAATAAGGGCATAACCAAAAGATATATGCATTAGTGCATGAACAAATAGAAAATAAAATACGCCTATAATGTCCCATGCTATATGCGCACCAAATCAGGGCAACAGAAGATCACCCATATGAAAAACAGAACTATGTGAGTATAACTTTTCAGGAAAACGATAGAATGGTGAGATACAATGTGTAATAAGGATTGTAAGCTCGGGTATGTACATTTGAACAGATAGATGATTAAGAAAGGGGAACAAGCAATAAAAAACATTCGAAAAGTAGTAGTAATTTTAGCTCTGTAACAGAGCAAGTACAAAAATGTATTAGTTGGCATTTCGTCCGGATGGTGAATTTTCTGGAAAAAAAGTGCAGCAGGTACAATGTTGGTGTTACTTTCTGGTGCAAGCCCAGCCTGAAGAAAGGGGGGATATGACCATGGATGCTACAGAACATACAAATTGCAGCAAATAATTCATTAGAAAGAATAGTACGCCATAGAATAACAATACAATACATGTAGTTAAATCTATTGATTTTTTGGCACATTCATAGAAATATTTTTCTCCGCTGCTTTACAATCATTTGTCAACGCATCTTTTGTCAGTATGAGCAACCAATATCAGCTAAAAGAAATCGTACAAATATAGGTACGATAGTAAATCCAAATAAATGAATGAATCAGCACTACAACCTATATCTTGGTATTGATAAGTTATCCTACATAGCTCCATAGTATCTGAAGTTGTACGACAACACTCTATAATGTAAACATCAGACCCTAATTATCTTTCTAGAAACCTGCAGACAGTTTGTAAACTACCACTGTGTGACCTACAACCGGCAAATAATTATTATGCTTTTATTTAGAAATAATAATTGCATGTCCAAACAGAGTATGGCCATGCACGGATGGTGCTGCACCTTCACTCTGAACCAGTGCCTGTAACTGAAGAAATAGGAGTCCAGTGGCATTGTGTGTGCGTGCAGTTATCTGTATGGGTCAGGGTGCTGTGTATTAGTCGGCCTATATGCTTGTCTGGTGTCCTAGGTACTTAAGTAGGAGCTGTAACTGAACATGGCATCGCTGATGTGAGGAAAGAATTCCCAATTTCCCTCCTGCTCTGATATTGAAAGTTTATTATTGTGCAACTGAAATATCATAGAAATAATTAATCCAGAAACATCCATTATAGGGCAAAGTTGCTATGAACAGAATTCATTAATTCAGAAACATCCATTATAACACAAAGTTGCTATGAACAGAATTCATTAATTCAGAAACATCCATTATAACACAAAGTTACTATGAACAGAATTGATGAGTCCCAACTTAAAGGACATCATCTCTGTGAATAATTAAAATTTTACATAAATGCTATATTTACCAATTTATCATGCTCAACTGCTCAAATAGATAGGTTGATGATGTTCCAGGCATTTTAATGCCAATATGCAGCACAACTATGAGCATTAATACCTAAATGTTTTCAAATAAAATCCTGCATTGATTGCCTCGTAATATTCAAAGACACATGACATACTCACGAAAGTCTCTAAAAAGAGAAGATCGTATAAGGATAAAAAGGAAAACCTTAAAAAATAGGAATATGCTCATGGAATACACATGGCAAGATATGCTCATGGATCAAGACATCTGAATTCTGATATCCAACGCATACACCCTATTCTTGCAGAGAGCAATGGCTGCAATTTTTTTTAATTAAGAGACGAGAGAATGCACTGCCATAAACAATCTGATCTAGCACAGGATAGAACCAGCAAGACGACAAACCTAAAGATACAAAGTAGGATGCAAACAAAGTATCAACATGGTGGATTAATCATAGAAGGGGAAGGAAGTGAAATTAGTACTGACCTAATAAATGAGGAAGGGAACAAAATAATATCAGCTGCAACATAGGAGCTCCAAGAAATAAACCTTGCTTCTCTGTATTTTGGATACACCTAAAAAGGGAAAATTGTAGAAATGTTAAATGTTAGGAACTGACACCGTCCATATGTGAGTATGTGATTCAGGTTAATGCTCAGAAATTACTTAGCTTACTTACTAATAATCTTACCAGTTCTTGCACTGTCTAACAATCTCCTGATATGCTCTATGAAGTCACTCACAATTCGACATGACCTCCAAGCAGATCAAAAACTTCCCAGGGGAGTACACCCTGCTTGTTAAAACTTCGGCTTCTTTAGCTTGGTCGGCACCTGACATTGTTGTCTTTCTCAACCTTAGCCTTCTGTTCTCCAAATCAGTAGCAAAACATTGTATGCATCCAATCGATTCAATTAAACATGACATAGGAAATTACCAGGGCAATCGTTGACTTCTTGATCTGGTATAGAAGAGCCCTTCATAAATCTACTGAACTCGATGAACTGCCTTGGGCGGCAAATGAAGCATCAAACATAAACTAAATAAATGAAAAGCATCTTGCTTATGAGCCTGCATAATTGTTTCTTCTCTCCACCACTAAAAGTGGTTCAGAGCATGATGCTGACATACCACAACATTACTGTTCCACCGGTGTGGCAAGATTCCCTAGCCCATGCGTGCTAGTTAGTTTGAAAAAGTGTTTTTTTTTATTTCGGTATCAAACACCTATCCTTGCCTAGCAAAGGCCAGTAGTTTGCTTATTTAGGAACTAACACACCCTAAATCATCACGCATAAACTGGTTGAGTTATGGAATTGCCAAATAAGAGGTTTAGCTAAATACATTACTACAACACAGTAGTTTTGAAATTATTAAACACGAGTAAGCATGCTAACCTCTCCATACTACATTCCAAGTATTTCTTCGAGAACACCCGACATTTTTCGGACTGAGCTCCTGTCGATTTCAGGCATGCAAGATAGTCCTTCTTCAGCTATTTGAACAGGCAGCTCTCATATAACACGTGCTGACATTACACCCTATGAAAAAACAAAACTATTGCAACTTACCAGGTCGCACTCATACAAATGATCGAGAGGGAATACACCTTTTTCAGTAGGCACATGCCTCCCTCCCCTGTTTCCATTAAAGGCGCCAAGGTTGTTCAAAGGTTGGCAAATTAGTATCATATTGCAAGTTAGTCATGGGGTAGAAAACCGGCAACAGACGAATGTAACCCAAAGTTCTTGGTCACTGTAAAATGCAAGCTAACAAAGTAAAACAAGAACCAACAGGACCATACCAAGTGACAAGCGTGATAGGCTATCTCAAATAACAACTAATAGGTCAACTCGAAGACACATCCTCACCTGCACTCATTTCCCAAGCACGCCAGGATTCAAATCATTTTGTGTGGGTGTGTAAAAATGTTAGCAAGAAAAAAGTGAAAGAACCCAGTTGACACCAATTAAGAAGATATCAACCTGCAGCCTAGCATTACGACCAAAGAGAATGGAGCTGATGATCCTGTGAATGGAAACATACCTGATTTGTTTTATTTATCTACGCCATTGATTTTGTGCTTTCCAAATAAGCCAAATTTAGAGGAACCAAGAATCTGACTTGTAGAGAATAGACATGGATGCATTCAGAATCATACATGTGAAAAAAGACATTAAAAGCTATATTTAAAATGTAATGCCTGTATACCTGGAGCTAAAAAAGCCTATTTTTCAGCAAGCCACAACCCTCGCAGGCCACTGCCAAGGGAACCGCTGCTTCTGCCAAGCCTCCATGCCAATTCATCTAATTGTCTGCAGCTGAAATCCCCCCCGAAGCATAAACTAAAAAAAATCCAGCCCTGATCTCCATAGCTCTAGCAAAAGTGTACACTAACTGTTGTTCAGCTAAATGATAAGAGATTCATGAGAAGCCAAGTGCCACCTGATATAATAGATAAAACAACCTATAACTCTATGCGAACAAAATGAAGACTTAAATGTAGCGAAACTTGGTAGAATAAACAGATAGGATGCACCCAGTCTCAGCTTTGGTATAGATGAAGTAGACTGATCCAATCGATGTAAAGATTTTTTTTGTCCAAATGAAGAATCCATTGTCATGCTCACAAAAGATGCAAACAACAACAAAGAATTTGTTAGATGCAAATCGTACATGGTGTCGTTACAAAAAAGGACAGCTACATCCAAAAGTTAGCTTCTCATAACTGCAATATATATGCCTATGCTATTTGCATACGAAAGATGCCACCATGACAACCGAATTGAACAAAAATATCTCTTCCTTGGTTTTTGGGTCCGGTTTCCCTCATTAACTGGACCAACTCTCTTCTTCTTAAATGCAATGCGGGAGCTCCCCGCCCTCTGACGAGGTTCCGTCAAAAAAATATCTCTTCCTCCTGCTTGTCTCATTCCTCCTCCTCCATGACTCCTCCTACCCCTCTTGGTGGCAAAACAACAAATCAAAGCATCAAAGTTAGAAACTAAAAAAAAGGTAGGAAAGATACCACCAAGAGAACCAAATCGAACCACCATACTCTTTTTTTAGCAAGCCCCATACTAAGCCATGGTGGGAGAGATCTTAGGAGGAGCAGCACCAAGGGAGAGAAGAGAACCGGGGGAGGAGAAAAAAGAGAGGAGGAGGGCTCACCTTTTCAAAATCTGTGACGGCACCCGTGGCGAGGGGTGCGTATATTGCGTAGGGTCTTCCTATCTTTCCATCTTCTCCGACAGCTGCAAGCCATGGTGGAAGGTGGGCAGACGAGCTCCTCTCCATCTTCTCCGGCCGCTGCAAGCCATGGTGGGTGGACGAGCTGCTCTCCATCTTATCCGGCTTCTGCAATCCATCTTCGCCGGCTGACCAGTGGAGGAGGCCGCGCGGGGGAGAGTGGGGATTTTTACCCCATACGTGAGGAGGCTAGGGTTGTCACCCGTCCACACATCCAACCATACCCAAGCTGAGGCAAAATCCATCTGATTTCTTTGACCCCACATTTAACAAGGCCCACTCGTCATCGACCATAGTTGAAACCACAAATGTACAACAGATTGGACGGATGAGGTAACGCCAGCCAGTTAAAACGTACAGCATTTACCGCATCGCACGGCCCAGCACGCCTAGCGATCGCAAGTGCCCTGGCTATGCGGGTAGCACAGCCAGGTTTATATGTTCAATGGGAGTTCACCCTAAATCGGATCCTTGCACAACATGGAATTATTTATAAACGCATCACTCGATCGCCAAATGATCTTGAATGTGCAACTATCAATATTAATGGCTCTGTAATAGACCATCACCATTAAAATGATGGATCTAGACTTATCGCATTACTCGATCGCCGTATGATCTTGAGTGTGCACCTATCAACATAGACCATCTCCATGAAAAACTTGTGCAGCCATAGTATGCACGACCTACGAGCCCAACTCAACAGAACATTAATATTCAAGGCATCTACACAAATAATCACGACCTCACCTTGTATACCTGCGGCCGCGTCCACGTGTGGCCGGCGGGTCGACCAACTCCACGGAGTGATCCGGGAAAGATGACTCTCCTCCATGCACCTGCACCTGGGATTGGTCACACATCGATCGGTGGAAAAGGAACTTGGCATGGTGTTGCATAGGATCCGGGATAAGATGGCTCTCCTCCATGAACCTAGCTTAGCCATCGTGGCCTTCATCTCCTCTGCGTGCAGCCTGGCGGCGGCCGCTGCGCGTGTGTGTGAGCGGCCTGGCGGCCAGCCCTTCTGTGTGTGCCCCCCTGCCCCCCCATATGAACGTGAGATGTGCTCCTTTATATAGAGAGGAGTTAGGGCTGAAAGGAGCACCGCGCAGCCCCCACGGTACCGCCGATTTCTTGTTGAGCTGAGCGCATCTTCAGCATAGTTTTAAATAGCGCGCTAAGCCTCTTAACGACGGACCTCTTCGAAACGCTATAGCGTGCTATAGCGGTGCTATAGCGCGCTATTTAAAATGTTTGTTCATGCGTTTGAACCAAAGTCGCTCAGCGCAAGATCTCTTTTAAACGCTATAGCGTGCTATTTAAAACCATGATCTTCAGCGAGAAGCCAGGAACGGTGCTTATCCCTTCAAACGGTGAGTCCGTGCATGTTTATCTAACTAAACAACCAGCCGTATCTGATTACACTAATATATTTTACTGGCTGTCAGATGGTCCCTAGCGAGACGCGTGCGTGTGGCTCAAGAGGTAATGCACTTAAATAAACGTGTCAGGCAGATTAGGGGGCTGGCCGTAATATTTTATTCATCATGCAGGAATAGTATTGAGGAGTATTCCTCGTTAAAGCACTCATGCTAATGCTTGTGATTGTATGACCTTTGAATTGGCATGTGCATTTAACATAGTTTTTTTTTTGCTTGGTAATATGTCTCTCATTCATATCATAAAGATCGAAGTACAAGTCACATAAAGACCGACATGACAAAACTGAAAAGATAGAACAACATCACTGAGTTTGACATCAACGTCCGTCACCTGTCTCCGGCACCACCACAGCAGCCATCGAAGAAAAGAATGACGAATCACCTTCTCATCCGAGCTCGACACGGCTCCATCGCTGATATGCAACTTTGCGGACCTCGAAGGTGGCTCACCAAAAGTGAAGCCCTTGCCGTTGAACGAATCAGACCGGGGCAACACCCCGGACACGCCATGGAACTCCAGATCTGGCACCCCACCACGACTAAGACGTCGAAGGAGGAAACCATACCTGCCATCCACGAACCACGAACTCAGCACACGTTCCGTCTTCCAGATGTCGTCGATGCAGACCACAATCTGCATCCGCTCCTGGACTACCTCCCAAGCTCCGCGCCGACGCTGGAGCAAACGCCGTCGCAACGGCGGAACCCGAGGACACAGGTCCACCACAAGGATGCCGCCGCCGCCACATCATCCTTGCTTGAACAGACTGGTTTCCAAATCCATCCCCAACCATAGGACCGACGGCCTCGTCAGGGATGGATTCGAATAATCTTTATTCAGCGCCGGCATCGCCGCTGCCGAAGCCAAGACGATGAACAACCTAAAAACCTAGTCTGCGAGGACTAAAAACGATCCACACGCGTGGATCCGGTGACCCCCCTCACCACCGACGACCGAGGTCGCCGGCAGAGGAGAGCCGCCGGACGACGGCGCTGGAAGATTATCTTCTCCTGGTGGCGGTTAGGGTTCCAGCCGCCAGGGAAGAGAGGAAAAGCGAGGCCAAGTTAACATAGTTCTTGCTTGCTTGACAGATGCATCACTGTCAAACTTCTGATTGTCATATATAGCCAGCCATGGATTGTACAAAATTTCATCATACAGATATCACCTCCTTTTGCGGCCCCCAATGTACTGCCACGGGCGAGGGATTGCAGAGCATCTACCACAGGTCTGTCTCACTTCCAACCACGATCTAGGATTGCGGTTCCCTTACCAGTGCCGATCGGGTGCCTTGAGCATCTTCCAGACAATGGTCGCGAATTTGATTTGTACTGTATTTGGTACTCCTCCCCTGTCATGTCTGCTCCGTTCTGGCCAAGCTAGCTCGGCGTCGCAGGGATGCTGGTTCGGTCGGTTCCAATGGATTGGACCAGGTGTACAAGAGTTGCACATTGCAGTTCTTTTTATCTCCTAGGCTAGATAGCAATTTAAACGAATCAATATGGCAATTTGGGTCTATTCGATGAGGCAAGGAGCAGGAGACTTCCTATAATATCCTACGTTCACCACCTTCCTGCCCAAATAATCCGTCATACTACACCAAGCCAACCTACCCTATGAAGTGTACTCCCACATGGATTTCGCAGAGATTTTCTTGCACTATCTGAACTAACCGTGTTATTTGTTAGTAGGTTTTTGATTGCCATGGAGGTTCTGATGCAGGTTACTACATCATAACATAAGCCATGTGTTCTTTGAAAATTCAGCGTTCCCAGAAGCAGCACAAGATGTTTTTTTACTAAATCTGTCAGCAAACTCAATCAGCAAACCTTTCTTAAGTACAGACCTTGCTCTTGCAAATGATTCAGTTATCAGCCGATTGTCCAGAACCAAAACTCTTTACAGCTCTGATCTTTGGTTGGAAATGCTGAGGATTGCCGAGCAGAGCAATGCTATGCAGGAAAGGCATGGCTATGTATTTGTCTCGTGATCACAGACCAACATATGAAGCAGAGTGTCATGCTCTTTCACACACGCACACGCACACACATGTACATCTTTTTTATTACGTACTGCTTGATTGCTAATATATATCTTCGTTTTTCTCATTCCTTTCCACCAATTATAGACGTGTGCTAGCAGGATGCCTACAAAGGCATAATTTTGCTTCATTCACAAATAAACCATTCCACTCCACTGCCTTTGTTGCCAATTATTATGTGTTATACTATGTGAGGTGTCATTTATCTCCGAGCGCTGCTACATGGACGACAAATTTATGGCGCACGCCTGCACGATCCTTGGTGGCAGTGTCAACAGCTAGCGTGCATGCAGGAAGCACTGTTGGGGAGGATGCAACGTTCGCGGATGGTGCAGACAATGTCGTGTGTAAAGCAATTTCGTTTCTTTTCTCTCTGAATTTGGAAGTATTCTTTTCTGACTGTATGCACGTTTGGAATTTACTGCATTGAACAGGTTAGTGTTTGCACTTTCTCTTGCCAGCAGGTTAACTACATTATGATTTCATCAGCTATTTTTCTTTGTTGATGCCTATTATTTATTCATGAAATGATTTTCGGCTGTGGCCAATAAGTTATTTCATGCAGTACATATTTTTGCTTCCTTTTTCTCCGTTAATCTTACATTTCTTTGTAAAAGTCAGAGCAGATCAAGAAATTATAAGATGTGACCATTAAACTGTAGCATTGGTAGGAAACAAATCATTGAAAATTCAAAGCCGAAACATGTTTTCATGTAGTTTGGTTATATTATCTCCATAAGATATATATGATTGTTGTATTAATTCCACTCCACATATTTTTCATGTGTAGTTGCAACTCGAAGATGGTCATTTTGTTGGTATGCAATTTCAAAGTAATTGTGGTTGTTATTTTCATCGATCCAACTAGCTTCCTTTTATAGATAACAAATCAATTTTACATTGATGAGGATAGGTATTCTTATATGGAGTTGTACAGACCAGGACAACAATTTGATCAAAATATATTGCAACGATTCTCGCAGCAACGCGCAGGGTATCATCTAGTTCACTATGTGTTAATACTTTGTTCCTGTTCTCTATTAAAAGGAGACCTTAATTACTCTCTGATTTCCATTAGGAACCCGCTATCATGGGAGGGTTGGACAAAAGATGTTACGCAAATTCTTATTATAAGCATATATAACTATATACGAAATACATTCTTACTTGTGATTGATGAGTGTGGGAGCTAGTCCTGTATCGCTCTAGGTTGTGACTGTTACATGGCTGATTTCATCCAAATATCCATCGCTATTTGATATGTCTCCAGCGTATCTATAATTTTTGATTGTTTCATGCTATTATATTATCAATCTTGGATACTTTATATGCTATTTTATATCATTTTTTTGGACTAACCTATTAACCCAGTGCCGAGTGTCAGTTCCAGTTTTTTGCCTGTTATTGGACTTTTCAGAAAATCAATACCAAATGGAGTCCAAATTGGATGAAACTTTATGAGGGTTATTTTTGGACATAAATAGACCCTAGAAGCTTCGGGAGGAGGCCAGAAGACCTACAAGGGCCCCACGATCCTGGACGGTGCGCCCTGGGGGTAGGGCGCCCCATGAGCTCGTGCGCCCCTCGTCCACCCTCCTGACATAATTCCACTTCTATATATCTTCAATTGCCACAAAACAAACGGAGAGACACCTAAACCAATTTTTCCGCCGTCGCAAGCCTCCATTCTTCCGTGATCTCATTTGGGGGCCTTTTTCGGTACTCTGCCGGAGGGGGCATCGATCACGGAGGCCATCTACATCAACGTTGTGTCTCCATGATGGTGTGTGAGTAGTTCACCACAGACATACGAGTCCATAGCTAGTTGCTAGATGGCTTCTTCTCTCTCTTTGATCTGCAGTACCATGTTCTTCGCGATTCTCATGAAGATCTATCCGATTTAATCTTCTTTTGCGGCGTGTTTGTTGGGATCCAATGAATTACGGGTTTATGATCAGATTATTCATTAAAAGTAATTGAGTCTTTTCTGAACTTTATCATGCATGATTGTTATAGCTTTGTAATTCTCTCCGATCCATCCATTTGGTTTGGCCAACTAGATTGATTTATCTTCAGCGGGAGCAGTGCATTGTTGTTGGTTAAATCTTGCGGTGCTCTTTATCCCAATGACAGAAGGTGACAAGACACATATTGTATTGTTGCCATTAAAGATAAAACGATGGGGCTGAACATATTGCTTGTCTTACTTTGTCTACATCATGTCATCTAGCTTAATGCGTTAATCTGTTTGTGATGAATTAATACCATAGATGCAGGCAGGAGTCGGCCGATTGGTGGAGTAATAGTGTTAGATGCAGGATCATTTCGGTCTACTTGTCACGGACGTGATGCCTATTGTCGAAACCGGCGGATCTCGGGTAGGGGGTCCCGAACTGTGAATCTAGGAACGATGGTAACAGGGGACGAGGGAGACGGTGTTTACCCAGGTTCGGGCCCTCGTGAGGAGGTAAAACCCTATGTCCTGCTGGATTGTATTAATGAATGGGATGGTTACACAGTTGATCTACCTCAAGATCAAAAGAGCTAAACCCTAATGAGTTGAGTTGTCCCTCTACGAACTAAGACCCCTGGTTTATATAGACACCAGGGATACCTAGGGTTACACATGGTCGGTTTCCATCCGGGCATAGATACGCCCATTCTTACCTGGAGGACACACCAAGTCTTCGGAATATCCCCCCATAAGCCTAGGGTCATTTCGCAGTCCGGCCTTCCCGAAGACGCCACAAGGTGGCCCACCGGGCCAGACTATAAGAGATAAGTCAATGGCCCGAGGACCCCTTAATCCCTGACTCCCTCAGTAGCCCCCGAACTAGCCTCCAACGCCGATCTTCAGGACATCAGCTGCTCCGCACGTCCAGAGTGTTCGGCTTGCGTGGCGAGTTCCTTTCTTCCCTTCATGCTCCGGCCGTCCTTAGCTCGGCCACCGATGACTCCTTGTTGTCTGAAGATACCTTGCTTAGCCTTGAAGGTCAAACGCCAGAATGTGAATAGTACCCTTCCTGACAACTTTCCCGACGAAAGGCTCAGGCGGGTCGTGGCCACTTAACCAGTTACAAAAACTTGATTCGCGGTTCGAAGCCGCCTTTTACTGGCACGGTCAATCGACATGGAGATCGTGCTCCATTTTTTATGGGATATGATCAATGATTTTGGCTATCCCACGCGCGCATAACGGGGCGGTCGCTTCGGGGACTGGCGCAGCTTATGGCGCAGTAAGGGGACGCTTGGTATTACGGGCTTCCATAAAAGGGAGAGAAACATCTTCACAGCCTTTCCACGCTCCCCAGATTGGCTTTCTCAAACTTTCCTTGCTCCGAGCACACAGATCTAGTCTTTCACCAGCCCTTCCACCAACACCCATCCTCCTTCCCAGAGCACGGCCATGGCTGGTTCAGGCTCGCAAGGCAAGTGGGGGGCGTCGTGCGTCACCGAGGACGACATCCAGGAGTTGAAGCGCACCGGTTACCTCCCGGTCGACGTCGCCCACCGCGCCCCCAAAGAGGGCCAAGTAATCCCTACGCCACAGCCCGGGGAGCGGGTGGTGTTCATTCCCCATTTCATCCGGGGACTGAGCTTCCCGCTGCACCCCTTTGTGAGGGGTTTGATGTTCTTCTACGGGTTGGACTTCCACGAGCTTCCCGCAAACTCCATCATGCACATATCGGCCTTCATCATCGTCCGCGAGGCCTTTCTGCGGGTCCAGCCACACTTCGGCTGATGGCTGAAGGTCTTCAACGTCAAGCCGAAGACCGTAAGCAGCCAGCACGCGGACTGTGGGGGAGCGGTGATCAGCAAGCTCCCTCGAGTCCAGTGGCCGGAGGGCACCTTCATCGACACCATCAAGACCTGGCAAAAGAAGTGGTTCTATATCACCGAACCACGAGCCGCAGATTGGTCGGCCCCTCCCGAATTCAGATCCGGTCCTCCCGTGAGGCTGACCTCGTGGATCAAGAAAGGGCTGGACAGGGGGTCGGCCACCGAGATAAAGGCGCTGCAGGAACGCATCGGAAAGATGCTGGAAGCAAACATCGGCCTGACCAACGTGGTCCAGGTCATGCTTTATCGCCGCCTCCTCCCCTGTCAGCTCCGGGCCACACCGATGTGGACCTACAAGTCCGACGATCCTCCCACCGTGCGCAAGCTCTACCGCACCACTCGGGAGAAGCTATGGAAGGCACTGTTCAAGCCTCAGGAGGAGTGGGCGGCCAAAGAGGAAGACACCGGCCTGGACGCCGAACACCCTCCGCTTAAGGTAAAGCTTCAATCTTTTCTCTTCAGGTTCAGTCTTTTAGCAAGGATTCTAACCTCTCCTTTCCTGGTTTCCCTAGGGCTGGCTAGCTAAGGCCATGCGGATCAATGGCCCTGCCCCGCTGCCCGAAGCCCCCAGGTCGACCCTCTTGACGGCGATGCTGGTCGAGGCGCCGTACTTGGCGCCAGAGAAGAAGGACAAGAAGAAGAAGGGCGAGAAGAAGGAGACCCGAGATGGTCTTCGCCCAAGAGGTCCTCCGGATGCTAGGTCCAGGGCGACCCTAGCCTCCTCCGCTCACGAGGAGGATCAGACGGAGAAAGGGGGAAATCGATTCCCCCCTGCCAAGGAAAAGGGTGGCATTAGAATTAATTAATGCTATTGGCAATGGTAATACACCAAACAAGGCAATCAATAAATGAGAATTACAATTCAGAAATACAAACATAGTATGAGATAATTTTTACAAACAATTACTTCCTAACTTTGTAAACTTGTCTAAAAGAGGAGACAGATATTTTTACTTGATTTATGTCTATAGAACGAGGGTTCATACTATGGAAAGGTAATAAATAATTCCAATTTTATTTCTCGATGTTTACTGCACAGAATTGGGATGAGCTATAGCACCAGATCTCCCTCTGTAACCTCTCTCTCTATATATACGGGCCATGTCATGTGTTGCTAGTAAGTATTCTGTATCAACAACCAAAGTGATCAACGAACTATTGTTGTATCGGGTGGGGTATGGACAAGTACACAATTCGCATCCTTGCACTAGCCCTACTGTTTCTATATCTCGTATGCTCTGCTACTGTAGCTAATTGTAAGCACACTAGTTGAGTTTTATTTTTCATTTCTCTTGGAAGTATATATGTAGTATAGCTAGAGAAGGGTGCTTTTTTATTTGATTTTTTTGTCTAATCTCTTGTGCATTTATTCATTCTATTGTAAAATATATAGTTGCATAAAAAGTAACTGACTGTTTGTTATTTTATAGGTCGAATCATATCTGACATGGATATCGAGAAGATTAGTTTACCACACAGGCTATGCGTTCATGTGGGTCCGCAACGTTGTAGCGTTCAGGGATATTGCTACTGTTGTTTGGTATATTCGCTTTGCTATCCTACTATGGATGGGTGCGAGGTAGAGTGTAAAAAATCCTCGTCTTCAGAAGACATACTACGGGCGATGACATCCCTTCCTTATTTACATGCACCTTAATTATCCAGCCTAGTCAAATTGGCTTTCATTCATATTTACATGTCCCGAGAAATAAAAATAATGCATGATATGTGTGTATGGAAATACAGTTGTGCAATAAGATCCAGTAATACTCTAGCATTCTTTTTGAGTATTTGGTTTGGCAAATTGCAAGAAGTAAGAGGTATTCCCTTAACTGTTCTCCATGGAGCTACTAGCGTGTCGGGATGAAATGATCTTCGCCATTAATAGCGGCTTCCGGGATGTGGTAACGGAAATGGGGCTGCCAAGAGGCGATGAAGCTCCGCCAGTATTGAAAGGAACACTCTATGGTTTTCGGCAGGTACCGTCAGCGCAGCTAGACTTGCAGATTTTGCACACCATACCGTTTACACGTATGGAAGAAAAATAACTGTTAGCATAAACCTGACTGAATAACTAAGAAGAAACATTAATTATGACAAGTATCTTTTTTTTAAAGATAATGAAGAGTGTTAACTAGAAAAAAACGATGTCTCACATTCATGGCTGAAAACTAGACGAGTTAAGAAACTAAACTACTGCAGAGAAAATGATATAACAAAACAACTAAAACTGGATCTAAACTAAAAATGACAACTAAAACTTAATATTGATGTACTGAAGTAATGCTAAGATCAAAAACAACAAACACTTCCACTACAAATACTGATGGCCAATTGTTTAGTTTGTAGTTTGGATTATGCCAATTCTACCTAGTCTTACTAGTAATAATTTGTTTGACGAATCGACGGGCAAGGCAACTCTAACAAAGGCACCGCCTTAACTAGATGTGATTATTCGGTCCGGCTGGGTGCATGCACGTGACAATCAAAAAGTACATCACATTGTCATAATACTCAAAAGTTTTAGGCAGAACATGGACCTTGCAACTAAGAAGGATGAGAACATGCATATCAATGTAAGCCACATCACATTAGAAACTGCAGCTTAATTATAGATGCTCTATCATCATCCTTGACACTAACACTCATTCTGATTAACAGTGCATCATCATCACATCATCAAGCATTGTTGTTTCACATGCCTTACAATCACTAACATACGGTGGCTCTAAACACTGTTCTACTAGTTAAATCTACACCTTGCAGAATTATAGATGTGAACATTCATCTTGCCTGGGACGGATGCGTGTGAGTGTGAACACAAAACCGACAACTGCTTGCTAATGGTGAGTCTCGGAGTGATAGAAACGTTAACTTCCTATCCGTACCACCCTCGCCCCTACCTCACGTCTTTCTCAAGCAGCACGTCTCCCTTCTACCAGCGCTTCTTGTCAGCAGATCGCCGTGGTCCATGTCCCCTATACATCCCCTGTCACTGATTCACAGGCGAGACGCCCCTTCCTCCATCGTCTCCATTGCCTCCATGTTCCAGTATCCACCTCAGCTACGCAAGAACAGAAAAGTTAAACATAGGCTACCGCCAACCAATTGAATAGAAAAAATATTCAAAAATCAATATGCATGCCTGTCGGGGAGCAAAATCCTGATGGGCGATCCACAAACCTTAAATGAAGGTAAAACCCGACTCACACACGTAGGACACTCAAATTAGGCGACCCCTCGACCACTAAGTCTCGTGCGGAACGGACGACCACAAAAACAACCTAAAGATAAATGAAAAACAGATGGCCCAAAATTAGGTGAATTGTTACTTAAATATCTCCTTTCAAATATAGAATTAATTAATGCCATTGCCAAACAATAACTTCAAACAACACAATCAATAATGTAGAATTATAGTTTAGAAGAAAAAACATAGTACGAGATACTTTTGACAAATAATAACTTCCTAGTTCTGGGAATATGTCTAAAAGAGGAGAAAATTTAATTTTACTTCATTTATGTCAATATAACGAGGTTCATACTATGAAAAGATGATACATACTTCCAATTTTATTTCTCGATGTTTACTGCATGGGATCGGGATGAGCTATCACTAGTGGAGAAACGGCCTTCAGTCCCGGTTGGGAAGGGCCTTTAGTCCCGGTTCAGCAACCGGGGCTAATAAATAGAGACTAATGGCCCGCACCCTTTAGTCCCGGTTGGCCACTACCCGGGACTAAATCCCTGCCACGTGGCCGGCAGCGCACGCCGGGGATGGGAACCTTTAGTCCCAGTTGGTGACACCAACCGGGACTAAAGGTTTAGGGGTTTAGGGTTTATTGTTTATTTTTCCTTTTCATTTTGTGTTTTCCATTTAATTCTTTTTCATTTCAATCATATTTTACGCTACTACATACTGTACACGTTATGCATATATAATAGAATTTCTTCGTAGAACTAATCATATATCATAGAATTTCTCGTACGACCATGCATACACACATATATATGTACAATTTGGTATATACAATTTCTCCTACAATTTACAGATCATTACATGCAGGCATTACGTGAAATTGTATTCTCCGTCGGGAGATATGACCTGCTGAAGCAAAAATCCCGCCATTTCCTCTTGAAGTGCTCGTATGCGGTCCTTTGGTAGGAGCCTATCCCGCATCTCCGCCATCTTTAAAGAAGGAGATCAATATGAATATATTAGTTGTGTGTATATATATTAGATCATGATAAAAAAAATTGTGAATAGTGTTTACGTACCCAAAGATGTCTTGCATCTCTGCTCCTTTCGGTCATAAAGCGAATATTCTTGCAAACGTAGTATGCACATAAATTAGTCCCCTTTTCCTGATTCATACACTTTACGAGAATAGAATTCAATCAGATAATAATCAAGCATGATAATGGTATTAAAACTAGAACTAAAGAGATGCGCGGACGTAGCTAGTACTACTTAATTACCTTGGACCGTCGCCATTTCAGCTGAGATTTCCATTCACCGACAACGTCTTTGATGAACTTTTTCCAAACATTGCCCGGCAAAGAAAATGAATAAAGGAGTTATTAATTACTTGATATCAGGAAATGAACTAAAGAGGCCGACATAGTGCGTTAATGATTTATAATTACCTCTCGAGCATCAAAAACAGGCTGATGTATTCTTCAGGTTCTTTACCTAGTGAATTCAATACTTCAACAGTTCCCTCGTCAACTCTAATGATTAGTAGGATCCAGTGGAATCTGCGCACACGTTTGTATAAGCAGACATGCATAACTCATCAACTACACTTAACATCGAGTAAGCAAAAATAAAATTTGTAGTACAAGACAGTAACACTCACCTGAAGTTGGAAGGAAAAAGTATTTCTGGTCTAGTATTTAGTTCCTTCAAAAACATCAGCAAGATATTCTCTCTGTCTTGTTTGTAGTTACTTAACACATTTTCATTAACGGTATTTGGGTCAATGAACCCAGTGCCATAGACTCCTTCTTTTTTCAATTCAAAAATCTTCATTCTGCATAATTAATACCACACAAAAGAATATAGTGAGGATAATTACAGGCAATGAACGAGCTAAGCTAGAGACTTAAATTACAGAAAGAAATCACTTACAGACAATAGCAACTGACGAGAGATTTGTCGAGTGCGTCTTGATTGAATAACTAAAAAATTTCTGGAAATTCAATCCACACATCTTTTCCATGGAAGTAATGCTCTGGCTTGACTTTCACCATGAGGCTCTCTCGCCCGACCTTTATTTCTCTCAGGTACCAGTCATGCAATTTGCGCATTTGCGTTGATAGAAGCTTCTCCCCGCCAGGACTGACTAGAGGTTTCTCGGGGACATATTTCCATGCTAGTCTCTTCGGATCCATCGTGGGGACTTCCTCCATGCCTAGGAGTTGTTCAACAGTGATACCAGTCTCTCTAGCCCTCTCTCTATCAGCGTAGGTCACCGCCTTGTTGGTACTCACCTTGAGCGGGGGGGTCGATTGCACTGTCTGTTCTCCGAGCTGGGGAACAGTTTTCCCGCATTTGTTACTACATCTAAGCATCTAAAAATGAAAAAAAAGATGAACATGGAGGAGAGGCTCACCGTCGGGATCGTCGGGGCGCAGGGAGGCGGGGAGGACGCCAGAGACGGAGGAGCGACACCAGAGACAGAGGAGGACGCCGGAGAAGGAGAGGAGCGGCGCCATAGAACGTGTCCTTCAGAAATGACAAAAGGGGCTCGATGGTGATGAAGGAAGGCAAATTCTTGACAGCGAAGCAGACGAGATCAGCGGCTAGGCCTTGCATGAGGTCGACGGGGGTTGAACCCGAGGGGTCGGGGTGGTCCACTTAACCTGGGACATAGCCCGCAACATGCCGTCACTGTTGACGAGCTCGATGTTGTAGCCGGCTGCGTCGATATGCATCCATATGGGAACCCGCTGTCTTACAGCCTCATAGTTGCTAGATTTCCTGGCGGCCTCGGATACCACCTCGTCATCGTAGTCAGCTTCCCCGGCGGCCTCGGCGGCCACCTCGTCATCGTAGTCAGCTTCCCTGGCAGCCTCGTCGGCCACTTCGGCATCGTCCAGCGGAAAGGCCACGATATACCTCCTTTTGGCCATTCTCTCGATCTCCCCTGAAAGTGCAGCTGGAGTTAGGCTGCGACGGTCTGCGGTGGGGAGTGGAGATCTGTAAGGAAGGGGGTGTTTAGCAGTGTCCATGTGTAAGGGCATCTAGTGCCCCTTAGTGATTCTGGTGTATTGAAGACTTATAGGTTAAGGGACTAATGTGTTTCTGAGTGTACAAAGATCTATAAGTCGCTGAGGAGTTTGATATATCCGAAATGTCTACCCCTAAAAACGAATGTCTTCAACTGAAGACTTTGATGTTTTGTTGAAGACTTTGAAGATGAAGAATTTGGTGTGACCTTGAAGATATTGATACGAGGATTTTGAAGCGTGAAGACTTTTGTTTTGGTAGTTTCATTTCCTTTCTTTGAGTCATAGGAAACACCGTATAGTTAAAGGGGGTCGAGGTAATACTAAGGAAAAATTTCCAAGTGATGCTCATCTCAAAAGCCTCAACATATCCTATCATTCGAGTGAAGCCTTTGAAAATCTCTTGTAGTTCAGTCAAGTTCTTCAGTGACAGAGACGAAGTTATTCTTGTCCCTGAGGAATTTGTAACGAGTCAGTACCACTAGTCGCTTCTGTTGCAGTTCAGTACCACTTTAGGGCCTAACTAGATCATAGATGGCGCGCGTTGCCGCACCCGTATGTTTGTTCAATATAGTGGTAGGAAATTTTGTAAATATATGATGACATGAAATAAGGATGTTAAGTACCAAATAAGGGAATTTGAGGGCACCATTGGATTGGCAAAACAGAGCACTGGATAATTGCAATGTGTGTACTGTAGTTGCAAGATCAGTCACTAAAATCTGATTCGAAACTGCTAGAAGTTTTAGCTACAACATCATATTGTATGGTAAAAGTACAACTCTAAACATGACATACAATCAGCCTTAAATAATGTCCCTGGGCACTGAAATCACAAAAACACACATCAACTTGTTTGATCATCCTTTTCCTTACTTATTGTCCTTATTTACTGCATTGACATCTTATTGGCAGTGTATCAATTGTTCGTTTTGTAAACATTGGTCCTTGCTGATGAACTTGTTTGTCCTGTTTCAGAATTGACAACAAATATTTTAAAAAGGATGATAAATTGGTGAAACTAAAGTTATTTTATTTATTCTATACCAGAATTTATATTGAACAGATCATTGCAAACCATTATATTGAGTATCTAAAAAATCCTTATTTTGTGGATAGAAGAATAATAACAACCAAAAAGCATTTAATCATGAAATGCAGGTTAGCAAATAAGTCCTTTCCATAAGAACAACAAGAGAACTGAAGAAGTATACACAAGGAAAGAAGGAAAACAACTCTGTGCCTTTGAAATTTGAACAAATAGCTTGTTTTTTTTTTTCCAGCTTTTGTATGTTCACATTAGATCACAGAAAATGTATGTAATAAAAGGGAGCATCACATTAGTTCACTATATCTGGGATGGTCATTCTTGCTCGTCTTTAAGAATGTTGGATTAACCTTCACGATTTTAGAAGAAAATCTTCACTATGTAATCTCAATTAGATCAGTAAGTACATGTGGGTCTTGTTTATCATCATGTAGTTTGCATAGTCTGTCATACTAAATGTTGCATTTGTGTGACCTAGTAAGATTAGAAGGGATAGTTATTGATAATGTTATTTCACAAAAAATACGAGACAAGATTAGGTTTATAATTTGAATAGTGACCAATAAAAAAGGTGAGCCACAAAAACTAAGATTCTTATTTTACTTTACAACTTGAACACCACAAAGGGAAACAACAGAAGTTTCTAAACCACCTAAAAATGCACGTTTCTCATAGAACACTTCATTTCTGCATTTCCATGCTTCACTTTAGAAAGATTAGAGTAAAAGTAATTTTATAAAATCAGAATCCACTATGCATAACCTGCCGCAGAAAGAGGATGTCTGCAGTCCAACAACATTTATGTTATTGCTTGGTCATATATGTTATAAGTGAACTGTGCACAAACTTTATAGTCCTTCTTAGAACCCACATGACCAAACAAAAATGCTGAGTAATAACATACTTATTACCTCACGCATTCAACATCAATTTGAATTGTCACCTGGCTGTGTCCTAATTCATAGTGAAGTTGAATTGCACAACAACCACGCATATCACTCGTGCTTCCCACTCAATGTTTTGAATCCAACAGCATCTATACAAATTGAATCCATAAATGTTTTGTAGTTATAAGCTCGAGATTGATATTATGGCATCTTTTTTTTTCTTGTTAGAAGTAGCAGTTTACAGTAAAATAACCTAGATTATCACGAACAGAGTTAGAGTTTACCTGAAGGCAACAATTTACGGACAGAGCCCCTTTTCCTTAGTTGATAGTCGTGGTCATTTTTTGTTGTAAAGTAATACATATACATATTGAGTTCATCGTCTTCTGCTCATTAATCTCCTGAGGTTGACGAGAACTCATCTTGCCCAAAATTCAACTGTTCAAGAATTGAAATACCGAGTTATCAAAAAAAATTGTAGAGGATTTAGGAGAATGAGACAAGGTGGTCGTAACTGAAAAAAGGCACTCACGTACGCCTTCACATTCGTATCAATTCTTGCATACTGCATGTAGCCCAGATGAGCATTGGCCTTTCACACTTCACAGTTCTCATAGGAATTAAAGGGAACGGAAATCACTTTCCATAAGAAAGACGTCCTTTCATTCATATGAGGGTGACCGGTGACATATATGCTTGAAATATGGTATTTACCAGGAACTGCAGCCAACAAAGATGCAGTCCTACATTCGATTGCACGATGGGAACCTGGGCCTTGCATCGTCCCAACTACAACGTCGCCGACTTCAGCTGGGTGAATTCCAGTTTTGTCCAGAACAGCCTGTACATGGAAATATGAAGCGAACAAAAAAATGAGGCTTGAACGAAGCAGTGAACTGTACCACCAAGGGCAATACGACGAGTGCAAACCTTAAGGACAGAGTAAGAAGGTCCTCCGGGGTAGGTGTCCTTGAAGCCTCTTCGCTTGGCCTTGCATATCGGTGTCCTGTAGGTAATGCGTGCCACACGGCAAAGAAGACGGTAATAATCAAAACAGACAGTGCATCCATTCCATCAGTGGGTTCAACAGGCCTGCCGCCCATCGTGGGCACTGACGCTCGAGGTCGAGGTCACGGTACAGCTGCGCGACGAGGCCGAAGATATTGGCAACTGGTAAGAGTCCGCCTGTTCCACCTCTACTCGCTTCCCAACCCCCGGTCCTCATCCTCTCACCTTCCACCGGCATAGAGCAGCGGGACAGGAGGGCCGCATGGGAAGGGTAGCGTGTAAGCAATCAATCAAGGAAGAGAGGAAGGAAGGGGCGACGCTGCTTCAGATTTCTTCAGCGGCGGCGCTGCGTCGGAACGGCTGCTTCGCCTAGGTAGTTTGGACGAGAGCTCTCGCGGAGGCGATGAGGTGAGGTGAGAAGGCTAAACTGGGCTGGAAAATTGAGGCTAAACGAATGGGGTTCGGGAGAATGAAGGCCCAATCAATCACAGGCCACGGTTTCGGCTTACAGAAAAGCAGCCCTTTAGGATAGGTCGTCCAGTTCGCGAACCGAAGTCAATCGATGGCCAGGAATGTCCAAAGCATAGGATCCGACGGCCGGAAACGCTGAGGGCGCGAGAGAGCTCGCTTTAGGTTCGGTTTTACTGTCCTAAATAAATAAAGATTGTGGATGTTTTCCTCGGGCATACCTCAATATATCATCTGGTTTTGTCCACTCAATCGTGAAGATCCATCTTTGTGGGAATCTCGACGAATTGTTATTGAGCCCGTCAGCCACATCCTCTTCTCCCCCGTGGTTCATGTGAACATTGAAGCTAGTGTTGGAAACCTTGAAAGCATTATCTTTGTGTCTAGATCATGAAGAATATGTTTCATAAAGAAAGTGTTTCCTCTAAGTTCACGTGCTTTTTTTACCGCCGTGATTACGAGAAAATTTGTCTCGCTTCCTCTGAAATCGTTCCAATTCATTCTTGCATGTGTGAAGTATTCTATGGTTTGATAGATTTGCTACCTCCATTCCATTTATATTTTCCTAGCACGCCAAGCCACTTATTGATTTGGTATAGGAAAAGAAGTTTCTTGTAAGAGTTAATCCAGACTTACACATGGAACTTTGATATCCTCTCTGATGGTTCCCAACCAGAACTTGATTGCATTCCATCCTAACGACTTCAATGTGAGCACAAATGTCTTGGCATTGTGTTCATGTGTTTTGCAATCCAACTCATGACTCAAGGCTTGCTTCCATAGTTCATATCCCTAGGGTCTTGCATCGTCGTCTTTTCAATTTGTGTTGCCTCCTTTTTCTTCTCAGGCATGCTGAGTCTGAGGTATCCTAACACCAACCAGATCCGAATCTCAGCGGATATGATGGTTGGAACTTTTCCCAAGAATTATAACGTTGGTCTCTATGTTACTCGGTAAGGTGATATTGAGGCTAGCACACCTGCCCGGAAGACCTATTGTTATAGTATCTTGTTCAGTAAGATTAGCCTTTTCTCCCATGAGGAAATTGTAAGGCTTATGTTATAAGTTGTTCCTGATGGAACCTTTTGTGTCCCCAACGTCTGATATTACCTGATGACCATGTCGCTGCTTCCCCGAAGCCTGGTTGTGATACTCCAATCATCAACAAGAACATAGGAACCGCAGTGCTAAATGTTTCTTGATCAATTATCCAAACGCCATGGTATGGGTAAAATCATGAATTCCTTCCCCCCCCTTACCTAAATGGTTATGTACTTGATGTCCTGTCACGTATATCATGCTCTGTTTGTCTTTGGGAAAGGTATACTCAAATACTTGGGTATAAACACATTTCCCTTTCCATTGTTCTGTTTAACCTTTCTTGTAGTCTAACTTATCTGAACAGTGGTAATTCCCTGCTTAGGTAAACACCTCGGTGATCAATTTTGTCAGTAAGGCCATGTTACTATTGTTGATAACATTTCGGTAACCGCCGGTGGACGAGAACTTTGCCTATTGGTCCGCCTCATTTCAACGAGCAGGAAAATGGTTCTATTCGTCCCCCGCCCTTGGTACCGACGTTGTTGCCAACATAACTGACAAGCTATCCTCTGACACATCTTCTATCATGACCGTGCAAGATGTCACCGCTCTTCCTGTTTCTATCCCACATGGTGGTCCCATAACCCACAGTTCCACGGGATCGAAACCTGACTCTCTTGTACGTCTTTGTTTTCAAAGTATCCCTTGCACTTGGCTTTGTATGTAATTCCCGAGCCACCGTCCAAGGGATGATCTATTCTAGTATCAGAAGCAATAATTATTCTCGTTGTTGTGAATCCTCCTTTTTCACCTTCTAATTAGGCATCGAAAGATTGCCTACCCGTTTGAAACTTTGGACCATCGCTTTTTGCTCTCAATGATTTCCTTGAGTCACAACTTGAGGAATGATTCTTGTCTTCTTCCCCGAGTTCACCGTCAGGTGCCCAACCTCGTGTAAATATGTTCTTCCAGAGTTTTCCCCCATACCGCATTCGTAGGACGATGAAGTTCCCGAAGAAAGGATGACGATTTCATCAGGATGACCTGAATCAGAGAATCGGAGACATCAACGTAAAGGACCAACCTCTTCGATGAGAACAGCCAAGAACGAGAAGATCCGTTAGAATTTCATAAGCAAACTTCCCTTACTGCTACCTTTTAATTCTCGGGACGAGAATTTCTTTTAGTGGGGGAGAGTTGTGACATCCCTGGATTCATGCTACAGTAATGCTTGTGTTTAAGCTACAGTGATCATAAGGATTAATAAGATGTTTTGCTAAACCATGTTTGATCATCAATGGAATCAAACCTCACTTAAATTCCCTAATGATTTTCAAAATTCATTTGAAAAGTGGTTTTAAAAGTTTTGCAAACCAGGAATTAAAAATCATGAATAGGTTTCAAATATTCCCTAGGCATTTATAAAATTGCAACCCACATTTTTGTAAAGTGTTTAGTGCCTCTAACACAATTTAACAGTGGACAAAACAAATTATTAAATGCCTTTTTGAATTATAAAATTTCAAATAATTTCAAACGGCCTTCAAACCTTTTATGCTACTGTCTAATATTGCATTTGGAATATTGGGCCATGTGGCATATTTTTGGTTTGATATTTTCTAACTAAAATTATTTTATAACAGAAACAAAAAAAGGAAAGAAACTACACTGTACACTTGTAGCCCATTGCTACAGTGCACAGCCCAGCCCACCCCCACCAGCTCTCCTTTAACCTCCTGCTACAGGAGGCAGAGGATGGGCGTGGCGGCCATCCAGGCCACCATGGCCGAGGCTGCCGACGTGCCGGCCATCCAGAGGCCCCCCCGGACACATATAGACCCCCTGGCGAACCCTAGGCCACCCATTCCTTCTCTCTCTCTCGTCCCCTTCAATTTCTTCGTCGCCCGAGTATGTGGTCGCCACCACCTCGTCGATCCCTTGGCCACCGCACTAGTAGAAAACAGGGCTTTGGTCCAGCCCTGAAAAGCCCATTAATCCCGGTTCACTCACGAACCGGGACCCATGGGGGCATCGGTCCCGGTTCGTGAGGCCAGGGCGCCGGCCGGGCCTCGTGGGCCATTGGTCTCGGTTCGTCTGACCCCTTTGGTCCCGGTTCCAGACACGAACCGGGTCCAATGGGCCTCGCTCCTGGCCCACAACCATTGGTCCCGGTTTGTGGTTGGAACCGGGACCAAATGGGGTCCTTTAGTCCCGGTTCCAGCCACAAACCGGGACCAAAGGGAAGCCTATATATACCCCCTGCCCGCGAGCAGAGCAGTGCACTGCTCTTTTTTTTTGGCCGGCCGTGGGAGAGCTTTGTGGTGCTCTAGCTCACCTCCCATGCACATGAGGTGTTCGATGAAATGCCCGAGCCACACTTAAGCTTTCTCCTCTCGAAGCTCCTTGTCCAAGCTCCATTTTCCTCAAGATTTGTCTAGGTTTGGCGGTCCGTCCTGTCCCGTCCCCGTCCTCACCGCCGTCGATCGCCCGCGCCGATCTCGGCGCCGGCACCATCGTGGTTAGCCTCTTCTTCTTATCTTCTTTCTAAAAGAAAAAAGTTCTTACTTGTATGATTTAGATAGATACTTGTGTAATTTTCTTACTTTTATTATTGTTTGTTATTATATAGTGCGATGGTTTTGGTATCCGCCTCCGTCAGCCCTCGTCCTGTCTATGATTCGGATGTGGTATATATTATCTTTTATAACTATTTGTTTTATTTAGTGTTTATGACAATTATGCCGACCAACGTGACATAGATTTTTTAATCTAGGAGGTATGTGAACCGGAAATTCCAACCGACATAGAAATTCTTGTCGAGAAGTTAAATTTGGTTGAAAAAGAAAACAATTACTTGAAAGAAAAATTACAAAGAGTTGAAGAGGAGAAGATGAAATTGGAGTTGAATGTTGCCGATGTCGTCGACGATCACAAGATCAAGATGGATGCAATGCGCTTGAAGATTAGAAAGATTAGAAAATATGCCATTCATACTGAGGCTTGGTATCATTATGCCGTTGGATCAATTGGTACCTTAGTTGCGGTTATGATCGCATTTGTTGTTGCATTTAAATTTTTTACATAGTTTCAATGTATGTTTTAATTAGATGCTCTAGAGAGCTATATGTTGTTCAATAATGAGAACTATATAACGCACGCAGATGAACCGGCAATGGATGTACGGTGAGCGACGCACCTCCGAGTATATTAAGGGCCTGCATAATTTTCTCGAAGCGGCTGAGGCAAACAAGCAGAATGGTTTTATGCATTGTCCATGTACTGTCTGTTTGAATACGAAGGCTTTCTCCAACTCTAAAACCCTTCACTTCCACCTGCTTGAGAAGGGTTTTATGCCACACTATAATGTTTGGACCAAGCACGGAGAAAGAGGGGTTATGATGGAAGACAACGAAGAAGAAGAGGATGATGACAACTACCCGCCCCCTGAATACGGTGATGCTGCAATGTGGGAAGCTGAAGATCAAGAGGAACCAGACGATGTGCCCGATGATGATCTTCGCCGGGTCATTGTTGATGCACAGAGAGAATGCGAAAGTGAAAGGGAGAAGTTGAAGTTCGATTGCATGTTAGAGGATCACAAAAAAGGGTTGTACCCAAATTGCGAAGATGACAACAGAAAACTCGGTACCACACTGGAATTGCTGCAATGGAAGGCAGACAATGGTGTATCTGACAAGGGATTTAGTTCGCTACTGAAAATAATGAAGAAGAAGCTTCCAAAGGATAACGAATTGCCCGGCAGTACGTACGAAGCAAAGAAGGTTCTATGCCCTCTAGGATTGGAGGTGCAGAAGATACATGGATGCCCTAATGACTGCATCCTCTACCGCGGTGCGTACGAGGATTTGAACACATGCCCGGTATGCGGTGCATTGCGGTATAAGATCAGAAGAGATGACCCTGGTGATGTTGAGGGCCAGCGCACCGGGAAGAAGGTTCCTGCCAAGGTGATGTGGTATGCTCCAATAATACCACGGTTGAAACGTCTGTTCAGAAACAAAAAGCATGCCGAGTTGATGCAATGGCACATAAAAGACCGTAAGAAAGACGGGAAGTTGAGAGCACCCGCTGACGGGTCGCAGTGGAGAAAGATCGAGAGAGATCGTATGATGATGATGCCTTTGATCTAGAATATCACTGCAGTTACATGTGAAGAAATGAAATGCCTTTTGTAACAGATGAGTTTTCGTATGAAACCCTGATACTTCGAAAGAGATTGTCCGTTTTGTACACGAAGTGCATCCAGTTTTTGCCGTAACCCTCTCAACTTTTTAGCACATGCTATGTGGGTGAAATGATGATACCATGCCAACTTTCAACCTTTTCAGAGTTCATTTGTAGTGCTTTTCAATTTCATGGTCATTTAGCTCAAAAAAATCAGTAAATGCATGAAAAATACCAGATGAAGTCAGAAAGGGTTGAAAATTGATGATGTGGCCTTGAATGGTTCATTTTGAACACACAAAAAGTCTGGAGTTCAAATAAGTTCAAACAAATGAAACACCTTTGTAACAGATGAGTTTTCGTTCGAAACCCTGATACTTTGAAAGAGATTGTCCGTTTTGTACACGAAGTGCATCCAGTTTTTGCCGTAACCCTCTCAAATTTTTAGCACATGCTATGTGGGTAAAATGATGATACCATGCCAACTTTCAACCTTTTCAGAGTTCATTTGTTGTGCTTTTCAATTTCATGGTCATTTAGCTCAAAAAAATCAGTAAATGCATGAAAAATACCAGATGAAGTCAGAAAGGGTTGAAAATTGATGATGTGGCTTTGAATGGTTCATTTTGAACACACAAAAAGTCTGGAGTTCAAATAAGTTCAAAAAAATGAAATACCTTTGTAACAGATGAGTTTTCGTCCGAAACCCTGATACTTCGAAAGAGATTGTCCATTTTGTACACGAAGTGCATCCAGTTTTTGCCGTAACCCTCTCAACTTTTTAGCACATGCTATGTGGGTGAAATGATGATACCATGCCAACTTTCAACCTTTTCAGAGTTCATTTGTAGTGCTTTTCAATTTCAGGGTCATTTAGCTCAAAGAATGAACTAATAGCAAAAAGAATGAACTAGGAAACTTTTACGAAACTCTAATAGCAAAAAGAATGAACTAAAAATAATCAATTAAAATATTCTGTTATGATCAACTAAAACAAAACTATAATATTCTTCAATAGCAAAAAGAATCGACTAAAAACTTTTATAAAACTCTAATAGCAAAAGGAATGAACTAAAAAGCTTTTATAAACCTCTAATATTTTTGAAACTAAAATTATATAAAATTTATGCAACTAAAATTATCAAAGTATTTTTTGTTCAAAACATTAATAGCAAAAAGAATTTTCATAAAGAAATTTTTTGTTAGAAACTTTAATAGCAAACTAAAATAACAAAATCTGTTTTTGATTAAAACAGACATTTAAAATAACCTAAAAATTACCAAATTGAATATAATGATAAAACACAGTAATATTAAATAACAGGAAAAAGAATCACTCAAAACTCTATTTTTTTAGTAAAGTTATTCACAAACTATGATTCACACAAATTTCAAAAAATTCAAATTTGAAAACTAATGGCACTAACAGAAAGTTTATAATTTTTGTGACCTAAAAGCAAAAAGAATCACTGAAAAACAGTAAGTATTTAGTTGTAAGTAGGAACAAAATAAAATAAATAAAGCAAAAAACAAAACAAAAAATTGACCCCTTTAGTCCCGGTTGGTGCCACCAACCGGGACCAAAGGTCCCTGTTTCTGGGCTGCTGAAAACTGACCTTTGGTCCCGGTTGGTGGCACCAACTGGGACCAATGCACCCCTTTATGTTGGAAATATGCCCTAGAGGCAATAATAATTTAGTTATTATTTTATTTCCTTGTTCATGATAATCGTTTATTATCCATGCTATAATTGTATTGATTGGAAACTCAAATACATGTGTGGGTACATAGACAACACTGTGTCCCTAGTAAGCCTCTAGTTATCTAGCTCGTTGATCAAAAAGATGGTGAAGGTTTCCTAGCCATGGACATAAGGTGTCATTTGATAACGGGATCACATCATTAGGAGAATGATGTGATGGACAAGACCCAAACTATAAACATAGCATATGATCGTGTAAGTTTATTACTATTGTTTTCTGCATGTCAAGTATCTGTTCCTATGACCATGAGATCATGGAACTCCCTGACATCGGAGGAGTACCTTGTGTGTATCAAACGTCGCAACATAACTGGGTGACTATAAAGATGCTCTACAGGTATCTCCGAGGATGTCGGGATTAACTGAATCCTTGACATAGAGGTTCGACCGATAAAGATCTTCGTAGAATATGTAGGAGCCAATATGGGCATCCAGGTCCCGCTATTGGTTATTGATCGTAGAGGTGTCTCGGTCATGTCTACATAGTTCTCGAACCCGCAGGGTCTACACACTTAACGTTTGGTGACGATTAGTATAGTTGAGTTATTTTGTTGGTGACCGAAGGTTGTTCGGAGTCCCGGATAAGATCCCGGACATGACGAGGATCTCCGGAAGAGTCCGGAGGTAAAGATTGATATATGTGATAATAGTGTTTTGATCTCCGGAAGGGTTCCGGAATTCACCGGAAGGGGTTCCGGATGTTTACCGAAGTGTTCGGGTGCAGCAACACTTTATATGGACCAAAGGGGTAAAGCCCACGAGGTATTGGAAAGTGCAAAAGGAAGTTTTGCTGCTGCCTTAAGCGGTACTACCGCTGGTAAGGCAGTACTACCGCGTAAGCGGTACTACCGCTTGTATGAAGCGGTACTACCGCTCGTGAGCGGTACTACCGCTTGTACGCGATACTGCTGGAATCCGAGTTAGACTCTTTCCGTGCGGGCCAAACCGACCTTGTGCGGGCAAAACCGACCTTGTGGAGGCTTTCTCTCCAAGTTTAGACCCCAGGGCTCAACATATAAATAGAGGGGCAGGGCTAACACACGGGATACATCAAGATTTCCCAAGCCGTGTGTCGGCAACCCTAACCCTCTAGTTCCTCCCGTCATAATCTCCGTAGTGCTTGGCGAAGCCCTGCAGAGATTATTCCTCACCACCATCACCATGCCGTCGTGCTGCCGGAACTCATCCACTACTTCACCATCGCTCGCTGGATCGAGGAGGTGAAGGCGTCATCAAGCCGTACGTGTGTTGAACGCGGAGGTGCCGTCCGTTCGGCACTAGTTCGTGATCGGATCGAGGGACGACTTGCGATTTGGATCGCGGAGACGTTCGACTACATCAACCGCGTTTCTTAACGCTTCCGCTTAGCGATCTACAAGGGTATGTAGATTCACTCTCCCTCTCATAGATGCTCATCACCATGGATAGATCTTGTGTGTGCGTAGGAAATTTTTTGTTTCCCATGCAACGTTCCCCAACACTTTAGTCCCGGTTGGTGCCACCAACCGGGACCAAAGGTCCCTGTTTCCCGCCTTTTGGGCTGCTGAAAACTGACCTTTGGTCCCGGTTGGTGGCACCAACCGGGACTACAGGGGTGCATTGGTCCCGGTTGGTGCCACGAACCGGGACCAATTCTCTGGGTATATAAGTAGCACTTCGGAATTTTCAGTTCTCATCTCGCCCCCGCCCCCGATGACGCCGCCGCCCGCCGCCCCTGTCGTCGCCGTCGCTCGCCGCCCCCGTCGTCCGCTCGCCGCCCCCGTCGTCGCCGCCGCCCCCGCCCGTCGCCCCCGCCGTCGCCCGCCGCCCCCGTCGTCGACGCCGCCCGTCGCCCCCGTCGTTGCCCGCCGCCCGCCGCCCCCGCCGTCGCCGTCACCGTCGCCGTCACCGTCGCCCCCGTCGTCGCCCGCCGCCCGCCGCCCACGTCGTCGCCGCCGCCCCCGCCCGCCGCCCCCGCCGTCGCCGTCACCGTCGCCCCCGCCGTCGCCGTCGCCGTCGCCCCCGTCGTCGCCCTCGCGTCAATATTTGGTCGATGCTAGCTTCGACACAGATCCGGATGACTCCAAGTCACAAACCAGATACGTGTATATTTTGAATGGTGGGGCAGTCAGCTGGTGCAGTTGCAAGCAAAGCGTCGTGGCGGCATCTACATGTGAAGCGGAGTACATAGCTGCTTCGGAAGCAGCGCAGGAAGGAGTCTGGATGAAGGAGTTCATCACCGACCTAAGAGTGATTCCCAATGCGTCGGGCCCGATGACTCTCTTCTGTGACAACACTGGAGCTATTGCCAATGCCAAGGAGCCCAGATTTCACAAGAAGACCAAGCACATCAAGCGCCGCTTCAACTCCATTCGTGGTTACATTCAGGATGGAGATATAGATATTTGTAAAGTACATACGGATCTGAATGTCGCAGATCCGTTGACTAAACCTCTTTCACGAGCGAAACATCATCAGCACCAGAACTCTATGGGTGTTCGATTCATCACAATGTAACTAGATTATTGACTCTAGTGCAAGTGGGAGACTGTTGGAAATATGCCCTAGAGGCAATAATAAAATGGTTATTATTATATTTCCTTGTTCATGTTAATTGTCTATTGTTCATGCTATAATTGTATTAACCGGAAACCGTAATACATGTGTGAATACATAGACCACACCATGTCCCTAGTGAGCCTCTAGTTGACTAGCTCGTTGATCAATAGATGGTCATGGTTTCCTGACCATGGACATTGGATGCCGTTGATAACGGGATCACATCATTAGGAGAATGATGTGATGGACAAGACCCAATCCTAAGCATAACACAAGATCGTGTAGTTCGTCTGCTAGAGCTTTTCTAATGTCAAGTATCATTTCCTTAGACCATGAGATTGTGCAACTCCCGGATACCGTAGGAATGCTTTGGGTGTATCAAACGTCACAACGTAACTGGGTGACTATAAAGGTGCACTACAGGTATCTCCGAAAGTGTCTGTTGGGTTGGCACGAATTGAGACTGGGATTTGTCACTCCGTGTGACGGAGAGGTATCTCTGGGCCCAGTCGGTAATACATCATCATAATGAGCTCAATGTGACTAAGGAGTTAGTCACGGGATCATGTGTTATGGAACGAGTAAAGAGACTTGCCGGTAATGAGATTGAACAAGGTATAGGGATACCGACGATCGAATCTCGGGCAAGTAACATACCGATGGACAAAGGGAATTGTATACGGGATTAATTGGATCCCCGACATCGTGGTTCATCCGATGAGATCATCGTGGAACATGTGGGAGCCAATATGGGTATCCATATCCCTCTATTGGTTATTGGCCGGAGAGGTGTCTCGGTCATGTCTGCATGGTTCCCGAACCCGTAGGGTCTACACACTTAAGGTTCGGTGACGCTAGAGTTGTAATGGGAATTGTATGTGGTTACCGAAAGTTGTTCGGAGTCTTGGATGAGACCCCGGACGTCACGAGGAGTTCCGGAATGGTCCGGAGGTAAAGATTTATATATGGGAAGTCCTATTTTGGCCACCGGAAAATGTTCAGGATTTTTCGGTATTGTACCGGGAAGGTTCTAGAAGGTTCCGGAGTGGGGCCCACCTGCATGGGGGGACCCACATGAACGTGGGTAGTGGGGGCAAGGCCCCACACCCCTGGTCAAGGCGCACCAAGATCCCCCCTTAGAAGGAATAAGATCATATCCCGAAGGGATAAGATCAAGATCCCTAAAAAGGGGGGATAACAATCGGTGGGGAAGGGAAAGGATGGGATTTCTTTCCTCCCACCTTTGGCAACGCCCCAATGGACTTGGAGGGCAAGAAACCAGCCCCCTCCACCCCTATATATAGTGGGGAGGCGCATGGGAGCTGCAACCCTTGCCCCTGGCGCAGCCCTCCCCCCTCCTACACCTCCTCCTCCTCCGTAGTGCTTAGCGAAGCTCTGCCGGAGAACCACGAGCTCCACCGCCACCACGCCGTCGTGCTGCCGGAGCTCTCCCTTAAATTCTCCTCCCCCCTTGATGGATCAAGAAGGAGGAGACATCCCCGGGCTGTACGTGTGTTGAACGCGGAGGCGCCGTCCGTTCGGCGCTTGGATCGGATCTTCCGCGATTTGAATCGCCGCGAGTACGACTCCATCAACCGCGTTCTTTGCAACGCTTCCGCTTAGCGATCTTCAAGGGTATGAAGATGCACTCCCTCTCTCTCATTTCTAGCATCTCCTAGATTGATCTTGGTGACACGTAGGATTTTTTTTGAATTATTACTACGTTCCCCAACAGTGGCATCATGAGCTAGGTCTATGCGTAGATTCTATGCATGAGTAGAACACAAGTAGTTGTGGGCGATGATTTGGTCAATTTGCTTGCCGTTACTAGTCCTATCTTGATTCGGCGGCATTGTGGGATGAAGCGGCCCGGACCGACTTTACACGTACGCTTACGTGAGACTGGTTCCACCGCCTGACATGCACTTGTTGCATAAGGTGACTAGCGGGTGTCTGTCTCTCCCACTTTAGTCGGATCGGATTCGATGAAGAGGGTCCTTATGAAGGGTAAATAGAAATTGGCATATCACCGTTGTGGCTTTTGCGTAGGTAAGAAACGTTCTTGCTAGAAACCCATAGCAGCCACGTAAAACTTGCAACAACAATTAGAGGACGTCTAACTTGTTTTTGCAGGGTATGCTATGTGATGTGATATGGCCAAAAGGATGTGATGAAATATATGTGATGTATGAGATTGATCATGTTCTTGTAATAGGAATCACGACTTGCATGTCGATAAGTATGACAACTGGCAGGAGCCATAGGAGTTGTCTTAATTTATTGTATGACCTGCGTGTCAATCAAAAACGCCATGTAATTACTTTACTTTATTGCTAACCGTTAGCCATAGTAGTAGAAGTAATAGTTGGCGAGACAACTTCATGAAGACACGATGATGGAGATCATGATGATGGAGATCATGGTGTCGTACCGGTGACGATGGTGATCATGCCGCGCCCCGAAGATGGAGATCAAAGGCGCAAGATGATATTGGCCATATCATGTCACTTTATGATTTGCATGTGATGTTTATCATGTTTTTACATCTTATTTGCTTAGAACGATGGTAGCCTAAATAAGATGATCCGTCACTAAAATTTCAAGAAATGTGTTCCCCCTAAGTGTGCACCGTTGCGAAGGATCGTTGTTTCGAAGCACCACGTGATGATCGGGTGTGATAGATTCTAACGTTCGCATACAACGGGTGTAAGCCAGATTTACACACGCGAAACACTTAGGTTGACTTGACGAGCCTAGCATGTACAGACATGGCCTCGGAACACGAGAGACTGAAAGGTCGAACATGAGTCGTATAGTAGATGCGATCAACATGGAGATGTTCACCATTGATGACTAGTCCGTCTCACGTGATGATCGGACACGGCCTAGTCGATATGGATCATGTATCACTTAGATGACTAGAGGGATGTTTATCTGAGTGGGAGTTCATTAAATAATTTGATTAGATGAACTTAATTATCATGAACTTAGTCTAAAAATGTCTTTACAATCTATCTTGTAGATCCAATGGCCCACGCTAATGTTGCCCTCAACTTCAACGCGTTCCTAGAGAAAACCAAACTGAAAGACGATGGAAGCAACTATACGGACTGGGTCCGTAACTTGAGGATCATCCTCATAGCTTCCAAGAAAGCATATGTCCTTGATGCACCGCTAGGTGACGCACCCATTTTCCCAGCAACTCAAGACGTTATGAACGCTTGGCAGTCGCGTAGTGATGATTACTCCCTGGTTCAGTGCGGCATGCTTTACAGCTTAGAACCGGGGCTCCAAAAGCGTTTTGAGCAACACGGAGCATATGAGATGTTCCAAGAGCTGAGAATGGTTTTCCAAGCTCATGCCCGGGTCGAGAGATATGAAGTCTCCGACAAGTTCTTCAGTTGTAAAATGGAGGAAAATAGTTCTGTCAGCGAGCACATACTCAAAATGTCTGGGTTGCACAACCGCTTGTCTCAGCTGGGAGTTAATCTTCCGGATGACTCGGTTATTGACAGAATCCTCCAGTCGCTTCCACCTAGCTACAAGAGCTTTGTGATGAACTTCAATATGCAAGGGATGGAGAAGTCCATTCCTGAGTTATATTCGATGCTGAAATCAGCGGAGGTGGAAATCAAAAAGGAACATCAAGTGTTGATGGTGAATAAGACCACCAGTTTCAAGAAAGGCAAGGGTAAGAAGAACTTCAAGAAGGACGGCAAAGCAGTTGCTGCGCCCGGTAAATCAGTTGCCGGGAAGAAGCCCAAGAATGGACCCAAGCCTGAGACTGAGTGCTTTTATTGCAAGGGAACCGGTCACTGGAAGCGGAACTGCCCCAAGTACTTAGCGGATAAGAAGGCCGGCAACGTCAAAGGTATATATGATAGACATGTTATTGATGTGTACCTTACCAGCGCTCGTAGTAGCTCCTGGGTATTTGATACCGGTGCGGTTGCTCACATTTGTAACTCAAAACAGGAGCTGCGGAATAAGCGGAGACTGGCGAAGGATGAGGTGACGATGCGCGTCGAGAATGGTTCCAAGGTCGATGTGATCGCCGTCGGCACGCTACCTCTACATCTACCTTTGGGATTAGTTTTAAACCTCAATAATTGTTATTTAGTACCAGCTTTGAGCATGAACATTGTATCTGGATCTCGTTTGATGCGAGATGGCTACTCATTTAAATCCGAGAATAATGGTTGTTCTATTTATATGAGAGATATGTTTTATGGTCATGCCCCGCTGGTCAATGGTTTATTTTTATTGAATCTCGAACGTGATGTTACACATATTCATAGTGTGAATACCAAACGATGTAAGGTTGATAATGATAGTCCCACATACTTGTGGCACTGCCGCCTTGGTCATATTGGTGTCAAACGCATGAAGAAACTCCATGCAGATGGACTTTTGGAGTCTCTTGATTATGAATCATTTGACACGTGCGAACCATGCCTCATGGGCAAGATGACTAAGACTCCGTTCTCCGGAACAATGGAGCGAGCAACCAACTTGTTGGAAATAATACATACCGATGTATGCGGTCCAATGAGCGTTGAGGCTCGCGGTGGCTATCGTTATGTTCTGACCCTCACTGATGACTTAAGCAGATATGGGTATGTCTACTTAATGAAACACAAGTCTGAGACCTTTGAAAAGTTCAAGGAATTTCAGAGTGAGGTAGAGAATCAACGTGACAAGAAAATAAAGTTCTTACGATCTGATCGTGGAGGAGAATATTTGAGTCACGAGTTTGGCACGCACTTAAGGAAATGTGGAATTGTTTCACAACTCACGCCGCCTGGAACACCTCAGCGTAATGGTGTGTCCGAACGTCGTAATCGCACTCTATTGGATATGGTGCGATCTATGATGTCACTTACTGATTTACCGCTATCATTTTGGGGATATGCATTAGAGACTGCCGCATTCACTTTAAATAGGGCACCGTCTAAATCCGTTGAGACGACACCGTATGAATTATGGTTTGGGAAGAAACCTAAGCTGTCGTTTCTGAAAGTTTGGGGATGCGATGCTTATGTCAAGAAACTTCAACCTGAAAAGCTCGAACCCAAATTGGAAAAGTGCGTGTTCATAGGATACCCTATGGAAACTATTGGGTATACCTTCTACCTCAGATCCGAAGGCAAGATCTTTGTTGCCAAGAATGGATCCTTTCTAGAGAAAGAGTTTCTCTCGAAAGAAGTAAGTGGGAGGAAAGTAGAACTTGATGAGGTAATTGTACCCCCTCTCGAACCGGAGAGTAGCGCAGCGCAAGAAAATGTTTCTGTGGTGCCTGCACCGACTAGAGAGGAAGTTAATGATGATGATCATGAAACTTCGGATCAAGTTACTACTGAACTTCATAGGTCCACGAGGACACGTTCCGCACCAGAGTGGTATGGCAACCCTGTCCTAGAAATCATGTTGTTAGACAACGGTGAACCTTCGAACTATGAAGAAGCCATGGCGGGCCCGGATTCCAACAAATGGCTTGAAGCCATGAAATCCGAGATAGAATCCATGTATGAGAACAAAGTATGGACTTTGGTGGACTTGCCCGATGATCGACAAGCCATAGAAAATAAATGGATCTTTAAGAAGAAGACTGACGCGGATGGTAATGTGACCGTCTATAAGGCTCGGCTTGTCGCTAAGGGTTATCGACAAGTTCAAGGAGTTGACTATGATGAGACGTTCTCACCCGTAGCGATGCTAAAGTCCGTCCGAATCATGTTAGCAGTTGCCGCATTTTATGATTATGAGATCTGGCAAATGGACGTCAAAACGGCATTCCTTAACGGTTTCCTTAAGGAAGAATTGTATATGATGCAACCGGAAGGTTTTGTCGATCCTAAGAATGCTGACAAGGTATGCAAGCTCCAGCGCTCCATCTATGGGCTGGTGCAAGCATCTCGGAGTTGGAACATTCGCTTTGATGAGGTGATCAAAGCGTTTGGGTTTATACAGACTTATGGAGAAGCCTGTATTTACAAGAAAGTGAGTGGGAGCTCTGTAGCATTTCTCATTTTATATGTGGATGACATATTGTTGATGGGAAATTATATAGAACTTTTGGAAAGCATAAAGGCCTACTTGAATAAGTGTTTTTCAATGAAGGACCTTGGAGAAGCTGCTTACATATTAGGCATCAAGATCTATAGAGATAGATCGAGACGCCTCATTGGTCTTTCACAAAGCACATACCTTGACAAGATATTGAAGAAGTTCAATATGGATCAGTCCAAGAAGGGGTTCTTGCCTGTATTGCAAGGTGTGAGATTGAGCACAGCTCAATGCCCGACCTCGGCAGAAGATAGAGAAAAGATGAGTGTCATCCCCTATGCCTCAGCCATAGGCTCTATTATGTATGCCATGCTGTGTACCAGACCTGATGTGAACCTTGCCATAAGTTTGGTAGGGAGGTACCAAAGTGATCCCGGAATGGAACACTGGACAGCGGTCAAGAATATCCTTAAGTACCTGAAAAGGACTAAGGATATGTTTCTCGTTTATGGAGGTGCCGAAGAGCTCGTCGTAAAGGGTTACGTCGATGCTAGCTTCGACACAGATCCGGATGACTCCAAGTCACAAACCGGATACGTGTATATTTTGAATGGTGGGGCAGTCAGCAGGTGCAGTTGCAAGCAAAGCGTCGTGGCGGCATCTACATGTGAAGCGGAGTACATAGCTGCTTCGGAAGCAGCGCAGGAAGGAGTCTGGATGAAGGAGTTCATCACCGACCTAGGAGTGATTCCCAATGCGTCGGGCCCGATGACTCTCTTCTGTGACAACACTGGAGCTATTGCCATTGCCAAGGAGCCCAGATTTCACAAGAAGACCAAGCACATCAAGCGCCGCTTCAACTCCATTCGTGGTTACATTCAGGATGGAGATATAGATATTTGTAAAGTACATACGGATCTGAATGTCGCAGATCCGTTGACTAAACCTCTTTCACGAGCGAAACATGATCAGCACTAGAACTCTATGGGTGTTCGATTCATCACAATGTAACTAGATTATTGACTCTAGTGCAAGTGGGAGACTGTTGGAAATATGCCCTAGAGGCAATAATAAAATGGTTATTATTATATTTCCTTGTTCATGTTAATTGTCTATTGTTCATGCTATAATTGTATTAACCGGAAACCGTAATGCATGTGTGAATACATAGACCACACCATGTCCCTAGTGAGCCTCTAGTTGACTAGCTTGTTGATCAATAGATGGTCATGGTTTCTTGACCATGGACATTGGATGTCGTTGATAACGGGATCACATCATTAGGAGAATGATGTGATGGACAAGACCCAATCCTAAGCATAGCACAAGATCGTGTAGTTCGTCTGCTAGAGCTTTTCTAATGTCAAGTATCATTTCCTTAGACCATGAGATTGTGCAACTCCCGGATACCATAGGAATGCTTTGGGTGTATCAAACGTCACAACGTAACTGGGTGACTATAAAGGTGCACTACAGGTATCTCCGAAAGTGTCTGTTGGGTTGGCACTAATTGAGACTGGGATTTGTCACTCCGTGTGACGGAGAGGTATCTCTGGGCCCACTCGATAATACATCATCATAATGAGCTCAATGTGACTAAGGATTTAGTCACGGGATCATGTGTTATGGAACGAGTAAAGAGACTTGCCGGTAATGAGATTGAACAAGGTATAGGGATACCGACGATCGAATCTCGGGCAAGTAACATACCGATGGACAAAGGGAATTGTATACGGGATTAATTGGATCCCCGACATCGTGGTTCATCCGACGAGATCATCGTGGAACATGTGGGAGCCAATAGGGGTATCCAGATCCTGCTATGGGTTATTGGCCGGAGAGGTGTCTCGGTCATGTCTGCATGGTTCCCGAACCAGTAGGGTCTACACACTTAAGGTTCGGTGACGCTAGAGTTGTAATGGGAATTGTATGTGGTTACCGAAAGTTGTTCGGAGTCTCGAATGAGATCCCGGACGTCACGAGGAGTTCCGGAATGGTCCGGAGGTAAAGATTTATATATGGGAAGTCCTATTTTGGCCACCGGAAATTGTTCGGGATTTTTCGGTATTGTACCGGGAAGGTTCTAGAAGGTTCCGGAGTGGGGCCCACCTGCATGGGGGACCCACATGAACGTGGGTAGTGGAGGCAAGGCCCCACACCCCTGGTCAAGGCGCACCAATATCCCCCCTTAGAAGGAATAAGATCATATCCCGAAGGGATAAGATCAAGATCCCTAAAAAGGGGGGATAACAATCGGTGGGGAAGGGAAAGGATGTGATTTCTTTCCTCCCACCTTTGCCAACGCCCCAATGGACTTGGAGGGCAAGAAACCAGCCCCCTCCACCCCTATATATAGTGGGGAGGCGCATGGGAGCTGCAACCCTTGCCTCTGACGCAGCCCTCCCCCCACCTACACCTCCTCCTCCTCCGTAGTGCTTAGCGAAGCTCTGCCGGAGAACCACGAGCTCCACCGCCACCACGCCGTCGTGCTGCCGGAGCTCTCCCTTAACTTCTCCTCCCCCCTTGCTGGATCAAGAAGGAGGAGACGTCCCCGGGCTGTACGTGTGTTGAACGCGGAGGCGCCGTCCGTTCGGCGCTTGGATCGGATCTTCTGCGATTTGAATCGCCGCGAGTACGACTCCATCAACCGCGTTCTTTGCAACGCTTCCGCTTAGCGATCTTCAAGGGTATGAAGATGCACTCCCTCTCTCTCGTTGCTAGCATCTCCTAGATTGATCTTGGTGACACGTAGGAATTTTTTTGAATTATTACTACGTTCCCCAACAGAGGGGTGAGCGTCGTTGTCGTCTACCCCCTCCTCGATAACTTCGACATGAGGGGGGACGTCGGACATGACATGAGGGGGGACGTCGGACGTCGGACATGAGGGGTGAGCGTCGTTGTCGTCTACCCCCTCCCCGATAACTTCGACATGAGGGGGGACGTCGGACATGACATGAGGGGGGACGTCGGACGTCGGACATGAGGGGTGAGCGTCGTTGTCGTCTACCCCCTCCCCGATAACTTCGACATGAGGGGGGACATCGGACATGACATGAGGGGTGAGCGTCGTTGTCGTCTACCCCCTCCCCGATAACTTCGACATGAGGGGGGACGTCGGACATGACATGAGGGGGGACGTCGGACGTCGGACATGAGGGGTGAGCATCGTTGTCGTCTACCCCCTCCCCGATAACTTCGACATGAGGGTGGACGTCGGACATGACATGAGGGGTGAGCGTCGTTGTCGTCTACCCCCTCCCCGATAACTTCGACATGAGGGGGGACGTCGGACATGACATGAGGGGGGACGTCGGACGTCAGACATGAGGGGTGAGCGTCGTTGTCGTCTACCCCCTCCCCGATAACTTCGACATGAGGGGGGACGTCGGACATGTCATGTGGATTTTTTTGTTCATATAGAAAACTCCGGTAACATAGATTTATGAAGAATGCCCCCATTATGGATGTGCACAAGTTGATCCAATTTTTTTCTGATCTCATCTATATATATATTCTTCTATATGTCACGTTGTCTATCAAAGTATTGAAGAAATCCATGGCTTCATCATTAGCCGGAAGTAACAAGCGTATGATGCTACGAAGCTCTTCAAAGTTGTTTTGGAACGGAGTTCCGGATAGAATAATTCGCTTTTTGGTACAAAATTCAGCAAAGGCCTTCCAAATAGCGATATTCGGAAGGCTCTTGCTGAACTTCGTACCAAAAAGCTAATTAATTATCCTATCCGGGACTCCGTTCCAAAACAATTTTGGAGAGCTTCGTACCATTATGCGCCTGTTACTTCCGGTTAATGATGAAGCCTTGGTTTTCTTGAATCCTTTGACACTAGACAACGTGACATATAGAAGGGTAGATGAGATCTGGAAAAATATGGACCATTTTCTGCACATCCAGAATGGCGCCATTTTGTTAAATCCCTTAAAGGTTAAGAGAATCCCTTGTTTGACATTCATGAGAGAGGCGGTCCGGACGTCGGACATTCATGAGAGAGGCGGTCCGGACGTCGGACATTCATGTTTGTATATTAATTGCCATGTTGTAATATTTGCAGAAACTATGGATCAAAGAGACTTGGAACAAGAACAGTTGTTGGGGGAGATAATCCTCGCCGGACGTGATGTCTTGTCGTTTCTCAACGACATCGATGGTCTGGAAGGAGAGGATGACGGCTCCGGTGATCGAACAATGGAGGAGGAAGGACATGATCATGATGGCTCCAGTGACCGAATGCCAGAGGAAGAAGGAGACCATGATGACGGCTCCGGTGACCGAACGGAGGAGGGAGCTGTTGCAAAGTCCGACGAGGTATATATATTAATTAAGCCTATGCTGACTAGCTAATTGATGCATTAATTGTTTTGGTATGTACATATATTAACTCTTCTTTCTTCTTTTATAGCCCTCCGGATCGAGCCAAACTTCGGTAACGAGACGAGGCCCGAAGAGAAGGTTGCGCAAGGATGAAAGGTTCACGATCACAGCACTCGCGGACGATGGCCTACCGATTGAACCCAAGCGGACCAAGGACGCATTTTCTGCTCAGTGCGGAGCTATTGTTAGGGACAACATCCCGATCAGCATCAAGCAATGGAATAAGCCTAAGGACGACAACCCTGAAGTTTCTTATGTCACCGATAGACACAAAGATGATCTTTGGTCCTCGCTGAAGGCAAATTTCACCCTACCGCCAGAGGAGGATCCGAATAAGCCAGTTATAGAGCCACTGGTCAAGGCGTGTGCTCTTAAGAAGATGGCAGATCTATTCAGGAGGTGGAAGAATGAGTTGAAATCAAAGTTTGTCGACAAAGGGAAGACTCCAGAATTCATCGGCCGATTTGAGAAGATAAGAGATCACTGGCCCGCATTTGTGGCCTACAAGACATCGGACAAGAGTAAGAAAATGTCAGAGACAAACAAGAACAATGCTGCAAAGAAGCAGTATCACCATCACACGGGGTCAGGTGGCTATCTCAAAGCCCGACCGTTGTGGGACAAAGCTGAGAATGACCTGATTGCTAAAGGGGTCGAACCAGAGACATTGAATTGGCCAGACCGTTCAAGGACTTGGTTCTTCGGGGTTGGGGGAACTTTGGACCCTGAAACAGGGAAGTGCCGTTGGACGGACGAGCAACTTGCAATACCCGTCAATAAGCTTCAGAAGTATATCACCGCAGCGCAGGAAGGGACGTTTATTCCCGACAGAGAGAAGGAGGAGCTGACTGAGGCCCTCGGGAATCCTGAGCACCCTGGATGAACACGAGGCACACCAGGCTCCGTTCCGTGGAAGGTTGGGTTTCCCGACGCAGGCGGTTACAGAAGCCGGGAGAGAAAGAGGAAAGTGGAGCTGAGCGACATGCAGAAGCTCAATGCAAGACTAGAAAAGCTAGAGGAACTTGAGAGCCAGCGAGCTGCCGGCCAACCATCTCAGCGGCACGAAGTTACCCCAGAAGCTACCCCGCCATCTCAGCGGAGAAGCAGCGTGACTTCCACGGAGCTCGTTCAGCCTGACTTCACGGCTCCTAGCTACCCCGTGGATACTATCACGGAGGCTCAACATTGCGAGCTTATGACGAAATTCCGGAACCTCACTTTCAAGGCGGCTGTCGGCTCTGTTGCACCTCCTCAACCCAACAGAACTTTTCACTGCCTTCCGATTCCACATGGCTATGCTGTTGTGACGGTGGATGAAGTAATGGAGGGATTTGAGGAGCTCGAGCTTGACCACCCTACAGGTGAAGGGGAGAATCAGCTGGTTCATGCTCTGAGGAGTACATGTCTATGGCGGAAGGAGTACATCAAGCTTCCAAACTGGACGCCTCCGCCTCCTCCTCCTCCTCCTCCGGCGAGTCAGGGCACTCCGCCTCCTCCTCCTCCTCCTCCTCCGGTGAGTGATCAGGGCACTCCGCCTCCTTCTCTGGCTCCTCTGGCGCGTGAGGGCACTCCGCCTCCTCCTTTGCCTACTCCGGCACGTCGGAGCAGTCCGCCTCCTCCTCCGCCTCGTCAGCAACGCCGAAAGACAGACGCCGCCGCTCCGGCTCCTCCGGCGCGTCGGAGCACTCCGCCTCCTTCTCCGCCTCGTCAGCAACGACGGAAGAGAGACGCCGCCGCTCCGGCGGGTAGCAGTACAAGCAGAGGCGGGAGGCAATTCAGATACGGTCCATCTCTCAAGGCTCTGGAAAAGTTACCATATGAGAGGACCGAGAAGGAAAACGAGGACATCTGTCGTGCCCAAGTGAGGGACCATTTTGCAAAGAAAACTCCACCTCCGAAGGAGAAGCCAAATCCGGTGAAAGTGAAGCGCACTATCGATGCCCTGAAGCGACCACCACCGCCTCCGCCGGATTCCAACTATGTCCGCTGTCTTAAAAAGACATATCAAGATGCACGGCGGTCGGGAAGTACTTCCAGTGATGCAAGGTTAGCAGAACGAAGAAGTGGGAAAAAAATTCCCCAGCTCGGCGAACAGGCGAACCAATCGTGCCCCCCGCTCAAGGTGTCTAGCGATATCGTCGCTAATCATCCGGGGATGGTGCCCGGTACCAATCCTGGTGATTACCTGAGCGATGATGTACAGTTTGAGCCGTTGGAGGTGGACGAATTCAGATACCGGTACGGGCAGCCTCTCGTCAAACCTGATCATCCTCCTCTAACAACGATGATGCGAAGATTCCATGATTGGTACATGAAAACCTGCAGCGAGTCTGGGAAGGATACTTTGACGCTGAGAATTAAAGAGGAGCACGACCTCGTTGGAATGGAGCAGTTGTTTGTTGAATTTGACGAGTTATTCCAGTTATACAATCAAAAGGCCCTCGACAAAACAATCTTGACTTGCTACTGTCTGTAAGTACTACTTCTGTAATTAAGTCTCTATATATAGCTCAGCTCTTTCATTGCATGTATA